>CM030891.1:24617459-27228709 GCA_018136845.1 Heterotis niloticus
CATTACTGGATTGGTATGGAGGGCTTTACACCATAGACCAAAGACTAAAGCCAGAAAATGAGTCCACAAATCCATGCTTTGAAACACCACTCAGTTTGACAGCGGTTATTAATAAATACAAATAATGAGATACACATTTAATGTTAACATGTATACCAGATTGCATCGTCTTGCCATCCATATTGTTGTTTGTCCCCTGTGGTCATACCTGCCTGGAGTGCTTTATGTGAACGGAATTCGAAGTTCAGACATGAGCGGTAAGGCTAGAAGCAACACAAAACAAGACAAAAAAACCAAAAAAAAAAAAACAAGTGATGACAGTGAATCACAGGCACCAAACAAACCATCGCAAACGGAATAAGAACTTTACAAGCAATGCATTAACTAACAACAGGGCCAGACCCCGTAGTAGGATTGGCAGAGGCAAGGAGACGGGGCGTGGGGTTGGGGGTGGGGAGTGGGCATGCTTGGAGACACAGTGCTGGCCAAGGGGCCGAGGTGTCTTTGCAGAACAGCAAGTTGTGGAGCAGCGCTCGCAAGGGCCGGCAGCGTAGCGGGCCAAGGGAGTTGGGGTCAGAGTGAGGAACTGTCGCAGGGGGTGGGAGTGCAGCCGAATGGCAGTGCTTTGGCTCTCTTTGGGCTTAACACTCGATTGCTGCATGATCAAAAATCTAATACAGTTGACTCTCCCACATCGTGGCTTTTGATTTGTCGGTCCGAGATAAACAGTTAAATGGGAATTTTTTGGGAGCTTTGAGGCCTTGTGCAGAAAACCTTGTAGCACTGCAAACGACGCGGGTGGCAGACGAAAAGTAAACGTAAAAAAGTTTAGTAAATCATAAATGCATAAAATATATGTATAATATTAATGTATTTTTATCGATTAATACCATAAATATATATGAATTTAAAATTTTAAAAAACTAGTCAAATCTCAGAAATGTTCTCATAGCGCCCCCCCCCCCCAAATCCTCCCAGCTGGAGGTGCTTGCTTCGCTTTGCTTTGCTCCCCTAGGGGGGCCAAAAATGTGGTTTTTCCACATCATGGGGGGGGTGAGCCCCTAACATCCGTGATGTGGGAGGGTCAACTGTAAACATTTCTCAAATGCTTTAGAGTTTACAATTTCCTCTTTCACAGCAGCATTATGGTTGGTACAGTAGCTACTTAAGACTAACAAAAAATGTCAGTATTACTTCATCATTACTATTATTTACTTATTTAGCTGTCACTTTTTGCCCATTCTAAGAGCTAGGTATTTTTTACTGGTACAATTTAGGGTAAGAACCTCATTCATGTTTGAGAGGAACAGGATTTAAATCTTTATGATCTCTCGTCTTTCTTTTGTAGCTACAGCCTCTCTATTTTCTACCTAGAGTGGTTGGGAGGGGAACTTTTTCTTTTCCTCTCCTCAGCTGCCAGCTGACTTAGTTTAAAGCTGTCATTTCTGCTTCTATCACTGTTTGAAGAGCATTGTATAAAAAATAAAGTGAACTGAAATACCTGAGTCTTTCAAGCAGAAGGCAAACAGATGTAACCAATACGTTTCCTGCTGACTGTTAGTAAGTGATGCAAGAAAAAAGCCTATCAAGTACAGTCTTTGTTGACAAATAACTAAGTGTAGTGCTAAACTTCACTTGGCACATTTACTTGTTTCTGAGAAACATCCTCCTGCCTTATGCTTTCCTCTGGGAGAGCTGCAGCGCTAAATCTCAGGACCAGACCTCGACATGCCACACAATTTCTTGGCCTGACTGCAGTTCCACCCCTCGCAGTAGAGTTGACCACTCCAGCTCGTGGCTCTGACCACAACAGGTTGCACTTTGTGGGGGAGGGGCAGGCCTTTGGAAGGTGAACCATTAGCCGCCACACACAAAAATGGAAGCCAAGTTAGTACACCAAAATGCAAGCTTTGCAGAGACATTAGAAGTGAACAGATACATAAAAATATGGTCCTAAATTTAGTTTGCCTATTATTTGTTTTGCTTCTTCCAGATACAACTGCAGAAGTAGAATTCAGACTTCTGCATCAGGTTGAAAATAGAAACGTTTCATAATGTCTCCCCTCTTTGCTTTCAGCCACGTGTTTAAGACAGTTTACAAAGAAGATGGTTTGTTTCTCTCCGAAGCAACTTGCCCTGCCATTCCTTTTGCCATCACCACACTTTTAGGAATCTGCAATTCAGAAAATAAGATAAAAAACAAATGGAGAAAACAAAAACATGTTAGAAAGGATGCATGAACTTTCAAAACTCAAAACACAAGGTTAAAAAAAAATTACTCCTCGACAATCCCCCCCCCCATGGAAACACTTGTATGTAACACAATGCCATGTTTGTCAAAGTCGTGATGCAGGGATTCACAAAAAATTGCCTGCAAAAATCATATTCAAAAAGGAATATATTCACACTATTTTTGTGTACATCTAATCTGAATATATTCTTTCAGTCTGAGAAACTAGAATTGCAACAGAAAACCTTTTCGCTTGCACCAACGTGAATCGTGCAAACCAATTATATGCAAACACATGCATGTATAACTGGTAAGAGGAGTGTATTTTGTTTAGTTGTGTTGAAAATGAATAATGAAATGGTTGCATTCCTATTACTTAATTTTCAATTCCTTACATTTCCGTTTCCACAATCATTGCTGAACGTAAAAGGGCATCTCACCGAAGTTGTTTTCTTCAAGCTAAGGTTAAATGAGTGATGTTTGATGTTGCCCTGCCCCTCTTGGAAGTCACAGCTTCTATCAAAACTCTAAAATGTGACTGTCGCGTATATATGGTTTTTGAAAGCTCAATAGCACAGAAACATCACACTTTTATAAAACCATGCTAACCGATCCAGTTTCCCACTCGCTGTGTTAACGTAATTCCATGCAGTCACTGCACTGCGTGTTGATGCGTTTCCACGCGGAGACCACATGTGACACTCGCACACGCTGTGCGGAGATCATTCGGAGGCTGCGATTCCGAATCTTCCGCCTCCCCCTACAGACAAACATCTGCCCCTTGAGCGACATGTTTGCTGGCTGGCACCAAAGCTTTCTGCTCTTCTGTGCGGGTGAGGATTTAAAAGGTTTTTAATGAAAAGGTCAGTGGAAAAGGACACGTGTTGTGTCATACAACAGAACATTGCCCAGAGCATGCAGACACCTACAGCAAGTACATTATTTGAAAAGAGAGAAGCCGGGTATAATATTTTCTATTGCAAAAAAGCATTCTATAGTCTTTGTAAAGCAGAACTTCAAATTAGAAATGTGAATAATTTATAACTGCGCGATCAGGCATGCATTTCATTTATGTGTGTTAACAGGTTCAGTTCTCCTAAGACGCCACTGAGCTTTCCAAATACATTAGAAAAGAATATAGACATTATTTCACAAACCTCACTATTAAGGTATTAAGGTCTGATGATGATATTATTTATAGATTTCTCTATGCATTGAAAAGCATACTGTACAGAGACACATAGCAGGATGTTGTTTCTGAATGCCAGATGTTGACCTCCTTTAATTATAATCCCATTCAGGCCTATTATTTTTGAAAACTAAGAACCAATGTGTTTTAACACTTGGACCACAACTGGAAAATAACAGTAATCTTACTTTTTAATGCCAAACTATTTGCCCGGTGAGCTGTTCTGTTCCACCCCAAAATGGCAATCAAAAACAAAACAATCATTTCATAACTGAGAAGGAAGAACAAATGAGAAAAAGACATATTGTTGGCTTAAAAATGTAAAAAAAAGAGGACCATTTTCCTCAGTTAATTAATGGTTTCATAAAATACTAAACACTTGTTGAGAATCCATCACTTGTCAGAACACTATAAAGGACTCAAGAGCACATGAAGCAATTTCAGACCCCTTTGTGGTCCTAAGTATTCATGCTAACCTCCTGGAGTGCTTCGTGTCAGCCCTGTCGGTCAAAACAGAAGAAGACAAACGGGGCGAACCAGAGGCGCAAGCGGAAGGCAGGCTGAAAAGACGGTTCTGCAGAAGGAGCATCGGCAGCAGAGTTCCTCACACCATTTCTACCATAAGCTGCCGCTCTGTAGCACCTGTCCTATCATCCAACACTCTCTCATGACCATGACGAATACCATCAACACATTTTAGAGAATAAAAACAGGAAGCAATGTGAGTGTACGTAAAGAATGTCCCTTGAGTATCATTCCCAGCGGAAAAGGTGGAAGGGCGAGGAGGTGGACGTGTCCTGCGTTGCAGCATAAGGTTTTAGAAGGTGGCCTCCCTTCCTCCATCCCTCCCTCCCACTCCCAGTGCCATCAGCCGGAGAAGTCCCGCCCACCCATGGCTACTGTTAAATGTATGTCATAGCACCTTTGCCATTTGTGTCCAAAAAAACCTCGACATAGGATGTGGGCACGTATCCCTCCTCCTCCTCATTCCGGCGCACACGTGTCCAGCCGTCTCCTTTGTCCTCCTCAATCACGTACAGCAGCTCCCCCTCCATTACAGAAATGGTGCCCTCGTTGTGGCCTGCGGGGGGGGATAGAGAACAAGTGTATATGGGCAAGGGGACGTGGCCTCAAATATTCAAAATGGCAGCTTGTGAATGTAACTGTACCTTCAAATGGATACAGTGCTTTGCACGTTCCGATGGTGGGCAGCGTCTCCTCCTCCTCCTCCACATCAAATTCGTCGTCAAACTCAGTGGTTGAGGCCTTCACTTGAGTCTCAGCACTCTGCTCCTCAGTGTAACTGCCATCTGGGCTGCTCAAGGAGGAACACACACAATAACTATAGCAACAGCCCCAGTCACCACTGGAGGTTGAAGCATCAGGCATGCAGAGGCAGGCATGTAAAGGCGGTCAAACAGGTGAGGTAAACCTGGTTTATACTGTACCTCTCACGATCCTGAGCGCAGTTGTTAGTACTGGGTGTGCTGTTCTGGGTCTCATACAGAACGCTCTGTCTCTGGGGTGGCTCCGTCTTTACTGGCAATCTGCCCTCCACCTCTGCCAACCAGCCCTGGTCACACATACACACACGCACACACACGTGCACACCTGAGTTCCAGGATCCACAAATTGTATGGATTGACTGCCATTTTTCCTTTTTTTAAATTCTTTTTTGCTTATGTAAATAATGAAAAACCATGATATGGAGGATCAAGACTGGAGGCTTTTTGTTTCAGCCAAAGAGTAACCTACTTGGTTTAGCTTACTGTGTTCACTGAACCTATTTAGCTCCTTTTCTCTTTCTCTCTTAGCAGTTTAAGGAGAACTGAAGAAAACAACTGGACACCAACAAGACATGAGTAGTCCAATACTGTGGCTTGAAATTTTATACGTATTCTAGGAGCAGTCCATGTTTTTACGTAGTATTCTTTAATTTCAAACTAGACGGTAACTTTTTAAGTGAACCAACGTGAAACTTGGGTATACCTGTTTATATACTGCAACCTGTATATCAATGCGAGATTCCAAAAACACATCAGTTGTATTTAAAGCTGTCACTGGATATGTGTACAAAAAGTTGGTCTCAGAAGAAAGACGAGCCCACAAAGGGGGCTAAAATAGGCTCCACAGTAGAAGGAGTTGCCAGATGTGATGTCATTATAACATTATCAGATTAATACAATAGCTACAGAACCCGATTAATCCTCACATCCCAGCAAAAACACTGCCTCTTGTCCACCCCTAGTTACTCACCTGTTCTAACACTGTCCAAAAAAAAAATACATATATTTACATTATTTACATAAGCAAAAAAGAATTTAAAAAAAAAAAAATATATATATATACACATAATCATTCCCTGTCTTGGTCTCAGTGCAGTAGCATTGTTTTGGACCCATTTCATTCCTCAGCTTGTCACACTTTGATCAAGTTAGTCCTTCACAATTTGCTACCTTTACATTGCATTTACATCCCTTGCAAAGGTGGCTACTTGAATATGTGTGTTAGGAAAATGGTGATTTCAAACAAACAAGCTGTGCTTCAGTACTTACGTTTGTACCTGAACCCTTGGTTTTTCCAGTGCATTTTTGTTTACTTTGTGCTGCGTGGCTTTTTTTGGAGAAAAGCATTTGCCAAATACATACAAACATGTAAATTTAAATGTAATTAAACACGGCTGTGGTTAGGCAATATAGGAGCCAAGATACACAAGCTGGATTCCACAGCTGTTACTGAAGTACATGCATGTTTCTAAAATATGGGAAAAGGGTGCCCCTGTCAGTATACATCCATTTTTTATTTATACCCTCCTTCTCAATATTTATCCACTTTGGAAACATCTCTATCCACAGCAGCTTGCATCCACTGTAACTCAGTACAGCTGTGTTATGAGGCTGCATTCGGCTTACATTTGCAGCACCTTGTAGTTAGCATTCTGTGCTTATCACAACACTGTTCTTTATCAGAATAACAACTAATTTCACTGAGACATGCGTTGCCTTCAGGTTTAAGGTAAAATATACTACGATCAGATATCTGTCAACCAGTTGTCTTGTTCAAAAGTATGCATTCAATTTAGTCTGTGCATCAACGCCACACAACTCCCAAAAGAAGAGCAAACAATTTAATCCCAAAAATATAACTCAAAAAGGGGTTGAGGCCAGTTAAGGTTAAGATGTAACGTGTAAATGAGGTTCTCTTTTCTTCCCCACAGCAACAATAACCATTGTGGTCAGAAAATTTGCTCCATCAGGTCCCAGGACTCTTAGAGATGGAAAAAAGCTTAGTTGCTTCCCACGGTCAAACCGCTACCCAGAATTCTCTCTGACCACACCATTTCCCAGTGCGGGTTTGGAGTACCTCCAGCTTTGGTTTTTCCTGTGGCTATGGTTCTCAGCGGTGTGGAGTGTGTGCACATTATGCCATGCCTTCACACTGCACGAGGACTCACTAATGAGAAGTTAGTTCTGTTTAACTTGAATGAAAACCTCTGGATTCTATGGTCCCAAATCACAGCAATTAAAACCAACTGTTCTCCTTCCATGTTGCAGCAATGGGAAATGCTATTTTTGCAAGGAATTAAATTTGTTGACAGGGAGATTTCCAAGAGTGGTTAAATGTGCAATTTCCAAGTTAATTTTTAAGTTTGCACTTACTGCATTTCAGACTTGAAGCATCGGGAATCTATTCCATCCAAAGAGAAGAAAGGAAACTGCTTGAGAAATTCTCTAAACATACATGAGACACACCTCAAATTTCTGTGCCTCCAGCTGGAGTTTTTCGATGTTCTGGGCAGTTTCGGTAAGCCGCTGGTCTACGCTGTTGGGGTCTCCCAGGTTAGGGTTCTTTACATAGACGTCCTTCATTTTAACAAGGGCATCCCTAAAAAAAAATCCACAAAAACGTGAATGCAAAGATTCAGAATATATAGAGTCAATATGATACGCGAAAGCCTGATGCTCACTTCTTATCCATCTCCTTCTCAATGTCCTTGTTGAAGTCATCAATCTTGGCCTGCAGTTTCTTCCTCCTTTGCTCAGGGGGCAGATGGCTGAAATCTTCAGAACCGGAACCCTAGGAGGAAGAAGTGAAGCAATGGCACAGAAATCAGTGAGAATTTGCAGCACACGTCTTTTAACATTGCAAGTAACAAGAGTTCCACTATCTACTACAAGATTAGGTGCTGTATCCCCTTTTTTACAGAAAAAAGCACAAAAAATTTAAAATTCTTTGCTGCAAACCAGCAATAGAGCTACAGCCAGACTCATTTTAATAAAAGGTGTCCTTGAGTTTTTTTTAGAAATGCAAAAATTTCCTGTGTTACAGAACTCAACATAAAACACATACAGAGGCTATTAAGTGTATTTTCCTCACCAGTCTCTTTATTCAAATTTATCTCAAACAACTGAAATCAATGTGTGTTTGCCTGCTGAGTGTTAGATGGCAGTTAAACTTAGAACAGGAGTGCGCAACTAACTTAATGCCACTGTTCCAGTGTCTACAGTTCAGCTCTGCTGTTTATGATAAAATAAATAGTGATGAATGTTCTACATTTTTATGGAGTAAAACACAATACAGGGGTTTGTAGAGACTGTTTTTTTTGTTATTTTAATTTTAAATTAGCTTTTATTTTAATGCAGCTTGAAGTTAATATGATAGGCCTTGCGTTTCCATTTATTATTGCTCTGAGACTTTTACAAAACCCAGTCTTTAAATGAATTCAGTCATCTCTGAATTATTCAATTTTTACATTATTATTATTATTATTCCATTTTACATTATTATTATTATTATTATTATTATTATTATTATTATTATGACTCAGTGGTAAAAGTGATTTTGCAGCCACTAACAAAAGAAGTGTCAATACCTGGTTTCAACAGTGATTGTTTGGCAAAGGAATCAGAGTATTTTTACATATCAAAATATTTTGGTATCACCTTGTTAAAATGAGCAGGAGTTAAATCCTATTAATTTTCACTGCTTTATTACTTTTTTGTCATTTATATCACACTATGAAGGAGTCCAGTCGGACATAATTCCGACATAAGTCCGACATAAGAGTGTTCCAGGGTAACACACAGCACACCCACAAAATCAATGGACACTAATTTGCCAAATGACTTGAATGTTCACAGACCAGTTTCACGCCATTATAGACTGTAACTTCTGCACCATAAGAGCAAGGAGAAGAAGCAAAGACATCTGGTAAACCTACCTGACAGGTAACACGCATACCTTTGTGTTTTTATTCAATTTTAAGTTTCAAGCTTCTCTCGATTAGTTTTTCTTTGTTTTTAAACTCCTAAAACCACTGTCCATGGTGTCTTTTTAAATTTCATCACCAAACCGGTGTCCGGTGTCTTACCCTTGAATCACTTGGTTTGAGCCACTCTTCAGGCTCTGATATTATCAGCCCTTAGTGCACTTCTTTATAAATGCTGGATGAATTAAGAGATTGAAAAATACTTTACAAAGAACCCGGTTAATAAAGGGGATACTGCAGCCTCAAACAGTAGCAGGCCTCTGTGGGAAAGATGGGGTAAACCTCTTCAGTCTTACATTTTAAACATTTTTACCATTTGGGTGTGTGTCTCTTCCACAGACCCAAATATCCTGGGCACCTTTTTAAAAATGTCCAACTTTAGATTATAATACATTTCTTCTGCAAACATGGGACACTCATGATAAAAAAATATATATACATTTTGAATAGCTTGTATATTTGTGCATACAATTCTGACATACAATTTACTACACAAGACATACAATTCTGCTTGAGTCACAGATTACAGTGGAGCTACATAGAGGTGCTACCTAGAAAAGACTAGATAGCCAGTAAAGGAATATAAAATGCTGAAGGCTTTTCAATTAAGTTGGGCCAATTTTCAAAACCAGGGAGTATATTTCCCGATGTGCAAGTTTTGACTTGCACTCATTCTTCATCCTGAAAATAAAACTGGTGGTGAGATGGACATTTGAAAGCACTGATTGATCCACAACATTCAGTACCGGCAGGATAGAGGAAAGACTGAAGAGGCTGAGCCCTGTTACAGATCCTGCATACTGAGAAGACAACATGGAGCATCACAGTACTGGTATTAAGCCTGGTGAGATACATGGAGCAACTGTGTTAACCTTACCCCTTGTCTTTCCCCACACCGCCACACTTACCAGCCATGCAATAAATAAATGAGTATGATTTTAAATATGAAAGAGCATATCTATTTAGTAGACTGATAAAATATTTCAAATAGATTAAAATGATCTAAAACAATCTACAATGTAGACACAAAAATGCATTCTAATTTAACAGAAACGGTCTAATCACACTTACCTGCGCAAAATTGATTACATTTCTGACAAATAATCTCTTATTCTTAAAATGTCTATTTATTAGATTATAAAATAATGTACAGAATAAATTAAATTGCTGATATTTTAAAGATCACACAGACAACTTAAGAAGTCCAGCCTTAATTCAAAGTAATTACATTATGGAGTAATTTAGGGCTCTAAGCCTCTGTCTGATGGGGAATCAAAATTACTTAAAAATGCTGAACCACATTTGTTCTATTTACATGATAAAACATTGACAAGGAATTTGAAAGGAATTACTGTTTTTTAGAGTACAGGTTTTAATTTTTTTCCATTCTTCCATCACAAAAGTGTCAATAATCAAATGTTAAAATGTAAAGTCAAACAAGGGGGGAAATGAACCGTTTCCAAACGGTGGCTGTCCAGTTAACATGACTTAAGAACGCTGAGTGCAGTTGGTCCTTATAATAACTAGTGAGCTGCGCTCACATCTCACTGACCACTGCTTCAAAAAAGTGCTTAAAATCTGTACATTTAGGACACAGTCCATCTTTACTGCACAACACAGCAATAAGCTACTTTGATGATGATGCAATTGTAGTTCATCTCTTCTTAAGAGAGTTTATCTCTCGCTAACTAACAGATAGAAGTAAAAACGGATGCTCCTTTTGCAACAGACAAATTTTTGACAGGAGTATGGTGAAGAAAATATAATGTCAAATTAATTAATTTTGTACATTCAGAAAATTGTTATATTGGATATTTCTAACTTTTTGCAGGTCCAATTTTTAACACCAGGAGCCAGAGTATTAACATAGAGTAGCTCTGTGGTTGTACATGTCACATGCTGTGGTAGTGACATACTGTAGCACTCAATATGTGCAGTTATATTTAAGGGGTCAGTGCAAGGACTTTACAGTATAAATCAGAAATATGTTTTGAAGCTATGAGTTTTAGAATATGAAATTAGTTCAAAACTAAAAAGTAAAATGTAAATGTAATTTAATTTGGAATAATACTTGTGGGTTCTTATGTTCTATTAGCCAGATACACAGAATATGTAAGGGTATAAATCATACCAATTGCACTAACAAATAAAATACAATTGAATTAAGAGCAAAAATTCTTAAAGAAAATAGCAAGTAAATCTGTTGAATATCTCTGTCATTGTTTCTGGGACCGCTGTTTATATTTTGGGATCCAGAGTTTGATGGAAAACATTCTGCATTACTTTAGAGGCGAGTACACTATTTTTAAGATGCAGTGTTTGTTTTGGCATAAAAAGTTCATTCCCCCGACTAGATGACAAAATACATTGCTATTCATATGTTCAAAAATGTTCAAAAATTTGAGTTATGCGGTACCTTTTCTTGAAAAATTTAAATATAATTTAATTTGACTGGTAGCAAAAAGATAAAAAAAAGAAGAATAGTAATTGATAGCTGATCACCTCAATAAGGTTCCGGACCTGAGCATTGAGAGTAATCTGACACAACAAAGACAAACGGGCAGACAGATACACGGACAAGACAAAACACAAAAACAACACAAAAGAAGGAGACAACAACAAGTGTCTTCAATTAATGCTCGTGTGACAACAGTAAGTAAAATAAACTCAATTCAGTTAAAACAAAACAAAACAAAACTAAAGAAAACAAAACCAAAATAAACAAATGCAGTCAAGTGTAAATATCAGAATGAAGCATGCTTTGGTCTTGCTTACCAGCTTCAGAGAAAGCTTCATGGCAGAAGGTAGAGTAATAAAAAAGAGAAAAGACAAAAAAAAAAAAAAACAACATAAAAGTTGACATCAGAAGTAAAAGACCTGGGACATTTCTGGAACAACACATCATGTTAGAATGCCAAGGATAAAAAAGAAGCCTGGAGGCCAACAGAAGACCACATTTGCGCAGAACATTCACAACACAATACCCACTTACAGGCTCCTACCTTCAGGTAGGTTATGTTTCTTCAATTTAGTTTCATATTAAAAAAAAAAATCAAATGCATAACTGACGTAAAATTTTAAAATATTGCATTGCATGGAATTGCCCTCCAGGGTGCTTATGATGCAGATCTGATCTGAAACTTGAGCTGCACTCACTGATCACTTCTACACAGCAAGTGCAAAACACTGCAATACTACATGCTAGTATATACTGAGCCAGAGACCTCTGGCAAGAAACCACAAAAAAACTGTCTGCAAAGGATCATGGGAATGCATCTGAAATATTTCAGCTGTGAGAGCTGAGAATTGCAATTTTTCATCTGTTGAGATCATCTAGTGAAGTTCAGCAGCAGAAAACACTTCAACAACCCCCTTTTTTAGAGAAGAAACACACACCAGCACCCTAGTCCAAAGCATGAATCAGTCAGCACTGAGTGAGATGGGAGAGGATGAAGATGGAACTGTCACCAGCCCTGGCGAGCACCACACACACATGCATGCCCAGTGGATGGGTGTGAGCAGGCAATAGCCAAGGAAAAAAGATAAGCTCATGTCAGGGGTTTCAATCTTACAGACATGCTAACAGCCTTGACCTCAGCAAAGATCCTTTAATGCAATGTGTCTCTAACATACAGTTTACGCTTGCAGATCTACACACCATTATAATGCAAAAGCAATGGAACTGTTGTGGATTTTCAAGAAGAATGAACAATATGTTTCCTTACATAAACCAAAAAAGTGCTAAAATCCATGTACAATCTGGATTTTGTAAATAATTAAATGAAATGTATAAATAAGCATTGGATATGTAAAATCATGGTCGATATGGAACTGCAACAAGTAACATATAATATGTACACAACAACAGCCCAACAAACACTAAAAAAGCTGCGACTTGAGAAGAATTACACCTGGGCAGCAGGTTGTAAAGTGGTTAAAGTTTTCCGGCCCACCCAAGCTGAGCTACTATAGTTAAACATGTTCAATCATACATAGGAAGTTTAGAACATTTTCATTTCGAAACATCTTGATGCTCTAGATAATAAGAAATAAATTCATACGGGACTAAAAAGATAAAAGCCTGAAGAGTATGAACATAAACTGTACAGAAAATTTTGATTAAATGACATCTGAACTGCAAAAAAAACTATTTTTTTTTAGAAGAAAATCAAAACCAAAAATGATAAACCTATTGTGCGTACTGTCATAAAACAGATTAAGCTGTCTGATCAATTTTGGGGGCTTGAACTGGGAGCTAACTTATGTCTGCTGGTTCTACATTGTTCACGTTCTGGACTTCCATAACTACAAGGAGAACAATTAAGAATCTGAGCACGTCTTGCCATAAAGGCCTGCAGAAAAATTCCCAGGGAGAGAAGTGGGGGACGTGCACGGGGACGGACGAGCTGTGGACGCGACGATGCCAGCACAGAGATACTGGGGGGGGGGGTCAATTCCAGCTGCGCAGCAAAGTGTTACAGGAGCAGCGGGGTATGCGCAGCTCACCAGACTACAGGACGGACCCTATGCCCAGCTCTGCACATGTGACACTTTGTGGAATGACCCCGCCCCCTTGACTATAATGCTGAGATGTAGACGGCAGGGGGCAGCACAGAGCCATAAGCTGCAAGGACAGGACGAGAGAGAAGGTTCACGCCCATGAGCATGTAGTCCTGATGGGTATGTGACAAGGCCATGTGTTGCTGTTGCAGCTGCGACCTCAGACACTAGCCCCATTTAAAGGTTTGATTAAAAAAGAAACTCTGTCATGTTTGCAATACGCAAGCTGTAGCTCCTCGGAATGTAACACAGTTAAACACCTCATAGCAGACATTTGTGCTGTTTTATTGTTCAGCGTATTGAAAGCTGGCCTGCAGATGTAAAGCACTTAGGAGGTAAAAGGGCCATAATTGATTTAAAAAAAAAAAAAATCCTCAGACGGGAAAAGGAAGTGTGTGCTACTTGGGCGGAATGACCCCACTTGCGTGTCACAAACCTCCTCAGAAGGTAATGTCACCAGCGTAAGCCCAGCACGACTATTCTTGCCCTGCATAGTGCTCGGCCTGAAGCCACAGCACATCAGTCTCCATTTTAGAATGCGGTTAGTGTCTGCGCAGCTCTGGCGTGGCCCCTGTTCCTAGGCTGCGTACACTTACAACATACTGCCTGGCCTCGAAGGCGTACGTGCGCCTGCCCAGTGTCCTCTTCATGAGCTCTTTCTGGTAACAGCACGAGCAGTCGGACTGCTGCGGGGCCAGTGGCGAAGAAGAACACAGCGGAGTTAATGGACAGACCCTGACCCCAGTGGCCACAGACGGACGTACACGTGTTACAAATGTACATCCTGACGGAAGCACGTACATACACTGAAAATAGTCCCGAGGATACACCAACAGACTAATATGTGCATAGATGTATGTACACAAATATCTGTGCCCCATACACAGAAACACAAACAAACTCACTGTGAGAATTCCTGGCATGAGTATGCTGATGCATGAACACAAAAATCTGACAGATATATTGAGAGTGAATCCTTATCCTATGCACAAATACACAAAAATCTTAACATACACACACACACACACACACACACACACACACACACACACACACGCACACAAAAAGATTGATACAGATACAAACCCCCACACATTGGACCAAAAACAAAGACACACACCCATGTGCACAGATAAAAGCCTAGACCAGCCCCAGTACATGGCACAAGATCAGACAGAAAACTGTGAGCCTGAATTGGGAGGAGCCTGATACAACAACCAGCATGAAGCAAAGAGGCAGGCGGGTTAAGACCCAGGGCCCTGCTGAGCAGTCCTGCCTGGGACAGTGTGCCTCAACCCATCTGTCTGCTCTTGCCAGCATTCCACAGGTGGGCCAGCAGCTCATAAAAAGAAACAGAAAAGGTGTTTCCTCTCTTTTGCTTCCATGCTTTCCTTTCACTGGTGGCGATTTCAGTCAAAAATTTAACCAGCTAAAAAATAAGATATAACTGAAAAGCAACATGGAAAATTAGGCTGATGGCTTTGAAGTTCTGACACCCGCTTTATAAAGCCTCTTTATAGGGAGCAATGTTGTGCCCTTCAGCATACGTTGAAAAAGACTCCACAACTGCATATATATTTCAAGTTTTAAAACAAAGAATACCCTGGAGTCTTCACAGTTCTCTACTCTTTTCAGCAAACACTGTGAGAAGACAGCCAATCTACAGTAAAAGCAGATATTATATAGTTTCTCTTTACTACATCTATTTTCATCACATTTATTTGTGTTTGGTTAGATTATGTACAGATTAATTTGAAAAAATGTACTTTAAAAAGCAAGGATGACACAGCATTCTGAAAACTAACTTCTGTAATTTCAAAGGAATTGTATCTCGGTTTTTGCTAGCTGTACCAAAACTCCTAAATGCCTCAATTTTTGCAAGCATTATGGACTCAAAAACAGCGTTGGTTCTTCTAAAAGCTCGCTCTTCTCCTTAACCAAGATAGTCCAAAACAAAATGTAAGCATATTATGAAAAAGCCAGGAAGTTTGAAACTGTTTTCACACTTTTAACTGGGAAGTCAGTTGGAAGACTAATATTCCTGAAAGCCTGAAGTTGCCCCTCCAGTGTAATACTCGCTTCCTGTGACTTTTCCAAAATAACTGCAGTCGCTTCCTTGCCTCGACAGCCACTCAGAAATTGAAAACACGATGGTGTCAAAGGTCTTGTAGTCATGTTGACTTCATCAGCAGCGATACAAGTAAAATTTTTTCGCTTGCAAAAGGAACGGATAACTATAGTGCAGCAGCCCTTCCTGTGTACAAGGTGAGGCAGCATGGTTGAGACCTGCTCTTATCTCAGATATGCTGTCCCAGAATAGCGGCAAAGTGGGACCAACGATAACTGCAGTTTGAGGAAGAAAAAAGCAAGTCACAATGGACATAGATTACTGATAAACTGCCATTGTGAAACTGTCACTGTACAGAAATAGTCATTTCACTATAAAAAATGTATCCCCTAATTTCTTGAAAAACTTTGCACTCTTAGGATCCAGAACTACAGTAAAAGGGGAATGACAATGGCCAAGGTCTGTCTATAGTTAATGTCTGAAGATTATAACAGAAACTTCACTAATCCAGAAAAATATTCATTTAAAAGTGTGTGCATTATAATGGAAAGATTTTTAAAAAATCTTTTTATGCACAAAATATTATGGGTTTTTAAAATAAAAAAATATAAAATACTGTATGTAGCATCAGTATTTTTACAATGGATTTTTAAGTGCTTAAATGTTTTAAAATTAGCAACTGCTTGAGCAAATATGTAAACTGCTTTAAACTCACAATGCTGAAATCAATAGGTAGGCAGAATAAACAATACATTTTTCGAGCCCCAGTGAACCCACTACAGCATTTAAATGTCTGCATAATAGGGGAAAAAAGCTAAACTTCTGAGATACTTTAATTAAAAAAAAAAAAAAAAATTTAGATCGATAAAAGATTGGTTTAAACAAAGGATATTTGCTAGATTATAGCTAAAGAGAGCCAGAGACAGTTTCCTGATCCTTAGTAGAAGGTCTGGCACATGGTTAATAGCTTTGGTAAAAATGCTGTAAAACTACATGCCACTATCATTAGCATGAGCTTTATAGTTAAGGAGCTACACAGTGGCCTTGGATAGATGCCTTTTCTGTGCCCCGCACCTTTCAGATGGTGGGGTCAAGCCCCTGTGTTTAACAACCAAACAAAGACAGCTGTCTGGAGTTAACAAAACTTGAGGCCCTCTAAACCTGTCTTGCGAAAGGAAATTAAACTATATATAAAGCATTAAAAAATAAAATATTGATTTTATAAAATTGAGTCGTGTCCCTTGTGCAGGATTTTTACTGCATGATCTATAAATCGTTATATTTCTCTTTAATATAAGGGAAACAGAATGTAAATGAAATTTCAGGAGAAAGGGTCCAGGATTAAAAAGTAAGACTGCAGAAATCACATACATCTTATGATACAATTTTTTCACAGAACAGCTAAAGATGAAACTATACTCAGAAAACACCACGACACACCCATTTCCCAAAATTTTGTTTGCATGTTGAAAATAAAGAAAATGTATAGAGAAGGGTGGTTGGGAAACCAGTGTGAAGAACGACTAAATCCCTGATCAGAGACAGAAGCATGCAAGAGCAGTAAGACACAGGAAGAGTGAAAGGTACAATGATGCATGACAGGAAGAATGGAGCCCCACTGCACATGTGTCCATCCACTTTTTTTTTTACAGGTGGAGGCAATAACATATTTACTTATATATTTCATGAATTGCAACATGAAAAAAAGCATCAAATTATAACCATTTAAAACATTTCATTTATTTTAAGAAACAAATCTGTACAGCTCTTCCTTCTGAAGACAAGTGTCTTATGGTGTCAAAGAGAAGTAACTGTCTGAATTATTCGAATGAACTGTGTATTCAAATCAGGGGGCACAATGGGGGTTCACCATGGTATCTCTGTCATATAGGGAGCAATGCAGCGTGACATGCAGACACTCACGCAGACTTACCCCGCGCTTGAGGCTCCGGAAACAGTGCATTTTGGGCTTGGAGGTCATGAAATCGTTGAGACGAAGTGAGAGATGCTCCTTGTGCTGCTTGGGAGACTGGGGGCCATTGGGAATAGCAGAGGGTGAGGGTGAGGCAGAAGCGGGAGGGGGTGGGGGCGGCTGGCGGGGAGATGCTAACAGGGACATAAGCTATCAAGTCGGAGAAATGAAGCGATGGCAGAAGAGAAGGAGCGGAACAAAACAAAGGATAAAAAGGAAACACAAAACGGGGTAAATAAGGCACCAGAAAACAAAATATGAGGACAACAAATAGCATTAAACCCAGAATTCCATTTGCTGTGGGTTAGTGTTCCTTAGCAATTAAAACAAAGTTAGCAAAAGAAATAAGACAAAAACATAAAAAGTAGGTTATTGCAAAGCTCTAGAAGGCAACAGATATTTGACACAGTGCCCATGCAAGCATCTCTTGACTTCTCTGTGACATTAAAGCTCCTACAGTAGATATTCAGCACATGTGGAGGAATAGGCCAGCTGAACTGAAATTTCTCTCTCTTCACCACCCAGAACTGCTTGTAAACATTTACAGACATATGGCACAATTAATCATGTGACATTTGGGAATTTAAGCCGTCCAAGCACTTTTTTTTTACCGAAGCCTTCTTTGAAAGTACACTTCACAGCAGTGCTCTCAAACCTATCATTCACAGTGAAGAGAAAATAAAATGTCAACGAATGCCTATCAGCACATCAGCAGGAAAATAAAGTTTTCTGTTGAACAAGGCTGTACAGATACAAATAAGAATAAAAATATTTGCAAACTAATATGTTTTAAGAGTGATCCTCTCAAGCCCATTTAACAGTATGACTCATAACTTAATTTATCTCTAGATTTGGTCATAGCAAACCAACAAAAATGTTTTTTTGTCAAAAATAATCAAAAAATGATACTGGTCTTTGATGTGCATTGTGTGCGATGTAGATCTTACTCAAACTTGGTCTTTGAATGCATCTACACAGCCTGCTTCAGAAGTTCTGTTCTTTTTTTTCATCAATTCCAGCATACTTCTTGACAGTACACAGCACACTTATACCTTATTCTTCAAAATGATATGATGAAAACATATAGACTACACAGAAGATGCATGCATATCTGACTGGACCCCATTCCATATATCACCTAGCAAGTTAACCATTAAAACCTACATTTTTTACCCACGATGAAATTCTAACAGAGGTGAAGATGTCAGTGAGAATTCTCTGGCAGGTATTGCTAAACCCAAAGAGATCAGAAGTAGACAGCGCTCTCCTTCTATGGTAAAACTGTGAGAAGCCATTGCAGGCAGATCACAAAGTAGTAGCACACTGTTAAAGAGGATTCTACATGAAGCAGAAAGGTTTAGAAAACACCAGGTGATTATTGCTTGCTGTTTTGTTCTGGGGAAATTATGGGGGGGCTCAAAGATTGCATTAGTGGGTTACAGTGGTGATTGAACGTTGAATAAATGGAGTTGGCCAGTGGCATCAAGAAAAAAAAAAACACCAAACAATGGAAAGAAATAGTGGAACTACACCAATAAAATAGTTCTAGTAACAACAAAGAAAGGACAAAATGAGCATCAATATAACACAAGAACAAAACTGAAAAGAAACAATAGAAAAAACACCAACAGCCACAGGAACAAAAACATCTGAGACAGAGAAGCCTGTGACGCCCTAACAAAAAAGGTTGATGTGACTAGGACACTAGTGCTCCCATGTATTTCTGAATACAGTAGCATGCTAGCCTTTCCAATTTCTTTTGAAGACCAAGGACCAACCTACCTACCACCCTACTCAAGGATGCCTAAGCTACTTCTCATGTGACATTGTATCTGTGAGTGAAGACTGAACTTGAGAGGCAGGAGAGTACTGTCTTTACCTTGTTCTTCTTCATAAAAGGCCACAGTTTGCCTTTGCTCTTGTTCCCAGGCTTCTCAACTTTGACCTCGCCCCGGGAATTGGACAGGCTTGACTCTGACGCTGTTCTCTTCATTGCTTGCCCATAGTCCTCGAATTCTACATCGCCGGGGGGCTCAAACCCAGATTTGTATGCTTCTACAACCTGGTTTGAATCCTGAGGGGATGGAAACGTGAGTAAATTGCTGCTGTAAGTGATGAAGCATTAGATTTAGATTTAACTTCTAAAATGTCACACGAGTGATAAAAAGTAAAACATTTTTTTAATGCAAGTGAAATTTAAGTCAAATTTCTGTTGTGCAATTGTTAAGAACATCAATTTGATAGTATAATATATTGGATCATGATCTGTATCCTGAATCAACACAGTAAAATTTAGCCAGCTGTATAGATGGGAAAATCACTGTAAACAGTTGGACACTGTAAGATTTTTAGGTGTGGTACAGTGGTGTAGCAGGAAGCGCTGCTGTTTCACAGGGCATTGGAGCAATGGGTTGAAAGCCAGCTCAGTCTATGTGGAGTTTGCATATTTTCCCCATGTCTACAGAGGTTTCTTACAGGTGCTCCAGAGTCCGCCAACAGTCCAAAGACAAGTATTTCCAGTGAATTGATCACTGTGAACACCCCATTGTGTGTGCATGTAGTGGGATTGTATGTATGCGTGTATAGGTCTTTTGGGCTACCCTGTGACTGGCATTCCATCAAGGACACCAAGGGAACTTAGCTCCAGTAATTTTGAGATAAACTCTGGACCACTACAACCCTGCACCAGAAAAGCGATTAAGGATCATTTACACTTTTTGCTTCAATGGCCTCCGCTGCCTTGGTCATGCCGTCCAGACACTTCCCAATAATGGGCACCACTTGTCGGTCAACCTCAGCAAAGGTCTTCATTGACTGTCCAACCCTTTCAATGCGCCGCTCCTCCATCTCTTGGATCCTCTGGAAAAGTTAAGATGTTAAGACATTAGAAAAATATGACTTCAATCTGATCTGGAGAAAATCTGTATTTTGAAAATTCTGTTTGTGAATTTGTGACCATGGGGTCACTAACTTTATGCTAGGTAATTTATCAAGTGTCACACATCTCAAATGTCTCTGTATTCTTGCCTGAAAGATTTGTGGTATATGGGTGTAGTAATGCTCATTCTGGTCCTGGTTAAACTTCTGCAGGTAGGCTGAATATTCGTTTTTGCTGTCTGCTGCCATCTGATGTCTCATCTGAGCCTGCTGTCGAGCCTGGAAGAATGATGGGTGAAAAGGAATGTGGGGTTTACACACTTGGAGACTTTAGTCGCAACCCAACTTTGCATCATGATGTGACACATCACAAATGCTGGCAGAGAAGCAGTACTGGGTAGCAGTAAAGCTGACTAGTACCACAGTTATTCTTGTTCAAAGCGGATGAAATGAAAGCTGGACAGCACAGGTAGATGGAAATCTAGTCATGCTTTTTCAGCCAGATGGAGTAATTTCATTTAGATGCAAACAACTGATGGAAATGTACAGATGATGTGAACTGGCCTTTGCAAAAATGCTACTAGATGGAATTAAATTGAAACAAATGTTTTTTCTTTAAAAATAAAAATCTATATCCCAAAATGTAAAAACTGGTGGGCTTTGCTTGTCTGTGAAAACCGACTTTCTATTTTACAATTTTCTAAACAGATTTTTAATTTACAGTTTTTACTTTGTGCTTTTCTATTTTTAATACTGAACTATCTTTCCTAGAAAACAGTCTATTGCTACACCATGTGGTACAGGGCAACAAATGAAATAACAACTGCATACAGAAAACACAAAGAAAATTTAAAAAAAGCTTACAGAAAAAAAAAAAAAAACCTTGCGGAAATGCAAAAATCATGAGGACTTCTACGTTGCTTCCTCAGTTCACTCATTACAGTATATTCTTTTAACAAACCACCATCCCACTCTACTTCTGCCTCTGTCAGTGAAAGAAACAGCACACGCAGCAAATCACATCAGAATGCCAAGTCCTCCTCATGAGCTACACCATCAAACCAGCTGGCTAAGGTAACTTTAGAAAGACTAGAGTGCACTGCATGGTGACCCCTAAAACACAGGTGCCTTCAGTCAATGGCATTTGGCTGAATGTGCCTTATATAATGTGGCACTTGTGCAACCTGAGGCTGCAGGTAAGAAAGCAGCTCTGCTGGCACCCCATAGTTTCCTCATCTCCACAGCATTCTTCTCATCACTGTCATAACAGGAAAGATGAAATTTATGCGCCAGAAATATTTGGGCTCTAAAAAGGCTTCATCTGCAAAGGCTATTGAACGTTTTCCAAGCCAAAAGATATACTGATGAAAGCCACAGTTCCAACAATGGCTTTTTCCTTCGAAATTTAAACAGACTACATTAAAAACATTAAAGAGCTAAAAACTTTTTTAAGAGCTTGGTTAATAATAATACACCAGACCTAAAGGGTATCATGTAATAATGCATAAACAAGCAGTAAACAAGATTATTTAATTCATTGAACAAAATTTTATGCGTTGTGATTATGCCATTTTACCTCTACTGGGATTCCCTCATTTAAAATGAAAAAAATAATAATAATACACTTAAAAAATGGCTTCTGAAAACTAGGACAGCATCAGATATGGGAAATAAACAACAAATAGTGAACTTTACCATTTGTTCAATATCCATTTAAACACAGGGGGAGTCTGGAGAACACCAGAGATTTCAACTTTGGCTGAAAAAACATTTGGAAATCAGTCCTTA
This sequence comes from Heterotis niloticus, assembly GCA_018136845.1. Taxonomy (NCBI): domain Eukaryota; kingdom Metazoa; phylum Chordata; class Actinopteri; order Osteoglossiformes; family Osteoglossidae; genus Heterotis; species Heterotis niloticus. The sequence goes on from CM030891.1 coordinate 24,639,413, forward strand.
AGACAAAGCTGAACAAAACTGACCCTCTCTTACAGACCTTAAGTACGTATCAATTGTCACCCTTTGAGAACATAAAAAATTTGTGCCTGACAATCAAATAAACTACTGATAACTTGCAATTTAAGACACTCAACCGAAACAGCAAGAACAATAAAATATTTCAACTGAGCGTCTCAGCTAAATCTGTGATTCAGTTACGTTTAACAGAAAACTAAAAGCAATTTGGTGTTTATCAGATAACAGTCTTCAGTCCTTGTTCCGTTTGACTTAATTTAGTGCAATTTGTACAGCAGCATCCTTATCGACAGGGTGGCTTAAGAGCACTTAATAGAAGACAAGGCAGCAAAACAGCACAGAAAGACATGCTACAAGGCTGAAAGAAACCTTGGCAGCAGGAAGAGTGAGGAAGAATGTGTATGGTAATTGATTATCTGTAAATTATAAGGCTGCAGACCTAGGTGCTCTAAGGCCACTTAACCTCAGCCTCCGAAGATAGACTAAACAAAGTTGTTCACATTCTTCCAAAAACTGGGCTTGCGAAAGAAAAACACAACCTTACTCAGCCATGAAATTCAGAGAGAAAAAAACTGCCATAAGTCAGTAGAATGGGGTAAAAATGTAAAAAAAATAAACAATAAGCAATACAGAGACCCACATCTCTAGCAGTGGCATGCTTACTGGTAAGCCAACAGGCTGCACAATACTACCCGAAAGCAGGAGTTTACGGAGCTAAAAGGTGCACTTTAATGGATTAGCGTTAATTTTCATAAGCATTTTCTAATTTTTAGGATCCTAATCTCGCCAAATTTCACCAGCATAAAATGGTCTTTCCTGTTTCTTAGCATAAAGTACTGATGTAGTACATTTGCAGAAGCATACAGAATGTATACAAATTGTACAACTTTGGTTATGAACTAAGTACAGTAGCTTCTAGTATTAATCGACTAAATCATTCTTGAATGACCTAAAATATAATGTCAATTGTTGTTGTTTTTTTTAGTTTGGAAAATGCTGAAGACACTAAAAGTCAGCAAATGGACACAAAGGAATAGAAGTGGAAGACCATGGTAATCGTACTCACTTCACAGCTCATGTCCAATGTTCACGAGTGTTGATGATCAATAACAAGATGACAAATTTTAGAAAAGTTCCAGTAACTTTGAAATTCAACTGGGAGCTGTTGCCAGCTTTTTTTTTTTTTTAATGAAAGTCTTGCTGACTATTTTATTTATTACATGTATCTGAAAAATTTGTAAAACCATACCTGAGAATAAATCAAAGATATTCTGCACTATTTAACTTGCATAGTAGACATAAAATTGACTTTGGCATTAAGGACAGACTTTCCAGTGGGGTTTTCCAGATGAGGAGCCAGTGTATTCCTTTGCTGTAAAGGTATCAACACCCAGTAATAAAATCTGCCTTTGAAAGCACTTTGAACAGGTCATTAAATGACATAATAGACAGTGAATAGGATAGGTTATGAAGAGGTACTAACCTATTCCCCAGTCCATTTCAAAGAGTCCATCTCTTCGTACACATGAGAATATAGCACATGAATATATTTACAATGAATTTTACATGGTGGCCCTAATATAAGTGTTGCCACCCAGCCTGGGCTGTGTGGACATTGGTTTGAATCTGGCTCAGTCTATGTGGAGTTTGAATGTTCTTCCCATGGCTGTGTCTTTGGTTTCCTACTTCAGTCCAAAGACATTTAACTGGTTACTCTAAATTGTCCACAGTGCATGCAGTTGTGTGTGTGTGACTTTGTTTGGCTGTCCTATGATGGACTGGCATTCCGTCCAGGGTGTTGTTTTATAGCCTAGTGCCCAGTGATTCAGAGATAGGCTTTGGACCACTTTGACCGTGACCAGGATAAAGCAATTAATGATAATGGATGGCCTGTAATATAAGAAGAAAAAGGAAAACAAGTAAAACTAAATGATATGAAGGCTGTACCTGCCCACAGCACAGGACAACCTTCTCAGTACTTACACAATTAAACACACTACACAGCCCTAGGCTTACAGACAGTAATGGTAAAGGTAAAACAATACTTAAAAAGGCACGCTCTTGCCACCAGTGTTTCCTCCACCAAATACCAAAGCAGAGGTACTACTGTCATCAGACAAACCAAAAATATTAGCCATGCACCAGTTTCCTGATAATGTCTCTTAAGCAAGCGTTTAAGTTCATGAGAATGTACTTAAAATTCTTAAGAAAAATCTAGCATTTTTTACAGCACATCTTTGAACAAATAGGTGCTCAATTTGTTACAGCCCACATTTCTACAGTTAAAGCTAAAAACAACTGAGTATAGTGACATTTCTGACATTTATTTATAAAAATTACAAGCTGAAAGAAGCCAGTTGTTACTGTATTGCCATACAAGTGAGGGTAATAAAGAGATGTATACGTTTTATAGATTTTAATAACCAAGACTGAGCTCTGTCCATCAGCTGGTGACAATCTACTAACCTTACAAAGCTATAAAAAATAGCTACCAAGCTATGTTTAAGAAAACAGATGTAAAAAATTCACCCTCATTTTTTTTCTTCCAAGGACTACTGCTTTTAAAAATAATGAATAGCCTACATTTCAGGTGGTTGCATTTATGTGTCCTATGACAAACTGTTTTTAGTCCAAATTCTAAAACTCAGTACAACATTTAAATATGAGTTATGGAAGCAAGTATATAACAATAATGGTAAATTCATGTTTTCTGAAGAAATATAACAGAAAGACATGAATGAATGAGTGGATAAATGGTAAATGCACTGAATTAGAGAAAAAACTGCCATGATAGGTCCACACAAAATTTATGTGGCATGCAAAGGACATATACATGTAAAAATGTAGCAAAAAGCCCCATGTGACACATTGGCAAATATGTGTAAAGTATGTGGAAGTATAAGACCCAAGACATGGACTTTGTTAAAATACACAATTTAATCTTTCCTGGCATAAATAAGTCAAGGCTACATAAACGCCCACAGAAACCAAAACTTCATTTACATTAATACTTTTGAATGTTCTAGAAGCACATTTCTGCAAACCATATTTTGCCGCTTATGAGCATGTTGTCAAACACACTGTGGCACATAAACCCCCTGCATTTCCTGTATCTTTTGATATAGCCCTCAATACTTTCCACTTGATATGCTTTTAGAACATTATCACATTGGCATGGGTATAAATTGCCTTTAGATCTAATTAAAAAAAGATTTTCAGACTTCGAGCATTACCTTCATGCCTCAGTAAAGAGAAGCAAGAGATCAAAGGATAGGCAATGAAAAGGGCAGAAACTAATTTTCTTTTTACTCTGATTCACCAGGAAGATTTCAGAGTCAACCCAGCTCAGACATCAACGTCTCACATAGATGACAGTGGTCAAGTTTTATTAAAAAGGTGTTATATCAGGTAGTGACCAGGCTTTATATTGACTGCATGTGCACACTGAACAGATAAACAGGTCCCCACAAACACGAAACACGTTTCGTAAACCTACCTTGTGGGAACATCGCTTCAAGGCATGTTAGAGGACAGAAATATACAAGTTAGCTTCAGGGCACTAATTCAGTGTCAGAAAACACACTATCAAGATTAATGGATTCCTTTATAAATTGTATCACAAGGTGGTGAGAGTTAACTGGGCTAATGCTGAATCTGTATGTGTGCAGGACTTCTATCTTTACTGTCAAAGGCATTTTCTACAGAAAACATGAGCATATAATAACAGGTTGCCTGAGGTTCTGATAATAGAATTGGAATACTGGAATATTTCCAATAATGAAACCTTTTCATTATCCTTTATTTTACATGATCAGTGTAAAATGATCAATGTATGATCATGATAAATGCATCAGGAATTTAAGAATGTTTTATTTTCAGTAATAAAACTGCAAATGATGTCAATAGTAACATATTTTAAGTTCATTGTGTCCTGGGAAGTTTCCAATTTTCATTCCTCTAATATTTAATCCTCATTAAAAAGTCTCCAGTCAAAACATAACTGCAGAATACTTATAATTAAAATGTCTTATAATTATAATCCTACAAAGACCACTTGCAGTGAAACATTTTAAGAGACTGTAGCTAAAATAAAACAAAAATGTCCAAATTGAAGTTTACACAGCGATGCCTCAAAGGGGTTTTTAAATTGATGACTTTTTACATTTTTACAATTTGTAGTTCACAGATGTACACTTGGTTTTAGTCCATTGTTGGAGTATCAGGCATTTCATGTTGTCAAATTGTGAAATCTTTTAAAATGTTTTGCATTCGGAGAAAAGTCTTGCATGCTTTTCCCCTGATTTAAATCAGTACCTCTTAATGGATCACATATAAGGCAAAAAGCACGAGATTTAGCTTTGAATGGAAAACATTTTAAAAGATGTCACAATTTATTATAGAGACTGTAATAGTAAAAAAGTTCATGCTGATACCTAAAAGTGACAGTCAATGTGATGTATTCTTTTTGTATTTCATAGAGGACATTTAAGAGGATTACAGTTTGCATGTATAGGATGACTGAATATTTAGTGCAAAATACAGCATAACATGCAGAAACAAAGGAATGATGGAATCAATGAAAAATCTTTTAATGTCAGGGTGGTGTTGTAAGTTTTTTCCTCAGTTCAATACCAATTCTAAAAGCAGCTAACAGCTCACGATGACAATTGCATTAAATTACTTTAAATACTGAGACATTATTAATGAATAATTATTTCTATTATTTTTTTACTAAACGCAACAGTTCTATTGGTGGGCCTGCTAACAGAGGACAGTGCAATAAAAACCTGTACAGTGAAACTACAGTTACATGTAACAGAAGTACAGCCTTCCCCTTCTCTTGTTGTTTACTACATTTCTAATACTATGTCTGAACCCCTTCCCCACAGGAAAGGAAAGCGGGAAGTTTGCCGTTTCTTTCAATTGTAATGGAGTCAGACAGCAACACTGAGCTGTCAACGCTCACCATTCATCTGTGCCAGTCTGTGTGACCAGGCAGCAGAGGGACACAGCAAATAAAATGGGTGATCTTCTGTTTAGCTTGTCTGCCAAATCATTAGATGTTTCTACATATATAGCTGAATCTCAAAGTTTAGTGAAAATGACATTTTTAGAAGAAGTTCATCAGTTCATAATATATGAAAGTCCCATATAAGAATTCATGGCGAGACTTTTGTGGTCTGCATTTGTTCACTACAGATGCACATATTCATTCACATTCTCATGAGAAAACAAACACAGTATGTCATGGATCACATCACTTTGACAGGAAAAGGAAAAAAGTTGCTGACTCTGGTTGAGTGTATGTTTACACATGAGGAAGAGCCAGTAAAGACAAAGGTTTATCAATATGATGTCAGTCTTGCCTTTATCACAGTCAGGGCTCTGCTGATTCCAGGGAATTTAAGTACAGAACAAACTCATTTGTTTCACTTTTCAATAACTTGTCATAGACATGTGTGACTGTATGCACAGCTGCAAACAATGTTATGAGTTGAAAATTGTGGTGTATAATGGCACCGTTACATAATCAGGGTCTCCTCACTTTTAATAGGCATGATAATCTGCCAGGCCTGACATTTATATTTAGCTGACAAACTTTGTGGCAGTCAAAAAGGGGTAACTTTGCTGTTACAATGGCATAGCAAGATTAGAGAAACAACAGTTGTGTTATGCTTAGACAAGTATCATAAACAATAACATAACTGCTAACATTAATACTTTACAATTCTGACTCTTGGATTACCATGGACATGAAAAGAGTTAAATAAAAAATTTAAATAAAGGTAATTTGAAAATGAATAAAACATTTCCTTTGAAATTACAATATTTTTGATGTGACTGGAAAAAACTGTAAGCACCATTAAAATCGGGAGAAATGCTATTATCTCACTTTCCTGTGAAAGAGGCATTCCTGCTCGACAGCCATTGTGATGCTGTTGACCGTGTAGTCACACTGGAAAGAAAGCAGGCTTGTTTGGCACTGCATTTGCATTAGAATTAAGATTAAATGCTGGTAGCCACATTTTGCAGTAGCTGGGGTGCCAAAACACAGCAAAGGATCTTGGGCTAGTTAGTAAATGTAATAATTTTCATATACCTTCTGATATTATTTTAATGTCTTTTTTATCTATCAATTTCTTTGTATATCTTTCTTATTTCAATATTTTTTTATATTTGCAATGACAAATTTTTCAGCTATGACACATTTTCTATTATTTTCCAGCACTTTGAGCTACTATCTTGTATAAAAGGTGCTGTATAAATAAAGCTATTATTATTATTATTATTATTACCATTAATTCTATTATTATTGTTATATTTACTTTTTTGTTTATTTATTTAAAATATTAAAGATTACAATGAATTGGAAAAACTAAAATCTTTTCTCAATATTACAGCTACACCGTACAAACCTTTTTAAGATAGGTGCAGAAATAATAATTAGCAGTACAAGAAAGTGAAACTGAGCAGGCTTTTTAAAACAAAAAAAAAATTCAAATTTTAACTATTGAAGTTTATGGAATAGTTATAAAGTCTTGTCTACTGTTTATTAATGATCAGGAAATTATATCCATGTAAATTTATTTTATTACAAATACATTTTTGTGCTTTCAGGTACATGAAAAATATAGATGATAAAATAATAAAACAAACTGTGATAATTAAAATTACTTAATTTAGCTATTGTCTTTGTCCAGGGTGGCTTACAATATGAGGTTTGTACACTAATCTTCTTACAGTGATATGACAGATGCATGTGGGATATATTTTTCACTAGAGCACCTCAAACACACACACACTCATACACACACAAAGAAGTTAATGAGGCTGACTTCTACTTCCTTAAAAAATAGCACGGGCATTTCTAACTTCCGTATTCTCTTGGAAGACTTGCAGGGAGCCTCAGTGATTACTGTAATTTGGGAAATCACATCTGTGCTCCACTGGAGGACCTCAGACACATGAGTTGTCCATCTGCCCTTTGCTTCAAACCCATACCGAAGTGCCTAAAACCTACCACATGAATTAAAGTGTGGAAACCACAACCTAAAAATAGTGCCAAAGACATTTATCTTCAGCACTGTTCAGACACCACACTGACGTTTATGCACAGGTAGGCTAACTGGGCGACGAGGCCACAACGTACAATGTCCTACATGCACTTCGCAATGACCAACTGATTCTGAATGAAGACAAAGGTCAACGTATTCGGCTTAGGTCTCACCTTTTCCACATCTGCTTTGGTCACATTGATGTCAGCATCCATCTTCTCAAAATACTGTTGTGCTCTGTCTGCCTCCTTACAGTCCCTCTCGAACCGCCGCTTACTCTGTAAGAGAACAAGAGTTGAAAAATAAGGTACACTAAGGACTGAAATGGCCAGGCTCCAGTGCCAAAACAAAAATCTCATAGTGATCTAACACCTTCACCCTCACTGGAGACATCTTCAAGCAAAATAAAAAGTCTTTAATTTGTTAGACCAGATTCTGGTATTTACTTAAATTTAGATGCTGTGATTTCGTTTAAGGTGCAGAGTTAGGTGCATCTCTCAAGAGTCCCTCCTGATATTCACCTTACTATACTTCTTCCTGACCTCCATACAACTCTGCCCCCAAAGTTCTATGGACACTATAAAACCTTGCCCAGCCCATGACTTCAAGTAACCTTAGAAATGAGTCCAAGCCCAATTTACTTTTGCAAATATCAGAACAAGTATACAACTCAGCCAGTGTTTGTGGATACAGATGGGAATCCTTGCTGCCCAACCCTTCCTGAACCCTCATCAAAACATTGTTTATTATTCTGTGTCTATATAATGTGTACACAGCCAAGATTCCCTAATCTTTAGTCACACAATGAACTAATTGAAGCATCAGATGTCTGAAGCACAAAAAAGACAAATGTGTTATGTTTCTCTCAGTGGGCAGTCAAGGGTGAAACACTGAACCCTTTTACTGTTCAGGGGTGGCACTCCTCCACATATTTACCACTCCTTCTGTTTGTCCATCTGCAAATCCCAGATTCTTTCAGCCCTTCATTCCACAACAGTGAGATGCACAGGCAGTCAAGGACAGGGGGCGGCTGGGCCGGAGTATGCAGGGCTCCCCTCCAACATCCTGCTCAGTGAAATTGTCCACCTCCTCTAAGTTCATCTCAGGATGTCTAGCATTAACTCGGGAATGTACTTTAAAACTATTCCTTCCAACACCTTCTACTCATTGTCTTTATTGCTTCTCCAGATTCAATCTCAGCTAAACTGAGTGGTGCATGATTTCATGAGATTTGGACTGACTCACTGAAGTCCTGAACTTTAGGGGTAAACTGAGATGGAGATAGGTGGTCCTGATGGGTTTGAATGCTGACAATCAGATGAACTGAGGTCAGACTCAGTTGATTCAGGGCAAAGCCAGAACACAACCTGGCTTTCACTATCAGAGCCAGCTAGGTCCACCCACACATTTTTTATGGAGTTTCCAACCACACAGGCCTCTTTGTTCTTAAAATTAACATGGAACAAGGTGTTTCATGCTGTGAAGCCTGTTGTTGTGAGTCTGATTTTCAAGACTGTACTAAAGAAAAGAGATCATTTATGTTTATGCAATTTATTAAAAAAGGTTTAGTCTTTCATCTTTGTCAAGTAATTGTGGTTCTATATACTGGGTCCCTAGTCAAAGCACATGTTTTTGGTAATCGTGCATATACTGATATACTTTTTAACTCGGGTAAAGGCATAATACATAAACACATTTCATACAAAGTACCCAACCCCACTAAACACCCTAGGCAACAAATATTTGTCTTTCATTGAATATATTATGACCTAATCCTGCTGCTGCTGCTGCTAATAATAATAATAATAATAATAATAATAATAATAATAATAATAATAATAATAATAATAATAATAATAATAATAATGTTCTTTCTAAAATGTAACGTGTAGTTAGTTTGCTATGACTGTACATAATTAGCTTTTCAGTGAAACATAGAAAAATATGGCAAAATCCAAAAGACCGTCACTATTATTCTTCTTCATTTAACATTTAAGATTCCATAATAACACTCACTGATTCCAGCTGTTTCCAAGAGTTCTCAATGTGCTGCTGTGCCTTGCGCCCATCGTGGAAGTGCTGAAATTATAAAAAAATGTTAGGATATCTCATCTCACTTGGCAGACATTTGCTCCAACCAAAACTAACCTTCTTGATTGTAATGAAGATTTTCTTTATATGAAGCTGGTAACACAGTAACATCACAGATACTTAATTATTAGGAGTCACGCAGTATTCTTATTTCATTCAATACTCATCCTAGTTTTTCCTGAGAGTCAGAAACCATCTTTGCCAGCATCACAGTACTGTCTCTTCCCATTTTCCCATGTCACTAAGTTCACTTGAACTTTAAAAAATTCCAAACAATCCAACATTCATGGTCTCAAGACGGCAGTTTCTTGAATAGATTCTGTTGAATTTATACTGTTTAGCACAGACATGAAAATGGCTTTGGAACTACTATCTTCCCTCAAGCCACTTGTCACTGTCTCTTATCAGATTAAAAAAAACTGACCAATGCCAGGTACCACTACAGGTCATATTTCAGGCATCACAGCACCACTTTGAGCAGAGCTCTAAAAAAGATAATAGATGCCAAAGAAATGGCTAGCTGCCCTTTCTAGCTGGATTCAAGGGAAAACACTGCAGCTGTTACTTCCATTATATCCAGGAAGTGTGGGGTAAATAGCTGATGAGTTCCATGCTCCTAACTCACACCAAAATATTTCCAAAGTACAACTTTGGTCCAGTGTGTTATGCATTTGTTCTAAGATTAAAGCTGTTTTATGATGCTATGTGTATATCATTCACACTTTATAACAGCATGAACGTAAAAATTAATGAGCAAAGAAATGGACATTTTGAGGTACTGTGCTTCTGGACACTGATATGTTCTAAGGGAATGGAGTTCTAAGCTTGAAAAAAGCAGGCTCATAGTTCTCAGGGGAACTCTATGCCTATTATTACTGATGGAAATCCATTTTTTATGGAACAAACCAAGTGGTTTAAAGAAATAGCACCCTAATTACAACCAAATCTACACCTAAACAGAAATCACAGCAAGTGAATTGTATAAATATCCCCACTGTTTACCTTTAAACCATATGGCATTCAAATAATACAGTAGAAGTCACTGTAAGAGTGATAAGAATCTAATTTAGCCAGCATGCTGGTAATGACTATTTGGCTTTAGATATAGCAATATTTATAATGATGTAAGACAACTGTTTCATAATTTATTCCATCAGATTTAGTCATTCTGACTTACAGTAGGTATTTTATAAAAATCTCAGTTGGTGCTTGGGACTGTGGAAAGATACATTTTGTAGAAATAGTAACCTGTAACTATTATGTAGTCACCTGAGCATTTTAAGAAACATTTGCCTTAAATCAGTACAGGAGTTTGAAAATTGAGGTTCGATTGCTGTATTCAAGAGTTAAGCCTAACAACTTTCTTTCAGCAATTACTGGTACCAGTTGTCATTGCCAAGGGTCCATGGCATCATAAACTACGAACAAATTACAGTTTTTTAATAGAGAAAAAAAAACTAATTTCACTGTCTTTCAAAAGGGTCTTTGAGATCAAAATTTGAATGTACTGCAAACAAGGGCAATGGGAAATGCTGATACTAGTTAATTAGGCCTAAATCCCAGTTTGACTTAGTTTTCACTGCTACTCTAAAAAACATTGTCAAGACAACATCTATGATCATGACAGTCAATAAATAGGACATGTATGAGAGCTTGTCCTACAAGATAATACAAATTTTAGAAGACCTTTAAAATCCAAAGACTAACACAAAACCATGTATGGCATCATATCTGCATATGCAATGTGAACAAATATGTTTTAACCCACTGATTGATGTACTTGTTTTTTTACTTCAATCATATAAAATAATCTAGTGCCAAGTCCATACAAAATATGCTATTCTGAAACACAGCCAAGCTCTTCACTGAATTTAAGACAATATGTCAGAGGGAAGCAGAGGAATGAGTGCATCTCTTGATGTGGGCAAGTGGCGACCTGCTGCCAGGAGCCTGTTGAGATACTCAGGATAAATCCCAGACACTCGTCTTCAAAATGCAAGCTACATTCTGCACAAACCTCGCACACTAAAGCAAGATAAAGTCGGAGTCAATATATGTACCAGTGTATCTTTATTGGTTGTCTAACTCCTGAAAAATAGTATTCCACTTGGCCCAAATCCCAAAACACAAACATCAGACATTCAAATCCCCCTCTAAATCCTCCTCCCTATAATCCAGTGCTCAATGTGGAGCCTAACCTGACAACACCTCTGACTTTTCCCAGACAGACACAACACATGTGCTCCCAAGCCAAACTCGGGCATCCTGTCAACCCACATCTCAGCAGACAGCAGCGGAGTCTTGAATGCTATGCAGCTGCTTTTTTCAAAAGCATACAAAACTGTCTTGAAGTGGCTACCTTTCAAACCACCAGAGGAGGAAGTAACACAGACGTGCTCATACGACACATCCACACCCAAAATACTAAACCCAAGTTACTGTAAGTCCAGCTCCATGAGTAATAAGCAGTGACAAACCTCTCCCAAAAACTGAGAAACTCTTCTTGTGTTGTATATGAAACTAGTGGACAGCACTGGTTTCATATACAAGTCCTTTGGAAAGTAGTTATACACAGTCATAAAAATACAATGAATTAGTCAGTATGTTCATGAATTACTTACTTTTAAGTGCTTGCTATTTTGTATAAACTGAATGGAGCTATACTGAGACCAAATCTTGCGCTAAGTCTGACAAACCACTGATATTTGTAATGAACTGTTGCAGTGAGTTAGTTTGATGCACGTAAACATAGCAAAAACACAGTCAGATATGAAGAGAAAAACACTAAAAATACATGAATTCTGCTGCATCTACATAATGGACCAGCTATTTCCTGACTTATGCAACATACAAATAGGGGAAGAGGGCACCATAACTTTGCTACCCAAAAAGTATATTCCACCAGTGTACATTTTTCTGCGCTAAAAGCAGTGCAAAACAATAAATAAGTAAGCAGATGTTTTTGACCTTCATAGTGAAATGTTTTCAGCACTAAAGACTCTCACACAGGTGTTTGTGACAAGTGGTTTATGCCCTGCCGTTATCCACAGCCTTACTTTCTACCCAAAATTCATTGCAGGACTTCTCCATTACCATATTCTTGACTCGTCTCTCACTGGCACAGACCCCAGCAAAACATCTGTGTGAGGGGACAAGAATTCCTTTTTCCAATGAGCTCACAATATGCTCGGCTTCAATACTACCCAGGGCGGCCAATCTTGACACCAGAGAAGAATTTGCACTTCCATTGAGAGCATTCCTGCCCACTTGCTTGACTCAGATGTTAGGAGTCTCAATAAAAACCCACATATGACATCATGCAGTGCTTCTGTGCTAAAGTAAAGTATATATTCAGTCAGTTATCACAAACTACTTGCCCAAAGCAGTGTCACAATGATCCGGTCTACAGCACAGTGTAAAATACACCTGGGACGCAAGTGCAGGGCTGCAAAGCATTCACAGTCATTCACCTGCTCACTCTAACAGTTGATAAACTTTTGCCAATGCTAGGTCACAGCAGTCTACAACCTACAGTATACTGGATGCTAGTCAGGGTACATCATGCCAGTCTCTCACAAGATAGCCACACTCACACACAATTACAGGAAATTCAGGGTCACAAATAAGCCTGAAATGTGTATTTGTATATACATATACATAACTCAATGACATTTGTAATCATATGAACTGCAAATCATATGAACTGCAAATAAAGCACTGGACACCTAGTATAGTATAGTGTTACAGCCTGAAACAACCAGGTCACTGCCAGAAGTATAATTCATCTTCATAAATCACAAGAGAAACAATGAAAGACTTCAGTTAAAGTAATTAGTATCTATTACTTCTAGAATGAGAAAATCAGATAGGAGAGTCTGGACAAGCAGAAGAAAATGTTTAATGGCCAAGCCACGCAGGTCTCTTCGGTTTTTGTTCATACAATTTTTCCAAATAGATATATTTTTCTGCAGGTGAACTCAGCAGGAAAGTTCAGGTTTTGGCAGGTATAAAGAATACCAGAACCTGCTTTAGAGAGGAAGGCTGCAGATTAAAAATGAACTCTTTAACATTACAGTGGCAGGTAAAATTTTAGATGAATGGAGGGATGGGTATTATAAACAAAAGAGACCAGTTATTTAACCTTTCAAACTATCAAAAAAACGGACAATTCATATCGCTTAATGCAAAGTAGAAGCTAAAATGAAGCAATTTTCATATCAGTTTCAGTGTAGTGTGCCCTGTTACTGACTGTACCATGTATGTTATTTTCATATAACTCAAGGACATCATCCTTCTGCAAACTCTACATCCTACACTCCCCTACCCTTTTGTTTCTGTATGTAGATACTTGGTTGCTATGGTGAAACACGTCAAGGGTTTTGCCACCAGAACACTTGAGTCATACGCACCAAAAAAAAAAAAAAAACAACAAAAAAAAACATTCATAACAGGATGTAAACTTTCTGGTGTTTTTCCTTAGTATCTGAGTCTGGAGTCAACATAGCTAGCATAATCCTAACATTATGCAGTAGCTGTTATGTAATACATTACTGTACTGTGAAAGCACAAGTTCCTGCTATTTTACTTGAATATATTACATCCATCCATTATCATCACCTGCTTTATTCTGGTCAAGGTCATGATAATCTGGAGTGTATCCTGTTATCATTTGGCGCTAGGGTACAAAACAACAGCTGGATGGGGTACCAGTCCATTGCAGGCCGGCCACACACAGTCAAACACACACGAGGAGTTATTTAAAGTAACCCAGTAACCTTAAATGCATGGCTCTGGACTGTGGGAGGAAACCAGAGCGCATTGAGGAAATACATGCAGATACAGGGAGAAAAATGTAAACACAGGGAGAAAAAGCAAACAGCTGTGACCACAAAACAACCTCTGATATTCACTGGGGGGTAAGGGGGTTAATCTTGGAGACGTGTCTTCATATAGAGCTGCCATTTGAGATGCTTAAGAATTGACAAAATTTGACTGGCTATTATTTATTGAATAGTAACAGTTTAAACTCTACCATTCATGTTGCAGTTGCAATTAACGGATGTCTTTATGCTTAACATCAGTCCACTTTTACTCCACCCACTAGGGAATGGTAAAAATAATTGGGAGCAAAACAGTGGACCTTCTCTAGGATAGTCCCAGAGAAATACTACTCTTTGTGTGATGGTATGCTTGTCTGTTGCATGAGGGCAATGTAAATGACAACTATAAACCTCACATTACACTCTGTGGCTTATAATGTAAAAATAATGATTAATGCCAAAAGAATCTAAATATAACTGGTCTCTTTCAACAAAATACACACCACCTGTTCAATTTTTTAAATAATTTTTTATGATATTTGGTATAATACTATTCTTCTGGATTCTTTCTTTGGTTATACTGATGGTAGCTGATGACTACTAAAAAGTGGAATATTTTTAGTACCTATTATTATTCAGTGGTAGCCGTGGTTTTCAGGCCAGCTACACATTATTAACCACGGCATCTGACAAAAAGTGTGCAGCTCATTTCACCAGCTATCATTCATGCAACTGATTTTAACAGTTATGTATTTTTGCAGCTAAACACTAAATCCAGCACTGAAATATTAACATTTCTTCAGGACACAAGCATTTCCATACAAAAGCTATCATGCTAATGCAAACAAAAAAGTTATAGATAATGTTAACTATGTCTAATAAAAAAATAAAAAAAAACTGGTGAGAAGTTAAAAGGTGGTGACAAAATACTATTTCCTTAAATGCAATTACTTTTACTTTTTATTTTTTGTTTTATTTTTATTCATTTAGCGAAATTTTCTGCAGCGCAACTTACAGTATTAAGCTACCTACAACAATTTACCCATTTACACAACTGGGTAATTTTTACTGGAGCAATTTTTTCAAATTAAGCAAGAATTAATGAATTGAATCAACTTCTTTGCAATTCATTCTAAATAATTGTAACAAATTAAATGGGAATAACTGAGCACCTTGAAAGGGTACTACAATTGTGGGAAGGATATGAACCTGCAACATCCAAGACCAAAGGAATCAACTCCAAACCCTTTAACCTGTACTTCCCATAGGGTCGCTTCCCTGCTGATGAATAAAGGGCATCTAACAAGGGCCAGCCTGCCACTATGCTATGTTTACCTTCTCTGCCCTCCTGCAAGGAAATGCATTACTTCTGGTCTCCAACACTACTACAAGATTTATATTACTATCACAGTAAGTAGCTACTAGATACATCCTCTGTCCTGGATTTTTAATTACATTCCTGTTTTCTAGCTGCAACACAAGGGAACTTAAACATAATTTCTTACATCATCAGACAGCATAATGGAACAAAATGTTGTGGTATCATACTGTTTAGAAACAAGATGGGTGGCGAGTAAAGACCTTGCTGCCTTACCGATTTCCTCTCTGTCTTGAGCTCATGAATGTAACGTGTCAGGTCAGCGATGATGTGTGAGGTGAGATTCTCCGCTATGACCTCATGTTGTCCTGCATAGTCGTTCAGCTCATTCAGCGTTGACAGAAAGGCCCGACATGATGAGTATCTGTCAGAGGTTGCAACATCTTCACATCCCAGATAGACAGCAAGTGTGAACAATACAAACATCCATTCAAACTATATACCGTATTTTTCGGACCATAAGGCGCACTTAAAATCCTTTAATTTTATCAAAAATCGACAGTTCGCCTTATAATTCGGTGCGCCTTATGTATTAATTCTGGTTGTGCCTACTGACCTCGAACCGATTTTATGTGGTACACGGTGCTCAAAAATCTGTCAAAATGTTTTAGAATGACTTTGGTAAGCTACGAAGCCGCACCGCTTGATGGATTGTTGGAGCATTACGGCTACCGTAGTCAGGGGCCTCGCGGAGTAATACGTACTGTACTTCACGCCGGGCGAGTTACGCCACTATCTGCCAATGGATCGTGGATGCCTGGGCTAAGGTATCAGTCTCAAGTATCGTCCGAGCTTTCACGAAGGGCGGAATCATCACTAAACAGCTAAGTAACAGCAATGAGACTGACTCGGATAATGACGAGAGAGATCTGGGCATGCTTGATGCTGAAATCGCCCAACTGTTTACCTCAAACAATGAGGATGAAGAATTTGATGGATTTGTGGAAGAGGAATGAACTGAAAAAGTGAGTGTATTGTTTTGTATTTTATGTTACAACTGAACAATGTTGAGAGTTATTGTGAATGAGTTGAATAAAGTTTGACTTATCTGACTGTTTTGTTTCGCCGAATGTGCTTTATAATCCGATGCGCCTTATGTATGAAAGTAGACCCATTCATTGATATTGCGCTTTATAATCCGGTGCGCTTTATAGTCCGGAAAATACGGTATCTAGCTTCTTTCCAAAATCTGTACTCATATAGACACTATACCTACCTTCTATTGCAGTTGCGAGTATATGAACCTCCTGACTTCATTCAGTTAAAAAAACTGCATAATGCTGTGAATCAGGTTTATGCCTAAATGGCAGGATTCAGTACTTACTTGTTTTCTTCTTCCTCTTTGGAATTCTTCTTAGGCTGGTATTTTTTTGAAAGATTCCTGTGGAGAACCAGAAAATGCCCTTTTATTGCTCAGTTTCACTCATAGGAGGGAGGCAAAGGGATAAGAAAATAATAATTAGAATCAGTATAATTAATAGTTATTATTAATTTTTTATTAATTTATTATTTAGCATTAATATTTTATACGTCAGTATGGCTTCTCATTAATTAAAGCTTGAATACATCAGTTATAAAATATATAAAATGGTATCCAACATATGACCAGTGGGACCTGACGGAACAAAGAAGTAATTTATATTCTACTTTATATTACAGTTCTCTCAAGAATAATCTGTGGGTTGTGTCTCCATAGCACTAAATACACATATAAAGTAATTGTATAACAGTCTTCTTCTTCTTCTTTTGGCTGCTCCCGTTAGGGGTCGCCACAGCGGATCAATTTTTTCCACTTCTTCCTGTCCTCTGCATCTTTCTCCGTCGCACCCACCACCTGCATGTCCTCCTTCACCACATCCATAAATCTCCTCTTAGGCCTTCCTCTCTTCCTCTTGCCTGGCAGCTCCATCCCTAGCATCCTTCTCCCAATATATCCAGAATCTATCCTCTGCAACATGTCCAAACCAACGCAATCTCGCCTTTCTGACTTTGTCTCCAAACCGTCTAACCTGTGCTGCCCCTCTAATATACTCATTTCTAATCCTGTCCATCCTCGTCACACCCAATGCAAACCTTAACATCTTTAACTCTGCCACCTCTAGCTCTGCCTCCTGTCTTTTGGTCAGTGCCACCGTCTCCAACCCATAAAGCATAGCTGGTCTCACTACCATCTTATAGACCTTCCCTTTCACTCTTGCTGGTACCCTTCTATCACAAATCACTCCTGACACTCTTCTCCACCCACTCCACCCTGCCTGCACTCTCTTCTTCACCTCTCTTCCACGCTCCCCGTTACTCTGGACTGTTGATCCCAAGTATTTAAATTCATCCACCTTCACCAACTCTACTCCCTGCATCCCCACCATTCCTCTGTCCTCCCTCTCATTTATGCACATGTATTCTGTCTTAGTCCTACTGACCTTCATTCCTCTTCTCTCTAGAGCATATCTCCACCTCTCCAGGGTCTCCTCAACCTGCTCCCTACTCTCACTACAGATCGCAATGTCATCTGCAAACATCATAGTCCACGGTGACTCCTGTCTGATCTTATCTGTCAACCTGTCCATTACCATTGCAAACAAAGGAAAATTAATTTTATAACAGTAAAGTCTAAAAATAAATTTTTAAAAATTCTCCAAAAAAGCTTTTTTTATTTCCTTTTCCCTTTCCTGCTCCTTTATTTTCAGCAGTAAAAAACTGCCAGCAACATTAGTACCTCAGTCCTAATACAGCAATATCGGTTTGCTTGGGTGGGTCTATTATTGCATGTTATTGCCTCTCTCCATGCCAATGACAGCACTGTCAACACACCTCCATTTCCTTACTTGTGAAAGACAGCTGTGGTTGTTTAAATATGCTTACTTGCTTTTCCCCTTTAGCAGGTTGCTGTTAGGTTTTTTTTTTTTTTTTTGCAATATGGAGAACTAAGAGAGGTAGATGGGAAAGGGTGCCTGTGCAGTTGCGATGAACATCCTGCGCTGCTGACCTAATTCTGCCTATCACTGTAAAACACGGCCGAGAGTGGGTGTGTCCTCCGCCACAGAGCACCCGCCACCTTTGAGTTTACCCAGCAACCTATAACAAGACAGCCAGTTACGAGTTTAGCATGCAGCCAATGGAGTGGGTTGTATCGTGTTCAGGGTGTTTCGCTGTAGAAAAATGTACAGCAAATTGTGAATCTCCACTCATGCAGAGAATATGCGGCTCCATT
Source organism: Heterotis niloticus (assembly GCA_018136845.1). Lineage (NCBI taxonomy): Eukaryota > Metazoa > Chordata > Actinopteri > Osteoglossiformes > Osteoglossidae > Heterotis > Heterotis niloticus. Next base: position 24,657,983 of record CM030891.1, read on the forward strand.
CAGCACACTGTTTTTTGTCTGTCACTACACAGACTGTAAAACCTTCTGGGATGAGTTGGGTAAATTGCTGGATAATATTCCCTGTGTCATAGGTTTAATTAAAATGAGGATAACACCACAGATATCTAAAGAAGGAATAAAATATTTTGAAATATATGAGAGATGTTGCATTTCCTGCTTGCTCCTCTGTATGCATGGTGTTCCAGCTTGCAGGTTGCTGTAATCCTCATTCCCCACACATTCCTGTCATCTGCTTGGTTGCTAGGCAGAACAGGGTCTCCCTGTTTCTGCCCTTAAACAAGCTCTTGCCAGGGTATGTTCCCTGCTCTAGTGATGTAAATACAGAGAATTGGCCACAACAAATATTAGCAGTATTTGAACATAAAGAATATAGTTTAAATTATACACACATGCTATCTGACACCTATACAATGTCCACAACTACTTCTTTTCATCTTTAGTACATTTTTTGCATGTTTATTTACAGAGTTATGGATAGAGAAGGACATTGTACCTTCGGTCAAACAGTGATGGGAGATGAGCAACCTGCACAAACCAAAAACGCGTGCAAGAAAGAAATGGATGTAGTCTTAGTTAACCATGCCTGGAACAGGAGAATGGATGAGATGTACAGTATATCTGCATATACTGCCTTACATTTGCACATTGTGACTCATATCACGAACACACTGCACCATAAAAGCTGTTATGCTTAAACCCTTTTCTGCCTTCTCCTCCTGGTTACAGATGATTCGAATCCTCCCCCACAGAACCTCCCTGCTGTTTTCTGAGTTGCTAGGCAAATCTCCCTCTCACTCCATCCCTTCCTGTCTGCTTTTAGTCAGATGCTATGTGATTCACTTTTCTGCCCATGCTCTAGTTAACCGCCAAGATATAGCTGGAATTAATGTGGAAGAGGTCTGGTAGGATAGCAACTGCACATTTCATCTGCAATGGGATCCCATGGTTGCTGTTGGCTTTACTCACATTATATAGCAGATCTTAAGCAATTAGCACCGAAACGGAGGCTTAGGCTTATCTAGATTACAGCTTCTGAAGAGGTCAGGGATTAAAGCATGAAACAAAACTATGGAGCAAAATGAATACATACATTTCTTGCGCTATGCTTAAATGGGTAATAGAAAGCCATGGTCAAAGGAACAACTACACATGTCAGTAGAAGGGTTCTTACATTTGTGAAAAATGAAACTCTTTAAGGTTAAGCACTCTTTGTGAAGTAAGCTCAGAAAGGTCACTGCTACTCAAAACATGCCAGTGATATGCCCGTTCTTTAGAAAGAAATCCAGCACAGAAAAACTTCATGAACTGTACTGCACACTTTTCCAATCACTTTGAAGACAATGCTAAGCAAAACAGGCATACTACGTTACTTTCCGTCTTTTATGGTCCTCCACAAACAAACTAAAAGTAAAGATATAAGACACTAGCTAAAAGTGTTTAAAGACAGCATGTGAGTAACAAAGGATCTGAGCTCTTTTTAAAAAACAGAGGAAGTACATTCAGCGTGTTGTTGGGTTTAAATGACAAAGCCCAGAGGGTCACTTCCACGGACCAGTTCACTCAACAGAGCTGCTCAGTGAGCAAAAAGTGAACAGAAAACAAAGGGGAGGAAAATTTGGGTTATAGCTACAGAAAACTACCGACACAGGAACCACAGTTACACGTAGTCCCTCCACTAAACTTCCTGCTTCAACCGAGCTGTGGAACTCATGTTTTGTGCACCATCTGGTGAAGGAACGCTTTGGCGACTGCAGAAATCAGGGCACAATCCTTTAGTGATGCATCAATGATCTTTAAAGGAGTGATCAACTTTTTACATTCCTAACCATTCAACATACTGCAGAGCACCAGTTTCTAAATTCTTAAAACAATATCCAAACAATGACAAATAAGGAATCAGCTTTGCACACTACCAGCCACACAGGCGACTACAAATGACACAAAGAAATGTCCCCTGCTGCCAAAGGAAGGTACTCATTTTACTTGCCTAATTTGTTTTGCATAGTTGAGTTCGATCTCCGATCTCTCCTTAACAAATTTGGTGTATTTCTCGACGAACTCGATGCCCCACTGCGTGTGCTTTTCCAAATTTTCAAACTGATCCTGTAAAACAGAAGACAGAAAATGTAAGTGACATTATGACACAACTGTGTGATTTTTGTATAATTGGAAAACATTCCTCATGGAATACTGCAAACAAATAAGTCAGTTTTGTTGGTCTGTAAAAACCACCGATTAAGCAAAAATAGCATCTACTTTACATACAACAGTGTCAAATTTGCTTTAAGGACTTAAACCACAGAATCAGTGTTAGAAATTTGTTCAAATCCATCCAATCTGAAAGCATAATGCAGTCATTAACTATCATACAATACATTGTCAAAAGGGATTTAGGCTGTCTTTCAAAATCTCCATAAGAACAGGTAAAGAATGATACGTTAGTGTACACCGGTAGCAATCTCTCACATTTAAATCAACAAGAGCATTGAATCAATGTCCACTTCCTTGTCCACAAGTTCACACAGTTTAATCGAGGGACTAGACAGGCCACCTGCTTCTCTAGAGAAAAGGACAAACAAAACACTTCCCTTCAATTCTGGTGTCACGATAAACGATAAGTTAATTTATTTCTACTTATTTCAAGTCATTTACAAAAAAAAAAAAAAATCCATTGTATTCTAAATTATTTATTTCATTTTGTTTTACGGGAATAAAATTACAATGTTTTCAGGATAAGAATAGCAGTTTAAAATGCGTATCGGCAAGACATGATATATTCATATGGTGTTGACTTTTTTATTGTACCCCAGACAAAGAACCAAATTTATTACTGTGAAAAACAGGTGTCATGTCTATGTATGGTTATCCTTTATGCCACTATAACAGAGTAAACAAACAGCATTCGTGCTGTTAGGAGACAAAAAAACAAGACTCAGTAGAAGCACAGGCTGCTCATTTTTAGACTTAACAGCTTCCAGCAATATAATCTTTATCAGGCATACTGTGATCACAGGGTAACTCATGTGATTCAGAAGTCTTACTTTAGGAACCAGGGATATGAAGCTGTTTTCAGTGAAATGATGTAGTTACTCTTAGACAACAACTTTCAAGATTTAATCACCTTTAACAACTTGCTCTGTAACAGTCTGTGCACCACTTCCTATACAACTTCAACAGGATGGAAAAAGCACGAACACCATGAGGCAGAAGTAAAGCTAGAAACCATTTTCAAAAGTTCACCTTGGTGTAGCTCCAACAAACCCCCATTTTCTGTTCAACCATCTCTTGGTGACTTCAATCCAGTTATTTCTCCATTTTACAACTTGATCAAAACAAAGACTCTATTGCTAAAAAAACTAACTTTTAGCATCGCAATCTAGTCCAAACAAATCGAAACGTACAGGATGTGGGCGAAGACCGGTACTGTCTAAAACCCACAAGTATGAACATAGCCAATAGCATACTGCAGTCTCATTGCTAACAAACTCTACCTGAGAGGAAGAAAACATTCATTTCCAACAACACCAAGTCAGAGGATGGTGAAAAGTACCTGACATTATGAGTTACTTTCCACCTTCATTTAGAGCCAGCAAAGTAACTATGTTTTTATTGTTGTTTTTTAAAATATAAAATATAAAAATCATTAATTAAATTTGGTTTTAAAAGTAAAAACCATCTTTGCAGGGGGGATGACACTCCAAATTATAAAGACATGCAAATGAAAGCAACATGAAGCATCGTGGTTGGAACCATTGCCTTGGCATAGAAGACTCATGATCATACCATACTGATGCTTAAGTTGGGTACTTTTCCTGAATTACTCATGTAAAAATTACCCAACATTATAACTGGAAAATCACTGAACGTTGCTTAGCACACAGATATGACAGTCTTCTATGATTTCGGTGATTTCTTAATTCATATGTGAATGTGACAACTATTGACCATTGTGCATTTTAATATTAATAAATAAAACAGCACTTTGTCTCACTGTTTAGAAAGACTTAAATTTGTCAAAAGCACTGCCTACACACATTCTGCCAGTAATATTAATAACAATAAGGCCATCTAAATTCAATCATTCAATAGGAGTTTTGCAATCACTGATAACAAGCCATGTCAGGAGGGGTATGCACTTGGAAACAATAAGAAGTGGAAATGTGTCCTTTTCCCACTTCTGTCCCAAGAATGGCTGCTGTGTGCAACTTCCAAATGTCAAGTAATAGACCTAATTATATGTTAAAAATAAATCTGATAGTGTAATGTTGAAAATCCAAATGCAGCTTTATTAAGGTCACATTCTTCCCCCTGTCCAAAATGTTGTCCCACCTGTTTGGCAGGACACATTCCAATCAGAACCACTGCCTAGTCACTGGGCACAGGGTAGGGGCCCAGGTCAACTGTACACTTGTTTATGGCCCTGGACCCATGGCAAAATGATTACATGCCCCACTTTCAAACTGAAAGCTGTTGTATTCTGTACCCTTGACAAATGTAAAAGCTTAAAAAAGCACAACATAGCTAATACAGCAATTTAAAATGTCAATTATTTTGGCATATAAATAAGTTTATGTGAGTAGATCCACAATCATGCATGGCACATACTGTATATTTAGCACCTAAAGTACGCGTCACAATCATTTGTATAAGTAAACTTAGATTACAAGTAAAATTAGACAATGACTAAAGCAGACAGGAAGTTAAAACTCCCATAATATGATATGCTCACAACAAGGGGTGTTAACATACAAATAAGATGGATTTTGTTTTGGGATCCCTTTGACATCCCTTATCAGCATGCATGCTCACACATTAAAAGCCCTTGCTGTGTTTGTTTTGGACAGATAAAAACATCCTTTTGATGGAGGACACATGCTAAGGCATCCTGACACATGACACCCATGCATGCAGCCTGAAAAAAAATCTGGGACAGTGCAAACAATAGTGCACTTGTTCCGAAACACATTTTAAGTACTGTTAATCAGTTGAATGTAGGCTAGGACTTGAATATATATATGCAATATTATTTATGGGGCTATGAATTCCTAAACTATGTATTTACTGAGTTGCTTTCAAAATTGAATTGCTACATTCCTTAACAGTACTATAGTTTAGTTACAAAGCAAAGAAAAAAAACCTCATAAATAAATGAAGGAAAGTCTACATTATGACTAAGACTTAATGGTTAACGTAACTTTGGAGTTACATAAAATCAAGTTACATTCATACTTCTGGTCTGAATTGTATTCATAAGTTGAAGAGCCACTGTATACAAACAACATTCTCCTAGAATCCTTAGGAGAGGAACATATAAAAAAATGGAAGATAAAAATTTTTATGGCACACACATATAAGAAAAAAGTTCTGTGACCAAAAACATGAAGCAAAACATAATTAATCACAGCAGGCACTGTTTCTTTTAAAATTATTTTACAGCAATTTTAAAATAATCATTAAAAATAAAAAAGTATGTAACATTACTCATTTACACTGTAATTACTGTGAGAAGGCTATAAACTTTAGAAAGTCTTTTGGAGGAAGAAACCCATTGAAACCCACTGTTGTCCAGATTTACACACACCAGGAAAAGCAGTCAGTGGGAATAAAATCACACTCCCATTTTTTTTAAAAAGTCCAGCCTCTGTTATGTTTCCTATCCCTCTCCTCCCAATTCTTGTTACACTATTTATAGTTTCGAAAAGCTGTGTGAGGCAAATCGCTGCTGGCTTCTTCTCTACACAGGGGCTTTGCCAAACCTGCTGTGCCCTTCCTCACTTCTTTCAAAAATAAAGCAACATCATTTCAAAGACCAGTATTGCTGAGGAATATTAACAGGATAAAAAAATATATATATTAAAATATGAGTACATAAAGATATGCACATCTTTTCTGAATCTACAGCTCTCCATCCATCCATTAACTCTTTATAGCTGAGCAGGGTCATGGCAATCTAGATCCTGTCCCCGAATATTTAATTGTGTTCATTTTACATTAATTTAAAATTACTGACATTGTCAAGTAATATTACAAAAAAAATACAGCACAGTATGATGGAAGGATGGCCCAAGTATTCTAAATATTTTAAACCCCAATCTACCTGTTAGCTTTGTTAAATTTAACACTTGAAAAGATTTTAAGAACTTAGAGAGCTAACTGACTAAATCAAAGACTGTTTGGTTCTAGAAATACCAGGATAGTCCAGAAATGGGATCAAGTGGCTGACTGGTGGCTGTTGGATAGCAATAAATGTCATGTTGACGAAACAAGCAGTCTCAAATCTGACTGCATAACAGTTGAACCTCTCAGCATTATATTTTTATATTACTGCTTTATCATTAAAAAAAGGAAAAGTAATGATGAACAGTGATCAAAATGTCTGCTTGACTGGCAGTTTTTCATTTCACCACTAGATGGAAATTATGTTGAGGGTGCGGCAGCTTAGGCCTAAACCTGACCAGCAATAGGAGGAAAAGTAATTTTACCTCTTAGTCACAATCAACAAAAGCTTGGAAAACATGGACAAATAATTTAAGACTTTCCTTCTCTCTTTCTTTCATGCTATACATAACTGGACTCTTGTAGTCAGGAGTGCAATAGCTTGGCCCACTCTTTTTTAGCAAACTGCTCCAGATCTCTCAGGTTTAATAGGTGTCTTCTCCCAACTGTGAATATCAACACTTTCCATAGATGTTTTAAGGGGTTCAGATCAGGACTCACAGCAGGCCACTTTAAAACGGTCCAATGTTTTCCAATGTTTTTTTCTTATACCATCTTCCGATTGATTCTTAGTTCTGTTTGAGGTGTGTTTCGGGTCATTATCCTGCTGGAAGACCCATGACTTGTGACTGAGGTACAGCACACCAGGTTGTGCATTTCACTCCTAAATGCCTTTATAGTCTTCTGGTTTTATCATGTCCAGCACAGCTTCAAGACTCCCAGTGCCAGAGGCAGCAAAGCAACTCCATGTTTCATAGTAGGGATGGTGTTCTTCTCTTTGAAAGCTTCATTTCGTTTTCTGTGAACAAAGACTAGGTGTGATTTACTAGAAAAATGTAATTTGTTTAATCTGTCCAAAGGTCATTCTTTCAGGACTGTGGCTTGTCAACATGCATTTTGGCAAGCTGCAATTGGGCATTTTTGTGCTTCTCTTTTAGAAGTGGAGTCTTCTTGGGTCTTAGGACCATGGTGACCATTTTCATTTAGACAGGAATGGATGGTGCAACTTTAAGCTGTTGCATCTGTTTTGATATTTTCCTTGGTTCTTTCTCCACCATTCAAACAATCTTTCTCTTCAATCTTGGGTATTTTTCTGATACAGCCAGATCCAGGGATGTTAACTACAGTCCCATGGGCCTTTAACTTCTTGATAATATTGGCAACAGTAGTCACAGAAACATCAGGCTCTTTGGAGATGATCTTGTAACCCTGCTTGGCTATTACCATCCTTTTAACATCCTCAGACAACCCTCTGCTATTCCTTCTCTTTTCCATGTTTAGTGTGATTCACACAGTGACACAAAGCTGCAGAGTGAGAACTTTTCTCCATTTAAACTGGCTGAAAGACTGATTATATACTTTCAGCCATATTTGTACTGTCATGGAGAAACATACCTTTTTTGTCATTAATTTCAAGAGACATATGTTTGTGATTTTTCACCCCAGTAAAATTATTAGTAAATTGACCTGCTCACAATATAAATTGACTTACTGAGATAATTTAATGAAAAAAATGATCACTGTTCAGCCAGGGGTCGGTGCATACAAACCTTACTTTGCACAGTGCTTTTGAAAATAAGTGTCAGTTCAACTAATACATAAATAATTTAATACCAGTCCTTGATCAAGTCATGCCATAATTGTGTTCATCGTTCATCATCTTTTTCACCGCTTTCAGCTTTATTTATTATACTTACTTTTGTTTGCTTGGTAACAGTTATTATTGGTATTGACAGAATCACTAGCTCTCAAGATCAATAAAACTTTAACCTGTAAATAATGCAGAAGAGAGCTGAAATAACATCACTCCTCTTCTGTTAAGTGATTACTCCATCTGTCAGTTGCCACAAACTGAAATTTTAAAAAGGAAAAAAAGTTTTGAGAGAAAAAAAAACACAAGTTTGTATCTCTTCCCCAATTTGGTTACTATCCATTGTTTCAATTTTTCTGTTTAAAATGAAGTTTTTGGAAAACTTGGATACTTTTATACTCACACCTTGCAGAACAGATCAGTTAATGAAAGAGTAAAGCACTGATTATAGCAGGACAGGGTGTGCCAATTGAACACAATACATTTCATGGAAAACAAGGCCTCCATTCTTTAAAAAAGTTAAGGACATGGCATTACCATATTCATCCTCACCAAGCAATTCTAATCATGAAAATAATAAAACACTATGAATTCATAAATTTAAATATCAACACAGAGGAGGCAGTATAAAATTGTCTTCCTGTATTTATATACTGTATGAGCCTTTCATCCAAGCTGACATACTGACAACAAAAAGTATTACTTTAAGCCAATAGCATGTTTATACTCAAGACTCAAATCACAAAACAATCAAAAATAAAATCAAACCTACAAATATAGTATTGCCCTCTAAATATTTTTGTAAGAAGGGTAAAACAGCAGTATCCAGTAGAGTTTGCTGTTATACAGGCTGAGATGATGCAGATGTCCCAAGTTTGATGATGGGACCAAGGACCTTCCATATGGAGATGGTTATCCCAAAGACCAGGCATTTCCCATTTCCAAGGATTTCTTTGGATCAAGGCTGAACTTGAGGGAGAGTGGGAAGGAATACTTAACTAAACCAAAGCACATTTCCCAAGCAAATCGAGGTCATTCATAAAATACACTACACCAGACTTAGAGCAATTTGTCAAACTACAAACTGCTAAACCCCTTAAAGGCACTAAAAAAGAAAAAGGCCTTGAAATCTTATGGTGTCCTCTCTTCACCATTTCTAATAAAAAGAAGACTGAACTCTGCAGTGCCACTGGGATTTCCCCCAAGTTTCAGTGCCTCTTACACATACCCCTGTAGGCGTTCTGCCATTAAGAAAAATATTTGTGAGAAATGCTGAGCCCCCTACACAACACACAGCATCTTTGTCTTGCAGCTGACCAGAACAATGTGACTTATTTAACCCCTTAGGGTGGTGGGGGAGGGTGGCGGACTCCCAAAATGGACTGCAAGACAAAGACCCCACTGGACTGGACCTTTTGCCACAAACATTTGCCTTTGTGACACACATGGCCCCTTGAACTCCTGTGTCCCTTCTACAAGGGACTCCACACAAAAGGCACTTATTAGCCTCAAAATTATTCCACAGAGACAGATTCCAAATACAGTATTATCATTCCAGATGCCAAAATTTACTGAATTTGATAATCCACTTTTGGTGTGTAGGGGAAACCAAGCAGAAGCTAAATAGTTGCAAGTAAAACGTCTCTATTGATTTGTCAGCAAATGCAATGAACTCTATCAAAGTCCGCTTGCTTTATCCATCCATTCCAATAAATATCCAATGTGTCTCACAGGGAAAATAGTATCTGAAACTATTCAAATATATTCATCTTATGTTGTGTAAAGTACTTTTTTTACAACGTTAAAGTGATAATTTGCCAGTGACAAGGCTGCAAAATAAACGTTTCATTTTGAAATGGGAGGATGATGCCTTTTCCATTAACTCATACAGAACACGAAATACATGTGAGGGGAACCCGAAACAGGCACTGAAACACCACTTCCTGTACTTTAAACTAACAAAAGGACACCATGTAAATTAATAAGGAAACTAACTGTAAGTCATAATTTTGTTATAAATGTGTGCTTTTGCATTTAATAGCATTTTTTTACATTTATAAACAATACCTTAGATTTTTCCAAATAAATGCCAGCTAAACTGGTAAACATGCATATTTGCATAACTCACTTTCCTCATCCTCATCCTTCCACAGGTTCTCTTCAGAGACAATCGATGGGTATTTGGTTCTTCAGCAGTTTCAACACCATGCAAACTGTCTAAGTTACAGAATGTCCTTTCTCAGGATAGCAATATTTTTCATGTGAAAATGAATAAATTACATTAGAACATTATAGTCCACCCACAAAATCAAAATAAGGAACATCAGAAAATCCATGAGTCGAACGCAGTTAACTAGAACTACACTACATACAGTATGTACTGCCAGACAAAACCCATGACACTACTTGTGTCTGAACAAAAAATATACATTTAAAAATACATGTAAAAAGTAATAACCAACAATATATAACAACATTGAAGACTAAAAAAATTGCTGCTTTCTTGTAAACCTGTTGAAGACCCACTGACTGAGCAAGTAAAGGAAATTTGAACATGGTTATTAATCTGATTAAACGTCATGCTTTTTGTGTGATTAATGCCTTAGGAGACTTAGTGTTGCAATGCGTTTTTCTCAAATTCCAAGTGGATTTTACTATGTTTTTATGTTTGAGCTCTTTCAAATTCTTATTTCTTATATAACCCTTAATTTCCTTAAGTGCTGTATAGCAACAGATAGAAAAAAAATGGCCAAGATCAAAGCATATAGACTGTATGATACTGTACATAAACATATTTATGCCTAAATCTATGTATTTGTGCACTCATGTATTGTGAACTATTTGCATTTACAACAAAAAGAGTAAAATACAAACACAAGTTACCTACCGCAAACTGCTACATCTAACAGTTTGAAGCGAAATTGTCATGTATATCTGAACAAACGTGCTGCAGTGTAAAAATGACTGATGTAATTTGTCCAAGTCAAAAAAGAAACATCTACAGTTGTCATGAAGCACTACTGATCTCTGTGCCAACATGTGCAGCCAATACAAAGCAATCTGAACAGATAATGATAACACATCAGCTGTAACACAATCAGACAAAAAAATGAACGAGTAAAAACTTGTCTGCCATTTTTGTACAAGTATGCACTATGTATAAGGAGCATGCGTGAACTGGACACCATCATGCCAAAGGCTTATTAATAACTCATGCTCAAAGTTCTGAGGAAAGGCTGTGTGTATATATATAAAATAGTAATATATACACACCCACACAAACACACACACACCCACACACATTACTATTACTATATTTTCTTAGACCTTAAGCTCTAGGTTCTGTGTGTGTGTGCGCGTGTGTGTGTGTGTATAAGGAGGCTGTATCACACTATTCTGGGCTCCTCTGTTTCCACTTGTAATGTTCCTCTTTTGTTGGGACCATCTCTACTCTGTGGAGTCAGCAATGCCTCCTCTTCTTTAAAAGCACACAGGTGGCAAACAAACTTCATACTCCATGATTCTCTCAATGATGGCTACATAATGTCTTCACAATAGAAAGTACAATAAATAAGGGGAAGGTTTATAAAATATCACTATATGGTTTTAATTCAAACCTTTGATGAACGTATAAAAAGCTCTGTCCAAAGACTCACAACAACAGGTGATGAAATTGTACATGGAAATTCAAAACACATTCTACAAGAAAAACACAACAGTACTATGATCTGCTATTATTTCCCTAGGAAGTGTGGACATAACTGTTTATGATGTGTATCTGTCAAACAGTTCAGGCCACTCAGTGGGCAGATTAGGAGCTGCTTACTTGCTATTTGCCACCAGTCTTAGCAAGGATACATTCAGCCCATAGACACAGGACATTTCATAGGTTTTTGTTAGTTAGGAGTTTGCCTATTTTCATTCATGTGATTCCTTTGGATGTGATGGTTTCCTCCCACAGTCCAAAGACATGTGTTTGAGCTGAACCAGTGATTCTAGGTTACCCATAGTGTGCTTTTGTGCATGAATGCTAGTGTGTGCAATTGCTCTGTGATGGACTAGGATCCCTTCCAAGATGCACCATGGCTCACACCTTGTATTTCCGGGATGGACTCTGGGCCACTGTGACCCTAAACTAGTTAATAATAATGGATGGATGGATTAATACAAAATAAAGAACAGACTGCAGATCAGGGTGCAAATAAAACTAAAGAGCATACAGGCAACAAAGGTAACAAATAACAAAATGCTTAGGGGAAAGAAAAATCCCTGAATTTTGCTGGTTCAGGTCTCAGAATGGGCCTTCTTTGGAATAGTGCTTCATCTAAACTACTCATGAAAAACTGAAGAGCTGCATAAATGCTTTATAAGGAAGCAGCTATACAACATAAAATGTATTAAGTAACAATAATAGTAATAACAAAGTTAGCATGTAACATAACTCAAAGCATTGAGAGCAAAGAGAGAGGGTGACGGGAAGTGTGTGGCTCTCACGCAGAACACACAGACACATAGCACACAACTCCCTCCAAGTTTACTTCTCATTGGTCGGCTCTCACCACACTTTGCTGCCTAAAATGGCCAGGCTAGCAGCGCTTCTGGGAAACCTTTTGGCCAAGACAGTCCACTAAGAGAAGACAGTGTGATGTGGGCAGAGCAAGGCAGTTCATTTGGGGATAATGTAGGAGAAAGCACGGATTAACCAAAACAGCTCACAATCTACCTAGGACTTTGGTCTCTTTTATCTGTCTGTCATCAGCATTTTCTGTTACTTTTTACTGTACAAGAATGAAACTTAAATATTGTCTAAGAACAAAATAAATTTTCCTTCTTTTATTTGACATTTTACATTTCAGTGTTTGAGTACATGAGTAACCTCCACCAATTGTCCAGCAAGTTAGTTGTGTCACCTCAGAGTACACTGAGCACAATAAGATGATTGTGTCTTTCAACATCATTGGTTGCAGTTACGATAAATGGAATTGAATCATATTTCAGATATGCTTCAAATCATGATTTCCAAAGTCTTTTGGCCTCTGTTTTGGTCTAAATTTATGTTGCAAGTTGGTTCTGTAAAGTGATATGAAACCTTTTGCTCCTTTTTCACCTTAAATGGACAGAAAGCAGTTTGAATGAAGTGTACCTGTTTGATTCTTCTGACAACATGATTCAGCTTCAAAGAATTATTGTCCAGCATAAACTGCAGTGGAATAACAGTGAACACATTTCCACTCCCTGAATTGGCTTTTCAGGCACTGTTACTTTGTCTCTCCACTGAGGAAAATGATAAATAGCAACGCAGCCCATCAGGATCTTCCTCAAGCCACCCGTTTCCCCAGTGTTTGTGAAGTTTGGCAATCCGCCCCATTTGTACAGCATCCTATTGGGGCACCGCAACAACTTCCTGCCCCGGGGCCTCCTCTCCAACTCAGCCGACTGGAACCTTTCCCAGCATGTCAAGCCATAGAAAGAAATCACTCCCCAGCTACTCATCTCTCAGCTTAAATATCTGATGCGCTAATATGATTGCAATGTCTTAGAATTCAGGCTGCATTTCTCAGACCAAATGAAAGTCTAAAAATACTTGGATAGATTTTTCCAAAATATAAATAAATACCAAAGCAATTATGTAGTATTTCTGGGTAAAATTAAGTTCCTGGTATCTTTCTGAAAATTAAATATACAAAATTATTAAATTCAAGAATCTCAGCTGTTTCATTTTTCAGTACTATTTATGGTCTTCATTGTATTTTTGTGCAGTAAAAAAATTGCTAATTATTGCAAAGTAACACCCTGCAGCGACATTCCTCTACTGACCTGTAAGTGGAATTAATGATCTGATTATCAAAACATACTATATATTTTGCAAAGTAACAAATCTTATTAACATTTTGCAAACATGTAACACAAACTTATTTTTAAAAATACAAGTACAATTGTTATTCTAAAAGGTGTAATGAAAGTTTGGTTTAAAAACAGGAACCATACAAACCATTTCACGTTTTACGGAACTTAATATCAGTGCTTTCTCTGTAGGTACGAAAAAGAACTAACCAAAAATAGAGGAACTTTACCAAGTATCATCAGAATACAGAATTTGTAGGGTAACTGAATAGCATAACTATAAAACCATCAAAAGCAGTTGTTCATTCCATGTCACAAACAAACATCTGACATCGGAAGCACAGTCAGAGTAGAGGAAGGTGTTAGTACATTAAACCTGCAACATCAAGACATGCAAGCCCAGATTAGAAAAAGGCAGACAAGTCGAGATTAATCGGCTCTGACAGTTGTGTTCAATTATCCCCCACAATGGTCCATTCTTTACAATTACACACAGTGACAATATCTCGCTTGACATGGGCATTGATCAGTAGTGAAAAGGGGCTGCTAAGCACATGTGTACTGGAAAAATGAACACCTGTTCACTTACATATTTAATGATTAAATGTTTAACTGTGGGGGGGGTGTGTTCACGGTGGTGCATCAGGTAACACTGCTGCCTCACAGCTCCTGAGGTGTGGGCTGAGATATGTTTGAATTTGACTGAGTCTATGTGCAGTTTGCAGTTTCTGCTCGTTTGCCTCTCCCACAGTCAAAAAGGTGTGGTGACTTTAACAGCGTGTGTAGCTTTTAAAGACTTGCGTGTTACGGTCCTGTGAAGGACAGCTCATCCAGGATGTTCCTTACCTCATGCCCTATGTCTCCACCACAAGCTGTAGACCACCATGACCCTAGATCATGCAAGTGGCTATTGATACCAAAGGGCTATATATTTAAAGAGTCCCAAACTCATCTATGTGATTACCTCTACTAGCGTCAACATTTTGTTTTTCTTTTCCTGTTTGCGCTGCATTATATTTTATAAAATTACAGCTACAGTCGTTGCCCCAACAACTGAGTTTAAATGGAATTTAAGCCTAAGTGATTGACTGCAGCATATACAGCAACACATCAACAGAATCTTGAGGAAAAAACCATATGCAGAAGCCATCACTCCCAAGTTTCTTTCACTTTTTATTAACTTTTCCAGTGTTGCATTTGAGCATAAATGGATAATGCACACAATGTACAATCTTTGTATTGCAATGTATATGAATCCTTGTTCTGATCATAGCACCTAGACCATCTGTGTCACTATGAGGCTAAGCCTTCATGCGCAAGTACTCAAGGAACCAAGTCAATGGTCCAAACGCTCTTAGAGGAACATAAACAATACACCCACAATACCCAAGTGGGTAAAATATTCTGACACCCCTATTTCCCACTGCTACATGGGACACATCATTTCAGTCCTGCTAACCTCCTTCAGGGCAAGATCAGACCAGAAGATGTATCGTACCTGGGTGAGAAGTGAGCAACATCCTGGCAGCAGTAGTTTCTGAAATGCAAACTGAGCAACTTTTTTACATGCTTTGTAGTAATCCTCTTTTCATGCCCCATGGAGGTCAATGGTAAAGCAATATCACACCAAAGCAAAGTGAAAAATGTCTACTTAGTGCCCAAACAGGTGTCAGTGTTCAACACATGCCGGTATCTTACTGAGAAAAGAGGCTTCCCCCTCCAAACAGCCTGAGAGGTATAACTTGGGCTTTATTGGAGAGGTGGCAGGAATGTGGTTTCAATTAAATGTTAGCATTCCTTGCTGTGTTTGTTGGAGAAGAAAACTTTATAAACTTTAGAAATACAGGTAGTATTTTAAATGGGAAACATATCAGAGGACGCAACAGAACCTGAAAGAACAACCCTGAGTCCCCAGAATATGGGAGACATTCTTACCACAGATCCTGATTTAATAAAACAAAAGATTATAGCAGAAAACATAGTACAACACTACATCAAATGAATAAATCATAAGATGGAAAAGTGAAGAAAAAAGGGAATAAAAGTTAACAGTCAAATACCCTCTTTGAAATAACACCCAGGTCCATCAAACTCACCTTCAGCTGCTGAACCTTAACAAGCATCTCCATCTTATATGGATCCACAGCTGTTTGCCACCCAGTGAGTTCCCCACCCTCTCCTAAAACCCTATCAAAACCCTTTTCAAAAATGTAATTCAGAAGTGAAACACTCAAATCCAACTTTCAACCTCATGGTTCTCTTGGCCTTTTGTGGAACTTATTGACCCTCTTCAAATGGGAACTACAACACTGCTCCTTCTCACAAGGCCATTCTTTTACCAGCACCAACCACTCTACACATGGAATGTGCATCTCACACAAACTTAAGTTTGGCTGATAGGATTTTGCTGTTTTTTTACGGTCTTTATGTTAAAATGGCTTCTGGAAGCTTTGAATCTAATCCTTTAAATCAGCTTTTATACATGTGGCTCAACTGGGAATTCATACCAAAATCTTATTTTCTTTAAAAAAAAAAAAAAAAAAAAAAAAACCCTTATTAATCATGGATTCTCATTGTCAGGAACTGAAAAAAAAACACAATTTTTTTATTGCAAATATAAATGTCTTGAAGTTATGAAATAGGCTTTCCTTTTCCAAGTAGCACTTGAACACAAACAGTCACGTGTTTCTTACACCTGACTAATTCCCTCAATGGACCTGTTTGTGCAAAGGGCCAGAAATGGGGGGTAAACACATAAGGTGCTTGTCTCCTTACTCAATATTTTCTTGCGCAAAGGAAAAATTAGCTTGTCTGAGAGAAGTGGTGGACAACGACTGAACAAAAGAGGTAAGATGAGTTACTGACAGGGTAGAGAACTGCAGCACATGATTCTGAGAGTCACACACAGAGAACACACAACTGTCAGACACGCAGGTTACTTGACCACTTTTATCGATCCTTTTAAGTTTAGCTTCTGAAAGTTGGGCTTTAATAAAACCTATTACTTTTTTGTTTGAAAACTACAACAGAGCAATAAAAAACCAAAAATGTACACTCAAATTGTCAAGTAACACAATTACTAACCCTAATATATAAGACATGAACTGGCAGCAACAAAATAAAAACAATTTTTTTAGTTATGATTCTGCACCCAAAAAGGACAAGCACAGTTCTTACTCAATCTGCTCTTTACAAAATAAATGATGCTATTCTAAACTTCTTTGTGCCACATTTTAAACACCTAAATATATTTTTATCTGACCGTCTTGTACAATGAGTGCAGCAGGCATCTAGCTGAGGTCAGCAAGGCAACATAGAAATGCAAGTAACTCAGGTACGTAATAAACACCATTCTAACCAAAGATCTGCAGGACATCTCTTGCAGTATATCTATTTAAAGCTACTGCAGTTCTTTAAACTTATTGTACACACATTTCTATTTGCAGAAGACACTGCACATAAGGTTGCATGGTGATTCTAAACTATTCTTAGTGTGTGACCAAGGAGTGTGTTACTTTCCTCTGTTGTTTGAATGATAACCCTAAGCAGCTTTGTGCACTACACTCTAGTAGCTGCAGACAAAAGCATTAAAATATGAATTAATAATAATGTTTCAAATTGCCTAAATCCATTTCTAAATGCTTGCAGAGCCTTCTGCATTATTGGTTTCATTCACTACGCCATTACTGTTAAAAAATAAAAACTCTATGGGCAGAGAATTTGAGGGGAATGGGATTATGGAGTGAAGATGCCCTGTATTATGCAAAAACTATATATTTCACATGACGTAAATTCTGAACTTATTACTGATGTCCAAAGGAAATGTGGCTTAGCTCAGATGCTAACTTACTTCCTTCCTCAAAATAGAAAAAAAAAACTTTATAAGCAGTTTGTGAACAATCTGTTCTCTGGAAAACAAATTCATGTCTGAACAGTGCATTGCATGAAGCAAAACTGGCAAAATTTAACTTGATTAATACTGTTGCTCGATTGTGGAGGTGCAAAATTAGTACAGAAAAAGGCTTGCGATGCAATGCTAACTTGACTGTTGCAAAAATGTAACAGTGCAATGTCTTACCATAGTTCTCAATCCTGGTACACAAAGTTTATGCTTGTGCAATGCCACGGTTAGCCCAGACCTTTTACATTTTTACTGGTCTGTAGTATGCCTGCACAGACAAGGCCATTTAATCTCACTGTTTCCTCAGCTGAAGCTGACAGCTTCTCCTCCATCTCTAAGCACGTTAATGACAGTGCGGTCGGACACCCAAACCCACACAGGCAGAACTGCAGCAGGGCTTTCTGCAAAATGAAACCGGTCACAGGACATCTGACACAATACTGAGACTGAAATTTGTATATTTGACTGGAAAAACAGCTAAACAAGCCTTTAAAAAAGTACTACCACAGCATGTCACAAACAGTTCCAACTGATCTTAGATCCACAATGCCACACATAAAGCTAAAACCAAAAGCTAATTCATGTATGCAAGCATGTGTCTGTAATGGACTGGTATCCCATCCATGGTGCGTGCTTCAGGGATGTTGATATTTTTGCAATCATTTCACACTAAAAACATATTAGAAAAATATGTTAAACTCTGTTGATGTACTGTATGTGAACCATTAAGAGCAAAACAACATTAAATATACACTAATAAAAACAGCATGTTTCAGAGATCTACTATTACTACAAAGCTCTTTCTTAACTGAGTATCATGAAAGTTGAAGCATAAAGTACACCTGTTTCACTGTGTGGACCATTAAAGAACCAATGTATAATAAGATTAATTTTGAAACATTGCTTTTTGTCACACTTTGGGCCACAGGTAGTGTATAGTTCCCTACTAATGCCCTGCCACTCAAAGATTCGAGGTTCAAATACCTACTCCTGGTGTATTACTCTTGAGCTTACCCTGAATTGCTCAAATGAAAAAAAAATGTCAAATGGATAAAACACTCTAAGATCCTTAACATCCGTTGCTCTGGAGACAAGCAATGGCTAAACAGATAAAAGTAAACGTATTGTATGTGACGTTATACTGCACTGTGCTGCTTCTGCTAGGAAGTGATCTGTGGTTCAGGACCTGCTCCTGAGCTTCACGGAGCATTTGGTTTGCCTCAGAATGGAAGTCTGACCTTCACTTCCTTACTGGTACTTCCCACTGTGAACTGTAGCACCACAGGCTAGTTTGAGGAAATACATTCACTTTAACATAAACAATATCATTTCATTCTGCTGCTGGATACCAAGGCAACAAAAGAGGAGGTTTAAAAAAATTTCCACCCTGTGATGGCCCTCAGTGCTCAATAATTTCAGGATGGGCTCTGGACCGCCACATCCCTGTCAAGAACAAGTAGTTAATGAAAAGATGTAAAAAAAAAAAAAATCTCCATTTTTATTCTTTGTTCATTCACACTAAAATTCATCTCCGGAGGAAAACGTAAAGGAACAGTGATGTTGTATGTCATAATGTATCAATTTTCAATTTTTTTTTTTTTTTGTATTTTGTTTGAAAATTTGCTATTATTCATTTAAGAATGCCAATTACCTTATAAGTATTTCTTAAGTTTCAATATATAGGTCAAACAACAAAATTGCCACTGTCTATTGAACAAGGAACTGATAATGAATAAATGAACGAACAAATGAATGAATGAATTTTAATTAATTAATTTTGAACATTATACTGTTTGGGATGCTGTTTCCAATACTTTAACACAAAGTGACTGCTTCCCAGAAAGGCATACCGGTAACTGAAAACAACAGTTTTAACTGTCCTCACCAAAGGAAATGCATTTCCTGTTGGCAGTATCTCAGCTTTTTCACCACGTTCTAGTAATCTCCTTCCTCATTTTCTTATGAGAATCTCTCTGGGACACGTTTCACCCCTGGCCAGCTGAGGCCAGAGTCCAAGGTATCTCCACAATGTGTGACAGACACAGGGCCCAGATGACTGAGCACCCAAGGCTGCAAAAAAGATACTGGACAATTTAACAGTTAAGGAGACTCAGACAGATATGTCCTGACTCTGAACACATGGGGGAAAGACGCAACCAGGGTAGCTGGGAATCAGGGCAAACTCTAGGCAGTTTTGGTAGAATCGTTGCAAAAACGGACATCGGTAATGAAGGAACAGAAAGGGTAAACTGTTAAAGCCATGGTGTCTGTACACACTGACTACTGTTCTTATGAACCTGTGACGACTTCTTGGAAAGAACTGTGACTTGTCACTGTGTATTAGGCTTACTTCCTGTTATTTTTCACAATGTAGACACAAATTCAACTGTCCTCACTTTCACATTTTTGAGTCAGTCTCAAGCAAATGGGTCCCACTTGCTTCACCACAAGCATATTCTCAGGGACTTAATTCAAACTTTGCAACATTAAGCATTCGCTTTGTGAAACCTCACATACTGTATTCTAGCCTTAAAACAGGTTATGTGCATATTTCTTGTAACTGTAATTACAGTTAATTTCATCCCCTAAAGCATCTCTAGCAACAAAAATATCTAATTTACAACCTCTTTGAAAAACACCAGACTTTGCTTTTGACATCAAAATCTAACGCTGCAGAGAGATACTTCTGTCACGTGTTCCAGTTATTTAAAAACTACCTTGTTCTACAGCTTCCTGTTATATTTGACTTGCAGACTTTCACAGGTTGTAACATCACAGCACTTTCTTTTTTGTTATTACTGGAAATAAAAATGCTGTGCACATTATCTATCGAAAATATTGCATTGTATATTTACGGTACTGACACCAAGACTGGAAATGGGCAGTACTCAGCAGAATGCAGTACCAGCACTTCTATGCTTTGCACTTGGGCGAACCGGAACTTCTTGCACTTCTCGCACTCTTCCCAAACCGGATTCTATCTGAACTGCACTCCCCGCAAAAGACTGCTGTACCTCCTGACCATTATTGCTAACAGCCCTCATATCTCCACTTCATTACTCAGGCTGCACTAAGTTACCCTCCAAATCAGCTCACATGCTGCTTTCCTTCAAATTCATTCAAAATGTTTGTTCCTTTTATGAAATATGTAATGTGAAAATCAGTGATATCTTCCAGCATCTGACTTTCACATTTTAATACTTAGCTGATACCAACATGCCGATAATTGGAGTACATTTTAAACAAGAAGGGGGAATTTTTCCATTTCAAGTACAGACACCCATATCTGTGCAAAAAATGGCTCAAAAGGTACTACTGTGCTGTATACCACTCTTTCTATTGCAGTAGCCATGCCACTTGATCAGTTTGCAAAGGAACTCACAACTGCTCATTTTGTTACAGAGAATTTTTATTGGGTTTTACTGCTTATTAGTAAAAATAGCAACAGCAGTCCTTTAATCTGTCTCTTCCCATGTTGGAGTTTAAGGCACATGTCCAGGACAGACGTGTCTGGGAGTACGTGAGTAACCACTCAACAATTCTCCTCCACCCGACTGTCCTGTCTGCACTGGCCATACACTGTACGTACAGGCAAAATACAGCGAATCCAACACAAGCACTTTGACAACGAACGCACATAACTAAGGGACATCAACCACAAATAGCACGAATCTCAAGGTTCGCTTTGGCCCACAGAAGAGCTCTAAGATGGGCCAGACTCATTTGGGTGCTGTGGCTGTGCATCATCATCCAAGGTAACAAGAACCAATGCCCAGAAGTCAATTCTTGCTAAGATGAAACACATGGGGCACGCGAGTTTCGCCTGAATGTCCCTGTATTTAATCTTTTAGAATCTCTTTGATATTTTTAAAACATAAAAGAGAAACTGGATGAAGACATTTTTATGTGGTAGTAACTGTCCTTATCGACGGCTGGTCCACACACGGTGTAAAACTGGACAGGTACCTGTGGAAGCAAGACACATTACTAACAGTAGTCAGTGAACGCATCCCCTCCGTATCCCCGTAGCACATCCATGCCCTGCGCCCTGCTTGTCCTCACGTCTCTGCTGGCCTTGTTCCGGGAATACTGGGAGAGGCCATTTCTTGGTTATAGACTGACACTTTCTGTCATTCAGCACAACGCACTGCCATTTAATTCTACATTTATCCTAATGTGTTTCTTATTGCTAAATGCAGACCTGTCATCACCCTGTTTGCAAAGCCGCTGCATTACATTCCAACCACACTTTTCTAGTGTAATATAATGACATTCAGCACACTTTCTGTCGGCATGCGTGTAACTGCAGCTATAAATCTTGCCGTCGCTCGGTACCACTATTGTCTCATTTGTGCAATATCCTGTGCAATATGTACTTTAGCTGTTCTTCCGCAATGGTTTTATTCCACAGGGCTCTGCGCTAACCCGAGCTGCTCAGAAAACACGAATAAATGTAAGAAAACGTGAGCAGCGAAAGATGTCACCTGGATCCGCGTGTGTCGTGAAAACGTTATTTCATCCCACCGCCAGACAAGCAGGGGTATCACAGTTGCGCGCACAGCACAGGTCATTCGTGACAGAGCGTGAAATAAATGGTCCCGACCCGCTGCGCGCCTCGCGTGGGCTAATATTTACCCTCAATGTCACACTAGACACGCGCACCGAGCCGTGAGAGGGAAATCGCGGGAACGTCGCGCGTTTTGTCCCCCGCGTTTGCGGTGACACGGGGGGCGGCGTGCGGCTCCTCGGCGCAAAACTCCTCTTCGGAGGCTGCGGCGAGCCGAGCCGCCGGCCGAGCCCGCGAACCCCGCGCAGCGCGCGCGCGCTAAAGGGGACCGGCTCGCGAGCAGCTCTCAAGCCTGTGGCGACGTTGCGGGACCGTTATTTCGCGTGAAGGGAGAAATAAACGCATAAACAAGTAACCCGAACTGAAAAGAGGGCCACTTACCCAGAGCTCCGTGCCCCAGCTCATGGTTCCAAGGCTGCTCGCTCGCAATAATCCACGGGTTGACGAGCACGGCTGTCCGTGAGCGCGACGCGTCCCCCGCTGTGTGTCCGTCTCCCCCCCCTTCCCCGCGGCGCCTCTCTCACCTCCTCATTCGGTCTCCGCTACAAAATGGCCAGGAGCCGCAGCGCGAGGCTTCAAAACGGGTCGCGGCGCGCTCGCGAGCACGCGCCTCATCGGCTGACAGCTGCGGCGGGGGCGCGCAAAAAAAAAAGAAAGAAAGAAAAAAAAGAGCTGCGGAGAGAAACCGTGGTCCCGTTGGAAGGAAACGCGGAACAAGCGTGTGCGTATTTTTTTATTTTCTTATATCATCAATATCGTTGCAGCTGCACGCATCCGGGGAAATTTTGATACTCGTGAACACTGTCCTGCGCCTCAGTCACGCTATTTGTACATATTTGACACACTGCAGTTGTAAGAAAAATATGTTAGATAAACACGACGCCGTATTCTTTGTTCATTACAGCTGATACATACTTAAACGCTGCTTTCGGCAAACCATACTTCCTGTAGTGGTGTGTATTGCGCTGAAAAATTAACCACATGTATGCTGCAAGAATAAATATATTCCATTTTATTTCATGAAAACAGAAACACACGGCCCTAATTCATAATAATAATAATAATAATAATAATAATAATAATAATAATATACATTTCAGCAAGCTTCCTGGTGTAAATAAAAAGTGTCTGTAGTTCTATCTAAACCTTTGGGTTTCGAAAATAAACTCATTTCAGATTAAATGTGAAAATCTGCCATCTTGTGGTAAAAGCCGAACAGACGCAAATCACGAATAACCAACCAGGAGTAAAAAGCTGCAGTTCACCGAGTTATTCGTCAGTTAATTATTTTTATAAAATATATCAACATTATTACTATGCTTATTAATGTTTGAATTATGTTATGTGTTTTTTATATATGTGAAAGGTGGATTCATTTACAAAAGAGGTTAGGTAATTTTTGTAATCTGGAATTGTTTCCCTGGGAAATACTTCAGTGTTGCACATCGCGGAAGTGCGTGTTCTCACATGTGCTTTTGAGTGGAGGGGTACAGCGTATTTACACAAGGTTTTTTAAATTTTATTTTCAGGCTTATATTGCGTATAATGTAGAGTTCCTTTTTTACCATCATGCAGGATCAAGTAAGCCTACTTAATTATTGCACTAGTTAGGGCATATAGCTCAAAGTTGAATTTTTGCAGTTTTATCTTCAAGGTGTCACATCGAAGTGCTAGTTCGCCAAAAGTTATATATATATATATATATATATATATATATATATATATATATATAACTATATATGTAGTTGTTTCTTGATCATTTAAAAATCTCGTTGGGTCTGTTTTAAGAAAATTCGGGAGTGTAATATTTCAGCTGTTCAAGAATCACAGGAGTGCGTATGTTGATTCGAAAGAGCCTTCTCGAACAATGTCTAAAGTGAAGACGAAAAAGACTGAATCCGATGTCACTGCAAAGATGCCCAGGTCTTCGCCTCGAAACAACAAAAGAGAAAAGAGGAAGAAGAATAAAAAGAAGAAGCATCTGGAGAATATCAAGAAAACGGCTTTGGCGAAAGCGCAAGTTAAAGACAACGTAGTTCTTCCACCGAAGAATTGCCAACAGTTCTCTGCAAACTGGAAAACACTTCAAGAGGTGAGAAATGGCTAGCTTATATTTACATGTATTGATGTAGCAGACTCTTTTCTCCAAAGGGACCTACGGATCAAATTTTACCAACGGACAAAGATGTAGTTAGACACTTAGTCCAATACTAACATATATTACACCGGAAACTGCGTACATCGTTTTTTTTTTTTAAATTCATGAAACAGACGATGTAGTGAACGTGCCTTGACTGTTGAGAAGGATTCAGCAGGTCTGAGTGCGAGAGTGAGTTCATCCTACCACACTGCAGCCAGAACTGAGAATGGACTTTTGAATTTCAACCTGTGTGAGAGACACCAAGCAACCAGAGGTAGAGGAGCATGGCAGTCTGGCTGGGCCTCTAAGAGACTGAGAATTCATTTGATTCTCCAAGGCTCTTGACTCATGTATTGGATGAAATGAGTGAATTCTCCAGGTTGATAGAGTAACTAAGAGGAGAATGAACCAGCTGGGAGGTGAATGATCTCAGTCTTGGAGAGGTTGAGTTATAGATGGTGATCAGTCATACAAATAGAGATGTCTAAGAGGCAAGCAGCAATATGAGAAGAAACATTGTAGCTGCAGGGGGAAAAAGTGAGGAGCTGGGTGACGTGAGTGTAGCAGTGATAGGAGAACCTGTGAGACAGTGACAAAACTTAAGAGGTATACATGAAGGGTAAGAGACCAAGGCCTATGGAACACAAGTAGAAAGCCTACGGAAAACAAGTCACACCAGACCACTTGGTAAGAATCAACCCATTTCAGTGCTGGACCCTTTCTAAGCTGTCCAAGGGAACAGTGATGCGTCTGGTGGTTGACAGCGACAAATGCTGCAGCAGGTCTAAGAGAATTAAGGGTGAGGAAAGGGAGGCTTCTGCAGCTCATTGGAGAGCTTTTGACACTGCAAGGAGAGCAGGCTTGGTGAAATGGCTGATCTTGAATCCAGATAACTGATTATAGGTTCCATAGTCCAGATTTTTTTGAGAGAAATGGGAGAAGAGAAAATCTGACTGCAGTTCTGGACTGAGTTTTGGGTACAATGAGGGTTTAACAGCGGTCTGATGTGGGCACTTATGATGGTACCTGGCATCTTCAAGTAAAGAATAAGTGGAGCAGTATAATAAATGTGTTTTTAAAAAGTTAAATACAGTTGCTATATGCAGTTACCTTTGTTTGAACTTTTCTGTTTTACAGGCATTGAAATTAAATTCAAAGGCAAAATGCATGGAAGTAAAAGATAAGGATGTTGTCCTGGGTCTGGGCAGCAACGAAGCCAGTGGTAAGAAAGAGAGAGGGGTTTCCCAACAAGGAGTCACTCACAGAGGAGTGAAAAGGAAAGTGCCAGAGAAGAAGCAAGCAAATGGGCTCACTGCTGAGTGCAATGGTGGCATCCAACCACACACATCCAGCAGCCTGCACAGCAAGAAGAGGAAGCCTGATGGAGAGTCTGACAGAAAGCTCTCCGAGTACGGCTCACGCCGCCTAATAATCGTACTACCATCTCTGTAATATTTCTAATGACGACGCTTCTTATTCCCACACAGAGCTGACAAGCAGAAGTCTTACTGGACTGCTTGAAAATTTATGTAGTAATGTATTGTCATAATTGGCTGTTAATTATTGTTATACACGAGAACATAACATTTAATCAGTTGTAAAATTACCTGCAAAGTATCTTAATCAAGATACAACAAACTGATACAGTAAGAACATCTTACTCCATAAATTAATCTGTCATGTAAAATTTATCACCGCATCTTACCTTTTGCCATCCATTTGCTCTGTGCTTGTTTCCTTTGCTGCCAGGATTGGGTTTTTGGCTTGCAGTTTAAGTTGTAAGTTTTGTTGGCTTGATCAGTGTAATTTCCCCTCCAATTTGCTCTTTGACAGAGACGATATCTGGTTTGACGATGTAGACCCCGATGACATTGAAGCCACGCTGGGAGCAGAGGCTGCCGATATCGTTCGCAAAAAGCAGGGGATAAAAAAGATGGATGCCAACTCTACGGATAGGGTGCTTGTTAGGAATGGCGCCTTTGATGGGTAAGTCTGCTGCTCAGTTCATCAGCCATGTGTCTTTTTTTTTTTTTTGTGCTTGAGGGTTTCATGTCTCTTCTCTTTTGCAATCTCATAGGCTGACCAAAGTGGTGGCCATGGATTGTGAGATGGTTGGAGTTGGACCTGACGGGGAGGAGAGTATAGTAGCCCGGGTCTCTCTGGTGAACCAGTTTGGGAAGTGTATTTATGACAAATATGTGAAACCTACGGAAAAAGTGACAGACTACAGAACCGAGGTTAGCGGTATTCGTCCAAAGGACATAAAATATGGTCAGTATGAAAGAAACATCTACACTTTACTGATTGCTTATTTAAAAAACAAGTTGTCCAAAGATTTAGTTAGTAGAATTAATATGTTTAGACATTTATCTGTACATTTAAGTTATTGCACTGTTTTTATAGAACCTAGTACTTACACATAATCTAGTTCTACACCAGCTGCTGATTGACTATTCCTCGCCACACCCCCCACGGCTCAGGAGGAATTGCATTTTGTACTCTTTTGTGTGTTTGTTTGATGACAAATTGAGCTACAAACCCCAAACTGAGAGCTAACCATTGCCTAACATTTATTACAGGTGAAAACTTGGTGATTGTTCAGAAAGAGGTTACTGAAATTTTAAATGGAAGAATTCTTGTGGGCCATGCTATTCACAATGACCTTAAGGTAAATACTACTGTGTTTCACATTTTACACAGCACAACCAGGCACTGCTCAAGCAAGTCATCTATGTGTCTCTCTGTGGCAGATTTTGTTTCTGGATCATCCAAAGAAGATGATACGGGACACCCAGAAGTACAAACCATTTAAGAAAATTGTGAAGGTTAGGAAAAACGGAGACGGAATGAAAATTGTAAATTTGATTCAGATCGCTGGCAGTTTTATTATTTTTGTTCTGTCTTTCCAGAGCGGTTGCCCTGCTCTGAAGCTACTCTGCAACAAGATTCTCAACGTTAAAGTCCAACAGGGGGAACACTCTTCTGTAAGGAATTTAGCATTTATAGGTGGAAATGGTTTTTTTTTTTTTAAAGACTTTTTCTTGTCTTTTTTTAAAAGTCAGAAACGTTTCTGTGTGAATCCTAAAATGTGGTGTGACGCACTACAGGTCCAAGATGCCCAGGCAACAATGCGGCTGTACACGTTGGTGAAGAAGAACTGGGAGAAGTCCATTAAAGAAGGCCACAAAAATGGATATCCAGATGAGCCTGAGAGGAAATCTGTGGTTTCAGAGAATAATTAACAGTAAAGAAAAACAGCAGGAAAAATTTATAGGTACATGTTCACTTTTTGTACACTGTATTCTACAGAAACAAAGTGTTTGTTGCTGTGGTAACGTACACAGAGAGCTGTGTCTCAGATGTACATTCATGTAATGAGGAATACTTTCCACCTGTGCAACACCCAGCACCTAAATCCAGCCAAACCTTAACATGTGCAGGTCCTACAGCCACACCAGACCAGGAAAGGAGGAGAAATACATCGAGCTATTCTTATTTCAGTGTTGCTACGGGCTTCTTGTTCAGTGAAATGTCCGAAAATGAGATGAAGACTGCAGTATTTGAGCTGTGTAGACATTTTAAATATGTATTTTGATTTTTCTAATAAAATAAAGTGGAGAAATCCTATACAGTATACTGTGCAGCAGACAAAACGCTCTGGAAGGCCGCTCCAACAGAAGCCACATTTTAACTTGTAACACAGAACGAGGATGCCGATAGAAGCAGGAGAACAAGCAAAATAAACAGTCTCAGTTCAAGGCAGCTAATTTAAAAGCCAAGGTGAAGATGTGTAAATTGTACGGTTAATTTGGTGAAAGTGAACATCAGCACTAGTCCAAAATGTCATACATTTACAAACTATGGTAAGAACTGTTGCGAAACTTGCCAAGTTGAGATGTTTGTGTAGTTTATCGATTTGCGGTCTGCTTAACAGTGCAGTTTGCCTCCTGGAACAGCTTCTCACCAGTTGTTGCTCACAGTTTTTCAAACATAAATGCCTTTCTGCAAAATATAATTTTGACCAAAAATATGAATGGGTCAGGTGTTGACAGAAAGGCCAGTATCAATTTTGCAGTCTGGGATAAGCATGTGTGTTTGCAAGTGTCAGCCAGCGAAACAACTATTCCCGGTTTAACAAATATGCAAGCATTCTAATTTACAAAGGCAAAGTTTATTATAGAACAAAACTACAATCAATCAAGGAGTGACTGTTAAATTCAGCTCAGCAGTCAAACACAACAAAACAAGTATCACCGTGCTTTTGCATGTTCTTCTCAGTAACAATGGAAGGGCACGTGGCCTCATTCCAGCTGCAGTTCTGCTTGTTCTGAAGTCCGTCTGAAAGATCTAAGTGTTCTGCATCCTCATTAAATGCAGGCCAAAAATAACTACATAACACGGCAGTTAATGTAAATTCCATAACTAGTAGCAGGCACTGGCTTTGTCATAATCCACTATGTCGGTAACCAACAATCCCGGTCCTCACCTGCCAGGAGGCACAATGGATTTCGTTCAATCTGGGCTCATCACTCACCTTTCACTGGCATTTTTGTGGAGAGCACTACAAGTCCAAAATGAGTCAAGAACTTTCTGTCACATACAAATGGTGTTAAACCAAATTAATATTGAGGAACAATGAGAAAAGTGTATTTTTTAATGTCCTGCACTAACACTTTTAATGTGATTTCAATTGTGCAGCACACTCCATCACAAAGAAAGCTGAATATGAACAGGTGAGAAGACAGCAAAGCCAGCATAAACTGCAGCATGCAGTAGTTTAAATTTGAAAACAGTTTCCATGTAAACCAAAGTGGATCTTTTAAAGCAGTTGAAAGTCACAATCAAATGAATATTGCATGTTTACATGGTAAACTGATCAACAATCAGGACTGAACCAGAGTATGAGCTTTGTGTCAAAAATATTTGGCTCCCTAAGGTTATCCCCCCCCCCCATTTATGAGATTTTACGCACTTTGGAAATAATTGGTTAAGGGATGCAAGTATTAAGCTTTTACTGACTGTAACCAAAAGAGCAAAAATAACTTGAATTATAAGCAAAAGACTTCCTAATTGTTTGAGAAGTCAGTACAATTTAAAAAAAAAAAAATGCACAGTGGAACCAAGAAATATCCATCTTTCAGAAATTTATCTGGCATGGAGAGCATCACCGATTTATGTTACTGGTTGTTTTCAGCACAAATTTAGTGATTACATAGTGAATGGTTTCATATTTGGTTTATGCTTCAAGTTTGTGTAGTTTTGGCAGCTGATTGCACACAATACAAATTACACACTAATCCTACAAATACCTAACAGGACCCATGTACTTCCTTTCTTAGCAGGTATGCACACGGCACAGGAGAACTGCCTCTGTAAACCTGTTTTCCGGCATAGTTCTGGTCTTACATTATGCTGTAGAAAGTCTGCCATGCAAACACTTTCAAAGGCTACTGTACAAAACAAGCAAACATGACAACAGGAATGAAAAATGAAAAGTATTAAAACAATCACTGGTGCTGTACATTTAAACCAGAGTTACAGTTGACAGGTGATCCAAGTTTTCAGTTTTATGCCAAAGAGAGCACTGATCAACATCCACAATACCTATACATGCAGAATATTCCCCAATGTTATCATTTTTCACATATTATATTGCATTAGCTACTAATTCACAATTTAATACTAGGGTAGGTGCCAGAGTAGAAATGGACTCATAGAAATCACTTGCATTGTGGTCATGGGGGGGGGGGGGGTACTTGTTTACCACTGCCATGTCCACACATGAGGAAAACATGCAAACTCCCCACAACATGTTAAGCCAGCAGCTTCACCTGCTGAGCCACTGTGCTGCTAATTTATCATTGAGAAGTAAATTACCTTTTACACTCCAACATTATGTGCTGCATTATTCAAACTCCTCCCATTATTAATGTTCATTCTTTTCTGACTGACCCAAAAAATGAAGGTAAAATGCAAGGGAAGATTTAGAGAGCTTAATTTACTGAACCTAAAGGTATCAAATTTACAAGGATGAGTATGGGTAACATAGCACACAACCATGGTCCAGTGAGCCTGATTCAGACACTGCAGTGTCAGAGGTCATTTTGCTTTTCTAATGGATAAAAATGGTAGCAAACACTGTCTAGTAATCAACTAAACATTTAAAATAGTGAGGCATGACTGATGTTTTTAATCCAAAATGATTTACAGCACTTCTCCGACTTACTTAGCTGGGTATTCTTGCTGGATCATTTCAGTAAGCATGTTGCTCAGGGGTGCTACAACAGTACCATCAAGTTGAAACCTCCACTACACTACCCAGACATGTAAGTGTTAAGATTACCGATGCCATGTTGTGTGTGCAGCCATATTCATGTTATAACCATACAGCACTATATGGAACAGTGAAAATAGACACACATAAGCACAAGTTCCCTGAATCAAGGAAAAAATTCAAGTTATGTAATACCTGGGTTAAGCAAAAACATCCCACAATTGAATTAAGCAATACATAAGAAAACAACCAGCTTGGCGGTTTAGAGCAGAATGGCTATTAAACTCACATTTTCCGGTTTTATCTTTTTAAAACCCACAAAGCTCACTTCCACCACTTTTAGTCATCTTATCAAGCAAAACATTTAAAATTTCAACAATTAGAAATTAGTTTATTCATGCATTCAGAAATTTTAAAATGTATGTTTTTAGCAGTTGATATACATATTTGAGCTTTGAAGTGAACATGCACATTTTAATGCAGCTCTCCCACTGCCCTTTGCTTTCAGAATGCATGCCCAACAAGAACAATTTCCAGTACTTACAGTCACCATACAAGAGCTATGATTTGAACAACTACTATATCAGTCATTGTAACCTATGCATTCATGTCCAAATAATATATTTATATTCCATTAGACAACTCCTTAATTTGTGTAGTGTTCACATTACCATTTCAACCATATGACCATTTCAGGATCTTTGGATAAAATAACAGTAACCTGAATTTTTACAGAAAAGTATGCATTATGAGTAAATGTCACATAGTGTCAAAGCTATCTGCTTTTAAAAAAAAAAAAAAAGTCAGGTCAAACTAAATCTATTTCAGTTATCGATGACAATGTGCAACATATCAAAACAAAATGGTAATAAATTGAATAGCAGAAACAAAAAAATGGAAAGAAATATTAGAAACCTACAACCACAAAGAGAAACAAACAGGACTAACCAACGTGATGCACTCTATAAGTGACCATGTGTCAGCAGCTCGGACTGGGCAGAGGGGGCAGAGGGCAAGGTGCATTTTGCATCCCAACTTTGAGAAACACGTTACTGTCCATCCCAGTTAGTGGTCCCTGTTAGCTTCTCCTCATCACCCTGCTTTTGGTGCTGTAGGCGGGCATAGCTTACGCCATCCCCCCTGAGAGAGATTTGAGGGAGGAATGGAAGACAGAGTTATGATCAACGGTAATTCTGACTAAGTTGACTATTTCACCAAAGTCAGTTGCTGCTTATACAGTTAACTCAAATCCAATGCAGAACGCTCAGAGAGATACCCAACTAACAGCAGAAGTAAAAACACTTCCTGAAAAAGAAAGACGTCAAAAAAGTGTAAGAAAAAGAATATAAGGTAAGGAGAATGACAACATTCCTAACCAGGTAATGCTGATAGCTAATTAGCAATGAGAGCAGTGCTGCATACAGACTACCTTATTTTCACTGTCACAGCATTTAGCTCCATTATCTATAAGATCAGTGAAGTATAAATGTCAAAAAAAGGATCAGACAGTAAATCCTGTGTTTTTAATATTGCAAGCCATGAAGGCTGTGCATGTGTACCACCTCATTCCATGGATGTGAGAGTCTAAAATTTGGTGAATTAATCTGAATATATTGCATTTTAAAACTGTACTAAAGGTTCAACTAAAATAAAGCAGCAATCTGGCACTAGTAGAAAAATCACAATACGCATCTCCCATATATAATTTTTGCAATTCTTTCACATAAGCACAATAAAAATCTTACTTCTTGCCCAGTGATGCCAGTCCATAAAGAACTCCAGTTGCAAAGGCAATTGCATTGCCAAACAATGTGGTGAAGGACAGCTTTAGGACAATGGGGAATATTGCCATCCTGTTCAAAGACGATAAAGCACGAATGTCAAAATAATTACAAAAATAACAATTGCTTTGCGTTAATTTTTACTTTGTGCACAGTGCAGTACAGCTACAGATACAGGATCAGATGGAAGAACAGCACCCATGTTTGCCAGTTACCACCTAACTTCATTTCAACCCAGACATTTCCTGAACTGTACTCTGTGTTGCTTGTTGTACGCAGTGGGTCACTGGTAGAGCTCTCAAACTAAAAGGACATATGAACCCTTGTAATTTCTCATATTTGCTCTCTACAGTTGCAGGAAGCTCCTAAAAGCAGGACTCATTTTACTTAACGGCATACTAGTACTGTTCCAGATGACACAAGGGTCCACAACACTGGTCCTACACATAAGCCATTTACAGAAAGAGGTGGGATTTGAACCTGGGATCTTTAAGTGGAATCTTACAGTGCTGCTTTAATCATTTCATCTTCTCATAATAAATAAATATGTTTCAGCACTCAGTATAATTTGTTAGTCACAAAATACCTGAATTTTCAATGTAAAATATAAAAGTTACTGCTTTTTGCCTGAAATCCAAATTTAGTTGTTTTTTTTACATTGAATACCTTTGCCATTTTCATTTAACTTTGACCAGTTATCTAAAATTAATAAATTCTTTATTCAAACTCATTGCATCTATATTCTGATAAAAGGTAACAAATGGCCAATTTAAGAAAGCGATTAAAACAAACACCTGTAACAGCTTTATAACTCCTTCACTGTACACAGGTTTTCTTTAAAGCAATCAGTTTATAACAACTGAAAATACCTTAACTAGTACTCAGCTAGTGTAGTGAGTTTACTTGTCTGCATGAAGAGGCTATAGTCCCACCCCGTTTACTAAAGATGATGGACGCAGAAGAAATGGCACAAGGCCGGCTCTCACCCGCAATAGAAGAATGCCTTCTGCCAGGGTTTGAGCCTGTCTGCACGTGCTGCCACCGCGTTGGCAAACTCAATAAACTGACA
Source organism: Heterotis niloticus (assembly GCA_018136845.1). Classification (NCBI taxonomy): domain Eukaryota; kingdom Metazoa; phylum Chordata; class Actinopteri; order Osteoglossiformes; family Osteoglossidae; genus Heterotis; species Heterotis niloticus. The sequence goes on from CM030891.1 coordinate 24,691,387, forward strand.
GCAGAAGGGCACCTCGCACAGGAACAGCACACAGGCATTCAAGCTGGGAAATGGGAGGATACTTCAGTGATGGCAACGGTGACTCAAAGCAAGCTGATACAACAGCAGAGCCGCAGTTTTTGGCTTTCTAAAGGGAGTATGGGATCACAAAACCACTGACATTCTGGCTTGATGCAAACAATAAGAAAAAGCATCGGTTCTGTACATACATCATCCACACTCCTGCTGCAATGTTTAAGGGGTTGATGGTGACACAGTTCCACACTCCAGCAACGGCACAAGCTGCAAGAAATGTGAGCAATGAAAGGATCACATGAATCAACAGCACCTGTGTTTGCCAGAGTTACTACCTAACTACATTTCAATCCAGATACTACCTGAACTGTGCTGTGTTGCACAGTGGTAGAGTGCTCAAACTAAAAAAGATATTTGAACCTGCTCTTGGAATTTCTCATATTTACGCTCTAGAACTGCAGCAAGTAGGATTAAGTTTATTCAAAAGATTTTGACAGAGCAATGTTGCAATCCTCACAGGTCAGTGTGCATGCACATTGTTAATGAAAAATTCTAGCTTCATCAGTCTGCAGTATACACTTTGGTGCCAAAGTACTTAAACAGCAACACCATTTTCTTCGTTTTGGCTCCATATACCACCATAATGAATATAGTAGGGTGGCATATAGAGCCAAAATGATGAAAAGTGTGTTACTAAGTTAAATACTTACTGTGCAAATACTTATGGACCTGACTGTATATAAGCATGCAATACAATAATGTAACAATGACCAGATTAGTACTTTTATCAGTCTACACTGGAGTCCTAAGATAAATCTTTGCTTTGTTGCAGCAAATAAAACAAATCTATTAATGTACAGAAAATAGTACTAAGGGACAAACTGCACATACATACTCCCTTATAATATTTATTCTTATTTTCCTGCACTGTCATACATCTTTGCACGTTATATTTTTGTATGTATGTAGTCTTATATACGGTGACAGCCACCAGGAACCAGTCAAATTCCTTGTATGTGTGAGCATACTTGGCCAATAAATCTGATTCTGATTCAGTTCTGCACAGTAAATTTAGCACATGCCTTGCACCACACACACATCAATATCAACTTTTCCAACAGCTATTCATGAAAACTTTAACTCAATCTTTTTTGTACTCAACTACCCAAACACACAAGTTTCTTTACTGACCTCCTGACAGCATGCCATTCATTTCTGTGCACTGTAGAAAATGTTTCTAAGTGCACCTCCAACGCCATACATACAGTACTGCTGACTTCTAAAGCACTGTATAGAGCCCAGCCTGTACTGGGTTGGTAGTGGTGCTTGGACCCCCTTCCTAGGGATCTTACAGACATATCTCAATTTTTTTTTTCTGGGTTGGAGGAAGATATAATCACATGATGATGAGGCTGCAATGCAATATTGCACTCTTGGACATGTCACCTTACATGGCCACCAACCACAAATTTGGGAAGAATAAACACTTTTAAATACGAGTCTAAAGCGCATGTAACAAGCATTAAATCCCACATCAACAGACATCACATTTTGCAGTTATGGGTGAGTATCCCTTCCCTTGTTACACATTTGGGGCTGATGAACACGAACACACACACACACACACACACACACACGCCGGGGGGCCATACTTACAGATGCCGCCAAGCACTCCGGCGATCTTACAGAGCCAGCGGTACCACCAGGACATGCCATCGCCCTGCGGGTCGGCGCTCGAGGCCTTGCCAGCACCGCTGGCCTGGTCCTCGGGGCTCATGGTGCTCCGGCGAGCCGGCTTGACCGCGTGGCAGTGCTCCGAGCGCCGAAAGACGCCTCAAGGTCTGTGAAGCTTACGGATGGGTCGTCTAAGACAAAAACGCAGCACGTCAGCCACAAACGGCGAAATGGAGACGTTCTGGAGCTCCTCACCTAGAAGAAGCAAAAAGCAGCCAGCGGAGGTACCCACAGTTAAATACTCACCCAGCTAATGGCACAGCTGCCTCCAAAACGATTAAACCGATATTTATATTTGCGACTTGTGAGCGAACGTACGTTACACACTGCTACACTGAACGCTGGATTTTTCTGGAAACGCAAGGTAAAAACTATAAGAAACTGACATAATAAAATGCACACGGCAAAACCTGCTTGTCTTCAGTCTACTCACTTATGAACACAGGTGACAGCACCTGGAATGTGCCAGCAGCATATCAGTTGAGGTGTTTAATGGTGAGGTAATGTTACTGCTATATGATACTGTGATTTGTTTGAAATTTCCCTTGTCAATTCGTCTAGAAATTTTCCCTCTTTGTAAAGAAGTCTCCTTTCGCGCAGTGCATTCTGGGAAATCCCGAAACAATCTACGTCATTGTTTACGCTCCTTGAGCCACTTCCGGCAGATGGGGAAGATCCGAGACAGTAAATGATGCGCGCGCATGCGCAGACACAGGGTGCAGGCAGCGGTGCGCTGTCAACGACAGCCCGAGTGAATAAAGTTTTGCTGTGTTGCTTAAGATGTGCGCGTAAAAAATTTTGTAGACAACAACTGTACGGAGCACTTTAGTGAATTTTAAGGTACAGTTTAGTGACAAAAGGATTGTGTATTAAATAACACAATAAATCTGCATGCTATACTTGGGCATTTCTTCTTATTCAAACTGTGGTTTTAAAAGATGTGCTTGTACTTTTCTACATTTACCCAATACTTAAAATACTATCTTATATTTAAGGTAAGATAAGACTGAAGGTTAGGATGTTGGATCCCCTTGGAGCACTTTGTGTTTGTTATGAATGCAATCTTTTCTTTATCTCAGAAAACTTTTAAGAATTAAGTAACAACATTGCCACTGAGATACTGTCCAGGTGAACCTTATTTTGTGGCAGTACCTATATCTGGTTTGGTTAACTAGTTTTTTAATGTTATTTACTTGTACCTTTAAACTGCATACATTTGTACAGTTTCAAATGCATAATATTAGTGTTTTAAGGGTACAGCCAGATTCAGAATCAGGCCTGAACGTGCAACTTTTGTTAGTCCAACCTCAAAATGATAATGAAGGATTTCTGGACAAATAAGAAGACAAGGCTAAGTCTGTGGACCAAATGTTAGCATTTGTATACTGTACAAATATTGTGGCATTTGAATCCAGGGGATGGCAGTGTTGTAGTGTAGTCAGTGTTCTGTAGGCAACAGTTCCAGTTCTTTACAGTTACAATAAAGTTGGTACTGTGGTAAGTTAAATAAATAAATAAATAAATAACCACTTCATTCGATTTAAGGAGGGGGAAATTAAATATATATAGCAGAAAGGAATCATCTGTAGTCACTGAATGTTGTGATGAAATTTAAACTGTTCAAACACAGATTTAAAGTATTAATTGTTCATTTATATAGCTATTTTACTTTCTGAAGATGTTAAGAAATGAACAAAAGGAATAGAGTGTAAAAAAGTCTGTGTTAAGTCAACAAAAGTAATGGTTGTCAGACAGAAGTAATTATGCTTGTATCCATCAACTGAAGGTGTAAATGTAGCACAAAGCAAGGCAATCATTACAAAGTGAGTAAATAGTATTATAATAATGAAAATCCAAGCCTTGGTGCTCGAAAGTCTTTTAACACTGAAAGGTCAGCAGTGCAGATAAGCCTCAGGCCAAGCAGGGTTAAAGACTTCTGCCGGATGGGAAACAACCTCCCTATTGTTTAACAATCAGCACTAATAAAAAGATCAAGTTTTTCAGAAGTTTTTATTATGATTAACCTTCTGTGGTGATTAAAGGCTCACAAATGAAATCCCTTCACCTTATTCAATAGGATGTTATACATAGAAAGGTGGGCACAGTACTAAATCTAAAAGTTTCATATAAATATGATGGTCTCGTTGTGGATCAGTAAGAACATCAAAAACATGCTAAATATGTTGAGAGTTGACAGTTAACCTTTTGAATATTGAACCCAACATCTTGGCTCCTTTTAACCTCATTCTTTATAGCTATAGAAGTGGAACTGTGGGATTGTCATTCATGGTCCAACAGACAGTGATGTGTTAGAATGGCCAGTATTGCACAGTCACAAGACTTGTGACAGACCCCAGACTGCAGGTACTGCCAGAAGCCATCAGAAGAAACTGCAAGGCTTCATCCCAGGTAGTATGCAGATGAAGCAGCTGGTCTCTTCTTTCTCATGTGAACAGACTACAAAAACTGAAAAGGCTAAAGCTCAAAGGACTTCTCACTCATCAGATGTATCATAGAAGTTACATGTCCAAGTACAGCAATCCTTAAATAACCTTCAGTTAAAAATATTGTCTCTAACAGTAAAATACCACTTTTAATAGTGTGTGCCATAAACTTTGGCACTGAATGGTTTATATAGTTTACAATCTACCTGTAAAAGACATTAGATGGTTGTTCTGCTTTTCCTAAACCATCTTATGTCTGGCTTTGGCAGTGATGGGTGATCATGGCTCACCCTGTCCTCAGACTGCACACACACAGTTAGTGAAAGCTGGGGAGAGTAGCCAAAGCTGCTCATGCACAAACAGTAAGCCTCTCCAGTGTGCATTTACACCAGGCCCAGTAAACAGAGCTTTGACCATTAGTCACCCAGGGTTGAGGGACAAGAGCGAGCACAGCCCCGCCTGCTGCTTACTGCCTGCTCTCCCCAACAGCCGATTGCATAACTGGTCTAGTAAGCACACACTCAGCAAGATAAGGTCACCTCCCCTGCCCCAGAATGCTGTGACGGATCCTCATGTGGAGTACAGCAGGGATATACTGCATTACACAACAAAACATAGGGCTCCAGAGGAATAAACAACACAACATAGCACTACATGGTACAGTCATAGTAAACTTTAACAAGTGTAAAAGCTTTAAACTTTTCCCCCATCAGTCTGTCTTTACTGTAATCCATCTATTTTGATGAACTACTTATCTTGATTAGAACTGCAGGGGTCCAGGGCCTATTCTTGAATCACTGAGTGTTAGGCCAGAAAGGGAGTGTACACCTTGGATACGAAATCAATCCACTGCAGGGTAACCACACACATAGGGACACCCTACAGACAATTCATGGCAGCCAAATGACATGAAACATATATTTGGACTGTGGCAAGAAACCAGAGGACATAGAGGAAATTCACCCAAACACAGGGACAACATGCAAACTCCACACAGACTCAAATCCCATCCCAAACAGCCCTTGCCCCTGGAGGCAGCAGTGCTACTTGCTGTGCCACCCTTCATTATTCTAATGGTGATCTTTAAAATTAAATTAGAATCTATGAATCTATGAAAATAGTGACTTGTAAAATGAAGGTTACCAGTTCAGCCCCCAGGAGGGTGTCTGCTCTAGTAAACTGTGAACTAGGTTCTTAACTCCATTGCTTAAATCAAATATGTACCTGCGTAAGCAGGAAAGTTATAAATCACTTTGAATTAAAGTAGTTCATAAAAAATGTAGTTTTAAGGAAAAAAGTTACAGAAATTTAGAAGAGGGTGTGTCATACAGGATTTTAAGCATTTGTTTACACGGAAGCAGCTTCCCTTCCTTATGGAAGCTATTAAAAATAGGCAGCCTCAGGCATGTTGGGCTTTGCCTAAAATGGGAAAAATATGCACCGTCTACCTCCCATGGAAAACGTTTCAGAAGCACCAGCTCTCATCTGCCCTCAAGTGGAAAAGTGCCCACTGTCACGACGCAGCAATAAGGGTCACACTTGCAGTGACCTTGTCACAAAGCAACCAGCTGATGTGACACAATGCATTTCTGTCAAATCCTGGAAGGAAAAATAGGGCCATTTAACCCATCGCACAGTGACATTTGCACAGCAGATCTGTTTGCAAAACTAATCCTGATAAAATGCACGAGTTATGAAGAAAAAGGGAAACGTGCAAGAATTCAACCACTTCCAAAGCTTGCAGCTGTATTACTGTGTCAATCCCGCTCTGATCTGAGCCAAGCCTGACCGTTCAGGGAAACTGGATTGCTTGACAAATAGAATTAATATCTTGCTCAAAACACATACCCTGAAGATTTCATGTTTCTCTTCACCGTTCCTTAGATGAGACTTTCTAAAAATGTCCCGTAGAAAGGATGCAAGAACACGGGCTCCTAAAATGAGGTGGGGAGGACAATGCAGCTACATGAAAACCCACTCAAAACCAATGAAGCAAAACTAGCAATCCTAAACTTTGTTAGCCCATGTTAAGAAGCTTGATTTTTGTTAACCACTGCCAACACAATTCACCCACTGTTATTGCTATTGTTGAAGTAGTCAGTTTATTTTCAGCACTTTCACTTGTTAATGTGGTCTCCCTTGCCAGCTTCTCCCCCATCCTCGCATGAGCATCGCTCCACCCCTCTTTTCAACAATTGAACTTGTTTACTATGCCCATCACTCACAACGCCTGGTTACATCCTGCCAGTCCCATGGAACTGTGGGTGCACACAACTATGAGTGGGATGAGAGAAATGCCCCTGGGGTCTGGTTAGACCCCGGAACACTCACTCAAGTTACACTATACTTGCACTCTCTCAAACACATTCACACCCCCGTCTTACAGTACAGGATGTTCTTACTCTTACAAGTGCTAAATCACTGTATATTAGGCACATTCACCAGAACAGTGCTGTATAGCACTGTGGTCCCAAAACACATAGAAGACCATTGTATGTATGCGCTGCATTACTTTGGCCTTTACACTTTTCACCATTTTGCTGGTGTATTCACACAACAGCAACTTAAAATTCAGGGCGTACACAAGTTCAACTGTGTATTTGTGAAATTTAAACAAAAAATATGTATTTCCAGCAGCCAATACAGTTTCTTGTAGCATCCTGCTCTAACATATCAGAGCACAATGGGAGTGATCAAACACTGCCAGTTTTAAATGTGTACAGCCTCTGGTTCTTTAGCAGTTTCGAGCAAAACTATGGACATACAAAATACATTACGCCCAAATGAGCAAAACATGCCTTTGCTTTTCAATCTGTCTGAACTGTTCAGTAAGAGATTCGTATTCTGGTTTGTCAATTCAAGATCTTTTGCTGGCTCTGCAGATTTTATCCTTTTTGTAGTTTCCCTTACATAACACACTCTCCTTCAGAGTGAGAGCTTTATTATCCCTTTTAGTCCAAAAACATAAAATGAATGCTGTACTACATATAGTTAAAAACATGACACTCCAGTATAACAGTAAGAAATTTAATTCCTTTGGTGTTTGCAGAAAAGACATGTTTCTTGCAGAAAAGAAATGTTTCTTACAGGTTTACAAAACTACCACATTACAAATTAATATGCAAATGAAAAAAATGAACAAGCTTAAGACTTACATCTAATAAATTAGAAGTTTTGACAGTGTTCACATTGTTTTATGCAAGTGAGGTAAGAGGCACAGGTAAGAAAAAAAAAACTACAGGTTTAAAAATAAAAAATAAAAAAGGAAAAGCAGTCAAAGAATGACAAAACACCCTTAACAAAGGTTTGGTAAGGTGGGCATTCTAATGTATTTCACCATGTATTCATGGGCTGAAGCTCATTCACTTTATATGCCAGGAGTTTCTGGAATGTCATTAAAGTCACATCACCTTCCATTCAATCTTATTTTAATACTATGGTACATTACAAAAGAAGCATTTTCAATGTGTTTCAAAGGAAATGCCACATAAATTGTTCACATCAGTGTTTCTCCACATTTAACATATATTCCCATTTTTAGGCACTTCAAAAGAATGCATCTTCAACCTTATCACTGACACTTCACATCAAGCCCCTACACACCTGCAGCAGAGAAGTGTTGCACAACTCCACAACAAAACCAGTTGCTCTTGGAACTACTTGTGTGAGGGTCTGCAGGTCAATGATACATCTAGTCAGATACAAAGGAGAAGCAGAGCCTTCCGAAATGTGCCTGGACAGTTCTGCAGCGCAATAAAACCAATTTTGGAAAATTTGTTTAAATCCATATCAACAATGCACACTCAACAACCACATTTATGCTGTATCATAAAAACATACCCTTTTTTCTATTTAAAATATATATATATTCCTAGTGGCTCTACTGCAATACTGTAATATCTTAGAAATAAGGTAACACTAGCATGGCCTTAATCCAGCAAATTATTTACCCATTATGTAGCGGTTGGGATGAGGACAAAAGGGAAAGAAAAAACATGCCTTTATATATTGTGCTTTTTGTACTATCTGCATGAGAACAATGTATAAACGCAGCTGCAGTTTCAATAATGAAGCAGCAGCAGCAGCAGCAGGAAAGCAGTACCTGCACTGCAAAGAGAAGAGGCTCCCTGCCAAGCACAGGGTGCTGTTACAAAGTTGTTGCTGCAAAAACAGCAAAGCTTCTTGAATATTCTCCAAGAGTAGCTGAGGACAGTCTACTTCAAGCATAGAGTGGTTAAATACATGCTGGTCCAGAGAGGTCCAGGTGACTGACAGCTCTACAGAGGAAACCTCATTCAAACACTCTTTAACCACAGTCCCAGGCATTACTTGCTCCGTTGCCAAACACACTAGGTGTTTACGGCTCAATGTCAGCCTCCAGTAGGAGATGCTACAATACCTCAAGAAGAAATTTTCCTACCCCCCTCAAAAACAACCCAGTTGCCATTTTAATAAAACAATTCATTTACTTCAGATTTAAAGTGAGCCAAAAACTGTAAAAAAATATTATGGTTGTTATTTGTATCTTTAATAAATATATACACATTCTTACCCATTAAAAAAACTACTGGCATTAGTCTTTCACAGCAAATATATAATTTTCACACCTTTGAATAGAGACATTTCTCCTTGGCTATTTAGTCTTCTAGTGTTCTCCTTGAACCCAAAGCCTGACTCATGATAAGGCTATTTACACTGCAAGATGAAAGACACTAGCTGGACTGGCAGGCATTAGGGTGAGCCTCAAGATCCCAAGTGCCCATAATTCCCCTTGTTCTGCATCTATGGCAGACTGGCAATGTCCCGCTTGGGTGGGGGCCCATCTGGCTTGCAGCTGGCACCATTGGCCTTGTCCTCAAAGAGCATGACCCTGGGGAAATAGAAAGAGGAAGGGGACAAGTCATTCAGAGATCATTACAAACACAGAAGTGTTAATGTAAAAGAGGGCAGTGAATAAAGCAAGGTAAGCCAGAGAAGAAAGGATGCAGCAATGGTTTTGATGTGGAGTCATTAAGGCAGCACTGATGTGCTGGGGTTTTGTGCTGGCATGCAAAATGACACACCAGTTTCACACAAAACAGGTAATAACTGGAAGTGCAACAAAATAGTAAAATTGCTTTAATTCCTTATTTTGTGAAGGTCTTAACAGCAACATCTATTTACTATAACCTGCTTCCAGTTAAAAAAATGTGAAAAGTAAAAATAAACCAAAGTATGGACTATGAAGATTTTAATTAGACCTCCTTGAACCTGAAGCTTTTACAATAGGATTAAACATGGCCAACCTTAATGCATCTGACTGTGAAGACAAACCTGAGTTTAGGAAAGCTGCCACTTCCTACAGCATTAAAAAGGGACTCGATTCAGCTGAGGATGCATTCGTATCCCAGGTGTTGGCTCTTTATCCTTGGACAACTGTGCAGATGGTGAGCTGTCCTACACAGAACGGTCGTCTTTACTTTCCTTTTTGGGTTAACTTTTGCAAAGCCTCTGTAAGCCCTTTAGAAGCCTAATCCCTGCAGATGCAACTGCTATCCTGCAAATGACACTTAGATGACCCAAGTCCTTTAAGCAACAGCCATTCACAAAATTTTCCTCAATATGTTCTACATGTACAAGCTGCTGGGGTGGGGGGTGAGAGTATACAAGTTCAAATCAGTTTAATAGGCCACCTACACAAAGATTATTGTAATGTAACTCGTACTATGCAGGTGACAGGGCTCACAACAAAGTTGGAAGAAGTCAGTTTCCTTCTAGGTCCCCATTTCCTGTCACTTTTTTTTTTTTTTGGGAGTAGGACATAAAAGGTCTTGGAGCAGGAGAGGTGGACATCTCAAAAGCCCCAGTAATTGGCATTGTTGGCCATGCCGGTATCCCTCCACCCGTGACTGCCAGAGTCCTCAACCAAATACGATCAAGACACATTGTTCCTTAGAATAGCTGTTCGAGACAAATGATTACATATTAAATAATGTTTATTGGACTGCAGGATAGAACTGCAGAAAGCAATATTTATGGACTCAGTTGATAAATTTTTCATGGGTTTTAAAAGGTGGCCATTCCTGTGCTTGCCGTCAAGGCAACTGAAGGCATCATTTTCCAGTATGCTCAAAGCCTGGCTGGCCATGGCAGCAACTGCTAAATGTCAGTGCCAGGCAAATAGCCCATCTCAAAGAAAAATTGTACAATTCATGTAGCAACTCTTGCCATAAGTAGTGACAGTTTTCTTCACTACTACTTCAACTTATAAAAAGACATTAGTTAACATTTTCCACAGGATTCCATCTAGAGTTTACATAATTACTGAATTTGTTCTTTCAGTTTTCAACAAAAGTAAATTCAAATACTGCACAATTTTACACTTAATTTTAATTCACAATGTAAATTTCACAATGACTCTTCATCGTGCTTCACAGGAAAGGCTTAGCATCTGAATACTGTACACAAATTCTCTGTAGGAGATCCAAGGAACAAGGGAAAGAGAAAACCAAACTGGATGTGGATTTAGGTTGCCATGTTGGCAAGGGTCCAAGCTGATACCATGGAGCAAAAAAAGGAATTAAAAGGGTTTTGTTATCCACAGAATATAGTAACTCTTTTCCCTTAAACAGCAAAGTTGATGAATAAAGCCTTTGGATTGCATCAAGTAGGTATATGTAGACTGTACTACTAAAAGCTTGCACTTGACGTTACTCAAGTCCCCAAAATTCCCTCAAACTGAGTCTCTATTACCAAACCAGAAAGGCAATTTAAACACTTCTAAGAGCTTGCATTTCATTACGTTCCAGTACAAAGGAACATGAAAATTCAGAGATTGGATTTGGGTGAGGTCAGCTAAAAAATCTGAGGATCTTAAGGGAGGGGGGTAAAAATGTGTTCCATACAATTAGTGTGCTTAGAATTGCAAAGGGATTTCTTGGACTTTAGGGCCTGTGCAACTTATCTCTATTCTGAAGACAGAATTGCAAACACAGTAAAATTTAAAGTTTAAGGGTAAAGTGTTGGAGTCGACAATATGTTACTGTCAGTAAATTTGAGAACTGGAACAGCATAGTGTCACTGGGCTCATCGACCTTTAAATGCCTGCTATTTGGACTATATGGGTGTCATTGTCCCAAAACACACCCTCCAGGGTCTTATTTAAATATCCATGTCTAATACTTTTTTCAGGTTAATGTTAAATTCAAATATATTTGGCTTATTCTTCCCTGCTATAATATATTAAAAAAATAAATAGATAAAAAATAACCCTCCCAACATCACCAAATTGCACAGATCTTCATTAGTTGAACTTCAAGACCTTAAATAATTGTTTGTAAAGCAAGTTGTCCCATGTGAAAGTACCAATGAAGTCCTCTTGCACCCACATAAACATGATGGCTTATTGTGCAAGCAAGCAATGAATCAAGGCAAATTAATTACAGCTTAGGAGGATTTGTGGAATCCCTGCTTTTGCTATGGCACCCCTGCTCTAGTAAAAAAAGTACCTATTAAATTACCAACAATAATAATAATAATAATAATAATAATAATAATAATTGGTACCACAAAATTGTAAGTCACTTGGGCAAACAAAAACAAGTATGATTTTAAAAGAGGGGGAAAAAATTATATGTCTTCTGGACATATACTTAAATATTAATTTACTTGCTTGCCATATGGGATTAAGACACTTGAGAAAGCTGAGTATTAACTAGCTTACGATTAAAACTATTGGTTGTTGGGAGTTTGATATCATTTACACATATGGTAAAACTGAGGCCATCAACATCAGGTTACAGCTTTGAATGCTAGGTTTAAACTGGTGTTACAAACAAACAAAGCAAGGCGTCTTCTTCAAATAAGCTAACAATTACAAAGCCCTTGAATGGAACAGACCCACTTGGGGACCACCATCCATTGCACACAAGTGGCAAACAAACCACAGCTTACCATCACAATTATCTCAGCTAAAGCCATAAAGCCGTTTGATCGCCCGTTCCTTAACTTTTTAGGCAACCATAGTCTCACTAATGACTAAATCAGTGTTAGGCAAATGCACCTCCTAGATCCATCTCCTGGCAAAGAAGGATCCCAATCTCTCAAGATCAAATAAATACACAAATAAATGAATAAGCATCAAGGAGGACCCAGTTTTTGGCTGCATTTCATTTGACTTAATCTCTGGAGGTAGCAGTGCATTCATTAGATACTAGGCAACAGCCTAAGAAAGGGAATGAAAGATTTGGGTAGAGTGGGTTTGTTACAGGTCTGATATGATGAATATCTCTCTGCACAACCTTTGTTGGTACACGGTGTCAAAGCGAGCAGCGAAATCATTGGTATTAACACCAAACGGTCGACATGCTGAGGAGATAATAAAATGGCAGTGTTGCAGATGAAGGAATCAAGGAACATGTGCTTGGGTGGAGTGGAGATATATATACTCACACACCCTTAGAATTCCAAGATAGCATCCTTTTCCCTCCCATCCACCCCCTGAACTCACAACTTGAGCACAGCCGACCGCTTGCCCAGCATCATCTTGACAAAGTCGCGGTAGTTGATGGTGTCGCTGCTGCCGCCAGTAACCTCTGCAATCATTTTCTTCATCTCAAGGTGAGTTTTTGGCACACCCAGCTTCTCCATCATCCTCTTCAGCCCCATCATGTCTAGCATGCAAACAGAACACAGCACATAAGACTGCAAATTACAACTACCGTCATAGTCATCACATACATTGGTACTGCAACACAACTGGGGCCAGAAGTCCATTTGTGACTTGATGTGGTCTTAATCAATAAAAACTTTATAGTATTAATATAGACATTCCACAATTTAACTGCTAGTTAGGTTGGTTAGTTAGGTTAAGCATGTGCAAACGTCTTAGCTTCTGACTATTTTCAGTTTTGACATCAAAATATTAATAATGCAGGTGCCCCTTATATTATTTACTACTTACATTCTGTCTTTGTTAAATCTCTAATAAAGAAATGATCAACTACAAATTACAAATAAAACCCCCTTAAAAAAATGGAAAATAAAAATTTGCTCTCCCAACTTTCATTTAATAGCAACTTAAGATCAGTTCAAGATCTGTCATCCTGTTGTTGATCATGAACACTCAGAAGCAGCACACATAAACCTCAACACTGAAGAGGAACGGAATTAATCTTCTTCCAAAGTCCTATCCCGATCTGGTGTGCTTAAACGGCAGTTAATAGCTGGCTGTGTGGAAATTCAAGTTGATTTTGCTACAGGCAACCATTTTAGAAAAGTGCAGAATTTGCTATTGAAATAAAGTCTAGGAAATGTTTTTATCTTACAATTTGAACCTCAAACCTTGAGCCAATGTATATAAATCAGTAATATGTTCAAAAGCAGACAGTGTCAATGAAGAGGGGGGTATGAAAGCAAAATGGATTTCTCAAGAGTGACAATGTACTCACCAATCTCCCCTTGGTCATTCAGGTCAAATTCGGCATATTTGTCTGTAAAGGGGAAGAAGAAAAAAAAAAAAAAAAAAAAAAACCTATTACAAATCTGAATACAGCTGGCTACTACCTGACAAATTGTACTACATGAATTAACGGCCAAATTCATTCCAACTGTAACAATTGGGTCATATTCAAGAACCACAACGCCAAGTAAGGCTAAGCAGCAAAAATCACTCCATAGACTTTATGAGCTGACCTCTAGAAAATGGCACACTGAGCAGTGGTCTAATTAAATCGCTGCCCATCTCCCCCAGAGGGCACCAGGGCATTTCCGTGCAAGTGGGTCTGTGCAGAGCAAAGCTTGTTAGCCAGCATAAAGTCCAACTTCAAAGAGAGACCAGTGGGAAAGCAGGAAGGCAAATGCAGCTGCATCACAGGGCAGCAGGTGGCATAGTGGCTACATCCATCACCCTCAGGACTCAGAAGCTACAGGTGTGAATCCTACCTGTTGGTGCAATACCCTTGAACAAGGTACCCATCCTAAATTGCTCCAGTAAAAAATACCAAGCAGTATAAAATGGGCAAATCATTGCAAGATACTAACATAACAAAGGTCTTAGCTGACAAACAGTCCCATCCTTTCAACCTGCATCCACAGAAGTATATAAGCAGGAGAGAGAGCGAGAGAGAGAACTACTATAACTCTTAGGAATCCAAAGGAGACTTGGATCCAAAGCAGCAGCTCAACGCCCTGAGGAAAACAGAATGAGGCAGGAAAGAGTCCATGGGGGGCGGGGGTAGTGTCCTGGTTAGGATTCTGGGTAATGTGAGAATGAGAGCAGCGCTGACCCAGCTATGGGACTCAGTGTGAAAGCTCAGTTACAGAAGTCCATGTAAACTGCAAAGTGCACTGATGGCAGTGTTAAAGGTACAAGGGAGCACTGGGCTGCCTCTGCATCCCTTAGGCAATAGGTTACACAGTACATCCTAAACAGGAATTTTGCATGTACTGCATCACATTCACAAACAAAACAAAGCCTAATGTATATATCAGGGGGCCTGGATTGGTCTAGTTTTAACTCTTAAGGATGACATGAGAGATGAAGCACTTTGGGAATACATCACTTTGTCCTTATTAAAAGATTGTTTAAATTCTATGAGGAGTTTGGCACTTGTGCCAAAAGGCTTTATTTAAGAATTCCTAATTTTAACCACACAGTACCTCAAAGGGTCAACTTATTTTCTAGTCATCTGCACAAAAAGTGTACCTAAAATGCAATTTTCCGGTTCCATTGCTATTACAACCCGAGATAATAAATAAAGCATAAGGAGTGCAAAGTACCACCACTCCAAACCCTGAAGTGTCGAAATGCAAAATTTAAGGGCATTATAATTTCATTTGGATTATGTCGTAGGACACTCGTGTGGTAACGCACAGCAACATGTGAAGCTTAGTAGACAAACGCCAGGCACCGCAGAGTCATTACAACAGGTCTGTGGGTTAACCCATGCTAGTCTCTGGTTACAAAGGGTCAACTGTTTCCAGGCAGTCAGCCTCTGTAACTATGTCACCGTGTGAGTATTGGCCAGGGAGACAATTCCAGTGCCGTTAATGGACTCTGGACAGTGGGGTTCCAAATTTCAACCCCGCACCATTACATTTTCTCCCCCTCAACCCCACTTATGATCCTTGTGTGTAGAGAGCTGACCCCAATGCGATCCCGTCCAGGGCAAGCAGACATTGGCGCTCCTCCTGAAAGGCTTCCTGCTCTTGCAGCCTCTGATGTGCCTCCAAGAAGCAGTGACGGCCATGAACGTTTTGTTTGTCTGGCCAGCACAAACACGTCATTCAGGGGTCGAGGGGGCGGAGAAGATTGGAAGAAAGGCAGGCCAGAGACCTACTGACAATTTACATCTTTTAAATACAAACAAAACCTCTTTCTTTTCACAGTCTTGGCATTCTAGTTTGGGAATTTCTCATCTCCACTAGTCTGCCGTTCAGTAACCCGACAATATGAAAAGAAAAATAAGAAAATATACTTTAGTGTCTCAAGTCTAGGAAAACCCATGCCAATTTTGTTTCACTATCAACATTTTTATTAATTTCAGGGGATTGTGTTCCTGCAGAAGTTGTACATTCCAAAGCAGAAACAATTGTACTGAAGAAGGCAATTTGGGGTTAGTTGAAAACCACAGGGTTATTTTGTACCGAGGCAAAACCTCATAAGTAAATGTTCTGCATGTCTCCAAAACCACATGTTCTCACTAGAGGCTGATTTCTGAAACAAACAGGATGCACTCCTCTGCTCATCCTTCCAATCTGACATTCTCCCTACATTCCTAAGCTGCCACAGTCCAACTACCCCATCCCTGCCAGCCTTCCTTTTAACAAATGAGATGAGACACACAGGGAGGGACAATGTCCATAAGAAATGAGTTGCACAGCGAAGGATATCAAGAAACGGGAAATGATTCCCTCTTTTTTTACATCAGATAACATCCACTGCATCAGTGAAGCAGAGGAGCCATCTAACATTTACAAATGGTCCAATTTATTTATTTATTTCCTTTTTGTGCTTGAATTTGAGGTGTTGGGAATAATACTGGCAATAAACTTGATTCCTAGAGCTAAATGACACTGTGCCATAAAATAAAGAGGAGAGGGGATTCTGAAAGGGGCAGAACACTATGTAACAGACACACAAGCATTACTTTTAAAGGAATCCAGCTTCTCAGCCAGGTCCTCCTCATCACTGTATTTCTGGTCTTCAAGGAACTCCTGGAAACAGACACAGAAAACATCAGTGAGATCTGGGATGACCGCAACAGACCTAATGGGCAGATTATTACATAATGCAACATTAAGTACAAGAGTGAATAAACGGCATAATGGATTGTGCTGAAATACCTGACCATTCTTGTTGTTGGCCATTTCGGAGAGGAACTTCCTGCCAGGTCATCCCAGCAATAGGTGTGTGAGGCAAGTTAGTAACTTAAGACAACTGGATGTGCTTAACTGGACCATGTGTAATGGAGTCATGTTTAGCCAAAGACCTGTGGGCTCATATTCTTTACCCAAAACTGCTTCCGAATTCTCTGGAACAGGGGGGTGTGCGAAGATTCCTAAACATGTGGGCAAAACCCGAGGGCAGTGCGAGCTGCTGGAGTCTGGACTTGGCTGGCTGTGGTTTTTGGAATCCTGTGCACTCCAAATGTTGATGAAGGCCAGTGGCCCACTGACAGCCAGGGTGAGTGAGGCAACTTGCAGTAACCTCGAGCACAAGGCCATCTCGAGGTGTTCAGACTACGGCTGTCAGGAGAACAGGTGACCAGATAAAGTCGCAGGAGGGTAAAGCTGCTTAAGCTGTATTGGTACAGTTAAAAAAGATACAGAAAAATAAGGGCGGGTTGGGGGATATGGAACCATGCAAGCTATCAAAATACCAAACACATACTTGAAAAATTACTGCAGGCTCTGGAGAGGAAACCTGTCTGAAAGCAAAGACTCGCTACCCGGAGAAGATGAAGTCACTCGGATATGCTGCTGCGTGCTGAAATGTGTGGGTTGATCGTGAGTGGTGCGAGGATGCTGGTGCGTGACTAGCATCAGCGTGTGGGTGTGTGTTTGGGAGAGACACGAGCCATGCTTAGTAAGGGCATTCCAGTACATGCACAGCTTGCAAACGGCTCGACATGCCTGATTCACTGCTGATGCATCCTCTGGGAGGCTGAGGTTGTAAAAATTTCACCCACAGACAAGGGAAACTCTTACCACAGACACAGCCCTTGCTGTTTGAGGTCCACAAAGGGCTCCCCACCCCCAAATATAATATTGTTAATCATTTAGCTGATGCCATTGTCCAAGCCATATTACATCCGATTATTAAGACACTTTCCATTTATACAGGTTGGTAACTGTTATTGGGATAATTTAGGAAAAGAATCTTGATCACATGCATTTTGAACATTCAGTATTAATCGTTGGGAATCAAACCATGAAAGACAGTAACTCTAAGCTGAGCACAGCTCCGCAGCGATCTCTCAAATGCACTGCATTGCATCCACTGCCGTTCTGCAGCTGGACAGGACCATGTTACTCAGATCACCCCCCAACACTTTCAACAAAGACTCCACAATGAACTCTACAGTCTCTAAACTGGATGGCAACAAGGAGTTCACCAAAGTGAGGAACGGCACTGAATTCAACCCTGATGCAACCTCAAAAAACCAGACTTTAAGGCGGTAACCAGCACGATGCACCAGGGATCCAGTCGGGTGACCGAGGGACATAATGTATGCAGAAGTCGCTCATTTAGTCATGTGTTTTGTTTCCTCTAAACATGCGCAGGATCTACACCTGGGACCAGGGCTGTTGGACACAGGCTAGGCCTGACACCAATGTTCCCTCCTGCCAAAGCCATGCAAGCAGAGCAATAGGGGAGGTTTCTGTTTACAGATTAAATAGAACAAAATGAAACCAATAAAATGGCTTGTGGTTAACATTTAATTGTGGCCTGAACGTAAACTACCTGGAACAACCACACACGTTAGATAAGAGGCCAATTGTTGCCTTGACCTTGAGATGCCTGGCAGCTCCTTTTATGATACGCCAAGTGCCGCGTTTTATTATCCGCACTACATATACTGTATGTTCATGGCTGTAATAAGGGACCCGTACCATTTATTTGATGACCAGATTAGATTACGAAAATAAATACGAGCACTAACATACACATTACAACAAACAGTCTTATCCCCACACTGGCTTCTGGTAAAGGCAAAGGAAAGGGATTAACCATTTATTGTGCAGCCAAATTAGCTGCTCCGTTTCAAGACATCATAAGGCGCCCAAGGTCATGTAAACAGCCCGATTCGATCAGCGTGTAAACAAAAAGGCCAAACTCGCACTGTTGTGCAAAAACAAGTTACAATGAGGTTTGCTGACCTACCACGAGGTTGGGCCTCCATAATTTAGGTCATCAAAAAGAGCAGAAATCTTGCAACCGTCACCTACCGCAACCACCAAAGACTGACTGAATGCACTACCCTCAACCGCTGTCCAGCACCGCACCACCATCGCAATATCTCAGAAGCCATAAGAGCCACCACCACCACCTACTATTGAGTGCATAAGCAACCATCGCCACCCAACGCACTGTAGTCAATGCATGAAAGCCATACAGAACTGCAAAGAATCACCACGTTGAGCGGAACGCAGCCCAAGGCCGACAACCATACAACACACCACCAATGCCAGAAAGCGCCAATTCACAACACAGCTGACTATACAGCCCAAGTGGCTCCAAAGTCCACCTGGGAGCAACTATTTATTGCAAGGAACACCATGTTGTGGTAAACCAGAGGAGCAGCCACAGCTGCGTGTCAAGCCGGATGGCCAGCGAAGCCACACCGAGCAGCCGCATGGCAGCAAAGGGGACCGGACAAGCGGCTCCAAATGGTTGAGTCCACCACCACTACTACTAGATCACACAGTGGTGTCTTTCTTCCCCAAACCACCTGTCCCCCCTCTTGTCCACAGCCGACCAGCAGAAAAAGAAGCTCCAGCACCCCCCCACCACACACACACACACACAGCTCCAAGCACTCAAGGCTCCAGGGGTGATCATGGTGGCTAAGGACAGTATGGGACCCCTGGGGCAAAAAAACAAAAAAAAAAAAAAACAGCCATACAAGTCAGGGCCTAGAGAACAGCATGTGGCGGAGTTTAAAGGAAAAGAACCGCATTTTTAGTGTCCCATGCAAAAATAAGTTTTTTTTTTTTTTTTTTTTTTTTTTTTAAATACACAGTCTAACAACCCAGAGGCAGCTACTCAAATTGGCATTTGCAGCTTTTATTCTCCAGTCTACCGGGCCAGCACACAGGGCGCCAAGACACACCATCTTCCCGACAATCCACAATGAAAACGCGGCCGTAATCGAAACTGTATTCTAATAATTTTTTAAAAAATTTAAAAAAAAACGCACACACATACCTTGTTAATTTCTTCCAACCGCTCTTTCTGCTGAGCTTTCAGCAGTCCGAAAGCTTTTCCCCCTGCAAACGAACCAAGGAAAGAAACGACTTATTATTCGGAAACCGCCAAAAGCGCATTACGAACAGCGAATCCCTGGCGACGACGCAAGAGCCAAGTGCCGCGCATTCCAATGCAAATCGCACACATTTTCCCTCCCGCGCTTTTAAGCTAACACTCCGCGGTGCTCGCCGGGCTACCTTGCGGGTTCTGGTGCGAAGGCATGGCTCGGCTCGGCTCGGTTCGGGTGCTGCAGAGGAGGACCAGGACGGGGAACTCGCTGGGTTCGGATGGCTGGGTTCGGATGGCTGGGTTCGGATGGCTGGGTTCGGATGGCGGACTGCGCGCCCTGTGCTCCGCTGAGGACCCGAGCGCTCTCGCGTCTCCGCTCCGTCACCCCCGACCTCCTCATATCCCCTCGGTGGCCCCCTAGTGGCCCCACGTGGCACTGCGCAAACAAATGGCAAAGTAGGCGAAGGAGGCCGCGCCCCTTTCGGACCGTTGCTGGCTAAACCGTTGTGTTAAAACGCGCTGGAAAACAAAAACCCTTTTGTAAACGCGAACCTGTCTATCATTTAGGCGGTGCCAAACTTTGCCACTAAATGCTAAAATCAAAAGTGGAATCTTTGGGAAAAATAACAACCTTGCTTAATAATTTGTAATAGTTTGTTTTTAACTGAACTGCTGCCTTATAAATAAACTATTCTAGACGCATTGACGCCTGCGTCTAAGATGCTGTATTAGGTGACATTTTCTTTAGAACAAGTTACCAATAAACGTCATTTGTTCTCTTAAAGAACTTCAGCTGAAAACAAGTGAACAATTCAGTTGTTAAAAGTGTGAATTTGTAGCCTGTGCATATATGATGTTATAAACAACATGACTTGTATTATTTGTCACATAATACTTTATTTAACTAGTTGTATGTGTTAGGGAGTTGGGGATGTGTTTTCTGTGCTGTTCATTTTGTGTAGGTAAGTCTGGGGATTCACTGGTGGGTAGAAACACTTTTTGGGGCATCACACACACCTATTAGCACACTATGGGTAATTTAGTGTCACCAATTCACCCAAAACACAAATCTGTGGACTGCGGTACTGTTTTAGTGTATTGGTTCAACTGGTGTTCGAATTGCGTTCTGGTGATGAGATGTTCCTTTGGCTACTGTTGGAGGGGAGGGTGCTGTAGCATTTTTGGGTCTGGAGTTTGTACACTTTTGGAGGGAGATGTCCGGTGTGTAGCGCTGATGGCTTGCAATAAACTATCTGCTCAACTACTGTGCATCTTGGAACATGCCCGTGAAATCCATTGATGGAAAAATCCGGTCATTCAGTATATTCAGGTAGTCAGCTCACCTCCTTTTTCGGGCACATGACGTTGCTGAACCTAGACCTGACCAACTGAAGCAACCCCACATCATAACACTAAGTTAAATCCACGTGGTGACTTTTTTTGACCGGGCAGTGTCTTACTTCTCCCTCAGTTTGCATTATGCTATATGATATTTGATGACTTTATCAGACAGAAAAAGCAATATGTAAAACAAACTGAAATGAACTGAATTATTGTTGCAAAGCAGCTAATGTCCCACACCATAGGTCCAACAAGACATGAGATGCATGTAATAGTTTCAAGCAATTCTGAAGCCATGGTTTTGAGAAATTGCAAATGTCCAATTCAAATTAATTCTAAATATATTTATTCAAAGTGGATGAAAAACATTAAATTTTATACTTGATGCAAATTTTATACTTGATTCAAGTATACTTGAAACAAAGGTCTTATTAACCATTATATCCACCCAAGAGGAATATTTGCATCTCTGGTTTACATTCTGTATACAATAGTATACATTTTCTGTATACTATTTAAGGGAATTTTTTATACAGAATATTTATAGCAAAATATTTAGTAACTTTATTACTTTTTACTTATGATACACATGTCACGTGGTCTGAAATGAAGTTATGCTTATCTGGGTTCATTGGCACCTGTTACATCTAAAGTTTCCTTTTAAAAACTCTTTTTTTGGAAATGCTTTTAGACCAGTGGCAGGATATTGGCCAAAATGCAAAGCAGGTCTTCATCTTTTTTTTTTTTTTAAATAACCTGGCTTCTTCAGAAGTTTTTCAGGGGAATTCCTGCCAGTTTCGCTTGTCCGTTAAACAGTACTTCTGTCATATGATGTTATCTGGTATGCTTAAATGATCATATTTCAGATAAGTAGGTAACTTAAAGTGGCACTTTTGATATTAAAATGTTTAACAACAACAACAACAACAACAACAACAACAACAACAATAATAATAATAATAATAATAATAATAATAATAATAATAATATTTCTGAGAGAAGGGCAAAAAGTCCAGAAGTACAGAAGATATTTCAGCAACCTGTAAACATGAAGGCCTTTTTACGAGATACTTAGTAGAAGGTGCAAGATGTGCTAAACACTGCATTCGAAAGGGAGTTTGTTAATACGCAACACATAAAATAAGTAGAAAATGAGAGAACTGTCTCATGGGCACCTGAAATTTCTGTTTAAATGAAATGGATACCAGAAGTATAAAGAAATTGAGGTCAGTCAAGAATAGCCAGCTATTTATAAAAATGTTTAATGAAGTCTGAAGTCTAAAATTTAAATTTTATAGGTAGCGACGTCACTGATGTTCTGACACAGATTTTTCCAAGATGATACTTTTACTCATCCTTTAATATTTTAAATCATAGACATCTTACATTGCAATTAAAATGATCCTTGAGCAATGCTAAAAAAATTACAGATTGATCTTACCTATTTTCAAGACATAATGTATATCCTTATAAAATGACATTAATAACAAAAAACATTTACATATTTTCTTAATTCACTTATAGAAATCTATTTTATATAATCATTCAGAGCGGTCACTACTGTGGTTTGTGTTTTTTCTGGTAGATTTATTATGCTAAGTAGTCAAAATTTATTTCCTTAACAGAACTGGGTCACAACAACCTAGAGACAAACACACACATAAATCCTTGCTTCCAGCATCACCTGCATTTTGCTGCTTGTCCAGTACAAGGTTGCTGTGGCCTGGAATCTATTCATGTGAAACACATCTCTTTGGACTGTTAGAGGAAAGCACAGCTGCCAGAGGAATCCCATGGAGACACAGGGAAAACAGGCAAACTTCACACCAGCTGAGATGGATTTGAAGCCACATCTGAACATGCAAGCCAGAAGCTGCGATGCACTAGCACTTTCTGCTGGGCCTCCGTAACCCCCAAAATACAAGCAGATACAAGTAAATACAGCACAACTGCAAAAGATAACAATAGTTAACGGAAATGGTCATGTCACAGTTTTAAAAGTGTGGCAAAATCTTTAAAAACTGGACTACTTACAATTATTTTCTCCTTGGTACAACTGGGTTAAGTTATTGGATCAATTCAGAGTAAATATCAAGGGTACTACTGCAAGAGAGGGGATTCGAAGTTGAGTTCTTTCAGTACCGCTTGTAACCACTATGTTATATGCTATTCTGTAAGCAACCTAAACAATACAAAAGTTGATAATGGATGACACGTGACACGGGTGGAGTGACAGAACACACAATTCATCATAGAACATTTAGAAACACCCACTGCATACACCTTACACCTAGACACTATGCTAACCCTAACATATATGCCTAGTTATAATCAACAAACACAGCTGCCATGACATCCTTATTTAAAACTTTGTTGTCCATGGGCCAGGGAAGTTTTCCCCTGAAGCAAGAAACTGAGCGTATGGATCCCGACCACTCTTCATTCTGACCTATGACTTCAAATAAAGCACTGCAAGGCCAAAAACCAGTAGCTGCGTCTCATCTTTTTCTACAAACCAGTGCATTTGTCACAACATATTTTTATTAAAATGAAATATTTTGCTCCCCATGTTTTGGTTTGACATGGTTTATTGTATCATTTAGATGAATTGACAGAAACAGTCCACAGATAAAATGGGGAAGGTGATGGGTAAGGTCACATTTCTGTTATCTTGTGTTCCAAAACCGTGGTGTTTAATACTGAATAACAAAATACAATCCAATATGACATATAATGTAATCGGGACTTTTCTGGAATATTTTCAAGAGTTTACAGATTTAGACTTGTAGTCAAAAATTGTTTCAGCCAGTTTCTGCTAGAACCAACAGTACAGAAAGAACCTTGGTTACATCAGTAGATCATAACAAATCAATAACCTCTAATATTTTGGTTATTGTTCATTATTCAGGCACATTCCTATTAGACGGAAACATATGCAAGGCTGAAACAAATGTTTTACTTAACTGAAACAGACAGTAGTAAAGAATGCACTCAATCTCTTTTTCATTCACTTCACCTCAGTTTACCAGTCACATTAAGGTAACGCTCTGATCTGACGTTTCTGTAAGCCATTTTTCATACAGAAACTGGGCCACCTGCAGTAAATTTGTGAACTGGATGGTCCATTTCTTCTCATTTCTTTTGAAAATATGGGCCTCCATCTGAGAAAACACTTTATTATCTTGCCTAATGCATGCACGTGATTTGTAGAATACATTGTTCATACACGGATTGGGCAGCAGCTCTTTGCTGACGTTGAAGAACACTTCTAAATACAGATGAACCTGAATTATAATAAGGTTACGTCACTATTCACGAATGCCATTATGACCACTTTCATTGGAGATGCACATGTTGCATTTTAGTGCATTTTTATGCATGGATTTGTTACATTATTGCACCATGGGTGACTCAATTCCAAACGTTCATCATGTTAAATTGTCTTGAGTTTAATGGTAGATGCCAATTTGAGTAGCTGCCTCTGGGTTGTTAGACTGTGTATTCTACCCCCGTGTGGTAGAAATTGGCAATGCACCACTGAAATATTAAAATACAGAGAAATCATTTCCGATTCAACATTTATCCCTTGCTAAGGACTTTCAGTTCTCCCTTTAACAATGAGATGGGCATGAGAGGAAAATGAGAGGAAGAATTTAGGCTGCAAAAGGTTTCACAAAACATCAACAGAGTTCCATAATTCCTTGTGCATATCTTTCGTTAAATTGCTCCGATGTGTTTCATAGCAGCAGCAGTTTCTTTTCAATCTGATCTTAAATGAATAATGAAGTATGAAATTACAAAAATATACGTCCCTGCTCTTCAAATGAGCAACAGAAGCTCAGAATTCAATTTCGATTAAGATGGTGACGATTACAAGAGGACTGATTCTCAGTAAATCCATATCACAAACCCTTTCTGAAATAGATATTTATTCAAACTTAATTTGTTGAAAGTTTTATGCTGTATAGAGTTAAAATAATTACACTGGCGGTGATAAACTTCTGTAAAGCAATGAATAATGAGACTCCCAAGAAACTTTTTGTCAGTGTTTGTCTCTCATGGGTTGACCAGAAGAAAACAGGGGCCACATTATAAGGGGAGAACATTTTATGAGATAGCAGATGACCTGGGTGGGTCTGAAAACTATCTGTTTCAGTAATGGGGGGTAAATTCTACAGGTGCAAAGCTGAATGAAGGACCTTTCCATTATACTGGATCTGCTTCTGCCTACCACCAGCTAGACAGAATGTTCTGGAAAAGGCAGCTGAATGCATTCAAAGGTCAAACTGAGTGGTGGCAAAGAATGCAGTGCAGGCTCACAGCTTGCCAGCCTTCGATGACTCAGCACACCCCTGTGGCAGGTGGCGGACAATGTCCTGCAGGCTGTGCTTCTCCTCAGAGATCTCCTGGATGCTCTGTTCCATACGCTCCAGCTCGGCCCGCTGGTCCTGGGCAGCATTGCGCAGTGCCTGCAACTTCTGGCCCAGTGCCGGGCTCTCCATGCTGTGCCGGAGGATCCCCAAGCGGGCAGCAGTCTCATTCAGGATGAGTTGGAACTTCTCAATGGTGTCATTCTCATCTATTCACATGTTGAGGGGGCATGGAAGATCAGTTTTATCAAGAATAAACAAAAAACAGCCAGAAACTTAACATATTTACAAATGGCCTCTCATCTCAGGACTGTACATGCAAGTACATACTAACCTACATCAAACACCTAATAAAAATATCTTAGAAAGCAAGGAATCGTGAAAAACAAAGTAACAGTATTTGAAAGGTTCATCTGGAGTGCCGTTTTCTCACCGATTTTGCCAAGCAGGTCAGACAACATTTTTGTGTATGACTCCAGCTCGACTTTTGCCACCTCAATGGTCTCCCTCATGCTCCCAACAGAATCGTCCATCTGACAGTGGAATGAGAAACAACGCAGGTCAGCTTCAACATGTGGTCAAATTACGGTCACTTTACCACCATCATAGAAAAGTTAATACACTTATAGCCCAGCATACAAGAATAAATGATTCTCAGAAATCGCTCAGATAACACAAACTTTGTCATCAGACAGCAATTTCCATCATTTCTTATTAGAAAAATTATGATTTGTTCTGGGTCCATCCAAGAAACCCCTGATAATTTTGTCAAAGTACTGTATCTTTAAGCACCATTTACCTAAATGCAAATGGTTAATAACATTATTCATATGCATTTGTATGTTTATATGCAACTACTTTTACACTTAATGTTAACATTTTGTTTTGTTCCTTATTAAAGGTAGTAATAACGATGAAAATTTAATAGTCAAATTTACAGTATTTAAAAAAATAAAATCAATATAAAACAGAAGAAAGAAAAACAAATCTGACTAAGGTAAAGGGCTGTTACTGGGCTACTAACCAACTGAACAGAAGTGAATAAAATGATGAAATGGAAGTTTGAACCTGGACCACAGGAAGCAAAGCCTGAGAACACAAATGCTGGACACACTGTTGCCACGCAGCGTCACACTCATACTCCAGTTCTGTGTATTTCTCTGATATTCTTCAGCTTTGTTCATACGGCACTCATTATGCCGGGACTTCTCAGCTCAGATACCAATGTGGCATTTATATATTGTTCATAATGATGATAGATAGATAGACAGATAGACAGATAGATAGATAGATAGATAGATAGATAGATAGATAGATAGATAGATAGATAGATAGATAGATAGATAGATAGATAGATAGATAGATAACTTGTTGTGGAAAATTATCTAAACTAGGGCTTTATTATGTTTGATACCCCCAGGTTACATTCAGACTCAAACAGTAGTGTTGGATCCATCCTGTGCTCAGGAATGAATTTTTACTTTACAGAACTGCTCAAACTGAAGCAGGTATGGAGTTTACACATCACAGGAGTCAAGGGCACAGCTTTAATGTGAAGGTTTCTAATTTAAAGCCCAAGAGAAGCTCTGCTGCACTACCCTTTGAGTAAGATACCTTGCAGGAATTACTCAGTTCAAGCACTCAGCTATATAAACAGGTGAAGTTATAAGCTGCTTAGGATTAGGGCACTGGCAAGACAATGACACAAATGGGTTTAATAGAAAATGAAAAGGGATTATCAACTAAAACAAATACATTTTGTTCTGCATCTTAAAGAATTTCATAGGCTTTGGTTGTCACTGTGCTGACACCACTCGCTATCCTTGGCTGGCAAATTTGTGGCTGCATGTCTTACATCATTGGCTGTGTCCTTTGCATGGATTTGTGCAGCTCTGTGCTGCTGCTCCTCTAGCTGCTGGACAGTTGTGTCAATGGAGGAGCTCAGCCTTGCAGATGCACTCTTTGCCTTCTTTGACTGGGAGAGGACACCCTTTGCGCCCTGTGCTCAGTGCAAAACACAATTATTTGAATAAAATAGCATAAGGGAAGTGAGGGAAATGTTAGGAGACGTTATGCGTTTGGTGACAGATACCCTTTGCCCCACTTGCCCAAACATCAAAAGTCTGAAACCTTCATCGCTTGGTACAGACCCTGTAACTCACCTGGGCAGCAACATCAGCTGCATGGACTGCATTGGTGGCTGTCACATTAGAAAGGGTGGAGTTGCTGAGTGCTGGTGTGAGAACCCTCTCAGCCTGGGACATCATTTTCCTTGCGCCTGGTAAGATCTTGTCCTCCATGGTCCTCTCCTTTGATAAGGAAGCCTGAGTCTCAGCCATTGTTTGGGGCCACTTTTTCTCCATAGCTAAAAGTGGAGAAAAACAGCGCTGGATTTAAAAATCCTTAATGATTCTGACTTACTTCTAATTCCTCAGTAACTTATATGGATCCACAACAGTGGGCACATTCATCATGTACTCAGCATCTCAATTGCAGAGTAACAGGATAAAGGGGAACAACTTTTGTTCTTCCCATCTTCTGGCAGTTTTGAGTTTCTAATACCTTAAGCTCTTAATTGTGTTATTTAATAATAACCTAGATAATATATCTGCAAATATATCAGTCGGCCTGATGTTGTAGATGCAAATTCAATTTGAACTGAAATGAAAAATCTAAGGAATGCATAATAGGTTTGAGAAAAAATTATGCTTGGGACATTAATGATAAGAGCAATACACGTACTGTTACTTCACAATAAATCAGAAGGGCAACCCATCCATCCATCCATCCATCCATCCATCCATCCATCCATCCATAACATGCAAACTTAGTGCAGACTGGACCAGATGCAGCACAGGGCAAAAATCTACTATAACATATTAGTGTTTACATATAAACAGAGAGCCTTGCAGAGGCCCTGTAAGTGGTTCAGAATTCGAGGGGGGGGCGGAAAGAAATTTCACCTTCCAAGCTTCTCAGCAGTGCAGCGGCTTCAGACTCCATCTCTTTTCCTTTGACGACAGCAGACAGGGTGGTGACCCTTGCTTCCTCAGCACGGGCTGCCAACTTCCAAAGCAAGCAGATGGAGGAATGCACACAGGAAGGAGCTCATCTGAACATGTTCATCTCAGTCACTAATGCATCTTTAGGGCACCATTCGCATTGGGGGCTCCACACATGCAGACAATGCACAAGGCACGGTGTAAGCACAAACATCAACAAACTAACATGTGTGACAGGTAAGCTGAATAACTCGAAAGACAACAGAAATAAAACGAAAACCACTAAAACTGTTGGGGATTCAAATCTTCTCCTGCTGTCTACCGTCTAGGTCTTCCAGAACTGGAAGTGATTTTTATTATGCAAAGCCCATTTCTGCAGAAAAGTGCTCACAGCTGGCTTCAGAAGACCTCTGTAGGAATAAAACAATTCTATGTGACACAATGTTTGTGTGTAAACTGTTGAGCCATTAAACTTGAGAACCAACCTCAGTGGTGTTTAGCTTGCACATAAAAAGCAGATCTGTCTCTTAACTGCACAGATGCTGGCCATGAAGGGATTTATGCACACCCAGTGAGGACACCACTCAGGCTGTCATGCGCAGCTTTTGTACACACAGAATTCACTGTGCAGTGTGTGTGTGTGTGTGTGTGTGTGTGTGTGTGTGTGTGTGTGTGTGTCTTATTTGTGCCTTTGGATTTATGTGACCCTGCTGGAGTTTTAAGTTTCAAAAAACAATACAGCAACAAAATGAAGGCATTGGAACTTGTGAAAAAGTTTAGTGGTACAAGTCACAGGAGAGAACTTACTGTAAGGCTACTGAGCAACGTACTTACGACAAATTAATCCACAAAACATCTCGAACACAAGAAACAAACAAAGGGCAAACAGTAGCCAGACAGGAGCGGATCTGCTACCTGGTCATACTCCTGCATGGTCTTCAAATGCTCCTCCACTGTCTTTACTTGAGGCTCAAGGTTTCCATGCACTTTGCTCAACAACTTGTCCTTAGATTGGATCAGCAGGTCCAGCTCCTGGGTTCTGTTAACCAGATCTGCTATCTGAAATGTGAAAGAAAAATATCTCTGTGCACATTGGTCTTAAAGCATTTTCAGTAAGGTAATGGCGCGTAGAGTTTCTGAAATAGGAATAATGATGGTTAAAATGGTTGTGCAATGCAGTCACTTCTATCCAATTTCCCTACATCATTTGAGCAAAAGGTAGGTGAGAATAAATGGGAAATGACTCAGGCTTAGTTTTTTCATCTCTGTGTCTCAGCAGCAGCAGGTTCATAGACTGCCCCCATGCTGCCTGGTCTGCTCCACTCACCCCTCAGTCCAAATGACAGTCTTTAGCTGGTGTCTAATGTGAAACTTGTTCATGGCTGTTAACCCCTTCTCCTGCTATTAACCCTGACACCTGCCTTTTATATCACACTAGAACCTTTCAAGCTGTCAGGGCATCACGTAAGCTTTGTGAAGATTAAATAAATGCTCCCTTTTCCACTGACCTTTGGCTGGCCCTCAGCTTCCTCAAGCTCAGACTTCAGCAGCAGCAGGGAGGAGGTGAGGTTGGAGAAAGCATCCATTGTCACGCCCCGTTGAGTCTGGGTGGACTTGCTGGCAGCCCTGGCCTCCGACAGTGTTAGGTTCACTTGTATTGTCAGGTTTTCTTTAGCTTGTCGCATTTCCAGAAGCCTGGGAGAGGATGGTTAGCAGAAGCTTATCTTAACAGTTTTTAATGCTAACATGTATCTCATTTTCTGAGCTAATGCACTATTAGCTCATCAGTAACACAGCAAAATAAAGTGTGCTGGTCCTAAAATAAACATGTCTATAGTTGGTAATTATAAAGCTATAAATTTATAAATGTGCAGAGAAGATGTCTGATGAAGACTTTTGTTTGCAGCATTTAGGTTGGCTATTAATATCCATCCATCCAGAGATGCATTCATACAGAACTGCAGCATTCTGGAGCCTTTTGGTCATCTCAGAAGCACAGAGTGTGAGCCTGTGTACACAGGGCAATTTAGTCACTTGTTTGTCTGAAACACATGTCTTTGGACTAAAACCATAGCATCCAGACGAAATCTAAGTGAACGTGGGAAGAGCACACAAACTTCACGCACACTGTACCGAATTTCAACCCATGTCCTAACACAGCCCGAAAGTACTCAACTTCACTGTACTGCACAATGACACCAACTGCAAACTCACTTTGATGTCATCCGGTGACATCACGGCATTTTCCCATGTCTTAACCCTTGCACAGAGTGAGATGGATTGTCATGGTAACGCAGACACATACACTACAAAATACACTGAATTGTTCATAGGTTTGACTGCAACATGTTGTTGAACCAAAGCCACTTATCAGCAAGGGATTTAAGACTGAGTCTGGACATTTTTATGGGCTCTTGTGCCAACAGTACTGAATATTATTAAGGAAAAATTTATATTCAAGCAAATTAGATGACTATTAGTGGGAAATGAAATGTGGATGGACTATTTCCATGCGCTGAAGACCTTCGTGTACTGCTGTGTATCTTTGTATAAAGAGGGGCTGTAAAGCTAACAATACAGAATAAACTGAAGGTTTCTGTTTCTATCCCATTATCGTAAAATGTAGATTAAATTCATATATCTTACTCAGGTTTCTGTCACGCTAAACACTATGTACTGTATAGGTGGGGTGTGAGGTGTTCTTGTTTACAAGTTGAACCTTTGCTGGAATTGGCTACACCCACAATGAATGGTGTTGCTCGATGTGGTTGACTTTGTACTCACTGCTGGGTCAGGTTCCCAATAAACTGTTCCGTTGAGTCGTCCTCTAAAAGAGCTCTTAAAACACCATAGGTCTGGTTTGATGTCATCAGAGCCTTCTCGGCCACCGCTTCTATGTAAGCTGCAGCTTCTGCATGACTGAAATCCAAAAAGTAGAGGATGGGTTGGGGGTAATTACTGAGGCTTTTGTGCCAAAAAAGTTTCACACTGCTCAAAAGAGCTGTGTAAAAATAGATAAAAAACTGTCATACTTAATTTCATAGTTAGTACCTGTTTGTAGTGATTTGTTATTAACTTCCATTTTCAATACTACCAAATATTGATTTTACAGGGCTCTGGAACTCATACCCTTTTTCAAGGAGTCGTGATTCGTTTACAAGTGCAGTCCATCGGTTTGGCCCTTTCTGGACTTCAAAAGGAATGACCTGGAAAACGGAGATTTTGATTAGATGGTTTATTGGCAAAGAAAGTCAGGATGAGTGAGAACTTTAAAATGGTTGACTGTTTTATTAGCAGGGCTGTTGAATTACTAGCAGTAACCACAGAAGGTCATAGAGTTACAGCTTTTCCTAGTTTATGCCCACTCGCCGTGCCAACGCTCATGAAAAGAGCAGACAGGGGTTTAGTAAGCCAGCAGATATTGGATTGTTTCAGGGTCAGGGATGAAGACCTCTGCTCAGTTTGCACTACAAGAGCTGTTTGAACACCTGTATGCAAAGGTGGCAAATAGTGATGCACCTCTGATATACAGTATATCATAAATCAAATCCTTCAACACTGAAGTATCTTGGTGAAAGTGTGATGCAGCTAGTATAAAAAAAAATTACATATTTCAATAGGTGCAGTTTAATAATAGGAAGATGAAGGTGTGTGCAGCATCGGTGGTACAAATTTCACAAACCCAATTGGTGAATTGTAAGTTCACGTGATACCACATGCACTTTTAAGAAGAAACTTGCATGACACATATCAAGCTACTCTATTTCATTTGGTTTGCATTTGGAAACTGTATGTTTTTTCCAGTACAAACCTTCATCAGCACCCGTTAGGTTAATGGATTTATCCATCACCAATACCTGCTTGGCAAGTATGGGGTTGCAGTGGTCCAAAGCCTATCCTGCAAGTATAGAACATGAGGCAATGTGGAGTTTGGATTGGATTTCTTCACAGGACCATCTCACAGGCTCATTCACTTACACATTCACACTCTAAGGACAGTTTGGTTCACCAGAAACACACATCTTTTGACTGTGAGGCAGAAACTGAGCACCCAAAAGAAACCTCAGAAACACACTGAGAACATGCAAACAGAAAATCTGAATTCAAACCCATATCTGAGCCTACAGCCTAGGTACTGAAAGACTCCAGCAGCATCTGCTGCACGACTCTATGTCCACCTTGTGGATTTTTATTTTAATATGCAGTTATGCCTTAAGATCCTAAACAAAAACTCTAAGCTGGCTCAACACTACTTCACACCAGATATACTGCAGCATGTCCCAGTATTGTGCATAGTATACTTATTGTCTTTTTGCTTGAATAGCAATAATTATATTATTATAATTTTGATAACAATTAATAAAGGTATACCAGCTTCTTTTTTATCCATTATTAGATATAAAAATACAATACTGATTGGCTTTACTTCGCAGACGAATATTGGACACGTTGAGTTACTGTTTCATTTATGCAGACATACTGGTTTTGTGAACTGTATTTATGCCTCCATCGCTTCAGAACTCATAGAAGTCATACACGCTTGAATGAAATCCATAATAAACCAGCATTCACACTAAGGCAGCTCTGATTATAGGAATGGGAAATGTTTGTATTTGCCCTTTTCACACTGTAGATACTATGGTTCAGTTCCAGCCCAGTCGGTCTCCCCTGCTCCCACAAAGGAGACTGTTATATGTGAGGACTGCAGGTTCCGTCGCACCTTACCATGCCATCCAGTGTTGCTGTGGTACTCCTCAACTGAACCAGCGCACCTTCGACCACCGTGACGGACCCGGCGAGAGCCCTGCATAGCCTGCTCTGCCCCACCTCCTCTTCTCCTTTGGTTGCGAGGCTACAGTTCATAGCTGCAGTGAATCTATGCAGCTGGGCCCCCACAGCATATGCTGATGTTTCCAGTTGTGTGAACTGGCTGACAAAAGCTTGTTTTGCATCTGCGGAGAAAGAAAATGGGGCAAAACAAAACATCTCTTGGTGAACTGCAAAAAAGCTTTATGTGTTGTCCCGAATTAACATGCAACAATTCCTACAAGGATGCTGTGGGCTTACGGTTTAATATTATTGCTATTTATTTCACTTCTCAGTAGAGTAGCGCTCCGTACGTTTGATGGAAAAATAAGAGTTTATAAAAGCACGGAAGTTGTTGATGCTTAACGTCTTACCCTGCTGCAGACAAGCCAACAAAAGCAGGATTAAAATTTCAAAGAAATGTTCACTGATTATGGGCCTTTTCACTTTATAAAAGCCTTCTTATGGCATCTGCATATGAAATAGACTTTACAAAAGCATTGCATTTACATTCTGAAGCAATATAACATTACAATGAATACACCCAATATTGTGATCATAGACAGGTTTGATGTGGCAGTCCACAGGAGGCAATCTGACCATCCTGGGATGCGGAGGAGTGTGGTCAAGGATGGTGGGAAGGAGAACTCTCACCTTGGATGGCCAGCAGATCCATTAGAGTGTTGGGGAGGGCGTCCTCCCCTTGCAGAACCTGATGACGGCTACTGTGCCATCTTCCGCAGTCGTAAAGTCCCAGCATCCTCTCCAGGCCTTGCAACCTCACCCGCAGCATCTCTGCCTGCACAGACAGATCACATGTGGCTGAACTTTGTGTGGCTCTTACAGATAAGAACAGACGTGTCAAGCGTTACAGATATGGGCTTGTGACCTCCCTGTAAGAAGAGGGCATGAATCCCACGAGTGAGGCCCTACTGTTCTCTCAGAAATGGATTAAGCTGTACCTCTCTACAAATCAAAAATAAAAGCACCCCTAAACAATAACTCAAATATGATAACTATTATAGCTTATTTGGTGGCACCGGGCACCTTGGGTAGCCCCGGTGCTTCACAGTTCCCGAGCTGAGGATTTGAATGTGGGTTTGCGACCCACACAATTGGCTACCGGTGACAAACAGATTATTTATTTCGATGGCAGGCTCTGAACACCACAGCATTTTTGAATTCTACAAGTATTCCAAAAAAATCTGAGAAGATCCAACAGCGTAAATAAGTTTTTAGAGTATTTACTGCAGAAAACAGGCAAGTCACCAATTTGGCGTCTACAGTTAACTCCTCTGTAATCCAAGAATTTGCAACGCCTGCGGAAAGCTGCTATTAGGAATGACTGGCAAAGATTTTGATTAATGGGTGGGAAGAATTGGTCAAATCTACAACAAGCGTCCATTCGAACCACTTTTATCTCTGCCGCGCACCATTAGATTAGTAATGATGGTGATTCTGAGTCGGTGGCAAGACGGGCTCATAAAAGAACGGATCTGTGAAACACGTAGGCAGGTGTCATACACGACATCCATATCAGACAGGGCACCGAGAAAGCTTTGCTTCAAGTGTTTGCCAGCCCTCTCGCAGGGGCTGAAGCGCCGATGTTAGTTAAAATGCATTTTTCTGCGCTTATACGAAAACACCTGGGCGTAATTGTTTACTGCATCTCCCGCGAGGGTGTAGCGCTAATGTTCAGAAAATCTGAGCTTCTAGTTATACAGGAACACTCGGGCTTTGAGTGTACGCGTGGGCCCTTGTGGGGTTGTGCCTGCGCAGCTTGGTGAACACTAGCAGCAAGGATAGGCGGATAGGGATGCGAATGCTCCATGTTGGCGCCACTGGTTCAAGTCCTTTGAAAGGTCCAGCTGTAGCATCTTTCAGCTTCTGTGCCTTAATGCGATCCACCAAAGTGTCTGCCTTCATAAACAAGCTAAGGTGAAGATCTTTCTGGAAAGAACTGGTAGTCAGGCAAGCGAATGGCGGTGAAATAGCAGTAGCAGTAATGGATGCAGAACTTCCAAGCAAATGTGCTCACCTGTTCTTTGACCAGGCTGTAGCACACCGGACACTCCTCACACTGGTGTGTTGCCCGATTGTGGAAGTAGTTGAGCTGGCACTTGTCACACTTGTAACCCGTGAAGCCCTCCCGACAAACGCAGGTGCCATTCTGGTGGCACTGCATAGTAGTTGATCCCATAGGGTCGCAGTTACATGCTAACATGGTTGGGGAGCGTGGAAACAAATGCAAAATCATTAGAATTTTGGATACTTCTTTATGACTAGAACAACAGTGGATACTGACAGGACCTGGAGCTCTAGTCTTAGCCTCTGGTATGTACAAACCATGTAAAATAATTATATTCAAGCATGTACCTCTGCATCCACGTGTGGAGAAACCAAAGAAACCTGCACGACAGGAATCACAGGACAGCCCATCCACCCCCGGGTGGCACACACACTGGCCTGTGATCGGGTGGCATGCGGTGGAGGAAGAACCGACATGGCTGCATGTGCACCTAAGAGTAAACAGTAGGAACACCAATGTAGGTTAGTCTATTAGTACAATAAAGGTATCCAGACCAAATGCGTTAATAAGTAATTTATAACATGAGCCAAAAGTCTGCGTACACCTGCTTCAGTTCAGGCTTGGACAGGCCAAAATTTATGGAAAATGGAGGTCTGAGGAATAGAAGTTAATCTTGTGAACCGATTAGTACAATTTTCAAATACAGCACACGAATTGTGCCTGCGTGGTTCCCCTTGTCTAGCATAGAGGGGCAGTATCATGGGGCCTGGAGTCTCTTCGGGTTTCTGCTGAGGACAGAGCTGGTGATCTTTATGAAGACCGTGGCAGTCTTGACCAGCACGGCTAGCATAGCAAATCTCAAAACGAAGGCCTCAAGCTCGAGACATAAGTAGAAAACACTGAGGTAACGCCAGTCCTCTGCAGGGTGTACTACAATTCACCGTGGGCTGTGTGCTCCGAGGTTTGCTCCCTGCAGTCACGATCCTGACATAGAAGTAGCTGATGATAGTGAATGAATTTCCAAAAAGTATACTCGGGCTTCACACTGGCATTGTGCTGACATTTAAATATGGTGTAAAAGTACTTATCCAAAAATGTAAAAGGTGTGCATGTATTTCTGGTACAACTGAACACCTAACCTTTCATGCCACATCATCTGAGTCTCTACGCCAGTGAACATCTACATGCGGAGACTAAAAGAGAGAGAGATGGGAGACTAAAGAGGTTTTCCTTGGCTGATGTCATCCATTTCTTCTTGAACTGGAATCCAAACCTAATACGATAAACTCACCTCTCACACCCGAGGCCTGGCCTGAGGTTGAAATAGCCAACCTCGCAGCGTGAGCAGTCTCGATCAGTCACATGAGCCAGGCACTGGCACTGGCCTGTCCAAGCGTGGCAGTCTCCTGGAGAACTGGCGGAGCCATCCGGACTGCAGCTGCAGGCTGGGTGACACAACACGGGATTTCTGTCACGCTGCGGGCACCACAGACACCCCCTCAGCAAAACTATTCATCCCTTCATCATGCCGCAGGTGATCTGTGCTGCCTTGCTTCTGCCAAAGCAGAATGTAGGTGCGGAGACTTGCCAAGACAGACGTTATGCACAAGTAACTGCTGTTCTGCTCTGTTTGGAGTGTATGCCACGCTTCATCTATTTGAGAAGCAACCGGAGCGTGCCGGCTTCAGCTCCCACCAGCCCCCGGGATCGATGGTGCGCTCGTGTTGCATTATAAAATAATAACCCTTTGCTGCTGTGTACCTGCTGAAAGCAGGACAGCAGCTCTCCGGCCCCTGCTACCACACCTAAATTTTAGAGAGACTGGTGGAATGAATGTGTTCTCCTAACTGTTACATATAAGGGGGCTAAACTCAAGTACCCTGCTCTATAAATGGGTGAATAATTGTAAGTAGGTTGACGCTTTGGAAAAAATATTCAGACAATTGCAACAAACAGATGAATGAACAACGAATAATGACACATTTAAGAAACAAAGGGGAAATGGTGAGGCAGCTGCAGGACTTCCCTGGTCTAGTTATCCCTCTGTTTGTTTCTGGTGAGTGGAAAGAGGCAGAGGCTCTAATTTCCTGCTCCTGTTGGGAGCAGCACGGGCAGGATTTTGTTTCAGCCCTCATCGTGGAATCTGCTACACGTAATAAAGCGGATAATTGTTCGGCTCCGAACGCCAAAATTAAAACCGCACCCGTTTCGCGCAACGTTCCTAAAACCTCAGAAGTGCCGTCTTCTTTTATTGCTGCAAACTAAAACTTGATTTTGTGCCGCTCCGACAAAAGGCTGCTTCGCGCTGCTGCGTTCAGGATGGAGAACTGAGCACCCCAGCCTCAGTGTGTCGTCTCTGAAAGGACGCCTGCATCACCTACGTTCGGTCTCTCAAAGAGGAACATTCACTTTAGAGAGGAATGCCTTTTAAATTCTCTCCTTCATGTTTTATCTCTTGCTCCCCCTTAAAGACACATGCTGGGACCTAAATGGCAGTCTCTACTGCACATTCACATGAACAGCAATTTACCTTCAGAAGTACAGGGCACAGCCAGCCTGTTCTGGCCTATCCAAAACAGTCTGCCTGTTCTTATGTTCCTCTGCCAGCACCATGGATGTTCTTACTGCCCCTGTCAAGTGATTATGACAGCTTGACAACCCTAGCACCCGTCCACCCTTGAAAGATATTAAAACGGGGTGAGGAAGCAATGCTTTATGACTGTTATATGTAAGACACCCACGTTTGCATTTGCCTCCTGTGCTGCGGTCCAGGGCATCGCCATAGAAACCCCTTCGGCACCGCTCACAGCGGTCTCCCTCGCTGTGGTACAGACACTTGAGGCAGCGTCCGCTCAGGTGGTCGCACACGCCCACTGCGTTGGGGTCTGCATTGCCACTGCAGTCGCAAGGCACGCAGGGGCGCACCGCCCCATGCCTTCCCAGGGGGTCTCCGTAGAAGCCATCATCACACATTTCACACCTGTTCCCTGAGGGCAAAGAAGCTGAATTGTCAGAATTTGCATTACATATCAACAAGAA
This sequence comes from Heterotis niloticus, assembly GCA_018136845.1. Lineage (NCBI taxonomy): Eukaryota > Metazoa > Chordata > Actinopteri > Osteoglossiformes > Osteoglossidae > Heterotis > Heterotis niloticus. Next base: position 24,729,627 of record CM030891.1, read on the forward strand.
CCAGTCAGTATGCCGGTGGCCCTGACTAGTACGGCTAAAAAGTGTCTATAAAATAAATGTATTGATGATGTATTTCATATTATCTCACTTTCTTTGAGCCTCACTTACATCATTCTCACATCCTGTACCTTAAGTGTACAGTGGACGAATATGACAGGGTGTGAGAATGACAGCCAATTATTTTCACTAATATCCAACTTGGTGTTCGTGACTACATTTTCAAGCGCAGTCAATAAATCCTGTGACTTGCTTCCATGTGATGTTGCTTCTATCACTTGCCGTCTGAGAAGTTGTTTGGTGGTTTAGTGGCCTCGCATGGCTGCCAGTCTCAGAACTTACTGAGTGTACTATGGACAAGCGTTTTCGTGAAGCTACGAGCCAGTTGAGGGAAAGAGCATTGTAATCCAGGTTATCCCCCCTGGGAAGTCAACAGATACGAGTGCTTTCTTACCCCTTTGTCCGACTGGGCAGTTGGTGCAGACCACCTCCCCCGTGCGAGGCACCTGGGCACAGGCCGTCTGCCCTGGACAGGGACAGGGCTGACATACTCCGGGGCCACCAGCCAAGGCGTTTCCATAGTAACCATCCAAGCAGCGCTCACACGCGGCTCCGGTGGTGAAGTCGGCACACCGGCATTCGCCTGAAAGGACAAGAGACAAGTCAGGAGATTACGGAAGCGCAGGTGTTTTTGCAGCAAAAGCACATGCGGGATGTCGCTGAAGAAGCGAGAGAACAACCTCATTTCCTGTGAGACCACAGCAGTGTTTGCAAAACAGGGAGTGTCAGAGCAGCGCTGGAGAGCTTAACCGTAACACCGTGTTCGCTTCAGCAAGGCCGACTGAGAAGGCTGCCTGCGCGGACGTGACACGGAGTCACCGGGGAGGATTTTTCTGCATTTCTTCTGGCATCCAGCAGGTGGAGATGTGTTGTTGGCCATGACAACATTGCTCATCTATTTGACGGTTGTGTGGAGGGAACAACTGACTCAAGTGCTAAGACACCGATTAGAATAAAAACATTGGGAAAACACTGAAGGATTTTCCTTAGCTTAGGAAATATTCTTAAGCAGCGTATTAAATGTTCATAATTGCAGCAGGAATGTGTGGAAATTCAGCACATTTTAATTGCCTTTAATATTAAAGCTCATCTCTGTAGCATTAAATAAACATTAATTCAGTGCAATGTGCCCTGTTTGCAGGTTTGGTAAGCAGAAAGGCAGCATCAGTCAGAAACCTTGGGAAGAGAGAAGAAATTTACTGGAGCACCAAGCACTTTCAGTTCCAAATGCGTAGCCTCACCACAACCCTTGTGAACGGAGAACAACAGCAGCATTCTGAAGGACGATGTGTTTCAGTGGTTCTCAGATGAAACTATTTCATATTATGGATTGTTACAAAGAGAGGCTTTCTGTTACCAGGGAAGTCTAATAAGATCTCAGTGCTATACAAGCAATGACATGATTTTCAAACACCCTCTCCCGCCAAAAAAGAAGTGGCAAAATAAAAACTATACATTTTTTACTGGAGGGAAATATAACATTCATTCCAAATATTTTAATTGTTATTCTTAAGATAGAAATATACCAGTTTACCATTTTAGATAGCTGGGTACTTTTTATTGGACTTTAACTTGGCATAAGCACCTTGCTTAAGGCTCCTGCGGCTCGAGCTTGGATTCAAATCACAGTACGTTGATTGTAAGGCAGTGGATCCAACCGCTACATTACCTGCTACCTGAAATTTTTAATGCATTTTACAAAACAAGGCGAAGCATGTTCTTGGTAACATGCCAAACACTCTGAATAACTAACCATAAAAAATCACAATGTATTTCTCAAAGGTCCATTTGGAGAGCAGATGGCTGAGTATATCTGAGATGCTCCTGAAATTTAAACAAACTTCGTACAGACTGAAGAGCTTAAAGGTGAGGAAGGGGGGTCAAAACTTTCAGAAGAGTAATGACATGTCAATGCACGTTTTGCAATGAATCAAATGTATTTTAAAGCTATGCTTCTTAAATGAAATAACTAGTGAAACACAATCTGCTAAATTTTCCCGAATGTCCCACGTGGATGCCGCTTCTATAGGCAACGACTTTAGTCATGCATGCCAGCAAAATTGTGAAATCAAACAAACAAGGTGTCCTTCGATAAATGTACTGTATGTCTGCATGCAAAGCTCTGGCTTTTGTTGAATGCGTTTTTTTCATCGTATGTCACTTTGGAGAAAATCCTCTGCTAAACGCATAAATGTACATGAAAGTGTAAGTAAACAATGCCGAATTATACGCAACGTATTTCTGTTTAGGAGGAATAGTTTTATTTAACTGAAGTTTTATTTAACTGAACTGAACCATGAGTGTCTTTAAGATCTTTTTTATTGCCTTCAACTTATTCATCAAAAGCGACATTGTTCTGGGAGGTCCAAAGAGAACACAAAAAATAACCTAAAAAATAAGTGAAGAGTTGCACTCTTTATGTAAATAGACCCAGTGAAAGATCCCTATCTTAAAATAAGTGAGTTCATGAGGAAATGAAATGCCCTCTGGTTTAAGCCTGCTCATTTCCTATGTTTATCAATAAGGGCGCTTTTTCTTTCGAGGAAGCAAGTCGCAAACTAATTGCAGTCATTTCCATCTCATAATGATGTGCTTATCGGGTCATGCTTTGCAAATGTGCTGTGAACGCAAGCGCTTTCATTTTCGTGGTTTCTGCTTTGTAAGCATCTGTTTCGGTGACACAAGCCTTGCACCGGAGCGCCGCTTGTTTTCAGATACGACACAGACGTGTTCCCGGTGTTTTAAAGAGGTCTTAAGACGTCTTAAGTTACCTACGGGAGCTGTTGGTTGTTACTCGATGCGGGTTTCTGTCTGAGCTCTTACAACAGGCTGAACTTGTGTACTCCGCAGTTTTAAAACAAAACGCGTGCAGAGCTTCGCGGAGAAATTTCTAAATCTCTCAACAAGGTAATTCAAGCACTCTCCTGTACAGATTCCTGTGATGCAGGAATGAAGTTTCCGACAAATGGGCAACAGCTGTAGTACCCCATGCTACCCAAGCGCTTCCAGTCGAAGTGGGGACTGATACTACCTGTTCAGTAGTTTTCACTGGTGCGACTGGCCTCTCTAGAAGACAGCAGGCCCTCGAGCAAAAGAACAAAAAGTCCATGTACCCATCCTGGCTGTAGCCTCCTACCATTGCCTTGTTTTATGGGATTTCGCTGTCTTCATCTCCCCCATCTGCACCCACGGCTGCGCTTATTACACCCCAGCCCCCGTGTTGCACACCATAGACGCATAAATGCGGACACGTGCGTGACAAGCAGTGGGTAGGGTCACATTTCTTGGATGCTGACAGATTCAGTCAGCCTCACGACAAACATGTCATGGAATTTTAATGCTATTACGCTGGGAACTTGTAGAAAATCTTCTGCAGCAGGACAGCATTACCAGGCAGCTATTATCAACAAAACAGTGCATAGTACCAAAAAAATGAGGAAATGTACAAATTGAATTATTGTGTTTGGGAAATTATTGTCTACATTCAGGTTAAGAGAGGCATAATAGCATAGAATTAGGTGTACAATAGACATATAACAGTGAATCCTTAATCTAATTGTACAGTTTATATTTTGGCAAAAATCAAACAGCATGTCAACGCTTCTAAATGCTTGCATAGTGCAGTCAGGTGCCTGTGGATATGCTCAGATTACCACCGATGGGGAAACAGCTGCTCTGAGGTGAAACGTGTAGAGTCATGTAACCCCTCAGGACTATCTTCCAGCTAAGACATAATGTGGAAAAAGGTATTTTCAGATGATATATTCCAAGCTATTTATTCAAAGATATTACCTATGTTGATGTACCTGTTGTTTGTGTCGGACGCAGTTCCATTACAGATGTTTTGGAGCCTCTTCTCTGATGGAATGTGCGTTACTGGCCTGAATATAAGATGGTATTTCTTTTTTCTGGGAATTACATCTAAAAAAGATAGGGTCGTCTTATATTTGAGGATGAAACCTATAAAGTTCATACGGCATATAACACCAGTAGGTGGCGTCACGTATCCACTGGCATCAGTTATCCACAGAAATGATCAACTGAGTGACTAGTGAGTGTGAAAGATGGCGAAACCTCGAGATGGTCTGGAAAAAAGGAGCTCAAAGTTAGGACAAATAAGCCAAGGAGTGAGGAGCAGTTATGATGCCAGTTTTAAGATAATGGTAATCAATGAGGTGTCAAACAACTCTCAAGCAGCCAAGAAATATGAAGTTACAGAATGTTCTGTTTGAAGGTAGTTAAACCATGTTAAACACACAAATATGGTAAATATGAAAAAAATATGATTTGTCTTTCTAAAGAAAATATATAATGTTCCAAAAACCTTTTTCCAAAAATGAGTGTTGAGAAAAAGGGTCTTATAATAAGGATCATCTTATATTTGGGCCTATACAGTGCTAAATTTGAAACGTTTGCTTTGCTGTGAGAAACAGCAATAATTTTGCTCTTCTACCTCTGAGGAAAAAAAAAAAACAGCCTTGAGAGGATCTTTACTAACTGTTTATCTAAACCAAAGAGCAAAAAAGCAGGGTGTCCCTCTGTAGTAGGAAAATCCAGACTCACCCCAGCTCCCACATACACACTTGGAGAACCCCTTCATCTGACACATGTGGTGACCATGCGTCAACTGCAGGATGAAACAAAAGGTTTTAAGCAGTGGATTAAATGGGAACGATTACTGCTGATAGTCGGACATTAACTTTCCCGAAGGCTTTCGCTATACCAACAGTATTAGTGCATAAGGTGGTCCTTAATCCTTAGGAAATGGACTGGAAGTGAAAGAAATTTTGTCCGAAGAAAATCCAATATTTATTTTGTTCATTTAGTTCATGCCGTCCTCCAAAGCAACGTTCAATGTTAGATTTGTATAATGAGCCACTTATAATTAATTTCCCACTCATTCACCTGGGTCATTTTTATCGTATAAATTCAGGGTAAGTACTTCGCTTAAGGGTATAACAGCTGGAGCAGAATTCAAACCCAGATTCTCCGATTACAAAGCAGTGATTTAACCACTACGTTACTGGGTGATACAGGAATCCTCCTGGAAGGAGGAGACTGCGGTGTCTTTTATGGATTTCATTTTATTCAGATGGTTAGTTGCCTCTCATTCACCACTGTCCAGTGTCCTGGAAGATTAGCTTATATATTTACTTGCGTTTTAACACCACCACCCCCACCCACTCCAGACTCTGAAGCTAAAGCTAATCCCATTCTTTTCCCAATTTAATGGATGGTGTGCTTCAAATGATCACACACAGTGAATGTATGCATGTGAAGGACATATGCTAAACTTCATTAGCCCTGGAGCACAGTGCAGAGCACTAAGGAGTTGGCTGGTTCCGTGGCAAATATTAACATTTCCAATCTGCTGTGTCCCACTACAATAAATAGAAGTGACACAAGATGGTGAGCATTAATAAATCATGATTATGAAGAGCCACTGCATCTGGCTGCCCGCCTAACTGTACAAACCCAATTCTTATTTCAGACGTAGCCGAGAATTTACGGCAAAGTACGGCAATCCATTACGCGATTGCATGAAATTAATATAAATTTCCAATTAAGTTTTGGTAATGCGCTTATGTGCTCTGTATGTAGCTGAGCTGCAGAAACCTGCATGCGAGGGATAATTGTGGACTTGTTTGAAACAGATTGGAACTTCTTGCCGTAACTGCATTAAGGTTCGGTAAAAGGGAAAAAAAAATGCACAAGGAGGAAAAAGCGCAAGTTGTGTAAAAAAGTTTAAGCAAAACATTTAAACAAAATGGATTGTATCTTGCAGACTAAATGAGCTGTTTCTTCCTCTAAAATGAAATGGCTTGAATAAATAAATCTCCAGACTCACCACCCATCCACTGTGATTATTTTTCATCCTCTTGTAAGTGCAAAAAATGTTTGTTGTTTGGAATGTTCTGCATGAACTCTTTTTTCTTTTTTTTTTGTTCACTAGTTGGCTATATTTGGATCTAGCCAGCAGACAGCCATCCCGCCATCATTCACAATGGATTAAGCAGATCAAAATATTCCAGATGTCCAGACCTATTACATTAGAGCAAGTTAGTAACACACAAGAAACAAATGTTGAAATAGCAACACTTCCTCTTATGGAAACATTCAACCCAAGGTCCAGATTTCCCACAGACTGTCTCTGTATCCCATAGAGATTAAAGATCAAACACTTTCTTTCTGACAAGAAAAACTGCTTGGATCAGGTGGATTCAGTATGGTGTCTTTAGTGTTTGCATTTCTCCATGTTATAAATCTGGCCTATGACCAAGGTAAATGCTCAGTAAGACTTGTTTTGAAAGAGCTGAAAATAAACTTGAGCGTACTTTGGACACACCGTGACAATTATGGCAAGTATGTAAATATAATTTTTATTCCAATTTACTTTTTAATGGCTTATATAAAATATGGAATTGGAAAGTACTATGTCTGACTCATAGATGACCACTGGAATGGTTTCCAACACAATGAGGAAACAGAAGTGGTTTGCCTTTGCCTTCTTCCAGCATATTTTTCCTCTTTCAGAAGTGCGAACACAGAGGATAACATACAAACCACACACACACACACACCCACCCCTGAGCTGCACTTAAACCCCACATCAGGCTAACAGCCCAGGAGCTGCAAGAGACCAGCTTACCCCACTGCACCACCACCCATCCCATATGATGTTCCAAACTGCAGGTGTACACAAGTTTATATGTGCAGGGGGTAGATCTCTAGCATCTAATTCCACTCTATGAAGAGTAAGAGACAACAAAATGTTCAAGAAAATTTAGTTTCTGTCTGCAACACAGTAAGCAAATGCGAGGTTCCCTCTACGGGAGAGAGGACAGCCACTTGAAGTTGCGCGGTGGAGAAGTGCGCTTTTCTGCTCCACGCAAAAAGCCGCAAATCGGGGAACAACATGCTGACGAACGGCTGAATCTTTGAATCGGTGGCATGTTTAGTTTTAATGGATTTCCTTTTTAATAGCCCTCAGAGAGACGTAATGAGGGAGACGGCCATGCATAGTTAAAGGACCTCACGGAGTGGTCTATTAAGGTGGACTGGAAGAGAAAATGAATGCGTTTTTTTGATGCACAATTGAAGCCACAAGCAATTTATCATGAGTTCATAATGTGGCTTCGCTAGAATGGTTTTTATCTTAATTAAACAAAAAAGTTTTTTGAAAGTAAACAATTTGCAAGGTTTAAAAATAGGAGCCGGTGATGAGGCTGAGGTTCGGGTAACTGCCAGCCAGGAAGTGGACGATGCAGAGGACCACTGAAAGCCTCAGCATTGAGTGGGAAGTTTCCCAGAACAGGATGGAGAGATAAGACTTTTTAATAATCTCCCAGACTTACATCAGTTAGCAAAAGGCCAATTAAAAGGATTACAAGCAATGAGAAACAGTCGCTCACCTGCCCCACGCCGCCCAGGTACACCCTAAATCTGTTCAGCCCTCTCATGGATGAAGTAAACAAACTGTGGCTCAAGGCTGCCTTTGTTAAATGGGCCATAAATCTGGCCTCTGACAACGAAAGTACTGCTGCCAAACTTATTTCCTCTTTTTAAATAATGTGATTTTGCCCTCCCCCCTACGAAAAAATACATCCGCGGTTCACAATCAAGCATATGCACTTGACATATACAGGAAAACAAAGGTTGAAGGTAAACATCTGCTTTGCAGGCACAGGGGCAACATTTAGATGAGCAGGGAGGGTGAAGCAGAAGAGAGATGAGGGCGCACAGGGTTATCATCAGTTTTGTGGAAGTCGGAGGCAAACTGAGAAAAATGAGCTGTGAGATGTTGTTTACCTGTTTCTGGGTGACAATCCCCATGCTGGTTGCAGGTGCAGGGCACACACTGGGTGAAGGGACCCCCATTGGGGACCTCTCTCTTATATCCAGGGGCGCAGTGCTCGCAGAATTGTCCCTCGAATCCCAGCGGGCAGGTGCACTGCTCAACCCAGGGGGCAGGGGGCAAGTCGGTGGGAAAGAGGGTGGACAAGGGTTTCGCAGATACCAGGCTGACCCAGGAGAGCTGAGAAGTATCTGTATATACAGAGAAAAAAGGGGGGGGGGGTCACTGCCTTCGCAGATGGCGCAATCTCCAGGAAATAAATCTGAACTTAATGGAACCACTATCCATAGAAGTTCCAAGACAGCTAAAAATTTTCACTTGGCTTATCAGCAAAACTGGGGACCAGAGAGGCCTGTTAAGGCAAGAGGTAGAGAAGGAGACTGGTGAGAGTTTTTATGGATTCCATGGGGATGGAAACAACCAACCTGGCAGGTCACACACTACTCAACTCCTCCACATTCAGCCTTGCTCTTATGAACCCTGCAGCTTATTAACACTGCTGACTGCCTCTGTCTGTGGCCTCATTGGGCAGATCTCAGCCGCTGCACAGTGCTCCTCGGTCGCGGTGTTAATGCACCCTATGGACTGCTCGGTCCTCCGTCCGTGCTTCACCAGGAGTGCCGTCAGGGGAATGGCTAAATAAATCAACTTTGGGGGCGCTTTGGCATCGGACAACAGCGAGGTGGTTGAGCCGGCTTTGATGTTGCAAACTGATATTGATCAAGACGTGGCCGTGCCATTGAATCTGCTTGAAGAACAGTCTTCATCTCGCCTGCCATGCACAAGGCATCACTGTAGCCCACAAGGGAGCCATCGGGGTGAGAAACAAGGGACGCTTGCCAAGACACTTGTCTCAAAAAATTCTCACTTCTCCCAGCTGGAACAATACAAACGCAGACTCACATGCCTGAAAATTTTCTGGTAGTTACCATTGAGCCTATTCCATTTATCATGTTCCCTGCTGTGGGATCTGTTCAGCAAATAGGTTAACAAATGCTGATCAGATAAGCAAAAAAGATTCAGAGATCATTTACGTTGCACATTAGTTAGCTGCCCAAACTTTGTTTTGATGTGCATTCTGGACAAAGGTTAGCAAATTCTCAAAATTTTTACACTGATATTTGCTATTTGTTTATTCTGCAATAGTAGCCCACGATATATCCTGCCTTGGAGAAAAACAACCTTAACAATGGCAGGAATAATGATTCAGGCCACCAACAGGACACTGTAATTGGGATGACCAGTCAGGGGCAAAGCAACAAAAGGCAAGACATACTGAGGCTTAAGAAATCTCCAGCCTTTTAAAGTTGGCACCAAAAAAGGAAAAAGTGAAAAATATAAGCCTGTGATATTAATAATAACAATAATAAAAAAAAAACAATTCAAGACATTGAATTGTATTCACAAAAACAAAGTAAAGCAACTACTTTCCTAATTAAAGTAAAAACTGCAATACAACCTGGACAAAATGTAAAAGGAGGAAAAAATATCCGAGACTCCTGCTAAGGTTAAGTTCCATGGTTAATAAGAAATCGCTACACATTTCACACAGCTGCACTGCAGAGAAGGAAAGAAAATGTCAACTCGGCTTACATGGGGTACAAAATTGGGTTTTTCCCTCTTTAGCTGAACATGTAGATAAGAACAGTATATACAGATAAACGTCAATGCCATGTCCAAAGTTTTCAATGTGAAGTCAACATTATAAACATATTCACAGAGTGTATGTAGAGTTTTTTCCAACCGCTTCTTTTAATTATTCATGTAGTGCAGTTATTACTGTAGTTTGTGTGGTTTCATTTTCTCATAGCTGATGAAGTATAGCTGATGATTGTGCCTTGACTATAGTAAAGGCAATATTTTACTTTAGTGGATTTGAAGCAAGGCAGCGTAGCAAATTGTACATATCATTCAGCGGCCTACAAAATTATTGCCCCACTGATAAAGATGAACAAAAAAATGAATAGAAACAGTGCAGACGAATATGTGCTATAGTCAAAAAACAGAGGCTTCAATTTAAAAAAAAAAAAAAACACTTTTTAAAACAACTTCACCTAAAATTTCTCTTTGGAAATTTAGGCTTTGAAATTATTAGGTTCCTTGTTCTCACAGTTAGTTCAACCTCCTCACTGGGTGGGATCTTGGACCAACACCCCATGCAGAACCTTTGCAGGTCTACAGTAGCGGACATCCTCATTTCAGCGGTGGGATTTAAATCCAGAGGAATGTGCAGCAAAATTCCAGCTTAGAAAGCGCTTCTTTGTCTTTTGGCTGACATCAAAGTGTAGCTCCAACCTCGAGACTCCCAAAACTGCAGCAACAATGGCGAAAGCGTGCCAAGTTGTAGCGGTAAACAAAATTTAACTGATGAACTAAACTTTGAAAGCAAACCACAGTTAATGTTTGCAGACTGACTGCTGCGGTTGTGGCTAAGACAGAATAATTAAATTAGGCTCCAGCAATTGGTTTGGGGGGAAATGTCAGAAGCTGTGGATAAAAGGCAACGCTATTTCAATAAGATTAGAGTAAATGTCACACTTAGTTTTAATTAGGGGAACACAACTGACCAAGACAAAGGGCGTGGACTGTGAGCATGACACCAATTTTTAAATGTGAACCTGAATCTCATCGGTATGCATCCTACGTGCAACCTTTGGAACGCCTCAACATTTCTAATAGCTTACTATCTCATATACGCTGCCCGGCCAAAAAAAAGTCACACGGTCTAATATTTGGTTGGACCGCCTTTAGCTTTGAGTACGGCACGCATTCGCCGTGGCATCGTTTCGATAAGCTTTTGCAATGTTACAACGCGTATTTCCGTCCTGAGTTGCATTCATTTTTCACCAAGATCTTCTATTGATGGGAGAGTCGGACCGCAGCGTAAAGTCTTCTCCAGCACATCCCAAAGATTCTCGATGGGGTTAAGGTCTGGACTCTGCGGTGGCCGATCCATGTGTGAAAATGATGTCTCTCTCGTGCTCCCTGAAGCACTCTTTCACTATATGAGCCCCATGAATCCTGGCATTGTCATCTTGGAATATGAAGAAAGAATCCATTGATGGAAAAACCTGCTCATTCGGTATATTCAGGTAGTCAGCTCACCTCATTTTTTGGCCACATAATGTTGCTGAACTGCAGTAATTTTCCAATGGAAGGCTGTTATTTGCTTAGTTAAATCCAGGTGGTGATGTTTTTTTTGTAGCCGGGCAGCGTATATGTTTTGAACACTTTGGCCGAACCCGTGCAAACCTTCCAACAAATCAATTCCAAACGGACATTTTCCTGATTTCCCGCTGCTATTGCACTTAGATGGGGAATAATTGCTTCCTGTTCAGTTTTTGCCATTGAGTTCAAACGAGACACAAGACAGATGGTGATGTTTATCCAACTTATTTTCAATTAAGACAGTCAAATGCTTACAGGTTCTGCTGCTTTTATTATTCTTTTACAGTGTGTTTTAATTTTGTTTTTGATGCTATTTGGACATCAAACCTAAAATGATTTCATAAATGGTTATTATTAGGTTATTTTTTTTGAAAGTCTGTTTCCCAAGTGCCTTTAAGGGATTTCAACAAATTAAACATCTTCCCTTGATTCTGACTTCCCATTATACATTATCATTGATATTATAGACCTTTTTGTGCTAGTGTTTGAAAATAAAGTTAAAGATCAATACAGTCCAGTTTATTAAAATGCACAACTACCTACTACACCTATCTAGTAGATTATTGCATCTCCTCTGAGTTTCAGAACAACATGAATTTGTGTGGGCATGGATTTTCCAAGATGCATCATGCAGAATGTTGGGCCATGTGGAAATGATGGCGTTGCATATTTGCTGTAAATTGGATAGCCACACAGCCTTGTTGTGACCAGCCCTTTCCATCTCATTTCAATGATGTTCAGTAGGACTGATATCTGGGGACTGAGCAGGTAAATGAAGAAGTAAAAATATGCTGTCAGGTTCCCAGAGCCGTTTGGTTATGATACATGCTTTGTGCCATGGTATAGCTTTCTAGAAATGTTTAACCCAGTGTGGATGAAGGGTTCAGATGCACTTTGCCATTCTTCAGTAGGTATCTGGGGCCTTGATGTGTGTCAGATAAACTTGACCCACAACATTACACTGGCACCACCAGTCTGTACTGCTGACATCAGACAGGATGGCTCAAAGGACTCAGCCTGGTTGTGCCAAAATCTGATCCTTCCATCATAATGATACAACAGGAACATTCATTCATCTGAACAGGCACCTGTTACCCACTCTTCAGTGATCCAATTTGATGCTCTTGTGCACAATGGAGAAGTGCTTTCCTGCTCTTTGCTTTGCTGACCGCATCAGAACCCAACATGGTGTTTAACTGCTGTAGCACATTTAAGATAACGCCCAATATGTGGTTTGTTCTGAGATCATATTCTGCACACTAATGTTTAATCTGGTTGGTTGTGGCCCGTCTGTTCGCTTGCACTTTGACCCCTGTGATCCACAAGCTGTTTTTGTCAACAGGTTTGCTGATCACTGGTTTACCTTAAAATGGCTGTGCATGGAAAGCCTGGGACGGCAGCCATTTGGGGGAGCCGGAACTATTACGTCACTAAGGTCACTCATTTTGCTCATTCTGACACTCAGTTGTACAGCAACTAATGCTAGAAACGCTGGTCAGCGTGAGTTACACCACACACCACAGGCACATGATATCTGACTTGTTGAAAAGCATAATTTGTATGAAGGTGGTGGGGTGCACCTAAAAAGCTGCCAGTGTGGTGTATACTACATTCAGCTTGTGAATTTATTCATAAAAAAACCTAAAGAACATTCTGTGGTCAAAAATATCTTGAGGAATTTGAAAAAGCTTTTTTCTCAGTCTGAAGTGCTAAGGACAACATGTGCATGGTAAGGGACAGGTAAGAGGGAATATTTCACATTGTCGCTTTTAGGCTCCTTGTAGTAAATAATCATTAAATGGTCGGACTGGTTTTTTTACTCAAAAGTGCCAGAGAGTGTTGGGGAATTTCTTCCTCTCTGGGGACTTCATCTCAATTCACCTCTTTTGATGTGGCAAAAAAGCCAACGGTCACAAATCACTTCTTGGCTGCTGGTATTCAGAATCCCCAAACATTCCCAGTCGGAGGATGAGACACTTTAAACTTAGAGAACAGGATTATATAAGAACTATCATTACAGGTTGATAAGGTTACTTTGCTCCAGAATTTTAGAGCCACTATCCACTGTCAAGTGTTTAAACAAAAGTGCTAAGATTTCTACAAAAGACCATCAATCTGAACACATTGTAGTGTAACTGATGTTGCTATTCTCACCATCATTATACAGATCAATTTAGTTTTTTACTCTGTCTGAATGTAAATGTTCCAGACTTTTCAGAATAAGTGGTAGGATAATGGTTATTACACCTCTTTTGTTTCATGTTGGTCTAAAATGCAGAAAATCTGTTTACAATATAGATGAATAGAATTACTGTGAAAGACAGTGCAGCCTGTGGCTAACTGCAGCCTGGATATTTCATCCTGAATGAAATTTCTCATTCTCACCATTCCAAAGAAGTTTATTCAGCAGTGAAATGTATTATTCTCTGCATATTAACGCTGGAAATTCTACCCATGATTTGTCACACCTACAGGCTATTGGGTGACAAGCAGTGTGACTGCTGCTTGCTGGTTGTGATTCCGCTCACTGTCACCGCTGGTTTGGAATCCATGTCTGCCTGCTAATGAATATTCACGATTGGTGACCACAGCAAGGGGTCTTAGATGGAATTTGTTAGCAGAAACAAAGTTTTGTGAACATAACTGCTTTTAGTCATTTCTATGTAATCTAGAAGGCAAGCAAGTCAATTCAGACCTGCACAGCAAAGGGGGGGAAACTCCTGACAATGATGGGAATGAACAAATGAGATGACCAGAATTCTTTCTGAGGTTGTTCTCATTCCAGGGATGAAACGTTGCCCACAAGTTGAGAAAAAGAGTTGTAAGGGGCATAGTACCATACTCATGTGTATGTGGGTATCTGTAATTTTGCGTTATTTGTGTGGCTACATCAGAAAACAGGTGTGCGAAGGTTTTATTTGTCTCAAAATATAAGAATAAAAACATCCAACTTTCAAACAAATAGTACTTGTCTTCCCGTTTGCGCCGTCTGTTTGCCACTTCTCTCCCTTGGCATAATTCTTGCAGGCAATTACTGAGAGATGCTGTCGAATGGCTGCCTACAAAGCTGTTTAGCTGCACAGGAGCTTCTTTGTGGCGGTCATGTCTGAGAAGTGAAAATGAGTTGGAGCTTTTGGATTACAGGGGACCCTCCTTTGTCTCTTAATGCACAAATCTTAAGTGCTCTTATCACAATAACACAGGGCTTTGAAAGCAGGTGTGGCCTGCGATGAACTCCAACACTGACTGAAATTACTACCTGCCTACCCCAAACAAAAAAAAAAAACAAAAAACTGTGCTTTCACTTTTCCTCCCAGGAAAAAAAAAAAAAAAAGGCAAACAGACCTGGCTGTCTGGGCATCACAATACTAACATACCACTTCAAAATGGTGGTTTATCTGGTGCTTCCTTTTCTGACACACAGGGAGAATCAGAGCCCCGAAAAGCAAATGTAAAATATAATGTCTCTGTTCATCCGAAGGCACAGAGAGATGCATGCAGAGGGATGCTGTATTTTGACAGTGGGAAGAAATGATACCTAGGTACACAAATAGGCAGGTAGACAGATAAAGACATACCAATGTACAAAAACTGGAAAGATGAAAACGGTGAGCATTGGGGAGATCGTAAGAGTTAGTTTAGGCGTCTGCACTCACAATTCAATCCCCCGGCATTGCTGATCTTGACTGCGGTGAGGTTGTACAAAAGGCGGCGGAGTTCCAGGACCGATAATGGTGGAGACAGTCTCTCCTCCTCCTCATGGAGCCTGGAGCCACCAAACATCAGACAGGACACTTTACAGCCAGACATGGATACTTGGATAAAGTCTGTCTGGCCTTTGCTATAAGAAGCTAAAAAAAAGAAATACACATGACGTTGATGTTCTGCAACTATTGAGGAACCTTCCCTTAAAACGTGGTAATTTTGGAAAGCCAGCCACGCTCGTGCCGAGGGCTGCGAAAAACCCTTTCATTGAAACCATGTCTTCGGTTCCCTGACAGAGGAAATGGGAGCGTGGGACATTGATGGAAGGTTAATCTTCTCATGACAACACTCAGGGTCCACAAGAGCACTACAAAGCATCCAGTTTGCATAACACCCCCCCAAAAAAACAGATTCAAATCACTTCCACTACATGATCAGTGAAAGCACCGGCCCAAACATTTAATCTTTTTGAGATTATTTGATGTGGTTCTTAAGAGGAAGAGTCTTGTGTAAATTTGGAAACCCTTCCTGATTGACACATTCGGAAGTCAAGTCAGTCCAGGACCGGGGAGGAGTGCGGCTCCAGTTATTCAGGTTAATATATTCCCTGTGACTCACATTAATTAGAAATACTGTCAATGAGGAGCCTTGCAACAAGGTGCGGGCGCTTTTCATGTTTATTTATACTTTCCCAACAATTTTTTGACAGGGTGTCTGAAATACCTGCTGCTAGTATACATATTTTTTACTGTGCTGTCACTGGTATGAACAGATTCAAACCCTACCTTAGTAAGTCACACTCAGTTCTGCGTGCACACAAGAACATGCACGCGCACACACACACACACACACACACACACACAAGTACGCCTTGAAAGTCAGGCTCTCCAGGTAAAGTCATCTAGGTCATTTTAGATAACAGTTCACCCATCTTTGACCCTTCCTTCAGACCAACACGGACGCCACCTGCCAATTACGAGCCGTCAAGGTAACAATGGGAGTAGGGGGTGGTTACTGTGTGATGGACACCAGGCAGGAAGCAGATGCTCAAACCCACTCTGGAGCTCGGTTTCAAAAGCCGAGCCAAGGGAAACACTGACAGAGTCCATGTTTTCCTGTCGTGTTCTGGGGCAATATGTAAATTTCAGCAAATCTGCTCTCCTCAAAGTCTGACTGTGATGACACCACTCCAAGTAAGAACTGCTATTTAGAGCAGACCGAACACTCCTTTCCAAAGGACTGTGGGGACCTACTGTGTCACTTGCCACCTGAACACATGCTGTCCTGCTCTGCCAACACAGACATTTGCACTCTAAAATACAAAAGGAAAAACCTAACAACTTTTTATGCGTTTGCCTTTAATATTTAAACTGTTTTAATAGCAGTGTGTTACAAAGTCCCCGTTGCATTATAATAAACTGCTCAGAAGCAAAATGGCAGCTGTCTCACAGTCGAGACTTTGTGAAACACCCGTACCAAAAACTGAATTAAAAGCATAAAGGCCAAAAATGTGATTGTGTGCCATCACAACCACCATTTAGACACAGATTTAAAATGTCTGCCACTTACAAAAATGTGAAGAAATGTGACTGATGGATGGTACATTAAAGGTCTTTGGGGGAACTTGAATCTTTTAGAAAGCATCTTGCCAAAATAAACCAAGGCACTACCAGCCAAACTGGATGTCATCCCTTTAAAATATATCTTCTTTGAAGGGTAAGTGAGCAACTCACTGTGAATACATTACTGCCTTTAAAAATCTCAGCATCAACATATTAAAAACAAGCTGGCTGAGAATTAAGAGCTTATAGAGTGAAACAATATGAAGGTTATAATGCCTGTGAATGGAGCAGGGTTGCACATTATGGAGAACCTAAAAGGCATGCCTGATGCCAGTTTTCTGTCAATGTGATTTTCAGAGCATATTATTTTGCAGGTGAAAATTTTTCATTAAAATATAAAATGATTATAAATGTATATAATCAAACAATGGAAAAAAAGGCTGATGCACTGAAACCTGTCCTAGCAAGGGATCAGATATGGAGAAAAGTCATTCTTTAACTGATAGGAAGGATAGGTAGAACGGGTCTGACCTGAGAACAAAGGCTCCCTCAGGAAAGTGTGGATGTGAGGGTCCCGGCTCAGGTTGAAGTTCTGCAGAGACAGACACTCCAGACCCTTCTAGAACAATGGTGACTTGCTTTGGCAGGAGCTCTTGATCCTCGGCCACAAAGGCGAATGAAAGCTGCTGCCCGTAGCTCAGCAACTGATTCCCCAGGAACTTCTCTGAAATAGAGGTAGACAAAATGAAGATAAAGCGACAAATCAGAAAAACATATTATTATTTAATTTCATTTGGTTAAAAGAGATGCACAGCAACCACATCCTATGCTACATCCATACACGAGGCAAAAGAGCCCCACCTCCCACTGAATCCCACCTCCTACTGAGGTACCCTCAAGCAAAATAGTTAATATAATTGTTCCAGCAGAAATTTTGCAGGTGTATAAATGGTTGAATTATTTCAAGTAGCTTAGTATACAACTTAACATCTTTCTTTGAAAGATCGTAGTCCCTCAAAGTTTAAATATTGAAAACGTGGACACGTGCATTAGGCAGGCTTTACAAAAGGTTAAGAATTTAAGGCACTGAGGAGAAGTGAAAAGCATGCAGGGTCATATGCCTTCCCGAGCTTCTGCTGCACCTCTGCAAGCTACAGACCAGCTCTTCTTCACTGCAGACATATGGTCAGATGTATGGCATGACGTATGTCTTCCACATAGCATTAAGGTGTAAAGGTGAGGTATTTGAGATGTTGATGTAATCTGACTTGCAATAACATCTTGTCAGCGAACATTAAGACATGAAGAAGAAAACACTTTCACTAGTTGCACACACAGCATAAAGAATAATTTTAAAAAAGCCAAAATAAAAAACAACTCTGTTTTTGACTTTAATTGCTGCGGAGTCTCTCTCGAGCTCTGCTCATGGCCTAGAGCATCAGTCAACAGAAGTTCCTCCTGCTGGTACACTGCCTCAAGCACACACTGTGGATTTTGTCTTATCCTTCATTTGAAACAACTGTCATGGCTTCCTCCCCTGTAAACATGGCACCCCATGTTTCGTGGCAGAGATAAAAGGGGAGATTGGGGATAGGTGCTGTGGTCCGTCTGGTAAACGCTGTCTATGCAAATTGAAGCTTGTTGAATTTTTGGAATAATGAAACTCCCATGTCTTGAACTTACAGCCATGGAAACTGCTTTGGCCCAAAGGAAGGCCAACATCAGCACAAATACTACAGCACAGCATTTTCCAGTGCTGACCACAGGACCCCCTGAATATGCTGTTTTTTCCAGTTCACCTTCATTATTAATGGTTGAATGACCTGAATTATCCTGTTGACTGACTGACAACCATAATTCAAATCACAATAAACAAAAAGTGTAAAAAGTTCCAGAAAACTGTAACAGCCACAGAATACCTGCATGTTAAAAAATTGCCTAAATTACCTTGAATTTCCTTTCACTGTGAGCAGTTTTTGTTTTCATTTTATTGCATATTTACAATTGTTTACAGTTACTTGCCTGTGTAAAACATGTGTTGAATCAGTCTTTTGTTTAACTTTAATCCTGGGTTATTTATATATCCTTCTAAATAGTTTGGTTAAAAATGTGTCTCCAGTGCTAAACTCCACGCTGCTTACTCCATTCCTGTGTTCAATTGTATTCTTTTCAGTCCATGTGTATATAATTCCCTTTTCAACACATTGCTTGATATGTCTGAACACAAAAAAAGAGATCGCGCATGTTTTGTTAATGACAGAACCAAACAAAAAAGCGAATTGTTCATACTGCATGTGCGTACGTTTTAAATGTGCGTTTTATGAGTCTTTAAATTTGCCAGGGAAGGTTAGAACCGAAGAGAGTGACCCAGTTTACCTAGAATGCAGGATAAATTTGTGGTGGTGGCATCACTAAATTATGTTGCATGAAATATTTTGTGGTGTTGCTGTCAGAGTGTGCCAAATATATTTTAATACATAATAAATAAAAAAAAAATAAATAAATACTGGCTTCAGGTTACTTTAACCGACAACATTCGTATGCTCTCATTAATCCTATGCATGAAACAGTAAAGATTTTTGGAAAATAACATTCATTATTAAAGGTGTTTATTACTGGGAAAATACATTTGGTGAAACAAATAAACCAAAACTTCTTGTATAGCAGCAATAGATATTCTTTGTTCAAGGGGAATTATGTCATCATAAACCTCCTTTTTGACCAAGGGCAGATTTAATGGTTTGGCGGCCCAAGACAGAGAGAGTAATGGGGTCCCCATCAATCCCAATTTTTATCTTTTTCTATACTTATTAGTTTTTAAACAATCGGGCCTAGTTATAAAAATCCTTGGCCCACAGACTGCTTAGTAGGAGAGTTGCCGCTGAATTTAATGATAATAACAGAAACGAAACCATTCAGTGTGACAAACATTAAGGGAATTGGGAAGGGGCGAATACTTTTTCAGATCCCTGTACAGTGAAAAATGTGTGCTGTGTACTTTGCTTTGTGAAGCTTTACTAATGCAGCAGAAAAGTGTTAAAGTGCAACATTATCCCTCTAAATCTTCTCTGCCGACATGCCCAGCATCAGAACTCAGTGGATCGATAAAAACAGTAGTGCATCACTTCATTGTACAAATAAGTACATAATTGAAAACTCTGCTATGCTCTTAATCTTATTCACACTAAATGCAAAATAAAATGGGAAAAAATACTGGGTGCATACTGCTGCTCATTGCCGCAAGAGAAAAAAGTAGCAGATAATTCCAAATGTTTTACTTACGCTTTTGAGATGCAAATGTTAGTTTATGTTTACTGCTTTGTACTGCTTAAAAAAAATCTTCTGAGGTGGCACACACGTGCACACGCGCGCACACATTACAAGCAGTTTATATGGATCAGTTAACGTGGAACACATCTTTGAACTGTAGGAAGAAAACAGAGTACCCAGAAAAACCCACACAAAACTCCACAGACACAAAGCTGGATTCAAACCCACACAGCTCAGGTACTGGGAGTCAGCAGAGTGACTTGCCACATCACCAGGTCTCATATCATATAAGTCCAAATTCATTAATAACGGCAACCATGCCGGCCAGTTGGAGATGAAGATAAAGTTAGTAGCACTCAGCAATGTACCGCTTATGCCTTCAGTTTCCAAGTTACAATCCAGCCTCCTGTGTATACATGTAAGAAAAGGTGAGGAGGATGTTTACTTCATAGACTCAAATTTTAGTAGGTGATAACTGTATTTTGCATTTACACACACACACACACACACACACACACACACACACACAGTGATGTTTGAAAGTTTGTGACTTCTTTAGAATTTTTTTTTAATATGAACTAAAACGTGATAAGATTTTCATATAAGTCCTATACAGTAAGGCCTACACACATTGTATATGCTTTAGGAAACTAGAGAACCTGTTGGAAACCCATGCAAACAAGAAAACAACACGTTACAACCAGAATGACAAAGCAGGGCTCAACCCTATGTCCAACTGCACAGCCCAGGCACTGTGGGACACCCTTGCGTCAACGCGACCTGAAGTCACTAGAAACACACATGATGGAACTAACCGCATCTGCTTCAATGTTCTCTTTGAGATGAATTTTTCTGAGGTGCACATGGTTTAAATCTCAGCCATGCTTTGCTCATTTTTTTTTTTTTTTACCTTTCGTCTGCTTGGTGGTCTGTAAGGTTCAGATACCTTTTTCTCTCCAATTTCCTTCAAAAACGTGTGATTTTCCATTGAGAGAGATAGCAGGAGAGTACAGTTCTCATTTGCCTTTTAATTAAGTTATTTCAATTTATCTGCCTAAACAGTTGCCCTTTTTATTTCCCTGTTTCTCCAAACAACAACATCGGGCACAACATCAAAGCCCACCCGTGTCGCCATGCCAACAACACCAACTGCTGCGGCTGTCAGGCACTGGCGCCTCGGTGTAACACAAGGCCTTCTCCTTCTTCGCCTCCTCCTGCTCTCTACCAACGCGCAAATGATAGGGAAGCAGACACAAATCCACACAAACTAAAATTTACACACAGTAAACAACAGTTCTCGACGTTTTACCCCACACCAAAAAGTTCTACGCCGCACCCCATAGCAGGCTGACGCACGCAAAGCTTTGATTCTCACATTTTGCTTTCTGCTACACACATAAAGAGAAATATAATTCTTTCAAGACTGCAAGGAGAAACAGACAGTGATGAGCAAAGAAGGAAATAATTTACATTTAAAAACATTTTTTTCCCTTCCGTCTTGCATTGTTACTCAATTAGTTCCCATTGTACTAAATGCAAATGTAGGATTATAGTACAAATAACAGCAGAAACAGAAATTGAGATCATTAAACTGAATGTGGGAATAAAATATCTTTACAATTTATTCTATAACCAGCAACACAAACAAGTGCTGTAAGGGTGAGATAAGGGGACCCCATTAGTCAGACTGGGAAATGACCGCTAATCCAGGGATTGGTGGCCGCTATAAACACGCTAATGGATTAGCCTTAGAAAGCAGAACCCACAACAGTAGTTGTTAAACAGTGGTTTCTTTGTGGCGTGTTCTGAAATTAAAATCGCAAAATATGTCTCTCCGGCTCAGTTTGCCGTTTAAATTCAAACACGCAAACCGTTTCTGTGCATATTTCTCTGGCTGTCAAGCTTCTGCCCCTGTAAGTGGCTTTGATGTAATGATTTCCTCATTTGAGAAGGTGTGAGTTTCATTCTTTTTCACACTCCCCCCTCCTTATTTTTTTTGCTCTTTGGTCTTCAATTTTTACAAAATCATTTTTTTTTCCACTTTCCAATTTGGCTTTGGTTATGACCAGATCATTCCCTTTATGACCAGATCATTCCCTTCGATAATAGCTCACCTGTCTTGACACACAACGGTTCTCTGCACAATGGTTTATTTAATATGAGGCCAAGATGATGTCAAAAAGCAGAATTTAATTTGAGTAAAAATCATGATAAGTAGGTACAGTACCTGACACTTCACATTATATGTTAATTTTCAGAAACACTATAGACTTTTCCTGAAACGTTTCAGAATATTACTTTATGTAATGGAATAAATAATTGAAATTTAATGAATCACATAGCACTGATGCTGATAAATATAGACTGCATGGTATGTCATGGATTTTTAACATCATGGTAATATTAATTTGTTGTGACTGAATGTATTATGGGAATTAACATGTTATAATCATACAATCATGTTAGTTCATATCTCTTCGAACAAGAGAGCTTTAGCCATGTGGAAATCATTTGAACAAAGTCCAAAGTCCAAAATTGGCAAACATAATCAATGAAGTTTATTTCCTGTATGGGTGTCTAAGAAGCTGCAACACTCTAGTTGGACTGGATTGAAATGAAATTGAACTGGTCTGCATAGGAGGAAATACCAAACTTACGTGGAGCTTTGTAGAAGCCGACATCATCTTCCGTGTGGGGCAACAGGTATACTTCCCCTTCCTTCCAGATGAGAGGTGACTGCTGTCCCTCCCAGAACTCTCCCGTCCATCCATCAGGATCTGTGAGCAGGAAAAAAGAAGATTAACTTCATAATGCCATTACAACCTCTTCTTTAGCGAGAATGAACTCATGGTTTCTAGGCAATATGCCATAGCACAGATTTGCGGGTATGAGGGGAATTTACACAGTTTATGGGGGATGTGGTGGTGCAGCAGGGGAAGCTGGCACCTCCCAGCTCCTGGCCTGATGTGAAGTTCAAGTCCAGCTCAGGGGTGTGTGTGGAGTTTACATACTCTCCTCCATATTTGCACCCCTCTAGGGAAAAAATATGCTGGAAGAAGGCAATAGCAAACCATTTCTGTACCACCTTGGCTTGAAAACCATGTCAGTGGTTACCTAGGATTCAGCAATGACTTGATGGCACTTTCCAATCCAATACAGTTTATATCTAAAAAAGTTGTCAACTTCAAGCTTCCAAAGGCCAACAAATGTTCAATTCTTAATCCCACATTATCAGCACTGAAGGTGTAATAAAATGAATTTCCTATCATAGGCTGGCAAAGGTCAGCAAATAAAGAAATTACTGCAACTTGAAACATGTATGGAAAGAAATAAGCTCATTTTAATTTTCAATCTGTACTATAGGCTTGCAAGACAAACTGATCACAATGTACGTGAGCTAAGCAAATTTTAATAGATATGGGAGAAATTAGTACTGTTATCAGCTCTTTCAGCTGACATTTTTCTTTGAAACAATTTTCAAGGTACTTGCAGTTATTTACTCAGTTATAGTACTGGATAATATTTTTTATTGGAGCGATTCAGGATAAATACCTTGCTCAGCAGTAAAACAGTAGGATGGGGATTCCAACTGAATTTGCATGGGAATGTTTATTCAGTGTGGAAATAGATGAACAGTTGTAAAAGCAAATGTAGGAAACATCAGCCTACCTATATTTAACCTTAAAGTGGAACCACAGATGAGCAGAGCTACCCAGCCTGACCCTGTACTCTTCTTTTCTTATATGCAGTCCCTTGCTGCAGTGGTATTTCTGCTTTGATAGTGGCCTTGAATAAAATCGAAAGTAGAAGAAAAAATAAATGTGTACCGTCTATGAACTCTGAAGTGATGTTGATCGCAGTGTATCGGGAAGCAGAGGAACACGCCACAGAATGTCCAAAGCAAAAGCACCTCTCGCAGCCGCTGGGGTTGTCAGCAGCCAAGTTAAAGAAGCCTGGCTTACACCTGAACAGAAGAAATGCTATCAGGCTATGAGGGGAATTTATGAGGAAGTGTGCATGTGAGGAAGCTTTGTGCAATTTAAAACAACGAGAAACTCACAGTCAGGTCCATAAGTATTGGGTCAATGACACAATTTTCAGTATTTTGCCACTGTGCACAACCACAATGAATTTGAAACAAAGCAATCAATATGTGATTTAAGTGTAGACTTTCAGCTTTAATTTAAGGGGTTTAACAAAAGTATCGCATTAACCATTTGGGTATTACAGCCATTCATGTACATGGTCAAATACTTATGGACCTGACTGTATATGGGAATGATTTTGTCAATGCAGCTATGAGCTGTACAATGACAGGACTGGTGAGCGATGCTTCTGCAAGATGAGATGGTGATCACCTGTCACAGGCGTGTCCCTCTACGTTGATTCTGCAGTGACATTGTCCATCTATGGGGGAGCAGACGCCGATACTGCCTGCAGGGTGGCACTCACATAGCCTGCATTGACATTTAAATTTATTCAACAAGGTGATGCTTTTATCCAAAGCGACTTACAGGTCAATGTCATACAGATTACAAGAGATGCATTATAATGAAATGACAGAGGTCATAAACAGACAAACAGGAGCATCAAGTACATTTAATTAGGACCAACCTGACTTCAAATAGTAAATTAAAGGTAAAGCAGAAACCCTGCTCTACAGCTCAAGGCTGAGCACCTGCAACAGAACAACGTCGACTGCCTGCGGGATACTACTCCATTTGCCACACATTCACTCAGGTATGCAGACACGCACACATATAAACACCCACAGACACTTACTTGCGGAAACAGTCACGGAGAAAGGGTAGACAGAATAACAGAAAGACGTAACAACATAACATTAAGGACCAAGAAAGGAGCAGGACCACCATCGCCATCAGGACCACTTCGGTTTGCGTGTAATGCTGGCATATAGGCCCTGACCTTTGTTGCTGGTGGATGTTGCACCAAGAACAAGAACCTTCTTGTTCTTTGAGGTTGAAATCTTCACACTCTGTGCTCCAGAGCTTCCCATAAAAGTTTAGATCTGTAACTGGGGAGGCCGTTGAAGGTGTTTAACTTTGCTGGTGTTCATGACACCAGTCTTCAATTTGTTTAGCAGTGTTTATGGGGGCATTATCATGCTGAAATATGGGAACATGATGATGGAACAATATTTGCTCCATAAGGTGTACCTGGTCATGGAAAATGACCTTATATTGCTTAGCTGTTAAATGATCATGCAGGGCAATCTTTAGACCTAATGGCTCCCACAAGCAGGCTGCCCATACCATTACAGATCCCTCACCATGTTTAATAACTAGCAACAGTAGTTGAAGGCATTCTTTGGCTTTCTCCAACCCTAAACCCATCTAGGTTTAGGGAATAAGGGAAAAGATGACTCACACAATATTACTTTTTCTATTGCTCACGGTTCAGGGTTTTTTGCTCCGCGCAATGGGTTATGCCTCTTCATACACTGGCCTTGGATAAGCAAATATGGATGGTAGCCCAGCTTTGTGAAGCTGATGATGTACAGCTTTGTTCCTAGTTTAGAATTCAATTCTACCCTATGTTTTGAGGCTTTATTATATTGCGAAGTGTCCATCAATCGCTATTGGTGAGCTGCAACTCGTGACCACTGTTCCTCTTTTCCGATGCAGCTTGTCTACGTTTGGGATGTGATGTCATATTTTTGGAGACTGCTCCCCTTGACACAACATATTGTTTTGCTGTTTTGCCAATCAGTGCACCTGCAATTCAGGCATTGACTATTTGGCTTCTTTGAAACTTTAGTTTTGCTTTCATTATGCCATCCATATACGTCTAACCTTCCTATTTTGTGAAAGGTAAGGTCGATGACATAACAATGGGAGGGCAGTATGGCAGGAGCCAGATAATCTATGCCAATTTTTAAAGAATGTCACCTACTGAATGCTGGCTAACAGTGTGACTGAAGTGCTCACTAAACAATTATGTGATTTCTTGCTGTGCTTTTGAACGGTTATTGCTGTATACAAATACACGCAGATTTCTCTTTTGTTCAGGACTCAGAAAAAAGGAAAAACATTTACCTGACATTTTACTGTAAGAAACAAGGTAGACTTTCAACTGCACTTGATGCTAACAATGGAGAATCCCGTTGAGTAAGAAAATGTGACTGAACAAGACTTGAACAGCAGTGTGTAAAGGTGGATGTGCCAGAAGATAATTGGTCACGTAAGACTTCCCGTGGTATCAACAGCCGTTGTAGCTGTGAGTGGTGGCACAATGGGGTAGAATTGCATAGATGGTGACACATGCTATTTATGGTGAGGGCAAGAGGGGAAGCTGACAGCTTTTTTGGGGAAATCAATTTCACAGCACATGTTGAGATACGATGCTGGCGATGTAATAAGAGGGAGCGAAGTAATGTTAAGACTGTATGTTAGTTGCCTCATCTTACTTTAAAAACACATATAAAAATGATAATTGCCACACCTCTTACAAGCTGACGCTGTTAACTGGCGGTCAGCCTGATACAAGAAAACATTACAGGTGCACTTGTAGTTATGATTTAAACCCCCCCCACCCTATCATGAAATGAACTATCCCACAAAGTCTATTTCTCAGCAGTGGCTCTCTTTGTGGGGACATATTCCTGAATTACATGTCCATAACGTCCTCAGAAAAAGTACATGCAGACACTCAGGAGGCATACAAGCATGTCTGTACCACACGCCTCTTCCAGGTACCCTCAGAGGTCAAACAAGAGATGTGGTGTCTCCAGGGAGACTTGTGAATCAGAGGCTGACACCCTTACAAAAAGGCCGGTACAGTGCAGGGAATTACACCTCTTACTGTCAAGTGTCTGTTCTTCTTGCTCTTTCACAATAGCTGCATTTTAACCTGCTTCATCGGCTTGACTGCGTTTCCACAGAATTGCAGAAGTGCAATTAAAAACCATTCAGCTCTCCAAACCCTCCCCTCCGTGCATTCTGCTCCACAAGACTGAGTTATTTACAACCTGGTTCAAATCAGAGCACAGGCCAACAGTGTATTTCTCCATGTGAAGCAAACTGTACGAAAGTCATGTCTATGCTGTCTGCTCTTGCTCACACAGGTTATGACTAAGATGGCTTATCTGCAAAAGCCTGCCAAAGAAAAGCTGTGTTTCATTTTCACTTTGAGTTTCTTGTTTTTACGTTAATTTCTGGCCCACTTTGTTTGCATGAAAACGCCGGTTGGTCTAGTAAGTCATCAGTTTTTTATTAGTACATGAATGCCTGACCACTAGAAGGAAATCTGTTATACCTGTACAGTGAACAAATACATGGAAAACGCATTACAACCAAGCAACTTAACAATGAAACGACTTGCGATTCAAATCATTTGTCATATGTGCTCCATCTATGCATAGGTGACAGATGAGAGTGGGCACAGCCATTGTCCTCACCTGCAGCCAGTGGCCTCCAGGGTGTGGAACCCGGGCCGGCAACTGTCGCACTTGTCTCCTGTAACAGTCTGCCGACAGTGACATCGCCCATCGTCTGCACACTGCAGGCTCAGTGATCCTGCACAAATGGAAAGATGTGTGTGTGTATGTGTGTGTGTGTGTGAGAGAGAGAGAGAGAGTGCTGAGGGGCATGCATTGTCCACTCCCTTTTCAAAGACACAGCAAACTCTTTCACTGTAATAGTACTACACAAGGCTGGCTTGAGGTGGGCTGTGAGGAGTGCAGGAGCTTTTGAAAACTGATAAAAGGGTGCAGAAAGAGTCCCCCAGAGTGAGGAATAGTTCCTGAGAATCCAGATAGCCAAGCATATGCTTTCATCAGCATTATTACATGAATTATAATGCCATTTAAAATGTGTGTGGTGTGAATTAGCGGCTACTGGCAACCAATAAATTGAGGCACTTTCTGGAAGGAACAAAAATGAGGTCATTCCTGGTCTCCATCACAATATTTCAAAGGATGCATTTCACACTTTTTTTAACCAGTGTACCATTGAGACTGAAAAGTTCAGTTGCCACCAGAGTGGTACAGCTGAATGCCTGCACAGCGATCAGTCTCACATTCTAATATTTACTTCCTTTATACCTAAAAAAAAAAAATGTGTTCTTGTATTTTTTGGTTATTAACTATGTTGGCAAACGTATTTGGCATTTCAGAGGTCTAGGCTTAATGTTAAAGCACAGAACAGACACACTTTCCCCTCTGTGGCTGCAGGGGTCAGATAGGGCCACACACACAAGCAATGCCTAGGACTGACCCTGGGTGAAAGCATGGGGAAATAAACACTATCTGTTAGGGAGGGTGGCAGCAACTACGCACCAAGTGCGTTGCAATCACAGGGCCTGCAGACATCACGTGCCGAGTTACGGTGGAAGTTCTCCTTGCAGCGCTCGCAGTGTGGCCCATCGGTGTGGTCCTGGCATCCCACGCAGCGTCCTCCACTGCCTGTGCCGCGGTACAGCTCAGCGTCGAACACACACGCATCGGCCCGGCCGCTGCAGTTACACACTGTGGGAGCAGGGAGGGTAGAGAGGCAGCAGACTGAAGCAAAGGACTAGAGAAATTACACTTTACACCATGTAATGTATGCCTGTGTGGGAACCGTTTCTTGTTCTTGACAAAGGGATCGATCGCTTCCAACAACAAATATTGAAGTGCGCGTAAACTTAGAGCACAAAAAATACTTATTTAATCAACACCAACAGAGATTTTGAGCTGTGATGCTCTTTTGCTCACAAATGTAAGTCACTGAAGACAACTTCCAGCCCTATTCATACACTGCATGCTGTGCACGCCAACTTCCCTGTGACCCACTGAGCTTGTGAAATGGTACCTCATATAAATATTCAGGTTTTGCTGTGGATTTGACTTAACCTGAGAGCGTGTTCCCTACAGCAGAGCAAATTGTTCCTAGTCTTGAGCTCGGGTTGTAATTTGAATTGGAATGTCCTTGTCACATCAGCAGGGGTAGAAGTGTTCATCTTCTTAAAGTAGCCTGGTTCACACTGTAAATTAGGAGCCCTTTTTGGCTTCTCAGGCAGGAGAATAAAGATAGCAGAACTCTTAGATGCTTAAATTGTGAAACTGCGTCCATGCATTAAACAGTACGTGTAGCTGGTCGAATGGCCAAAGTTATGGACAACTCGGATGAAACAGTTCCTTCTAGTCACCGATCCAGCTATATTTCTCTTGAGTGAGGCTACTTAACTTGAAATGCTTCTAAAAAATATCCAGATATTCTAAATGTGCAGTGGTTTTTAAATGAAAACATCAGCAAATAAGGGATATAATAATACTTTTGAGCTAGCTCTGACTAAACAGCATCATGAGGAAGGTAACAGGTTAGACAGCCGCTTAGCTTTAAAAATGGAAGTAGGTATGTTGCAGTATGAGATTTCGACGCCATGAGAATTGTCTCAGGCAAAATTTCTTTTCAGGCAATGCAACCCTTTGGAGTGAAAATACAAACATGGCATAATTTATTATTTTACTGTTATTTTCATAACATGCTTTCTATTAAAAACATATATGAATGGGAAAGATGTGCACATTTAAGATTTCATTGTAGTTGCTTTGGAAACAAAAATGCAGTATCATCATCAGCACCATCAACTACTCGGTTGTCTTTATGCACAGCGGCATTGTTGGATGAACTGCTGGTGAGCACCAAGTTAAAGGAAAAGTGTTTATAAAGATCTAGAGATGTCCTCGGAAAATGAACTGGAACAAAAACAAAAGTAACGTTAAACCTGCTCTTCTCTTGACTCCTCCAACCCAGGTGAGCCCCATGGCAACTTTTGACAACTAATGTAACATCAACTAGTTCATTTATTGTTTTTTGTCCTCAACATTTTTGGTACTCACTGTTGTTCAGTGTTGAATATGTTATAACTCCCACTCATTTCTTTAGATGTCCAAAATCCTCAAGAGAGCTATTGAAGGCACTTTTTTGGTGAATATAAAGCTGAAATGTCATACTGTGACATTTTCACAGTATGTCTACTCTGTAGGCTAACAAGAGCATTGTTGGACTTGCCAGCTGAGCCAAGCCGAACTCAAGAACGTCAGTCACGCCGCAAACACGGGCGACTCAGTCGCTGCAGCAAATTTTCAGCGCAACGTGGACCAAGAAGGTTCACAAACAGAATTTGACCATGTTTCCAAATCTCTCATAGCTTGGAAGCTAAGATTTTTTAATTTCAGATAATTGTAAAACTGGTTAACTGTAAGATGGAAGATGCCTGTCATTTACGTAGTTTGACAAAGGGAACATATGGCACAATCTGCAGTCCAAAGTTTTACAAATCAAAAGGACAGCGTAGCAAGCCAGGGAAATTACTTTTTTATTGGTTACGGGGATTATGTGTATTAATTTTTTCCCTCTTTCAGATTTTCTGCTCAAGAAGCCATCTGTTTAATTCGGGGAGCTGCAGTAATTAAAAGAGCTTGTTCCTTAATAGATTTGAACATAAAACCATTAACACGGCAAACCACTTCATGGTTGTACCACTTCCCAAATTTAATTTGCATCTAAACAATTCAGATGTGCACGTTTTAAAAATTATGTGCAGCAAGCATGACGTACACACATCTGCCAAAAACTATCGTAGCCATGCACAAAGTAACCAGAATTACTATTAAGTTTTTCAGTGTATGCATTGTTACCAGAATTTTTT
The DNA here is from genome assembly GCA_018136845.1 of Heterotis niloticus. NCBI lineage: Eukaryota > Metazoa > Chordata > Actinopteri > Osteoglossiformes > Osteoglossidae > Heterotis > Heterotis niloticus. Next base: position 24,759,897 of record CM030891.1, read on the forward strand.
AAACCTGTAAGTTAACCAAGATGGGAAACATTGTCAGATTTTTCGGCTTTGTGCTAAAAAATTTAAACACTAACAGAATTATTATTACGAGTTTACTGTCAAATGTTTTCCAGTTTTGCGCTAAAAATTTATGTTAAACAATTTAGCAAGTTGAGTATTTTGCCCTACATGTTAGAAAATATTCATCTTGTGTATTTTGTTTCACATGGCAACTGCAGATTGCTAGGAAAATTTTTATGTAACTCATTTTTAAGACTTTGACTGTGTATCTACACTGAATAGGTTGGTATCCGAATAGGATGTACCATGAGCTGGAGTTTAAAACAAGTATTTGTGGTATTCAAATAAAAAAAAACTGTGCAAACAGTACTCAGAAACAACAGAAACAACACTATAATCCTTCTGGATGGGTATACACTTCCACAGCGCATGAGAAAGGCTATTTCCCCTTCAGTCTGCGTCTTAATAAGTCCGCCATGTAAATAAGGCGTATCCCATCACTGCTATTAAGGAGTGATTCACGCTTTAATCGCCAAGTGTCGTCTTATTTTGAGGACAGATAGTCACAACATGTCTGAGAAAAATAACGGCTCTTTACACTCAATTCTACAATAAATACTAGGCTAGCAAACCAAGGCACCCTGAAGATAAAGGCATAGAAAACTTCCACGAACTGTTTCAGTACGAAAAAAATGCAAAATGCTATGATTCTTCCAAAACCACAAAAATAGCCTGTGGTGAATATCTGAGGATGTGATTTATTCTCACATTTCCTGAAGAAATGCACGATTTTTTTTTTTTTTACATCCGTTGACTAGCACTGTTGGGGTTATAACCCAATACATTAATTTAATGTCTTGATTTAAAACAGTTTTCATCTTATTTTCTAAAATCAACTTTTATTAACCTTTAACACTTTTCATTTTTAAAAACTGTAAAAATCCTGCCTTCGCTGTGATTTTAAAAGTGCGCGAATCTGAAGAAAACAAATCTAGCTACGTTAAATATGCTTCTGTTTATGAATATATACAATTTTTTTTTTTTTAAGTAAAAAATTACAACCTGTCAGTGAAAAGAATAATTACATAACAAGACATGAAAAATAATCATAATGTAGGTTTGGGTTGTTGGTGGAATGCACTTTTGTTTTGTCTGAGTTGTACTTTGCTTTGGAGAAAAATGCCTGCTAAATGAACAAATATAAATACATACCGTATATATGTGTACGTAAACTCCCTGCAGCTCATTTATGCGAAAACCAGCGGTATTCATACTAAATAAGAGCTAGGTCATGAATGTTCTTTGGAAAGTAAGGGCATGTGTTGCCTGTCAATCTTTGGCTACAGGCCGCTGGCCCCTGCCTCCGCCTGACCCCACAGAGAATCGTCGGCAAACGTACTCACGCACTCGTTGGCCGACTCGGCGGTGGCGCGCGCCCACGGCCTGTCCTGATAGAAGGGCTGGCACTCTTGGCAGTCGGCGCCAGCTGTGTGGTGCTGGCAGGCACAGACCAGCTCCCTGTTTTCATCCTGCACACACTCATTCGCATGCCCGTTGCATTTGCACCTGGTCCAGTACAGGGAAAAGGCATCATCACCTGTCTGCTCCCATCCTCTGGCCGCCCCGCATCATCACCAATCCCCGACCCTCCACCACCCCAGGGGTGTCTAGTGTCGATCTGGGGATGGAGGGAGCATGTGTGCAAGATCTCCAGTCCTCTGTCAACAATTAAAATCCTTGGTACCCAGAGAGCCTGCTGCATTATAGCTCAATTACGGAAATAATTAGATCACTCAAGTTCTTAAGCGCTCGAGTGGAATGAAAGCCTACCCATGCAGCAGCCCTCCAGGACTGGGACCAGTGTATTCTTTGAGAGTCCGCTGTGGCACAGCACGCAATGTTAAAAGACACATTTTTCCAACAAACAGCGCTAGTCCGTGATGAGTGTAATTACTCCGGCAACTTTCATGACACAGTTATTTTTAGGGCGTGAACATTTTTCTTTTGCTGGGTTCTTCTGCTCTGAAAATGAACCTCCAGTTCACCTAATGCTTCTGCTAGAAGTCCAGTGCTGCGGCCACAACCCTCAGACGCCGATGCGAAAGAGCCTCCTTGCCGATGACGCCAAGAAAAAGATGCGGATAAGCTGACAAGGAGACGGTATCCACCACTACGGCATGGGGGGGCGCGGGGGGGATTTGGGTGCAAGCAGGAGAGACCCAGAAGAAAAAACAAGCTCGTGTGTGTATCAGCGCATTTCTTGGTAGGGAATGTGTTTTGGAATCGAGTGAAATCTTTGGTTCTTTAAGTTTATGGGTCTTGGCTGAGGCACGGCATACATTATGCATTAGCCGTCAGCTTTCGGTCAGACGGTGGTAGATTAAACCGGGCTGTTTGCACTGTATATAGGAAGAATGTTGGACGAAAAAAAAAATGTAATAATTTACACCATCTGTTTTGTGTCCTTGAACTGACACGTATGAGGTACATATGAAAAGGAAAGAGCACAAATAGAAAATGTGGATGAACATTTGCCTCGTCTTGAAAAACTCATCGCTTTCGTTTAGTCGGCCGATTTGCCGAATCATTAAGTTCAGCAATGCGACAAGTGTGACTTAAAACATGAAAGGCACGATTGTTTACTTTCTGTCACCTAGGCAACAGATAGCAGGTTGTAGTACAGGGACCTGCCCCGTGTCTTTTACCTGCCACCCACAGAAAAATCCGAGATGGCATAATAGTAGGACCGAAGGACGTTGGCGTCCTTGAAGAATTCATCGCCAAAGGTGTTCAGTCGATTCAGAGAGATGAGGATGTCTGTGGCCGTCACCCACTCCTGCAGCAGAGGAAAAAGAAGAGAGAGCGGGAGGACTGTTAGTGCGGGAAGCTCAGGGAAGAGCTCTTCACAGAGACATAGGTCATGTTGACAAAGCGTCCCCAACTTTAATTTAGGAGAAAGGACAAGGGAAATGCCTGCAACAAAGGGTGAGAGCGAAAAAGCAGACATGGAGAGGGAATGTAAATGAGAGGAGAGGTTGAAACTTGGGGTCGAGCTGAAAGTAAAGAAGAAAACAACACAATGTGCAGCACTGCAATAAATTTAATCTGCACTGATGGAAATGCATGCAGGAATGCTGGGAAAAATAATAACAGGTTCTATTTTACTTCTTAGCAAGTCAAATAATGTTTACAGCTAGGCAAGTTTTAGAAGGACAATTTGAAATAGAAATACTTAGTATGTTTATGTGATATGAGGCCGTTTTCAGACTAATTTGTGTCCCGTCGCCGTGTTACAAGATGAGTCCCATCGTGCTCCTGTGGCGTAACACGTTGTCAGATAGTGTAAGTGAGCCTCAGAGCTTTGCAAATGGGGCAGAAGTACAAAGGCTCATAACAGGAATACACTTGAGTGGCAGGGATCCTAGGATATCCTTAAGCAGCCTGCGTGAAATTCATTAGTGTAGGGATGCCTCGTGTGCTGGACACCTCGCAGGGGGTGGAAGACATGAAGTGGATTTAGGAACGAATTCTGGGCAATATGGAGGACGCACGGCCAATGCCGATCCTATCTTTACAGAAAAGCTTTTTACCTTGAAGGGTTCTCATGCAGAGGCCAAGTCTTGTGATGCCTACTTTTGCAGTATATAAAGATATAATGCAACCATATAATCTGCAGTGTTTTATCTGCACTGAGATAATATCTGTCAAAGTTTCCTGAAAAGAAAAACTTTATTTTGATAGCATACTTGTTTTCTTACCTTCTTGCTGCCAGGTGGCTCTCTCTCCTATGCTGTCCAGAATAGGCACACTCCTTTTGGATTCCGAGCACTGCTCATCCGCTTATACATAATGCCACTGCAACGCCAAGGGACCTGGCTTCCAGAGCACGTTTGGACTTGTTTATGAGCGGCCTCCTTGGCATTGCACCACAAAGCTCTGCTAATGGGGTTTTGCGGTGCACTGCACCCCATGTACCCGTTCGCCGGGCTCAAATGCACGCTCATTCTTCATGTGCTTTTCCGGAGAGCGCTTTTGTTTTTTCTTTCTTTGTGAGTGCGGATGAGGAGGATGCTCACTCAACAATTCCAGAGAATGCCAAGGACGTGTTGCTAGATGCATGGGTGTGGGGTGGAGGTGAGGGAGGTTTGATAACTCTTCTTCCCCTCAGCAAGGTCAGGGTAACATGCGGCCAGCAGAGCACTAGCGCAGTGTGAACTTGCGCCTCATTCGGCCATCGCTCCAAAATCCTCCACGTGAATCATAATGATGGATGAATGCAGCGTGCCTTGTGGAGGGTTTTTATTGGTCTTTCTGTGGAGGATTCAGTGCTGCCATCATCTCCAGATTCATGAATGCTATAATGGCTCCAGCCCTGCGATCAGTAATCTGTCCCTTACAAATCAGATAGGAGCGCTCCAGCAGCCAGTAATGAAAGGTTATAGACAGAATGATCACACTTCCATCTCCCACTGAATATTTATCAAGAACACTGCTGTGCTTCTGACAGCTATATGACAAAACAGACCAAGGATAATTCGTATCCCCTCCTTGAAATGTCTTACCGATGATAACGGGTCTGTTTAGGTTTCGCGGCAGTACTGAACAACTTGATCCACGTACTGTAGACCAACTATGTACAAAGGAGTTAAAAGACATAAAGAGGGCTGCGTGCAACACTTGTGCGGACTTTTTGGGAGATAAAGCTGCAACATTATTGTCGATGCATTACGTTGTGTTTAGTTACTCAAGTTAGTAAACAAAGTGCTATTAATGAGTCATTTGATTTCCTGGCTTTTTATATTAACATGTCAACTCGAAGTAAGTTAGAACTCAATATAAACATATTTTGATTCACATACATGCTTTAGTTGCTCGGTGTAGCTATGACGAAATGTCCATTTTCCATTTCAATCTCAGACGCATACTTTTCATTAAGGGACTCGGTGGTGGCTGTGAGTCAGAATAAAAAGAAAATGCACTTATAATTAATATTATTTCTGGAATAGAAGCCTATATTGGCTATCAAAGGGAGACAACAGCATCATCGCTTACTATAACAATTAAACGCTCCTAAGACAAAATAGCTGGCTTTTATATGCAGTATTTCGTTTTCGTCCTGTTTACGCATTTCTATTGCACGTAGCGCAAGGCCCTTTTTAATGGCCCCACTAATGACATTGCCATACCCAGTTTTTCCTTTCTAAATAATTTAAATTCTGTCGTTGTAAACTGTCGTAGTTTTGCTTTTGATTCTTACTGGACCTGTTCAACAGAGATTGACAGTAAAATAATCAGCTCGAGCCATACAGCGGTTTGGGAAAACACGCTATTAGCCTGACCCTCGAAAAAAGGAGCAAATTCTTACCTTGAAATGCTTGAGGGAGCCATACAAGAGTTCAAGTTAGTAGAAATGTCAGCTACAAATGCAGTAATAATCAGCAATGTAGCTACTGGGCCACTAGCAATAAACAAAAATGAAGTTTTGGTAACTCACAATGGCTGGCTGTATCTATGCTTTAACTGACAGTGCAGCCTGGTTTGTATGGTAACACCACTAACATTTAATTTATGGAATTTATTGCACGAGCCTAGGACCGCTGGTTCTTTTTTCTGCACAATTGTAATGATGCGGTATTAGTTAATGAATGCAATTTAATGAAGTTGGTTTGCTAAGAATTAAATCCGCTTACCGAAATGAAGTGGTATTCAAACAAAATCTCGCGTCTTAATTGAACATCAGCAAATATTTCAGCCTTTGATACTGTAAGAAGTCCGGAAAGCATGGCGGAGAGGATAATGGAAAAACCAATTTGTTTATGCCACAATGAACGCTGTTTTTATTAAGCAATTTAAAATGCAGGTTAAAATAAACCAATTATACGTGTTCATTTTTAACAATTCAGGCCATGCTTCACACCGCAAATGTTGCGCAGGGAAGAAGAGAAAAAAAGAAAAAAAATTGACCGTGATAAAATTTTTGCCAGCATATTTTTAGGAAAAATTGCACCAGCACACATATGTCAAATCTTTCCATTTTTATATCTCTGTTAGTCAAACTACTAAACTATAATCTTCCCCTTATTTAGAAGCATGGAAAAGACCCGTGGAGCAGCGAATTTAACCGTGAAAAGGGTGTCAGCCTCTCAAATGTCGAGCATGCCACAAGCTGCAGTGTTTCATTTTAAATCCCAAGGTATTGTGGACATCAGTCTGCTGTTTTTGATGTTGCCCAGATGTCTTGTTAATGTCTTTTTGAAGGTTCTGTGGCTGCCTGGGTGTTAGTTCCCCAGTCAGATGTATAAAATAGCAGTTCCACTCACCAGCATGCAACTGCAGCTCAAGAACATGGGAAACAAAGGGTAAACAGCACATTACTTCCCATGTAATTTTTGTTAAGGGCAAAGACAAGCACCCTTTTAAAGGTTTGTAGTGCTAGAATCATTTTTGAGGGTCACTTACTTTATTTATCTGTTCTTTTAGTCTTATTAGTCCCATTTTCTTTCTCTTTTGTTGACAGGATTAAGACAATAAAAAATTAAATATGACTACATACATATGGTATATGCGAGAAATAACAGGATGATGATAATATTAATAGTGTAAATACCAGCAGGGTTACTGTTATCATTTTTTTTTTTTATTCTTTACAGACTGGATAAAACAGCCATAAACACATGAGCGGTTAAACTGCACTGATTTCTGCCTGCTTATCTTTATGAGCTCTACTTTTGGTTGACTAGTGAGGATTCCCTGGTGAAGCCCCCGGTACCCAAAACTGGGGGCAAAAACCCAGTATCGGAACTGTGCATCCAAACGGTGCACAATAGCATCACATAGTTGTGGTGTGGAACAGGTTGCGGTCACAGACATGCGATGCCGTGTGGTTGTGTCTGCAGTGATAAAGGCAAGCGCGCACTCGCTCCTCTCGGCTCCAGCATCCCATCTGAAACAAACGCACCCAAAGCAAGGCTCAAGCTAAAAAAAAAAAAAAAAAAAGGCTGCTATTACAACGTATTAATGTAATTGTTAAAGTTCATCATGCCTTCAGTTTCCCTCATTTTTATTCAGTCATAGAGTTCTAATTTAGCACACAGCTTTCGTGCTTCACCTAAAATAAGAGGGTGCAAAACCATTTTAACGGATGACTGAACAAATTCAATTTGGATTCATAAAATGACTGTCATCATCTCCGGATTAAAAAATGTTTTACAAACTACCAAAAAACCCTTTGAAGTATTAAAGTACTTCAAAGGGAAACATAACATACTTTATCATTATTGAACAAGTTTGCTGAAATGAAACTCACTTTCAAACAAAAAGGAAGTCATAAATGTATCTTCTGCCATTAATGCCAAATTATGCAGTCGACACATCAAAAAGGCAATCGGTTTTGTCATTCTGCACACAGCTTAACTCTTAGACTCGTGATTTGTTTTAAACATTAAAGAAGAGTCGGAATTAACCCAAATCTTCATTCATCAAGCAACAATTGAGCCCATGCCTGTCCCTGACATGCAAGTTCTATTAGAAAATATGAGTGCAATTTTTCATTTACAGTATCCATTTGTTTGCATGCATTCGATAGGATGAGTTCACACTGCGTTGGTAGCAGTGAGGCTGAGGTTTAAATAAGCAAAGCTAATACTGCACCCGGGTGTCCTGGTGGCACGGCTCCCGCGTTGTGTTTGGACTTGGGTTTGACTCTGGCTTAACCTGTCAGGAGACTGCATGTTCTCCTAATGGGTTCATTCACTTCCTCCCTTACACTGAAAACCAAGGGACTGGCTGTCCTGAGTATATTTCAGATTTATGACATTTCATTTCGCCACTATATTACAAGTATGGTGGTTGCAATGGTGTAGTGTGGTAAGCTGGTGCCTCACAGCTCTTGGGCTGCTTGCCTGATGTGAGGCTCAAGTCTGGCTCAGGGATGTGTGTGCAAGTGGCACGTTCACCTCTGTGTTTGCCCACCCCTAAGGAAAGAATATGAAAGAAAAAGGCAATGGCAAACCGCTTCTGTTCTTCCTTCCCTTGAAGACCATGCCAGTGGTTGGTGAGGAGTCAGATATAACTCACTGGCACTTTCCATTACAAAAGTATCAGTCTTACAGAAGTCAAACACATTATGTGCTCCACCTAGATACTGGCATCAGGTTACCAAACAGGTCAGGATCCAGTTTTAGAGTTATGACCTCTGGCCTGCCTTAGAGTAAATGATCTGTCCCAAATTGATGTTAGAGAAAGCCACGGGGTCTCTGCTTTTCGTCTGAAGGGGGGACTCTTTCTAATTCTTTCTTATGATTTTGGGCTGAAACCAGTGGTGGCGCAGTTGGTCGGTCTGCAACATTATCGATAATTTTACTCTTTGTAATCTCCAGAATAAGGATGTTTGGTACATCTTAGCCCCAGAGGATAATAGCAAACTGTTAAAATGTGCACACGGCAGCAAAGTGAAAAGCTAAACACACAGATTTTCTTTCTTCACATTACTGAATCGCTTGTTAAAACCTAGTCTGACTATTCACGGCTTTCCAGAAACCGAACTGAACACATGAGCTTTCGAAAACGTACCTAACACCAAGTGGCTAGAGTTCTAGTAGAGAGGTGCTGGTAAATGGTAAAGTGTTTGGAACACAAAGTTGCAAACAAGTAAAGGACAGTGTTTTCTGGATAGAATGCCATAATGCCTCAACAAATCATGTTACGAAGCATCAATATTAACAAAACTCTCCTCTTGGTTTCTTATACAACAAGCTCAGTAGAGGAGGAAGAGTAGCAGAGCTGTAGAACTAGAAATATGGTTTTTGTAGTTGCTTCAGCCCATGGTAATCGCCTTCCCAAATGCAAAGTCCTACCATTTCAAAACTGGGCAATTGGATGGCTTTGGATGAGGCTTTCCTTTAAGATGAAAAAGGTGCCAGTTTTCTGACTGCATTTTAAGTGACCATTGTTAAACTCCATAATCCCATCCAAAGCATCCTCTGAGCAGAGAGCAAAGTCGATTTTCAGCGGAGGCCAAAATACAACTTTCCCCCCCCCCCTCCATAACTGTGCTTTATGTTTTCCCTTCAGTGGCACGAGAACACAATGCTCACTTTTCTTAGGAAAAAAAAAAAACCCAAACCTAATCCAATTTTTTTAACACCCTGAGAGAATTTGCCGAGATGTCTTTTTGGAGCTCTGCACCCAAGATTTTCATTTTTGTAGCTGCTGCGGGTTGGTTTTTTAACCCAGGCCACAGTGATGGATGCTTTCAGCAGGTAGAGCGACGCGAAGATAAAAGCAGATCTAATGTTGACAACAATGTGGCAGCTGCATTCTGTTTAACAAGACAATCGCTGCATGGCTTATTTGTGTGGAATAAATTGGCACAATAAAAAAAATTAAAAACAACTTAATTCAGCATTCAGTGCACGGTTGCCTTGCGCCGACTATGATGTTGAAATACGTCTTGCGAAGGTTACAAATTCACTGGTGTTCAAGTCTATATTTTGAAGGAGGTAGACAGAATCTGAATTCAAATAATGATAATTCTCATGGATGTTCACAGCTCGCGTGTAGCAGATGTGCCCATACCAAAAAGACAGAGCGTGTGCGCACATGCAGACACACACAGTTAATCTCACCTGAAGAACTGGGCTTTGGTCAAAGTTGTAGGCGCTGGGCCTCCCCTCCAGCGTGGAGAAAGCCACGTTCCCGCCGGTCAGGGGGGAGATGTCACTGAACTCATCTGTGCACAATGCCGTGCTTTCATCGTGGCCTGGCTGCAGGAACCCCTTAGGGTCCTTTCCATACGTCTTCCAGCAGGAGGCACTGTAGTACTGGTAGGGGAGCCAGGGTCCTCCCTTATGGGTTCGCTTGTAGATGGCAAAGCTTTCTGGGCGGCTGGTGTGGAACTTGAGCCGGACGTATGTGATTTCAAAAGCCTTCCCTGCAGGCGACGCACATGTACATAATTAATACTAGCAGATACAAACTCATTTTGTTTACACCTTAGTCTTGGTTTGGAGTCTGCAGCTGAGCTACAACCACAGAGTGCAGCATGGGGATGAAACTGGCATAAAACAGGACAAAGCGTCTCACAACCACCTTCTCAACGGGGCCTTTTCTTTTTATTTAATTGGAATCAAAATGCCAAAACGGGACAAAGTTCACACTGACTCATGGCAAATAAATCATGTAAGCCAGACAGCCAGACGGAACAAACAAGGGAACAACACAAGTAATCTCTCTAAGGGCAAATGTGCCAGCAAAAGTGAAAGATCATTTCAAAAGGTTTCGCTGTGTGCCAAAACCCCGAGACCACAAAGAGGAAATTAGACCACGAACGCCAGAAAAATTTACTCTGTTAGTCATATTCTGGTGTTCAGAAAGATTCTAGGATGGTTTTGGATTCCACAGTCTTGCAATGTTCCTTAGCGAAATGTTGCCATATGTCCATCTTGTAAATAAAAGGCAGAAAACAAGGAACTTCTGATACATAGGAGGAAAAATGAGGGTTTCACCTTGAAGAAGATCTTTAAATATGCAAAAATCATAATCATGGCCACATCCACAGTGACTGGATGGAAGGATACAGTAAAGCAGAACTAACTGTTATGTTAGCGGTTACTATAAAGCAGTATCAGGACCCCGCAAGTCAGAGGTTTTTCAGCAAATGCACTACTTTTTTCTCTACATTTACTTGACTGCTAATTGATGCAATTTCTTAGCACTCCTCCACAACAGAGGAGGAGCAGAACAAGGATGAAGAATAGCAGTACTGTTAGTGGAAGAAGTGGTGGTGGTAGTAGTGGTTTTGGTACGGTTTTATTCTGGCTTTTCTATGCATAAAAGCAAGACCCTTCAGTGTAAACATTAAGTGCTGGAGCTGGTAAGGCCACGTCAGACAGAGGTCAGGTACAGAAGTGAGTAGCAACAGCTATTTTCATTACTCATCTATTTTGTATTATGTTGCACAGGCAGTTTTCAAGCTCAGTTTATGCAATAAACTGCATTATAGTGAAATCTTATAGGGCTGTTTCATTAAGCGCTCCCATTCTCAGGAATGCATCTATTGCACTTATGTTGGTATTTCTGTACATTGCTGTACCAGAAGTTCAGAAACACCCACATGTTATGCTGTGGAGGAGCGCCAAGAAATTGCATCAGGCTCACTGTAGCAAAACCAGCACCGCCACCACTTTTTCTACTAACAATACTGCTATTCTTCATCATTGTTCTGCTCCTCTTCCTTCTATTAGCAGAAAAATAAATAATAATAATAAAAATAATAAAACCTTTGCTGTAGGAAAGGTGAAGCATGTGCACATGAAGGGTTCAGAGACTCTATAGAAGGGACAACTGAGGCCTACAGTGGGGTATCGCCAATTTGCCTGCAGGAAAAGTTTGCTTTTAATGAGACTTCAATTCTGTTTTATTAGCATTCTGAAGACTGCGCCATAGCCACGAGGTAACCGTAAGAGAAAATAAATAAACTCACTAATTAAAAAAATCCACTTTCTTGATGTGAAAGTGTGCAGGTCACAGAATTAAACATTTAATTCCATTGTTGATATTTTCCTAGGCCGCCTTAACAAAGTATTCCAATTAAGTAAAGAGACTGGAAGGAGACAGATAAAGAGTCAAAGGGATAATACAAGCTTCTTTAAGAATTCCAAATAACCTAATATGTAATTCATGTAGTTAAAAGCAAGAATTTGTTTATTTACAGCTATTGTGCTGCAAGTGGGCCGCTGAATACTTTAGGTCACTATGAAGTCCTCTATAGGGCGATCAAATTATGGCATCAAAACAACGCTTAGATATTCTCCTTCTGAAAATGCAAACAAATGTATTGCACTTTTTTAAAAGGCCGTTTTACAGAAGACTATAAAGAAAACAGAATATTAAAAATGACCTCTCAGCTTAAACATGGGATTCCCAGTAACTTTTGGAAAGCGTTGCTGCAAGTGTTCAAGGTGAGGCAGACAAACTGTCGCAGGTGAAATCAGTTCATTTAGACAATTAAAAACAACATCTGTGCTTAGCACCTAATTTTACAAATGACTACGTTTTTACTAGGCTTGGTAAATAGAAATAAATGGAATTAACAGTTGTTATAAATCACCTAAATCTTTAAAGAACTGAGCATAATTTTGACAAAGTAAACCCACTGTCAGTAATTAATGGTCCTGAGATGGTCCCAAGCTGTTAGACTGCCTTCCATGTCTTTCAGCTTCTGGTGCTTAAGAGAAAAATATCTACCGTATTTTTTTCTGTCCTTTCCCCTTAAAATGATTTGACATGCTCTTCCTGACAGGGTGGGTTTGACATATTCCAGCCATTAGTAGTTATTTAGGAAGATGCTGGTTGATAGCACTCTTCTAACCAAGGGTAAATGTTCGGAAAGACAGTGGTAGAACTTTTTCACCTTTAACTGTGTGCTCTGGAAGACATCAGTAGTTTGTTTCCAGCATTGGATTTGGGTTTAGAAAGGTTTTGACAGTGAATTTCCTACCAGGGGAGGATATTCAGCAAGGTGCTGGCAGCGTGTCCAACCAGTGCTTAGTGTGCAAGAATCCAAAGGTAGTGAACATCGCAAAACAGGTGAATGCTCAGGACATCATCGGGATTGTGTTTCTAAGCAGGAGAGGGAGGTTAGGGAAGAACTGGAAGTGCTGGCACATTTCTGTCTCTTTTATACTCAGACTGTACTTGAACGCCTGCTTTGCTCCTTCTGGAATCGAACCTAATGTTTCCCTAAGAGGATTCCCAGCTTTTAGCGACCGTATTTGCTCCTGTATGAAAACTGAGGGTTTATTGCAAAAAACTCCCCCTTTTGAGTTTTTGTGGGAAGGACATAGTCACATGTATGTAGCAAACATCCTAAATATATTGCACAGATAGTGCTGAGGATAAATACCAAGGTTTGTGCTTTTAATGCTTTTGCTATTGATGCACCAGGAAGGGCAGTAAAAGCACAAACCATCAGCCTCCCCCCACCACAAAAACACACAGGCCTGTTGAGGAAACAAGGTGGAATATAAAACATGCTGGAGGTAGCCATCCGAACACTGCAAATACACAGGTAACCAACACTGGTGATTAAACCATAGTCAACACAACGGAGAATTAACACGATACACCAAAACTTTTCAAATGCAGATATATGACGATATAAAATGATATTAAATAATAAAAATACGTGCACGTACAATTTGTAATCCAGACAATTTTGATAACTTTCAAAAGGTTTGAATTCTTTTGCAAGGTACCACTCGGGAAGTTTAACGTAGAACGTGTATTTACTTTTAACAATTTCACGGGTACGAAATTTCACGTTTCTTTTATCTATTAAAGAGGATTAATACATTTACACTTGAATCTTGTCTACCTGTGTATTACGCTAATACATAACTAGGATCGTGTGACAGAATTTGAAATCATTAAAAGCTCCCAAGCATCAACAGCCTCCTCCATCCAGGATTCTAGAGCTTAAGACACCCTATGAAAAAAGATTAACAAATAAGCTTTTTACTCTTGTATAACAGAGCACTTATTTTTAAAAATGCCATTTTAATCAAAGGGTTGCCAGCGTGGAAATTTTAAATGACACAATTAGCTCAATGAAGATACGATTAACATCTTCAGAGTCAAAAATAATAGCTCAAATGTTAACATTACAAGTTTAATTTAATACTAACTGGATATTTCCTATAACAAGCATCTGATGTACAGTACAACACAGTTTATGGCTTTGCTCCATTTATACTAATTGAATGGCCATGTCGTAGCAGCTATTTAACAGTATTATTTGCTCTTTTCATTTTTAATTTTTTTTTTAAGTTTGCTTTTAATCTAACCAGCGTAGCATTTTTCTGGTAAAACCCCTGTCAACCGAGAAGCACTTCACGCTAAGACTTTGGCATATATTTGGTCTAGCTCTTGACACTTAGAGACAGTTTTTGTAGTAAATAAACATGAACATTTAGTCTAGGTGCTGCGCTGGAGGACTGCGCCAGAGACCAGCAGCAATTTGTCACCCTGAACTTGAAACCACTGCAAACCATAGACAGTTGTGGCCTTGTTTTAAATAATTTATATGCTTTATATGCACATTCTGTGGATGCGCATTATCTAAATGGCTGCCTCAAAAAAAAAAAAAAAAAAAAACTGGTCAAAGAAATGTTATCAAAGGTTGACAAGTTCTGCTGCAAAAGGTAGCTACAGGTATGTTTTCTTTTTCATGGAGTAGTGTTTTAGGTTAGAATCAGGATGAGGCTATGTGTGAGTGGAATTTGTCCTGTCCTTGCAGGTTCATGATCACTCCAAATATTTTATGTTAAATAAAATTATGTATAATAAATGAAATTATAATTATATATATATATAATTACTTAGCATCCAGAATTGGTAGTTTGGGTTGATTTGTACAAGTTCATATGACAAAAAATATGATCCATTCATCCATCCATTTTCAATAACTGGCCCACTGCATAGTCGTGGTGGGCTGCTGCCTATCTTACAAGCATAGGGTTAAAGCAGGGTATAACCCAATCACTGAGTGAGCCCAGCAGTGGTGCTGCCAAACACAGTCTCACACACACACACACACACACACACACACACACACACACACACACACACACACACACACAGAGTTAGGGCATTTTACAGCCCAAGTTTCATCCAACAAACATGTTTGAACTGTGGAAAGACACCAACAAACACAGAGAGAACATAAAAGATCTCTGCACGGCTTGAGCTGGATTTTGAACCCACATCTAAATGCACAGCCCAGGAGCAGTGATTCACCCCCCCCCTTTTACTGTGCTGCCCCAGACTAAAGCCATTTGTTTCATATTTTCTAAAACTTTGCATACCCAAAATTTATATGCTTAGACTCAGAGACAAAGGTTATTCTTGCTGTAGAACTCAAGATTTAGATAGATAGATAGATAGATAGATAGATAGATAGATAGATACACATTCCTCAATTTGCATGAACCAGTACATTTTCCATTGCCTATGAATGAAACCATCTAGCGCTGTGCAGGATACAACACACATTGAGCTGGAGCAATACTGATTTTTCTACCATGGAAGCAAAGAAAATTCTGCCAATATCACACTCTTACACATCAACTGGCGATTTAATCTATTTCAAATAATTTTTCTCAATGTCATTTCATCTTATGAGGCCAACAGCCTGGGTGCAACTGGAAGAGGAGCTAAAAAGAAATAGTTTATTCCATAGCACATTTTAATCACTTTGAACATATAAGCCCACAGTTACATCCTCAGTTCAGCCTTACCCATAAAATACCCATAAAAACATTGCTTAAAACATAAATTGAAGCAACAACAAAATCAAGAGAAAATTTGTTGGGGCAGGAAGAAGCGGCGCACAAGTAGACGGGGTTTAAACTCTAAACCAGACAACCTAAAGTCACCAGACTACACAGGAAGGTACAGCTGTCCGTTCTGTTTTGTTTTTCTCTTTTTTTTCCCCCTCTCGGGTAGATGCCATGACTCAACTTGTAGTCACAATATTTATTGAAACATTAACAGGAAGGTGATGTTTAGCGCTGGGCCGTATCCACGCGTGCTGTATTTTCTGACAAACGC
Organism: Heterotis niloticus; assembly: GCA_018136845.1. NCBI lineage: Eukaryota > Metazoa > Chordata > Actinopteri > Osteoglossiformes > Osteoglossidae > Heterotis > Heterotis niloticus. Next base: position 24,775,506 of record CM030891.1, read on the forward strand.
GCCTCTAATAGAGATGATTTGTTGGTTAAATGCTCCTTGCACACCCAGGGAGAAGCTTCACTTTGAAAATTATGCAGCAACTTCCAATTCAGACAGCGGGTTGCAGGAGAGCAATATCATTTCCAAAATTACGTGTTCATTAGAGTGCAATGATTTCGCGCGCTGAGCGCGCCATGTAGTCTAGTGGTTAAGCACCGATACCCTGAAGGTTGCCAGCTCAAGCCCCATTAGGGGCTCACCTGTACTAGGCATGTGCAAAGGAGCTAAGTCTATTCGCCTCAATTTAACGCATCCATCTCCACAAACTGTAAAATACGCACCTTTGTTCAAGTAATTGTTGATAAACAGAAATAATTACATTTCCAAAGAAACCATGGCAGACATCCTCTGCACTGTTGGGTCTTAAGATATAACAGGTTTGTACAGTAATGACTGATGATGCTTTCAGCGGAAGTACAAAGCAGATCCATCACCAGATTGTGCCGCTGCACCCGGCTGCTTTCTTTCTGTGTGCCTTCACCAGCATTTTCCCTCACCTCTTTCATCCCAGACAGGAAGTCTTTTAATTTAATGTCGAGGAATGGAAACCAGATGCTCTTTTGCATCTGTCTGGGAAAAGCCTGACCCTAAATCGCCGTATCCAGACCGCCCACCGTTTATTTTCTTCCCTGCGTTTTGTTTGTTTCCCTGACACATTCCTGACCTGGTGTCCATCTATCCCGGCATCTCCGTGCATGTGTAACTCTTCTATCTGGGGCTGTTTTGCTTGGAATGAGATGAAAACAGGGTTCATGATGAGAACAGCGGATGGCACAGCTGGGTGCTGAGGAGACTTGAAACTCCGTCTGGGTACGAGTCTGCTGGATGCCATTAAAGAAGCAAAGGAGTGGGAAAAACGCCAGGAATTCTCACCCCCCCTTTCTAAATTCAAGTCATTTGAAATTCAGTGTTGATGTGTCACTCACAACCTGACTAATATCAGCCCTATACAGTTTTTCCTCGCTGTATATCACTTGTTAGGTTTGTACTCATTTACCTTTCTAAGAAATGACTTAATAAATGGCATAATAAGTAACATCTGGACTCACGGTTGCTGTAATGTGAAGCCCGGGTTTTGTGTTTAAAACAAGAAGATCATCGCATTTCAGCTGGCACCTAACAGTTCGACTGACGTTAGTGGAGTGGGTTCTCCATACCGATGACAAATAAAGAAGACTTCTCTTTATAAAACATCCAAAGATCTTCTATGAATGACAAATGCTTTGAAATGTGATTCATATCTTCTCTGACAGGCACAGTGAAAGCAAGGGTTTTAGTCGATACTTTAAATTGAGATGTTTTTGCATATAATAATTTTGCACTACTTTTGAACGTATAACATCCTTAAAAAATGTGCTGTTTGTAACCGCTAAACTGCAGACTGTAGCGACTGGGCGTCGTTCAGCTTTGGGAAGCTGCAGAAATATTTGTCCCAGGTATTGTTCCTCGCTTTCCACATTTCCAGGTTTAAATTCTCTGAAGAGGGCTGGGAAACGTTTGCCTAAGCAAAGCTGTCTGCAGTAATGTTATACTTTTTTCTGTGCTTGTTCACATTTCCCCCACACAGTACTCAGTGTAAGACTATAGCAGGCGTTTGAAGAAGAAGACTGTGGTGGTACATCTGGGACTGATGTGGTTCTGCATATAGGCACGCAAGAATTAAACAACAACACAGAGGCACATTTGAGGAGACAGCTGCTTTACATTGAGGGCTGTTTTCCTCACACAAGTTTTTGCACGGAAAGGAGAACTTTCAGTGCGAGCATCAATCTAAATAACATTTTTTGCACACGTTAACTTTTTGTTCGCTGCACTACTGCTTTAAAAAGAGACAACCAGTCATGTTTGACTACATGCTGTTAAGTTGCGGTCGTGATGGCCACGGCAGGGAAAGCTTTGTGATACACCAGAACTGTCTTAACTGGCACATAAGTATGAACAAAGAGCAACCTCGTGCCCATGACATGGAAACTATCTACATGGCATGGAGATCTGCATTGTGTGCTGCAGGAAGTGGAGATGCTTACCCAGGCGGAGGGTCAGGTTGACGGACTGGGGGTACTGCACACCGTGGAACATGGACTGGCTCTGCCACCAGGTGGGTTCCTCGTCGCTGTGGAAGTCGGTCAGGTGGGTGGCGTTGTGATGTAGCAGGGGGTCGGCAGCATCGCAGCGGCGGCAGGAGCGTGCAGAACCTGTCTGAGCGCAGTAGTCCTCCAGGGGAGATCCACATGTGTTGGAGGCCTCAACGGTCCTTCCAAAGGCCGCATTCTCAAATCGGGGCATGCAACGGCTGGGTGAGTCCCCGTCCTCGTTGCAGGAGTCCATGGCCCCCCAAACTGCACCAGTGCAGAGGGAAATGAACAGAAACTCATGTATGGACTTCATGGCTGAAACACACTGGCAGATGGAAGACACAGGCAGAGGAGGGAATTGGAAAAACACCCACTGACCAGCAGGGCACGGTGCAGTGGCGGAATCAAGCAACCAATGGGATGCAAGGATCACGGCCCTTCTCTGCTTCTTATTCCACCCCCCCACTGGTTCCATATGTCTTCCTTCTGCAAACTTGAGCGAAGTTCCCCTGTGATCTTCAGACTGCGGGGGTTGGCCAAGGGAGGGACAGGAGTGCGCACGATTGCCCTCTGCTGGACAACATTGCGACTTCAAAGGCATGAGATCCATTCACACGAAATCGGCGGAACTTCTTAACCTTTCCTTGGCCACAGACTCCTTCCAAAGCCAAATAAAGTACAAGAGCAACTCCTGAGAAAATGTTAGAAATAAAATACTGCGAATGAGAAAATGCTGAGAAAATAGTTCAGTCACTTTACTCTGCTGAAAATGAACTTCACATAAAGCTGTGTCAGATGAAATAATACACGATAATATTTTGATTGTATTTTATTAGTTGTTTTTATTTGATCTATTTTGTTGTGCTATTTTCAAAGCAGTCTTGCACTTTACAGATCCCTGGACGTCCACCCATGGGCCCCCTGTTAACACCCCCTTATCTACATGAAACTAGACCTCTAGTAGTTAACATTGCTTTAAGAAATGAAACACTTAAATTTCAAGTCTTTTCCTATCTGATTTAAGCAGAGCAAGTAAAGCTTTCAGAAAGGCCTTTCATTCTGAATTACTTGAAAACAACTTATGAGCATTTCAGAATGAAATTGATAAGGGATTTGTTTAATTTTTTAAACAAAGTTGGAGTGGAAGCAGTAGCAGGGATTAGTTTATTTGGCGCTGTTCTTTCTGATGTCACTTTTTGATTTTCAGTTCAGATGCTTCACGCAATTTTCCAGATGAATATTTGCCCTCATATCAAACTCATTCACAGTTTGCACCACATATTTGAACTTGGATTAGAAATGTCCACATTCAGCATAACTGGCAACAAGAAGCTGTCACCTTTTTGTGGCACAAAGGTCTCATACCTGTATCATTCAAACTGAATTTTTTTTGGCAAATACAGGCATTAAAGAGAAGTTAAAGCAAACTTTAATAAAAATGCAATTTATTTAACCTTTGTACTGATAACACTTTTTTTAAAAAGTACAGGTATTACTCAAGTCTTACAAGTTTTTAAGTTTAAAAATTAAGTCATTTAATAAATGTTTCCAAGTTGTGGACAAATTAGACTTATTTTTTACATTTTATATATATTTTTTTACAAGAATGGAAAGACCGTATAATAGGAAATAGGTCTCCGGTTTAAGTAAATTTCATTTTACGGGCCAGTTTCACAGTTGCAGCAGGTTATTCCTGCTTTCCTAGTTATCCATACATAGGCCACATGGAAGTGTGTGTGTTTCACTGGTTGTACATAAAGATAAAAGAATGAAGAATGATAACTTTTGTCAAAAATCCTTACAAAACACATGTATTTATGTATTTTCTGCCTTGTTAATATTTGCAATTTATAGATGTGAAGAATGGATATCTGGGTAGATGGAGCTAATACTCATAAAACCAAGTTACCACATAGTCAAAGGTGCTAAGTGCTACATTTCGGCTCGGTTTGTTTATGTTTGACCACATTCAACCTAACAGCAGGAGATTTTTGAATGTGGAAATTTGACATTTATGGATGCATAAGCACATCTGAACTTTTGTTTATTCCCTTTATATATACCCATGTTTGCATTACATGTTTTTGCTCACCCTTTTCCCTCTTGCAGCTCATTTCAGTGAGATGTGTATCACTGCCAGGCAAGGTGAAGTGACACAGTATGACAGCAACAGATTTAATTGTGGGAAAACATATGGTTTATGTATTCTGGAGGAGTCTTTAGCGTCTGAATGCGTACCGCAAAAGACAAGGCTAGTTTTCTGATGCGGCAGATATGCTGAAGCTGGGAGGATTTGCCCGAAGCCCATTTCCCGTATCTTCTTCTGATTGCTGTGATTTATGAAGAGACTGTCAGCGCAGAGGTGGGGACATTCTGGGGAAGGGGGGGGGGGCAATTTCTAAGGAAATCCTCAGTAGACAAGATGCCATGTGCAAGCGATCTGACTGAAACTGGAGGACAATGTGAGAAACCTCGGCAATAGCGGGGTGCAGGATTACACTTATGTGTGCGAGAGCTGACAAAGCTCAATTCCCAAATCTGTACATGCTCACACATAAATGAACACTGATTCTTCAATTGAGCTTGTGCCCAAGTTTAAGGTTGAGAAGCTTTCGAATAAACTTGATGCAAAATAGAAATCCGAAATGCAAGAATTCAAGAGCCACGAGCCTTTATGAAAAATCAGCAGTACTTTTTGCCAGTTGAACCCAAACTTTAAATAAGGATGACTGATAAAAAGCACTGATTGTTTATTTTTATTAGTTATAAAACTAATGCTCGTGGTTTTATGAGTTACTTTTATGTGGGGGATACTGTTGTTGGGGTTTTCATGTTTGACGGTGGATCAGAGTGAACCTGATGCTGTATTATTTGTGCAAAAGTAGCCAATGCTGTAATAATATGCAATATATTAATAAATAAAAAATAACCGTAGGAAGCCTTGCGAAAGTAATTTTGCAAAAATGTTGTAATCTCCACCTTTTTTTAACACGCGCCAAGGTCATGTGTCTCATCTGTAACTGACTTCCTGGCGTTGTTAGGTAAGTTGCTTTAAAATTTAATGCTGATGTATGTGAGTCATATGTTATATAAAATATTCATGCAAGTTCACTTACAGTTTTTAATATTTCACAAGCGCAGTTGATTAGATTTACAAAAGCTTGTCGGGAGCTTTTGTCATTATGAGTTGGGCTGGTGCTAGGGAGCAACCAGGAATAACATGGGACCGGCGGCTTTTGGCTCTTTTGTCCGAAGCTAATTGGCATTAGCAGAAATAGCCACGGAGAAGGAACAGACCTTTCAGTTCCAGATTTGAAAAGTCTACAAGACGGAGCTCGAAATAGATTTTAAAAAACTACAATGCCAACTCAAGATTTCAATTATACACTGCAGCCCTCCACCTTTACACGCGAGCCTTCTTTCAAATTGCCACACGCAGGCCTGCTTCCTTCATCGATTCCTTGACAAGAACCCAGTATCAACCAAGGAGGCTCATGTGACCTTGACTGCTGCCTTCCATGCTCACGCTCGAAGAACAAACATCCCTTAGCTTACGGGCTTATATCTGCCAAATGAGCGACGCGCTCCAACGCGAGCAGTACGGGAATTCCCCCAAACAGATATTCGGATTCCCATTTTGCACGACATGAAGTTGTTCAGTCGCGTAAACCCGCTCAAACCCATAAATGCTAACAAAAAAAAACCTCGACTTTCTTGATCCCCGAATTTCGTAACTAGCTGATTGTTGATTAAAGGAACGCCGGAGGAATGAAAAGGTCAAGCAATTTCTTCATTTATTAATCCGAGAGAATGGGCTCATTGACATGCCGAGCAAGTCTTGCCTCCGGTTTAATTTAAATTTACTCTCTGACTTCCGTACCCCCATTTGCACTTTTAAATTCTTTTTCCACTCCACACCCCCCCTCTCCCCAGTCTTGCACAGACTGGCGCTGAGCTGTGCTAAAACCGAGAAAGTAAATCAGAGGTTTTGGCTGAATGTGCATTTCGAATGTGTCTGTTCTCTCGGTTTGATATAAAGTGATAATTTTCTTTAAGAAGGCTATCTTCCCCGCTCCGTTCCGCCCGCTGAATGGGAAATTTCGGAGCTTTTGTCTGCCCAAATGAATTAGGTTCTCCGAAGACTCCAAAGAGCGTTTTTTTTTTTTTTTTTTTTTTAAATATGCAAAACACTGATTGGAAAATTGTTTTTTAGATGTCACGAAAATGCATTTACCTTGCATTACCTTACAGCTTCTCAAGCAGATAGTAAAACACACCATCGCTCGAGACGCACTGAAATGATTTAGTGTCTTTATTGCTGTTTAATGCGTTTTGGGCGTCTCGTATTGACGGCCTCTAAGGAGATGCTCAACCAAAAACGTCAGGGCTACATGTCTATTTCTTTGATGTTTAAGCTTCTAATAGGGCACAAGAGATGTGTAAATTTGTCACAAATGTCTGGCAAGTGTGACATGCATGGCAACCTGTAAATATGCATGTAATTCAAATCCAATTGCAGATTATGGTATAAGAATTCCTCTTGAAACTTTTGAATTTAGGCTTAAAACCAACTTGTTTTAAAATAACATTTACAATAAATATATTTACCTTTTTTCCAATTAAATTCCCCTCATTGTTTATTAAGTTATTCTTTTATCTCTTTATTTTGCTGCTGTAGATAACCAGAAACAGCGGTTCAGGCCCAGCTTAAGCTTTTTGGAGTTTGCATGGGTTTCACTTTATGCAGAACACTACCAAACCTGGCAATCTTGTAACCCTTCTCTGCTTATCTATTCATAAAACATCATTTTAGATAAAATAATTGTAAATGAAATCACAAAATCATTCATAAAGAAACTACCAAGAAATTGTATACATTTTATGTCTTCAGAATTTACATAAAGCTTGTTTGTTTAGTTCCATTTCCTGCCCGCTTTTCATATTGAGGGTCTTAGGCTCCTCCTGAGGGATCCCCAGGTGTCCCCAGGGCAGCCTAAAGATTTTTAATCTCTCAGAAATGTCCTGGAATCTGCCCCAGGGTCTTCTCCCAGTGGGACATGCCTAAGAAAAATCCCAAGGGGGTCAACCAGGGGCATCCTTAAAGCCCTCCCAAACCACCTCAGCTGTCCCCTGGAGGAGCAGCAGCTCTAAAAAGAGGCTCCTCTGCATTGCTGAGCTTCTCACCCTGTCATAAAGAACAAACTCAGCACTCCTACATAGACACCTCATTTTGGCTCGTTTTTCAATGGTCATTTTCTTTTGGTCATTACCCAAAGCTCATGACCATAGGTGAGGAAGGGGATGTACAGCGGCAAACAGAGAGCTTTGTCCAAAAACCAAGCCCCAGCTACAGATCCCACAGGGCTGCTGATGCTACACCAATCACCCACTCCCATTCTATCCTTTCATCCGTAACTCTTGAACAAGACGGTGAGATACTTGAGCTCCTCAATTTAGGACAGCCACCCCAAGCATTCCCAGGCCAAAAAAGCAAAAAGCAGAGACACCACTCTTGGTCCTCCTAACTGCACACCCTCCAGTCTCTGGCTGCACTTCTATATCCTGTCGAAGAAAATGGCAGACAGGAGCAGGGGGACAAAACACAACCTTGCCAGAGAACAGATACCCACCACAAATGGATTCGGCTTAAGGCCGAGAATAAGGATACAGCTCAGACTGCGGTCATAAAGGGAACCGATAGCTTGCATCAGTGGTTCTGGTACCCTGAATTCCTGCAGCACCTTCCAAAACACAAAGGTACACGCTTGTATGCCCTTTATTACTGCGCAAAACACATACAGACTGGGTTTGCATGTCCTCGGGACCCCTCACATACCTGCACCACGAAGAAGAGTCTTTTTGTTGCCTTTTCAATTTTCATCACTTTCTTTTAAACTTTTTTACTTTCTGAATGGTTTTCAATGTTGGCACAGCTGTCTGGCAACTGACATAAAAGCAAAGCCACTGGCCTGCGTAGGGGGATCTGCTTGCATTGTGTGATGCTGAGCATCACAAAGCTGGTGTTCTGAATAGAAATTTCTGTTCTCGTGAGCCACTTCAGCACTAGCTAACAGCTTGTTGTGAATTTTAGTGTACAAATTGCAATTGCTTGTAACTCAGAGTTGCTGTAAAATATACTTCATTATGTATACGTGGGGATTCTGTAACCATAATTTTCAGGTTATCCCCAGAGACTGTGAGAGCCTTGTTTTATGCATGTGACTTAAAAAAAAACATGCATGCTGCATTGACAGAAGACCAGGACTTTCCAGGACAGCGGGATTTCAAATAAATGCCAAAGTGAATTTGGTTTCAAACTCTTCAAATTCATTTAAACAATTAAAAGCAGGACAGACTCAACTTAACTGTAGAAGCTTTGGCTTCTTTGTTCTTTGTCCATACAGAGTGAAACAGAGTACAGACAATACAGACAATTGGTATAGCACGAGAAACGGACAAAATAGATTTTGCTAATTGTTTAGAGAACATTGGCATCGGTTATGAAGTAATGTTCTGTTGCTACAACATTTTATGGCATATCCCTTTAATGTGATTAATAATTTCATTCAGTTTTTGTGACTTGTGTGATGGGGATCTTGGTATAAAAGGATAACAATGGGACTTCTGTGTAGAGAAAGAGAAATGATTTTTTTATCTTGAATAAATCAATAAAAGAATATCCTCTGGGGGGGTTACATCATCAGTTGTTACAGCAGGTAGCTTAGTGGTTACCAAAAAAAAAATAACTTGGGTTTGAATTCCCACTCCTGCTGCACTTGAATTGTTTTAATACTTTTCTGTATAAAGAGGTACATAACTGTAAAATGATAAATAACTGTGAGTGGTACCTTAACACTTAGTCGCTTTGAGAAAAGTGCCAACTGATCGTCAGAGAAATAGGGATTCAGCTAAAGATGATGATGATGATGATGATGATGATGATGATGATTCTTGGGTATTAAGCTGGGATTGTCCATTCTCTTGCACACCTGTTCTCCACCTTATTCTTACTCTATTCACTCTGTGTGTGGCATTTCATAATGTCAAGCAGAAGATTGCCTTGACAAGCATGGAGACACATGCATTGCTGGAAACTGACATGATTCATATCTTCCATTATGGAAAAAAAAAATGTTCTGCACTGGGCCTCATGTACTGTGGCTTCATATGGATTAACATTTGGTCATCTGTTTTTTTTTTCCCCTGTATATCCTCTCAGCTATTGCACAGACTGTACTCAACATACGACTCACGGTTGCAACTATTGGTAATAATAATAAAAAAAATAATAGTGATAATAATTTAAAAAATGAATGAAAATTGGGGAAAAAACAAATCTGAATGATTTCCAAAGGTTCTACTATGTGAATGAGCATTTTATAGCCAGTTAAACTGTGATACATGAACATCTTGTAATGTATAACATACAGCGCAAGTACAGTACACAACTTCATAGTGTGGTGATAGCATCTGCTCGCACAGTGCTAGTCGTTCTCACGACTGCCACTGTATCCGGCACAGTGTCCATCTCTGCTTCTACACCAGGTGCACCACTGATCAATGACTGGCCATCAAATATCTCGGGCGGGCTTACAGAAGGAACAGTCATGTTACTTGAGATTAGCACATCTCACTGTCAAATGGCAAAGATTACTTATTTATTTAAAAAGCACTTCTTAAATAAGAAACTTTGGTAACAATACAGTACTGAATTATTTAATAATGTATAAGTAATATACTATACTGTGGCCAGAAATATGAGCCAAAAACATTAAATAATGTTTGAAAAGAAGTTACCACACAAATAGTTGCTCTGTCTTAAGTATGATCTGACTTACAAGCAATGCAACCATAAGTTGAGGATAATCTGTATAAGCTATCATTCCTCATGGTTTCATTATTATGCAGATAGCTATTCACCCTCCTGTGCACATGAATCACCAGTCATATAACTTTATATCTACCTAATAAATATGACTGCATAGCAAATGTTTGCAACATAACCTGGCAAGATAGTGTTACTGTGAAAAACTATAATGACAGCATCTAGAACTGTCATTTCATCCTCAATTACGACTTAAACCTGTCTAAAGAGATAGTCTCAATCACGTCTATAGATGTCTGTTTTTACAACCACATATCACTAATCGGTTATTTACATCCTCTCTTGGTTGGATACTGAGAAAGTATGACTATAACATTTGTTTTGGCAATAAAAAAGGTTTACATTTCACCGCTTCCTTGTCTTCCTCCATTAGGTACCAACTGAGCCATGCACAGCATCTTTAAAACTTTACTCCCCAATAAACTGCAAGAGGAAAAACTCTGTCCTACTAGAAGCTAATCAAACTCTGCATCCCTTTATTATAACTCTTGCTAAAGAATTTAGAATTAAGAATTATTTATTGTTAGACTTGCCTATAGAACAGGTACACAAGAGAGAACAAAATGAAGTTTCTTGGGTCTGCATTACAAAGCGCACTTAATAGGATAAAAAAAGTAAATATTGATAAATAAATAAAAAGGGTTACAAATATAGATACATATAAAGATAAATAAATATTAAATGTTATAAGCATCAATAAATAAATATAAGAGGTAATACAAAAATAAAAAATGTAATATAGAAGAAATATGCAAATGATTCAGTGCAAACATAAGTTGTGGTTAGTGGTGGTGGTGCTGACTGGACCTAAGATGTGGGAGTCCAGCAGTCTGACAGTCTGTGGTAAAAAGCTGTTCCTGAGCCTTGTGATTTTGGCCCTCATTCTGCGACAGCATCTCCCAGATGGCAGTGGAGAAAACAAGTGCTGTAGAGGGTGGGATGGGTCTGAGGTGATGGCCAGCTCTCCTAATGCAGCACTTGTTGTCTGGTGGGTAGTAGGGTGGGCAATCTTCACTAGCCGCTATACCGGAGCTCTACGGTCAGAGATGGTGCTGTTCCATACCCGACTGTGTTCACAATCTTAGGACATACTGCATGATGCTATCCACAAGTCATACCTTGTCTCGTTCCAGGTTTGCGCTTAACTCAGCACAGTAGATTCCCTTCCATCCCTTTAAACTGGACTTCAATACTGGATTAATATGATCACATGTGAATTTAATTTTTATATTTTGTCTACTATTAGAATCTCCTGTTTCAAAACCCTCCATTAAAGGCCACTACAAGTACACGTTTTTCTTTTTTATGTTGTTTTTAATGAATACACCTACTGTGTTGCAAGTAGTCAAAAATAAGATAAGGTAAAAACTTTACTGATCCAAAGGGAAATTCTGATACTAATAACATGCTCAGTGCCACAGAGGAGAAAGTCAATAAATAATTAAATTAAATTAAATATTATATAAGTATGTACTTGAAAAAAAATGTGTGAGTACTGGAGAAAGAAGAAAGTCAGGGGAAAGTAGAATATTTGCTCATCAGATATCTGTGTGCCCTCCCTACAGAAAGGGAAATACTTGCCAAGCTATAAGCATCATTTATCGCCAGTAAACTTTTAACCTATAGGTGCTGGTTTACCCTCCAAAAAAGGCCATTCTGCACTGCTCCTGAACAAAGTTTTAAATCCGAAATGAATTAAATCTATCCAATAAGTAAATGACTAAAAATTGACAAAACAGTCTCAAAGCAATAAGGAACACCATTTAAATAATATAATTAAAATAATATTTTTTTTCTGCTTCAGTGAAGTCTTGAGAGCAAGGATCCAACTGACTCACATATCTGTGGAATGACATGGAAATTCAGAAAGTTAAGTGCTTGCTGCGTAAGTTTCAATGCTATGTGGATGAGGTTGAAAGACTAAATGAATTTAATTCGATCAAAACAAGGTAAATTATACCACTTAAAAGTTGCCAAAATTTGAAGTGTTTTCCCTTCTTTTAAAACGCTCAGCTTAACGGCTCTGAGAAGTGCTTGAATTTTAATGTGTGCAACCCTGATGAAAAACTGCAGCGTCACTCTTTTTTAGGCTAATATGTCAAAAAAGCTAGTAGAGCAAACAAGTCTTTGTTCTTGTTTAAGTATTCCTGCTTTTTGATTTAACTAGTTTTCATTTTGCATGATTAAAAATGTCAAAGGTATTGTATAATTCATTAAAATAAGATGTGCATCACCCGATTTAAGTATGAAACCTACTTTGCTCCCAATATTAATTCAGGAAGTGAGGATGGAACACAGGGAGTATCACCAAACCACATATAAAGACACAGGAACAAGAGCAACGATCAGAGATGGAATGGGTCACAGCCCAGGAGAGCACCTCAGCTTTCCTTACTGCGGTTGAAAAATAACTTGATGTGAGGCACCTTTTGCATATTTATCATTGCAGTTGAAGCCTTTTGGTCCAACCCAAAGGAGACCACCGCTGAAAAGCTGTCCCACAAAAAAAAAGTCATGAATGACCAAGAGAACAAAACATTATCTTTAATGTGGTCAATAAAATGTCAGGATTAGCTTTAAAGAAGTGAAAATCAAGTGAATGCTGTAACAAATGGGAGCACTTGCCCTTTTGTGGGCTTTCAATTAGCAAAGGGCGAGAGAAGAATGGAAGTGCAGAGGCTGGTTAACAATTGTGCATGGATGGAGCAAAGCTGTCACTCATTTCCTTTGGCTTATTCCCTTGGTTCCCTGTCTGTTTCAAACACAGGATTAATTTCACTGAACCCGTCAAGGCAGTTAACCTTATTAGTTAGGTTGCTGCTAAATAGCAACACTTTTGGAAGATGCTGAATACATCCATGGGCAGCGTCAACACTATGAACTACGTTCTGCCACACTTATTCTGCTCTGAAACATCTTTGGGTTAAATGTGAGGTGTTGTGTTATAGCAGGAAGTTGTGACTGAAGGCACGGCAATGGTTTGAAGGATGAGTGACAATATCCTTCCACACCAAATCGTCCCCATTATCCCCATTTCAGGTCTGAGTCTACCAATTGCTACTCAAGACCTTTTGCTTGGGTTACAGTTGGTTTACTTTGAGTGGTGAGATCACCCTTGAAGAAAAACTCACTATTATTTCAATACATTAAAATTTCTGGATGTGTGCCGTGACTAAACCCAAAACAGCGACATTTATGATGGGCTGATGTTTTAAAAACGGCGCAGCGTGTCGACCTCCCGTGAAACAACGACTCAATATGACAGCCGCATGCTTGCTGTTTCTCTGATAATTCAGAATTTTCTTTCACTGCTCAATAATAGGCACACAATGCATAATTACACTGTGGGAATGGTACAAGCACTTAACCCAGAATTACAGTTAAAGCACTGTGAAATACATCTGCACAGACAAGTGAGCAAGACACAGTCAGGATCACATACTCGCCACCTTCATTCCAATCACCTAAAGCTGTGTGAAGTTCTTACCGTTTCATTCTGCAGTTCAAGCTCACCAGGGACAGCAAGGATTTAAAAGGAAAAACAATGATTTGCCTAATAGGAGTAAGCACAGGGATGTAGAAATGTTTAAACTACCACTGGCGATGAAAAGGACTCCGATTTGCTAGCTGAAAATTTTGTACGGTTCTTGGCTCGACCCTTTGAGGACCCTTTGTTTGCTGACAATTGCAGATGCTTGTTGACATGAGATGGCTCAGACGGGCAGATCTTTGCTTTATTCAGTGACAGTTGTTTTAACCAAAAACACATAAAACAATCCAACTATTTAATCAATCCCGTCATTTCTGTTTTTTCTATTGGTATTTCAAATCATTCTTGGGAGATGAAAAAGGGCCTCAACTTATTTAACATGATTTAAGTCATGAACATACCATCATATACAAACCCTAGTGCAAAGACTGGTGCAAAATATCTTTTTTTTTTTTATGCTAACTTGCATTTAACTCCCAAATACCTGTTTAAGGATCAAAAAGTGACACGATGAACACAAAAAAAAATAAAGTCAAACCACACCGAAAGGCCTGTTGACAACAATGGACATCTCCAGTCAAGAGAGAACTCAGCTGGTCCAAAAAAACTGCAAAAAAAAATCCAGCAATGGGGCAACCCTAATGTTTCATGTCACACGTGTCACAAAGTCTTTCTAAATAAATAAAACCTTAAGCATCGCAACTAGGCATTTTGAACACTTGAGCGAGAACATTTTTCTTTCTGCGACAAACTCCAGTATCTGTCGTCAAAGCTCTGCCCTTCTGAAAGCGCCAACATCATTAAGACGCCTAAAGATGTTCTGATTAATGTGATTGTGAATAACCTTCACATCCCTAAGGGCATATGCGTGATAAAGTTATACCCTCAACCCTGTGTTTTCCTCATGTCTCATTTTTGTAAGTTCTGGGTATCCAGAACTTCAAGAATCTGATGAGCTTTCCTTTCCACTTTAAGAAGAAAAAAAATCATGGCATTGATATGAATATTCCTTTTCATTTTGTGTTCTCGCTCCCAGCTGCCTCTGTGGTATTTAGGATTGGTTCAGGGTGGTAGCCTGAACTTGTGAAATAAATGACTTTTAGACATTTCTAACGCTCATTATTCCTCATTTGCCAGTTTCTTGCCTCTGTGGGGAATGGAGTGTAGCATTACTGGTGGATCACAATCTTTCTGCTCTTTTGTGAACCATTTAAGAGGAAGTGAAAGTCTTTGTGGTCCATTGGCTGTGACCCAATCTCACAAAGTGAGAAAAAGGGTATTGGTGAATGGGTTTCCTCAAAGCATTGTTAAAAAGTTTCAGCTTTTGCTGTCACATACCTGTTATAAACTCTAACCATTCACTGTGTGCTTGAACCTGAAAGTGTGTGTGGTTTCCTGACATAGAGAAGTCAGTTAGTCAGTTGCTTCCTCATATTGCACATCTTGCAATGCACCTGGGCACTACCCCTGGATGGGATGCTGGTCCATTGCAGGGTGCCCCCTGCTATACACACACACACAATTCAGAGTGTCCATCTGAAATGCATGTCCTTGGATTGAGGGAGGAGAACAGAGCATCCAGAGGAAACCCATGCAGACATGGGGAGAACATTCAAACTCCACAGACTGAGCACGATTCATTCTCATGCCGCCCACCTAGACATCACCAATAATATAACCTATGGTCGTGGGGTGTTTCATTTCAACATTAGACACTTTCACTCTAGTGAGTAGACCAGAGTAACATCTGGGTAACGTTACCTTGCACCTACGACTAATCACTCTTGATCCACAGCCATCCACAATAGATGCCCACTCTTAGGCATTGCTCACAGCTATCCTCCTTTGCCTATAGATGATATTCAACAATCTATGGGCCCTATACTACAGTACACTCCACTTCCTTCCTGCCCTTACCCTGATACTTGCTACAGGCATCATAAAACACAAATTCTTTAGAGCAGCATCTTGCCTATGCCATGTGATCCACTTGTAGGCTGCTAAAGGGTAACAAATACTCTGTTTACTACTTTGCCCATACAGGGCAATAGTGTTAAATATTTTGAGGTACACCAAGCCACCTGTGTAACATCTTACATTAGGACACATCAAAAATTAGTTTACATCTCATTTGTCAGAATTCTGCTTGTTGTTTATCTGTTTATTTGGCACCAGTGCAGCTTTTCATCACCTTCCTACCTTCTAACAAAAAATCCACTGTCAAACTGTCAATCTCTAAACACTCACAGACATACCAGATGTTTCAAGGGACTTTGCCAGTGTGCAAAGTGTATTACAAAAGCACCAGGAAATGGAAACTGTAGACATGAGAGAACAAGAGATGTGCCAAAGGGGTGCAGTGTCTTGAGCATGAAAAAAGCCAGTGCAAAGCACAAACTGGATTAGGATGAGGAACAAGGCTCCCTTAGTAAGTAGTGCAGTCACTTACTACAATTTTGTAACGTTCGTCTGCCTCAGTATTCCCTTTAACCTGTTTAAGAGGACGGGGACTAGGAACAGGTCTGCAATGAGGGCTGGTCGACTCATTGCATGTGTTCTCAAAACCTGACATGCATTCAAAGTACAGCCTGTTACTCTTAAAACTCCTAGCCATGCATGAACAGGAACTAATGCTACCAGTAAGGTTTCAACTATCCTGTTAAATCAAACCTTCACCACCATTAATATCTGTAGACTGCCCAGGGGGGTGGGGGGTGGCGTTGAACTGTCACCGGTGGTTGGACCTCTGAAGATTTATTTTCCTTCTTTACCTTCCTCCTCCA
The DNA here is from genome assembly GCA_018136845.1 of Heterotis niloticus. NCBI lineage: Eukaryota > Metazoa > Chordata > Actinopteri > Osteoglossiformes > Osteoglossidae > Heterotis > Heterotis niloticus. The sequence goes on from CM030891.1 coordinate 24,791,778, forward strand.
ACTACCAGCTGGCATTGTTGTCCAACTAGCACCATCATCTCTCTTTCTGTAACTGTCGTACTTGAATCCATTGTCCAGCACTCAGTGTCATTCTGCTAAATCCTCTGTAAAATATAAATTACATCAAGCATCCCAATGCTTTCTGATGTGCACCTATATGATGCTCATGCCTCAGCATCCACTTGACCGCCCGCATGTCGTATAGGCTATGCTGTAATCTCAACCACTTTTGCTGTCAGATGACCAGCCATCCATACATTTGTGCATGCACTAACCACTACTCTAGTCGTAAAATGATTAATCTCCCTTCCATTTCAGCCTCTAAGAGTCCGAAGAGCTTTGGGAGTCTCAATAACCTCACTCTCCCCATGCCCAGATGGTACTTTCCATGCCCAGATGGAAAATGCACCAAGAATTTCCCTGAAAACACAATCAGCCTAATATTTCTAACTTCCAAATTACTTAACCATGATTTAGTTGCATAACAAATAACATTATCATATAAATTAATGAGGGCCATGAATATATGCAATGTTGACCTCACAAGACCCATGTTGTTTTTCCAGGCCTCTTTATATGTAAGCCTTGCATAAAGACCTAAATTTATATGCCACAGCAAATATATGTGGATCAGATTCCTTTCATAAGTACCACAGAGTGCTGAGCTGCCACATCAGTGAGCTTGGGCATTTTAAGTATGGGATGAAATCCAACTTAATCTACGTGGAGTTTGATTGTTTTCCCGGTATCTTCATGGGTTTCCTCCCATCATCTATTTGCACCTGTAGAAGTGCTTGCTCAAAATTGCCTGTAGTGTGGCAACCTTGTGATGGACTGGAGCTCCACCCCACCTAGGCATTGTGCCGTAGCCAAGTGCCCAGCAATTCTGGGATAGGATCTGGACTGCAATGATCTGAGCAGGATTCAGGGGCTAATGATAATGAATGAATGACTCTGACTTGACTCTAAATACTCTAAAGTTCCAGCACAGTGTGACAACTACTTCTTGGGACAAGAGGGCTAATAACTGGGGGAAATAAGGGATGAACCACTGGTACCAGTTGACCAGGTCTAGAAACAATGTCTTTTCTAAATTGTTTGTGAACGGCATTAGGTCATAGCAACACAAAAGCAAAGAAATTACACTGAGGAATTGCATACAGTATCCACTTACATAGAGCAGGGGGTGATGGTCAGAGGATTACAATCTATCAGATGAATGAACATTTACAGATGTCTAATAACTTCCAAAAGCATGTCCATATGTCCCAAAACTGCTTCGAATTATCTTGCAGATCAAGTGTTTATTTTTAAATGGGAGAAAATTAAACACTTCAAACAACCACATATTTACAGAGAAAAAGTCAGACGAATGCCAAAGGATTGACATAGATTTCCGTGCCAAGAATGTCAGCATGAACAACCTGCATTCTATTACTTCCTTAAAAAGGCGCAGGATGTCTTATGTATCTAGGCTCAAACTTGTCTTTCACCATCAAGAGAGCCCAGAGACCATACCTGGCTCTGCCCAAACAATTTGCTGGGTTCACTGTGATTCCAAGACATTTCAGCAATTTTAGGATGGCTCTAAGGTGCCTGCCAGTGAGTGAAACAGATAATGACATTGCCTAGTTAAGCAGTGGTGTATGATGTATGTGGGCAGGGAATCTTGTCCATGAGTCACTGGAATGTTGCTTGGGTCCCATGAAGCTAAACAAAATCACAAAGGCTGACACCTCCCTGGATTTTAGGTATAGGACGAATTTTCTTAGGTTCAGTGTCAAATAAGAATGAGCTGCACCGAGAAAGTTCAGGATTTTATCCACATGGGGCATTGACTGTGCATCAAACTTAGTAATGGGGTTGACATTTCCCTAATCTATGCAGTCTTACTGAGCCATTTGCTTTAGGTGCAAGATGATTTGGTTACTCTATTCACTCTTCAATACCATTTTTACCCCCACACTCCAATTTTGTGTAGTTCTTCCTTCACAAGCTTAGTTTGAGGACAGGGAGCAGTTGGAGGGAGTGGCTTTACCCAACTGCTCCAGGCTGAGGCTCAGCATGATGTTCTGTGATGTACCGTAGGCTGGAGCAAGGTGTGCAGACATCAGCAAACTCTGCATTCAACTTCTGTATGTTATTCTGTAGGCTTGGAGACAAGCCATTGCCAGCTCCCCAACTCTACACTATTGGACCTTCAGCCATCAGACCCACTCTCCCCATAGTCTCTAAGCTCTTTACTAGAGGCCAAGGGATGACCTGGAAGGGTTATTCCTCCTTGGGCCAAATACAGATGAAAGCAGTGGGTTAAAAAACATTTTCTGTGGACTTTAAATAATGGTGTCATGGCAACTATGTGTTTGTTAATTGTAATGAGGAATATGTGTTAAGGTTAGTATTATGTACAGTAGTGGTATCCAGGTGTGGGTGTGCACATGTTCATTATATTGTGTGAAGGGTCCTGCATGATATGTGTGTGAAAAGTTCTGTGCATGACTGTACACGGTTATATGTGTGTGTTATGTCCACATGGAATACGCAGACACTGGATAAATCTTAAACTATCTGGTTTACTTAACTGCTTAATTTATCTAGCAAAAGTATGTCCCTAAGTAACATTTGCAGTATCACAGATTCTAAAAGTGGATGCTGGTACAAAAGTGAATATTGGTAATAAGAAATAGCAAATCACAATTCATGCCAATGTTGTTGCGTTCATTCCATTTTAATGGAACTGTAATGACGTCTCACCTTTTTATCATAAATGAAAACGCAACTGGAATTTCACCGGAGTATCAGGAGGTTCAAGAATTGTGATATTTTGTAATTACGATAAACCCCCCCCCCCATCTAGGTAAGAGCAAAGGACGTCTGAGATGTTTTGCAGGACTTATATGCAGATTCAAAAAGACTCAAGGCTTTTATTATTATTATTATTATTATTATTATTATTATTATTATTATTATTAGTAGTAGTAGTAGTAGTAGTAGTAGTAGTATTAGTTTTAGTATTATTAGTATCATCATCATCATCATCATCATCATCTCTGGTATACACTGACCAGTTACATTAATAACAACAATATAATTAAAACGGATGATAATTGTTATTCTTTATGTCTTTCTTTTTTAAGGCCAGTTTTATGTAAAGGGACAACAATTTGACCATTTAAACAGCTGCATTTCTTACAAGAACACTTATCTTATAGGGTTGTGTAGCCTGCTTTGCTGCAGCAGGTTTCCTTCATATGGGATAAACAAGATTCTAAATGTAGGTGCTTAACCATCACTGCCATGGAATTATTTTCTTTGTTGAACGAGCTGAGAACTTTTTTCTCTGTTTAACTTTTATGGAAGTTTCCACAGCTACACACAACCTCTTTTAAATGTTGAAACACAGCTAATAAAAATTAAGCCTGTTTGCTTTGGAGAAAAAGGCACATTAACTCCCTCAATGGCACTTAATTCCTGCTTCTGTTTTAGGGTAATAAATGAATGATATCAATAGGAGATGGACCACAATACTAAATAAAAAACAATGATTATTTCTTTTCTGATGAGCTACACTTGTAACTTCAGCAAATGGTCATTCATTTTCATTGATTCTGTCTTTGTTTCAGAGACTCACCATTTGTCTTTCCGAGTTCAGTGGTTCCTGCTGTGTGTTTCTTTGCGGACAAATGCAAGGTTTTGTCATGATCACAGAGCAGCAAACAGAAAATAAGCCAAGGAAGACAACATTTTTGAGGATGAAAACTTCCCATAAACTCAAAAATGACTGGAAAATATGATCTAGCTTAAGTGGTTTCTGTCTTTCAAGGCTGCCATACCCTTTTTCTTAGTTATTAATCTTGAAAAACTCTGAGCAAATTTCATTATTTTTATTACTGATAAAATCAGCCATGCTTCAGAAATACTGAAAAGTGTCAGTATAATAATGAATGCAAATTTATGCATCAGTGTAGTGGACTGGCATGGGTGTATTTGGCCTTGTACCCTGTGACCTAGGACTGAACATAGGTTCCTAAGAATGACTGAATGAATCAACCAAATTTTGGTTTAAAAACATTTTAAGTACAGAATTTTTAATCTAAAACTTTTTTATTAAGAGTTATACAACAAAGATTATTAATATTGGTTGCTTGGCTTTATAAGGTAAATTAAAATAATGTGCACAATTCAATCTCTTCCTGTTTAGAGTATATATAGCCTAGCATGCAGTCCTTTAGGGAAATGCTGTGGACCACCATGACCCTGCATTAGACAACAGGCTATGGATAATGAATGAATGAATGAATGAATGAATGAATGAATGAATGTTTATTGCACAAAACTTTGCAGCTGTTCATGCATGAACTATAAGATATGTTCACCTAACAAAAATCATCATACCTTCTAAATCAACAGCCACAGGCTGAAAAGAGGGAGAACGAGGTGGAGGCTGCTCTCTTGCCACAGGATTGAACGATCCAAAGCATTTTCTTGCCATATGGTGCTTTTTTCCACCGTATGCAGGCCATGTAATACTTTTAGAAGGAATTTTAATTCAATTGTGTTGAAGAGCCATTTGCTTATAGATAAGGAACGGCAAAGGGTCCCTTAAGAACCTCCGCTGTGAATCTTCAATATGTTAGGGTGAGATAGGATCTCTTATCGCAGCTGGAGGACAGTATAACCGTGCTCACTCACATTTCCAATTCTTGGTGGATGTATGTGAGGATGTGGATTTTAACCCATCTCAAAATGTTGTTTCATCTTAAACTGTAGTTAGTGGCAGTTTTACATATGGTCACAGTTAAACATGCAGCTCTAAAAATAATATAAACAATCTGCATGTTCTATTGAGTCTTGTCTGACTCCTAGGCAACCATTGACATGGTTTTCAAGCCAATGAGGAACACAAGTGGTTTGCCATTGCCTTTTTAAAGCATTTTTTTTTCTTAGATGGGTGTAAAAGAGAGGAGAACCTGCAAACCTCATACATACCTCTGAGCTGGACTTGAACCCCACATCAGGCAAGCAGCCCAAGAGCTGTAAGACACCACCGCATCCCCAAAACAAGCAATAGAGTTTCGTAATCACTAGGACATAAAACATGTAAACATAATAAAAAATTAAACAAATTTACTGCACTGCAGGTAGTCCTCTACTTAAAACCTATGTGACTTGTGACAGTCTGGACTCATATGGCCATCCCATCAATTTTATTATATTCTTTCTGAGTCCTAATACAAAGTGTACACAAACATGCCTTCCAAAACTATCATCTACATTAAAAAGCCAAGGGATCATCAACTCCCCAAGAGATTTGGTACAGAGAACTATTGATACAGGCATGGCAATAATAGATCTTGATAGAGCTACAGCTCCCTCCACCACCACTACATTAGATTTAGAAATAGAAAGTGATAACAAAATTCAAATAACATTGAAACAGACAATCATTCTATAATTTAAGCCAGGCTTAAAAAGGTAAAGTCAGGCATCCCTTTTTCACTTTGTAAATAACCTCCACACTCGAGTTCCCAAATATCCAAGTCTCTGAGCCTACATGACAATGGCATTCATGCACGTTCATTTTTTATATATACTGTAAATAAAGTGGGTTTTCTATTGACAACCAAACTACTTTATAGTTAGGTTATCAGAATCGAACACCTTCGTCGGTTGGGGACTACCTGAATGAAGGAACCTGTATTTTCCTCTCGCAGTTTCTACATAGAGGTTGCAATTATTAACAACTGACTGACCAACTGAATGAATTAAATATTTTTTTAGAAGCTAATATGAAGTCAGGGGTCTTGTTTATACACCAAGGATTGTGGTGTCTGTTGCACACTGCTAGCTGGGAAACAGTTGTGACCCTGCAAGCAACTGGGACCAGTTGATGTGTCTATAAAAGTGACTGGTTGGTTGACTGTGAGGTGATGGTTGGGAGGATAGCCTGGGATTGTGTGACAACTGAAAATGTTGCCTTATTTTGTTGTCTGGATTGGTATTGCTGGCCTTACTGACCTGTGTCTGTGACTGCTTCCATCCCACAACAGGCCATACTGCAGCAAACTCCTTTTGTCTTGCGGATATACAACAGGACAAAAATTTTGCAGCCACTTTGACTCAGTTTCATTTCCTCTTGTTCATCAGAATTCTAGCCATCAACTGTCAGCTGTAAGAAACACAAACAAACAAACACGAACCGTGATTAACTTTATTTGAGCTAATTTATTTTCAGTTTTTTTGGTAACTCAACTACTAGACGATAGTGAGAACATAAATATTTTAGATGGATTTAAAAACATAAAAAAGTTAAAAATAAAAATGTGAAAATTGAGAAATCATAAGTGTATACCGAACTTGAAAATATATATCTATTATACAGTCTTGTAAAAAAATTTATTTCATAAGTAATAGATTGATTTTAACAAGAGAATAACATCATTTTGCCAGTAATGTTGGTGGTAGTTTCAGTTGTATGTAGGCAGAAAAATAATAATATATATATATATATATATATATATATATATATATATATATAATTTTTTTAAAATCAATTTTATTGCAAATTTGAACCTTCTAATGAAGTAATACTTTTGATTTTTATATGTCACTATGAACAATAAATTCTTTGAAAATGAGAGAACTATTATAAGAAGTTACCATCTTTTCTTTCCTCTTTGGTATCCAAAAAGGTACCCACATAATAATTTATCTGCTGAGCCATGTTGGGATATGTTGCACTTAATTGGTGAGGGCTGCACAGCACAGTGCAGGGCTGACGTTATACGTTATTCACATGTAAACTTATACCAAGAGCTTAAAAAAAAAAAAAAAAAAAAATTAAATAGATACCTTTTCAATAAATAAAAGCTTCACATGGTTATGTCACGGAAACACATAACTAATAAGCTAGTGAACCTTATTTCAGCAGTTATGCATGATCTTCTTCTATTAGCCATGGCATATGGAATAATTATGAATTAATGGGCAGGAACATCAAAAGAATTACATTCCTTCCTTTGTGAACTAAATCCAGTTTGTAATAATCCTTCATAATGCTCATTAATGTAAAGTATTATTGTATCGGACTTATTTGCTAATGTGGTTAATTTGCCGTTAATTTAGGTAAGGGAGTACAAATATATTTTGGCGGTAAACCCCAAAACGGAATTTCCTCAAGATCATCCAAGATAGTTTAATGAGAATTTAATGAGAACGCAGGTTCGAATTCATTATATTGTGAAAGAAACTAAACTGGTTCATTAAATATTGGTGGCAACAAGTAGCATAATGATGAAGAGCCAGCAGGTATCAGCAGACAAAAGGATGATACAACAGGAGCAACTGCATTCCTCATGAAGATGATATCTAGACTTTGCTTTTTTAGTCTAGGGTTTGCAAGGTAACACTGAAATATAATTGTACTTATGCTACTTGACATGAAAAAAAAAAACTTTGATTTTGAATCCCTTGTACTCAAAATCTGTTGTGACAAACTATATAAAGGCTGACAACAACTGAAGTCTTCTCTGCTGATGACTCTGGTGAGGTACAACGCAACCCGAGGTCTGCCCAACACTATTACTGGCACAGTGATAATGGGACCTAACCCACAGCCCTGGATCTGAGAAGCCTGAGAGCAACTCACTATGCCCATGTGCTGAAATCGCACATCTTTGTTTGTGCACGCGTATGTATGTTGTGCTGTCTTCTGTACACCCTGAGCCACTGGAAACAGAAGCCAAATTCCCTGCATGTGTGAGCCTCCGTGGCTAATAAATCTGATTCTGAGTTTGTGATCTAAATCTGAAATATGCTATAAACATGCTTAAAACATTATCTTCAAACAGTAAGATACCCTCCAGTAGTATCTTCTGCTTACCTGATTATAATATTTTGTATTACCATGGCATTTCTAACAACAAATTAGTGAGACAGGCGAGTTTCTACAATGGTAAGAATATTTGTGCATTTTTGTAGTGGATACCACAGCAAGACAGTAAAAGTAAAATTTAACATTTTATTATGCATACAGTTCAACAGTGAAATAATGCTGTGAATATCCCTTATCTTCATACCACAGACACACAGTGTTCATCCTCTGTTTGACATCTTAATATGTGGAAAAACAAAAGTGACTAACTGGCATTTGAATCCAAATTTCTCTATGTTCTGAACGGATTTACAACGCGAGCATTAAAATAAGCTGGATACCTTTTCAGAGAGAACATTTGATTGTCACAAAGTTTAAACTATGCCTTAAGATTATGCAAAACAGCTTCTTCATGAAATGTGACTTCTATAAGATAGATGAATGTTTATAACATAATAATGTATATAATATTTACAGAAGCCATTGTACTTAAGTTTGAGGAGTCATACCATGTGTCGCATGCAATGTATACAATGTCCTTGTGGTGTATGTCCTGTTGTTTTAACCACAACAGATTGTTGTGGATTTAAAAAAAAAAAAAAAAATTACAGGACATCGAATACATTTTTGTTTCCATTAAATGGATGCCTGTTAGTTTTATACAGATTAAAACACTCATTTAAATGGCTTAAATTTGTCAATGCAAGAAACTTAAACCTAATGTGCTGTTCGTGAGCTGTAACACTTTCACTAGGCAGGTGTGTCATTTGCACACTGGTGACAAGTGATCCTCAAAGCATGGGGTCACACTCAACAGCCCAAAAAGCAGCCAAAAATGAGCCGGATAAAACAAACCGGTGATATGGCGCTAATCTGTTTAGGTCAAACCTTCACGGTGTGAAGACTTTGCAGATCAGTAAAAGTAGAAGACATCTCAGTCTAAAAACCAACTAGTAAACATATGGTTGAACATTTTATAAAATTTTGCAAAAAAGAAAAAAAAAACATTAAATATGAAAAGCATACACAGCTTGACGTAATAGAGAAGCAAGATGTAATGCACTTGATTGACTTTAGTTGTGTAGTGTTTTCACCAACTGTGTAACTCACCTGGCATCTCGGGTATTGACAATGTAGTGGCTTTCAGAAATGTTGTTTCTATTGCTCTCAGGTGTAGATGTCTGAAATTATTGCCTGAAAAACTCCCTGTCCTGCTTCCTGGCTAGGAGACCTGCTTTAAGTTAACCTGATCAAAGCAGCTGCAGGGACAGGTAGTGTCTGACAGGGATGTTTTGCCTGAATACCATCATGTATTAGGATGCGCAGTATTTACTGTTTATGCAAGAGAAATGCCTTGCAAACCTGGGAATGGAAGCCTCTTTCCCTAGGACAGGTACGGTTTTGAGAAAAAAGTTAAAATTAAAAAAATGTGGGCTTATCTTCAACTAAGGCATAATAAAGACTTTTTTTCTTATTTTTCAAACAATACATTTTACACTGCCATATCTTGACTGATAAAATAGTTAAATGAACAGATAATGAAAAAGTATGTGAACCTCTAGGGTAATAACATCTTAAACAGCTGGCATCTGCGTATTCAAAATCAGCAGGTGATCCTCTCATTTCAGGTGTGAATTTCACCTGCACTTGTAGTGTTCACACATGTGCTTGTAGAACAGAATTCTGTTAAACTTCAGTATAAACAAATCAAAAAAGATTTCAGAGGACTTCAGACAAAGTTGTTGAAGATCCTAAGACTGGAAAGAGCTACCAGAGAATTTCTGAAGACTTGGGCCTCCATCAGTCCACCATTAGGGAGACAATTCAAAAATGGAAAAATTTCAGCACCACTACTATTGTCCATTATGCCACTGGGCATCTTACAAAGATCAATGCAAAAAAATGGTATGCAAACCTCAAACAGGTGCCCAAAATCCCTGGGGTGACAGCTATGGAGCTACAGGTATTTTACATGCTTGTTGACATGAGGGTTCATGTGTTTACCATAAGGTTACCTTTTCTGTCTATGGTCTCATATTTAAAAAAAAAAAAAAAAACTGAGCCATGCAACATGACAATGGTCCAAAACACAGGAGTAGATCAACAACAGCGGGGCCCAGAGAATTTCTGAATTTTAGAATGGCCAGCCAGTATCTAAAAGTACCATGGCATGATCTGAAGCAGGCCGTTTAAGCAAGACAGCCAAAAAATATATGAACTGAAACAAGCAAAAATACCTGCAGAGCAGCTAAATACAGCATTTGGTTGTGGCAACTGCAATTAAAAGAATTTATCTCAATATAAGGGTACACATTTTCTACAAATAACTTTTTGTTTAAGCCCTTTGTTCAGTAAAGATCACACAATATACATTTCAGTGTTGGTTAAATAAGGTTGTACTTGGTTTATGGTTTAGATGAAAATTGGATTGCGTGTTAAGAACCATTTCTACAGAAATAAAGATAATGCTAAAAGATTTGCAAATTTTTTTTCTTCCAAACTGTTCAAACCCACCATTGCATTTTTCTTAATTAATTCAGCAGAAGGCTCTTTCATGTATTTCTACACAGTGACAGACAGCCTATGGAAATCAATAAAAAAATCAATAAACCTACATTGCTATAATAGCTGCAGCTGCCTTATTAAAGTGTGAACCATTGAACTGCAACTTTTTCATCCTATTTGAGAAGATGAAGCAGATGATTTCCCTCTAATGGAGGGAAATTATCATTGCCTACAGAGTGCTAGGGGAAATTCTTAGGGAAATTTTAGCCTTCACCAATTGCAAAGATGAACGATGAAGTCCAAGTGGTCTTCAACACGTATTTGATTAAGGCCTTGTGACCTGTTATGACCGCTTAGGCCATCCCAACAGAGCAACTGCAGAACCTGCAACACTGACTTACACTCAAGTCAACTTCTCAACACTGTTTGGTGGGTGCACACGTAAACATAGCATTAGCCCGTCTGCGTGTGCAAAATTTGTTTGTCGTAGTTACTGTTGGGGTTTCACGGTGCACAGAGTCTGCTCATGCCGTTCCTGCTGCTGTTCCTGCTTCCGAGCTACCAAATAGAGGCAATGTTTTTGAATCAACTTTGTCACCCAGGGGAAGAGACCACCCTTGGAGCCTACCAGTCATAGGTGACCATTCACTAAGCTTCCTCATACCATGGTTACTGTGAAGTTAGCTGACTGATGTTTTTCTGTGTTACACGAACGTCTATTCTGCAATAGAAGGTTCTGTGTTCAAGCATGGCTGCGGCAATTGTGGTATAACTGGGATACAACTTATGAGGAGCGGAGCTTCATATTTATGAGGGTTTAATGGAGATTTACGGAGTTTATGAAAATTGTCTCACTGACGGACTGATGAAGGTCCATGTCTTCAGAAATTCTCTTGTAACTCTTTCTATTCTTGGGATCTTCATCAACTTTGTCTGAGGTCCTCTGTCCATCTTTTTGATTTGTTTATACTGAAGTTTAACAGAATTCTGTTCTATAAATTTATGAAGAAGGAAAGCTGTGAAACCCCGTGTGGAGCAGTGAAGGCTTCTAGCTGTACAGCTTTTATACTTTTGCAATACATTATGGATTTAACGTGTGGGCCTGTACATACTGTAAATATTGAAAGTAAGTTTCACCAGAGCATTAAAACTCTGTACTAGCCCTGGATTCCAGTGTCTGTGACTTTGCCACTGACAAAACCTGTGGGGCCTACATTGTCTCAATATGACCCTTTCAGAGGAACGACTGGTGTTACACCTATTTACTGGCATTTCTAACTATATACAATATTCTGACAGCTGTTCTTTTCTTCTCTAAAATAATGTTGTTCCTTAGATTATTCTGCCCCTCCAAAAAGTAATTCACTTTTCCATTATATGTATTTTGGTTTAATAATTATGAGAATAAAAGCTAGTAAAGTTGCCATCTGCCAACCTCTTAATCCCTCCTCAGACCAAACGTGCCCTGGCTTCTCTCAACATAAAACCCGACACTTGCTGATTCCCAGCAAGGGCCCTACTGCAGAACACTTGAACAAGCCATTTAACCTGAATGGCCCCACAATAAATGGACTAAACTAAGTGATTTTGGAAAAAGCAACAGTTAAAACAGTAAAATAATTTACTAAAGCATTTAACTTTCAACACAGCATTTAACACAAAACCAAGTGACAAAATAGTTTATGACCATGTAAACTATAAATAAATATAACTTATTTTACTTAAGAATGCAACACTAGGGAGAAAATGAAATTTGCTGTTCAATTATTGCATTTTAAAAATAACGGCTTATACCAGCACTGAAGAACAAAGGTCAGCCTGTGTTAAAGATGGAAAACAGCACTGTCAAACTCACAACTCAAAATTGAAAACTTACAGCAAATGCACCTAAATGGTGCAAAACCACTCATTTCTGTATTTTGAGTACACAGTGTGTGTCTGTGCACCAACGTGTACAAGACTCTTGAGTAAATCAATATATTTTGTAATTGCATTTTGACTTTTTTGCAGTGGCGTGTTGTGCACAATGGGGTGTCAGAGTAAAATCCAGTAAAATAGTTTCTGTGCAAATTATTCCAGAAGAATTTGTGCAAATGTGTGTTACATACATAATAAATGGCAGTGGCCTCTGGTGGAGTGATGAAGTCAGATCTGATGGAGTTCATTTCTCAGAACTCGGAAAGAGAGACTTAAGAAAGTCTAGAGAAAATGAAAGGCATGGGGGCAGTGTGCTGCAGATGAAACACCGGCGCACGTCTGGATGCGTGCTCAAACCCCCTGCTCCATTGGGTTAATGCTCAGGGATTAGCTCCTGTCATGTGTTGGCTCAGTGTCTGACCTCAGCTCGTAGGTGGGTGTTCATCTGTTCAAAAGAATGAATCCCATATTGTGGCATTATTCCAGGGGGTATGTTCACACACTAATGGGCTTTTTTCTACCATGGGTACAGTGTTTCTGTTGTGAGGATCACTAATATCCTTAAGCATGAGCAATAGAACAGACATGATGTGATTATAAAGAAATTGGCCCTTGCCCCCCCACCCCCCTTTTACCTTGAAGTCCTTGGCTACACATGGAGTAAAAACTTGCACAATACAATCTTGCTGAAAAACCTACCACATGGATCACAGAAAACCAATTCAAACAAGGGGTTGCCATGAAAGTATAATGTTTTGTTGCCCAACCAGACTGTGGTTTCAGTTTCAGTATTTTTAAGTGTTGCTTTAATTTGTGACTTTTTTCAAGCAGCTGCCAAGATCTAAAAAAATTCAGTGAAACTGGGAATAACATACAACTAGTTGTCAGGGCACCTGGGGACCGTATAATCTGTTTAAGCAAAAAGCTCTTTGGTTATGGTCTTAGTAATGACCCTTATAAATCTGACAAAAGACAATGTACCATTCTATCTGCTACTGGAAACATAACACTGAAGAAGATATGGATGGAGATGTACTGTACTTGCTCACCTTGTCTGCTTGTCCTTGTGAGGGTTATGGCAGTACAGAGGCTAGCCTGGCAACACAAGGCATGAGGCCAGGATAAACCCTGGAGAGGATGCCAGTCTGCAAAAAACAGGCAATCTATAGTCTTCAGCAAACCTGAAACACACATCTTTGGAATGTGGGAGGAAAATAGAGCACCCAGAAGAAAACCATACAAGGATGAGGTGAATAGATAAACTCCACTGAGTGAGCTGGATTCAGACCTACTTGCTGTGCCACTCTGCCACCAGGAAATATACTTTTGAGTCCAATACTGTCCCAGTGCAGGTGTGCATGGTGGTTTCTTTTCCATCTTATCTATTGATTTAAATGTCTTGAGTGACCTCTTAAATGGGTTAAATTGCTCAGCTGAAATCACTTTAATAAGAAAGTGTTAGCTCCGGATTTGAGACGTATCCAGTTGTGTTAAAAGAAAATTGAGCTGAGGAAACCTGCTATAGCGAGGGTAGCAAAAAGCTGCCACTGGCACATTTTTGTTAATACAATTTTCACAGTAGCTGAAATACACACTGCAGTTCAGTGACACTGAAAGACACAATGAAAGCCGCAAAATAAAGATTTATTGTTGCATTCTAAGCATACTGTGTAGGTATTCACTATGATCGCTGATAAGCTGAAAACATATATTTGACTTTCTACATTTCATGAAGAAAAAAAGTGCAGATATTCTGAGAGTAAATTGGCTATAACATTGTAACAATCTCTTGGTATCAAAACTCTTAACATCTACATTTTCTACCTGAGGTCATTCCTGTTAACTATTAAACTCTACGGTAATTTTAAAGCAGAAGTGAACTGCTGCTGTCTTTGGTTATGTCTGCTGGTTTGTTCATTTTATCATTTATTTACTGGCTGATTTATTTACTTACTTACTTCATTTGTTCACCTCCTCACCTGGAATAGACAAGACACCTGTCCATTATTTTTAACCCCTGGAAGCTGCACCTAATTGGTTGAAGTACCAGCAAATTGGGATTCCACTTGAATTAATGTTTTCTGGGTGAAGAGGAGAAGATTCTCTGGCCTTGAGAAGTTCAGCCATTTGCCACTTTTTCTGCTTATGCTTGTTTTTTCCATAAACAGTAGAGAGCAGTATACTAAGGTCACAGAACACTACATTTTGGATTTAACACCTGTGGTACTGGTTTGTAGGACAAAAGGAGACAGATAGGGCTGCTTCAGTATTAGAACCAAGTCATGCGTAACAGTAAGCAGTGGTCAGAACAGACCTGTATGCTCAATTTCTTGTTTCGTGGAGAAACAGACCTGGTCCCAAAGACAAAAATGGCTTAAATAGGGATATCATGGCAACTGTGTGTTTGCTGATCATAACTAAGAATGGTGTTCAGGTATGGGGCGTATACAGGTGTAGTGTTGTAGTGGTTTGTATGAACTGTGTGTTGTGAAATTCTGTACATTGTCCTGTCTCTCCCTGCATGCTAAACAATTTTTGGTTTGAAATGAGTGAGTTGTGTAATATTAATATACAGTAAGTAGATGAGGATAAGTAAGTTTCTTTTTGTTTCCTTTTATTGTCACTATTGTCACTGGATTTCTTCTGCACCTGTATTGCACTGCCAAAGTAAAGTTGATTGTTGTACACTGCTTGTTGCCTTGTGAGTTCTTATACAAACAACTTGGTACAGTTTACATTACATTCCACCGTACCCCTAAGCATCCTTGACATGTAACACTGAGTGGTGCTAATCTGTCTGTACTATTTTTGTTGTTTGTTTGTTCTTATAGCTGTCTAAATGTGCTATTTATTTACTCCACTGTAACTCCAGTTTCTTTGCTATATATGTTGCTGTATTCTTTTACAGTTTCTTCAAGCTTAATAAAAACACTTTTCTAATCACTACTTACTGCAGTAAATGCATTTGTATTCAACTAAAATGATATGCAGCACAACGTTCACTCAACCTTAACACTAAAGGAGAAGTCTGTTAACTGAAGTTCCTGTTTTTTCAAGTCCATTGTCATAAAAGTCTTGCAGATGCCTTATCCACAGCTTCTGAAGAATCTTCCTGTACTGTTTTCATCCCATCTTGTGGTTTTGTTCAACTCTCTGAGATGTTGTCTTCCAGCATGCAGCATGAAGACTCTTCAGCTGCTTCATAATGCCGAGGTACAAATGAAGTTCATCAGTAAAAGCGTTCCTATGTTTCACCGCTCTTCATCTTGCGCCATTGACTTCCCACAGCTGCCTGTATCAAGTTTAAGACTCCGGTTAATGCCTACAAGACAGATACGGCATCTGCACCCTGAAACCTACAGTGCCTGATCATTGTATACATTTTATGTTTCTACACCTCTAGTTCCTTCTTGGCTCTGCTTCCCAAGAAGACCGAAACTAAAAGTCTTCAGGTTTTGGCCCTGATGCGGTGGAACAGAATCCCCCTCACCTTTAGAACTTCAGAACTGTTAACTCCCTGTGTTTGGGAAGGACCACAGAATCCATCAGAATGAGTGTCAGTATCAGCATAGTAATGGAAAGAGGCAAAAACTGCAGATATGACAACATATTCAGGAGAAACACTCTATAATTAATATTGGCAAAACAAATCCATGCTATAATGAGAAAAAAAAGAAGCTGATCAATTGTATGGGAAAAAAAATATTAACAGTACCCTTTCCAGGAAGCCAGTCCCAATCTTCTATCTGTACTGCAATTATTTTGACACTAGCAAAATAGAATATTATTATATTTCTGTAGCAGAACAAGAGAGTTGATGAACATAATGATAATACTAATAGTTTATTTATCAGATTATTTCAACAATAAAAATTCTAATCACAATACAACCATTTCTGAAGTGTTACGTACTCAATTTTAAAAGGCAGCTTTTATTAGTCTACCCCCCCTCCCCCAAAATATAGTTTTGTTAACAAATGGAACAAGAAAACAAAACTAATGGAACAAGTGCATTTCCCCTCCCCTGTCAAGCATGGTGAGATCCAAAAAGGCCTTCCTCTGCTGCAAATAGCGCTTTGGAATATTATTTATTTAATGGATACTGAATGGTGTTATAAGCTCTGCTGAAAGGCTATAAACTACATTTTGTGACCAGACACAGGAATTGCACCTGAGGATTCAAGGCCCAGTAGTATGCCTGTGTGTGGATATGCTTTCATAAGCAATAATTATGCACAGTAAGCATTAGCTATTCCTATTTATTGAAAATGAGTTTTCTTTAATGACTTGTTGTCGTCCAAAAATGAACATAAGCTCTACATTAAGTGTCTGCTGGGAAAGTAAATCAATTTGTCAAAACCCACAAGTGAGCTCATTCTTGAAAAATATTTCTCCTGCGTAAACCCTCCCTTTAACTGAGATCTGGTTAAAAATCCACTTTTTAGTGCTTAGACTTACATTGGCTTAAAGAAAACTGGCGGTGCGAAATGAAATATTGCTGTACTATAGTAACAGAAGGAAGTGGTGGGAATCAAGAAAAAACTAACTTTATTTAAGCATGAACTACATTGTTCTTTGCACTTGGCGAAAACAACTCACATTAGTCAAATATATCATTACTCTTCGGTTTCTAAGAAGCTGAGGTGAATTTTCAAGACGATGGGAACTCAGCTGTGCTGCTCTGGTCAGCTTGTTGAGCTGTGTTGCAGCCAAAATGGTTGTAACTCAAAATAGTTTAAAAAAACAAAAGCAATACAGGGTTGTATTTAGGCTGTGACACCTACTACACATCATTGGCCACAGAGGCAGGACAGAAAGTACCAGACAGATGGATTCAAAAAGGCGTACATAGCATACACAGCGCAGAAGATTGTGGGTTCACGGCCCACTCCTTGCTACCTTGTTAATAACAGTAAGATTACCTTGCTGCGTAAAATAGACCAAAGGGTGTTAAATTATTTGGATAATATGTGTCACCAAACAGCATGAGGTTACATTTTACCACTGTATCATGGGAATATTTAAATTGTGTTGCATTAATAGCATTTAATAAATAACATGTTAGAAAAAGTTACATTTCTGGCACAATGTTTTACAGAAAGTTGAAGGAGAACTTGGTAAGGCTAAATAAACAAACAAACGATAGATAGATAGATAGATAGATAGATAGATAGATAGATAGATAGATAGATAGATAGATGCAAACATATATTAATAAATATTTAAAATGTAACAGACACAGAAGTTGATGTCTACAGCAGCATCTCAGGTGTTGCTGTCAGTACTTTGAACTTAAAAGGAAAGGCAACCTCTCAGAGCTAATATTTATTCTGCATATTGATTTTCACAGTGGCAACATTTGCTAAAATTAGTTTGAACACAGAATTTCACACTTCCATTTTATACAGTTTAAATAGCAAGTATAATTAATCCACTTGTATTCTGGTTGTAGTTTTGTATAAATTTGACCTTTTGTGAATTCATATTGAAAAAAATGACTCGCGCAAAACAAAAAAGTTTGCATCAATTAACTCTGTGCCATAGTCAAGTTTGTTTATATTTTAAGCTGCTTTTTCAACATTTAGAAAATAAATCCCCAGAGGTCAGAATTTTAATGACAGAAATTACTTCAGTTATAAAATTATACATTATTAATGTGTAAAAAAAGGGAAAAAAGAACAGCATTTATTTTAGGTTTTACGCATTTAGCTTTTGGTATCTATTAATCTGGAAGATTCAAATATGTATTCAATATGCACAATATTTCACTCCAGGACAAAAAAAATCATCAGTGGGATCTGATCTTGTTACTAAAAACTTTATAAAATGAACTATACACACATTTGTACTCTTTTTGTTGCCTTAAGCTACTAAGTAGCATGACATGCAATGGCTGTTGCTGAGGAACAAGAATGTCGACGGATTTTCGCTCATTTGACAAATTTTGACTCGCGTCCGATTCTCGCTTCACGGACGTCCACACGAGCCTCCGTTCGCAGAGGACCATTACTTATTTTTCACATTCTGGGATTACAACATCCCATTATGGTTTGGCATCTGTTGTCTTCCTTTTATCAATTGACCGTTTAGCGGCCCGTGAACAGAAGTAGACGGAATTTCTCTCACTGGCTCTACCGCGTCCTGCGTCCTCGAAGCACGGGCTGGAGCTGGAAGAGTTAACTCCGTCCAAGTGGGTGAACACAATGTGGTTTTCCAATTTCATTTGAGTACTAATTAAGACGGAGAGAACCTGCATCCCAAGGGCAGCTCCTCCAGCAAAGCTAATTGAATCTCAGAAGCGTGAGTGATCTGCAGGGCAATCGGATGCGATGTCCATACTTTCAAATGAAGATGCAGGGGTGCGAGGGGGCCGTGTTGCCTGAATAAACAAACTAGATCCTCGGGTGTCCTTTGCTGTTCCTCTGCTTATCAGCATCACTGTTTATCTTCAGCACGACCACGAGGCCAGGGCCACACCTGACGTTCAGACTGTCAGCCGCCCGCGGTAAATCAATCAAAGCACTTGTCTGCAAAAATATACAGCATCATAACACTCGTGAAAATCCGTCCATCCATCAGTCCATCCATTGTTTATCGGCAACCTCTTGTCCTCCTCAGGGCCGCAGTGGTCAAGAGCCTATCTCACTGGGTGTTAGGCTATGAACCGGCATCCTGGTTGGCATGACGGTCCATGTCAATCTCTTAAAACCGCAGAAGAAATAATTTGTCACCAAAAGAGTAGTTCAGGCCATTCAGAAAGTGAAATCACCCTTTAGCTGTTGAAACATTTAAGCAGCTATGCACCAAAGATGCAGGAAATGGATTATTATTTCTTCTCTTATAGTGATTGGTCACTGTAATAATAGCCTCAGTTTGCTGCGTCTGAGGGCATGAAATTCGGTGCCCAAATTCTTTTCCTGCGGACAGAATATTTTAGCTGCTACCACCACTTGAATGGAAAAGGCCTGTATTGAAATACCATTGAAATGCTTGACCAGCTGGGCCAAGTCCCCAGGGCTAAATAAATGTTTCAAGTGCTTCTGTTGAAGTTTTGCCACTGGCTTTCTTTGCAAAAAAAGAGTATTTTTCTGTTTCCTGTTTGGCAGGGGGAATCAGACTTCCTGTCACCAGTTTACAGCCTGCAGAGGATGCTGCCACAGCCTCTGTCCCCAGTGCACCTATTGCCTCTTTTAGCTCTTCTACCTATAGGGTCAAAGAACATTCCAGTAACGGGTGTATTTGTCAGTTGGCAA
The DNA here is from genome assembly GCA_018136845.1 of Heterotis niloticus. NCBI lineage: Eukaryota > Metazoa > Chordata > Actinopteri > Osteoglossiformes > Osteoglossidae > Heterotis > Heterotis niloticus. Next base: position 24,811,326 of record CM030891.1, read on the forward strand.
AAAAGAGGTACAGTACTAATGTCTCCTTTTCAGTTGAAAGTCAGTAAAGGAGACCACAGAGGCCAACAGCCACTTACCCCAGGGAGTGCTAAAGTCGGCTCCCCGTCCACAGGAGGTGCTGTCACCAGTTTGTGTTCCGAACCGGAGGCCGCGGGCTTCAAGCTGACACCTTTTAGTGCGGCGCATTAGACCAGCTGTGCTCAGGTGCAAACAACCAGACTGTAAAAGGGAGCTCTGTAGGGCTGAGTGGGGAAAGACTGGGAGCCACTGTTTGTCCATTGAATTGAAGCCTTTTAGTCTAAAAATAGGTGTTCTTTTTTGTTTTGTCCCCAAAATGTTTTTTTCTTTGTTTCCAAATTTTTAAATCCTGTTTTATGCCTGTCCATATATATATAAAAAATATTTCTCTTGTGTACTCGCCTTCCAGAAATTGAACCCCAAGTTGGACAAGCATTTGATGTGGTGTCAGTTAAGTCCATGCCTCTTCAAAACAATGTCTGCTGTAAGCTGGACAATGACAGTTAAATATTCTGCCTATTTCCTTAGGAAGTGTTTTTAAAAAATGTGGAAGTGACTTTCAATAAATGTTTCCAGCTTGTTTTTTTATTATCTGAAAGGTAGCAGGGGGACTAAACTTAGAAACCATAATCCTTCAAAATCCTTTTAGCAGAAATGTGTGTACATTAAACAATAAGGCTAATGAAAAATTGGCTTTGCATTTAAATATCTTGCTTTAAATCTGTGTGGATGAAAACTGTGAGGTTTCCAAAAGGAACTTTCATTGCTTGGCATCATTAGGCCACAGTTTGATTTCAAATACGCAGGCTTGTGCACGAATGACAATTTTTCCTTACTGTCAAACAGCATTTTTAATATTAGTTGTTCCTTTTTCACAACAGGTCCTCATGGAGTCCATGTCCCTACCATCCTGGCAGCCCTCAGATGTCTGATGTGCTGCACTGTACGCATTCTGACAGTTTTGACATCTCTTTTGAGGTACATCCAAGACATTCATATGGCCATTTAACTGATTTCATACGGGAGAAACTGTTTTTAAAGATTATAATAATGCAGCGGAGGTTTTCTCACAGTATTTTCACACTTACAGATATGTGCAGCACTCAGTAGAATGCAGGTTTTTAAATTGTCCTTAGGATGCAGTGACAGTTCTTGAATATTCCAACTCCAAACTGTGAGCTGGCATGAAGTAGACCTGTACCATAGAGTGGGTCAAACTTTAATAGACAGCTCACCATGCCCTTACAGTGCCAGTTTTAGGTAGTAGTGACAAAGCTGGTGGTGGTTAAGACATCAGTCTCAAAGCTCAAAGATTTAAGGCTGCTGATCTGAGGGCTGCAGAAGTTTTGCTAAGGAGCACAGGAGAGATGTTGTGGCGTTTGGTGTGAGGACCATTTGATTTTACTTCTTTTTGTTCAGTTTCGGGTGTGGAGTTACTTTCCTGGTCCTTTCCAAAAAATTCCTTTTTCCTTCTTTCCTGTGACCTGGTTGGTCAAGCAATGAGGTGAATGCAAAGTTAGTGTGTACTCCCAGCAGGTTTTCTCGTTTTAGCAACAGTGCCAGGGCTATGTCAATTGGTGCATAAGTCCCAGGAGTAGCTGTTTACAAACTTAAATCTTCTTTTAGCAAAAATCTTTAACAATAACTCTTCTGTTCCTTCTTTCCATGCTTTTCATTCTCTATTTGTTTCTAAACTGAGCAACTTCACACAGTTGGCTCTGCTCTCAGCCATTCCATTGCCAGTTCAGCAATAGTGATCTTCCATTTAAAGTACAACAGAATAAAGTTTCAAATAACATATAATTTCTTAGCTTAATTCAAACACAATGTGTATCCATTTCGACTGTCCGTGTTCAAATGGATTTTTCCCATTAGTATTTAAATAATTATAGCTCCCACAATTCCTCATTTGCTACCTTGCCCATCAATTTCCATTTTACCCAAGGTAGGGTGAATATTTTTTCCTCCTATAGACACATTTCTATAAACATTCAGCAGTACAATCATATTCTGCAACACAGTAGCATCATATTTGGTTATTATACATCACATTTACACTCTATGTCTATTATAATAAACATGGGATATAAATGTGCCAAGCAACTTTTTCTGCCAGGAAGGGAAAGCTTTTTTAATACATTTTTTGGATGATATTAACCCTTTGTCTCATCCTCACAAAACTTAATATTGTAAAACTGAAAAGGCTCAAGTTAAAATGATAAACCAGGACTGGTGTAACTAGATCATCTATTTTCAATAACTTTTTTCTTTCATTGTGGGTCTTCAGTTTTCTTGTCTAATATATGACATTCGTGACTATAAATTCTAGATCCTGTTAGAAGACAAGACAAGCAGTTGGCTTCCTACTCCAGACATGTACATTGAAATTACTGATTCACAAAAATTTACATCCTTAACTTTCCATCTTATGGAAGTAGAACAAAGTGTAGTTTCTTTTGTTTTTGGTGACCAGTCTTTCCCACTGTATAAATGTATAAATCAAGACAGCACAGACCATTACCAGGACTGATCTGCTAGCCCTGCAGGACCTCCACACCCAGCGCTGCAAGAAGAAGGCGCTTACCATCCAGAGGGACAGCAGTCACCCCAGCCGCAAACTATTCTCCTTGCTCCCATCCGGAAGACGCTTTAGAAGTGATCGGACAAGGACGAAAAGGTTCTGGGATAGTTTTTTTCCCCCACACCGTAAGACTACTAAACCACTGACCCCTCCCTAGGCAGTGGGAACAGTCGATCGGGGTCTGTCTGTCTGTCTGTCTGTATGCCTGTCCCCCCATTGTGTAAGATAACCGGTGGTGTGTTGTTGGTGTTGTTGTAGGTTTGGTTGCTGTGTGCTATTGGTTTGGCTGCAGTATCTCCCCCCCACTCCCCTCTGTATATCTTCATATCTATTCTTATTTATTTACTCTCTTTATTTATTATTATTTATTTGTTTTCCTTTTCCTGATTGTAGTATTTATTTAACTTTCCTGTACCTTATTTATACATGTACATATTTATATTACTGAGGATGCCCAGAAACAAAACTTTTCATGGTGACAACACTGCTATGCTTTGTTGTTCACCCATGACAAATAAACCTTGACTTGACTTGATGTTCACTGTAAATTTATTTGCAAATAAGCTTGCTAGCTATTTCAGAAAAAAAAAAACTTAAATCAGTGTAATTTTTTAAAATAAAAAACTCAGTTATTTTTGTTTGCATTCGAAGTTTTTATATCGTTTCTCATTTGTATGACTTACTTGTGTGAGCATGAATCTCAGTACAGGGCAGTCACTCGATAGCATGCTATTCAGTCACAGAACACTCAAATATGTAAGTATACACCTTCAGCCTGATTTAAGCCACCAAAAGTCACCAATTCTGCTAAACAGCAATATAATCTGAAAAAGTCAAGTATTTGATGGAAAATTGTGAAAAAGGGAAGTACGCACACAGCTCCAGCCTGCCTGAATCCAGCAGCACTGCACTGAATCAGTTTGCTCACTATCATTCACTTTACTGTTTTACATCTGCAGGACTTTTTAAAATAATATGATTAAAAATGTGAAACATTATGCTACTGTACAGTCATGATTCAAAATAAGCAAGACCTGAAAAAAATGATACCATATGGATTATATATACATTAAGGTTGCAAACTGTCCAAGGAGGCTGTAAACACCATTCTTGCTCATGGTTGTCATTGTGTGTTTTTTGGCTCTTTGTTTGGACTCCTCAGAAGAGCTTTTTAAGTTCTAGTCTTAAAATCTGTCTAGAAAAAGCCATACCTATACCTGCCATACCTATACTAATAAATTAATAACAAGTATATTAATTGAAATTACTGAATGGTTTACACTGACAAGTCAATATTACAACTAGCTTTCTGGAATTTGACAACTGAAATAAACCAGAGGACAGAGCTCATGATGTCTGCTTTTTTTAACAAATATGCCTCTATGTTAAAAACACGACAGTGTTTAATAATCTGTACATAAACATTGTGTACATTAATGCACAGCATTTACATGTGCTTTGTGCTATAACAGAGAATTAATATCCATGCTGATATGTTTATGTGCAACAACAAATAATCAGATTATGGTTTATAAGCCCTTGTGAAGTATTATACGGGTGGCCAAAATAACATATGGGTAGTACATTTAAATATACTACTAGTATACTATGTATACTACTTTTTCACAAGGGAAGTGTGTCCAGTTCCCAAAAAGCCATAGGCTGAAATATCATAAATATGTGTCATCTGGCAAAATGTCACTTGGTATACACAGAGCAGGACAGAAAAGGTGTTTTGGAATGCCACCCACGGCTGTGTGGCAGCATGAGAAACTGGTCAAGAGGATAATAATATCAATTTAATACATAATGTATGATAACATTGAATATGTTTTCATAATCACAGTCCCTGGGACCGAAGCTCTTTGTCACTCCATTTGCCACAAGGAGTTTTCATGTGCAATGACAAAAAACAAAGGAACAGACAGAGGTCGATAGTTTGCAGACAATGCAGGTGGTCGCTCAAAAACTGCTGTGTACATCTTTATTTTTTAACCAGTAGATCATGCAATAATAATCCCTTGCTAACCAGTGTTTTGCCAACAATAAATTCCATGTACAAGCTGTCTGACTTCGCTGTGCAGCTCTGCCAAGCGCAGTGAATGTTTTCTGTCTGTTCAGTTTGGCAGAAAGACTCTCTGCAGACAGTTAAAATTATTTCTGTTTCATTGTTATGCATTGGTGGTTATTTTTACTATTTACATTGCAAATAAAGCATATTCTATTTGACAAAACAAATTGTCTGTTTAGGGTTAGTAGAACTTCCTTGTCATTAATTTGCATGACCAATCTGTTATCTATTGTTATGGGGGGGGGGGGGCAGACTCGGGATGGTTTGAGTGAAAGGTACTGTAGACTCTGCACAGGAACCAGCCCACAGGAGGGCATTCACCATACCCACCAGTTTTCAGTTCAACAGTTTTTTTGGAAACAATTATTGTTGGTGTGCAGGAGAAAATCTCTCAGAAAAAAAAAAAACATGTAAGCTTCACACAGGAGCACTGAGACCGATAGTGGTGTATAAGTAAAAATACCAAAACTAATATATTTTACAATATTTATATAAGTAATGAAAATACAGTGCACAAGAATGCTAAAAAGGAAGCAAAAGGAATACTGTATATAGTATAAATAATATCTGTTATTAGCAGCTGAAGTTGTGAAATGTTAATCTTAAGATAACTTCATACCAATCATAGCTCAGTGTTTGTAACAAAATCTTATTTGCTTATTAAATTATTTGAGAAGAATATAAATGAATGTCAAGTGAGTTTGGGTGCATCGAGATGACAGCTAACTGTAACCGCCTTATCTGTGTTGTTCATGCGGACGATATTTTGTGGCAGAGTTACAGTAAATCTGGTCAAACCAAGTATGTTAACTGGGTTGAACAAAGTGAGCCAATTTTAAAACTGCTAAAAAAACAACATTTAGCAATAACCCAGAAACTTTTAAGCCACACTGTAGCAACCTTTGTGACATTCCACTTCTTAAATGAATAAAAATGTGAGAAAAGTATAATTACCATAATTCTATGAAAATTATATTATTATTGATGCACCAATGAGTACAAAGAAAAAAAAATGAGCAAGATAATTTAATTCTAAGGACGCTGTAAGAAACGGCGCAGCCTCTGCAATTGCCCAAAATGTTATTCTCATATAATATTTGGGGCCCATACAACTGAATTTAATTTTAATTAAACATTGTGTAGAAAATTGAATAGATGAGAAGTTACATTGACAGCTCTGTCCCATGTCAATTAACAGTATGAAAATAAATGAATGCATATTATGTTAGGCAAGCTGTGGACTGCATTGCCCTACCATACTGTTGAGTTGTTTTAATTTTTTAAATTTTCTCCTTGACAGCATGGTGGTGCAGTAGCAATGCTTTCTCACAGCATACGGACTGCTTGGGTAGGGGTCCAACATTAAGTATACATGTACTCCCCATGTTTGTGTGGGATTCACTCTTCTAACCTCTGACTTCAGATTCAGTCTTGGTGGTATCACCTGCTGAAGTTTCCTGCTGACTCTGCAGTAGATGAGGTGGAGTACCGGTGTCTGACTGAAGACTTGATTTCATGGAGCGTCAGGTCAAGCCACCTCCATGATCAAAAAAGCAAAGGAGCTGGTGGATGATCTTCACTGAATTAAGTAACCCTTGCGTCCATGTACAATTGAGGGTGCAGACATGGAGGTGGCCCGATCCTACAAGTACTTGGGGGTCCACATTAATAATAATCTGAACTGGTCTCAAAACACAGATGGTCTGTATAAGAAGGAACAAAACAAACTGTACTTTCTTTGACAGCTCAGGTCCTTTAATATGTGCAGCAACATCCTCCACATGTTCTACTACCCTGTAGTCACCAGTGTGATGTTTTATGCTGTGGTGAGCTGGGAGAAAACTTACTACTGGTGAGAGGCACAGACTCAGTAATATTCTCAAGAAAGAGGGTTCCATCTTAGGTCAGAAGCCTGATATGGAAGAGGCAGTGGCAGAGACCAGGAGGAGGAGGAAACAACGGTCATTGACATTAGCTCACATGCCTTAAATGAAGTGATTGCCATGAGTTTTTTTTAGCTGCGAAGTTGTTCAACTTAGGTGTTCTAAGAATCACTTATGGGGTTTCTTCTTTCCCACAGCCACCCATCTCCATAACGCAATCCAAAAGTATGCTTGTGGATGATAAAACTTCATATTAAAAGAATTCTGCATTTATTACTGCTATTTATTGGTTACTTTAGTTCTTCTTCTGGTTTTTATTCATTGTTATGTGTATTAGTGCATGTCTTTTGTGTTCTTTGGGTTCAGTTGCATGGATGAATAAACTCCTATCCTATCAAATTTTCCTAAAACAGTCCAAAGACATGTTTGGAGCTAATTGTTTAGTCTAAACTGACTATAATGTAGGTGACTGTGTTTGTGTGGCTACTCTGTGATGGACTGTTGTGCCATCCAAGCAATAGTTTCCTAGACTGGCATCCAGTGACCATCACAACCTTGACCAGGATAAAACACTAAACATAAAATAAATAGACTGATATTTTCTTCTAACAATATTCACATTTAAGAAAAATTGGATAATTTTAAGATGTGCTTTTTTGTGTACATGTTTAAACATTGCTTTTTATTTCTTCACCTAAGGCCGAAATTTTTATGACACTGTCGGGATGCATTTTTTCAGTCAGCAAATTAAAATGAATTTTTTTTTAGATTACTGTTTCATGTGCTAAAACGAAACATCCAAGGAAAATGTTTCTTATCTAAAGTTAAAAATTCTCCATGAGACAGGAGGACTATTGACTTTTTTTGAACGGGTGTAAAGATTCACTGAAGAATCATGCATCTTAGATCTGTTTATTGAATGGAACGGAGAAGCCGTCAATACTAATAGAAATTTTTGTGTTTCGCTATCATACCTTTCCAGAACACAAAATTCACTTAAGTATGCCAGGTGTTCCATGTGGACACTATGGCACAGCTTTTGCATTACTACTGCGAAAATCAGATGTGCGTTTTCGATTTCATAGTTTTATATTATGGTTATACTGTAAATCGTGATACAATAGTTGTTTTGAAAGCAAGATGAACAAGGGCAAAGGTGTCCACCTTGAAATTTAATCTTGGGAAAAAAGTAAATTGTTATATAGCATTAAATATTCTGTGCTCATTTTTGGCCATCTGACTTTTTGACATCTTTTCTATCTATTGTCTCAAACCAAAAAGTGCAAAAACTTTAATCAGCTGTAAAATGTGTCAGTTTCCCCTATTTTTAGACTTTATTCTTACAGCACTCTCTCTATTGAGGGTGTGACGTGCTGATTTGGGTTCTGTTACTTGTATTCTTAGCCTTCATCATGGAAGGGACAGAAAATCCATTACTACAAAAGCTGCTTTGTTGGATTAGATTTTTTTCTCCTCTTTTGGGGGTTTGTTTAATTATTTACCTTGCTTCGCTCAGCAATACTTCCAGTCTCTTTTGCTAATAAATACATCCAGAGCAAAAGCTGAAAAAAGCACATTTTTTCTTTTAATTTTTGATGCGACATTAACAAAAAATTTAATCATGGTTTAGTATTCGTTCCTTCACCTAGCTGACACTTTCATTAAAAGGTGTATACAGATTTACTTTTTTAAATATCTGACTATTTAAAAGACCAAATTAAATTTTAATGTATTTCTTTACAGGAAACACGTATTGAAGCTCAGTCCCTTTTAATGTAGGTATTTTAGCGGACTGTGTACAATTGGTGGCATATTTATTATAATATTATAGGAGGAAGTTGAATACTTTCCAATCAGTGGGGAGCCACATAGCTGCACCCTTTAAGAAAGAACCTGAATTGCTTTGGTAATGGATTATTTTAAATTATTTCTGCCAGTCTTTAAGTTGTTGGTTGCTTAAATCTGGGATAAAGTCATGAAGACATCACCAGCGGTTTAACGGAAGACAGGCCAACATTGAACAGGTCATGCTGAAGCCTTTTGTGCAGACAAGTAAAATGCCTTTGCAACCTGGTTTCCGACTGCCTTACTGCAGCTTGAGCTCAGTTGTTGAAATCGTGCCTTGTGTCTGATTTTAGTTCATTTAGAATTTAGTGTCTGAATCCCTTAATCTCTTGGATATTGCCTATTGTACGCATTAAATGGGAAAAGGCTGAGGGTCTGCACCTCTTGTTTTACAGCCATCTCAAGGACTTCTTGGATCAGTGTGTTGGGTGAGGAAAGATGCAGTGAAGGGGTTACAAGTAAAGGATGCAGAAATTCCCTCAGTCAGGCCTCTGCTAGCATCTACTCCTATCTCTCTGTAAGGGCTGGAGTTCTGCTGAACCAGCTCAGAACCCCTGGTCACGTCTGCAATGGATGCCAGTGCCGGTCTGTAAAATATCTACAGACAATGTTGGCATAATTGCACAAAAGTAAAGTAACTGGTGCAATGCAAGGGAAAAACATATTTAAAAAATCCAGAAAAAATAAGAAAAACTACATTCAGGTTTCTCCTTTAGAATTTGAACCAGTTACTTTTTGGTGGGTCTCATAAGTTGGTACCCCACTAGTAAACATGCATTTACTAATCCGCAACACTGTCTTCAAATCTAAATCTGATTTTATCCGTTGACAGCAACTATTTTTATTTTTATTTTAGATTCTGGAAGGCGCGGTGGTATCCATGTTCAAAAATACCTATCATTTACATATTAATTACTGTTGGGAAAAAAAAGATTAATAGGCTGAGCAATTAAATTGTTTGGGGGGGGAAAAAAAAACTATTTCGAAAAGATGTGTGATAGGTCTACATGGAGAAGAAGGAGCCAGGACCCACGGAAGATGGAGGTCACTAGGGGTTGATTGTGGCTCTTTGACCCTGGGCTTAAGGGGGATCTGATTATCTTTAAGCAGGGAAGCTGAGCCTCGAGGCACACGGATATGAGTGCCAAAGGAGTCACAGAGGAGAAACGTCTGCAAATCATATCTGAAGGCAGTTGCTTTCTTACCAAAAAGCCGTCCATATTTTTGTTTATTTATGTTGCTGGTTGCTATTTGACCCGAATTCTCGTAAATCCCACAAGGTTATTCTTCGACATTTCAGCTGGCTACGGTTATAACGTGTGAACCTGTCAAAAACTTTGGTCATGGATTGCTGCGCTTCGAACAGCACGCACTCGGACAATGCGCTACGCCGCTGTACATTTTAAAATTTCATTTCTGTTGTCTTGTACTCACGCAAATACTCTTACGTTAGAAAATCCTTTCTTCAAAAGTAACTGATAAATAATAGCTTCATGAATGTTATAGCATCTGCTGTGCATTTCCAAGAAAGAAGTAAAGATGTGCGGAAGATCCGAACAGCTGGGGAGTCACTTTTGTTCTTTCCAGACTTTCAAAGCAGATTCGTCCTAAGCTGAACCCATTTGCATTAAAAGAAAAATGAAAGTGGCAGGTCCGCTGCCAGCGAGGATATCCTCGTCCCCTTCTTCACAGCAATGTCACTGCGTAGGTCCTTGGTATTCGTGAATCAAAGATGGAGCAACATCTGCTCGGACCCTCTGCCGCGGCAGATGCTGTCGCGTTCTGAGCACAGTTCGTCCACATATGGCCTCTGCGATCATCTGGCTTGCCCTCCACCTCGGTCTCATCCTACACCCCCTTCTCTCTCCAACGCCCTCCCAGCGTATGCCTCTATCGCACAGGGCTATTTACAGACGTGCACATGCGATCTGTAGTACTGTGGCAGACGCGTAATTACCAGCTCAGCGCTGCTGGGGGATGAGCAGGATGGATAATTTAACTTGTCTTCCCACTAGCCAGCTCCAAACTTCAGAGAGGACCAGATGTTCACTGATGCTGCAGGATCATAAATTAGCCTCTCTCCTACAGGGCAGCAGGCAAAAAAAAAAAAAAAAAAAAAAAAAAAAAAACGGGAAGTCTGAGAAGTAATATTTATATTTTTCGCAAAATTATTATTATTTTTTTTTCCCCCTGTGTTGGTAATGTTGTTTATTGTGCTGTCCCATCTTCCCTTTGAATTGTGATTTTCTCCGAAAATCCCCCTTGCACAAATTACATCCTGTTGATGTAACATTTTGCAATAATCCTAAAACCCTGCCAGCAGGCATGGAGAATTATTGTGATGTGATTAGGGTGCTCAGGAGAAGACTAGCAGATCGGGTTTTTGAACTTTGTTGTCACCTTCTACCCCACAAAGTAATCTCCATTAAAAGGTGGAGAAAGTGATGCCCTATGGCAGAACCAACCACAGGGACCTGGCACTTCCTGTTCTACGAGAAGATGGCAGTGCTCGCTTTTTGTTGTCTAGCCCCCGTGAGAACGTGCAGCAGAAATGTGCAGCTGCTAGACTGTGGCCTGTGATGCCAGATCAGGCCTTTACCTCCACCACTTGAGAAGGTCTTACAATTGCTCTTATTTCACAGCAGCATCTGATGCATCTCTGAAACAGGAAACTTAGCGACTTGCTATCAAAATTAATACCTCAAAAAGGCGTTTAAAAGTGGAAGAGAGCATCCTGTGACACTAAATGGCTTCCACCTTCCGCTCCTGATATAGTTTAGTATGTAGAAGAACATATTCACATGCGGTTCTATTTATTTTTCTTTTTTTAAAGACAGCAGTGTTGCATAGATGTGGAACAAAAGTATCCCATATAAAAATATGAAAAAAGTTCAAGTAAATGTACAGATTTATTTATTTACTAGACAGCTATCCCTATATTATGACAGTCTTGACACAAGCAAGAACAATGTGATATCTTAATAAATTCATTATAAAATAAGTTGGGAGTTAGGACATGATACAGAAATGGGGAAAGGTGGAACTCATGGTTTCATTAAGCAGATTGGAATAAAATCAAAGAAAGCTATTACATTTTGGGAGCCAATATAAACCGAGCCTTTTAAAATATACAAAAATAGACACCTAAAAGGAGTACACCTCAGAAATGACTGCGGATGCTTTTACAGCATGCTTTCTCCTTAGAAAATATGCCACACATCATTTCACAGTTCTCTAAGTGTAAATGATCACCATTAACTGTAACCTGTGTAAAAATTTCCCCCCGTGCGGATTCCTCTGTTTGAGTAATGGATTCAGTTTACGAAGAAAAGCCGGCTCTTTCAACTGACAACTAATTGGTTTCAAGGATGCGAAGACGATGCGGTTGCTAAAGGTGCGCCGAGGTCTCCGCATGGCAAAGCTATGGGTAGGAGCCGCTAATAAAACAAAGCGTTTATTTTACAAAGGATCGATGCGCAAATTAAAAGATTAAAAATGTCCATGAAAAATGTGATGAAAAAGCTATTCAATTACGTCACCAGTTCTATCCCTTTTGAGATTTTCTGTCGGCGCTTCAGCTCCATGCAGACGTAATTTCAGCTGACAGCAGGCAAAAGCCTCAAGTTGTGGTCTTTATGCCAAATACAAACAAGATTCTTTCTTTCCACAAGAAAGCGGAATAGTACTTCCTTTTAGTGCGTTCCATTACGTATTGAGTTATTCACAAACTTGCTTGTCACACACTAAACTAGGTTAAATTTATAAACGTTGGGGCAAAAAGAAATGAAATGTTTGTGAAACCGCCGTTTCCAACATAACGTCAGAAAACGGGGCTTTCAGGAACGCAGCCCCCCCAGGCTTCCCTTCAGTTTAGACTGGTGAGAGGACAGTGAGTCAGAGTCTGAAGGTACATTTTTGCTGCCATTTGAAAAGCTGCTTTCATTCTGGGGGGGGTGCCCTTACAGCAAAAAGAAGTCACAACTGGGTGACATTGACATGTCAAAGTGTAATCAGTTACCCTAAAGCATCTGAGCACCAAACAGGGAGGCTCATGCTTTCAGGGCAGTATGGGGCGCACGGTCCACGGGGCCCTTGAGGACGACACCATCATAGTGTGGAAGCTCTCCTCAGCCTCATAAATTTCCAAACTAGTTTAAGAATAACAATTATAGAAATATTAGTAGGTATATTAAGAGATGCAGTGTAGCAGTGGAGTAAGCTGGTGCCTTAGAGTGCATGGGCTGCTTGCCTGATGTGGGGTTCAAGTCAGGCTTAGGGGTGTGTGTGTGTGGAGTTTGCAGGTTCTCCTCTAAGCAAAAAATATGCCAGAAGAAGGCAATGATAAGCCACTTCTGCTCCACCCTGACTTGAAAACCACGCCAGTTGTTACCCAGGAGTCAGCAATGACTCAATGGCACTTTCAACTCCACTAGGAACATTGCAAACCAGGCCAAATACCCAAATGCTGCAATTTCTTCCTAAATAATCCCATGGTGATCATCAGCGACACAAATATGGAAGTCCAAGTGTGCATTATTAGCAGAACACTTTTAGAATGAAAGTTCAAAGTGAAAAATTTACCAGACAGGCTTATGCAAAGCTTATCCAGGCTTATCCAAATGCCTTTAACTGTTCACAAGTGTCCAACACAAGTGTAGCTGCAATTTTATTTGAACCATTCAGAACCTGTGTAGCATCCCAGCAGCTAGAAGACTAAGCAAAGTTACATCAAAAAACATTCCGGAACTAAAGTTAAACACATGGGCACAAATATAAAAATAACATTCAGAGTTCATTTTGACTATGACAGGAGCCCCCAGTGTAGCAGGATGCATGTTTCTGGTGTTTCATCCTGGCAATGGCATAATCTTTAACAGTGTTTAAACCCACTTGTGTCTGGCAGGGTCAACATTTTATCTGGACTTCAGGCTGTGACGTCCCTACATCCTCTTTTGTCTCTTGTGTGTACGGAAAGCTTCCAGATTGTCAATATAATATTTAACGCGGTCCCATGGTTGCACGATATCGCAAAATATTTCCAAGGTTTTAAGTACAGCAATAATGCACCCTCTTGCTCTGACAGAGAAAAGAAATGCTTCAGCTTCAGAAAAGAAATGCAGTGAAACATTTCCCTCTTTAAGGACACCTTTTTTTAAATCCACTAAATATAAATGGAAGAGTGTAAAATGAAATAAAAATAGAGCTCTAGGGACACTGAGCCACATTTTTTTTTTACATGATGTTACTGCAGTTCAGCCCCATGTCATGAGCTGAATTTTCAAAGATTTTCAAATGTTTTGCTTTCCTGGACTTGAATACCAGTCACAGACATTTTTCTTGCTTTGTTTATTGATTTTGCCGACAGAATATAAAACACAAATCTTTGTTTTATACTAATATTTTGTGCCATTTTAATATATGACACACATGCAGACACAAATTGTTAAAAGGAACATTGGGAAAACCAGGGAATCACTCCCACACTTTTCGTCTTATTCAAAACGACAATGCAAAGTTTGCCTTCAACATTTTCGCTAGAGGAAACGTCATATTTTTCACACCTCATCGAAGATGATTTCAGTTCTGCAAAACATGCGCAGCTGTGTTAGAGCCGGAAAAAAAAGGGAAAAAACATACATATTACTAAATTTACTTGCGAAAGCTGAAGGCAAAGGCCACAACAGTCAGATTAAATCAGAAGCAAAGTGGCTTGATGCAATGTAAGTCCTCTAGAAGTTGTTAAAGCTGAAGTGGTGGGGAACTTCTGGCTGGAATCTGAATTATGTTCAGAACATTGACTAGTGTTTTAAAAAACATCCATTCGGTTGTCTGAGACAGGAAGTGTTGCTATGACATCTGTAGGCCTTATGACAGCTCCAGCTTCAAGTCCAGCACAGTGCAGCCCCACTTATGTCCCCGCTCCTGTATTTGCATAATGGCAAAATTAGATAAATCTCAAACAAATTACTTCATTTGGAGCTTCAGGTAATGTAGTGACTACAGGTATCACTTGACAAACAAAGGACACATTCAACCCCCTGCTTCTACTCCAATGCCCTTCACTAAGGTACCGCAGTGTCTTCAGTAAAGCTGTGCTTACTGTATAAATCGGTAAACACTGTAAGAGCTGTGCTATACAAGTGTAAAATTGCTAGTCACCTTGAACAGAGGGGTCAGATAAATTATTATTATTATTATTATTATTATTATTATTATTATTATTATTATAATACCAGCAGACTATTTTTTATTTTAACTACTGACAACATTACATTTTATGGACTGGAATACATTTATTGAAAAGGTGAAACTGCATATTAATATTGTAGCTGTCACTATTTAAAAACCGTAAAACATTTTATTTTAAATCAAAAGCAATGTCAGTGTCCAAGCAGCTTTCTGCACTGATAATGTTTTGTACTTTTACATAAATAAATTCCATTTTTAGACAAGGATTTTTTTAAACTTTTTTATATATAAAGTAGCAGCATTTTCACTGGTGTACTGATTGGCAACTGCATCCACCTCTGCTAACAGCAGTTGTGCAGCTGTAAGGTAAATTTTTAATTTCAGACCATCCTCCCAAAACTGTAAGCCACTTTACAGGTGCTTGGACTGAAGGACAGCAGTTTTCTTGTAATATTGAGTTTTACATGAAGATTATACAATTGCTTATACATAAAAGAAAGAAAGAAAGAAAGAAAGAAAGAAATGGTCTGATGTTGCTGAAAAACACACACACACGTGTGTGTGTGTGTGTGTGTGTGTGTGTGTGTGTGTGTGTTAAAAAACATACAGCTGTGATAGGCTGATGTATTTTCCTTCCTTCTATTCAGGGCAGCAGGCTGTTCAGACACAAACAGCAGCATCAGACCACTTCTTTTCTTTGTAAATTTCAGTTTAACATAAGGATTATGTCAGTCTCTGTGTGCACAACTCAAAACATTTTTGAATTGGAGGTCATGTTGTGGTTTGTAAGTACAACAGGTAAAACTTCCCAGCTTCTCCTGGGGATTCTGCATAGACTCAGACTGGTAGGGAAGCTGAGCCTGCTGGGCATGAACACCTCCCTCTGTAACTGGATCTTGGATTTCCTGACTAACATTCCCCCATCCATCTGCATTGGAAGCAACAGCTCCAAGGTCACCAAACTGAGCACTGGCGCCCCCAGAGATGTGTGCTGAGTCCACTGCTGTTCACTCTGCTGACACACGACTGTGCTGCCCAGCACAGTTCAAATCACAGCATCAAGTTTGCAGATGGCACCACGGTAATGGAGCTCATCAGCAACAACAATGAGTCTGTGTACAGAGCAGAGGTCCAACATCTGGTGGACTGGTGCCGAGAAAACAATCTATCTCTAAATATCAGTAAAACTAAAGAGATGATGGTTGATTCCGGGAAAACTCCCACAACCTGCTCTCCATTGAACATCAGCGGCTCTGCTGTTGAGAGAGTCAGCAGCATCAAGTTCCTTGAAGTGCACATAGCAGAAGACCTCACCTGGACACTCCACCTCCATCACAAAAAAAGCCCAGCAGTGTCTCCACTTCCTGCAGAGGCTGCAGAAAGCAGGCCTCCTTTCATCCTCTCCGCCTTCTGTACAGGGACTATAGAAAGCATCTTCTGCAGCTGCACCACTATCTGGTTTGGGAACTGCAACGTTTCCGACCGCAAGACCCTCCAGTGCCTGGTGAAGACAGCCGAGAGAATCATTGGTGTTCCTCTCCCCCCCAGTGAGAAAATATACAAAAAACACTGCACCCATAGAGCCACAACCATTGCTGCTGACCTGGACCACCCCTCCCATGCCCTGTTCACCCTTTCACCATCTGGTAGAAGGTACCAAAGCATCCAAGCAAAAACCACCAGGCTCCACAACAGCTTCATTCCTCAGGCAGTCAGGCTTCTCAGCGGATGGAAACTCACCACCACCACCACCACCGGGAATTATCTTGCTGCCTAGGGTCCAACCACCTCTTCCCCTGACCTTACCAATGACTGCATGGTTACTTTAAGTTTATGTCTACCTGGACATTACTGTACCAATATTTATTATTTATTTATTATTTATTTATTGTACATGTTTGCACTGTCTTTCTTCTAGACCCTCAGAGAAAAGAAATTTCAACCCCGAAGTATACCTGTATATGGATGGGTTGACAAATAAAAACTCTCTTGACTCTTGACCAGAAATCACGTTGTCAGTTCCTGTTTTACACCACAGTTTGCCGTATTTAAGAAAAATAAAGTTTAATAAAGCCCAAAATTTTATTATTAGCCATAATGCATTATAGCAAATTAAGATTAATGTAAAAAAAAATAATTTAGAACTCATTTAAGCAGTATAATTCTGCTTCAGCTTATATTAGTTATTGCAGATCAAAAGATGTATTGTGCATTATATATTGACCAGCTTTTAAATAGCTAGCTATAACGTTTTCAAAAATAAAAGATGTAATTTCATATTCCAGGGGCTTTAATAGGATGTAAAAATGTTACTTCTAGGCTGCAAACTAAACAGTATATTCATAAATTAAACAATAAATAATGTGTCGCACACACTGTGAAAGACCATCTCTGAAACGCCATTTGGGTTTTCATTTGTTTACACTAACAGTCCTGCCATAGTTCTCTCTTTCAAATCCTCTGTGTCTGTAAATACATCAGAACCAGCTTGGTGCTTACTCTGCAGAGTTAACTGGAGCACCACTAAACCTGATGGACCTTCCTTTTGGATTTCAGAGTTGACAAAAAGTAAAAACAATGTTATGAAAATAAAACTACACAATGCACATTAACTGACCTGGCTCCCCATTATTATTATTATTATTATTATTATTATTATTATTATTATTATTATTATTAGTAGTAGTAGTAGTAGTAGTAGTAGTAGTAGTAGTAGTAGTAGTAGCAGAGCAGAGTTAGTAGTCATGGTAGTAGTAGTAGTAGTAGTAGTAGTAGTAGTAGTAGAGGTAGTAGTGATACTAATAGTAGTAGTAGAAGTGGTAGAGGTAGTAGAAGTAGTAGTAGTGGTGGGAGAGGTAGTAGTCATGGTAGTAGTAGTTGCAGAGGTAGTAGAAGTAGTGGTGGTGGTGGTAAGGTAGTTGTGAATAAATTTCAGGGTCAATAGTTTACAGGGCAGAATAAGGCCAAAGCAATTTTCTGAACACTTGTTTGTGCAGTCTCATTTTCCATGTGCACTGCTGGGCAGTAAGCCATTTCAAAAGTGTTTGACTGTGTTCCCAAACAGAAACTTGGCTGTCATACCAAGATGGGGCGACAAGCTGTCCTGGGTGTGTGGATCCAGACCAATTTCCTGTTCTGCCCTGATGATTCCTGAGAATCTGTATAGCATCACAACCAATCCCTTGTGTGGTAAGAATGCAAATCTTCATGTTGTCATGTCATTAAAATTGTTTTACGTACTAAAAGTCCTGTGCTTGAATATGGCTAAATTCCGAATATTTTATAACAGTTTAACTTTAAGGGGCAAATACAGTTTTTTAGAGAATAATGGAATTAGAATCCTGCTGGGACAATTATATTATTTTATGGTGGGGAAAAAAAATCTTAAATATTAATTTTAATTCAATTTTTGTTGTTTGACTGCACCCAATGAGCCAGCAGGAAGTACCAGACCCCCCTGCAGGCCTTTGACTTTCCCTGAAAAACATGCCCAGCAATTTTTTGCCATGAGCACATTTTAAAATCCTCTGAGGCTAACACACATCAGATGCTCTGCAGATATTTGACACTTCAGAGTCCCTCAGCTGTGGCAAATATTTTAAAAATAAATAAATGAATACATGATAGATACCTGGAAACCCTTTAAACGTAATTACAATGTGTTTGAGTTCCCACTGGACAGTGGATGGTAGAGCTACATTAGACAGGCCTTGGGGGGGTGGCTTCCCATAAAAACATTATGAACATTAAACAATGATGCCAGTTTGTTGTTGCTGACACATGAAAGTGCTATTCTTTTTCAAGAAGCAGTCAGGCATTTCTAACCCTCAGAAACTTTTGTTTGCCAAAACATTTTTTTTCCTCGTTCGCATCCTGACACCTCCAACTATAGTGTGAGAGGACAACAGTTTTATGTTCACATGTCAGCAGCTCCTTCTTTGTACATTTTTATAGCTCGTCTCCAAGCAGAAGTAAATTCCCAGCAAGCAGAAACGGTGCGATATATCGAGCCCAATTAATTTATTAACCAGGGTCGATCATGATTTAACCTGGCAAGATTTTTTGCAGCCGCGTTAATGTCACAGACCCTGTGAGAGCGTAGAGTCTGGTACAGGTGTTGTGACAAGGTAAGAATCACCCATCCATCCTGTCATAACACTTACTTTAAAGTCTGTCTAGCTTCACAGATGCAGAGGTGGTGTCCATACTACTTTGCAACTTAAGCCCCACCTTAATGGATGTTTAAAAGGCGGGCAGACATTCGCTTTGTTCTGAGTGTGGTGAGAGCACCCCAGTGTTCTGTGCAGATGAACTCCACAACAACCCCTCTGACTTAAAGCTTTTGCCTATAAAACAATAAAAGAGAAGATAACAGAGAGAATTATCGCAGTTCAATATAATTTAATTAGATCAAAGCTTTTCCAAAAGGGTCTGTGGCCTCTGGGTTTGACAGCAAGGCAAGAATAGGATCATTCATTCCTAACAACAATTACTCAGTGACATCATTACTGTATTGTGCTGTAATTTTCTCTCCTCTCTATTCATACTCAGAAAATTATGATTTCTTGATGGTGAACAGCCAAATGCTTGAATCGGTTAACAACCACCTACTGTGTGGCAGGAAATCTTTTTTTTATTTTTTATTATTTTTTTTTTAACCTGTGTTCAAATGTGCCAGGTTATACTTCAATATTAAACAAAATACCTCAATATATCTTTGCATTAGCCTGAAGGGTCTTTTGCCACTACATGGGTTGCACAAAAAGGTTTCCTTAAAAATGTCATCAGTAAATAAGGGGGTCTCAAGTAAACCTGATGTTAGATGGGGGGGACTGGGAAAATAGTCACAGGAAATTCCATGTTGGTTTAGTGTTTAACAGTAACGTAAGATAATCACTTTGACTGGAGAATAGGTCAAAACGTGGGGCTGCAGAAACAGAGAAACAACTCCAACAGAGAATGAAATTACATTTTAGAGCTTAGGGGTTCATAAAGTTTTATTCAGAAGACACTATTCTTACACTATCTATAATTAGCACTGAGTTAGCATGACCACCAGGGCATCTTACAAAGCACTTTGCCCTGATTTCGCTCAATGATCTGCAGAATGTTGTAGAATCTTTAGAATCTTTTTAACAATGGAAAAATCCTTTGTCATAATTTATTTTCATAGCATCTATTATAGGCCAAATTGGCTCAATTTTGTTAATATACGTAGTGATAAGTGAAATCATTTTTCCTTTGTCAAACTGTTTTACTCTGCTGTCGCCACCTTTCTCATTTTGTACTACAAAATAAGATAATTAATATAGGAGGCTTTGAACTACTGTGATCTTCTACTAGATAACCAAGTACTTACAATGAATGAATGGATGGAAAGGGGTAATTATTACAGTACTAGAAGTTTTGGTTTTATATATATATATATATATATATATATATATATATATATATATATATATATATATATATATATATATATATATATATATATATATATAAAAATCTGGACAAGAGCAGGCTACGGGTGACCTGATATCAAAATGGCCACAATGCATCACAAAATTATATTTTAAAAGCTTTCCCTAGAATTTCAAAAAAAGTTAGCTAATCACTGAAATGATATTCATATTGTTAAAAAGTCATATCAAGAAAGAGACTTTTGTTTGTTAGCCCGTCCGTATACAGGTATACGTCAGGGTCGAAATATTGTTTCTCTGGGGGTGCAAAAGAAAAACAGTGCAAAAATGTGTAATAATAAATATCAGTGCAAGATCTGGAATGTGCAGGTAAAGATCAACTTTAAAATGACTGTACACTCATTGGTATGGTTGAGGGAGGAGGTGGTTGGACTCTAGGTATTTCCCGGTGGTGTGGGGAGCACGGTTGAGTTTCAGGCCATTGAGGAGCCTGACCGCCTGAGAAATGAAGCTGTTGCAGAGCCTGGTGGTGTTTGCCTGGATGCTCTGGTACCTTCTACCGGATGGGAAGAGGGTGAACATGGCATGGGAGGGATGGTCCACATCAGCAGCAATGGTTCTGGCTCTACGGGTGCAGTGTTTTTGACTTAATTTAAGGAATTGTTGCATTCACTGGTAGTGGTTCACCCCGGGAAAGAATATTAGGGGACATGGACAACTTATATATGTATATAAATAAATAAATAACTTAATTTCCAAGGACAGCTTAGCTGAGGAAGGAGCTGCTCTAGGCCAATATGTTTATTCCCACAATGTTACAGGTTACAAGTTCTCTGGAGTGCACATATTTACTCAAAAGCCCTTCACTACAAAGCTACATTTATAATAAATCATTTTTGTTTATATAGCTACTTTTATTTTCTTCTAGAAAACCAACCAAAATGTCTTTTTTGATGACTGTTCGGAACAAGAGCCGATCACTGTTACGTACTGTAACTGACAAATACATAAATGTGCACTTGTACAGTATCTTACAAACTCATTTCAGATTGGAAATACGATTGAAGCATAAAATTGTAGGTCCACCCACTTACGTTCAGTGCTGTGTTGTGAAGCATTGAATAAAAGGAAGATGTGTGTCAAAGTAATCTACCGTAGCTGCGTCTTTGTTTGACACAACAACCATTTCAATAAATAGATTTATTTTAAAAATGAAATGCTCAGAAAATGCTTGACACAGCACAAACACATTCACACAAAGCAAAACCAATGGAACCAACTGTTAAGACACCAGCGTGGGCACAACCATGTGCGTATCCAGCTTCAGATACATTCATAACAGAATACAGTTCAGTTTATTACCATACATACTGGATTTTGTTTTCTGTTATAGTACAGTGTACAGTACTGTTTGGTATTCATGTGTTGATTTTTTTAAATATATTTTGATTTTTATGTGCACTTCTTTTTAGTATGGATAAGCTTTATATAAAAATTCATTATGTAAAAAGCTTCTGTTCGGAGACCAATATTTACTTATTAATTTTCAAGATTCATCATAAGGAAAATTTGGATAGGTACTGAGAAAAGTGGTTTATCAACCATGCAACTATAAATGCAACCAATACTATGAAAATTATTAATATACACTATATGGACAAAAGTATTGGGACACACCTCTTAATTATTGAATTCAGGTGTTTCAATCAGACCCATTGCCACAGGTGTATAAAATCAAGCACCTAGGCATGCAGTCTCCATTTACAAACATTTGTGAAACAAAACGGGTCGTTCTGAAGAGCTCAGTAACTTCAAGTGTAGTGTTGTGATAGGATGCCACCTTTGCAATAAGACGGTTTGTGAAATTTTATCCCTGCTGGATATTCCACAGTTAACTGTAAGTGGTATTATTGGAAATTGGAAGCATTTAGGAACAACAGCAACTCAGCCACAAAGCAGAAGACCACGTAGTCACAGAGTGGGGTCAACGACTGCTAAGGCGCATGGTGCATAAAAGTCGCCAACACTCTGCTGATTCCATAGCTGAAGAGTTCTAAACTTTCACTGGCACTAATGTAAGCACAAAAAATGGATTTCCATGGGCAAGTAGCTGCATCACCAAGTCCAATGCCAAGTGTCAGATGGAGTGGTGTAAAGCACACTGCCACTGGACTGTGGAGCACTGGAAACGTGTTCTATGGAGTGATGAATCACGCTTCTCTGTTTGGCAGTTAGATGGGTGAGTCTGGGTTTGGCGAATGCCGGGAGAACATTACATGCCTGACTGCATTGTGCCAACTGTGAAGTTTGGTGGAGGAGGGATAATGGTGTGGGGCTGTTTTTCAGGGTTTGGCCTCTTACTTCCAGTGAACGGCAATCTTAATGCTTCAGCATACCAAGACATTTTGGACAATGCTATGCTTCCTACTTTGTGGAAGCAGTTTGGGGAAGGCTGTTTTCTATTCCAGCATGACTGTGCCCCAGTGCACAAAACAAGGTTCATAAAGACATGGTTGGATGAGTTCGCTGTGGAAGAACTTGACTGGCCTGCACAGAGCCCTGACCTCAACCCCAACAAACACCTTTGGAATGAACTGGAACAGAGATTGTGAGCCAGGCCTTCTCATCCAACATCAGTACCTGACCTCATAAATGCTCTACAGAATGAATGGGCACAAATTCCCACAGAAACATTCCAAAATTTTGTGAAAAGCCTTCCAAGATGAGTGGAAACTGTTATAGCTGCAAAGGGGGGACCAACTCCATATTAAAGTCTATATATTTGAATGCAATGTCATTAAAGTCCCTGTCGGTGTAATGGTCAGGCATCCCAAAACTTTGTCCATGTAATGTATGTCATTTTATCTTATTGTATTAAAACTATCAAAAATTACATTATATATACACTCGAATAACCAGAACCCCTCCCCCACAATTAGTCCTGTCATGCAAAATGAACATTATAATAAGAATAACTACTGTTGAAAAACAATAAATGACGTCATTTCCACAGTAACAAGGGCAGTAAAACTGTGTTGCAATGGTCCTAGATTTTTCTTGGACAAAACTTATTTCATTCCATTGGGAAAGAGGTAATTATTGGCCATTAAAGGACTATTGTAAATTAACTGCTTAAGAGATTTTTGTAACCAAAAATGAGAGAGTTAGTTAAGGGCCTCAATATTTATGAAACAGATAATGGACCCCTTTCATGTTTACGCTGTCATCACCTTGAGCGGAAACACAGTTCAGGACTTAGCAACAAAGAGTTATTCAGTATATAAAAATGTTCATCAGGCCTCAGACTTTTAGTGGTAATGCACTTCAAGCACAGACCCATACACTACAATACAGATAGTCCTTGATTTTTCCTTCTCATCATCTATGCTTCATTGCTGGCAATAAAAGTTTGGCTTTTGCAGGTGTGCCACAGACTTGACAAATATGCAGTTTTTCAAAAATACAGCTTCACTGTCAGATTCTTTTGTAAACATAAAAAATCTCACCTTTAAAGAGCGTGGGAAGCCCTTGGCTACAATGCGAGAGAGCGCAAAGCATCATTTTATGGTACAGGATACAGACAGAGATGGGAAGAGGTGAACATCCAATGCAACCACTCTGGAACTTTGCTATGGCACATTATTTACTGTGAACATTCCCAAGGAGAAAAACTAAAATCTGGCGAAAGACAGGTGGTCGAGTACTCCTGGACAAATTTCGCAACTTAAACCCAACCTTGTACACAAGTTTCGAGATGGAACTCTCAAGAGAAAAACCATTCAAGGACGGAAACAAAAGAATCACCGTTGAGATATGAGAAATGGCTGTTCCGATCACCACTGTGTTAAAAAACATGACATTTTCAATTGTGACAGCATGCTTCCTTTTAAAGGAACTTTGAAATTAGATGAAGCTAAATATCACTTTTTACACCACCATAAAAGCATGAAGCCATTTCTACCTGCAGAGCAAATGTATGAGATAATCTGAAGTAATCTAGAAAAATGTCAAAAACCATGGTCTTATGAAAGGCAACTTTTCCATCTGAGCTAGGGGAGTCAATCTGTAAACACTCCAACAATGCCAAACAAAGCAAATATTGATTTAGTTAGCAATATCCACCTGTAACTTGAGGAACCTGAAATGCTGCATTGCACTTGAGTATGAATAGTTTAATCTTGCATTTTGTCTTTTGCTTGTTCAGATAAAGCCTTGACAACCTACAAGAAACAAAAATATTAGTCTTGTTCTGCATCTTGCACTGCACCATAAATACTACTTAAATGTTTAAACATTAAGCGGTATTTGAATATTTTTGCAAATGCTTTGCTTCAATGTTTTATTTTCTTTAAATTTCTATAATAAAAACAATTTGTTTAATTTTTATTTTCAGGGCTATCGAATAAAAATCTGTGGAGGCCAAATTTCAGTGTGCCATTTGTGATGCAAAAAAAAAAGAGAATTAGTCAAGACCCCTTTCATACACGCACTGTCATCTCCATCAGTGGAAGCACAGTTCAGGACTTAGCAGCAAAGTTATTCAGTACAGAAAAATGTTCATCAGGCCTCAGACTTTTAGTGGTAACACAACATCTCAAAAGAGTGGCAGCATTTCATGGTATTCAGGGTATTCACGATAGCGGCTGCATGATGGAATCAGAGTGGCCCATAGAAAGAGGCAGTGGGAACTGCACATCACAATAAAATGGCAAAGAAACAAGAAAACTGTTTTTTAAATGTTAATATGAAATAGCATTTAAAAAAAAAAAAATCAGCTGTTTTACCTTACAATAGAGGCATGATATTAGACTTAAATAGACAATGCTTGTTGTCAGAGGGGACTCACGCCATTAAAACCAATATAACTGAATGTGGGTATATTTTTACAGCAATGTTTGTGGAATTTCATTATTCATTCCCTATGCTGCTATTACTTTCCTTCCACACATTTTGTAGAAGGAACCTGCCCTGAATACCATACTTTGCTTTACTTATAAAGTAACATCCAACATCTGTGAAGTAGCAGATAAAGTAAACAAATCTGAAGGGAAACTGACAAATTTTACTCTTAACTGCTAATCCAAGTTGCAGTTAACCAGCAAGAAAACTGAGGAAAACCACACAAATGTGGGCAGGATGTACACACAACACAAACCCTGATCTGAATTCAACCCTAAACCCAAACAAGAATCTCAGAAACTGCAAGAAACCAACTTCACATGCTGTGCCACCTTGCCACCCTTTAATAAGGATGGCAGATGTATGTTTTTATCTCACAAGCGACATAGCATACAGCATGTTGTGCAGATGGCATCCCGTGTGTATCACCTGTAAACTTATCTTGCACCTCATACCTTCAAATAATACAATTAGAAGAGAGTCCAAGTGGTCCTCAGTATATTATCTGTGATGCTCACTTGCTGTGTCTCGCCCATCTTTTACTAAGGAATGTTTCTGCTATTCTGGACCATTTCAATGTGTCTGCTCCAGGTCTGTTTTTCTTTATAGCCCTGGCTTTTCTGTGCACTTCTATCTTATCTCCTCATGTTGTTCTGGGTATTCATCTTTAATTTGGCTACCAACTAGGAAACAAATCTTCATAATATGAAAATTTGGTAGTGTCCAGCCACCATGTGATCATTAAGCGAACAACTGAGATTGAGTTTTGGATTTACCAATGCGAGAGGAACCGTTCCTCAATCCCCTAAATTACTGCAAACACAGACTTGGCTGCCAGATGAATATAGACTGTGACTCATGTGGGTGTCCTCAAGTGCATGACCTACAGGATTTGCAAAGGAGTCAGCAGTGAAAACCAGCAAGTCTGTTGTTCCAGCCAGCCAGTAGCAGTTTATCAGTATCTTCTGGGTCAGCCTGGTTAAAGTCCCAATCATCACTTCAGCATTAGTTTGTCTACCTATCTGACAGTGGTCCTTTAAGTTATTTTTGTAGATTTTTTTTGGTCATTCTAATGGAAAACATTTCATTTTAATTGCATAGCACACTGTATTTCACTTGGGAAAAAGAGTTTTGAGTTAAAGCCTTTACTGTCCAGATGACGTGCCAAGAACCAAACCGAGGGGTATTTGAGAAAGAGTTTTGTGAGAAAGGCTAGTGATTTATAGTGGGTATTTACACATAATGGCAATGTGCTCAAAGGTGTCACAAGTGAAAACAAACTATTGTACTGTGTGTGAACCAAAGACCAACTGTCTATCTTAAGTCCGGAAATAAGGAGGCAAAGCCAACATGAAGTCTTCTGTGCCTGACTGACTACACTAAACCACATACAAACCACACAAAGAGAAATAGGACACCACTCTCTCTATACAAACCATGCAAAAGAATACAAGAACACACCAACTGGGAACAAATCACACTAACCAACACACTGTTTTCACAAGGCCTAAATGGCTAAAATCACACTCTTCTCTTCTCTTCTCTTCTCTTCTCTCCTGTGGAGTCCTTTATAGCCCACAGGACTCATTGGAAAACAGGGAATCGGCACCAACACATAGCCCAGCCCTGTGCTGTTACAATTCACTGGTGTTGTCCATTCCAGCTCTACTGTCAGATACATCTGTAAAGAGGGCACGTGGCACTGGGGATAGCTTTTCTACTCAAAGTCACTGATAAGTTAATGAATAGTGACACACCTGGTGGCTCAACTGTCACATAATTTTTTCAATGTATTGCAACAAAAAAAAATTGCATTACAAAGGGGACAGGTTTCTCACTTGTAAATGCCCTCTCCATGTTACTGCATGTTTCCAAAAACTGGACTACGGAAGCTGTTTATATACCCAGCAAAATGTCCATTCGATGTTTCCTTTAACATTCACCTTTTTACACACAGATGTCCTATTTAGATTCTTTAATCCTTATTCATTGTTAGGTTTATTCAGTCTTTAGATAATTTTTCAACATAATTCAATGCCATGGTTAATAGAAAAAATGGTGTCAAAAAGACTTCTTTTTTTTATTTATCATTCATTATGTCTTAAACATTAGTGTAAACAATACTGATTATATGAATAATATATTTTTCACATCCTGAACTGCAAACCCTCTGTAGTGTATCAAGGTGAGGGGGGGTGTTTACAAACCTTTGAAATAATCACCATAAAAATCAAAATTTATGGCTATGCATTGTTCAGTTTATACAGTCAAAGCTTGGAGTGTGCTGCTCCTGAGAGGCCCTTATTGTTATTCTAAGCATCTTCCTCACTTGAAATAGAGTTGCTTAACATGATGATCAGCAGTGTAAAATGAAGGTACCAGTTAAAAGAATGTAAAAAGAGAATAGAGAAACAGTGGTGGGATGTGACCCAAGACCACGGCCCTCTGCTTCCTTCCTAGCGGCCACACTGGTGGTAGAGTAACATGTGGTTAAGAAGAATATCAGTGCAGCTAAGAAGAACAGTGGAATAGGAGAAGTTCTGTACCTTGGAAAAATGAAACATTTTTATTTTGACTAGTCATACTTTTTAACACCTTTATAAAATAAATAAAAATATTATATATATATATATATATATATATATATATATATATATATATATATATATAGTTGATAACTGTGTTATCAAAAATAAAATTTAGGTACATATCCTTAGGAAAAATAAAACTATTTTTGTTCAGCAGCTACTTGTTAATTTGTTTCAAGTTTGCTGAGGATGGGAAAATCTGCTTTTGGACGGGGGCTTGGTGTCCACTTGGGGGCTCACACCTGCTGTACAGAGAGGTTGTTGAACCCTCCTGTTGGGACTCCCTGAACAAAATAGAGGCATTGGTTGGTTGGTGGTGCATTTAAAAAAACAGCGCCCACGGGGTAGAATTAACAGCGTACACCCATATGCATGCGTGTGTGACTGATAACAGGGTATGGACAGGAGTTTAGTTCAACACTTTCCTCTTGAAATTTGTTTTTTATACAAAACTTCAAATTGTGTTTATTTTTAACTTAGCTTCCTGGCCTTTAACTTTACTTAGCATTAAATTATCTTTCAGCTAAAAAATGGCATACGCAGTATGTGAACTTCTTTTTTTTATCATATCAAATACCAGAATACTTTTTTGTGTTTGGTGGAAGAATGTGGGTTACTTTATTGTTTTTTTTTTTCCACACTATTCTACAGTAGCCATTTTTAATTTGAACAGCTGATAACAATAGATTCATACAAATTCCTTATAAGATCTGCAATACATATGAATATGAATGAATTGTTTCATTAACTGCTGCTCATAGTATTCATTACACATATGAAATTGTGGTCATATGTATTGCTGAGATGTATTATTTTTGAAGTAGCTAATATGCTAAGGAAAGGCCTGTATTAATATATCGTCATGCAGTATAGAAAAAGACCAGCTTTTGGCAAAATTGCTGTAGTTGCCCGTAGGGCCACACGAAAGTTTGCTGCAGTTTGCTTCTATGTGCAGAAGAAGTCACTTTAGATTAATGTATCTGCTGAACAAATAATGTTTTTCCTCCTAAATTAGTGTTTGAACAGTAACTCACTGCCATTCCCTCTGGGGAAAAAGGTTCAGTAACTTTCTATTTTCAGAAGGAGAACCTTAGACTCCTTAGCCTTGCATCCAAGAGAGATGTGTATGTATGTGAGCATTTCTGTGTGTCTGTTAAACATTTCCATTGCAGAAAAATACACTGAGACTCCAAAGTGCGATAACTTATTGCAGGCGTTGTTACTGCCTTAAAGTTGTGTTTATGTTTTAGCCTTTCAGGAAATGTATCGATAAACCATTGTGTACTTTTCTCATTGCTCTTGCAAGACGGCTGCAGTCTTATCTTTTGCTTAAATATTGCGCCCAGTGTGTATGCCGTACACACCGCCCGTAGGCTTTGGCAATGTGTTGCTGTAAGGCTTACATTCTGTTGATGACCAACCTGGGTCAGTGAATAAAATCATCTCAGTCCACTGCTCAGCTCTTCCTGAATTTTACATAGAAATTGTCTAGATGTGTGTTCATGGTAAAATTTCCAAATAACACAGATTAACATGCTGAGAATGTTAAGTCAAGCTAATGTAAAGGATGGAGGTTTAGCCTGCACGGTATGTCTTTTCTACACATCATCCAAAAACGCATGCTGGCATCACAAGCTGCTTTCTGCTTATATCAAAACATCACCAGGTTATTCGTTTTTTGCAAAAATCTTTATTAATCCCCGAGTTCTAGCTCTATAAACGGTCTTTTGCGCAAGGCGAACTTTAAGTACAGCGCCTCCTTCTTTAAAACGTGTATCGTGTTTTTACCCCATTTAGAGGATTCCAGTGAATTTCTCAAACTGCTGAACATGCTCGGAGCAGCTTCTCTTCCTTGTAAATTGCAGGAGAGCGCATTGGTCTCAAAGATGCGTGTGAATTTTGACTACATTTGGCATGTTGTTATTGATGCTGCACTTTGTGGTGAGTTTGGGAGGCAGTCTCTGTGGCGACTTCACAGATCTTTGCTTGGCCTGCGTTTACAGTTTGTTTATCAACACATAAAGTGTTGCCTTGAGTTGTACAGCTTTTCTCTTATTTTTTTGCCATGCATATTCAGTGACAGACCATAGTCGCAAGGTCAGTGCTTCTTCTTGAGTCTGCTGATTGAAAAGGACAATAATTTGATTTCTGATCATTCTGCGTAGGCCTTCGGCTCCATGAGCTCATCGAGGATGGTGGGCGAATGACAGCGTTTTACACGTTCGCGGTAAAGTTAGGAAATGCTTGATGTACAAGAGTCTCTTCAGCCGCCAGAATAACCCTTAGTTGGCAATCAATTTCCCAAATTCTTCCCAAATTCTGAACAAGAGGGCTATAGAGTTAAAATTCATCATCCTCAAAGCCATTTGTCCACTGTTTTTTCATTTTTCCATATATCTTACTCACAATTTATATACAGTTTAATGATATATAATATACAGTCCTGCATCAGTTCATTTTTGATCATGTGTTGCTTGCTAAACTCAGGAGGAAACTGATGTTACTTGAACGGAGACAGGTAAAATACACTCGTGTTTTCCTTTTTCTGGTTTCTTTTTTTTGTTTCAAATCCCAAAACTTCTGGCTTGCATTCTCAACTGATCCTGGGCTCTGGTAAAGGAAATAACATAACACCAAAGCAAGCAGAAAACAAAATTAAATTTCAGTTTACGGTGTATACACGATTATGAAATTATGTAAAACATTTTTATTTATTGCTGTGGTTAAATCAAGATTTATACAACAACACAACCACTGTCGCCTTCATGCTGCAAGGGTGATTAAAAATAACCAAGGAGGCTGTTGTCAGAGATTCAAAGCACCTTGTGAGATTCACCCGCCTCCTTGGTAGCAGTTGGCCTGGACGCCGCTGTCAATGATGTGTGGACTTGCAAGGAAAATTAAAGGTGAGCCATTGCTGAGCGAGTGAGACCGACTGCTGGTCACTACTGCGATGTTGCTTCAGTCCTCTTTTGTCTTGGCCTGAATTCCAGCGCGATTCATGTCACCAGCAAAAGCACCGTCCTTTTCCAGGTCCTGGTGCTGACGGACAGCTTCGGGCCATGAAAGTCACTCTGACTTAGAGAGCAGAGGACAGTAAGATGGTTTCTTCTTGCATTTATTTCTGTGTTATCCCTGCAACCTATATTGCCAGCTTTAGGGCCCGACTGAAGACTCCATTTGTTTTGTATACGTTTTCTTTCACTGCTATTTATTTTTATTACCATAACCCCCCTTTGGGACCTCTCTTCCTCAGAATCTCTGTAAAATCATAATTCAGCTAACTTCATTTGACAGGGCTTGTATAATAACATAATTAATTTGAAATTCACATTAAATATTAAGTTTTGTGTGTTCTCACAGTATGAGGGGGACATAAATGATTACTGACTTCACCCAGTCCATGTTGTGTCTCACTGAAGGGACAAATTTGGGGTGGTTTCTCCAGAGGGTGGTGTTTTGAATTATTCCTCCCTTTATTCTGTTTTGCAGATCATATCACAGATGGCCTTTGAACTGTGGGAGGAAACCAGAGCACCAGGGGGAACCCACACAGACACAGGGAGAACATCCAAACTACACATAGAATGAGGTGGAGGTGAACCCATGCAAAAAACATCCCAGGCGCTGCGAAGAGGCAAGCGCTGCTTGCTTTGCCACCGTGTCACCCTTATAATTTTAAGACATACAGAATTATTCTAGTCAAAGGCTGTCAAACTATAATAACAGAAGCCTTACTGAGGTCACAGGCATACATTTTCAGACACCACTTTGCTCTCTCTCCTGCCACTCTGCCAAGATGTCATGATTTTTATGTCAGGCAAAAAAAGAAGGTTTTATGCCTGGCGTTTCATTCCTCCGGCCTCCCACACAGCGGAGGGTTAGAGGGGATCGGCAGGGCAGCCATTCCACCAGCAACGGCAGGATGCCCCCATGCAAGAGGCTTATCTTGGTTAAACCTGAAGCCCCCGCAGGATTTGCAAGCCCCAAGAAGCAGCGTTGGAAAGACCATGATAAACAGGATATGCCTGATTTGAGCTGTAGTCTCACAAGGGTGTGTCTCCCCCCCCACACACATACACACACCATCATTGCATTGTTTAGAAATAAGGAGCAGTGAAGACTTAACTGTTGGCCACCAGAGAGCACAGCTTCAGAATAATGACTGCAGCAGCCACTACCACACATGGACCTTTTGTTTATCAAACTTTAGTACGAGGCCACAGGTCACTTAAGCTTTTGCCTCATGTTATCTATTAGCGTAATTTGATGCTTATTTGCTCTGCAGCATCCGTTTAATGTACTGGCTTTCTCACCATCGGCATTTGCAATAGGTTCTATTCGCACAGTGGTTTTTGCTGAAGAATGGAAATTGGTACTATTTTTTAAATAAAAGTGTTCAAGTTGCTAATGCGAATTTGAAGGTATTAATGGGATACAGACGGCAGGGGTTAGACATGAAATATTTCAGAATCGCTATCACACGTGGGATGAACGGTGTTGATATATCTCACGTACAAACATACGTAATTGAAAAACATAATTAGACAGATGAATAGCCATCCATCACGATGGAATATAACTGTCTCCCGTAGAGGCAAAATGACAACAATAAAGCAAAGTGCCTGGAAAAAAGAGAATAAACAACTGCAAGTCCCTTTTTGGTTCGGCCTTAAATATTTGTGAATGTAGGCCCTGTCTAAGGATAATGAAGCATAGTTTCATATGCTAGTAATAAAATAGATCATTACTTCCATTAAAGATGCACTGCAAGTTGTTTCCAATGTACCTGTCGCAGGTCCACCTTCCATCAACATGCAGAGCTGAGTATTTCGGCGTAACCTCAACAATCTCCTCGTTGAAACAGTAAAGGAGAATAAAGGGCAGATTATGTTTATGGAATGATGTGTTTAAAGGTTACTCATAGTCTCTTGAGTTGTGATATTCTCTCATTTTTGTCAACGGTAAAGGAAAAACTGCCAATCTTTGTCATTCATTTTCTCCTTTTTAACTTTCTGTATTTGCGGAACAATTTGCTCATTTTTGTTTGTCTCGGTGCTTTTGTCCCCCGAACCTCTTTGTTCATCACTAAAATCGTCATCCTAGGGTAGCATTAGGTTGTGTTAGAAATCTCCAGGGAGCCGGGCTGCCAATATTTAGACCTTTTTTACTAATTGTGTTCTTAAACCATT
The DNA here is from genome assembly GCA_018136845.1 of Heterotis niloticus. Classification (NCBI taxonomy): domain Eukaryota; kingdom Metazoa; phylum Chordata; class Actinopteri; order Osteoglossiformes; family Osteoglossidae; genus Heterotis; species Heterotis niloticus. The sequence goes on from CM030891.1 coordinate 24,844,012, forward strand.
TGCTGTGTCACTTCCCAACCATTCTTCTGCCCCAACTCCAGAGGCCTGAAGGCTCCATCTCAGTTCATGGAGAAACATGGAAGAAATACAAGACTGGAGTTTCAGTTACCCTCCGAACACTGTTTTTTCACAACCACACATCTTCCCAGGTACCATAAATAGATCTTCCGATGACCCTTGTATGTTTTTCAGCCTTCCTTTATTTTAATTTGCTGAATTGTCTGTTTATAAAAAAGTGTTGACAAATGTTTGCCTACAATGCTCAGAAAAATGTTAAGCATAAATTCTGTAGTCATATTTTTTTCAGAGTACCTGGAGGAAACTTAGGTGAACACGGCAACAAAATGCAGACTCCACACAGTCTGAGTTGAATTCCAAGTCTGTTGAATAATACAGCCAACTCAAAAATGATTGCAATAATATTGCACAAAAATGAATATATAAAATTAACAGCATGAACAGTAAGTCATATTTTGGCCACAGACATACAGGGAAGCCAAATGCTTTTGTTATAATACAATAACACAAAACTTTTTATTGACTAGTACATTTTTTTCTGAAAAATTCAAGTCTCAAAACTGTTGGCACCCCTACAATGAGTATTTTATGAAGCCTCCCGTGAAGAGGATAACAGCACTGAGCCGCTTGCTGTGAAGTATGGAAAGGAAGAAGTACATTTTTGAGACAGGTACTCCATGCAGTACATCACAAGATCGCATTTGGTTTGTGCTTGTGGATTTCCCTCTTCAATACAGACCACAGGTTTTCAATAGGATTCAACTCTGGAGATTCAGATATCCATTGCAGATCACCAACTTTGTTTTCCCACAGCTATTTCTCTTTTGACTTTCATATAAGTTTGTGGCCATTTTCTTGATGAAAGGTCCATCTACGGCCAAGTTTCAACCTCGTGGCAGTGATAGCCAGGCATTGGGCTAAAATATCCTGGTTCATAGTGGAATTCACAATGCCATGAGTCTTACCAAGTGTTCTTTTTGGCAAATTTACAATTGTTCCAGATTTCCAGAAAATTTTGATCATTGCTTGGACTGTGCTTTGTGGTATTTCCAACTGTTTATGTATTTTCTATTTCCATTTCCTGATCTGTTTAGGCCAACAACTGAAAGCTCTTTGATTTTACCTATGGTGATGGATGGCCAAGAGATTTTACATTCATGCAACCTCATATCTGTACCCCAAGGAAAGGTGAACCGATGATCAGGCAGCATTACAGTTCCTGGAGAATGAGAACAAATAAAAAGTATATAATTTCATCGGAGATGCCACTTGGGTTTTACTTTAAATATTCGTCAGGGGTGCCAATAATTTTAAGAATATGTTTTACAAATTACTGCCCTAAAATGAACGTACATGGCATCTCTATATGTTTGACTTGAAATCATGACTCATTTTATGCTTGTTTTATTCATTCATTTATTCTCAGTTTCAATAATTTTTGAACTGACTGTAGATGCATTTTATCAGTCGAAACTACATATTGAAGCTGTTCACTTTGTTCGCGGTTCAGAATATTTAAAAACCCAATTTGAATGCAAATAAATTGATTCTAGAGAAGCTTTTTTCATCTAAAACTTTTTGAATACTTAAAAAAAAAAATGAAATCTTAAGAAAAGCTAAATTAGGAAACCACACATCAAATAATGATGTAAAAATGGGAAAACAACAAAAAAATACACAAAATAATTAGTGTGCAAACATTAAATTCAAGTAAAAATACATTAATGCACAAATTAAAAGAAAAAACTTTCTTTTCAAATCAGCAGTTTCCAATGTGCAACTTTTTTATGCAGATTAGCACTTTCTTTTGGAATCAACTCGTTCCGTTGCGCGTGTCTCATTTGTTTTGTCTAATACTTTCATAATTTTTGTTCCCAGGTTTTACTTTGCTTGCTCACTAAGCAAAAACCCTTTGAACATTACAGGTCAGTAAAACCAAGTAAAACCGACATGAGCACCAATGAAGGCAGACAAAAGTTGGCACCTTTGCGGCACCCTGCCTGTCCTGGAAATGGAGAGCATTTGAACGCACTTGTTCTCTTGATCTCAATCTGCTCTGCAAGTGCTGTGCTGGGTGGTGTTAAGCAGCACATGGAGACGCACGTGTCATTACATCAAGGGGGACGATGACGGATCAAGGGAGGCAGCGCTTACATTTCGAGATCACCGGCTGTTAGCACATGAGGTGAGGCTTTTGCACTATTGATATGCCTCCTTCAGATCTGCTGAGCTGCACTATCCTGCACAGCAAGGCAGTGTAAGGTTCTGCCGTGCTTAATTTTTCAGACTGCTTTTTTTTTTAACCTCAGCATGTTACAGCAAATAAGGACTACATATCTGGTACATTTGATGCCCTGCTTTACAGTCATACAACTGTTCCCAGAGCCAGTAAACATATCCTTAGTACCTTGATCTTTAATGTATACTTGCTGTAACATACTTGCTGTATTTTTGACTATATTCATTTCTAGTTTCATTCATCCAGTTTTTTAACGCTGCTTATTTCCCAAAAAGTCAACATGCCTACATTTTTGGTGAATATTAAATATTTTAAAACTCCAGGGAACATTAATTCTTTCTCCTGCTATTGCCTGATGAAATGAAAAAGTCAGTACCTGTTCCCAGGTAGCAGAGCTTTAGGCAGTCACTATGCCCAGTTTTGACTTAATTTAATGGTAAAAGTGGGGATGCGGAAATGCAGCAGGGTAAGCTGGCCTGATGTGGGGTTCAAGTCAAGCTCAGGGGTATGTGTGGAGTTTGCCTGGTCTCCTCTGTGTTTACCCACCTCCCCTTTCTAAAGAAAGAATATGCTGAAAGAAGGCAATGTAAAACCACTTCTGTTCCTCCTTGCAAACCATGCCAGGAGTCAGATGACCCAATGGCACTTTTCACTTCCAGTGGTAAAAGTAAGCACTGTTGAGCTAAACTGAGCTTTACTGTGACCATGATTTTGTGGTTTACCTCTGCCTTCCATCACCTTTGTCTTTGGATTGTGAGCAGTGGGTGCTCATCTTGAGCAGGATTTAACCCTGTATCCAAACAAATAGTAAGGCACTGTGAGGCATCACTGTTACTGACCACACTGCTCAGTTCCTACATTTAAAATTTAGCTAAATCTACTGTTAAACTCTTTCAACGACTGCCACCTTCAAAATACTGTATGTCTCTCGACACCACTTTCTGTACCTGGATCTGCTGCAAACTAAATTAGACCCATAGGCTTTGCTAAAAAACAGTGATTTTCTGTCCTTTTCCAGTCAAAAGTCTTTTTTTGCAGGTTTTTGTTACTGCTGAGGTACTACTTTAAATGTTCTGTACCAGGCATTCAGTAGCAGGAATGTTGACTGTGGCAGCCTACAAAGATCTGTTCTTAGCACTGATTTATTTAATATATATTTGCTGCATTTGAAATGTCTTTGGCAAATATACTTAGCATTGTTACGGAGATGGCACTCTGCTTATGTTTTTAGTTAACCAAATTCAAAAAAGGAAGAATAAATAAATAAAATAACATCAAAACCCGGAAGAAATGCCCTACTTTTAAATTAGTCTAAAACTGAGATAACAGTTTTGAGGCTTCAATTTCCTTCTAGGACCTGTGCAGGAACTTGAAAGACATTCTTGTTAGTCTAGATAAGTCCTTTCCAACATCAAAGGCGATCTGCAAACTGTAGTTATGATTGACTGAGAACAAACCCCATTGCAGAATGTCTCCACTTGGCTGCAGAAGCCCCCGCTTTGCAAGCCTGACACTAAAAAACTCTCCCGTGCAACATCTCCTGTCCTGTTCAGCTGGTGCTACAACCGTATAAAATGCAATGATAACAGCAGAATCCTTTAAATATCATCCACCCTTCATTAAATGTTAATGAGGCAGGCCATAAAGCGGAGTGCAACTGAGTGCCGTATATGTGATGTCACACTTCTGTATATACTATTTCGGTTATATGCAGTTCAAGCATATGTAATTTTTTACATTTTTTTCTAAAAATACCAGTCTACATAAAATGTAGATCGATATGATGCCACCTGCTATTCTTTTATTTGCAATAATGGGTTATACAGTTATGTTCATGGTAATTGAGAGCCTACGCAAGGAAGCTTATGGGCGTGAATAGCGCTACATACTAAATGGAATGCCAGTCCACCAGCAGTATTCAGACAGACATTTAATGGCTGTTCAGAGGCATCAAATCAAAGTTAACGGAATCCCTTTCAACTGCGGGACAAATCCAGAGCGCCATGGAAAAAAAAAATAAAAAATCTATGCAAACATGAGGAAAATATGCTTACATATAAACTTCACACAGGCAGAGAAATGGCCTGGTTCAAATCCACAAGCCTGAAGCTACTCGCATTATGTATTAACTATATGATGTAATTGAGTGCCGGCATATTTTTGCTCTCTGGAATAATGGACACGTTTATTTGGACGCTAATGTGACTCATGCAAAAACACAATTTGGCTATAATGTGTTTTTCACCTTGATGGCAAACGCATACATAGCCCCAAGAAAAGTAGACATTGTAGGAACTAGTTTGCGACCGAACGTAAATTTTGACACTTGCAATGCATCACCGAAATGTACAATCAATGTGATCTTTATTTGTAGAACAAAGTTAATTAAGATTTATTCGGTAGTGTGAGGAAAATATCTCTCAGAAGCATCTCCTCAACAAAATCACTCCCACTTTACATGTGCAAGCAGATGCAGTCTAGCTTGCAATAAGGCTTGAGAAATATCTTCTGCAAATGGAGACTACGCATTGTGCTATGAAGGTGTTTCAGTGCACACCGGTTTTTAACTGTTGTTATGTTTTATGCGGAAGAATGAAGGAAATTACTATAGTAGAGATTGTGTGAAAACTGTACCGCAAACGGTCAACTCCAGCCACAATGTACTGCCAAAAAATTAGATAACTGTTTGAGCAACAGACCTAAAAACCCAACCTAAACTCAGATCATACAGACATCTGAAGCACGATGCTTCTTTAGCATTAGTTACTCTGGCTTGGTGTCCAAAGACCAAACCTTTGACTAATGGTCCAAAGAGAGCAGAGAGGGGCCAAAGGAGAACTTGCTGGAATGTTCCACACCTCACCCAAGGACAACTGTGAAGATCTGCCCCATGTGTGTAGCTGTGTGATGATCAAGGACAGCTCAGAGACTCCCTGCTGGAACAGCATCCAACCACCAAGTTTTGGCAGTTATCCAGAAGAATGACTACGGCTGCTCCCTTAGTTGAAACAGACTCTGACGCGTCCCGGAAAGGCTGCTTCACCTTGTGCCACCACCTATGAGTCTCCAGCTCGGTGTACCTGTCCTTCACAGGAGCACTAGATTACTATGAGTGCTAAAAGTGCTGGGTTCAGACTCTTCTGAACTCAACTTCTCAAAACTGACCAAAAATTACTTTGTTGTGTGTTTGTTCCTGCTTCTGTTTTTCATTCTCCCACGATTGAAAGGTCACCATCAATCTTTTTTAAGATATCAAACAGCCCAAAAGGGATTAAAATTTTATTGTAAGTGTGCATATGTATTGAGTATAATTACACCAAATGGCAAGAAACAACTTATTCTCACCGTTACAACAATACTAACTAGAACTTTGACTTCCCCAACATCTATCAACGTGCCTTTAAAAAACCAATTAAGCCCCTTTAAATCATGAATAGCTAACACATTTCCATTAAAAATGCAAAAATTTAAATAACCGAAAAAGCAATTCAATACAAATATTTCACACTTTAGAACAAATCCTTTCCTGCCCTCATGTTACCCATCTGTTCTTTATGAAACTTTTTGAATTTGAAGACATGGGAGGGGTGAATACCGAACCGCCAGCTAGTATGAAATCCTAGTGTTCGAAATGCAAACAATATTTCTGGATTCATGTGCCGTACTTAATGTAAGAAATGCGCCAAAGTGTCATAGCTACCAATTCCATAATACCTGATTATGTAGTGAATGAGAGCAGGAAATGCTCAAAGCCATCAAAATCTTGTAAGTTTATTTTTGGCTAATTTGTAAATCCTCGGTTTCTCGCAGATTTCCCCTTTGCTTCACTTGGCAGAATGATTCTCTATGATGATTCAAAGCATACAATCCATTAAAATTCCTGCTCTAAGGGAAGGAAATGGCTTGGAGGTATCTTGGGTCGGTAATAAGGAAGTGTTTTTTTGTGGTCAGATTGGCACGATTTTATCTTCTCTACTTTATTCCCGCTTTGCTTCAGGATTTTAAGTTTTCAATAATGAGCACTATCACAGTTGAAAAGATGAAGAATTTTTTTTTTTTTTTTTTTTTTTTGTGCCAGTCCACATGAGTCTGTAGTTTGAATTCATACATCAGCAAAGCAATGTCACGTTCATCAACAATACTACTAATGCCCTTCAGCTCGGAAAAACAGTCCCCGTTAGTAGGTGTAAAGTAACATAGCTATTGTTGCTCAAAGGGCCAACAAATTTCCACATTTGCTCTGTTTTATGCACATTCACAGCATCGCACTTGGTTTTATACAGCGACGATATATAAACCCGTGAATACTCTTCCTGAGGACTTTTCATGCAATGCTTCATGCATGGATTGGTAAATTTACATGAAGGCGCACTTTTCGAAATGCTTTTAGCTCAATTCACCCCTCTCGCATGGCATAATACCTTGAGTCGCTGAAAGAAAAGGTTGAATCTGCAACATTACAACTTTACAAATGTGAAGGATAGTATTTGAATTTGGGCTGTCAAAGAAAGAGTGAAGTGCTCAGTACAGGGTCTGTCAGACGCATGTTTCTTTTCCTCCCCAGTGCTATTTCAGTTTTTGTCCCTTATGCATTCATGCCAATGCTTTTATCTTGTTTGAGTTAACTGTCAGATAGACCTGGACCAATATTAAACACCATGAGAATGCTGACTGATTCCATCAAGGCATTTTTTTTAGTATGCATTCATATGTGGCCTTTTCCATCATGCATTACATAAAAATTGTTAGCATATGCCATTCTTTATTAGAGAATTATCCAAACATGAGACTCATTTCAGGTATCTTTAAAATGTATGTTTGAAGGTTGTGTCAATGAGCCGTTTTACTGGGCCTATTTATCAGCTTGGTCTTCAACACAAAACTCTGGTAAACAGAGCTTGAGAACTGCTTCTTCAGCCTCCTCTGTTTCTGAAACGTCACTTGACTATTAGTTGATGTCCACAAAGTGGTAACTTGGGAGCTGGGCAATTTCTAGTTTAGTTACTTTTTGGCCCCATTTCTCAGTTTCTTACCCAGTAGTCTCTGCTTCTGTATTTGAGACTCGAGGTTGTTCTAAACCTCATCTTAAAGGTTTTAAACTCTAATTTGGAGACTTCTTTAAAGCAATGAGTAAGCCAATTCCAGGAAGACCCGGCCACCCGCTGCCTCCCATAACGAACACAGCCGCCGTGGTAGCTGACATATTCGGAAAGGCCTGTAAGAGGACCGATAATGAGCCCCATTCAAACCGACCATCCCTCTGTGTTCAGCGGTTCAAGTCGACCGACCGCTCTATTAGTCCAGAGGAGTTTGGCAGATTGGTGTAGTATGGCTTCAGGCCGTCAATTTAAATTTGAAGTGGGATGTGTAATTTAAGATGTGGGTTTAGTGATGGATTTTCCTGCAAAGTGTTCATCTTTCTCCTGACTAATTCAGTGGACACGCTGTAATCTCAGCCTGCTTAATGATCAGTGGGAATCCATGCTACACTTTTAAGGACCCTGCACCTTTGTGTCATAGAGCGGGGAGAATAAGCTCATTCCACACACCAAGCCACCGCCATCCCCATGGCCCCTGTAGGCACCTGAATGTCCTTCAGTAGTCAGAACATGCAAGAGGCCAACAGAAGTATGTATCTAAAGCATCTTTTTTTCTCCAAAATATGCAGATTGCTGAAGGCCTGAGAGTAACTGGTAGAAATATAGTATGCTTGGCAAAGATTTGAAGGTAATGTTGAAATATTGCACTCTGCGAACTTGGGCAAAAACAATATTTTTGGGGTTGTTCATCTTTTATGACAAAACTACACGAAGAAAATTACTAGTCCAGAAAAGGAAGCTTGCAGAAAGCAACAGCAACCACGTACATTGGGCAACCTGCAGCACAGCTGTCAGCCATTCATGTTCCCCGGAGACCACATCTTAGCCTTCATTCACCTCTGCACATGAACAAGGTTGGCAGCATTAAGGAACTTTCTGCTTAGTGTTTTGGATTTATCATCAACAGGCATGACTGCAGTCATTTGCACCAGTTTTAGCCACACTTTCTCATTAAATACCGTTTCCCAGTCTTGCACATGTGAAAAAAGGGGATTTTCAGTATTATAAGGAAACAGTGGCAATAGTATCAGCAATAAGACCTGGAAGCAGTGTGTTTTTTCCCTGTATGTCTTGCTGGCGAAAGACAGTCGCTTAACCCATCGTGTTACCATAGAGACCATCTCACGACAAAAGAACATAAATGTCCTTCATTGGTTGAAAAGGAATTCAAGGAAGGCTCCTCTTCTTAAAATTGTGGAAAGGTAACGATAATAAGTATTAGAGTAAAAAAGATTGTGCGTGACAATGAGTTATTTTTCCACAAGGAGAAAGGTGATATTCTTAGAGCAACTGAAATATCAATTTGACAATCTTACTTAGCCGAAAAACATTGTACTCTAACAGAATGTAGATGGAAAGAATTTATTGCAGTGCTTATTGTGCATCAAGCAGGAAGGAGGCAAAGGGTGGTTGACCGGTTAATCGTAGGCAACAGTCCTCATAACTGAATCTTACATTCCATAACTTCAGTCCACAATAAAGTTTTCCAAGATTCCCCCTTTTCTTTGGCTTTTTTTTCTTTTGCTAATGCAAGTGACAATGATTTGATGACAGACTAAAAGGTTCAAGTCAAGTAAAAGCAAAGGCAAACTGGAGTAGAAAATAGTTTGAGAATAAATTCAATAAATCACTCGGACTTGCGTGTAAAAAGAAATCTTGTTTTTGTTGTGCTTTTTTGTAGTGAAGGTGATAAACATTCGGGCATGCAGTCTTTGAATGGGTCTGTTATCCTTAACGGTACCCCCTGTGCTCAGCTCTGACTGCCAAGCACAACTTAAATATTGTTCTTATGGAGGCCTGCCCCTATCATCACATCTTACCTTTCACAAATGAATACAAGTCAGCAAAAAACAAGACTCCTTAAATCCATAATGAAATGTCCTTTAGGGGTGAAAGGCCTGGAGGTCCAAGCCTTGAAGTAGAGCACATCAAAAGCACATACGGTTGCTTTGTGAAGCAATTGCACTTATAGCAAAGCTAGAAGACAAAACCAGGATGGATTTTCCCATGACGACAAGCGATAAGTTAAAAATGTGGGATGGGACTTTCAAGTTTACGTCCTGGGGAAATGAATTCACCAGAATAATGAGTGTAAAGAAAATTCCTGCTAGGTGGCCATCAGAAGGCCTCAAACCCAACTGTTGGCGCTCTGCCTTTATAATCTATCCAGCCAGGTGAAGCACCCACTGCTGCATTTGGTTGTGAAAGCTCCTCAGGTCTGAACCTGGTTTTTACCTCCTTTTTTATTTGATTGCTTGCAAATAAATAAACAAAACAAGTAAACACAAAAATAATAAATAGTAAAAGTGGATGTCATCGCAAAGTATTAACATTATTATTTCAGGCAAAGTTATTTAATGATATGTTTGCAAGCAATAAATAGGTTTAATTTTTACTTTGTACTGCCTGTGTTTGAGGGCAGTTAATTTCCAGTATTTTTTTTTCCACAGACGACACAAAACGAATTAAACCGAAATGCTTGTTGGCAAACGGAATGCACATTTTTCATTAAAATGATGTCAAAGTAAATAGACTGAAGAATTTCAGAAACAGAAGACTAATGAAAAACGGGGAATTCTGTATTTCATTAGTATTTAATTAAGAATTACAATAGAGTCAGCATGGGCTTCCTCTACTTGAAAAATTGCTAAGTGATGGAAATGCATTTTCCTGTGAGTCATTATGAGATAGATGGAAATAGTGCTTAATTTTTATACCCAAGATGGCTCTTCAGCTTTATAAATAGTTCTGTGGCCTTACATACTGTGGTTTTTTTTAACTGTCATAACATTCTATAAAATATTCTTATGAACTAAGTTCTTACCCACTGCCTCTTTAGAAATTGTTTAGCACATGCCGTACAAATCTGAAAAGACTACTCAGTTTAATTTGTGTCTTGTTATAAGTGTTCTTAGACTTGTCAACCTCAAATGTTACCCGGCAAATGCTTACTTTAAAAATACCCCAACACAGAACCCGGACATGCCATCACAATCCTCGCAAACAGGGTCTACAATATTCTCTGACCGCTCCCCTCACTGTCACTGTCCTTCCAGTGGACCTTAAGCTTTATTTACCATTTTGTTTACTTATTTATTTATTTATCTACTTATTTATCTATTTGCAGTTTGTTTACTTTCTTCTTGGTGTTTAGTTGCTTGTTTGTTTTACTTATTGCAAATTTTTATGCACAGTCTCCTATCCTGCATCTGGACACATTTCACTACATGGTACACTCAGTACCATGTATGTGACAAATAAACTCTTTTGTCTCTTTGTCTCAGTGCTCCTACACATACAGTATGCGTTATATACCCTGCCTACATTTTCAATGTCCAGAAACAAAAAAAAAAAATCACGATGGTCACGTTTTTTCCAGTCCAAAAATCTCATTGTTACTTTAAGCAGTGAAGTCATTCATTGTTGAATTGACCAGGGTGTAATTTTGTGAAATATATTTATGAGTGACTCATTCTCCACTTTTGTTTAACCTTAAAGTGATAGTCCACCTTGGTCAGTTTACCTCCTGAACTTTACAGCACAAAGTCAGGAAGACAATCTGAGACAACACAAAGTGCCATGCTGTTTTCTAACCTCATGTGTCGCTTTTCAATAATAATTCATTTTCCTTCATAGCAAACTCCTCCTAATAAATTTTTATAAATCAAATTTAATTAAGATGCATAGAGGAAAAAACAGTGTTCACACATACTTGACGGACGTGGCGGGTTTTGCTCCAAAGTCCTGCTTATTTCGTCTTCAAAGTTATAACACTCGTCAAAAACAACACAAATTATTCATTTGGAGATTGTAAACTGGGTAAGAGAAATATTTACAGGATGTTGTAAATATTTTCAGTACATTCAGTTCCCTTGATGTAAATTGTGGTTTGTGCACTATGGTTGCTTCCTTTGTCCTGAGATTTTTATGCAATGCTGAGCAATTACCTCATGAATTGCATTAAAACATTTTTTTTTTGTTTGCGTGCGCCATCTCCGTGATGGTTGGTTCACGCTTGCTTATTTTTCTTTTTGCTCTAGTTTTGTAAGCATATGATGATTTGGAGCCTGTGCTTAAATGATATAATGGGGTGTGTTTTATTTCACGCATCAAAGTCACTTTCTTGTATTATTGTTATGACAAAGTAGGATCAAGTATGCACACTTGAACAAATAATAGCTTCAGTATGAAGTGGGGTACAGCTATGTAATTACGTGTAATAGTATCATTGTTCAAGGGCCCATTATGGATTGTAGGTGTTTTTAAAATTTGTGTCATCTGTCTTTTGAGTCAAGCCCAGCTTCTGCATCACCATTTTCCCCACATACTGTATCTTTAGACATATTTCACTTTTATCAAATAAACAAACAAACAAACAAATACTTTTTGGAAAAACATTAAAAAAGAAACATTAGAGTAAATCAAGCTGAAAGTATCTCATTGGTCTGAATATAAAAGAATCCTGATTATAAAACAACCCTCTCCTTTTCAACACTTTTTTTGAATATTATGTCTTCTCTTTAGAAAGAAAAATCATGCTTATTCATATGTTTAAGATGCAACTTTCTTTAAGCTTGCTACCTTTAAACACAACATTCTATAACTTTATATTTGTTGGCTGCTTGAGAGTTGTTTCACACCTCTGCCTCATTGATCACCTTTATGTTAAAATTTGCATTGTAACTGCTCCACAGTCCTTGGTTAATTTTCCCTAACTTTCGGGCTACTTTTTTCCCCAACCATCTCAAGGTTTCGCCATCGTTCACACGTGCTAGTCCTAGCTGATCATTTCTGTGGATAATTGACACCACTGGATAAGTGACCCCACTTACTGGTACTGTACATAACCGTTGTAGGTCCTCAAATGTAGGTCAACCCCATCTTTTTTTTTTTTTTTAGATATAACTCCCAGAAAAAAAAAAAAAACTGTCTTATACTCAGGCCAGTATGGTACATCTGTATAAGATTACAAGAGTAAAATGTCCGTTTTTTTTTTTTTTCCTTACCATCAAATTGTGCCAAATGCTTATCGGTCGGAGTCACAGTGTTCCTGGTCTTTTTCAAAATGTCCTCTTCAAATCTTGAACTACTGGTTTTGCTCTTTTTGTATGATAGGATTCACTATTCATCTCAATTTATCATCTAAATGTGAATCTGATGTTCTGAACTCTTGTACACTTTAAGTAATAAAAGGAATGTCAAGTGTTGCTTGCAATTTTTTTCAGTTCATATGAATAATTTGAAGGCCTCAATTCAAAAGAATAATCTGAATTTGCCATATGATTTTGTTTCTTTTTTCAGTTCAGCGTACAGCAAATATGTGAGCATGAATATTTATATATTTTTAGTAATTTTTATTTCCTTCTAGATTTTTCAGAGCTTTTTTGAAGGTGAACTTGACCAGTTCCCACTATATTTATGTTATCCGTACATCTTTTGCACTTGCGATTTAGTCTAATATTAATATAATCTCTTAGACACCCAGCAGAGTTACTCTAACCAACTGCTCTGCTCTTTGGCCATGCCCTCTCCTTTCAGACATTACCACCCAGGGGGTAACCTTTGGTGCCATCAATCCAAACCCAGTTAACGTTCAGACAATACATGCGGAAAATCAATATGTGAGGAGCATTTCAACTTTGAACTGCCACTACCGCAGAGAAAAAGAAGCAAAACCAAAAAGAGGGTTCCTTTCTGCACAAAAAGAAAAATAACTCGGATTCATTAAACATGCATGTACATTGGCATTGAAAATGAACTACACTAGGATTATATAAATAAATATTTTTTCATGGCATGACCCATTAAGATTAGAAGAACATGAAGATGGCTAGGACCGGAAAATATTGATGCATCTACCGATAAACGCTCCACAGTTCAAGTGCTTGTTTATGATCATGTGCCTTTGAAAGTTACTTCATTCTTTGCAGTCAGATGCTGTAAAGGAAGGAATGTCCTTTTTCTAACTGCAATACGCCCCTCCTAGCTGGTGCTCGGTAAAGCATTTTGCTAGTACAGTTCTAACTACAATTATAATTCTATATATATAACAACTGAGATAACAGCATGTTGTGCAGGGTGAGTAAATAATCATTAATGATATTTAAAACACTATTTGTGACCACCTGGATCAATTATAGTCAGAATCAGATTTATTTGACCAAATATGCTCACACATACAGGGAACTTGGCTTCGGTTCCAATGGCTCTCAGTGTACAGAAGACAACACAACATATTGTACATACATATAATTGTCCAAAGATGCATGGCAGTGCAGGAGAATAAGAATAAATATTATAAAGGAGTAATAATGTGGATCTTCTAGTTTTTTAACTATAATTTTAACTACAATAAGGGCTGCTGTCCTTAACTTCATAATGACTTCAAAGCATCTTAATTTATAGATGCTCAATGATTCATGAAAAAATATTAAATGTTAAATTATTTGCAAGAAATGTTTCTATGCTAAAAGAATAGCCTTTCTGATTAAGAAAGGCATATCTAGGGGAGAAGTAGTGAGAGCACTAAATCTGATCACAAATATTTGTTTGCCAAAAGCACAGTTTAATGGACACTCTACCGTAAAACATCACCGCTGCCCATGCTTATCTATAAAGTCAAGTAAAGGGCCTTTATCACTCACAATATCGCACAAGAACGAGTTTAAAATGTTGCCCTTTACTGAACAGACACAAGTAAGTAAATTTAGTTACTTGATTTTTTTTTAGCTGATGTAGAAATTAGGGCCTGATAGGTTGAGCGAAAGGCAAGGCAGAATCTCTTGTGGCGAGAAAGAGCTCTTCGAGCAGAGTTTCATTCAAACCTTTGTGAGCTTCCCTCTTATCTCATGTGGAGCAAACTGTATGACCCATGCATTGTATAGTAAATGAATTATCCAAGAAACACAGAAAACCTGAGAGACAAAAAAATGATGACTCAGCAGGTAGCATTTTTCACAGCGGAGTGTAAAGTGCGGTTTATTAATTGTCTCTTTCTCTGTGCACTGGGTTTTAATGGCCAGTATCTCATACACAATGCGCGTTCTGTTTCTTTCCTCTTCTTTTGCAGTATCACCAAAGGCCCAGATCTGGGATGGCACTGCATGCCCAGCCTGGTCCTCTGCTGAGTAGCCAAAACAAATTATGGAGTCACACAAGGAGAGCCAGATGGAGCACTCGGTTAGAGAACAAGGCTTCCGCTTCTGTATAGCCTGGCCACATGTTACATTTCATGCCATCTTACAACTACAACTACAGCTGCTGCACGTACTCGTACCCAAAAACAGACCCAAACGGAAGCACCCACCCATTCAGTAACACGTACTGGCTATACAGAACAAAGCCGTGTTCGTGTGGAAGACCTATGGAGTTGCGCTCATATTTACGACTATTTTGATTCGTATTTGATCTTTGTTCAGGATGTGACACAAAACTAAAATATGTTATTAGAAAATGTCAAAAGATTTCAAAAGAGGTTTTTAAACGCGCACTCATCCAAGTAATCTGAATAACTCCCTCACAACAACCTGCAGACCAACAGGGTCAGGTGAGGTGAAAAAACGCTAGCACACTGCACAGTCACTAAATCGTATTAATAGATTAAGAATTGAAATACCAGACATCTTTATTTGGTATATGTGATGTAGCCATTTTAAAACTTTCTAAGGTGCAGTCCATGGTGCCATTCGAAGTAGACGACACCCTAATGTGAGCTAAATGTTTAGTATAACAGGCACATCAGTGGGGCTTCAGGAGTACCATTTTTACACTGGACTGCTAAATTTAAGCCACTGATGCCTTTTTGTTTTTACCATAAAAACAAAAAATTCAGACCAAGATGAATTTACTACGCTTCACTGCTGACAAAGGCATTGCGGCAAATTACAATAATTCGAAAGCATACAAACTAAACGTCCGCGTTTTGTTAATGAAAAAGCATGCTTTCACCTGGGAGAAAAGTTCAAAGCGCTTTGTTCACGTCTGAAAAGTTTTTTGCATGCATTATTTATCCGTTCTGTTGATGCCTTCCTCCGAAGCAACACACAGTCCTGTAAGGTTTCGATAATAAGCCACTTACAAGTGTTTACCCAGTTGTGTAGTAATTTTTACCGTGCCAATTCAGGGTGAGTATCTTGCTCCAGGGTACAACAATGGGAACGACATTTTATGAGCTCTAATCATTACCCTACCCACTGACCTGAAATAGTGTCATATAAAACAGAGTAGAGTTTGTGTGTGTGTGTGTGTGTGTGTGTGTGTGTGTGTGTGTGTCTGCCCTTTTGTCCGGGGGGAACTGATGCTGCCAGAGGTCCCTGTGTGGGTTATCATTTGCCATATCCATCCCCCAAACACACACACACACTCAGTACACATAGAGACTAATCTCAACAGCAGCACTGAAGCTCCTCCAGTCCAGCTGGATTACTGGGGAACCGGCTATGGGACAGGGCTTCAACCAAAAAAAAAAAAAAAAACACACACACACACACACACACACAAATCCAGCTGCATTTTCAGAGAAGAAGCAGTGTCTATTCGCACCTTGGCTCATTGCAACAACACCCCCCATCCCCCCTACTGCTTCTTGCTGGGGATGCACAGATGAACAGATTTATGTTTCGTAATAACAACAAATATGCGTCAGCTTTACATATCGCTTTGAATGCAGCACGAAACTATGGCTCTTCTGCAATGTCGCCCCTTAACGCTATGATCTGAACTTTTACTGGCTTTGCTTGTCTCTGCATTTCATTTTGTTTAGAAATGAAATTCACTGTAATGCAAAACCGTGTTGCTAGAATAGATAATCACATTCAGTATTTCTGTAGATGTACACACACTGTACTGAAAAACAGAAACTGCTAGAACTTTTTTCTGCTGGTAGCAGCATTCATTCCACGGCCGAGCATGGTGCAAAAACCTAACTCCAAGTATATTTTCAATGCGGCATTGTAGAGCCAAAAAATGATATATAAGATACCTTTAAAAACTATTCAATATTACATTAGAGACTATATTACTATAATATTAAAACCGATTTTATATTAGCTATCATGACAGCCAAATATAATCTCTTGAACTTTAGTTCACGACTTGAGAAAGTTCTGGAAAAAATACAAGACGATCCCAAAACAACTGATCACGTTCATGCATTTATTACTCAGTAACTAAGCATCATATGAACATGTCGTCTACTCAGCTTTTGAAAGATTGAGAAAGAACATTACTGGGCGGAGTAGCTTCACAGATTGTTTTAGACTACATGTTTATAGGAGATGAACACAATGAGTTTTGATGGCAGACATGCAAAACAGTTTTTTTCATTTTGCAAAAGTCGCTTAAGTTTGTCCTAGAAAAGTATATTTAGGAGGCCAAAAAAAGCAGGGAAAGCATACCTGGGCCATAAATGATCAATGTGATGATTAAGCATAAAACGCTGTGGTTTGGTTTGCTGAGGAGATTTGTACGTATTCAGCGATCTGGCTGCACTCTGTTTCTCCTGCAGGCCCTCACTGCTGGCAAACATCGCTTACTCTGCAATGCGGCTTCCTTCTCCACAGCCATCAGCGTGCTGACAGACACCAAACCTGCAGAAAAGGGTGTGGAAAGACGCAGCGCCGATTTCATGTCCACACGCACCATCAGATCATTCACCTGCGCCCTAACAGAAGAGGATCATGCAGTGTAAGCCCATGTCTTCCTTCTGTGCTGTGCTGCCAACCCCTGCAGACTGTCTTAACCATCAAACCCTGCATTAACATTTGCACCACAGCCCTTTCAATGCACAGCATACATCATAATTTATGTGATTTAGCACATCTAGGGTCCTTAGGGAATCTTTTATTCACAAAAAAAGTGTGGCAAAAACAGGCCAAAATGATGCACATACATTTCAGGACTCTCCATCCAGATGTATACATTGCAATGCAAGATTAACTGCAGCCACTGTAAATAAAATATTTCTCACATCCCAAACACATATATGAGCTTAGTTTACATAAAGCTATGAACAGAAATGTTTTATTCTATTCCTTCACTTCATTTCATAAGGGGCCATTGAAAGTCTACGGGTGATGATTTCTGGCTTAACAAGCAAACTGAGGCATGCATAACAGCAGCTGATAGTAAAGTGATATAAAGAAGTACCAATATTTTCTAAACTGATGTAAAATATTGCGGGAAGATAGGGTGGCATTTTGGAAACAGTTAAGGAAGCAAAGTATTTTAAAACAGTTTCCAGGTCATGTTGTGGGTGGCTCTAGTTCTCACTGCAGGAATTTGTTTAGTTTCAGCCGAAAAAGTTGAGAATATATAGCAAGTCACCGAAGTCTGGGAGAAATCCAGTGGATTTGTATGTCTTTCAACATTTGATGTTGAATTTTATTTGCCCTCAAAGTGCCTCAGCGCATATTAATTTCCTATTAACTGAGAATGTTGAGCATTAAATCTCAGACATGAAATGATATCTGTGGCATCAAGCATAGTGTCTATGCATCTGACTTTTTAATATCGGTTGTTTCTCCCGGCGAGAGTTGTCATCTTCCCCAAAATATGACAGGTTTGGCTTAAAGCTCTGTGCCATCAATGTAATT
The DNA here is from genome assembly GCA_018136845.1 of Heterotis niloticus. Taxonomy (NCBI): domain Eukaryota; kingdom Metazoa; phylum Chordata; class Actinopteri; order Osteoglossiformes; family Osteoglossidae; genus Heterotis; species Heterotis niloticus. The sequence continues at coordinate 24,861,960 of CM030891.1, forward strand.
ATTATAATTGCATTCCTACACATTTAATAGATGCCCTTCAGTTAGAATAAAAAGTCTTTATTTGGATATCATTTATTCAAGTTAAATTTGAAAGTTTGCTGAGATTACCCTCACTCGAAGCGTGGCATTGTTCAGATTTATATGAAGCATTGTGCAAAATATGTTCAACTATCTTGATATTGTAATGAAAAATAAATACACTTCAAGGGAGAGTAAATAAAAAATTCATTCTGTGAAACAGCCTTGAAAGTTTGTGCCTGCACAGTACTTTAAAAATACATACAATTTTAGTCTTGTTTTATTGCATATTCATTGTATATGTACAGCTGTTGCCACTATCCTAATGTTCAACATTTAAGCCACATTTCATTCCAATATTTAAGGAGTAGGTCAGAATAAAGTATAATTATATTAAACTACACATCAAATACAGTTTAATATAATAATATGCACATAATGCATACAGTGCATATAATACTTTTTTTATTATTGTTGTTTGTTGTTGAATGCATATTAAATGAAAATCTGCATGCAATCTTGAGAGTGGGAAGGACAAAATAAAGCATAGACTTACTATTTCTAGACATGAAAAAAGGATAAACTAAGAAACAAATAAATAAATAGATAACCAAACAAACAAAAGAGATGGGGAGGGGGAGAGAATCAGATCGTTGATACTATATATGGAAACACATTTATTATAGTTACTGTTTTATGATCCAAAAATATTTTACTGTAAAGCAGTCCATGACACTAGCAATCAGAAGGAATTTTTATAGCTGACTTATGTATGATAATAAACTAAATCAAATAGAACACCATAAATATGCTTTCTGAAATAAAAAAAAGTGTGTGTATGTGTATAAAACTGGCATTTGTTGTTAATTTTTAAAAGAAAATTATTTTTCTCTGACATGCAGACACATTAGAATAAGAAAGTACATTAATGATAAACATACCAGCTTTTTATGCAGAGCACAAATACTGTGCCCTGTCATATTACCTTTAAATCATGAATTCAGTAATGAACAGTGCTACATAACCCCTGCACTGCATGGAAAAAGCATAGGACACAGGGAGGTTGGTGAGAGGTCATCTGATAAAATTTCACAAAAAAGTCAACTTTTAACCATTGTGCACACAAAACACAGTATGCATTTCTCTACTGGGATTCATTCACAAAATGGCCTCTTTCAGATTTTATCCGCTTCTTTATTTGTTGTACATTGAGGAAAAATGAGCAAGGTGTCGTGTGGGGGGCAGAATGGGCAGAACTTCACAGCCACTAAAGGCGGGGGTTGCCAAAGCTTTGCAAAATCCCAAGGAAGGTTTTTACATTGTGATGATGTACAATGTGAGGGAACAGAGAGCAATACATTGCAGATTCAACGGTATACAGAAAAACCCCAACCCACTTCCACCCCCTCCGCGTCTCCACTGAAGAGATTTCTTCTACCAACACCCCAGCTCATTCTTCAGCCACTGCAAAAGCTATTACCAATCATATTGCCAGGTATTTTGCTCTAGATTTACTAAGGCCACTCTCATCTGCAGAAAAGATCTTGTCTGTGTGCTTGAGCCGAGATATATATGAGACACCATCCAGAATGCCTTTTAACTCTTGCATCGTGGATTCCTGACATTACAAAAAGTGATAACCGCCCTCCTTGAAATGGATTCCAAAGCTCTGGGAACAACAGACAGGTTAATGTCAAGAGCTGCCAAAATCTTCCCTATGATCCCTGCTCACCTGATCAATAACAACAGTAGCCCTGAGAGTTACTTGCCAAAAATGGCAGCTACACAAAGCACCCGGAGAGTCAAATGTTGCCGACCCACAAAGCCAGTGCAGCAGCCAGTCACACTGATAGGGACAGTGCACCTTTGTAATGTTTCTGATGAATACAGGGACCCCACCAAAACAGTAAGAAACCATCGCACATCCTCAAATTCTGCAGAATCCTTTTAAAATTTTATGTCATGGAATTAGATGATCTTTGGATCATTTGAAAACACAACTAATAATAGTTATCAAAAAGACTGCAGACTCGCCTATTTATATGAGTCATGAGACTGCTGTCAAGCGGTGCTGCCAGAACACCATGCCTGGGCTGTTCAGGCTTGGGTTTCAGTCTGAATCATTCTGTCTGTGTGTGTGTGTGTGTGTGTGTGTGTGTGTGTGTGTAACCCCCTTGCACTGAGCTGGTGTCCCACCCAGAGTGTAGTTTCATAGTCTTTTGCCCAGTGATTCCAGAATGAACTTCAAACTTCCGCCATCCTGATCTAGATAAAGTGGTTATTGATAATGGATACATGGATGTGCATCAGATGTGTTGTGCTGTCTGACTGCTTAACAAAAAGCTGTTTGGCTATTTGTGTGTATCAAGAGTTAAATCCGAGCAATAGGCTTATTTACAAAACACACAAGAGCATAAAAATGGTTGGCACAAAATGGGGTGCACTGTAGAATAAACACTATGAAAGGCCTGTCGCCACATCTTGTTTTCTGCCATTAAGTCTTCACTGAGCTTATTTTGAAATACTTTCAACTTGAAATAAAATAGCTTCACTTTTCTGCAGCATTCTTGAGAAAATGCAACCCCGCGAGAGGGTCAAAAATCAACCAGTAAATTGAAAGAAAGGAGTGGAATAAAAGAACTAAGTTAAAGCCTGTGGTTCTGCAGATTAAAGGTCTCAGGTGATGACCACGGCAGACCACCATAAGCAGCCAGCTACACAGTTCATGAGCTGGCTGAGGTTTCTCACGGGAGGACCTACAAGAGACCACCAGCACATTTAAGGAGTTTAATCAGCTGGGAAGAGAAACAGGTATCAACAGATTTGGAGCTGCTCTTCCCTTTTGGCACAAATCCTCTGGAATTTGGAAAGCAAAGAGAAGAAAGTTTTGAAAGCTTGCCCAATGCACAAAAGCCTTTTAGTCTATCTGGGCAGCACAAGTCCCAAATGAACAAATGCTTTACAGTGCTGGGAGCATCAACTGAGGGAAAGGGTCACAGCTCTCCTCTCTGAAAATGTGCACACATTGATTTTCATTAAAAAAGAAATCATAAAATAATACTTCATCAAAAATGTTCCTAGGCAATAATTGTATTACTCTTGGCATTGCTATGGGAGAACAATAAGAATTTGCAGCCAAGTGTACCATGTTTATGCTCTCCCATTTCATGCTCTGACAAATGTCACAAATTCTACTATTTATCATAAACTTTAAAGCATTAACCACAGTTTTAATAATAGTTGTGATTTCTTTGCAATACTCTTAATTTATTCAGTTTACTTAGTAACTGTTCTGTTGTGCATACGTTTCATTATGACCTCTAAACAAACAGACAGACAAAATAAATATAAATACATCTGCTGGAATGGTACAAGGTGTATGTGCATTCACGTGTAGAATTTATCATATATTTTAGAGTATGCAGTTAGCTAGTACAATGCATTTCCAGTAGCTAAAATTATTTTGGTTATGTTTTGTTTCTGCTGCTGTATAAATTTTGAAACAAAAGCGCTACATCTTAAATTTATATAATTCCATAATGGGCCCTTTATGTCAATCCTATAAGAAACAGTACATCAAAAATATTTTGCATTTTCAGCTGTTATTGCACTGATAAATGCAGCATTTCGACAACTTTTGTTTCTTCTGCACAACTCTTTGAAGGTGTCATGAAAAAATACAGAAGCTTGTGGAAATAAGTTTAACATAGCATAGTAAAGAAAACTTTATTCTTTTGTTGACCGGTGCCTTCAGGGGGGTTACTCAAGGTATTTAACACCCAGGGCAGATCCTTTTTGCCCCACGCCCCCAACAGTGTAAAACACCAGCACTAACAAAATGCCAGTACCTTAAGCTGTTGAATACTTTAAGCAACAAGTAGGTTGGAAATCCCCTGCAAGAGCTAAGCGCAGCTATTTTCAGATAAACAGCAGCATGTTTTGGAAAAACCAGGGCTGCATGTGTTTGGTTGGGTGTATAAGCATTGTGGGAAGTTACAGTGGAATTGTGGGGCCTCCATGTCTAACGCGGTCAGGCACTACAGCAAGCAGGTTGGTGTACTCTATGAGTGCGGGTGTGTTGCTCCGCAAAATGAAAGGTTTACGCTCCCACAGTCCAGTCAGCTGAGTCTGCTCGTATCCCAGATGATGGGGGCGGGGGCAGGTTATCACGACTGCAAGGATACAATAAAGCAAAGTCCCCTCCCTGCAGGAGATGTGCATCACCTATGCACATCAATAAATCTTCAGTGCACATAATTTACGTGCAAAGGCCCAGCCATTTGATGGTGGCAACACTGTCGGCTCAACTGAAGGCTGCATAATTATTACGTTTATTTTTCCTAGTTTCAGACCCCCCCAAAGTTCCACTTTTTTAAAATTCCCTCAAACAATAATTTCTTTACAACCTTGGCACCTCCGTTCTATCTGGCACCCAGGGCAGACTGCTCTGCCCCATGCTCCTCCTCAGTATGCTGCTGGGTAATAATGCAGAATTTGATGACAAAGCCTGAGTCCATGTTGCAGTGCAAGAAGTCTTTATACAGTATCCTTGGGCAAATACCCCCATAATAGGTGTCAGCTACACTACGGCAGGCAGTAAAATTTGTTCCGGGCCCCTTTGCTGAAACGGCAGCAATGGTTGGGTTGGTCAACACAGGTTTCACATGGTGCTTGGTGAAGAGGGACCAGAAAGTTGTCAGTGTGAGCTACATCTGTGTGAGCTGCTCAGTCACCTTTGCCTTCTCTTCAGCTTCATCCTTTTATGCAATCGCTCGCAATCATGAAAGGATTGACAGCCGGTTCATGAGATGAGTGCCTTCAGCTGTCTTTCTGTTCCTCGGCTGTAAAACTTGTGTTGAAATAGTAGACTAAAGGGTTTTTTCAGTCTCACTTCCTGTGACTGGCAATCATCCTACCTGCTCTGTCACACAAGTAAGTGAGTTTGGTTCTCCTAAAGGAATATTCTTCCAGGGGAATTCCTTTGCCACACAAATGACAAAAAAGCAAATTTTATTTTTTATTTCATATATACAGATTTGTCTGTATGATCTAGAAGCATTTTTAAAATATTCACATACTTCATTTTGAAAACTTTTTTAAAATAAACTTTCCTTAATAATTACAAACCTGCAGCAGGCGAAATGTGTAATGTTTTGTCCCGGCAATACTGGGTAAGACATTGCAGTGCAAAATCCCATTCAGAGAAGAACCATGGGTGTCCCCAGAAAGAATCAGAAGCGTGAATTCTCTTCTTCTGTAATAATGGGTGGCTTGGTGGGGCATCAGGTTTAGTGATGCTTTGCAGCTCCAGGGCCGAGTGGCTGCTCCTGCTTTCAAACCTGGATCAGTCTGTATAGGGTTTGCAAGATTGTATTGGTTTTTTCTGCATGCTTTGATTTCATTTCAATGTGAACTGGGTGCTCTAAACTGCCAATAATGTGTGTATGTGATTACCCTGGGGTGGACTGTTGTTTGGTCCAGAAGGTACTGTGCCTCACAGCTGTGTGCCTGGGAGAAGATCCAGACCACCATGAACTTACAGGGTCAAATCACAGTGGGTAGTGAATAACTCATAACCAGATTTGCCGGAGTGCAAACATTTTCAGCTGGACCACCAAGTGAGAGGGTTGGTTTTGGTCTTTTGGGTGTAGTTGTGTGCAGAAGTTTGAACACTCCTGGTGAAAAAAGTCTCTGAATCTTCAAGTGCAGCCTTAGCACAACCTCTGCAGGGTTCAGGAAGCTTGAGATACTTCAGCACAAGAATGAATGTGGTCTTTGCAAACCTGAGGGCACCATGTTGGTTAGTATGAATAAAGTCAGGGTACAGGAAACTTCTGGAAGCTATAATTTCACCCAAAAGACATGTTCATGAGTGCTGACTGATAGACCATGCAAACGTTTATATATGACTATCATTTTCTTGAAGGTTTGCGAGGCAGGTTCCTTATATTTGCATTTCCGGTAAGGTGACTATTTTTCTTACCAGTTTACAGAAGCCATCTGCTGTGATCCACCTTCAAGAACAGCTTGTCAAACGGCATTCCACTCAAGCGAGCAAACACTGTCTCTGTGTGTTAACAATGGTATTCCCTCATTTTCAGGCAGCAACAGAAAGATCGTGCAATAAAAATATGCTGACATTTATTGGGATTTTGAGAGAAAAAAAAAAACAATTTTGCTTCCACATCGCTGAAGTCTAAGCAGGAAAATGTAGCTTTGGCTGTCTGAGAATCTTCTACATGAACAACCTATGTCTCATTGCTAAACATGGGGATGTTTGCTCTCCCTCCCCACACACACACACAGTATGCTGTGTTATGATTGATATTTTGATCCTCCACCGTATTCGCACTCAACTGCAATACAAATTTTCTCTGTGGCTTCTAGTGGGTGAGCAGGAAATCAATTCTTCAATTTTTGTAGAAATGTCTTAATCCCTCTTTTTTTTTTTAAGAAAACTATGACAGTCTTTGTGTTTCTGCTTTGTTTACACGTCTAAGTGATATGGGGAGAGATTAACTGGTAAAAATTCTCTTTGTATTTATTATGGATGAGAGCCAGTTATTGCTTATTTAATATTGTTTATGGTAATGATTGGAATTAATGAAATAATGACTTAATGTGTAAATGCTATTTATTTCCAAATTGTAGTTTTTAATGTTATAATGTGTTGCATGAAAAATATGTTTTTCACTAAGGAGGCATGCCTTTCTGTCTGGGGCAATTAGTCTCCACATACTTGTGTTGTAATAATTTAGCATTATGATTTAAAAAGGCATATATTTTTAAATGGAAAACATGTCCTTTTCAGAGTTTTCATTTTAATATTCAAATATAAAACTGGAGTGGATGTGGTGGTGCAGTCGGGCAGGCGGGTACCTTATAGCTCCTGGGTTGCTTGCCTGATGTGGGGTTCAAGTTCAGCTGAGGGGTACGTGTGGGGTTTGTAAGTTCTCCTATGCGTTTGCACCCCTCTAAGGAAAAAATATGCTGGAAGAAGGCAATGGCAAACCACTTCTGTTCCTCTTTGGCTTGAAAACCATGCCAGTGGTTGCCTAGAAGTCAGTAATGACTTGACGGCACTTTCCACTTCCAAATAAAACTGCATAATTTCAATAACAAGATGATCGATATTGTTTATTTTTTCCTACTACTATATAAGATACTTAATTTACAGTTTTATCTTCATTAGTTACAGATGTCTTACTAAAACCAGCAGAGTTTCTTTTATGCATTCTTAGTTGTTAGAGGCAACCGCTTAATTCCCAGGTCTCTTCTGCCTATAATTGACAGTAGTGTCACAGTCAAAAACCGAATGAACCAATTATTGTTCTGGCCTGAACTGAACTTGACCCGTTTAGGTTCTCAGGTCAGCTACTTCAGGGCAAACGACAAAACCGACTTCCAGCCCTCGCTGCTTGCCAATTTTGGCCCATTTCTGCTCCGTCGCAGTATGAGTGGAAGCCTTTGGTCACAGGAGGTTAAACTGTTCCAGCAAGCAGAATCAGACCTTGTGTATATGTGACAGAAATAAGCTCCAGCTCTAATAACAACACTAACTTATTCTGCAAATAAAATTTAGTGAAAAACTGGCAGGAACATGAAAGCCTGGCAGGATCAAGTTGCTTAATGAGTACGGTACATTGCTGGAATTGCCAAATTATAATCTCTTTTCACGCAATTTAATAAAAATAGCATAGCCTTATCAGAAAAAAGCAGGAGTCACTTCAGAAATGCATACTGCATTCCTGCCAGATTGATTTTCTATATGTATTATGACTGTTTATGAATAAAGAAGCTTTTGCAATGGCGTATTACAGTTTGCTGCTTTTGTAACATTCTGCAGGATTTTTTTTTTTTTAAACTTATAATGTATGCACTATTAACATAAATAGAAATAACTAGGATTTGAAATGCCACATCTGTGCAGCTGCCAGGTACAGTAGCTACCTGAAAGTACAGTGGTGTTATGAGGATTTGTGTAAGAAAGTGTGTTTATGAAGTTCTAGCTGTCAGATGGGTGATGTACTGCTTGGAATCGATGTGGTGCTCGCAGGAAGTCACATCAAAACATTGCACGTAAAGGTGTGTTTGCAATGGCTGCTTCGTAACATCATTGTAAAACTCAGACAGCATAATGCTGCATTCAGAAGTCATTTTGAAATCCTTTAGCGATGTGGTGTTACAAAAGTGGGGTGAGTTGCTGGGTGGTAGCATGAAGGGACTCTTCCACAGTCTGGTAAAAAAAAAAAATGCCCAAATTCTGCATGCAGCCTCATCACCTTAAAAGGTCTTTGAAGAAATCTGCTGGCATTGTCATTTTGTGAGTTTGTGAATGCTTCCTGAATTAATTCCTCTAATGTTTATTATTTCCTATCTTTGGGTTGCCACAGGGGACGATTATCTAAAAAAAATTAAAAAAACAAAACAAAAAAAAAAACGAGACTATTTTGTAGCTTCATTATTTGTCAACTGTCTCCCTGCCCCATGTTGGATACTGACTGGAATTTGTAGCTGATATTTGGCAGCAGCACTAAGTAAATTAACAAGGAAAGGGGACTTCCACTGTCACCAGTTTTAAATGCAAAAAATCAGTTATCAGAAACTTTGACTGAGGGACAATTCGAAAGACACAGCAAAGATGTCAAATTTTTGTGCCAGTACAGCTGTAACGGGCAGAGTTAGACAAATGGTTCTCACATGACTGGACCTGCATTGATATATTGATTATTACAAATAATAATAGGCAGTAGCAATAGATGAGGATACAGACAGACAGACAGACAGATAGATAGATAGATAGATAGATAGATAGATAGATAAAACATGAAAAAGTATGTTGATTATTATTAATAATAGTCACAATACATAGATAATGAAAACATAAAAAAAGCAGTATATAAAAATTTGGTACTAAAACAGACTAGCAAGTTAGCAGGGAATCTCTGGTGTTTTTGCTTGGTAGAAGTTTCAGAAAGTTTCTTGTATAAAAATATGAGGTATTGCACATTTAGAAGTGCAACAGAGTAAATGATCACTGGAGATTTAAAGCAATACATTGCGTAATACTTTTGTGTCCACTTCTTAAATTTAGTCTTCTTTGCAAATTCAAAGTTTTTCCCTTATATATGTGTTTACTTAACTTTTCCATCCTATCTGACATTCTCTACTATAAAGCCTTGTAGAAATATAAGTATAAGGTCCACCTGTTCAGAGAAAATAGATTTAAGTCTTCCTGCTTAAGGCCACTACAGCAAAAATGTCCCGTCACAAAAACATCTCAACTGGGTCCCTACAGGATTCCTGCCACACCACAGTCTTCTGCTTCTCAGCCAGACACCTGCATGAGTTTGCAGTCACTGGGAATCCAAACAGCGCGAAGTGAACTGAGGGGGGAGGATCATTCCATCACAGAGCTTCACACACAGGCTATGCGCAAGTCTTGCACATCCTTCTTAGGTTTGGTGTATCTGCAGATAGATTGCAGTGGCAAAGCGTTGAAACAATCTTAACCACGAGTCTCAGTCCTAGCCCATACAGGACCTTTGCAATTCCAGTTAGCAGCAAGTCATTTGCCTGCTTACTTTTAGAAAAAAATCACCGAAGTGTGAAATACAGCAGCGATTATCTGCGTGGAAGAAAGAACTGCAATCATCAGTTTTACTTTGTCAAAAAAGGATGTAAAATATTGAATAGCCTCTGCTAATTGGTGGCTCGAGTTTTAAAAAACCTGCGCACATATGGGCCTCGGTAGAATGGGGTTGAGACTGCTGACCAAGAACAATGTGCTGACATCAGAGATGGTGCTAAAGCAGAAAGTGCAGCTCTCCACCTTGCTGAGAAAGTGCTAACTGACAGCTTGATGTATCTATTTGAGCCCAAGATATTAACCTCTATTATGCGCAATGTACAGCTGCAGTGAAATATTTTTCAACCCACCAGACATACGATTGCAGACAAAGCTACTGCACCACTTCTGCAGGAAAGTTGAATTGGTGTAGATGTTGCTTCCTGTCCACTGGCAGCATCACAACAGCCAGGGATCACAAAGAGGGTGCAGGAATAGACATAACCAAGACAGGTAGAAGCTGACACAGCCGTGAGGAGGCCTGCTTTATGGTATTTTTTGAGACTTGGACACTGGTTTTGTGAGAAACTCCATCACAAACAGCCATCTGCCTCCTTAATGCCACCCAAGGACCAGTTAACCGTTAGCTCGTTCACTCTAAAGGACCCTTGCGACCTCAGTCGTGAAACCGGTCCAGTTTTTATTGTAATGGGAAATTGCCTTCTGTTATTTGTTATTTATTGGCTATAAATGCATTTATTTTTGCAGCTTTTCTTATGTGAATTGTGAATCTCCAAACAGGGATTAATAACGTCCTATCCTTTGCTGTCTTATTTGTGTGCACCTGGAAAGCGCGACTGAGAATTTGAAAATAAAAATTTGCTATGCATTAAACCTGGGAATATCAAGGCAAAGTGCAGGCACAGTACTACTCTGTTTTTAACACCAGCTGTAATTGATATAAAACATTCACGATGCAAATTTCACAGCTTTTGTGTGTATTTGAACTAGCAGAGACTACAGTACCAAAACACAGCTTGCCACCAAGAAGTCAAAAAGAACCAGGCCTAATGTTTCACTTGCATTCTTCACTGGCGGACCAGAGGTCAGCTACCCTGTTTTGCTTCGGAGAACCAAAATAAATAAACAGAAAGGATCATCAGTGAGGGAAGCGTATAGAGAGCATGATGCATTTGTAAGGATCAAGAGACAGAACACCAAACTCATTACTTTCTTAAATTATTTTTTCATGGTAATGCTCTCCCAGTTTAAGCATAGCCAATTATTTGGCTCCTCTGTCTCCCACTTAAAGCAATGACACCAGCAGCATCTCGGGAGGGGTGAATGCAGGCACACGCCTCCTCTTCACCCCGCATGCTGTGAACTACCGCCTCTTTTTCCCTTTCACAGGCTGCAGGTTTTATCGGCCGATAGAACACGTTTGAAAGGCGCCGTGCATTTGTACGATTCCACCCGCAGGCATCCAGACAATTGTAGGTGTCGCTGTGCACAAAACGGGAGTACAGAATACCAGCCAATTCAGAGGCCAGTTTGCGTCCCCCAAGCGTGGTCTCTACAGATGACGCCTGAGAAGCGGGATGCCTCCTTGTGGGGCACACGTCAGTTAAGTTGCGCGCCACTGGTGAGGTCCCCAGAGCCGTGACCTCCACCACGCACAGGAATGAAAGCGCTGAGATTTGTTATTCACCATTTTATGTTCTTTCCAGAGCATCGGTTCACTGAAAGGGAACACACCAGGCAGAACATGGGGGAGCTTCGCTGCTTAAAGAAGATGTCTTGACATCCTGAGTAACAGTAACAAAAGCAGCAACCATTATAGATGCGGGGAAATATCTGGGAGTATTACTGGGAAACTTTGGAAATGTTCGCAAAGCAGTGAGACAGAAATTTGTTATCTAAGGCGAATATTTCCAGCCTGTTTGCCGCCATCCTCATCTGTAGCGTAACTAGGATATCTGGCATGTGATCTGTGTTCAAGCTGCGCTTCACACGAGGATGACCCGCCTGCATTGCATATGAAAATAAGGACTCATCTGGAGCAGAATATTGTCACCTGCGTGATGGGAAAATGGCAGACGGGACTCAACCGCTTTAGGGGGTTTTGCTGCTATGCCGGCAACAAAAGTGAAGCTGTAAGGCTGAACACTCGGCTCTGGAACTGGGCAATAAAATCAGAGGCTGCTGCAGCGAAAAAAGAATCTCGCTTTTATCCGCAGTCTGCGTTAATAGAGCAATAACAAAAGACCACTGATGTATAAAACAAACATACGCACGATTATAAGGCATTCTTAAACCAAATTACCTAAGACAGATATATTTATTTTAAATAACAGGAAACAATGACCTCCAATGCCGAACAGAAAAATGTAATTGTTTGAGGAGAACATTCTTATTTCAACACATTTTCAGACATGTAGTAATACAGTACTTTGATCAGCTTTACCTCTTATAGTACTGGTTGGGACTGCTTTGTGGTCTTCTATTGTAGTAAGTCATTTATCATAATATCATAATATTGCACTATATTCTGAAAAAAATCTAAATATTTATTTGTGGGACTTCCATATTTGTTGTCTATAAAATAAATGGTTTTCCTTGTTTATTTTTTGTTGGTATAACAGTTCTATTTTGTGTCGCATCTTGCCAGTTTTCAGTTCTATTTGTGCCATACACTGTGGTAATAACTTCTTATAACACTGTTTCATCAAAAGCTCCTTGAACAAACATGAAGGCATTGCTATATTAATACAATTAGTCCAACAGTTTAGATTTATATATTCATTTAGGTTGCACTACAGGATTAGTCTAGCTGGAGCAAACTGAAATGAAATGAAATTTAAATTTACTCTGTTTTAAACTACCTTTGTAACACCATACCTCTGTTTACTGTTTTGTCAAAAAATGGAGGAAATAAAGAATGTGGGGCAGCCCAGACAAAATGTCTACAGGAATCGAAAACAGCAGAACGGGGTAAAACCCTCGACCCATGACAATCGGCACTCCGATTATGCAGCTATACAATTCGAGGGTCAATCTCATCTCAAGGGAATCGACGTTTACCAGCTCGCTGCACCGAGATTTCAGAAGACAGGACTTAATCATATAGTAACGGATTTAAAATGCTGATCAGCGCAGTTCGCCATTGCTGTCACACAAACGCTCTGTGTTATTTTGCCATTTAATTCTACTTCAGATGCGATGCCATTTGGCCCCATAGCACTCCCTGACGGCCGGACATATACATTTCCTAACTGGGGGTGCAATTTGAAGTGAGTGCACATATGCTGGATGCTGCACCTTGTGCCAAGTGAGAAAGGAGGTGAATAAAACTCCCGAAAAGCTGAGGCCAGAAAACACGGAACAGGAGGGTAACAGCGAAGCCAGATGTTGTCTTTACAAGCAAACATCTCCCTCTACTTCCCGACAAGCCCTATTTAATCATTGCTGTTAAGCTGGAAAACCGGGCCCCGGGCTGTAACTCTTTTTCGGCAAACGTGAACTCAGGACCGGAGCGCAAGGGGTGGGGAGGCAATAATCAACAGAAATTGGTCCATAAAAAAGTGAACAAACAATCAATGCTGCGACCTCAGACCAAGAGCGGCAGTTCAAGGTTAACAAACTACAGCAAACAGAAATGAGTCTGAAAAAGGAGAACAAAAAAAAAACAGCCCCCCACATCTTCTCTGAAATGTGAGAATGAGAACTCACTAATGCAATGGCAAAGGTGCCGAGTTGTAACACCCTGTTTTACATGGTAGGGGAGGTATGAATGGGAGCTCGTACCAGCAGCAAGGCAGATACTTATGTCTCAGGCTCCAGATCAGATTAAATCTGACTCACAATCCATTCAGGCTTTTTGTGCGCTTGCATATTCATTTGCGGATTCATTCATGTTTTCGATCATTTCCTGCTGGCCTTTGTTTGGTCGAGTAGAAGGCTGGTAAGAAATCCCATCCATACACTGGTAACCAGGCTTGTAGCCCAAGGGGGGCCATGGGATAATTACAGACCATTCAGCAAATAAATCCAGCTAGCAAATAAAGCACACGGCAAACCAGTGGGAATGACAGCAATACCGCTTGCTGCAAGGTTAATAGACAGACGCGTGCCAGCAGAAGGCCAACAATAAAACCACTAATAGATATGAGTGTGAAATGAGGACAAACTGCACTATAAGAACAAAATCATAAAAAGGCTTTGCCACAATGTTTTACTAAGGTGGAATTCTTTTGCAAAAACTGTGCTTCCTTGACAAAGTAAAAGGGGTTATAGCAATATGATATGTATTGTGCGTGTGTATGGCGGTGATAGCAGTTCATGGTTCGTGTGCTCATCTTTAATACATTAATGTGAAAATTAGCTTTTTTTAAAGTGAGATGTGATATTTCTTGCTTTAAAAATGCCATTTTAGATGTCTATGCTTTCCAAATGAGCAGCCATGAGTCTCCTTTTCACTTGGGCTACAAACAGCAGATATCGCAGAATGCTACTTAATGTGTGTAACGCTGAAAAATCTCACATTTCTATGAAGTAAAAACACTAAATGAAAAATTCACTGAGTGGGGACATGAAAAAGAATACGCAATGCGCTCCTGGGGTGGCAAAGTACAAGACTGTACATTTTTTGAAGAAAAGGCACAGGCATATTGGGGTGCAAAAAGTGCCCACTTGTCAACATTGCGGTTAGAAAGGGACCTGAAAATTTTTAATAGCAACCTGTCATAAAACCTTTTAACCTATGCTGTGTTAGATGATGGTGCAAAGTAGGAATGTTGCGATTAACCAGTTTCACGTTTTTAAAGAAAATATGAAAGTTTCCATATCGTACAAATTTTAGAAACTACGGTAAAATTCTTTTTTTGAAGCCTGATGTTCCATGCTGCCCTGAAAACTTGCTGTCGCCAGAGAGTCACACAGGTGTGCGGTCTACCCGGCTCAGCTCAGCTTGGCTCGACTCCTATGACACTTTAATCCGCCTACAAGGAGCAGATGTGCTGTGAAAATGACAGAGCAATACAACATCTCAGCTTTATGGGCACCGAAAAAAAGCATCTCAAATCAACACTGTATGGGCATTTTGGATATCTTAAAATGATCAGGGGGTAGTAAAACACAAAAGGCATCCAATTGCAAAACATGCCCGAAAATAGGTAGAAAAGCATCTCAGCGCTCCCCATCCATGTTTCCATATGCTAGTCAATGTAAAAAAAATGAACTAGCTAATGTTATACTAGTTAGCCTACATTAAGGCTCATTCTAGCTGGATACAGCTTTAATGCCACTCTGGCTTTCATTCATTTATTTTGTGGCAAAACATCTGTCACTTCTCAAATGCAAACATTTTCCTATTAACAGCTCTAGCCCTGGTGAGTACACAGTTTTTGCTGATCAAGAGTGACCAAGTTCCAAAGTGAGGAGAGGAACGGGCACAGACCCCAGCCTCTGTGAATATTTCCATTTACTACAAATTGCTTCTTACACTGCAAAAATTACTGGATGATGGCAACATTTTTTGGTTCATTGGCTATGCTTGAAATATTATATACTCATTCAAGCTGCTATAAACTTTCTGACATGGATAAGGATAAGTTAGCATACATGCTAACTACCTCTGTTCCTGCTGCAAATGCAGGTCGGTCAACTGCTGACTTATTAAATAAAATGCCAGCTGCCACATATTTTATTTTCACATATTTTACTCAATGTAGTTTTACATTTTCAAAAGGTATATACTGTAGTTTGGTTTCTAACGGCAGCTACAGTGAATTCTTAAATGCGCCTACTTTCCAGCATCATATTTTATAACAGAAAGCAGACTTACATTTTGTTTGCAGGACCAAAAGAACGTCAGGGAAACAAAAAAAAAAAATTATGTTTGCCTTCTCCACAGGCTTTAACTACAGTGAAAAAGTTCAATTTAAATTATCTTAAAAAACCTAAAAGTGGCTAAATGAGAGACGAAAATCATACTGGCAAAATCTCACATTGCGGCATCTTTAGTGGAAAGAGGTTTTTCTCCCAAAAACATTCCCATGCAAAAAGCTGGATAGCCTGAATGAAGATGGTTGACATGGTCATGGCCACTGATAACAAGGCCTGTGAACTGGAGCATTGCCATCCTGGAGGCCATGACCACCCAGCAGGTTAGTAGCGCTGCTGCATGGGATGCAGATGGTCATCCAGGATGATAACTTGCCATGGTAGATTAACTCTGCCTGAACTGAGTGGATCTAAATTATGTCAGGTACATGCACTCCCAAATAGACAGTTATGGAGCTGCCAGAAATGTTTACTGTTAGAACCAGACACTTGGGGTGTAGAGGTCCTTGGGCATCCACCCCATATGAGCACATCCACTTTGTGAAAAACATATTAAGGGGTGGCTTGTCATACCACATTACATCCTCTCCTGCCTACTTTAAGGCATTAGAAAACGTGTGGAGCTCAAACAGAGCACAAGCCATGCAGAAAACAAAAATTGTCATTGGTGGTCAACCAGTTTTCGAACCACAGGAAAACAGAAATTACCACAATTGCTGAATGCTTCCTGCCTACCTGTTGTCTGGTCTTTGGTCTCTTAATTGTTATCTGTAATGAACAGAGTGGAAATCCACACGTTTATTGGGTCAGCACCCAGTCTGGATCACCTGTAGAAGAGCTGTGTACAGTCTAATGTTAATTTTTTACTCCACATGTAGGTGCAAGTGACCCCCACGTTACATCAGATTGTCTTCCTTCTACAGATTTTCTCAAATGCAGCAAGGGCAATGCTTAACAATGGTTTATCCAGAGGTATACATATATTGAAACCAGCCAAGATAAATCAACCATGGTGGGGTACATCCAAACTTTCCATAATTTTGGCATTAATTCAGGCTTACTCTTATATTGTTTCATTTATTTAGGGATATGGTGGTCCAGATCCTGTTCTAGAAGAACAGGGCATGCATGTGGGATGCAAGTCCATCATGTGTAGCCATTCACTCAGACATTCAGGCACTAAGGACATTTTAGAGTCTCCAGCTCACACAAAACACATGTTTTGGACAGAATAAGGGAACCAGAGCTCTCTGAGGAAACTTATGAGGAGAACATCCAAATTCCACATAGACTGGGTCAGACTCATACCCACATCCATACTCACAGTCAAGGAGCTGAAAGACAGAAGTCCATCCTGCTGCACAACATTGACTGAATGACGTATGTTTTGCAGTGAACAGCTGCCATTGTATACTCCACAGTTATTCCCTTCTACACTAGCATTCAAAATTTTGGAATCAGTATGAAGTTTCTTACAAAGAACTGTTACTTTCTTTTATCAGTGTCCCCTTAAATTGATCTAAAAATATAATCAAGACATAAATAATGTTGCAAATGGCTATTATTGGTTGAAATTATAGATTTATAATTTGCTGTTCACATGTCATGGCAAAGGTTTGTTCTCAGCAACCATTCCACCAGCATCCTGGTGGTAAGCTCTCTTAGCTCATCCTTAATAAATCATGTTTAAATCTTAAAAGGTTATTACAGAAACTTTTGTGACTGTGTTAGCATACAGTAGATTAAACATGTTATTCTGTTCTAAAAAGCAAGTAAATTGTCTTTTCTTGGTTTGCAAGGTGCCAGTATTCCAAATTTTCATTTTTCGGATGAAAAATGGCCAAAATGAAACTGTTTTTTTTTCCAAGAAACACATCAGTTTGCTGTTGTTTTGCAAAGTGAAGGTTATTCCATGCATCTGACTGGTAGGAAACTGGAGAATTTATACAGTGGTGTCCACTGTTGTCTGAATAGGGTAAATGGGATGTAACCAGGATAGAAAAAGAAGGCCCAGATCCACAAATGTGCAAGAGGACAAGAACATTAGAGCCTGCAGTTTGAGAAACAGATGCCTTACAGGTCCTCAGTTGCCTGCTTCCTTAAATAGTTATTCCAAACTTCTGAACGCTAGTATAACTGTTATAGGTTTCCATTTCTGTTTTACAAGATCATTTGGACCCGTTTACAGCAGGATTCTTTCAGATCCACTCTGTGAATTCCTACAGTAAAGATCTATGCATAAAACAGTAAAATTCTACTTTGTCAGTAAAGTTTCAGACAAAAAATGAATCATTTATAAGCCTGTTTATACATACAAAAGAAAAATTGGGACAATGACAAAAGAAAAGCATTGAACAATTAGTATATTTCACACACCGGCCATGTATTGTATATTTGGCAGCCTCACAGGTATCCTGACCATTGCACCCCATTGTTTTGCTTGACCACAGGAAGGGAGGGAAACCCATTCCCACCCAAAGGGACCTTTTGGACAATGAAAAAAATGTAAGAAAGAGCTTTTCATCCCGAATTTAAATAATACAGAGAAAGCAATAACTGACAAAGTTACTCTGTCCTTGACAAAAAAAAAAAAATAAGAACCTATAATTTAGCTGTAGTTTGTCAAGAAATGACATTTAATTGAACAAAACACAGAGGAAAATAAATTAAAATTCATCTGCAGACAAGAATTATATGTCCCTAGTGCACGGACACAAAGAATGAGATTTAAATGTTAAATGAATTTGGACTCAATGTTTTTTTTTATTTACAAAAACTACTAGTCGTACAATAATTAGTGAAAGCTACAAAGGGTCTTAGCGTTTTGATTTTATTTATTGAGTTAATAATGCTATATTCCTTACATCAGTTGTTAATCATTATCTGAACCATTTCTAGCATAATTATTTTGCAAGTGTTCATTATTTTATTAAGTTTTTATGTTTTGACTTTAGCCATTTTTATATAATTAGCTGTACAATCTCATGGGGCTAAGGTTAAGTCACCATTAAATTTTGAGTACTCACACTCGGTCCCTTTGTGCTTTAATTAAAAAAGTCTTTTTATTTAATATTTGTATTATGTCATTATTGTTTTTTTTTTTTAGCTTTATGCTTCCACAGTTTATTCCACAGCTTTAATTTGGCTGCAATTTTAATACTACTGCAAATTTGGTGTCAGTCCCATCTGATAATAAGCCTACAACCTTTTGCCAGCAGGATATGGAAATCCCCACTGAGTAGTCATTTTCCAACAAGACATCATATTGGTTTATAAATTTGGCTGAATGAAAACTCTTGCTGCTTGTGCCATTGATCTTAACCCATTTTGACATGTGCTCAGTCGAAACGCGAAATACTCGTGCGGCGTGTGAAATGAGAAATTCACAACCACACTGATTTTCATTGATACATTGCTTTTACTGCAGTGTCATAGTTGGTTTTAAAATGTATGAGAAGCTGTGCAGGGTATCCATAATTGAACAGGGTGACCAGCTGCTCATTCAGCATCACCTCTGCAATAAGGAAGTTCCGCACCGTGGACCCTGCCTCATGTCCTCTCTTGTTCCAGCATGTCAGAGTCAATTTTGGTAGCCGCACAGATCGACACCATCCAATAATCAGTTAGGGAGTCATAAAAGCGCAGGTTTGGCAGAACCTCTTCTGCAGTTTCCTTTCCTGAGGCTTCATTCATCGGTCTACTGCAAATATCCCCAACACTGACGCAATCTATATTTCCCACAAATCGCAGAAATTATTCAAAAAAAAAAAAAAACAACGTTGTTCTCTTCTCTCATCAGCAAATTGTTGGTTTTTTTCTCAGCACAGCACAGACATGACAAGCTGCTGCCAGAAGATATCTATGCATGTTGCACAAGGTGATAAGGAAAAAGGTACAATCTTCTGAAATATCATTGAATAATTATAATTCCCAAAGCCATTCTGATCCAGACTGGATTTAGCAGACAGACAATAGCTACAGCATAATCATCATTCTGAGTTACACAAATGAAAAATCTATAGTACTTTGCTCTGCACTTTGAAGCGCTGAAGCGCTGACACCCTGATGAATCCTGTGGTTTCGCTGACTTAAATATCACTAACGTCTTCTAAACTGACATGTAAAGTAGTGGTCTCAGGTTTGTAAGGGAAAGTCATTCTTCTGCATATTTCAGGAAAAGATGCCTTACTTTTAACAGAAAGTGAATATTTTACCAAATCCAGGACTTTTAAAAATCTCTGTTGCTTGCACAACTCCTGTGAACAATGAAGGAGAACGGAATATTTTAACACAACCACAATTAGCCTTCAACTCGAACTAATAAATTTTTATCTCACAAATCCATGAAACGTGCAGAGAAATTTCTAATTGTTCACAGCTCCTAACTGCATATATTTAGCAGGCATAATTCAGATGAGATCATCTCCATCTGTGTACTGCTGAAATAAAAGCTCCCTATTTACAGTATACTACATATTTCTTGCATGAATTTTGCAAAAGGTATTAACATTTTGTAATAAATGTATAAGGTAAGCAAATACAATCTAAAGCCAGAATGACACATTATAATTTTTTTCCCTACTTTTTCACTTAAACATGCAAATTTTTTGTCTTGCCTGTCATTTTATTCTCCTGCTAAACATGTCAGTTCTGTTTCTTCTATTTATATTGGGAGCAGGGTAAGCTGCATAATCATTAACTTTTGTAACTTACTTCTCCAGCATTTTCCATTATTCCACATGCCTTCCATTTAGCAATAAATACTGTGACCCCAGCCAAACTGCTGAAGTTGTCACAGAAGATTTGCCGCTGAGGTTGTGCTGTCAGTTTTAAAAACTAAAATTATTATATTGGAACAACTTGTTCTGGCCTATTGTTCAATTTGACACTCCAAATCAATACTGTGAGTGAATCCTTCACTCCTGTGAGACTGATACAGCAGCTCCAAACTCATTCTGTCACAGCCAGTCAACCACTAACCTCAGTCACACAAAACATATGAATATGCAATGAGAGCCTAATAAGTCAGCCAGCTGACACTCAAAGCTCACATCTTATAAATGTAAGAAGTTTGTTCATCGTCTTTGATAAGCTGATCTTTGACAAGTTGGTTGTGGTGAAACACTGACAGTGATATGGCCAGAACTGCAGTGAATAATTGTACTGTAGGAAACAAGAGAATTAAATCCAGGACATGACTGAAAACTAAAATAAATCACAAAAAAATAAATCTTTAATAGAATAAATGGACTGTGTGTACTCCTTATAGTCTTGCCCTTAGCACTTTGGCTATGAACTGCTGTGAACTTGACGGAGGAAAGTGGTCACCAAACTTGAGTGCCTGAGATAATAAAATTATGTGTAATGACTTATAAACTTAAAATAGAATGGAAGACATGGATTAACTTTAAAGGTAATTTAATACAATTTTAAATTATTGAAAGTGATGTGACATAAATAACTAAAAAGAAATTGTGTTTCCGTGTAAGTGTTCAGTAATTCAACAGTTAGGAGCTCAAAAGCTCCTAATCCATTCCTGGATTAGAACTGGATTTAAACAGGGAAAATGTAAATAGAGAGCCTATTTCCCATTTTTTTTAATGGGAAAAATTACACTCTGCATAGTGTGAACACGGGCACAGACCAGATGCTTTGGGTACCCAGCTGGGACAACACAAGCAAGACACATAATCAACTATTGTGTTTCAAAATGAGAAAAATTTTTAACTACATAGTTCAGCTGGAAACGGTATGAAGCATGTGAAACATAAATGGGGATTTTTTTTGTTTTGTTTTTTTTTTTACTTGAAAACAAAAAATATCATATGGGGAGTGCAGAATTTAAAGTACATTTTTGACAGAAAAAAAAGAGTTGTTATACTGGGAGAACATTAAATATGGAGAACGTAACCCTGGGTATAACTATGTATGCAAAATAAAATAATATTGGTGTAGGAAAACATAAAACATCATAAACAGAAAAACATGAAATATCTCATGTCCAATGCTGTGAAAACAACAAACTTCCTTTGACTTTTGTTCTCAAAGTATAAACAAGGAGCTCTACGATATTTTGGAATCTAATGTGACAATTTTCTAATAAAAACTGGTAGGTTGGATACAACTAAAGGCCTACATAAACTGTCTTGCTACAATAGGCCTCTAAATAACCGAATGTGTTTATGTATTAACCTGACATTTTCTGCATGGACTGTTAACCAACTGAGGCTGCATTAAGTGAAAAAATAAAATCTCATTTCGTTATTGAGGTAATAGTGTGTCCATATATCGAGCTGGTTTAGGTTTTTCATGTTGCATACATAGTGGATGCCTAAATTTAATTAAAACTCTGCAAATATATGCCGTAAATGCTTGATTTAAACAACCTAAGGGTCTTCTTTAATTTATACCCTTAGGTAATTTCTCTGTGGAAATTATTTTATTATACTGTACGTTTGGCTATAGCTGTGGAAAAGCAGATATTTAAAACTTAAGCCTGAGTTTTGAGAAGCATCCAAATCATCAAAAGGAATCTTGGAAATCTCAGCAATACACTGAATTTTGTGTTCTCCCATCAGTAGTGGCTATAGACGACTGAGGCCTAAAGTTGAAATGGAAGAGAAAAAGAAAATTAGAGCATTTTTAAAAGTAATATGGAAGACAAGTTTTAACAAAGGACAAACTTGTTTTCTATAGTTAAATTTACAGAAATTATTATCTATAGGACTTCAGTGCAAAATCTGTAAATTTTGAGCAATGCTCTTAGTGGGATACAGTTCAGCTGAGAGGTACTGGCAGACCAAGAAGGTAACAACAAATGCAGGCACTGAAGTTAAAGCTCAGGTATGGTAGGGGTTTTAAGAGGACATGGAGAAAGACTGTCAGATGGCCCCAAAAATGTTCTGGCAAAAAGATCCATTGCATTAGGAGGAGAAGGTGTGATTCTACTCACGCTGTTAAGGAACAAATGCAGATCACTACTGAGGAGATTGTGAAATAGTAGAAGGAATATTTTGGGGAACTTCTTAACCCAATGGAGATGCCTTCATATCAGGAGGCAGTGTTTGATGTCTATGATGAATGAGACTTCATAACTGTTACCATGATTGTCATGATGGTGTCAAACCTCTGAGGCGGTAGCACTGGAGATGTCAATGAGATTTGACCAAAGATCTTAGAGGCTCCGGAGAGGGTAGGGGTGACTCACGCAACTCTTCAATGTACCATGTAAAATGGTTAAGGTACCTCTTGATTGGCAAACTAGGGTGTTATCCCTGTGTTTCAGCTATGGGAGAACACACTCCTCAGCATCTCTGGTAAAGCCAATGCCAAGATACTGGAAAAGAGACTTCTGCTGATGAGCAGTTCTGCTGTCACTGTAGGAGTGTGAGGTGGTCAAGCAAGAGTAGAATTTTTAGAGAAAGTTCTCGGTTTGCTGCTCAGACTACATTCCCATTCTTGCCTGTGGTCATCATCTGTGAGTAATGAGTGAAACGAGAATGTGGATACAAAACAAGGCCAAAATGCAGTTTCTACTCAGGATTGCTGAACTGATCCTCTATGACAGGCTAAGAAGCTCAGCAATCTGGAAGAGCCTCGGAGTCAAGCTGGTGCTTGTCTAGATCGAGAGGGGCCAGTTGAGGTGATTCCACACCAGCATTTTTTTCTGATGCTGCTTGGTGACTTCCTCGAGAGCTATACCAGACATACCAAAGTTATAGCTCACTGGAACGAAACCACTGGACAAACCCAAGACTCTCTGGAGAGACAACATCTTTTTGCTGCCCTGGGAACACTCGGGGATCCCCCAGGAGAAACTGGAGATTACTGCAAGGAACAGGAGAGTGTGACTTCCCCCACCCCTTCTCAGCTTGCTTTAAATGTGAACCTCACCAGGACAAACACAAGAGAAAACTTAACTGAACTGTGTTGGATGGAAAGTATTTTTAATTGACATTTCTTTTGTCATAAAGATCCAAAACAAAGCATTAGTCACAAGGCTGCTCTGCCATGAGTTTTGTGGAAGCCATTACGGTTGGCAGGAAAATCAAATGAAATTCTAACTGAGAGTAAGAAGAATTCTTGTCTAGCAGCACGATGCAGAGTTACGCTGCAGTCATGCTGCTCCATGACCTTGTCAAAGGAGAAATGTGTGGGGTACTCCGGTCATTGTTATAACACACAGACGTATTCTCGTAATGGCCTTTACACGTCAACCCAGCTGGAACACCAGAGCTTTGAATCTGAAATCCCGAGTAACTGGTGCACCCAAATTCCTTGCTAAAAGTATTGCTTTAAGATGTGGTTCATGCAACACTTAGGCCACCGCTTTCTCAGCCACTTATTTTCACACAAAACTCCACAGGCAAAAATTGTACATGTTTAACATTGCTTTTACATATATAATAACAAAGCTTAGTTACATACGGCCTTTGGTTGTGTGGATCTTATGTGTCACTGCTTTAAAATTTTTAATCGGTTCTAAAATGTCTTTGGCATTGCTTAGATAAATAATGCCCATATTACAAATGTAATAGCAACATTGACACCACTGCTGTTAATATTTATTGTGTTGGGTTATTTTGATTCATGTCTCTCCAGTTATTTCACTAAACCTTCACACAATCTGCCTCCCCACATTCAGTACAGAACACATACGCAAATTCTACAAACACTCCCTTATTTTGAAGTGACATATCGTGGTAATTACAGTTTGCTCTGAACTTGATATATTGTCAAATCCAACACAAGAGAAATGTGGACAGAAACAGCGGAAAAACACTGGGATAATGTGAGATTTTATTTGTCATTGTTCATACATTTTCAACCTTAAGTGACCAGTAGTGCAGCAATAACAGTAAACCAATATGCCTACAAGCTGGGTGTGATAGCTTGCAATAATTATATATTCTGCCATTTCTTATTGTGTTAAGTTGTGGGACAATGTGTGATATAAATCTTACAAGTTAAGAGCTATTTTCCCCCCTAACTACCCTCTTTGACTCTGTCATGCTTTTTTATCAAACTACTATTTATTAACACCTTAGGAGCACCCCATTAGCAAATCATTTGCAGAGACTTTGAAAACTAGGGGATTTCTTTTGCAACACAAGAAATTCCTTACACGTCTTAGTTACCTGCAGGTTTCCCCTGTCTTGCATTTCTCTTTCTCTTCATTAAAAGAAGAGTGAAACCAAGCCGTGAAGAAAGGCTACACGGAAGGGTTCAAACCGAATGTAAGAGAAACTTGTCTTCATCCTTCAAGAATGCTGTCAAAACTTAGTTCATTAACTAGGCAGCATGATGAGCTACATGACGGTGTATGGTTTGTCAAAAATTCAGAGGTATGCGCTACTTCGTGGAAACATGGTTAACCCTTCAGGATCCAAAAATCTCCTTATCTCGTAACTTTGCTTAGCTCTGGACTCCTTCAGCTTCTCCTCCATCTCTTGCCCAACAGCATTAATGCGTGTGTGTGAAATCAACCTCAGTAGGCAAAATTGCATTATGAGAGGTCTATATTTATAACAATGATTTGAAAAAAGGTCACCTAAAATTAATCTTAGGAACAAAATAAAGGTATTTTTATGCAGAATGCTAGCAGTACCAATATATTTTTTAAATATTGACAACAATATTGTAATTCCTCCCTTTTCTTTTAATCTTACTGCTGTTGGCTGAAGCCTGGCCACTCCTGATCCACAACACTGGCAGACGCACCTGGAAATGGCTTCGTAATGGGATAACAAGCCAGAGGGCAGAAAATCAGAGCATAAAGGGCAGTAAAAAAGCCCAGACTCAAAGAGGCATGAGAAAGACAGCAGGCAGGAAAGTTTTGGCTGATGGATCTCAGGGTAGGATAGGACATCTTAAGTTTGACCTTGGGTTTGTTGCATTTTCTTGTGTTTGGTTAATAGTATTTCTGGCTCTTTTTTCCTTGCTGTTAGTCTCTTGTTGGCCATTTAGTATTTAAATATAATAGAGGAAAATTAAAAACATCCCAAATTTTCCCACTATTGTTCCTCTTATGATCACTTTTCAGGCCTGACCTACCTTAGCATACTACTGTTACTAGTTCATTCATTCATTCATTCATTCATTCATTCATTCATTCATTACCTATAACTGCAGGTTCAGTGCTGGAGCTATGTGTTCCAGTGTCTACCCAGTAAGCAGGGGGTGTGAGTCATGCTTCATGGTACATAGTAACAGACATTTTGATAACATGGCTCAGGAATGCTATAATGGTGTAAAGGATACACAATTATTCACTTAAATTGGTCCAAAGCAACTGAGAACTCAAAGAAAACAAAAGGAAATTTCACCACCAGGCAGATGCAGATCACCTAAGCACAAAAAAACAAAAATATACGTGCATGCTGAAGCAGCCAGTAGCTGAAGGTTCCTGGTTTAAAGCCCTTCTTGCCATTACTGTACTATCTCTGAGATCAATCCGTTACCACAAATTACCTCAGCTGAAATAAATGCTGCTGTAAAAATGTGTGTAAATATAAGTAGGTTATTGTTTTACAATTTTGCATCGTACTTAACCTTGGACAAAGGAGGCAGCTAAATAAATGTTGACAAATGTATGTTTCTCTTTCTACATCTTGCTCCTCTATTAACATTTATTATAATGACTTCTCAGTAAAAAAAGAAAATCTGAAAAAATGAAATGCAGGCATGAGTGAAAAGAATTTATATGAGCATTATATCACTATCCCAGCACGAGGCCCTTTTCTGAAATATAAATCTCTCATCTCTCATCATTTCAACAAATTGCAATCATTTGTGTAAATAGAGCTTGTAAGAGCCAAAAAAATGATTCTTCAAATTTTGGTTTCTCTAAAGCAATGGGAAGCTAGATCCTTGAAAAAAGCAGTGTAGAATACCAGAGTTATTCATTAAAAAAAAGCAATAGACAACAGATCATCCATTGATTTCATAAGGAAAGGGAAAAAGAAACCATAATTTTAAAATTAATAACGTATAATAAGAATTGCTGCAGAAGTCCCTTTTGTAACATTTTACATTTTCCTTTTGGCTGATACATGTACAAATGCCATATTCTGCATATAACAATTCCATATTATAATACGGAAAGGAGGAACAAGGTTGCATGTACCCTTCAGGCTCCCTCCACTCCTTTTCCTTGCTTTTCAGCTGAATTCTAAGAGTAAAAAATAAACCTTATCGAAGAAATAGGTCAGTGCTGACTGCACTTATCACAATTCTATTCATTCAGACTTGTCTATATACTTGCTTTAATGTAGGGCAATGCCCACCCATTCAGTTGGGGAAAGGCTTTTAAATTGCTCCTTCCTTAGCAAGGTAGAGAGGAGAATCTTTCTACAGCATGCTCATGATAAGGAAGAAACTTCACAAACAGGAGTTTGCATATTAAAATTTTGATGATAACCAGCTGAAAAATGATTGTTCTGTCACCGATCAGTGGAACCATCAATGAAAACACAGTCAGCAATATTTTGCTTCAAATTCCAATAAGTAATACATGAATAGAAAGTCCTTAGGACCACTACATACTGGAGACTCAACTGATAGCACTAGTGCCGTGCGGCACCTCACCTCATATTTGAATCTCACGAAACTCAGTTTGCATGTTTGTTCATTAAAATGTAGAAAAAGCAAAGGGAAGCTATACTTGGCAAAATGATCATGCATCCACATAAAAAATATATATTAATTTGACATAAAAGAGAAAATTACTATATTATCTACTGTATAATGATGAGAGAACACAGTCCTGATACTCATGGTCAAATTAAGGTGCAACATCTTTTTTACACACGTTCCACTGTATTAAAATAGCATGAAAAATTAATTCCTTAATAGCACAAATAGTAGGTAGTTGTGACATGCTGACTTGATTGATGTTTGCATTATTCTGTATTTCGCATTTTTCTTTTAAAATGACTGTACAAAATAAATGATACATGAAGCAAATGTAAATCCATAATTGATGTTGTTAAACCAAAACAGTGACACTAGCATGGAAGAACAACTGAAATATGTAGTGAATACATAAAAACTATATGAAAAAATATTGTATTTTGGTTGATTCATTCACAGCTTGTCCTTGTCAGGGTCACTGCAAACTGGCACCTATCCCAGAATCACCGGACCCCAAGCTAGGAGGGGAACACCCGGATTGGGACACCAACCCATCACACATGGCCATACAAGTACACTTTTGCACTCATTCTGACCATTTAGGCAACAAGGTGAACACAAGGGGAACTCTTAATCTACTGATTTATTTTTTTCAGCAAATATCCCAGTTTAATATTTATGCTGACTATATAATGGCTGCATATAAAAGGAAGACATTCAGGTACTGAATTACAACAACCTAAAGCAATACACATTCCTCTCTCCTCCTTCCCTACTTCCTTCTTTGAAATTAAGCAGTTGGTTCCTCATTCATTCATTCCATTTACCAGTTAAATGAATAAATACCCACTATTCATTTAAAGTAACAATTCAATAACATTCCATTTTAAAAACATTGAATTTATGTTATTCAGCTTAATTCAAATAACATAAATGCTATGACTGGTACCATTTTAAAATGGCATCTTCCTTTCAGTACTTAAAAAACATCAACTCCCACAATTCCTCTTTTGCCTGTTGGCCATCGACTTCCACTTTACCCAAGATAAGGCATGCTGTTCCTACCGGCAAACGTCCATGTAAATACCACTTCTATATATTAAACTATATTTGAAATAGTCACAATATTTTAATGCACATATTCTGTAAAATAACATTATACACTTTCAGTAGCAATCCTTTTACTCTTACATATTCTAAGCATTTTATATACTTGTGGTGTAACTACT
Organism: Heterotis niloticus; assembly: GCA_018136845.1. Taxonomy (NCBI): domain Eukaryota; kingdom Metazoa; phylum Chordata; class Actinopteri; order Osteoglossiformes; family Osteoglossidae; genus Heterotis; species Heterotis niloticus. The sequence continues at coordinate 24,890,247 of CM030891.1, forward strand.
CCATCACAGTTACACAACACAGAAAATGTATGTCACCAGTCAATCCAAAACACCAAATCTGAATCTTTAGACTTTCAGAGGAAACCAGAGCCCCTGTTAAAACCAAGGCAGATGTAGGGAGAACATGCGGACTCCTCAGTCAAACGGCCCATGCACTGCACCCTACCACCACTGCACCCCACCCCCCTTTGCATTAAAAAAAAATAAATAATTGTAACTGTCATAAATTCATTTATAATACTGAAAATGTGTAAATAAAATATTAACAAACTGCTCTTTTTTATTAGCATACAGATTATGCTGAATAAAAATAAAAAATGAAATTCTAGTTCTCAAGTGAGAAAGCCAACTATTTGCAAGTTCTCTGTTAACAGATTTGACTTAATGTGACTTGAATTATGCAATAATTTTGATTTAAATCCCTGTCAGGGATGAGTAACAGCTGAGCTAGAACAAAAATGCAGCACATTTTTTGGCAGACAAAAATCAGGATGCTGACCCTTGCAAAGCAGGAAACCCAGTGTCCACCATCACATTCAACACCACCATATCCACACGGCCCTCACAATACATTGGGCGTTGAACTCCGTATCATCTCCGGGTTGCAATCATAAATAAACAAAAGTCCTCATATGGATATGGACGTAAACTGAGAGGTGCATGAGCTTCTGAGACTTTACTGCATATCATATGCGTGACTAGAAGAGAAGCACTTCTCAGATCAATATCACATCTCAAGCTTCAATAGGCAACAGAAACTGGTTTCAATTGAGTTAATGTTTTGCTCCTACTTGAAACATTAGCTGGCTGAACGGAATGGCCCGTCTCATGTCAACTGATATTTTTATGTCACATAAAAATGTGGCTTGATAAATAGAAGAAACTGGTACACCCTTTGGATATTACTGAATGTACAAATCTAATACTGGTTCAGATCTCCACAGCTGCTGCAGTACCTTTGAACGATGTACTTACCTTAAAATTACTTAAATATATGCATTGGGCAGGTGTTAACTGGAGCATCTAGAGAAAACCCACATGAACATGGGGTGACAGTAAACTGCAGGGAAAGACGCTACTCAACACCATGGACAGTGCTTGAGTCCTGCTTGTATAATCAAGTCTCGGTGGCATTTCATCTGAGTCTAAGAAGCATCGATGACAGTAACAGCAGCATAAGGTGTTAAAAAGGATAAAAACTGGTTTGGTACAAATGGTATTTATGACCACAGCCAACAGGGGAAAGGGCACTGAAGAGACACTACAGTATTACTCGCCCTGATATACGGACTCCTGCACTTGTGAACCAATGTACTTGACATCTTTTTTTTCAGTCTTAATATCTTACTTTTGTTTAATACATACGGTGGTTCTGCCTATATAAGTGTACATGGAACCGTCTCACCCCCTGCAAATCACTGGGGAAAGAAATAAAACACGATTTCACAAAAACAGAGAAAGCGACGGTATTGCCAAAAGACTAAGGGGAAAGGGGTGGCAAACTAGCATCAATTACTCTTCCTCTGCAATAAGCCAAGCTCATTGCCTAGCATGCAAACTTAATCATTGTGTAATTCTACACAATGACTGCTTAACTGAGTGAAATGAAAATGCACAATTTCATACATTAAATGTAGCAAATATGTAGACACAGCTATACTTTTGTCATTACAGGTGTCACATATTCACGAGCCCCATTATTCACAATTTATCTTTTTCGCTATCAGAAATGTATTCTGTGTTCATGTGCACCAGTCTTATAAATTGCTCTGATGAAGGTAGCCATGGCTGGGTAAATTTGTTTTTAATAGGTTATGCATGTCCTACTGATTCAATAACTTTTATTCATTTAGCTGACACCTTCCTCCAAATTGACTTAGAGTGTTGAGATTCTTGTTGACGATGATGCCCATTTTCATGTCATATTCATGACATCTCGTACTGCTACTGGACTCTTCTACTCCAAGATCTCCACAGGATAGTAGGATAATAGCTAAAATACATTTCTATTCATTCCCAACATGCATTTGATGAGCTCTGTTTTTTTTCTATTTTCAGTTTTTCAAAAATATTTTTGTTCAGCAATATTCCATGGACAATGATTAAGCAAAAGATTATTGCTTGACAATTTGTCCATCCATTCATACATCCATACCTTTTCAGAGACAAGAGCCAGTGGGAAAAAAGAAGTCAATAGGATTGTTGTCTTGCCTTCTGAAGGTCCCTGATTTTAATCTCCATCCTCTGTAATACCCTTGAGTTAGGTACTTATCCTGAATTGCACTGGTAAGAATACATATATACAGGAAATTGGTACAGGACTATGGTACTGGAGTCAGTAAAGGGAAGAACAGGGCAAAAAGCATGCTTTCCTCTGATGAAATGCCAGAAGAGCAGCCACATACTAAAGGCAATGTTAGTTTTGCTAGGTCACAACAAATACATTTTTTAACTGTGGATGTAACCCAATTAATTAAAATGTGATAATATAAATTTTGGGGCTCTGTGGCATACAGTATAGGTGAACGCACCATACATACATACCGTGCATGAAATGGCATAACTCACCACATATCTCAATGGCCCAATTCCCATTAAAATTATCGCGCTGAATTCAAGATGGCCATCTTGAAGATGCCGGATGGGTGTTCACAGCTACCATACATATACTGTACACCCATTGGTCTTATGCAGAATGGTATTTGTTATATCAGTCTAACATTAGACATCTTAAAAATATGCAGTTGGTCCAAGACTTTTGCCTCTAATTAAATTGCAAACTTGAGACCACTATACTGATTATGCAATTCAATAAACAAACACATAAAAAAGAAAACAAATATCTACAGAAAATATACAAGCAGGTACATTGATCCTACCATGACTTTTAATCAAATTGCCTTGAACTGAAACATAAATGGAAAAGTACTCAGTCATAGGTTTTCTCTAAGGCTCAGATGTGTCCATGTTCATTTGCATCTTTTTACTTTTTCACATCCTTCTATTGTTTATTGCTTTCACAACACTACTGCTCAACTCATTAACCACCACTGCATTTTCCTCATTCTCAGACCAGTATTTATTTTCATTGCTTTTTTAATTCATTCTGTAGACCAGCCTTCCCAACTTGGTTGCCTCAGAGCATCTGTCAAGATCGTATGCCTAATGATTACATTATCTTGCCCAAAGATTTTATTTTTATTTATTTATTTATTTTTTTACAGTTAAGAAATACTTTGTCTCACATGCTTCCTGCTCCCATTACCCGCCACAATATGCACACAAAGGTTTTAGAATAATTTAAATAAATCAATAAATTCTTCAAAGCGGCCAACCAACTAATGACACCAACAAATCCTTCCTTTGTTTCGCAACAATACTATAGTGTGCTTTAGTCCAAATGTTTAGTTTGTTGTATGTCCCCCAAAACTGAGGTAATATAAAGCCTAGGAGAATACAGACAAACTTTTTAAGTTGTAGTTAGTCTTTCCCATCTCCAGGTGACAGTGCAATATATTTCACTTCAAGACCCTAAAGAACTAGATATAGTAGAAACCACCCCAAGACTGCAGCATATTCACCCTGTCTAAAAAGCCAAACTGTCACTGAGGTGTTGCTTCTCGACTCTTCCCAACCCAGGACCAAAAATGAGACGCTCTTTCTGCAACAAGGATCTGAAAAATAAGCAGTGTTTCAGGCTGCGTTTATCCTGTTTGTACCCTGGGCAAATACAGCATCAAACAAAAATAAGGCCCTTATACAATTCCTTTAAAATTCTGCAGAATCCAAGAAGGAAGTGAGAAGAATGCTCACCCAAGGGTCACTTGGAATATTGCACATTTCTAGAGATAACTTCATCATCATGGTCCTTGAAGCCAACAGCTTAAGGAGGTTCTGCAATGATATCAACGAAGCTGGACCAGGTAAGAGTTTGAGTTTTTAAAGGCTCACCGAGTGTCTTTGATACTGAACAGCTGAATGGGATCTTGCTCACTGACAGAAAACAGTGCTCATTAATTTGGAACATTTACAATATATCATTACGGAATTCTTTCCTTAGGGAAAGGTAATGCTCAGCGCAGAATAACACAGTGTATAACACAAATCCATTTTGCTTTAAGCTTAATCAGTGTTCTGGGAACTTCTCTTGGGCTGCGGACGGCTTGTCCTGCTTTGTACTTGAACGGGCCTCTTTTCAGACAAATCGTGGTTATTTGAAGGCTCAGTGATGAGGCACAATAACGCTTAGAAAGGTTATATTAATGTTCAGCAGCACTTCTCCAGGTGTTATTCATCACAAGCACAAACACCTGGAAAGAACATGAGCAGGTGCTGATGCCGATGCGCCCTCGTCTTGTGCCTGTCGTCTATGTACCCGCTGCACTTATCTGCATATCTCTATTCCATCTTTTACAGCCTGAAACATAACCACTCGTACCTCAAACATTATTCAAGGTCTTTTAGCCTCCTTTTCCCTGCTTCTGTGGGAAATTACCATGTGTATTCCAGAACTGTCCATGTAGAGTTTCACATTAAGATGCTATATATATAGAGTGATGATAAATTGTTCATAATAATGATAATAAAGTGAAATTAAAAAGTGAAAACACTCCAGCATTAGGAGAACTGGTTGCCACTTCTCCAAATGTTGACAAGGTAGTGCGAGTTGAGGAACCTGAGTCAAGGTGCCATTAAAAATTTGTGCTTGGAAAACAAGAGCACAACATTTGTGATAACACCTGCAAAATAATGTGTTTGGGAGGAAAGCAGCTTTAACCGTTTCCTTAGCAGAATCAACACATTTTACTACTTTCATTTCTGTTTTCCTACTTCAGCCTTTGAGCTGTGCTCTCTTTTACATGAATCTCTTTTGTTAGCAAAAAATACCGCATGCAGTTTACAATAAATCAAGCCCTTGTCACCAAACCAGATTCACACTCTCACTATTATTTTTCGCTTGGGCACGATTTGTCTGGTTCCTGTTTGTTTACATCGCTCATGTTTAGACTCTAACCATATGTCTCAGCCTCTTTTTTAAATACTGCATTTGCCATCAATGCCTTAAATTCAAAGGTTTCAGACCAACTATACAAGTGAAAAATCTATTACTCTTTCAAGCTTAACATCATACCACAGAGTTTAGGTTTACATTCCTCTATGAACTGGAAAGAGTTAAAAAAAAAAAAAAAAAAACTCACCTTGTAAACAGTGAAGATGAAAATATATAGAAAGATATAATGGATGTGAAAAAGATTAACACTGCAAGTTCTTTTCACATTTGTAATGATAAACAGAGGCACTGCATTTAGAAACTGCTTTACAAGAATTGCAATACTGTATGTTTAAATGTAGCCAAGTGAATATTGTAAATAAATAAATAAATAAATAAATAAATAAATAAATAGTTTGAGTATAGAAAGCATGTCGTGTAAAATCTGCCACTGTGGTGATATGCGTAAGTGCATAATGTGATTTTATTTATCCTGCTCTGTTCAAAAAATGTAGTTTGTCATTTGACGCCATTACTCTTCAATGAACAGCAACAATTCCAATCAACATTTTTGTTCATGCAATGATTTTAACCACCCATTTCCCATTCTGTTCACATGTTCCTCCCTGGCTACTTCCTTCTGGTAAATAATTGATTTCCAAAAAAAAAAAAAAAAAAACAGCACCGTCAAATGCTCCCTGCTTCTTTATTTTTTAAGAAATGTTAATTTGGTTGGTTACACAACATATAGTGACTGACTGCCCACAATGTCTCAAGCAATCAGCTCCATTCAAAGACTGAATGTAAGAGCTCCTAATGATGCTGCACACATGAAAAATTTAACTTTATCCTTTTTAGAGGGGCAAACTATCATCATTACTAAGCTATTGTCCACACAAATGCATTGTCAAAAAGACACTTCACTTCAGTGGTTCTACGGAAATATTTACTCAGTTCTCCTTGATAAGATGTAACAAACCTTAATTTGTTGCTTTGGTGATACGCATGGGTATTATCCATTTCCTTATGAAAGATAGTTTGTTTATTATAACTGTACAGAGTCAGAACAACACAGTGGGCTGCAGCTCAAGGTGAATAACAACAATTTACCATATAACCTGATTGTTGGGAATTATTTACCTCCTTTTTATGTCTTTCATTGTTTCAATATAGAGCCTGTCACATACATTTCAGGATAATATTTGGAGAAGTGCTTCAATTTATTTCATATGCATGTTTATGCTCTAATAACACTCTCGGTGTCAGAGCCAGTTGCGCAGCAATTTCATTACATCTAGCTGATGTGCGTGATCTATAATTCTGTGTGATATGATTTACCTTGTAAGTGAACTTGAAGACAGGTAAACCTAAAATAACAAATATTGTGCGTATATACACTAAAAGCTAAGGTGACTGGAATGTAAGTCATGAAAAGCTGCTGTTGAAGGTGGTGACAGTGATGATATTCATTGACCATGTCATGGCATTCAAGACAAGGCCCTCTACTACAGCTTTGTGCTGCTCAGCCCTTTAACCTGTGCCAATGGCCCATGGATTAGTCAAAATATTGCTGGTCTTCATCTTAAAATTCTCAGTATTGGTCACCATCACTTCCATCTTTCATGCTGTCCAAAAACTGCCAAGCCTACCAATCAGATTCAAACTTCTCAGCCAACACTGAATACTTATATGGTAATCCCTTGGCATCTGAATCTAATTTGTCCCTGAAAACATTCAGATTCCAGTTAATCAGATAGTTGGATAGCAAATTTTACAGATACCAATTATTTTATTTGGAAAAAAAATGATAATGCACTCTCAACTCACTTACCCACAGTTACTATCTAATAATCAAATCAATAACTAATAACTATCAGCTCATGATTTCAGCCTGATAAAACACTCCAAACACCAGTTACCACACATGGATAAATCCTACAATTTTAGCATCGGTGTAATGTAAATGTGATGTTTTCATATAAAGGATGCACTGTATATTGTCACAGTAAATGTTAACAGAAATTGTTAGAAACTAGAGTAACAAACAATTTCCTTACCTGCAATAAAATGGGAGCTGACACCCAGATGCAAAGGATGGTGGGAAATGTAGTACCTAAATAACCTGAGGTAGAGTCCATTTGAGAGTTCACAGTACAGTTATATGTTGTTTGGATTAGCTTAAATACTGTGAAGTATGTGAAATGGAAGCATGATATGTATTTGAAACTAATGATGGCTGTTGTGTTGCATTTGTAAAAGAAATTGATGTTTCTTCATGTTAATAACAATCATAATGGTTTAGTTCAGAGCCTATGGTATAAGTTGCCTATTGTGAGAATGAAAGTGTGGCGCATTTTGTGAATAAAAGGGGCACAAGAACATTTTTGTAAAGGCAGTTGACTTTCCTAGCAAAAAAAAGGGTTATTATTTAACTGCTGCATCTGTAAATAGAGCCCCGGTGTGTTGCTAAAGGAAAATAAAACTCTTGCATCCACAGTAACCTCACGCTCACCTCATTACTTGGCCAGCTGGCTCACAGTACAGTACAGGACATTTTGCATGTTAATGCTGTCACCAGAATTTATAACTTTTTACTTAAAAATTGAAACAGTTTAAAAAACAGTACATGATTTCAGCTAACAAGACTAAAAACTTTTACTGGCTACCCATGGAACAAAGTGAAGACCAGAGGCTTGGGAAGTTTGCTGGGAAGTGGCTGCATTAGCTTTCTCCATCAGAGACTGGAAGGAGGGATGGATGCTGGGAGAAAAAGAATCAGTATGGACCTTTGTTTGTCTTCATAAAATTTTCTTATGTAAATATCTTTATAACCTGCCACAGTATCTTCTGTTGTCTTGTTGAAATCAAGGCTCCTGTTCATGTCATTATGTTCCATACTTAATGAAATCATTACGTTTGTATTGAAACTTCTTTTAAAGTTTGCTTGTCCAGCACAGAAAATATTTTTGTTTTTGTTTATCCCTTTCCTCTGAGCTGAGTCCATCTGAATTATCCACCTTAAATTACAGTAAATGCTGGTAAATCTGGCGAGTGCCTGGTGATAAATTGTGGAAACATCTGATAGGACACCAGTGTGGGCACATGCATTTCAAATTGGATAAACAGTATATAATACAATTTATTACAATACTCACAGTATTTTATTATGGTCCATTTATTTCTTTGTTGATTTTTTTATTTGTTTTAATTTTGAACTACAGTTTACTTTTTGATTATGGATATGCTTTGGAAAAAATTGTTATAGCAAAAGTTTCCTTTTGAATACTGATATGTAGGTATTAATTTTCAAGAGTTAAAGCAAAAATTCAGATATAGAGAGTTTGGATACCAAGGTTTTATATTAATGTCCAGCCATAGCTGATTTCTAAACCAGTCTTTACTGCGAGTCCTGAGTAATGAAAGCAGAATTCAGAATTACCTTCCCGCGCGAATGAAGAACACATAGCTTCACGTCGGTGTAATGGTAGCTCTGGTGCTTCACAGTTCTTGGATGTGTGGCGGTTTGCATGTTCTCCCCAAGTTCCTCTGGGAATTTTCCTACAACACAAAGACATGTACAGAAGACAGCACTAAACCAGTTCAGATCTATCCCTTACTGTAAAACCACGTAAGTGGTCACCATTCATCAACTTTGACTCATGTCCGTTCAAACTATTATATGGTGGGACTAGATTTGTTTATAAAAAATTTTTAACCATAATTCTATGTGCAAATTGCATCTTTATAGCTTACATCAAAAAATAGTGATTCGACTCTCTTGCTCGATGCCTACATGCCACCATAGTGAAATCCTAAGGGAAATACACAAACAAGAAAGCATTCAATTAAACTGTATTATTGCGCATGGCTTTACAAACTGTCTCATGATATAAAACATTTAGTGGTCAGTTTACAAAGGGCGTAAAACAGCAACCAAACGTGTATAAAACTTAAATGTTATATATCTTGAATTCTGCAGGTGTGGAGTACTTGAAATCATGATGAACACTTGCACCTGAAAGAAAGATTAATACTGGAGATGATAGATAGATAGATAGATAGATAGATAGATAGATAGATAGATAGATAGATAGATAGATAGATAGATAGATAGATAGATAGATAGATGCAGGACCTGTTATGCTTGACAGGAGTCCCAGAAGCAGCGTCTGCAAACCCTCTGCTATGATGCGAAGCAGAGGTGTCGCGGGTGCGCGGTGTGCGCCGGGTTTCGCTGAGCGTGACGCGCTGCGCGTTTTTCATTTTGCACCATAGCACCAGGCGCCGTGATAGGGGGAGGAGATACTGAAGGACAGTGGAGAAGAGGGTGGTGGGGGGCTCAAGCTCCCACTCCAGCTCCTGCTCCTGCTCCTGCTTCTGCTTCTGCTCCCGCGTATAGGAACGATCGGGCATCCAGGCAAAGCCACAGCGCGCCAGCCTGTCTCCCCATGCGCGTCCTGGCTGCGGCCGCGGTGGCTCGGGCTGCGAAGCGACGGAGAAGCTGGCGGGGAATGAACGCGTAGAAGGGGCACCGGGAGAAGTTTAGCGCACCGGTAAGGTGCTGTTGCCTCTGCTCATACGAAAAGCGAACGTGTGAAAGGGAAAAGGAAGAAGAAAATAATCCGAAGGGAAATCGGCGCACTTCGTCGCGCAGAGGTTGAGCGTCGTGCTGGCAAAGTGGGACAGTGGAGAGGAGCCAAAATCACCTCAGCACCTCGGTGGATCTTGACTGTTCTATACTAAATAACCCGCACGTTTCTCTCCTAATTTTCCTCATTTTTAAAAAAATATTAGTTATTTTGTGTATGGTCTAACATGTAGATCTCGAAGTTTTTTTTTTTTTAACCTGCAGTCACTGGATTTATGAGTACACGTTTTCCTATCTCTTTGACGTCGAAGTACATATGAAATGGATATCTGACATCTTGAAAAAGAAAAGAAAAAAATCCAGACAGCGTCGAAGCATCCCCCACCACACGTTGCTGTTTTTTGGGGCTCTTTTATCTACAAGAGGGATCGAAAGGAGAGGATGTTTGTTAACTGAACTGTTTTTTTTCGTCCACGGGAATTACACAACGGAGGGAGAGAAACGAGTCGGTGGATGAGAAGCGCTGTAAGTACGGCTGACGTCTCAGCCGCTCCTCATCAGACCTGCAGTCGTAATTCATAGAACTTAGTTCGTCATTTTGTTGTCCCTTTTTCGACCCATGGAATAACTTTACGCTGAAAGTGAGAGCCCCTTTCGTCCGAAGGCGCGTTTTCAGGTTTCCGGAGGATGCTATTTGGCTAATGGGGAGCCATGAACAGTGTTTCGGAACTCGAAGATGGACAGCGGAACAAAGCTCAGGTGAGCATCCCCGCCCGCCCCGCGCTGCGAAGGTGCCGAACCGCCGTCCTCGCGCCGCCTTGCCTCGCGCGCCTTTTCGCAGCCCGACGCGCGCGAGCCGTTGGCTTGACGCGCGCGTGCTTCGCGCCTTTTGCCTGCTTCTCTCTGAAGAGCTGAGCTGAGGCCAAAGGGAAGTTCGCTCGCCGTTTCTCTCGGGTGTTTTAGCTATAAAACGAAAGAATGAAAAATATTTAAGTCCCACAGTGTGCCACTTCCAAGATGTGTACACCATCGTTCTAATGCGCAAGAAGTAGGCGTTATGTGGCTGTGAGTTGTATTACCGTGACGAGCATCGTTTAGCTTCGTCTTAGGTCGCCTCTTTCCTATGAAAAATGCCCAGAAAAGGTTGTGGAGGACGTGTGCCCGTTACCTGTGGCTGAGAGGGTGAAGGAACTCAAGCGTGCCACCTGACCCATGAACATTATTGTGATGCTCTTTTGAGATGGAAGTTTGGCCCTTAAAGTCCAGTAACAGTAGCTGGTGTGCATGTGGGCACCGTCGCTCCTGTGCCATCTCCTGTCAGCCCTGCAACAAGGCGATCAAGGACCAGGTTGGTTTCCCCTGTGCTCAGTGAGCCCAAATGGAGCTCTTTTCTTGTTCTGTCTGCTCAAAACCACAGCCTGAAGACCTCACAGCTAACAGAGAATAATGCTCCTCCAGCCTCTTCTTAATCTGTCCTCTGCTAATAAACCTACAAGTTCTCATGAGTGTGAGACTGCCGTGGAATAGATGAGGGGAAAGCATTTTTATTACAGCTGTGTATTGTCAGACCATATTATTATTATTATTCCAACTCACAGTGCTTGGGCTGTTTAGGTGTAGGTTTCTAATTCAGTCTGTGTGGAATTTGCATGTTCTCCCCATGTCTTTGAGGAGGCTCTAGTGTCCTCTCACAGCGCCAAATACAGTTCAGGTTTCAGGTTCATTTGACCCTCTAAATTGCCTGTATGTGACTACCTGACAATGGACTGTTAGTGGATGGATGGAGTGATTCTGGGATAGATACTGGACCACCATGATTTGACAAGGACAAGCAGTTAAAGATAATGGATGGGTGAAGGAATTATTATTATTATTATTATTATTATTATTATTATTATTATTATTATTATTATTATTGTTATTGTTATTATTATTGTTATTATTATTGTTATTACCACAACAGTGCTGGCTTTACCTCTCTGCAGTGCAAGTCACGACATTTCTCATGAAACTGATATGCCCTTAAACCGATGGTTTGAGATTGAGCATCACTTAGAGGGTCTACATGGGAAGCTGAATGCAGGAAGAAGAAAAAAAAAAAAAAAATATATATATATATATATATATATATATATATATATATATGCAGCACATGCTTGCAATTTATGTTTTTAATGAGTAGGTGTTCAAAAAGGGCCCTTAGGAATAGTCACTTTTCTTTTAGGCTGGTGTTAATCAATAGAATGTTCCCTGATGCAACATGGGAATCTATGGCTTGTTCAGGAGGCTCCTGTGTGTGACTCACCTTCTGGGTTGGCAAGAAGCATATTGTGTGCGCGGGCTCACATAGCGTTTTTGTGAGTACATTTCATCTTGTTAGAATATTTTTAAAAAGTGTTTTTCAGTGCAACTCAGGTAGAATACTGTTCCACTCATTTTCATGCAAATAAAGTCAAAGGTGCGATGCGAACGATGTGAATAATATGAATTAGCCGTGTGACTGACTGAGTCAGCTGTCTGCCCCGCAGAACTAAATCTGAAATATGCCAGACGATTGCAGTCTTGTTACAGCCTATTGATGTCACTTGGTTTGAAGTGATTGTCTCTGTCTTTTACATATGTTTAATTTTGGTTTTGATGTGAAATGATGTTTTGTCAGGATCTTTCTGGATCGTCAAGACTGCTGAGCACTGGCATTTGATAATACCTCTGGTGGGAAAAAAAAGGAAAAAAGAACAACAGTAAAAGACCCCATCCAAACCCCCAAACAACACTCTCTCTCTCTCTCTCTCTCTCACACACACACACACACACACACCTCACAAGCACACACACAGTGTCTCTGCCTTCCCTTTCCTTAAAGACACACACTGACCATGGTATCTCAGTTGTGCTCTTGCTATCTTGCTTTCCCAGTGTAGTGAACTGAAGTAATGCCTTTGCCCTTTAAGTAAGAATGAGGGGAATATGTATATAAAATTTGACACATTTTGCTTTTATGGTCTCTAGTACTGATTGTCTGCTTGTGAGAGTTTTCGAGGTCAACAAAAGCGCAAGTGCAGAACTCGCACATATTTCTCTGTTCCGTGCGGCTGTGATGTGCTGTAAATGTCACACAGGACTCCGCTGAGAACTACAGTCGGCTTGTAGCAGTGTCTTTGGGAAGTGACATTAGCTTGGCTGACATAGTGGATAAGCACAGCAGATTGGAAGACCTCTGTGATTTGAACACACTGGTGAAAGTTTGGGTTTTGCCTTGGAAGCCACTGAGTTGCAGGGACTGTCCCCTGGCTCAGAACAGGGACACGAGGGATCCTTAGGAAATATTAATCTACCAGTGGCTGTTCCACTTTCCAGCACTAGAGGGCTCACTTATTTTCTTTTCTAGACTGCTGTTCCAAGTTGGAATGAAACTGAAGGGGGTAACAGGGTAGGGGAACAGGTGTCTGTTCCAGACAGTAGCATCTTAATCAGTCAAAGGCTGTTTTGTTAGAAGTATTTTGGTCATAGATAAAAGAAAATACATTCCATTCATGTTCATTTCTTATTTAATTTTGTCCCTTAAATGAATAACACAGTGTTATATTAAATGAAATATTAACTTTGATCATTCAGTAGTTTACAACTACTGGAAATATGAGTCTTAATTAATTTAAATTCTACTTAGAACTCTTGACTGAGGTGTGTGTAAACATACAGTCTATCCTTGATTTTCCAGACCTCAATTTTCTATGATTTGCATTTGAGTGGCCACTGAAAAATATTATAGAAAAAAATACAAAAATCATAAATCCTAAAAAAAAAAAAAATAGCATGAATGTAAATATAGCCAGAGGATTAGCTTGTGAAGTAAGGGACAATATAAAAAGCCCAGAGTGTGAGGACAGATTGGTTGTTGAAGCTGCCAAAGTGGCTTTAGCTTTGCTTACCTTTTTTATTGTGTTTTGGGCATTCTGGTGCTCTTTTGTGGAGTACTGGTTATCTTTGGCTCTGTTTGTGTGCAGTATAATTTAGTTATGGGTAAGAAGATTAAAAAGCATGCAAAAAACCCTGCCACAGTTCTCTACCTGCTCACTCCCTACAAGGGTTGCACTTAGAGGGGTGTGGGCCCTGAGCTTGAATCATTGCTCAGGCTCTACTGACACTATAATATTATAAGCCACAGCTCCTCCAATCTCAAAAACTAAAGCCATGTAATATCAAGCTTAACAGTATACATATATTTACACATATTTGCTATACACGAATAGCTATCACTGCATAAGAACAGCTGGTCCCTGGGCAGAAAGACAGCATGATATGTGAAAGTTTAAATTTATTCTTAATAAGAATTGCAGAACAATGCAATAATATTTAGTGATTCCTCAGCAGACAGATGTTGCAATGTAAAATCTTAAAAGCAAACAAAAGTACTATATATTAAGCATTCATTTTGATAGTGTGTATTTGTGTGTGAGAGACAGAGAGAGAGTGTGTAAATATAAAGACAGAACGAAATGAGCACTGGAACGCATTCTCACAAATGTAGTTTTACAGCTCTTTGCTAGGCTGCTGTGCTTCAGTTTATAGAGATAAAAAGAGGTGCATAAAGAAAAACTGCTATTTTATAAATCTGTAATGCTTTAGAAAGTGGAAATTGGTTGATAATCCCAACAGGTCCACTAAAAGGTTATCACTATAAGCAAAGCAAATAAGTCCACAGGTTTTACTGGTTTTAGTTACTTTCCACATCATAGCATGAGCAACACACCAAGACACCCATGTTTATTATATGTTTCTGTGGAATTCAGTGTTTTACTGGAAACTATCATACTGTAGGCCATTAACAGTGAGCAGTCACAGATGAGAATGAGAGCACAAAAAGTGCACAGAAAATTTGTTAATGGTTTCTTCCAATTAAAATTCATACAAAATGTAAATAAATATTAATTAATTTTCACTTATTAAGAAACCAACCCAAACCCTGCCCAAGACCCAATGCTTTGTCAGCCCCAGGGACCTTGGGTTCAGTATCAGACCTCTACATCATAGAACAAGTCCTGTGCTGTTGTGGATCTGTTAGTTCTTCACTAGACATAGCTTGGAGAAACTGCGCTTTCTGCTCTAGCAGTGATATTTGGAATTACCTACTCCTGGATTACTATATTTCTGTATGTGTGATTTAAGAAAGGGATTCCCATGTAATTTCCATTGTCAAGTCTGACAAACATTTCACTGGTGTCTCAGAAAGGGAATCTGCACTCAGAAAAAAAATTTGCAACAGCCTCAGTTTTTTAAAACTTCAGCATGCCTCTGCTACTTCATTGACTTCATAATTCACAGTCTCTCCCACTGACAAAAGCTTGAACTAATTATACAAAACTAAGTATGACAGATTTGTAAGAAAACAAGTGAAAACATTTACATCATTGGAATGTGACAAGTATCCAGCACTTTTTCCAACTGGAATATAATGAGTGGACTTGATTTAAATTTAAAGGAGCTTTACCAAGATATTTAGATAAATTTTAACATTTAGATAAACTCTAACCTGGAGCCCAGGTAAGCCCAATTATAAGTCCAGGCTCCCTAAACTTGCTATAACTGGTGTTCTGCATACTTTTTATATTTTCTAGATTTTCATAATATACGGACAGCCCTTCCCCATATACAGTAAGAAAATCAATGATGTGCTGCATACATAAACATGAATGTACATGTATGTGTTTATGTAGATTTCCCAAAAAAAAATGTAGTCTCTATTGAGAAAAATATGTATACTATGTTTGTCCACAGAAAACAAGCTGAGGAGGTATTGGCCTGATGAAACTCGGAGATGTCTGAAAATGTGAAGAGCACCAAGGGAATGCCATTAATGTTAAAGGGGTAGTAGAACAGACAAAGCACATGCTGGTCACAATTTAATGGCACTTAGTAATCATGTCCACCCCATGTTGCTGCATTCCTTTCCTGCAGGGGAACTTGTCTTTCACAGTGTGGATGCTCACCCAGTGTTTTTGTTCACATGTGACAGATGTTTTTCCATATGCTCTGTGGCCTTTTCAGTCACCAGATGTAAACTCTGTAAAAAATTTTTTAGGCATTTTAGACCAACACCCGAGACAATTTTTGTTTTTTTGTGAAAGCTGATTGTAAGAACTGATAGTTATGAACACATGCTGATATGGACACATGCTATGCAGGACAAAATATTAAGTAACTTTGTATTATTAATGTTGCTGTTTTGTCTGTGCACATCAAGTGATGGATTATCTGGCCGTAATGCTGCGATCAGCAAGCATGCTGTTGCCTACATTCTAAATTTGGTGTGAATAACAATGGAAGGACAGTGATCCCATTTCTTAGCAGAATAATGAAGGGTAAGTATTGTAACGAGCGCCGGTCTGGGCTCGGATGGAGGGAATGAGGACGCCACGCCGGTCTCCATAACACACAACCTTTTATTGAACACTGGCATCTCAAGGGAAGGTAACAACCGGGCAAGACAAAGGAAAGGCTGTCCCTCTACACCCACACTGCAGCTGACCAACAACCCTAGCCTCCTCCTCTCTCACACCCCAACTCTCAATTCCCGTGCTCCACAGTTTCCCGCACCCTCCGCCCCATTTCCCAGGGTGCACTTCTGCAGCAACGCACATAGAACGAACAGATAAATGGTGCTTAGCTGTAGTGCCCGACACTACAGTATTCTCTTTAATCCTACAACAATTTTGTGCTGCTGACTAGAGAAATTATTTAGCACATTCTTACTTTTGTGGTTATATATTTTAAATTGTGTTAATCTTAAACTTAAAAGATATCTGTATTAATTATAAGTTATCATTGATTTATGACCAGGTTGAGGTCCGTCAGCCAGGTCATAAGTCAAAATGGTTGTAAGTCGTATCGTACTTGCGTGAGAGTGATTATTTCTAAAGTATGTAGTCCACCATACAGTAACTTCATTTCAAATATTTGTCAATGTTTTTGACCTGTTTAGTTTTTTCTGGCAACAGTCTAGTATAATGATCACACCATTATTAAATAATTCAGTGCTGTATTCTTTACCAAAGTTTCTTTTTAAGAAGTGGTCACACCCTCCGGTTTTCCGACTCCCGCGTGCACAGTTGCCCTGCCTCATCCTGGTAGTGATGGGCGGGGCTACTAATTGGGGAGAGAATCAGCAAGGAGTGAACATGGCAAAGATCAGAGGAAGACTGAGCGCCAGGTGAAGAACCGGCAGCGCTTTTAAACAGTCTGCAATTAGTGGCCCTGCCCATCACTGCTTTATGGGTTGGAGACGGTGGCACTGAGCAAAAGACAGGAGGCAGAGCTGGAGGAGTTAAAAATGTTAAGATTTGCATTGGGTGTGACAAGGATGGACAGGATTAGAAATGAGTATATTAGAGGGTCAGCACAGGTTAGACGCTTTGGAGACAAAGTCAGGCGAGATTGCGTTGGTTTGGGCATGTGCAGAGGAGAGATGCTGGATATATTGGGAGAAGGATGCTAGGGATGGAGCTGCCAGGCAAAAGGAAGAGGGGAAGGCCTAAGAGGAGATTTATGGATGTGGTGAAGGAGGACATGCAGGTGGTGGGTGTGACGGAGAAAGATGCAGAGGACAGGAAGAAGTGGAAACAATTGATCCACTGTGGCGACCCCTAACGGGAGCAGCCGAAAGATGAAGAAGACTTAGCTATAAGATCCTAATTTGCTTACCAGAATTCTGAAAATCATTACATTTTTTAAACAATTTCATTTTTAAATCACATTTATTTATTTATTTATTTATTATTGATTGCCATAGGTGAGAGCAAGTCCATCTTATGTTGAGTATGTCATAAACCGAGGATGTCCTGTACATTGGTTTGGTCAGTAGGAGTATTGATGTTGACTGAACAAACTTGAGTCTGCAAAGCTAAATTGTTAAAGTGGGTCAGCTGTTTGAATTTCTTGGTAAGGGTAGGCAATAAATTAGACTGATCTACAGTCTTGATATTTGAGAGGCCTAGATAAGTGTTCTGATAAATCTGCCTGTTCTTTGTGGCCATTAAAATTCTACACCTGAGAATGATTTTAGGGATTCATTGTACATTCAAAAGTGGTAGTGCAGGTGCTTTGTAAATAAGGTAAAAATCAGCAGAGTTGTATGGAGTACTTCTGTGCTTGTCCTGAGTACTGCTGGATTCTTCTTGATTCTCATATGTACTGAAACATCATTTTTAGAAAGCCTGGTGCTGGTGATTGGTGCTGAAAAAGCGACAGGTCTTTGGCTATCCAGTACATGTTTCTTACAGTGGACAGTCTTATAAATCTAATAATCTAATAAATCTAATGAACCTGCTGAAGTGAAAGTTATCAGGCCCTGGGCTCATGCCTAGAGTGCTCCATTGTTCACTGAATCTCTGATTTCTCATAGGGATGTTTGAATAATGCTGAATTTATTATCATTCTCACTCAGTAGCACACAAATAACCTCTGTGGCTGGCATGATTATTGCTCTCTTTTTAACATTGATCTTAAATGAAAATTTTGAACCACTGTTAATCATAAACCACATGTGTACAACATCCTTCTTGCATGAAACCCATGTTATGAGCTTTAGTTCTTGTCCAGTTGTGATCTGGTACTGTGGTAAAGTTTGGTAGGTAGTGATCATGACAAATACAATTGTCATCTTTTGATAGCAATTTTGACTCTAAGAAGATAGACAATCTGCTGGAATGACATGATTAAATAAAACAGCAACAAAAGACAGCAACACTGGGGGCATTCTGAATTTTATAATGCTCAGTTTACGAATGTATACTGTAGGTGTAACTGGAGTATGGATTGTACTGTATATGTGGTGTTTTGTGAGCAGAGAATGTTGAGAAAATGTTGTTCTTGTGTGATATACAGTATAATTACATTAATAGTAGGTTACTGAAGACTGAAATATGTTTTTATGTTCAGGTTTTTCAAGCCTGGTTGCTCTGTGGTTCCAAAAAATAAGGGATTCAGTATTGAAAGACTATAGGTCCTAAGTGTTGGCTTTGATGTGGTGATGGCACATCTCTCTCTCAACACTGCTGAATCCCCTTTCAGTATTAAATAAAGCTCTTAAAAAGCACATCTGAGACACATTTCCCAATTGTTTTATCACTTAATTTGCACCACACTATCTGGCATGTTCTTTTTTGCATTGCCTGTCAGCTTCTGTTTTATCGGTACGTGTCTAATAATGCTCCAGTGAAAATTTAACATATCGGACAAATTAACTGTGCTTTAGTAATTACATGTCTGTAACACTAAAGCGCTTTGCCTATTGTGACAAACATTTTTGTTTACTCTGAGTTGTATGTCACTTTGGAGGAAAGCATTTTCCAAATGAATAAATATAAATGTTACTTAAGGGCAGTAGAATCTCGTTGTTTTTGGTTTGTTAAGATAGTTAATAAAAACCATAACTCAGAACTCTGCCTACTGCTGCCTGATCACTAGTGTGTCACAATCTAGTTTCAGTTAGTGGTTCCAAATTAGAATCCACTGAAACATAGCACTAAAGGGAAGAAGGAAAAACAGCCTCAAGCTTTCTATGCAAATTCTGTCCCAACACAGGCTGTTCCACACACCTCCTGATTTTCTGCTTGAATCCACTGCGTACAAGAACACCCGGTGGGGACTGGGTGAGTTATGGCAGAGCATAAGCGATGCTACGTCTACTCTGGCCAGTACACGATGAAAATAACACTTTCTCTCACTGCAATAGTTTTCAGGGAAAAGGGCACACTTGAGCCACTCACAGCTCACAGTCAATACCAGCCAGTACTTAAATTGTGTCCGGTAGGTCAAACTGTGACTTATCTGTCAATAGGTGCTTCTCATTCAAGCGTTTGACCTGCCACATGCCAGTTTGCTGTCTGTCTTCGCATCCATTGCTCTAGAGCTTTTCAATATGTGTGGCTCAATTTGTATGGATGAGGTGTCTGACACGGAGCTCAGAGATCTAAATAACCATGGCAGAAAGAAGAGTATTGACATTACTCTTTGATGTATAGAATTTTACGTGGAATTAGTGTGCTATATCTTTCTGCTCAGGTGCAGTTTGGTATACAGCTTGAGGAAAAACCAATTAAGGACTTATTTCAAATGAAACACATGGGCTTTGGAAGTAGAAGTATGTTTTTATATGGAAAGTTTGAGTGTCCTCATAATTGCTCACCCTTGCCTGTAAGAATGTACTTGGTTGAAAAAAACAATGCTAAATGAAAATTCAGTAGGAACCACAACTAAAATCAGTGTGACTTGCTGTCAGTTCTTCTTATTACATGGTAATAATATAATGAAGAGATGAGTTCAAAAGAATGTGGTGCTTATTTAATTGACATTCACATGAAGACAAGTCTGTGGGAAGATGTGTGTCTAACTATATTTCACTTTCACTTCAGTTCTTCATTACCTTCCTCTCTGACTGTCTAATGTCTATTTCTTTAACTTTGGCCCTCATACTCCCTCTTTTTCCTGCACACACCAAGGTTTTGGATCAAATAGCATCTACTGTACATGGAATTAAAGATACGAAAACATTTTTTTTTTCCCCAGTTACAAAGTTTTTTATTGGAGAAATATATTTCTCTCCAGTGGTATTGTCCGAAATAGTGGTTTTTCATGTTTTTATCTATGAACATTTGGTAAATGTAATGTATAATTTCTTTTATGTTCTCTGTCTTGTTTTGCATATTTATCCTACACAATACTACTCACTATGATTATCATTCATAACATTTGAAGAGAACTGTCATAATTCAAATCATAAGCTGTAAGAAATGCTTCTAAATATCGCAACAAGCTCATAAACCACTTGAATATTTAATCGTTATATTTGAGATAAATTTCCCATGAAGACTGCAAAATTAATTTTTTTTCTTTACAAATTACAGTATAAAAATTCTCTGTTGAGGATGCAAAATGCCAGTTTTCACTTTGAAACTTTTGTAATCTCCGTTTTCAGTGACCTGTACTGTGTAGGCATCATTGTTTGGGTTCAGAAGTGCTATAAATGTAAGCCTCTGTTATGTGTAAAGCATTAATTTGCTCTTAATTTATTAACAGCAAAAGATAATTGCATCATAATGTAGCTGGATATTTCATGGCCAATTACAGTTTTAGTTGACACAGTGACTTGTACTGAGCTTTCTGTTCTGATGGAGCACGTATACTCACTACTGTATGATGTACTCTTATTTACTTACTATATAGACTTCATTATATTATTCAGTATCAGAGTTGCCCAGCACTGTTCAGATCAGAAAGTGGGCAAATGGAAAGGGTCAAGAGTCATTAGTAACTCATAAGATATCACTGAACTGCATTAGCCTTATTGTGGTTGAATTTAGTACATTTTATTTATTTAGTAATTTCATTGCTGTTGAACAGGTGGAGAGCAGAGAGGAATATCCACACCATAGTTCAGTGGAAAGTTAAAATAACTTTAAAAATGTATCACTAAACTTTGTCACCCTTATGTCACTTAGCTTCATATATTTCATATACATTGTGATGATAATGGCAATTGTGTGTGTGCGTGCACGCACATTTCCAAGTCTTATTTCAAAAACAAAAGTAGGTATTTTTGTGATGCTGACCAGCTCTTCTGGTGTCTAATGAACTTGACTATGCAAAAACCTCACTTGGATGCCAAATTTCAAGTTTGTGGCTTGAAAAACAAAGCAGAGCATAAAGAACAAACAGAGATTGAGCTTTATAAATATAAGATTTCATGTTTTCATTCTTATTTCCATCTTATTACGGTGAAACTGTATGTACAGTTCCTGACTACAGTTCCAGAATACAAAACACATGCATATCTGTTAAAATTCCACATAGTGACTTGATGCTGAAAGGCCTTGGATGTTTGTTGGTTTGGGTTTTAGGCTCCATTAAAATTTAGGCTCCTGCAGTGCTGTGTCATCATTGAAGCTTGGATGGTACCTTACACATGAGCATCTTTATAACAACTCATAAAAACACATAGGTTTGAATTTTACCACAGTATTTCACGTGAAACATCAGTAGGACACTTTTACCTGGTCTTCATTTCAGGACTGTCTGTGAACCTAGTGATGGAATTAGGTCTAAGGCAGACAAATGGCATGGTCCATTTCAGCAGAAGCCTCATGTTTCTCTCTAGGGAACTACTCATTAAAAATAGATGCTGCATCAAACAAATTTCACATCTGTTTGTGGTTATGATTTACTGCATGACTGAACCCATCACTTGTCCATTTCAGCTATACTGAAATGCAGTGTTAAACAAACAGCTGTCTCAGCACTGTGGCACCAGTGACCCCTTGGATTTCATTTTTGAATCAGGTCAGTGTAAGACCTCATTAGAGGGGATATCGAAAGTGATGTGTTTTGTAAACTTAACACTGCCAGACACTGAGTAAGAAAAAACACAGTCTGTGTGTTTACATCGCACACCAAGATGGATAGTTATTTGTGACATTATAAGACAAGACTCAATAAACAACTTAAACATTGGGGAAGAAATGTGCACAGTGTTTATTATAAACACTTTAAAGCATTAATCTATAGTCTTATATAAAACTGACAAGACACTAATGTGTAATAAACTGTAAGTTACTTTCACAGATAAATAATTTATTATACAAAAGTCAACCTCCCTCAATATCAAATTTCACTACAACTTGGGGAAATAAGTCAGGCTTGCACATTTCAAATAAACCTATGAGCTAAAGAAATTATTCTCAGAGCTTAAAGTTATTTTAAAAGTTGTATTTTCATTAGTGGGAAGACAAAAACGAATGTAAAAAATCAAGACAGCAGACATCCAGTCTCAAATGCCACTTGTGAAAAATGCCCAGACATTGCTTGCTCCATTTTGCAGTCAAGAGGAGGGGAGGAAGGCTAATGCTGAAGGGCACTTTATCCTCCTGTTTATTTGCCAATCGCTGTTGTCATGGAAAGGAAAGCCTGTAAAAATAGCATGTGTTGTAATGAGTAGAATAAAACACTCATTCTGACCTGCTTGTTGGTGCTTTCTTGTACTCGCAGGCGGTCGGACTTGATTGTTGTTTCAGAGTAAATGGGCCACTTTTCCTGCGAGACTGTCGGCTACACAGCGTGAGCTCCTGTTGGTTTTTGTGACCCTCGGCAGAATGGAAACTTCCTAGCATTGAGGCAAAGGTAAATTGGATATGGAAATAAGAGCTCTGACTTCCTTGCTGGTCGATGCACGTTTTGTGATGTACTATTCACCATCAAGGTAATTGTTTGTGAAAGAGATGTGGTGAGGAGTTAGCCAGTTGTATGTGGATCTGCTTCTGATCTGAGAGTGAGGGATTCTAACTTGGGGCGTTATTTTACTATTTTGGTAGCTCTCTGTTTTCTGCTTTACAATTGTAAATTCTGAAAAAGATAGGGTAGATATGTCCTTGAAAAGCACAGAATAATTATTTTGAAAACAGTAACACTTTTTAGCTGGGTTTGTAATTGTAAACAGAAATTGATGCTGTTCGGTAAATGTTTTTTTTTTTTTTTGATGACTAAGGACTTTTTTACATTTTCTATGCAGAAACCTTTTGTGTCTGAGCTCTAAACTTGTGCTGTTGAAGATATGATGTGAGAACTCTGTTCTGTTTGGGGAGGGTGTATAAGCTTTTCCTTTCTCTCATTGCTATGCATTTGTCAAATCTGCATCTATAGCCTTAAAATCTACAAATAAACAACATCTTCACACACAGCATAGCTGGCTGCTAATTCTGCTAAAAAGCTGCATAAATGTCATGACGCATTTCACTATGTAGTGCATTCCACCACTAAAGGTTTTTTTTTGTTTTTTATTTTTTTTCTTTTTGCCTTTTCAGTGGAGAATTTTGCTGCCCAGTCTCTCTGATAACATCCTGGTGGATGAGTTTTTAAAACTAGGCTTGTGGTCATACAGCACTGCATTCAAAAATGTCATGCAAGCCTGTTAATCTCTTCTTTATGGAGGTACTACAGGATCTTGGCTTCCATGCCAGAAACTCACAGGTGGTTAATGAGCATATTTATTAAACATGAAAAATGTATCTTACCAGATGGAAAGTGAGTCCTGTTGAGGAAATGGTAGAGGGTGCTATGGTGTGATCTCCCTTCCTTTAAAGGATTTACTCTGAAGCTTCTCTCAACCTGCAAAGAAATTTGAAATTTAAACAGGTTTTTTTAAGGTGATGGAAACATTATGGGACCAGTAAAGCCTCTGCATGTAGAAACACTTCAGCAAAGGAGTTAATTTACAGTTTTCCTCCTCGGCATAGTTACATTATGTGTATGTACAGTATGTTTGTCTGAGAGTGTTAAAGTGGATGCTGCATAATAGTTATGGACAAGCTAAATGAATACATGACTGACAGTCATGCAGTATTATAGGGTGATTAATAAAGGCTAACTGTTATGTTATCTTATGATAAGTAATGTTTACTGAAGTAATTGTGTCCATTTCAATGGAGATTGGTGATACTTTAACATAAATGGGTGCCAATTTTGAGGCCTAGAAACAGATATTTTTCATTAAAATTAATTGTAAGGTGATGTTCAGTTTATGAGAATTCACCTCTGTACTTAACATAAAAATACTCCTTAGTAACATTATTATTTATTTTCAGAGTAAATATCTCTCATCCTTAGATTCCCTGTGATCGCTGAGGCCTAATGTGTATCAGAGGTGGCCACATGAGTGGGAAATGGCACAGGGCAGCAGATTTTATGCACATAAAGGAGGCTTTATTTACAAAGCAAACCAAAAAGGGTAGATGTGGCCCTTTTAACACAGAGCAAAGCAGGTACTCGCAAAAATGCTAAACACGGGGAAACAGGAACTCCAGAAAGACTAACTTGAAAGGTCAGCATAAGAGCACTATATCCTGCTCCCAGGAGTCCTCACCACCAGTCCCTCTCCGTATCCTCCAACCAGCTGCCTTAACAAGTTCTTGCTAGTCCCCCGACGTCCTTCCCACCCCCTGCATAGGAATCACCATCCACCAGCTCACACCATTCTGGCCTCTTAAAACACCTGCAGATACTGCTCACAAGGAATAAGTGCTGTGTGCAAGGTGATTTAAGCAACTGTGAAACAACAACAAAAATTATCATTCTTGTAAATTTTTTTGAAGTAACCCCCTTAAACATTTGAAATTTGGTAAATTTATAAAAAAGTTAGAAATTATCTTATATATTATAAAACAGTGAGAATTAAGGAGGTCCAAAAATCAGCTAAAAATGTTGGGTAAAAAAAGTAAGAATTTAGAAAAAACTGCATATAACACTACGTCTGATGGATGAAATCTCGAGTACAAGTATTGTGAGACATGGTGTTATGATGTTAGTATTATAAAATATGCCCTAGGGTTACAGAACAAAACAGGAGGCTGTGAGGCCTTATTGAAAACAAACACTGTAAACAAAGATGCCATAAGCAAGTAATGACTGCTTTTGTTAGTGTAATTGGAGGAAATGAGAAAAGAAGAAGGAGCTCAGGAAGATGCTGCTATGGTATAGTAAAGCCACAAATATATGAGGTGGAAAATATGGCCAATGCACATCCAGTGATGCTGTTTGTAGCTTCTCCAGCGAGGACAATACACATACATGTTCTGTAGCATAAGATACTCAGGCAGCCCTTGTAATATAAGAAACAATGACGTGGGAACCGCTGTGTTTAGTTTACTTGTGCATAAACTAGGGTAGGCAAATATATGTAAGTGTGTGATAACAGTTATGGTGTAGAAGCAGTGAGTCTGATCATTACAGAAGAAAATATTTGTGGCACGTTTAATGTATTTCTAATGCCTTCTGACTAAAGCTAAATGAAGCCAAGTACCTCTAAATTTAAATTGCTGAGATAGAAATTGGAATAATATGATTTTAGCTGGCATATCAATGAAAGTTGAGAAAATAAAGGTGTTGCTTACTTTTAGGTTCTTCATAGAAAATAGAGCTATTAAATGTATATGGTGTGAGAGTGAGTAAAGATTGTATTAACTTTTAGTAATGTTCAATTAAGGCAATCCTGTATTTAGTGACAGTGCTAAAGGGAGAAAATTAAAAACTTTCTATTTAACAATGTTAAACTGCTATCAGAATTTAACAACGTTCTGATTTTGTGGCCTCTTATATATACTGACCTGTATTGTCAGTTATATTCTGTGATTAACCAATCTAAATAATACTTTAAAATGTGATTATTGGAAAATGTTTGGAGGATGGATGCACTTTAAGTACAGATTACATTTTTATTGTTTTCATGTTGTTGGTGCTATAATTTTCGCCATTGTGAATGCTTACTTTGTTTCAAACAAACATCCACCGTCAGTACATTCAGCATTTTCTTCTGCTGTTTCAGCTGTACATTTGCTCAAAATGTGAGCACATTTTATTCATTTTTTGACAAATTTCTACTTCCTTGTGAAACTAAAAATACATTTGCTGAATTGACCCAGTAAATGCATTGTTTGCATTTATCTACAGCTCAAAAATATTGCATAAATACACAACTGTGTTTTTTGGAAAATTATTTTGTTCACTTTTTTGTTCATCTAATTTATTTTAAAGTTTTATGTGAAACCAAAATACATTTTATTTCTCTTCAGCTGAACCCAAAATACAATTGTTTGCGTGTTACCATTTTAATGTTATTTGGCAACTCTTCATCTGTCTTTGATTCAAGGAAGACAATATATTCATATGAAAAAATTAGGAAATAATACTGCTAAAAGTATTTGGAAAGCTCATGAAATGCTTACCAGTGCCCTTAAAAATATTTTTCATTTAAAGTTGCAAAATTAAAGGCCAGTTGATTTTCTGTTGTTACTTAAGCCGTTCATCATCTTTGACAGGTTCCTTTTTTAACATATTACCAAATTTGGAATTTTTTCACTATTTATGCATTTTATTCCACTGAATTCAACAATATTCAGAAGTTATATGTAGGCATTTTTAGATATACAGACTGTCCTTGACTTACACCGTACTCTACCTATCATGGACTCACTTATATTAATCAGTAATAATAAAAACATAGTAATAGTAATAATAATTTAAATTATTATTATGGGTGGATTAAAATTGTCAAATAAATAACTTTTGTTATGATTTTCAGGAATTCTGGTAAACTAAATAGCACCTGCTGGTTAATTAAAATATCCGTACATCTTGTAAGGAACAATGCACAGTACCTGTACAGTACATGTGTGATAGCATCTATAGCAATAAGACACAGTTGAGCACTTACAACTTATACTGTAGATGAAAAGAGTTATGAAAATGCATTAAAACATTGTATACAACAAGTGTACATGCATGGTATGCATGTGTGACATCACAGTGTAGAGACTGTATAAGGTGAACGCTGTACAAGCCTTTTAGCTGTGACACGATGGCAGCACCCCTCCCACACACAGCCAGCAACCATCTTCTCACATCTCATACAGAGTTAGTTGTTCTCATGAGCAGTAAACATCTTCCCACGACCAACACCATATTCCCCATCGCATCATGTCCGCCTCTGCACCAATCTCACCGCTGATCGATGACCAGCTATCACTGAGCTCAGCAGGCTCGCCGACTACAGATGTGAACATGGAATCATGCCCAGTATAATTTTTTCCTCTGAGAGAGTTCTTGGTTTTAAACAAACTGCTGTCAAATTTTCATAATTATTATCCTGTTAAAAGATAATTTTTAAAAATTATTTAATTGTAGTGAAGATAGATTTAGAGAGGCTGCCACACCGTTATATTATAACACTATGAGGATTTTTTTTTTATTTTTTATTAAGTAGTTCTGTTTGAAAATAGATGCTGACAAACTGAAACAGCCCTGCTACCAGCTGCACCTTGGTGACGGTGGCTCTTGCCGAAGAGACTGAGGACAGTGTACTATTGTAACTTAGTGTGCCACTGAGCCAAACCATTTTGTTTTTCAATCTCCTGTCTTAAACTTTTGGATACTGTTAACTGCTCGGAATTCAGTGAAAGCACTTGCAGTGGAGTTCTGGAGTCTAAATTGAAGGTAAACACTTGGCCTCCAGTATTGGCTATCAACATTAATATTTTTTAAATTGCAGTCTCTCCTCTTTGCGCTGTGATTTTTTATTTTTTTATCTTTGATTGTTCTAAACTTTCACATTTCTACCTGTGATATTAAACGTTTTTATAACAGCTTTAAAGTTTAGATTTATTTTCCGCATTGTTGTTTATTGGCTCTCTGCTGTGAATTTGCTGTTATAAATCCCTTGTTTTTATCTCATAACAATGGATTCCCACAGGAGTGACTTCAATTCTTGTACAACCTTGTTCACATTGGCTACCTGGGAAAACTCATAGAAGAGCCATAAAATGTTCTGACCTACTTTGAGGAACAGATCAGTGTAGGTCAGGAAGGTGAAATGCATCTTCTGGGTCATTTTAGGAGACATATATTGGGACGATTTGAAGCAAAATAGAAGGATGATCAGTTGTTGCCTTTGTTTAATAATCCTTTATTTCTCTTGATCTCAGAAACAGCAATACTAACTGTAATGGCTTAATGAGATCAATTTCAGTGTGAAATAATTAGAGATAAAAATTATATTATGATACAAGGCATTAGATCCACATAATTCACTTTGACAGACAAAAAGCTTTTGACAGAATTTTTCTTCTCAGCAGATTTGTCAGATGCCAGCCAAGATCGCATACTGTCAAGACAATGGATGTGTGATGGAAACAATATTAACTGCCAACAAGCTATTTAGGCTTTGTACACCGATTACTCCACCATTATCAAAAATTACAGTCTGTCTCATGTTTTACATTGTGTACTGCATCTCATCTGGTGTTTTAGCAACAAATGATAAAGAGAAATAATTACTAAATTTCTAAATCAGAAGGGTTTATGACAAACTGCTTCAACACTAATGCTGGAATCCCACTCCAAATACACCAAACTGTTAAATACAAGCAAAACATCCTGCTGACTTCAGTGACAAAACTTTACAAGCTTGTAAAATGTGCTGTCAGTACCCAGCAGACCACCCAATGAACATAACGCTTATCAAATGCCTTAATGCAAATAATGTTGTGGTGCTCTCTTTCAGTCTCCATAGCAACATAAGGTAGAGAAAATGCACAATTCTTCTGACAAATAGATGATTAAGGAGTACTACTGTATTTACAGTTGTGTGTGTGTGTGTGTGTGTGTGTGTGTGTGTGTGTGTGTAGGAGTTGATCAAAAAATACGTTTTACTCATTTCTTGGAGCTGTACATACAGTATAGGGACAGAGGTGAGATTTGTGCCAAGAATATTAAAACAAGCTTTTTTTATAACTGTCAAGTACAATTGCTAATGTGTATAGCATCCTGAAGACATGTGAAGATCAGTGCCAGCTGCAGGACCTAGAAAAGAGGACTACAACAAATAATGTTCCATTTTTTAAATTATTATAATTAAACCTGCAATAGTAATAGGTAGTTCTGTCATTCAGTAGCCTGTACTTTAGTTATGCATGTCCTGTATTTACAGCATGTTCTTCAAGCACTGCACTATTCATTTTGCTTTTATGATACTGAATGTCATGGGCTGAGTATTTTTCACTGATGGGTTCACCTACAGACTACATTCATTATACAGAATGACCTTTTATGCTATGACAGATGTGGAGATGCTCTCTCAGATGTTTCAGTTGCCAAATCATTGTGTGACTACCACAGAGTCTGCAGACCCTATTAGCTGTCTGAATTTGCCTTTTACAGTTTTTAGTTTAAGTAATATCTCATTAGATACGCGGTTATTCAGCCATAATGTTAAGAAAGGTATTGTCATTCTTAACTCTTCTTTAAACTAAGTCAGCATTTTTTCTCTAATAATTTTTTTGCAGATTATATAAATTGAAGTCTCTGTAGACATTTATGCAACATGGATGGGAAAGAAATTTAAGTTTTCCTTAATGCTTTGTACAACTGCACGTTTTTCACTCAGTTCATATGCAATATCATATATTTTTCTGAAACAACAATTGAATCATTTTCTAACTACAGTAATCTGTTTGGTAGAATTCTACTATATACAGTATGTATTTGTGAAGCACCATTATTTCAGAACCATGTTCATTTTTGTACTAAAATGTGTAGCATAATTTCAAGTCAGTGAATTCATCTGGGAGTAGCAGATTTGCTGAAAATCAGGATCTTTGCCACTAAAGGGATGGAAACAGCTAAGTAGTCATTTTTGATTTGAGGATCTTCTGTGTAAATGTGCAGCAAAAACATTGAGCCTGTGCCATTGCGGCTGTAATGGGGGGGTTTGTCACCTGGGGGAAGCACAACACAGGAAACTCTTGGGCCCTTTGTACTTATAGGAAACACATGCCCGCAGGACCCTTCAAACACATTTATATGCTGGACTCTTCACACAATACACGAACAGCATA
This sequence comes from Heterotis niloticus, assembly GCA_018136845.1. Classification (NCBI taxonomy): domain Eukaryota; kingdom Metazoa; phylum Chordata; class Actinopteri; order Osteoglossiformes; family Osteoglossidae; genus Heterotis; species Heterotis niloticus. Next base: position 24,920,257 of record CM030891.1, read on the forward strand.
AGAAGAACCAGAGATTCATTCTGATCCATTTTTCCCCGTGAACATTGGCAGCGTCACACCTACAGTTATCCAGCGTCCACCCAGTGGGTAGGGGAATTTTAAATACCAAAAGTCTTTTTTGCCTACAAGAAGGGAGATTGACTTTAGAGAAGACAGCACTGGTACATAGATTTGTCACTGATTCCTTTGTTATCTATAGCTGCTTGTACAGTAGGTTGCTGCTCTCCAGAACCTGTCCTGAAGCACTGAACCTGGTCTAGGAATGCCACACACATTCACTCTTTCACACATACAGGCAGATTAAAGCCACCAGAAATCTGAAATTCACCTGAAATACATTCATGTATCTTTAGACTCCGAGTAGAAACTCCTGCAAACACAAGGAGAGCATGCAGACTCCACTCAGCCTGAACTGCGATCAAACCCACATTCAGTCACACGGTTCCGATGCTATGATGCACTGGTGCTACCAACTGAGCCACTGTGCTATTCCAGAGAAAACTGAAGTAGAATAAATTCTGTGCTTCGTTGATAGCATTGTGCTATAAAAATACATAATCAAGAGAACATTTAACTTGTTTGCTTTGCTTTTATCACGTATCAGGTAAACAGACAGCCAATGCAGTTCACTGGCTTGCAGAGAAAGGGAAAATTTACTGTATGATGCATACAAACCCCTCCACATTCAATGATGTGAGACTTCCAGAAAGCTATGCATAAATCCAATGATGTGGCTAAGCTGTAATGATGGATGGTCTTGCTATTATTTTCTACACGGCTTCAGGAACTCCTTTAACCCCAAAGAGAGCGCTCTGAGAAACACCTAAAGGTTGCGGTCTGGACACACTGTTGCTGCTTCACCAGCTTTGTCCACTTTTTTTTCCCATTCCTCTGAAGCTCTTAACACCCAACACCAACAGTGAAGCTCCTGCACCCTTTTTGCATGGCTGCAGCCTGACCCTGCCCAACACACAATCTAGCAGCTTTTTGAAAAAGAAAACCTCACTGAAAAGCTCACTTCCGCCAGTTCCCGCTTTTGTACCTGATACTGAATAAAAAGGACACCTGTTCCTTACATATCACTGCTAATTATTTTGTGGTATCTCTCCTGTAGGCCACTGTCAAGGCTACCGCTATTTTAACAAACAAACAAACAAACAAACAAATCCAAGAGAAAAATTCCACAGTATAACCTAAAATGAATTAAAACCGAAATAAAAGGTATTTGTGTGCGTGACAGTGTTAACACCAACATATTTTATTGGTTATATTTTTATTCATACATTCATTGACAGTGACTACTTGTCTAGTGCAGAATTGTGAAGGTGCAAAGTGTATCCAGGAAGCAGAGGGCATAAGAGAGCTCACAGCCTGGATGGAAATGTTTGGATGATTTGGCGCAGGGTATTTAATGAGGCAGAGAAATGTAAGAACATGTTTACAGCTTATATCTTTTACTGTGCAAAGCATCTTTGCTGTTACAGGTGCACTGCTGATAGTAACAGCGTTGCTAAAGTTTGATACTCTTACTATAGCACCTCGCTGAGAATTTCTCCAGTAAAAGTTATCTAACTGTATAAATTATAAAGTTGTTTATGATTGTTAAGATGGACTGGATAAAAGTGACAGTTTAATCCGTAGTGATGGTAGTCCACTGTTTCAGTTGTGATGTTAGATTTACATCGACCAATGGTTTTGATCACAGTCAGAAGCAGATTTATTTGACTTTGAATTCCAATGGCACTCAGCGTACAGAAGACAACACAACAAACATACATGGCAGTGCAGGAGAATAAGAATAAATATTATGAAGGAGTAAAAAATACAATAAGGAAGAATAAATATTGTAAGTGGAACATTGCACGGACTGACAACAAATCTTTTAACCTGTTAGGAAGTTGGAAAGACAGTTTATAAATTGTTTTTTATGGATGAGGACTGAGCATGTTTTTCAGTAGAAAACTGGAGATTTAGCAAGAAAATAACCAGACTGATAGGTTTATGAGTCCCAAAATATCTGCTATATGGGTCTAATATGAGTTTCTGTACAGAATAAAATGCAAACTGTGAAAGTATAATGACTGTGCAATGGGGCAAAGAAGAACTGAATAGAAAGCCAGTTGTCTTAAAGAAGTGGTATTTATCTTGGTAAGACATATTAGTTTTTTAGTCTAGGGGACTACATTATTTAAGGCCCGAATGTAACTGTAAGCATTTTTAACGCTTTTACAGCACACGGATGGTTTATGAAGAACTGTGTCATTCTCTTGAGTTTCATGCAACAACCTCTGTGCAGGAGAAGGAAGCCAAACTAAAGAAAACAAATCAACACAGGGTATGTTGGCCAAAACTGGATTTGAAATTAATTTAGCATTTTTCATCTAGTTGCTTACCCAAGGCTCTAATCTAAGGAGACCTTTTTCAAGGGTACAAAAGCAATGAACTTTTTCAGACTCATCCCAGAAATCTTCAGATTACAAGGCTGTGTCCTTAGTCACCATGTTACTTTCTGCCAAAAATCAGGATTTCATAAACTTCTGCAAGAGCTGAAAGTGTGGTTTGCAAAATGGAAAAAAGAAAAAAATTAAAACAAAACATTGAGAATAAAAGTTTAAAAACATTACTTACTGAACATTAATCTGTTAATGAGGTTGAGATACAGTATCTCCAAGCAAAGAAGAACATCTTGATGCCTTTTTTCTTACTGTCTTTGATGTGGGAGTCATACCCAAATGGGATTACGCTTGGATTTTTACACTGATTTGGATGACTGATCACAGCTAAATTTGACGGATCTTTATAAATGTTTCTTTTGAAGGCAAATCAGTAAGGAATGTGTAGTGAAGCAGTATGCTAAAACTTTATTCCAGGGTACAGAGAAAATATTAATGCATTTGGACAATGGTTCGGGTTTTTATTTATGTTTAATAAACATGTAATGACTATCGTTAAGGGTTTATAAAATTTATAGTGGAAATTAGAATTAGAGTTAGAATAAATAATTTTGTGCTTAATATGTTAACTCTAATCAAAATTCACACCAGATTAAAAAAAAAAAACTATGTGAAACAACATGAAAACAAATGTAATATTTTTAAATAAGGATTCATAAATTGAAATGAAAAGAAATATTTAGATTAATAAAGGAATAAAGTAATTTGTAACCATTTGTCCAATACAGGGTCACAATGAAAAATACCAGAAGCATAGGGTGTTAAGTGGGGAAAAATGGACCATGGATGTGACACCCGTCCACTGCAGAGCGATATTCAATTAATATAAATGAGAAATAGGGGGCATGGCAGGTAGTGCTGCTGCCTCACTGTACCTGTGCTATTCAGATATAGTCTTAAATCTGGTTCAGTCAGTTTGCTTCTTTTCCCTGTTTCTGCATGGGCTTCTTCTGGGTGCTATGGGTTTCCTCCCACAGTCCAAAGATGTGTTTCAGGTTAACTGGCAACTATATATTGGCCATAGTGTATGCATGGGTCATTGGCTCTGTGTATTTAGTTACATTGCAATGGACTGTGGTAGTGCAGCCTTCCTAGTCTAAGGTCCATATGTACCAGATGGCCCCAGCCGTAATGTTGTTAATGAAAGCAACAGAGTAAATTTGAAATAATGGCTTTGGTTTTTTACATTAATTTATTCAGATGACACCTATGTCCAAGATAACTTACAAGGGTTAGGTTTGTAGATAGCCAAACAAGAATGATAGGGAAATAACTTGTTTGCTTGAAGAGTAACAATTACTTGGAAGAATCATTCAATAAGCAACTAACATTATTCTTTTTTTACTTTCAGTACAATGTTTTTATCAAGTTAACTTGGGATTTGATCAAGCGATATTCCTGAAACAGGACTGCCGAGCTTGATTCTTGATGCGTATTTATGTTTTCCACTGGATTCAGATAACTGTGATCGATGTGATTGATATAAAAAAAAACTGATAATTTATGACAATTTATGAATTATTGTCAGACAGTAAATTTGCGTGTTATTACAGGTGAGGACAGCCGGATGATCCTGCTCATCTTTTGCCATCTTTTGTGGCAGTTATAAATATGACACATACAAACACAAATCCATATTTATTAATTAGTTTTAATTCTTTGTGGGTGAACTGTGGATCTGAGATGAGAAACTATCCCCGGTAGCCAGTTATACAGCACTGTATTGCTTTATTTTCATTTGTCTCATAATTTTGCAGGGCCTTTACTTGCAACACACATTGTAAACATTGATGGTGATTTGTCAGCTTCTATTGTAGTTGTCTTGTGCATTCTGTTTCATAAAAGGTGTAGCATTATACATAGAAATGATCCAGCCATATAATATTAAAAAAACGATCTGCAATGTGTGCTTGGTAGTTTTTCCTCTGAAATCACGGAAGTGTTATGTTAGTGTTAAACAGCTTTTCGACTACTGCCTATCTGTGCTTGATGTGGTGTCCATTAAACTTGTTGTGCAATATTTTGCCATGACATGTACAGTATGGTTGGAGTTTGGGCATTTGCTGTTGGTCTGAGTAAAATAAATCTAATATGATTGCCTTTGCAGTTAAATATATTGATAAGCCCAGTTCCCAAAATGCAGCTGAGCTGCTGTTCATGATTTTGAGACTGGAGCAGTTGCAAAGAAATGCTACCCTTACACATTGTGCCTTGTCATATTTGAAATTGCCTTCTTTTTTTAATGAGCCAGAAAGGAATGGGTTCTGGTCCATTTTTCAGTGTCACACTCCAGAGGTTCAAATAAGAATTGTTGCAGCTAAGCATTTTTTTCATAGGTGATACAGTGGGGTATCACCTGGGCTGCTTGCCTCATGTGGGGTTCAAGTCCAGCTTAAGGTTGTGTGTGGAGTTTGCAAGTTCTCCTCTGTGCTTGCACCCCTCTGAGGAAAAAAATATGCCAGAAGAAGGCAACAGCAAACCACTTCTGTTCCTCTTTGGCTTGAAAACCATGTCAGTGGGTGTCCAGACATGACTCAATGGCACTTTTCATTCTGAGTTTCATTCAGATAAACACTGGAGCACCTAAACAAAGAATGAAGTGTCTCCGCTGTTCAAAACAAAACAGGGCAGCATAGTGGAATAGTGAGTAGCACTGCCGTCCCCCAGCACCTGGGTGTGGGTTCGAGCCGCTCAGTCTGTGTGGAGTTGGCATGTTTTCCCAGTGTCTGTGTGGGTACAATGCAAAGACATGCATTTAAAGTTTATTGGCAAGTATGAAAGTGCGGCAGGATGTTTGCCTTTGCAGTTAAATATAGTTTTTTGCAGTTTTTTTTTGTTGTTTTTTTAAACTTTAAGATTGGAAGTCAATTAAATACAATAATTGTTTAAATATGGCACAGTTACAATCTGGAGCTGCTAATCCACCCAGCAAAAAATATGTTGTATACACTTGCCGGCCATTTCATTACCTCCACATAGCTGTTTCTAGGGGCAGCTCGCCCTGCACTGTTGCACAGCAAATGGTTGTGACTCAGTATATAAAGCACCAAGACAGGGTCTAGCGCTCCAGATACTCTTTGAAAGATTAGAACGGACAAGATGTGTGGTCTAAGGGAATTTGAACGTGGCTTCATCATTGGTACCAATTGCGCCCATTCCAGCATTTCAGAAACAGCCAGCCTTGTAGGTTTTTTTTCCCCCCCACAATACAGGTTCACAAACATAACAGTGCCCTTGCTTTACTACAAGGCTTGTTTTGTCCCACCTCTCAAGCTAATAGAGCTTCTTTGGGATGAGGTGGAATGTGATGCTCACAGAATGATTGTGCCATTAGAAAAGCAGCTAAGCCACCAAGGGAAAATAAGTCTGGTACACTGTTGCTGAATCCGTGTTGCTGTGGAATCAAAAGAAGGAGCTGTTAAACAGGTGTACCCCAGCGAAAAATAAAATCATGAATACAAAATACAGCAAAACTTTTAGAAGAAAGCAAACTTAAAATATATGCTTTACATTGTTTGAACAGGGCACCTAAAACGATCTTCATGTGGTAACTTACGGTTATAATGTTCAGATGATTTTATAGACTCTTCAACATTGTGCTAAGTTTTAATATTGAATATTTTTTTCAGTTATAAGAAGTTACTTTACTTTTCACTCAACTTGATAGTGTGTAGAAACTAGACAAATTGTTTGAAAGTAGTAACAAAGCATGCTGGAGATGGGCATTCCTAATCTCTTTCTGCTTGCTTCCTCTACCTGCCTGTGTTATGGCTAAATCTGGTTAAGGCCTCCAAGATGGTCAAAGGATCTGCTGATGATTCCAATCACCCAAAATGAGAGCCCTGTTCTCCTTTACCTCCACCTGTGGCCACTTGGTTTAAATTTGAAAATTAGTCTTGGGTTGGCCGCTGATGTGGCAGAATGGAGTCGCTCAGATCTGCTGAATCCTTTCCAGCATTCAAAACATTTTTCAGAACACACTTAGATTTCAAATACTAATGGGACAATAAAAATGATAAACTTTTTAATTAAGGAACACAAATTAAATATGTATGAAATGTTTTTCAAATTGTTCTTTCTAAAGTAATAATAATGAAATAGGTATAATTTGTGGAGCCATTCAACAGTCTGAGCCACATAATGAAATGATTATAAAACACTTATTTCAGATTTAAAGAGGCTATTCTTTAGTCAGTCTTCTCCATTACTTCTTGATTGAATTTACAAGTACCACTCCTACCAAGAGGTGGATGTTGCAGAAACAACTGAATAAAATCTGCCAGAATTTCAAAAAATGCTGTATAATTAATATAATTTATAATGGCTTCGACTCCTTATATATGCTTCCCATTAACTGTTCCAAGTGATAAAGGATCACAGTGGCTCTGCTGCAGAGAAACTTGTGGGTTTTATTTGGTTCCGTGGGCACCTGGTAAACTTGAGGTACATAGAATGGCATTCTGTCAGGAACCTGTTCGGCAACAAGGCATAGGACCTAGATGCGGAAGGGAGGCGCGGGACAGGGGGTGTGAACGCTCAGTGGTTTAATCTGGATACATCTTTAATACACAAAGGCAAGATAACGTCATGGACTGTAGTGGAGGTCCCGTGCCGGTGTTGGTTGGCTCGGCCGCTTTTATGCCCGCGTGGGTCATCATAGACTGGTGGGCGGCAGGTTCCCATTTCCGTCGCGTCCCATCGCGTCTGACACATACAGTATTTCAATGTGCATGTGTTTTTTTTTTTTTTTTTGAACAGGTGACACAGTTCTTTGAAAGGTAGGCATCCCGCAGGAAGCGCCTTGCATTTCAGCGTTAACGGTGAGTCATACGGAACAGTTTTGTAGATGCAAGAAAAGGAGTGAATGTCAGTTATTTAACTACAGAGGTTCTGAGGAAAGTTGCTTGGAAAAATAATTGGTTTAATTGCAGGGTTATGGAGCAGCTCACAGTTGCTTGGTTGGATGTGTTGTGTATTGTAGGGAAGATGGGGGTGGAGCTGCTGCCATCTCTTATGAAGAGCTCTCAAAGAAAAACATGCAATTTTGCAGTTGAAGGACTGCAGCCATTTGCTTTTTATTGCAGTGCTTAATTTGACAGTGCTTCGGTATAACATGGGAGTGGTATTTATCAAGCTGCTGTTCCTTTTTGCTCTGCCTCAGAGGTACAAATACTCTAAAAAAAAAAAATAATAAAAATCAGCCATATGTTTACTTTTTACTTGCCCTCTGAAAACAGACACAGATCGTGATCAATATATATGAAAAATGGGCAAGAAATTTGTGGCATCCTGGGTTCAGGACACTTTTAAAACTCTGTATTCAGCAGTACCATTTACATGCAACTCAAAAGACACTACTGTTTAATGCAAACAAACTAAACTTCATCCTTGGCTCTTCGCTTTAGCACCAAGTCTCTCCTCCAGCTTTAGTCCTCCCAGTTACAGAGTTTTCAGTTGGTTCATTGGCTGTATTCAGGACAATATTGTATTGTACAATATTATATTGTATTCATTTCTCCATTAACAAGCTGTTTCCAAGTGCAGCTGACCGTCTTGGACACTGAATGTTGCCTGGCTGGAGCCTGCTGCATAGTTATATGTAAAAATTGTATTTTTTTTACATTTATGAATGTGAATAAAGATTCACTTAATACCAGCAGAATTTAAAAACAGACCTCTGTGGTTCACACAAAATTCAGTTTTTCAGTTGATTTTTATTTTTATTTATTTATTTTTTTTGCCAGTGGGCAGGGATGAAGATTTCTGTTTAAATGTCGTGCGCTCTGAGATGTCACTGAGATTTCTCTGAATAGGAGTCATGGTCATTAATTTTTTTTATTCTCCTTTGTCACCTAGAGTTTTTTTTTTTTTTTTTTGCTTTGTTTATACTACTGTGATTGTTGCAGGCCAGAGCTGTTTGGGTTTGAGAGTGTCTCTGAGTGGTTATGACTGGTAATAGGTGGCAGTGACAGCCCCAAACTTCATAACCCCCAGCTCTCACCCACTGCTGTCCCCTGCAGCCTTGCAGCCTTCCTGCTCTTAAAGCTCCAAGGGCAGTCATTTGTCTCTCAGGATCAGTGCCACACCACTAAGGCCATTAGGAGAAAGCTGCTATAGCTCAGCTAGTGCCATCAGACCTGGCTTGAACCTGGGTGAGAATAACCCTTACGGGCACCTGGGCTTACACACCATTTCAATGTCAGAGGAGGAAAAACAAATGTGTTCCTTCACAGCCAACTAATAAACCCTCTTGTACTCCTTTGGATGTACATAGGAAATGACAAAGTGAATAGAATTCAAAAAACAGTCAAGATTTATCTTCAGCTTTTATGGCCATAATGGCTTAATTGCAACGAAAAATGTGAGCTCATTAGAGGAAAGTCATTTATTGCGGTAAGGCTGGCAGCAATTTTATTTTTATTTTTTATGCTTTTGGTCCTGGGTATAAAGTACAGTAGTGGCATTGATAATTGCTTATTAAAAGGGTTCTGCTTCCTTTTTACATTGCTGTGAACTGATAAAAACTCTCAATAGGAAGATAGATGAAACTGTTCAAGTAGAAAATATAAATCAAACAGGACCCCCCCCCCCCCCAGAATTTTGAGCAAATGGCTGTTTAAATGCTGTTATTAATGTTGTGTACTTAATTTCATGCTCTATCTACTTGGCCATGTTGAGACTGCAACCCTCAGGATAGAGAAGGTGAGTTTGAGAAAGTAGACTCCTAACAGATTTCTACTTGTGTAGTGTTTAGCAGCCATGGGCCATGCATGACAAAGATGTGTAGGGTCGGACCTCGCCGAGGAAAGGGTGGATTTACCAGTCTGTCTTGTCAGTTGTCGTTTGCTGGCAGCAGCTGCTTGCTACCAGATGAGGTCTCAAGGGTCACTCATTTTTTCCTTGCCCCTGACACATCTTGACATGCATAGTAGAAACCATGTTAAAGATGAGCATGAAAATGTAACTTTAAGTCATATGTGTAATGTAGTTATACTTGATATACATATGACTTATATATATATATATATATATATATATATATATATATATATATATATATATGCACAAATGTCTTTTTAATAAACAATAAGATGATTTGTGGAGGCTCTGAGAGTTTAGTCCATTATCTGAAATAATGTAGAAATATCCATTTGGAACTGAAAAGTGCCATCAAGTCACATCTGACTCCTAGGTGACCACTGACATGGTTTTCAAGGGAAAGAGGAACAGAAGTGGTTTGCCATTGCCTTTTTCCAGCATATTTTTTCCTTAGAGGGGTGCAAATACAGAAGAGAACACACACACACACACACACACACACACACACCACTGAGCTAGACTTGATCTCCACGTTAGGCAAGTAGCCCAGGAGCTATGAGGCACCACCAGATTCTCATAGAAATATCTATAATATATATAAAGTTTATCATTTTTTTTTTATCCAAGGGGTCTTGTAAGAACATACTTTTTTAGAAGGGGAATGCAGATTATCTGGAAGTGTTGTTTTAATCATCAAGTCACTGCAATTGGGCACAGATGTGACAATGCAGAATCACAGTGAGGTGTCTCCTATTCCGCTCTCAAAGCATGAGATGCTGAGGTTAATGAAACAAGAACAGGGGGCCGTGGTGCATTTCTGTCTCGGTTTTCATGTGGAGCTGGTCTTAGTTCGGTGGCAATGATGCAGACTTATGTGTTTACGGTACCCCCCCCGGGCTTTGGAACTCAACCATGCAGATGATTAGTGAGACTGAAAGGACACATGCCTGAAACCCTTGTAAAGATCGGCTTAACACAGAGGACGCCTCATCGCTGTTTACTCACCGAGCCTTCTCGCACCATTCGGTGCGCTGATGAAATGCTTGATGAAAGTAGACATTAGGAATTATTGTTTCCCCATCAGCATTTACCCTAAAATTATAAGTCAAAGGCAATTTAGCAGTTTAAATGCACTTAAGTTTTTGGTAGATCAGATGTAGTACTGCAGCAAAAATTCCATTGCTCTCTCTTTTGTGTATGATCCTGTAGTTGTGGATTTTTGCAGGTTTTCTTTTTCTTGTGTAGGGTTACTCAAAGTGAACCAGTTTCCCTTCTGTTCAGAGGAGTGAGTGTGGGTGTGAATCTTCCAGAATGTGATGCAGTAGTTTGATGTCCCACCCTGGCTGTACTGCACTTTACACATTTATTTTCTAGAGACTGACTGTGTGTCAACACAATCCTAACTGGATGAGCAGTTACTCTGGTTTCATCTTATGAACACAATGAGCAACAGCATGTTTGAGCTATGATGTCTTTGATAAATCCAGGCCCTGTGTAGCACACAGTAAAAACTTAATAATAATAATAATAATAATAATAATAAATATTTAATTAAAATAGTTGCATCAACAAGTCTTGATTGTGGAATGTCAAGTGATGCTAATAAGCACAAATACAAACTACGTATTTAAATGTAAATATTGCTGCTGTAAAAGCAGTACAGATTTTGTGAAGCAAATTGTTGAATTTGCTGTATGTTTTGACAGTTTTCCTTGCTGTACTTAAACAGTATGTATACTATATTTGTTTACTCAGCAACTAAATGATAGTGTATATAAAGCAAGCCTTTGCTAAGGCGAGCCTGGTATCTTTTTAAATGTTCCTTTAAAACACAGCAGAATAATATTGAATCACAATATCACAGTGAACATGGATTTGTGCACTTTCTCATAAATTTAAGACTAATTTTTAAGTCAAATTTCAACTCCGTTGTGATGTAGCATGCGGACTGAGAAAAAACTACCATGAGTGTTTCTTTCTTGTCTTTTCTTCTTCATTCAGACTTTCTGTGACTGCATGCCTAACTCTGCTCAGCTCAAGCACCGCTGGTCAGATTCTGACACAGTCAAACAGACTCCACCCCAGGTAAGGTGTTCTGTATACTGCATATTGCTTTACCTGATACCAGGTTATGGGGTTCAAAGCACTGTGTGACGCTCCATTCCACTTGAAGTAGGGGACTCGGTGCAGTGGAGCACATTCATTCTACCCATGGAAAGGGGTTCAGAGCACTACGTGACATTTCACAGCACTTCCTCGCCACAGAAAAGGAATTTAGAGCACTGCACTCTATTTCAGCTAGAAGTTTCAAATTATTTACAAGGATAAGTTAAAAAAATCACAATATATTGTTTGCTGCACTAATAGCTGCTGATGCATTATGTCTTGTTAAAAAAAAAATCAGATTTTTAGACAGTATACATGTATATTGTATAGATGATGTATCAGTTCCTCTAACATGATGAAATTTAAAAGACAGAGATAAAGTATTAAAACGCACTGCATTTATGACACCAATGTTGAGTGTATAGTTTCAAATTGCATGTTGGGACATGATTTGCTTTAATCCCAGCCCTAAGCAGTCAAATGTTCTAGGAATGCAATGGCGGCAATGGGACTATGGCAGACTAGATGTCTCCCAGTGTGATTAATGTTAATGTCGTACATAACAGAGACAGGCAGTTGAGGAAAACATATCGGTTTAATTTGAGAAAATAGCACAAATTTCAGGTTTTTCACAGAAATTCACACAGCTCTTTTGGGTTCAGAAGGGATACTTTTAATTATACAGGTGAGTTGTTTATGATTGTAATAGCATTAAAATCCTTTCTGCGATTAGGGACAAGTAAATAGATCCCAACACACAAACAATTATTTAATTTATAAAGGCAAAGCTATTGTGATAAAGACCTAATGTACTTAAAATTAAACCTCAGGAACTGGGAAACACAGAATTCCCACAAATTGTTCTGTTGGCTTCATAGAAATAGAACATAATGACCATGAGTACAGTACATTTCAAAAAAGGAGGTGGGAGTAAATAATTTTGCAAGTAAATTTTAACCTAAGACTTTGCCCCCCTTCACCATGTTTCGCTACCATTTTACTGGCAAGGAAAAATTTCCAAATAATGTGATGAACGTGACTAAATAGCATCGAGATATCCGAGAAGATTGTGCAAAATGGCAGGTTGGTGGCACAGCAGGTAGTATTGGGTGACTCATAATACCTTACAGCATGAGCTTGAATTTAGCTGAGTGCAGACAGCATGTTCTCCCCTACACCTCTTTCTGTAGGTGGTCTAGACTGCGGGTAGTGAAGTACTGGTGGTGGACTGGGCAGTCTTCACTACCTGCAGTATAGCTCCCTGCTCAGAGACAGTGCAGATCCCATGCCAAACAGTGAAGGAGGAGGTCAGGATACTCAACTATGGCACATCTGTAGAAGCTGGTGAGCATGTAAATATTGAGGTTAAGGAAGGAGAAATGTTGCATTCGTGGATTTGCATATGTCATTTGTGAGTGCCAACATTGAGACTGCCTTCTACAGTCTAGTCCTTGATGGAAATGACACTGTGTACTCTGTTATGCAGTCATGTTCCAAAAAAAGGTGTCCAGGGCAACCAAAATAAATGCTGTTAATTCCTTCATGCTGGAGGCATTGTTACTTCATTGGAGCAAATCGGTGTTGGACTACTTTTTCCTTGTGCAGCTTTGAAAGTAGGCTGGAGTCCTTGTGTGTATTAATTATCTTTGAAATAAACATGAGAGTGCCTGAAGAGATAGCCAGAGGGGACAGTAGGAAAGCACTTCTCCCACAGGTTCTTCTCAAATATGAGATGTCTTGGCAACACAGCAAAGCAGACCAACAGCATCTGTATGTGTCTCCCATGTATCCTTTGCCTCCTCTAGCAAACTTTCCAGAAGAGGATGGGGATATTAAAATGTGACGACATGGGGCATGGCATTGTACAGGTGGAGCATGTGTCTCTGTGCCCCCTTGGCATTGTTCGGAGTCTTGGAGGGGAGTACAGGTGGGTTATAAACTTGCAAACATAATTATGAACAAGGAAGCCTTACCTTGTGACTCAGAGGGCAGCACACAGGAAGGCTCCCCAGGTGTCCTCCTCAGTTGCCCACCAGCGGCCCCATCACGTTTATTGTGGTGGGATGGCGGGGGTGAATAAATAGGCGCATGAAGCTCTTGCTGTGTGAGACGTTGGAAGGTTCAAAAACCGTGCCTGCGCTCTGGATAGTTCTGACACATACAGCGAAAGCAAGCTTTGACAAGGAGGTTGCATAAGACCTCCTATCTCTATCACAAGCTCTCGAGTCTCAGGGTTTACCTCGCAAAGGTGTTTGTTCCTTTTTAAGTACAGGACTCGGTGTAGCCATGATTCTTACTAAATCAATTTGTGCATTCTTCCAGTGTTAAACCAGGGCCAGAAGGCAGAGACCCTTCAAGTGTTTCAAAGTCACGCCTTGGCTAAGCCTTGGACATATGGAGGCCCTGGCGACATGCCCAGGGTCACACAAACACTCACATTTACTTTACAGAAGCTCTCTATTATTCCTGATAAATAGTTAAGCAAGGAGATGCCACACATGGACATTTACTACTTAATGCAGCTGTGATCCCACTGACTTCACTTAGATATTCAGAATTAAATGTAATATCACTGACTGCGCTTGCTGTGAACAGCAAGCATTTAGAAATCGATCTGGCTCCATGACAAATTGCTCAACACTAACATATGAAAATATTTAACAGGGCTAGAGAGCAGTTGCTACTATGAAGTTAGATTGGTCAGTATTTTCCCTAAGATAATCAGTGTAGAGCAGTAAAACAAAGCAAAAAAGTTTGCTGAAGTGTTTGGTCAGCTTGCGTTTCCCATGGTTTGAGTCACCGTGTCACCATGCTTAGCTTTTGCACAGCAATTTGTTTGGCGTTGTACCACAGAGCCGTGCGAACAGCCTGATTCTGGCTAATCCTCACTAATGGGACAAGGTTGGCTGTTGCCTGTGGCCAGGAAACCTGGCTGAATTTAGCTGGGCCAAGGGCACCTAGGAACACTTGGCAAATTGAAATGGCAGGTGGGCTGGAGCACTTAGTCAGTGGAGCCACTTAATACGCCGAAAACTTCAGATGGGCGAGGGTGCCGTTTTGATTTCGGAAGGAATATTTTTATCTTGAAGCTCTAATGAGGATTTTTTTTTCACACTTTGATTCATTCTTTAAGTCCTACTGAATGGATGGAGGGCTACACCCAGCAAACAAGCCTCTGTGGTTATCTGTCTGTCTGCAAGTGTTTTCCTCAGTCTTGCCATCTGCTCTTTGAAGGATGCTTTTTCCTTTGAAGAGGTATTGTCACAATAATACCTAATTTACTCCTCACACCAGCCTCAGACAGTTCTTTCTTGTATACCAAGCATCTCCTGACAATACTCCTTAACTATGGGCAGTTGTGACACAAAGAATATGCTTGATTATTTTTATCACAATCTGAACACAATTATATTAGCAGTCATGCATCTAGAGTCCAATGTAGATGATGTTGAGGCATGGAAGTAGATACAGTTTGACACTAAGATTGGTCTTTCTTTCCATTACTGGAGTGTGTTTGTCTAGCTGGAGGATGTGCTATATGCTGCACTGGCTTTATTTATGTACATTTCAGCATGGTTGTAATGGAAAAAAGAACTATTAAATAATAAAAGCAAATCTTTTAACAAGAAAAATAAACTGAAGTACTTGAATGTTTGATGACGGTCAGACTGTAAAGGAAAGCAAACAGGGAGCTTTTCTCATAGCAGCAGCTATATTTCAGCCTCCATCCAGTCCCTAAGTAGTCATAAAACAACTAACAAAAACAACCATTAAATGAGACCATAAACGATCAAACCTGTCCTAAAGCTGTTGTGTTAAACCTTCTTTCATTAAACATTTCACTGAAGAATGAAAGCTCAGCTTTAAGAGAAGTAAACACCTGCCACAGCTGAGAAGATTAATTTTCATACTTGAAATATTTCATTAAATGATTACAGTAGCCGCTGAAGTACCTCTGTACACTCGGATTAGTGTGCGGTTCCATGGCTACTCTAAAGGAACGCTATTCTCCATGTGGATCTGTTGTTACTTGATTTTAATATTGTAAAAGTATGTTTGAGGCACAATGGTAAAGCTATGAATTCAGCACTGGGTCATGAGCTCATAGTTCATTTTGGAAAAAAAATGCAATGGCTGACCTCTTAATATGAATGTGAACTGGACTTTTCCTATAAATTGTTATTTCTGTATTTGTGGATAAATTAATTCATGCTGACTTTGTCTTCAGCAAAGGACCAAGTGCCTCGTTCAGTGAATCATGGTTGCAAAAACCTTGTTTGTCTGTCTCTCCTTTTTCCTTTCGCCCTGCCAGAGGACAAGTTGCAGTTACCTGCTGTGCACAATCCTGCTCTTCGTAGCTGTGTTGCTGGCCGTCACGGTGACGGGCACTATCCTTCTTATGAACCACTACCATGTGCCACCGGTTTCAGACGGCCCCCCGCTTGTCAGCACCAATCAGGGAGAAGGAAACGCCCTAGTGACGGTTGATCGTGGCGATGGCTCTCGCGTCAACATCTTCATTGACCCCAACTGCCCTGATTACAAAAGCAACTTCCTGCGCCTGGAGGGTGTGCAGACCTCGCTGCTGCACTCGCTTACTGACCATGACTCAGATCTCAAATCAGTCAAAGGTCAGGACCGTGCTCTGTTGGTGAACCTGGCTGAGGAAGTGGCCAAGCTGTCTGCTCATGCTGGCCAGCTGAAAATGGACTACGAGTCACTGCGGCGTGGCCAGGGGAACCTGGGGCAGGAACTGAACACTTTGCAGACAGAGCAGGGTCGTCTCATTCAGGTGGGTACCTCCACGTGATGTGCTCCTTTTATGCTACCGCTTTCAGTGCTGCATATCTGTAGGCTGTGGGGTTTTAAAATGAGAATGTTTGTTTTCATCTTCCCAAATTATGCCGAAAACCACTGATGCTGGATATTAGCTCTAAAATAGAGGCTGGTGGTTCTGTAACATCTTATGCATTTTGAACCTGAATACTTTCATTCACAAACCATATTTTTATTTTCACATATGCACAAACTTGTTTTTAGAAGGAAGTTTTTTTAGAAATTGTTTTAGAAGGAAATTGTGAATACTTAAAAAGTAGAAATGTAGTTCTGCAGGGTGGCACACTGTAAGGTTAAAGTCAACAACATGACAGCTCAGTGGGGTGGGAAGCATCAGTAAAGTTTTTTTGGACAGGAACAGAGCAGCAGAATCTCATTAAGAAAGTTGTGCACAGCTCAAGGGCAACTCAGCCCTTCTGACTGGCGAGCCGGGATGCTTTGTGCACGCTCCTGGCAGGATTATTCACCAAATGTTGTAAATAAGGAAGTTCAATAAATGGAACATGGACAGAGGTAGAGGAAGGTGTTGGTTTTTTCCATCCCTCACATCACAAAGTTCACTAATGGCCAGTAAAAGAAATAATAATGTTATAAGAAATAACAAAGATTATTTCTCTTGAAGTTAAACAACTGCGCACAAACCCAGAGTCAGAGGGCCTATGTGGAGGTGGAGAATGACGCAGAGGCAGTGCTTCACCAAGAGCTCAAAACGAATACATGTAGAAAGCATAGAATAATCTCTAGTTTGTTCACCTTCTTATGTTTTTTTTTTTACTATTTGCACTCTATGGGAAAAGTTAAGGCAGTGCTTAGTTTATTTGCAAAGGGTAACACTGCTGTACAGCATGTATCCTGTTTGGTCTTATTATAGGGCAGAGGCAAACATAGATGCAGGGCAACAGCAACAGAGAGCATGTCTTGAACAAAAGGCTTTAATAACGGGAGCAAAACACAAACCCAAAAAAAACATCAAAATAAGGCCAAACGCTCACCACCACCACCTCAAAAAAAAACCCCAGGTTCTTCTCCTAGTAGTCTTCCCACAGTGCTCAAGCCAGCTCCTTTTGTCGTCTCACTGATTGGCTCCATTTACTCTCAGGCAGGAACTGTCAGGTTTAACCCCACCCCTGCCAGAGTGGTACTGCTTACCAGCTCACACCTGGCTATCCTACAACTCTGTTCATCCCAAAAAGGACTCAGACCACTGTTACCTTACCTGAGGATAATCAATATGTGGCGCACAGGATGCACAACTCTAGGCACCAGGCTGATGAGGGACAGGTGGGTTGACGCTGTTTAAATGGGCAATCAGGGGACTGGAGTATTTGGACTGTGGAGCCATACCTGATGTAGATGCTTCCCAGCTCTTGTGTTTTATCTTTTTCTGTATGTTTCTGAACAGCTTTTATGTTCTCTCATGCTTGCAATTTGAAACACTTTGGGAAGAAGGCAGTGGTACACCATTTCCGAACTCTCCAGTCCTATGAAAATGTTTTGTTAGGTGTTGGATTTAACTCAGTGGTGTTCATTCTGTTTATTCTTTATTCTTCTATTTAAACTTAATTTTAAAAATTCAGATTAATTTGTTAAAAGCAAAAGTCACAATAAATAAAATATCTGCAATGGTATCTGCAATTTAGGTAATAGATATACAGTATATTTCACTTTCACTCCTATAGCAGAAACATAGCTTAAAATGAGTTTGCTATAAATGGTCTGTATTACATATTTAGCACTTCAGAAAATGACAAATGAACACCACAGTATATGTTATCTTACCAACAATGTCGAATTTACATTATTTACCTTTTACAAAACCAAGGCACTTAGTTAAAGAAACTGCAAAGTTCTAGTTTATAGTCCTTTTCAGCTAAAATAGCTAAGAAGCACCATATGTTGCCTTGGGGTCTGACAATGCACTGTGAAAAGTGGTCACTGGTGTGAATGCAAGAGGATCACATGCCTGTTACCATGATAAGTGATAAAACACAATTACACATTTAAAAACCATGGGCTATGCAACCATTTTCCGCTACTCTGAATGTGTGGAAACAAAAAATTGTATTTGATGTTTTCTGAAGTGTCTGCTAGCTTCTTCCACTTGTAATTTTAATTATTCAAACTTCTTACTGTGTGTATTTCACGGTTAAATACAGTAGGTAGCCTTAAGTTGTTTCTCAGCATGAGAGGACATTTTAACACACTTCCCTAAATAGTGGTGTAATATGAACCACTTAGAAGCATAGAAAATAGTTTTTACTGTATAAATTGCTATAATTTTAGGCAGTAGGAACTTGCTCTTTTAATTGCTATACAGAAAAGTTCTTCTGTAAAATATCAATGAACCGATAATACCTCCATTCAGTCACACACTTATCCATCTTCCCTGAAATCCATATTGCGCTTTGAGTGGTTCAACAGCACAAATATGTTAGCGTGTTAAGGCAAACAGGATAGCCTCTCACTCTGCAGATACCCTCCACCGTGTTGTGTTCGTGTCCAACTGTGCCGCCCCTTTAGTCCTACTTGAAAAATAACTCTTTCTCTTTTAGCATGTGTTAGCTGAAACCATTAAATTGGAGTGCCTTCCTCCAGAAAGAGGGCCATATATTATTAAGAACTACAAATGTTGCTCTGTTGGTTGCAGTGTTTTTCCTGTATGAACAGTACAGCTAAATCATGGTGAAAATATGTAATTTTTCAATTTGATCAGCTTGAGAATAGACTGATGCAGTTAAATATTCATAGTTATATTTATTAATATCACTGTTGCTGCTCTTTTGTCTTTTTTCAACGGTTTTATGCAGGAGCTGCACAAATTTCTACCCATTGTAGCCATCACACTACAGCAGTTAAGGTCAAGTGCTTTGCTTGAGGTTACTACTGCAGGGCTGCTCCTGGGTCTTAAGCCAACAATCTTTGTGTCGCAACTGATTCTCTTTAAAAATTACAATTGGGGTGAAGGTTAAGAAGGGACAAGCTGCAGAAATGTTTAAATACCACGGAAAATTATTATAATCTTAATTTATGCAGGAAAAAAATGCTGTTAGTCTGAACCACTTGTGAAAATTTGTTGGGTAATGAAGTGGTGTGATTCATCAGGATGCTTGAAACACTGAAATGCATGTATGTGATTTCTGGCCATTTCTTCAGCAGATTAACTCAGTACCTAGGTGAGTTCAAGAATTCAAATTTTGCAGCCCTACTTTTTCTCACTTTTTTGAACTGTGTCTTCAGAGTGCACTTAAGTACAGGAATGATTTCATCGTTTTTCCTCAGAGCTAGTAGTGAGTTTTCCTTGCTCTCTAAGGCAGAGCATCATTAGTGAGCACTAAGCTGCTCTCCTGTTATCTCAGCTGACAGCTCCATACACAGGATGAGGCTTCCTGAGGTGCCCTGTGAAGCTTGAGCTATTAAGGAAACAAAATTAAAATAAAAATACCTTGGTGGTCCTTACTGTTTTAAAAAGGATGGAGAAAGTTTGGGAAAACACATTGAATCCAGGCAACAAATGCTAATGTCAGAGTGTTTAACGTCTGAGACATGGGGTCTCTCTGCTGGCGTTTTGGAAATTAAAGCAGCTATAAGCATGTTTAATCTACAGTATGCCTGAAACCGACCCTGCCACGCTGTATATTTATAGTCTTTCGCAAAGTATCTGTAGATCTGCCTGAGAAATTGTGGACTGTGAAACTTGGATTGACATGTGTTGGTTTCATTAGTGCAGAATATTTAAAGAATTGTGGAGCTAGAACATGCATCTTCATTTGCTGCTTCCCCCATTATCCATCAGGGTTAATGTTTGGAGACTACTTTTAATGAGCCAGTTTCCACTATTTGCAGGGTCAGTAGTTTCCACTATAAACTTGAAGGTGTTTTCTCAAATATATTACCCCTAAATATGTCATTAGTCCCAAATTTAGGGGGAATTAAAATTGACAAAGTGCTTCATGCAATCGAATAAAATGGGATTAATAGACAGTTCAGCAGTTATTTTTGGCACTCTAGTCCAGCTGCAGCAGCTACATTATGGCACTGTTTTGGTTTTTTTTTTCTTTTTTTGAGTCTTGATGTGATTCTTTATTTAAATTACTGTAAATAGCACAAAGAATTGAATTCTAAGGAATAGTGGAAAAGAAAATACCCATCTAGTGTTGAAAAGTTCATATTATGGACTGTATCATATTGTAAACATGAAAGTAGTAACTTTTGTCATTAACAGTACTGCAGTTGCTCTCTTTTAACAACACATAAGTATGTGCACAGCATAAGGGAATGCATTATAAGTTATGAAAATATCTTTGATTAATGAGAATTCTGCATGGTAGGCAGACACACAGAAATTTATACACAAACTTCTATACTCAGCAGACAGTGTAGCCCACTCACTTCCTCCCAAATCACTGAATGCCTACAGCTCATAGCTAGACAGACGCTGACACCAAAAAAGCTTGTACTCATCAAGACAAAAAACAGTGCTTAAACATGCAGACATTATAGTATTTTTTAGGTAGGATATGAAAGCTGAACAAAAACGTGGAGTGTTTAGATGTCACATACTTTATTTGAACATTAGTGAGCGATGAAGGATTGCATAAGTGGCTAAATGTACTGGTAATACAGTGAAGACACTGGTCAGAGCATTGCTGGGTTTGAACCCTAGTGGAAAGCATTCCTAAAATATGCAAGTTAAATGTTCAACTGTTTTAAAAAAATATATAACTTGGATTCTAAGGAACAAGAATGTAGGAGCAGAAAAAAAGTCAGGATGTGTTTTTAACGGGTTGACATGGAGATATAGGGGGTGGGTAACATCAGATTTTTTTGAGTCTTTATTACCAAACTCTGTGGTTCTGCATTGTTTAAAGATTCATTTTTTCTTTGTTCAATGAAAGTTTTTAGTTTTGACACATTGAAATTTAAGTCATTTAAATTATATAAGATCAGCATACTGGCACAATTATTTTTACAGCAGTTATGTAGAAAAAAATGAATTCCTAGCTCTTATGTTTAAGCTACTAGTTCACACTCTTGAAGCTGCATAGGGCTCAGATGACTGGTGCACATACTGTATGAAGATGTCTGAGGATAGAGGTGTCACTGAAACAAGCTTGTGTTTGTGTTCCTAGCTGCTGTCAGAGAGCCAGGTCAACATGGTGAAGGTGGTGAACTCGGTGAGTGACGCACTCAACACCATGCAGAAGGAGACAGGCGGCGTTAAATCACGGCTGAAGGCAGACTTGCAGAGGGCCCCTGTTCGCGGGTCTCGGCTCAAAGGCTGCGCAAATGGTGAGATCCTGGCGGCTGAACACAGTCATCTTTCAGGTTAATTTTTCAAGAAGTTTTAGAATATTGGTAGACTCATGTTTGCACTTCAGCACATAACATGCAAAACAAAATCAGGCATTTACACAAAAATGT
The DNA here is from genome assembly GCA_018136845.1 of Heterotis niloticus. Taxonomy (NCBI): domain Eukaryota; kingdom Metazoa; phylum Chordata; class Actinopteri; order Osteoglossiformes; family Osteoglossidae; genus Heterotis; species Heterotis niloticus. The sequence goes on from CM030891.1 coordinate 24,941,892, forward strand.
GCTTTTGGAACAATTCTCTTCTGGATCTAACTAAACAAATAATGAATACATAAAGTGTACTTTTAAGCCATGCAAAGGCAAAATGACTACAAAGTTGAAATGGCAGATATGAGGATAGTCTTGGTCAGTCATCTGCTTCTTCCCACCCTTCTTAGTCCTACACTTGCTGCACTGCGGTGCAGTCACACTGCTTGCTGCTTTCTGACATCTCACATGACTGCTCAGGGTTACCTGTCTTCCTGTAGTCTTCCGTTGCTCTCTTATGTACTTAAAATGACAGTTGAGATTTGCATCCAGGTGAACATGCGCTAATATTGCCCAAAAGACAGTGGAGTCATATTCAATGTGGCTTAAGTGCTTGCATCATGGGCCAGGATCAGCTGAAGTGTGAAGTAACCATTGCTCCACATAAATATTTCAGTGAAAAATGCCACAAAAGATTCTCCTATAATTTTTAAACTCTGAAAGAGTGTGACACATACATGGCCACAAGCCAATGACAATAGCTTGAAAGATATTGCGAGGGACACAGGCTTAAGAGACACACTGAAAGTAAAAGTGGAACAGTGTTCTTCCAGTATTATAGCATTTACTTGTTGCCAGGGTGTACTGTGATACACTGGAATGGCATAAATTAAATACAAATTTTTATGCACTAAAACTATGTACAAATGAATGCAGTACTGGTGAATGTGTTTTAGCTGCAATGTGTTCTAGAGCTCAGAAAACAACTAAATTTATCTCTGATATACTTTTTTTCTGGGAATGCCTCCCTCTTTTGTACACCTTTTTTCCACTGCATTCCCATGTCTTCAGCAAGGGTGTTTTTTAATCCCACCCACAATTTGGTGAACAAGAACCAATTTGCGATTACAGTATTAGCATGTTAGGTTTGCATGTTGCTAGCAATATGGTCTGTCATAATGGGAAAATAAAATGGCTGTCCTAAGTATATGTAAGTCATCCAGCCCTTGTGAATCAGTGCTAGATTGCTACCATAGATCTTCATTTCGCTTCCTCCGTCATGGAAGAAATTATGAGAAAATATGCTATGGTACAAGGTTCTTAAATTCTGTGGGGGATAGGTGTATTGTTTTATCATCTTTGTAATAAAATGTGGAACATTAGAAAGAAATCCTTGTGAGAAATACTGTTTGAATAGCAAGAATATGCAAATGTATCCATCTGTTATATCAGAGCATATTTTGGCTTTGCATACCAGATCTGTCCTCATCATATGGAGGCATATGTCATTTTGAAGCATTTTTTTGTTCTTACCAGATAAAATGTTGTCCTTTTTCACTGGATATCTTCCTCTAAGATGTTGTTCACTGCAGGGTGTAATGGTAGGCGTCTTCCAGGGAGAGGTTGCTGAGGTGTATAGCTGTCGACAGGAGGGAAATGCGCTAGGTATCAGAAACAGGGGAAGAGGGTGGAATCGTATCAGTGCACAACAGGGAATGACGTGTTGTCCTGCAGCCTTTAAAAAGAAGCGCCAGTCAAATCTATAATCTGAGTCTCCACTGATATTTAGCCTCTTATCTAGCAGTACTCTGCTGAGCACATTGGCAGTAAGTCAATGGGGACTTCTGATAAACAAGGTTTTTCTCTTTGTTCCATGTAAATGCCCCTGATTGCAATTGTAAGTAATCTCCTGTGGTCAATAAACACCACCCCACAGCATCATATACACAGTTGTAAGATTTATCCATAGGATAGATGACCAATGATGGCATTTTTACTGCAAGCCCAAATTGACAAAGTGTTAATGTTTTGGTTGGGTAATATCAGAAGTATTTTCACCAAAGGGAATGAATCAAATAAAAGACACCCAAGGAGAGCTTTTCCAAATATTCTTCCATGGTGATATATGCGATACACCCCTTATACTGCATACTGGTATGTGCAAATTGCTGTGGTGTATTTTTTTTAATTCAAATTTACAATGTTGTTCACATCTTGTTTTGACACATTCTCAAATATCATTTTTAAATAGAACAACTTAATAGATTAATTTCTTCTTGTCCTCTTCAGGTTCCAGGCCTCGGGATTGTAGTGATATTTACGCGAGTGGACAGAGGGAGGATGGCATCTACTCGGTGTTCCCCACGCACTTGCCTACTGGCTTTCAGGTCTACTGTGACATGACCACAGATGGGGGTGGCTGGACGGTGAGTGCGCCCCATACCTATCTATAGAAAGATAGAAATCCAACCTCCTTTACCGCATGAATGTATGTACAAGCACGCAAATTTGCTGTCAGGATTCAGATGTACACAGATGTACACATATTGGTCTGTGTGACTCAGTGATTAGGCACAAAGTATAAATATGGAGTCTTACATAACACAGTGTATTCGAGTATGACAGAATTTTATTAAAGAATAAATTATACATACTATAGCCTACTATGGATATGATATGAATTTACTCTGTTTTCCAGTTTTACAATTCACTTTAATGCAATGAACAATGATGCTTTAAACGCACTCAAACACCCACAAACACCCATACATGCACATTTGAAAAACGTTCGTATTATGGACATCAAAGTTAAACTCCAGCTTGTTGTACTGTGTTTTTTTTTTTTTTTTTTTTTTTTTTTCCCCCCCTCAGTATCTTGATTCTTGGGTTTGTAAGTCAGGATGCATTTTAGCCCAGAGGCTTTTGGTATTTTTAGTCTGTTTGGCTTTAAATGTTTTTAGTGTTTTTTGAGTTAGTTTCATTGGAGTGCAGAAGAGAAGAACTGAGAATATTGCTCTAGCCTTTGGGTCCATGTTTATTTAGCAAACAATGTCCTCTGGCTATAGCAGTTCAAAGTAAGCAGACTCTCTTTGTACAAAAAAGTGCTTTAGATTTATTAATGGAAGTGTTTATAAAAAGCTGTCATTTTTTCAACCACTCCACATGCTTAGCACCAGTTTTTTTTTAACATCTTTCAGTTTTCTTATGGGTCAAAAATCATTTGACATAGTATGATGTCAAAACCTGCCAAACTGTTGACAGGCCCTGACACACCTACTCTTTGTCAGGAGAAAGCGATGGAGGGACATTTGAAAAGCTGCTCCTCAGCTGTAAAAGGTTTTATCATTGCCACACACTTGGGTGAATGGCCTGGTTAATGTTGATACTATTCTGTGAAACAATGATTTCTAGAATATCAGAATAGAAATGACATCTCCTTGGAAGTCAAAAATGGTATTATGGTGTTGGTGTGGACAGTATTGCTTCCCTAAAGACACTAAAGGTAATTTATCTAGGATAACTATATTTAGATTCACATGGTTTTCATCAAACAGGTGCTCTTACCTATAGCAATGCATTATAGTTGTGACATTGGTGAATAAAATAATGTCTGTATTATTATTGCTCATGTTGTATTCAGTGGCTGTTCCTGTACTGAGCTTGAGGGTCGCCACACCGCGTTTTTTTAACCGCAGTAAGACTAATCATTCTGAGATAATTGTGGCAATAACGGAGAAGAGGCATCCTCAGTGTGATTTCTGGCACAAGTCAAGTAAACATCTGTCCGTGACTGACTTCCACTCTCTGGCACAGGTATGAGCTCATGATCCCTGCACATAGCATCCCATGTCCTTTGTTATCTGGGAGGCCAGAGCCAGTATCTTTAGCTCATATCTGTTCATGACTGGGAGACAGTGGAATGTGACCAGGATAGGCATGACATGCTTGTGTCCAGGGAGGTGCAAAACCAGATGCACGTTTGTGTTCTCTATCTGCTGGAGAGCTCTGATCACAAAAAGAGCAACTATAACCAGTGGAGAATTGGACCAGAAGCTGTGAGGAGAACAGACAAATTTTTCTGACATTGTACAGAATGAACTTGTCTGAGGGAACTCACTTCACAGGCCAGTCTATGCAGGAGCACTACTCTGCTGTAATGGTCACACTATAGCATATCTTGAGAGGACTCTTTATGTCAGGGTTCGTCCGAATTTTTACAGATAGACCAGGGCATGTGACTTGTGTTCTAACCCAGCAACTAAGGGTTTGACTGAATCAGTTCCCAAGGTGAACTAATTTGCCGTTTGGTTTCAGTACTAAGACTGTTGGTTTTTAAAGCACACATGCATCGACCTATCGAGAAAGGAATTCAGAAGTAGTGGTTTACACCCTGGCAGATATTGGTTACCCATTTAAAAATACCTTGCTCCTGCACTTATTATAGTTCTTAATTATGTCCATTTTTTTTAACTGTTTCCACATATATGATCCTGAAGTATTTTCACACACTGCTCCTACATGTTTAAGTTAATACAAAAATTAAATTAGGATAAAATTTGTTTGAATATTAGACAAGTGTTTTGTATTCTGATGATCAGTAGGCAGCTAGGGAACTTCTCACATACATAAAGAAAATAACAGTCGAACTTCAAAGTATTCCGTCCTGTACTATAGTGTCAAATGTTTGCTGTGGTATTAAATGCAAGAACAGATTTAAATAGCAAAAAGTTAAAATTCATCCATTAAAAAAATTAGTGTAACATTCTGAGCTTTCAAGATGCTTGTCAAGGGGGTTAAGATAGACTTTGTGCTTGACGCAGTGTAGACAGGATTAACTGTATGGCTTTTTGGCTACTACAAGCAGAGTTTCGTAATGAAGGAGGGAGCATAAAACACATCCGTTGAAGTAAAAAGTGCCATCAAGTCATTACTGACTCCTGGGCAACCATGGTTGGTTTTCAAGCCAAGGAGAAACAGAAGTAGTTTGCCATTGCCTTCTTCCAGCATATTTTTTTCCTTAGAGGGGCACAAACACAGAGAACCTGCATACTCCACATCAGTCAAGCAGCCTAAGAGTTGTGAGACACCACCACACCCCCCCAACATAGCCCTAAAGACATCCAGTTTGATGACTAAAATGTAGAATATAATTTATATAAAAACATAATGGAAGGACAAGTGTAATGAGAAGTGGCATTACATTTTCCAAATAAATGCTGCTTTCAGCCAGATGTGATTTAAGAATTCTTGTTCCACATCCTTGCTCTGATTGCATGTGATTTGACTTGTTTGTACTCCCTGATTGTGCTCAATATTTCATTCCTGGGTGGGAATTTTCACCCTCAGCACCACAGACATATTCTGCCCTTTATATGCGCTAAGCGCATCCCAACAGTAGGGGTCCCGAGAGAGGGGAAAGCAGAGCTGTTATGTGGAACTAATAGTTTTGGGTACTTTATACATCATCTATTGCCTGCAGCAGTTTTCTGTTCAAGATGTAGACTCTTCTGCTCTCACTACTGTCCTTTGGGGCCACGTAGCCTGCCATTCACCACTCCTGGTATCTCTTTAGAGCCCGCCCCCCCTCAGCAAAAATAAAATGTATAAATAAATAAAAATACACAGGAAAACATACACACTGTACGATCTCCCCAAGTGCATGAGTACAGAAGCACTCAGTTGCACACTGCTGTGAGATAACAGATATGTGATAGTTATTAGCATGATAATCAGGAAAGTTGAGAATCCAACCGTTCTTGCACCCCCCCCCCACCCCAACAGTTCCCTGTACTTCACCATCAATGGTGCTCCCTCGTGTGGTCCCAGAGGGGAGTGACACTGAAGAAGAAGTTAAGGAGCTGGTAGAGACTTCAGCACAAACATTGATGGGAAAGGGGAAGGGGAGCAGAATGACTCCTCATCACCACCAGGGCAAATGAAAACATCTCTGAGGTAGCTGTAGGGGGCTGTTTGTGGTGTTTGGGGAGGAGTTTAAAACAAAGTTAGTTCCTCTTCACTCCCTACCTTAGTACTTTACACAGTTGCCAGTGTCAGGGTTACACCTTAACAGCTTCAAACCGGCAATTATGCCGTACTCAGGCAGTGTTTTTTTTTTTTTTGGTCTCAAAACAAGCAGTAAATGTTCAATGTACAGAACTTTACCAAAGGGAGTGAATCCTATTGGGTTGCGACTGTGGACGCTTCTATGGATGTCCACTAAAAGGTCAGTATTATCACTGTGTGTTGTATATGAGCTTGGAATTTAAAAAGGTGCTGATCTGTAAGGATGATGGGAAAAATATTTTTCATGGTTAGATTTCTGAACCTTCGAGCAAGATCAAGATTTTAACATGCCAACTGTACATCTGTAGATGCTTATACATGAAGCATAAATGAAGTATGAAATATAAACAGATTTAGTAGGCATGACTAAAAGGATTTGCCAAGTAGCTGAGATAATGTGTCACAGGATGGAAAATCGGATCAATATATTGGTCTCCACAATATACACTATATCTCTCCAGTAAGATTATCTGTAGGCTCCATTATTACATTTATCAGCCCTGAATAATTTGGGGCTCATATTAAAGAACAATAGCTGTGGATCTGACAGCTGAGAAATATTCTGGGTGCAGACAGTCACAACCCCTGTTGCTGTTTAATTCTGGACTTTGCCATTATGTAATTTTCACAAGCATTCCTTAGCATGAGCAGAAAAAGCTTTATTCCACTAAAAGGATAGGGCTATTTGGTGGGATTTTAACTTGAGGGGCTTCACTGTTCAGTCTGGCACTTGTGAGATGGTGATGGGCTTTGGTAAGCGGTCGTGTTTATCTTCCAGTCAGTGCTTAGCCATCCCATGCAGCACCGGTTGACAGTTTCTGCAAAAATAGCACACAACTGAACTGGAGTGGCACTGGTAAGCCATTCTCAGCCTTTGAGGAGGACAGTGTGTTGTGTAATAAACAAACATTGACAAGAGGAAAAGCTACAGGAGAAAACTGTATGAATAGTATACACATGTATGCAAAGAAGCCAAGTAACAACTCACTGCATGCATGGATTAGGATGTTCTCCTTGAATGTTCTGCTGACGTATTCATTTAAAGCCTTGGGCCACAGCTTAAACTTTGGCATCCAAATTAAGCTGCATGTCACCCAGTGGCTCACAAGCACTTTTTCCCAAGTACAGTAATCCTTCGATATCCAAACCAAATTCATCCCTGAAAACGCAGTCAGTTTTTCAGATGCCACATGCCTATTGCCCGTTATTTTAAATTGAAAAAATAATAATAATATGCTCCCATCTCATCTGAAAATGCCTGTATAATTATCAACACATGATTTCACCATGGTAACACTCTAAATATAATTATAAAACGCTTAATGTTGTAATTCATTTGCATGTTTATAACGCATGCCACAGCATATACAGTACAAGATATTTCCCATGTTAGTGCCGCCTCCTACATTTAAACAGGTTTATTAAGAAATGAAATGTTAAAACAAAAACTGCTGACAGATTTTAGTGGACTGTCACAGAATTAAGTGAAGGGAAGGCTTGTGAGGTTTGCAGTGCGAATTATCCAGCTTCATTTTTTCACAGGGATGCGGTGCAAACATGTTGAAACAAAGAGTCCCGAGACCTGAGACACCTACATGCTTATGTGTGTGCGTGTTTATAATCGATAAATCCATAGCAGTGGACAATATAGTTTATTACAGTACTTGCATTTTTTCATTACATTGTATTGTACGGGACTTTACAGTGTTCATTTGTTGATTTTTAAATTATTATTTTATTTCAGAAAAATTTGGATAAAAATTTGTTTTGACAAAATTTCCATTCACGTACCAATATCTAGGTATTATTTTTCAGGAGCAATTATAGTAAAAATTTGGATATGGGGAGTTTGGATACAGAGGAACTGCTGCATCGGGAAGAGAAGTGATGCAACCAAAAGGTGGTGACACCGACTGTCACATTCTTTTGCTTTTTTATCCAAGGTTGCCTGGGGCCAATTTTAGAACAGGTGTCGCTTAGCTGCATATTGTTCTGAATGTCTCTCTTGTCTCTGTTCTCCTGTCTTTACCACTTTGATTTTTTGTCTCACATCTGAAGTGAGAGTGGAAAAAAGCAATTAAACAGCTGAGTACATAATTAGGGAAAGCAATGAGCCATAAGCAATTGTTTTCATCTGAGGATCTCAACCTGGTGGGTGGGGGCAATATTAACATTAGTGTTCACAAAGAAGTGGGTGGCATTTCTCCTCTTTTCATCTCAAATATTGTAAAATAAGTTGTAAGAGGAGTGCCAGCTCCAGCCTGAGGCACAGACACTTGTTTGGCGCTCTGTCAGTTTAGATCACATCAGTCTCCCCGCCATGCCGGCCATTAACAAGCTGCTTGCTGGTATAGTCTTACGGTGCTTGGTGTGGTTCCCACAGTGTCTGTCTGCATCGAGATCAGGGTTACGCCTTCGGCTTAATGTCATGAAATGCTTCTCACGGTGCATCTGCAACATTAGAGAGTAACATTTCCATCTTTGATTCACCACTGTGGACCGATCACATTAATTGCTAACGCTCAATCCAACGAGATGTTCTGTAAATCTTCCACGCTTGAAGACTGATAAATACTTGTAAGCTAGAAACAATGACATTATTCAGGATGGCGGGCTTAAAATATAGCAGCAAATTGAAGTGGTATCAATATTTGGTTCCTTCTATTTTTTTCATTGTTTTTTTTTTTTTTTTGAAAAATTTTTGAGTTTTCACATCTTTAACCCATTACTCTCAACTGACCCTTTTTCTTGAAAACCTTGCTTCAAAATTAAGATCTGCACTCAACATGTGAGTCTATTTACGGAATTTAAAATTGACCTATAAAAACCAAATAAAGAAACAAGGTAGATTCCAAACAAAAAAAAATGCACATTTATTAAGCATTCAAGGAATATCTTATAGCTTCCTCAAGATCAAGAAATAATTTAAATGTGTATTATATGTAGCATATCTAATACTCATGCACTGTACTGACTAGAAAATAGACCTTTTAGCAAAAAAAACAATTACTATGTTATATAATAGAAGTGCAATTCACTTTATTCATTTCCCTGCTGAAGGATTTTAGGTCATGCATGCATACAACGGCATACAGCATGAACAAACAGTACTTTACTGGAAATCTGTAGTGATCACTGAATGCATGCCAATGTTTAACGGGAATCAGAACGGCATTGGAGCAGCATGACCGAGAAAAGTCTGGGTTGACTAGACCTGTTTTTGTTGTCTTCAGCTGTTATTGTTGCTGCGAATTGTCATGAAAGTAAGTTGGGTACGGCTGTTTCCTGGATCATTGGGAGGCAAAAAAATGTCTCTTCCTTTTACATTTGCAATCCCTGCCTCTAATAGATGTCAGATTGGGATGAACCCTCAAGAGACTCTTTGTACATTGTCTATGATGAAGACAGTGTGGAGTTTGACTACAGAAGCAGCAATGTATTTCAATCCTGCCGCCCTTACATTCTCAAGCGTTCTCTTTTAGAGCCTATTAACTATGGGGAATATAGTGGGAGCGACGAATTGGCTCTGATTCAGAGTCTCCTGTTGGGAGGAGTGTTTGAAGATGGAGGAGATTTGTCCTACTGCGCTCAATTAAGGTTCTAAAGCCTTCTGCACGTCTACGGGAGGTTTAGGAGAAAACTGGAGCATCTGGGAAAAAAGAGGATTTGGAGCGATAAGGTTTCACACTGTGGGAATTTAGTGTTGCTGATCTGTTCTGCACAGCACAGTGGGTAAGGGGAGACATAGTAAATAAATATAGCAAGTTGGAAAAAATGTAGCAAGGCAGAAAAATAAGTTTTAAAAAGATTTCTCTGACTGCTAGAGGATTACCTTTATCACTTTATTCTGTTGGAATCTGCTGACAGTGACAGATACCCATTTTCCTTGCTCTCCCTGAAGTCCCATTTGGCCAGTGTCAGCATCTGGGAAGGATGAAGGGGCCTAGAGAGAAGTAGCAGAAGCCTGGTTTACGGTGCATCCTCTGTGGTGTATGAATTTCCTACATTGCCTCCCACCCTTTCAATGTACTTGTACTATTCCACTGAGACTTTTCAGAATTCTTAAATTGAGATCTGGTACCTAGCATCCGTAGCTGAAACACAATTAAAGTAAATTTGCTGCTATTGTGTGGCCCTGTAGGATGTGTCCTGTCAAGTGCAATTGTATCTTAGTAGTACTTAAAAGCTGTGGCCATTTTGTCATTTTGGAGCTTTGTTCCCCATGATGATATGGCAAAGTAATTTCTTAGTGTGTTGATCAAAGATCAAACATGCAACTTTCTCTGTATCGATCCTCTTCAGACCAAAGCAACGATGCAGAGTCTGGACATGAGACTGGAAATCAGTGGGGTTTAAATTTCTTCAGTTGAATTTAGGAATAACATCTTGTGCCTAGAATGCAAAAATTTTTTTCCACATTATTATTTCTTCTTCATTGAGGCACGGTGTTGCAGTACAAACATGCTGGGAAAGGACCATAATGAGGTAAAATCTACATTCAAGGGTTCGAAACACCACTTTCAGACAAACTTCTTTTTCAGACAAACTTCTTGCTCTCCTATCTGCTCCACAAACATGCACTACATCATTCATTTTAAGTAAATGTGTTCCTTATAAATTCTGCATGCAGCTGTTTGTGTGAAATAAGTTGAACAACCCAGTGGCTACAAGAGCTCATGGTGATCACTTAGGGGATGTGAGTCAATATCAATGATGGATTGTAGTTTCCTCCTCATCCTGGCCTCTGCTACTGTGTCCACAATATCAGAGCTCTGACCCAGGACAGAACACATTTTATAGACCAATACAAACGTACAGGAGATATCTGGAACAAATTAAGTTGTTAATTTTGATTATTCTGTTTGCGTTCATTTATTTCTGTAATATAAATCAGCAATAGGGCAGTCATTTTCAGAACTGTCTTCAAATAATATACTATAAATAATTAACAGTAAATTAATAATAAACTGCAAACTCAGAATTGTGATTGTCAACTCAGCAATTCTCCATAACAAGACTAAACTGCAATAACCATGCTTCTTAACTTATGTTGAATTCTTGTCCAGTGCTTATACTTGGAAAGGCTGAGAGAAATCAGGACCTCTGGCATGGGGTTTTGTACTGTATTGCCATATGGCCATGTGTGGCAGGTACACGTTTTTGGTATAATTCAGATCCCTAAAAATACAGTAATGGGGGGGGTATGGCTTTGTACCTCTAAGATCCCAGCGTTATAGAGTCTGTATGGGGCGGCGGGGTACCTCTAAGATCCCAGATCTATTGAGCCTGCTGGGGGGGCACTCTAAAAAACGAATTTCTGTGATATTGTATACAACTTGGGGACCTTTGGGAGCTGCTATCAATATGCGGAAGACTCCCGGAACTTCTGGCAGTCCGCACTTTAGTGATGCCTGTTACGTCTGGGTTTGTATAGAATGGCATCTGGGTCCAGATCCGCACCACAGTCCGCCTATTGGTGACCTAGGTTTTATGTGATCCCTGGTTCATCAATCAATCAATCAATCAATCAAGCAATGAAAGTTGTCATAAAGCACTTTTAAGTACATTTTCCTTTGGGAATAAAAAGGCAGAAAAACTTTAACTGCCAAAACGGAAAAAACTAAAAATGATTCCTTGACCCCCCCAAATGAGCAAGACTTAGTCCTAGAGAATAGGGAGTAATTATTGCTTTACTTCCAGATTGCACAGGCAGAAATTACGTTTTTTGGTCCAAGTTAGTTGATTATGTTTGGATTTGGCTTTTCTGGACAGTGGCCCAGTTGCAAGATGTAGGAGGAAACCCTCGGAGAAAAAGGGGACTGGGTTAAGGCTAGATGCAGAACCCTGAGTCAGAGTGCATCATGCCAGCCAACATCTTGGGTCTTAGGATCAAATGGCCCCTCTACTGAAGGAAGAAGAGTATAGAATGGTTGCAGTTGTATTAAAAATTAATCTGAAAAACAGCAGCTGAGGTAGAAATATAGCATAACTTGGTTATGCTATGACAGTTAAGCTGTGACAACTTAATGAAAACTTGAGGCTGAGGGTATGTGTGCTGATGGGGGAGACGCAGATGCTCGACACCAAGTCATGACATGGCTGTTTTATATTCATAACCGCTAAGACCTTACATGTGAAATGTTTCATGTTATTCAGATTCATTAGTGAATACAGGCCATTTTACTCTTTGCCATCTCCTTTTACAGTGAATACAGCGGTTTGTAGAACAAAGGTTGTAAGTGACCTAAGATGGTGTAAAGAAGGCAGCATTTACCATAGCAATGCAATAATCACATTGTTACAGCATTTTGTGTGTTACATACCCTGATTATGTTAAATGGTCTCTTTAGCTCATAAGTAGTGAGATTTATGGATGTGGTGAAGGAGAACATGCAGGTGGTGGGTGTGACGGAGAAAGATGCAGAGGACAGGAAGAAGTGGAAACAATTGATCTGCAGTGGCAACCCCTAACAGGAGCAGCCGAAAGAAGAAGAAGAAGAAGAAGAAGAAGAAGAAGAAGAAGAAGAAGCTCATAAGTAGTGACTTGAGTTTTGATATTTTGAATTTTTTTTTTATATTTTTTATTAGGCTGAATGCATGAAATGCATGATGTCGAGTATACTATCAGCAAAGCAGTTCAAGGCTTTTTAATGTTTTTCTGATTGCACTACTATTCAGGCTTTCACTTGCATACAGCTGGCATTGCTCTTATATCTACGGGATCCTTGTCCTTGTTGTACAACATTCATGGTGGATTCTTCTTTCTTTTGCTGTAATGATGTAGGGATGTCCTTCCATCTGTAAGCCCTCGAGGTGCAATGCCCAGTGCTCAAGACCTTGCCACTAATCCCTGGTGGCTCACTTTGATGGGAATGCACCTGTTCGTTCGTTTCTGCCCTTGCTGTGCTTTGCCAGTCCTTAACCCTTCTCCTCCTCTTGTAGATCACCTTCAAGGAATCTTCTCAAGGATCTCCGCTCTTGTGCAATGAGCTGCTGGGTCTTAGTAAAGTCCTTGAGATTTGGCAGAATGAACTTAATGTCAGCATAGCAGTGGGGATGTCCTTCCTGCTTTCTCACAATTCCGAAATCATTCGCTTGCTCAACTCCCATATCCAGTTTGTGGTGAAAAGATTTCCAGCATATTTCTTCAGCAGTTTCTTCAATTATTATAACTTTCAAGTAGAAGCCTATTAGATGTGAATTATCTCCAAAGAAATGCATTTCAGGTGAATTAGTGAATTTAAATGCCACGTAGTGTGTGACTATATAAATATGAGTGCTATAGTCCTCTCTTGAATGAATGAATTAGTGATTGTAGGTAATTTAATAATAATAAATGCAATATTGATTCCAGTAAAATGAACAACGAATGCTGTCTTGTTGCAACAAAGGCATAAGTTGAGGTGGTCCTTCCTTAGGGTTAGGGTTAGGGTTAACCCGAAAAGCAGTATAATGGTGAGAAATAGCTGAATATCTTTTGAAAGCCTATATCTAATATCCTGATTTGCACTTACCATGAAGTAAAGAATATCTAAGAGATAAATGTGCATGAATTTGCTGATTATTAACTGAAAAAGCAGTCTATATTTACTCTTTAGCATAACAAAGTGTTTACACAAACTTAAATATGAGAGAGAAAGCAGTTGCATGAAATTAGGAGCGGAAAATACAGTGCTGTTTAATTTAAAGTTTCAGTAATGTCTAAGTCTTTCTGTATTAGTTTGTTTCTTTTGCTCTTTCTAACTTTCTTTTGTGCTGTCTGTGTTTGAAATACTCATGCATTAATTACCAAAGTACTAATTGGGTTGTCCGTACTTCGTTCTAAATAAAAACTTTTCTTCTGTTTCTTTGTCTTTGTGCGCAGTCCCATCCCTCTTAAATTTCATCAACAAAAATGAGCAATCTGTGCCTAACAATTGCGTGCAGATGCTACCCGCCACTCCGGATACTCAACCATGCAGTCAATGGGGTTGCAGGATAAGGGCTTAGTAGAGAGGACTCCTGAACGCATTCTGTCATTCTAAACTCAATACAGTGCTGTTAATGACTTCAGTTGAAAAGTAGTGAAATGATTTTTTTTTCTATTGCATCACACAGGAAGACCCATCAGTTTCAACAGGAACATGCAGTTTTCACCTCCCATGTCTATGGATATCTAGGCAACCATAGATGACTAAATGAACCAAGATAGGAGTGCGTGGGGGGTTAAGAAGGGATTCCATCTCCTCAAATGACTGACAGACCTCAGATGGTCTGCTGTTAGACACCCTTTTACACCTCATCCCTCAGATTCACCCCCCTATCACCATGCAGTCTGCTCCCAGCATTCTGTTTCCTGTCAGATGGGGCTGTCTTCTCTGACACAGAACGACAACAGGGCCTATTCCCCAGCAGACCTGTCCCAGGATAATTTCTCCTTTGTCTGAAAAGCAGCAGAGGCTGCTGGACTGTGTGACTGAGTGAATTTTAGATACATTTTTTTTGTTCATCTTGTTGGGGCTGTGTTTTGCTTGTTTGCTACAACACTGCAAAATTTTACTCTGGCATAACTGCTCAGTGAGCCCCAACTCAATACCCCTTACCCCACGGCACCAACACCTCAATGGCAACCACAACAGAAAACCAGCTCAGAGAATAAATTATAATTTGTCTTGTGGAGAAATATTTAATGACTTGGTGAGCCCAAGACTTTGGCTGCAGGGGTCAAAAGGCAATTAAAGTTGAAAAGATTGATCGATGTTACTTCAAGTTGCTGAGAGGGTCTGCTGGAGTTCTCCCTCAGTGCATGTTATTTTGTTAAAGTTGTGTGAGTGATGATACAGCAGCTCACTGATGGGCAGTAGTTATGGCTGTTCTAGTCCTGAAGAAGGAAGACTTTTGCTAGTTGCAAGATATATCACAGCACCATACAAATATCTCTGAGGGTCTCCAAGTACTTCCAAGAGCAAATGACATCAGATACTGACTTGAAGCTTTTGTGTGTAAAGACCCATGTTTTCATTTTCATTAATGTCTTTATCGTATTATAGGTTTTATTAATAAAAAGGGAGCCTTGGGAAATTAGAGTCTGAGAGGTCTTTGAAGAGCTGAAAACAAAAATTATTTTATTGCATTGCATCTTTGTGATGAAACTCAAAACATCTTTCACTTCAAAATGCAGTATTGTGCTTCATATTTATCTTTCCTTGAAAATTAATGTCTTGTTCAGTGTTTAGTTTAATTCCATTTAATTTCACAAATGTAATCTCCCTGGGCTTACAAGTGAACCAAACAATAACATAAAGAAAACAATAACAAGCAATTGGTGTACAACGTTTGATCATGGGGCAAAGTAATATTGTCAGTACTTGATGAAGTCATTGTCTTTACTTATGAAGCTGAACTTATTTGAATTCTCTGCACAAAGGGCCAGAAGTCAGTGAATTCTGGGTATTGTACATTTACTGTACACATTAGAAGAAGCTATGCATATTTTTTCTGATGAAGTATTTGATTTTATTTGTATTTTTTTCCAATTCTGATCAAAACATTTTTAAATTCTATTTCAGTCTTGAAATAAGGTTACATTCAAATTGAAATTCAAAGTAGAAAAACACCTTATTTTGCTCTAATATTCTGCACATTTTTGGCATTCCCTCTTGCTCTTCATTTCATGTCCATTTTGCAGAAATGCATTATGAAAGGGATGCCACCACTGAGAATTCACTGGAGCACTTAATAATTTTCCACCACCTTACAAGAAGCAGTTCTCTACTTGGCAACAAAGATGGAGGACAGAATGGCCAGCAGCTCCACTAGTTATGGAAATAAGCATATCTGAATAGATGTTGAAACTTGTTGTATGTAATGGAGCCTGCTGCACCAGATTCTTGTACAATATGTATGGACAATACTCATCCTAGTAGCAAGTCCAGAATTTCATTAAGAATTCTTTAAGGTTACAGATGCTTAAAACACATGCTCCTTCATAGCTACTGGAAAGACAAGTAAGGACTGTTACCCAACCATGGAAATACAATAGCCTGGAAACTGCAGAGTCAGCCTCAAGCAAAGGCACATGGGCTTTCCAGCACAGTTACTGCAGCACGGGCCAGCATTTCTGGACAGTATGACAGAGGAATTGCTGTTGAAATATCTCAGGGAGTAACCAAGGATACAAAAATGGATTTTTATTTCTGTAACAATCAGCATAAAACTAATCCAAAACCTTCAGTTTCTTATATATCAAATAGAGTAGAGAGGTTTAATATAAATCTAATGGATTCCAATGACAGAGATTACAAAAAGTGTAATGAGCAATTATGACAATATTGCCAAAAATATATGTGGCCAATTACACTAGTAACTGTGAAATATGAAAGCTGAATATAATAGTAAAGTTAAGAATAATAAAAAAGACAGTTGCAATGATGAGAATATAAATGATGAGCATATAAATGTGTTCGTGTCAATTTTTTTTGTTTTATGCAGTTTTTCTGCTGAAGTAATAGTTATTGTCATTAATTCAGTTAGCTTACACTTTCCTTCAAGCAACTTACAATGGACAGTTTTCACTTGACCAATTGAAGGTGTGAGCCTTGCCTAGGTATAATAGAGCAGGAAGAGGAATTAAAACTGGGCCCTTTGAGAGCAAGGCAATTGCTTTACCCTCTGCACGACCTGATGGGTTGTATGTCTTATTCCTGTATATGCCAAATAATACACTGCAGCACTCCTGTGATATGCTGATGTGCAATGTATAATGTATATTTTCTTTTGTGTGGTTCAGGTCGGGCCATCTTTGTTATAGGAAAACATGCACAGGCCGTGTTTACATAAACAATTCGTCAGCTGCTGTGCTTTGAGCCTTTCCTACATATTGCATTTTTTTCTACCAGAATGTATTTTCTTTTTTTGTTTACCCACAGTTCAGCATTTCAGAATCAGCAGTTCTGCTATGGAGTTATCATTACACATAAGTATACAAGCATGCGTAACTTTACTTTTTTTTTTTTCCCTGTGGGTGCTTTTCAGTGTATTGACTTGAGTATGAAAATGATTTTCAGCTCTGTGCTGTTTGTGGTAGTTTCTATTGTGTTGATGGAAAAAAATAGGTGCAGTTTTCCAAAGACCCACACTGGGTTACACCTGTCTCATTCACCCTCTTTCAGGGAGGTGTTGAGCAAGTGTACAAATGTATAGTGTGTAATAAATAAAATCTTTTGGGTCACACTGAGGATTTCAGGTAGATAAATAGGAGAGTGAACATTAAATCTAAATGAACACCAGCATGTTTTACTGAGGAGTAAAAACCATCATTGTACCAAAGGTCAAACAAAAGGCTTTTCTTAAGCCAACTTAGAGCGATAAAGAAAGTAATAACTACAAAATATTATGACTCTCAGGGGGTTCAGTACACCTTTTGGACAGCTTTGAGGAGTTTCTGAATTCTAGGTCAATTACAGCAGAGTCTTGATCTATCATTTGAGGGTGGGGCAGGTAAGGTATACATGCATGTCTATGCCATGGCTTGCTGAGCATTACAACTGGATAAATTGTGTGACTCATTTAAGTGGACAGCGAATTCTGCCAATATTGAGATTTTTCAGAAGTTTTTGGTCGACTGACTACTGGTTAACTTGTAGTGATTTGATAGAGAATCAATTAGTGCCTGAAAATCTCTTCCCACAAATTCCTTCCCTTCCAGCTCTCCAACCCTGGCCTGGAGTGTTTATAAAAAGTCAGTCATCTTTGAGTTTAATTTCTGTATCCATTTGTATATACTGTAACAAGCACTGGTCTGGGCTCGGATGGAGAGAATGAGGACATCACACCAACCTCCATAACAGCCTTTTATTGAACACAGGGCATCAGGAGAAGGTAACAGCTAGGCAGGACAATGGAATAGCTGCTCTTCTAGCACACACACTGAAGCTGGTTAACCACCCCCACCCCAGGGGAATATGGCGAACTCCAACCATACAGCACAACATCCCATCCACGGTTAAACCTAATTAACTGTTCACGTATGCATACCAACTCCGACCAATAGGAGTGCTTAGCCGTAGCACCTGACGCTACAATACATTAGTATAAAATGGCAGCTTTACATACAAATTCTTACATGCAGAAGTCTGTAAAGAACATGGAAAATGAAGGGTAAAAAGTTTTATTTTATGCTGAGCTTTCTTTTTTTTAACTGTTTTAGTTTTGTGTCTGCATTTTCAGAAAGTGGAATAAACTTGCCACTCAGTAGATGACTCAGCAAAATATTTCTGGCTTCAGTTATGAGCTACTATGGCCTTGTGATGTTAAACACAGAATTTTATTTTGGAAAAATGTAAAAAGTTGTTACAGCAGGATGCCCTTCTCTTGGCATGTAATTTTTAAATCTTTTTTTCCCCATTATCAGGTCATTCAGCGCAGAGAAGATGGATCAGTTAACTTCTTTCGAGGATGGGACTCCTACAGGGAAGGGTTTGGGAAAATCACTGGAGAGCACTGGCTGGGTAAGTCCAAAAGCTACTAATATAGAGTAGTGAAGATAGAATTTTCTGAGGGAACAGGACAAACATTTCTTCTGCTAGAATGTGTTCTTTATCTCTAGTGATATGCTAAATTTCCCCCCCCCCCATCTCCTTTATTTGTTTGTTGTGCACTCGTTTAGGGGAAGAACAAGTATTGTAGCCTAAATCATATATCAAAAGTAAAATGGTTTTCTGGTGTGGGAGAAGGAAGGCTGACATTCAAGCAATTTGTATGTTAACCCTTTGACACAAAACAACATGTAACGCTTTTTCTGGGTTAAGATCAGCATTGCTCGGAGCAACAGACTACTGAGAAGGACTGCTTTCAAATGCAGTCCAAGTGTGATGGAAAGTGAAATGACCTGGAAAATGGAGGAAAAAACTAGTGTATTATAAGGGAAGCGGGTGAACAACCGTTATACACCTTGTACATTGCTGTTGTACTTCTTTTTGTTGCTTTGTGCCATTCTCTGCTTTCTGCTAAACAAGTTTTCTGGTGAACTATGCCTCAAAAATTGGATTCATAATCCATTGTTTATGTGCACTTTGCCCCAAATAATGCCTTATTTTGAGAGAGGTAAATAGTTTAAAGAGAAGTAAAAACTGATTTCAGCTTTATGCCTCTTGGCTTGAGCTTGCAGAGGAGTTTTAAGTGCGTAACAGCAAGAGTCGTAGTACTGAGAAGTGGCACCATCACCACTGAACTTTTCTCGTGATTTTCAGAAGTTAAAGAAATAGTCTGCTCACCACAACTGCTGAAAAAATATTACCACAACCTTTGCTGAATCCTCTGAAGGTAGCTAAAATAAAGTAGGACAGTCCTCACACGCACATTTATTATGGTATTAAATTTTTACACCAACGTGTTTTGGCCTCAAGCCTTTTTCAGTATGTGCAGACAGTAATAAAACATTTAAATAAATATGGAATATAAAGTGTCACGTGACTAACAGTTTATTTAAAAAATTTTTGGAATGAGCAATATACAGTACATTAATACATGACTGGACAAAGGACAACCTTTTCAAACTAACTGATTAACAATTACAAGACACGATTGTTCAATTTATTTGTACAGCTTGGCAAATGGGTTATAATACAAAATAGAACCTAACCTATGATCATAAAGTTAGTGACAACACCTTTGACATTTGATATACTTACGTATAATTCCGAAAATAACACAGGAAAACAAAAATATAAAGAGGAGCATTACTCAAGACTGAAGTCAATAATCCCAAACGGAGTTTAAAGTGTTAACTACCGGATCCATATTAGATAAGTTTCCTCATTCATAATTGGGAGTCACTTGATGTTGCATATTCCCTATTTATTTTCATGGTTTATTAATGTTCATACATGCTGAAGAAAGCCTGAGGCCAAAATGTGTTTGTGTTAAAATTTCATACTGGAATAAATACAAATATGTTCACAACTGTGAGCGCTACCCTATTTATTTCAAAAGTAAAAAGAGGACATGCTGCCATTTTTACACAGTTCATCTGTTATGACCACCGAGGTATTGGCCTTATAGTCAAGGGTAAGCAGTGTTGATTCCTGTACTGATAGAGAAGCTTACACTGCAAAACCCTTTTTACTGTATTGTATAAATAGTAAGGATATAGATCAGCAATTCATGTGAATAAATTCTGTTTTGCATAATAGGGTTTTTTTAAATACATTTTAATTGAATTTGTCCATTATTCATAGTCATAATATTATTATATCATAAATAGAGCAAACTATTATATTTATATTTTCAGGCCCACTTTCATTTCTAAATCTTTTTGTTTACTTTTCCTTTCTGCACTTTTGTGTGCTGTTTGTTTGTAAATAAAAGGTATTTTTAGCGGAAGTACTCAAAAGTAGGATCAAAGATGAAAAGTTGTGTAAATAAGCCAGTTTTGCTACATAAAACGCAATCACCGAAAGACACCTAAACACTCACTTAGTCAATTGTGGGAGTGTTGTGGCTCAGTCAGCTGATGTTATCATACAGTAGAGAGAGCGGCCATTGTTAGACATCATGAGCAAACATAAGTCAGATGCCTGCCTGTGTTCTGTTTGTGTCATTCATCCACTAAGATTCAGTTCCCTTGTATTTTACCAGAGGTTTTAAGTGAGATTAATGAAAAAGAATTCCTGTCTTTAAGGTCCACATCTGTGAGGAAAAGAACAGGCTTATAAGCTTTCAGTGAACTTCCATTGTCACTATGGCGCTGAGCAGCACCCTCTTTGCATACTTCAATTAGAAAAGGCACAGATGTCATCGAGTCACATTAGAGAGTCAATGAGCTGAATGTACAAGGTCAAAATTGCTTCTTTTTTTAGTTTGAGGGTTTTAGAAAGGATAACTGGGCGCAGAATACCTGACATTGATGCTGAGAGGAAAAATAATGGAGACCAAAGAGATCCCTGAACATATGGGTGACACAATGGTGCAAAAAAGTTTCTAGCATGAGACCTCATCTCAGTTCTCACCAACATAAACAGATATGCTTCCTCTCATTCCTACTTTGTGTTACAGTTATACTTTCAGTTTTTGAGCCCTGCAATTTCCATATGCTTAGATAAGCAATTTTCTTCTGATGTACTCTTCACAGAGGCTGCCCATTTCTATCTACTTGCATTTAAAAAGGAGTTCTAATGTCACAGAGCTTCTTCTGAGTTGGTCTTCTCAGGGGATTGTTCTCGAAATGAGTGGATAAAGTATGAACTTACATTTTTTAAAGATATTTTTTTCTTCAGGTAGACTTGAACCCCCTGGTCTAATGTGAAGTGATGTTCAGTATGTGTATATTGTTTCTGAAGCTAAACTTCTATGTGGTGCTGAACCAAAAATGATTGTCTACTTGGTATCAGGCAATCATAGTTCTGTGGAGCCAAAATCTTACCGGATTTATTAAGTACATTTTAATCAGCACGAAAATCCTTGTGAAGCCACGAGAGAATCGTTGCTAAAATAAAGCAGTTAAAATATTAAGAACACCAGAAAAAGGCACACGATGGGTGGCCTCTCCTTGGCCATACAGTTGCTCAGCATCTAGCTATATCATTACATCAGTATCAGAATCTAGGGACCAGAAAGTTGCTTTGATGTTTTTTTATGTCTCCAAACAAGTACTGAATAACTTGTGTCGGTCAACTACATCTCCAACTCCGTGTTTTTTTTTTTTTTTCCTCTCCAAAGATTCTGCCTCAAGGATTCAGGTCCTATCATACACTGCTCATTTTTCCAAACTTGCTGCTTGTCCCATCAGTCCTTGTACATGTGAAACTGTTTACATCATCTTCATAGAAGGATGTCCTACTTGAAATCTCATTCCTGCCAAATGCTTTTTTTCAGTCTTTGAAATACAAAGAAAAGGAGATAGACACACTGGAAAAAACTATGGCACTCCGAACTGTCATTTGTTGCTGTTGTAAAGCTTTTTATTTCAAACTCTAAAAAGACTCACATTAGTTGCAGTGCTCTATTTTTTCCAACACCGGTTGTTTTGCAGTCCATGAATTCTCAGGCACAGCGGTCTTGTATTTGGTGTACATTCTGTATAACAATTCCACTGAAAACATCATCCTTAATTTGCTGCAGATTACTTTTTTTTTCCTGTGGATCCATTCAGGAGTCCTGTACTTTCAAGTTCATACTTTCCCCTTCTGAATGAGCTGCTGTGAATTACTGTCTCTTTATATGGTTTGTATGTATGTTTTCCTATGAGCAAAAAAACACCCTATGGACACCCATAAACAAACCCCTCTAACTAAATAAATATGGTATCATGACAGCCTTTGCTTGTGATTTGCGACCAAAGCGTTATTGTTCTCCAGGACCAAAAATTATAAATTTGACAGTGATGTTGCCCAGTGGGCCACTAAAAATCTCCCACAGCACCAGGCTCTGGCTCTAGTGTAAAACATATTTCTTCCTGTCGTCCATAATCCCTGGTATGCGTTAATGTTTTGAAATTTATCATACAAAAATGCTTTCCCTCTTGTTGACCCATTATATACCACCTTTTCCCTCCTGCTCCTATTGGTCATTGGGCCGAGCGAGAATTTAACCATGCGTATTCTCCACATGCATTATCTTACATTTGAGGCAGTTACAGTGGCTGTGAAAAGACTGCTCATGAAAATGGAAAGCTCATGGTTTTACGTACAACTTTTACTACTCTTTAAATAAATCTATAGGAATGAATAGTTTTTTCTTCAGAGAAGAACTTCACAGTAAGCCGTAATTTTGCTAAGTATTTCAATATTACAGAGCAAGATTACTGAACTGAAAATTTGCTGCAATGAAAGCCAGCATACCCTCTTCCCCACAAGTCCTAGACAGAACACTTCTGACTTAAAAAAGCATGCAGATATCAAATGTGGAGTACTGAAAAGTGACAGACTTTAATAACTGCAGAAAAGGAATCTATCATTTAAAGAAAGCACTAGTGTTTTCAGCTAAAGCTCCCACAAAATATTAATTATTTAATATCCAAAAACATCCTTCAGAGTTCAATCTGTGAGTCCTGCTTCGGAGCTTACAGATAATGTCAGCTTCCCCTGTGCTTAGCACATAAATACTCCATGCCTTTTGGTCAAAGATGCCCCCCAGAAAGACTTTGAGGTGAAAAAAGTATGAAATTTACAATAATCAGAATGTAATGCAGTATTTCTGATATGTACACGGAGTGGTGCATTTTACAAGCAATTCCTAGAAGGCAGCAGATCATCTCATTTTTTGACGGTTGCCAAGCCGCAGACCATTTCTTGATTTTTTTTTTCTTCAATTTGAATTGGACATTGTTAATTAAATTGAATTTAATTTTACTGAGGATGCTTATCACAGACAAACAATTGTGTAGGGGTGTTGTTTTGATGTGTTTTTTTTTTTTTTTGAAAATTATAAAAATCTTTTCCAAGTTGCCATTCACTGGGATGTTTAAATTAAAATGCCACAGTTAAATTTTCCTTGTTTATTCCACATCTAACCAAATCAAACAGGTGGATTTGTTTTTTTGATTATGACAGATTGTTCACTACAATGTTGGCAAGGTCTGAAAATGTATGAACATCATCATTTATTTTGTTCACTTTTCTTTCATGAAGTTAATGAAATTAGTTTTTAAAAATGTTTTTCCTGTATTCCTACAGTTTACGTAACATATCTAACTTTGCTGTAACTTTTGTTTAACTTTTAAAGTGCTTTCTTTGCAACAGGCCTTGGATTTTGTGATAGCACGAGGAGAGACAGAATACACGGTTCTTCATAGTTCATTACAGTTAATTCATACTCTAGTTCTTTGCAGGTTAGTACAGCGTAGACACACCAAACTCTACACACCCTGCACCTGGACACCCTAACAATTCATCATAACAAGATCTTTAAATGTATTTCTCATTGTTACCAACCATTGCTAAGCTTTTTTGTACACTATTTTAAGTAAGAAAATTAAAAGCAGGTATAATGTAGTACTGAAAAAACCAAATGCATAAAATTAACATGAGACACATCTTAGGGAAGGCTTACATGGGTATAGAAAATAGAAAGAGGCTTTAATGATGACTGACATAGCATTTGCTGTACTCTGTGTGTTTTCCTCATCATGATAGTGTTATATGGCAGTGACAGTGCAGTGTTATGCATGATTTTGCTTCATGAAGGATTGAAGTTTTCTGCTGATTTTAGATAGAAATTTGTTATTAAAGCAAATTGTAATAAATCAGTCTCCACTGGAATAAGGCTGTGCAATTAATGCATTGTGTTCTTGATTCCCATTCTCGAAATTGGCTACTAGCAAACCCATTCTCCTCAACACAAACACCCAGCTCAGTATCAGTCTCAAGTATAAAGGTGAAGAGATGGGCAGCTTAAGGAACTTTCTGAATCTTGTACTTGTCTGTAGCAAATACAGAGAATATCAGGAGTGCTTTTGCTTCCTGTCTTCAGGGTTGTTTACTTGCCTGTCTAGCATATCTGTTCATCCTGTTTGTAGTTAGTCTTCACATTGTTCGTGACTGAACTTGAACCCACAACCAACCTCTTTCTGTTATTTCAAGAATATGGATAATTTGGTAATGTGGTCATTTTTTATTTGCACATGAATTTCAAAGAGACTATGTAGTATGCCTTAGTAGCAGTATAGTAAAAGAGATAATACCAGCAGCTAACCAGTGGGAAACTGGGGTTCAATTCTCAGCAGCATCTACCAGTATTCAACAAAAGTCCTTAGGCAAGACTGCCTATCTCCTAAAATGCGAGTGACTCAGCTTGATGCGCCCCGGATTAACAAGGCCTGTGCTGAATGTTTGGGAACCAGGATAATTTGATCAGAAACAGGAAAGATCTGATAACGTGCACTTCTGCAGCACTAAACCCAGTAAGAGAGGCCACATGAAATGGATCAGAGGGTTATGGAAAAGGCCATCATCTACACTCACAAGAAAAAACAACAAGCTACCAAATGATCAAAAGAAGCCTTCTGCTAATATTAAAGACAGCCTTGAAGGAAGTGAGCAAGCTGACCGAGTTGCCAATGGGTAACGTGATGAAGGCTACTGAGGAAGTACAAAGGCATGTCCATAACTGAACTACACAAAAGACTAACTGCACTGACAGCCAGATTGTAGATACACACAAAAGAAGCAAAGGCCAAAAGAATAAATGCCCTCTTCTCTGAAGAATTGTCTAAAGTGTCCTCTGCACTGCACTCCAACAAGACAGAAGCCACTGATCCAGCAAGAGCCAAAATACAATAGTGGAAGAGTGTTATGGAAGCAGGAATTATCACAATGCATCAGTGCACTGCGGCTAAATGACCTGAAAACAGTTTCGTAGTCTTCTAGAGCAGGAACCATCACCCTCACAGTAGCAGACATCCAACATCGGGTCCCAAACATGAGAGCAAAACCTGATACAGTCCATACCTACTGCCTACAAAAACAGCTCTGCATACCTGCATAGTTGCATAAATGAACCAACTGCTAACTGGCTAACCCAAGGAAAGACTGCACTGGTCATGAAAGTCTCCATTAAGGGACAAGTGCCAATTACTGCCCAATAACCCGTCTGTCCACAACATGGAAGCTCCTGTCAGGCATCATAGCAAGTACGTGTATGTAAGTACCTAAGCCCTTCCCAGAAAGGGATTAGAAACAAGCTCAAAGCACCAGTTACTGGTAGTCAGAGCTACCTATCAAGATTCTTCTACCGAGATCAGGCAGACCAGTATTGCCTGGATTGATTCCAGGAAAACATAAGAATCAATGCCACACAAATGGATACTGGAATGCCCAGTGTTGTACAAAGTTAATAAGACATTAATAACCTTCATGAAGAACTTAATGGATCACTGGAGGAGAACATTAGAAACCAACTCGAGACAATTGCCCAGGTGATCATAAATTTGCTATAGTAAATATCACGGAGATGCACTGTCCGTGCTGTTGTAGTGCATCGCTGGGAATATTTGATCTTGTGTGTTTGTGTGTGCAAAACATTCTATTCTACATGATTAGTTAGCATGTGAGGAAAAATGTTAAAAAAAAAAAATGAAAATATTCAGATCTGGGGTCAGATCTGCGGGTCCTTTTGGTGAGCTGTAATTCATCGAGTTAATTCCTTTAAAGCAGCAATTACATAGTCTATTTCACTGGACACTTCTTTCATCTGATCACTTTGAAATACGTTCAAAAATGTTAGCAATGTCTAAATGCATAGCTGTCATCTTTGTAATGACCCCGCTTGACGCAAAGAGTGTCTCACAAGGTGACAGCGATGAAGCAAGACGGCTGCTTCACTCACTACAGCAGGAATGTGCATATTAAATGGTAGCACTGAAACTCATTAGGGTTTTGGTGATAATGTGTAATAAGTTTTGGAATATGCACATGAGGGATGTTATCACGGCTCTGACAGAAAGAAAAGGACTGGTATTCAGAATAGAATTATTTAACTGTGTTCTTTGCACCAAGCAGAATTTTTATTACCTTAGTAAATGGCATCTGCCTGCTTGTGCACTTCATTCCTTTTTGATATCTTTTTACTGCTGTCAGCTTTATGATATAATCACCATCTTTATGCACCTTCTAATATGAACCTCGCTTATACTTGAATATTTACACTTGAATTCCCCTGCTTACCTGCTAATTATAGTTACTGGCAGAAATTTATCATTTTTTGTGTTATTTTTCCTGTGCTTCTGAGAGGCTCTGGACCACATGTACTGGATAAATGCTAAATTGACTAAAGGATCATAACAGGTTTTAAAAAACAAAAAAAGGCTTATTGCAATTAAAAAGCACAGATTCGACTCAAATCATTCTGTATCTTCCAATCCAAGGGCAGACAAAGGAGCATGAGACTGACAATGAATTTTTTTTTTTTTTGTGATGTTGCTTTTTAGATCGAGAATCGATAAATTCCTGTTTTTACAAATATCATTGCCATAAAGAAACTAAGGAGTTGTTCATTTCAATCCATATCTAATCTTAAAATGCTTATTTTGTCTGCTAGCAATAAGTCAATGCCATCAAGAATTGTCACAATTTATTTTCAGAATAAAAGCAGAATTTGACATTACGGAGATGTTGTATGGTTAAAAAAATAAAGGCTCAATACATTTATTTTAGTTTTATGTAAAAACACGTTTCAGTTTAATTCTGACTGTAGTAATTCAGCTCCATGTTTTTCCTTTCCGAAAAATATGTAAGGGCAATAAAACAACACAAATGAAAAAAAAAAAAAATTCAGCCAATTAAGCAGCTGCTATCCAATCACATTGATTTTAAAATCTTTATGGCAACTTGTGAATTTTCCCAGTTTTAACAACCTTTTTGCTGGTTAGCCAATTTGTGAAAGTATTAAATAAAAATAACGATAAGAAAATAAGAATAAAATAAGAATAAAAACTATCTAGTAGCAATGATTACTACTCGTGACTAAATGTTTACACAGTGCCTTAACTGTAAGTGAGGAGTTAATGTGTTCAGCCCTGTTTTCACTTAACATCTTCAGGGTTTTAGACTGTACAAAGACTAATGAGCACAATCATCTGCACCAGGTTCTAAATATGATAAATGTCAGGGTATTGATCATATTTTGCTTACCAACAGCATTCACCTATTTTGTATTTTATTACGAGCTGTACTGACTTATAAGGTTACAAAAAATGAAATAAAATATTGCAAATTAAGATATTCATTTTTTGTAAGCCACTGAGGACTGTGTGCTTCTGTACTGCACTCATTTTGGACTGTAATCTGGATGGTAACAATGACCTTTGAGTCTTGATAAAGGGTAGTTGTGTTACCCAGCATTTCTTGTGTCGGAAAGTGAAAAGGTGATAAAGAAAAAGCGATAACAAGATGTATAACAACAAACTTTATTTCCCCTATGTCACTAATGTCTGTAGTGCCATGTGTGTGTCTGTCATATGATTTCTTATTCATTTGTACATTTTATCTACACTTTTACTTTCTGTTCTTTATCCCAAGTAATTCACTACTGCCTGCTCCAAACACAACCCTTCGTTTTTCCAGTTTGGGTCCTTCGCCCAGCAGGTTTTGCATATAGTGGCTAAACTGCCATGTCAGTGTTATTTGTACCCTATGTATGAGGTAACTGTCTTTCTGATCCTTATTTCAAAGATGGAAGTAAAAGTTTTCAAAATACTATGTGGCCTTTTTGACATTTAAAACCTTTTTGACATTTAAAACCTCACCTATATGCCAAATTTCAAGTCTGTATCTTGAAAAACAAAGCCGTACAGATGTACAGAAGAACAAACTGATGTAGATTTACCTTAATAGATATAAATTGAAAAACTAAATATCCAGATTTGTGTATTTATTTCTATTATTTATGCATTGTTACCAGCAGGCATGGACGGTTGACAGTGTAATACTGTAAAACTCAGTCATTACATAAAACTTGTAGTTTAGTTCTGCTGTAGGTAAGGAATCAGTGCTTAAATTCTACACTGTTGTAATTGTTTAATAGTATATAATCCAATTTTTAATGCTTGCTCTGCTGTAGTGAAATTGCAGTAATGGAATTCAGTTTATGAAAAGACAGCATTTCTAGCTTTGAGTGAATCAAGCTCAGTATGCGTGGAGTTTGCATTTTCAGCCTGTGTTCATGTTTTGTTTTTATCTAGGTGCTTCAGTTTCCCTAAACAATCCATGTTTTTGGTGAATTGTTGATGCTGAATGGCCTTTATTGTGTATTTGTGAGTGAATGACTTTGTGACTGCCCAGCAATGACTGAGGCTCCCCCAAGGTGTACCCTTGGTCATGCCTTATGCTTCTGAGATAAACCACATGACTTAGCACTGGATCAGTGATTTCTGCAAAAGAAATTTTACTGAATTAAACATATACTAGGCCATTAATTGTTGTTCAGTTCATAGAATGCAAAAAAGATCCAGGAAAGTAGTGTCGCAGGTAGTCCACGAGGGAGGCCATCAGAGTTTTTACTGAGGCTACAGACGGAACATCTAAATGGCTGTGGATCAGGTGACATGAGCCCTGGGTTCAGGTCAGCTCTGCATAGACACGGATGGGTCCTCTTGAATCACCCCACTGAACCCAGGTCACATCACTGATGACGTGTTCGGATGTATTGCAAAATACAAGATATAAAAATGTGGAAGTTCACCATATATTGGAGCATTAATAATTGTTCACATAACAGTACAAGAAGATGAGTTCTATTATTGAATCTTTTGTAAAAATGGTCTCTATGACTCTGGAGTTACATTAGCCCTGTAAATAGCTGTCACCAGATCTTATAAATTGCAATTCTAGGTCTTGCCCAGAAGCTCAATGGGACCATTAATAGGATTCTGTTTCAGCCAATATTTAAACAGATTAATCACAAATCATGCAGTGACTTCAGACAGAGGCGTAGGGCTGAATTACATCCCACTCCATTTTATTCTGCTGAAGCACACCATATAAAAACCTTCTGTAGTTTGCCCTAGAAAACAATCTCAGCATGTTCTGGTAGCAGCATTTAAAGCCAGGTGCTCTCCCTGCAAAATAATGGTGCGGCACTGATAAAATCTCAGTCCTACAGAAGCAGTATGCAAGTACAGGGAGCAGCAGTGTCAATGACAGGTTTCAACGTTGTAAAAAAATGACTACGGTGCTATCTGTTACCAGCAGATAAACAGTGGTTCTCTCATAAAAGGAATCATTGCCGTAATTAATTCGCTTTTTTCTGTGTGTACTGCGGTGCTTTGTGTATTTTTTTTAAACATTTGTTTTAATGTATAATACTTCTGCGGCACATGAGAGAAGCACAAGAGATTTAAAGTGTAGTCTCTCTGAAATACCTTAAAACAAGCTAGTGTAATCATGGGAGACTTTCTTATGCAGTTAATTTTGGGCATTTGAATGTTTCTCGATATTTTTGAATTGAAAAACTTGTCTTTATCTGTTGTATTCAAACTTGCCAAATGCATAAAACTTAGCGTACCCCAGTTGACTATGATATTTAAAATAACAACAGTAATAACAGTCATGTCAATTTTTTAACTTTCTACATTATACCATCATTATTTTCAAAATAAATAGTTGTAATCTGTTCAGAGAGTTCACCCATGGGTGCTATGAATTCAAAAAACATCTGTATGATAGTAGGACACACAGTTATAGTCTAATGTTGTCTTTCGATTTGCTGCTGACTAATGTTTTATTGTCATAATATGCAACATTAACAAATCCATCTATTTTCATATTCATAAGTTGTGAAAGTCAATGAAGAAAATAGAGACATGGTGCATTACTGATGAAAAAGTAGCAGTAAATTCTCTCATTCACTCGCTCACTATCAATAACTGGCAGGTTGAGGTGGTCTGGAGTCTATTCCAGAAGTGTAGGATGCTGGATGCCCCCAGTAGAGGATACCAGTCACTCTCAGGGTGTTAGCAATAGCATTTACTCAGTCATCCATACACTAGGGACAGTTTACAGTCACCATCCAACCAAAAACACATGTTTGGACTGTGGGAGGAAACTAGAGCACACTGAGGAAACCAGTACAAGCATGCAAACTCAGCACAAACTGAGCCAGGTTTTAGCTAGTTTTTGAACTAACATCTCAGGTGCTTAGAGGTGCATGTGCTAAAAACTTTGCCAGCCTTCTTGTGGTCGCCATTTTGAAAATATTTTAAAATATTTCAGTAATTCATCATTTTAATCCTAAATGAACAATATCTGTATGTGACAAGCAACTGCTTTTTCACAATATGATGAAATGCAGCACCGTAGTAGATGAATAAATACTATTTTTTGACAATACTACTTTTTACAAGCAGTAGATGGCAAATAATTGATTTTTCTGACTAACACTAGTGACTACTGCATTTTTCCAGCCAAATGATGCCTGAAACATGAAAATTTGGTGTAGTAATCATGAATAATAATCTTTTTTAACCTTTTTTAATCATTGCCCATTTTTTGACAGCCTACCTAAATATAATGCACTTACCAGTACAAAGCAACCGGCTGTCAAAAAGCAGAAGATGATGTACACTTGCTTTTCCTGATCATCTGACACTTCACAGCTATATTATAAATTATTACTTGGTAATGCAATAATTATGGTGCTTGAAATTAGGGACAACTCTGATTACTTATAAATTACTGTTGAGTTAAGAAAGAATAAATTGTTTTTCAGAAACCAAGTGTAGACCCGGTGACACGTAATACTACAAAGTAAATACCGTAAATAGACAAGCTATCATATATGCTGTGTACTTCATAACAATTCACAGAACAGCCGCTGTTTCTATGTCAGCAGAGATGCTCATCCAGGTACGTGGCACACACGCCCTTATTGTTCCACAACAACTAGGATGATAAGATATCTGATACCATGGCAGAGAATGATTCTTCTGAAGTGGGCAGGAAAAACATTCTGCAGGTATATATTTTTACTGGACATTTTTATCCACACATAAGTACAAGAATTGAGTTTTGTCAAAAAATTTAGTGTTATGTCAGGGCTGCGGCTATTTTGTCCATAAGCCAATATGTTTTTCAAAGTAACTTCCATTTGTATCCATTTATACAGCTATATTTTCAGTGGAGTTATTCATACATGTTTTTTTTTTCCTATATAAACTAATAAAAAGACCTTAGGGTTGAAAATCTAAACTATTTACCTCCTTACTGTACTTTTTAAACTGTAAGTAGACCAAGGCAGACTATTTAATAGATGATAAAAAAAAGGTATGTTATAACCAGTCTCCAGAATGGGTTTCATTTTTATGTTTGATCAATTTTTTAAAAATGCATTTTTGGTGTTTCTTATTTTTTCCATTATGAGTCTCCAGTCCTATGAGAACTCCATGTTTGTCTAAAATTGTATTCAAAGACCACGTCGTATTTCTTTTCTTGAGTCAGTCTGCAGCAAATGAAAATAACTTTGCTTCTGTACTGATGTCTATGTATATAGCCTCTCTCTTATGTAAACTTCTCCTGACCTCCGAATTTACACATGGCAACCTGGCAGATGAGAGATGTACTGTAAATGCCTTATTATAGTCTTAATAGTCTTTTAATCAGAGTTTCTGTGCATTTTTTCTGATCAAAATGCATATTCATTGACAAATGTAGTGAATTGCCAACACTTATAAATTCTAATATGGGAACAAAATGGAAGATTTTTTGCTCTATTATCAGATAAATCAGATGTGATGCTTTCTGAGATGCTGTAAATTTATCTTACAAGAGATTATCTAGCCATAACCCCTTAATCAGAGAAAGGAATAGATGAACAAGACTTAGAGATCTGGCAGCTCCTATCAGCTGCAGACACAGAAATACAAAAAGACACATTAATATTCAGCACAGGTTCTGGGTAATACAAAATGATGATGTGGAAAGAGGTTGCAGATAGAGCTTTAGAGGGCTAAAGAGACACTGTTGTTGGATGAGTCACACACCAACCATAAGCCTGGGAATTAAATTGAACAAATCCAGAAAAAAGGTTTCCAGTACCAGCTCACATGGGTTGCAAAGGCATCAGTGAATTAATAATGGACATTTGAATTAATGAATTCAGCAGTTTTCACTGTGAAATGTTCACCGGCGGCTGCTGGCTAGAAGGGCACGGAGGCCCTCAGATGCAAGAGGAGACATTAAGATTTGAAGCGCAGGAAGACTTTGAGCAAATCCTGAAGGAAAATTTTACTGCAAATATGCAACACAATGTGGTTTATTTAGACCGCACTGCTTTGTTATAACTGCAACTTCTTAGTCATAATTAATTCTTGGCAAAAACATTTTCAGCAATAGGTATGGTTTTCCTTTAGGGATTTTTCCCAGTGTTTTTATTTATCAGTTTTTGTTTATATACAGTAAATACCCCATATTTGATTGCTTTATTTTTTTACATATTTATTGTCTTTTGCTGTAGCTTACATTCCACTGTCTTTTTATACAGAACTCATTTTACACCCCACGGTGGTTATACTCTAGTGTTCCAACCTGTCCTATTTTAGCTCGAGTGCGACTACTTTGTCAACGATTTTTTATTTTTTATTTTACTTTTTTCAGTACCCCCAAACAGACAACCCTGGCGTGACCTAGAAATATGACTGAACAAGTTTTGAGATACTGATCATTGTAAAATCTGTGCACTTCTCACTCAAATAAACACATAGTTTTTTTGGAGCAACTACTAAGGTTTTATGGAACAAATTAACATCTTTGCATTTGTTTATTTTTAAATTTCCTTTTCGTTTCTTTACATGTACGCTGCCCACATACATTCAGGGCTTTGAGTTTGAACTGGTGAGGGCTGACTCAGACGTCTCAGAAACAGAAACCGTAACAAGATTTTTTGTGCAGTTATTTTTATAATACTTCTAACTGTTGAAAGTGCAACTGTGAACCTCAAGATAAGCACACAGGAGAATGGTTGCAGGATTGAGAAATTTTATGTCTTCATTTCAATTTGGCTCCATTTAAAAGCCAAGGAAATGAACAAACATACATTAGCACGCATTACTTTTGACCTGACACTTAATTTCCTCGAATCTTTAGTAAATGAACTGTTGCAGTGTTAACAGTTGACAAGGTGTGCTGTTTATTTTTTTGCACAGCTGAACAGGTAAAATCTTAACCTGCTACTCAGTGCCAATATATTTTCAGTACCTTGTTTCACCCAATTCTGCAGTGCCACTATGATTTAAGGTTAAAATCTTTTTCCCACCTTACTCAATACTGTGTGGTTTTGGCAGCAGGAAGAATGCCTTTGTGACAAATACAGCCTCAGCTCTTAACTACTTAATCAATGTCTTACAGTCCATAATTCATTTTACCACTGCTTAACTGACTGCTGGACTATTAAAAATGTTTTGGCAGTAGAAGCCCCTGTGTATTCAGTTGTGACCTGTCTGGTATCAGGGAATAAAGACTTAAAAGCTCGGCTAAAATAAAAATTGATGGCTCAGATGTGTGTTAAAGTGATCTTTGGCGTTTAAAAGCTGCCATCACATATAGGTCTTCCTGCAACACTTTTTCATCAGGTTTGTGTTTTTTTATCATTTTAATATGATCTAAAACCAAACACATGGATAAATGGTGTATGGCATATCAGCATTTCTGCTTTACTGGTGACCCTGCGCTGCATATTGTATGCGAAGGTTGCACCGAGATATATGGGAGCGAGGACTTCCCTTGTTCAGTCACAGAAAGGCCTGTTACACGAGTTACCTCCAATGTGACTCTGAAAAATAATGTGCCAGATGTGTTAAATCATCATCTCCACTGAATGCACAGCAGAAAGAGAACAGGAACATGAAATGAAGCACCAGCATAGGTCACACTCTTTCTCTGATAATGGTCTTCTATGACAAGACAACCCATCTAGCCGGTTCTTTTCTTTTGCCCCTTTTGTTCTGAACTGAGCCATAATTATTAGAAAATATTACCTTTTCCGGTACCTCTCGTCTTTTAAATAAAACTACACTTTCTCTGTCAGAAGTCACGTGGCCCGAGTTACCTTCTAGACAACCTGTCCTCTGATCATCCTGCTGCAGTGTTGTTAGATGCCCTGAAATCCTCTGTTCTCATTTTATATAGAAAGTTTTGCTGCAGCTTACATTAAAGAGGGACCCAGCCTGACTAATGAAAGACACTGAGATCCATAATAGTTACCAATTCCAGGAGCGTTATTTACTCTGCAAGCAGCAGAAATACAAATGCTGCTTGCTAGTGGTGCACTGAGCATGTCATGTGGTTCTGACAAGTTTCAGAGTGCACAAAGCAAAGAGTGTTGTGAATGGGAACCTTCAAGTGGTTTGTTAATGCCTCTTGTCACATGAATTGATGCAAGGCGCTAGC
Organism: Heterotis niloticus; assembly: GCA_018136845.1. Classification (NCBI taxonomy): domain Eukaryota; kingdom Metazoa; phylum Chordata; class Actinopteri; order Osteoglossiformes; family Osteoglossidae; genus Heterotis; species Heterotis niloticus. The sequence goes on from CM030891.1 coordinate 24,976,553, forward strand.
CAGTGGCAACTTGTCAGCGTTGCCCATTCTCTGTACTATATACAAAACCGATTTCACACCAATACAGTTGTATTGTTCTCACATTCAAAATTAGGATGGTAAAATTGAAAAGAGTTGCTATTAAATCCCATTTTAGTTATAGTAACACATTTATGAGTGGCAGTCCATACACTGACTAAGATGAATCAAAGGAGATCCAAACATGTAATTCTTCGGGCAGCGAAACGCTGCACCAGATCTGATCTACCGTCCCTACATGACATCTATACCAGGAGATGCAGGACCAGAGCGAGTAGGATCGTCGGTGACCCGTCTCATCCCAGCAACCATCTATTCATCTTGATGAAATCAGGCAAACGCTACAGAAGCATTATGGCCAGAACGGAGAGGCTAAGGAGGAGCTTCTACCCACAGGCCATAAGACTTCTGAACCCGGACATGACATGACTACCCTCACGTAATCTCTGACCACTCCGCTCCAACCCCCCCCCCCCCCACTGTCACTGCCCTTCCAGGGCACCTTAACTGTTCCGTACCATTTTGCCTATTTATTTATTTATTTATTTATTTATTTACTTACTTATTTATCTATTTACTGCTTGTTTCTGTTTCTATTCTTCTTAGTGTTTGGATATGTGTTTGCTTCATTTTCCATTATAGATTGTTCGCACAGTCATCCTGGTTCAGATCGGTGCACATTTCAACACATGGTACACAACCATGTGCTTGACAAATAAACTCTTTTGACTCTCTTTTGACTCTTTTGACTTTGACTTATCCAAAATGTCCCGTAGTGCCAATAAGCATTAACAAATTTATTGAACACCTTTTTTACAAAGCACACACAATACATGCACAAATTCATAAATGTATGTTTATTCATAATCCAGGAGGGGAAGCGGTTATACTTCATTTAGTTGTGGTTATTGCATAATCACAAAATTTTTTCAAACCCTATCGCTTGTGAACGTTTAGAATCTCAGGTTTGTCCAAACAAACCTGCATCGTATACTGGAGACAAACTAATTGAGGAACTAACCGAAATCTACTCAAAACACATTACCTCCCAAGGATCAAATGACAGGGTTGGAGGTGCAAATAAATCGTATTGCAAATTTTCTTTGGGTATACAAATGTAAATTATTGGGTTCGCTGCTATTGCTGTGTTAAACATGTCTTTGACAGCAGTCTATTAAAAAGACCTATTTTGTGTTTCAAAGGCCTCAAAAAACAGAAGAATGAGTGCAGCAGCAGCTGCATATAAAACAAGTAAAAGTTATAGTTTTTATGACATTGCAAATGCTGAACATTTAATTGTTCTCACTAACACTGATATTTTAACCCTGGCCTACATATGAGTATTCTAACCAGTGTGTTAATGCCCATAAAATGAAGATGAATTAACTGTTATGAAATCGAGGGGAAATTCTGTAAAAATTTATTGCTAGTTTCGTTGTACTTTTAAGTTAATTTATTATAGAGAGCCATTGACTGTTGTGGTCTACGCTGTTGTTTTGCGGCAAATCATTGAAATTACACCTGCGTGTATGCCATGGACCTCAGCAAAGCGTTAACCAGTTTGGAAAACAAATATATTCATGTCTGTTTAAAAGCAACTTTTGCTGAAAATGAGTTTGATGTGAGTTTTAATTGGTTGTTTAGTTAAATTTTTTTATAGTAATCTGATCTTCTGAAATACATTACATTGGCACAGGGCTGGGTGCATGTATAGGAAATAAAACTTTTGAGCACTTATTTTATAAAACAAAATTATGCATTTCAAGTTCTTTGGCCCATTTACTTAACATTCTTTTGCACCTGCCACTTCAAAGGGCCAGTATGATGCATTATAAAGAATGAACTGATCGCATCAGAAGCGGCAGTTTTTGTGGATACTGCATGCCATTACTAGCAATAAATTGATCTTACTCCAAAAAGTTACATTTTTGTGTATTTAGAAACTACTTGACTTTCTAAATTTTTGTTTAGCATGTAGACTTTTGCTCCAAATATTCTTTCATCGGTTGTTATACCTTAAATTACTTACTAGATGGGAAACAAACACTGGATAAAATGTACTGACGGATTTTGTGGATCACACTGACTGAATTCTGGCTGTATTTTGTACACGCAGTCAGTAATGAAGAAGAACATGTGAATCTTTAAAAATGTTCACATTTGAGCAGCTTCGTGCGCAAGTATTTTTACGTTTTATTAAGCAAGCAGTTTAACTAGAATACCATGAAGTTAAAGTTCACCGCAGTGGTCGGCCAACAAACCCCAGAAATGTTTGTACTTTGAAATATTACGATAGGGCTTGTAAAACAAACCTAATATGTAGCCTGTTGTGCTTCTCCCCGGCCTCTGATCCCCTTCTTCAATCCTATTGTAAAATCCTTTCCCTTTCAATATTGATATAGAACTCTCTAGATCAGCCCTAAAACTTTGTTAGAAATCAATCTGTCACTGACATCTTCATTTGTTAATAGACCAAGGCTGGTATATCTTTGAATGTAAGAATGCATGTCAGTGCCGAATATCACTGATGAATATTTTACAAGAAATTTCCATAGTGGTCACCTGTCCATCATATAGTCACTGTGGGCCTCTTCTTTATTCCTTTTTCTGAAAATATTCCTCTTTGGCACGTCAGAGGGACATCTGTGCAGTCCCCACCGTTACCAAGAACAACCACAGACAAGTGAAGCCCTGCAGCAATGCTGAGAAAAAAGCATCATCAATAATTAATTCTGAGAAATGTCACAAGAGTGGAAAAAGGAGTATAATCATTTCTCTACCAGATTTAGAGATTTCTGAGTTTATTTATTTATTTATTTATTTATTTATTTATTTATTTAACTTTCTGCCACAAGGCAAGATGCATGGGTGTGGGGATGGGACCTTCCTCTCTTAAAAGCATCAAATAGATTTCTCCACCTACTTTTAAAATCAAGCAAATAAATCATTAATATTTGAGCCTTTTGGTAGTAGCAAAAAGCTCCTGCTGAGATATTAATTTTTAATCACAAACACATGGATGCCTGGCTCATTACTTGGTAAATCAGATCTGAAAAATACAAATCTAAGGCTTTAAATTATTTAATAAAAATTAACAGTTCTGTTTCAGAGCATAATTCATCATTATTTGACCCACTTGTTAAAAAAAAATCCTGAGACACCAACAGTGTTTTTGGCAAACAGATTTTTTTCAAAAATTTTTAGACTCACTGCATTGCTCTTTTACTGAGCACCACAGATGTAAACTGTTTAAGTTGTGATTTAAACCTTATTTTACTTAGCTTCTTCAGAGGAGTGTTAGATACCTCTGTGTACTTTTTCTCCAGGGACAAGTATGCTAAATAACATATTGTACTGTATGGCTACCAGATCAATACATTTAAACAATTCACAAGGAAGCATATATAAATATTTTTTTATACTTTACATTGCTTGTAGAAACAAGAGTGGTAATCCCACAGGTATAAGTTTTGCTGAAGCTGATCTTAAATAATTTCCTGTTTTTTTTAAATGGGAACCCATTTTTCTGCTTAAATTTTGAAAAGTAATTCCATTCCTGTGCTGAGTTTTTCAAAACTTTGCTTATAGTTTCCCTGAATGCATTCCATTTTATTTCAAATCAGAAGTGATTTTACGTTTATGTACATGGAAAGAGGAATTCTTCACCTGCCACCTGTTTCCTCACCTGGATGTGCAGCGCGATAGTCAGCTGATACACACAGTGCCAACCTGAGGACAGAGGTTGAGAGTTGGAAGATTTTAGTTGAAGGAGCCTCATCTGCAAAAGGAAGATACAGCAGCAGCAAAAGTAGACGGCGATGTCCTGCATCCCTGGGAAGCATTAGGTTCCTCAGCGCTATCATCTTTTTCAAGTACAAGTATCCAGCCTTCCATTTCATCCCTCTAAGGTGACCCTGTCTCCACTGTGGCTTGACTGTGGCTGCATGAATTATGAATGACATTTCCAAGGTCTATTCTCACAGACCCTATATAAACACAGTGGTTGGCCTCGAATGGGGGATTCTTAGATGCAGTCACATTCCTCCCCTAGGAGTTGAACAAACCATGAGAAAGGGAGTCTTTGAGAAGCTCTTAAAAGTGCATGTGTCTCAGAGAAAGACAGCCAAAAATCCACCCCGACAGCAAGGCCATCTCGGCAGTTTCTTTTCTCTTTCCGAAAACAGGTGTAGACCCCGCTGCATGCTTGACCCCTCCACATGCAGAGTTGCCAGAAGACTGCCACATTCTCATCGCAGCACACAACCCTGACTTTGGGGAACAATCGCTCAGGGAGGCGAGGCTAAGGTCAAAACAGTGGGCTTTTAATTAAGAATACCAGGTGCTGCAGGCCAGCAAGGAGCTCTGAATCAAATCAAACCAAATGTCAGCATCCTCTATCTCATTCTGCCTCACAACATGAAGCCTTGTGTACTTCAATTAAAAAACATTGAAAATTAAGTCAGAGCTTCAACTGAGCATCCAGAAATGGCTTCACTGCATTTTAGGCACCCTTTTTCTTTTCTGGAGCGACACTTTAATGTCAAACCTCCGGTGAGATTTATTTAACTGTAGAATTTGGTGCATCGGTGAGATCACTCCTTAACATATTAGGCATAAGCACTCACCTTGTTTTCTTGTATGTGTGGTAGTTTGCATGATTATTTTTGTGCTAAATGCAGTTTTTGGTGACTGAATGACAAAGGTGCGTTTCCCTACTGTTTTTTTCTTCTAGAATTATGTATTGCAAAGGTAGCTGCTGACTTATACAAAATATTAATTCATTGTTACACTGCTGTACGTATTTGGCGCAACAGCCCTCATAATAATTTGTCTGTGGTAGCAAGAATTTTAATGGCATTTTAAAAATCCGTGTGACCGTATGTTTTCTCAGCTTGTTGGTTTTGTATTGTTAAGATTTTTAAACAAACAGGCCTGAAATTGCACAAATGAGGCAGCTGTTTTGCCTCATTTTTGTCTTTTATGCTGTTCCGCCGTTTCAGTTTCAGGATGATGCTCTAATAGCCTTAAGATAACTCGGTTTAGCTGGCTTCACACATAGTGCAAAGCAGCCTTGTGTGAGAAATCTTAAATTATCACATTGACCCATATTACATGGCAGGCAGGATCTAATGTGTATTAATGACCAAATTTTTTTTTTTTTCCTTTTTCTTAAGTTTAGACATTCCCTTAACCACTTTTCCTTTGTTACAATACTTTTTTTTTAAATTTATAGGTATATTGTATCATATCATGATGAATGGTAAGGGTTGAAATAGCTCTGGGCCTGGGCTTGAGTCCATTGGGCGGCTTTGCTTAAAGGTAGGGGTAGATCCAGTACGTGATCTATTAAGAAGATCTATTACAGCGTGCCATGTTTTATTAAGTGTGCTCAGCCCACAAACTGGCTTGCTGCCTGGTACCCCCGCTGTACATTAATTTACTAGAGACAGAATATTTACCACTTGGGAAAAGTACTTATCAATGTTTTAACATCATTGCTTTTGAAATCCGGTTAAAGCGTTTAAAAACTTTACTTTCCTTTTCCCAGATATGTCCATCTAATGTGCACTGGACAAGGATATTCATCCATTCACCTATCTGCCCATCTCCGCAAAACTCTTATCCAGTACAGAACTACAGTATGTGCAGTGATAACTCAACCTATATTGAGACTTCTGTGATGGAGAACAACTGCTGTGTGCTGGTGGTGGCTGGCAGTGTCTCATTATTCATTTCTTCTAGGACTAAATTAATGCTGTAAAAGTGACAAGCAAGCACCTTCCTTATCAATGTCTGTTCATTCATTACACTCCTAAAGTCATGAAAACATAATGAATGAAGTGCAACCTGAAGAGAACAGGAAAATCGTGTAATATTTTTAGGGCTTTTTTTAATATTATGAATATCACTTGTGAATGGCACTTTTTCTCAGCTCCCTTCTTTTTAAGAGTATATGTTATTCTGTCTTTGAGTGCATGCAGTAAATTCAATTTATAGTCTGGAAATTTCCAGTTACCTGCATAATTTAATTCAATCAGAACCAATACAGTACAATGTTATGCTGTAATTGAATTTTGAAATCCAGGCTTCGGTTATATTAAAACTACTCTTCTATTATCATTTCCATAAAACGGCATAATTTTGTTACTGTTTGCCCTTTTGCTTGGATGTCATTTTTCTGTGGATGTTTTCTTGTGTGCCTCCCTTGTGGTACTATCAAGGAAAAAGAAAACAAAGTTAGATTTACAAAAAAATTTGATATTTTCTCCTTGAGTCTATTCAGTGAAACAGTAGTTAAAAAGTGGAAGCACCAAACTTTTCTATGTAACAAATGTATCCCTGTCAACACCTCTTGATAACTTTACAAATTTAAATCCCATAAAAAAACAGCTGGAATATCATGCCCTACAGTATTAAAACCCCTAGCTACAGGGAATGTCTCATCTTCATTTCTACTATACCATTCGTGTTTGGTTGTCCTTGGTTTTAAAAACCTTTTTAATACATCACAGAGATTATGTGGATGATGTAAAAGACAAACTATGTACAAGGACAATTCTATGCTAATTCTACCCTTTATTTCTGTTATATTATCAAAATGTGGTTGTTTATTTTGACAATGGTACTTCGGCAAGTACGTTTGACACTGAAAGTTGCTGTGTGGAGTGAGATGTGTACAGTGGCAGTAAACATCGTATCTCAAGATGATGGCGGCATAGCAGGAGAATGCCATGTAGTCATGGAAGTTAAAGATAGGGCAAATGGAAAATCTATGTGGCTCTAAAGTTCCAAACAGGATGTATTTTCCTCTATGAGAGTATTTTGCAGCTTTATCTATCTATCTATCTAGCTAACTAACTAGCTAGCTATTGTGTTGCCCAGGAAACCACAGGGGGAGAACAGAAAACCATATTGATATGCTGTCACACCACATCAAAATAATTGACAAGAAAAAAGACCTGACAAAATCATTTTTAAATGTTTCAACTACATTTGACATGGCAGTGTTATAATAACAACAACAACAACAACAACAACAACAACAACAACAATAATAATAATAATAATAATAATAATAATAATAATAACAATAACAACAATAGATTAGGAACTGAGCTTTTGTATTTGATTTGGTGAAAACACCTGAAGTTTGAACATGGATTGGTCCATCTTTCTTTTGAGATGAAAGATTTTTCTTCTGAGAAATGCATTAATACAGCCAGTGTACCTTGGCCGGATACTGTATACAGCTGCTTCCTTTCTTCTGGTATTGAGGCTTGCATCACTGCTCCAATGTGACGTTTGCTCTCTAGCATGTTTTGGTGATGTGACAGGTGTAAAACATGCCAGTTTGTGAAATTTGGGGAAGTCATTCTGAACAACTGTGTATGATGCAGAACAGGAAATGACTAATGATCGAGAGAAAACTGTGGCCAAAAGAAATGAAACGCCTGTAAATGAAATCATACATTTTGAATCATCGGTACATATTCATAATGTTGAGCATCATTATCTGCAGCTCAAGGTGTGTAATTCCATGAACAAACAATGGCATTATCATATAACTCACATTACGTCAAAATGCTTTGGAATAATGAGGTATTTCAAAGGATGCAACAACAAGTCTAAACCTAAAAAAGCCAAGGTGGCAGAATAATTGTGCTCTCTATGAAAAAATGATATTGTTCAAAAATAGTTTACAAGTGAGACGCTCTTCTAATAGCTTTAGTCCATCTGGCCGGGAAACTACCCTTATTGGTTGAAAATTAGTGCACCATTATAAAAAGGAGTATTTTAAGATGTGTGGTGTCTCTATAAGAATTCATAATTTTCTTTTGTTACCTTTACTCTATTATACAATATTGCCTTGAGCTAACAAAGTGAATAGTGGCATTAAAAAAATGGCAAAGACAAGAAATGTTCTTTTTCAATGTTATGTATTCGATTAATGTCACAGGAGAAAAAGTTTCTATTTGCAATATAAATATTTTTGCTTTAGTGCAATGATGATTACAAACAACATTGTCATCGACTTCCACAAGTACTATGCAAGTCATCACTTAGATGTTTAAAATGCTGAACTCATGTTTACAGTATTTTATACATTTGATGTTTCTTGAACCGGTTTCACTGCTTGTACATGTTGAGACTTGAACAACTACAGCAGAGAACTCTGAAGGCATGAGCTGTGATCAAGGATAACAGACTTCTTGGCCTTTAACCAGACTCACTGCATTGCTATGACCTCTGTTTGTTTCAGCACAATCTTCTTCATGACTTGTGTCCTGATTCTGCTCTGTTGACTTACATGTTATCAGCTCATAAAGCAGGTTGACTCTTATCTTCTGCAAGAATAATGGGGAGGGGATTTTTGTAACTGATCTCATAGCACTTATAGGGTTCTTCTAGATGGATGTAGTGGTGCAGTGGGGTAAGCTGGCACCTCACAGCTCCTGGGTTCCTTGCCTCGTTTGGGGTTCAAGTCAAGTTTAGCAGTGTGTGTGGAATTTGCAGGTTCTTCTCTGTGTTTGTTCCCCTCTGAAGAAACATATCCCAGAAGAAGGCAATGATAAACCACTTCTGTTTGTCCTCGCCTTGCAAACCATGTCAATAGCTGCCAGGAGTCAGTAATGAATTAATGGCACTTCCCAATCCAATAGGGCTGTTCTAGTCTAGGAGTGAGAAACACAAGATTCCCAGACACATGCTGAAATGCAAAGAATGAGCCTTACACTGGAGTGCAAGTAACTTATAGAGTCCAGACTGTACTTGTAGGGGTGGAGGAGGTGTCCACATATGGGAAAGTCTGGAAAATCCAGTGTGTAATTCACGCTTGTTATATATTTTTTCCCACCGTGCTATATCCTACTACAGATTTATAACATAATGTTATGTGTCATAATCATCTAATATCCCTCACAAATTAAAATAAAGTTAGTACTATAATTAAATACATATATGTATAGTACAGTAAACCATGTGTAAAAACTAGTAAATTAGGCCCTCAGTCAGAACGCTGCTACAAGGGAACTAGCTGTGGCTTTGTCGCCTTCGTGAAACTAACAGCAGAGACAATGTGATAGCTTTTGAAACAACAGAGTAAAAATTATTTAAAACATTATGCATTAATGATGATATTTTTGCTGTAAAAGTTAACAAATTGTTTATTTATATTTTCTTTATACATTACATGGCCAAAGGGATGTGGACACCTGAGCATCACACCCATATGTGGCTGTTGAAAATCCCATTCCAAACCCATGGACATTAAATATTGAGTTGTTCCCCCTTTGCTACTATAACAGCCTCCTCCTTCTGGGAAGGCTTCCCACCAGATTTTGGAGCACAGCTGTAGGATTTTGTGCCCATTCAGCCACAGGAGTATCTGAGGTCTGGCAAGAAGGCCTGGCTTGTGGTCGGCATCCCAGTTCATCCCAAAGGTGTTCAGTGGGGTTGAGGTCAGGGCTGCTCAATTTCTTCCACACCAACCTGGGCAAAACGTGCGTTTATGGAGCTCACTTTGTGCCTGGAGGGGCACAGCCATGCTTGAGCAGGAAAGGAATTTCCCCAAACTGTGGTCACAAAGCTGGGAGCACAGAATTGTTTAGAATGTGTTTCATGCTGTGTTAGTGCAGCGGAAACAGTTCAGCTCATTCATTTGAAGGGCTGTCCATATACTTTTGGCTATATAGTGCATTATTGTTAAAATAGGTTTTTGAATATTTATGATTTTGTAAATTGCCAAATCCATAAAATTGAGGACCGCTACATCGATGATGGACTGTAATTTATTGACTTTCTCTGTTTTTGTAGACTTAACTGTGCATGCACTTTGTGGGAGATTATAATTTGCCATCCTATTTTGTCTTATGTCAGGTATGAGGCAGATCCATGCTTTGACCATCCAGGCCAACTATGAACTGCGCATAGACCTTGAGGACTTTGAGAACAGCACGGCCTTCGCACAGTATGGAACCTTTGGAGTGGGGCTGTTCTCTGTGGATCCGGACGATGATGGATACCCGCTCACCATTGCTGACTATTCCGGAACTGCAGGTCTAGTATAGCAAGCTTTCTACCTATTATCAGATCAGTTTCAAAGCAGATTAATATTTATCAGCGCAATATAATTGTTCACTGCTTCTTTTTTACACTTGTAGTCAAGTTAAATGGGTATGGTTAACATTATACTATGCTTTGGAAATTCAGAATTACAAAGTAATGCAAAAACATTTTTAATCAAAACCAGAACGGCTGAATTAAAGGTTTCACATGCTAAGAGATTACTTCCTGCTGACATTACCATAAGCTGAAAAAGTTAAATAAATTGATCACTTATCAGAATATTATTAGGTGTTCATATTCTGAGCCTTGAACTCGATATTTGGTGGAAGTACAGTTATGGTCTTAGGGAGAAGTGTCTTTGAACTTTGCAGATCTGCTTCGGCCCGCTCGGCTGAGGAGATTTCCTCTGGCTCTCTTAGGCTGCTTGAGTACTCCTTTCAGACAGCAGTTTTCAAATCTATCTGCAGATTCTCTGTGGAATGTAAGTTAGGACTTTGACTGGGCCACTCAAGGACATCCTTTATTCACTTCAGACAGGTGAAACATAGCTAAGTCTAGCTCTGCACAGGAGGCATCTCCTTGCAAAGGGGACAAACCTCCCATCAGGCAGGGTCAAATAACCAATAAAAAACAGGTGAGCTGGTGGGTGAAATAAAATTAAAAGCAAGAACTCAGGATATTGAGACAAGGTTTTGTTGCAGAGTTTACATTTATCCACAGGTGATAAGTGCGACCATTTAATGGTAAGCTTGAAACCAGTGTTCATTTTTTATTTCGGTATTTGCTCTGAATTGAAAAGAATATTCATTAACATTAATGAATAAACAGTAACATTCATGACTCAGTTCTTGAAGTTAATGTGTTAGAAGCAGGAAAAATGGCATAAGGAACTGAGCGACTTAGACAAGGGCCAAATTGTAATGGCTGGATGACTGGGTCAGAGCATCTCTAAAATGCCGGTCTTATAGGCTGTGGGGTTTTCTGGCACGCAGTGGTTAGTACCTACAGCACCAAAAGTGGACCAAGGAAGGACAACCGGTGAACTGGCAACAAGGTCATGGACACCCAAGGCTCATTAATGCACGTGGGGAGCGAAGGCTAGCCTGTCTGGTCTAAATCCACATAAGAGCCACTGTAGCACAAATTGCTGTAAACTGAAAATGTTGGCCATGATAGAAAGGTGTCGGTGTATCACGGTTTGCTGCGTATGGGGCTGCGTTGCCTCGGACCAGTCAGAGTGGCCATGCTGACCCCTGTCCACCACTGAAAGTGCCTGCAGTGGCACATGGGCATCAGAACTGAACTATAGAGCAATGGAAGAAGGTAGGCTGGTCTGACGAATCACGTTTTCTTTTAGATCACGTGGACGGCCAGGTGCGTGTGTGTTGTTCACCTGGGAAAGAGAGGGCAGCAGGATGCACTATGGGAAGAAGGCAGTGTGATGCTCTGGGCAATGTTCTCCTGGGAAACCTTGGGTCCTGGCATTTATGTGGATGTTACTTTGACACGTACCACCTACCTAAATATTGTTGCCAACCACATACACCCCTTTATGGCAACGGTGTTCCCTGATGGCAGTGGCCCTGCCACACTGCAAAAATTGTTCAGGAATGATTTGAGGAACATGAGAAAGAGTTTAAGGTGTTGTCTTGACCTCCAAATTCCCCCGATCTCAGTCCATTCAAGCATTTGTGGGATGTGTTGGAAAAACAAGTCTGATCCATGGAGGCTCCACCAACTTATAAGGCTTAAAGGATCTGCTGCTAACGTCTTGGTGCCAGATACCACAGGACACCTTCAGAGGTCTTGTGGGGTCCATGCTTTTATGGGTCAGAGCTGTTTTGGCGGCACAAGAGAGACCTACACAATATTAGGCAGATGGTTTTAATGTTGCAGCTAATCTCTGTATTAATAGCTTCTGTCTTCCTTTTTACACCAAAAATGAATATCATGATTTTGTCTTAATGCAATGATCCAATTACTTGGCTTTTTTTTTTTTTTTTTTTTTTTTACAGTTTTAGGCTTGTGATATTGTTATGATGACATTAAAATGAACAAAATAAATTTGATGCCAGCTTGCCATTTTACCCTTACTCTTCATATTAGTACTGTACTGCAAAACATCTGTTTTCTAATTTTCCAGAATTACTGGAAAATCGCCAGCTCATGTCCATGAATCCCAGGAACCCTTGTAGATGCAATTAGTTCTATTTATATTCAAAACATTAATAAATTCTGTTTGACAGTAACCTATACTTGTACGTGCTGTTTGGGAGACAGTAATTTGTGTCAGTGTAGCAAAGGAGACATATTGTGTGGTCTTGTGTAGTGTGACCTGCAGTATATGTGCAACAGTCCTTTAACAGAACCAGCATCCTTCATATAGAGGCACTGGTCTTGATTTTAACCACTGAGGCAGAAAAGTGGTGACTTGCATCACAAAAGTAGGGGCTTGCTTTGACAGTGAGGGTTATGAGGATGGAGTAGGACTCAAGTATGGAGGTGAAAATATACTGATTATAAAACATAACTTTGCATGACCTCATTTTAATTGATATCCGCTGAAATACATATTGAAATAAATACTGGAGCTGGACATCTGATCATAACTTTATTTGTGCTAATCCAGCTGCTATGTGAGAGTCTGTGAAGGCTTAATATTACAGCTGTGCCTCAGTGTATTCACAGGTTTGCGTCTGTAAACACGCAGATAAAAGTATGAAACCAAACTATAATGAATTAAGATTTTGTTTATTTAATGCCGTATCCCAGAGAATAAAGCAGCGTCCAAGACATTAAACAGATTTTTGTGGAGATGACTTCAATCAGCATTTTAAAAACAGCCTGAATTTAAACATGCTGGTCACTGCAGTATTTGAAACCCTCTGCCTGAAATTCCTTAAGTTCTTTGTAGAAACAGCAACACCACCCAGTTACCATCCTCCTTCCTGGCACCTGATTGATAGCCGCTGTTATCCCTCTACTGCTTCTGTATTCACCACATTAACCTGCAGTTCCAAATCATAGCTTATGCATCAAATGCCCCTTCATTTTTCAGAAAATGTTACCATCTGTCTAAGAATCATAAGCAAGCCTTTCAGAATTGCCACTGCTAACCAACTCTCCGACTTTCAGTGATGTCCAAGTATTAACCATCATTATAATGATGATCTGGCTGAGAATGAGCAACAGAAGGATTCCATATTTGTGGGCTGCGTAACAAAGATGGACACTGCAATTCTGGGTTCCTGGGGTTGCTTTCATCTTGCATCTCATAACCATTTATGAATACCTGTCATCATCCGGGTGGTGAATGATTCCATGCGTCACCTTATTTCTGGTAGTCGGGTCTTGTGACATCAGGTGATTTTGTAAAACGCAGTATATTTTGTAAATTCGCTACATGCATCTGTGACAGTGTTATCAGTAAGTTATTTGTTTAACCTAGCAAAACACACTGATTCCACTGACCCACAACCATCTATTTCTGTAGATCTCAAATGCATTTTCTTGGTCAGCTCGGAAATAAGGTAATCTTTTATAAGGGCTAAAATAAACCAAAGTTTGAAATATAAAAGAACTCACGTGTGACATATCCTGCGAGTGTGCAAGTGCCATTTTAGTGGCTGCCTGCGGGATCCAAGTCCATGTCACCAACATTACGTGTTGTGCACAGACATCCAAGAAGAAGTCATCAGCAAAGTCATGAGAGGCACGAATTATCCAGTCATCTGACAAAAGAGTCAGTCGCAACTGAGTAATGTTCAAATACACACACAGATACATTCATACAAAGAGTCAACCAGTTGCATTCACTTTATTGCATTTGCATTTATTTGATAGGCCTGTCATTCATTGCGGGGCGTGTAGAGAAAATTCTGCCTCTCTTAATACATTTTGAGTTCTGCAGTTTGCAGCCATAATTCAGAATCAATCCATTCTGATTTCTCTCATAACTTTGCTGATGACCTACTAAAGTGGTGCTACACTGAGATGATGGGATTGGATGACAATTCCTGTGAATATATAATGTTTTTGTAATGGAACTACTAAATGATGAAACAAAAGTTATGTTTAGGATCATAATATGTATTTTTCTCTCCCTTGACTACACAATAAATAAATACATAAATCAGTGTCAGCAAACCCATGCAGGCATGAAGTCAATCTTGCCAAAATATTCTTTTTCAATTGCTTTGCATAAACAGTTTCTAAGTTGAAAAACATTGTCATTCCAGAAGCAAAATGATAAATAATTCAATACATTAATGCTGTCATCTGAATTGTCAGTCAAAAGTTGAAAGCACTACAAAACACAGCATTGACTACAATCTGTAAATGCATCATGAGTGCTAAAGTGTCTCTGTTGCTCTTGTTTAACTTGAAGCAGGATGGCTAGACAGTTTTTATGTATATATATATATAAAAAAAATAAAATATATATAGCTACAACCCCTTTAGGGTCAAAGGAGGAACCACACATAAATGGGAAAATGGGTTTTTAATGGTTTACCATTCAAAAGACAGTGTGAACCAAAGCAGAGGTATTTGAGGAAAGGTTTTGTTGTGAGAAAGATTTGTGATTTATAATGGCGATGTGCTCAAAGGTGTCACAAGTGAAAACAAACTATCCTACTGTATGTGAACCAAAGACCAACTCTTTATCTTAAGCCCGGAAATAAGAAGGCAAAGCCAAAACAAAGTCTTCTGTGCCTGGCTGACTACACTAAGCCACAAACAAAACACACGAAGAGGAATAGGACACCACTCTCTCTATACAAAACATGCAAAAGAATACAAGAACACACCAATGGAAACAAATCACACTAACCTACTCACTGCTATCATAAGGCCAAGACTACTGAAATCACACTCCTCCTCTCTTCTCTTCTTCTATGGGGTACTTTATAGGCACAGACCACCCAGCTGAGGTCAGCAGGCACAGGTGATGTCAATCTAGAGTGCCCACAGGACTCATTGGAAAACAGGGAATCAACACCAACACACAGCCTAATCCTGGGATGTTACATTATTTATATGTACTGTATATTTGTACATATATGTATATAATATCATTTAATGTAATATCATTTATATATGTGTGTGTATATATATTATATATATATATATATATATATATATATATATATATATATATATATATATATATATATATATATATATTTTTTGTGTGTATGTATATACATACATGCCATTAGGTCCACAGCTTCCAGGTTGTCATATGCCTTTCTCACTCAAGTCTGTGTCTGTGTGTTAGAAGATGCAGAAGATACAGCATAAATTGTACTCCCAAAAAGGAAATTTGCTTTCTGTGGGATTGCGTTATGCAAGTTGTTTGTGAGGAGTAGTGCAAATGTACTAAGAAAGCGAGGTTAAAAGGTGCTTTTGCTGTTATTTCCATATTGACCAGAATACATATCTCTTGAAATGACAGAAAATGACAGAGGCAGGCCGATGTCTTCCTGCAGCTTTGAGATACTTTTTCCATTTTTTGGACTGAAGTAGTTCCTGACTGCTGGCTGCCTTTTCAAGTCCAGAGATCTATGCATTTATGTGGTCAGCCGGCTGTGCTCATTCAATCCAGTTCCCCCACATCCAGCTTCAGCAAGGAGGGTTTTCATGATGCTGAGAGAAGGGAGGATTGAGACAGATTTCTGCCTTGTAGGCACAAGCACAATTCAGTCATGTTCTTCTTTTTAATATCAAGCACATTAAAAACTTAAAGCCACATCAAAGTCGCTACTGTAAATCGACTTTAAACTTTTTGATTCATGTCATGGGTTATCACCTTGGGTTTTTTTTGTTGTAAAACATTTGATTACTTTGAAAATTTGATCAAATTTACAAATGTATTACCTGCCGTCTCTCAGTCAACTATCCTTTGAAGTTTCTTCTTTATAGTTATTGGTGTTAAGAATAAACCAAATTTCAACAGAGGAATACGTACTTTTGGATGTTGCAATCTGTTGTAATTTCATTAGATTTCGTCAGTAATCTCCTCACCCTATTAATCTGGCAGCGTTATAGGTCAATCAATATATATTTTCATTCAGGGCCATAAACAACACTGCTTATGTGAATTAAGGCTCATTCACAGTCCACAGAGATTTTAAATTCATGAAAATCAATTTACTGTCAGTTTTAGTTTACATCAGTTACTGTCAGTGCCTATTAGGAACTTTACAAAGAAGGCAGCATTAAAATATGAGGAAATAGGCAGTGTACTTGTTAAAGATATTGGACTACTAACATAAAGCTTGCCAGTTTGAACTTTAGGAAGGCCCTGGAGAAGTACTGTTGAGCTGTGTACTTAAATTGTTGAAGTGAAACACTCGATGGTATTAACCGGAAAGTAGAAAGTCAGTTCACATAAATGTGCCAGGAAAGCATTATAATACCAATGGATTTTTTTTTTCTTCATGGCATTAAGAGGCTTTGAGACTTGCCACACAGAAAGTGAAAAATAAAAAATAGTGACTGGTAAATATTATTCAGCCACTATAGCCTGTGGACCAAAAAGATCAATTTCAGCCCTGCTGCTTATAAGTTATTTAGTCCAATGTCCACAACACTTATTGCAGCCAAATCAGTAAGCTTACTAATGTCACATTCACTACATCCAGCAGAATACAAATTCACCAAAGACAAGAGCCTGCTATTGGAGACTGTTCACAAAGAAATGTTGGTTAAAGGGCTTTACAATGTCTGAAGTAGGATATGTTCAAATGGTAAATAAAATTTATCATATTATCATACTAACTTCCATATAGCTTTATTATAGGAATGAACTCAACAACAGTAAAAATTTAGTTGTCAGTACTTTTGTGGTTTACATACAACTAAATTTTAAGGTTTGATGTTTACTTTGTCATTCTGCACTTATACAAGATTCACAAGAGAGAATAAAATATAGTTCCTATTGCACCATGATCCAAAAAGCACAAAACAAATAGCATAATGACAGTCAAACACATGGACAAATGAACAGATAGAGGTTGAGTAGGTAATTAAAGAGGTTAATGCAAAGTCAGTAGTGATGGTCATAATGGTGCTACAGTGGTTTTGGCCTGGTGGTGTTGACCTGCAAGCTGAGGTACAATGGAGGAGGTGAGGAGGTACCTGGTGCTAATGCAAGCTTTCCTGACACACTTCTTGATATAGGTGGTCTAGATGGCGGACAGCATAGTTGTGATAATGGACCGGGTGGCCTTCACTACATGGTGTAGAGTTCTCCAGTTAGACACAGTGCAAATTATAATGCAGGAATTCGGGATCCTTTGTATGGTAAATCTGTAGAAGCGGATGAGGATAGAGTACAAGTCAAGTGTTTTTCACCCTCTTTATGAAGTGGTGATACTGTTGTGCTTTTTTCATCAGGTGGTTTGTGTTGTGGTTCCAGGAGAGGTTCTTGTGCTATCCCAGGAACTTAAAGCTGTGCACCAGCTATACTGCTGAACTACCAATGTACATAGTAGTCTGAACAGCTCGAATTCTTGTGAAGTCAAGACACATCTCTTTGGTCTTGATGACACTGAGAGACAAATTGCTGTCCTTGCACCCGGTTACAACCGCTTCACCTTCCCTTGGTAGGTTGATTCATTGTTGCTAGGGAGGAGGACCGCAACTGTGGTGTCGTCAGCATACTTGATGACATGGTTGCCTCTGTGTTTGGCAACACAGCCGTGGCTTTAGAGGACAAACAGCAGTGGGTTGAGCGCACAGCTTTGTGGTGTACTAGGGTTCCAGATGATGTTGTGGGACATACTTTCATGGATCGGTGCCCTCTGTGGGAGGATGGTGAATGCTGAAATGAAGTCAATGAACAGCATTCTAACATAACAGCTTTTACGATAGCCATACTCTTGTGGGTCTAGTGTGGAGAGTGGGATGCAAGCCTTGCTGTATGACATGACCAGTCTCTTAAAACATTTTACAATGACTGGGGTGAGTGTGATGAAACAATAGTCTGTGAGGCAGAATACCAGTGATTTCTTGGGGACAGGGGTGATGATGGTGGATCTGAAGCACTTGGGAACAATAACCTGAACCAGCGAGGTGTTAAAGTTAGGCACTAATGTCACTTATTTAGCACGCAGATGGGGCCACCATCGGGGCCTGCAGCTTTTCATGCATTAACTGTTGTCAGGATTCTCCTCACATCAGCCGGGGACATAGAGAGTACCTGGTTGCCAGGGGAAGGCACTGATTTCTTGGCTGGGATGGTGTTAAGGGCCTCAAACCAGCTGCTGTTCTTTTCCTTGTAGTTGGTGATGGTCTGTGTGCCTTTAAGTTGAATCTCACTCATAAAAGCTACTTACTGTAGCTTCTAAAGCAAGGAAAGCGGTGGAAGAGGTCTACCGAATTCTCTCCATTTGGTGGGGTGTAAACACAGAGAGAGCATGCAAAATGCATGACCCTTGAGCTTGACTCAGAAGCTGTAAGGCCCCGGCTTTACTTGTCACGCCGCAGTGTCTCTGATATGATACGCACAGAAGTCTAATATTTAGTACTCACTCGAACATGTCAGGACTTCCAACATGTCACTCTTCTGAAAAATTGACTTGGTGGTGATGATATGGCCTAAAAATTATTGGTAACACTGAAATCTGAATACAGAATGGCTGTTTTATGCAGCTTTTTTCCTCTTTACAGCTATTATTTCCATTTTAAACATTTGTAATTTAACTAAGTACATAAGCTTTACAGACATGATAATGAGACCATATAAGTATTTATAGTAACAGTAATTGCACATAGCTGTTTGTTACTGTACAGTTGTGAGCATGACATTACATTTTGGCCGCTGTTTTTTACTGTTGTATCTACTGTTACTGTTGTGTTTAAATTACAGCTCTAAAAGCCTTTCCAGTCAGGCTGCTGCTGTAGTGAAAAGCATTGAAAATGACTGTCGTCATTCTTACTGTCCATATACCAACTGTTAAAAACGTCTGTACTGTGTATTGGGGAATTTCCCCCTAATAGAGAATAAATTCTTCATCTTGAGATTTACGTTATAGTCTAAGACTGTAACAAATCACACTCAACCCTGCCTGCCATCTTGGGCTATTGGCTGTTTCTGGGGCTACCACATAAACACATACATGCACACACACACAGACACACGCAGTAGACCTATTAAGTTCACCTCTCTTTGACAGTACAGTACACATTGCTTGTGATTGGCAGTGGACCTTTCCATATATTATATGACAGATTTGTATTCTGATATTTTGCACGCCATCCACAATTTAGTTTTTGATGATTATTGATGTGATTTTTCAGAAAAAACCTTTCAAAACATCAAATCAGCAGGCACTTGTTTACTACCTAGTAAAAATATTTAGAAGTTAAAAATGTATATAGATATATTTATGTCTTGAATGGATGTAAAGGGATGTGGCTCTCTATTTAGATTGTTTCCTCCCAGATATTTGAATAGTCTTATTCATTAGTATCAGATTTTTTTTTTTTTGATAAATATATGTATTTTTCACCAAGATTGTGTCTTAAAAGGTAATTTACTTACTATCCTATCTACTCTATTTATTTGTTGGAGGGGGTTTCATTTCTGTATCTGTTGATTCAACAACTCATTTATAAAATTGCCATAAAGACTAAGAGCATATTTAATAAAGTATTAAATAGCAAAGATGTTCTATATTAGAGGCAAAATTTGTTTTTCTGGTTTGATCAAATACTGCCAATGTAACTGATGTGTGTGAAAGAGCTTTTAGAAGTGCCTGAAGCAAACTAGTTTTCTAAGGGAAGAATACAGCCCAAGGGGCAAATATTTCAAATTTCAGGAGAAATGTCTGCTTGGCTAAATCTGGGTGAGATTTTTTTACTACTTACAAGTGAAAATTGTAAAATTGTGAATTAAAATTTGCATGGACAGGATGTACAGTATGATTAGTTTATTAATAATGTATTATCATAGTCATAAAAAGTCACCACAACCAATCACAAAGAATGATTGTGAATAATTTTACTTTTTAGAAAAAGCTAAAACATTCAACGCTGTAGAACTGTCCAAGTAAAGGAATAAAAACTCTAAAAGTTATTTTATGTCATTGATGTTTAGGGATTATGGTAGATTAAGTAATAGGGTACATAGGAAGCCCATATATTTATAATAAATTATACTGCAAATGTAGCACAGTCTTACTAAATAACTAAATTGAAATAAAGCACCAGTAAGGTCTGTGATAGAAGTGTGTCAGGAGTCAAGGTTCATTTGTCATGGGTGAACAACACAGCATAGCAGTTTCATAATCCGGGCATCCTCAGTAATATAAATATGTAAATGTATAAATAAGGTACAAGAAATAAATACGGTACAAAAACAAATAAATGAATAAATAAATAAATAAATAAATAATAAGGAGAGTAAATAAATAAAAATAGGGTATGAAGATATATATGGGGCAGAGGGGGGAGGGAATTTGTTATATTAATATTGAATATTAGCACAACATCAAAGGTAATAGCCTAAGTGTAATAAGATATGTACAGAAGCGTTTCTATGGAGTAGGACTTAAGTATGGACTTTACGTTACCTCATTTTAATAGATATGCACTGAAATTTGTACTGAAATAAAAATGGGCTGGACGTCTGATCACAACTTTATTTGCACTAATCTAGCTGCTATGTGAGAGTCTGTGAAGGCTTAATATTGCAGCTGTGCCTTAGTGTATTCACAGGTTTGCTTCTGTAAAAACACAGATAAAAATTTGAAACCAAACTATAATGAATTAAAAATTCCTAACAATGGAAATGACTTTAATCCAGCCTTAAGTTTAGTTCTTTTTTAAATTAATAAAAGATAATAAAATGAAAGGACCTGTGATGGACTGGTGTACCTCCACAGGGTACCCCGCATAACAAAAAGGATTGTGTTTTTAAAGTCTTGTAGCCTGCATTGTAAGCGAGGGGAAATGATCTAACACTGGTTCTGCACTGATTGTGTTCTGTTTCTGCTTGTTTGTACGCATGAAAGTCATTGACTGTGGACCAGCTTTAGGGCAAGAAGAAGGCTACAGCACACAAGTTTGTCCTAAGTAAGAGGGGCACCATATTCCAAGGAGACCCATGCTTGTTCTTCCTTATAGGTGCAAAAACAAGGCCCTTCATAGGACTTTTTTGATTTGACTTTTTTCTAGCTTTCCTTCAGATATTCAGGAATTTAATCAGCACTGTGAGAAATTCTTTGTCTAAGAGCAAAGTAGTTCTGAAGAATACTGCTCATAAAGGCTATAAGAATGAAAGAATGGAATAGGAGACCCACTCTCCACCAAAGGAAATCCTGGGACTGACAGGAGGTGGCAAGGTGTCTCCTGAAAGTCTTATGACAGATTTATATGAGCTCTTACAGTGTACTTCTTGGATAAAATGTCAAACACTTACATTTACATGAAACTGCCATATGTCAGGCTCATATATGGAAAACCATCTCATATACGTCCACAGACAGATCTCACTAGTGGAGAAGGTTATGAAGGGCAGCAAATTTTTTTTTTCAGTTCCTAAAGGAGACCTCCATGTATTCCAATATTTAACAGACTGGAGACAGTAAAGTAGATGGAAAACATAACAGATGATAATGCTTTGTATGTTAAAAACATAAACCTCATAGAATACCATGCTCACTTTTGCTCAAAGTAAAATGCACCTGAAAGTGTCAAACATGAGCAGAACTCATTCAGAATGTTTCTTGCTTTTTCTTATTTATTAAAGAAACCAATATTAATATATTGTTTAAAAAAAAAGTTTTAAGCCTCCTCAAATTGACTGTATGGAATTACTGTAATATAAAACGGGCCATTTATAGTATAAATGTCAGAGCTAACTTTCCTTTTAACATTCATGTTTGTGCTGCTCTCGCAACCAGTATTGACAGTTTTCCGCCTGTGGTTTGTCAAGTCTGAATAAAATAAGCAATTAGGAAAAAGAAAAAAAAAAGCTGAAAGCGTCTTGAACGGCAGCTTGGGAAATAACAGCATGTTCCTGCCAACAGTCAAATCCTCTGTGGAACCACTGCCCTTCGCGCAAACCCACATGTTGGTGAGATGAGATTAAATTAGCACTGCTGGAGCATTATTTCCAAGGGACATATATCACTAGGCCTAATAAGGGCACATTATATACCAGCCCACTTGTTCTCACATGGTACAGACCCCCACATCCCTCCACCTCCTCCATACAGGACCCCAGGCTCGCTCCCACGTTGTCTGCATGTTCTCCTGCCCCCTGCCAACCCTCCTTCTCTTCAAACTGAAGCATAATGCTATAAATCACATTTTCTCCCTGTGCTGGACCGTCTTTTCTTTCCCATTTTGGACATATTTGAGCAGGACTGTGATAAAATTGCATTTTCCCATCTTATAACCCAACCAGTTTGCTAACAGTGTTTGTTGTCCTCCCCCTCTGGACATTATGGCTGTCAGAGAAAAGGAGATGCTGGAACAGATTGTGAGGTTCAGAGGATTACGGAGCAGAGATGTGTGACTTAAGAGTGTGGGATTCTTAACTGTAAGTGGGGTGGGAGGGATGTTACATGTGATGCACCCACACCAACATGCAGGCTATCCAAACCTCAGCATGCATATAAAATTATGGTAGCAGCATCGGAGTTGAGAAGGTCACACTTTTGCCTTCTAGGTCTTGAGTTTGAACCTGGCTGCAGCTCTGCTGATGTGGAGTTTGAGTACATTTCCTCATGGTGCTTTAGTTTTATTCCACATTCCTAATCACTTCTGCAGGAACCCGTCTCTAAGTTGCTCTTTGTGTATACATATGAGTGCTCTGCAGTGATTTGGTATCCAGGACTCACTGTGTACTTTCGCAAAACTGGCTTAAAATCACCCTGGCCCTAACTGGATAAATAGTTACTGTGTAGAACCCATTTTCCAAAAATTTAGTTGGATGTAACTAATTTGTTTAGGGGACACATTCGTACAAAGAATCTGAATCTTTTTATTTCAGCCATTTCTGTGGGGGCATACTTAAGGTCCAATATCTCATTTGTTTCGGTACTGCTTTCAGATGTTTTTAGTTGTTATGTGAATCTCTCCTTTCTTTGTGCGTGCGTGTGTGTGTGTGTGTATGTGTGTGTGTGTGTGCGTGGATGTGTGTAGGCGACTCTTTGCTGAAACACAACGGGATGAAGTTCACAACAAAGGACCAGGACAACGACCACTCGGAGAACAACTGCGCCTCCTTCTACCATGGCGCCTGGTGGTACCGCAACTGTCACACCTCCAACCTCAATGGACAGTACCTGAGGGGCCAGCATACCTCATATGCCGATGGTATTGAGTGGTCTTCCTGGACGGGCTGGCAGTATTCGCTGAAGTTCACCGAAATGAAGATACGGCCAACCAGAGAAGACAACAAGTGATATGAGGGGAAGCAAAACTACCCAAGCGATGGATGAAAAAATGCTGGCTGCTAGCTCATAGCCAGTTAAGACCTTTTCCCTATTAAACACAACCTTTTTATTTGGCTTAGTATTTCTTTCGTTTACTGTGGAACTGACATTGTCTCCAAAACGTTATCCTTTACTAGCTGTGTGGTCCTCTTCAACGAATCCCTTGATAAATCAGTAGTGTGTGAACTAATGTCTGCAGGCCTTTATAGAGGTATGTGTTACTGCTGAGCTCCTTCAGCATCATCAGTCACTGGCGCTAGCAATTGTTTCTGCTTATATTATTGACAAAGGCGTGATTCAGAAATGATAGGTATGCTCGTGAGTTTAACAAAAACAAATGCTTGTCAGGAAAGTTTATATATTTTCTTGTAAGGTTTTAAAGTTTTGAGCCGCAGTTAGATGGCTACAGGAGTTGGTCATACAGCTGAAGCCGAAATAGGTCCCAGTGAGGGTGGATCATTTTGAGCCTGTGCAGGAGATATGCAGATGAGACACGGTAGAGGGAGGCTCAGTTATCCCCACGCATGCTCTTTGGATGGAGTATCGTGCCCAGGACAGGGGAACATCAATCCCTGCCCCATCTGTGCAGTGGGTATCAACAGGAGTTTCGAGTTGAGAAGTATTAATCAGTATAAACAGCAGACGAGATGTAAGGCTGTCAAAGGACTGTGATCACATTAGCTTCACATCGGTCATTTAAAGAGCTCATCAGCCACTTTTCCCAAGCGTTCCCAACGTTTGGTTCTCAGCCATGCCCCAGTGACAGCAACAGATGGTACCACTGAAGTGTTAGATCCATCCTTAATCGTGTAGCTGGTCAGAAGGGGGGGGGGGGTCATGCTCTGGGTTTTCCGGGCTCATTCACTTTCAATTCCCATAGCAAAGGCAGACCTACACGATAACATCAATTCAATTACACCTGAAGAGTGCTGTGCTCAAAAGTTGAAGATCAAATGTCACTGAAGATGGTGTCCATCCAGCATGAATCCTTGCACTTGACAACACACACATACGCACACACACGTGCACAAAACCTCATGTCTAGTGACACCAGGAAGTGGTACGGACGTAGAAAATAAAGGAAATTTATTTCCCCTCTAATTATTTTTGGGGATATTTCCTTCCAGGTTTCTGATTCTGCTATCGTGTTTCCTAGTAAATACAATGTAACGTAAGCATTTAAGCTGATAGAGAGCTCCTATCTGCACATGAACATTTTCTGAGGCCCTTAGGTCATTCTAGGATCCAGCAAGCTGTCTACTTCTGCGCACGATTGCTAGTTCATGCTATAATTTCCATCTACACCACACAAAGAAAGGAATGAAACAGTCACGTTTGACTGTCAACTTTCTGGAGCCTATAAAATGTTTGCCTCAATAATCTGTACTGTTCGAGGACCCCCAAGGCAGGAAAAAACTTCCGGACCTGTAAGTACCACGAAGTGCGCTCCTTCACCCAAACGTTCCCATAAATCTGCCCAGTTTTCAACCTGTATATCATAAGTTGTTGCATCATGAGACACGTTGGGTGTAAAATCTCCCTGATGCCAACTGATCCAACACTACAGGATGCCCAATCCCACCCGGTCAGGGCTGATGAATTGGGCCGACCGGACAGCACACACTCAGCGGTCCTTACAACTGCAAGATGGGCGACATTAATCAGATGTGGATTTCACACACCGTGTCCCTATTTGAAAAATGAACATGACAATGGCACCTGGATACATGAATATGAAGGACAAGGAGTGAATTATATATTTTGTATGATGTACTCCAATAATGTGAGCTGTGTGTTTTCATTCCTTTTTGACAAATAATGTATACACATGAGTTTTGTTGTTTTACTAGAGTAGTTCTGAGTGGTCGGTCTCCTTAAAAGGGCTGGCTTTGCTTGCAACTTTTTGGTTTTACGAAAAGGAACTCAAAATACAGCGTACATCACAGAGACATTAAAAGGATTTCTAGTGTGTTTCTGTACACCATTTAAAAAGAGATATTTCAATAATTTATTGTAAAAGATGGACTTGGGCAATTAGATATATTTTTTGAATCTGTATCTACTGTATGATTTGAACAGTTTTGATGTACTAAAAGCTTTAAAAAAAACTGTATATTTACTGTATAAAATGTGTGTTTTAGAGATTTTGAGCATGTCTGCTGTTACAAAAGAGCACAACTGGTATTCAAGCACACCGACCTTAAGAAAAGTCCAAATACGAGTTTCAGTATTATGCCCAGTTATTTAATGCTTCTTTATTTGTATTTAGTTGGATGCTAGGTAGAGGTTCAGTTCCGTGGATCTATTTTGACAAATCGGTGTAAAAGTCATGTGAGTTATGTGTTTGCAAGAAGTTTGGGAGAAGTCAGTGTTTGTTGAGGCCCAAGGCCCAAGAGCACTGGGATAATAAAATTCGCTTTATCACAACAAAACAATTACGAAGAACACACACAAGTCAAACATATGCAGTACTGCAGACATGGCTCAAGTTTACAACCAATTCAAGTACAGAATCATAATAACACACTGACCCGTGTAACTGTGAAAAAGGACTTTCAGTCTCATTCACATGTCTGTTTTAGTCAATAGTAAGAAAGCTAAGGTTTTCATTTGTGCACATATAAATGTTTTCATTGTGACTTGGTTCATAATAAATGAGGGCAAGTATGTGGGTGAGTATCTGAGGAAAGGCGGTTTTGCTGAACAAGGTGTGTTTCCGTGAAGTGTGTATGTTTGTGCAATACGAGTGCATATGAATTGGTGACAATGAAAAATTTTGGGAGTTACTGGACTCATCTCCTGATAAGAGGGGGGAAACAATTGAAATTATTATTATTATTATTATTATTATTATTATTATTATTATTATTATTATTATTATTATTATGTTGACGGCCATCCACTGAAATCTAACGGGCTGCTTATATGACTTCCTCCTTCTTAAAAAGCTCCTTCAACACAGCTGCCCATGGGGACTCAGGAGGACCTTCTTTTGCAAGGCTTCGAGGAACATTTTCTTTACTTGTGTTTCTTTAAAAGCTTAGCAAAAAAAAAAGTGTATTTTAAAAAACCAGAAAGAGCTAGCATGAAAGAGCACAGAAAACAAAACAAAAAAACTGCTCAACTTTTTATGATAACATTTCTCAGAGCAACAATTCAGAGTGAAACAGTTGTCATCGATATACAGTATAGATTTTGAGTCATAATGAACTCCTGACTTGCCAAATTGTCACATAAGTCATTTGCCGAATCTTGATACCGTGTTTTAATGTTCTTGTTCACATTTAATAAATATTCCCATTTTGTAAGTGAGTCGTCTCCACGTGTCCTCCCTTTGTTTCTCAGCCGCGGTTCTCCACATTCTTAATGTTTAGTTACCCAACAACCATATGCTGCTTAACCCAAGGTGGACATGGTGTCAGCCAACATAAACTTTGGCAAGATTTCTTTTTTAAAGTTGCCTGGAATCAGGCTCTATCAACTGTTAATGTAATGCATCACACAGGCAGGGCTGCTGACTAAAAATAGCAGAATACCAGAACGTCAAGGAAGAGTACTGCACATGCTGGCCTTCAGCTTTTCATAAACTGTAGTTCACAACAGTATAGGTTAGATGGTCAGTGACTATATTTGGGGGAAAGCTAGTTAAGGGGAAACTAGCACCAGATCTGACCATCTCTATATCTATGAAGCTCAGTCTGTTTGTTTCTCTATTTGTTCTTTATGTACAGCTTTGTTGTTTAAGCCACAGACTTAAAAACTGGTGCACAGGTACTCCCTGCCCTAAATTGAGTTTTTGTATAGTCAAACACAAACATACACACACAGGGTAATAAAGTTTTCTGATAAATATTTTATTGTTCCTTTCCATCTTTTCACTGGACACCAACCAGCGTGCCAGTCATTCTCAGTGTGTTTGCCTGTGCAGCAGTACTAACAATACTTCTGTGCGTAATACAACCATTTTAATTTTAAAACAGTTTGGTTGTATATAATGGGTTGTGGCTGTTTGCCGCTCCATTTTCTGACCCAGGCAGCAGCAGGGAACTCAGCCAGTTCAGCTTTAGATGACATTTTTAAAGGCATTACACAGAAAATGAATAGGCAACAGGCAGGTAGTGGTTATTTTTTCGGGAATGTTGGGCTTTATGGTCTATATTTTAATCTTGCTTGTTTCCCCAGTAGGGCTTAGTGTTTTTTGTTGTTTGGGGCCAGTGGGCTATTTTTCTTTTCATAACTGATAATTGATTTGTGCTTTGTTATCAAAGGTCCAGTGCACAAGTCTGAATGTTGTCTCAGTCTGAGTGCTCACCTGTTTGCCACAACGCTCCTTCTAGCAGTCCTGTTCCAAAATGCTGATGTCCTGTGTTTGGAAACATTCCTCTGTTTCTCACTCTCTTGAGTAAAACTCAACAACAATCTCAAACATAACTCATATCTACACCTCACGTTACTGCTTGCTGACCATAGAGGTGTCACAAGACAGATCTCTTGACAACGTAAAGTTTATCCTGAGTCTTGTACTACCTACTTTAAGGTCTCACAACTGTGTGTGACCTTCTGACCCTTAACAGTGACAGAATGCTGCTTAAAAGAAAACCTCTAATGATGCACCTGAACAACCAGAACAGAGGCCTAAAAAGGTTCCTGTCTGAATGCTTCTATTTTCCAGAATCATCTGCTAGGCACGTTCTCCCATCCGCTGATGGAGAGCATATAGAGTGCTGGAGGGACTCAGAAAATCACTCCCACCAGCTTATCTAGTGCATGACAGTAGTCTGAGTCAACAAGAATCTATTACATTATCATCTGAGAATGAGGCTTGAATGACTGCAGAAGGACCACTAGACAATGATGTTTTGTACAAAATGCAATCGAGCTCGTGTAACAGATATGCTGGAAATGTTGTAGATTAAACAAAAACCATGATTTTACACTGAATCTTTCTGAGCAGTGCTTGTGTGGGTAATTCAGCAGTGTATACAAGTGCTGTAGTGCAGTGGAAGACCATATTTGTTCTATTTTAACTTCCATCCATTAATTATCAGTAACTGTTTATCCAGCGCAGAGCCTGAAGCCTGTCAAACAGGCAAAGGGCATGAGGCAGTGCACCTCCAGAATGAGCTGCCAGGCCACTGCAAGGATCCAGCTTATGTTTCTAGTTTGTTCATTTTTATGCCATCTTATTTATAACTTTGCAACTTTATACACCTGTCAAGCTGTCAGACTCTGTGGCAAAACACAAGCTAGTGTCTTATTTCCTGTTCCTTTCCTTTATTCTTCCATGATTCACTATATTCAAAGCTTCATCAACGTGGAGACCATTCATGCAGTCTCTAATTGGACCTTCTCATAGCTGACCCGGTGCTGGCACTCTCAGTCCCGTGTACTGTTAATGCTGTCCTTAACTGTGATGGATTTTAAAAGGTGAGACTATAGCTTGCGTCAAGGCACGGGAAGTGATTCAGCAGTTCTGGCAGATGCTGCGAGCTGTCGCCACACATGGGGAGGAGAGCCGACTGAAGGCTGGTGGAGACAATTAAACGCACGGATGCTGCAGAGCACGCTGATCTGAATACAGTGTGGAGGCTGGGAATGTCAGGCAGATACAGTAATGACGGAATGCGTTTCGGAGGCAGGAGCGGGTTAATAATGAGGATGACTGGGCACCAGGAACACATAATGAGGACAATGATACAGGCAGGTGACACAAAGACAAAGGAGACAAGGGGGTCCCTTAGTCATACATTCTAGTCTGACGACCAATTGCCAGTTTTCTTCTAAATTACCATTTTAGGACAGAACGAAACGATTGCCCTCATCTCTCACATTAATGCGTGATGGAAGGGTTTATTCTAGGAAAGTTTATTCTCAAAGTTGTCACTCAGTTTCAGTTCTACTCTGGATGTCACTGTTGGGTGATCTGTGGGAATTAATCAGACATTTATTTCACGGCAAAAGGTCAACAGAAAGGAAGTTTCAGTCAGAAAAACGCACAAGCAGAGCTCAGAATGACAGAGAATGCGTGTAGAGTACAGTGGAGCACACGATGAAGCATCAGTAAACCCACCAAACATTTTAGAAATATTCACGAGTAAAAAAAAATAACTCATCATACACAAAATGTGCAGCATCATATGCTCTTGTGTAAAATTGTATATATCTATATATAGATAAAGTTTATTTTTTTTAACACATCAGTATTCAAGGGAACAGCACAGCAGTTCAGCAGATAGTGCTGGCACCCCATAACTCCTGGCCTAAGGATTTAGATATTTCAAGAACGCTTGAGGCTAGTTCCTCGGTTGACCAGCAGGGGTCCTCACAATAAGTCAACCCATGCACAGCTGAGTTCGATCAACTCATCTACGCTGCTGCTTAAGACACTCGCTCACACATCCTCAGTAATACTAGTGATTTGCTGTGCTTGTGTGTCTTAAGTTTGGTCTATTGTGCCTTCCTTCAGTCCTGGGTGTTGCCCCAGCTTCCTTGCATCTAAGTTCCCTGTTCCTAACTCTCCAGTCAAGTCATCAGGACTACTGTTTGTCATCAGCTAAGGTTACCAGGCTTTGTAGCACCTATTTGTTCTTCACAGCTCCTCTTCACTGTATGTGCAACTCCTGCAGTTGAACTCACAATCACCCATCACCTGATGGCCATAACCAGTATGGGTTTGAATCCAGCTCAGTCTGTGGGGACGCTGCATCTTCTGCTTGGTTGATTTATTTATTTATTTTTCTTTGTACTGTGATTTCCGTCAACTTTTCAAAGTTTTCAGTTGAGTTGCTGACTCTACCCAGCAAGTGTAATTGCACTGCCAGGGACTCACATCCCATCCAGGATAAACACCACCCTTTCACCCAATGGCTTTTAAAGCAAGCTCTGAGTTTCCTTGACCCTGAACTGGGTAAGCATCTCCTGAAAATGGATGTTGGCTTTTCATTATATTGTAATCTTTAAGGAAGCTATTTTTTGCTATTTCAAATATTTACTTATTTTCCTCTTGTATTTTCACACCAACGACATTCAGAAAAGTGAGTGATGCAAAAAAAGTTAACCACAAATTATTTCAAATGTGTACAGCACGAACTTATTTTGTAATGATGATGGAAATCTGTCCCCAATGAGCTGAATGATTTCTACAACGTTTGGTTCCCTCAGTGCCAACCAGGCCCTGTCTGTATCCTGAGCTGACATGAGAATCCTGGTGAGCATTAACACAAAGCTGTTGGTCCTGATGACATCCCCAGCTGTGTGCTAAAGGAGTGAGCTGATTAGTGAACTGGCAGAGATCTTCACTGACATCTTTAACATCCCCCTGACTCAGGCTGTTGTCCCCAAGTGCTTCATAAAATGGTTACATTATTACCCTGGTCCCCAAGAAATCACCTGTGTTCTGTCTCAGTGACTACTCTTCCATTGCACTCACCTCAGCCACTACGAAGTGCTTTGAGAGCTGTTATGTCATACATCAAGGTCTGGGTCCCACTCTCCCCACTAGACCCACACCAGAATGCCTATTGTCTCAACAGATCTACTGAGGATGCCATCGCTGTGCAGTAGATCTGGCCCTGACCCCTCAGGAGTGTAAAGCCAGAATGCTGTTCATTGACTTCAATTCAGCATTCGGTATCATCATCATCATCCCTCAACAGCTGGTCAGTAATCTGTCCTCACTGGATCGGTCCTCTCCGGGTCTGAACATTCCCCTGCACAACTGGATAATCTATCTGTTGGCTGAGGTCCATGAGTATCCATAGCAACATTTCCCACACCATCCGTCTGAACACCAGTGCTCTGCAAAGGTGTGTCCTCAGCCCAATGCTATATACCCTCCTATCCTATGACTGCATGGCCAAATTCATGAGCTACTACATCAAGTATGCTGATGACACCACAGTTTTGGGCCTCATCACCAACAATGAGTTGGCCCACGGAGAGGAAGTCAACGGCTTGTACCCTGGTGCAGCACTGTCAGTGCCTACAAGACCAAGGAGTTGGACAGTACATCAACTTGAGACGGATTTGTGCTGTTCCCACTCCTCTGTACATTGGTTGAGCAGTGGGGCTGGTGCACATGACAAAGAACCTCTCCTAGGACCAAAACACAAACCACCTGGGGAAGAAGGCACAACAGCATTTCCACTTTATAAGGAGATAAAAGAACTGGACTAGTATACCTCATTCTCACCAGCTTCTACAGATGTGCAACTGAGAGCATCCTGACCTCTGACATCAGTCTTATGGTAACTGCACTTGCATCTGATCAGAGAGCTCTGCAGTAGGTAGTGAAGGCTGTGGTCTATCCCACTACCTACTTACAACAAGTGAATCACTACCAGCACTACTGAGCACTACCCCACGCTGTATCATCACTACTGTTTGCTCTGATCCTTTCCATTCTTGCCTTATTTTATTAATTTGTTGACATATTTTACATGGTGTTTATTGTTTGTCTAGTTCCTTATTCATCTACTTATCCAATAAATTTTGTCTGTGCTGCCTTGTACCATCATGCTCTCCATTTACTATATTGTGCATCCGGGTGCAAGAGAATACACTTTCTTCTTTCTTGTACATCTATTTAAGGCAGAATGCATAAAAAATAAGTGAACCTTGACTAAAAACTGCACTGGCTCATAGGACAAAAGGAGTCACACCTGCTGCTTTTTTGGAATTTCAACACTTTACTCACAAGTTATGGTCAGGACCGATTTCTGCTTCTTGTTTTAGTGAAAAAGATCTCATCCCATGGACAAAAAGGGCTTAAGTAGAGATGTCATGGCATGTGTTAGGGTTGATGTCCAGCTGCGGGTTGTGTACAGCGTGGTGTGTTTGAACTGATCTCTCGTGAACTATTAATGAACTGCAATGAGCTTTGAAGACCTGTGTTCTGTCTCTCCTTGTGTGCTCCAATAACATTTTGGAAGCTGCATATCTTGCTTCTGTATGTATGATACGATACAGAGCAAACCTGGATGCCCTAGACTTGTGTAGAAGCACAATGTAGAATCTGATAAAATCCCGACTGTGAAGCACCGATATGAAACACCTATTAACTTGATGGGAAGCTAAATGTCTGAAGTAAAATCCTTCACTCCACAGTGAAAATGAGAGTGCAAAGTTTCATAGCTGAGCATAAAGTCCATGACATTTAGCACGGCAAATTCAGTGCAAAGACTGTTTGAATTTTAAACAATTATCACTGGTTGAAGTTAAAAGTATGCCGAAATATTGTGGAAGAGATGTTAGAACTACCTAGCACATTGGAAAAGGTGAAGACTCAGCTGCCAAAAGAAAACTGTCATACAAATGAATTAATCAGAAGGTCCACAAGTTACTCAGAGAACGTAGCAAAGTTTTCCTGTAGATGAATGATAAATGTGGACCAGAAAGGTAGGAGTTGGACCTGCACCGTCTGTCTAAAAAACACCCAGATCTCTCCAATATTGTAATTACATTTTTTTTGGTCGAATTCTAGATTAAAGATTAAGGTTATGCAGTTTTATAAAGGGTGAAAATTAAATTGTTTCTCTTCTTAACTTTAAATGTCTCTGGATGGTGGAAGGAAACCATAGCAGCAGGAGGAAGGTTATGTAAATATGAGGAGGAGAACCATACAAGCGCCACACGGATTCGAACCTACGCCCAAAACAGCTGAGGCTCTGTAACAGTAGCGCCACCATGCTGACCACAGAGTAACCCGCTGGCTAGAATTCAGTGAACTTTTTGACCTTTTGACCTGTGCTCTTTTTGTTTTTGGCAATGCTGAAATATGTAGAGAAAGTGGCCATCATCATTAATGTTACTTATTTTCACCTTGGGCCACTTGAGCTCAAAGTGGAAAGTAAATGTCTCACTCATTTTAAGCAAACCCCGACGGTGGAAGAAAATGCTGCTGTTGCACACTGCAATTTTTCATTTTATTGCTGTAACATTTTTAAAAGTGTGTTTAACTTAACTAAGACAAGCACAGAAATTTACTACAGGTTCAAAAATCAGATTAACAAAACGCTTCACTGAAAAGCCCAGCTATATTCAAATTTCAGTTTCCTTTTTAAAACGCATCTTTTTTTAGTCCATTTCTCTTCAAAAATTCTTTGTGTCGTATTCTTGATAAATTTATTGTTTTATATGTTATTTATTAGGGACGTATGAGATACAGCTGAAAACCACAGAACAAGCAGAATATACCATATGTTTAATGCCAGGCTTTGAAACTAATACACAATTCATATAAAATTCTACAAATAATCAGCAAAGAATTTTAAAATGGTGTTAACACCCAGCTTTCTTGTTATTTGAACTGTTTTCCTCCTTTGATGTGAAGAGCTGATATTAAAGTTGCAGTTCAGTGTTATTTATGGAATTGTTCATTATTGTGAAAATATTAATTATAGCAGCCATGCGCTATTCTCCTGTTGTGAGATTGTCATACATCTTGAACCTAATAAGATTATGCTGGTTTCCTACCACCCGCGTTGCTATAACTGTAACCTTTGGAAAACATCAGAGGTGGCCCAGGCACTGTCGCTGATGCAGCCTTTAGCTGCAAGAAAGAAAATTTATGAGTGTACAGCAACTTGCAGAAGACCTGGAAATTTTTCCTCAACCTCTTCCAAAGCTTTGCTACATGTTTTGATATGTGGTGGATTTTGCATTAAAAAGATATAAACGTGCAAAAATTATATATACTTTAAGTGGTGCAAATAAGGATACAGATGCAATACCTCTCTTTTCTGTTTTTCCAGATAGGACCAGTGAGCAACTCTACTTTTACTAAAGGTTATTTCTATAATTCATCTTAGGACAACTAAATACACATGGCGGTCCTGGATGTTTTTTCACGTCGCCTGTGTCAGCTCACCTCTTCTAGCTACTTTGAATTTTGAATTACAGTACACTTTAGTGCCTTTAGCAGCCACTGTGCTCCAGTTTGCCCTTCTAGGTTTACACGGGTCTGTCGCCATGGTCACCTACCTGACCACAAATGCTTTTCTTTTAAATGATGCAAGTTCATGACCACGATACTTGCCATTAGAAGTCTCATTTAGTAGTTAGAAAAGGTGAGCTGACTCAGGCCAATACCAGCCAAGAACATTTGGTTTTCCTGAGATAACCATGGTTATGAACTTGCATATTTTGTGGTCAGGTTCATGATGTACTGATAAATTTTACGATAAGAGAATACACACCTAATGCTAAAACCATGTATTTTTTTGGTAAGACGGAACATCTGAGGTGTACATCCTCAGCCTGTATGATGAAGGCTGGTGTGAGAACATGAAATGCGATGGAGTGGGTCAAAAGTAAGCCTGGTGGCAACTGTGGAGAGGAAAACAAAAACTCCCAAACATGAAAGGTGTAAGAGAAAAATAAACATTGGGAACCCAAGTGCCTGTGGATGCCTACCCCTCCTGGGCATTCTGTGACTAAAAATAGTGCCAGTACTTCCAGCTAGGAAAGACTATACTGCTGTATACAGCATTGTCTTAGATGATCAATTTGCATTTAAATTTATTTCTAGATGAATTTCTGCTTTAATTTCTAGTTTCCTTCTTCCAATCACTTTATTATTTGATGCATTTTTTTCAATTTACTTTTTCTTTTTAATTTGTTTTAATGATTAATGGATTGCTTTTTATGTGCCATTCCTCCCCCTCCCTGTTGATGATGGCTATATTTTGAATTTCCATCTCCAAATGAATCACAGAATGGAACGTAAATGTAACTTAACAACAGCAGAAGCAAATAAATGACCATATTTTGACAATGACAGGTACATACAATCCATCAATATGCTAAATTCAGCGCTAACTGCTATCTACCCCAAAAACCCATTTATTACCTCCTCTCCAGCTTTTCCACCTCAACCTTTGATGCACTGTGGCTCTTACACCTGGACAATGGATGAAGCCCTTGGGTGATTAATCATGCTGCTGAAATTGCAGCAAAAAGGCGAGCAATGGAATGGGGAGCCCAGTTGGCGGAAACCTTCTCCATGTTAGAGGGCCGCCCTAAATCACAGTTAAAGCTGCATCATCCTGCGGCTGTACCAACATGGTAGCACATTAAGGATTTGAGGGACGAAGGTTCAAATAGCACAATTGACCTGATAAAGTAAATGAATTAAATTCCCATAAATTCTGACAAAATTTTTACAAAACATTTTACATTTGCACTAAGTTTTACAAGAGTGGGTGAAATTATGAAGCCTGCAACTCACCCCTGTCCAGCATTGCCTGGAAAATGTAATGTATATACATTATAGTGCAAGTCAGTTGCATATTTTTGTGGTCAACTTTTTAAATATAACTACACGAGTGCTATAGTTTTGAATCACGTGACAAATACATCATTCTATCATTTCATTACAAAAATGCAACGTTTCATAATAAAACATTTTTGCCAATAATGCTTAAACATTGTATTGATTCAGCATGCAATATGCTTGCGCTATTTGTTTCGTAGTTCTGCTTATATGTTATTAATACATGCTTCCCTAAAAAGACGCCATTTAAATTTTCACCAGGAAATATGTAAATGTACTGTGGAACTTTTTTTCTGAAAGATATTGGACAGAAATTGCTTGCTGACCCATATCTGTCTTCTTGGTCCCAGAATGTATCACCAGATAAGTTTCTTTTTTTCCCTCAAGTTAACACATTAGAATTTGATATGGAGAACAATATTGTAGCAGCTTATTTTATAGAATCTCTTTAAAGATGGAACTATCATCTCCTGGGAAGCCCACGAGCATTCTAGCTGTAATCCCAGCTGGCATCCGGAATCCATTCTTCAGGAGATGCCATCTTTTCCAATTTCACACGCGGCAGCAAGAGAATGAAGTTGCATTATCTCGCTTCTTTTCAGAAAACGTACGTATGAATTCAAACATGGCGAGGTCATGGCGCCGTTAAAGCAAACAGGTAAAGCGGTCCTCACGCAGAGTTGGAACACATATTTTGAGAAGTTTTTTATTTTGCGTGAAAAAGTTTCCTTAAAAATGAAGGTTTTATACCAGTATTTGGGTTTTTTTTCAATACGTCAGGAAAGCAGGCCTAATTTTGATTAATCGGGCTTTAACTTGGAAAAATAAAGAATTTGCGTTTGCTGTTTGTGCTGTTCAAAATAAAAAAAAAAATCACTGCAAAAATGAGGAATGGTGCACA
This sequence comes from Heterotis niloticus, assembly GCA_018136845.1. NCBI lineage: Eukaryota > Metazoa > Chordata > Actinopteri > Osteoglossiformes > Osteoglossidae > Heterotis > Heterotis niloticus. The sequence goes on from CM030891.1 coordinate 25,013,256, forward strand.
AAATTTAAAATCTGTAAACCTAGACCCCATTCCCTCATCGGTAACTCACACCCATGGCAGCAGGGGTCATCCCAGATGTAATCCAAGGCAAATTTAAAGTAAAGAGGCCTTAATCTATGTGCAAGGCAGGTCCTGCTCTCAGCTGCCATCCTTGATCTGAACAAACAGATCCCTTCTCAAGCAGAAGAGCGCTGGCATTTGTGCACCGCTCCTTCTTGATCCTAGGAGGCGCACCAGCAGGTCTGCTTCATACATCTTGTTATCTATCTTCTCCACAGCTCTGAAATTTACCAGCTCCGCCACTGAACGCGGTACGGATTCTTTTTGTGCGCCGTTTGTTCCGAACACAACCTTGCATTGCTGTAGTTTTAACGTAATGCTTTTGGCTTTTTTATTCGGCTGCATTTTGAACGAAAGGCGAAAGGGAACGACTGGAAAACGGCAAAAATGTTCTCAGACCAGTTTCTGTCGTAAGCGTGGCCAAGTTTGGAGACGAAAAGGTGCTGAGAGGGAATGGTATGTAAATGCAGACCCAGAAGGAGAGCTCAGCTAAGATTATCTTGCTTTTAGTTAAAAGGAGTTTTCCCCACAGCTATAACCATATGTGAAATGCTTTAAGTGAGATGCTAAGGGACTTACATCAACGGCACTTCAAAGAACTGTTTTGTCTAAGCTCCGAATTTATTCTTCGACATGAAATTAGTTGTTTCTGTAATTACCTAAAACATGCAACATTTCTCAAGCTGAGGCATTTGCATATTTCTGAAAGCCAGTTTAATTCCAGCGAACATGGCACAACAAAAGCAGGTATATGTTCTGTGCAGCTTTCCTTGTGATGTTGCAGTCTACAGGTCCCTTGTTGTACGATGGATTAAATGTAACCTAATTGAAATTCACTTTCGCGGGATGCAGCTAATAATTTGTAAGACTTTCTGCCAAGTGATGCTGCTGCGCGATACTTGCTGGTCATTTGCAGGCAGAACAGCGCCACATGGCCGCGGTTCTTAGAACTTATTGACCGCTCCCTGTACTGTCGATATGCTCACTGGCCGATTAAGTGCACCAGGGTTGGGCCTTCTTTGGACTACAGATCAGGAATGAAGGCAGCAGAAAGGTGCTGGGCAGCATCCCAGTTCTTGTTCTATATTGGCTTGACTTGACTGAATGCAGTTTTTTCAGATTTTTTTGCTGCAGATTCAGTCTGCTAATATTTAGCTCCACTTTGAGAGATGGAGACTCTGCAAGCCAACGCAGTAAAGAAACAGTGTTCTTTTAGTTGTGGAACCATCCTGAGATGATGTGTGCTTTGTGACTTGGTATATTTTCCTGCTAAAGATATTTATTTGAGGATAACTAGACCACCCACAGGTGGCCCAGTGGCTCAGTGAATAGTGCTGCAGTCTCATAAGGCTCAGGCTCTTTGGATTTGGTTTCCAGTCGAGTTTAGTCTGTGTGGAGCTTGTTTGTACTCCCATGTGTACGTGGGTTTCCTGACACAGCTCAGAGATACATATGACATTAAAGAATTGTCTACAGTGATATCCTGTGATAGGCTGGTGTGTCGTCTTGATACTGGGATTCTGGGAGAGGCTGTGGACCACCATAATCCTGTCCAGAAGAAGCGGTTATAATAAGTGGTGGCTGGATGGATGGGTGGTGCAGTAGGGTAGGCTGGTGCCTCACAGCTCCTGGGCTGCTGGCCTGATGTGGGTTTCAAGTCAAGCTCAGGGGTGTGTTTGGAGTTTGTATGTTCTCCTCTGTGTTTACCCACCCCCTATTTCTAAAGAAAGAATATGCTGGAAGAAGGCAATGGCAAACCACTTCTCTTCCTCCTTGCCTTGAAAACCATGTAAATAGTTGTCCAAGGGTGAACATTGACTTTATTCCAGATGAATAAGTCATGAAGATTTGCACCTTGGCTGCAACAACATTTTGGTACTCTCTGACATATAAATGATGGTCAGTTGGCAAAAATCCTTATGCGTGTTGAGAAACATTCCCATTCTATGAATCCACTGCAAACAGCCTGTACTCTTAACCCCAGATAGGATGCTGACTCCAAATTTTAACCTCAGCATTCATGAGATTGTGGCAACATTTTTCCTCTCTTCAACAGTATGCTAACTTGTCCCGAAGTGCTGTTTTTGCATTTTAATGCTGTTATTACCTTTGATTCTGGCCTTTGGCCTGTGACTTGCCTTATCAACAAAGTATTTTTTTCCTTCCCACAGAGATGCCGCTTTGTAGATGTTTTCTATTTGTCACATCACTGTCAGTAACCTCTCAGCATTGCAGCGTAGGGAGTCTGAGATTTGGAAACCATTGTGGCTGAAACCAACATCATGCCACTTTAAAAGTCACCTTTTCTAAATCATACCTCTTGTCTTTTTTACATTTTTTTTCAAAGAGTACCTGGTCCTCTTGACACTGCCTGAATTTTTGGAGTACTACCATGTGACTCACTAAGATGGGGGACAAGCTGTATGTGGAAATAGCCTGGTGTGTTTAACAAAATGGTTGGCGCGTGTGTACAGCGCAGCCTATGTGCGTTAGTCGTATAAACATTGCACATCGCTTCTCAGCCTTTTTCCTAAGATCAAAAGTGCAGTATCTGCTGTCCGCGAGTAAGAGGCTGTGCAGCAAGGGATGTGGCATTGATCCTACTGTTGAACTGTTGAATTGCTTGCCATCCGAATGAGATCCTGTCATTTCCTGTGGGAATTTTCAAACACCATTGTTGTTGTCAGTGTCCCACTTGATGTCACACATGGAAAAGATTCACACTGCGCACGATGTTAAACACCCCACACCCGGACACTTTCTGTGGGATTTGCCGGGGACTTCAATCCCACTTCCCTCACCTCTACTCTGCCCTCCTCCTCTCAGTTTGCGGGCTGCAATATGTGAGCCAACAAAACACTGGATCTGCTGTGTGCTGATGTCAGAGAGAGATACAGCTGCACTGCAATACCACAACTGGGCAGGTTGGATCATAACCTTGCCTTCTTCGCTCCCAAATATAAACTGGTGATCAGACAGCATCCAGCAGCCACAAGAACAGCGAGGAGAAGGAGGTCAGAAAAAGCCCTGCAGAACTGCTTTTGAGGAAATGGACTGGAAGATGTTCTGCAATTCATATGGTGAAGACATTTAGGGTCTCGATGACTGTTCAACTGCCTACATCAGTTTTTGTGCTGACACTATCATCCCCACAGAAACACTCCAACAACAAATTTTTTTCAAAAGACCTGAAGTGCCACCTGAGGATGAAGAAAGTGATAGAGTCAAGGCTCAAGGAGGTACAGCAGGAATTGCAAAACATCCTGCAAGAGGGGAAGTTTGCCTGTAGGGAGAAATAAGAGCAAAGGCTCCAGCATAACATCTTAAAAGCGGTACGGAAAGGTATGGGGAAGATCACAGGCTGCAAACAGTCAGCAAAGGAGGTCATGAAGGGAAGAGTGGAATGAGTGAATGAGCTGAATTGGTTCTTCAACAGATTTAATTCAGTGGTGTCCACCCTGACCCCCTTTTCCTCTTTCCCCTTTAAACGTACTATAGGCATGGACCTCGGTCCCACCAGCTTTCTTGCAGAGCCACAGCACCACCTACCTAACCCCATCCGTCCATCCCTGGCCATGAGAAAGAACCAAGTGAGGCAAGCACTGAAGAGACTACACCCCGGCAAGGCAAGGGGTCCTTGTAGAAACAGCCACAGGGTACTCGAAGCACGTGCCAACCAGCTATCTCGTGCCCTCACACACTTTTTCAACTTGTCACAAAGTCTGGAGAAGCATTTTTCTTTGTGGAAAAAATCCTGCCCTTTCCCAGTCCGCATAAAAATGGGTGGTTGAAACATCATTATGAGCTTCTCTGCTTGCTGCCCTGATGTTTTACAGCAGACCTAGAAATGGCTGGTTCCTCATTCCACCTTCTGAATGCATATGCGCAGACCTCTGCTACATCACGTTTAAATCACGCTTGAATCCAAACCGATGTTTCCGGTACGATGAACCGTGGGAGGCCGATGCCGCGCAGGCAACGCGACTGTCTGCAGAGGAAACTCACACATTTGCCTACAGCTTCTAGCCCAGATAGGATTCTGTATGGTGCTTTAGTTTTGATCTTGAACACAATCTGTCTTTCTTTACTCATCCTAAACAGACACTCTGATACTTGACCGTGCTGCTGACCCAGGGGGATCTTCCCCAGATGGACAGCCATGCACAGTGTCAGTCACTGCAAGAGCAGCACTTGTGGGCAGACTGTATTTTGTGGGCATGTTATTTCATATCAGCATACTGGCATAATTCTATTCACAGAAAGTTAACTGAATTCTTTTCTTAAAAATATATAGAACTTCAAGACAGATGTACAAGTCTGAGTAATGTTGAGTAATCTATATATTATCACCTGGGATCATTTTTAAGGAGTTAAGTATGTAATAAGACTGTTTGTCCTTTCTGATCCTATTTTAACTGCAAATACATTTAAGCCGCTGTACGTTCTGTCAGATTGAATTTATATTTATTAGCGCATCATCCATCCCCTGGTCAGTTCATACTGAAAAACTATTTGTTTTGAGCAGGGTTTTGGTGGTTCAAAGCCTATCCAAGGGTAACAGGCCAGTCTGTGGTAGGGAAAGAGTGCATCCTGATCCTGGTATATTTTGTGCAGTGTGTACAAATGTATAAAAATACTTTTGTCCTGCGGAGGAATCATGCTGTGCAGTTTCTTTGTGACTGTGGTAGGGCTCTGATTCTGGATAAAAACTTTTTTCCTACAAACTAATTTCTGCTATTCACTATTTCCACAGATTTTTACTATGCAAGCCTCAGTTTTTCTCATGATGTAGGTTTTACTTCACTGGGAATGCATGCCCATCCAGATTTTATTTAAAACTTGTCTTCTCCGCACGTGTCGATTAATGTTTCTCATTACATGGATAATTTCACGCGCATGAAACTGCATAAAGATGATCCCAGTGCACTTCGCCCCTTTGACAGTGCTTGCTGATGTTAAATGTGTTCTGTCAGTCCTTTAGTCAAAATATTTTGGATGAGAGGGAAACAAATCTGTGTTAGAATAGGAAATGGGGTGTTAGTCTGGGGTGTGCAGGATATGAGGAATAGAAACTCTTTAGGGGCATGAAAATAACTGGGGGAAGCTGACTTGGACAACATTTGGGGGGTCTCGTTCAGAAGGGGATTGCCCACTCATGAAATTTAACTTCTAACTTGTGAGCAGCTTGGTTCCAGCTGGAGGAATATTTGTACATGGATGATCTTTGTCTCTGCTATAAAACCTTGCTGGTCATTGTGGAAGCTGGTCAGAAGAACAAGCCTGGGTGCCAGCAAAGAAAGCCAGCAAGCTTAGATGGTGTAGCACAGGTCGAACTGACTTCTTTGTTATTATTTTTTAGCAATGTTACTGTGCTTCCTAGCTATCAATTTCACTTGCACGATCTTTATTTTTGCATTTTGAACCTGGAAATGGTACTACAGTGCATGGCCAAAACTAGAAATAACACAAAATTTACTTCCTGCACGTTTGCTTTCTGACTGAGAGCTTTTATACATCAGCTCTGTGGCCTTGACCACCATGATACTGTCTTAGGTGTTTATAAACTTTTACACTATTTATGTTTTAATATTAATACTGTAGCGTTGGATGCTATGGGTTTGCCTCTAGTGGTAGATGTCAGTATTAGATAGTTAATTCGTTTCCAGCCATGGATGAGATGTGTTGTGTTGCTGGGGTTCGCCCAGTTCAACTACATTGGGGTAGTTATTCAGCCTCAGTGGATGTGCTAAAAGAGTGTCTCTTCTGTCACCCTGCCTGGCTGCTACCCTCCCTTGCTACCCTATGTTCAATAAAAGGCCGTGTTATGGAGATCAACATCATGTCCTCATTTCCTCCCTCTGAGCCCAGACTGGCGCTTGCTACAATATTCTACATATAATGTGTCTAAAAGAATTCTCTGTCTGTAATATTGCAATTTTGCTTATAATTTTTTTGAGGCTCTAATAATATTTTTGCAAAAATCAGTTTGTTAGGTGCTCGTAAACAAGCCGCTATGTTTTAAAGCAAATGCGTACCTGCTTAAAGAAAACGTGTGTTGTGCATGCGTGCATTAAAGTTTATAAAAATGAATTCCAGAGCCTGGTCTGTATGAAACATTGAACGCATCCCTCCCTGCCTTGCATGACTTCTCCAATTGCTGCTCCAGGCTAACAGTGACCACAGGTCTTCGAGCTCCCATCAAGGCGCCCCGTTCTTAGCTCCAGCATCACTAACCTACAGTTCCAGGGAATGCTTCATCCTGCCTGGGGCAACAATGGGGTCCATGGGAGCTTACTGACAGTTTTGAACTTTTTGGTTTTGTTTAATTGAACAAGCAAACAGGATAACACTGTAGAGACTTAACTTCCCCAGGGTATTAGAGCCTTCACTCTGTCTAACCATTCTTTTGCTCACATAGACCCATAACCTTTTGCAGTACATCTGAAGGATGAAGTATAACAAGAAGACATGCAGGACTCACACCTTAACCAATGTTTTATTTATATCTGCTGTGTCCCCACTGGTTCTAGTGTATTAAAACTCTAGCAAAAACTATCAGATTTAAACTATGAGTAAACAGTGAACTTGTAAGGAAGTAAGAAGTATCTACAGTAATGAAATGAAAAACTGTAATGAAGTATTGTATTGTAATGAAGAACGAAGTAAAATCCAAGCACTGTCTTTTGCTGTTTTTAAAATCATCAGCTTTTCAAAGCCGTGGGAATCAATGAGCCACTGTTAATGTCAGAGGCATATAGTAGTTTAGGATGGCCTGCCCTCATACTGACCTCTCCTAAAAAGTAATTTTAGAATTTCAAAAATGTTTAAATTTGCCCTATTTCAAATCAGCCTCTGGTTGATGGGTTATAATTCGCGGTGGTGCAGGGCATGAATGAGAACAACCGTGTATATCTTCCTCTCTGATTTAAGTCAAAGGCCAGATGAGGCCATGTGGAATGTGCACAGCACAGTTCGGTTTGGGGAGCTACAGCACAAAAAAGTGTAAAGGTGGCGACCACATTTATTCAAACGTTTATCTGCCGCTGTCATGCGCTACCCTGTCGGTTCAAGAGGGTGGACATTTGTTCCATATTTTAGAGGCATTGTCTGACTCTTTGGTCACCAAATGTACATATGTGATCGTAATTTTGTTATGTCATCACATCATTTAGAATTCTTTGATCTATCTGCTATCTCTAAATCTTGAAATCTGTTCTCTGTTTATGAATTAATTATTTATCCGGTGACAAACACAGGTAAAAGTCTGCAAAATAAATGCACGACTAAGTGGTAGCATAAAGCAAACAAACATAAACACATGTATGCATTTTTAACCTTGCAATTGCCCAAATGGATTCATTCGGTGTCATTCTGTCATGTGGTTCACCCCAAATGGCGAGCAGAAGCCGTTGCGTGAGCAGTCCAGCACATCATAAGACACCGGATCCCAGTCCGTCATTCAACTGATCTATTGCATAATTTAGCAACCCGGGCTTTAAAAGAAAAACGTTGGCAGCAGGCAGCTTGTGGATTGTTAACCGGCGCAAGCACCTTCTTGCTGAATAGTCCTGTACCCTTTTGTTGAAAGCATCCACCTTGTCTCCCAAGTCTCCGAGAATCCATTACTTAAATCCTGCACCAGTCACCTTTGCATTTTTTCACCTTTCTAAATAAATTCCGCAGCTATAGCTAAGTTCACAAATATTTGCACTGATCTGAACTTTCACGACACATTCCTTTGTACAAATATTATTGAGTATTTAGTGTAATGGTGCAATTTTATGCAGAATAACACGTTTTTGTATAAAAACTTGAATATGAACCTGTGATAAAAATGTCTTTCAAGCAAAACTGTATTAATATGTTTTCATTGTGATGGACATATTCAGGATTGTCTGTCTGGTTGACTCTTGAACTCCTGTGAATTCCTGTCAGCCTGTATAATCATACTGCACAGTCATGAAACACATTCAGTCCCTGTTTGAAGCATTCTTTTAAGTTATTTTTATGTACTGATATATTATACAATACTACAGAGAAAAGGGAAAAAATAAAAATAGAGGCATCGGCACCAAATGAGAATATTCTTTTTATTTATTTATTTTTTTTAACTGTCCACAAAAGTTGAAAGAATTTATCAGCAGCCATACGTAATGGCAGGAAAGCAGAAGCAAGCATAAGCAGAAGAAGAGAGGAGGCATCTGAACAGCAGTGAATTTATATCAGCTGAGGCATCAAGACAAAGGGACTCAGCTGCATGTGAAGAACTGAAAAAATTTGCGCGTAATTGTGACATAGTCGCATGCTGGCGTTCTCGTTGTTTTGAGGACTCGTGCGAGACCTGGAAATGAATTATTTATTTAGTAATTGCAGCAAAAGGACAAAAGACTGCATTTTCTGCGTTGTCGGACATATTAAACAGAGGATAAGCTGTTAAAAATACATTTATGCAACAATGAAACATTCATTGTTCTACATCAAATGCTCAAATATAGCAAAGCCATTGATAGGAATGAGGATTTCACGAGGAATGCAGAGTCAATTGTTTGTTTAAATGTTAAATAATGAACAATTATGCTCACCAAACTGGACAGACGGTGTGCTTTTCCTGTCTGATTCACAAAGACTAATGCACCTAAGGCCGGCAGATCATTTCTGCATGCAGTCAATAGAGAGTGTTTTGTCTCAGATCCACGTTGGTAAAACAAGCAAATCACGGAACTGGGAAGCTACTGTAATGCGGAAGGTGGCAGCAAGTTTGACAGCCTGTGTTGAACTTTATTTCTTTTCCGCTCTGCTGCAGTCATGCTGACGATTAAAAAAGGACATCAGGCGGTGGAGCGCTTAAGAAACGGAGCTTCTGTCAAGTTGCTGACTCATATTCTGTATAAGGGAGCTGCTGCGACGAAGGATCGTATACTGAAATATCTCTAAAAATGTCTTAAATGCAGAATTACTTGTACACAAATAAGAGAAAGCACAAACTGATGATGTATCTTTCAAACATACTGACAAAATGCGTTACATAGATCAAACTTAAGTTACAACACTGACATAAAGGCACTAAAATGCAACCCTTGGCCACCTCAACCTGCAAGAAGAGTATTTATGTTGCTACTGGGCACAGATTTGTAAGAGTCTGAAACTTTCCTGCGGGGGTGAAACTCCATCTTCCCTTAAGAAATTCTAATACCTTATGGTTCGATGCCAATGTTGAAAAACATTTGCTGTCTCACGCCACTCCACAGTTATTAGTGTGCAGTTATTTTTCCAGGAAAAGCATCAGAAAGTCAAGCAGTCTTCTTCAAAGGTGTCCCAAGAACCAGTCCCTTCTCCAAGTTATTCAGATCTCTTCTAGAAGCCATAGAAGAGCACAAATAAAGAGCACAACAAGCAAAAAGGTCTGCCAAACACCTCGCTTACCGTTGTGGTTGTAGCTTCGTTCCTACCACACTTTGCTTTGACACTTGGCTGGAATTGTTCTTTTTTTTTTGCATGCAAGTACTGTACATGATTATCATCCACATCTGGTGCTTTACGGTAGACCAAAACCGACCCCGGTTTTTACCATTTGAGTCTGAGATACTGCAGAGAGGTGTATCTAATATAAAATGTAGACGTTTTTTATTTTTAATGCACTCGGGGTGCTGAGCTGAAACATACACACTCTTCGCCTACAAAAGTTTTTTTTAAATAACAAACGGCAAACTTTCACAGCTGTACGCTTATATGCAGATGAGTTTTCCTAATGGTGTTTGATCCCTTGCATATATGATGCAGAACAATAGCGGTTCCAAGAATAAAAAATTTGCATGAATTAACATAAAATAGATGGCGCTAGCTATCCAACTATATGCGGGTGTATTTGTGGAGCGAAAAGAATTTAAAATATGTAATGATAAAATGTTGCTAGGTCTTTAAATATGCAACTACAGAAAACAGCGTTCATTAGAATTTCTTTTCTCCAAACTGAATTAGCTTCAGCCGTCAGTCACAATGAAGCAAAATTCAAATATTTGAAATAGCATAACAACAGTCTCACCTTTTCTCGAAAGATGAGCGTTCTATACCTTTGTAGAAAGACGCAGTGACATTTATCCATAACGTGAATTTATTCATACCCAATTTAATACACAGAATAGACAAAACCTACAATATGGGTGCAGCAAAGCTGTTTCAGCTCCTCTATGTACAAAGGAAGGTGAATAAACCGATTCAGCCTCGGAGTCCTGAGGACTTTTTTTGGAGACACATTGAAGTAATTTGTGCACAGTGATATCAGCAGGACAGGATTTAGGGTTCTGGACTTGAAATCCGAAGGGCCCAGGTTCATATTTGCCCTCCTGTTGTGCCCCTGATTTATGCATCAGGCACCCTGAATTGACACAGAATGAAAACCCTGCTATCTAAATAAGCAAATCTTTTGCATTTTAAACTGAATCTCATAAGTTGCCTTCAGGAAAGATGCTAGCAGAATAAAGAATGACGGTGACATAGTTCATTGCAAAAACGTAGACTAACTTAGAATTGATACATTTGAATAGTAATTCTATTTAGTGTTTTCCTCATCTACAGGTGTGACTACTCCAATGCCAGTCTAGATTATTTTCTCTCATTTTCATGCTTGTTGTAGCATTCGTCCATAAAGGCCATTTTACTTTATATTTCACTTTATTTATCAAGTGCCCTAAGGCTATACTGACAGCCACACCTGGGAGCAGGTTGTTAAGAGATAACAAGCACCAGGTGTGGACGGTATGAGGGTTTCTTTAAAGAGACATGAGTGCGTGAGAAAGAGAAAGGCATCAGAGTTTTGGTGGTGGTGACTATGCTTTTTCTGGTATTTGCATTTACTAGCTGGTCAGCTGCAGACAACCCCACCTTCAGTACAAAAGGTATTTATGAAAGTGCTGGAACAGATGCAACTAAAATATTTATAAACTCATTTCATAATTCACCTTTACAACCCACCAATGCAGCACCTTTTGTTGCAAAACACAAATAAATAGCATACCCTATATCTTTAGGAGAGAGGGTTAAACCATTTGGCAAACCAAATGGATATCAGAATAAAACATGTGACACTCGTAAGTGAATGAAGTATTTCTGCTCATTAGTATCACTGAAATTCATATTGACATCTACCACTGGTGTGAAGTTACAGATCTAACTGACCTCACATTCAGCTAAGCAGGTGTACCAGGAAAACAGGCCACATAGATGAACCTGGGGTTTTTTGTCAGGGTGGGGAGTTTGCGGTGTGTGGATAGCAAAGTTATTATGTATTATTGTGCAAGTATTGCAAATGTTATGCAGCATACTGGGAGAGAAGATTGTTTGAATGTGGCACAATTGTATATTTATGATAAACTACTCTACTGTGTATGTGTGTCATATATATTAGAAACAGAGAGGAAGACTAAACTGCGTTGGACCCTTTCTGTCTGAGAGAAGGATTCAGAGTTAAATTTGAAATGGTTGTGAAAGATACAATGGCACTGATCTTGTCAAAAGAAATATATAGAAGAAATTGAATTTATACCTATATGTCTGTGTTTTTCCAATTTGTGGTCAGAACTTTATTGGGATTTCTTTCCTATTCACTTCTAGTGATTTTGAGAGCTGGCAGGTGTTTTAAATATTCTTTATTAGACTTCATTAGATCAGAATATAGCTGTTATTGCTTAATTTGTGCATAGTGGAAGAGAAAAATGAAACCCCTTTGCAACCAAAAAACTTGGTCACTGTCCACACTAAACATTTTTTGATTATTAAAAACATTGTATATAGAAACAGAGAATCCATTTAAATTTGTAAACGTACTCTTGGGAGGGAAGTATTAGACACACAGTCACGTCACATACTATAAGCATATAAGCACCAACCTACTTCTACCCCCGTGGGTGCTATTTTCGTAAACCCAGCGCCACCCGACCGCAGCCTCTGTCTTGTTCAAGGAGTCGCAACAAGGGGACTCAACTTTCTCTACGGCAGGTGTGAGCCCTCAAGTGGACACCAAGCCCTAAGGGACAGCACACTAAACACAGAACCGGTCTAATCCGTTCAACTCCTGAAATATTACTGCAGACATAAAATATGGCAAGAATAATTTATGGTTACATGGCCCTTGATAGAGAATCAACCTGAATGTCATCCTAGATTTATGTGTGTGTGTGTGTGTGTATGTATATATATATATAGTTTGATTTTCATGTCTATGAAGTTGATTTATTCACAAAGCTGTCATTTTTTTTTTACAGACATTCCTGTTTGAATAGGAATTAGCTGGGGGACCCACTGGATGAGGTGTCCATCCACTGCAGATCAGCTACACACCCTTTGTCTCACACATTAAGGAAATATGTGAACGCGGTGCTAAAACACACAGAGGCTCGGCCAAATTTAGAACTCGCAGCCCAGGAGGTGTGAGACACGAACACCCAGTCAAGAAGCTAAAAATGAAAATATGTTCAACTGCAAGACATTTTAATTCTAGAAAGCATGCAGCTTTTAATAGCTTATCAGTGTATTTTTGTGACACCACCTTAAATGCTGGTTATTTTATACAGTTTTATATGTAAAGTACAAGCAAAGGTAGCATCAACATCTGGGAGTTGGGGAAGTCATCATTACTACAGTAGGAAAAGAAAATGTTTTTATAGTTCTGTAGTATGAGTTATATACTTTCTAATGTTTTCCTGCTTTTGTTTATCTTTCCCCATGTAACTTTCAGGCTTTTTCCAGTTGCTTCCTGCAGATGAAATTAATTTAGACATCTTTGCTGTTACATGGTTGCACAGTCAATAGAATTTCTCGGCGGAAGACGTTTGTTCCCTCAGCGTCTTGTATTTGACCTTTGAACAAAAATGTACATTTACCAATCGACTCCCTTTCAAAGATGTACCTACACATGTAATTGCAAACACATGTTAATAAATTATGAATCAGGTTTTGTGCCGTTTAATAATTCAGGGTATTTTTGGTGATGAAGGTTACAGTTGCTCATCTTGCCCGTGTTTGCTTATGGTTTGGATACCTCACTGCTGTCAGAATCACCGGGCCAATTTCTCCATGTTTACACACAAAAATATTCTCAGTCTTGCTGTCATTGCTTTAATTTAATGCTATTTATTTTTCTTACTGTCATTTTTTGGAAGTCTGTGGTTATTTTTTTGCTGTTTGGGTCCTTCTGACTTTTCAGATATTCAGTCATCATATTTTAAAATATCAGTTTTTTTCCATACCTCTCTATATGTTTGCCAAACTGCATTACAGACAAGCATCCTTGAAACTTGCAGTAGTGCTACAAAAAATGTTTTAATGGGGTCTTTGAATAGTGGCAGAAGATCGAGGAGGATGATTCAATCCCTTGAGGTATTTAAACTTTTGTGATAAAACATAAACTATTGACCCAGCCGCAGTTTTTGACATCGAGAAAGAACTGAGAGGCTGGTGTCCTCTTCAGACACTGGTTTTAGAGCTTAAAGGTGACCGAATGAAAAAAAACTGTCAACTGGGCAAATGTAGCTGCCAAGGCCTTCGTGGATGTCGTGCATTGCGGTTCCCTCTGTCTTAAACCATTCCAATTTACTCGCATTTGTCCTTTCATTGTCAAAGCACCTCCCCAAAGCCTTTGAATGGTGACCTTCTCACTGGCTGCCTAAAGCAACGTTGTCAGGTCAGAGCCAAGAGATCCATGCTAGTTTTGTTGATGTTGGATTTGTGCCAGTCGAAAGCAACGATGCATTAAAATCTACATCTGGGAAGATAAGGAACAGATTTTGTAAACATTCCATAGAGATATTTGCCATCAAAACGTGATCAGACCTGGACTTCATGGTTCAATCCCACAACTTAATTCTATTATTCTCTGCAGCTACTTGCACAGGATTTAAATTTTTTTTTTTTAACCTTATCTTGGAGAAAGGCATCTTGGGATTAGACTTTTGTAGTGACTCCAATCTTCATTTTGTTCGGCAGTTTGTCATGGATATTGGATTCATTTATTGCCCGCGTAAAGACCTCATTACACTAATGTTCAACGATAGCTTAATCTGATAGGGTGCCGCTGGGCATAATTAGAATAAGAATAGGTGCTGATAATAAAGAACAAATTCCTAAAATTACAGGAAAGATATGTGAAAATGAATGATTAGTATTCAAATAGATTGTTAGCATTACGGTAAATTTAAAGATTTAAAGTTTAATTTGGCTTGCTCTCTACTGTGTGATATGAATGGCTGAATGACTTTTTTTTTTCCCCATGTCTTTTGGCTTCTTTTAGGGAGCAAAATAAGTTGAAATGACAGAATTACGTGAATCTGCTCAACAACTGTGTTTCTGCCATAGTAGTTGTCACCACTGCTGTGACACATCTGCCTTTTATCTGCGCCTGTTTGTTTGTGTCGCCTTCAGATCCCGGGAAGTTTGCATTATACGGCATTGTGCTCTCCCAGCAGGCACAGGATTAAAGTAAGGTAAGTGGGCTATGATGATTCTTTGATGGCTGTAATTAATTTTCATAAGACCGTGGGGGGTTGTGTTTGAGCAAGAATGAGGAGGGCGCTCACTGATCTCAAGAGTTTAATTTACTCCTGAACTAAGCGGCAGACTTCGCTTTTGTTGTTTTCAGACTTTAGTTTGGATTTCCAAAGTCTGATGCCGACATCTTGTGTTGCTCTTACCGCTCGTGTGTTTAGTTTACCAACAGTAGTGTCGTTGGCAGGATTTACCCATCCTGGTTTTACAGCAGGTGTCTTTCACTCAACTCCACTCACCGCATTTGTGTCTGTGTGCCTGTACACGCTTTCGTGTAGGCAGTGTTTTGTCTGAACTGCATCGAACAGCAATCCTATTACCATCATCTGCTTTCGGTATCCAAGTGCCATTTCTACTCAAACTAAGCAATACTCTTATTAGAAGTCGGTGTCTGAAAGCCTTAGCAGACACCTGGTTCAGTGGTATATCTTGGATCTGGAAGCTCGCAAGGCTCCTTAGACCAAGAGTGAAAAAAGCATTTTGAGAAACGAGAAGGCTGCCAAATCTTAACTTGCCAAGCCGTACATTTCAAGCTTCTGAAAGGTAGGGTTTACGTTATCTGACCTGTGAGGTCTGTAAACAACACGTTTTTTCTGCTATTCCAAGTCTAGAAAAATCTACACTGTAAATGAAAATTTCTGAAATGCTTTAGTTTCTGATGAAATAAGGGGTTACCCTCTAGCCAGATAAGACTCCTACCTGTTAGATAAATATTTATTATGATACAGTATTGATATAGGTCTAGGGAGGTAGTTTGTGGCTGACTTGCTGATCAACTGGCATCCCATCCAGGGTGTACACTGTAAGAATGAGATCTCCACAACCATGAAATTTACAGTGGATGGATGGAGTGAACATTCTTGCCAGTTCATTTGGCTGATGAAAATGTTGGTCAACATGTTGTGATGCATAGGACCTAATTTTGCCTCCATAGGCAAAGTATTTTATGCTGTTTTATGCTCAGCAGGACACCAGGGCTACTGATAGCAATGCTGTGTTTCAGTTGGAAATGGATTATTATATATGTTTTACAGATGGGGGCGGGGGACAGTAAATTACAAGAAGCTGCAGGCGACTCCATATCAAAGTCTAGCTTGTTTGGGAAATACATTAGCAAACAATATGGGGAAGACCATGCGAGGTAGACAGTTTTACTACAGTAAAATCATCAAAGGCTCTGTCATCATGGATGCCCTTGCTATAACAGTTTTATGGCTCCAAGGCTATGTTTGCAAAATTAATAAAAATCCAGTTCCCCAGAGCAAATGATTTAGAATACGTGCATCAGCCAGTTTGGAGAGAACACAAAAAAAGAAGTTGCACTCTAATTTGTGGTTATACCCAGTATTTATTTATTTATTTTTTTATGGATTGCCTTCATTTTGAATCTCCACTCTTTTTCCCGTCTAAATGAAAGTAAGCTGAAGTAAAGCCAGACAATAATTAGACTGAGTGCCTTTGGCAGTTGCATTATCTGTATTAAAAATAATGGCGCGGTTTGAAAAATACTCAGGAGCAGGGCTATCAGCAGAATTTAGCAGGTGGATGCGATGGTGGCTAAGCAGAAGCTGACAGGTGTGATTTGAGGTTTCAGGTTTGTTGGTGTTCTGCAAGGGAGTGACAGCCTTCAGATCTATATTTGTTTGGGGCCAAGCGGTGTAACAAAGCACCGTATAGCACGTTGTGCACTGGGAGTCGGAGACATCTTCTGCCACTGCATTTTATGCAGTCTGTGGCTTTGCCAAAGGCTGAGCTTGAACTTTCACGAAAACGGTGTTGCTCTCGAGGAGATGCGACGCAATGATGTTGCCAACTACGAAAGAGAATCCTGGTGTATGCATTTGGTCTCCTTCTCAGCGATCTCTCTTGCTGTTACTAAGCGGGTAACGCATTCTGTGATTATTGTGGGTGTCTGAATTTTTATTTTGTGAGTCAAGATCATGGACTTAAAACCTCAATGTTCTACACCCAAACTCCTCTTTATCACCCATAAGCAAGAACTTTGTTTCTCAAGTGCCAGCAGTATGAAAGAGTCGCATACGGCAAACGCCTTTGCGTAAGAGCCGCTTAAGCAACAAAAACATTTCAGAGCTTCCCAACTACTTTCACTTGCATTAATCTGGCAGTGGTGAGACAAATTTTGGTACTGAGTTATGTGTGCAATGTGAAGAAACTAAATATGAAATATTTTAACAGGAGCTATAATGTCAGGAACAGTGTTTACACAAACACTAAAAATGTTAGTTTCAATATAAATATTATCTGGCTATTCATCTTAATGTTATCTGGCAGGCTGGCTATTTGCTGAGGTGCTGCTAACTGGGTTTTGTGGTTTGAATGAACTGGTGAAATTGATAAGAAATCAAATATATATATATATATTTTTATTTTCTAAAATGTTTCTACATGATAGATATATTTAACATGTGTTTTGCGGGAACGGAGGCTGTCCTCTAGCTGGGTCTGTTCCTGATGGAGAGAAAGTTAATCTGCATTCACCAAGTGAATGGAACTTTTTGACCTTAACAGACTATAGTGATGGCACAGCCATTTTCCCTTTTTGAAAAGACAGCCGAATGTTCCCTTTCAAAAGCAGCTGAACAACCTTTTCATCCGCACATCCTTATCTGTTTTCCATTAAACACACCCCAAAAAACGCAAAAACACATTTGAAGGGTGCAGGTGTATGTTAACCCACTCAGCTATGGATCTTGTGCCTCCTCGCTTTTATTCTTCCTTCTCCTTCGCCCCCCGTGCCATGATGGTTTGCTTGTACCCAGTTCTGTACTTTTTGTTTCAACTTGGTTTCATCAGTTGCTTTTTTGGGCTCTCAGATGTTTTTGCTTTGTCTTGTTGTTTTTAATCCAGTGTAATGTGTTAAAGTCTTTCTAAATCTGATTTACTATGCAAAATTCATTTCCTTTTCCTCATTTACTGTTCCAACATGTTTTAATTACACTTCTTCACCTTTTAGCATCGGCTAGTGTCATGGCCATGGCCTTATGAGCAAAAGGTTGCCGGTGAGAGTGAAAGAAGGGGTGCAGGTTATACTAAAGGGTGGAATATTTCCGAACCAGCTGTTATCAAAACCCAGAGGGTTCATATCAGATTACTTGTCATATAATGAAGGCTTCTTTTAAAAGCATTTCGAGCTATCAGCACATCGCTGGTATCAGAGAATTTGTATAACAAGCTGTCAACTCTCTCAAGATGTGTTATGACAACACAGTTCATTGTTCCACCCATTCATCCATCCGTTATTACGCAGTCATATGCATGTACATATCAGAGTGAACAATTAACCTGAAGTACATGTCTTCGGACTGTGGGAGGAAACCCACACAGACACAGGGTGCACAAGGAAACTCCACTTTACAACAGCATAAAGGTAAAATGAAGTCATATTTTACCAGGTATTTTGTGTATTTGTGTGTGTGTGTGTGTGTGTGATAGAGAGAGGATCCTGGTGTACACAAGGCTTTGTACTATATTTCACGCTTCAATAATATATTAAGCTGTGCAATGTTCCTTTCGTGCTGATGTAGTCATACGGACCTTTGCATTATTTATTAATTGTGTGTATCTGACTTCTTTGTCCAAAGTTATTTACAGGGCCAGGTATGAAATTGTATACAGCAGAACAGTGTAGCATGTAAAACACCACCACTCACACGTACTAAGGGACACTTTTGCTTCCCAAATTCAGTGGAACACATGTCTCTGGACAGAAAACTTTGTGGGTGCAGGGGGGATGCAAAGTCCAAATGGACTGAGGCAGACTGAAGCCTATAACCCAGGTGCTGTGACTCCCCCAATATTTTTCACTGTGCTGCTCACACAAAACTAGGATTTTAATGATCTGTTGAACAATGAATGAAATGACTCAGGCGGAAAATTTTCTCAATTCCAGAAAGACTGAAACTTACTATAAAGCTGAAATGAAAATGACACATAGTACAACAGGTTAAGGGTAATGCAAGAAAGTCATATTTTAGCGTTTTTCTTCTCACCTCTTTGACAAAGCAGGTGAAAATCTGGTATTTGTACAAAAACAAGATAAGTCTGCCCTGATGTGTCTGGCTTTTTGGATGAGAAGTGACAGTCTTGTCGCTGGTTCCTGTTATTCCCAGCAGTCACGCTCATTCAAGTTTTGTTCTCATGGCGCATCCAGACAGCCAGTGATCGGAGATGAAATGCAGATATCAAGATGTAACTCTGGGTTGTTCAGTTGGACGGGATTAGGCAGGACTGCCCGTAAGCATGTATGAGACAGACAGCCAGCCATTTGGAACCCCATGGCCACCAGGGAACCAGTCAGTGAGTGATGCAATGTTGAAAGTTATTGCATTATATATAAAATTTGTGCAAACTTCCAGCTTTAGTTGACAGAATAAATGGAGTAGTTTAGAGCTTCGGATGAAGGTCGGGTACAAATTGTGAGAAATAAACTGCAGTAATGAAGCATGTTTAGATCATGTCATTGAATATGACAATGTTTATAAACTTAGTGGCTAAATCTACACACTTTGGTCCCTAAAAGATTCACCAGTCATAAAATTTTTTTTTTTTTTTTGTTTAGTTTTTTCAGCCAGTCTGATACATGTAGCTAAGGTAAGAAAGCAGCAGTTCCTTCTACTTTTGTGGAAGTTTGGTTCTAACTACAGGTTGCTAGCTATGATGCTTAAAAACATTTTCATGTTGTGCAGCTACAGTTTTGGCAAGTCCCATTTATTAGTTACCTAATCATCTGGTATCTTTTACTAGGAGAAAGTATAAAAAATAGTTTCTTTACACAAAATGGATAGATCATCCAAAAAGGGTTTGTAAATATGCAGCATTTTGCAGGCAGCAGCGCATTTAGTTGTTTGGTGTTCAACTGGGTGCAAAGCTTTGTGGTATTAAACTCTTCCATCCAAGCTCCAATTGTTCAATCTGTAAGTTATGTTTCATTTTTGCACTGTAATATATCATTGTGTTTCATTTAATCTAATGCTTGCTAAAAGTTTCAAACTTTTTTAAATAATTTCTTTAAAACTATGGACTAAGGGTTAAATCAGAATATGTAGCAGTTTTGACCTATGCTCAGTGGACATCGTGAATTATTATATTGTTCATTTAAATACTGTATGTCTTGCACAAAATGTTCATGCATTGTTTCATAAAATAAAAAGTATTTTAATGCATGACAAAGCAGCAATATTTCTCTTTCAGTGCTCATCTCTGAGCTGGTAAAAACAAAAGCAAGTGTTGGATACAGGCCGGACCAGGAATGTTCTTCAGAAGTTGTCTCCAGAATTCATTCTGGTACTCTTGTGATGTTTACAGTAAATCAATACAATGTTTAGCAAATGAGAAATGTTCACATTCCAAATGTGCTGTGAATTCAAATAACTTTGATTTGTCAAGTTGCCAATTGTACTGTACATTCCCCGTATTGAGCTGATCATATCTGTTAAAGAGCCATACGAAAGCCCGGTACTCTCTGCCTTTCCCCCAGGCAGGTGGACCAATATTGAGGTTGAAATGCATAATGGTCCTTTTACCTCGGCCTCCATGTCATTGTTACCCATCATTTTTCCTCTCATCACCGACTCTCTTCTCACCTGGCAAACCTCACCAAACAGCATCTGGCATGCACTGTGCTCACATAATCAAATTACGGAGGGCACCGTAAATCCACTAAATCCCCTCTTTCAAGAGTGGTAGGCAGGCTGTCCTACTTGTGTCCTACACACCATTCACGTGCACAAAAAAAGTCTGATGGCCTCCATGATGCCAGTGAAAAAACCAATGACATGTATTTAGTTTCTGTTATGATGTCATGACCTAGCTCCTAGTATGAGCTTTTTTGTCATTACTCACTTCAGTGCAAATTATGAGCAAGCATGACAGCGTGCCTGTAAAACGCAACATTTCTGCCAAAAGGCTTTTATCGGCATTTGTTAGTTAATACTGCTTATCCCCAACATTGAGCTAAAAGGAGATCTGCTTACTTGGACAGCAGTAAAGGAATAAAGGACCTCAAGGGCCAAAGTCAGCAGAATTACAATAATAGAAACATATGTCTAATATTAATATTGGAGTGGATTTAAACAATGGCATCTACACATTCCAGCCAACTATGATCAGCAATATGTTTGCTGTAAAAGTATTGTAAATTTGCCATAATATGTTAAACCTCAAGTGTTTGCCGTGGTGGTGTGTGAGTTTGAAAACATGGCAGTACGGTGGCTTAATGCAGCATTTTATAGAAAGCAGTGAATAATTTGTGCTTTTCTTGTGCTTTACTGTCTTTCCATTAAACATCTCAGCTGTGAAGCAGCCTTTTGCATTACTGCATATTTAAATAAATAACTAAATAAATAAATAAATATAAAAATTGGCGGTTGATGACCATGAAAGTGACAGGGAGTCAATACGGCTCACAACGATGAAGAAGGAAAATGCTGGGTTATTGTTGCTTAGATTAAGACAGAAAAAGACAGTTTCACACATGCACAAAATGGCATATTGTACTTGTTTCAAAATTTATTTATTTTATATATTTATTTATTTTTTGGCCATGTCTTTTTTAAAAAAATTTTATTTATTTATTTTTTTAAACAAAAAAATGAGTGAAATCAGTTTCCTTTGTGTTTCTTTACAGTTCATCTTTACGACAGCAGTTAATGTAGCAACAGAGGCTGAAGACAGTAAATCTATGCTTTGGCTTCATACAGTCCGTTGCTCTTAAAGGTTGTGAGTTCCACAGTGGCTGTATGCCTCCTTTCCACAACAGTACATTTCTAATTCGGCTGTCTTTCTAAAAATG
Source organism: Heterotis niloticus (assembly GCA_018136845.1). NCBI lineage: Eukaryota > Metazoa > Chordata > Actinopteri > Osteoglossiformes > Osteoglossidae > Heterotis > Heterotis niloticus. The sequence continues at coordinate 25,034,665 of CM030891.1, forward strand.
TCAGTTTAGCAGCCATAGCTATGGGTAAAGCACATTAATGCCTCATGTAAGTGCCTTTCTTTCTTTCTTTTTTTTTTTTTTTTTACAGTAATGCACTGTAGAAACTTCCAGCTGCCCCCCCCCCCACACACACAAATAATGCCAAAAGTGCACCGATTTTGCTTTTTTTAGAATTGCTGTTGAGTCTTGCTGCACAACGGGTGGAATTGGCAAAACATTTGTTGCATTTTTTTATAAATCTTAAGTGAACTACTTTTTTATTTGTTAAAATTTTCCATTTTTAGCCATTGCTGAGGTTCTTTGGAAAATGCCATTAATTTTCTTCAGGTCTTCAAACTTCTTCCTGAAAATGAGATTTCCAAAAAAATTTTCCTGCCAAAGAATCTGGGCGATAAAATTGTTTCCGTGAGCTGTACAAATTTTTCAGACTCTTTGCCCTTGGTTACTCTTCATCAAATTCCTTTTTGCCAAGCATCCACTGCCTGATTTACAGCAAATGTCATCAGACTACGCCAGTAAATAAAAAGGTGTCTTCAGCTGCATGTGAACAGGATGGGTAATTTTTTTTTTTTTTTTAATACTGCAAACCCAGCTGTCAGGGAGCTACTGACTTTTCTGTTATATTTCCTCCAAACATGCATCAATCATTCAAATCAAAAACAAGTAAACAGTTGTATATTAAACAGCTTTAAAAATATTGATATATTAAAAGCTGCCAAAAGAGTTGTTGGATATCACCTTCAAATAGAACAACTCCAGTGATAAGCTTTGACCAACTGAAAAATAAATTTGGAAAATCTGTTAGTCCATCCTCAATTTTCCAGCTATATGGGGGAGGAAATGTCCAGATATGATCAATATCCAGGAAAATGGAAAGCATAATTTAGGCATATTTTTACTATGGTACTGTACACTGCCCTATGTGCCCCAGTAACACTTTCAGAACCTAATGTGATGTGCAATGTCCACAGTAAAATGTAGTACTGTAATTTATACATACAGTCAATTATATGCAGAAAACAGTGAATGGGGGTTTGCCACCTTCATGAAGTTAAAATAAGGAGCTGGTTTGAGGGGTCTTTGAGACAGAGTTATATTTGTTTAAAGCATTATTTTATGCATTAAAGTTATATCCTTAAAATGAAAACTTAGATTAGAAAAATTAAATATATTTTCTCATACACAGGTATGCGCCACATATGTTGGTCAACAACAGACTGCATATACAATGGTACTCCCATAAGATTATATACAGTACATAATGGTTGATAAAACAACTACTGTATGTTACTGGTCTGCTGTAACATGCAGTACAGGTTTTGTAGCCTACAAGCAATAGGCTATACCATATACAAGTCAAAACGGACATGATGCAGTGCATGTACGCTCTATGATGTTCACGCAACAACAAAATCGACTACCAAAGTATTTCTTGGAACATTTCCCCATCATTAAGTGGTGCATACCTGTACATTTTTTTTATTAAATGTACAGTTTTTGTTTTTTCTGGTATATTTTTGCAACAGTCTATAAAATCCAAGTCTGCTAAATGGAGAATAGACTGCGTTCTGCGTCTAGGCATTTACAAGTGAGACGCTGAAGACCAAAAAAGATTAGGCAATGGTTTGAGTTGACTAAAGGGGAAAAGCTGCTTATTTCTCATGGCGATCCCAGGTTATGATCTGTTCACTGTGTGTTGTGTTAACAGATGGTATTTATGATGCAGTGAGGGAGACACGAGGCCTGACCTTGGCTTGCCTCTCCGTGATGATGAATGGTAATCTCTAAGTAGGAAAGTCTTCCCCAGCTGCACCCCCCTCAGCATCTCGACTTCACCTGTACCAGAATGTCTTTATAGAATATAACCACAGACATCTTGGCTGAGTTTGAAGCGTAGGGCTGTTGCAGGCACCTTGATGCATTTATTCTGCTAGTGTGGAGGGATACAAGCTTGCAGGAAGATATTTGCTCATCTTTAACAAAACGTTTGACTTGTCCCCATCTTTAATCCTGTCCAGCCAGGGCCCAAATGTATGCTTTTGGAAAAGCTGCAGAATAATTGATGGCTGTCCTTTCATTTGATAAGAAAATGTGCTGTATTGCTAAGGTCCACACCAGCCGTTCCCTGTACAGACACTGCGCGTGGTTTCAATGTCCACTAAAATAGCTTTCGACTTGCTTTCTATTTCCAACTAATTTTGGACGAACTGTTCATCATTTTGGAAATTTGTAAACAATGCTAGATGACATGTAGCCTGTTCGCCCTTGTACTGCTTTTTAAAATACTTGTACGTGTTATGGTCTCCTCGGACACTATGTTGTATTTTCTTGTATTTATTTTGGAAAGTAGCTATCAATTTAAACTCTTTTCTGTTTGAGCATTTTATATTCTACATTTGGCATTTTTAGCATTCGACATGAATGGCATTTGACATTTCTATATTTTATGGTGGTCCCTTTCCTCCTGCAGTAGCCACCTCTCAGTACTTTTACACCTGGTGTACTTTTCTGATTTTGCTTTTGGACCAGTTTTTGCATAAATCGATTTAGCGTTTCCGTTCATTTTTTTTTTTTTTTTTTACGAGCTGTCCGCATATTTCCTATTCTGTACACGTGCCCATGCTTGCGCCCAAAGCTCAACTTGAAGCCACGACGCAGTCTTTATTTTTCAGCTGCCTGAAAGCCTCCTTCCTACATGGTTGATTTTCTTATCGCTGACACCAGAGCAGTCACATTAATTTCCATTGACTTCTCCACGTGGCATTAAAAGGTGCCCCATCAATTCATTTTTCATTTTTTTCCTCCAAAGGTTCATTGAAGGAACATCATCGAGTGTTTTTATTACACGGCACTGTAAAGGTTATCAGCGCTCACACAGCTCTGTTTTTAATAATGACCTCATGTCAAACATATTTGCTCCAAGGACTATTAAAAGCAGAAGATAAGTATTTATTGATGGGCAGTCAAAAGGGGGTAAAATTAGATTACAAATAAGGAAAATTTTCCCAAATTAGAAAAAAGAAAAAAAAAAAAACAGGGCCTGAACTGCACATGTAATACATCTGCCATTGTAAAGATATTAAGCGCACAGCACCTCTTCCTTCAACCATGTGATTTACACCCATTATGACCATCCTGCATGCACCTTCTCTCACCTTAGGCACCTTAAGGTGTTTTGATGCTTCTTTTTCCCCTGAGTTGGGTTACTGCTGTGAACCCAAAGTGACTCTAGTTCATGTTTTTGAGAATTTAATGCACCATCTCTAAATTACAGATTAACAGCATGAGGTCTGTTTTAAAGTCTACGATGGGTCTAGGAAAGGTGGCTTTTCAACCTGTCTGTGTGCTGCAAGCTTCACAGATCATTCAGAGAACTAGCTAGCAGAACTGATTAAAATGTCAGCTTCACAATGCAGTTACAAAATCCCAGATCAGTTCTGCTCCAGATATGAGTTTTGACCAAAAAGGGCTTCAGTACCAGTTCAGGATGCACTTGTTTAGATCTGGATTTAGTACATGCAGCCAGCATCTGTGGATCCACCATTGTGATTTGGTTCCCGAAGGGACAGCCCGTAGTCTCACCTGAGACAGAGACTCGCACGGACCTTGACAAACATGAAGCGCACACCAGGTTGAGCTGCTCTGCTTAGAGGCCAGGTGATGCTGTGAAACAGTAATAAAATGGTCAGGGTTAAGAGTGCCTGGATCAGAGTGCGAGGAGAGGACCATGCTTTGCAATGCACAGTCATTCCCCAGGGGTGTGGAGCATTAGAGATCCAAAAACAAAGACATGAGGTAAGATGCCCTTCTTTCTGCCCCCAAGCACAGTGTTACCTTGCTGCCTGCTGGTACATTTTGGTTAATCAATAACCCACCAGACTGAAAACAATACAGCCATAGTTGTCAAAATGTAATTTTCCCACACCCTGCTTACCTGCAGATAGACCCTCATGAGCAGGAAAGGAATGAAATTGTTATGTTAGTGACAAAGACAGGATGAAGGCCAACATTAATGGAACTGAAGACATATGATGGGGGGGCGGCTCTGCGTCTCTCCCGGTGCTCTGTGTTGCCTGATAAAGCGGCGCTGGTGCTGAGGATGTACAGCTGCCATCGTCCCCTTTGATGGACGGCTCGCTTTGTGTCACTCCGTCTCACCGCCTTTTGTTCATTTCCTGCACAGACGTGGGCGTCTCTGGATTGACATGGGCTCCCGGTGGTGGCTCTTTAATTAACCTGTGAGCAGAAGCCGACCGGGCCATCATCAGAAATCCCGGCCTGGGGGGGGGGGTCTTTTCATCGGGGCGTCTGGAAGGAGTGACCCTCTCACCGGCTCTCAGACAGAAACAAAACCTGAGTAGTCCTTTGTGAATGCTAGTTTATGGATCTTCAGAAGTCCTGGGCCCCCAGAATTAGTTTCAACCTTTATTTTGTGTTTTTTTTTCTTAAAATGGAACAAGGATTCGTTTACAACAGATTTACTGTGTGGAGGGAATGGAACGACTTTAGGGGTCTTGGCCCATTCAGACTACGCCACCATTGACAAGGAAATAAAAATCCTTGTCTGAATTCTTCCCTGCTGTTTGTTTTTCTCTGTATACTGCAGTATTGTTACTTTCCTTCAATGATGGACTGTAGATGCGGTTTACTGGTTGCCCTGTTATGGTCCCATGGTGCCCCCTGCTGGTAGGATAAGGTCGAAGGTGGACCAGCAGGGACTTGCTGGAAGGAAGCAGGCCTGCATACAAACCTCTCCTCTTGAAGACAATGGAGAGCTTCTTCTCAGTGGCTCTTTGCAGAGTGTAAACACCTAAAGGCAAAAGAACAATGTAACTGCAGGCCACAGCACCACCTGGCGCCTGACTGTACAAGAGCGGCGGTGCCTCTTGTGCGGAAGCACACTGACTGTGCCTGGTGATGTATGTGACGCAGAGGCTTCATTATTTAGTGAGCACTTTGTTAATTGAGATTAAAAACATTAGCAATGTGAATTCATTTTAGTCAGTATTACAAATAATGAAGGGGTATGAATATGACACAATGTAGTAAGAAACATTGTTTTCAGACCTGGCTCAAAGGTGTATTTTCGGCATTTTAAAACGCCATAAATCTTTGACAAAGATCTTTTTTTTTTTATTCTGTATGATTTTTTTTTTTTTTAAAGAAGTAACAGAGTACCATGCAATATGGAGAATATGAGTTCAATCCTTGCTTCTGCACCCTATATCGCCTGAACTGATGCAATAGAAATGTCCAGCTTTATAAAAGAGTAAATTATTAGAAAGCTTTTTACTTTAAGTCATAAGCACCAGTAAAGATAAATATTAATTATTGAAGTTGTATTTCCATAAAATGAACCTGCATTGAAAAAATTTTTTTTGGTTGCAACAGTGTGTGAATGTAGCACACATTGTATTATGCAAAGTGAAAATGACATATTCCAAAAATACACAGGGATGTCCTGGTGTCAGGTTTCATGTGTTTGAAACAATAGACTGTCCAGTAAGGATCCGGTAAGCAGTGGTATGCTGAAATGTGTTTGTCACAAGCAAGTCCACTTCGCACCACTTGTTTGAAATTAACTTTTTTTTTCCTGTGTTCTGAATTTTTACCTGAAAATATTCACAAGTACATCAAGCTGCATTTAGAAAGATTTTCCGCCAAATTTCTGTCTTTTTATCCCAGTGAAGAAATAATGTAAAAGGTGCTGAGACCAACTGTATGCTTTACTGTGTTAGCAGGTCAGTGCTGGGCAAAATGAGTTAAAAAATATATATATCCACGATGGACACAGGAGATATTTTTAGTAGAATTTTCATTCAGGCAAATTCTGCATAAACATAATAGAGGAGATGGAAGTTTGGAAACAACTTAACTTCTTTTTCATGTCTTGATATTTGGGCAATTGGACATTGTGTCTATACTGGCATTCCCATGCTGCTGTGCATACGCAGAACAATTAACTTTCAACACAAATCTTTGGAAAAACAACATAAAGAAGGGCAGGCAGAAAATGCATAACCATGCAGCGCACGTGTTCAAAGCATCCACATTTTTCACTCTCAGATCAGCTGTCTTGCACAACTGTGCTGTTAATGAAATGCAGCTTGTTGACGTCCTTGGCGAGAACTGGCACAGCCTGGCCTCCAGGAGCTGCTTATGAAGCGTAACCCCACCAAGTGCCACCTTTCTGACTCTCACCTCCTTATAAGCTGTCATGCTGCTTTTGCGTTTTGACATAAAAACAAGGTTTACTCTCCAAATACAACCCAGCGACCTAAATAGAAGTTTTTTCTTTTTGTTTTTTCTTTTATTTTTTGCAGCTTTATACAAATTGTAATAAAAGGACAAATTGGATTATTCCACAAAGCCTTTACTTGTGATTCCTTTTCAAAAACTGTCAAATCCTCCCAAGTAAAGGCTGCGATTTGTCATTCATACTCATTTGAAATCAGAACGGCACTAAATGAATATGCAGGTGGAGTGCAAGAGGAAAATGCTGCTGCTATCTGACTCAAGTCTGTTTTCTATTAGGATTCCCCGCCTTGACAAAAGGAATCGTGCGTTCCAAAATAGCCGAGGAATGTGCTGATGCAAACCCGAGGTCATGCAGCTTTCAGCATCTTAGTCACATTATGCACCATTCTGCTTCCCCACTGATGGACCTTTACTTTTCAGAATAAACAACTTTTGATCCAGTGTCAACAAGAAACCTGGCCCAGCTTTCGCTTAGCAATGGGTACTGGAAACTGCATTTTCACTTGAGAATTGGGAAACGATAGGAGCGATGAGTCTCGATAAGTGCTGAGCGCAGATGGAATGCACCTGTTGGGGGGGCTTCTGTCCTTTGGGCACACGAGAATTCAGACGAGCGAATTTAACCAAATATCTCGTGTATAATCTGAGATGTAATAACAGCATGCTTTTATTAACACTGGGAATAACTCGATTAAGTTGTAAACTCCAGGTGGGTTAATGGTTAATAAATGGACTTTGAGCCAATATTTTGTTGGCTTCTACTGCAGTCGTTGAGTAGTTACAGTAAAATGCTTTCAAGCTTTGGCTGATATTTAACATCACAAGCTACACATTACCGTTTGAAAATAAAGTTTTATAAATTCAATTACATTTTAATTTATCGAACAGCATTGCTGTATCTCCACATTTCCATTTTTAAATTTTTTTTTTTTTTTTACAGTGCAGTTGGCTGCTGACAGCGGGCAACCTCCAGATCCATTCTTGGTTTAGGTTCAGGTGGTGTCATGTTTTTCCACTTATGCATGGGAGATCACTGTGTGTTACAGAACCTTCATGGCCGCGCTGAACAAAGCGCTAATACGACAGGGTTTCCTGCTTGACCTGGCCTCTTTGACTCAGCAACACTTTTGATCTTGAGCCATGGCAGATAGGAAATTCCTTTAAATAAGAGGGACACTGTTAACATTAGGGAGAACTTTGGTCAAAGAGCAAACATTTTCTCAGTTAGGTGTTATTGTCATAAAAAGAGGTTACTAGTTAATAGATTTAGATTTATCCATTGCATCAGGAAATGGCAAGATTATTCTGCATGGGATTCATTATCACAGTGAAATGCTGCTTGACACCCATAATGCACCAGCACACATTGTGGGAAAAGTGATGCCTCCCTATGTCAGCACCATGACAATCATGTGACTTAAGTTAGAACAACTTCCTGAAATTTGGACCCTCTAACCTCTCAGATATTTATTTATTTATTTATTTGCTGGAGACATCTCTTGACAGCTAACAGCGACTCCTACATTTGAAAAGTCTGGCAACTTTCTTACCAAGAAAATGTCAACGCTCTTTGCCTTCATATTACCTTATGTAATTTGTACATCCCACATGCAGACAGCTTCTGTTTGCCTTGGGAATTTCTTTGCCATTGTGTTGAATTTATTGGTGACTACAAACTCTCAGCAACTGATTCAGCATGTGAACTTCCTCATTCTCTGCCATCAGTTGTCAGCATTTGTACTTTCAGCAACCACACAGATTTGGACCACGGAGTTTATGGCCAAAGGGCAATGGTGTCAGTTTCAGCTCAGAAAACAACAAGCAGCTGAATAAATGCTGCCAACTTCTGCAACACCTCCAGTTGCCCTGGAGGAAATCCTACTTTATTTTTTCCTTTAAGGGCTATATCTACTAACATTTTGCATTATTGTGGACTGTTTCGCTAAAAAGCAACTATAACCATTTACAGTGAATGGTGCAATGGCACTTTGAGCTAGATGAAAGGGTAAAACACTGCTTTTTGCACATTAGCCTGTGTGTATGCACTTATTAGATTTCCACTTTAAGAGAGCAAAATACTGGGAGGAGATTTTGGAAATAAAACATCAAATATAATTTATCAGTTCTAGTGACAGGTTGCTTATTGATGACTGTGTGTTGTTTAATGGTAATGAAAAACATGTGTGGTTTTAGCATTGGACCACAGAAACAGGATAAACTGTTGAGACCAGAATGTAACAACCCAACAGTACTGATGGCAGGGTTATGGGTGAGGAAGTCAACAGACAAGACTGTGGGAACGTGAGCCTTAATCTTCCATGACTTAACTAAAGAGTGGCACCCACTGCGTGTTACAACATGCCTGTTCTCCAGAAGATCACCCTCAGTAGACCTCGGGCCAGTATTTCCTTTGTAACCCCCCACAACATTTGAAAAAAAATATTCACACCCTCATATAAAAAAATGTATGACAGGAGAGCTGCAGGACCACCCGCTACCAGGTGCTCCTGGAGAGTGGCAGTCACACAGGTTTCGAGCAAAACTGTCCGCATCATGTTCCACCTTCTCACGGTCCATGCTATCCCTGCAGCCCTCTGGGTGCTCAGGGGATGCCAGGTCCTCGATTGCAGGACTTCAGGTGGATGGTTTCTTCATTCAGGTACAGCAAACACTCATCCAGTTTGAGCACCACTGCTGTCCTGGTGAGGCGTTCCATGCCCACGATAAAGAAATTCTTTATCAGGGCCAGCCAGAACTCATAGTCGATGTGCAGGCTGCTCACGGTGAGACTCCAGTTGCTGCCTCGGCCACATAAGCACTGTCAGTCCTGTTGTGGTGCTCAGGTTAGCAGAGGTCCCATTTCACTCCTTCAGATGCCACTCACTGAAAAAAAGGCAATGTGCCCAAGCAGATCATGAAGACTGCAGAGTCAGTGTCAAGAAGCACTCTGTTAAGCATCCTTTTCACCATGCATGGCATTTGCACCCTCCACTAGGAGCCCAGTTTGCCCTACCAGAAAAGGACTGCTCAGACTTGTTGCGTATTCCAGTATAAGACAGGTCCTCACTGCTATTGTCTCATCTGTGAGGCCTTATCAAAGCCCACACAACTGGGGACTCCAAGTGGTTGTGCAGATGTCCTCTCTCCCTGCACCACCAATAGATGAGCACCATTCCAGGGTGCAACCTTCTCATGAGGCTTTCCCCTCATCCTCAGTGCTGCTTGCCACTCTGAACATCCAGCAGTGGGACTCACACTTGCCAGTACTGCCCAGGACAGTTTCTGCACACTGTGCTTCCTCCATGGCTCCATCCAGGTTAGTGGGAGCAATGAGGCTTAAATGCTGGTGGAGCCACACTGGTGTCAGGGCTCTGAGGAATGCTGGCAGGGCCAAGTCATCAAGGAATTCCAGCTGGTACCATGGGTAGGCATAGTGAGCTAGAAACTGAATGCACAACGCAATCCCATGTGCTCCTCTTTTTTGGGGTGTATGAGGTAGCACTGTGGTGTGTCTCTTGCCATCCAGTATGTCATTTCAGGAAAGCTGTTAGTACAGACAGTTCGTTGCACCACTCAGCTGTAATATCCAGCAAGATGATCGGCACCCCTCCCTCCAGCATAAGACCCAGTTGTGCCTCCATGGTGATAGTGCTCTAACCATTGTGCTGTACCACCATTTGGAACAGTGCTTCGTACAGCTTCCACAGCATGGCACCAAAATATTATGGCAAGCGGACCAATAGCTCCTACTGGAGATCCTCTATGTGCACTTAACCACTGCACTTAGCAGTCACTGAAAGATGGCAGTTTGCACTGCTCTGTCAGTCCTGTGAGAGTACTCATCTCCTCCTCCTCCGGGCGCTCTTCAGATCCCGACAGCTATTCTTCCAGTTGCTCCAAGATGTTGAGCATAATCAGTTTTGCTCTTTAATTACTCATCCATTAGGACATCTTTATACAAAGCAAGTCATGTCCGTTTCACTTCGTATCCCACTTCTAACACCAATGTAATAACTTGCCGAAGGACTTGGGAGATAAGACTCTGGTGTGTGTAAACAGCAGCACCCAGTGAGCACCGCAACACACCTGCTTTGCGAGCCTTGCGTTTTTATGAGGTCTAAAAATATCAGGTGCACAATCCCTAAAATGTATTAATCTGAGCAATGCATCCCATGTGTTTTAAGAACAAAAATGTCTGAAAAAATACAGAAAAAGTGCTACAGAAATATGCGCTGAATGTGTTCCTAACATGGAACATAAACTTCATAATTTGAACAATAATACAGTCTGGTACAAATGTGTGAATGGCAATTCCTCAGTAAGATCCCTACTCCTATATCTCACAGATGCTTAAAAGCAAGTTTTTCCTCTAAGTTTTTTTTATGTTATTCCACTTCCTTCTTACATCAGTGAGAGATTTTTTTTTTATTTCTTGCTGCTGTAGTCAAATTGATGCTACATACAGTCGTTTTGCATGCAGGTAAAACTCCAACGTGCTGTGTTTGTTGGTTTCCTTGACTAAAAATTCTGCTGCAGTAAATTTGATTTGCCTTGCTTTTTCGATTCTCTGAGTTGCCATGCTGTTTTCTTTTAAATGAAATGTGAGAAAACAAGGGCTTATATTGATATAATTTTTTAATATTATATTCCTGCTGATATTGAAATGATCAAACCTTGCCTGTGTAGGTTTATATGCATGGTCTTAGAAGATAATCTGAAAAACGGGCCACACCCCTGACAGCGCACTATAACCTCACGGTTGTTTGCACATAGTAAATCTTGGCCTAAGAGTTCAGTATTATTGAAAATCTTCACTGCCAGATCAAAGCTGCTAAATTTAATGGACAGTTTTATGTAGTGTTAAACAGTTAGGGTTTTTTGGCTGTTCTGAACATCATGCTAATTAATATTCTTATTGTGATACTGAGAATGGAAAATGCTCTCATAGCAAACATGGTGCAGTAGGGAATAGCCAGTGCAACATACAAGCCATCCAAACTGACGATAGTCCAACTGAAGAAAACAGCTTCTTATCTCCTTATCCCCACTGTTATTTTTTCTCCTTATCTACGTTGTATATTTAGCGGGTTAGCTATTACCTGTTTACCTATTTAGATGTGGAAATAGCTCAGAATGTTAGCTCTGCTGTTTTCTCTGTGGTACCTCCCATTTAGTTCTGAGAGCATCCAAGCTGCTTTCTATGAAAATGTTCTTGTACACAATGCCCACCACTTATGTATAACTATGCCTCTCAGTGTATGCTGTTACCATCTGCTTCTTGCAACCTGCAGCTGTTTACTAGATTGTCTCAGGGGCTTTGCTGTACAGAGGTAAACCTCTGTTTTGATTGATTTGGTGCTGCTTTTCCAAGCCATTCACAGGGCTTACTCATGTCAACCATGTCTGCTATATGTCAGTGGTACGTTTCATGGAGGGGCTTATTCTACTATGACACCTCCTTTTCTTTGGTATCCATATCCCCTACTTATCTCCCTAGTAGCTCATGGGATGAGTGGCTCTTTAGGACCTGCCTTACTATATTGCTCTCCTGGTCCCCCTTTACAGGTGAGACTAGAGGACTGCAGGTACTAGTAGTGGTCCTGAATGTCTGTAGTTTGACCTTGCAGCAGTTCATCTCTCTTTCCTAAGAATTTTCTCTCATTTGGCACTGTTTTGAGTTTTGGGTGAATGATGGTTTGTCTATCAACTTATTCATATTTCCTTCACATGTGTCTTGTAGTCTTCCTTCATGCAACCTTAAGTAGCAATAGGAATCTTGCCTAAGCAATCACCTGAACAGTGATGATATTCCTAAACCCAGGAACCGAATTACTGAATTGCATGTATCCAATTTAGGTGTAGTCTCCTATACTGTACAACCGCTTTGCAATGCAGTAGATGCTGTGATATCCTAGTAATTACTTGTTTGGTTGTTCCAGAAAAAAAATTCCATTACCCATTGTGATTTGATGCTAAATTATGGTTTTAAAACATCTGCTATTTCTTGGCTTTCTATTTGGCAGTATTGCATTGATTATGTTCATTTCTGTGTTTTTGCTGGGAGAACCACTCCGTTGAGAAAATGTTTCTCAAATCATTGTGTAAAAAATATGTAGGCAGTGTATGTGCGACAGAGTGAAATAAAATTCGTATTTGGTCACTTCTTCAAAGAAAGCCTATCAAATTGAAATGCAGCTAGTGTGAAAGACTAGATTGCCCAACTGTGTTTAACAGCTACCAGTGCAGCAATATCTTGGCTGGTTTCGATAAAAAAAACTAGCAGTCCAGAAAGTTGAAAATAGACATTTCTCTATTTCTAGAATAGCTCTATTGAGAATTCAGTTCCATTTAAATATCCACTGTACTGTATATAAACATCTATATTTTTTCCCAAAAAGTATGCAATGCTGGTTGTTTGGAATACAGTTGATATCAAACGATTAGGTTAATGCTGGTTTGACCCTTTTACTTTATGTACAGTTCATATCATTTTAAATATCAAAAAACTCCAAAAACCACCCTCTAATCTTGTCTGAATAGTAGATATATTATTGCATTTCTGAAATATTCCGAACACAGTATTTATATTGCTTTAACTGTTAACATGTTTTTCTTACAAAATTATTTTTAAGAATGCCTTCAGGGATTTAAAAAAATAGTTTGTTTGTTGTTCTGAAAATGCAAGTTTGTGCATCACTTATCAGAATATTACACATTACTGTCTGAATGTGCCTTTAAACAGCTTATCATTCACTAACAACATGACACTGAACACTGCAGCGTTTGTCACAGCAGGGTTTGTCAGGATGGGTGACCTAAGCCTCCATTCTGTAGGCAGTCTGTGTGAGCAAATTCTTGTGGATTCTCAGAAACAAAGCACTTTACTGGCTGCATGTGCACTTTCTGTTGTGTGGCCCATTGTGGAGCAGCTGGAGAGGGAGAGCGCAAGCAAAAAAGCAAGCAGTTACGCTGACTGACGCTACGCACCAGGACTGGCAATTGTGACCCAACCAGATCAGACTGGAATGACAGGTCCAGGCCAGAAATCCAAAGCAAGATTCCTAGTGCAATTCTTCATTTTAAACACATGGATTGGATTTCATAAAAGTGATTAATATTCAAGAACCGCTGTATCAGGGCATGAACAAAAGAACTTCCGTAAAATTAATACCACCAACTGCCTTCAGTTGTCTACATTCAGGTTCTGCTTCTAGGACAGATCTATGAGAACACAAAATATCCTGAATAGCTTCTTTAAACAGCCAGTTTTAGAAGAACAAATGCAAACTGTAAGTTGTACACTGCTTGAAAGTGTTGCTAAGCAGAAAATTCTGGGATGCAGCAAAGACCCTTGTATGCCAAAGGTACTTTGGTGCAGAATGATTTCTTTCTAAGTGCAATGTATTAAAGGTCATTCACAATTTTATTAAATGAAGACAAAATATTACCAAAAAACAATTCAAAGTTTCTAGCACCTAGCATATAATCAGAGTTTTAACCTGGTGTAACCCATGAGGCAGGGTTCATCTTCCTAAGGCAGAAAGAAACCCTCCTTTGTAGCGCTTACAGGTCCATCCTTCACTTTGCATACTTTCATGCGTCAGCACCACCATAAAATTTTGCCATCGATAACCTTAGCAAAATGAGTTTTTGCATTTTGAACTACCTTCCCCATAAGGTTTGCCAGTGTCTGCACTGTAAATATTGACCACAGAACATTTCAGAGAGGTCTTTTAAGGGGCTCTGTTTTCTGTGTGTGTGTGTGTGTGTGTGTGTGTGTGTGTGTGTGTGTGTGTGGAACAGGTACAGCATTGTGCCTGTGTGCAAAGCCAGTGTAGTCAGAATAAACACTGGAGTCTGTACATAACACAGCCACACACTCCAGCTGGCTCCAGCTTCCCCACAACTGGCCTTCTGTTCCCTGTTCTTTGAGGATGACATTAAACAAGGACACTTGTAAAGGTTTAATTAAAAACAATATTTTTTTATATACAAATTAAAACAGACAGTATTATTAGGTTACTAATTTGTAACTAGTAACTTTATAACTTTAGCTAGTAAGAAATGACCTTTCATACTTTTCTTCCATTTGACATTCAAAGAAAGTGAAATTTGTACTCATAGCAATAAAAAAGTTTTTTTTCTTCATAAAAAGTAAACACAAAGCTACATCAAAATACATTCATTTAAAAGAAATCCAAGATGGGAAGACATTGGTACAGACTGTCATTGTTGTCATCACCAGCACTATGATGTTTTTTTTTGTTTTTTTTATTTTGATCTGATAAACATCTTCGATTTGAGTAAGAAAAGCCCTGCTGGTGAGAATGTCTGATGTTGTGGAGCTAATGCAGCACTGTCAGGATCTCCAGCTCTGTACTCCAGCTTCCCTTTTCTTGGACAGCACTAAGCTGAACTCTGCAAAAACTGTTTTATTGCACTGCTAGTGCGTATGCAATTATGGCTCAACACTATTCAGAAACCACCCTCCATTATAATAAAAACGTAGCTAAATGGTACACAATTTGTTATTACTGTTATTAATTCATTCATTTAGCTGATGCTTTTCTCCAAAGGGACTATGTCTGTATACTAAGCTGCTTACAATGGCTTACCCATTCACACCGCTGAGTAATTTCTACGAGAGTAATTCAGGGCAAGTGCCTCGCTCAGGGGTATTGCAGTGTTAGGATTCACAGCCATGTCCTTTGAGTGCAATGCGGTAGCTCCAACCCCTATACTGCCTACCTCAATAAAAAGTCTTAAATTCTATTTTTAAAAAGCACACAAATGCTATATGAGTAATAATAGTATAATTCTTCATACAGCTCTTTTCCTCCTGAACTATTTCATTTAATAAATAAAACAGGAAATACTGATCAGAATTTTTACTGACAAAAATTCTGTCCAGAAGGCATTAAATTTCAAAAATATCTTCACACAGTTAACTCTAGCAGGACAAGGCAAGGCTTTCACTGCAACACCAGCTGTGACATTTGCACCTCACAAGTGTTCCATCCTACATCACTTTCAATTTAATTCCTTACAGCACCTCTTAACAGGATGACTAAGAGAAAGTTTAACAAATCATCTATAAATGAGTGTCTATTACTATCAATTTTCAGGGATAGCATCATCCATCCATTTCATGTATGGTGGATAGCCTTGTTCCACAGGGAAGCTCAGGACCTCAGGAAGAGCGTACGGGTGGACTGACCTACAAGGGTGGAAATAATCACTGTTCAAGGAAATGCTTGTGGTCACAAAAATGCAAAAGTGTTCAAAATGTGACTGGGATCAGAAAAAACAAAAGACGCCCTAAAACTGTCGAACCAGAAAACAGAAACAAGTGCTTTGCTTTAGTATAAGCAGTATGATGCAAAGAAAGGAAAATCAGGAAGGGAACATCACCATGCCAGTTAGGTTCCAATCAGGAACATCACCAGTTAAATATATCAGGGAAGCAGAGGTTAACACCAGAAATAACTCACTTTACAAAGTCTGTGAGCTCCTGGACCTTGGAAGTTCTTGTTTTTGCCAGCTGTGAGGGGGAAAAAGGTTTAGTTGTTGCTTTTAACAAATAAAAAAGGACAAGGAATATACAGTATATCTAAACTTACCAAAAGGGATTCTGTGGCATCCTGAATTTCACCCTTCCACAAATACCTAAAATGTACGGTTTAGTCAATTATCAAGTGATACAGGGTTGCAAACAAACTGTCAGATATAAGTGGGTCCCAAAATTTTAGCAGCAGCACTTGCCATTACCAACTATTGTAACATTATGCCTGTGAGTGCGTACAAAAAAAAAAAAAATGCAGGATCCCAGAATATTTCTGGAGTCTGAGCTACTCAGCATCTTTCCACTGGTCATTAATTATCTCAACTCACCTTATTAAGAAGTTTTTAAATTTTGCCAAAAGCAGAACAGTTGTTACCTGGGTAACCAGGCTCTTGGGATGTTGTGACTGTTAGGTTAGACATTGGAGACTGCCGTTACCGATTTGAAATGCCTCCAGCAGGTCATACTACACTTACATGACAAAACTCCTGGGAAATACGTTGACAGAGGCAGCAAGTCTCTTCTCCATTATGTCTCTAAAAAAAAAAAAAAAAAAAAAAGAATAATGAAAAAATTTGTCGTGGTAACTGCTGTGCCACAGGATCAGATGGTAAGCATTAGTTGATTTCTTTCGGCATCAGGGCCTGTAACAAGGTCTACCTGAAGCATCAAAATAGTTTAAATTATATCGATTTTTAACAAAAGAAGGTAGAGCTCATAAGACTGTAAGATACCTAGGCATCTGGTCCCAATCCAAGCACTGTCTAAGAAAGTGCCAGCAACAAGGTCAGTAGTTACTACCTGGACACAAGGTGCTACTGTACAACACAGAGGAAGTGACTTTCACAATCATACAACATGCAACACATAGCAGAACCTGTTTGACACACACTGTGCTTCCACATTAAAATTTTTTATGGCCCTTGACATATAATACAGCAAGGACTTGTATTCTGAAACTGCATTTTATTAGTATTATACCCTTATTTATATTTGGCTCCTTTCTAGAATTCAGAATTTGAGACATTTGATGGTGCCATGCTGCCTGTGCCCATTAATGAAAGTCTGATGTGGAAGTAAAGGGAAAGAAGAAAGGCCAAGAATTATGCAGAAACAATGTAAAGAAAAAATTCCCAACACTGTTTGACCTTGAAAACATTTTATCAGAAGATGAAGCGTACACACTGTTGACCCCTCCCAGGAAAGCTTAACTGTGCTGGGCTGATAAAATGCGTATTCCTTGCACTCGGGTGTTATTTTGTGGTAAAGCAACACCTCCAGCACAAGTATACTGTACAGAACCAGAAGAGGCTACTTTCAGGTGACCAAAATAATGATATAACTAAGTCCTAGAAGGAAGAACCTTGGCTTACAATTTACACTGGAAGTCAAACTCTACAGTTACTTTTACCCACCCAACACATAAGAACTGAGTTTTTTACTATAAAAAACATTGCAATCATTAGCCAATTCGTCCTGTAAACATGTGTTGCTCAGTTCTCCATTTCTGGCAACTCTGAACTCTACCTCTATGATAACAATACACCTTACTGACATTATTAGGATCACGAAGGCTCAGGAACAATAGAAGCAAAGCTGTAAACGCTCCAGACACGACTTGAGGTAACGCAGAACCAAACTCCTACTGTGTTTGAGGGTGTGTTGCTGATATCTATCGGGTCATCAAGTCAACGGATTGTGCTCACTGTCACAGACAGAACTTCTGGTGATAAGTTTACATTGCAAAGACTCCTGTCTTAATTCACCTGACCACTTGTCACCATTAAATTTCTATTCTTTATTCTAAAAAAAAAAAAAAAAAAAAAATGGTATCAGTAAAACTAGATAAACCACTATTTGCAATAATATTTCTCTGCTTCTCAATATGTTTAACGGGCTTCATTTTTACCTTTTAATGTTATGTTTTTCTTTTCAAGTCATCCTTCTCTACCTTTGTAACCTTTTTAGGAGACACTAGGAGAAATTTTGCTCAGGGATGTTTAACATGTTTATATGTTAAAATTATAAGATCACTGTGCAGATGAAAGGTGCTGTGTAATTTCTTACATTAGATTCCCCTCATTGTGAAACTAAGGCTTTATTTAAAATAGTGTACAGCTTTTTTGTTATAAAAACCATTTATTTTATTTTAATACATTAATATTTACATACACTTTATTTGTAATAGTTGAATTTGGCCTTTTGGTTTTCATTTACATTAACCATAACTGTTGTATCTATCGCAGAGATAAGAAGCATTAAATATGTGTGAAAACCGGCTTATGCCAGAGGTGCAACATCAGCATGCAATACTTGGTGAAATGCATAGAAAACAGTGAGGAAAATAACTGTGATGGAAGTTATTGCATAACTTAGCTCAAATACTGCTGTGCAGAGTAAAAACACTTGTTCCATGAAAAACAATATTTTCAAATGTTACTGTAATGGTTTTTATTCTACAGATATCTGCAATATAAGAGAAAAGGTATAGTTATGCTCTTATTTTTATGTGGAAAAACTACCAACTTATTCAGAACTTACTGCACAACAGATTTTTGCCCTCTGATCTCATGATTTCCCAACCTCATACCTTCACTGCTTACCAAAACTTTTTTCTCTACATCTCAAGTAGTGGAATTAGGTGCCAGCAATCATGCCAGTGACATGATTCATGTCCTTTACCATGTAACTGACAAGTGTGTTGCCCTGGATAAGGTTTGAGCTAAACATTATGCTTCAATTAAAAGTCAAAAAGTCAAAACAACAGACACAATGATTGGTCTTTGCTTCAAGGACATAAATAAATGTTATAGTTAGCTTATACAGTGATTCCCAACTGTTTTTTTGTGCTGTGGACCAGAGTATACATTTACCTTTTTCCACAGACCAGTCCATGAGTCAGTACTAATGAAAGTAACTTGAATGCAAAACTCCACCAATCATGTAGCAGCACCGAATATAAATGTAACTTATTTTATCAATAAATATGTGTAACATTCCATAACTCATAAATTGCATGAATTTTTCCCTGCCACCAACAGAATACCACTTTTCAACATAAAACACTAACCTTATATTACAAGTATAGAGTCCTTCGCATAATAAAATTTTACATTTTACTAAGCTGACATTTACTTCCTGTAATTGTTCAAGTTTTAAAAATTCCTAATTCTATCCTGATCTTCAAGCCACTGCTATAAAAATAGAAGGAAATTACTCAGGATGCCAGATGTGTTTAAGAAACCAACTGTATCCTCCGTGAAGCTGAACTTTCACCACAGTTGTGGCAGCCGTCAGCCATTACGTTCAAAAACGCTCCTCCAGTCCCACAGACATCACATCCAAGCTGCAGGTGTCTAGTATGTCAGAAGCAAAAATATGACCCCATTTAAATTCACTTACTGTTTCCATGAATAATTTACTGAAGGGTTACTGCCCATGCAACAGCATCTCACAAAAGGGCAATCTTTATAAACAAAATGGGAAACTTATTAATTCTCAGATCTTAAATAAATACAAATACAAACAGGGAGGTACAATGTCAGCCTTATCTAACCTGAAAAGCTAAAAGCTAAGCTGGCCTTCTGGTGAACATTCATGACTCGTGTACGGTGTCCCTGGACAGGCAAAATACCTGGCAATGCTTTTGGCCACTTGCTCATCTGGGCAGTTGAGGAGGATGATAGAGTGGTGGCTGGGCACGTAGCTTCCTGTCAGGGCTGAATGCAGATGGAGCCCCAGACTCTTCAGCACAGGGTACATGGCCAAGCTAAGCAGCATTGCCTAACAAGGTACACAAAAGCACAACAAAGGTGAGGATACACTTCCATGCACCCTGCAAGCACATAGTTTAGGACTAAACACAGCAATGTCATTCTGGGCATTTCCTCCCATAGTTCAAAGACATGCGTTCAGAAAGGTAATGGAAAGCCGCTTCTTTACCCTTACATACACACCTTTAGAGTGCTCACCAAATGTCAGACTTGACGTGAAGGCATTTACTCTAACCCTACAGTGAATCCCTTAATGCAACTTATTTTAGGTAGCTTACCATTAGATAAACAACACTGCATTCACAAGTAGTCATTTCACTGTAATTTAAAACACCTTCATTATTTTGGTTAAAATTATAATGGAACTATTTACTACTTTCAACAACACAACAGTGTGGCTGGAAATAAGTTACTCTACACTCCTGAAGATCCTGTGGTAAACAGGCAGGCCACGGAAGATGTTTGTTAGAGTAACAGTACACTAGTGCGTACATTAGGGTTCTAAGATTACATCCTTACAACGGGAACACAAAACATGTTTGCTGTGGGAAACTTGTCACCTAAACTAACTGCATATTTCTTGGTTGTTACAGCAACACGCAATACGGCTAACCTTGTTGTTAGTGTGCTTGATCTGTAATGGAGACGTGGTTGATACTGGAGGGCAGGTTCAACAACAGGGTTTAGCCAGCATGGTACAACAGAGTTTACAGAGTCAAAAATCCTGGTCAAAGCAGAAAACTGAGAGTGTATGAAAAGTATTAAGGAAGTAGTAAAGAAAAGGCCACAGTTTTTTCAACGTCTAAATGCAGAAGTACTAACACACTTCAACAACGGATGCAACCCTGGTGTGCACAAAATTCGCAATGTGTTCTTTGCCCGGAAGGGATTGCAGAAATGTTGATTCTATACTGCGGTCATTTTAAAGGCCGCTGTTCTGTGGTTTTCAATGGCCATTCCACTGAACGGACTACTTTATTTCCACAGTCATCAGGTGACGCTTGCCTTTGCCACTACGTGCCATATCTGCAGCCTCTTTCAGACTTTACTGGGCCATGATTCCCTACAACCTGGCAAGAAACAGAGCTGACTTGCAGGTCAGACCTCTGTTATGCCTCAAATAGCAGCGTGGCGGTTAGCGTTGCTGCCTTCTATGCCAGGGTCACAGGTTTGAATCCCACATCCAACCGCACAAGATACTTACTGTGAACTTGCTCCAGTAAAAACTGCAAAGCTGTATGAACGTGGTCACCGAGTTGGTTAAAATGAAGTCTCTTTGGAGGAAAAGTTTCAGCTGAATGATTAACACAGCAGTTTGCTGCCCTCACAATGGAGCATTTTTATGTTTTTTTTCCTGCATTCTGGCCCACATTTATATAGTGATTTTCAATTAATCTCAGCTTTTAAAAAAAAAAAGCATTTTTGGGCCCAGCACAGTAGATCCTCTTAGCATTTAGCCCTGATAAAAAGAAAGTTTCGTTTATAATCTGCTCTTCAGCTCTGGCTCGGCTCCACCGCAATAGGAGGTAGGAAATAAAAGCCCTTTATAAAGAAAACACTATGAATGTGAAAAATTTAAATATAAATATATATTAAAACAATTGTGAATTTGAAATTTACATCCTACTGCCGTATAGTTTTAAGAGGGGGAAAAAAAGGTAGTAAATTCAAAACCAGGAAGAGCTGCAGGAACTCAGAGGTGCACAGGTTGTACAAAAAAATAAATAAATAAAAAAAGCTGAAACCGGAGTAAAAAAGAAAAAAAAAAGAACGAAGCACATTTTTGGATCCGTCCCGGACTTTTGCAAGCGGTGGCCACCGTCGCCGCGGTCACGGCGGATGAGACGCGCGCCTGCGCACACGCTTCCTCGCGACCGCTCGGACCAGCCGCGCGACCACCGACCGCGGGAGGCGAACGAAGACGGCGCGCGAGGCAGCAAGTTGCACGCGCTCACCAGGAACACGAGCAGCAGCACGGGGCGTCCCGGGTGCTGAAGCACGGACTCCCGCACGCAGCGGTGACAGAGCCAATCCAGCTTGCCGCTCCAGCCGCCCGCCATCGCTCAGGCCTGCGCTCCGGGCTCGTCCACGCCGTGTCCGCGACCCAGGTCTGGTGCAACCCGCCGAGGATCCTGGGAGAATTCTGCTCCTCGCCCCTCGAACGCAATTGCCGGAAGGATGGGTGTGGGCAGCCCTGGCGGCAGTCAGTGCGCGCACTCGGCGCGTCGCACGTTCACAAGTGCTTTCGAGTCTCCGGGCTGCGCGCAGCCGGCCCCCTCAAGCCGATCTGCGCCACCTACACACCTACCCAGCGAAGTCGTGGGTCACCTGGGCACGTTGTCCCCTTTTGCGTACAATTTTCCCGGAATGGCTTGGCGCGGCCCCGCCTCTGTTCCCGCTGTGCCTAAGCGGATTGCGAATGTGTAGTGAATTAAGTACTTTTTGCGCGACAGCTTGCGGTCGCCTGCGCGCAGGGCTGCGGCTACTCCGGCGCTTCGTTTGTCTCCGAATAACGCGCCCGGTTTGTTCATTTGCGGCGCTGAGGTCGAGTGGAGCCACCGGCCCACACATTTCCAAGAATGGCCTTAACTGTCTAAAATACAATGACCGCAGTGTTTGGCCCAGTTACGCATCGGGTTCTTCTTATGGCTTCGGTTCCACGCACTGTAGGTGCTGCTCCAGGAGTGGGAAATCGAGCCCAAGACCTACTGGTTACAAGAACAACTCATTCATTGCTGCACTACTACTACTACCACCATGAGTGGGGCTCAAATGTTTTCTTTTTTTTTTTCCCATTGTTTGAGACCAAAAGTGTTCATATGTCCTAATTTGGATGATGATAACAAAGTAGTGTGTTTGAACTCTCTAACCTAAAATATCATTTTTATATATACTTTTATATAAACTAATTACAACATAAAGGGGCAAAGAAAAGATAAAACTATAGTACGTGTAATGAGGAACAGTGGGCTAATGCACACCTTACAGGCTGAAGGTTGCTGGTTTGAATCCCCTTCTTGTTAAACTGATGCTGGCTGCTGTGCAAATTGGTGAATCGTCGCACTGTATTTAATGTTAAAGGTTAATGAAATAATAAAATGTAATTTTGAATGCACGAGTATACGCGTTAAACGCAAAAGATGCTTTGGGCCTTGCTTGTGCTTTCAGGCGTACACGGCGTGACCCTGGGCCGACGATCGTGAGGTCAAAGTGACTGTTAACCCGAGGCGTGAGCCACGGGCCAAATGCAGCCACTAGATGGCAGTGTTAGAAAACGTTTATTACTGGACGTGCGGTAAAGCTATAAATATCCTCTAAAAAGGAGAATTTACGGTGCGTTGCAAAAGTGTTTCTACCCCTTGAAAGTTATTAACGCTGCTTGGATTACAAATTACACTCACATATTTTTCCGACCAGAATTTTTAGTGTGAACTTATATCTACTAATTTGTCACAGGCATAATAAGTTGCTTGCTTGCAGATTTTTTTGAAGGAAATGAAAAACTGTTTCTTCAGCTAATCTATGGAAGAACTTTTTAAATATTCCACATTTTTCAGGCAGTGTTTCCAAAGACCATTTGCCGCATTTGTAGTACAGTTACACGCACGGAAATGGCGCCGCGCACATTGATCATGTGAGCTTCTAGGTAGTTCCTACTTGATTTGTCAAGATGTTTCCAAACTGGGAACCACACACACGGGTGCACCAGGAAGGGGAGACAAAAGGGTGCTGGAGGAAGGACCCAAACTGGAAACAGAGTGATACATGACCCATACTCACAACTATAGACACTTTACTAGCATAAAGATAATAAAGGCTGGGTATGTACATGTATATTTTATTATTTTTCTCCTTTCCACTGGACTATGAACATTGTGTCACTTTGTGGTGTCTGCCTGTTCAACAGCGCTAATAATACTTATGTTCCAAATGCATCCACTTTAAGCATAACACAGTTCAGTGATATACACTACTGGGCCAAAAAAAAAAGTCACACACACTAATATTTTTTGGACCGCTTTTAGCTATTGATTATGACACGCGTTCGCCGTGGCATGGTTTCCATAAGTTTATGCAATGTCATGACATTTATTTTCGTCCAGAGTTGCATTCATTTTTTGCCAACATCTTGTATTGATGATGGGAGAGTCGGACCTCTGCGTAAAGTCTTCTCCAGCACATCCCAAAGATTCTCAGTGAGGTTAAGGTCTGGACTTTGGTGGCTGATCCACGTGTGAAAATTATGTCTCTCTCATGCTCCCTGAACCTCTCTTCCACAATTTGAGCCCCATGAATCCTGGCATTGTCATCTTGGAATATGAAGAAAAAATGCATTGATGGAAAAACCTGCTCATTCAGTATATTCAGCTCACCTCATTTTTTGGGCACATAACATTGCTGAACCTAGACCTGACCAACTGAAGCAACCCCACATCATACCACTAAGTTAAATCCAGGTTCTGGCTTTTTTTTGGCAGACAGTGTATAATGTGCCCTTACTATTCACCTTTCCACTTTCTGACCTGCGTAGTGCCAGGTAACTCAGCTAATATGTTCATAAAATGTGACAAGAAATATTCTTTCTGCACCCTGTGTGGCACAAGCAATTGAGAGCACATTAGTGATTGAATGAAAGAAATAACTCCTGTAAACTTTGATTTATTTTACTTTTGAATTCATTTATTTACAAAGAATTTAAATACTTTTAACACAGGCTATGCTCTCGTAGCATAAATTTGATTAAAATGGCACTTTTCCAAAAACGTGTACTGTATTTAGTTAATTATTGCCCTCCACAGAAAATATCTTATTTTGGTATTGAAAGAGCAGTTGCGTGGGCATGACTCCAGGCACCACGGACCTCCATGAATACCAATGTCTTGTCATGAGTCATGAAGGTTTCTGTAAGGGGCCCGCTTTAGAGTCAGAGAAGTAGAGAGGGAAAGTGAACTCGGTCATTTTCATTCAAGTGGATCAGCAAGAGATTCAGCTGTGGTACGAGTTGTGATTTTACACAGACTACTCATTCAGTCATTAATGATATTTCAGGGCACAAAGAAAGGCTTGTATAAATTGTAAAACAGCCAAATTATTTTTTGATCTAAATAATACCATGTATTATTACAGGTTACATAAGCGGATCAGGTACTGCTTGGATAATTTCCATTTTCATTTAAGTTTTATGGTTGGCAAATGCAGAACAGATTTAGTTAAGTCCTTCATTTCCCTCTTAGTGGGGTTTGTAAAAGTCCTTAGGGAGTGCATGTATGATTCAGTATTTTTGGGCGGCACGTTTTGCCTAAAATAAAGAAACATTACAGTTCTAATGAGATTGTGTTATATAATAACGGCTTGCAGAGTTACTGTTCATCAATCTGTAAAACCTGTGAAAACAGCCTCCATGTTTCCACCTCTTTACATTCACACACCTGAAAGAATACAAGGACACAACAATAATACTTAGAACATCTTTAGGTATTATTTCTTAATGTTAAAGTATTTTTTTCTTCCTTATATTTTAGTCTGATCTTTGTAAAGTTTGGAGACAAGAGCATACTACTATTATTCTACCTTATTTTTTAAATTTATTTTTTATTAAAAAGCATTGCATTTCCCACTCTTCCATTCCACACTGTAATGTTAAACTCATTCTAAGCTGTTTGCCCGACTGTGAATGCCCCACTGGTTAACTCCCACTACATTTTCGCTGTGGCTTTTTTCTCTTTAACTCACTAAAAAATCCTTGTTAAGACAGTAAAAATCAGATAACTCGCCTCATGGGGAGCGACTTTTTATTCGTTTTGTTTGTTTTTAAAGGAAAGCACGAGGTAAAAATGGATTATCGATTACATCCCAGAGGCACTTTCATCTAGGTGGACCCCAGCCGACTACCCCTTCGAAAGCTGTTTATTTTCTGATGGCCCAGCGGAGGAACAATAATGTCTAATTAAATTCTCTCGGGGAGAGGAGTCTCTGGCAAACACTGGAATTAAATACAGCAAAGCCACCCTGAAACTCCACCACACACTCCTGCTGATCCGGTTAATAAAAAAAGGATGAACAAACAGACAGATCAATTACTAGTGTTGAGGAGAAGGAAATCCTGCAGCAGGAAAGGTAAACAGATTGTTGTGGAGGGTGACCCTTCGGCTATTATAAGATTCCTTTGATTTGTGACTTCCTCAAAATTTGACAGACAAGAAACTCTTCAAGACAGCACATCTCCATCATTTTCTGTGACTCTCAGTGTCACAGATGCAATTCATTCACTGTAGAAGGGTACGTTGTAGTACTTGCTTCCCAGTTTCATTATTACCAATACGTTACACAGTGCAAAATAAATTTGGTTTATTAGTTGCGTATAAGCGTCGTGTACTCTCCATAACTCGATCTGCATTTGCTGATCTGTGTGTCAGTAGCACAACCCACCGCCCCAGTGTATTGACAAACTGAATATTCAAGCATGGAGGACCTTATGTTTTCATTGTGATGAAGGCAGAAAAAGAAATTAGAAGCAAAATTCAAAATTGCCTCCATCTATCCATTATTAATAACTGCTTGTTCAGTGCATGGTCATGGTAACAGCCTGTCAGAGAGGCATAGGGTATGAGTCAAGGTACACCCTAAATGGGATTCCTCACCTAATGGAATGAATTTTTATTTGTTTATTATGAAAGAAATAAAAATCGGAGTGCTTTGAAGTGGAGTTCAAGGACGTGCTCTAGTATCTGTCAAAGCCTTTCCCTTGTGTGTGTGAAGATTGTGCTCAAACTTGCTGACAAAATGAGGAACAGTGGGCTAATGTCAATGCGAGTGACAAGAGTTGTAATGCACTGTTACTGAGGAGGAAAATAGGAGGAGGGGAAAAAAGAAAGGAAATTAAGTTCATCTTGTATCATGAACATGCTACGTATTCTAGGCTGTATAGATTGATTTTATTATGTCTTGCATGCACCCATTCAGCAGTTCCTGAGCAGACAGCGGGGCATTCCCGATTTTTACAAAACAAGTCATTTTGACAGCGACAGGCTGCAGCCCAGGTGATAGCTGTGCTGGTTTTGTGCCATTAGAAACAGTGGTTCGTGGTCAGGGTGTAGCCGTGACCAATGACCGTACATAGGGTCATTGGTTTGATGGGATAAAAAACCTTCAACAACAAGTTAATCCTGTTATTAATAGATTGTTGCTTTGTTGTACCTTTGAAATTTCAATTCCTGCTTCACTTGGTTTGGCTTTTATTTTTCCAGAGTTGGTATTTATTTGCGGACACACTGTGATCATTACTAAACTTGATACATTTTAATTCATTGAGAATTTTGGAAATGAGCTTTCCTTATCAAAGCAGTTTTAATTAACTTTCACTCAATAGTTTTATTAGCATTTATTAATATTCCCTGATAAACCGATTCACTAAGCTAACGTGGTTGTTCAAATATTTGCATTCATATACAGTACTGAGCGAGGTCAAGTTTGAGAAAAAATTTAAATACTTTCATTTGCACAAAAGCCACGTTGACACTTAAAGAACATTTAGCTTGTATTCATTAGCAAATTTTATGTCTATACCCAAACTTCTGTACAGTCTCCACTTCAGCCCTGTAGTTTTTGTGCAATTGCTTTTGTCAGCCCAAGAAAGCGACTTTTTTTATATAACGTTCACAAAACAGGAAGTCCATTAAGCTTCGGTTTCCCACACTGCAAATATGCCACACAATACACTAAGAGGTCCCTATTGTGACAACGGCCATGCATTTCCGCAAGTCCACTATTTTCATCTGCAAATGAGTGCCAAAGCTCCAGTTGGGTGGTAGGAAACAGCTTTTTCAGATTAGCAGAGAAAGGAGCTTTTACTACCCAAGGGCCATGGCTTCCAGGAAGCAAAGCTCTGTAATTTTTATGTTAAGTTTATCACAACATTTTATTAATAGTTTCTTTTGGATACTGAGTTGTCTTTTAAAACTAAATAATTATTTTCTGACAGTGTTAGGTATACAGGAGCCACACGACTGGTGGAATAAAGCAGGAATGGGTTGTCATCACCAGTTTCACATTTCTTTTCACAAAACGTTCAGACTTTGTTAAAAAAAAAAAAAAAAAAAAAAAAAATCCAAACGCTTCAAGTTTACTCAGCAACATCTTTCTGGTATGGCGTGATTCCAAAGTGAGTTTTTATGATTGTCAAAGAAACCGAAACTATGTGAAACATTTAGTGTAGTGGAAATAATTTAGAAATATTATAACGGACCATTTGTTGCCAAAGTAACAACTGACTGTCATACCATAGCATCACTATTGTTCTTCTGACCAGGTTAGTCCACTGCATGCCATAAGTTTCACAGAATTGTTTTTAGGTTTTTAAGACCTAAAGGCAATGTTAGTGGCATGTTCGCTGTTGCTTTCAACATTTGAATGAAACTCAGTGAATTAATGCTAGAATTGTGAGCTGTCCTCTTAAAACAGAAAGATAAATGGGTCTCGGGAGAGTGGAGAAGAAACACGCATGGGCACCGAAGATGACATTTCTAGCTTTTTTAAGGGGTCGATGGGGGTATCAGCACCGAATGGGGGTGGCTTGAGAGAAGTTTGGCCTCTGAAAATGGAACCCAAGCAGGGTGCTGTTGGAGATGGCAGCCAGTAATAATCTCTCTGCCAGATGCACTGTTCAGCAGCTTATCGAAAAATCTGACAAAGTTCTGTCAATGAAGGTCCACGGAGAAAGAGGGTGCACGTACTGCGCCATATTGCATCACTGTACGCAAAGGGTTGTTCCACTTTTTCAAATGCGTTTCTTCTGAGCGTTTATACACTTTGTACTATCACATTCAACAGAAACAGTGCATGTAAAACACACTCAAGTCACAATAGAAATAACTAGTATTTCAAAACTACTGCACTGTGTACGTTTTCAAAGCTACGTGTAGAAGAGCTCTTCAAAATTAAAACAATAAAAAAATTCCAACGCCTCCATAATAATAATAAACGTTAACACGGCGCATAGTTACGTACTGCTGTACTGTAAGGTTTGGTGTGCCAGAGTCTTCACCATATTAATAGCACTGCTTTGTCCCATTGACCTTGTGAACAACACCGAGCTCGCACAGCTAAACTGTCGAAACTGTTCCCCATTTTGTAAAAAGCCATTAAAAATCGCCGTTTCGCACCACGCCTCGCTTTACTATGAGATCAACGCTTTTGGATTTTTATGTTCGCATGATGCGCACAAACAAAGCTATGACTTTGGCACTCGTTTTTGGCAGTAAACACGGAAACGTGAAAAACGGACATTAAAAAACACGGTACGCAGTAAACACCCTCCTCGTGCTCAACCTCGAAGCGGGACGCTGAGCGGGCAAATTTCCCCATTGTAGTAAAGCAGGGCCGGGCACGAACTCGTCCTTTGATTGGACGCCGTGGTGCGTCAAAGCCCGCCTTCTTTATGGCTTCGAACGGAATCCCTAAATATCACAGGTCGTCGTGCACGCCAATCACAGCCAAGTCCGCTGCCAGTAGTGCGGTAGGCGGTGCGGTGTTCCTCCCCGCGCTTGAAGGTACTTGGGGAAAAAAAAACTGACCGCGGTGGTCGGACGTGCGGGCGTGTCAGCGTGCGGGGGAAACGCAAAACGGATAAAATTGGGGCCCGCACTGGCCACACCAAGGGCAACAGGTGCACGGATTCCGTTTTCAACACTTGCGCTTTTTTTTTTAAAGGTTACCTCCTTTTTTTCTTCCCGAATTTAATCGCACATCTGCATGAAAAAATACTTCTGAGGCAGAATTTGCGTCAACCAGGGGGTTTAACACAGTGACACATTTTTGCGCAAGCCGTTGTAATTGTTTCTCTGGCAGTTAAACTGGGACGGCTGTGGGATGTATGTTTTTAACTGACATTTAAGTGCATGTTTTGTCTTTTTTTTTTTTTTTTTTTTACTTCAGGAAAGAAAGCAAACTATAAGCTGACGGGCATGCTGTCCAAACGTGACGGCGGCGCGGTCCTCCTCCCACTGGGGGCGCAGTGGCTGTGAAAAGATGCCTCGCTGTCATTACACTTTAATTGCACCTTAATCGGCTTTTAATTGCCGCGACACTGACTCATGGATTCGAGCGAAGACTCTGAGGACAAACCTCCATTTTATCTGTCCCAGAGTCAACAGCAGGGCTGGTTACGGGTGTCCGGTAGGTAAACATTTACTTACACAAGTTGCTGAACGGGTTCCTTGTTTCCTTGTCTATCTATCTGCATGCTTCCCTGTGTTCATGTGTTTCCTTTAGTAGCTTCAGTTTCCTCCCATAGTCCAAAGACTTGTGTTTCAGGTCTTCAAATTATGTGCAGTGTGTTAAAGAGTGGCTGAATAGCTGTAATTCCTCCACAATGGTCCAGGGTGTACCCTGCCTTGTGCCATATTCTGCTGGATTACTCTAACTTTGTATTAGAAGAAAAATCTATCAAGCCAGGCTCATCTTTTACATTGTACAGCGGGTGCAATATAGAGTGCAGCTGCTGTGTGCACAACATTGCTATCCGGTGTTTTGCTGATGCTGCGTTGCTCCTCTGTGCTCAATGTCCCGCTGTAAGACGACTTGCCTTACAGATACGTTGAGGAGTCACTGAATGTAAAATATCTACAGTTGCGCACATTTTAACTTTAAGCTGAAAGTTTCAGAAGGTGAAAGTGATTGTAATAGTTTTCCTTTAAACAAGTTGCGATTTTAATAGCAACGAGAGGATGCATTGTTGTCCCCCCATTACTACGTTCAGTTTTAGCATCTTAAATGAAATTTTCTCTGTAAGAAAACATTTGAATGTTGTAAAATAGCTTTGCTGTTCTGCTGATATTGATTATTTTGGTAGGGTACTGAGTAATGATGTGTAGCACTGAACAGAAAAAAGTCAATGTTTGCTGTTTAGTTCATATTACCAATATTTTCTGCTATTTCTGACAGGAAAAATAGCCCCATTATACATTGTTTCTCAATAAAACCAACTTTTCCTCCCAGCTTTAGCATTATACAATGATAATGCCTTGTATTTGCAGTTTTCTTTCATTTTTTTAGTTTCATATCTAAAATTTCATTGAAGTTTTCAATCATTAAGTTGACAGAAATAAAGCATATGCTCAGTGAATATTTTGGGGACAGCTTTACAACACCCTGTCTCCTCATAATGCAGGCCTTTACTTTCTGAATCTGTCAACACTTTCCATTTTATATGTTTTTATTTAAATTGCCTTTCCTGTTCTATTTTTGAAAAACATGTTTTTTTATGGAAAGAAGGCCTGGGTATAATAGCAGTTTCTGAGGTTTATACTGAACTACATTATATCATAAGCATAAGTGACATGGTGATGCAGTGGATAAAACTGGCATCTCATTCCAGAACAAATGAGGGGAAAAAATAATGTGACGCTAGAATTTTATCAATCTATTCTTTACCTATAACTGTGTGTCCAGTGCAGAGTCACAGTGGTGTGGGGCCTATTCAAGAAGCATATGACATGAGGGACAGTTTAAGATTCCCAGTTAACTGGAATCATGTGTTTTTGGACTGCCAGAGGAGAACCCTGCAAACACATAACTAATGTGCAAACTCTGCCTAGACTGAGCCAAATTCAAACCCAAGTCTGTACTCATAACTCATGAGCTGTGAGGCACCAGGGGTACCTGCTGTGCCACAATGCTGTCTGATAGATTCTATAACTTAATCCTAGGTTAAGTCTCAATCTAACAAGTAAACAGTTAATGTATAAATTATTGTTGTTCTCCATGGAATAACATATTGCATTTATTTTTGTGGGTTATGTTTGTGTATGTATTTTTATTCTTATAGAACATTTATATGAATTAATACTACATGGATTCATTAGGAATAGTAGAATGTTACTAATTCCAGTAGGTAATTTTAACAGTTTTTCCTTCTAATACAGAGTTGGAGTAATCCAGAAGCATATGGCACAAGGTGGGATACACCCTGGACCGTTGTGGAGGAATTACAGCTATATATAAATGCACATAATTTGAAGTCACCAATTCACCTGAAGCACAAGTCTTTTGACTATTGAGGAAACTGAAGCTACTAAAAGAAACACATGAACACAGGGAACCATGCAGTCTCCACTCAGACTGAGACCGATTAAAACTTGCATCAGAAACCCCAGCCCAGGAGCTGTGTGGGACCCAGTGGTGTCTGCTGTGTCACTGTACTACCCTAAATTAGTATTAGTTTGACTATTTTGGTTGTTTCTAAGGTAGCATAATTCAACATCAAAGTGAAGTTTAATTAATTTGTGGGAAACTTTGGAATAGTGATAAAATAGTTCATGTAAAATCAAAGGTCTTATTTTAGTTATGTTACATTCATACCATTATTAAGCTCCAGTTGTGTTTATTATATTTGGATGAAACACATAATATGCACATTAAAGTATGGACTTTTCTGTATCGTCATATAAAGCATGTATTGTACAAGGTCACCATTTAGTTGGCACACCACTGTGTGTGTGTGTGTTTTTCTTTTTAATTACTGTTACAGTTGCTCCGCTAAGTAGGGGACACAACCTACAGCTTTAAAAGGATTATGCAGAAACTGCTATCCACACTTTTTTGTGTTAATGCAAGAAGAGTAACAGATGGTAGATTTAGGTTTTAAAAGCTTGATGTTTCTAGTAGACATCTATAATGACATTTCTAGAATGCTTTCTCAGCAAACTTCATGCAAAGCAGTCTTTATTAATAATTTTCCATCTGAATGGAGAGAAGTTATGTTGAAGGTTCAAATGTGTAATCAGCATCATCCACTTTCCCCTAAATTTGGCCCTGTTATTTGTATTCTTTTTGTTTTTCCTTTCTGTGGAGTATGACTTGTAGAATAATGGATGCACCGTTATGCTGTCATTTTGTACAGTGCAAGTTATGACATCATATTGACAATGAGTCCTGCAGCAGTAGAACATTAAAGATGCTGTAGCCCTTGGGAGAAAAGTTGGCAGTTCAGTCAAGGTGTCTCTGCTGACCCCTGCCCAAACCATTTCTGATGGCCAGAGCTAGAGGGGATTCACTCTTCAAGCGGGTGCAACCTTTCTCTTGTGAAGCTATGTGACCTTTAGTGTATGAAGAGGAGAGTGCTGGAGTGGTGCACACCTTGTCATATAAAGTGTGTGTGTGTGTGTCTGTGGGGGTGTGGAGATCAGTGCTGATGTGGAAAGACTAAATTTAAAGCATCCTACGTCATCTAACTTGTGTAAGGTGGAAAGTGATCTGGCATGTTACACACTTAAGACAGCATGAAAAATGACAAGTGCAGGTTCACACGTGTGCTCACAGTAAAGCAAAATTGGGTATTTGTTGCATTCTTAACAAATTCATCTGAGGCTGAAGTAAAGTTGGAAGGTTTTATTTCTGGGTAGTGTTTTCGTACATCCTAAACCATGTTGGAACAGTGTTGTTTGTTATGATTGGGGCCCTAATTCAATTTAAGGATTGGTGAAGAGTGGGTGACAGGTATTCAACTGCTTGTTTATTTCATGTTTCTTTCATTGTGGACCCATGAAAGAGCTCTGAATGTGTAGGATTGGCTATAGTCATTGGAGTTTGCCTTTTGAGCCTGATTTTGAGGTCAAAGGTATAAACTAAGATGGAAACTGGAGAACTGATGATGCAAAAGCAGGCAGTTTTAAAGGTGAAATTAAGGCAAATGCCACTTAGATTTATTGCAGAGCATCTGTGTATTGCAAAGTCAACAACATAGAATATGTAGAAAAGTATGTGGTTTACAGAGACCAAGGACAGCAACTGATGACAGGAAAATATATGAAGGAATGCAAGGATGGAAAATCTAAAAATATCAATCAAAGAATTCAGAAACAATCTGGACAGTACAGAGATGGAAGTATTACAACAACTTGAAGAGAAGAAATGCAGAAGGTACACTGTTAGATGCAAACCTTTCATAAGCAAAAGATATATTATGTCATGTTATAGTTTTCTAAAAATGCATAAAAGTCTATAAAGTTCTGTAACAAATTATTTTGGTCAGATGAAACTAATATTAACCTGTACCAGAGTGATTGAAAGAGGAAAATGGGGATGTAAAAAGAAATACTCATCAGCCAATCACAATGCATTTTCTGTGAAACGTGGTGGCAGTGACATGACTTGGGATGTTTGGGAACCTCTGGAACTGCCTCACTAGTTTTCCCAGAAGCAGCAGCAGAATACATTCTGCGATGTCCAGAAACATCCCGTCTTTGCATGTCCTAAAAATGCTTCCAAACTCTTTGGATGGCAGTTCATTGGATAGACAACAATCCAAGCATATAGCCCACTTAACCAAGGAGTTCGTCATAAAGTAAAAGTACTTTTTTTTTTTTTTTTTTTTTGAACTGGTCAAGTCAGTCCCCAGATTTAAGTACAAATGAGTTGGTGTTTCAATTGTTGAAGAGGAAACTGATGTCGGAAAGCTCCCTGACCAAGGAACAACTGAAAGTATTTTTTGTTTGTTTGTTTGTTTGTTTGTTAGTTAAGGTGTGACGTGATAGATCATCTTAAAGGAAGATATCAAGAGTATGGTGACCTCAACTGGAGGCAGTTATAGTAAAGTGGCCGAATACTAAGTTGGTACAACGTTACGTTTCAGTATTTGTCCCAATTGGCAGCATGGTGGTGCCTCACAGCACCTGGGCGGTACTGAGGCAGGTTTTCATAGCTTAGTGCCCACTGTATGGTAAAAAAGATTTTGGTACTTTCACACTTTATTTCTTATTTTGAAAGTAACGTCAATTTGAGCGTAATGATGACTCGCATTTTGTTTGAAGTGGTTCTTGTAGAGGGGATGAAGGATTTCTTGTATGCGTTCTTCTTTGCCATATGACTTTAAAATTGGGGTGAAAATCCTGGGTGGGAGACTTCTCAAACATATCGATCATTTCTAGTCTCGTACTACGGTAGGCAACAAACTACCTTTAGAACAGTGGCAGAACATGCTACCTCAGACAATGCTTAGGAATTCCCAACAGACAAATGGCAAGCTTGAAGGAATGAATCTGAGAAATGAACACTTGTATGGAGTATGTTTTAATGAATGCGAGCCACCAGAGACTCCACCTGCAATAAAATATATCTGAACGACATGGCAGTGAGCTGCTTTATACATTATTAATATTCCGTTTGAAATGTCACCAGAGCAGTTCTTCAGTGTTGCATTGCTTGGAGGAACATCATTTACAGTGTGCTCATTCCTGTTCTAGTACTGTACTGAGTTAGTAACATTTATTTATTATTTCAGCCAGTGCTTTTCTCCATAATAACTTATAATGAAGATGAAAGAAGCATCAAAAAGGATTCAGACCTGTATGTTGGATTGCAAGGTGACAGCTCTAACCACAATGTCACCTCCTGCCCCAAATGAGTGTTGAAGGCCAACAGGACCTTTTCTAATCCTGTTGAGGGAAGTACCTTCCTCTTCCTTTCATACAACACGTGCAGTATTAAATAGTGTTATGTATGGGACAAAAATGAAGAATGTAAAATTTCAAAAGGTTGTTTTACAAGAAGAAAAGATGTGTAGATGCAGACACAGTTATCAAAGTACAGTCAGTTTTTCAGTATGGAGTCTGAAAGGAAATACAGTGGCAGTCATAACAGGCAGAGTAACAAAAAATGTGGGGAGTTCAGGAAAGAAGTATATCAGAAAGAGGAGCATTCTGAGATCCTTCTTGATTGTTTAAATGAATTCAGCTGTTCTGAAGGAGAGAGGAAGATCATTCCAACACATTGCTGCCAAAACTGATGATACCCAAACTTTTCAACTTCATGTAACAGTCAACACTTTTTTAATTTACTCCAAATAAACAGTAGAACTTTGATCCAACAGCATCTGGATTATAGAACCCTGTATAGAGATGGTAAAATTCAGATCCACCTGTTTCAATATGCATGACTGTGTAGATAGAGAATGATAATGTCAGCCATAGCCTGGGTTGGCTTTTCAGATCTGCAGTTCAATAGAGGTTACCTGGAAAGAAGCGGCCTCATGTAAATTTGCCATTACCGACATGCCGCTGAAGCCCTTAAATGTATTCTTGAGTGCATGATCATGTCAAATGAACTTCTGGAAGAATCTGTGTGAGGATGAGTTGTGAATATGTAGGTCACTGCGTTCTGTTGGCAGGTAGCGTTGCAGTTTGAATTGTTGCCTAGCAATTCAAAGACCAGGATGCTCCTGTTTACCTGGAACTGATTGCTGTAGAAAAAAATGTAGTTGTGTAGTTTTGTAAATCACTGCATGCATCCTGATGTACAGAAACCAAACAATGCAAGCATCCTTGAACAAAGATAATCTTCATTATCCATAGATTACATGGTTCTAAAATTGCCAACTTCAAGTTTAGTTCAGATGGAATAATGACCTGGATGAAAAAGCAGTGTGATAAATCTATGCACACACAAAGGAAGTGTATTTAAAAACAAAGAAATTAACATAAACAGTGGCTCTGTTGGCTAGTAACATATGTTTGCTGCACAATTTAAATATGCAGGGGAGGAGGTGAGAGACATCAGTTTGTCTACCCGCCATCAATTTAATTCTTTTAGACAGAACATGTTAGATTCAGCTGTTGAATTGCAGAGTAATCCTAAGGCTGTTGTGTTCATTATCCATGGGGAAAGGCTTGGCCTTATGTGTATACACAGGGTTTGTATTTATACATAATTATGTGGCATTTATGGTTATTTGCAAGCTTTGAAAAAAAACATTTTGAATGGCTTTTTAGCATTTTCAAGAATGAACTAAATGTATGAATAACTGTTAAAATGTATTGCTGCTAAGATGTAGCATAATTTAATGGTTTTAGTGAATCTTTAAAGGTTGGCTCTCTCTCAGCATGAAATGGTTACTGGCTGGCAAGAGTGTGAATCATACTCATTTCCTGCTGGTGTTTACCTAATGAAATAATGATTTTTAACATACAGGGTGCATACAGCCATCCAGAACAAACAATTATATAGAAGTCTCAAAAGGTTTTAGAAGTGACTGCTATAATGCAGCAGTGACTATGTGGATGATAGTCATTTAATCCAATTTGTGTACAGCAGACTGCTGAAGAGGAAGTCATCCTTCCACAGTGTTGTTCCTCTTCAGGGGGAATGTGCGCTTAATGATCGATACAGATGAGTGAATAAACACTCAAACAGGCATATAAATATATGCCCACCCTCACTCTGCTCATTCCTTTCCTCAAATGTGAGCAGAGTGCATGGGCACAAGGTTCAGATGTGGGGATTTCATTGTACAATGCAGGTATGACTGTTTTTATGGCTTTTAGAATGTTTTAGCAGCCATGAAATATTTTCAGTATGTTCAAGCAAAGGGAACAGAATTTATTTTGGTCAGTATGTTATACTGAACTATTGGGAAGTGAAACTAAATGAATCTCTAAAATATGAATTTGGAGTCATTTCATTTTCTGAAACAGTTGTACGTTGCATCCATTGTATCACAAGTAATGATAAAATCTATTAAATATTATGCTCACTTTGCAGTTGTTATTTATTCATTGGTCTGCATCATATAGCTTGTTAATATTTTATTATTATAACTCTATGTAATTGGACTGGAATTGTAGCAGCCTGTTAAACATATAATTATTTTTATTAAATAATAATTTCAGTAGCTAGGAAGTCAATATTTGATGATGAGCCATATAATACTGAAATGTTGTGTCCCAAAAATTTAGAACTTATTGGAATGCATGTGTGAACAGTCAATGTTGTGGGTCTTGGGTTAGTGAAATAGAACTGAAAAGGGAAAAAAAAAAACATGCTGTTTGGTTTACAGCTTTTGAGAGCTGTTCAGTTGAATTCTTTGTTAGTCCTGGAAAATGTTGTGATTTGTCATGCAGTCTAGTTTTTATGTTAAAATTGGACATTTGAGGCAATGGGAATCATTTCATAGTCACTAGCTGACTTATCCAGCATTGTCCATGTCAGAAAATGGATAAGTGTAAAGGTGAAAGTTAATGGTTCCATTTTGCACATAAATATTTGTTAGTGCTGAACAGGCGGATGCCACAGAGAACAACCGGCATGCTGGTTATAGTTCAGCGGAAAGATTAAAAACTTATAACAAAATATTTATCACCAAACTTTATTACCCTTACATCACTAATGTGTGCAGTGCCGTGAGTGTGCCAAGTACAGTTTCTTAATTTTTACATATTCATTTTGTATACATTCTACATGTTATTTTTACTATTTGCATGCAAAATGGAGAAACTACTGATTCCTCTCAGCACTTGGCATCCTGATGTTGATGGTGATAGTGTGGTTATCACTGAACTTTATTACCTTTAAACTTGTTCCATTTAGTACACATCATTAATTTTGTGTGCAGAGTCAGAAAATCTTTACATGCACTCTGACGTCATTGCTCCTGCATTTCCAAACCTTCTCAAAGATCGAATTTGAAAGTAGCCTTTTTGTGGTTTAATGAACCTTACGCAAAAACCTCACTTATTTTTCAAGTCTGTGTCTTCAGATACATCTGTATATAAAAAACAAAGGCTGAACTTTATACATATACACAGCAGAGGGAGAAATGTGAATATGATTAGCAAGAGACTTGTATGTGCTTTTAATGATGCTACATTTGCTTTAGAGTGTTGCCTCTTGACTTCTGTGGTAACCTCAATAGGCACGTCATTTAAAACAATAAATAAATCAAATAAAAAACTCCTGTTTCCCTTGTGGTGCCTATGGTGATGGAAATCTATGTTTCCATTCATTAAGCAGATAGTAGTTCAGATGACTGGCGTGTTATAAATATCCTCCGAAAGTTGAAAAAATGAAGAATGTCTTTGCAGCGCTTCCTAGCTGCTGTATGATTTTTTTTTTGATTGAAGTTTGAAAAAATACTGAGGAATACCATCTAAATCTCAAAATAACACTGTATAAAATAACTAACTCACAAAAATATAAACTTACACATAAATTTCTGTGCAAGAATGCTGATGTATGGATCAGTTGTGTGTGTGTGTGTTGTGCCTTTCTTACTTTTTATAATGGGAATACAAGTTGTGCAATGTGAGAATGAGGTGTGACAGCCTTGAGGCGATATCACTTCACTACTGCTAGTCAAGTACTAATGTCCCCGGGGTCATAGGTGTAAAATGGTGTCAGGATGTTTGACAGTGAAAATGCAGGTATTTATGGTGTTTGTTTCCATTTCACAGTAATGGCCAAGTTGTGCATTTACAAATGATGTGTGAAATAGTCTCATACTGCTCCACACTGATGATGGTGATGATTTTATCATGTTCAGGTTGTGACTCAGATTTAGAGGGCAGCTGAAACCCACTTGCATTGAAATGCTGCCCAGCTGCACTGTGCCCTTGCTGATCTCCCATGGTTCATTAGTCTGGCCACACTTTTTTGGATAAACCTGTATGGAACACAGCCTGATGCTCAGAATGTTCTCACTTACGTTTGGTCTTCAGAGAAATATTGCACTTTAACCTCATATTGTACATTTCCACAGTCATAACAACAATTCTAAATGCATATTGCCCACTAATTGTTATTCTTATTTGTACTGTATTATTATACTGTTTGATTTGATCAGATTTTGTTACATTCTCTTAAATATTTGTAGATTATCACGTATTGTTGCATGTGCAAAATTACTGTCCACTTATAGGCAGTGAAATGAAATCATGTGAATTAAAGTTTGCAGCCCCTTTAAACTGTTGCTTAGTAAACTAAGGAATTTTTCTGTTTTTTTGGAAATTAAACAGTATTTTTTTCTGTCTGCATACCTACATAGCTAATTCTGTGTCTTTGCACAGCACATGTTTTTGTATGTTTTCACAGCTTGTATTTTTGTGCGTGTGGCACTGTGTAAAACTTGCAAAGTTTTCTTGATTTTAATCAAAAATGTTTCCCGTTTATTCTTTGTGTTTGTAACAGTAGGACGTAGACACTTTTCACATTTTGCTATGGTGCTGTAGAGCACAGCAGGACATGGGACTCCACAGTATGGCTTCATTGACTGCATGCTGATGTTAGTCTTTTCACCATCTCAATTTATTTTGTTTGTCTCAACCAGCCCAACAAAAGGCTTACAAATAGATTTTGTTCCCCCTCCAGACTGCTAACTCAGGGAATAGTTCTTACAGGGCTTGTTAAGTCTTTAGAACAAATGTGATTATTTTTATTATAAAGGAGTATGATGTCAGTTCTATAGATGCATGTGTATTGAAAGGTGATTTTTGAATGGCTTCTGTGTTCCTCATCAGTGAGCTGTGCAGCACAAGTTGACTGTGTATTTGTTTTAAAGTTGCAGGGTTGTATTTTGAATAAGCATTTACAATGGACTTAAATATCAAAAAATGTGCTATATACACATACACATATACAAGATTATATACTGTACTTTTGAGCGGTACTATTGTAGCATCAGCTAACTGCGTCAAACTTGAACTTTGCCTGCAGGGTAGACCGACATTGGTAATGTTAAGCAAGGTATTTACCATGAAATGGTTCCCGTGAAATAAGTTGTTAAAATGTGCTGAATTACTTGTATAAAGCAGAAGGATATATTATATGGTTTGTTGTAGCTGTGTGTTTGTTTTCCATTTTGTTCAATGATTAATCAGGAATTTGCGTATTTACTATATGAATGGCTGTTTCAGACACAAATTCCTACAATTTGAAAATAAATTGTGCATAAGAGGATTCTGCAAAATACTGTATATGTACATATAGGTAAACCCTGGCTTGTGCAGCCCCAGTATATACACTTTTGTTATAACAAAACTTTCAGCTTGTGCAATAGGTGCTCTCCTATAATGCAGAGCCACAGTGCAGCAGCACAAATTGGTCAGCAAGAAATCAAGGAATTCAATGTTCGTGCATGACCTGAGCAGCTCATTCCTGTACCACATTAGCTTGTGACAAAATGGTTTTGCGTACAGTAGCCTATAAAAGGCATAATTTTCGAATGTCCTTATAGTTTCAGTTTACATGTTGGCTTTGTTTCTACAGGTTTGTATAGTGTCTCCATTTTAATTCAGTAAATTGGGTCCAAAATACATAGAAAAGTTTTATAATAAACAAATTCAAAATAAAGAAGGTATGAAGACAGGAAATGGTCACGTCTCTGGATAGTTCTGATCTCCCTGCAGTGAACAGAGGGGTTGTGGCCCCCTGTGTGTGCTCCATAATGCCCTGTGTTTGTGTGTATGTGTGTGCATATATACTGTATGTGGGATTCAGATCAGGACTCATAGCAGGGCATGGCAAATTGTCAGTGAGCCCCGTCCATATTTTGTGGTAGTGATGGTGTTCTTTTCTGTGAATATAGAGTTGGTATGGTTTACCAGAAAGTTCTAATTTTGTTTCATTAGACTTTCTCCCAGAAGGCTCATCAATATGCATTTTGCAAATTTCACTTGGCAATTCTTGTGCTTCTCTCTTAGAAGTAGGGTCTTCCTGGGTCTTCTACCATGGAGCCCATTTTCATTCAGATGGCGACAGATGGTGCAACATGAAACTGTTACACCTTGAGCTTGAAGGTCAGCTTGGATTTATTTTGATGTTTTCCCTCTCTCTCTCCACCATTCAAACAATCTTTCTCTTCAATCATAGGTCAATTTTTCTCATACAGGCACATCCAGGGATGTTAACTACAGTCCCATGGGCCTTAAACTTTGTAATATTGGCAACAGTGGTCACAGGAACATCAGCTCTTTGAGATGATCTTGTAGCCTCTATAGTATGTTGACCATGCTTGGGAATTCAGTGGGAAAGTTTGAATTGAGGTTTTCAGATGGGCTGGGAACATATATTTCCCCCATTTAAAAGAATGTAAATGTATATACATACAATATATGATACACGTATTAAGATTGTGTGTGGTTTGTGTGTATTTGTTCTAGTGGCATTTAAAAGCAAGTTTATCAGAATGTGTCAAAATGGAGTGGCTATACACATGCATTGGATTACATGGTGACCAGGGTACAGTGCCTGTTATTTTTCCCTTTTGTCTCTCGAGTGTAACTGTGTAAATGTTTAGTTGTTGATGATTAATGTTTTTTTTTTTTAGATGCTTTTTTTTAACAGTTTCTTGTTAAGAACTGGTCATCAGAACTGAAATGTGGTGCTTAAGATGCGTGAGAGTAAAGTGATGAGGAAGGAATAGAACCAGGGATTTAAGATAAGCTTCTCTAAGTTTTAGGAGTGAACTACAGATATGTCCACCCCTGGGATTCTTCCGAAGTGGAAATGGGGGGGGTGGGGGGTAAACTTAACATGAATGTTTTTTTTTTTTTTTTTTTTTTTTTTTTGAGGGGGGAGTGTGTGTCATGTTGAGGTTAATGTTGTGTAAATTAAGGACTCGAAGAAAGCAGAAATGTAGGTGCGTCATGTTTTCCATTGTAGACTATGAGAAACTGCTGCTACGCACTGGAGAAGCAGGTATTTATAATGGATACATGGATGCACAGATTTAACTTATGGACTTCAAAGTACCTCCACGAGGCACACGTTGTGCATTTTCATTTTAAGAAAAAATATAATTAAGTAATAAAAAGATAACTCTGTCTTATTCTAGAGAAAGACGTCCGCACAAATATGTACATATCTGAGAACTCATCTTGTCAGATTGTGGTTTAAATCATTATTCAGGTTTACACTAATTCCAGCCCAGCAAGATTTCTGTTTTCTTGTTTGGCCTTCGTGATGGATTAGTGATAACCGTGTTTGTAGAGAGAGGCTTTTAATCAGAGGGTGTTTGGAGGCTGTCAACTGATGCATTTCCTCTATCGCTCTGTCATGCCCTCTCCTTCTATCTCTCTCCCTCACTCTCTCTCTGTCTTCCTCTCTGTGTTTCTCCATTACATTACCTTGTAATGTGGGACTTAAATATAGGAAAAAATATACACCATAGCACAAATCTACTTTGTAGATTTGGTAAGCACGGAGCAATGTTCATTAAGAATGCTTTGAATAAAGCAACTTATGATAGGATGTGACTGAATTGTGGGATAGGGTGGTGGTCCTTAGAATGGTTATGCATATCTGTATACTGAATTAGAAAAGATGTATAAAACCCATTTAACCTATTTACTTATGTAAGTAAAGCTTTGAAACCACAGCATCTTTATAGACATACACTAAATCCAAACCACTGTTCATTATTCTGTACTATTCACCACTTAAGCCTAGTCTGCCTCAACAGACACTGTTGATATTTCAGAGGAATCAAGAATGGCAGTTTAATGGCCGCTTTGCTGGTGTTTTGTAATCTTCCCCTATTCACAAGGCTCTACAAGTTGCACCAGGTATTGGCTGCTGTTGTGTAATTTTGTCATTTCGAAAATCAAATAACACAAAACAATGTTTTGAGGTAGGGTGTCAAAGGAGACCTCTCTGCACATTACTGTTCACCCCCATCTTTTGTGTAGCCCTCCCCCACCACCTCCAGGCTTTTGAAATTTTCTGCGTCACTGTTATGTCTAAATTTACTCAAAAGCACTCTTACAGACTTGTTGTGCTACTTTTGGTTTTTGGTGTAGTGTTTGCTGTTAGGAGTACGCATTCTGTCCGAAAGTGTTTACAGCTTTTGTTGTTTGGACACTGGTCGATAATTTTTTGATGCATTTATAGTTAAGCTTTACTATTCAGACCCTTGGCAAAATCACGCAAAATAATACAGTAATGTCTTTCTATGTGATATTTTAATTCCCAATAATACTTTATATGAATATTTATAAGTTATTCTGAGTGTTTTGTAATCCACTTAAAATAAATATTTTTAAAGAAGAAAAAATATTTTATTTCAATAGTTTAACGTATTTAAAGATATAAAAAAATATTTGCAATTAGCTTTGGCAGAAATTACAAGTATGTGTCTACTGGATTCAGATCAGGACATTGACGGTGCCTCTCCAGGGTAGCTTTGGTCCTTTGTTTTGGATCAAACTTGAAAATGGAATGCTATATTCATTTTTAAATCTAAGCAGTACTGTTACATTTTTTTTGTAATGTAATAATATAACTCTAATTGCAGTCTAACTGCAAATTATTGATTATTTAATTTTTAGTAACTTAGCATTTTTAGGAGAACATAATAAAAACAACAGTGAAATAACTGTAAACTATAAATTTTAAACTGTAAAATATTATTGAGGGTGATCTACCAATTTAAGCCTTTTGTTGACATGCTTTTTTTTCTGTTACTTCTTTTCCAGAGCATGGTTAAAAGATCTGCAAAGGAAATACTCTGCACTGTGTATTTACTTTTTTACAAGCAAATTGGCAAAAATTTAGGATAAGCATGTTCCCTGAGTTTTCTTAGAAGTTACCAGTCTTATTTTCTAACTCAAGAAATTTAATATGTTAAAATAATTTAACATGGAATTTGTTGGATACTAAATCAACACACAAAGCTAAAGGAAATGTAGAACAAAACCTAGAGCCCTGACTTTTGCACTCATTTTCTTTGGATAGTAGGATTATCATTCAACTGCTACAGCTTTGGATAATTAGATTCTGGCCTATATTTCTAATGATATAGTACTGTGCTGTGTGTCTACAATGGTGAAATAATTTCCTAGGACAATTCACATGGTGGTGCAGTATGCTAAACAGCTATGAAATGCTGCTTCATAATTTACCAAACTGCTCCCTGTTCATGTTGATATACTGTACCTTTTTTCCACAATTATCTAAAATAGTTGCTCAGTTTTATTAAACTTATAGGTGGGTTATGTAGCAGAAAGCACTGGTGCCTCACTGTGCAAATAAAGGTGGGGTCTCATCTTCTCTATCTGTTCATGTGGATTTTCTCTCAGTCCAAAGACATCTGTTTCAGGTTAATTGGTGATGCTGAATTTTCCATAATGTGTATGGATGTGTGTTACATTGCTTTGATGTATAGAGGAGGGCATGACTAGGGTGTTTGGGGTACCGTACCTAACATAAAGTCAATGAATGAATGAAGGTGTCAGCTAAATAAGTAGACATTATACTTAATGTTGGAGAGGAAAGTTAGCTAAGTAAATAGACGTTGGAGCATCTTTTGTTTTATTAACCAATTTGTT
Source organism: Heterotis niloticus (assembly GCA_018136845.1). Classification (NCBI taxonomy): domain Eukaryota; kingdom Metazoa; phylum Chordata; class Actinopteri; order Osteoglossiformes; family Osteoglossidae; genus Heterotis; species Heterotis niloticus. Next base: position 25,079,346 of record CM030891.1, read on the forward strand.
TAAATATGGATGAGGTATTACAGAAGAAAAACTCTGAAAGATAAGTTCACACCATGTTATTCTCTGTTCAGGTTCAGTGGTCAACCGTGGAAAGGTGTGAATTCACAACACTCAGTAATTACTTATTCATGGCCATTTAAGACCATTTGAATTCAACAATTAATATTTTTTTCTGGTTTCACCTGTATTCATTGCCTTCTGGCACCATTACTCATTCCTCCAACAGGGTAACTGCATCTTCAGGGTGAGAGGTAATCTGCTCTACATTATAATTGTATCCAATAGAATGCACTGTCCACCTTGCACAGGAAAATAATTTAATATATAGAGTAATAATATTCCTCTGTCGTGGTGTTGGGGACCCACTGCACATTGTGAAATTATAGTTCATTAATTTGACTGACTTCATCCATTTAATTTGGACCTGGCAATATATTAAATGGGATTCAGTGCAGTATACCCACTGCTACACTACTCACTCCTGAATAAGGACATTAATTGTTATCATAATTGCTTTTGTGTATATTTTAGCAATTGGACTGTGAGTTAGAGGTCATTAATTCCTTTCTATCAGCTCCGATTTGGACCCATTGATCGACAATATGTGTCTGATCCTGTTTGCAAATAGACCTGCATATTGCAGGCGTATCAGCAAACAATTTACTCTCAGTAATGTGTAACGTGCCAGTAATGTTTTCATAAGAAAACAATGAAGCCGTATTTATTTTTTATTCTCCCTCTGGATATTTTGTAAAAACTGTTTCTAAATAACAGTTTTTAATATCTTCATTGTGCAGGGTTTGATAAATATTCAAAAATGAAATTTAAATGCATAGAAAATTAAATTCATATTGAATGGGAGGAACATTTAGCTACATGGATATTAATGTATATCACTTTTGCATTACATTTTTGAGAATGAGAGGTAGGGGTTGCTGCGATATATACGGTAACCAACACTGGAGATAGACTATTATATGAAGATAACAAAGCCTATGCTTTTTAACTGATATAAAGTTGGAGAACCTGTTGGGAAATTATGTCTTTCGATATCTGCTTAGAGACAGGTCTCTTCATTGGTGCCAGAGGTTTTCAAAGTAGTTTAAGTTCAGAGACCGAGATGTCTATTGTGGAACATTCATTCTGTTTTGATGACATACTCTACTTGACATTTTTGTTGCTGTAGTACACTTTATTTTAGTTAATACTTAATTTAAGGAGGTAAAATGCATTACTCAGTTCTTAAATTACTAAATCGATGGCACATATTCAAGTAGTGGGCAAAAATTTTTTAAGGTTAGCCAATATACCGTATTGGCCAGAATATAAGATGTCCTTGATTATATGATAACCTCCTCTTTACCAACAGTCATTTTTGGAAAAGGGTTTTTGGAAATTTTTTATATATATACTGTATATCATAAAATTGGCATCATTACTCCTCCTCAGTCCTTGGTTAATTTGGCCTAACTTTGAGGTACTTTTTCCAGACCATGTCAAGGTGTTGCCATTTTTTGCACTCATTAGCACCATTTGATCATTTCTATAGATAATTGATGCCAGTGGACAAGTGACCTCTGGTATTAGCTCTATAGATAATATTCATATATATTGCCTTTGTGATAAGAGCTCTGTAACACCTAAATTTCTCATTCGTGAGATAATAAAGGTTTATTCTATTCTATTCTATTCTATTCTATAGGTCCAGTCTTAGAATATAAGATGACCCCATGTTTTTTTAGATATAATTTCCAGAAAATATTCAGGCCAATATGGTAGCTATTTTGTTTATACTTTTCTCCAAAGTGATTAACATATTTAAGGTATTTAACAATGATTTATTCTTTTAAGGTGCAAGGGAGTTTTTGTCTGTTACAGGTAAGAAGGGGTGTGCAAGATTGGTAAGGAAGTGGAATTTGAGTCCTTCAAGTGCAAAACAGCAGCTCTAACTGATTTAGTACCTGCTGCCTTTTCTGAAAATGAATGCTTGTTATTGGTTTCTAATATAATTTTAAAGCATACAGTAGGTTTATTGTATTTGCATAATTTATACAGTATATCTACACAACAGGATTGGAGTTTAACACCATCAGCAAAAAATGTTAAATGATAATGGATTTTGACAGTAATTTGATGAAAAACTGTTTAAAAAAAACTTTCAACCTATGAAAGGTAACAGCATAAAGAATTAAAAATTGGCTATGCTTTTATTATATATATGCATACTCCTGAGCTTGAGAAGTGGCGATGCAGTTTCATGAAGACATTTAATTTTGTACCTTGTCAAGTGATGCGTGTTTTACAGCCCTGTTTATTCTAACTGCACTTAGGCAGAAGATTAACATTAGGCAGGAAGAGGCCTGATATGTTGGCATTCCAGTTTGAGAGATTTTAATGAAATTTTCAGCAAAGCATGCTGGAATGTTCTCAGTGAGCACCCTGGCAGGAGAGTCCACGCAGCACGTACACATGCCGAATGGCAAGGAGCAGGTGGGCTTTAGCATTCCGCCAGCGCGGCAAGGTTACACGGAGGGGAAGGCACAGTAGCAGCTGAACTCGAAGAGTGTAACTGTGTTGAAACAGTTCCCCCCCTCTCTCTCTCTGTCTCTCTCTACCGCTATCTCACTCACTCCCTCTCTCTCGCGCTCCCTCACCCTCACGCTGCTGTTGATTTCCTTCCTATGTGTCTCCCAGCTTGCATGCGATGCACAGAGCAGTAAGGCAGCGGGGTACAGTAGCCCCTCTAATAAAGTGGACGTTACTTTTGTGGCATCAGAACCCTGAGGAGACGCTCGCTGTGCCGTGTAACAACGTTCATTAGAATACATTCACGCACAGACGGGCAGACAGATACACATGTACACACAAGGAGGCTGGAACGGGATGCAGAAGCACAGCAGCATGTCCTCTGACTCCCTGGCAGGTAAACAGCTTTTTCTTTTCTTCCTTGCTCTTTGCTCCTGCTCTCCCCAGTGTTTCTCTCATCCTCTGTGTGCACACAGGCATCTGAAGGGAGCTTAACCTCACTGCGTTTGTCTGAAGTATGAATGTGCGTGCGCTTAGCATTGTCAAAAGATTAGATTGTATAGCTTCAGTCCAGCCTCTTTGCTGTGATTAAATGAGCTTTTAGACCTTAAGATCACAGTGAAGTATTGCTTATAAAAAAATGTTGTTGCTATTTTTCTTTATCTGTCCTTTTGAGTTTTTATTAGTCAGTTGTATAGTGGAGTATTTTCAACTGTTGGTCTAAACCGAGGAAAAAGTACACAAATTGGGGGGGTCGCTAAGCACACAAGGGTGGAAGTGCAGAAATGAGAAATGTGCCTTGGTTGTTCCTCGTTGCCAGCTGAAAGTAGGTTTATGGAGTGCTCATGGCTATACTGGGAACCACAGTGCAGAGTCCCAGTTGAATCGAATCATGCAGCAAGGAGAAGCTCGAGCACGTGCATGATGGAGCACGCGCTCAGATGGGGTTCAGGAGTTGAGGTCTGCTTCCTGGTGAAGTTCGGAATACAAAAGCTGTGTGTACCACGATCTGTGGGATGTGTTGTTCCTCAAAGTTCTTCTGCTCTGACACTGCAGTGGGAAATCATCTGTATGAATAATTTAGGTAGGAAATTATTTACACCAGTTTATATATAATGAACCCTCAACTGTAAGGGATTATGATTTTTATATGTATTAAAGTCTTTCTTGCTTCCTGGTTGGCTAAAGACACCTCTCCCATCAAGGGAAACTAAAAAGAGCTGGAATCAACAAATTGAAAGTAGAATCTGAAGGTTTTATGGATTTAAACTTTATTAATTTGGTTGACTTCACCATATTTGAATATCCAGAGTGGTTTATATGGCCTCCCTGGCAATAATTTGCTCTAGTCAGTGTCAGTAAATGTGAACATGCATAATACAATACTCACCTTCGTAACACCATCATTTAATTAATATGAGAGTGTAGAGTCTTTCGTAGTCTGTTGTTTTGCTACAGTAATATAGGCCTCGAATTCAATTTGGTGTGACAGTTGCAGTAGACCGTGATCTTAAGCGCTGCACCAATTTCCTTTTTATTGCAGGAAAATTCAATTCACTATTTATTACCCTGGAGGCTGCACAAATAAATCATAAAAGGGTTTCATAGTTGACTTTTTATTATTTTTATTTATTTATTTTTATTTTTTAAATCTATATATGCAAAATATCAAATCCATATGTCGTCTTCTGTGATTGGATCCAGTAGCCCACTAACCATGCAACTGTCCTACTTCCTCAACACAGATCTTGTTAATCCAGGCAACAGCTAAGTCTGCATTACTGTTATTGGTATTCCTGGACCTGAAATAGAACCTCAGTTTCCCCACATGCTAGACATGTGATGTTATCCATTATGCTGTTTTCTGTGTATATATACAAGCACACTTACCTGGCACTGCTTGTCAAAAATGTAATGGTGGAAAGGTAAAAAGCAACGCAATAAATAAGCACCCAACTGTTTTACTATTAAAGTGGTAGTATTTATTACATAATTATTGTTTTTGTTGCCAGACAGGTGAACGCTACAGAGAGATGATTTTGCCAGCATAGTCAAGTGAAAAGGAAAGAAAACAAAATATCCTTTTGCCATACCCTAACATCAGTTACGTGTGCAGCCAATGTCTGTGTCATGTATGATTTCTGATTCATTTTTACATTTCCATTTGTATATACTATTTACATTCAGACACAATTTTGAATGTGGCTTTGAATGTTTGGCTAACTCTGAATATAGCTACAGCAGCCCCCATTATAAAAGAGTGTACACACTTATGCAAACAGGGTGCTGTGGGTTTTTATTCATTTTAATTATTTGTCCTCGAAATTATCCATTTGTTTTTCTTCTTGAATTATGTTGGGTGCATGGCCACATTAAGGATCGAGAAATATCTGACATGGTTTAACTTAACTTCTGGGTTTATGTCATAAAACCTGCAACTTCAGTAAGGGTGTGTAGATATTGTAGATTTTTTTTTTTTTTAAAGATATTCAGAACCGTGGCTGTCAGGTGAGTGTATGAGATGTAAGCAAATATATATGCTTAAGTGTAGTACTGTAAATATTTAAGAATAATACTATTGGTTACAGTTGCCACCTTGCAGAAAAGTCTCTGTTCAAAATTTCTGTCCCAGCTATTGTACCCTTGAATTTAAAAAAGAACCCTGTTGTATCATTGGGTAAATAATGTTAAGTACCTTAGTGTAGTATACCACATGTTAGAAGCTGCCTTGAACAAATGTGTCAGCTAAATAAAAAATGCACAATTGTTGAGATTCAGTGTTGAGGAAGTATGTTTAAATATTTTAATGGCTGATGCTCTACACCTTAATGGTGGCTTTGATGAAAACCAAGGTACTATAATCGTTCAGGTTTTAATTGTATAAAGGACAGTTAATTATTATGGCTAGTCCATACCCATAAAATACTGCTGCATGTAAATTCTATAGGATGTACACACAGATTTGATGTCAGAACAAAAAAGTCATAGTTATTTCCCTTGGTATCATGACTTTTTTCAGAGCGTTAAAAGCAGAAGTCTACATTGATCTTATTGATCTCTGAACATCCTTCCTCACAGTGCAGTCAGCCTCTTGTGGCTGAGGATATATTGTTGAAATGCATGAGCATTGACATAAATTTAAATGTAGAACATGACATCCCTCACGCGCTCCATCTAGGTTTCCATAAACTTGCTGTGTTATCTGGCAAACAATGTTTAGGCATTTGGCTGTCCATGTTTGGTTATTGTCATAGCAGTATTGGTTGGTTGTATAAATGAAATGTATAAATAGTTTGCAACAAGGTGTGTGTGGAACATGCTGCGACTGTCCAGGTGTACCACCATTTGTTTGCTGCCAGTTACCGCCGACCCTTCTGTGTTAACAGGAAAGGACCTCACAGCTGCACTATGACTTCAGGTTAAGCACTTAAATGCGTCTGTGCTATTGCATTTGCATGCGTGTTTGTGTAGCATAGCATCTCTGTGGGGGAGAATCAAACAGGTGCGCAGCATCTGCCACAGTGCGTCTCCGTGTTTCCACATTAAGGGACATGTTATGGTAATGTGAAGTGATTTCCTTTGCTAAGAGGACCCCATATGGTTAATTATAATTGTAAACCCTGTGCTAAAATAATTTGTCTTGAAAAGCAGCAGAAAGTTCCAAAATGCGAGTGCTGAGTTTAATATTCTGCATGAAAAGGAACCGGTGAATTTGTTTTCATTTAAAAGTAAATGAGCCTCCTTTAGCGAAGGGTAACACAAAAACATTTTTCTATGAAATGTGCAGCTCTTTGCTTAATCTTCTGTAACCCAATACAGTATTTGTTATCAGTCTAGTAATGATGCAGAGGTAGCGTTTATGGATTCTGGTAGTTTGAGGAAGGTAAACATGAGGTATTATTTCTGTGTCTGACAATGTCATGCCTCACAGCTTTGGCAAACTGTAAGACTTTGATATCTTCAAGTTCAAATTAGAAAAGTTGATTGAAACTTTTTGAGCAGGCTTGAAACAAGGTGAATAGAAAGTGAAGGGTGTGTGTGTCCGTGTTCATTTCCGTCCTTGCTCTAGGGTACTTTTGTGTTCAATTTTGTGTCAATTCTGCAATGGTAATTGTCTCCACCCGTGGTTTCTACCATTATTGTACATACTGTCTGGTGCTACTCTGTCGCACTCGCCTGCATTTTGCTGTTTCAGCTCTTCTCTTTTTTTTTTTTTCTTTTTTTTTCCTTGCTTCTCTATTGTGTATTTCTACCAAAACAGTTTGGCTCTTGGTCTTCTGGGCCAAGTTAAATTTAACTGCAACTTAAATGGTTTTTTTGAATGCCAGTCTGGGTGAAGTTAAATGTACACTGAAGTGTATAGCTGCCGTGTATAGTGCAATTGCTTTGACAGAGCCTCCTTTGAGCCAGTTGTGATGGTCGACTTAAAAAGTAAAACCGCTGTCAACCACGAGTGCTCCACATTTCCCTGCAATATTACACATGTCCTCCCTGATTCCCATCCCTAGTCCCCGAGGGTCTATCTTTGCGGGTGAGTGGAGAGAGCCTAGCAAACAACACACGACCTTGGGAAAAAAAAAAAAAAACCTTTTTGGAGGAAGCTGTGCCTGAAACTATTTTGTAAAAGGTGTTGTTTTTTTTTCTTAAAGTGCCTTTGATAATTCACACGGGCAACTCTTAGGTTCACCCCCCTATTGTGGCAGTTTGATAAAAAGTGCCTTGCTCAAAAGCCATAAGAACATCACAAAGTGATGCATTTACTCTTTTTTTTTTTATCTGAAATTACTGTATGTTTTACAGCTGGATAATTTTTACTGGAGCAAAGTAAAATACTTTGCTCAGGGGTACTACTGAGGGAGCTGGGCTTTGAACCAAGGTCTTTTGAATGAAAAGCAATGACGCTACCATTATACTACATTTTGCCCCGTTGGTGGGCTTCATTTAAGTGGCACAAAATCATTTAGATACACTGGCTGTTCAACTCACAAATACAGCTGGAACTGGAAGGGTGTAAATTCAGTCATGTTTACCACTACCTGACAATGGAGAAAATCTTGATAATATAGATTTCACTCAATTTAAGTTCTGCAAAAGCCTTTAATAAATCTATAATAAATATAAACTTACATTTTTGTAATCATGAAACAAAAACAATAATAATGCATTTGTTCAATCTCCACAACAGTTGAATAATAAATTGCAGCCATGATTCATCCAATAGGCATGTTCAACTTTCAATTTCTGAACACTTGGTTAGGTCCTGTAAGTCTTGCATACACTGTAGCTGTAACAAGAATAAGGTTTTTTTTTTTTTTTTCAGACTTGCTGATCTTGAGCTGCATTAAAACTAAAGTAAATTCATCATTAAAGAAGCTGTTTTTTTTACTGTTACCTGTTTGATGTTGACCAATTTATCCCACAAACATATAAAACATCAGGGGTCCCACTGTCAACAACTTGGCACAAGGATGCAAGTTGCTTGCACTTGCCGAGAAACAGAAGTTTTAAAAGGAGACAAGTGAACAACTTGTCGCTAAAAATGAATATATTATCTGCAAAAATTTTTGCATCTTTGTGACACCATAATATGAACGTTTGTAACACAAGGAACCAGAACAGTATCAAACACTTTTAAAACTATTTTATTTGCATATCTATGCTGCCCATGTATTAAATTAGTTAATACTAGCTGTAACCCAACACTGCAAGCCAATAAGTGGGAAGGTAAATAACTGTATTACCCATAAAGTGGCTGCGTTCAGTATATAAGCATTGCTTATACTGTTAAACAGGAGAATGCTGCAGATAGTGAAATATGAGTGGAAATGAAGAAATAAAACTGTGTGTGTGTGTGTGTGTGTGTGTGTGTGTTTGTTTGTTTGTTTAATGACACAACTTCACTTAGTGCAGGAAATAACTTCCAAATTTCCAGTCTGTAGCTTGAAAAAATAAAGCTGTGCATGAAGAATAAATGATTCAGCTTTATAGATAAACTGAGATAGGCGAATCGCATCTGTTACATTCATATCCAGTGTTTAGGAAGTGCTTTATCTTCTCAAATTATTAATTTGACCCCCCCCCCCCCATGGCGCACTGTAATGATTTTTGTGAATTAGCGGAAAATTCTCTAGCCTTAAGGCATATTTCTCTTAAAGAGAACTTTGACACAGGGATGCAATATCAGCATTTGCCCTCATTTGAGGAGCAGGAGAGTGGTGTGTGATTCATCTGGAAAGAGAGACTGACGTCACATTAGGAGGGCCACTCTCCTCCAGCATACTGTCGTCTGGTGATAAGAGGCTTGTTCTGGCAACTATACAAAGTCATAACTTGTTTTTATGTTGTCAAGTCAGGAGAAGAATAGGAAGATGGAAGGCCATTTATTAGAAGCCATATCAACAGCTGCTATCTATGTGAACAGGCCTGATACTGAATACTTACGGTTAGTTTAATGGTAGAGTACAACTTAACATGCTGTTTTAGTGCCACTTACTTGATAGTGTTTATTGATGAGACTTTTTGTATATGATGTTTTAGCTGAATGCATCCTTGAAATGTTGAACTGCGTAAGATGTTCGTAATGAAAACATTGTGCATAACCAGAAAGAAAATATCTTTAAGAAATTCATTGTAAATGATTTTATTTAATTTGGCAGAACTTTACATGAAACCTATCACCTTAGTTTTATAAACTTCTGCACAAAACATTAACTGTATTTCTTGTTTACTTGCATAAAAATAATTATCTTTCAAGAATATGTTCATGTATCTTCAAAGAAAATATCTAGACAGAAGATGCAAAATGCTGAGTTCTGAAGTGTCTGTGTATTTTTTCCTATATGTAAAATATACAATCTAAAGATATGTATATTACTTTTGAATGTCTCTTTCAGTGTCTTGCACTTAAAAGAAATTGCACATCAGAGCCCCTAAATGGATGTAAATCCAGTTTTTCTGGGCATTATCTGTCATGTAGATGACCTACCTACACTCTTCCACAGTTCCTTCTGATCTCATTATCTCTCCAACATGGTGCAGGGAGCTGAGTCACGGTGAGCAGGGTTTGCTGGTAATATAATAAAAATGCATGTTAGTCTTTCTCAGACAGTGATGTGTATATAAGCATTATAAGCCTCTCGGTTTACTTTACAAAAGTTAATCAATTAGCATTCTCCAGGACCAGGAAAATGCTGTAACGCTGTTATCAGCACCAACGAGAAACTAGCTCTGTACCGTCTGTCTGGGATGAAAACTGACGCAGAATTGCGTGAGTGTCTGGGGCAGTGTTATTTATAGAAGGATAATGAATTCTAGCTTGATTACAGTAATTCCAGGTTGTAAATGTCAGTCATCGCGGTCTGGCAAGTCGACAGTCACAGGCAGTAATACATCGTGGCAGTGTTTGGCGTAGTGAAAATCGCAAAGGCAGTAGCGTTCGGCCCTTCGAACATCCGCGCGCATGACTATAGTCTGCTGCAGATACGACAGCTGCAGCCCACAAATGCCTCTTACTGATGCTGAAATTAGGTTGCACCCGTCTGCCACCTACATCCTGAATGTGCGGTGATTAAGTTGCGCTTTTATATTTTAAAGAATTCATGTGGTTGGCGAGTTTAGATTTTGGAGGCCTTGAATTTAATGCACTGCTAAACAGTACTGGTGTTTATGAGGTTGTACTTGAGCCAGGGAGAGAATTCCCCCCCCCCCCCCCCCATTTGTCTGGGCCAATGTAATAAGCTCTGAAAGGCCTGCTGCATGTGCGATGCACTGACTGACAGCTTTTACGATTCACTTCAAGTTCTGTTTCATTTGATGGAACTTGCACTGATCCCGTAACCGAGGCTCATTCCTGGATGAAACCGGTTCCAGCGCATGGTTGCCGGCCGAATGCGAGGGCCCACACCGTTATGCTGGTTCTTTGATGGATGTGCTGTCACATCGCCATCCAGACTAGGTGTTACGTGGTCGCCAGCATGAGCCTTACGATCAAGGTGACATAAGTGACAGCTTGAACGATGACTCCCACCATGTTGGCGAGCAATTATCACTGTTTGTCATTGAGGAAAAGAGGAAGTGGTGATGATACATTATTTACCCACCTGTGTTCATTATTAAAATTGTTTATATTTCACGACTGTGTGATAACGTTTGGTTCACGTGTTTTGAACAAACCTGAATGCTTTTCAGAAGCAATCACAACACTGAGGGGTGCAAAGCATAATTTGCTCACAATTTTTTAAAATTTATTTATTTATTTTTATTTTTATTTTTTTGCATGCAGAAACAGAATACTGACAGGTTTTTGTGCGTGCTTGTAATTTATCTCATTTTTACACTTTTTTTTTTTCTTTCCATTTTTGGCAAAAAAGGAATTGGCCATGCAAATATATGCATATTTAATTTCTACCAGAAGTGTATTCAAAGTGGACCTGTTGCAGGACTGGTACAGAAAGAGGGCACACACAGGGGCCGTCAAGGGATGTGCTTTTCCCCCATCCCTCTGCATTTGCGTTCTCCCTGTCGCAGGCTTTGTTCCTCGTGTAACTTTGCTTTTTTTCCAAGGGATTCCCAAGGCAGTTCATTAAGCTTAATGTTAGCCAGCCAGAGAACTGGGTCAGCCTTTTTCCACTGGCCATACGATCAGCATGGAAGGACAGTTTTCAGTCGATTTTTGTTCTTTTACATGAAGTCTTACCTGCCAGCTTCTAATGTTAGCATGAGTGGAACTTCCAGTATGCTAGCCAGCAGCTACATGTTATACATTAAAAACAGTAAAGCCCTGCAGTAAGTGGAGTCCAACAAAATGAATCATGTAAAAAACTGCAGGGTCTTCTTATTGTGAGGTTAAAAAATATATATAAATATATTTATATACTCTATTTTTAGTGTGTGTGTGTGCGCGCGCTTGTGTGTGCGAGAGAGAGAGAGAGAGGGAGGGAATGTTATTTAGTTTAATTTATTACATGTTTAGGAAATTAATATGTCCCAATACTGATAGATATCTAGCATCCACTTCAACTGTGCTGTGGCATTACGGAAGGAGGGCACAGGAGACTGCACTGTGACAACAAATGCCCACCCCAGAACTCTTGAAAACAGTGAACAGAGAAGGTTAACACCCCGCACCATAAATCCCAATAAAGTTAGACACAGCTATTTATGAGGATGCAATAGCAGTACATTATTGCTGCAGCTCTCCTTGTCACTGCTACTCTATTAATAAAACTAATAGAAAATTTTACCCAAACATACATTGTCTTCAGTAAATCCAGTCACTGCTATCCAAAGATGTGAGTGATTGGGAAGGAAGAATAAGGACAGAAGTCAGTTGCATTGTATTCAAATCACCTTATCCATGGGTGCCTTGTTTTGGGATTTTACTGCAGTACAAACCAGGATCATTATTTTTTTCCAATACAAACTGCCCTCAATTTTCAACGTACTTGATATATTACAATGATGAAAAATAACAAATGAATAATGATAATAGTAATAGAATTTTTTTAAAAAATTGACAAAATTGTCCAAAAAAAAATACCATATTGGCTGAAATATTAGATAGTATTATTCCTGGGAATTACTAGATCTAGAAAAAGATGAGCTGGTTTTATATTTGAGGATGAGACCTATAAAGGTCATACAGCATGTAACACCAGTCGGTGGCGTCACGTATCCACTGGCATCAATTATCCACAGAAATGATTAACTGGTGCCAGCGAGTGTGACAGATGGCAAAACCTTGAGATGGTCTAGAAAAAAGCAGCTTTTAAGATAATGGTGTGAAACATCTCTGAAGCAGCTAAGAAATATAAAATTGCCGAATATCGTGTTTGAAGATGGTGAGCCCAAAATCTTAAAATCTTAAAAATGCAAATACAATGAATATGAATTAATATTATTTTTCTTTTGAGTGATAAGATATAATGTTCCAAAAATGTTTAATTTCCAGGAATTCTGGTAAGTGAATGAGCATGTTATAACTAATGTATACATGAACATCTGGTAATATAACATAGACTGTACCTGTACGGTACAGCGTTGTAGCATAACAATGGCTGACAGCCATGCAAAAGCATATACAGCACTATGACAATTTAATGTTTATAGCATACACTGTACATGAATGTGTTGCTGCATAGTACAGTTTTATAGCATGAGTCAGAAAACATGGACAAATACATATACTTCTGTGTAAATAGAAAAAGTAAAAATAATCAGTTAATTTGCAGTATGGTGTCCAATAGTTTTATATAAGTGTAATCCGATGTGACTTGCAACCTGACCGTCAGTCCCTAACTTGGTTTTAAGTTGAGAACACTTTCTGTAGTTGGTTAGTGCAAGCTAAATTATTTAATTGAAACCTACAGCAAAAAAGTTGTTCATGCCTTAAGAGTTGTGCCTGTATAGGTGGGAATCAGGGCAGTGATATGGGTCTGGATTTGAGGAAATTCTCAGATTTTTCTTTGTTCTGCAGTAACAGTAAGTAGTGCTGCCTTCCCTTGTCTAGAGAAGATGCTGTAAATGAAACACAGCTGAACCTACTGAGGTGGATTACGGTGACTGAGAGTGGAAGAAAGGCCCTGCTGAGCTTAACTACCAGCCTTGTGCAAGGACTTTTGTTGTGGCTTCTGGTTGGCATAATTTGTTTTTCTTTCTGAAATGAACAGCTCCAGTCAGCTACACTGACTTTTTTTTGTTAGTTTTTTTTTTTTTTTTTTAAAAAGGATCTCTGTGTTTTTTTGGCAGTGCTTTAAGTTCAGAAAATAATTTGTATGTATAAGTACGCTTTGATGGTTACTGTTTCAAACATTTGGTTGACATTGTGGGCATTTTTTTTTTTTTGAAGTGTCCACTTATTTCAGATGCATGGTGGCTCAGTGAGTAATGCTGTGGCCTGACAGCACCTGGGCTGTTTGGATGTGGGTTTGAATCCAGTTCAGCCTGTTGGCAGTTTGGATGTTCTTCTCATGTCTGTGTGGGTGTTCTCCCACAGTCCAAACACATTCATTTTAGGTTAATTGGTCACTCCAAATTGTGTGTGTAGCCACATTGTGGTGGACTGGTATCCCACTCAGGGGTAGTTTTATACCCTGGCATCCAGTGATTCTGGAAGAAGCCCTGGACTGCCCAACACCAAACCAGGATGCAACAGTTAGCAATAAAGCATGGATGGGTGGGTGATTTAAAATGTACATTTGAATGATACAGCAGGGAACTGTTGTTTTCATTACAAGACCAAGAGGGGTAGCTTTTAAAGTAGATATACAAGACTTGCTATGTTATCAGTCTTAAAATTATATTAGTGAAATAAGCAGCAAAATGGTGATGGACATGCAGTCAAGGGGTTTGACTGCGATTTCAGGTCTGAAAGGTCACTGAGTGGGTTTGAGCTTCATTGCACTGTGACTCATTATCCCATCATTTTAACAGGCTAGCATTATTATGTTATACATTTCTCACTTTTGCACTAACGTAACTTCTTGCTTGCAGATGTACTGTGCTTTTACTAGGTTGCATAATCCTTCCAAACAAAAGTAGACATGGCACAGTTTAGAACAAAGGAGAAGGTATGTTTTTGCTTCTGTTGGAGGTGATGTCTTAAGGGGAATCCGTGCCTAAAAAATTATGAAAACATGAAGGTAGGCTATCTGGTAGATATGTTTGTCTTAGCATATCTAATGCCAGTGAAATTACTGAAGTATGGATGAATTTACATCAAGAGATAAAGCTCCCACCAATAAGCCTGCCTGCCCATAAAAATTACCGGCGAGGTGAAATGCTTCACTTCACTTCACTCCTTATTTCCATTCTGAGTGCTTTCAGTGTTATATCACAGTTTCATTCTATATGGTTTCTTGTCATTGTTATTTATTACCTCAAAGGTATTTTCATATTATCAGAGGGGTATTTCACTTCATATCAAAGTCATACTCTCAGACTGATGAAAAATGCCTCTAGCAGGTAGTCATGTGGCTCAACAGTAGACAGAAAGTGTCTGACTTTAGCAGGAACCAAGGCGGAAACGGAGAACTGTTTGTGCAGTAAATGAGCTAATGAATGTTTTCTCCAAGTGTAAATTTTTTAATTCATTCAGCAAATACACTAATGGACTCTGCATGTCTACAACTTGGGATAGCGTAAGTTTTCTTTAATTGTATTTCAAGGTGTGTTCTTTATCGAGTCAAAATGTTTGGCTTTGGATTACAAGAGATGTTTCAGCTGAAACATTTCCATATGAGGAGAGGCAGAAACCCTCACCATCATGTGCTGCTGGATTTGCTGGTTTTAATTTCAGTTGAGCTCTTAATGACTTATTCTTGATTTGGAGTTGGACCGAATGTGCACGATTCAAATCCCAACTGAATGTAATAGTTAAGAATTTACTGTTTCTCAATCATGTTAAGCCGCTGTATTCAGCAGTATTGACCTCTAACCCGACTCATTGTCAGATAAGGATGAGTGACAATTTTTCAAATGATACTGTACCTCTGTAATAGTTGTTGGTAGAATATGCCACATGCATGGGTGTACATCAAGGTGGACTCATTTTACTAAATGTATAAATCATGAAAGCTGTGTGGATGGCAAACAACTGTTTTGATTAAAAAAAAAAAAAAGATTAAGCATAGAAAAAGTGCGGTTATAAAACTGTGCACTACATGTTTTCCCAGTGTCAGAGAGGGGCAGTGGGTAAAGCTGGTGTCTCACAGCTCCTTTGATTTGTGCTTGTGTGTAGGTTTGAGTCAGGATGTGACACATTTTCACCCATATTCCCCGTGTTCACAACTTGAATATGTGTGGAAGAAGGCAATGGAAAACTACTTCTGTACCCTGTCTTACCGTGGAAACAATGCAAGCGGTTGCTACAAGTATGAGTTGAATTTGACTTGATGTGTTTACCTTGCTATACAGTTTATTGTTTAGCAAAATCATTTTCATAAAATAGTCAGTGCCACTGTGACACCTCACCTTACTTGGCCAGCACTATGGATTTAGTCCAACCTTGTTTTTTATTTCTCTATTTTAAATCTTACATTCCATTAAATGACTTTAACCATTATGTTGCTTGCTGCTCTATTAAAAGCTCAAACAGTATTTTGGTCTTTTGGGAAGATCATCCTTGTTCTTCCATGCCACTCTTTCAGGTGTAAGCCCACAGATCCTTTTTTTTAAATTTATTAATACAGAATGAGTTGGATTTTTTTCATTATTTTCATTATTTTCACCTTCAGTTGCATCTAACATGGCACAAAGCTGGGCAACACTAATTTGTCTGTCTCTGCAAGTGAAATCTTCCACAGGTATTAGTCCACTAATGCGTAAATTAGTCACAAATTGAAGACTTCACACTAACAGAGCACATATTCCCATATAGAATTATCCATATTATGTTTGGTACTAATTCTTTCTGCATCACAGTTTGACATGGTTGAATGGTAAATTTGTCATGGTACATTTCTGTCTGTTTTACATCAGTTTGATGGTTGCAGATCAGTACAGAATAATGGAATTTTGATGACAGATGCAATGGCTAACTGATGTACTCATTCCATTTTCAGCGAATTGGAAACCACTGATTTTTCTCTTTGCTCTTTAGCTCCTATATATCTGTTATTTTTTGTTACATTTTTCAGTCCCCTATTGTATTTTTATCCATTTTATTCAACCACTGTTGCCTGATATGGGTTCAAATGTCAGTTTGAATTCAGCTTTGTGTGGAGGTTTTAGCTTTTCCCTGTGTTTTTACATGGGTTTCTTCTAGTTGCTTCTGGTTTCATTACTCTTAAATGTGTGCGTTTGTGTGAATTCCCTGCTGTGGACTTGTGTCCCATACATCTTCTGCCCTGCATCATCCCCTATGCTTCTGGGATAAGCTCAAGATTTTGCAACAGAGAAGTAATTATTGATAAAGGATGGAGAGATGATGGGTTTTTACTCAGTTCACGTAGTACCATTTTCGCATTGACCTTCCCTCCTTTTTCCCTTCCTGCAGACATGACAGGACAGCCGACTCACTGGATCTCTTGTGGTCACCCGTTTACCGAGTCGACGTTGTGGAACCCCAAGTTCTGCATAGTCACTGACTGTCAGCTGCTTTTATTGGACAAAGAAAAGGTATTTATTCCTCTCAAAACCTGGAAAAATGCTTTAACAGAATATTCCATCAAACAAGGCTTCCCCATCCGTGCGCTATGTAAGGCGTGGCAGTTCAGTCTGATGTGTTTATAGGAAGGCAAAGATTACCCTTTCAGGATTAAAGGTAAAAATTTGCAGTGGTATTGATAAATTGTATTACTATGACATTACTGATATTTTTGTATTAATTCACTCTCATCTGCTGCAGTTTAAAATAGACTTGAAGCTGGATGTTTCAGTAGACTCATGCAGATGAAATAATTGCAGGCTCCACTTGTCACAGTAGCAGGGCCTTGAAGACCCTTTCCATTCGTTTCTTTATCTATTCTTGTCCCTTCTTGTTTCTTTCGTTTAGTAAACTCTCCTGCAGACACTCTTCCTTGTTTTCTTCTACAAGTGCTTCCTACCTTGCATCTTCTGAATTTATTAAAGAATAGAACCCCTGCTGTGACACCCCTCTCCCATAAACACATTTTCTAGGATTGTTGCATTGCAAGTCTTGGTAGGGTCAATGTTTATAATTCACTCATTGGCTGTGTGTGTGTGTGTGTGTGTGTGTGTGTGTGTGTGTGTGTGTGTGTGTGTGTGTGTGTGTGTGTGTGATGCTCTTCAAGCATCATTTCAGTTTATTGCTGATTTTATGCATTTGTTCATATAATAAGATGGAATGAAAAGGGGTGCTATGAACATAAACATTGGTTGCAGACATTTATCTAACCATTCTCTGCATTTTCTTGATCTGACAAGGTCACGTGATGAGTACCTCAATAAAATGCAAAATAAGGGAGTTGAAGTGTTCAGGGATTGCTTACATTTAACATAATACTATGACTGTCATGTTGACATTTATTAATAAGTAAAGGATGAGCAGCACAACCTTTTCCTGCAGTGAGGTAGGATGAAACAGAGTTGTTGAATTTACAGTGTATTTGGCTCTGGAAGTGAAGCAGCTCTGAAGGTTGCGTTATATCTCTGTTAGGAAGGTAGCACTACCTAATAGTTAATTTTACCAGAGCAAAAAGACAGGAGTGTGAGATTCTTTTGATTTATGGGTTGGATCTACGTGACATGAGGGCACTTCATAGCAGCTCACATTACCCAGCAGGAGGAGGACATTGGCCTGCATGTGGGCTGCAGCAAGAGACTGGTTCCAGAAGGTGGCAGGTGGCTTCCAAAATTGCCAGTCTGACAGGTCTATGATCTTTGCAACGGTTATTTAAACTCTTCAGTTTCAGCTGGTTGGCTTCCTTCCATATGTGGAAGAGATGCTGAAATTTGTGTAGCAGTTAAAGTGATAAATTCAGATCAGGCACACCATATGAAGAAGAAACGGCCTTTATAGCCGGTGCCATTCCGCTTTATTCCAGATGTCGCCACATCCCTAAGGCCGACAGCAGCAGAGAGCGCAGTTCCGGTGAAGAGCTGACAAACACAAAAACGGGCCGACACCTACTTAACGTTCCCGTAACGTGCTGATGTAGAAGAATCCCATTGCCTGCTTCACTGACAGAAGACGGATTGGCCCCTCAGCAATTTATTCTATGCCCAAGCAGGCACCTCCCCCCCAGGCAGTGAGAACATCTGCAACACATTTGCGCATCTCGGTTGTCGCAGTCTGTGGCCAAGCTCCAGGTCACACGCGAGAAGCACAAAAACAACAACAGCAGCAGGCATGCTGGGGAACACAGCAAGCCTCACGCCACAGCTCCAGTGCCAAACCTCTAAGAGTTGCAGAGTGAGAAATGTCACTTCCTAACTAATTCGGTTACAAGTACTGAATAGACTTAACTGTCGGGAATATAATTAAAATTCAGCACCGGTCCCTGGAGCTTGGAGAAATTAAGCGAACGGCAATTAGAAATACTCCCGCTCCATTATCTGCAAGAAGTAGGGAGGCTGTAAGGGAAAGGCAGTATCCAACATGGATTTTTGCACCTGTGCTTAACAGGCCAAAAGCAGCCTTACAGGGGATTTAGTGCTAAAACTTACCTTTTACAAGTTGCAGCCACTGTAGTTTGTTTTTTTTTTTTTTTTATATGGCTTAATCTTTTTTGCATCCAGTTGTTCTCAGGTTCCTGCTGAGAAGGGAATTGAATTTAGCATGATGAACTGGATGCCATCATCAGGATCAGGAGAGGTTTTATCCTGAGTCAGTGCAAGTTTAAATCACAAACCACCACTATGGATGATATGTGAATAAGTGTATATAGGGGTTGCATACTCTTGCTGTCTGTCTTCTCCCACTCACCCAGAATGCTGCTGCTCGTGTTGTGCATTCAGTTTGGGCTGCGCTTCTGAGCAAGTCTCTCTGTTGCCTTTGTCTTACCGTAAGGATACAGTTCGAGACACTTGCAGTGACCAGCAGCTCTCCATATGACTCTGCACCTCATTGCTGTCAGTATCCTGTGTCTTTGTCTCTGCCTGTCTTCCCCCTTGAAACCTTCATTCTGTTTCCTGCTTTCTTCTCTGTGCCTTCTTTAGCCAGGCAGAATAAAAAGGATCACTCTTTCTCGCTCGCAGCTTTAAACCAATGAAGTTCCCTTATCGTCAGATGTGCGCTCAGTTGCCTGAACTTCAAGGACCTCTTAAAGATTCACAACTTCACAGTACACATGGGGACTGCTTAACCTCAGCTCTTCTCTGCTATTCTGCAGTCTTTAGCTGTCTAGGCTCGTGCTCTAATTAATACTTATTTTGGTAGTAACCTGATCTACTAGCTGCTGTATAATACATCATGTAAGAAATTACAAGTTTGCTGCCTTTGTACCAGCAATCTGTGTGTTGTTTGTATCCTCATATTCTGAGTTGGCTTGGATGAAGGCATCTGCCAAAAAATAAATAATAATAATGAAAGCGGGCATGGCTAATGATGTTGCCAGATGTAAAGGCGTGTACAGTGTGTTTCTGTACTATGCAGAATTTCACTTTATGGATTTTTGAGTTAAAATGTAAAATAAAATGTTTTTGAGGAGAATTGCTTTAAATGAGTGTTCATTTCACAGGTTAAAGCATAGGACAGCATGGGGGTAGTGCTGGTACCTTACAGTCCCTGGGTTGTGTGTTGAGTCTGGCTCAGTTTATGTGAACTTTGTGTGTTTTCTCAGCGTTCATGTGCATATTTGTTTTTTGTGTGACTTCCTTGTGATATACTGGTGTCCTATGCAGGTTGTACCCTGTCTCATTCTCTATGCTTCTGGCATTGGCAACCATGGCTCTCATTCGAACAAATGGTTAAAAGAAATCGAATGGGTGAATGGATATTAAAGCATATCCGAGCTGTACTAAAGTATTTAAAGCAACTTCCCTTTCTTGGTCTAGTCTTTTGCTAATTTATACATATAAAAACCGAGCTGAATACATAAATCAAGACTTACCTGAAGCTGGTACTTCAGATTTACTCAATTATTTCAGTGCACTTGCAAATCAATCACTGATTCATGCTCAAAGTCATGCAAGTTTTAAGTAGGATTTGCATAGAATTTTGTTGTCCCCTGAAATCCCTCTAGCCCACACAAAGCAGTATTCATTATTGTCACTGTAGTGATTATGTTTGGTCATTTATGCCATTTTTGCTCTTCCATATTCTCTGGGCAATGGAAGCATTGTGAAGAAGATTGAAAGAATGTGCATAATTTGCCAATGCATGACTTTGTTAATGGACTGAAAGAACAAAGCTCTGTGTTCCTCTGCCTATTTCTGCCTAAACGCTAAGAGGGAGACTTTTAAAAGCTGCAAATGTAACATTTTGGTCTGTATCGGGTATACAATGGGACATGATTATAAGTAGGATGTACTGATGTAATGAAAAACTATCATTTACGATATAAATCTCAAAAGAGCAAAAAACATTTTCATTCACCTACACAGGTATGTGCTGCACAGTGTGTCGGTCGATGACAAACCGTATACGGTATAAGATGATGATTTGTAGCCTAGGAGCGATAGGCTATACCGTATATAAGTCAAAATGGACGTGATGTGGCACATGTACGCTCTATGATGTTTGCACAACGACAAAATCACCAAATGATGCATTTCTCAAAATGTATCCCTGTTCTTAAGTGACGCATACCTGTCCACGATATTGTTTTGTCATCTTTTTTTAGTTTCGACTGTGTAGGAATACAGCGTGGTGGAGCAGCATTGTGGCCATTTCTGCCTCACTGACTGGCTTAGCAGTTTTCTGCAACCTTGAATAGTGAATAACAGGTTAATCTCCCAGAATTCCTCTGGTTTGCCCCCAGTGCTATTGCAAAGTTACCTGTGCTACAACCCAAGTTACTACAGATGGGGTCCTGAGAAAAATCTAGAACTTGTTGTTGAAACAATAGCTGAGAGTTGGCCAGGATTTCGTCTGGAGAGAAAACAAGCAATTATGTTACAGACAGGGGCTGCATGTGGACCCCCTAACTAACTGGAGTAGAGAGACTAGTTGGGATGGAAGAGACTACAGCTCAGCTTCTCTTCACAATGACCTCCCAGTGCAGCTGGGGCTTTGATTCTTCTTTCTTTCCTCAAATTCTAATTTATTATCTTTTTCAGCCCAGACATTCATCTTGCGGTCGATGCACAGGGTTAAAGGGAATACACTGCATCCTTGCCTGCTGAATGAATCATGGAAACTCTTTTCCTTTGAGACTCATTTTATCTGTGGTTCCAGGAACAGTAACTCTTCAGGGGATTAAAAAGGAGCACATTGGCTAGGTCACAGCAAAAACAGCAAGGTCAACTGATAAGTAGTCTGATGTGGACATTTTTTTGTGTGTGTGTGTGTGTGTGTGTGTGTGTGGCACTCAGGATTTTTCAAGTGGGAGGCTGAGGTTCACCTGGATTTGGTGCCAAAGACTTTAGTGCAATATATAACATTTGAGTGGCAAGGTGGTCAAAGAGCCCGTATTTAGGATTCAGTTCTCCTTGGAAGCATCAGTAACATGTTTGGAAACAAACAATGGAAAACATGTTTCACTGAAGGCACTTGCTGTAGAAGAGACAACAGGTGGTGTAATAATTAGAGATTCCACCTTGCACTCAGTTAACCCAGGTTCAAATCCCTGTTCCTGCTTCAGTAGCTTTAAGCAAGGAATCCACCCTGATTTATAACTGGGTGAAAAAGTAGCAGTTTTGTTTTGGAGAAAAAGCATCAAATAAATAAATATAGCACATATAGAAAGTATACACATCCTTTCCACTTTTTTAAAATTTTGTATTACAGCATAGAACCATAATATATTTAACTGAGAATTTTTTCCACACATTAACTCAGTGTTCTATAATGTCAAAGTTGATTAAAAAAAAAAAAAAAAAATTATTTCTGAAAATGAAAAAAAAAAACAAAACATAAAATAGCAACATGGCTAGATAACGTTGGAAAAATGTAACTCACTTCTAAAGTCCCATATTTACTAGAATCAATTTCACCTGTATGCACCTGAGCTGTTTCACATGATTCCAGAATTAACACAAGTCCATCTATGAGCTTCTGCTTTTAGTCCACTGTAAACTCAAGCAGTGCCAGAGCTGCTGTGTAACTGGGAGAAACTATAAGCGGTCTTGGCTATAAGAATCAGCAAAACAGCAGTATTCTTATGAGCCAAACATGTATTAGGTATTTGTGCAGTATGATGTGACTAAGTAGAGGTGGGGACTCGCGTTGTGATTCATTACTTTGTTTGTACATGCTTGTATTTCCTTGTTTGTCTATCATTGTATTTACATCTCACTGTAACCCCACCCCAGGCCTCCCCCTTCCTACTGCAGGACCATCGGGCTGCGACATGCCGCACACGGCTGCTGCGGCGCACCATCAGCGTTCCGGCCGAGAGCCACCTGCCCGACTACGAGGCAGAGCTGTCCCCAGGGAGCGGTGAGTGGTGTTCTGTCAGCCAGCCCCTGAGTATGTCTGTCAGAGATTTTTCTTTGGGTGCTCTCAGGTAGATGGATAATGGAGCGCTGATCTCAGGGTGTCACTGTGAAGTGGGCAGAAGTGAGCGTTGAATAGACACAAGAGAACTGCCAGAAGAACATCCCTCAGACTGTCTGCCCCTGCCATCTTTAACTCAAGGCTCAAATTTCATCAGGCTCAAAACTTTATCCTGGACTCAGCACTACCCAACAGTTCTGAATCCAAAATTATGTCTGAACTCATTTTAACACCAATCCTGGCTACATTAAAAATTTTTACATCTTAATATGAAATCCATCCATCTCTTATCCTAAACCACTTGTCCTGTTCAAGGTCTCAGTGGTTCAGAGCCTGTCCTGGAATCACTCTCCGCAAGGCAAGGAGAATATACTGTAGACAGGACACCAGTCCATCGCAGGATAGCCACCACAGAAATGCGCACACTTTTAGACCTACCTATTAACCTGACACACGTGTTTGGACTGTGGAAGGAAGTTTGAGCACCCAGAGGAAACCCATGCAGACACAAGGATAACACACAAATTCCAAAGACCAAACAGGATTTAATGCATGCTATTAGGGTGCGACAGTACTGCCTGCAACCCTGTGCCACCCTAAAGATGAAGTCTATAGCTATATACTGTAGTATGGCAATTGGATCGTGCAGTCGAGTCTTTTCTGACTTCTGGGCAACTAAGGACATAGTTTCTCCTTGACTTGAAAACATTTTCTAGTATATTTTTTCTCTTAGAGGGGTGCAAACACAGAGGAGAACCTGCAAACTCCCCAGACACACACACACACCGCTGAGTAGGACTTGAACACCACAGCAGGTAAACAACCCAGGAGCTGTGAAGCACCAGCCTACTGTTCTGTGCCACTGTATCCCCCTTATCATCCACCTAGCGATCATTAATAAACTCTTTTTCCAATGAGGGTCACAGTCATCTGGATCATTTCCCAGAAGTATGGCAGAGTACACTTTAGGTGCAACCCCGGTGAATGTACACCAAGTATAAAAATGTGTGTAACTTACAAAATTAACCAACTCTGCCAAAATATCATGGCACTGGGTTAAATTTAAAAAAAAAAAAAAAAGAATTAAAAATCTGCAGGAAGATGTTAGTCTCAGCACCAGCTTACCCCATTGCATCCCCATAGCTATATAGTAGCAACCCATTTAATACTGTCTTGAGCATTAATTTTCTTAACCCAAGGATATATACATCTTTGTGTTAGCATGTGTAATGTATATATGTGTATAATCTATATAATTGTGTTATACCCTTTGTCATGCTAACACTGTGTATATAATCAGTGCCGGCCTATGTAGTATGTTAAGATGTAAATCCACCTGGGCCTAGGCTCTAAAATGGGTTATGAAAACTATTACTTAATGGTTTGCCAGGTAAAAACAGTGTGGCACATGACAGGTGATTAAGTTTCCATCTGGCGGCTGTAGTTGTGTGAGCGCAAATAGTAGACCTGCATAGTATACGAAGGAGGAATTAAGGCCTTGGCAGGTGTGTTTCAAGGTAAACATCACACAAAAGGACTGTTAATTGTATAAATGCAATGGTTTGTAATTATAAGTGCAACCATAAGGGTTCTACAAGCAGGGCTTCTATGAATCAAGAGCTGCAGGCCAGCGAGGTCGCCTGCGACAAGATTAGTGGCCCGGAGACATGGTCCTGCGGAGGTCTGCTGTTGTACGCTTCAGGCTTGAGCAATCGCTATAATCCCCCGCGGTCTGTTTAATCAGCGCATCCCTCATGGACTTAGGCTGTTCTGTGCCATTTCAGTGACCATGCTGAAGGGCCTCCTTTCTGCTGTCAAAGCACATATAAGTCACTGTGCAAGCAGATGAATGCTGGAAACAGAGTTAAGGCTGGATAATGACTCTGTTAGAAGACAGCTTCCCTGTGTCTTAAGAAGAGATACGTGTTCAGTTAGCCAAACCCTGAGGCTTGTGCATGGATGAACGTTTGTACAACCGTGCAAATGCATACTTTGAACGGGATCTTACGGCAGTGTTACCGAACCGGACAGGATTCATTGGCAAAATTATCGGAGTAAGACGTTCGCAGCGGCTTCTCTGGCCCCTTCAACCAGCAGAGGGCGAGATTGTCTTTCCTACGCTTCCCTTCTTTCTGGCAGCGTTCCGATCACTGCAGCGTAGCCGCGCGATTCTCCTTCACAGCCCTGTACGTTGCCGCTTGTGAGCCAAACATGTCTGCAAGCTCTTTGCTTCCAGATATTTTTGCGAGTGTCACTGCAGTCTGATGTCTGGTTTATGCAGTGAAGTACAATCTGATTTCTTGTCAACAAGATGCTCACAGTTCCTGTGTACCATCTAAATAGGATGTTGGTTTTTATCTCCCTAAATAGGTATTTGAATGTTTGTGGATATGTGCTAATACTTAAACGTTTTGCACTGTGCGTTCCACATGTTAGTCTCACGTTCAGGGAATTATTATAAATGCGCTTAAACTCAGCCGCAAGACTGTGAGATGAGTTTCATGGGGTCCAGATGTGCACTACAAGCCAGAACCGTTGGTGCACGGTGCAATGACAGGCTCGAGTCTTTCTTCTTAAATCTTTTTACCATTTTTTTTTTCAATAAATAAAAACCTTTTACATTTTTATTTTTGGTTCTGTTCAGTAGTGGACAGTGTGCTTTTGGGTTAGGTTTGGTTAGAAATCTGGATTTTTGATCAGATTTTACAGGTTCAAGTCCCTACTCCTGTCCCATTGATTGGCCCGTGAGAGTAAATACTGTAAAAGTAAAATACCTAGTTGTAAAACTTTGGAAATAGAATCTGCACTTCTAATACCAGATTTATTCACTTTGTCTCAAGCTTAACAGTTGTGGGTTCCTGTATAAAAGTAAAACTTGAATATAAAGCTGTAGTGACACAAAACCATTACATGTAACTTATTTTAAAATGGGTAAATTGTTCTCCACCTCACAAATCTTCAGCTCACATTGTTACCAGTAAATTTCATTAAGTATTAATGAGCCAAAAAAGTTGTATTACTATACAAAAATGTCTAGTTTATATCATGAGTGAATAGCAACATAATAAGCAGGTGTTGTGAAATTAACCCATTTTAAATGATGTATGAAGATTAGCGGTATGACTTGAAAGAAACAAAGCTGTCATTGGAGGAAAACAAGCTGAAATGCGCAACATTAAGAAGCCATGTGGTAGATAAATTGCATGCAAGTGCCTTTTTTCTAGTTAGGATGCAGAAAAGTAAATGCAAAAATTACTGTTGTTTAATTACAGCTTATATATACAATGTGTAAATATAATTATACCAATTTTCCAAAGTCAAAACCGATCCTTGAAATACAAGTAGTTAATAAGTAGGCATGCTAAAGCTCTGGATATTGTGCACTTTAAATATGCCTTTGTTTTCTGCATAATCTTTAGAATCACACCATGCCTTTGCTCTCCCATTACACGTCTATTTCTAAAGAAGTGTAACAGTTATCCTCCCTCAGGCCGTGGGTGGTATAATTATCTGTTTCTTAACTTCTCAAACTCTGTGCGTTTGCAGCACAGCTTACTTAAAATTGAGCTAATTGGCCCTTCCCCATGAACTTAATTATTGGTATGATTTTCAGTCTGCAGAGCAGCTTTAGCGTGAACAGGCATCCCATAATAGCTTCGCTGGCTCAGCCCAACTGGTGAACCTCGCATGACGCTTGTAACAGCCAGGACCCGTTTTAAAGTTTCCTCCACCCTGAAATGAAATAGTTGGGACAGGCGGAGTTGATTATAGTTCCTGGAAACCTCTGTTCTTGGTCTGCGCGCAAACCTCCCGGTCCCTTAATGCGTTGTCAGAAGGCAGCTGAAACGTTTTCCTTCGAAGCGTCCTCCCTTCTCGGCTGAACGGAACTGGAATCGGATTTGTCCAGAAACTGCAAGTAATTACAAGGAAGCCATGCCGCTTATGTGATGTGCTGAAAATTAAAAAGGACTTTTCCTCTGGAAATACCTGGGTTTGACAACCCTTGAAATGAACCCTGGATAATGTTTACGTTACCTTGCCATATCCCATGTTGATCACAGGAACAGGCCCTAAAGTCAGAAAATATACAGTCCATCCTGGGCCTCTGGCCTTTATCCCGAGGCCTAAACACTCAAGCAGTGGGGAACTTTGAAGTGAAGTTTGGTTTGCCTTGACAGCCTTCCTCTTCCTGTTTACTGTTTATATCCTTTTGTCCATCTCTAAAAAGGAGCCTCGAACAGTGAAATTCTTTCCATTCGGGAAGCCGCAAATGAAAAGCATTTTGCAGCAGTGGGACACCGTTGATCCTAAATACGAGAGTGGCAATAGGGGAGGTGACTATTAACACACAGATGAACCAAGAGGCTTTCCTGGCAATTCAGTGCTTGTGTAGATAATAGGCTTAGGACCACTGTTGGGCTATCGGAGGATGCGGGGAGTGCATTGGTCTGTATCCTCAGCAATACTCCCTCCTGGAAACAGTACTGAAATTGCACATTCTTTCTGCCCGGCAGCAGTTTTACGACCTTGCTCCCACTGTGTCTTTGGCAGTATTTGTGCACTGGGGAGACGGCCTCGTCTGTTTCCTGTGCGTGGGATGTCTTGGTCTGCACTTGGCCAACACAGAACTGTTCTATCCCCTCACATCAGTAATCTTTGAGATGAGACAGAAGTGTCCCGTGGTCCTCCAACTACGTTAACTTCTGTAAGTTGATGAACTGTGGCAAATCATTTTAATTTGCCACACATTCAGCCATAAAAAGAGCAATCTCGCACCCTTTGCTAGTGGGAAGATGTATGCGATGAAGCTTCTGCTGCCTTCCCACGTCGGGGCTCTCGACGCACGGCTCGCGTTCTGATTAAACCCGGAGCCGGACGGTGCCCGTGTTCCACTTGATTCCTTCTGACAGCTACTGATCTCCACGGACGTGCCCCTGACCCACTTCTCGTGCCCTTCCACGTGCATGAGACTGAGTCATAAACGTTCATCATACAAGTATGTCTTCATCCAGTTGGTCACGTAAGCTGGTCTTCATTAATGTCTTGAGTCTCGATGGGATTTTTTCACGGCTGATGGGTGATGCCGGCAACGTCGGTGCTGTATCTGTGTTACTCGTGCCCCATTATGCCACAGTGGACTGCTGCGTACACTGTGTCCCATATGTATGCCCATTCTTTTGGTCTTTCACATTTCTCTACTAAGATCTTCTGCATGACACAAGCAGAGTGCGCCGTTTCACGGGTTCCTATAATGTGCCGCTTCTCTCTTTTCTGTGCTCCCCTTCTATATATTAGTTCTTCCTGTTGCTTTATCTTTTATTTTTACAGCTTTTCTATTCTGTCAACTCTGACATATTTCATTAGCTGCATTTTAGTTATTGCGTGAAGCGTAATCTGATTAAAGGATGATTAATTCCCAGTTGTAGACTTTTCCTTCATTCAGCAAAATTAATATTAGTGCTTGAGCTGCTATGCTCAAGCCACTGAGTTAATCCCATGCCATTTCTCACTGAGGGGAGGAGTGTGCAGATGGTTTCTCAGGCGTGCGATGTGCATACTGTTGCAAATTCATAAGCAGCAGTGTCATGGGCTGCTGTGGGTCAGCACATGCAGCCAGGGTGCAGCTAAACTACGGCTCTATGCTACATGGGCAATCTGTGTTCAGTCATTTTTCCAGGAGCTCCACCCACGTCATGGTGAAATTATTTATAAGCAGACGGGGGACGAGAGCGTAGGAATGCACGGGAGATTCCCTGCACTAATAAAATGTGTCTTTGTATGATTAAAACAGAAACTACTTGGAAAGTACTATAAATTGCCGAAGAGAGCATTTGTGCTGACCAGAGGCACATTTTTTTCATTTATTTAAACAGTGGAGTTCTTCCATTGTATGCAGGCCTGTATACTGAAAGGGCTTATTGTGAAAATGGTATAAGCAGATAGCAGATACTTATATTGCATTCAATATGTTTGATTTTTTAAATTATTCTTTTATTTTCTCTTCTGTATTTCCTGTACATACATCACAGAAATGGATAACTACTCACTGTGTACTTTAGACTCTATTGTACAGTCTACACTTTGATAGTAGTTACTAAGTGCTGCTGGGATGCTGCGAACTGGTGGCAGTCATACATGCTGTAGATGGACTCCAAAATGTTGTTCGTTCTTTCTTGCTGAAAGGAGTATATCCATTGTTACCTTGAATGAGTTCACCCATCTGATTGATGCCTTTGGTGTTCCTTATTTTCTGAGCATCATCATCTTTACAAGAGAATCCAATCTTGGCATGGCGTGTACAAAGCATAATAACTATTTCCATCATTTGTGCATCCACATTTCTCACTTATAAACAGTTGTACAAAATGCAAATTCTTTTATTAATTCAACTGAGTTTTAAGACAACTTTGTAATGAAACTCTGTTATTAAAAATACTGTTAAATGACTACGGAATATACAGTAGTGTTACCAAGTACGAGAAATCACTTTCCAGCCTATACCTCTGTCTTTACACTTTTATACTTAGTCTTTGGGGTTTTACTCATAGTTCAGGTGAATTAACTTTGTGCAATTTCCTCTCTGCTGACTCATATATTAAATTTTATTAAACTTTCCTTACATTGGATTCAGCAATAAAGAAGTATTGTCAGAGATTACTAAGAAATCCATCAGATTCCAGCACAGCTTTTAATGCAAGGTTATATTTATAGGTTAAAATTTTCTCAAACAGATTATTGGCAGCAGTGCATTAAAGTATATTATATCCTGTTGAAAAGAATTACACCTGTTCTTGTAATCATGTAAAAAAAAAAAAAAAAAGCTTTTAACTGCTAAATTCAGCCCACCAATTGCTCTCCTTGCCTACAGCAGTACAACACCTGGCATCTAGTCTAGTGTTGTGATTGACAACAGGTTTGGGTAAAATTTCAAGTTGTGAATGGAAAAAAGACTGAAAATGCAAAGTACAATACATAAACACTTGATGTATTGAAACATCCTGACATATTCAGTACCTTAACTTTAAGTAGTAGAAACACTTGCGATTATATAGTACATTTCTCACTGACAATACAGCAGGTTTTACTTGTGCTTTTATAGTCTGGCATTTCTCAGTATTCTCCAGTGTTTTTCTGTGCTTTTTGGGGTTTGGGGGACTCCTCAGAGAAGTGTTGATAGGTCATCACATTTTGCACATGTACTGTATGTGTGTGTTGTGTTTTTTCTTATGTACACTGAGAGGCATTGAAAGCCAATGTCAAATTCCCTGTATGTGTGAGTCTACATGGCCAATAAATCTGATTCTGAGGTCAGCCTGAATGTTATGACCTGGTCTAGGGTCAGGATATAGCAGAATGGGTATGATATAGTAATGGAATGGAACTGAATGGAGGAATGTGACAGAAGAAAGGTATAGTGATACATTTTATACACACACACACACACACACACTGCCCGACCAAAAAAAAAAAAAAAAAAAGAGTCACACACTCTAATATTTGGTTGGACCGCCTTTAGCTTTGAGTACGGCACGCATTCGCTGTGGCATCATTTCGATAAGCTTATGCAATGTCACAACATTTATTTCCATCCAGAGTTGCATTAATTTTTTGCCAAGATCTTGTATTGATGATGGGAGAGTCGGATCGCTGTGTAAAGTCTTCTCCAGCACATCTCAAAGATTCTCAATGGGGTTAAGGTCTGGACTCTGTGGTGGCCAATCCATGTGTGAAAATGATGTCTCATGCTTCCTGAAGCACTCTTTCACAATTTGAGCCCTATGAATCCTGGCATTGTCATCTTGGAATATGAAGAAAAAATCTATTGATGGAAAACCTGGTCATTCAGTATATTCAGGTAGTCAGCTGGGCTCATTTTTGTGACACATAACATTGCTGATCCTAGACCTGACCAACTGAAGCAAACCCAGATCATAAGCAACACTAACTTAAAACCAGGTGGTGTGTGTGTGTGTGTGTGTGTGTGTGTGTGTGTGTGTGTGTGTGTGTGTGTGTGTGTGTGTGTGTGTGAGATAATAAACAGAACAGACTAAGTAAAATTATATCCAGACTATCTTACCTACACAAAAATAAATAGAACGGAAAGATACAAAACCACTTCCTTAACTCCCTAACACAAAACACACACAAACAGTGAAGTAAATGGCAGCCACTCCCTATACCCGGTCAAGAGTACCGTAACAAATGTATAAATGTTTACTAAACACTTGTTCAATGGCTAGGCAAATGTCAAGGTCAATAAACAGACAAAGTGGTCAAAAAATCCATGCACAATTCAAAGTATACAATAGCAAGCTACAAGCTTGGTGTCTGCTTCTGATGGTGTCTTTTATGGAATGGCTTGAGGGACGAAATTCTAATTGGATGGGATCAATGAAGAAATGGCGCTGGGTTTCAGAACAGGAGATCTTGGGAAGTGAAGCACACAGAAAAAAAGCAGGGACTGGAGCATGGAGTGGTGAACCTGAAAGCAAAGCAGACAAACAAACCCACAAACTGTCCACACACACACACGTAACACTGAAGTTGTCATTATCTTACACAAACACAGTGCTCTTTGACATAGTAAACATACTCAGCTGGGCCAGATTACATGAAGTAGGCCCGAGTTTCATGGTGACAATGGCTTTCCCCATGAGAAGAATGTAAACCTTTTTCCATCTGTGGAGAACAAGGGCGCAGTTCTCCAAACTAAAAAGCTTTCTGTCATATTTTTGCGAAAATTTCACCTTCAGTAGCAGCTGTTTGTATGGGTTCGGGAAAGTTCAGTTATTCAAGAAAGAGGCTTCACTGAATTTCTGAAAAAAAAAGGCCAGACCCTTACGATGGAAGTTTCATGTACTTTAATTGTATGGTAAGCATGCATCTCTAGGTGCAATACGTGTGAGTGACTGACAGAATTGATGTAGAGATTAAATGCCGGTATACATTAATTCGGCTTTCTGATCCTGACTCCAGTGAATCAGAAATAGACTTCCGCACCTGTGTGTAAATTGCATTTATCCCCATGTATTTGTACACCTTCATCTGCGCGAAAAATGAAAAAGATTTTACTGGAACAGTGTGAAATCTAGCAGCGGTGTTTTGAACGTATGCCAGCATAAAGACGGTCTTTAATCTTCTTTTAGATGAATCTGAGCATGACACCCCCATTTCTGCTTACTAATCCTTCATAACAGTAGGTGACAGTGATGGAAAACCTGCTGTTGCCGTTTGTCAGAAATGCTGTCATCTATAAGTGCTTCATTCATTTTGTTGTCAAGGTACAAGGTCTTGCACCGCGATTAAAATAAAAAAGAAACTATTAGCGCCGCAATTATACTGAAAACAGTGGCAAAAAAATCTGTGTGTATGTTTAAATAATCCAGTCTACTCTGTGGAAGCCAACAGCTCTAATTTTCCTTTTTCCTTTTATTTTATTGCATATTTTCAGCCATGTGGGATTATTTAGTATGTGTGTAACTGACGTGTTTACTGAACTTGTTGCAGTTGAAGTGAAAATCTTGTCACACTGGAAATGAATTGCATGTATATCATCCTCATTTCATACAGTTCTCACACATACCTTTGAGTTAGATATAAGGAAAGGTCACCCAGGTCCCGGGGGCTTGGAAACAACGCAGTGTGTCTGCTGCGTGGAGGGCTGTTCTGCATTATTCAAGGAGGAGATGATAGCCAAGCAGGATGTCAATTGGGGGATTGACCTTCAGTTGGAATACACCAAGATCCTCAGGGAGAGATACACTCTCTACCGTTGTTCTAGACAGGTGTGTATTTTTGTTGGTGTTTTTCTGGGTTTGTAGCTGGACCCCTGTCTTCTCATCCCTGTACAAGTACCAAACATTTGCAGTAGAGATATGGACTTCCAGCCAAAATGGCTGTTGATCTTAACTGATGTTCATCTGTTAATGCTGATTCTTAGTAACTACAGAGTATCTCTGGGAACCTCTACCCTTCACTTGTCTCCTTAGCGTTCATAGTGGTATCCATTTTTGCTGTGATTGATTCCATCCATCATCCTCTTCTTTTTCCTTTGTCTTTCCTGAGCACTACAGTCTTTTTGGGAAAATCAAATGTTTCCATGACTTGTGAAGAACAATAACCTCTGTATCCTCCTTTGTGCTTCTGCTGACAGTTCTGGCCCGATTAGATCCTGTATCCCTCTGTTTGTTTTCTTTGCTGTCAACGGTATCTTTAAAACTTTCCACCAGAATCTCCAAAATGGAGAGGATCATAATTCCAGATAAGAAATCTCAGCCAAGGGTTTGAATCAACAGAAATGCAGCACTTCAGCCGATGTTGGGGGAAAAAAGGGTGCTATGGCTTTAAGAGCAAACAGCTGCGCCCGACGGAGAAGGGCCTGTGTGGGGCTTAAGCCAGTCGTCCCGCCGGAGCGGCAGCCAGATGTAGAGCAGTGGGCAGGATACAGGCAGTTAGCCCTCAGCGGAGTGACAGGCAGATGCTGCACAGCAGCAGGAGACCTGGCGGCCCACTAGTGGAGAAAGTGAAGTCCACCCCCTGCCACCATCACCCCCAGCTGTCCTATATCCGCTGGTTTGAACATGTCTGATTTTACACTCTGAAGTTATGGATTCATATAACGCAGAGGAGCAGGAGAACTACAATGGTGAGTAGAGGGAGGGAGTACTTTCTTTTATGACCATCGAGTACTTTGAGGACCAGTGGCGAAGGCTCTGGCTGAAGAACCGCGTTTATCGCCAATTCCTTCTGTTCTTTTGGTTAGTTTGACAGCTTTACTCTGGACGTAATGCCTGAAGAATGGGTGCGACTGTTAAAGTAAACACAGATATTGAAACCTCTCAACAGTTTTTCTTCAGGCAGAATGTATTTTTTTAATTGAGCCAAGTTCTTCTTTGTTTAGAGAACTTATAGAAGAGCTCATAGTTTTCTGTGTGGCAGCTTGATGGAGAATAGTGCAGTAGTCTTAAGACTGAATTGCGGTATTGTTTGGACAGTTATCTTCACTTTTCTTTTTCAAGTGAGAGAAAAGTGCTTTTTGAGAGCAAAACAAAATCGTCTTTGGTTAATTCCTGCTATGTTTGCCGGTGTAGTGGGTTTTTGAATTGAGTTTTTTTGGTCTGTGGTTGTAAAACGGCCAATCATCAGCGTGTCTATCGTACGTGACACCGAGCCAAAGTTGTACAGGAGGCTAAGGCAGAAGGAACGTTTAGGCAAGAATATTTAACCAAGTGAGAAGTGAAGAGAGACAGACTGTGAGATACAGGGTGTGTGTGAATGCAAATTGGATTAAAAATGGCTTTTTATAACACTAATGCAAGTAATCTTGGATGTAGTCCTCAGTTTCAACAGAAACATGCAGTGTACAAAGTGTTTTGCCCCAGGATTTGTCTGTTCTTCCAGAATAACTACCTTGCATTCTTCAGACAGTGCAGAAGGCTGTGCGTTCATGTGAAAAAATGTGGTTAACAGTGAGTCAACATGAAAAATATTTTATTAGACCTGGCTTTGCTTGCCAAGCCGGTAAGCTCTGCCTTTTTTCCCTTGGAATAAACCGGTAAAAAGTTGTCAGTTTTCAGTTGTTTTACAGCAGCATTATTGCCTTGGGTATTCAGAGGATGGGTTGTAAGAAAAACTTGGAATGTGCTTTAGTTATTTGTCTGTATTACTTGTCTATTTTAGATTGTCCTTTTATACTTTTTTGTTTGGAATTTAAGAGGGTGAGTTAAAAAAAAAATTGTTAAACATTTTTATGTTGAGGTGACAGTTAATTTGCTCATGCCCTATTTGCAGTAATCTGTAGTCAACTTTTATTTTCAGTTGGAATAAGATCTTATTTTTATTCACTAATTGAATGTTCATGTTTTTCTCACTTTTAGGTTATTTTGGGAAAGGTTATGATATGACAGATCTTGTACTATCAGTGATTCACTCAGGCTTCTCTGATCCGTGTGCCCTGCCAGCCTCCGGAGGCAAAATTGGAGGCAGTGTCACCCACGCGGGAAGCTGTCCTACTTTGTACAACATCTTCATATTACTGTACTGTAATTATAAAACTGTATTACTGCAGCCTGTTTCATTTTGCCAAGACTCGGCCTCAAGGACTAGGTAATGTGAGTTTTGTGCAGCAAATTAGGTTTTGTTGTTTTTAGTGCACAGTAGTTGGAAAATGGCTCTCTTATAGATTACTGTCCAGCTTCACATGGATCATCTTGAACATTCATTTTTGGGTTTAGCTGCTCTGCTATAAACCTCCTCAAGTCACATATGTCTATGCCTGACCTGTTCCAGCTGTTATCTTTGAGACCAGAAGATAGACAAACTCCTGAGCTACTGTTGCTTTGATAGATTTCAAAGGATGAGACTTCAGAGGGACACTTTGGCCTTTTCTGTATTTCTGGTTTATTGGATTCAACTCAGAAGCAGGTAAACTCAGCTTTGTTTTCCTTGGGGTTTTGGTGTCAGAGAGCAATGTGCAACGGAAGAGGTGCATCTGCACAGATATATTAGCCTAAGCACCCCCTGTTGGCCTGTCTGGCATCCTCAGGGTTCACGCTTGTAGCAGTAACAGGTGCAGTGTACAGTGTTCTACAGGAAGGACTAAGCTGGGCAGAAAACTGTGAATGCAGAGTCACACAAAGTTGTCCAGATGTTCAAACCCAAAATGAGCACCATGAATACTAATGAACATAACCATACCTTTCTTATTCTATTCCTATTCTTTTTATCTTTATCTCTGTATCGCATTTCTTCTATTAAACTACTTCCAAAGTAATGCTATCTGTGTGATTAGGAAAAAAAAAAAAAACTTAGTTTTAATCTCTAAGTCTGCTGTTTAGTCAAGTGAGCATTCACAATCGATTTGTCTTTACTTCAGCAGGTATGAGTCTCAATTTCCCTGATATACTTTGATTGCTAAAATAGTGCACATAAGTACATGTGGGTATGGTCAGGATATAGTATGTTTACTGATGTATACTTAGGAAACTACTTAATATTGTTTATTTTCATCTTTACATTATACTTTTGTAGAAGTAATGATTTTGCGTTTGCTAACAATAAATGCAGCATTATATATCTGGAAAGTGCCCTATCTGACCAGTGGCATGATTTTGAAGGGAAGGAAGAGGTGTCCTATTGCCTTTTTCCAGCATAGTCTTTCCTTGGAAGGTGGGGGCAAACACAGAGGAAAACCTGCAAACTGCACACACATCACTGAGCAGGACTTGAACCCCACAGCAGGTAAACAGCCCAAAAGCTGTGAAGCATCAGCCTACTCCGCTGTGCCACCACATCTCCCTTATCATCCATCTAGCGATCATTAATAAACTCTTGTTCCAATGAGGGTCACAGTCATCTGGATCATTTCCCAGAAATATGGCAGAATACACCTAAGGTGTAACCCCGATGCACACAACATCATGTGAATATAAAAATGTGTGAAACTTACAAAATTAACCAACTCTGGCCAAATATCGTGCCTCTTATTAGTTTAAATTTAAATAAATTAATTAAAACTCAGCAGGAAGATGTCAAAGTTTATTGCATGCCTTCTGGCAATTTTTAGGCATAGCTTAATGTTGGCCTTTCTTGGAAGTGACTCGAGCCTCACCAATCCTACCTTTTCTCTTGCTTACTTGAGCCTTCTCATCTAGTTGGTCACTTTGCTGCAATGGGTTTATCTTGTGTTTGGGTTGAGCTATGACTTCTTTATTTTGCTAAAAATCATTTAGTTATGCGCCTGAAAACTTTGGAAGCTTTGCCAGTTTTTTTTTTACCAGATAACTGTCCCAACTTTTCACATACAATTAACTTTTTTTGAAATGCCACGCAGAAATTACAAAATCATGAATTTATCCAATATTTTTCTTATGAAATCTTACAAAATAATGCACTATTTAGTTCTAACTTGTGCAGTTAATATCCAGGTGGATTTCCAAATAATCATAGTTGGACCATCTGTATATTAATAGCATCATCTCTTAAGAAAATGCAGTAGAGGTGATCTAAATAAGGTTGTACATAAAATGGGGGAAACACAGTCATGAAGGTTTTTAAAATGTATATAAACATGGATATTTTAATTTGACTTTCCTGACCAGAACATAATTAATGTGGCATAACTCCTAAGGCACTAATACGTTGTATATGTATGGATATGCTAATGTGCATCATGAGAAAACATGGACTAGAAAAAAGTGCAACAGACCAGGATTGTGGATAAAGATAATATTTATTCGGATACATTCTTGGGAACTACTGGATTTTGTTTTTATTTAATAATATATTTATATCAGTGACACAAGTTGTGGAGATCTGCCATCCTCTCTGAATTATATTAAATTTGTTTGATATGGCCAAACACAGTATTTACATGGAGCCTTCATGTTAACAATACTGTATTCAACTTCTATATTTTTTCATAAAAAACATTTTAATGTGTTTGCAAATATGTTTTATTTTTTGCACTGTTATATTTTGTAGCTGCATTATTTTTGTTTTGGTGCTCAGTAAAGGGTATACAGTTTAAAAGTTGCTCATGGCCACCGCCCAGTGCTGGGCAGCAGCTTTGAAGCCTCTGTTCTCTGTCACCAGGGTGCCCTGCTGCCCATGATTTCCAAGCTACATGGTGAAATAGGAACTGAAGGAATATTTGTTCTATGTGCTATTCTATTTTCAGTGTGAAATGGGATGTTTAAAGGTAATCACTCGATAAAGGTAAAGGTTATAATTGAAATGAGACATTTTAGAGGCAAATAATGTAAATAGTAGACTAGTGCAGGCTTTATTTTGATTGATAAAATATGCAAAGTGGGGAGGGGGACCCGCTCAAGTGTGTTCTTGACCCCTGAGATGATTTGTTAGACTACATGCATGGCAGTTCCAATAGCACAGTTTTCATGGGACACTGAAAGGACATTATGGTACAGCTCCATTAGAACAAATTTGTCTGGGCTTAAGATGAATAAAAATTAATTTAATTAAAATGATAAATGGTCCTTTAGTCCATATGAGTCAAGGTCTTTGGGGCAATGGAATTATGTAGTTTATCTTCAGTTTTCATTCTTTTTTTTTTGTTAAGGTGGTAGCCAGTTGATGGCCTGGTGTGCAGAATAGCTTTGTAAGTTTGACATTTAAGAAGCAGTATTACCGTACTTCTTCCTCAGAGGAAAAGGACTTGGTTACAGGGCTTTACATGAATCTGTTAATGGCATAGCTCCCTTACATTTCGGTTTTATGTCCCAAGGTTTTTTATATGTATTTATTTTTGTATATTTGATGGAAAATAACAGAAAACTAAATTAAGTGCACCACACACTGAAAATAACAGCATAGCCTGTGCTTTTTGCTTTGGTGTGTTGGTCGTCTACTGTCTTTATGCCGTATGGTCCGATTTGAAATGTAAACATGTTGCACTGTTTCTTTCAACAATTCATATACATCATTTACAGAATATTATAATATAAGCATGCATATACCGTATACAGATGGGAACTGCTGGTTCAGGCTGTGACTGTCTGCATGCATGATATAATGTGAAATATTTTATAGCACACTTTTTTTGCGGTACAACTTGGCATGTTTTAGCATGGAAATTTTCTACAGATGTTTTTAAGACAATAAGTATGGATAAATGATAGGTGGTAGTTGATTTAATGGCTTGGGGGGCCCAAGGTAAAGATAGGGCCCTCATCAATCCCATTTCTCGTTTCTCTTTTCTGTGCTTTTTAGTCTAAATAATGCCTGGACTGCTGCACTGGTTTTTAAAACTATGGTTTACTAGCATTTTAATTTGCATGCAGGTAGCAGGAGAATATGTCTGATAGTTAAAATAAAATCAAAAGGCTGACAGTTTTCTTCTAATTCTTAAAAAGCGGATAACGTCTTTGTGCCTCCAATCAATCTCCAACCACTTTGCTCTGACTCGAGAGGAGAAAAAATGAAAAGTAGCGCATTGGAATGTTTCTGACAAGCCTTCAATCTAGTAAAGGTTTTCTCTTCATGGAGGTTCTCCATGGAACAAATGGCAGCTTGTTTTTGGAACCATTTTGGAACTCTTATTTGAAGGCTAGGCTAGAACATTTTGGTTTATTCTTGTAACGTAAAATCTGCCACTTTATACCATGCGATGAAGTGGTAAGCAGTGTTCATTGCAGCGAATATTTTAGCATTGTGTTATAGCCTCACAGGAAGCACAACTGTATCTGGGGCATTTTTAGAAATTAGCTGTTGCTGCATTAACAAAATAACCTGATTTGAAGGGTTCCCAGCACGGATCCAATTTATTGTATTTGCTCCCAGTAAAGGCCCTGCTGTGAGCACGAGTTGTGTGTGGTTCTGCATGAATAGTGGAAGCACATGAGCGATGGCTTGCCAAAGGCAAAATTTAGGGGCCTCTGCCCTAAAATGTGTTTATCCCCCTGTTTGTCATTAGTGCCAGTTGAGTTATCAAGATGTCATTCTGTGTATATGTTGAAGTCAAAGGGGAAACTTTCTTTTCTTTACAAAATGTAGTATAAGATTAAATAAGGACTGTAGATAAGTTCCCTTTAAAGACTTTTCTTCTACTCAATGAAGATGGTCTTACAGTGCTGTGAAAAAGTATTTGCCCTTTCCTGATTTCCCCTACTGTTGCATATTTGTCACACTACATGATTTCAGATCTTTAGACTGAATGTAATATTAAAGGTGACCCGACTAAACACAACATATAACCCACATAACCATTTTTAAATTTCTATTTCACTTATATAAGGAGCAGTGTCATCCAACACTTAGCTAGTTGCATAGCAAACTTGTAGAAACTTTGTAGCAACTACTTCATTCTCATGGTAAAGTTCAGTATGCTGTACAGTGAGCTTCAGATTTAAAAGGAATGGCTGCAGTTGATCCTGTTTAATCAGCTGAATGTAGTTATCAATTCAATTTGGTCAGATGGTTGACTGAGTAACTAAAGGGGGACTGTTACTTTTTCACATTGCGATATGAATGTTAGATAACTATGTCCCTTAAATGAAGTGGTAACTTAAAATCTTTTATGTTCTTATTCAGATTCCATTTGTCTTTTATTTGTCTATTGCAAGTCCTCTAACTCTGAAACCAGTCAGTATGACAAAAATACACTGCCCAGCTAAAAAAAAAAAAAGTCACCACCTGGATTTAACTTAGTGTTATGATCTGGGGTTGCTTCAGTTGGTCAGGTCTAGGTTCAGCAACATTATGTGCCCAAAAAATTAGCTCAGCTGACTACTTGAATTTACTGAATGACCAGGTTTTTCCATCAATGGATTTTTTTGTTCCCTGATGGCACAGGCATATTCCAAGATGACAGTGCCAGGATTCATAGGGCTCACATTGTGAAAGAGTTGTTCAGGAAGCACGAGACATCATTTTCACACATGGATTGGCCACCACAGAGTCCAGACCTTAACCCCATTGAGAATCTGTGGGATGTGCTGGAGAAGACTTCACGCAGCGGTCCGACTCTCCCATCATCAATACAAGATCTTGGCAAAAAATTAATGCAACTCTGGATGGAAATAAATGTTGTGACATTGCATAAGCTTATTGAAATGATGCCATGGCAAATGTGTGCCATAATCAAAGCTAAAGGCGGTCCAACAAAATATTAGACTTTGTGACTTTTTTTGGTCGGGCAGTGTACAATAACAGAAGAACTCAGGAAGGGAAAATATTTTCTCAGCACTATCTTCTTCACTACAGGTTCACTACAATAAACTGAGTCACCACTGATCTATATCAGTCAGTGATACCATATGAATCACATACTGTAAGTCTTACTACGTATACATTTCTTAATGAATCCACATTTTAAATTGATGGCTTAATTTATTTAGTTAGACCTTATATAG
Source organism: Heterotis niloticus (assembly GCA_018136845.1). NCBI lineage: Eukaryota > Metazoa > Chordata > Actinopteri > Osteoglossiformes > Osteoglossidae > Heterotis > Heterotis niloticus. The sequence continues at coordinate 25,119,798 of CM030891.1, forward strand.
TCAGCAAGTGGGGGGGGGGTGAAGTGAATAAGAGAACAGGCTTCTGGGAGCTGAAGAAGTGACATGTGAAATAGAAAGGCTCTTCTTGAACAGAAGCACTCAACAACTATGCTTTGTAGTCATTTTGAATGTAGTGCAAACAAGACTAATGTGTCAGAAGGAACAAGACACTGGGTGGATCAAATCAACATGAAAGCAATACATCTGGCAAATCCAGCGCTTTTTTGTGATACTCTTTTATATTTTAACTCTTGTTATACATTGTTTGTTACTATTCATGTCTCTTTGATTGTATAACTGTCTCATTCCTCTAAAACTGTTTTGTAGCGTAAACATGTACCGATTTTATCTGTACTTTTGGGAAAGAATGTCTTCTGTCTTTCTGAGTTTCACAACTACAGAAAGAGTGTGATGCTGTTATATAAAAACTGTTCCTATACAGTGGATTTTTAATAGAATTTTCAATTACATTTATAACTAATTAATGAATAAAAATTCTTGACAGACTATAACTGGAGAACACCATTGTCAGGATGTAAGTTTAACTATTTATTCTGATGCCCTGTTTTTATTTTAAAAACCCAGCAACCAAGATATTACAAAATCTCAGTGTGAAGTTTATGTATTTTATATAAGTATATTTTCATGTATATTTAAAAGCTCAATAATCATCTTGCAAATCATTAGGAAAAATCCATTTGTGTGCACTTTATACACACTTGACATCTGTTTGCTTTTGTTTTGAACTGCCTGCATTGTAGGATGAACTGAGAGGGACATTTCAAAGTGGTTTGTGGCTTATAACGATTTGAGATAGCAATGAATGTACCTTAAAACTATATTTATTATAAGTGAATTTAATACTGTTACAAAAACTTGGCATTTTATGTGTATGAAAATAATAAAAAATACATCTTTTTTCAGTTTGGTTTTCATTTGAATAAGCTTATGCAATGTCACAACATTTATTTCCATCCAGGCATTTTCTTGTGTTTCTGCACTAATATTGTAGTTATTTTCTTGTCCATTGTTAGAAAAAAGGGTTCACATCTTTGTTGACAGTGGCTGTGAGGTACAAGAATTAAACCTGTACCTGAAACTTCATTCATGCTACAGGAATGATAATTTTGCTAGCAACATCAGCAGCAATATTTTGTTATTTAATAAGATATTTTATCTTGAAATATTATGCCATTGGGTTCATATCAAATACACAGATTTGCTGCATATTGAATATTAGGAAATACCTGCACAAATGATATTTCAGTGAGATACCTAGTACATTGGTGGGTGTAATGCAGTAGGGAAGTTTGTTCAAGATACTCCATGCACATGTGTGGCCAGATGACCAGTATACGACAGAGTATTGTATGAAATCACTGCCATGACATGTTGCTTGGCTGGTGATACTGTAGTTACTGGGGTAAGAATCATGTACAGTACTGAATTTTTAGCTTAAAAGTTCCTCATTTCATAACTGAATAATGCAGTTTTGTCATCAGTGTAACTGACTGAAAAGCTCAGCCTCATTTTCATGGTTCATATACAAATATTTGCAGAATGGCTTCATGTGCCAGTCAGATTATTGCCTTTCGAAAGTTTTGAAACTTCTTTACTTTAAAAAAAAAAAATGCTCTTGAATAAATCTTCTATAAGGAAATGAATAAATGTATTCAAAATGAAGAAATGTTTGCTTATTCTATTTTGTCTGAGAATCCTTTTTTTAAAAATTTAATATATGTTTTGTTTTCACTGTGAATCAAACTGCTGCCTAAGCTTTAACCATCTTTGATAAACACACAAGGATGAAGGATAGATCTTAATATTTGTACATTATTTATGAGTAAATTTTAACACTTTAGTGTATATGGCTGCATTTCCAGTAAAACAATTCTGACTTTGAAATCAGTTTTTTTACAAGTTCAATGTATATCTTGAATACACATTTTTAAATCTTTATTTTTTTAACATTTATTCATTTTTATTTTTTTGAATCTTGTATTAAGCCAGAACTTTCATTTGAAACTCTTTATAGTTTTCAGAATTTGTTGGTGTTATTCAAAGAACTTCTGAGATGTACTTCTTTGCTCAAGGATGAGTTTGTGCCTTGAACCCGTAACCTTCAAGTTTCACAAGTGTTTAAATCACTGTACTGCACCCATCATCACCATCACAGAAAAGCTTTTATAAAAGAAGACATTACTAGAGTCCTTCAACCAGTGCAAAATTCTGTTGCTCATGTTGTGTTAAGTCTTTCTGATGCTGTCCTAAAACTCTGCCATGGCAACAGCACCTCTATCTTTTCAGAATGAATTCCACACTTGGTCTTGATCACCATTCCCTTCCTCCCTGTTTCCTCTCCATTCCCTCACTAACAGTGTAGTCTTCCTGTGACATCTGATAGGCATTGTATACAGCGCCTGGAAATTTAGCACCTTTACAAGTTGGATTGTTAACCTGTTTTAACTGCTTTTGTGTACAAAAAAAAACAGCTTGTTTCTTCTTCAGCAGAGTAAACATAAATGATACTCTTTGCTGAGTATTTCTGCAAAGATCTTTTGCTCCCTACATCACTGAAACTTTATAAAAATTAGAATAAAGCTAAATCAATGCAGAACTTAACATGAATTTTGAAACTCCTTGGACACTCACTTTCAAATCTTGCATTTATTAATACAAAATGGTTTTAGGTCACGGTTATTTTTCCTCTTGCTTTAATCTATTCTTGTTTAAAGTGAATCTCAATGCAAACTTTGGGGCAGCTGTTTAAGTAAATTTATTTTCTGCTATTCTTTATATAGGGCATTATGAATTCATTACTTTCCTTCTGCATTGTCACTATATATATAGACACATTATATTTATTTATATATTTTTGTAACTTGTTTATGTTTTGCATTATAAATACACTTGGTGATGCTGCATGAAATTTCCTGGCACAGGTAGTTGGGCTCTACACTCGTATTGTAGTCTCGTATTGCTGCCGGGATTTTGTAGTGCAGTGCTGTTTTGTTTAGCAAAGCTTTCCCGCCTTTACGTGTATCAGAGCAGTAAGTTTGTTGTAAAGATCTGTCTGCTGAGATTAAAAGAGATTTGCTTGGGAAGATGAGCCTTTTAGAAAGCTTGGGCTTTAGATGATTTTACTGCTGGTTTAGGATTCACTCAGTGATATGAAAGCAAGGGGGGGGCTGTTTGGATGCTGTGAAAGCAGTGGGGATGGTATTTAGAAACGGGATGTTTCCTGTTTGCAAAGATGGTTAACTTTGCGTAATCATTTGTTGTTGCTCGAATTAGGTCACATGTGAAATATCCCTGATGATGCGCAGGTTTGTTGTTCGGCAAGCAGGGAGACTGCAGTACTGTAGCCCAAACCTGGTGGACAACTAGACAAGTGCTTCCCTTGTGGGACTCTATCAACTTCTTGATGTGTGTTTGTGGTTTACACCCTTTATTTCACAAACTGAGGGTCCACCGTGTAAATGGGTCACATACTTGAACTCGATCAAATTTGGGCTGAACCTTTGAATGAATGTAGTAGAACCCAATTTATTACTAAAGCTGAGATTAATGAAATAAAACAAACCCTGTCATAGTTGTCAAAAACTCAAAAATGTGTTTTATAATGCACATTTTTTTCCAAAACATAAAATATTAAATAAATGATACTAATATGTTTGTAAGGTATGCTCTGCTCTTACTTTTAGAAGAAAAAAATGTATTACATTTAATACATTTTTTTTTTCAGTGGCATTTTCTTGTGTTTCTGCACTAATATTGTAGTTATTTTCTTGTCCATTGTTAGAAAAAAAGGGTTCACATCTTTGTTGACAGTGGCTGTGAGGTACAAGAATTAAACCTGTACCTGAAACTTCATTCATGCTACAGGAATGATAACTTTGCTAGCAACATCAGCAGCAATATTTTGTTATTTAATAAGATATTTTATCTTGAAATATTATGCCATTTGGTTCATATCAAATACACAGATTTGCTGCATATTGAATATTAGGAAATACCTGCACAAATGATATTTCAGTGAGATACCTAGTACATTGGTGGGTGTAATGCAGTAGGGAAGTTTGTTGTTCAAGATACTCCATGCACATGTGTGGCCAGATGAACAGTATATGACATGGGAAGACTTCCCCTTCAGGTGAATTCAGATGGACAGCTAGCTCTGGGTTCCTCACTGCTGCTAAGAGAAGTCTATATTTAACAGTAGTTCCTCTTGCCTCATCCATGCAGCCTGAGCAAAGAGTCTGGTTTTAATCTGGGCTGTCATTAGTTTCACATGTGGCCACCTGGGCCACTCTGAGGCCAGAGCCACATCCTAGACATGAGCTGAACTCTGATATGGATCTCAAAACATACCAGGCCCTTAAAGACACTAGGAGGATGAAATAGTTTTCATAAAACATGGGCAGTTCTCGGTTGGAAAATAGTTAAAAATTGACTGCATAGACTGAAAAAGTAATGAAAGCGGACACCTGCAGTCGGTTTCTGAATTAGCAGGGTGTTGTCGCTGAGTCTAGGGGTTCGACTGTATTTTTATATCCTTGATATTCATAAGCAAGATGCCATCATGACTGTAAATTTGATTAAAATATCAGTGGTCAGATAGGGTTTAATGTCAGCAATCAATTTCTGTATTTGCCTAAATATAAGATGATCCTGATTAGAGGACGACCCCCTCTTTTTCAACAGTCCTTTTTTGAAAAAAAGGTTTTTGGAACATTAAATATTTTTTAAAAATCTTATTTATCCATATGAACTGTATTTGCTTTTTTAAGACTTCTTTTTGTACTCACCATCTTTGAACACGACATTCTGTAACTTTAAATTTCTTGGCTTTTTGCGAGTTGTTTGACACCTCTGCCCCTTTGATTACCATTGTCTTAAAATTGGCATCATAACTGCTCCTCACTCCTTAGTTTATTTGTCCTAACTTTAAGCTGCATTTTCCAGACCATCACGGGGATTTGCCATCTTTTACATTCACTGGCATCAGTTTATCATTTCTGTGGATAATTGAAGCCAATGGAAAAATGACGCCAGTATATGATCTTTTTTTGGTCTAGTCCTCAAATATGATGTCCCCATCTTTTTTAGATGTAATTCCTAGAAAAAAATTCTGTCATATTCGGACCAATACAGTACTGTATTTGTTCTGTTAAAGAGGCTGTACTACTAGCTACACCACCTTTCTCATTGTTACACCTGTACACTGCAAAGTTAAAGACAGCACAGGTGTAAATGGCTTTCCTACACACTCCTGCTGTCCCCCAGTACACAAACAAAGCTGCACCCTGACTGAAACAAGCAGAAATTGGTGAGATGATCTCGGTCCCGCACCTCATAGTATGCTCTTAGTGCCGGAGTGTTGACGGCATGTGTATCAAAGCTGATAAACAGCTTTTGCCCCCTGGAGCTAAGCACTTCTCTTCAGTTGCTCTGCTGAAGTGCAAAAAACCCAAGTACTGTAGTGGTGGCACATGCAACGGGTTCTTGAAGTGGGTGTTCGTGGGAACTCTCTCGCATTGGGCTTTAGAATTTGGTCTCGGCTGTAGAATTGCTTTATCTACCTGGACTGCAGACAGAATCCAGAACTCCAGAACAGATTATACAGGTATCTCCATTATGGGCCCCGTGAAGGAATTGTGAGCTCCACCACTGACACCATCACAATGTCTCATTATCAACAAATGTTTTTAACACACTGTAGTGTTCATTGTTGAAGGGCTTAACTGAGGCAGAGTTTTGGGAGCTCTTGAACTTTTCTCAGAATTTTTTTTCCCCTTGGAAAATCAGCTCAAGTCAGAAGTAACCTGAGGTCAGAAGTAACCCAAATTTCACTGTTATCATCCTCAAGGTCAGACAGAGGTTTGTGTGTTCAAAAGCTATAAATTACACTTGAGAAATAGCTGCCCAGGACCACAGATGTTCAAGGGCAGATTTTCTAACTCTATTACACTATCTGTGTGAATAATTTAATTGCAGTATTAGCTACTTCTTCATACAGCCAGATGTTTGTTCTTTGTAGAGCCTTGCAGGACTTTTAATTGTCATTGTTGGAGTTCTTAACAGCTGGAAATAGAGCCAAAGTTGCATTGTATGGAAAACAGCATTCCTTTGGGGTTCCAGTCTTCACAGACAGAATAGTATCCAGCCCAGCCCAGCAAAGGAGTGCCGAGTCGCGCAGACGACCGCACAAGATGAAAGGCATGAAACTGGCACTGAGGGAACTCGGGATGGGGAGATGGGACGATAGTGACATCCAGATGAAGCGCGGCGCCGCCCACTCCTCGCTGTATCTTGTGGAGAAGAGCCTTCAATCTTATGTCTGAATGGTACCTTGAACAGCCCCATTTGAACCAGAGGTCGACCACCTTTGGCCTTGTGTCCCATCTCTGACACCTTTTTGTGAACTCTAAAAGCTGGCTACTCTGACCGAGGCCTTGCAGCGCCTGCATGATTAACGCCACTTGTCGAGCCCTTAATGGGTCTCCACTGTGTACACACACACACACGCAGAGGAGGAGGTACCACAAAGAAAGATAAAGAGAGGTCATTCCTAGCACATTTCTTTGTGTGCCTCAACACAAAAGCTTTTTACCTGCGATGCTTTATGGTTCTACTGGACATCTGCTTTTTACCCATTGAACCACCTACAGTACATGTCATCGTGCTTTGAGTATAAAAGTATATGAGTATAAGTATGTGTTCAGATCTGTCGTTTCGGAACGATGGGGGATGGAGGGTTTTGCACCACTATCACATTGCAGCAGAAATGTGAGAGGGCTGATCTCCCTCGAGCTGAAGGCTGAAACTTTCTCATACCCTGAACATAATGCTGCTCTTCTCCGCAAAGTGAAGTCTTCTGTTCAAAGATGTTCTCTCACAAGTTTGGTGACTTTTGCAACCTGGGCTTCCCTAGGCTGTTACCGGTGTCCCCTCCCCTGCCCTCCCCGGTCCCCTGCACCTCTCCTCCACATGCTTCGTGCTCCTACTCTCTCTCTCACACACACACACACACACACACACACACACACACACACACACACTTTCCCAAAGCAAGGGAAGCCAGGGCCTCCCCAACAGCTCCCACTGCGATTGGTCGCTGCTCTGCCAGGAATTTGGCTTTCTGAGCGAGTGTATTCAAACCCCCAGCCCTCCCCGGCCTGCCTGTGTGTGCTCGAGCTGAGAGGTACTCTTTCCTTTGGGAGGGGGGAAAGGAGGGCGAGAGAAAGAGAGCGAGAGAACATTGTAACCCGGCTCTCAGTGTGGGCTGTTTCTCCTCCTGCCGTCAGACGGTCACTCACTTTTCTCCAGTTATTCAGTCTTTTCCAACTAAAAAAAGGAAAAAAGGGGAGGACCTTAACTACGCTAAGCTCGCTTTTCCTGCAGGACTCTGCACTGAGCAGGGATATATGTGGCTCTCGGACCGGGAGAGCGGAGCGGAGTGGGGGGAGTCGGGGAAGGACGGAAGTGGGGAAATTGCAAGTCCTCACAACTTGTTACCGTTGGCTCTGTGAGAGGAAGATGAGGAGAATTCCAAGCCCAACGCAGACGCGAGCTTGAGGTAAGCAGGGTCACGGAGCGGTAGTGGGAACTGGACATAAACCCGTGGACACCGTGGTGCTGTTTTGAGGAGGGGGAGTCTTCTGCGGGGAGGTGTTAGGAGTTGACCAAGCTTCATGCACGAAAGAAAATCACAGACGAGAGTGTCTGCTTTGTGAGAACTTTCACAGGCTTCCCAGCACGTGATTCCCTCCCCCACCCGCTTGTTTGTTTATTCTCTGAAACTTTTATATTCTGGCATACAATTAAACTGTAGTAGAAGCAGTGCAGTCAGCAGAAGGACTGGAAAAATGATGTACAGTTAAATGTACTTTTCTGGCTTAAACTGGACTTTCTGCTGTTCTGACTCCATTCCACTTACAGGACATTGAGGCACAAGCGCATGAATAGCGAGTATTAGTCTGCCATTCATTTGTAAAACAGCACCGGGACCTAAATCACAGCACTAAAGCAGTTTAGTGAAATATTTAAGTGCTTTGACTGCAAGGGTATGATTTAGGATGCAGCAGGAAGTTTAAATTACTCTTTTTTAACAGCAAGACTCGGGCTTTTAATGACTTTAGTTCGTATAACTGCTTCATTTATCTGTTTGCTTGTTGGGAGACATCTGATGGTGCATCAGTGCTGTTGTGGTTGGAGGCTGCGCTCTTTGCTCAGCCTTCTTCCTCGTGTTCCCTTGGCATCCAGCTGCATCGAGACTGGTGGGGACTTCGGCAGTCCAGGTGCAGGTCTGTGCCGGCTCCCGCCTCAAGTTCCAAGGGTATTGTTGTTCTATAAATAGTGTGAGGGCAGCGAGGGGGTGGGAGGAGGAGGAAGCGCCCGTGGAAGGGTCACTGCTGAGATGCTGATAGCAGCGCATGGCCCCTCGCCAAGGGTTACAGACTGACTCTGATGCTGGCTCACAGCTCTTATTGATCTAAGGTGAGTGTAGTCTGTGGACAAGTGTCCCAGAACAGAACTTCTGAAACCTCGAGGGGCAAGACACTGGACCCTCAGCTTGCTTGTTTGGTGATCTTCAGCACTGGCAGATGTTCTAGCCCTAACACTGTTACTCTTAACTATCAAAAGCATCCCCTTTTGGAACAATTCCAATAGAGATGTATATTATCAATCACTCATTCATCCACATTTCCTTCTAACTGCAGGGTCACACTAGTCTAGAACCTGTATCAGAAACATGGGGTATGAGGCTGAGGTGCACACAGCCTGTACAGGCAGCCAGAAACCCAAAATAAGGGCAATTTAGAGTCACCTGTTCATTTTAAACACAGCCCACCCAGACATGGGTAGATCATGTAAATGCCATTCAGACAGGGTTGGCTCCAAGCCTGCACATAAACAACCTGGATGCTGTGAGGTGGCAGTGCTACCTGTTGCATCACTGTGCCACCTGTACAGTACCAGGAAAAGTCAAATATACTTCCAGAAAGTTTTGATCACAATAGGTTAACAAGTCTGATCTGGAAATTGGTAACATGTCCTTTCAGGTCTTCTACAGCAGTTTCTTTGTTGCCCAGCTCACCGGTTTGTCCCATATACAGTATGTGTTGCCCAGGGGTAAACACACTTCTGTGGTACTGAAACTGACATTGGTGAACGGACATGTAGCAACTTATTTTAAAGTAACATTTTGGCTGGACAACCAGGAAGCTGTTTTCCATTTCAGATTTAGTTTTGTCAAGAATAGTTTATCCATTCTGTATATTTCAGACACTTATACACACACAGCTGCAGTAAACTGACAGCGGGGTTGTCATGTGCGGGTGCTCATGCATGTCCGAATAAAAATTTTTAACCCGCTGCTGCCTTCTTTGGGGGATGTGGTAGTATAGCGGGTTAAGCTGGTGTGTTAGAGCTCCTGGGCTTTTTGCTTCATGTGGGTTCAAGTCCATCTTAGGAGTGTGTAGAGTTTGGAGTTTCTCCTCTGTGTTTGCGCCCCTCTAAGGAAAAAAATATGCCAGAAGAAGGCAATGGCAAACCACTTTAATTCCTTCTTGCCTTGAAAATAATGCCAGTGGTCACCCAGGAGTCATTAATGACTTGATGGCACTTTCCTTTCCTTCACCTCCTTGTTCTGATATGCTGCTTTGAAGGATCTGTTTGACTAACTGCCCTCAGATCCTTAGTAAAGTGCGTTTCAGACAGCTTGAGTTAACTTGGATCTGAGTGTTCAGAGGGGGTGTGGTGGGCTAATGCTCTCCTCCACAGGGACATGTTGTTCCACGTGCGATGCATTTTTGTTAGGTTTCCACACCAAAGCACCCGGTGGCAAACATGCCGGCGGTTTTACGTCACCGGGCCACTCAGCTCACCCCGAAAGCCCGACAACAGGAAAAGTCTCCTTTGGTTTCCTTATTGACCCAAAAAGTAAAAAAGATGTGGAAGACAGGAAAGAATCCGCTCCCGACTCACATGTTAGTGACAAAGAACAAAAGTTCCAAGCAAATTAATGTCATCTCATCCACCAAATTTTATTTCATGTTGAGATGCAAGTTGTTTCACCATATTTCAAAATGGAGATGGGCAGTGTGGTTGTGGTGTTAATTTTATTAATAAGGCAAAATGTTTTTTATATATGTGGACAAAAACAGGTTTAACTTGGTGACTTTTTACAGAGATTAAAAAATAAAGCAAAAAATTAACTGAGGCCATGATTATTATCATCATCTGTTGTGGTTGTCGATTGTACTACGGTAGTCTTGTCTGAGATTATTATTATATTTCTGCGTTTGTGGATAAGAACGTCCAATCCTGTATGTTACGGGAGAGGTTGTGAAATGCTGCGACTTGATATGCGAAGTAGTTATACAATAAATAATGACATTGTGCATGTAATTATGTGATGGCAGATGGGATATCACTGACAGAAACATCACGTAGAGTTGCTTCTGTTAAAGATTTCAGCATTCCAGCAGAGATGGTGGGTGGCGTGGCAACGCAGTCACCTCACAGCACTTGGTGTGTTCAGGCATTGGTTTGAACCCAGCTCGGTGTATGGAGTTTCCATGTTTTTTCCGGGTGTGCGTGGGTTTTCTCTGGGGGCTCTGGTTTCCTCCCACCATCCAGTGACATGTGTTTCAGATTAATTATTCACTCTAAAATGTTTGTGTGTGTGGCTACCCCGGTGATGGGCCAGCTTCCCATACAGGCTCTACTCCCAAGCCTAGCACCTGGGATAGACCCCACACTGCTATGACCCTTACAAAGATTGAGCAGTTCATGAAAGCCAGGGTGAGTGAGGAAAAATGGTTTTGTTTTCTTAGTTATATACAGTTGATTTTTGTGCATTCTTTATTAGCATACAGTGTTTTTTCATTCATTCTTTCATTCAATTTTTTTGCATTGCGATTAAACTTTGTACATGTACAAAGGTACACTATTACAAAAATATCCAAATACTACAAAAAATTAGATAAAATGTTCTTTTGATTTGTCCACCTTATAGTATCAATTCCCAATGTTACCCTAAGGCAATGTAAATGCCTCATTACTTGCATTAAGCTTTTATTCTTTCCATATGCTATAGAGTGTGGCTAAAAGCATCCTGAAGCTGCATTTTTAAATATTATTTCAGAAATGTACTGGGAAATGTGTAAATGAAAATGAGCACAGCTATAGACCTCGCTTGGTCTGGTTGGGGAATTAACTTATTGGAGGAGAACAAGACAAAATGGTGAACAGCTGTGTTTGCGACTCTGTTGCATGAAATGTCAGATTAACAAATTTTTTGTTTATCTTAAACACTTGCATAGATAATTATTTTAACTGTGGATAACAAACAGCTTATTTGAGGTACTAGCTTGGAATTGCTTGTAAGCTGTTTACACCTTTTTGCTGGACCTTTTGGAATTCTCTTCAACAGTACTAATGTCTGGACTGACTGATTTCAGTTGCGCACCAGGTCCAGAAGAGCCATGCATGCGGTACGAGGAATGTCAGACAAACATGGGCAACAGGGGTGAAAAACCCACCAGGCCTCAGTGACCTGGCAAAGCAAATATTTAGATGGATGAGATCAGTACCAGGAGCAAGAAGGGTTGTGGAATGTGCGTGTGTGTGCGTATGTGTGCATGTGTGTGTATGCTTGCGTGCGAGTGTGTGTGTGGTACTTTTTCTGAAAGAGATTTTTAAAAATATAAAAATTCTTATTTTTATTTATCGGTGAAAAATATCTAAGGAAGCCATTTGTTTGAAGGACTAGGACAACTTTTTCCAGTGTCATCTGGAGGTTCCATCATGTAAAAATCTCAGTCCTGGGAAGTGGGTTTCAGCATCCTGCTGATCTTAGAGTACAACTTTTAGCACCAAGCAGGACCAGAATGTCTGTCTTGTTTGGACAGGCAGCTGATCTGGAAAAGCAGAGGTGGTGCTGTGCTAACTGGGAGGATGTTTTGTGCAGTCAAAGCCTAAATAGCTCTCTGTCTATCTCTGTGTGTGTGTGTGTGTGTGTGTGTGTGTGTGTGTGTGTGTGTGTTTTTCAACTAAAAATAGTGATGTTTCCACCCTGCCATGCGGTACTGGGAAAGATAGGTGTGTTAAGTCCAGGGGTTAGGAGCCCAGAGAAAAGCAGTGTAGTGGTGAGGGGACCACAACTAATTTCCCACACATCCTTTTTGCCTCGGCACCACACTGCAGGACCTTAGCCGGCACTCTAAACATAGCTTGCAGATGGTTTGTCAGGACAGGTCGCCTTCTTTTACGGCTTCCTTTTTGAAGTTTTATCAGGCATTCTGACTTACCTTTTTGACTTTTTCACAAGATATATTGAACACCACAATTCTCGTGCCAATTTATAGTTTTCCATGTCTGCAAGCATCAAGCATGTGTATTACGTATGGGCAAGTTTTAGGTAAATCTGTGCATACAGTAGAAAGGAATTTTAGAAACGAGATTCCGTACAAAATGGACAATGAGCACTGAGCTGGAGACAACAGGCCCTGCCGCTGTACCCTTGGTGGTTGAGCTAGACTGCGCTAATAAAATAGCAAGCTAATGTAAATGGGCAGAATCCTTAATAGTCTTTGAAAAGCTAATCACTTGAATAATAATGATCTTAGTGTGTTTGCTTCAACTTAACTGACCTTCATGTTGGGTTGTACCTATGGGTATTATGCCATACTAAAAAGTACACGATTGCACTTTGAGAAGCAGTCATGTCCTGTTGAGTCATCGTAGACAGCATCCCGGTGGCACTTTTTGGGCCATCTCCATCAGCACGGGCAGGGTCCCAATTTGTCATTCCGGCCAACAAGAATGTGTACAATCCTAAGGCCACGCGGTCGAGGTCACCGCACCATGGACTCACTGTGCGTCTAACATCCCGGCAAAAAAGTCTAAATTAGTCACGGTGTGGGCACAGGCGGGGCTGGGGCTGCTGGGGACGGCTCCTGCACTGGTGCACTTCCTGGAGATGACATCTCAGCCTGATCTGGCCATTGTGTGTGGATCCCACCCAGGTCGTGCGACTCTATTCTTGGGAAGCACAGAAAAAGATTAAACCGAACAGTTAAAATTAGAGCATTGTTTGAGGAGGCACCGTTTACGCATGCGTTGTTGTTTGTGTTTGCTTGACTGCTTTTGTTTAGGAGGTGGTTTTACTCATTTTTTTTTTACATTTTAATTGGGGCAGGACCCTTGCAGGATTTCTTGCTGCATATTTTTAATATATAATATGTGTGGGGAATATGTCTGCAGACTAAATCAAATATATATATATAAAAATGATAAACAGCTGTCTTGATTTTGCGCTTGTAATATAATTCCCATTTGAATTAAATTTGAGTTACATTTTCATTTTTCTGGAGTCTCAAGTGGTGGATGGGAGGATGATAAGTATGGGGGTTTTCGCTAGAGACTGTGGAAGACTTGGCATTTCATTTTGCATTTCTGAAAGCTGAAATTAGGTTAAACAATAAGCCCCCCCGCTCAAGGGGAAGCCCCTGTTATTCATTGTAAAATGGTACACATAGTAGCATCTTGCAGTGCTGCTTCCTGTCTCTTTCACTCTTGGAGCTCATGTGCGTCTGTTTTATTTTCTTTTTATAATAAAAACCGGGGGATGTGTAATCAGATCCTTTCAAAAACACGCTGCCAAATTCGTACATGCCGACAAAGATGGAATGAACTTTATTCTGTGGGATATTCACTCTGCACCGATTAGATGACTCCATGAGATGAGTGTTTTGGCTCTTCTGCTAACTTTCTTACTGTCCCTCATGTTGTTTCTCTCGATTGCTTCCCTTCATTTCATGGACCAGGGTTCGCCAAGCAGTTGGTTTTGAAATTCAGTGGACCGTGTAGGTTTCTACTACATTATGTGCGTTTTTTGCGTGTGAGAAGTGCAGGAAGGTTTTGAAAAAGAGTTCAAAAGGGAAGTGTGTAGCATCACTGCATAAATGTGCGTATGCATATGCATTTTTATCAATGAGCCACTCATAGTGTGTATTTGTATGACTCCATTGTGTCTAAGTTCCTTTTTAAATACCTATTAATTCACAACGTTTGTTCTCATAGGTTTTCTTACAGGGTTAATATCTGATCTTCAGTTGTGCCTGTTGCTCATTTCTGGGCCCAAATTGTCTTCATTCCACTGTTTTAACGGTCTAGTCTCCCATAGATTTCTTCTCAAGTTTAAAACTCTTTTATATGGTAATAAAAAGGCAAGGAGGATGTACTCTTTTATAGAATAGAGTCTTATCAGTTGAAGTGTTTCAGGGTTGATAAATGGTGCTGGACCACCAACAGCGTTTTGAGGGGGTCTGCTGGTAGGTTGAATAGTGCTGACCCTGGCTTGGGTTCTCAGTTTCCCTGGGGCTTGAAAAAAACACCTCAGCCACCTTCCACAGGAATCTCTTATCCGTGAGAATGCCCTCTCTGTTTGCCCCTCTGTTTTAGACGAACACCTCAATACGATATACAGCTAACGTTTTTGTATTCTCCTTCCCAGAGGGACCTGACTGAAGTTCTCCATTCCTTTAACAATGATGATCATAGCCATCAAGTTACAGAAGTTTACACGCACTTCTCTTTCATGTTTTGGTTTTGGGAAAAGATAGGTTATATGAAGGCCCAGTGGAGTTTAAAGCTCAGCTCGTAGCACATGGCCCTCTTTCAGATCCTGGTAGTGAAGGTGTCTGCTGGAGCAGCAGGTGGTGTTTGCCTCATTTCACTCTCTTACACAATGGAGCAGAGACCCATTTCTTTGCCCAACGAAATAATGAGGAGTGCAACTTGCCCCATGGTTTGAGGTGCGGAGACTGTCCTGACTGCGAGTTGGCCGGGTCCATGGTCTCTGAACAGAAGGACTGCTCCAAAATTGCTGTACCCGTCACTTTTCATCCATTTGATGCGACTGTGGTGGCAGTGCAGCAGGCTTGTGAATGAACGTTATTTCACACTACAGCAATCTGTGTGCTATTAAACTGACTTTGTATATTTTTTTGCTCTCTTGTTTAGTGCACAAGGTACTGATGTGCTACATCCTGCAATGATCATTAGTCCTATACGCATAGCTTTTTTGTTATGTACAGCAATTTCTTAGCTATCAAATTGTCCTTGAAAACATGTCAGACACTGAAATTGCAAATACAGAGTACCTACTTCTTATTATTTTAAATGGGGGAGAAAAATAAATAAATAATGCCCACTCAGCCCATCAACCCATGATTTCAGGATTATAAAGCAGTCTAAACACCAGTAACCTAATTACAAAACATAAATGGCATTTAAATAAATAGGTTTATTTACAAATGAAAAGCGGGTAAGCGGCTGATAGTAGTGGAAACAGGCGATAAGACACCAGGGCAGTAACCGTATACGGTGCAGTTTATTACAGTACATGCAGTATTTTTATTACAGCACACTGTACAGTATTTATTTGTTTGTTTTTTTTTATTCATTTGGATGGTTATTCACATGTAGATCTTTTTATTATGGATAAGCTTTAAATAAAAATTTCTCATAGGAAGTTTTCAGATACTGATATTTAAGTTATAACTTTCAAGAGCCATTATAGTAAATAGTCAGATATACAGAGTTTGGGTACTGAAGGATTGCAGCAATAAAATTGGTGTCAAATAACTAGTCACACGCAAAAGATGAAGACAGACATCACTTTAATTTCTTTGTTCTGGGCAAGCCCGGAGGGAAGTTTGAATCTTGAGTGCAGTGTCCTGTCTCTTGGGCTGTGAGGTTCGGTGCTTCTGAACACACGTTCAACAAAACAAGTGATCCCATGGCTGTGATGTCCGATGAGCACATTGAGAACACGGTCCTGAGCACAACCAGTAGTCGTGGCGGTGGTTTTGATCACAAATTGATTTGATCACACGGCATTCTTTGTTTTTGATCCTACAAAGCTCAATCCTGTTTTTTAATGAGGAGAAAGAACCAGAAACCTTTTCATATCATTGTGTTAATGTGTGTTGTTTGGGCTTTGTCAGCTCTATGGGGATTGTAGCACCTGCAAAATGTGGAATGAATGAGGCTGTCACATGGACTGATGGGTGCTGTTAAGCCACCGCTTGCATTTTCTACTCCACTGTGGAGGGAGGTAAAGAAGAGGAGATAAAATGCCTCCCTACTGTTGACACCATTAATGCATAAGTCTGTCACAAATATTGACCTTTCGATCATTTTCTGCATTCTGTGCTTCTTAAAAGAAGCATTTACAAGAAACTTTCATTAGTCAAATTATTCTTGTGGGCTTTTCTAGTTTTCCTTCAAAGTGAAATATGTGACTTTTGATAAAATATAAATGAAATAAATTGTGTTAGCCAGTCATGTGTTGTCAGCTCTAATTGAGTCATGGAAGAATTGGAAAAACTACAGATGAGAAAGACATAATTTTTCACTGAAAATTTCCTGGGTGGTTTATGCGCCCACATTTCTTGAAATCGGGGATTAATTTATTATTATTATTATTATTATTATTATTATTATTATTATTATTATTATTATTATTATTATTTATACTCCTCTTGAGTATTTTCGATTATGTTTTTTGTGATGGACTGCTTATTAAGAAAGCTCTGAGAATACGCAGCGTGCATGACTTATTAGAAGATATCAAATGGGTTTGAAGGCGTAGACATGTGACCAGGTTTGAGTGCACTGGGGGTCTTTTGGACAGATATACCTGTGTCCTGGGAACACTTTACTGTCTGTTGAAAAGGGGCTTATAAACAAACTTTTAAGGCCTTGGCCCTTTTGCCGTGCAGTAGAGAGTTCTGGATTCTGGCGCACGGGAGTGGCGTTCAAATTATCAGCGCGGTTTGGATGCGAGGAGTTGAAGGAGAGCAAGGCTTTTAAAAAGCGTTTGTCGATTTGCCCATCA
The DNA here is from genome assembly GCA_018136845.1 of Heterotis niloticus. Classification (NCBI taxonomy): domain Eukaryota; kingdom Metazoa; phylum Chordata; class Actinopteri; order Osteoglossiformes; family Osteoglossidae; genus Heterotis; species Heterotis niloticus. The sequence goes on from CM030891.1 coordinate 25,136,710, forward strand.
AACATCTTTAATGAATAATTAACACTTCCTGTACCGGCGTCACATAGCGACTCGCGGAGCATCAGCAGCGGCAGACTGAGATTTATCAGTAAACAGGGAGCGAGCAAGCCGCTTCGGATGCAAACTGGGTCAGCCCTAACGGCACATCGCAGGGATTTGAATTCTGGGTAAATTTGCCTCCGGATCTGTACACAGTTGTTGGCGCAGAAGCCAGGCTGTTGTGGGAACTGGATTTGGATGCTGCCGTACGTTGAAGATGACGGCTGGAACTAACAGAGCAGAATAAAGTATGTCCTTTTTTTCTAGGCTTCAGGCTTTGTCTGCCTATTTTTATAGTCAAGAAACACAAAAGTCTCCACAGCAGTCTTTATGTCAGCTGGAAACCAATATGTGTTTATTTTTGTGTGGGGACTTATGACTTTGTTACTTATTTACAGCTTTGATCCAAAGGAAATTAAAATTTGGAGACATATGTAGACCTTGCAGTGGGCTCTTTTCTGAGATTTGCTCTAACAACCTTCAGGTTGGATCACCTTTGTCCTCATGCACTACTACCCGCAGCCCAGCTACCTGGGGAATGACACGCCCAGCAGCACAACTATATGTGGTTTGTTTAAGGTATGAGTTCTGCGGCAACACGCATGGCTTAGATCATTACGCAATAAAGGACCGTTGTTATGCCCACGGTAAAGGAGGAAGTGCTGTAATTTGTGCAGAACCTGAAAAGGACGCACGCTCCTCATACCGCTGAGTCAGCCGTATCCCGTACAGTGCGAGGTATTGTTTTACATTTGCTTTCCATTTCCTGTATTTCTGATGTGTTATTGAAAGCGGTTGGGGTGGGACTGAGTGTTCCCTCTTGTCCGTGTTTAAATGTGGCATTCAGTCACTTTGCAGAGACAAATTCGTCCTCACCTCTCCACAGAGGAAAAACAACTCCATTACCTGAAATGGCCACGTCATGAAACGCAACTGAGTCACTCCGTGATCTGGAGAAAGCTGAATGCGAAAGGGATAATGGCAGCGTGCTTCACGTTTGGGCCTTTCTCTCTTTTTCAGCTGTGTTAATTTTGAGCTCTGGGACACCAGGACTTTGTTCTGATTTGGACTACAGAACATGACAGAGCACACTGGCCAAAATCTGAAAGTTTTATAACTGGCTTTGGGTATGTACTCTGGCTTTGCTGGGAGCTGACTGGGCTGGTCTGAGATTCACAGAAGAGGCCCACGCTCTTGGTCCTGCCCGGATGACAAGAGGTTGGATTACAATCAAAGGGGGAGATGATGTGGTGTGACGGCACCGCATTATAGAGAAGATGGCACATTAGACCACATGGGCACTATTTTATAACCATCCTTCTGGCTGGGTTTCTACTCCGACGTTGACTGCCAACATTTTTAACGGTAAGGTCACGCAAATTGTGCTACGCAGTAACCCAACATCATGGGTACCCTCCGTTGCTACTTATCCATTACTTTATCGATATAAAGGAAAATGTTTAAAAGCTTTTAAATGCAAGAAACAGGCAGCATGTGCAAGAAAAATCAGGTCTTTTTAAAAGAAAAGTTGGCATCCGTGTTTTATGAGCTTCAAAGATTATTTAATCTCTGACACACTGCTATGCATTCCCATTGATTATCTGTCAAAATGTGCTGTATGCATTTTATCTTCCACAGTCAAATGATATCTGCAGTCATGCAGTTTATGAAATGTTCTGCATCGTTTTTGGGAGAATATATATATATTTTTTTGCCTCCAATAAGGATGGTGCTGCAAATTCGGTGTTTGTTTGGCGCGTGACTATGCGAGCGGTTAAATTAATATTTGATAGTCGTGGCTGTTTTTCATGCCGTGTTTATCCTAACTTTGCAATGGGTGCAGAGTTTAGCTAATGGGTTACTGTGAAATCATTCTGCACGTAGCAATTTGTAGGTTAAATTTCAGCTGATGCCGAACTACTTCAAACTGTGAACCTCATCGAATACGTATGCAGCATTTAGTGGATAGCCGAATACTGTACATTAATAATTTCTGAGCAACATTTGAACCAAGTCTCTTACAATTGCCGTGAGATGCTTTGTTAGGAGTCGGGACCATTTGGGTCAGTGTTTAGTTTGATATCTCTGTACAGGCTTTACAAAAAGAATACATTTTTCTTGCATTTATAATGTTTCAGAAACATATTTTAGGCTGCTGGAGCAGTGGGATTAAGAGCACTGCATAGACGATCAGTTCAAGTGCCAGGCTGTGCCCTGCCAAATGTTTGTTCCCGACAGAATACCTGGCTGAATAAATAAATACAGTTGTCATTCATTTTCAATGGAAACATCAACTGAACATCATTGTGTAAAAGATAAAGACATTTTAATGCCATGATGCAAATTCTTGTACAGTAAGTATATGGATTCAGCAAGGAGTGTGATGTCAGTGGTAAGCGAACCTCGACACTTCAGCCTGTCAGTTCCTGCAATATATCTGCCTCTGAGGTCCACATTCCTTCACTGTTACACACCGGCATTAGGGGAGTGATGTCACCATCAGTCTCATTTTACACATGCAAGGACGATGCCTGTTTGTTGTCAGGAGAAAGAAGACTTTTACCTCTGTATTCTTTTTAATGCTGAAGTTTCATCTTTTATTACAACCCGCCAGGCATTGCGTGTTGGTGATGCTGCTCAGAATGTTCTGTGGTTCAGGGCTTAAAGGTAGACACAGTTATTGTAGGATAGACTTTCAAAGAGTAGAGATGCTGGACCAGGACAGTATGACCTCATTGCTAAGCCATTGCATGACGCCTGGTTTAAGCTTGTTGTCTCAGGACCCCAGTACTCATGTTTTACCTGGTTACCTGGTTTTGTTGTGTTCTGACTGTTTGGCTGTGACTTGCATGGAGTGTCTTCCAGGACACATTGGTACTCAGATGCACAGCTGCTGAAGGAAAGAAGAGTGAGGCATGTAAAACCACGTCTGCTGGGTTACACTACGGTGCAGCTTTATCACCTCAGGCTGTAATGTTGCTGGATTTCAGCGCTACTCTATTAAACAGTTTGTATTGATTTGTTTGAAGCGAGAACGCAAAACCGACCTCATCGCACTGTCGATTTGTGAACATTTTTATTGGTCAACACTTTGCTGCCAGGTTGTTAAAATAACAAAATACAGCTCTGTGATGAAGTAAAATTTTTTGCTATTCTGCAAATAGACCAGTACTCGTATAGACTGGGATAAGAATAGAAGTTAATGCTGAGAATCCTTGAATGAGGGGAACTGAACGAAAGGATAAGGGCCAAATGTTTAGAATGAAATAAATTGACATTTTACTACATTAAGAACGGAGGAGTAACTGCGTAGGATTCGACCAGATGAAGCAACCGCACCAACCCAGCCTTTTTCAATGTTTACCTAAGGTTGGAACTAATGACGTGGCCTTTGTTTTAGAAACAGACATGGATAGCGAGCACATACACACTTACGACTTTTGGAAATAAACAAAATATCCAAAACTACAGTGGAAAGTTTTGCTGTATAATATATTATTTAAATATATCAATAGTTAATAGTGTTTAATAGCTGGTATTTAATAGTTGTGCTTTTGTTTTGCAGATGTTTAAGTTAAAATATCTGCTTATAAGGTGTCATAGTAAATAATGGCTTGTTTCCAAATCCCCAACAGAAAGCACGCAAGTCGTGGGTGTTGTAATTATAGCTTCTTTGATAATAGGAAGCAATATTTTTGCTTTTACATTTTGTATTAAAAGCTGGTTTGTATAGAAACATGCAGCTCACCAAAATTAGGCAAGAGGCAGAAAGTGCAAAATATGCTTTTACATCTACATGTAATATTGCCCTTTTGTCTTACAAACTTTTACTGAGGTTCAAAATGAGATTTTCAGAAGCTTTCTCATATCAGGTAAGCACTTACACAGGTGTGTGCATGTGTGTGTACTGCAGTTTCAATTTTGTAATCATTAATGTGGCTCACAGTTATAGGAATACACAAGATCTCAAAGCATCACTGTCCTGTGTGACGGGCAGGTGTGTTACCAGGTGTTTGACCAGCCACATCCCTGGTTTGTGTCAGTCAAAATCCAGTTATGCATACACCACCTTCAACCCACATTTCCCTGTCTGTTTGTCTCAAGTTTTTGTTTTTAACCATTGACAAGCTTTGACATGCACCTTGTTTTCATTTCTCTTCATTCCCTCTGGATTTGTTATTAACTTCCAATCACTCATCTGTGCACATGTTGAAAAGCTGGATTGTTTTGTCTTTCCAGGATTTGGTAAGACATGCAGGCTCACGTGGTTAGATTGAGCAAGACATGCAAGTGCAAGTTGTCAGCCTAGCTAACCACCACTCTATCAGATTTTAAATATAATTTAAAAGTTGTACAGACCTGTCTAGGTCAAAATTTTAGGTCAGTCCACACTCCACGCTTTTAAACTGTACATAGAATTAATAGTACCCTAGATTTTTTTTCTGTGATACTGTTTTGAGGACTTAAGCATTAACTTTTATCCTTACATGAAATTAGAATAAGACGTTTCTTAATATCATTTATACATGAAGACAACAAGGTCATTCCACTGGCAGCACAGAAAACAACATGAGAGCTTAAATGTAAATATGCTTCAATATGAGACGCAAAACTATAACAGCTGTTAAAAATCACACTGAGCCATTTTGAAGTATTTTGCATGACAGTAATGGGTCTAACAGGAGTGCCTGTGCAGTGTGGTCCCTGTGACAAGTCTTAAGTACAGTATATATCTGACCGTGAGCTTGGCAGCAGGAAGGTGCCACATCTGCCTTGGCCTTCCCCATTATTCTAGGTGGACCATCTTGAGGGTAAAACTCCAACATAAAACGTGTTTCTTGGGAAAGTTTTCCCTTAGTCAAGTATTATTGAAAGCTAATGTTATTAATACACTTTAAATGGTAGGTTTTAGTATTGACACATTTTGAAACCTTTTACAGAAATGGATATTTTTTATCTGTCAATGTAAATATGTTTTTTGTTATATTGTTCTACTACTGGTGACTTTACATTGAAGACATAAATGCTGGTTCATAAAAATATTAGCTGGATCTCACTGGAGGATTTTTCAGCGATTTGATCATAATGCAAACATCCATGCACATCCATGCAGCTCCATGGTTTCCATTTCAGCAGTTGACTGGTGAGTTGCACTACGCGCCCTAGAAGCAGGTTGGGTGGTGATGAAGGGTGGCTGAACTGGTGAGAAAGACTTGGGAGTTCATTTAAAAACATGAACGCAGATGTTATAAATATCAGCTCGGCTGAAGAAATTGAGAAGTTTATATTCAAGTAGAACGATAGTGTGATTCTAATACTGTGTTCATTCCATTGTAAGCTTTCTCATGGACACAGATCTCACGCTCAGGCAGGTATTTCATATGTGCCTCTCATCTGGCCCAGACTTCCATTTATCAGCCCAACAGCAGCTGTAATAATAGAATCAGCAGAAGCCATTCGGAGAATTTTCAGTCGCCCATAGATGTGTGTCTTAGCAATGAAACCATCAGTGAAGATTTCCCTTTAGGGGCTCCACAAATGTGGCCACAGAGTTTACAACAAACATCCAGTTTTGCTTATAAATTATCCGTGTGGGTGAATAATGCCCAGCAGCATTTAGGGGAGTTTGCCATCCTGTTTGCTTTGTGCTCTTGCTGGTTTCCCTCAACAGGTGTTGCTGTGTCGCAGCTGCATTTCAGTTAATCGGGTAGTTTTGTAGGTGTGCTGCCTTGGGGCTGTTAGGTGTTAGCGTGACTCCGTACGGCTGCCTCTTCCTGTCTTTCCTGCTGAGGGAGCTGCTCCATCCAGCGGTCACTGTTTTTGGGATTGAACTGAAGTGTAATTGCCATTAGTGGGTGAATTTTTAACAGTACAGCAGATGTCTGTTGGATGTGCCTTGGGCTGGCTGTTTGTGTGGTCTCAGGGGGTTGAGTTTGTGAAAAGTGTGCACAGCAGTTGTTTGATTGGCTCAGATGGGGCTCCGTCTCCAAATTTCCAGCCAACACTGATCTACGGGCTGGAGCAGCGAGACGTCTTTTACTCTGTCTGTGCTGGCTGGTCACGGTGGACCTGCTTGATGTGCCAGCATCTTAGCTGTCATGGTTTTGTAATGGCGGTGGCCATTTGTTTTTCATTCCTGACACCACGACAGACTTAAGGGTCCAAATTTGAGATGCGACGCTGTTTCTGATGGTAGCTGTGTCCACATTGAAGGACTGGGAGGTCAGGATTAATCATCTCACAGCTTCTCACAAATGAGGATTGGATTCAGCCCTCTGGATGCATGGGAAAAGTTGCCTCTCATGTGGGGGAGTAGGGAAATCAAACGTTTTCTCTGCAGGCTCTGATGTACACAGCGGAAGCGTGACCAGCCTGACCGTGGATCTTGGAGATGATTGAATGTTTACAGGATGCGTCTCTGTCAGCTGTTGTTTTATTTCATCTGTGCGGCGTAGCCCACGCGCCAGCGTGTCACAGACATGTGCTTCTTAATTCAGAGCTCCTCGTGCACTGGAGATGAAAAGAGGTGGATTTGGGGCATGCAGTTGCATGACTCAAAGGGTTCACTTCTGTGTATTTTGGGCAGGCTGAAATTTTGCAAGGGCAATTTTTAACTATCTTGTAGACAGGAGGGAAATTGACTCAAAGCTTTAATTTGAAACCTGGATGACTATGAAAGCAGGTTTGTAGCCATGACAACAACGTGTCTGCTTCACAGTACTTTTCTTTAAGTTATCTCCGCATTCCAGTTGACCCTGTATTCCGCGTGCTGCTGGAAAACACTCAGGCGTTGTGTAGCTCCTGGGCTCTGTGATGCCGAATTGTTTAGTATTCATTCATACATGTTGTGGTGCTGTACGAAGAGCGATTCGCTCTACAAAGACTTTTTGGGGGCTGAAACCATCCAGGAGAGGTTGTCTAGGCTTAGCTCAAGAGGTCAGACAGGATTTCGGAAATGTGTCATTCCGTTCCCACAGAATTCCCTCCTTTCCTTGCCTCGTCTTTTTCTGATTCCTTCCCCAGAGGAGCTGATGCATAAATATCATCGGCTCCCATTGGCAGACTCACTTCCTGTCAAATCCTTGGATATTTGTTTTAATCAGCAAGGCATCATTAGTGGTGTACAGCTATCCTCCTCTTAGCTTTTCCTCTGACTTTCCCTATTGTTGCTTTTCAATTATTTATGGGAAGGCCTAGTTCCACAGCCAGAGGAGTACAAAACCCCTTATTCTTTCCCTCACGTAATGAGGTTAATTTATTTCTAAGCTGCAGCTCGCACAAAGCAAGTTTACAGCTGCCCTGGTTTGCAAAGCTGAGTTCACGCAGATACGGATAAGAGAAGTATAAATCCAAGAGCTGCAATGTCTTTTTGGCTGGCTTGTCAGAAGGGGGTGGGAAAAGGCTGTGAAAACTACACCCTGGATGGGGCGCCAGTCCGTCACCGGGTGGCAACACACACTCTCACTATGAGTAATTTAGCGTGACCAATTGACCTGGAACGCATGTCTTTGGACTGTGGGAGGAAACCAGAACTTGCAGAAGAAACCCATGCAGACACAAACAGAACATACAAAATCCACGCAAACTGAGCTGGATTCAATCCTGCACCCAAAGAGTCCAGGCACTGGTAAGTGGTGGCACAACACACTGTATTACCATGCTGCCAATTCAATGTATACCTTCATTAAAAATCTGTATTGAAAAATCCAAGTTTTTGGATTGCTCAATTGCTCATTGCTCAAAAACTGCAGGGAAGTCTTGGTTATATTCTAGAATTAGTTACTCTTAAATAAGGACCGGAAAACACTATCCACAGAGGAAGACTTTTTATTATTGTGAGCATAGTTTTTGAGATACTATTGAAGTACTTTTGTCAAACTGTGTACTCACAACAGCTGTCCTACTTTAGTTGCTTCAGGCCTGAAAATAAAAACGTGGCAGAATTTAATTCCTACTTTTCACCACCTAGCCTATACATTTCTGACTCTTTTGCCCATTTTTTTCTCCAGATTTTTTGATCCTACAAAAAAAAAAAAAAAAAATCCAAATGCTCAGATTTCACCTGCTTTCCAGTGAAGGCTGGGGCTCCTTTGTCTTGTTAGAAACATGGCTTATGCTGCAGTCCAAGGTTAGCATCCAATAGGTCGCATTGTCCTCTATGTGACAGGCCTGACTAATGTTTCTACTGACCAAACCATACCTCCAAACTAAAGTGGTGCCTGGATATGCATTTTGAGGATACTTTCACTGTACCCTTAAACAATGGGCCTTAACAGATCCAGCTGTAGAAACAGACAGACTGCAGGATGCGATGTGAATATTTAAGTTTCACAGGCATACTTGCTAAGCAAATAAATGCTTTTTTGTAGATGAACTCGTTTTCAAGGTGTAACATATGCATACTGAGTCCAGCCATATGGTTCTGGAGTCAGGTAGGCATAAAAGCATGAAAACCCTCCTTGCTCCCACTTTCCCAAGGTCTTGCATGGTGGGTGATTTTCCAGGCTACGCTCACCTCGCAGGTTGGATAGAGGGCGAATATAAGACCTGTCGCTGCTGTGGTTATTTCTGAATTCTGCTGAACACTAAGCAGGGGGTTGGTGCTACTGTGTTGTTGCTGAGCAACTTTCCTTTCCTGTTAGATTTTTACACTGCCTTTTATTCATTCTGCTGGCATTCTTTTTCAAAAGGCACACATGAACATTGGGTCAAGATGTTAATTTTTTTTTACCAATTTAACAGTTTTCACCATAGCACAGTAGCAATTCTTAAAAGTTGGCATTTACGGGTGCCAGCTATTACAATACCACAGTAAAATGTCATACAGAAATATTGGAAGTTTACAGGGTGGACTGTAGTGCCCTAGTAGCACTGGATGACTGTGGAACCACCTGGTAGGACAAATCTATGCAGAAAGCCAGTCACTTGATGGCCATTGCCATATACCATAATGTCCTGAGTATAAAACAGTCTTTTTTGGGCGGAATTGCACTTAAAAATTCGGTCATCTTATATTCGCGGTCTATAGCATCAATAGGTGGTGTCCCTTATCCACTGGCGTCAGTTATCCACAGAAACGGTCAACTGAGTGACTAGCGAGTGTGAGAGATGGCGAAACCTCGAGATGGTCTTGAAAAAAGGAGCTCAAAAGGAGCAGTTATGATGCCAGTTTTAAGATAATGGCTCAAAGGGGCGGAGGTGTCAAACAACTCTCAAGAAACCCAGAAAGTTATAGAATGTAGTTTTTCAAGATAACAAGACCAAAAAGGTGTCTTAAAAACACAAATATGATTAATATGAATAAATACAAATTTTCTTTCTAAAGGTAAGATATAATGTTCCAAAACCATTTTCCAAAAAGAGTGTTGAAAAAGAAGGGCTAGATAATCAGGGACATCTTATATTCTTGTCAGTGTAGTGTATTGGTACCTCAGCTAACTTACAAGTAGAACTGTTTGTTGCAAATGCAGCTACAAATGCAGTTTGCATGGATGAATCCTTGTTCAGGCAGTTGAAATTCTTGAAAAATTGTATGTAAAGTAGTCAAGTAAAACAGCAGGGTGAAGATGCTTGGCATCGGTTTGGACATAAAAGCAGGCAAAGTTCATGAAAATGGGCTGAGAAGACCAAAGCAGGTGTAATTTTGTGGTGGGTGCATCCTAGAGAAATGATGGTAACACACTGCGGTGCTTATGGTTTGGCCAGCGACCAGTCAAGTCAGCTGTGATCATGACGGCTCTTTCTCCCAGTCCTGGGTTTTGGTATTAGAGGGCCAGTTTAGACCGCAGGATGGAGGGCAGACACACGGGTTAGTGAAAATAAGTACTTTTGTTAGTGCTATTTACAAATCAAGATTTTAAGATTTAACATTGTCTCTGGGATATGTATGTGGGATTGTGTGTGTGTGTGTGTGTGTGTGTGTGTGTGTGTGTGTGTGTGTCTCAGAGTCTCTATATATATCTAGGATTTTATGAGAAAATGTGAAAATGGTTTAAAAAAAAAATCTTCTCTAGCGCAAGGTAAAATATAGTACATGACCAAAAGTCAGTGGACACCTGAGTATCACACCCATGTGTGCTTGTTGAACATCCTATTTCAAACTCATGGTCTTTAACATGAAGTTGCTCCCCTTTTGCTGCTATAACAGCCTTCACTCTTCTGGGAAGGCTTTCCACCAGATTTTAGGAATTTTTGCCCATTCAGCCACAAGAGCATCAGTGAAGTTGGATGAGAAGGCCTGGTTTGCAGTTGGCATTCCAGTTCATCCCAAAGGTGTTCAGTGGGGTTGAAGTAGGGGTTCTGTGCAGCCACTCAAGTTCTTCCACACCAGCCTGGGCAAGCAGTGTGTTTATGAAGCTTCCTTTGTGTATAGGGGGCACAGTCATGCTGGACCCGGAAAGGAGCTTCTTAGCCAAACTGTGGCCACAAAACTGAAAGCACACAGTTGTACGGAATGTAGTTGTATGCTGCATGGGTACGACTGAAAAAGCTCAACTTAATCATCAGAAGGCACGTCTGCATATTTTTGGCCATACGGTGTACAAGTCTGCATTGTATAAAGAACGCTGTTGTCAATGTGTTGTCCAGATAAAATGTTTGCTCCTCAGTAAGTAGAGTTTCAGTTCATACACTGCTTCCCTCCTGATTTAGCTTGTGAGAAAAAAGGCCGTAGCTGCCCATAGACAGTTAATAAAAGAAACACTACCCTCCTTAAAATAGTAAAATGATCTAAATTGTTTTGTCTAACTACAATAATCCCAGCTATAGAAAATAATTAGTAAAAATTGTTTTGAAGTTCTCAGGTTTTGGTGTAATTTTTAAAAAATTTTTTTAATAGAAAATTCCCCAAAACAACTGCTCCGTAAGCAATCCATTCTCAGTTGTGTACAGTGTACCAGCAGCCCATTTCCAGCCCTCTTCTCTCTCTAATGTAGGATACTGACATCATGTTTCAGATGGCCAGGTATTATTCCCCTAACTAAATAGCACAGCCCTGTGCATACGGAGTTGTACTTCATGCTGCAGCACACAGATCACTTCATTCAACAGAAATGCTTCCTTCTACTCGGCTGCGATTAAAGGGAGAGATGTTGTTGTGCAGTTCTTGTATGAAAACAGGTCTGACGGGGTTTTTATGGGCCAAATCCTAGGTTTGCGCTCAACATTCATCCAGTTATTATGACCCACTTGTTCTCGGCGACTGCAATAGCTGGTCAAGTAATACATGTCTTTCCGTATATGTGCATTAATTTGGTTTTATGTCTTGTCACAGAGCGGCTGTTTATATTTAGCCCATTCTGCACGGCATCTGAGGTTTTTCAGGGATAGTATTTACCCTGGTCTGCTGCTTTGCCTAGGAGCGGTCGGCCGGCTGGCAATTTTCTCCACGTTTAATGGCGTGTTAAAAAAAGAACCCTGGCTGCGTTGCAAACCAGCGCACTTATACACCCCCCACCACCACCGAAACAAAAAATGTTTCCTGAATAGAAGTCAGATGCAACAGTGCCACGTCTATTGCGACTCAGTTCTTCTGTAGGAAATTTACTCGACTGTTTACTTCATATAAATACGAATTAAGAATTGTTGTGGCTTCCCAATAGAAGATGAAGCCCTCTGATTAAAGATACTGACTTGTGTATCCCACATATATGCCAGAGGTCTGAACCAACTTTCTTTGGTTTTGCCTTGGGTTTGACTTAAATAGACTAATACATATTTAACTTGTGCTGAATGTGCTTTTCTGCAGTTTCCACAGTGATGAATCAAAGGCCTACCAAGGGCTGGAAAAATGCACTTTGTACTTTGTCTACTTATTTCTGTGATGATAATTTAAACCATTGGTTATTTTGCCCTTTTTCTGCATTCGAACCTATTTTGCATATGGAGATGTCGGTCAGAACTTTCTAAACTTTACCTATAATATTTTATTTATTTATCTTTTTTTTTTTTTTTTTGCAGGATCAACCTTAAAGAACAAATATACAGATGGATTCTGTTATGGCACATTGGTACATCTGAATATTTAAGAGTATAAGTAGGTTTAGTGTGGGCAGTAAGAATAGCCGTGCTGGAAGACAGTTGTGACAGGCGTAGATGTTTCCCAGATGCTTGTCTCAGCCCATTATTGTTCATTCTGCTGCCTCTGGTTTGCCATGAGGGTTTGTCTCCCAGCTTACGGTTCAGACAGCTATTGCGATAGTTGCTGGATGGCTTTCCCACCTTTTCTTGCCTCTTCTTTGCGCCTCCGTTTATGCCTTGCCAGGGATACCCAAATGGTGCTTGAAACCAGAAGGCCCATAGCTCATAGCCCACTGCGGCTGTAGTGCTTAAGGAAAAGCTACCCAGCTGTATATGTGGGATCAGAGTGACAGATAAGCCACAGATTAGCTGTGTTTTATTAAGCATTTTCCTTGGTAATGGATGTATATCAAAATATATTAAAAAGCTGTGCATGCTGGAATATGGCATATGCCATTTGGATTTTTTTAAGGGCACACAATCAGAGACAACTATAGAACTCTTTCAGCGGACATTTCTTGAGGTTTAGCAGCAGCTTGTATTTAGGAAGTTGATTGATACGTTTTTCAGCCTTGTTGCAATGTCTCTTGGAAGAGAAAACATGGCAGAGACAGCTCGAGGCCACACTGGGATAGGAGTCGAACCAGGATTACAGGGCGGTTTGGGGCTTGTCGATGGGCACCCACGAGTTGTTGGCTCATAAAAGCTTCTGGAAGGGATCAGATGCTTGCTCTGGGAGTGTTGCTTCTAGGGGAGGTTGACTTTTTAGAGTCTCAAATCCAGCAACATCTGTGCTGTAATTATACAAGCAATGGCCTTTCTGGAATATGCATATTTAACTGGCACGGTAAAAACTGACCGCTGAAACCCAGAGAACCTGAGGCTGCTCTCTACTACAGCATCGCTCACTCATAAGCAGCCCTGCATTTCCAAACAACAGAGAAGCCCAGGGTAAACTTCTTTCAGATGGTGCCACAAAGCAACTTTTGCTTTATCTTTATTTATTACTGCTTGTATGGTTTATTTATTTCTGGTTAATGGAAAGGGCCACAGTTTTGTGGGGTTTTTTTTTTGGAAGTCCAGATGAGCAATACCTGCATTTGTGAGTCGGTTCAGATCTTACATAGTTGGAATCTGCATTGTTAACTTATTTATCATATACTGTTTTGATATAGCAGCCAACTTATTTCTTCAGGTTTACTGACAAGGCTGCTAATGTCTGTTTTTAACATATTTATGAAAGGCAACATTTTTTGAAGTGTGAAAGATATGGAATTTGAAGGTATGTTCCACATGTAAGTTTTTCTTTGCAGTTTTAGATTTTCAGGAATTAGGGGAAGTATAACTGGGTATACGGTATAATTTCATGGTAAGTGCCTTACATAAGGGTAGTGCAATGGGACGTGGGATAACCTTTAGGTTAGGGTTTGTCCTTAGGTTTGTCCTTTTGTCCTTAGTTTTCTCTCTGCATCTGGGTCTTCATTCTGGTTTACCCCACAAGGAGACACAGAGGAGGTCTGGATGGTGGGGCCTGCTTGGATGGCGGGGAATATAAGGTGAAGTTTTGAGTGCTCCCGCTGAACGGGTGTGGGACATCTGCCTCTCTCACACCTCAATAGATGCTTCTGGAAACTTTTTCTGCACTGGCGAAGGCACTCAGTGTTCATGCTTTGATGGCACAGTTTTCACACCGTTTGAAGTCAAAGTAGATGAAAGAGAAGTTGTTTACTCCTCGGCAGTGACACTTTGCCGCTCGTGTTTTTCTTGCATGGGCAGCTGACGGTCTCTCGCAACCACATCTCTTTAGGGACAGGAAAAGACTCTTCATAAACTAAAAAAAAATAAATCTGGATATTGACAAAGCAAAGTCATTTGCTGTCTACAGATAGTTACAATTTTCATTTATTTTAATGTGCGTGGTAACCTGTAACACTTGAATAATCTCATTTGTTCTCATTTATCTAAACAAGAATTGGTTCTTGAAGGCAGGTTTCAATCTTACTGAGTTAAAGCAGTTATGCATGGAGCAGTGGGCCAAAATTCCTCCACCCTGGTCAGCAGCTGCTGGAAGCAGTCATTTCAGTTAAAGGTGGGATAACCAGTAATGGAATATGAAGTCTCGGTTACTTTTCATTCCTATAGCCGCACATTTGATGATCCCCTAGACCAAAGAGACGGCATAAAAACAAAAATGTCACTTTTTGCTCTCTGGTTCCATCGATTTACAACCAGATGAGATAAATAAAAAAATGCGCCCAAATTTATTGACAGAAAGCTGCAAAGGAGGCAAACGCTTTTATTTCAGCAGCGCACGACCTCCACAGTTTATAGCTTGTATACATTTGTGCAACACTTTTGCCAAAACATGGTTTATTATTATTGTTGAGGCTTGTTTTCCATGTCTACCTGATCCCTGACCGCTTTTAGACGGCCTTCCTCATGGCCTCTTGCGCAGTCATACACAGAAATTCTACATGGACTCTTAATGGCCAGAGCATTAATAGGAAAGGAGCAGTAGTAGTGAATGGCTACTGGCTGCTCAATGTACCCGTGCATTTTCAGGTGTGCATGTCAGCTTGAACCTCAAATTGACTGATGGGCACAGTTTCCATCCCTTTGTTGTTCACCAAACAATTGGTTCAACCTTCCCTGTTTCTGCTTGTGCTGAGGTGGCAAAAATTCTAGTGCCCGGCCCTAGTTCAACATCTTGCTGGAAACACAGCAGAGGTTTTGGATTGGTTGCCTTTTCCATATTTGGTTTCTCATCTAACTTTTTCTTTCTTACAATATTTGCAGTAAAACTCCCCATCATCATTTCAGCATCTGCCTTTGACCGTTTTGAGATTTCCACCTACGCAAACAAACCGAATATAGTATATACACTGTTTATGCACCGTGTTTGTGTCATTTTCTGAAAGTCGAGACTTTCGCGATGAAGGGATTTTGCCGCGTGTGTGGCATCAAAGTAGTTCTTCTGATATGAAGGACCTCAGCTAGTTATAATAAATTATAGATTTTAAGAGACCCACAGTGAAACTCAAGGAGTTATAAAAGCAATTTCCTGCGCAGTAACACTACTTATTATACCATGGGCAGTTTGAATAGAACTTGCAAAGCTTTTATAGTTCTGACCTTGCGCTTTTATGACAGTTATTTTTTTCAAAGGAACATCTGTTCAAAGGTGCACACAGTTCACCTGAATGTGCTTCTGCCTGAGTAGTGATAATTTCTAAAGGTCAGGCAGAAGTGCATTAGAGGCAGTGGGGCTGACCTTTACAAATTGTAGCTTCTATTTTTGGCTACCTGTACTGTGTGTTTATCGGTAATGGTAAAAAGAAACCAACGATCTGGCAACATGTGTGTTTGTAGCCCAAAATGTACAGTAGGAGTCAAAAGTACACCTTCTGGAAACCGGACCCTCCTGTAACTGACAGTGTTTTACGTACAGGCCATAAGTTTGAGTACTCTTCTTTCCTTCTTCAGTGTGCTTCTTGCACAACTTTGAGGTTGGTTTGGGTCTTCATCTTGCTATAGAATGGACGACCATTCTTTATCCAGGTGACATAGCTTGCCTGTGAAGTTCACTGTGAAAGTCAAGCAGGAGCACATTCCCATGGACTTGCAAAGACCTTCACCTGTGTCCCCAGCGATGAAAACCATGCAGGACGTTGGGAAACTCACGCGCTCGGCCTCTGCTTGTTACTGGATGGCTGAACCCAAATACTTCGCATTTTGGCTCACACATGCAGGGCATTTGGCCTCGGTTCCCAATGGCTCTCAGTGTACAGAAGACAGTCCAACATGCATGCATGCATGCACAAGTCAAACGTCCATTTGCTTTGCTTTGTTTTTCCAAGCCTTTGGCCTGTACTGTATTTAAAGTTCTGTTCCACAGGACACAACTGGTGTATTAAACCCTCTTTTCTGTAAAGTGTGTTGTTTTTGCGGGTCAATTCCGGTGTCCATTTGGAAAACAAGAAGTTTTCTTGTGCTCTTTTAGTTCCTGAGGGGTTGATCAATATGTCAACTTTAACAAGACTGAAAAATGGAGAAGCATTGAAGAGCCAGGGATTTTGATATTTTTATCAAAACTAAAATTTTTCTCCACTTTTGTTAGAGCCAAGAACACACTGTCGAACATGAAAGCTTCTTAAACCTTCTGTCTGCAAACATGAGTCTTGGTATTTAGTAGTATTGATTTATGCCAGGACTGTCAGGATTAATTTGTGATCTCTGGCATGTTGGAGAGCCGTTTCTTGTTTATTTCATTAATACCGTGAAATAACCACTAAAACTGCTTTTTTGTAACTTGGCAATAAAACTCGTGGCTTTGAGATCACTTTGGTTCCTGCAAAATTAGTTCACAGGTCTTCGATAAATTGATTTCACAAGGGAAATCATTAAAACAGTTTTTATACCGCAACCGTTGCACCTTCTCAGCAACAGAAATGAAACATAAAGAAAGAATTTCACTTCTCCCTGCAGTGCTCTGTCACTCTGTGCTTTCCACTGTGGTATTGCAGATGGTACATAATTTTAATAATATAGTAAAATTAGCATTTGGACATGAATTTGTCTTCAAATTCATAGTTTTGTTAACAAGCTCATCTGTTTTACATTAATTTTGCCTAAATGTTGAGTACTTTGCATTCTGAAATAGGTCATATAAAAACAGTAGAATTCATATAAATGAAAGGTGTTGATGTAATAGCGATGATGTTTTACAACATCACACCTTTATATCTTTAAAATGTAATTCTGGTTTATTGAGCTGCTGATTTAATGTATAGCAAAACTGTGTTTGAACAGTGCCACCTTGCAATGGACTGGCATCCCATCCGAGGTGTAGGTCCATAGCCAGGTGCCCTGTGATTCCAGGATCAGCACAGAACTGCCACAACCATGAGCTGGATTAAACCGTTCATGATGATGGATGGATGGATGGATGGATGGATGGATGGACAGGGGCACATTTCACTACATGGTGTACTTGGTATAACCGTGTATGTGACAAATAAAATTATTTGATTCTTTGATTATTCTTGATGCTGAAACAATTCAAATTATATTAAGTGCATTAGATAAGGACCCAGGTTTAACTGTGTTAAATCAAATATTAGTGCTTCAAGTATTCATAATACTAAAATGGTCAGCAAAACACATCTTTTAAAATTCTCTTAAAAATCTACAATGCAGAGATCTTAGTTTCAATTGAATTTATGCTGCTGTAATTATGTACGTAGTGAATAACTTGGGTTTTGCTGAAACCCAAGAAAGATCAGATGAAAACAAAACATTGGACTTCTGGACCAGGGAACATTTATGTACGCAGGTTCCATTCATAGCTTGCAACAGACTGGTGCTTCATCTAGGATGATCTCTTGTTGGCATTGTGCCCTGTCCTTAGAGAAATGGCTCCAGACTTTTGTGATGCTGCACTGGAGAAGTGGTTATTAATGAATGAATGAATGAATGAATGAATGAGTTCTATTTGTGGAATCTTTCACTAATCATTTTATTTAACACGTATTGAATAACTGATTTTATTCTATGAACAACACCATTGAACATCATTAAAAGCCGAGAAGCAAACAAAAAGCATTTGTGTGTGAGGACCAAAACTGTCAGCATGAACTGTAGAACTTTTTTCCTGGAGGAAATATAAGATTGCTGATTCATCTGTAAAGTCATATTAAAGGCTCTATAACTTTTCTCCAGTGGGACTTACAGTGTTTACCTGTTTACTAGTTGATCAAAAAAATGCTAGTTTTACTCCCTTCTCAGAACTGAAAACATTTGTAGTATTTTTTGATCGCCCCCTCATATACAAGCACATTTCACTACATGGTATACTCAGTAGCCATGTACGTGACAAATAAACTCTTTTGACTCTTTTGACTCTTTTGACAGCTGATAAGAGGTTAATGGGTATCCCATAATGGCCTAAATATCCAGGGGTTTAAAAATGCAAATCCTTAACAGGTTGTTTTGTGAAAAAGAGAACTTCATGGCAGCTTCTAATGCCTATAAAATGAGTCCTGGCTGGAATAACTGAGAATCATTATAGTTCAGCCAAAGGCAGTGGATGGATGCTTGACACAGGTTTGGTGTCCATGGCTTTGCTACTGTAATGTAGAAATCAAGCATGCATGCATATAAACATTCGCAGCCCACTTGCCTTGTCGGTAGGTTTGCACTTGTTAACTGATCGATTTCAGATGTCTGTTGTAACTGGTGAAGGGGATATATAAAAATAATTCTGACAATAAACACATAATTGATTATAACAATAACGATAATAACAAGCAATGTATTATAGCAAATTATGGAAAAGTTTCTCACAACATCTGTTTGGGACTTTCTTGGGGTCCCAAATCTCAGTCTTGGTGTTGTGTTGACCAGGAGTTGAACTGACAAATGAATGCTAAGGAATGGAGAAATGTCATACAACAGGAAATAATAATAATAATAATAATAATAATAATAATAATAATAATAATAATAATAAGATAGTAAAGTCTGTGGAAGATATGATGCCCTACAGTAGGACATTATTTGGCCCTGTTGCTTATTATCTTGGCTCTGGCCACGGCTTTCCCCTGTTTTATTCTCTTTGGACAAGTGTCCAGAAAAATGAAATGTGTTTTAATGTATGTGGAGAAATTTAGGAAGAGAAACAAGCAAACTGGTTATCATTTACCTGGGGTGTTGCATGTTTTTCCTGTCTCAATATTGATTGTCTCTCTTTGTGTTTTTTGTATTGTCTGTCATGTCATCTCTTTACTCTTTTCATTTCACCCCTGAAATCAGGCCTTAGAGATAAGCTATTTGGTATTTACTGGATGCCAACTGCTCTCCCAAACGGTCGAGTTCACAGGTAAAAGCTGTTGCAGGCCAGCGTGGGCCTTCTGCTGCCGGAGTTTGAAACATGTTGTGGGACAACTCATTTTCCTGCACTTTTCTGCATACGGTGCAGTCATTGTGTAGGTGAAAAGGCCAAAGACGTTAGCATGTCTTTGCTGCCTCTGCAGCATCCGCAATGTTTGCCTCTGTCTTCAGTAAAGCATTGGCTTGTTCATAGCTCCCTCTTCTGTTGAACTTAAGAGAAGCAGCATGAACACAGCAGTGGAGCATGGTGAAAAACAGATTGCCGCTGTTCCCCGTCCTGCCTTCTCCACGTTAGAAAACCGAGGGGAGCAAATACTTGGCATCTGAATAAAATGTATTGTTCAACGTCTCCTTGTCCAAGTGTCTCCGTCGGACGTGGAGCAGTCGCCGATGGAACGTGTCCTTTTTCGAGGTCTCGCTGGGTCTGTGAAAGGAAATGTTTTCATGCCTGTGGCACCAGTCGGCTTTGGAGACTGAAGTGGTGAAGGTGGCCGAGTGAGAAAGTGCTCGCGATGTTGCACAACAAAGGGACCCTCACAAGTGTGTCTCCCCCCCCCCCCCCTTTAGAAAGGCTCGAGGCAGCCGGTGTCAGATGCCAGTAGTCTTGCCTGGGTGTTGACCAGATGGGGTATTCCGCTGTCTGTCATCCCCTTGGTTTCATCTCCACAGTTCACAGAAAGTGCTAGTCTCCTCCCAGCAAAAATATTTACTTAAGAGCTGAAAGTAACGGGTAGCGGGAAATCGTAGCCATCTGTCCGTTAATCTAAAGCAAGCAAACAGGCAGCAGACTTTTCAGCGCTGAGTGGAAAATCCGCCTATGAAATGAACTCGATCCTTTGGAGGACGCAACCGTATGCTTTTCCAGAAGTTTCCATGCCAGAACTTGTTGTGATAGTGACGGAATGGCCTTTCTGTAAAGGGCCTCTCCCTTTCTTTCAGTGCCACTATAACAAAACAAGGAAAAATCCACAAGTTTGGTGTAATCTTCACTGAAGGGCTTAAGAAAGAACTTAAACAGCAAACAAAAGATACCTAATACAAGGCACACATTCCTGCAAAGTGAAATAAATAAGTAAGCAATAAATAACAACAGCTAACAGAAGACCTTAACAAATTGTAACTTTTATACTAGACAAATGAAGCACGTCTAATGCCCAAGGCCACAAAGCACTTCCAGCTTCTCTCTATAGAAGACCTAACAGCGAACAAGTGCTTGCGTACCGCTATGGATGTTGATGGAAATTCAACAAGTTTGGCTTAATCCTTCCTGAAAGCCTGTAGGTCTCAGGTGAAGGATAAACAGAGTGACTGCACTGTGTAAACTGTGAAGTTGGACTTAAGTTTGACTGTGCAACCCTGGTTAGTTTTGCTTAAGCATCATTCCTTCATTTCCGTTCCCTCCATCTCATGAGCTGCAGTTTTTTTGTTGTCCAGATGAGGGCAGGACATATATACACACAGAACAGTGTGTGCGTGGCTTTGCAGCTGAAAATTCCACAAATTTCACCACACCACGTGTGTTCGCTGGAACATTCATGGCAGAGGGCCTTAATCCCACTGCGAGAAAGAAGTATTTTGCAGTTTATTTCAAAACAACCCATCCAAGATGGCCTAACTGAGGTGGGATGTGAGACATTTCTGAAGTTGTACTTAAATGATGGCTGAGGAGACAGGAGGGAAGGCTGAGACCCACAGCGGGAAGTTCTCTTCCTCTGCACCTGAACCTTGCTCTGCTCTGGAAGTAACTCCTGGAGAAAGGATGTCTTCCATGTGTTGAGATAAAGAATACATTGCTAAGAGCATGAAGTGCCAAGCCAGATGTGGATGGATGTGATTTTAACTGCTCCCATGCTGGTGCGGGAAGGTAACTAACTGGCTGCATATGGATCTGTCAGGCCACAAGTAGGACTGAAGATGCAGGCTGCTCTCACGTGTGCTGGGAAATCCAGAATTTTTGTATTCATGCTGGACTGGAAACATGCTTCCTGCCTCTGTGTGCTTAGCTGGTCCCATCTGCTCCCAACGTGCATCAAAGGTCTTCCTTCTGTTCCTCAGAACAGCTGAATCCCTGTTGATATCCATCTCTTGGAGGCTAGCTTTTTGCCCAGCTCCATTGCAACTCTTTAAATTTGCTTTACACCACAGTCTGTCGCAGTCACCTTTGTATTTGCTGTCAATTCATTCAGTAGCTACTCATGTAATGCGTACCTCCAAAAAAAGACAAACTGGTAGTGCCTCAGAAATTGTCTGACTACTTGTACGACTGCAAGAATGAATAAATACAAATGCGACAGACTTGTAGACTTCTTTTGTTCCCAAGGTCTTGCAGCCATATTCTGGGACAGAAAAATGCCTTTGTGGTGGATGAGAGGGATGTTTGTCTCCCTCCAGGTCCTTCGTGCGTTGGAACTAAAAGACCGGCTAGTTTGCGTCATCTTTGCGTCATGTTTTATGTTTAAGGTCCATGCCCCCCTTGAAACCGAGCTCGCTGAGGTTCCGGCCAGCACTCGCATTAGCGCAGAACAAGCTTGGATCTTAACAAAGGGACAACACTGCGTTTTAGTGTTTGAGGAGTGACTCAAGGACTTGTGAAGGACAAGTGGTCCCCCGTGTTGTCGGTGCCGCAGATGAGAACATCCGTTTGTGGGCCCGCAGAACAAGCACTTCACGCTGTGACATTGAGAGTACGGGTCATTAATTGGACGCAGTAATAAAAATAAATGGGCTGGGGAGCTGTCGAGTCAGGTTGACGTCATCCCCGCAGCAACTCGCTGCCACACCAAGAGGAGGATTCGGCAACGGTGGGAGCACGGCACAGCGATCAATCCTCCGAGGGACACGAGACCACGCCTCTCATGAAAATTGAATAATCAGAAATGATGGTCACCGCAAACGGCGTCTTCGCAAACCTTGTTAGTGGCTGCTGGGCCCATGAGCAGAGCGCACCAGTTGTGGCCTCGCTGCCACCGAGAGGGAGTTCATGCAGGGGTCGCGGCCCACGGGGGAGCACCCAGTCGGTCTGTCTGCCACAGCCCCCATTACAGGCTGGCCACGTTCCCCCGAATGTCACCACCAGGCACAAATTAAATAGATGAACCCAGGCAAAAGCTTACATTCTATCCAATAAGACGGCTTTTTTCGACCACTTTACTTACCCTTCATGTTCTCCTTCGTACCTCTGACTCCCCCGTGGTTCAAGTGAGGGTTGGGAAGTCCCAAGCTGGGGATAAAAAAGATATAACCACTGAATTTCAGTTTTAAAGGATAAACCAGAGATCAGAGGGAAAAGGTATCTCTGAAAGTCAAACATCATAAAATGGTGACGGAGAGTCCTTTAGATGTCAAAGACTGTTGGCTTTATTAACTGTTTTGTTTTTGCCGCTATGTGCAATGCATATTGTTTTTGTAATAAATGTGATATTAATAGGGATCATTAAATGACACAATTATTTAGCAATTTAGCTAACACTTTTTCCAAAGCAACTTACATTAAATGTACATTTATTCCTTTAGCAATGGCTTTTCGTCAAAACAACATACATTGATATTTTTTTTTTAAACTTTATTAGCAATCACGTCAAATAAAAAGTCTAACACAGTATAACACATCCAGAACGATAATAAACAATTGTACAATTTTCCAAAAAAGAAAAAAAAAACACATAAACTATAGACACAAATGGGGGGGGGGGCTAGAAAATAAGTAATTCCATATTGCATAGATACAGTCAAACATATATTGATTAATATTGTAGTGATGACAAGGGGAGCTGTGGCGTTCCCATCATGCTTTGCTGCACATGCATGTGTAAATAATTGTCCAACCATCGTGAAAAGCAGTGTCGCAGTGCTGGTTGAGCACTGTTGTCCACTGTGCCACGTAGGAATAAAAAACGCGGTCCCACAACTCCGTCCCCTAAACCTTCAACCAGCATCACCGCTGTGAAATGTAATATATTTCTCACACATTTATCCAAAGTCATGCACATTGCTAGATACACTGCCCTATGTCTACATTTTGTCTTTTATGTTGCTTTTTTCACCAAAATGTTGTTACAACCGCACCAACTTCATCTGCTAAGAAACTTACTGGGAGAAAGCGCCAAACTCCTCAAACCAGCGATCGCATGGTGATATGTGTGTGTTTTACATATGATTTTACTTGTTGCTTGCCTTTTTAAAAAAACATGAACCTTCAGTAATGGCATTTCTATTAATAGTGTTAGTAATGTTAATTGTACACTACATTCTCTTGTGTTTGGTGTTGGTGATCATCTGCTAAAATGTCTTTTGCTTTCCCATTCTTTTGTATTGATCAATGCACCTTATGTGTGGTCTCAAGAAGGTGTGAGTTTGGATCTCATGCAAGATCGATGAAAATATAAATTACTGTGGCAAGAACTGATTTGGGGGCACACTGTAATTTGCTTGCTATTGTATGAAAAGGGAAATGTTTCAATTCACTTAGTTTAAGGGATGGGACAACAGGTCTGCTAGGAGCAAAGCCATAAAGAAGATGCAAGGACAGCCTATTGGATTTATCGACTTTACGCTGGGAGGTTTTAATGGAATCAGTGTGCTTTGTTACACCACTCTGCAATGTTCATGGCTGCTTTGTGGAAAAGGATCATTGTGTGTGTGTGTGTGTGTGTGTGTGTGTGTGTGTGTGTGTTTACCTGCAGCATCAGACTGATTCCAAAAGATTATAGGCCTCACGGGTATGAGATGATAATAACAGCTGCATAGTAACAGTTGCCGTGGAGCAAGTCTATGCAGGTGAGGTGGATTTAGCAGGTGTAGCAGGTGTTCCCGCTCCTTTCAAAGTGAGAATACATTGTTTACGAGCTTTTGTTTCGTTATCTCGAGGCTTAATTTAAAAATGTCTGATCTAAAGAGCCTTGACTGAGAATGTCTTGATTTTAACTGGAAATCCATGCTACCAACTGCAGATGAACAGCTTTTCAATATTTTTTTCTCTAGACATTTTTCTGCAGGTGTACTAATCACTGCATATTGCAAGGTAACATGAAGTGATGGCAGAATATTATGTAGAAAAATAAGAAATGTAAAGCAATGATCCAATGCAAATGAGAAGGAGAATAGCAGTTAGAGCTGCCACCTTGTACTCAAAGGCCCAGCGTATGAATCCCACCTTCTGCTGCAGTACCTATCATCCTTACCCTGAGTTTCTTGAGTGAAAATTCCCTAATGGATAAATAACTTAGTAACTTGTTATTTCCTTTGGAGAGCAATGTCCTCTAAATGAATATACAGTGAATAGCAAGAGGAATGGATGCTTGCTGTGCAGTACATGTGTCAGCCTGTCGCTGGGGAAGGTTAGGGATGTCAGTGCAACCTTGAGCTGTAATTACGATCATTCTACCCTCACATTATTCCACTGTGACAGTTACTGTGTTGTTCTTTAGTGTCCCCCTTTTTCATTGTCCCCTTTCGTGCTCTGCGTGTTGTGTATTCCCGTTGTTCAGGTTCGTACCCTTCTGCTGCGTATGCTCCTCCTGTCTCCGAGGTTTATGTGATACATCATTTGTCATCTGCTCTGCCTTTAAGGGCTCCAAAGGTTTCTTCTTCTTGTTTTTTTAGATGGTCTTTTTGGGCTCTCCATCTTCAAACACGATATTCTGTAACTTTATATTTCTTGGCTGCTTGAGAGTTGTTTGACACCTCATTGATTACCATTATCTTAAAACTGGCATTATAACTGCTACTCACTCCTTGGTTTATTTGTCCTAACTTTGAGCTCCTTTTTTCCAGACCATCTTGAGGTTTCGTCATCTTTCACACTCACTAGTCACTCAGTTGATCATTTCTGTGGATAAGTGATGCCACCTACTGGTGTTATACAGTATATGACCTTCATAGGTTTAGTCCTCAAAAATGATAGCCCCATCTTTTCTTAGATGTAATTCCAGGAAAAAATACTGTCTTATATTTCGGCCAGTAGGGTATTCTTCTGCATACTGCAGCTTAAATGTAGTTGGCTGAAACTGACACAGCTTTACGTTACAGAGAAATGCTATAATTTAACACAGCGTGCATACAATGGGGTGTCAGCTTGCTCAGGGGTTGAGAGACTGACAATGTATGAAGCTTTAAACCACTGAAACATCACCTTGTGAGCACAAGATGGAAGTGTGATCAAGTCAAGACTCACATCAAACTACAGTAGTGTGGGTTTTCTAGGGAAGGGAGGGAACAGAAGAGGTTTACTGTAGCCTTCACGTGTACATGTTTGCATACATGGAGCAGACATTCAAACTCGGCAGCTCCTATGCCAGATTCAAATCCACATCAGCTTTGCCTTACGTGCCGCCATATCTTATTAGTACACTGTATAATAGAGTAACAGCACACTATAGAAATGGGATATGTCAATGAGTGATGAGCTAAGGAGGAGTACGATGCTGTAGAGAAACCTTGGAAATGGTGACTCTATTCATGGGGGAAATCTTTTTTTTCCTGCTTCTTTAAGTTGTGTGTGAGATGCTCCTCCGCTGTTTGTTTGTTTTATGTATACATTTACCATCTATTCACATTCTGTAAGTTTGTTGCCTGCTTTTTAATGTGGCAATGGAAAAAGCAGCTAGTGCTCCTCATAGAAAAACACTGCTATTGCTTTAAAGAGTCCTCTCAGTACATAAGAGGAAGGAAATGTAATGTGTGTTTATAGAGATTACCTGCGTTCTCCAGGCATGGGGGTCAGTGTCTCAAGAGGGTCTTTGTGAACACAACCCATTGGCACAGAAGTGGTGTCACTATGACATGTGGAAATGAGACTGACCACTCTCCAGCAACATACTTTCATGTTCTCTTCTGCCCACCCTGCACAGTAGACAGGGCGACACTTTAGTAAAGCGCTGTGGTGTCATACTTTTTGGAATTTGTTCTTTTGGCTGGCAGTGTAACCTGGTTAAGTAAAGAAACCTCAGTCATCTTTCTAAGTCAGCCCCTCATTCATCCTTTCCATAACCAAATTCTTACAGCGAAGCGAGGCGCTTTGTTATGGTCGCGTGGAAAGACGAGGAGGTCACAACTGTGCAGAGCTTCAGTTCCTGCAATGTCCTTGTGCTATTTGCGCCCTGTGGCCCTGTGGCACAGGTGTTTTCTTGCACCGCCTGGAATATCAGATGAAAACGCTTTGGAATTTGTTCAGCCCCAGCCATTGTTTTCGAGGTGGAAGAACTCTGCTGTTCACGTCTTCTCGTCCGTCTACACAGAATGATAAGTCCAGTGATAGTTATGTTTTAACACGGATTAGTTTGTCAGATTCTTTCCCAACAGGCTATAACCTCATTGGCTGTAAAGAAGGAAAATATTTGTTTGAACCACATGGCACAGAGATGTGTCGAGAACTGCCCAAAGCGTGGGGGCAATGTGGGCATTGCACAATAAGCCCTCCTACAGATATGCCATACGCTGTTCAGCATGAAATGTTCATATTAACTAAAGCAAAATATTTTTGTAAGATTGTGGATCGGATCGTTTCAGTTGCACCAGGCTTACTTGAGCACGGTTTCATGTATTTTCCGACATTAAAATTTCCAACCAGGCCTCTGGCAGCTGTTCTGACACCTGGGAACTACAATCTATGAGCAGCACCGTAGCACACAAAGCGGTGCATCAGCAGACACAACAGAGCTCCAGCGAAAAGCTAATTGCTGTCAATCACTGTTACCCATATTGTGCATCAGTTCCCATAAAATATTACTTGAATGAAATATCTAAAGCGGTATGCATAGGAAAATTTCAACAGCTAATATGATGTACCTTCAAAAATTGCCTGGAAAAGCTGGAAAAATATACCTAGTGTTACTTTGATGGCTGTATATACATACATACATGCACTCTGTGTGTGCGCGCATGCGTGTTTGTTACTCAAGCCTTGACCAGCAAAGAGCATTTGAGTCTATGGAATGTGGCCTTTCGCTGCGTTTTTGGCGAGTGGATGCATGGGAACAGGATGAGGCCTGGAGTCTCACAGATTGACCTGTGGCTCCTCACCACGATGTCCAGCGTGTTCAGATGGGCTCATCCACTTATTATAATGACCTTGTTAGCTGACGCCAACGCTTCTGCCCAAAACTACTCTGAATTTTATATTAAGTACCTTTGTGGAATGTACTGCAGTAAGGCTCCTGCTGTGGCTTTAGAAGGCAACCTTCATAGTAAAATCCTAAAAAGCTACCTGGTGGCCCACTTAATTCTATTCATTTTGACGATTTGCAATGCGCTGTATGGGGCTGTAAAAGGCTTATGACTCACAGATAGCTGAGCTGTACTGCCCATGCTCACGCTATATTTTATTCTATTTTTCCCCAATAAAGTATTGCTGTCTTCCATTTTTATGGGGTATTTTATATCGATGAGTTAGTCACAGCCTCTCTTTCTTTATATTTATTTTTCGGAGGAAATGAAACAGTAAGTGTTTGGTATCTAGCATGGATGTACAAAAAAATGCTGTTTTTTTTTTTTGGCTATTACTCTCTAAATATGTCTACCTTTTCTACCAATCCAGAATTATATTTTCCTTTGTATTAGAGGAAGAGACTTTTATAAATTGATATGTATTCAAGGAGGATTGTTATAGGCTCTTCCTAACACTTTGTTCAGGAACAACATGCCTGTTTGGGAGACAACTAACATGAAGCGAAATCACAGCTGTGATCAGAATGCTGAGCTTTCTCTAAATAGCCTCTTACTGCTGGCTTCTTTCTGGGGTCTGGTCACGAAGACCTTGCTCCAGAAACAAATGAACAGTTGTGCTAATAGCACGCTACTCTGGTTGTTACTGTGCTGAACTGCCTGGCTTGTGACAACAAGGAATCTGCAGTCCAAACTACTTTGTTATTTCAGCCCAGGCCAAGAGGTGACCCTGTAGACCCTGTAGAGCAGTTGGGAGACGGAGAGAAATAAAAAGTGTCATTAAAGTCAAGGGACTCCGCGGGAGCGGGATGTTTCCGCCGTTTACGTGACAACGGGCTCCAGTGATTGCAAAGTCGCGGTGCTCCGGTTTCACCACATTTTTATGCCTTGTTACAGCCTGCCGCATGGTTTACAGTTGAGACTGGAATCCAGAACAGGCCTCGGGGGAAGCGTTTCTTAACTAGTGTAGGCCGTATCCAGCTGCGCCGCGGAATCCTTTGATAAACTACGCTGAAACCATTTATTCTTGTTAGAGACAGTCAATTAACAAAAAAGTATTAATATTATCATTTTCACCTGTTAACATGCACTAAGCAGTAATAAATAAGCGTCTGAGAAGTTAAAGAATTTCCCCGAAAACCTTTTGAACGCCTCTCCCAACCCTCCTTTCCAAACTGTTATTTTTTAATTTGCTAATAATTGACATATAATATTAATTTTAAAATTGATTTATTAATAACTATGAAAATCATATTATCAGCTTGCAGTATGCCTGCTGAAGTGAGCGGTCTTCGGGGTTGGTACACATTAGTAAAGGACAGGAACAAGTATGGCAAAAGCAACAGTGCCTTGAGGAGGTACCATGGTGCACATTTCATAATGAGGTGACAAGGATGAAGATCACTGGTCAAGTCCAGCAGATGTTGGCAGGAGTGCCTGCTTGCTAATGGTTCGCATTCATGGGGCCAGAAGTGGTTTGTGTGGAGGTCCCTGCAGATGGGGGTTGATCTTCTTCGGTGAGGGGGGACTGCGCGCTGTCGGCAAAGACCTCCCTCTCTTTGTTTCTGCTGCGTCTGCCCTCCAGCTGCCGGACTTCAGGAGCACAAATAACTCCCGACCAGCCGCACAGGTCCCCCCTAAACAGGATCTGCTGAAAACACGGATTCCGACCAAAGACATCTGGTGCAAATCGGCAAAGTGCCTCCAGGAGAAGTGCGAAGCGTGTTGAAAAAGCACGGCAAAACTCACCCTAGAGGTCAGCGGTGCCAAATATATTTACTACTAACACCTCTTTGAAGTTTCAGTAGAATTTCACGTAAAAAAACCAGCATCAGCGTGTTTCCTTTCCATTGTTGGTTTCCAAACAGGAGCAGAAGGATGTAAACACTTCAGGAAAGATTTCTCAGAAGTTACGGCCATCTGGGATCCTTTGGATTATTTCACTGGAACCCTGACAGACTCACCAGCTCCTTGTAGTAAACAACACAAAAGTCATTTTCACAACATTACAACGTGGGTTGTAAGCAAAGATAAGTCAAAAGCTAAATTTGCCAACAAGTTTCTCCAGAGCAACCCGGAACGCAAGTAGGATGTTTAGATGATGTTTTTCGAGCAGGTTGCTATAAAAATTCAACCATGAAGTGAGGAGATGATCAAAAGATGTGCTCAGCTCCAAGTAAAAAATTAATGATACGCTTGGGCACTGGGATCCCCAAAGAATATTCAGGCAGGTAAAAGAGTTGGGAGCGCACCCACACGATGAAGGAAACAAATAATGTGTCGTCATTTTTACTCTTACATTTCGGTAAGATGCCTTCCTCAGCATATCCTGCCAAATGTGTCCATACAGTACAAAATAAAGTGCTCCGTTTGCTTCAGCCTGTCGAGAGATAAGTTTGAGATAAGTTTGTTGGCCCGACTCTCGTGCGCTCCCAATCCGATCCGCAGATCCATGCCATGTTTTGTCCCATGCCCAACTTTTGTTCTCTCATCAATGGCATACCAACTGCTCCTCTCCCGTCCAAGTACAGCACACATATTTGCTGGAAGGAGGCAACGCTGCCGGCTTCCTCCCACAAAGAAACCAGACCTTGTCAGGATTTTGACCCTCTCGGAAGGACGGGATCGGTTGGGCCATGGAACCTGCGGCAACTCCTTTGTGATCCCACCGTGACCTAAAGTGCCGGAGCAGCAGTTACAAGTTTTAAAACTTTTCTGGGACTTTTTTCTCTTGTACTTGCGGTGGGTGCAGGACAGGGGTTGTGCAATTTCAGTACAAAACTATGTCAACCACAGCAAGAAAAAGTTCTGGCCGACCGTCTTACTACTACCGACTGCTGGGCCGGACCCGGCTGCAGAGGCAACGGAGCCGCTCGCGAAGCAGGAGCCGTCTTCCAAACAGGGGTAAACATCCACCTTCCAGCAACTGTTAGTCTTTCCACCCTGCTTCTTCTCTGAAGTCCAACTGCAGGTTTTCTTTGTTAGTTTTCGTCACTAATGCATTTAAACATGAACGCTGGACCCTCCGGGATACCCTGGAAATAATTGTCCCACTTATACTGTACAATTGAGGAACAGAACTTGAATAACGTTGGGGATTTGGGGACTGGATGTTACACAGAGCAGCTACAAAATGAATAAGGTGGGGGGGAAAAATAACAAATTGGATTGTGTTTGTGGACATTTAATATCGATTAATGTTAATACATTGACTTGTTGCATTTTGCAGCGTGCGCACAAGTTGTGCTGAGGATTTCCTTTTAAAAGTTGGAGGAATGCATAAAGCGTGGCAGCCGCCCTTGGCAGGGCACCTCAAGGTGGCTTTGGGTAATGGGGACGATGCTGTTTTTTCCCCACGGAGTTGCTATTGTCCCGCAGCTGGCTTGTGTGTGGCTGTTTGGTGTTATTACGGTGCTGCGGCGTCATGTCAGTCACCTTTCCCTGTTGCCACAACTCCGGCGGCCCGGATAAAGCTGCAAATCGGCAGGCAGCCCCACCAGCGCTTGCGCTGACCTCAGTCCTGTGTGCGTTTGTGTAAAGTAATAATACGACAGCTTATGACTCTGCCCGCTGTGCCCCAGCACACTTGTCCGCCTTGTGTTGTGTCAGCGGGTTTCCTCCTTTTGCCGTTGTCCGCTTGCGTCAGCGTGGGCGATGGTACCGGTTGAAACTTTGTTCTCTACCACAACAGGGTTAGGTCCCTGCTACCACAAGCTGGTGCTGAGGTCAGGCTTCACTAACTGGGAAGAACTTACTTTGTCAGCCAGAGAAGAAAAGCTGAACGTAATGGTCTGCGAAGATTGTTTTGTTAAATAAATATCTGCTCAGGAGTGCTTTTAAGCACGGGTGCCTCGTGGATGAATGGTGCGCATGATCCAAAATGACCGAGTGTGCTTTCTGTTGGGTCCGTGGCATTGCGGCATGCACCCTGGAGGGATATTAAAAAGAGAGGAAACTAAAATTAAAGCACGAGATATTGAGACGCCAAGGAGATTGAACTCTCCTGGCAGTTGTTATCTCAGGAAAATTGCAGTCTCTCGTTGCATTGTTACCTCGCGACTGTGGCGTCTCGCCATGCTTTCCGGTTATCTCTCCGTTACCATGGAAAGATCGCGTGTCTGCCTGGGCCATGAGGTCATGTCACACAATAAGAGTCTTCAGCTGAAATTTCAATATTCAAAACATGAAAGATAAAATAATCAGTTTTGCTTCTCTGACGTTCAGCTGGGACGCACCTCACATCGAGAAAGCAGATCTATGAAGATAAGGGCGGTCAGCGCTTCTTTTGTATGTTTGCCCCGACAAGGAAGTGGAGATACTACTGCTGCTACTCGTACTGATAATAACTAATGTTAACCCCGACCTCTGCTTGCCCGTTCATTGTATGCTATTCACGTGTATTTATTTAAAATTCTTTGTATTTTTGCTATTTTGGCTCTCATATTTTTCTAACTGCAAGGGTTGAAAGATGAAGTTGTCCCCTGAATAACTTCAGCAGCTGCATCCAAGTGCCGTTTGTCACCTTTCCACTGAGAGGGAACCCTCCCTCCCCACGTACATCACAATGGGTTTGAAATGAGCAGAAAGCAGGGAGACGAATCTCTGGGTGGCTCGAAACGACAGTATCCTCTGAGCTGCCCTGTCAGCTGCTGCGCCATCAAAGTCGGTAAGCGTCTCCGAGAGGATGACAAATCGGCCTCTCCAGCAGCTGGCCCAAGGGTGATGTAACACAGCTCTGCAAGTCCTGTGGAGCAGCAGTATTAGAACAGGAGACTCCCGGACCCCCAGCCCAGACCCCCCTATCCCATCCTCCCCACAGAGTGGCAGACAAACATTGCCTGCATTGAGAATTGCTTCATGGTACACTGGGCACTCGCCAGAGTCTGCACAGACAAAGTTAGGCATTAACTTTATTTATTCCAAGGTGAATATAGACGTGCTGGTGAGCAGTCATACCGTGTTGTCGCACACATACGCACGGATGTGTACGAAGGCTGTTAACTGGCAACGCAGGGTGTCAAAACATTGTGATGCTGTAATAAGCTTGGCGTAGAAGTCAGTGCAGCTGCTGGTTAAGTTTAAATTAAGTGTAAATGTATTGGACTTCTGTCTTCCCAGACCACTGTTACCTGTATAGGTTTACCAACCTCTGGATGTTATACATGAACCTGTGCATTTGGTGGCAAAAATGACACCTGGTAATGTGTGTGACACCGTGGCAGACATACACATGTCACTATGTCCTTTCTGCTCACGGCGAGGCTGATTCCACTGTGCCGCAGGTGTCCACATGCAGGTTCTCATTCATGGCTGAGTCACTTGGCTCTGTGCAGCTGCCATCCCAAGCTGCACTTTTTCCTCCCAAGTGGAACCAGGCACAATGTCAGCCGCACAAGCGGTCTCTTGCAGGTGTAAAACCAGGCTGACGCACTCCGTCTGCTTCCCAGCGCTGTATCTGCACCGTCAGCAGCTTCTAAGTAGGAATCAGGCTGTGCTGGATATGAGACCTTTGGACCCATAGGAATTAATGCAGGGCAGCGGTACCAGTGTTTCACCCACAAAGGAAAATCTGAAACAAGTGCAGCACCGAGTCAATATATCAAACTTTTAGCCGATAAGGAAGAAGCTTCGCTTTCATCCACTGCCCTGCAGTTTTGTCTTCTGAATTGATTTACTCAGTCTCTCTCTATATAGGTAACCAGCAACTGTTTTAGAGGAATCTAAAGGATCCAAAGGATCCCCTGGGAATCTATCCCAGAAACACAGGGCTGTCACTGTAGACAATGCCAGTCCATTGCAGTGTAGCCCCACACACTTAGTCATACAATGCCAGCACCTGACCTGAAATACACGTCTTTGGACTGAAGGAGAAACTTCAAGCAAACACAACTAGGAGTTATAAAATTCACGCAGGCTGAGCTGCATTCAAGCCTTTGCCTGAGTGAGCCATGAGATGGCAACGCTGCTCCCCGTGCCTCAGTGCCACCAACATTTATTTTGTCAGAGATAAATATATGTGAATTTGTGCCCCGCAGCCCCCACAGGGTATGTGGTGAGGCTGAACTTTTGAAAACAAAAAGATGCGCACAAAGTGAAAACCACACTATGTGATCAAAGGCCTAAGCCCACTGGAAAAAGGTTCAGAACTTTTGATAAATCATACATGAATGAATTATGGTACCGGGGCATCTTGCAGAGCAGCACTCTGGCCCGCTGTGTAATAGAAGCTCCCAGAAGTGGGCTGTATAAACCCAGCGTCTTCCAGGAATACAAGAGTCCATTTCATCCACTGTGGAAACACCGGCTTCCTCCTACAATCTGTTCCCACAAGTAATTTGAAGACAAAGA
Source organism: Heterotis niloticus (assembly GCA_018136845.1). Lineage (NCBI taxonomy): Eukaryota > Metazoa > Chordata > Actinopteri > Osteoglossiformes > Osteoglossidae > Heterotis > Heterotis niloticus. The sequence goes on from CM030891.1 coordinate 25,170,163, forward strand.
AAAGGATTTGCCAAGCAAAACACAGACATTTTTTTCTGTCCGTCAGGAAGCGCAAAACTGTTTTTAAATTCCTCTTAACTAATAAAAACACACAACAGCAGGAAGCTGGAAATTCGGTCACATAGTGACGGGTCTCGTACCTTAAGCGCACATTGTCTGTAGTTAGGTGGTGGCCAACAAAAAAAAAAAAAAAATGACAGCACAGGTTGGTTACAAGCCCAGTTGAGGATTGTTGGACAGAACAAATATGTTTAGTTTGCTACATTAGAAAGAGAAAAACCCAGAATGGGTTCCACTTAAATCCTTAATATAACAGAGGTTCAGTGTGCACCACCGTGTCTTACATTTACTGTTGCTGCCCGGTTAAGGGCGCACGTGGTTAAGGATGGCACGTTTTTATGACCGTCCCATTTTTGGACCATCTTCACCGATGCACGCTTAGCTGAGAGAGCTCATAAGTGTGCTTTCACTCACAGCTTGTGATTTTGATCAAATCTTCACCACCAACTGATAATATTTGCTTCGGCACGCATGTGCGTTCCTCATGGGATGAACAAATGTGGCTGTTTAGAAATTATTTGCAAATACACACGTAAAGCTTGCAACATGTGCAAATATATGCGGAAAGAAAAACAGGCTTCGGGCAGGAGCCGCATCAACACCAGTCAAAGCTCTGAAGTGCGACAAGTCCAGTAGTCCATTAAATATAAATACCGCGGCTGCACCTACAGGTGCTTGTCCAGGAGGAATGTGTGCAAGCCACAAATATTTCCATTTTGTTCATTTATTTTGGAGCATATTTGTATTGTGTAAGGGGTTATTTCAACAAATGTATACTAAAATTATTATATGATGTCATTTCCTGTCTGTTAAAGTAAAGGAGGCCCTCATAGGAGGGGGTCTTTAACCAGAATTTGGGGTGCTACACTAAGCTGTCGTGACAATTTACCCTTTTGCACAGGTGGGTCTTCTTATTCTCAGTCTTCGGGGTTAGTTTCAGCAGCAGTGAGATTTGAACCTTCAAATGTAAGGCAGGGTTTCCAGCCAACTACACCACAGTACCCCCTCTATACTGCACATACAGTAGGTAAAGCCCGAAAGCATGCAAATACTACAGTAATGCACCTGATTTGCTCTCCTTTGTTTCTGCGGTCTGCTAACCCCCTGAGGGCATCACACAATGACAGGACCCCCTGCGGAGAATCCCACTGCGCACATTGTGTCCAGCTTGAAACTGGCCGTATTGAAATTAATTCGCTCCTTCGCCGGGGAGTATTTTTCCGTCAATTTGAGTGCAAGCTTTAAAAAATGTCTGTCTTTAGATACTGATAATCTGTATAACTGTAAATAGTGAAAATGAAGTAGCTTTCTTGGGAGGTGACACTGGCTGATGTATGCTCTCCGGTGGCCTATTTATACACAGTACTGGGGTTTAGATTAATTGAAGACTGCTAGCGCTGGAGCTCCAAGATGAATGATATGTTCTTGCGAGCCAAACCTTGAGGAAGTTTATTAATTAGCGTTGGTTGCTATTGCTTTTTGGCTGCAGCAAGTAGAATATAGCTTTCAGACTGAAAAATTGCAGGAGGAATCTTCTCCTTCTTCAAGATGAAGGTGGAGGATGATTAAGACTGCACCACAGAGCAGCATGGCTGAAACCAGCGCGCGGCACTTTTTCACCTCCGCGATCATCATGCTCCGCATTGCTTTCAGTTAGGAAATTGCTTTTATTGTGCTGAGAAAAGTCTAAGCATATGCGTTTGTGCTGATCATTCCGACCCTCTAAAATCTTTGTATAATTTAAAAAAAAGAAAAAAAAATACAAAAAAATACTGGTTGGCAGAAACTCAGCATAAGTCGTCTCTCAGTTTTTTCCTCCTGTAAACATATTTTTGTGTGTCTAGGTGATTTATGCTATCCTTAATAAATACAGTCAGGAAAATAGCAAATAATGTTGTTGTGCTTTTATGGATATAAAGCAATAATCATATATATATATGCATGCTGGTTTTATTTTAAACCATCATTTTCATCATTACTGACAGCATTTTTCCCTACTTGTTCTCCAATCATTTTCATTTTTCTGATAAGATGGCACTCTTTATTTACTCAAAAAAGCTGAGTGGACTGTGTGAAGCCATCCACTTTGTTTGCTCAAAATCTGTGACATTGCATGTTGATCAGTTTTTATTTAGAATGATATTGTCTCCTTCCATCATTTGTTTTTAGACGTAATGCTTATGTACAGGGTGATTCAAAATGAACTGAACACTCGTGCTTTTATTAGTGAGTAACCAGCTATCATGTGAACACGCAGTCTAAACCAATTTGTAAAGTGACTCAGTTTTTCTTGTCTTAATCTTACAGATGTTGTATGCTGCATGTTTATGTGATGCTTAGATACTGAGTAATACATTTATGGAAGTGTTTAGCTCTTCTTTTAGAATAACCCTGCATTATAATACCAATAGGGACGATATTTATAAGTCTGGCTGCAGCGGGCTGTGTAGAGCTGTTCTTTTGGATTTTCAGGAAGTAAAGACACTGCTGTTAGACTGCACGCAGGCATGAGCTTTAAACTGCAGAAAGGGGCCTGCGAAGTGTGCAGCACCGTGTGACACAATGCATGGAATGAGCCCTGCTGAGACAATTGCTGAGATTCGGAAGAGGACTGTTTGGGTGCCGCTAAGTTTACTTCTACATTGCGTCTTTCGTGGCCTGATGCTGCCTCCCCCTGCAGTAGCGGAGCTGTGGGGAATTAATATCGAATGCAAAAATGTACACAGTCAGTCGGACCAAAGCAGACAGCTTTCTGAATAGAATCAAAGCCATTTGTGTCCAGTGCTGCACTTGGGTCCAGACTGTAAACATTCTTTGCTCTCTGTATCTCTTTTCAAGATGAAGTGGTTTATGATGTATTTGCCTAGAAAAAAAATAACCTTTGGAATACTGGCTCTACTGTATTGCTTTGCCTGCAGTTCTCGCAATGGTTAAGTTACCGCATTGCTGAGCTTTTAAAAACGGGATTAAAGATACTGTGGCAAGAATTCAATCAGTGTTTATATTTTCATCGACTGTACAGTGAGCAATGGTCTGAAATGATTCCTGCTACAGCCGCAGTTTGTCCGGCACATACCGGTAAGACTATGGGGCCTTCGCATCACGCGCGGTGGATCGAATGTTATTTTTTGCACATTGTTCTGTCATTTGAATTGTAAATGGAAGCAACCCCCTCACACCCCAAATGTAGGGCTAAACCTTCAGGTGCCAGGAGATGCGGGGGTGTCAGATCCAAAAACGTGTCGCTTCGGTCGCTAATAAATCTGTGCGGTTTGGTATGAATGCACCGTGCAAGTAGCCTTGGGAAAAAGTGTGTGCTCAGCGATGACATTGCGCACTTTAACTTAAAGCATTCGGTACCGAACCGATAGAGACGCGATACTCGGACGTGACGTCTGCCAGGCGTGCGTTTGTTTTGGTGTGGCGTGGCAAGCGGCAGCATGCCGAGCCGCGCAGGGCAACTTCCACCGGCAGGCGATCCAGTTAGCGTGGAGGTAATGACACAGCCAGTTGACTTTGTGGTTTTACTTACATCAGCAGCCATCCTCTTTGTGGACCAGTGTTTTAAATCTCTCTTTGCTGAAAAGGGCTTTCATCCTGACACTCCAGGTGAGATGCTGCCTTGTGCACACGAGGCCTTTTGAAATGTGGAGCCATCTAAGATAAACAGCACCTAAAAATTCTTCCGGACCTGTCACGGTGGGCTATTTTTTTCAGGAGAGCGCCGTCTGGGCCTTCTTGCCGGCAACGGAGTAACGGAAACTCAGACTGGAGCGGATGAGGATGTTCTGTCAATCACCGGGAGAAAAACACAGGTGGAGTCGCCTGCAGCTGCCGCTGTCTGCAGAGATACGGCACCTCTTGAACAGCTGAATTGAGGAAAATGATCCTCAATGAAATTTCCAGGAAAAGGCTTTTGTATTTCAAAGAGAACAAACACTCAATATTACCTTCATGCTCAAAAACAAAGCAGTGACACCATGTAATTTTCTGTACCCATTGCAGCAAGATGACAGCCCAGTGTTGTCTATAATTGCTAGACAGGAGCTATTTTTAAAGCAAGGTAAACATCTGAAAGCCAGCTCAAGGAAACTTTAGCATCATATGTTCATTTCGTATGCTGCCCGTCCGAATACCTTCGCTTCTTGAAACAACGTGCATGCTGCGGTTCTGCACGTCTGAGCTTACCCTGTTAACCTCACATTTGTATTTATTCATTTACCAAATGCGTTCCTCCAAACCGATGTGCAACTCGGAGGAAACGAAAGTGTATTTCTGTTCATGCAACATGCCAGCAGCTGTGTGTAGAATTGCTATAGAGTGCATATCTTGAGCAGATATCGCAGTGAAAGCTTTCGGAGCAGGAAGGAGATCAGAAGGGAAGACCCGTTCCTAAATTCTGAGGGATTTGGTAGCTCCGAGTGAGAAAGGGAGCTCATTCCACTACACTGGAGCGAAAACACAGAACCTTGTGGAGCTGCGAACTGCAGCATTCTTAATTTTTACTTAGAAACATCTGTAGCTCGGTTAAGCTGTAGAACGTCTGCAAGGATCCATGTGCCATGACGTCTCCAGATCATTTCTTACCCTATTGGTTTGTTCCAGGCAGCTGAAATAATAGCAAGACAGCGTATTGTAAAAGCACCCAGAGGCTGGTGGCTGTTACCCGTTTGCATTCGGGTGAGAAGAATCTGAGAAGACAGCAGAAGGCCTCGCCTGTGGCCCTTGGCTGTTCTCAGCCGATTGTTAGTCGAAGGCCAACGCGAGGTGAGGGAATTTCCAGCGGGCTGCACGTTTCGGACCCATCGCTTACCCCTGTGTTTGCCTGGTTAAAAACCACGTTGAGTCGCAAGGAGCAGCACGGGAATCTGCAATGGAGAACAGCTCTCATTTAGGACAAACCGCGTCTCTGTACGCGAAAGGCAGGCGTGCGATTGACACGGGCTGAATCGCGTCGCTTCCGGACCGCGGAGATCTGGAGATGCCGACAGGGAGTCTGTATGTGAATGCACCTGATTGTGTCAAAAGGGAATTGAGGGGACTAAAGGAACAAATGCTTTGGGAAGCGGTGTGAGCAAAAAGCTGATGCACTCTGCTTAAAACCCACATATTCCCAGCTGCGGAGGAGAGGAAAACTTGCAGAGGAACTTGCACCGACGTCATTAATTCAGCAAAGGGTACTTTCCATCTGTTTCCCCTTCTAGGTCTGCACAGTGCCGAACTTTTGTTTCCATTACAATACAAAGGGGCTCATATGAAACATCGTGTCTCCTGATGTGTGATTTGTCCTTTCTTCTGAAGCGCACAGGCTGCTGGGTGGTCTGGGGACAAGCAAGGGGGGTCTACAAGAGGACAATATCTCCACGCTGACCTCACCACCTCTGCTGCACCAACCTGCCAGATGTTCCGTTGATCCACACCAACATAAATCCAAAGGTCACGTTCAGGCCCTTCGGAGCTGCTGTCTCACATTTTCAAGTCGTCCGCTGAGTCTCTGCTCCGTCCAGTCCGTCGCAGCAGGGGTTAAGCGCGTGTCCCTCCTCTGCCAGAAACGTTGTGGAATCCTGTGAAAAGGGAAAGGGGGAGACTTCCTGAACGATAATGTGGGAAGTGTGTTGTCTGACCCCATGTTAATGAAGGTTAATTTGGCATTGGACTCGAGAATACGCAGGGTCAGAAGAGACAGATGTGTCTCTCCATTGTGACAGATGCAACAAGATGAGTGCCCCCCCAAGGTCGAACCGTGCCATACTTGTTATCCACCGTTGTTTCTCTGGATTTGTTATTCAAGGTTTATTATGTGTCTCACAATTAGGGAAACTATCATTAGATTTATAGCCACGAATCCGAGGCTATAAATCTAATGATAGTTTCGGCTTGTTCTGACCCCGCGACTCCTGTTTCAGCTTTCTCAATCCATTTTAAATATTTGCTTTGAACATTTCACAGAAGTATGACTTGGCATAACTGATGTATTATGCCAGCTTCCTGACACAGTCCATATATGTCCACTTACAAAGCTAATATATAATATAGCGTGCAATATAACAACAAAACTAACACATAGACACTGTGGACAATATGAAATGGGGAGCAGCAACACGGACCGCAATGCTCATGTTGCATATTATTAAACGCATTTTACCTCCGTCACACTGCTGATGCAATAAATAAAGTCTGCTTGTCCTCTGAGCTCTACAGGTAGTTGCCCCTGTTTCATATCCATTGTAACCGGAGAACTTGTGCTGCTGGCTGGTCTCCCTTACAGGCTTCATAAAGCCTTTAACAGCTAAAAATGGTTACGTTGATCATTTATTCATAACTTTTCCGCAATTTCGCCGCTGATCTGTTTGACCTTGAGGAATGATCATTATTTCATTTGTAGATCAATCTGCTGGCGATGTGACTCCATGGCTCTTGTGAATGAAATATCATTGCCTGAACTCCAGATCTGGCTTTCTTTTCACTCACAGAGGACTCATTTACCAAGTCATTATTGTTATTATTTGTACCAAACTTACATCTATCAAATAATATGTATTGTTTTGTCAAATTATGCTTTACATTGTGTTTTACAGACGTCTTTTATCAAACTTGTCAGCGTAACTGAGTTTTTTTAGTTGAATGAATTCTGTTTTTTTTGTCAGCTGCTGGTGAAGATGATTCATGAGATCATCGGTTTCTGTGTTTACATGGCTTGGCAACTGAGCTTCCGCAGAAGGAAACTTTTCTCATTGAAAAGTTGTCTTGCTTGTTTACGTACGCAAAACTCTTTGGACCACGCAGACAAACATTTACGTGGTGCACAATATTATATTTTCCAAAAGGGTCGAAATAGATTTTTGCGCATACTTTCCTTGTATCTCTGTAAAGGTAAAGAAAGTCTCCGCGAAGGACACCGGAGTTAAAACTAGATCTGAATTCACATTGTCAGAATGGTATGGCTGGGTTTCCATGGGAACCCTTAGAAGAAAATTGTCCTTGAACACCAGAAAAACGAAAGCTGGGTTTTAAGGAGCTGAAGCAGGGCACATATTCAGCAATATAAAAGTTGAGAGAACGGTTTATATCTATAGCCTGCCAAAGCTCTGGAGTTAGCTTCAGGCCCATGCTGGCTGTGGACCGTGGAACCAGCTACCGAACCAGCAGCAAGATGGTGTTTCCCATCACTAAAATCATTAGTTTAACCAACGGCTGAGCAAAAAGTATATTCTGGGCCGTATGTAATAATATCTGCATCACAATAAAATAATTTGAGCACAGTGCAGACAATTTTATTTCAAATAAATCTGATTTTGCTGTGAATTATACGAAGATGCTGCCTGAACCTCTGTTTCATACTAATGTCTGTCTGTCTGTTTGTACAGAATTCATATTGAAACCATCAATAAGTTTGAGATAAAGTAGAAGGAGAGGTATGTGGGGAAATTTGGACAGACTCTTCATAGCCGTCAGAGTAATTCATAAATGCACATACACAATTGCGCTTGTCGACCCTGAAAAGGACAAGTGGTTCACAAAGAAAGTGGCTGAGTGACTGTTGCACTGTTTTTTTTTATCTCGGTCATAAATCATAAAAGAAGGCAAATGCTCAAATCACACAGGAGAACAGATTTTGTTTTTGACTGTTGAGGTTTTGCAGTGCCGAGGAAGTTCCGCTTCAATTGTCAGATGTTTTGTTGCGACATAATTTATTGCTACTTTAATAAGCAGAGAGTCACTTATCTGCAAAATATTTCTCTGCTCCTGGGTGTGATAACAGAGAAAGAATGAAGGATGCGGTGGCTCCTTGGAGGCCACACTTACTGAGCACGGAGAAACCGCGCAGTGGTGTGCTGGCTTGGAAATGAAGGTGGCGCATTTCTTGTTTGGGTGGCTTGTGTTGTGTCTGACACAAATGTGCATTTCCTTTGTGGAATGTATTGCTTCTGTCCAGCAAACACTGACAGCTTGCAGTCGTGGAAGTGGCAAACCCACCTAAATGAGTGTATTGGAGAGGCATGGCATAAATGTTGAGGCTCCCTGGAGGCGCTGTGCCTGGAAAGAAAAATCATACATGGGAGCATTACTCTATAATGTACTTTCATATACAAGACTTGAGTACACAGGGTGAAAAATAATTCTTTTCAAGGGTACAGCAGCAGTTTCTGTCTTGGAATTTGAACCCGAAATGAGATCTGTGAGACATGAGCCCTGCCGTGTAGGTGAATATCATTAATGCCATTTTACCATCTCAGACTTGTACTTTTGGACCAGGCTTAGGTTTGCATTAATCCAGACGAGGGCTTTTCATGCTGTCATATTACACACTGTTTTAACTTTTAATCCTGCAACATTTTCATACTGTTAGAATGTGTTACTGAATATATTGCGTTTCGGTGGAGCAATAGGCATATATTTTAAAAAATAATGTACGGGGTAACTTTGTAAACAGTGTGCAAGGTAAAATATGTTTAGGCGGTTTTTTTCTTCTGCACCTTGGACTTAGCAAATAACTTAAATTCCTTACCAACAGAACCACAATCCACACCAAGAATTTCAGGGTGGACATGCAAGAGGTTACACGATCTCCAAACAGCAAATGTCGATTTATTTCCTACGGAAAAGTTGAATTGAAGATAGCGGTATGGAGGTGCACGTGCAGGTTTGTCTAGCACCACCGAGTTTCTCTGCTAAGTTATATTAGTGCAGGCGGTTCTTAGTTTTGCTGGATTTGAAATCCGTTAAATTGACCGTGGACCGAAGAAACCGCATCCATCTTGTTGTCAAAATGTTTAATAATTACTGTTTGATGGCTGTGCTAATGGGAACGATTCGCCTTTTATTGTGTTTTCCCTAAAGCGGGTGAGAAGGGTCCAGGTATAAAATTGTTTGGCTTCTTAGTTGTTCTGGTGAGGGGTGCTAAGGAGTTCATTTGAATGCTGTACTTTGCATTTCTTAAGGCTGTTCGGGAAGAATGGCTCATTCTCTTCTCTCTTGGTCTGAGGAAGCAACCCAGAATGCTGATCTGAGAGGAAATGACTGAAGTTTGCATCACCGGTCCATCAATGTGCTCGGGTGACAAGGGCCGTTTTGAACGTCGATGGGAGTGAAGCTTAGATGGCGAAAGGTAGCTGGTGGTGCTGTGGTCAAGGTGGAGTTGCGTGACTTAAAGGGCATCAGGTGCCCAAGAGGAGGAAACAGTATTTCTAGCTGAATAAACCAACATAACCCGAAAGTTGTATGTTTTATAAGAGATGTCAAGCAAAAAATCGATTTTTTTTCAAATATGTACGCTGCTTACAGGAAAAAGGTTTAATTTTATTAACCATTTTTGATAGCCATTTTCCCAGTAGAGGGACAAGGTGGTCCGGCGCCCAACCTTGAGTCATATGCAAGGCTGTTCCAGGACATGCGTTTGTAGGGCAGTAATTTTTTATTATTTAAAGTTAAATAATTCTTTAAGTCATGCAACCGTGTAGGCCCCCGCAGAGATTTGTTAAGTCCGTGCCTTTAACCGCCTGCTGCTGTAATTGAAAACACGCATTTATTTGTCCTAATGCCAGGACCGATGATCCACATTTCTACCTCCAGTTCCGGATTTAGATCTCCGTCACCCTTCTCCGTCCTTTAACGGCAGTGACATCTCCGCACATCTGAGGTAGATGTTAAAACTCCTGGCGACATATGTCACACCGGATAACGGTGTTTGCAGAACAAATGGTCAATTTTGAAAGTTTGAGATTTGTATCAACTATTCTGTTTGGAGATTGGTGCCTCTTCTTCATTTACTTAGAAAGGTGGCTTCCGAGCTCAGACTTTATGACCTTCGTCAGAAACGCAACGTACCAAAGCCCTGCCTCACCCACTTCGATCTCCTCACCTTGATTTGCCTGGTATCTCCCGACTTCCTTTCCCCACCAGTTCTCCTCTTCTCCTGTGGCGCTCGTCTGAGTTCAGGCATCTCCCCGCCAACCCATCCATCACGCTGACACCTCCTCGGTTCTCGCTTTGAGATGTTCTTTTTGTCTCCCTTTCATTCACTGTGGTTTAATTAGTGTGTGTTTGTAGTACATAAAGTCCTGATCTCTGTCAGGATCTCACCATTTATCTTGTCCCCCCCTCTCCGCTGCAGGGTTTCTCAAAGGCAGTTTCCCCTATAGGTTTCATCCGTCTTAACTTGAAACTAGCAGCAGGTTTATTCAAAGATGCAAGGAGGGACGCCTGCGGTTTTCACCACCTGGGGTATACAGAATACTTGACATTTTTTGATTGTTAAGTTTTCCCTCATATTTGCAGCCAGCGAGAAGCTTCCTACTCAAATTTCAAGGAGAATAAGACCTTTCTAAGCGAGGCATGCAATGGCTTCCAGGTCTCTGAAGGCCCAGATCGTGCTGTTCCCTTCAAAGCTGTGGGTCTCAGGCTGGCACCCTTCTTGCAACGCTGCTTGTTCCAAACGGCGGTTCTCTGCGGCTTTTTTGGGACTTATTAGCGTTCCGTGTAGCTGAAAGAGCTTAATGACTCTGGAGAAAGTAGCAGGTCCTCTGGCCAAGCAGTTCAAGTTGGGAACGGAAACGTCAACTTGTTATGGCGGTAAATTAAGCGCTCGACTTGTGTTTGGTCTACAGTCAGAGTTTCAGCCACATTTTTACCTAAATTACCTGCATATGCTCGTACTCAGCATGCGTTCTACCTTTGTCTACATCCTTTGGCTCGCCGAGCAAGAACATACCTTGTGTTGAGGCTAAACATCAATGCAAGCCGCTCATGAATGGCGATAACTCTGCGGAAGTGAGTTATCGAAAGCATTTATTTCATTATTACGCTCCAGATGTCTTGTTGGTTTACATGTTACATACAGACAGGTTATACAAGGCATGTTGGAAGGGGGGCAGCAGGATGAAATTATATTTTCTGTCAGTCCAAACACTCCTCCAGAGTCCTTCGGTATCAGGGTTACTCACCAGTGTCATGCTTTGCAGCCTCTGACGTTACCTACCTGCTATGTATTGCTAGGTGTGTGTGTGTGCGCACGTGTGCGTGCATGCGTGTTTGACTTTGTTTTGCCAGTGTGTTTGTAAAGCCAAACCGAGCAGAACTTGACTCTGACTCTGAGAATGATAAATACAATGTTTACAAGCAAAAAGGTGAATTATCATTTGCGTGCAATGGATTTGAATGTCTGTTCAGCTGGATCGAGATTTTATCCTCATTCATGGGGAACCGTGGTGCGGTTTGAAACAGATCTGCAAATGAGGACAATGAAGGCAGCATTAAACCGCTCATTCACCGATCCCACACCTCTTATGCTGTCATCTTTCATCCGGGGAGATAATATACAAGCGCGCCGAAAGGAAAGCGTGCGATAAGGTTGGGGGTAGAAGGACTGTGTTCTTTGACGCTGACCGTGTATGTTTCGGTGGAAAATTAATATTGTGAAATTAAGAGGAAGGGGTTTCACTTTAAAGAACCCGAGATAAGGCATAGAGGTATTGCCACAGATTTCCCTAATGTTTTATTATTTACCGTACCATCCAATGTGGTGAGCAGTTTATCTTTTTACTTCCGTCAGGAAGCCTTATTATGTAATTGCATCAATTGTATTGTACAGGGTAGTCAAGGTTACAGAGGAGACTCGACTATTTACGTTCAGTTGCTTAGCACGAAATGTACAAAACTTGAGTTCATCCCTATGATTGTGTATGTTACTGCAGACACTCAAATAGCTAAAGCTTACTTAAGGGTACAACGGCAGAGCGCATCCTATTATCTGAACTATAGGTCTTTAAGCGCAGTGCAGTCTCGCTGTGTGTGAGCTGAGTACACGTGCCCATCTCACTCCGCTGTCCCCCTTCCAGAGTCACCCCCCGAGCGACCGGGCCGGAGACGCAGCATGCCTGGCAGCGCAGGAGATAAGACCCCCACCATGGAGCCCTCCGCATCCACGCCCTTTCGGGTCACGGTGAGTGTCCATCATCCTCGCAGTACACACACACACACACACACATACAGTTGCAGAGCCCTGTGTTCTTCATCTGCATGGGGTTTCAGTGCTGTACTGTGGTACCCAAAACAAGGGCAGTTGATGTCATCTGGTATCCAGATGTCCCTCACAAGAATGATTGTGTCTGCACGTTTTTGCAAGGAGCAAGGCCTAAAGTGCCATACAGTTTCACTCATGCGTGTTCAGTAAAGAACCAAGTTTGGCAGCGGCCGCTTTGTTTTGCAGCGGTTCTATTTATAAAACGGTGTTTAAAAAAATCAGGTCCAGCCAACCTGTAAAATGTGTTCAACTGCCACGGTGCCATTTGGCCCAGCAGCACCTGTTGCGCCTTACAAACAAGAACAAATTCCGCTAATCGGCCCACTGGCGACTCTGCCCGGTGGGCTCAGAGAAAGAGGCCTCCTTCGAACCTGGCGCGCGTGGCGTGCGGGAGCATGAACGCCTCGGTAGCGGCGGAAAGGGCTCAAATCTGCTTTGAGCTGTGGCGAGAGCTCCGATTTGCATGCGGAAGAACTTGTCCCGTCCTTAATGGGAGGGAAATTATACACTACAAATGTATTATAAAGCATTAACATCGGGTACTGCCGAATGTTAACATCGGCCAATTTTTTCCGTGCAATAATTACCTTATCAAATGCGATCGCATTTTATGTGGCTTTCCTTTATTTCTGCGTCCCATTCTTCCAGGGATTTTATTACAGCAGATTTACATGATGTATAAAACCAATAACTTAATTTCCGACACTTTTGGCATGTAGTTGCAGGCAAATAAAAACAAACTGATGTTAATAAACCCTTCCGAGACCTCCCACTGAGTTTCGGTAATGCCTCTGTTATGAACTGGAAATTCTGTAAACTGGTGCCAGCACCAGCAATGCATCTGGATGAATGTTTCCAGTAAAGTTTGGTGTGGGTTCAATCAGAAGCGGAGACGTTCGGACGGCGGCAGGCCGGCGAACGTTACGATCAAAGCGGAACACACGTTGTGCCGAGTCGCGGCGGTTATTTCTGGGTTTTTTGGTGGGATTGAGCCCCACCTCAGCAACCTCCTGTTAGAGCTTAACGTTTCAAAGGCGGCCCATCGTCAACAAATGCCATCGTCCCTGTATGTGCGAACCATATGTTTAACTCGCAGAAAAGGCATCTTCCTCTGCTGACAATAGGATATTTACAAATGCACGCAATTTTGGGCGTAGAAAGTCGCTTTTTTTATTTTTGTCAGCTCTGCAATTGATGCAGTTTTTGCCTGCATGAACTTGAGCCACATTTTTTCCATTTGCTTGATTCATTTATTGGGAGTTTGAAGGTACAACTGAAGTTTTTTCTTCATAGATATAGACCTGTTTAAATCTCTGTCTAACCGGGTTCAGGTTTTATTGATTTCATGTCTGATAACTGCAGGAAGAGCTCCACTGACCGGGGGACATAGCGCAGGTAGCGAAGTGGTTATTGCAACTGACCTGTAACCTGAAGCACTCCAGTCTGAGCTCCACTCTCCACATCTGCTGTGGAACCGTTGATCAAGCGCTTTACCCGGAAGGGAGGGAGTGACGTTTCCTGTTATAGGGATGAACTGAGCTGCACGTCACAAGTACAATAAACATTTTAGCTAAGCAACAAGTTAGGAGTTATAACAGCGATAAAGTTACCTTTCTGGTTCGAGCTGATGAAGTTCACGTGTCCATGTTTCGCTCAGCTGCGACTCGGGACATTTTGACGTACGGCTGCCAGAGTTGCGTTCCCCCAGTGCTGCTGCAGGCCCGAAGTCGGAACAGCATACCTCTTATCTCTGTAATATCGCTAATATTTGGGGTGAATACTGTGGCAATAGGAGGCTGTATGTAAATCACCATTTTGCTGATGTTCTGTTGAGAACATTACCTTTAGTGTAACGTCTGTCAAGCATAGTGTGTTACTCTCAGCCATTTGGGACCGGAGGACATGAAGAACAGCAGTATTAACTGCATTAATCGTGTGTTTGTTTATTGAATAAAAGTGAAGGCTGTACCCCTTGTTGGTTTTCCCTTGGCGTTGGGTGACTTGATTCCTTCGCGGTGCGGTGTGGCCCGGCTAGATTAACTAGCACAGCCATTGTTCCTGACAGTAGAGGGGCTGCACGCTGCCCCCCCAGAGGATGACTAATCCCACTGTCACTTCCTCTCGTCCTAAGGAGCAAATGGAGGAACAGAGCGGCAGTGCGGGCTGAGGAAGGGGCTCTGTGTGAAAGAAGCTTAGGGTCCAGTGAGCAGACACACCTTGTTCACTCTGGTTAGGTGACACAGGCATAGGTTGAATCTTTGCCTCGGACCACCTGTCATCTGGGGAGAATAATCGTCCAGCAAGCCCGTGGGCCACTGGAGCAGTCCTACCTGCTACGTTTCATTAGGCCCGTGTCACCAGGAAGAGGAAGCTTAATGTGCTCATTGCCATATCTTCACCCCACCTGCCCCACCCCACGGGACATTACTCATCATTAGCAGCCCAGCCAATACCAGGTACGACTCTCAGAAACAGATATGCTGCGCGACTCCCTTCTGTCGGGTAAGGGTTCGTACTTGATGACATCACAGTTCCAGCAACTAGTTTGCACAAGCATGCGGCGACGCGTGGCTTTATTTGCGGTTCCCTCGACTTCAGTCAGTGTTGTCATGGTGATCATCACTCTCCCAATTCCCACCTCATGCTGGATGGCTCACTTCTGCAGACTGTACACTCCAGTTGTCCATTATGGTTAATGATGGATGTCAAGGGGATTTGTAAAATGAAATAAAATCTCAGTTGTAAAGTCTGCTCCAATTCTTCAGGACAAACAGAATAACGTTTTGGATTAATAACTGCCAAACATTTATTATAGCAAACAATAGGCAAATCCATGAAAGCTCGAATACATCAGAGATAATTCTTCTTAATAAAGGGCACCGATTTGGTTTGCTTAGTGGTTGGAGCCTTCCATTCTTATAACTCGGGATTGAATATCCTCCCTTGCCATAGTGCCCTTATTAAGGGCTCTTTCCTTGAGGAGATACAGTAAAAACAACCCAGTTTAGGTAAATCATGGTAACATTGTAGGGCACTTTGGAAAAAGGTTTCAAACAAATGAAAAAAACTATATGCACAGTTAAACACAGTTCTGCATATTGTATTTCTGTGAAATAGTTGTTCCTTTTCTATTTTTTGTTCTCCTAAGGAGGGGAAACTTAGTCCCAAAGAGTCACCTTCCTCCCCAAGTTGTCAATCACCGAGGACCTCGGGCATAATCGTTTAGTGTAATAGAGCCACATAATCGATTCAAAAGTGTAATTGGGGGTTTGGATGGAAGAGGGGCCTGAGGGTCTTGCTGACGTTCCATGTCAATAGCCAAAGACCCCCTTTCCAGATGATGGCGCATTATCTTTGCACTGCCCCCTACTGGCAGCTTCGGGAGCTGCACTTGCTCAGGACACATTTCCTTCCCACGCTCAAGTCAGTACTTTCGAAAAACACCAAATTACAAGTAGTATTTTTACAATTAAACTAGTGTCTTTGTCTAAGGTCCCCCAAAGTGTCAGATATCCATAGAGTTTTCATGGCAAGATACTGAAGCACATTGCCGGGCCTTTCTTCCGCACAGTTAAAGTTAGTGTTGTTGCCGTTGTCACTGAAATGTGATCATCCGGGAACAGCACCGACCCATACTGCTGCTGCCCAGTATGAGGTTCGAGGTTCACTGCTCTTTGTCTGACTGCTAAACCGCTGGTCTTTCCGACCCAAAGGAGTATTGCTAAGCAGCCTTAAAAAAAAAAAAAGGTTACCCATTTATATAGTAGGACTTTTTTCCTGGGGCAATTCAAGGTACATATCTCCTACAGCTACAACCTTATTTGATCCTAGAGCCTTCTGACCCCTACTGCTGCCAGCAAAATGACCTCTTTTAAAGCCAGTTTACTGCTGTTTCTTTGACTCTATAACCATCCAAAGGTTTTTTTTTTACCATATACAAACACCAAGAGCTCTCATACGGTGAATTAAGGTATGGCATTCGCTGTCTGTCAGGAAAAAAACATCTCAGGAATGGACTTTTCGTTATTTGATGCTTAGCTATGGATTATATGAAGTCAGAGATGTGAATACAGATTTTAAACATCCGCCTAAAGCTATGATTAGGTGTGATTCCAGACTAACCTGAATACTTTTGCTATTTGTCTGAGAGGGAAAATGAGAATTTTTTGCAGACAGATAAACAATGAATGTCCATATATGGAACCTCGTGCTGTGAAATTGTCCCTGTTGCTTATTTGTTAATGGTTAAGAAGCTGAACTTGTGAACATAAAGCCCAAATTCCAGGAACGGACTTATTACTGCCTCCAAAAAAAAAAAATCCATTGGTGAAATACAACAAAATGTGAAACCTGTAAAATGTCAGTGTTCACATTGAAGTAAGTCTATTAGAAATAATTCTCAATTCTTCTGTTCCCCTTTCATTGATCTGGATAACTCAGATTTGCTGAAGTTAATCCTGCTGTAGTTTTTGTTGGCTTATTTACAAAATTTCAAGTAGGGCCTGGGGGTTGTTGTGGAATGGATTCCTAAGGTGTTCTTTTAAATCAGGACTGGGAAGTTCAGTCCACTGAACTCAGCGTATAGGCAGGTTTATGCTCCTCCAGTTAAATGTGCTAGTTGTTTTTGTTTTTTATGCAAGGAAGATGAAAACTGTGCTGTACGTGAAAAAGTTATTAGTTGACTTAGTTTATTTGTTTATTACTTCATGACACTGGTATGGTAGCAGGTGCATGAGTGACCACATCGAGGCAATGAAGAAAGATCCTGCGAGGTTACAGTCAGCATGCGCCGCTGTGGCTTTTTCGGCCTCGGCATGGGGCTCTTTAATTCTCCAATGGTCAAAAAGCTCTAAAATGTGGATCTGAGAGGGATGGGTACAGTTAATGAATGAGCGACTACAGCTAGCGCAGGCAGCGGGGAGTCTGGATGTCCTGCTGTGACAAAGCGTCAAGCTTTCCTGTAAGAAGGTGGAGAAAGCCTGTGCAGTGAGGGAGATGATTCCAGGCTTGCAGTGAGACCCTTCCTAAAACCGTGTTCCAGTTGCTGTGCTTAGTGCTGTACTTTTCCCATTCCAGGTTGGTTTAACTACTGTTTAACACGAATGCTCAAGTATCATATCATATAAAAACATATTAATTAATACAGCTGTATATCTTCCTATAATACCAGATGATCCACTCTGCATAGCTGCACTACTATAAAGATTCTCATGGCACTTGAAATGATAGCCTTCAAGTCAAAGTGTGTCTTTAACATCTAGGCAACCAGCTTGCAGAAGAAGGCAATTTAGACAGCAGCTCTTCACTTCGAAGCCATGTGCCCAAATGCAATGGAATTGCTCAGGTGAAGTACAGCAGTCTGACCTGAAGGGCTCCATCTCCTCCCAGGACTAAAACCCAAAGCACACTGGTCATTAATCAAGCTGAGACTCTGACCCCTGCTTCACAATGGAGCTGCTGTGTTCCTAGGCTTCTTTCTCAAACAGCAGGGCATCCCTCCCCTCCCCTTCCCTTCTCAGAGAGGTACAGAAGAGTCACTGTGTGCCGCCACCTCATCAAACACCACCCTCTCCGCAGGTTTGACGGCCCCTATAAATAATTCCCCTGGAAGTCCTGCTGAAAATGCCACGTGCAATGAATGGCTGAAAATAGTGGAGTTACAAGGGAAGAAAAACAAAAAAGTAAGCACTAAGGTGCGAGGTGATCCATTCAGTGGGCCTGCACAAGGGTGTGTATGTGAGTAGGACATATGTACCTTGTCCAGCCATTATTAATACCCACTTGGGGTCACTGCAGTTCAATCGCAAGGGACCAGTGTAGACCCTGAACATGATGTGATGGATCAAAGTAAAATCATGCATATACATTCACTTACCCATACACTAAGTGTCCATCCATCCATCCATCCATCCATAACTTCTGTATCCCGATCAGTCTGTCAGGTACTGTTATGAAGCTACACCTTGAATGGGGCTCCAGTCTATTACAAGGTGGCCACACACAGTACATGCACACAATATTTGCATTTTAGAGGCACCAGTTCACCTGAAACATACCGGGGGTGTGAGGGAAAACAGGAAGAAAGCCCCACAAAAACATCTAAAATCCACAGACTGCTCCGGATTCAAAAGTCCAGGAGCTGTTAAGCACCAGCACTACCTGCAGAACCACTGTGCCACCCTCCTATGTCCTAGTCCTCAGCTATTTTGGTTTCAGCTGTGAAGCAAAAGCTAAAGGCTCAGCGATAATGCCTGCACAAAATGTGGCAAGAAGCCTTTGTACCCAGTATGGTATGGAATGAATCCCATCTGAGGCCTGCATCACCTGTGCAGAGACAGTGGGTTTCTGGAAAGCGCTGTGAAAGTCCGCCTTACCGGCTCCACTTGGAAACACTAATGATTACATGGAGGGAGGCAGCACATGGCAGCGGGGCTGAGCATCTCCTCCGCTGAGGCCGGGTGCTCTAATGAGCAATCGAAGACCTGAAAAGCGGCCCCGGCCCCATGGGTCGCACTGCTGTGGCTTCTCCATCCAACGCAGACCTCAAACCCCAGGTACCCAGAGTCGCTCCGAGTCGGCAGAAACACTGCAAAACGTCTTTTTTGACAGCTTTTGCTAGCGCGCCACCGACAAACTCTTCAACATAAACAGACTGGGCCAAGCATCCAAGTAAATGACTGTATATCTAAGAATGTAGGAAATGCACATTTAAATAAGAGTTTAAAGATATTACGTTTTTGCTTTTTCGTTTCATTCCTAGGTGATTCTTGGCTAAACCTGCGGCATAGACGTGGCAAGCTGTTAAGAATGCAGTGCCGCATTGAATAGCTTTGGAATTAAGACTTATTACATTTTGCTGAGACGGTTTTATTCTTGGCTAAATGTTCTGCATTTGCACAATGCGAACACCTACATGCCGGTAATCCAAACAGTCTCGATTGTTTGGTCAAAAAAAAACGAGAATCGCTGTGAATCTGTGCTCTTAGAAACACAGCACGCAAGTGAGAGCAAACAATCGTTTCAAACCCTCTTGCTCTCACTTCAGTGCCTCTGTTGAGCGTTCATATCCCAAGCTGACAATGGTGGCTCCCTGGAAAAACATGTAATGAACATTCAGCCGGGCTGTCTAATCCCTGCGGATCGGACTCTTGTTAATGGGTCGTGCTCAAATCCCAAAATGAGCGAGGCTTCAGGTTGAGCACTCACTATGTCTGCAGGACATCTCCCAGAATTCTTCTCCAGCAGCTCTCAGTTTCTCTTGGTCAAGGTGAGCGTCTGTGTCTGAAGCTGCACGTTCTGCTGATGGATGATAACTGGCAGGATGTTTTAGAGGGTGTTGCTGTGCTTTGCTTCCCACCAAGCTGGCAAAGCCTCCCATACCCTCCATTTGTTTGTTGTCTCAACAAACATAAATGAGTCCTATAAAACTCGTGGTGTCTTCAGCCCTTCTCTGCCCTCTGGCTCTTTGTGGAGGTGACAGGAGTAACTCACTGCTACCCTCCCGCTACTTACAGAGCCGAATCTGTCAGAGAATCTTCTTCTCTTTGCTCATGCTGCTTGTCTCACTCTGCGGATTGGACCCAGGAGTCTGGCTCGATCCATCCAGCGCTCTTGTTTGTGCTTCTGGTCACAGACTCAGCACCAACCCTCTCCCGGCGATGTCAAAAAAATGAAAAGACACAGAACAGAAAGAGCCAGGGACCATGCCTTGTGTTTGAATTTTGAATCTGAGGGAACTATCAGCAGAAAGACAAATCCCAGGTCCTCGACACGAATACTTTGAGCAATAAACTGACGTTTCCGTGACTTAATGCGTAGCAGCCGACTACAAAAGGAAATGTCGGTTTCTTTTGTCATAATTTCAGTGGTACAAGTAAAAGTATAAGGAATAATGTTTTCACAACGCCTTATTGTCTTTATCTTCTGATGTCTACAAGTTGTGAACAATAACGGTGCTGGCTGTTTCCTGCTTTATATTCGGACCGAAGGATGCTTATTTATTTGCAGTGCACCGGAATCGCGTGGAAGTGGAAACTTTTGTTTCCGTGCAAACTTTCACACTGCTTTCACTTCATTATAATTTGATGCAAAGAGGATGGAACCAACTGTACTTTTTATAACCATCTTAGTTTTATTGTCAGAGGGGACTGTGATTTCTAACACTTGGCAGGCTCTGTGTTCCAGCATTGACAGCTTGTGGGTTTAGTGCTTATCCCGATATCTGTGTCATAGCTATTTATGTTCAGTGTCCCCCAGACAGGCTGCCAGTCCTCCGCAACACCAATTACCCTCCAACCTCGCTGGTTAATTCTGGGAGTCCGGAAAGAAAAAATGAGCTCAGGTTGTTGGTATTTATGTGGACTTTAGAGCCGCCCGGCATCTTTCAGGATCACTGCGCGAGTCATTTCTCCTGGCGTGCAGCCATTGCTTTATAAATCTGTGCATTGTGCATCTTTGCTGTGGGGCCTTTACAGTTCACTACAAGTAGATTTAACTTACATGCCTTAGAACCCCGTGTAGCTACCAGCAAGGATCTGATACCATTAATTATGGTACCGCTAGAAACCAGACAGGGAGATGCACTTCTCTTCCTGTTTTTTCAGTGACGGTTCAGACAGAAATAGCATCTAAACAAATGACAACAGGGTTTTTTTTTTTTCTAGAAGCCCTGAGCAGTTCTGTGAAATAATGATGCGTTATATCACATTTTGACAACATCAGTGCATCGAATGCTTGCGTGTAGTTTGTGCCGTTTGAACCAGGATCAAGCAGTTAGTTGAGAATGCTGGCGCTAAGCTGGGGGGGGGTCTCCTTAAAGTGTTGAAAACAGGGCTGGCTCCAGGACACATGTCGCCGTCTGACACAAAAACATCTCCTTTGTGGATTTGTCAAACGCACTGTTACCCGGTCACATACTTTTGGATGCAGATTTATTTTCAGCTTAAAAACAAAAGAATATGTGTTTTCACGAAATAAGACACTGGCCTAGAGCACAGTCATATTAGATGGGCGATATAGCTGACCCATTCAGAAGATCAGTCCCTTACCCCCCCCCCCCCCCAGAATCTCTGTTTGAAGCTGTATCTTGAGGAGTAGAGTTTGGACAGAGACTTTTTTTGGCCCCAATGCCCCATGGAGATAGAATTCTTTACAAAAAAAACTGCTAAACTCCAGTTGGGACTGTCAAAGTGCTGATCCAGTCCAAAGTTTTTCCTTACTGACTTCTTATATTTGATATATTTTAATACCTGTGATTTTTACTGTATTCTTGCTGTGTGGTATCCTTGTGCGTTGCCTCACCTGGGGCTGCCTCAAAAAAGCTCATCTCAATGGGAATTCACCCGGATAAGTAAAGGATAAATAAATATGCAACAATCCCCGAAGGGCAAAGCTCCACAGGATGAGCAAGCACTGTGAGCATGATGGCAGCGGTGTTGTTCAGAGAGCCACCAGAGTGCAAGGTTACTTCTATCTGCTTGATGCATGCACTACTTTTGAAGTCCTACTTCCAAATCACAAACATCTCGGTCCTGGCCTGCATTCCACACCTGGCCGTAGGATGCGGGGAGAACGGTTCTCCTAGGAGACGTCTCTTCACCAGCCAGATTCATCAGCCTTGCGCAAGCTTTGTCTGCTGCATTAGACGAGATGTGCGCCCAAGATAAGCGCTGGAAAAAAAACGTGCGTGAAACGGAACAAAAAGCGAACGACTACAAATCGCAGGTGGCTGTCCGTCAAAATCGCCCAGCGTCACCTTAAATGTCAATCACGGCTCCCCGCTCCTCGGGTCCTTGTTCCGAGCACAGGCACCGAAGCATCGGTGCCTCTGTTTCTCCATGCTTCTCTGCCTCCGGTGTCTCATTTCCATATTCTGCAAGGACAGAGCGGTAAAGGGACGAAAATAAGTTCTGCGCTTCATCTGCCAAAATAGGCTTTGCAAGCATCAAAAAAGATAGGGAAAATGGTTTAATAGAGCTCGTCCCAGATCGGCCACGGTTCGCGTCGACATTGATGGAATTAGCAGGCGTCCGGTGTATCGATTCGGAATGAACCGTTATCTTTTGCGCCATCTCAGTTAGCCTCTGCACAGCGAGTGCTGCTTGTTCTAGAGGTTGTAATTGGATTAGTTTGCCTGGGTTTCAGTAAAGGGAAGCTCGAGAAGCAGGTTGATGCAATGCGCCAAGGACCGGGCTCATTACCGGGGACCGACTCTTTCTCGGTCTATTATGGCATCTCTGAGAAAATTAGCTGCTCCATCAAGCATCCGCCGTGGTCGTCTTCCCCATAAACCATCGAGACTCTGCACCCAGCCTTGTTGTGAGGATACGCAGCAGCGAATCTACAATGAAATCACCTCTCGCTGCCCTTGAGCTTCCTTTTTGGACTCTCAATCCCACCCACCTAGTAAGTCGGCGGAGGTTGTGCCTTCACGCCGTAGCTCTAAATCATGCGTTTTACTTTTTAGATCTTGCAGCGGGTTGATACCACATACATGTGCAAACAAACCACTTTAGCTTTTCCTTGTCCGCCTCACAATAAGCTTTAGTGTATGCATATAAATTAGATCTTCCTGCCTGGAATAGCATATACAATGAACACAACATAATAATGACAATATTTTAATAAACAATATTTTCTGGCAAAACACTTCCTGATCACACTCGTATTTCCTTCTCTCTTGGTTTCTGCTACATGTCATTTCCAATAGGAATAAAATGTAAAGAGTTACCATTTAGGGAAATTAAGTTCCGGTCTCTTTCTAATTCTGTCATAATAACCTCATACTGCTTTACTCCATGTTTTATTGAGGTTTTATTGGGCTTCAGAAAAGGCCAGATGACCTTGAATTCTAATGCATATGTTTTACAGAGTGAACCGCGCTGTCTTCAGTCATATCTTCTCAAGGTGATAATGAAGCCATTAGTCAACGATACATAAGAAAGTGAAGGAAGATGCGATAGAGCCCTGGCACATTGGTCGCTCGGTGAGACACCGGTGGTTCGTCTGCGTTTCGGATGCGCAGGCTTGGTTTGTCAAGACTCCGCGACAGTCTCTGGAGACGCAACATTCTGGTGTAAGCCTTTGTCGTCATGGCAATAAACTTGTCAGACCCCATGAGTCGATGCAGAGCAAGGCGGCGACAAGATGCCAGTGTTGCACAGATGAGTGTTTTTGCATCAGCCTTCCACCGGTCCTGCTCTAGCACCTTAATTTTAGACATAAATCATATACCTGTATATTTCTGGCCGGATCTGTAGCACATATTGGCCTCTAAACAATTGCTAATGATGCCATACCCATTAATATATTTTGAAGTTAAATGGAACAGCAGTTGTTGTACTGGATTTAGACTTTTCCGGAACTGATGCCCAGAATGAGCACAAAATGTTATATTGCAATTGGTGATTTTGGATGGCTGCAGCTTGTAAGTAAATAAATGGATTCTGTCTGGATGCAATCTGTACTAAGTGTGTAGCTGCACACACTGCCACGAATTTGTAGCACCCCAGAGCTGTTATACCAGCGCAGAGAGGTTGATGCGAATTTGTCCGAAGCATCTCTAAATCCGAATGTACCCTTCCTAAGTTTAGCGAAACGGAATATGAAATGATCACTATGCATGAAAGCATCTATTGTAAACTAGACCTGAACGTTTGAGCGGTTTCATTTTCTTGCCATCTGAAAAAGTGCCAAAACAAGGAACACATTGTGTTGAGTGGAGGGAATGAGCAGCACAGATGGGCTTGTGTTTCTGCCCTCTGTAAAGTTGTTTTGCAGGTAATACGGTCTTCAAAATAGACCCATAGGCCACGCTTTCTGTTGGATTCATTTATCAGGGGAGCTAAAAATTTACCCTGAAACCACAAACTGGCAGTAATCCTCCACAATGGGATATGGACATTTGTTTTCTCACTTAAAGACAAAAAAAAATACTTTTTCCATTGTAATAATATTCCACGCCTACAGAGACACTGCAGTAATTGTGACATAAATCTCACCGCTGTCTTGACGCATTGTAATTTTCCAACAATGACATACACACTGCAGGCCACACATCCCACCTCTCACCAAATGTATGGGAATCTCCCACAAAAGAAAAAGCACTTGTGGATGTGGGTGAACACATTTCCAGCATGTGCTGGCAGCATCATTTTCTTGAGCCCAGTGATTCATTTTGGCTGTCAGGCACAGTGTTAAATGGCCACTGAGTTATAATTTCTGTCATACGAAAGTACATCTGAAGTACATCTAATGTCTAAGCTTCCATCTTTTTTTGAGGAGTAAGTACCTTTCCACAAAGAAGGGTATCTGCAGCAATAATGATTATGAAATGACGGTTGTCCAAATGCAGGGTATGTTAGCTGCTGAGTCAGTGTGGGTTCAGGTTGGTATGTCAGACGGGGTTCATACACTTGCAGGGTAATCCCTTGATATGCACTGTATGGTCAAAAGTTTGTGGACCTCACTTCTAATGGTTGAGCTGAACTGTTTCAGCCGCATCCACACAGCGTACAAACACATTCTAGACAATTGTGAGCTTCCAGCTTTGTGGCCACAGTTTGGGGAAGAAGCTCCTTTCCTGCTCCAGCATGACTGTGCCCCCGTGCACAAAGCGAGCTCCATAAACACACGGTTTGCTCAGGTTGTTGTGGAAGATCTTGAACAGCCTTGACCTCAACGCCACTGAACACCTTTGGCATGAAATGAAATGCCGATTCCAACTTAGACCTTCTTCACATCGGCATGTGACCTCAGTGATTCTCCCACAGCTGCGCTCCAACATGCGGTGGAAACCTGGATGGAATGGAGGCCATTATAGCAGCAAAGGGGGAACAACTCCATATTAATGTCCATGGGTCTGGAATGAGATGTTCAACAAGCACACATGGATGTGATGCTCAGGTGTCCACACACCGTTGGTCATACAGTGTATGAGTCAAGTACTACCTAATACCTTTTACCGAGTTACAACCAAATATCAGTGTTTTTTTTCACGTCAATGGCTAACTTTCAAAGTTTGTGTCGTAACGGTTAGTTAGTCTCGAACCTTCAACACTTTACCTTACGAGTCCATTATCTGGGAGCACATTGCCCGCGTACGTCGGGGGCACACCTCTGTTTATAGTAGGCCCATGCTAAAGCCTGAGTAGCTACAGTATTGTTCACACATTCACATACAATTCAAAGACAATTGCATGCGTCCATATTCATCAGATTGAAAAACAAGTTCAAAGTTCCTGTTAATATTGCAGCTGAACTTTGTGTTGATTCTTGAGCTGTAATGACAGGCAAAAACCTTTTACCAGTTAAGAGCGGCACTACATTCCCAGCAATATATCATTAAGGTGGTGAATGAACTTTAATGCTCAGCTCTCTTTCTGTTTTACATTTTGTCATATTAGCACTTTAAATACAGCTGGCGAAATTGCACTGAATTTACCTTTCCACTACATTTAGCAACAATATCAATTTGGCTTTTTAATGGCTATTATCTTTTTCCTCTCAGGCCCACTTCAAATGATAGATAAGTTGAAAAGAACCCACCCGGTTCTATTTTAGTCCGGTAACAGGATAAAAGTACCTGTCATGTGTCAAGAAGGATGTGAGTAGTGGAAGGACAATGAAAGAACTAAAAATTAACAAAAATGACAAGAATAGGACATTGTGCCTAACTTTGCTTTTCATTTTGCTCCAAATCCTGAAGCTCACAGAATTATGCATAAAAATTGGTGCTGAGTGTCCGGTGCCACAAACTTTTCTATCAAGCTGCCCTAAGTATTATTATACATAGCTGAATACAAAAAAAACAAACTTAAGTTAAAATGTGAAATGTATCTTTGACGAATGAATTAAAACACATTCTTTGCAAAAGGATTGTTCTTAACACTTCCCTCTCATTCCTTTCTCGGTGTTCAAGCTGTTGCTGTGGCCAACTTTATCGATTTCAGTTTGAAATGTTGAAACCTCAACTAAATTCTCGTCAGTGTCTGAAAAAAGAAGAAGACAAAGTGTTTTGAGACTCTTCTTGCAGCTCATTTCTAGGTCTTACACGTTGTTCCTCCAGTGCTAACTCCATAATGTGGCACGATGGCAGGGTTTGATAGTTGCATAACCCAGACTTACCTGAACTTCTCCCATTACCCTGCTAGCTGTTTTCAGTGCAACGCCTCGATCTTGTCAAGGAAGTGTCTGCTTTTACTTTTTATTGTGCACTTTCTAAATTGGTATCCCCTATAAAATCGCCCTAGCAGACCTACAACTTCAAATCTGTTCAATTGTACTCGTTCATTCCGAGCTCACGTCTCCATTCTTGGAGCACCTGACCTTTCCATTCACTTAATACAGTGCAAAATAAAAAGCCCCAAATTATTCATTTTCGTGAGACAGTTTTTGTAGACAGTGTGGGTTTATCCTAGTTCTGCACCGTCTTCTGGTCCTCCGTTATGAAGTCCAGGCATTCTACACGGTGCTCTGACATGCGCTGTCGAGGGGGTGGATCCACCTGGTTGCTGAGTCTCGACGCGGCCACACACCCGCACTGTATTTGGGCAGACATTAAAACACAAGGTAGCTGCACTGAAAAAACAATGCACCGCATCTTCTTGTTTGCCAGGTTAAAATATAGAGTGCAGTAAATAAAGTACACAGTCTAATCTATGCAGTTTAATAAAGAGAGATGTTATTCATTCATCCATCTTGTTGTTTTTATTCAGTAAGTCTCTCTGGTATCATTGCATTGTTTCTGTGCGTGACATTGCAGCTTAAATAAACAAAAATACCGTAGTACTTCAATTAGCACTCGACATGTTTTTGAGAAATGGAGCTATAAAAGGCCATTAATACAGGGTATTGCTTAAATGGAGCTTGAAAACTGCATGGGGAACATAACACAGAATAGATTAGTTATTGTATGTCTTCCACAATAGTGAATAAACATAGACAAGAGGCTATTTTTAGATGGCAAATACTGCATTTCAAAAAATTGTTTTGTGCTTAAATTTATTTTGTGGTAAATTGGTAGTGATGAGTTACTCAAAGAGCTAAAGTGCTGTCACAAAACATTGCTATGAGACGCAATGCTAATTTATTTGCATTAAAAAATAAAAGACTAACAAGTAAAATAATCTGTTTTTTTTTTTTCCCTTCTAAGGTCAACTCAAGGTCACCTTACATTGTCTTTGGAGTAATACAAAGCTTGTTTTGGCCCACTTGATTTTGTAGTCCCAAAGGGGCAGCCAATTGCAAAGTGGGTAGAGCTGCCAGCTTTTGGCTGAAGGAAGCAGGTTTGAATTCCTGCCTTTGCAGGGCTGTAAAACTTACCCAGCTGTTTAAAGTGCTAATAATGGTAAGCAGGTTGGCGCTACATATTTGTACTTAACATTCAAGCTACCTTGGACAAAGATGTCAGGTGCATGAATAAAGGTACTGTCATGATTAAATGTTTGCAGACCCTTCAAGGTGGTCTTTATATATATAAATATATAGAATGAATACCCTAAGACTTTCCATGCGTAAAAAGGGGTTTCAGTGCTTAGATTATGACTGTGATATTTAACAAATCACCAAATATAATTTTGTGCAAAAGTAAATATACTCTTTTCGCTCAATAACTCCTTCAGCAGCTAAAACTGCCTAGTTGCCCACTATAACCAATGATCAATGTCTGACCTGTTGCTAGATGGATTTCTCCCCACTCTTTTGAAAGCCTCCGCCAGTTCTGTGAGGTTTGAATGATGTCTTGCATGGACATCCTCCTTCAGGTCCAGCTAATGCATGTAGATAGAATTCAGGTCGGGGCTTTGGCTTAGCCATTCCAGGACACAGAGCCTGTTCTTCCGAAGCCATTTTTTAATGGACTTTCTTGAATGCTTGGGTTTGTTGTCTTGTTTGTGCCAAACTTGAGCTTTTGAACTGATGGTCTGACATTCCTGAAATTTTAAATTTCCTTGATATTTCTCAGAATTCAGGATTTCCTCAGTGACAAGATCTTGGTCAAAAACTAATGCAACTCTGGACAAAAAAAAGTTATGACATTGCATAAGCTTATCGAAAGGATGCCAACGTAAATGCCCAAGGCCAAAATAAGAACAACAGCCCCATACAGGGATATTCCCACCAGCAGCCTTGACAGTGGGGATAAGGTTTTTTCTGCGGTGTCCTTTGCCTTTTCCTTTACTCATGTAGTTCAATTTTGAATTAATCTGTGTGGAGAACAGACTTACAGAACTCTTTAGGGCTGTCCAGGTGGTCTCTGGCAAACTTCAGATGGGAGTTCTTTTGACCCTTCCGTAGATGGCATTTCTGCTCATGGTTCTTCTTATTGTTGCACCACTACTCCAGAGGCTGCTTTGTATCTCTGGGTGTTATTTTAGTACTAAAATTAACCTCTGTTATTATTCTCCTTGTGGCCTGGGGTGAAATGTTGGCAGGATATCCACTTCTTCGCAAGGTTGCCACTGTTACCAAGGTTTTGTGGAATGACTTTATAACATTGTTCACCATTTTCCTCATGTCAGATTTTCAGTTTCACTGGTTAGATTGGTTAGCAGATATGTTGAGGCTGAGGTCAATACTTCCACAGTAGAACTGTTGTCATTTTTTTTCTTTTTTTGAACGTTTTGCACAGTTTTATCACCGGCAGTTCCGCATCGAATGGTTTAGAAAAAACCACAGGAATTCTTCTCCCACCTTCTCTTCTTAACATCAACAGCAAGAGGCGACTTTACACATGGTCTTTCAGCAGTGGTACAAGAGGACTCCAGGCAAGAAGGTTGTCCGGCAGTTTGTAAGCCATCAGCTTTGTGCGAACCCAGGAGTGAAGTTCAGATAACATTAGCTGAAGCCTCCAGATACAGATTCCCCTCAGGGACCTTTTAATAATATTGCTTTAAAAGAGATATTACATAATATATATCTGCTGGTAAGCAGGACAACATCTAGTTACAACATTTATTATTTATTAACATATCTGCTTGCAGCAGATGCCTGCCCTACCCTTTTTACTATGCAACACTGTGGGCGCGTATGACCCTCTGATCTGACATGGTTTTACGCTGACCCACAACCTTGCATTATTTCCATCCCAGTGCCCTTTTGTACCTTATATACCTCCACATTCATCCATTTGTATAACTAGGGATCCTTTGCTGAAGAATCTCTGAGAATTGAGAGTACTATTGAACGGCTACATTCTGTCCCAGCCGTGGCAGTTAATCCCACGTTTACCCCCAAATATTGCAGATACAGGTGCCCTACTGTGGCATTGCACACCATTCCATGTAGTGAAGAAGAGCTATCAGTATTTTTACTGAGAAATCATGGTTGAATACCTTGCTCAGGGGTATGTCTGCAGGGTTCTTCCTGGGTCTTGAACCAGCAACATCCAGATTACAAGTCCTTATATTATGGTACTAAAGGTATTTTCACACTGGAAATTTCTTTCCAAGGTGAGTCAACCCTTCTTGTTGCCAGGTTTAAAAGTCTCACCCCTGGGTGAGATTCTTGTGTGGCAGTGTGAAATGAAGAGTTAGATTCACTCCAGGGTTTCTTACATGTAAACCTGGCACACCAACTTTTTAAGTAAACACATCTTTCGATTTTAACTCAGGGCTTTTCTTTTCTCTCCAGACAGTGCTTTGTGCGTGTGGTAACAACACTCATTTGTTTATGTTTCTGTTGTGACAGCCATGCTTTCCTTCATCTTGCACAGATGTGCTTAGAATGGATTCAATTGTATTTGTAAAATAAGCATGTTCACATAAACATCTTTTGATGTCCGATTGCTGTTAAATTCATCATTATTATTATTATTATTATTATTATTATTATTTTGGTCTATTGCTTTAACCCAACCTAGCAATGTCTACCAATATCTATGTTGTGCTTTAAAAGATCCAAGGAGCAATGACTTGACCCAGGCTGAGCTCATACTGTATGACACGATTTTGTCCGATCTCTGGTTAAATTCAGACCCAAAATATCCACGAACAGCATTTTGAAACCGCAGCGGATTATGGTGGGAACATGTGAAACCTCCTTAGGCACGCTGTTCCTTTTTGAAGACACCAGAGGAGATGCGAAGGTGCTAAAAGGGTCCTGCTTTCAGGGTTGCTGTAGATCTGTGACCCAGGGATCTTCCTCCGCCACAAACACACACAGTGTGATCTGGTGGGAGAAATTATCAGAGCCAGACAGTGCGATCGCAGCGCCGTTTATTATCCTGATGTGTTAATTGCAAGGAGGAAGGTCTGTTTGTGGTTTGTTTCTGGTACTCCAGCCTGTCATTATTGCATCAGCGTCTGTCTCGGCCCTGCGATGCGCTGCTGCCACCGGGCCTTTTCTGAGCACTGCCTTTATGGACGGCATCTTTTTTTTCCTACCTTTTATTTTTCCCAGAGATGTTGTCAGCACCCAGTTTAAAAAAAAAAAACACAAACAAAAAAAGCTAAAAAAAAAAAAAAAAGCATTATTAGTTTTGCCTTTCTTTATTCACAAATACGCTATACTGCCGAGACCATCTCTTTAAAAACAAATCACACACGCTTTGTTCTTTCTCTGAACTTTCAGTATATTGGCCCTTTTTTACTCCGAGTCTTTTTTTTTTTTTGCAATGCCAGCCAACTGTTTCCATGGTAACAGGTGCTTAGGGGAGCCTCACATCCCCGTTGATGCTTTGGCTGTGTGTGTACTGTGAACAGATGTGGCAGCCAGATCCTGAAAACAATGCACATTGCACCAAGGCGAGAGGGAGAGAACGGAGAGAGAGGGTGGATCAATCAGTTTAGCGTCTTCCCACAGACCCGCCTGCAGCGCTCATTCAGCTGCCCTGTTGTAACAAGCCTTTGACTGATGCATCTTGCTGTGGTTTTTCCTTCCACGATCCCCTTTTTCTGACCAGGGGTTCCTGAGCCGCCGACTGAAGGGTTCCATCAAGCGCACCAAGAGTCAACCCAAGCTTGACCGCAACAGCAGCTTCAGACACATCCTGCCTGGCTTCAGGAGCGTGGACAATGACGGGTAGGAGTAGCACATGTGTCTGTCACTGTACGTGTATGTGTCTCAGAACAGAGCACCGGTCCCACAGTGCATCAGTGAGCCGCTTATGGCTTCTCATAGTTTGACTTAGTGATAAATGATAGGGTCATTGTTGATATGCTTATGTCTTTAATAAAAACCAGCAGAGCTGCACTTCCGAGCATGCTGTATCTTAATTCAGTTTTTGAGCTGAAAAGGATGCATTTCTAGTTATACTTATGTACAGAGATCCACTTTGGCAGTATAATTCAAGCCAGTTGTGTTAAAATGCTCTCCAGTGGTAAATTTTTGGTGCCATTAAAAGGATATAAACATTTCCATGTGTAAAAATTGTAGTGTTTATACAAATAAGATTAGAGTTATAAAAAAAAAAAAAACAAAAATCAGTTTTGACACGTATAATAAATCTGTTCTCTAAATTTCAAAGTTAGCAAAAATATTTAAATAAAGCATCATAACATGTATGATAATGACATGCTTACAAAGGTTAAGTTTTGCAAAAATGCCTCATTGAATTCCACTTTTGTTTGATATGATTTATTATTTTGGTACAACAGCCTCGTGGTAGTAGTTTTCCTGGGAAACTATACACACTGTAGTCATTGTACCATTTAATACGATTGTACGATTTAGTGCGCCCCAGGCATGCACAATTCATGTAGATGTTGTAAAACTTGGCCCCCCTCGTTTTTGCAATGCATGTCAGTTGGGGCTTATTATTTTCTGTTGACACATCCTTTCAATAGTCAACCTTCACCGTCAAGCTTTCTTTACAGAAAGCTTTGAGGACACCAACATGTCAAAGCTAAGACTTTCCGGAAACCAGCAAAGCATAATCTTTTTTTTTCAGATTCTCTTTGCATAGGGATTAGAAATACTAATTTTGCCGTTGTCTCAGTTTACACTGGACATGTTCTAGCGATCAGATGCTCTTGTCAAAGCCCTGTAAGCAGATTAGGCCCAGTTCTTCCTTTCTTCTTTGCTTTACCGATCCGTATGCCACTGTGCAGGTGCTACAAGCCCCAGCCTTGTCCTCCTGCTCAGTGGAAATGGATGACATTTAATTCAGCCATAAATTATCTTCTGTCTCCGTGTTTGAGATGAAAACATTGCTTGTGTCAAACTCACGTTCCTTTCCTATCTAGTTGCATTTGATAATGGATTGAACACACGGTGTTAGCTGCGTAGTGTGAAGGTGTGCCGGCCAACAAGTTTGTAGAGGCTTTAGTCCGAGAGACTTGAAGCTTGCATGTCACCCTCATCCGCATTCACTTCCACTTTATATTAACTGTTTTTTTTTAATTGGGCACACAGAACAGTTGTCTACCCAAAGGATAATTCTTGACTCAAAGCACACAATATATGGCTTAAATGGTGTAAAATGCAGTGTACACAGCAGAATATAGCAATTCAAGTCAAGTACCTTTTTCAACAATGCAGCGTCATGGCCTCTTTCAGGGACTTGACACAGCAACCTTTTGGTTTCATAGACACATTCATGAAAAATGGCTTGAACCCTAAAGTGACTAAATGTAAATTATAAAGGTAGCTACACCTGTGAATGATAATACGTTGGATGCTAAGAAAGTATCACAATAATCAGACTTATGAGTTTCTGAAGCAACGTAAGACAGATAACCACCTCTGGAATACTGGTACAATCATGGCTTTGTGCTTGAATCTCACCAAAAAGATAGGCAGTTAATAGAGTATTTGCTAAAAATATTGTCCTTAATCCACAAAGTAGTTGCATCCAAGGGGAACAAGACAAGCTTCACTCTGGAGTAATAAGCATGAATCGTGGAGCAGAGCAGCAGATGTGGTTTGATGTGTCATCTTTTACACTCACCTGTATCCAGATGAGATCATTTCTGTAGAAAAGATTGATCTTGGTGGTGAACCTGCACTGGTATGAGCAGCCATCTCACTGGAGTTATTGATCGTGTCGCCTTTTCATAGGATGGCTATGGAATAGGAGATCGATTTACAGAATCAGGTCCATCTTCAATCTTCAAATATTTCACAATACTAAAGCCCTAAAAAATAATGCTAAACAGATTTTAAGAATAGTATTAACACCAAAGATGACCTCATGCAGTTCAAAAACCACCCAAACACCAAATCTAAAAAAAAAAATCACTGGATCTGCAGGAGAAGCTCTGAGTAGATTTTTGACTTCTTTCCATGTGAGGAATGATGTTATGTTAAACTGCTTGTATTTTCTGACATGTATGACAGCATAACAATTGGCAGATAAAACATTAACAACATCACAAATAAGCAAAATATATCCTTCTTTCTCGTTCGTTATTTAATATTTATCGTCTTCGGTGTTTCTGTTTGTCCATGTCTATTTCAATACCATATATATTTTCAGAATCAAAAAACTATCCAAAATTTGTAACTAACGTTTTTTAGCAAATGTGAATCCAAGCTGGAATCGCTGAACTCCATAGTACTGTAGCTTTATGTACCGTTGACCTGTTAGCCTTTTTCTTGATGGATCGGTTGCACATGTTTTCCTCGCTAGACCTTCGCAGAAACTTTGTCGCCAGCTGCCGCGACAGAACTAGCACATCTACAGAAAAGACAAATTGCTTCTACGGCAGCATCAAATTGGGAGCAACCACAGTATTTGCATTTTAAATTTTATCTTTGCTGCTGCAATTGCTGGGGAAAGACAGACTCATTCTTGTTTTTAGTAAGTGCTTAATTTCACTTTTTTAAATCATAAAGCAGACATAAAACTAGCAATTATCTTACAGTGTCGGTATAGCAGTCGGTATAGCAGTATACGGTATAATTTGCACAGATATCCATCCGACCATAGGGTGGATATTCATCATTCACTGCTAAATCCTGGTTCGGGTTGCGTTGGTTGTTATTTTGGAATCACTGGTATGAAGCCAGATCCTAGATAGGATACAGTGGTCAGAGATATTCTCCTTAAATTTAATGTGTCAGAAGTGTGTAAGGGGAAAGCATACGCACCGACAGCAATATGTATTGTTGTAATTGCAGATTTAGAAACACAATATGCTGGAGAGATCAGAAAACCAAGAGGTTGTTGTAGGACCTCCACTGAAAAGTAAGGAAGGGTTAGTAGTCAGATGATGGAGGTGACTGTGAAGGTTACATCACTTCTTCACAAACCATTAGCAGCTAGGAAACAGTACATTAAACACATAACATTAAATATGGAATAACAGATGTAATGCACATATATCCAGCCTGTTATGTTTGCCCTATACTGCGTAGCATAATGATCCAGACAGCATGTGAGACTTAATCTGAATGGAGCATCTCCAAGATTTCCATAATATTACAATTACTCCATCTCTTGTGTTCACATTGTGGTTTACGTTGTTATTCATTGTTAAAATATTTATCCTATGAGCTGTTCAGCGATGCTTGAAAGGTTGTGAAGTCTTTAGAATTTTTTCCATTTCTACATAAATATGGCCTAAAATGTGATCAGATTTTCAAGTCCTGAAACTGGATACGTTTAGCTACATTCTTGTTCATTCATTTACTGAGGAAAATGATCCAGAGTTACAAGTACGTGAAGCTTTGCTTTCCATATCTGGCGTGACCCTCTTGTTTCACAATAACTGCAACTAAACATTTCTGTTAGCTGTCTGTCAGTCCTGCACATTGGCTTTAGTTGATTTAGTTGAACGGCTTTTATTTTGTGAATGAACGAAAATAATTTTTTGCTCTCATTTGTTTAAAGGGATCCTCTTCATCTGGTTTTAGGACCTGTGTGAAAATCTGTTATATACAGTACGTATAGCAGACTGAATATTTTAGGCTGAAATTAGAGCTATATGGAATGAGTTCACGCCTTCTCTATTGAGATCAGCTCAGAACAGGTTTGTTCCTTGTCAAAAATGACAAGAAAAAGAATAAATCTCAGATAAAATGAGGGAGTGCATGACAGCTTGCTTGTATGGACTGATAGACAGGACAGTTAGCATTAAAAGGGTAAATCCCAGTAATGAACTGCTTGCGAATGAGAGGCAAAGTGTTTATTATGTGGTAAACAGAAGACATGAGGGTGGTCGGCCTTTATTAGACAGAGCAGGGGATTGTAGAATAGCGGCTGCTTTGGATGCAACTAAATTGTATCAGGCATCCGGGGCGGCAACACAACAATCAATAATTCTAGCCAAATAAACAGTAGCATTGTTTAATAACTGTTTGTAACAGACATATTGTGAAGTGGTCACAAAGAGTCAACATCAACTTGGTGTACACAACAGAAACAAGAACAACAGCAAGATGTAAAATGACATGGGGCGAAAAAGTAATTATTTCACAACCTCCTTCACTTTTTTATCTGAGGCTCGCAGAAAGAAATACTGGTGCGTTTTCCCACCACCGATGCTTTTATTATGGGGCGCAGGTGCTCTCACGTGGAGTCCCCTGTGAAGCCAGACTTTACACACGACCCCGAGCCTTGGTTTTTTCAGCATATGGGGATTTTGGGAGGATCACAAGAAATAGGCTTTAGAAATAAAAGGGCTTAAAGGTCTGACAGTCGAAGAACACTGCCACAGCTTCCTGCCTCTTCGCTTCGTCTTAGCCGACGAAACATCTTCACCTCCAGCAGATGTGTCAGGCGGATAATGGCGCTCACAGCTCAGCCACCTGTGTCGGCAGACCAGGGCTCGGCTCCCGTGTGAGGTCAGTGGTGGGAGGCATCGTCCTGGGGAAGAAAGCCCACCGTGTGGCCCCTGGCGGTGAGAGAGGCGGCCGAGCCGCATGCCATTTTCATAGCTCATTACACCTGCATTACAATCTGGGCGTCATTGCAGCGCTTCCTGCCTCTTTCATCTCCTCTCAGCTGAACAGGTGCTGCTGGTCGACATTTTTCGTTCAAGGTGGTATTCCCTTATGGGGGAAACCTTTGAGACTGGGACTACATACCAGCGATTGGTGGGGCGGGCTGTCATAAAATAAAATGGACAGCACCAAAGGCCAGATTTTGCCCCGACTTAGACAGCTCACGGAGGCTCATACTTGGATCGCTTGGCTGATGTTGCATCCATCAGCAAGACAGGATAGGATAGTATTTGATACTGCAGAACTCAATGTTTATTCCTTACATTTATTTGAGAGTTGTTCAACTGTTTAACAAACTGAAAAAACCGAGTAGTTAGTCAAACGATTTTGTCAGTCTTTATTTTACAATTCAATAAAGCTTTAATGAAAAGATTTTCAACTAACAAAAAGTGAAATAATAAGTAAAGGCAAAAACTGATATCTCAAATTGCATATCATTGTTTAATATCATCTTCCAGCATAAATGTGCATTCTGCAAATTTAATTTAATGTCTCAGGCTGACCTGTAGACCAGTCAAAAAACAAATTGGTGCACATATCATTCAACATGTTCTTCTGAAACAAATGAAGCATCTATGATGTCCTCTTCAATTTTGCCAGCCTTACATATTTTTCAAGAAAAGGACATGAAATAAACCTTATTTGTCCATTTCATAGCTAATTACTTCTGCACATCTGTTACTTTCTGTTTTTATTTTTATTAATAATTAATATCAAAATCCTACCCTACAAAGGACTGGTGTCCCACCTAGGCTGTACCCGTCCTAGTCTAGCATCCAGTAATTCCAGGATAGGCGCTGCACCGCTATAACCCTGACCAGGATCAGTAGTTACGAATAATTAATAAATGCATGGATTGGTAATATCACATCCTATGTTATTAACTTGCTGTTGAACTTATGTTATTTGCTATGGTTAGAAGGCATTGGTAATGAAGACATATACTGTATATTTAGTATTCCATAGCTAACTAGAGTTGCTTGACACGAGTAACTTAGCAATATAATGTATTAGTAACATAAATTTTTCAACTTGCTGACTAAATGACTTGAACAACTGTGGATGTTGAACAGCACTGGTACATGGCAATGTACAACAGACCCAGAAATGTTCTGGAAAATCAGCAATACTGCAAAATTGCTAGACCAGACTATTCGGTCTATATATTAAAAATATCATATATTTGTGTGTGTGTGTGTGTGTGTGTGGTTCTCTGCAGTAAGGCTGCTTGCAACAGTTGCAAGGCTATTTACAAGTGCGAACTCCACCATGTTGGGTGGACAGGCTGGCAGTCCTCCGTTTCAGCAGGGTCCTGGCACCAGTCTGCTGAGAAAAGCGCTGGTCCAGGCCTTCATCGGTCTGCTGTGTTTAATTAACCCAGGTGGCCTAACCCACTGAGAACCACAGATCTGGGTTCAGTTAACCGTAGATACCTTTGATGGTTTGGAAGTTGGTGTGGCATGAGATTTTTTTTTTGTGATGGCTGGCTATAAAAGTATATAAAAAAAAATACCATTTGTAATATTTACATTTTAAGATATAATCCCTTCAGGATAGAATATCATTTCATATCTCGCTGAATATAATATAGTATAGACAATTTTCATGATAACTTTACAGCAGTTGATTTTCCTGAGGGAATTTGAAAAAAGGCCCAAGTTTCCAGTACTCTTATAAAATTATTGTCTCGTAAAGAAGACAATTAAATGAAACTTATTAAAAATAATGTGTCTATAGATGCACAAATCACAGACCATATTTATAAGGAACAAATGTGCCTGTGTTGATCCCAGCTGACATTCACTGGGTCAGGTGATTAAATTTGGAAGTGGATGGGCCTAGGCAGAGCACTGAACGCAGTGGACTGGGTCTGTTTGGCCAGCGCGTGCCGATGAGTCTGGGGTCAATGGCCTGGGAGCTCCGGGCCAGATGGCCCCACGCAGGAGGTAAAGCACTGCACAGAACATGGTTGGGCAGGTGGAAACTAAGGTGTATAAAACGCATCAAACAAAACAAAATAAAAATTAACAGTTAACTCTCAGTACAACACAAGACTCTCATTCGTCGGCCTAAACCACAAAAGCAAGCATCGAGTGACGCAAGAGCGATCGGATCACAGCACATCAAAGGTCACTTGATGTCTCCTGGGATTTTGTCTCAGGACATTGACTGAAGCACAACTGTCCATTGGTATGAAATATTAATGAGCATTTCTCCAGCTGAATGGCAAATGGATGTCATTCAACAGGAAACCAGGTCCCTTCGTCCACATCCCATGACAAAACACATTCTCACATACACCCAGGTCTTTCTTGTAAGTTTTTTTTTGTGTGTGTGTTTGTTTTCTTCTCCTCCAGTTGCCAGCTATCTTATCTAATCTGATCCAATGGATAACGTGTGTTGAATCATTCATTTCTCTCCTTCATTCGATGCTGTGTCACCCTGGAGGAAAGAATGCTATGTAAAATTTAAAAAAAAAAAAAAAAAAAGGAATTGAATTGAATTGAAGGCATTCATTTCAACACCAGACAGATCACCAGATTCCTTCTGCTCTGCTTCATGGAACCATGTGGTAGACAAGTTGTACTCTATCAATGCATGTTTAGTAAAGCGCCCCCCCCCCCATGTGTGCCACAGAAATGAATATATTGTAATAAGCATCTTCATCAACCAAGCCGCCATTGTTTAAACATTGCCTTTCCATCGAATGATGAACTTCATTAGGCATACATTTCTGTGTTGTAACTGTTTCGTGTTTTAATTGCTGACATATTTCAAATTTGTATTTCCTCATGGCATTTGACAGGAGTCTGGCCTAAAACACTGAAAGTTCCCCTCATTTCTGTATTGTAATGCTAGCAGGAGCAGAATAAAGGCAGGAAGGGCAATGTTTACACTCTAGGAGAAGGCAAGCGCTGGCATTCAAAGCACTGGGGGGGGGGGGGTATCTGTGCAGACGGTAGGGATGGATGGCAGCCTCAAGCCATGATGGCTGCAAACCACTCTGTGCTTATAGAGCAACCATCAGGCCATTAACCTGATTCGAGCACCGGAGATAAATATAGGTGCGTGTCGATCAGTATCTCTCACTTGACTCAAAATGGTTCTTTCACACTGTCAGTGGAAGGCTGTGCACAGCAGGGAAATTTATTCACTTATGTTATAGCTATAATATGAAAATGTAAAATTTCTGATCAGGTCACACAGTTTCATGAACTTAGCCACCAAGTCTGCATACGATGGAAAGACAGTGGTTTAAGTATATTTAGATTTAATTATAGTATGTTAAGTATCTGTGCTTCTTGCTGCGTCCAATTTTCCAGACTCCAATTTTTATTTAAAAGGATTTCAAATATGGCAGATAATTTAAAACCAAGTGAGAAAGAGAGGGAGGGAGTACAATCCAGGTGTGATCCATATTATCTCTCTTCTTGCTGCGAGCGGTGAGGGTGTAATGATGTCTTGACTTTTTGCTGGACGCCCAGTAGCCGATGACACATGCAGCATTTAGCAGGTGACAGCCCGAGTTCCAGCTCCTTACCTTTGCCGTTTATACTTTAATTTAACCACCGTCAGCAGGCTTTAGGGCATTACAAGTGCTATGTGGTTCTCCTACACATTGAAACAAGCCAACAATTATTTTTGTACTGCTGGTCTTTATAATTTGTTTGTAAATATTTAAAAAATGTAATGTATGCAGCATTTTTCCATCTCTCAAATCCAGAAATATGAGCATCATCCATCTTTGAAATACTTTAACATTTCAGTTTGACTGGACCGCATTACAGTGCACTGTTCTGGATGTATGAAGCTGCTCCCTGTTAGCAGCGTAAGGGTCACCACAGTAAATGCAGCCAATTAAAAAGAATCTGCTCATAGCCACCGATTAGGCTATAAGAGGGTCTCTCTTCCTCTGTCTGAGGGGCTGCATCTGCTGCTGTAGGGCAAACGCAATGAGTCAGTGGAGAGATGGGAGCCTGGCTCACCCAGGAGCACTGAACCATCTCCACTTATCGGGAAAGAAATTATCTTCAGACTCCCCATAAAAAAGAGAGAGGGGGAAAAAAAACACTTCCTCAACCTTTATCACCTTGATTTGGAGATTCTCTCACAATGCCGGTTATAGGCTTTTACCGCCATTATTACTGACATTATTCTGAATTCATGGAGTTGAATGTGAATGTGTTGTGGCGGAGTCTTAATTTTATCTTGCTTTTGCATTATAGTTCAGCCTGCGTGCAAGAAGCTTAAACTTACAGGAATTAAGGTCAAGGGTAGGACCTGATTTAAAATCAATTTTTTTCATGTATTATCACAATACAGTGCTGGGAAGAAAAACTACACGTGTTTACTGTAGCTGCATATGGTTATTTAGTCGAACGGGTATTAAAATATAGCGCATTAAGAGAGTCAGAAACTACATGTTTTGGAGTTGCATCTGGATATCTGAGTTTTGGTTTATACTAGCTGATTTACCCAGGATTGCCCGGTGTAGAAAGTGGGACGGTTGAAAGGTA
The DNA here is from genome assembly GCA_018136845.1 of Heterotis niloticus. Taxonomy (NCBI): domain Eukaryota; kingdom Metazoa; phylum Chordata; class Actinopteri; order Osteoglossiformes; family Osteoglossidae; genus Heterotis; species Heterotis niloticus. Next base: position 25,210,642 of record CM030891.1, read on the forward strand.
AAAAGTTAAATATCTTATATCCATTCATAGGAAAAAAGTAATAATAAAGCATATATATCAGTATACTTTATTAGCTTACTAACTTGTGTAGTGCTGCGTGTGTGTGAGATGCGACTATGTGAGCATTTCCAACCCATATTTCAAAGACCGAAGTAGAAATTTTTGAAGATGCTAAGTGGCCCCTTTGGCATTTAATGAACTTGACTATGCAGAAACCTCACTTATGGAGAAATATCTGTGTGCCAAATTTTAAGTCTGTAGCTTGGAAAAACAAAGCTGTGAATAAAGAACGGACAGACAAACAGATGAGCAGTATGGCGGACAAGGAGTGCCATGTGAAAAACAAGAACTAATCCATGAATTGTTAAATTTAAAAAGGAAAACTAAATCGTAGAACAATAGATGAAATGGCACAGTAATAAATAAGACAAAATAATCGGTATCGACAAACTGTAAAGCCACGTATAAATGCAAACATTTATATGCAAATTAAAACTTTCTTTTTGAATGCATTTATAAATTAAATGTCTTTTGAAAAATCAACGTAAAAAGAGAAATTTAAGCACAAATGAAATCGTTCTTCTCCCATCAAGACTTTCCTTTTCATGAAATATATATGCAAATGAAGACTTCTTTTTTGAATCAGCACATTCCTTTGCTCGCTGTTCCTTTGCATTGTTTCTTTGCTCAGGAACTCAGAGTGCCACAGTCAGATTGGCCGGTATCACCTCTATACTGATGAACGAATTACTCCGCTTCTTATGTGGCACTCCTTGTCCTCCATGAAAGAGGTTGGACTTTAAGGATGTAGAGCATTCCGAAGGTGAAGAAATGAACAAAAGTGTGCACAAAAATGTACACAGTTCAAAAACCATTGACCCTGGTTTATGAGATCCATGTGTGAATTCTGTTCCCTTCTGCATGATCTTTCAGTGGATATTTCATACACCTGCACAGTCCAAAATCATCTTTAAGGGCCCCTTAAAAGTGGGATTTGCAGAAGTCCACTGAACACCAGTTTGATGAACAAATTGTAAACAGGAAGACAACTTCTGTGTCTTAATAACATGGGGACATCATTTTTATATTTTCTGTTCATGTACAGACCGTGTATAAAGAAAACTAAAGAGAAATGCAGTGAACGTGGTTAGAAATTTCCCAGTGTTGGAAAGTCAGACCTTGCTTCGTAACTATTAAAGCTCCCACCTCAATAATATTCAGTAATGCAATGACCAGGCTGCGGTTTTACCCCTCCGGGTCAATACTGAGCGGCAGCTATTATAAACCAGCCAAATGCCACCTAGAAATTATGCAGATGTTTAAATGATTGTAGGCTATTTCCAATTTGCTGTGAATTTGCCTATATTGGAAAAGCCTGTCACACAGGGTACAATGAGTTTATGTAAACCACCAGAAAATCTGTTCTGTCCCTGAAAGTATGCCGGCCTACAGGCAACAATGATGGTAACTTATCTATCTCCAGCTGTAAATACCTGAGGACGGTTCGTGCCTCATTTTTAAATGTAATTTTTATGCATTCCTATGCATTTGCTCAGAATGCATTATAATGCCATATTAATCACATGGCTTATATTATGCAAAATTTTGGGTATGCGATAAGTAAAAATATATTTTCTTTTTCCTGCTATACTTGCCTGGTCTCTGAACCTGAGCAGTAGTTTGGTGGAATGAAATGCCTACAAACTTCTGATAAATGTTCTAAATGTGTGAAATAGAGCCATAAATGTCTCTGTTGTTCAGCTCACATCTCTTTAAACTGAGAAGTTTAGAGTCACCACATGTTCAGCTTGCCTGTTCATCATGCACTTTTCTCCTGCAGAAGAGTGCTTATTAAAAATTAAAATATAAAAATACAGTGGATGTTTCCTGTACATATGCTGTTACATGTTGGCATCTTTTGCACAGGATGATTATTTATTTGCCATTTTGATTATTTGTGGAACAGACTTATACACTCCGGTTTTTAGTAGTATGTTTTACTGAAGCTCAAGGGTCCAACAACAATGTCTAAGTAAGGATTTAATCGCCAGCGCTACACACCATATTTTTACGGCTTCTGCGAACACCTCCTTATTAAATATACAGCATATTTCAAACCATTCCAAAAGTGCAAGCTTAGCAGCGTTGTCAGCCAGCAAGATGTTCCTTCTTCAGGCCGTGAACCTTACGTTCTGTTTTGAATGGCTGTGACTCGAGTTAAAACAGGTTGATCTCAGCCACATCCACCAGCAGAACTCACCCAGCCTCTAAGCTGGAGATTAAATTTGCTAAAGACCCAACCTACAGCTAAGGGAACTTAGTGAACTCTTGAGTTCAGTGGCAGTGGTGACCTCATAATCACATTGGGCTCACAAAGCAGGTCCAAATCACAGAGATATGTCTGAGAACATCTTCCCATAGGGAGAAAGCCTTCAATAGATGCATGTGCGGTAGGATGAATACCGAACTGAAATGTCTTATGAAGGCCCTGAAAGTATATTCATTAATTACAGGGTGATACTGTGCTGACTGGATTCATGATCATTGCACATAGGATGTTTTAAAATGAAAACGGTTATGATTCATTTCTCTCATACCAGGAAATCAAACGGCTGCAACTGGGTGCCATTCAGGGTTCAAGAGCTATCAGCTGCATTCCATGTGCAGCTGATTGGCCTTCGTTACTGTGGCAACAGTCTCCGACACTCCATGAAAAGACCCTGTCATTTTTTAAATATAAATTCTCTGTGTGCTCTCTGTGAAGATTAACTTGAGTCGAGACTCACTTGCAAAGGGAAGCGAATCTTCTGATAGAGCCCTGGTGCCTAAGCCCCCCGATTCTCTGTGGAGAGCTTTCTGATTGGCTTCTTAAGAGTCACGTGAGCGAGTGAGGAGGCCGTCCCATTGGATGTTGACAAAGCACTGTGTTGAGCAGCTTGGTTCACGTTCTAGTTTGCCTTTGTTAAGCATCATCAAACAGAACTTACAAGTACTGGTTTTTCTAGGTCAAGTTTGATGGTTGACTGGAAAGCGGAGCGAGAGGATGCTGGCAAAATGTAATATGATGGGCACGGAACGAGTTGGAAAGGCGCTAATTCATGCTGGTGCATCTCAGGCAATGAAGTGCAGTACCTGAAGATAACTGAAATACCCCCACATATGAATTTATTCTGTTCAACCCCCTGGGTTACCTGTAAACACACTTAAAAAGAAATGTGTCTCTCGCAGTGAGAAAGGGAAGTTTGTTCATTTCAGTCCGCAGATCCATCAGAAACTCTAACAGGATTTCAGTTCCATTTGTCACATTTGCTGATCTTAAATGTAAAAGTCACTGAGGATTCTAGGGACAGGGAACAAATTAAATGTTTTATTTTGGTTTTTTTCTGCATCTTTGCATGTTATAATCAGTATACCTTTGTCTCTTCCTTCACAGCATCAGTTTGTAAATCCAATAAACAGATGACATTTTGCGTTATTAAATTCTGTAAACGTCCTCCAGGTGGGCTTATTGTAATTTCCCAGGCTTTCCTGCCTGCCAGGGAGTGAATGCTGCATATCGACTACAGCGTGCGGCATCACAGCTCATGGTGGAATGACTCCACTCCATAATATGTGACCCAGTGCTACACTGGTGCCCATGTGGGAATTACATTTCCTCCTCAGTCAGGCAGACAATACAGACAATCTTAATGCACAAGCCACTCGCTGTATTTGCATTAGGGGGGCTGTAGTCAGAGATGTGCACCAGTGCCTCCCTCACACAGGTTCCAGTCGAGTTTAATATTAAGTTTATTGCCAAACAAATATAAAAACTGATCGAAAGAGCTTTGGTATGATAGAGTGGGTGGAGCTGGCAGTCACCTTTGTCGTTGTAATAAAATGTAAATTTTCATTCTGTGTTGGACTATGGCAAGTTGTTATGTTACTGTATTTCATATATGATGAGAATGTTGTACTGTATATTTAAGAGCGTATCAGACTGCGTTTTGGTAAAACTTACTTAAAACTGTCCAAGTTTTTGAAAAGCCTAGATAAGAATTTCTGTTTGAAAAGTGATCCAGCATTTTGTCTGACTTAATCGTTGGTTAAAGCACATCAAATACGCTTCCTGAAACTCTTGAAAGAAAGTAAGACAGCATGAGTCATACTTTAGTTGTTCACTTCTTATACCAACATTTTGAATCATGGTGGAAGTCTGGAGCTCTTGTACATTGCCACTTTGAGTCTAACTATATTAAAGCCATGATTATGCAATTTCTGTCATAAGAAACTGTTTTGTTAGTGACTGGATGCTGCATGTTTCACATCTTGCTCAGCAGTGCGAGATGTCTCCCGTACATCCAGTGTTGTCTGGATAGTAGGACATCAATAGTCAGTTCATCTATTACCTTGCACTGGACTTTCAATTCAATTCAATTCAATTTTATTTTTATATAGCACTCTTCTCCCTGCAGTCACACAGAGCGGTCAACAGACATGTCAAGGGCAGTATTCATGTACAGTTTGTATCTGGCCACGCAGGAGAGGAAAACAAAAAACTCCTTTCTACTAGAGAATAGGAGAAAAATAAACCTCTGGGGGTCCATGTGCCAGTGGAAGCCCAACCCTCCTGGACAAAGTTAATAGCCAGCTCATAGCAATGTTAATAGGAGTTGTAGGTTTTTGTCATTGTGGTATAAGGGGTATGGTATGGTTCCAGTTCACAGTCAGGCACGGCCACCTATGTCCGCAGCGTCTGATTCCATGTGATCAGGTTAATCAGCTTCCTGCGTGTCCTCTGCATATATTCGGGACCTGTTTCCTATCCGTCCTGGTCTTTTCAGTCCTTTGAAGTAGCAGACACTGTGAGGGGACCTGCAGCACAAATGGCTCAGAAAACAGAGGGGCATTAGGCAAGGTACATACTCAGGGGGCTTGGCAACAGGCATCATGCATGATATGCTAAATCAAAAAAGTAAGTTTTTAACCTAGATTTAAAGAGAGGTAAGGAGGTGGTAGAACGTAATTCATCTGGCAGGCTATTCAAAAGTTTAGGGGCCATGTGGCCAAATGCACGTCCACCTACTGTCACTCTGTTGATCCTCGGAATCGCAAGTAACCTGCTTCCGATGATCGAAAGCTTCGACCCAGAATGTAATTCACAAGTATTCGAAAGACTTTGAACATAGAAGCATCAATACTGTCAAGAAACAACAACAACAACAACAACAACAACAACAATAATAATAATAATAATAATAATAATAATAATATGGCATAGCAGGCAAGATGCTACATAAGGACATATGCAAGAAATATTTAACCTGACTGCTCTACTGAAACATCCAGCTATTTAAATGGGTCAGACTGTGAGTCACTTTGGAAAAAGGAGTCAGCTGATCAATAAAATAACAGAGGTCAAGCCATAGAAACATAAAGCTGTAGATTGAGAGATGCTGTTGGCGAATTACTGCATTTCAGATGGTGTTAAGCTCTAGTTCTGTCTGACAGCTAGTAGAAGCCAGCACCTGCAAGCAAAATATTGTAATAGTTATTTGGTAAGTCTGCTTTTCAACCTATGATTGTCTTTCAGAATGAATGGCAAATGGCAGTTGTTTTTCTGTTGCGTGGAAAAGTATATATTTTGCAGGTAATGATGTGAAGGCATTTCTTATTGCTTCAGTGACATTACACTGTATGTTGCTTGATGCTGAACAATGTTTTCAGGAGGTATGTGGTCTTTTCTTCTGAGGACTATTGAGATGATGTAATAAGATAGAATCGAGTGCAAAGGTGCATCATTTGGTTAAAGGCTGAACCTGTAGAAATATAGATATCTGCAAGTGTCCAAAGTGATAGGAATGACTGAATGAGGGCAACAGGGGTAACTCAGCTGGCAGCACTGTGACCTTATGGTTCCGAGCTTTGGCTGTTCAGACCCAGCCTGGCGTCTGTCTGTCTGAAGCCAGCGTGTTCTCCCTGAATTTCCTTGCATTCTTAAACTACTGTGGTTTTCTCCAGTGATCAAAAAACATGCTTCTCAGATAAACTGTTGACTAAGGACATTACTGGGTCCAGTTTTACTTTACTTTGCATATTCAGAGATGGATTCAGAATCCATTATTGTGGAAGGACGAATGATGCGTGCATGATTGTTAGATCTTGCAATGAAAAGGTTAGGTATGGGTTCAGAAACTGAAGAAACCGAACATCAAGGTGGAAAAAACAGCATCAGCACTGGTAGTGTAGGAACTGGATTTATAATCAAGTTGTTGCACATCTCATACACAGTAAAATGTTTACCTTTGAGGGTAAAATTGTAATTGTTAGGTAATTTCAATAAAATTTTCTGCTTAAGAAATAGTAATAAAATAAATCACAGCTGAGAACCTCCAGCTTTTGAATCGATCTCTAAGACAGGTATTTTAAACCTCCTTGTAAAGAGTAAAGGCTTAAATGTTGGAGGTGCAGAAGGGTCAGGTCTTGCAACTGGATAAAAAAGATCGACAGAGGAGACAAAGTTTAAAGAAAAATTGTTGCAGAACATTTTCCCACTGCCCTGAAACCGGTTCACATTGTGGCAGATTTCTTCACTCCAGCTAACACAGGCACATTGTCATTCCTCCAAACATCAGTCATGGCACATTGTTGTTCCAGTGTTGTTTGTAGAACATACATTCTGTGATGTGGCTGCATCTGTTATAACGTATAAAATGCCAAATATATGAATCCCGAGCATGATGCATTGTTGGAAATTGGCTTGTAAGGTGAAATCTTGTAACAACAAAACTCATCAAAATGTAGGTAGAGAATAACATTTACTGTATATTAATAATACACAGCAGTGTAATAATAATAATAATAATAATCATATTGATGCACTTGAAACATTGAGAGGAGATCACAAGATCAAACACGATCCCAGAAATCACAAAGCACCACTGGAAATGAAGGTCCAGAGATAGTAACTGTGGGCCAGAAATGGTAGCAGCACCACCGGCAAACTAGCTGTGGTTGTTGTGTCCTTGTATGTTGCTCACAATAAATTATTGAAGGGGCTCAGAGAGTGGAGGCACGCAAACAACCTTTACTTAACGCCCTAGATTGCCCTTGCTCTTCTATTCGTGCTGCTCTCTTACTTACTTACTCACTCACAAATATACTGTACATACATGCACCCAGTCAGGACAAAATTATGCTCGCAGGCATCGAACCCAACGCACTCAACTCATTTATCACAGAGGAACGTTCATTTGCACCCTACAGTGCCTTCTTACCCAAACCTTGAAAATACCCCTGTGCTAAACTCTCGTTTCTCGCAAACACGAAAAATCAGCCTCATAGTTGATCGCAGGGGTCGAATAATTTTGCTCGCATACACAAAAACCACTTAAGGTAAAGACCTGTATCTTGGGGGATACCTGTATCCAATGTATGTATGTAACTTTCAGGTGATATTAAATATGTAGTGGGTTAGAATATGGGCTTCAGCAATGGAAACAGCTCATAGATGAATTAGATCGGTGACTATGTAGCTTCATTATCCAAAAAAACCGAGTGATCCGAAATTCCATCCAGCTGTTTGGAATGTAACACCTGTGTGAAAGTCAGTCGCAGCACCAATGAGCCCAAATATGCAAACACTTGCCAGATGGGATCTGAGTGCAAGGATTTTATTTTACTTCCTAATTATCAGGCAGACTGAAGCACTGTGGGCTCCCAGCAGAATTATAATGAACAACTTTATCACAATGGCTTGGCCTTACGGATTTCAGACTCTGGATAAAATGTGAAAGAACACCTCTTCGCTTTCAGAATGTGGTAAATTTCGGCGAGACATCTTGTCTAATGAGGGGAGCGAAATACTTGCTGCGGGCTGGTCCTGAAGGTGTTTTCGTGAGCCGCGCTGACCTCAGGGTGCCGGCAGAGAAATCCTGTTGGAAAGGCAGTCGTGTAGCTGGAGGAACTGGTGACCCCTTTGAATCATACTGAGACTGAAAATAATTTAATATTTTATTTTAAAGAAAAGTCTTGAAATAAAACTTAGAGCGATACCTCCGGACTGTCTGGATTACCTGGAATTTCTCTTTGCCGAAGGATAACACACTTAGGCTATTTCAGATGTAGGTTAACTATCCATGGATAATAAAGGCAAGGATCACATGTAAACCGATTCCATCTTGAAAGTTCTGGATAAATGAGTTATGATTTCTAGAAACAAACCCTTCCGTGGACCTGCTGTTCATTCAGCAATGTATGTAATTGCAGGTTGTTGTCGCTGATGTGCAGCATGGCCTTTATCGTGCATTACATTACGAACGCGCTGGAAGGCGGAAGGTGGGTCTTGCAGAGAACATTAATTCTGCATCTATTTCTACTGTTTGTTAGTCATTGCGGACCCTTTCAGACATTGCCGGAACTACTGTTGTCGAACTTCTCTCCCTATATGCATGTCCTCTGTGTTCATTTTCCATTCATACATGTGACATTATGGCCATATTTCTTCCCTGTTATCAAGGAAATTCCCCACTTATTAAGCTGAAATCCCACCGCGTTCTTACATTTGGACTTTTCGAGCACAATAACCTCTCCCTACCGAAAAGGGAACGATGGTTGTACAAATTACAATGCATAAATGATGAAACGTACAACATTTATAAAAGTGTTCTATTTATTAAGAGGATGAAAACACTGCGCATCTGTTTGCTGTGTCTGGAATGTTCTAGTAATGCAGAAATAGCATTGAATATCAATGAAACAAAATAAAGGACTAATTGGACCAACTCAGATAAATAAACTGATCTGGGAAAAAAGCAGCTCACGCACCAACTATATGCAGCTTTAGTTCGACTCCCCAGTTCCTAAATAGATCGGCATGTATTTTAGTTGAGACCCCAGTCTGGCCAACTGGGGCTGATCTGAGAAGAGATCTTCACTGCTTTACTGCTGTGGAAATGACAGTAGTTCTAAAATCCTCAGTAGTGATGCCCTTAACTCTGTTGGTACATGTTGTGTCCCCATTCCATCTCTTTTTTTTTCTACAACTTCCTTTGTATAGGCATTTACATTGCAGTTATAAAAAAAAGTTCAATATTAACTTACATGATAAATGTAACCGCATTACAATTAAAAATATAATTGCCTCCCATCTATATTTATACGCCTTCCTTACATGTACGGCCTCCATGCAAGTGAAGGTGCTACAAACATAGCCAACATAGCGGAGGCCACCATCAGCGGATTCTGTCGCACACCTGCCAGAGCCAGGAGTGGAGATTATACAGTATGTGTGTGTAGATCACAGCAATGTCACCACACTCTTTCAATTTCAAGTTTACTATTTATTTCAAAACTCCTGCACACAAAACCAGATATGGGTTGTATTTGTATTCGAACCCAAGCTAGAATGTGTTTAGTTTTTCCAGGTTTTAAAGCAAAATGATTAGTCAGCGTCCATTTTAGACTGGACAGTTGTGTTAAAGCTGCCCAGCAGCTAAAATAATTCACAGATGCCAGCTGAACCTCATTCTGTTGTCTCTCCCATATGGAACCTGGAGAACGTTGTCATAGAAACAATATTATCGAAAACATGTTCTAAACGCTTTATTGTTTAATATATCTTATTTGATAAAAGAGAAACCAATACAGCGGAATCTATTTTTACGGCTGTGTTATCTCACTTTTGCTTTCAGTGTGTAATATTCAGCAAAGCACCTGTCGAATGCCTTTTTCTGGGTAGCTTTTGTTGAGCTCTGTCTCCATTGCCCTTGCTGGAGGACCGGGCGGGTTGTTGGGTTAATCCCATGGTGAAATGCTGGCATGGCAGTAAGAAGCACACTGAGCCTCTTTCACCCCCCGCCTTTGTTTGCTACTTTACTGCTGCTCGGGCAGTCTGTCTAAGAATTAAGTATCACTTTATTTTTATGCATTCTATTTTAAAATGAATTTTAACTCAATTTTATCTTATTGTGATATTAAATTACTGGCAATGACCGTAGCGGTATTACATTATTTAATGGGACCTCTTGCAAAAAATGTTGACCTATTTGTATGGTCCGTTTTCAGACTTTTTTTAGTATAAATGCTCAAAAGATGCAATGCATGATTTGAACAGATGTAAAGATTTACTGCACCTGAACATAACCAGAACTAGAGAAGCCAAATTGATTTTTTAATCTGATATAATTATTTCTTTACATGCTTATGGTTTTTAGCTTGTTTTTTTTGGTCAAGGTACATTGAGACATTAGCTCATAGGAGGGGGTAAAGTGAGCTGAGATTTACCAAATTCACTTTTATAATTAGACTGATACTGCAAAACAGAACTATTATTATGCTGTTTGGCTGTTTCGTAAATTTAAAACACTTAGCAATTTGTACATGTACATACTGTACAGAAACAACTGGCATCTAATACTTTTGTCAAGAATGCCAAAACTGCCCCTCTCCAATAATGCACCTTAATGTGTTTATCAACCATGTGATACCCTGTATGAAATAATACTGCACTCGGCTGACTTTTCATCATGTGGTGAAAACGTTGTTGAGTTCTGCCTGTTGTAAACCACATGCAGTATGTGTGGTCACTTCTTATACAGATTATAATAGAACTTTCCAGGCCCATAAATAATGATAGCAGCTACTGTAGATCTTTAATATGACTTCTGCCGCCTTGCTGACCCTCCACACACACGCACGTGCACTATGTCTTCTTCTTCCCGCATAACCTTTAATGTGTTTAAAGAACTAGTATAACTGCAGTGCTGCAGATGAAAACATTATCATAAAATATAAAATAGAATTGTAAAATACATTTGTTAGGCATGGCTGGTTGGTGAACAGTCTTTTGCAGATGGGAAATGAATAAATGAAAATAGAAATGCAAGAAACTAACAGTGCAATGACTCAACTTTGTGAAACTGGTGAACAAGTGAAGGTAGCAGATACTGTAGCGGTTAAGGAGTTTTGTCAAACATCTAGCAGGTCCATTTTCTACGTAGCACGCTAACGTTGAACCTATGAGTGTGGTTGTGTAATATTTTAACTTAAGTAAAAGTGTGAGAATATTCTGAGCACTGATCCGAGAGACTGTCGACTGTCTTATGTCAGATGTGTCCAAGAAATGACATTGACAGTTATTGGCATTGTCCCAACCCCATGGGCAGCAAACCTGACTTAAGTTACCTCTTCGGGGTCTCTGGTTGTTTCCAGAAGCACCTGCAATGTACCCACTGGTGGCGCTGGGAGGTGTGCTTCTCCCCTCCCCGTTGAACTGCTCAGCTTCATGCGACCTGCAGTTGGCCAGGCAGCTGCCTCATCCAAGGAATGTACGCCTGCATGCAGGCATCTGGGCATGTGTGGAGGGGTCATTGAGGACAGCCAAATCTGAAACTGAACTGGAAGCAGCTGAACTGTGGGTGAGAAACTGGGACAAAGCAGTCATGAATAAAAGAAAGGGGTTAAAAGACGTGTACGCCATATAAGTCAGTGTGGAGCACTTGCTGGGCAAACGAATAATGCCAGTGACAACAGTGACAAAGCGGCCACATTTCCTGATCAAAATCCGCAGCCGTCAGTGACGTAATGCTCTCTTCACTGTAACATCTGCTTGTCTCCATCAGTAGGACCCTCCACCAGGTCATGTTTCCTTTCTATTTGTGGTAAGATATTAAGCTAGAGGAGAAATGAAAGTAGCTGTTTGCTAACTAAGTGGATGGCAGCTCTTTATCAGCTCCACTGGAGAATCAGACGCATTTGTCCTGTCCTCGCTAACAGTGATGGTTTTGGTTTGTTCGCTTTGGTTCCTCTGTAGAAATAATAACATAATGAGGCCAGAATTAAGCGCTTATCGGGTTTGGCCATACTGCAAAAAAGACATGCATGGACTTTCTTTTACATTATTTTAGAGCACGGTTGCATTAAATGTTATTATTTTTCACTTACACTGTATTAAACAAGAGAAAATATGTTTTGCAGGACATTTCATGCATCTCATTTGTAAAACAGGACAAAGTCATTTGATACACAGGCAGCACACTTTTTCCTCTTATATTCCTTATCAAAATTATTGCAGCCAAGAGCTGTTTATTGTAATGAAACATGCAACTCTCCAAAGCATCTTAAAATCATCTAAGCAGAGCTAAGTGCCTTGGTTCAGCTCTGGAGAAAATCGTTTGTATTTTGTATGCAGTCTGTGTTGCTGTCTAAGAGCCGAGGTGTAAGGTCTTAGCACAGATGACTGGCTGTAGAGAAACACAGTGTGCTGATGTTTCTCAAACATCTTTACCAATTTGCCCAGGAGGAGGGCGTGTAAAAATCCCTGAGAAAAAACCTTTATGCTCTGGAATGTGAATCATATTAAACCTTCACAAAGAGCAGTTCAGGAAGGCTGAAAAGATGCTCTTTTTCCATCGCCATGGTGACCCCCTGGACGATGACCACCGTTATCCAATTAGAGCTCAGTTTGATAAGCTGTGGCCTCTGATTGGGTAATTAGCAGCGAATAGCTTCTTCGGGCTGCGATGCTATATCTGCAGTGGTGGAATTATTGTCAGTCCTCACGTCACAAAAATATGGCTAAATACATATATTTGCAGCATACATAGACATGCATTCTGTACAAAAATCTGTGCATTTAGAAATATTCCCTTTCTGGGCCCAAAAGCTGGCATTATTTTTCTTTGAGATATTGTCTTTGGTCTCTTGTACTGTTGTACTCTTAGTAAACTGGATTTGTAAATATTATTGAACTGCATGCTTTGTAGCTTGAAAGGCAAGTAATAGTACGATTTGCAAATCAAAATGTGGCCAAGTGTTTTTTATTCTGAGTGAAAGAGACAGTGGGGTCCATCAGACAGGATGTTGGGTTGGGTGGCATTTATTTGCCTGTGCCACTTTCGTTGTGATAAAGTACCAAATATTTGAAGCACATCAACATCCATTAATCTATCCATCTGTCCATCCGTCCATCCATCCATCCATCTGTTGTTAACCACTTAATCCCGAACACAGTCCCAGCAGTCCTGAGCACATCCGGGAGTCCTTGGGGGCTAGGCTATGAAGCTACCCCCCTGGATGGGACACGAGGCCAATGCAGTCGAGGCACACCAGAGGGCATAAAATGGCTCTCTGTTCTCCTTAATGTGAAATAATTTGTCATATTTAGTCATTCTGAGTGCTTTTCACTGTGAACGCCTGTGGAGGAGAACAGAGCAGGGTTTCCACAGGGAGCCTCTAAATGTAAAGCATAAAACCAAGGACTGATGGGAAGTTCCAGGTAGCGTGCGGGTGAGGGTGTGAAAAAAGCAAAGGCGCTCCCTGGGTATGTCATGACCTACTTTCTATTAAACACTTTAAAAATACAAATGCACCACTTAAAAATATGAGAGTAAGTGCCCCGCTTTCCTGCGTTCTGTATTCTTTACTTAAAGTTTTATCTTTGGCACCTGTGTTATTGGGTCCACCTTCATTTATTTACCCGTTTGCGCTTTATTATAACACACTTGTCATTTCCCCCTCGGCAGAAATGACCAAATTTTCACAATTTTAATGCCGGCTAGCATCAAACAAGACACGTTTCTGCCAACGTTGCTCCATTTCAGCCTCCGTAATAGCACATTTTCTTTGCCTTTTTGCCATTTCATTTTATTAAAATATAACATGAAAGTAGAGAGCGAAATTGGCTATTTGCCTTTCTCATATTGCTGCTGGGCGGATTTTAGGGATGGATAATCGCCGAATTTAAATTCCGTTCGCTGAAACTACCGCATCTTTACAATGTTAACCTGTTCTTTTTTTTTTTTTTAATAATTATTATTATGGCGTGAGTTTATGGAAAAGATCATTATTTAATAAAAATTAATGAAGACCCTGAGCGAGCCAGCTTTAAGACGAGAGTCGGCGTAAGTTTGCCGTAACAGTCTGGGATGCTGTGCGTGGCTGTGCGCCTTGTTTCCCTGTTTGCTTTGCATTCTGTGTGTTAAGGATAATTATCATTGTAATGCGCTGTTAGCGATTCCCTTGGCGACGCAGCGTGCGCGCCACTGCCGGCACGAGTCAGCACAATTGCCAAACAAGTAACTCTTCTGGGGTCTCATCGCTGGCGAACAGCAGCGGCGCAAAAACACCCTCCGAAGTCAGGACCTCGTGTTGAATTAGACTGATAAAATCCCAGCTTGTTTCTCCTGTTAAATTTTTAATACTCTTTTCTTCTCCTTTTCAACTGTTGGTTGCAACTTTTATTTATTTATTTATTTATTTATTTATTTATTGCAGTACTGATTTTTTTTTTTTTTTTTTGCGCTATCATTGCCAAGCAGCGGGCAATTTTGTTTCGCGCAGATGATGGATCTGATGAGCTCCTTTGTTTTGTCTCCTCTTCTGCACTTTGACTTGGCATCTTCGTCTTTGTGGCCAGCATCATTATTGCTGTTACCTCAGAGTCTCCCCACAAAAATGGCGAAATAAGTGGTGTGTGATTAATACCTAGGGCATCTGTCTGAAGTCAGCGTTCGGCGTCTCTGGTGGCGCTGCCTGCTGGAATAATGCCATAAACTACAGCCTGAAAGCTTTACGTCTCCTGTCACGGTGCGAATTTATTTAAAGGTGTGAGCAGATTTGTGCGCAGGGGCCCTGTGGTGGTTGTGTGGGAGTTGGCAGGATTGGGGCTGTAAAGAGAACGATGAGGATCTCTCCTTAAATTATCTCCTCCCCTCCCACCCCCCTTCCCTAAAAGTTACATATGTCACTCTATAAGAGACCCTTCTAGAACTGTTTAGCCACCACCTGACTACCAACCAAAGGTGCTCTGAAGGAACTGGGTGAGCAGAAGAGGATGAATCCGAGCACCGTGCTCCTCATTTCCATGCCATCACTCATGCGTGGCTCACGCTAGCTTCTGGGCCGCCAGCACAGAAAGAGAGCACAGGCTGCTGGGAAACGGTGCCCCACTTGAGCGAAGAGAGGATGTAGGGCAGTTCACTGCTGTTGGGGGGAGAAAAGGTGAAAAAAGGAAAGCGTGGGCAGCGGGGAGCACGAGGGAAGAGGGGTGGAGGAGCCTTGCAAGCGGCAGAGGAGCTGGGCAAACAGGGAGCACGACATGGAGTCGTGAGGAGCCAAGTTCCATGCTCTGCGTTCTCCCATCTCTCACCGGCACAGTCCGCCTGTGCCCAGACCGTTCTTGGGAATCCAGACAATGCTTGGTAAGCATCCTGCTTCTGATCATTGTGTAGAGCAGCATGTGTGTGCAGGTGTGAGCGAGTGAAACGGATGGGTTCCGATGCAGGGGGAAGCTCTTGTATTCCCCCGTTGTGAACGCCACAAGGATGGGGGAAGCTACTGTGTAATTGCCTTATTTTAGATGCCTTTCTCCAGCCCGGGCTGCTTTGAGAGATGTAAGACAATAGTCCTTGTCGAGTCATAACAGATAAGATGTCTTTTAAGAAGAGAAAGGTAATTGCACCGTCCAGCTCCATGCACACTGCTGCGTTCTCAGCCCATGGTGGTGGTTGGGGGGGGGGGGGGCGTGCAGCCGAAATCATCTGACTCCTTATTTTTGGGGTCATCTGCAAATGTTGCCGGGTTTTTTCTCCCCGAACCATTCAGCATGTAAGAGGTCGTGGAATTAAGAGCTGAAAGGGATTCGCTGTCTTTCTTACTGAAGGCAGAAGTAATGCTCATCCTAATTTTGTTTTCATGTAACTGCGGGCCCACGTTCGTTTCCTCCTCGCTTTTTGACATGCAAATTCTTTGGAGAGCTCTCTTTTGCTTTGATGCTGTTGTTTTCCCTCATAGACTGGTGTACTATTTTAATCCGCAAACCTGGAGTGGTGAAACTGTGGGGGGAAAAGTACTAACTAGCCATCCACGACCACTCTGTTTGTTTATGCATGCACTGTTTATTTGAATTTTGACACGATGGAATAGATCTTGTGATTCCAGTTATTGGTGCTTATACAGCCCCAAGCTGTGCACACATATCCATATGCACTCTTTTATATATTGAGTATATTATGAGACTATGTCTAAAGGCAGAACATATGGATCTGTTGAGGGATTTGCAAGTCTTACGAGGTGTTATTTCACTTTTTGGTAAATCGGGGCTGTGCATTTTATGGAGAGAACAGCTGTTACCACTGGCTGGTCACTGTAAGGGCCTGACCCCTAACCCCACTGCTGATCAGGTCAACCGTCAACTTTCTTCCCAAGAACTGAACCCATACTTGGACACACTTCTATATAATCATGTGGGGAAGGTGAGGACATGCATTTGAGGTTTTCAGCATTATGATACACTGTATGGCCAAAAGTATGTGGACCCCCTTCTAATGACTGAGCTGAGCTGTTTCAGCCGCACCCAAACAGCATACAATTTCATTCTAGACAACTGTGTGCTTCCAGCTTTGTGGCCACAGTTTAGGGAAGCTCCTTTCCTGCTCTAACATTACTGAGCCTCCATGCACAAAGTGAACGCCATAAACACGTTTTGCCCAGGTTGGTGTTGGAGAACTTGAGTGGCTGCGCAGAGCCCTGACCTTAACCCCACCGAACATCTTTGGGACGAACCGGAACATCAACTGCGAGCCAGGCCTTCTCGCCCGACCTCACTGATGCTGTTGTGGCTGAATGAGCCACAAATTCCCACAGCTCTGACTTCCAAAATTTGGTGGGAGGCCTTCCCAGAAGGAGGAGGCTGTTATAGCAGCAAAGGGGGAAACAACTCCATGTTAATGCCCATGGGTTTGGAATGGGATGTTCAAGCACATATGGGTGTGATGCTCAGGTGTCCACTTACTAAGGAGAGCATAGTATGTCAGGGTTTTATACACTAAGTATGAATACCTGAGCTGTGAGTTTGTTTGCACGCCTTAGAAACATTGATTTGCAAAGAACACATAAAAAAATGTTTAGATTGCTAATTGTGTCTTAGGAGATTTACAAGCAATTGTTTACAATATGCCATGGTAATGAAGTATATTTATGCAATATTTCTGTCATATCAGGAGAAAGCAATTCTTATTGTGTGATAGCATGCAAGAAATGTGGCTTTATAATCACTGGTCCTGCAGAACACAAATGTCACAACGGCCCCGGGGCTGAAGCATCTCATCTTTACAGAAAGACTTCCGTTACAGTGGGCCTTAAGAAAAGATGGGTAAAAATAAGAATACAGACAGATGGATCAATAGTATCTTCCATGAGGGTATCATCTGCTTTTCTGTTCTATGGAGGTAAAATGTGGGTCAGTTTCCATTTTTCCTACACTTGTTGTTTGGTCCTCAGAGTCCTGTTGACCTACTGGAGAACTCATGCTTGGTGAGATGTCACCATGACCGTGCTCATTAATTTTAGAAGATGACGATGGTCCTATTTGTTCAGTTGATAAATTCATAGTGAGTGTAATGCCTGACAAAATAAAAACAGCCGTCCCAGTGTATTTCTGAACTATTTTAATAGATTCTGAACTGACACGATGGATATTGCAGTGCTTTTTTGGCTAGTGACTCTAATTTGATGTGACTGGTTTTGTCTTTCATGGGTCGGGTTTTGCTGGGACAAGCTTGAAGTAGCATGCACAGTCTTCTCCAAAATTACCGGATGAGCAAAAAGTCATGTTAACTAGAATAAAAAGTATGGACAAAATAGACAGAAACATGGTTACAAAGAAGTAAATAAATACATAAATAGAGTAGGAGCTGAAGCTGAATTTGCATTCACACCACAGAAATGACATCATTGACACACGTGGTGCGAAGACACCACAAAGTTCCATTACTTCTGTCTTCTGTTTTCAGAAATGGTGTGTGTGTGTGTGTGTGTGTGTGAGTGTGTATGAGAGAGAGAGAAGAGAGACCATCCTGCAATGGACTGGTGTCACGTTCAAGCTGTACCCCTCCTTGCCCTGCAACAAGTGATTCCGGTGACTCCGCACTGCCGCAACCCTGACCGGGACAAAGGGTTAATGGAAATGATGAAAACGGATGGATAGATGGATAAAAAACTGATAATGTGGGACATTCTGAATATTCTGTTCCAGGAAAATGGAAAAAATATCACTTTGTATTTTAAAAGTTACATGATGTTCAGTACAGTTTAATACAACTTACAATACTGACTATTAAAGTATAAATAGCAGAGTCAGTACTACAAACAACAAAGGTTGGAGGGATACGGAACTGTACAGAAGATCAACTCCTCCATGGCTATGTTGGGGGTAGCAGCTGTGTAATACCTGCATATGGAGCTCTACAGCCCACAGTGCCTGTTCACCACAGTAATACAGTACATTCTGTTGCTCCAAATGGGTGCAGCACCATGCAATCTGAAATTATCTAAAGTCAGTTTAATATAAAAGAAAGTGACATAATCCTGTAATTTAGCCTGAAATATGGAAGGTAAGAGTGTTGATGCCTCTGATAGCAATATATTCACTATTGGTTTCATATCAATTTTCTGAGAAATACAGTGCCCGGCCAAAAAAAATATTTTGTTGGACCGCCTTTAGCTTTGAGTACTGCACGCATTCGGCGTGGCATCACTGATAAACTTATGCAATGTCACAACATTTATTTCCGTCCAGAGTTGTGTTAATTTTTCGCCAAGATCTTGTATTGATGATGGGAGAGTCAGACCATA
This sequence comes from Heterotis niloticus, assembly GCA_018136845.1. Lineage (NCBI taxonomy): Eukaryota > Metazoa > Chordata > Actinopteri > Osteoglossiformes > Osteoglossidae > Heterotis > Heterotis niloticus. Next base: position 25,229,254 of record CM030891.1, read on the forward strand.
AAGTCTGCGTAAAGTCTTCTCCAGCACATCCCAAAGATTCTCAGTGGGGTTAAGGTCTGGACTCTGGTGGCCAATCCATGTGTGAAAATGATGTCTCTCTCATGCTCCCTGAAGCACTCTTTCACAATTTGAGCCCCATGAATCCTGGCAATGTCATCTTGGAATATGAAGAAAAAATGCATTGATGGAAAAACCTGCTCATTCAGTATATTCAGGAGGTCAGCTCACCTCATGTTTTGGGCACATAACGTTGCTGAACCTAGACCTGACCAACTGAAGCAACGCCACATCATAACACTAAGTTAAATCCAGGTGATTGCTGTTTTTTTGGCCGGGCAGTGTATCTGTCTTACTTGTCTATTATTTCATAGCTGTAGATATTGCACAACAATTCAGCCCAATTTCAGCATGGTTATATCTGTTATGAAAGAAGGTGAAGGGACATTAAAATTGGCAAACTTGATGCGGAAAGGAGTGAAAACAAAGAGGTGCAGAGTCAAGTAAATTCAACTGCCTTTACTCTCATTTTTGGTTTAATTACACTTTGCTGTATTTTACATCTTTGGTTTGCGCATAAGAAGGTTTTCGTGGTTTTGTGACACAGATGGAAGTCAAACTGGTCATTGTTCTTGGGGCACAGCAGCGCCTCACTAATGTGGCACTTCTGAAGAAACAGAGGTTGAGAATATGGTACACAGATGGCACTACAGGATGCCTTGGTGACTAAAAGTCATGGAGATATGATGGACCTCTTGTCCACATCAAAATGAGACGTTGGAGAATTTGTTGAGATACAAAGCTAAGATATGGTGAAGTGAAGACATCACAAACAAGACTGCACTTGACCGTCAACACATCTCACATACTGAGGTGTGCGAGTACTTCTTACTGGTACTCGTGTGTCTCGAAAAGGAACCACACTATGAACAAAAAACGCTGTGCCAAACGACAAGTGACCGAGAAAATATGTGTCAGACCTTTTTCTTGAAGGGACATTTTAAGGGTACAATAGCAGGACCACAGTTTGGGGCTTAAACTATTTGTTGCATGCCTACCATTAATATTCATGCTGTTCAGGTAATGCTGATTTTTGTGTATTTTGGCTATGTTTAGTTGAGCGGGGAGATGAAAGGTTCAGCAATTACCCAGTCCTTGCAGTCACAGCGCAAAAATGGATTGAGAAGAATATTTGGTGATATTTCTCTCCATCAGTCCTTCCTCTCCTCATTCCTCATTCCCTCATTGTCAGATGTGCTGTTGGTACACTTGATTTCCCAGGTGGTGCCCGTCGTGAACCGTGAAATTGGCTGTCAGAAATCTCGAGCTTTTCGTCTGGTGATATACACGCGTGATACTTAAGTAAACTTCTCCGTGGAGAAGTAAACATTGATGTCTTCCTAATTGCTTACCTTTATCATTTCGTAAATCCAATTTCTGCATTTCCGAACAGTAAATGAAAGCTACGTACGGCGTCTGCCAATAAATATTCTTATTAAGCTGCATGGCCGATGCTTATAAAGCGGCTTATAATTTACCTGTTTGTACTGAGAGTTGGATTGCTCGAGCAGTTCAGGTTTCACAAGTTGCCCATGGGTGCATGAACAGGGCCCCTCCTATAATTTAGCAACCTCCACATCACGCAGCCATGTTCTTAACCACATTTCTAAATCTACTGTATACTTACTCTGTATTAAGCATTTCAGTTAAAATACCACTATGCTGCATTTTCCCAAACTCCTGAACTTTGCTTCTAACCTCAGCAATTTTACAGCCAGAGCACTTGTTTGAGCTATTATTCTCTTTTTTTAAATGCGTGAAAGAATTTGACAGAAATGCCACAGTAACTGTTGTCTTGGCTCGAGGCTATCATGTATGTCATTCACAGAAAAAGCTCAAACAGTATTCTCCAGACAAATGTGGGCTCTTCGCTGCACTAAAGCTGTATTTGCTCTTGTAAAATGACTTTCCCAAGCAACCTCAACTTAACACAGCGTTGCAACACTGAAATCTTCTGCTCTGGAATGGCCGGTGTGTGCAAATCTAAACTAAAGGTAACCGAGACTCGGTACACAAGGAAGTGAAAAGACATTTATGTGAGGACTTCATCTTGACATTGCGGTTATTGTTTAACCAGTGGGCCATAAATACTCAGCCCTTAGCTGTTTGTCTATGATAAAAATGGCTTCATATGCAGCAGGGTAAATATACGGTACTTTGACAGATAATAAACCAAGTCAGTCATTGCTAAAAAAGGTTTCTTGTGCAAAAGTTCAGCGGTAGCTTCTGCCATAAACGTTGTTTGTATTACAGTCTTTTTATTGGTGCTTAGCAGATTCCAGTGCTGGCTCTGGTGACTTCCACATATGTTGTTATATCTGAAACGCAGCAGCGGTATAAACACACCTAGATTGAATCTGCAGTCGTGCCATCTGTGAACCTGCCGACAAATTCAGCAGCAAGAAATGAGACTGCTGTTTCGAAGTGTGACAGAATATTAACATCTCAGTGCGGCACAGCTCAGATATGATGAGAGATAATGTTTATCGGGGAAATGCAGAGGTCCAGCCCCAAAGAGTTCAGTGACCTTAGAGGAAGTTTTTTCTTATTTTAGTTTTGCATATATGGTTTAGTTGTTTTTGGCCATGATTATTTCTTCATCCGTGGTAAACGTGTAAAGACTACGTATGTCAAACAGGTTTTTGGAACTGCAGGTCATGATCCTGGTCAGATGAAATCGCCATACAGTGTGGACACTCTTTGTACCTGTTCATTTGTACAGATGCAGAAGTTCTTCTGTACTCTATAATGAGGCCATAAACTCACATGACCTAGCAAGTACGAATTTTTCCATTTGCCCAATGGGCCTACTTTTCTAAAAGTACTTTTTAATCCATTCCTAACTCTCTCAACACCTAACATTTTTTGCAAAAAATTTAAATAATCTTTTTTGAAGACTGTGAATCGGCACCTTAGATTTTCTTAAGATCCGAGATGTCATCTCTTGCTCTCCTTTTCTGCAGGGATCTCATTTTTTTTTATCCCACAATATGCCAGCTCTCTTGTTGTGCCCCGAGCCCCTGACCCCCATGGGTCCTGAGGGAGATGAGCTTCCCGAGGCCTGAGGGAGTGTGGGAAAGCAGCGTAGGCGGGACAACACAGAGGACATGGGGACAACTAACTGGACCAATGAGATGTCACCGTGGAACTGTGGGAAGACACAGAAACAGGGAAACCACTGCAGTGTTGACAATTAAGAAATTTATTTTGTCTCCCAAATGTGCTGAAGGCACAGTTATCATCCAGACTATAACTTCTGGCAGATAAATGGGATGTCATTGCACAAAATGTCAGCAGCAGCCTGTTATTTAGGTCATATTAATTTGTGCTGTTTGCACAACTCAGCGTACACTTTTGACACAGGCAAACAAAATGAAGCGGGTGGGAATCTCGCAACAGCTTTTTGGTTTTGCCCTCGGGGTGGCGTCATGTGGCACGAAGCAAATGACAAAGCCAGTAGACAATAACTTTAAAAACCAGGCTCCCTCATTTTGTGTACTGTGGGCGAACGTTTAGACAGGTTTTATTTAGTGACATTCTCCTCCGTTTTTCCTCTCTATCCCTTTATTTTGTCTACATCAGTTTTTTGGCATGAAAATTGCTCTCGACAACCACGCGCGATGAAAAGCACCGAGTCAAGGCCGGATGGACTGCGTAGAAGCGCTGGCTAGACCTATGATTCCTATGATTAGTAAGACATTCTGAATTACACACCAAAAAAAAAAAACCCCAAAGTTCAGGGTTTTTCAAGGTAAATCACTCAAGTATCATCCCCTCCGTGGTTGGGTGTGAATTGCAGCCTAGATGGAGTTAAACGTTTAACCTTCGACCTGATGTAGAGATCATTTTTGTTTTGCTTCGTAGCAATTGAACGATTAGTTGAGGTCGATACAGAAATTACCCATACAGCACGCGTGGTATAAGAACAGCTTGTAGCAAAGCGCCAAGTCTTTGAAAAGGGGTTCAGCCTTCCAAGCTCTGAGTCGTCCTGATAGGTTGGGCAGCACTCGCTACTGTTTTGCTGTTAATAAGATAGCCTTCCCAGATATATTATTTCCCAAGTTGGCTTCTGTATTTTTATCATTTTCCATTTTGAATGCCAACCACAGCTTTTTTTTTTTAAACTGGGGGTTCAGAACCAAGTAGGGACATGTCCTCAATCTTAAAAAAGGCCTCTCAGGTGGTGTCATGAGCGAGTCATTAAGCAACCAGGATGTGTGCGCCCTTAACAACATCTGTCCCCCGACTCCAGCCATTAGCACAAGAACACAGACGTACTTTGTGATTTAGGTAATTGGTCTTCAAAGCTAATTCTTGCACGGTAGTTGGCCGTAATCGTTTTACCGACTTGACAAAATGATTTTTTTTTTTTTTTGCAAACTATGAATCCTAATAACTGTGATATGCAGACAAATGCACATCATTTTATGTAACAGGTGTTTCATAACAGCATTCGTTTAAACAAACTCTTTAAATAAATGTTACTGTATCTGGTATGAGTTTCACTTACATAATGTGACAGCTGCTTTTGCGTTCTCCTCATGGCCTCACACCGATGTGCATCCCAGGATGGCAGGGCCTCAAGCATACGTTTTTTTTTGTTTTCATTTATACTTTTAGAACATATTACACGTTAATTTATTCATCTCAAATTCAGTATCTATTCTTAGTTGCACTCAACAGCCCTGTATTTGCCAGGAGGCAGAAGGCATTTAAGTCATGTACCAGCCTACTGTAGCCTTTATTCATGCTGTGATCGGCTTTTGCTTTGACGGAGGTCTAACCTCGCTATTGCTGAAAGCACATGACTGTCGCTTATAGCAACCAGTTAACACACAGGCGTCTGACAGACTTGAGGTGAAGGCAACTGTAGAGTTGAACCAGGCCATTTCCCTCTTTTCTTGATGTAACAATGCAACTTAGACAGCATCTAGGGGTTCTCTGTCTCTAAAAAGAAATAACAATCCTGTTTCAGTGTTTCACTGTATAAAAATGCTAACATTTGTGGAATTGTTTGCAAAACTAAACTGGGAAGAGAGGAGATATAAGGTTGGAAAGAAGCTGGAAGTTGTTTAATGTTTGCATGCTTCCAACCAATGATCAGCCAGTCACTACCAGTGGGTGGCCTAAGGGGGTGCCGAAACGTGTGAGTGACAGATTTCCCTGCTTGTCATGAAAAATAAATTGTAGTCTTCATCTTCTAAAATGAAAATGATTTTGTCATATGCGTACATAAGATGCCTAAGGGGTGCTGGACTCTCCCTAGAGGTGCCAAAAACCCCAACACCAGCTTTGCCCACCAGAATCACTCAAAATGTATGCATCTGCGTTGTTGTTGCTGTTGTTTTGAAAAGCAGGCGTTATCGTTTTAGGGATGTGTGAAAAGGCTTGGCAAGCTATCTAAAAATGGGGCTGCATGTTCTGTAGTGGTTACAGCTGCTGCCTTTGGGCTCATAGGAACCAGGTTCAGATCCCACCTCCTGCTGCAGTACCCTTGAGTAAGATGTTCAGCCTGAAATGCTCCAGTTAAAATAACCCAACTTAATAAATGAGTAAAAAATGTAGTAGCTTAACACTGTAAGTTACTTTAAAGAAATGCTTTGGATAAATGTCAAATAATTCCAAATTGTATAAGGCCTTCAACCAAATCTCTGCTGCTGCGATTTTTCAATGAAAGACGCATCTTTCCTTAACTCAGCTCCAATTTTGCATGACAATAACTTCTGCAGTTAGCAACAAAATCTGTTATACGGTATATTGCCGCAGGATGCCACCACGCCAGGCTTGTCGTTTCATGAATATTTTCCTACGGACAGTTTTCGATTGTGTTCAAACAATGTGGGCGATACACGGTGGCTGAAGCTTTTAAGCATGCTTGCTGCAGAACCATTGACTTCTTAAAAGCTTGAATCGGTTCACACTGCCAACTCAAATCATTGTGTTCTTTTTCACTTCTTCTCTGCAAGCAAAGCGTGAATTTCATTCCTCGGTGGGCGCAGTCTGCCAAGCATCCTCTCTCAGGATGTCCACTGCTCTCTTTTTGAAACTACCTGCTGGGCCTGCTTAGAAATTCGACACCACAAACATTTACAAAAAAAAGTTAATAAATAAAAAAATACAGTAGACAGGCAGTACAGCTATTTCAATGTGCCAAACACACACAAACATTTTCTTTTCTTTCTTCTTCCCTTCTCAAGGAGATACAAAATAAAATACCAAAGCAATATGCCTTACAGACTTCAGTGTTGGAAGAATTCCTATAGAATAGAGGAAGGATAAACAGCTCAGGAACTACAAGTGCTGTAAATTGAAAGAGGCAGGCATTATGTTTCCTGCCTGTGAAGTGGCAGCACCCAGATACGGGAAAATGTGCCAAAATATAGTTTTCCAATTCTGAAACATTTTAACTTACTAGTCCACAGTATGAATTTGCAAAATGAATATCTACATTACTATCTATCGCGCAAGTAACGTCAGTGCTTTTTCCAAAGCGCTGCAGTAGTATGTTAAATTCACTAAGCTATTAACATAACATGTCTAAACATTTCAGCTGGATTCTTGTCTAAGACAAATTATATTTAAAAAACTATCTATTTTCAGACACTGGGCAGGGTACTGCAGTCTGAATGGCCTTTCTCACATAAACCAACATATTTTAATGCATATGAATTTTTATAGGAAAGATAGATACCATGTGCGGCTTGCGGAAATTCTTGACTGTGCTGTTAAAATAAGCATTAAGGGCTTCATCAGTAAAATGATAGATGCCAAATTTTACAGGAATGATGTTAAAACTTAATAACAGCAGCATATGAAGATGTAGTGACTGCCACATGCTGCTAGGTTCTGTCAATGTAGACTGAGGGGAAATAAGTTTAATGTCTTCCAAGGGTTTTCCAGCTCTTTAAAAATGTATTGTTAAATGTGTGCAGTGGTAACTGACATAATGTCTTTATACTGTATTATGTCAAGTGGGCTGGACATAAAGTTGCGCGCAAAGGGAAATGATGGACGACGAACGCAGCGCGGTGCGTACGTGGACCGCACGGTACCGTGGCGTCTTTTCGGCAGAGGACAAGACGCAATAAAAGAATTTCAAAAACCGAGCGAGCATCTTCATCGCCACGCTCGCATGCTGTTAGAAGAAGTCCTTCAATAAGCGCGAAATACTTGGGGCGGGGAGGACAAACCGGAGCTTTTGCTTCGATACAGCGCTGCGTGTTTAAACGTGGAGCGGCGCGATCGGGCGGGGGGCGTGTTTAAAGCGCGCTGCCCGAGCCCCACGGGGGAGTGTGTGTGTGCGCGCCGGCGGAACTGCACACACACACACACACAGATACACAGAGGCTGAGAGTGGGAGCGATCGTGTGGACACGGGGCTGAGTTCTGCCGCGGAGCGATGGCCGCCGCAGCGCACGGACACGAGCGGAACCATGCGGCACCCTTTTAGCCAGCAGTAAGTCTCTCCTCTCCCGCATTTTGTCCGCTTCCTTTCGTCCCCCCTCCCTTCCTCCCTCCGTCCCCGCAATCCTGCCGCGCAGAGCCTTTAGGATCGTGAGGAACCGCGACCGAGTCGACTCCCGGAGCCCAATCCGTTCGGTGTTAATCGATCCTCGGCCCCCCCCCGAGGAAGGAAAGTCACGCAAACGAAGCCGGCGCGTTTCCAGACGCGGCTGTAACGTGGATCGCGCAGTGTTTGCGCTGCCTGGACGCGAGCATTAAAACAATGCCAGATAAAAGAAAAATGTGGCTTTTTCTCCGCCGCGTCGCGCGTTTCCGTTTCCCACGTTGAGCGCGACGCGTTTTCCGAGGGCATTTTTCACAGAGAGAGAGAGGGAAAAAAAATGCCGAAAACCGACTTCAGTGGAAGCGTCGGACATTTCTTTCTGTTTGCCTTTTTCATTTTGCGCGACCCGAGTTTTGGTTGCGATCGTGATCTTGCGGGTCCCGGGTAGAGGGCTGGCGTTTTAGTGTACGATTTGCTTCGTTTGCGACTGAAAAGTCACTTTTTTGTACATCGAGGTCTCGGTTGAGAGAGACTGTCTGAACGAACACACACACACACACACACACACTGGTGGGGAAGGATCATCTCCGGCAGTAATCGGGTGTTATGGACGCCGGGCTCGACGCTTAGCTATCCTACTGTAAGACTAAATACTGTGTCACTTTTTGACACACACACACACACACACACACACACACACGGCCATGTCCGCGATACTGTGCTGCGGCCGCTGCCCCCCGTACGGTGTCAGGTAAGGCGGAGTCGCGGCGCCGCTGCTACCGTTCACCTGCAGGACCCGGGCAGCACTAGGAGCCAAACATAAAATATTACATTTGCACCGATTCGATGGCTGTCATGTTTTTCCCCCCTCATTTTATTCACTTAGCAGTCCATGCAGTTGCGTGTCTTCACATGTATTTCCTATTTCGCATGCGCCTGCCAACTGTCTGCAGCCCTGCAGTTATTTCTTGTGATAAATCTGCGCTTATTCAAATGGGGTTTTATAATAATCATTGTTTTATATCGAGTCTTAGTCCTGACACGATTTTCTCTAACCATTTTAAAGGTGTGCTATTGTCACCCTTCGGCGGATGGCTGGTTGTTTGTTATGCCTGGAAAATAATAGTTTTATTAACTTCATTTACTTGCATGAGTTCAGGATTTTTGCATTTTTCAGGTTTTTTATTTTTTTTCCCCTATCTATGCAACGTTCTGCTCCGGCGCGATAGTCTTTTCAGCCGAAATAATGTATGCAAAAGATGTACTGGGGTGTTAAATACAAACAATGTAAATGATGACAGTGAGGAAACGGTTGCATGTATTTATACAGGCGTGCATTTAGTCCTATGCTGTACCTCCTCATAAAGGCTCTCTTTCTGTCCCGATAATCTTCACTTTATATTCGCTTCATAATCTGTTGCCTCAAGGGGAATTGAACATGGCAGCCCTTCAAAGTGAATGTCTCTTACGTTAAGAGAACACTTTTTATTCAGGCAACTAGGAAAGAAGCTTAAGATGGTAGCCCCCTCTTGGAGTTTTACTGCAGTGTTACTCCATTCCAGGTTTGTACCAGACTTGGCCATTGCCACTGTCCTCAGCTGCTGTCTGAATGTTCTGAAGATGAGACGTGTGCACCCGCGCCAAGCCGCTTTCTTTCTTTACACACCGCAGGCCTCTGGCTCTGACCTACTGCCGGGTTTGTGTAGAACTTGATCTGGACCCCGGCACGTCTATGCTGGACAGTTGCACAGTTTCCAGTTGATGTAATGGAGCTGATCCTTCCCTTCAGGACAGGGTTGTTGACAGTTCTTCCCTCAACCCCGCTGTAAAGCATGTAGGCCGATGATGTAGCACGTAGGGTTGTCTCTTTGCCATTTGAGGGCTTCCAGTTCAAATCCCTTTCCTGCTGTAACACCCTTGGTCTAGCTACTTACCCAGAATTCATACAGTAAGAATACTAAGCTGTACACATGGGCAAATCCTTGTAAAGCTCATTCTGCAATAGTGTAAGCTGCCTTGGACAAAGGCATGCGCTAAATTAAGTTTAATAATAATACTCCATAGTAATGTAGTATTAATAAAATGCATTTTGTGATCTGTTTGTCAGCTGAGAAGTGTGCTGCTGACTGCTTTTCAGGAAAGCATTTCTCTCAATGCCTGAACCAACAAGATGGTCAAATGAAAACTGGTTTATGCTTTTGTGCTTGTGTATTGTTTTAAACAGTTAAACCGCGTTTTCTTCAGCTGTTTTGTTGCAAATGATATGGGATGGCAAACCGCGGTAGGATGTTCTTCATTTGCTCTAAAATATGTGGCAGAAAGGGACCGCGTTTTTAAAATGGCTACGAATCCTTTACTCTAAAGTCGATCCATATAGCAGTTTCCAAATTTTATTGGTTTTCGTATCAGTTTCATTAAGCACGACAAAGTTGCGTGATTGAAAATGTTTTATTTTTTGGTGTGGAGAGGCTAGCGGACTCATTGTTCCCGCACACTGCATAAATGCTGGTAATGGAGTAACATTTCAAGGTAACCTTTTCTTCCACCATCCCGATCCACGGCTTCATTAAGTAAGAAGGTCTGTAGGTCTGAGGTCAGAGTTCAGCATCCTGCTTGAGGCCTCTCATCAGCAGATCTGGATTCGGGGGGGAAAAATTTTAAGCTGCTAAGATGTTTGCTTGTAGCAAAACAGAATAATGTAATGTCTCAAAAGCCAGGGTATGTCCTGATGAGTCTCAGGAAAGACATTTTTTTCGGATATGTTAGCATTTCTAGAATTTTTCAAAAGCCATGCCTCCAAATGTGTGGTATTTCAAAGTTCCGAATATTCTTTATACAGACCCAGCACTGTAGCACGTACGCTTTGGAAGATGCACATAAAAATGCATCCTCTCCAGGGTAAAAAAAAAAAAAAAGAATGGCTGGATTTTAGGAGAAAATTTTAATGGTGTCTTACAAATTACGTGTTTTATTAATAATAAATGCATGGTTTTTGCTGGTGGAGCCAGGCGAAGGTGTGAGCGTGACATCCCGAGGCCATGCATTCTTCTTCTCTCCTCCCCCTCTGTTTAGGAGACATTGCCCATGCCAACACATGTTCTGTGACTCAGATGGGTGGGACCTCAGGAACAGCCAGATCTCAGCGCTGTTCCCCTACACATGTTCGCTGCTGCCCCTGCCCAAAAAGTGAGCGTGCTGCTCCTAAAGGGATCATTCCCAAACAAATGAAAAATAGTCATTCCCCAGCTGCCCATTCTCTAGTCCGGTGGACGTGTTATTTCGTGACCGGGTCATTTCTGTCCGTGTGTTTGTCTTTCCTGTGCCCTGTGAATCTTCACCTGCTGAGACAGTGATGTGTGACGGTGGTGGCCTCGGTAAAGTGTGAAGATTGTGACTGTTATCTTTCACCCCAGAAAAGGCCGACCGGTTGCATTCCCGCTGGATAAACACTCTGGCAATGAAAGTAAATTATTTCTGTCATTAAGGTGCTGGATTTTTGCCTGGTGATTTTTCAACTTAATAGCAGTTGTGTTGTGTAAAAAGATGGGTCAGTTTGATGACAGGCTTGTCACCAAAATATTTTATTTTATTTTATTTTATTTATTTATTTTTGTTACTGAAACTTGAGAGAAAACGTTTCCAGTAATCAAATTGTCATTTTTTAAAAAAATGAAGTTTTAATATTTAATCTCCTCAAAGCCTTTATAAATAGTACAAATGAAATCTTAGCATAATTTTGTTGCCTTATACCTGTTACATATTTAGCAATAATATACAAGTTTATTTTTTGTGGATAACATTTTTTGGAAGGGGTGTCATTTTTAAAAATGTGTGACACAGTAACTTAAGTTTGTTAAAAAAAAAAGAAAAAAATGGAGAAAAGTAGCTCATACCTGGTACTTGTTTTTTTGTTTTTTTATTTTACTCTTCTTTCAAGATCTGTGGAAAGTAACATTGCATGAGCATTTTAAATTGGGTACTATTTTCACTTTCCTGTCAGATAATTTTGTTTTGATGTATTTTGCCATGATAAGCCAGTGGTATTTTACCATATTTTTCTACTCTGTTAACCCTTGAGTACAGCTACCTTCCCCTTTCTTAATGCTTGTGGATGTGCAGTATATCATTCTATTAACGTACCCTTGCCATATTAACTTGAGATGTGCATTATACGTTGTCTTCAGAAGCTTTGGAATGTCCTCTGCAATGTTATCTGAAGGAACGTCTTTGTTCTAGTGGCATCAGCTTCTTGTTATGTCTGGTTGAGTTCCCAAGATGCTCTGCAGATTTTATTCTGCCTTAATGTTTCCCACTGGGGTGCTAAACTCGCCGACATGGAGACCCGATGGTCCCTCTCAAGGATGACATCATTTGTATTCCAGAACAATTTGGCTCCATAGTTACTTATATCTGGCAGTGCCATTGTTAATATTACCAGGGCAGCAGGACTCCAACCACTTTTTCATTATTCATGTAAGAAAGGCAGGAATCTGTAATATCATTATTGCGCTTCTGTTCAAAGCATCTCTTTTTCATTTATGCCCAGTTTCCATATCATCTTTTTTTGTGAAATGCAGGCCTTGTAGTCTTGGACAGTAGAACAGAATTTTCGTTCTGGCGCGGGATCTTTTTAGACAAGAAACCGGTGCATTCCTTCCTTGTCCACGAAACACCTACAAGTGTTGCACTAAAAACTGTACATTCCAAGTTCTTGAATTTGACTGCTTGGGTTGCCGTCTGAGAAATTCAGGCAGGTTTAGCGGAGCGGGACGCGGTTTGTTTTTTCCTGCTGTGCGGAAGCAGACGGGGGCTCGGGAACACAGTACCCCACAAATTAAGCCAACTGTACTCTTGGGTGGGAGCTTCTGTGAGCCAGTCAGTTCCTCCTGGACATTTTATGTTAAATACACTTCAGGGTAGCTTTTTAAAAAAAAATAAATAAATAAAAAATAACCCTTTTGCCAATTGAGTCATTTTGAATGCCCTGAAAAAGCAACATGCAGGGAGCATTGTGCCAGAAGTGGCAGTGTGACGGCTGTGTTCGGTGTCCAGCTAAAGCACCTCTCACTGGATGTACAAACACAAACACGCGCTCTGCCGAGGTCAACAGTTATCTTTTCACCTTCACCCTTGAGCTGAATAAATGAATAATTTTGCAATCTTTTTGTTCAGTTATACACAGCTTCTTCATATTCAATACATTTTTTTTATTATTAAAATTCAGTGAATTTGGCAGTGATTTACCCATTAATACAACAGGGTAGTTTTTACTGGAGCAATTTACAGTTGGCACAACAGTAGGAGGTGGCATTTGAACCTGTGTCTGTCAGAGTGGAACGCAGCAACTGCTACACAACCTGCTGCCCGATGCTTCCTCTTCCTTTTGCCCTTCAGAACACTGCAATTGCTTTGCAACTTGTATGTTTCTACGTAGCGCTGCGTCTGTCACGAGGCCGCTTGTGTTTGCGAGGAGCAAGAGCCGTGGTGTCCGACTCTTAATGGATCTACTTATCGTGTTTAATGGTCCCGGCATCTCCAGCAGCTCTGACAAGGTTGCCGAGGACTGGACGTGCCGCAGGCCACGGATCGAGTGATCGACGTAATGAAGTGTCGATTGATTTCTGCAAACACATTAAAAGCACAGGCGGTGTCACTGAATGGACGTGATTCTGTCTGCAGCAGAGATGTTTACTGCGGACCACAAGCGGTGATCATCCGGTTAAAGTGGCTGTAGATGGTTTGGTGGGAAGTAGCATTATGGGGGAGAAACTGATAAAAGACGTTTTGAGAAGATACGATAGACATTCAGTGAACAATTTGCCATGGTTAAGGAAGTGATGCTTGCATCACGACGTCAGTGGGAATTGTGGCCAACGAGGAAGACGGAACACGGGCACACATGCGCACAAGACCCTTCGCGGTCGCAGAACACACAAATATCAGGCAGGTTTTCAGTCATGCACTGGACCGTTCATGTACGTTTCACTCGGGGTTCTCGACAATCCCAGCCATAATGCATACACACGCTGGACACCTTACGCCACATAATGTACTTTGTACTACTGGACACCATGCCAACCCTGACACATATGCCCAGCTATGATCAACAAACACCTAGTTTCCTTGACTCCCTTGTTTTAAGCTCCTGCTGCTCATTCAGAATAATAGAACTTCCATTGGAGCTAGAGGCAGAGAACCAGAGACTTGTCAGGAAAAAGTGAATCTGTTGGGCAGTTTCTGATAAAATAAAACTAAACCCCAGTTCCTGAGTCGGCATCCTCTTGTCACATGAACCATTTATCGCAATTTTTTTTTTTTTATTAAAGATTCTTAAAGTTGTGTCCTTTGCATCCTGTGTGTTTCATTCCACAAACTGTTTTTTTCCTTCTGTTTTTGAGATGGTCTTGTCACTAAAAACCTGGAGGAGGTCAAACGGGCAGCTCGCAGTGATGCCCTCTGGCACCAGTGGTGCAGTCAACTTGAAATCTCTGCGACTAAGTGCTGTTATTCCCAGGCTACCCCACCCCAGGGCAGAGCAACGACGGTCAGGGCCTCGCCAGTCTTTGTCGAACTGAGATAGGCGTAACCTTAGATGCCCTGCGTGGCACCACAGGATGCAACTCGAGAAATGGCCAGGCTTCCTTTAAGCCTTTTAAAACCTTTAATTCCCTCTGATTTCTGTCCGATATATTTGCATCAGTTGCCTAAGTTGATTAAGTACCTGACTTTTGTGGAACCATTTTCTTAATAGATGTGCTGGAGAGTATCACTTATGAAAAATGTAAAAGCTTTGTCTGGTATTCGCAGAGCACTTTAAGTTTTAAGTGGTCAGACTTTTCTCCATTATCAGAAAATACAATTCACTGTATTCCTCAAAACCCCAGAACATTCTAGAATGGCTGGACACATGAGCTATTTCTTGAATGTTATTTTTAATCGTCCTTCTTGACTAGAGGAGGAACGGTGTCTCGGGCAAGGATTCTGAATTTCTGTAGCTAAGCAATGCATTTGTGACTGAGTAAAATTTTTTAGTTCTGTTTTTTGGCAGTAAAACTGAAATGCAGGTATTTATGAATGTGGAACATTTTGTGCAGATTTTGTTACTGATATAAGAAGTCACACTGTGTACGTGTTGGGGGGGCGGTCAACTTGTGTAAATGTGAAATTTGAAGTGTACGCAGTTGGTATTGAAACAGTTTCTCAAGTAACTTAAAGTTCTTACTCCAAATTTCTTGCCTCGAGGATTCGGTTCATCTGTATATAATTCTCTATTGTTGCATATGTTGCTGTAAACCTGCAGTCAGTGGGTGGTAATTCCTCGTGGTAATTTATCCTGTTGCGTTTTAAGATATTAAAACTGTATATTTATTTTTATTTATTTCAGTTTACTTGTGCCTTCGTTTTTTTTTTGTTGTACCTAAGAAAGTTTTTTTTTTTTTTTTTTTGTTTATTGCATTTTAATGTTTTCTTTGAAACGTATAAAATCTTTCTTCGTACAAGAGGAATGAAATACATTTGTCTTCCTTGGGAGTAAATTTTTGGGAGGAAATATGGTGCACTTGCACTTTTGTATGTATTTTTTTTCTTTCTTCAGTAGCAGTAGTTACAGCTTACAATAAGTGGGGACTAACAGTTCATAAATCAGGTATGAACAGTTCACAGCATAAACATCGCAGGACATGGTTCCATATGTTTGAGATTAGACAAAATAGCAACTAGTAAGCCTGTTTATGAAAATACACTGCAGTTATTCACGAAAATACTAACATACACTGATAGCAACATGCAGAAGCCTTGAATTGAGGAGGTGTGAGATGCTGAGGGGTCATCTGAGGATGTCACAAGTAACTGGGAAATGGGTAGGATCAGAAGCTCATATGGCCTGGGGTGCCTTCAGAAATATTATTCTAGTGCAGAAGTAAATTTTTACTCCCCGTGTCAGTTAAATAAGTGCAAGATGCCTCTGCACTGTACTTCAGTAGAGAAGAAGGGAACTAAATATAAACACTGTGCCTTTTTCATATACCTGTTTATTATTAGAGGTAAATTGATAACTTTTGGATTTTGGTTCAATAACCCATCAAGATTCTAACTTGCTTGATGTTCTACTTATGTGTAAAAAAAAAAAAAAAAGAAGAAAAAAGTCACAGATTTTAAAAGGCATGTTCAACGCTGTAGGTTCTTGTACTGGTGTGGCTCACTCTTGAGGTAATGGTTTTAACTGCCTGTGTTTATTTCAATTTTCTAGTGATACAAGGCAGTCATGAAACTAGAGGTAGTTTTCCGACTGAAGCATGCACAAAATTAGAATTTCCAAAAAATGGAAAAAAATGGAAAAATTTGTTGCATAATTTGTCCCGTTTTAACCCAGTCCTCCTTATTAACACGATTATAAGATTTTATTTTTCCATGTGATTAGTTCTGGGGTCATGAGGCCAGTGCTTCTTCACAGCTCTCCCAGGCCATCTTGAAGCACACATGAAGCTGGAGCAAGGCCCTCCATCTACATTCACTTAACTCAGCTTCAGGGACCTCCAGACCTTTTAGAAATCCCATCTGAAAACCTAATGGACAGATGTACGCATGTCTAATTTCCAACTTTCAGCATTTCTCCTCAGCTCCAGCTGTCTGCCATGCTCTCCCACCGAGAAGGCGCACTTTGCTTCAGTTTTGAGCCTGGTCATTAAATTGCTGGCCAGAGACTACTACAGTACATTACATGTTTAAAGAAAGTCGGTTAAGTTAGTCCGCACTGACTAGAAGTGGAAGCCATTGAAAGGTCTATATGAGGACTAGCTTTATATATTTTATAGCTGCTGCACTAGTAGTTACTAGCTTCCCAGCACTGAGAAAGAATCCTTATACTGACAAAATGTAAATGCATCGAGGTGCACTTAAATACAGCATTACTTATCCTTTGAGTAAGTACTATAATTTTGGTATGATTCAAAAAATTTCAAAACAAATCTTTTTTTTTTTTTTCTTTCTCTATTTGCTGTCAATGATATACAGTTTTCCACGTTTATTTGCTGATATTAAGGGTGTGACGAATCTGTTTTGTGTTACGCTGCGAGTAGAACTCTAATATGTTCTAAAAAGTTCAGGAAAGGAGAACAAATCTTAAGAAATTCATTCACGTTATCGTGCAGATCAAATGCTTTAGTCAACCGTGGGTTTGTGAACAAAGCTTCTGTTATGGACCGCAGTATTATTTTGTTGCCCAGTATGCAAGAATAATCATCACGTGCTGAATACCCAGCGTGCCGTAGGTCCACCTGCATTCTGTCATATCAGCTCAGGACTGTAATAACACATTCTTTGGCATAGGCGCCAACATGCACACCTTGCCCCATCATGCTGACTCCCCAACCCCCGCCCCACCTGCGTGCCTTAATAGGCCGTTGCCCTTTGTCTCTGGATTCTTTTTACTTGCTGGCTGTATTCGTCCTTCCCATCACAGTGTGCCGTCCGCCCAAAACGCCACCAGATTGCATCCCCCCCTCCCACCATCACAAACCAGTCCAGGATGCCAGGAACAGGCGGCATCAGCCCCACTCGGCTGAAACGGGCAGTTACAGATTGGGATAATAAGTCCACTTTAATTAGATGTGCAGCGAAGATGAGTTAAGAGTGGCTGACAGCCAGGGCCCGAAAGGCAGTCGACTGCCGGTTTTCAGATTCGCTTCCGTCTCCTCTCACCGTCTCGTCTCCCTGTTTATCTCCTCGTCCCCTCTTCTTCTACTGCTACTCTGCTGCCACAAGCAACGTAGCAGGATGGAGCCGAATGCAACGCCATAATTGGACGCCACCATGTCCGTAAGTGCTAGGAGCAATGGAGGTATAAAACCTGTCATATGCAGGATTTGATCTGTCCTTCTGCAGCCAGAGATCCAACCGAAAGACCTACACCCTCAACCGCCACCATGCCTAAGGATCTATTTTAACCTCTTGTGTTTAGGAAGTCATAATTCAAACTCGTACACCCACAGAATGCGTTATGTCGAGGAACTGATCACTGATCTTCGGTAAGAGCTGCTTGGTGGTCCCGTTCACAAGGAATGTAAAACTGAAAGTTTGTAAGGATCTCTGTTTTGGTTTCTGTGTGGTGGAGTGAGCTCACGATTTCCTTTAGAACTGCTGAATCTGTTTTCAAGAAGGGTCTCAAAATTCAGATCCATTTCCCTGTTGATTTCCTTATTGCTCAATGAGCTTGCATCTCATCATGTGTCATGATCACCTTTCTATTTCCTGGTAGTTCTGTAGGTAGCTACGTGTGTGGTGTCTGTCAGCAGAAAGCAAAGCCTGTGTTTTGACACTTGAATGGCTGAATCCACAGTTGGTAGCCTGTGGCAAAGAGTAGATTTGCTGTGCATCGCTCTACAGAAATTTCAGCTAAGTGAGTAAATGTAAATATGGGGAACTGCATTCATGAGACCACAATAAAAGTGACCTCCATGTCATGGGTTTTGTGGCGGCTGGGACCGAGGCCTTGCGCAGAGGATGGTTGCAGCACTGAACATTGGCCGACGAGCTCAGCATCAGGGGGGCGGGGACATCACATCTCCATGGAAATATTGCCAGTCGCAAATTTACAGTCCCTTGGGAGGGGTTTGTCAAATTCTGGTAGCATGAATCCCTAGAGTTCACTCGTGCGCATTCCTTGTGCTCTGTTCTTCGACGGCTCCGTTAATGATTACTGCACGATGTGGGGAGTATACAGCATCACATGAGTGTACAGCAGTTGCTATAGGCAACATTAAAATTGCATCAATGCTGCTTTAATCAGGTTCTGAAGTTGCATCTTACTGACTCCAGCCTTTTGGGTGTGCGAGGCGAGAAGCCCGCTTGCCATGCCAGCATGTCCTTCCACTTGCAGTATTTCCATCTTAATTGGCTGTGTGTGTGTGTGTGTGTGTGTGTGTGTGTGTGTGTGTGTGTGTGTGCGCGCGCGCAATAATTTTGCTGCCTTCTTCTCATGGAGTCTCCAGTTGTCCAAGAGATCAAGAAGTAACATGCCTCTCTTTGCTTTACCACATAAATGGTGTAAATCATACCACCGTGCCAGTCAAAAGTTTGCGTATACCCAGATAGAACAACAAAGCCAAAGTGACCCACAATGAGTTTGTGTCTGTCTTCCCTAGACAGTGTTTGTATTGGCCAAAGTTGTGTTGCTTTTTATTGCATTATTTGGACAACGGTGAATGTGGCATGAACCACACAAGCGGGATCTCATTTCTGAACGCTGTCATGCTAAGGCAGGTGTACCAACCATGTGCTCCAGGTGTCACACGGAGAGCGATGCTTTATAGCTTCTCATTAAACCTCCACACAGCTGGAGCATCAGGAGCTTTCAGAAGTTATAAGAAAAGCGTTTGTTGTCAGGAAAAATCTTTTGCACGGAAAATCAATAAAAATATTCTTTGTTATAAGATAAGCTGGTTGAAAGCTGTTGTGTTTGTGAAGCCATTTTTTTATACTGTTGATTTCCATCATTTGCCATTGTGCTCGCCATTGTTTTTCTTTTTCTGTAGCTCTTTTACTGTTTTCTTACAAAATATTTTATACCTCATTGACAAATTTGCTTGATTTAAAAGTCAAATTTGTCAATTGATATATTATGTGTGTACATTTTCTTTTATTCATTTAGATGACGCCTTTGGTCAGAGGTGGTATATAGTATATGAACATAAGCTTTTATTCATGTGGGGCCATTTCATTTCAACATTTTTTTTTTCCTTCAAATCTGTTCTTGTTGAAAATTTTAAACTTGTGTAGTCAATTGATTTTCATAAACAGATTTGAAATTATTTTAAATATTTTTTCCCTCCAATTTAATCAGTTTTTTTTTTTTTAAAAAAAACTTTAGTTCTAAAGTCACAAGGGTCTCTGGTGATGGACTTCGTTCCATTGATGTCTTCCAGAAATAAGCTTTATTAATTTAGTGGGTAAATTAAGAATTCTTGTGGGCAGACCTCTGTGACTATTTTGCAGTTTAATTGTAAAGAACATTGATTTTTTTTTTTTTAAACCCCAAATATGTGGTAGAGCTAATTCCAGAGGTAGCTAATGCAGTGTAATGTGGTTTGTGCTGCATTTTTAAAGACTACGGGTTGTGACCCTCCTGGTTCCCCTTTTTCTGCAACTCTCTATATACACACACACACACACACAGATATTCCCATGTCTAGTTATAATAATAGTAACCTATCAATAGAGGAATGGGACAAAATTACACCTGAAACACTCAATAAATTGGTGTGTTCAGTACTTAAACGTATTAAGTGTTGTGAGAAGGAAAGGCAATGTTACAAAGTGGTAAATTCTTTACTGTCCCAACTTTTTTTGGACTGTGTTGCAGGCCCTTAATGGCAAAAATTGTATATTTACAAAAAAAATAAATTGACCAGACTAAACATTAAATATCTTGTCTTATACCGTTTGTGATGGATTAGAAGTCAAAGTGAATTTTGATATTACTGCTTTCTGTTTTTATCTCCCTTTTCAATATCATTCCAACTTTTTCCAAGTTGTATAAAAAGCTAATTACTGGAAAGGACCGCTATCTGCTCCCAAGTCATTTATATGGGAATAGCTGTGCTCGTGACATCAAAGCACTGCAGAGAGTGATCCAGGCAGCGGAACGCTGCACCAGATCTGATCTGCCATCCCTACAGGACATTTACACCAGGAGATGCAGGGCCAGAGCAACTAGGATCATTGGTGACCTGTCTCATCCTAGCCATCACCTGTTTGACCTGCTGAAATCAGGCAAACGTTTCAGAAGCATTATGGCCAGAACGGAGAGTCTCAGGAGGAGCTTCTATCCACAGGCCATAAGACTTCTGAACCCAGTCATGCCATCACAATCCTCGCAAACCAGAGTTTACAATATCCATTGACCGCTCCCCTCACTGTCACTGTCCCTATAATGCAACTTATGGTTTTATTTATTTATTTGCTTGCTCGCTTGTTTGCTTATTTATCTATTTGTTTGTTTGTTTGTTATATTGATGTTTGGTTGTTTGGTTGATTATTTACTCATGGAATGGAACCACATGTAGTCTCCTGTTGAATCAGGGCACATTTCACTACATGGTATACTTTGTAACCATGTATGTGACAAATAAATTCTTTTTGACGTTTTGATTTGATTTGGTTAACATGGCGCATATATATATATATATATATATATATATATATATATATATATATATATTTGTATTCCAAGTGGTTGGTTAGCTTATCTAACAAAAGGGTTGTGGAATTTTATAGAATTATTTTATGTTTTCCTTTAGTGGAATAAAAAGTACCGGGCTCAGTCACAATCAAATAAAGTTATATAGACGGTTCTGTGGTTTGAAAATGTCATTTTATGTACTCCCTGCATTTCAGTGGTGCAGCAGAGCAGACTACATGCTTTTTTACACAGTTATTATGGCTAATAATAATAATAATAATAATAATAATGATGATAAAAACTCGTAGAAGCAAACGATTTATTACATTTTCTCTTTTTTATTCATAAACTTCCGGATTAGGCATGGTCTATATTTCCATGGTCAGTTGATAGCCAGTCAAGGTCATAGCTAGCTAATTAAGCTAATAAAGATTAGACAAATATATATAAAGATTTAGCTTATTTTTCATTTATCATAGCTATACACAGTTTTTACAGAACCTAACCAGTGCATAAATCAAGAGAACTGTAATATGCAGTATTAAGATTTTACTGAGCATGACTTTATGGTTGATGAGGCTTTGGATTTATGAACAGACTTCCAGTGCCAGCTGTGTTTGTAATTTGAGAAGCCACCATATAATATTTGATATTGTAATTTGGAAAAGGTAGCTAAGTGGCTGTGTGAAAAAACTGGATCTTCTAAGTTGGACTGTGTTTCATGTTGGTTTGTGGGCTGCCACTCACAGGGGCTGAAGAATGGACTGGTGTGGTAATCTTGGACAGAACCGTACCCCTGTGCTACTGTCATTTCAGCAGCCTGTCCCTTTGAGTCCTTGTCCCCAAGTGTTTGTCACCAGGTGTGACCCACATGCCCACCAAAGAAAAATGCCCTCGAATTGAACAGCACCGCTACCATATAAATGCTCTCTCCTGGGTGCAGCCCCTAACCTTTGGCACTAGTCTTCTGAGGAAGAAGTGGGTGTTGGAAACAAGTTCAAAACGACCGCACAGAAAGACTTGAAAGTCGGGGGCTATGATAAGTATAGGTGAGAAGTGTCACTTCAGTCAACGGCACTCCTTTCGGTCCCTCACCTTCAAGTGTGTGACTTCTGATCTTGACCATTCCCCTGGGTCACAGTCTTAATAAAAGCAGATGGATTGAAACTTTGAGCAATTTAGATAATTTCAGAAAAATTATGCACAAACCATTCATAATATTCCCTGATTTACATAGAAATTGGGTTTTTTTTTTTTTTTTTTTTTTGGTCACAAACAAGGTTTTGTGAACTGCCTTTTAACATCCCCAGTAACTCATCTTCTCAATAAAAGACTTGAGGTTTTTGGGATCCATTGCATTGTTTATTTTTGTCTGTCGGTGTTGTTATTCAGAATGATACGCATATGTTCATGGTTGTGATCATTATTAACAGTGTTTTTGGTGGTTGTTGTTTCAAATCCCACCCAGGATCAAGAGACTTGACCTAACTCGATACAGAAAAAATGCCCTGCTGTATAAATGTGTAAATCATAGTAAGGTTTACCATCAACTGCTGTAAGTCACCCTGGACAATTATAACTCAAAACTGTGGTTAAATGTAATGTACTTAAACTATATTCCACTGTGTTCAAGGTTATCATGTCATTGATGCATCATTTTTGTTCTCCGCTGCCGGAGTGAATATTGTATGCACAGAGAATGGCAAAGTTCATTTTATTTTTGATCATGCATTGAACTGGTTCAGTGGAGAAGTCCGCATGTAGGACTCTGGGATTGAAAGCCAATACTTTTGGTCCCTCAGGGACACTGAGGATCCTCTAAAGAAGCTGTGGTTTATCTAATGATAATGGAAGGGTACAGTGGAAAAGAGTCTGCTGGAGAAAGAATGGTGTGTGTGTGTGTGTGTGTGTGTGTGTGTGTGTGTGTGTGTGTGTGTGTGTGTATAAATGACCTTGTGGAGATTGGCATGAGGAGAAAATGTTGTTTTAAATGTAATTTAAAAATTGTCCAAATTGTGCATCGCTTCCTTTCATGTTTTGCTGAAGTTTACTGAGCTGGGATTATAGCAGATTATAGTGTTAGTGTCAAATCATCATGGGACAACAGGTGATGTACAGTAGTGGTTAGATCCATCACCATGGTTTGAATCTCTGCTTCTGCTCTAGTATTCTAGAGCAAGCTGTTTGTCCCAAACTGGTACAGCAGAAATTACCCAGCTCTGTGAATCTGTAAATGGATAAACAAAGAGTTTTGTCACACTGTTAAATCACTTTGGAAAAAATCTGTGGCTAAATGGAAGAGTAATAAACAACAGAAGTCACTGTGATGTTCCCATGAAGACAGGCATTCCGTTTGGTCAGATGCACACATGTTCTTCCCTCCCCTTAGGTCCCATCTGATGCCGAGGTTGAAGGAATCGCGGTCCCACGAGTCGTTGCTCAGCCCCAGCAGTGCGGTGGAAGCTCTGGACCTCAGCATGGAGGAAGAGGTGGTGATCAAGCCTGTGCACAGCAGCATCCTGGGCCAGGACTACTGCTTCGAGGTGACCCAACCCCTGCCAGCTCCCATGCACCCCCACATAGGATTCACCCATCCATCAATCCCCCCATCCCTCCGCTTTGACACAGCCTGAGCTGTTTCTTTCCTTCCAGCATTTACCCCTCTCTGTTCTCCAACTGCCTAATTTATACATGAGGAAGATGTATTAGTGTTTGTATTGACCTGCTGCTCTGCTTGCCTCCAATTATTTTCACGCTGCAGAATTGTCTGCTCAAGGAAACAATTTACCGTTGCTGTAAAAGTATTAAATATTTATTGCACGTGCACCAATTTCATAACTGTCCAGATCAACGGCATCAGCAATTTGTAAGACAAATACACAAAGCATGCATGTTTCGCCTTGTTCCGTGCTGTTGCAGTCGCGGTGTCTACACTGTACCCCTCTTTTGCATCACTCATTTCGCTTCCTTCCAGAGTGCCAAGTGAATCTGCATCTCGGTATATAGGCGATAGTCCCGTGTGGAGACTCGGACAGCTAAAAATAACGGAAAGGTTGTATTGTTATAAAACGAGGCTTTTCGCATCTCCGAAAAGGTGTTTTTCTAGTCTGTTTTGACAGTAACCGTATACGACCAAGGAGGAACAGAACCCGAGCGCTGGTGTTTACTGCAGGCTGTATTTATAGGTTGCGTTCGGCACCTGGTTCTCCGCTAAAAACGCACCGGCGGCCATAATGACACGGTTAGTATTCTGCCCTCGTGTCCCCCGCGGAAATCAATCGAGCTGCAGGACAGATGACTAAATGGCTGTTATAGTTGCTATGCAAAAGCAGCTTTTTTGTTTTCTTAAATTTCCTCATGCTAAGCGAAAAAGAGAAGAACGAGGTGCTGAGCCACCCCGGCGCGATTGCGGCAGCTCATCTTTATCAGGCCTCCGATGTGGCAGCCTCACGCAGTCGGCCATTAACCGCCAGGCCGGGCGCTCATTATTCCGCCCTGTCCACTCCCGTCCCACTGTCATCCATCAAGCCACGGCCAGGGATCTTTAATACCGTTTCATCATCCGCTGATGTTGTGCAGACCGAGCGCTCGCACAGGCATGCCTGCGTGCGCACGCGTGTCAAATATCATGCTGGCATTGAATGAAAAGTTGGCATCATTAGTCCTGCGAGGAGAAGCGTACCTCTGTAAAAGCTCTGTTCGAGCACTCGACGGTTTGCTAAGACCTTCATAACACCTTCATATACTCTGTGCCATTTATTCTTGTTTATAAAGTACTTATGAAGCGGTCATGCGTTTATTATTAAAGCATAATGCAGGTTCTTGTGCTCTTGGAATGCATTACCTCGCCATCTCCAGCTGGTGACCTCAGTGTTTAAGCAGGCTTGTGTACCGCTTATAAAGATGCAACATGTAGTATGTGAAAGTGTTATGAAATGTTGGGCCGTTCAATTATTTTTCCAGCCATAGATTGACTTGGTGAAAAGGGATA
Organism: Heterotis niloticus; assembly: GCA_018136845.1. Classification (NCBI taxonomy): domain Eukaryota; kingdom Metazoa; phylum Chordata; class Actinopteri; order Osteoglossiformes; family Osteoglossidae; genus Heterotis; species Heterotis niloticus. Next base: position 25,253,986 of record CM030891.1, read on the forward strand.
TGACATTCTATATTCCCTGAATTACATAAAAGATGCAGCCTGAACACGAACTCATGTATATACAGGAATACCCTGCTTAATGCTGCCCTCTTTAGCACTCTTTCATTTAAGCACTTATGCTATACATTTATCTGTGTACAGTATGTGCAGCATTGAAAGTCTCTTTTCTTTATTAACCCTGTCATAATCCTCATTCTCCTTGCATCCCTCCAAAGCTTGGTGTACCTGCATGGGGGTATTCCCTGTGTCCTCATCCACACCTGAAGCGCACAGCAGGAGATGTCTATTCTTGATACACTCTCTCCACACCCACTGCTGGGCAAAACTTGCAGATACCTTGGGGAGCAAGAGTGCTTTCTGGCACCTTCCTTTCACCCATTTTACACATGGCGCATTTTCTTTAATCTTCCAGTGTGATGATATTGGAACACCATTCCATTCATCTCATTTTTCTTTCATTTTATTTATTTATTTATTTTTTATTTTTATGATGGACTTTTTCACTCTTCAGCTGTTATGCATGAGCAATGACCTGATTTGCTTTAAAATTTTTAGATTCATACACTGTGTGTTTGTGCGCGCGCACGTGTGCGTGTGTTTCGCTGAATCAAGACAATGCTCAAGCAACTTGTTTGACAGTTGGCAGGGGCTCGCTGTAAACACACACTTGTTGCAGTTACTCTAGTAAAACCCAATAAAACTTCATTATTGTTCCAATATGTTTGTTTTCGCCAGTAAAATAGGATACAATCCATAGTGTCATGTATGTAGTAAAATGGTCCTGTTTCATGGTTAACTTTCCAGGAACATATCTTGTATATACACCACTAAATTCACACTTTTTCCATATGTAATTTTAACTTAATGAGCCAAAGCTGGGATTTGAACTTGTAACCATCACCGCCAAAGGCTACAGCGCTAACTACCACGCTGTCTGCTGCCGCCGTTTAGTTTGTAGCAACAGAGCTGAGTTAAAGGTGTCTTCTCGGAGCAGAGGCGTTGCCATGAAGAACTGTAGCAGCTTCCTTAGCTGAGCCGCACCTGCTTCGTCTGTTCATTATTCTGTCCATCCATTCTCCTTAACCACATGTCCAATAGTAAACGTGTTTAAATTAGGGCTTTTTTTTTTTTTTTTTTTTTTTTTTAAACCTGGGGTTTATGGGCCTCTTGGGAGCCTAAACGGCAGGCCTGCTTTGGAAATAACACTGTCAAACTAAACTTATTTATGCACATTTCTCTAGCATGTGAGATGTGTCCCAGAAATGGTTGCAAACCTCTGCTTTAAATGAAATCGTAGAGGGAGCGAACATTAATAATGCGCTGTAAAATGTCCCGTGCGGTCCCATTAGGGAAATGAAATCCACCAGCATCAGATCCAAACAGCATTGTAGGTACCAACATGGCCAGCCAGCCCAGCAGATTGAAGCTCACCCCTTCACATTCATCCTTCAGTTGTTTGCATTAGCCATTCACAGTGTGTACAGGTACCCCATTTTCCCATACAGCCTTGCCCAGAAGCATCTCGGCGTCGAGCATTTCCCGGTTCGTCACCCTCGACGGCCGCCCGCATGAGGTGCTCTCCGAAAGGGCCGTTTTGCTGGGATTTAAGAACTATTAGAATAAAGCCCGCTGCCAGCTGGACTGAGCACTGTGGTCCGGCGCTGGGGATTGAGGCCGCTGCTTAAGCTGCGCAACAGAACGCAGGATCATGCCGGAATTAACCGGAGACACTGGAATAACATTATTGTTAATACTACTGATATCATTAAAGGGTATTGCGGGACAGACTGGGCAGTCGCCGGCAGCAAATTAACACATATCCTGTTCTTTTGTGTCCATTCGATAGTTAAAGTACCCGTGTATCTGTTTCAGTAACTATACCAGTTTTTAAGGGCATGGGATTATAACAGAGTAAATAGTTTTACATTTCCCTTTCATGTCTGGTTGTTTGGCAGTTTTGGTATTTTTGGTTCGGATGTTTCGTTACCCATCGAGGTGACATTGTCAACACACACAAACTGAATACCTGAGGAGAGGGAAGAAGGTGTCTGGATAGTCTATTAAGTGACCGTAATTGATGGTCAGTCAGAATGTGCTGATGGCTTGTAGTTGACCTTGACTGGCTGTTAACCTTTTTGGATCTCTGGTTGTGCTGATCCCGATGACCTCAGCCGTGTCTACGTTGGGTGAGCTTTTTCCCTCTCATCAGCTCATAGACACCATAAAAGTGTGTGATGGTGGATTATATCCTGGAGGACCACGCTCCCAGCCTTACCTGCAGTCGAGTTGGGCAAGAACGTCTGCATTGTCCTTGTGGAATGCATGCCGAGTGTGATCTTCACGAACTGAAATGAAGAACGGTAGATAGCATCTTCTGACAGCCTGGTGATTTTCACGCACCTTGTTTGAGATGTTCTGTTTTCTGGTTAGGATGTGAAGTTGGAAAAATTAAGAGTGCAAATCTTGTTGGGCTGCTAAGTAAAACAGATGGTTGATTCTTTTCTGATCTACAGGTGACCACCTCAACAGGGAGCAAATGTTTTTCCTGTCGGTCGTCAGCAGAGAGAGACAAATGGATGGAGAATCTGCGGAGAGCCGTGCACCCCAACAAAGTAAGGAGCGGGATGCTCCCGAGAAGACACAATCACAGCGAGGCAAAGCAACATGGGATAGCAAAAACGGCGCAGGCGATGAGGCACAGTAAATCACAGTATGATGGGATGGATAGGAAGCTGAGCCATCATGTACTCTGTAAATAGTGACACAGTGCGTGTTGCGTGCACACTCTGTTAGGTTTCAGTTAAACGCGTCAAGTCTGCTTTAGTCAAAAGCAGTGTGTACTGACAGTTATCCAGAGATGCATAAACATTTTGAATCATATTGGTCCATCTGTTAAGCTGAAAAAAAGAATCAATGTTGAGGTTTTTTTTTCTTTTGCTTCGGTGCCCTTTATTAGAAATTGCCGGCTAATTGGAAAAGTGTTCTATTCCGTCTTCCGAATTATGACAATCCTACCAACTCAGCCATAAATCTTCCCATCTATGGCTCTTTTATTTATTTCGGTGCCATTTTGCAGTAAGATTAAATTGTTGAGCTTTATTGCATTTCACTGTCCTGACATTTAGGAAGATACAAGTAATATTAGGTGAGCTATTTGTTACTATGAAATAATTTTGAGTGGTTCAGAGTAAAAATAGTGTTTTTTGTTTGGAAGAGAATTTGCGGCATATCTAACACAGGGCATGTCTGCTTTTCTTAGTTTTATTTGGAAGTCATTACTGAATGGGCACTCATTCTTCCTCTCTGTCCTTTCTTTGCTGTAAACCTCAGGACAACAGTCGGCGTGTGGAGAACATGCTGAAGCTGTGGATCATCGAGGCCAAAGACCTCCCGACCAAAAAGAAGTACTTCTGCGAGCTGTGTCTGGACGACACCCTGTACGCACGGACTACCTGCAAGCTCAAAACAGATAATGTGTTCTGGGGCGAGCACTTTGAGTTCAACAACCTGCCAGCTGTCAGGAGCGTGACTGTGCACTTGTACAAGGAGACAGACAAGAAGAAGAAGAAAGACAAGAACAACTACGTGGGTCTGGTCAACATCCCCATCGCAGCGGTGACGGGACGCCAGTTTGTGGAGAAGTGGTACCCGGTCAGCACACCTAACCCCAGCAAGGGCAAGGCTCCTGGACCCATGATCCGACTCAAGTCCCGGTACCAGAGCATGAGCATTCTGCCGATGGAGCTGTACAAGGAATTTGCAGAGTACACCACCAACAACTACATGCTGCTGTGCTCCATGCTGGAGCCAGCGCTCAGCGTCAAGAGCAAGGAGGAGATGGCCTCAGCCCTGGTGCACATCCTGCAGAGCACGGGAAAGGCCAAGGTAAAGGCTGCGCTATCCTCAGCCCTCTGCTTCTGGCTACCAAAAGAGTGCCAGATTGGCTTCCAGAAGAATCTTTTTACACCGTCAAGTAACATCTATGTGTGAATTAAATTCCGTCCATAAACTTGTCCCACTTCTATATTTGTAAAATTATATGTGAAATCGTAAGATATTTAAGTTGGTATGAATAAACATCAAGTAAACTCCTAAAATAAAATGCCTTATCACCGCGTGGCAGTATCTCAGCTTCTGGCCTGTAGCGTGGCAGTAAAGGGATGATGCATTTTATTCATTTTAATTACCCAAGACTCTAAGATGAATTGATTTTGTGATGTTTTTGCCCCTTTCATCACCCTTCACAGATAGGATGTGTTTGTTCAGATTTTTCCATCTGGAAACTGTGTTTGGGTTTAGCTGTTAAGTCCGATTCAGAAGGTCGGGTGGACCCCCAACCGGGTTTCCTTCTGTACAGGAACTTAACTTTTTACACCAAACTTGTTTAAAGAGATCTAAATGTAAAGCTCAACTTCCAGGAGGGCCACGTCTAGGAGAGTTTTGTTCCCGGTGGGCAGCGATCCACCGCTGAACTGCCACAGGGCTGAGAGCTGAATGGCCCGGATGCTGTGGATTAGGAGCCTGGCGAGCCTCGTGCTGCAGTCAGTTTGGTTTTCCTGGAGCGGGGGGGTTCTGCGGAAAAGGCTCTCACAGAGGAGTACAGCGACGCGCCTCCAGCCCTCCGTGGTCGAATTAAACAAACTCTTCCTGTTTTTGTAGCGAGTCCAGCGAGCACAAACACTGGCCTGAAAGAGCAGGAGCCTTTCCAGCCCAGCCTGGATGTCTGACTGCACTGTAAACACCAAGGAAAATGGCCAAAGAGGGGGAAATGTCCTGCTCCCAAAATGAGGGCTATTAAGCGCTTATTTAGGCTGAACTAATAATGCATGTCCTGCTTGTCCATGGGCTGAGGAGCAATGGCGATTGAGACTGCGATTGTGGTGCAGCGCTGAAGCCTCAGCAGGAGGATATTTAAGCTGCAACCTTTCCTTATCGCGCTCTCTATTCTCCTCTCAAGGACACCTGTTTCGCACATCTCTACATTCTTTATTATCTTTGACATTGGAAGCTAATTAATAATTCAGGCCATCAAGCAGGAGTTCTGTGAGGGCTGCAGCAGCCTGAGCTCCAGTGAATTGAATGCTGTCAGGGGTAAATTCTATTGCTTTTACTTTAGAATGGAGATAGCTTTTTTTTTTTTTTGTTCCCCCCCACACACATACTTGCTGATGTAACCAGCCAAGCTGGCCTTCCCGATTCCGGCCTTCCACTGCCCGGTGAATCTCTGCCAGTAATGCGCTGCCGATACTCCCCTTAATGGTGTGTTGGCATGCATATTGATAGGTATTAGCTAACTATTAAGTATTCGATTTTGAATTTCTGCAATAAATAAAACATACTCTGAGAAGCCGCTGACATTCATAATATCCAGTTCCTTAAACGGGACGAACGGCAGGAAAGCCACGTGTGAGCCGACTTGCAGCATAACTTGGTGCACGCTCGGTAATGAAATGTATCTAAGAGCTATTATGAATAACTGCCACGTGTTACAGCAGTCTTTTGCTGGGCTCTCGACCAGAGAATGTGGTTCAACCAGGGCAGAAAAGAGTATTAGGAGCTTAGGAGTAGTGCTGGTACATAAGAAAAAGTTCCAGTATATGAAGAGCGACATGTAGAAGTTTTGGTACTCTATACTTCTGAGTACCAGTACACTTTATGTACTGCACTGAATCCATCGTATGGCTTCCATCCATCGTCCTTAACTGCCTGTCCTGGTCAGGCTTGCAGCAGTCTGATGCCTATCATAAAATTACTGGGTACCAGCCTAGGAAACTAAACCCCAGATGGGACACCAGTCCATCGTAGAACAGCCACGCACATATAATGTGGACAATTTACAGTGAGCAGTTAACCTGAAACCCACACAGACATGGGGAGAACATGCAGTCTTAACACAGAATGAGCTGGGTTCAAACCCAGCCTTAACAGCCCTGGCACAGCACTACCTATTGTGCCAGCATGTAATTGATCTTTTTTAACATTTTATGTCCATTAGTTGGTTTTCATTGTTACTTTAAATTCTTTAATCCTCAAGATTGCATATCATATGTGTGGTCCATGAAGACAGAAGTCAGACTTGTTACACTCAGTTGTGCACTGGAATGAGCGAGCCTTTAATACGGTTCCTGATAACTTCTCATAGTCAGCCCAGAAACACACAACTACAACAAATGCTTTTAACTGAAATAGAGGATTGCAGAAAAAAATCTATTAAACCCCCTCCCCCCCAAAAGCAGCCTTTTCTTGAACCCACAACAGCATGTCGTATTTTAATGAGAATAGTTCTGTGCCGCAGATAGCAAAACAGTTTATACTTCTGTTGCTTCCTCTTAATCATAAGGTTAAAACAGAAAAATTTTGTCACGTGATTGTTGTTGAAAGTATATGTTGCTATGGCAACATAAAATGTATCTCCCCCCCCACCAAGGTTATTTTCATCAAAGCAGAGCTTGCCGAGTTGTTCCCAGCGCTTGCGTCGCAAAAGCTTCATTCCTAATGAATTCCATCAATCGGTTTGCCCGGTGATTTAGCCCTCGTTGATTTATTTGAAAATGTCCTTTACTGTTTGTTCAGGGCTGAAATAGTTTGAATTTGATGTCTGAACCTGAATGAGCAAGAGTTAAGTACACCAAAACTCTTAAGCTGACATCAGATCTTCCACCCAACCATAAGACTTTACAGCGTAGGGTCCTATTTACACAAACAGCAATGCTCCTTCTTGTGTAACTCCGCAACGGGACATTTTGTGACCTTTCACCTCACATCAAATTCTTCAGTCATATTGTTTATGTTGTTTACATCTTGGGAAATATTTATAATCTGAGATTTTTTTTTGGCCTGAGAACTGCACTGCCACCCAAACTATTTATGTCCAACATGTTTTTTTTTTTTTTTTTTTTTTTTTTTAACAGCAAGACTTTATTATAACAAATGGCAAAAAATTAGTCTGTTTTTTGGATTGTTTTTGTTCCTTTAAATATAGCTCCTAGGGACAGAGGCACAATGTGAAATTGATTTGGTGTCTGTTTCAGCCCACGGGAACAAAAAAAAGTCTTAGATGATAACATAAGCTGAAGATGTCTGGAAAGGGTTGGACCATTTATATTCATAAAGAGGAGCTCAAGAGATGAAATTCTCATTGCACGGCCTAATCTCATGTGGTTTTTAGTAGCCATTTTTTAACAAGGGTAAAAAATAATGCTGAATTGGTCCTGGATGGGTCTGAACGTATGTGTAATTCATGCTGAACGGATAAAACCAACATGGATTTCCAGTTTATTTATTGTGTTAGCACTGTACTAGGTGTCACCATGTGTTTGAAAATCAATTCAGAGATTCATTGTAACTGCGCTTCCTCCTGAGAGATGAGCTCGACAGTTTGGATCATAAAGGCACGTGAAGTCTCCAATCACAGCCAGCAAAGCCCGATGCCTGCAGTGGGGTCCGCTCGCCACATTTTGATTGGCTGCGCTCGGTGCATGTGACCCAGTTTTGTCACGACGATGAAGAAACTGGCGTGTCAAACACATGCTTGGGGATGTGTTCACAGACAAAAGGAATAAGAAGTGTACTGCTTTAGGGTCAAGATGAGGTTACTTGTAATATGGAAATGATTTGATTCCTCGGAGACCCAGCAATTCATTTTAGTCTACCGTAGAGGACATGTCTGTCCCAAAGAGCGTCTCTCCAAATTTACAAATATATATATAATGTTTTAATAGGCTCCTCATAGAGGACTTTATGTTTTTAATAATCCCACTTGTCTGGAGTTGGCGTTCGGACAGCTTCCTAGAAATATACTCAAAAAAACGTTTTTTGTTGGATCTCAAGAGGGCATTCATGTTTTGCTGAGGACGTAAAATGCATTTCTTCGTAGCGCTCTTTTAACATCTATTGGATGCACTCTGCTCATGACTGAGTTAAACATGTTTGGCATTGCACCCGTTCGCCATTTTACTCCCCGTCGCATAGAGTAGCATTAACACAGAATACAGACCGACGTCTTAATTACATGAAAAAGAAAGACTGGATTAAATGAAATTGTATGCAGGGAGGAAAAATCAATCTGTAGGCAAAAATCTAATTTATTTTGCTCCTTTGGACATAAGCGCTTCTGTCTCGGCAGTCTCATAGACATTTCTTTGATCGTGGCCTTTTAGAACATTATTACTTGTTACAGCTAGGGAGTGAGGGATCTGCCAAATACAGTACAAAGCAGTCGCACTAATTCTTCATGTTTGTCCGTCAGAAACCGCAGCTTGATGTTCATAGCAAACCATATGGTCTTGGGTGGAAAATGGCTCAAAAACAGAGTTTTTCTTAATAAAGAACCATATTCGTGTAAAGTGGTCCACTCACCTGCCTGATTTAGTTTGCTTTATTGTTACGCCTCAGCTCTTGTCGGTCTAGATGGTTCGGTTTACACCCTCCGGGGTGTTCGTCTTCAGTGCATCTGTGGACTGTATTCCTACAATAGGTGGCAGCAGGTTAGTTGGAGCCATCGCTTTGCAAACTGAGGACCTGTGTTTGAGTCCCTTCTCCCTCTGTAATACCCCTGAATCAGATTTATTTGCCAAGTATACTCACACATGCAGGGAATTTGTGTTCTGTTTCCAGTGGCTCTCAGTGTACAGAAGACAACACAACATACATAAGCATACGTATATACACACATGCATACATACAAGCAGCATGTCCAAAAGATACATGACAGTGCAGTCTATAAATATTATAAAGGAATGTTGTACAAACTAACAAACAAGTCAGCTGTTTATGAACGTAACAAGTTTGTGGAAAGAAACTGTTTGTTTTGGCACACACTGATCTGTAGATGGGAGAAGTTTTTAAAAATTTGTGGCCTGGGTTAGATGGATATGTGATGATTTTCCCTGCCTGTTTCCTTATTCGGGAGGAATACAAGTCCTAGAGGCAGGGCAGTCTGGCACCAGTGATCTTCTCAGCAGGCCTGACCTTGCGGTGTAGCCTGTTCTTGTCTTGTTGGGTGGCAGAACCAAACCAAACTGTGGCTGAGGAGTTGACAGACTCAGTGACTGCTGAGTAGAACTGGACCAGCGGCTCTTGGGGGTTGAGCTTCCTCAGCTCATGCAGGAAGTACATCCTCTGCTGGGCCTTTTTTATGATGGACGCCATGTTGGTTTCCCACTTTGGTTACTGGGAAATGGTAGATCCCAGGAAGCTGTCCACAACAGATGCAGTGCTGTTAAGAATGAAGGGGGGGGCAGTATTGTGGAGTTCCTCCTGAAGTTTATTTTCATCTCCCAATTTGAGCGTGTTCAGCTTCAGATTGTTCCAACCTCACTAGAGGGCCAACTGTTCAACCTCCTATCTATATGCACAATAAGACATACACTGCATACCCTGCCCAGCCAAAAAAAAAGTCACACTCTAATATTTGGTTGGACCACCTTTAGCTTTGAGTACAGCACGCATTCGCCGTGGCATCATTTCGATAAGCTTATAGAATGTCACAACATTTATTTCCGTCCAGAGTTGCATTCATTTTTTGCCAAGATCTTGTATCGATGATGGGAGAGTCAGACAGCTACGTAAAGTCTTCTCCAGCACATCCCAAAGATTCTCAGTGGGGTTAAAGTCTGGACTCTATGGTGGCCAATCCATGTGTGAAAATGATGTCTCTCTCATGCTCCCTGAAGCACTCTTTCACAATTTGAGCCCCATGAATACTGGCATTGTCATCTTGGAATATGAAGAAAAAATCCATTGATGGAAAAACCTGGTCATTCAGTATATTCAGGTAGTCAGCTGACTTCATTTTTTGGGCACATAACGTTGCTAAACCTAGACCAGACCAACCGAAGCAACCCCACATCATAACTAAGTTAAATCCAGGTGGTGACTTTTTTTTGGCCGGTTAATGTATTTAACATGATTTAGATTTGCATTACATTCATCTTTATTTATCTAGTAAATATTTTTCATCAAAGCCACATACAACTCAGTAAAGGATGCGCACATCACAACAGATGAAGAGTTATAAATGCCGAAAAGCAGTTGTTGAAGCACAGTCAGTTTGGTCAATACCAGTTTTTGCCTATGCACATTACACAAATAGTGGCTTATGGCATTGATAGGAAATATAATAGCAGTTGGGATAGATGATGTGAGGCAAGTACAGCACATAGATGTGTTTTTGCCCATTCTTGAGAGTTAGAAGGGGTTAGTGGCTCTATTGGACAGAGGAAGCTCACTTTACTGCATTAAAGCTAAAACCAATAACCTACGGATATTGGATATCTCAGGAGTTGGAACAAGTAAGCATCCAGATTTGGAGGAGCATTGCATTCTTGCTGAGGTATAAAGGATAAACAGGTCCTACAGGTTTTGGGATGCAGATTCTCTGACTGTCTTGTAGGAGGTAACCAGTCAGGTTACCATGGGCAGCTACAGGGAGACAATGGAGGGAGACAAGTAAGGGATGTACTGTAAGTGGGAACAATTATACCATGTAGTGAAATGTGCCCTGATTCAACAGGAGACTGTGTGTGGTTCCATTCCACAAGTAAAACAAACAACCAAACATCGAGAAAACAGCAAATAGATAAATAAGTAAGTAAATAAATAAATAAAACTGTAATTGTAACTATAACTGTTATTTTGTGAAAGTGCAAACTAAGTAGACCCTAGGCCACTCAACTCTGGTTTCTTGTGGGGGTGTATATTTTGGGATTGAAAACCTTCATGACATTAGAGTAGTTCACCAAAGACTTTCATCCCTTGTAATGCTGAACTAAAACATTTTTAACAAATTCATTCCTTAGTTTATGTGCACTAGCACAATGCAATTTTTCCTGAACACGATTTCAGTTTTTCTGAAAATTTCTCGATTTATGCACCAATCTGCTCAATGCAACATGCTCTAGCCAAAAAAAAACAGCAAAAGGTAAAAAAAAATAAATAAATAAATAAATAAATAAATATTGCCTTATGTATGTGGCGGTACCTATGTAGTACTGTTCTATATGGTGGATACAGTAATATTTAGTGCACTTGTACATTAGTAATTCCGTAATATCTTGTGCTACTCTACAACGGTGAATTCGCTAAAGCACGTAAGCTATCATGGGAGTTTTAGAGTTTTCTTTTGTGCTAGAAGCTGTGTGTTTGTTAATAAAACGACGACGGTGTGCATCGAATGTTATTTCTTATATAAACAGTTTTTTTGGTGTACTAGTCAAATTTGGAAAAAATTGTTAGGGGGGGTCGGGTTAGTAAGAAACCCATTATGATTCTCCCCCTAAAAATAGAGTAAATCGCCGTCTCGATTTGCGCATTTCCACGCATTGCCGCCTTTTCGGGAACCAGTTAGGCACGTAAATGGAGGGATGATGGTACCTATGATTCAGAATTGGGGAATCACCAACTTACTGTAATCAAACAGATTTTTCTGGGACTTTAAAGCTCAGTAGCAGTGTGAGGAGCTCTAAACCAAAGAACTTTTTGAACTCAAGATCACTGGCACTAAAGGCCTTGATCATTTTACGACATGATATGGAGGTCAGTGTACCGTTTAGAAAATGGCTTAGCTTGTCAGGTTAAGTTGACTCTTTTCATGGAAAGGCTCTATCCTCTCACTCTGAAGTAGCACCTCTGTAGGCATCCTAGAGAGCTTCTCCACTTTAGCACCTCAGCTAAACAAATGATGAGTGCCCAGGGGCACAGCCATGTCTGGATGATGAACTTGGGGGATGGGTAGCGGTATTCTCTCAGTGCCGACAAAGCTTGTGACAACCACCCTCGGTAAGGGAAAGAGACTGGTGCAAGGGAAGGATGAGGCATTACTTCAATTCTCAAAGCAGATCTACCTGAAATGGGGGGGGGGTGTCTCTGCATCGATCTACCAAAGTCATCGATTGGAAGCACTCACTTCCTGTGGCTTCCAGCCATGCAGCGTCTGTGAAGGCCGAGCTTTCATCATCCCTTCATCACTCCCAGCCTTTTCCACCACAAAGAGGAGGGCATCGATGTGGAACGGCCCCCTTCTGACGCAACGTGCCGGATGACGACACACCGTGAAAGCTCTCTGCTCAGTTTCTCCTCTCCAGCCTCGGCTTTTTTGGTTGAAAGGGGGTGAAATCTGATATTTTCATCTGTCAAAACACAGGTCCTCTTTAATGTCTTTTTACCGGCTCTTTCAGCGTAAGCTGTGCGACTTAAGGCAGAAGAAAGTTTGTCTTATTTTCTTCCGGCTGTTTTCCGGGAATTTTATCCAGAGGTCACACCAAATGATTCCTCGGAAAAAAAACTGGACAAATTGATGAGCTAACTGTTTTTGGCATTAAGTTATATAAAAACGTGACGATCGCATTAAAAGTTGCAAAAATACTTCAAAGTTCAAGCTATTCTTGATATTTCCATTCTTTTTACATTATTGGAAAGCTCACAGCTTGCATTCGCGGGCAAGGTCCTGAGGGAAACGTTGGAAAAGTGACCGCGATGGAGCCGGGTGCGGTAGTGCATTGAGAATATTCTAGAACGAACGCGTGGGTAGGATCCCGTCTTGCCGCATCTTCCAGTTTTCCCCTCGACAACTAGTCAGCACCACAGATCAAAGATAGCTCACTTTAACACCAAGGGAAAATACACCCAGAAGATGTAAAAGCGGGATTTAAATACTGCATGTGTGCGTAAATATGTGCAAATAAGGAATAAACAAATCACTTGAATACTAGTGTTAAGTTTTAAGATAAATTATTTTTATATCATGCCGGCAAAAAAACACAAAGCACACAAATATTTCGAATACGCTTACAATCGGTTAATGCAGGAAAGTCTGCCTGCCAACAGTATTTCGTTTTTAACTGTTGCTGTAGATTTTAGAGTCATCTTCACAGGGGTTGCACTCATATAAGCAGTCTATTTATTTTCTATAATCGCAATTCTTTCGCTTATATCCAGACATAGCTGTGTTAAACTACAAATGTCGCTATATATACTGTATGACGTTAATGGTTTGGCAGATCTTGAATTTACTACTCATTGCCAAGCTGTATGTTAATCTTATTTGAGTGCCACACATTCACATCACTGCACCGCTTGCCCTTTGTCAAATGGACAAAGCATATTAATTTTTCCTTATGGGGCGAAACTGTTCTCAGGGTCCAGCTGATCCAATAAGACATCGGTGAGCATGAAGATGCTGTGCAAAAATAAAATCTGAAAGGAAATGGAGGCTTCGGTAAGTTACATCAGTGCGTGCTGTTTTATTTGTCGCAATTCTTTTAGCAGACTCCCTTTTCCAAAACTACGTTAGGTTAGTGTAGTACACGCCTTACAGTGGTTTACCCATTTGTACCGCTAGTTAACCCCGACTCGAGTAATCCAAAGTGTCGCGTACAGTGCTGCTACAACAGGAGCGGGGATTCTTTTTCCTTTTTTTTGGGTTGTGTACTTCATTGAGAGTGAGATATTTCTTGCTGGAGTTTGTCACGCAAGGTGAAGGCTGTGTTTCGGCAGCTGGAGATTGAGCACTGGTGTCATAACACCACACTGCCTTGGAGGGATCAGTGTACCGGCGGCATGCTTTTATCTTTGTTATTCTGACCTCTCCGCGACACTGCTAAACAGCTCGGAGATTAGAATATGGCATTGCTTTGTGAGGCGCTGTGTGCTCCTTGCTGCTGATGCGGGTTGGGTCTTTGGTTATTGCCTCAAGTCATCTCTAATTTGTGTTTAACCTTTTTATTCCGCTATGTTGAAGATCCATCTTTACATATAAGGCATGAGAGATGGGGATGTGGTGGTGCAGTGAGGTAAGCTGGTGCCTCACAGCTACTGGGTTGCTTGCGGTTCCAAGGCCAGCTCAGTGGTTTGTGTGGAATTTGCACGTTTTCCTCTGCGTTTGCACCCCAAAAATATGCCAGAAGAAGGCAGTAGCAAACCACTTCTGTTTCTCTTTGGCTTGAAAAACACAACAGTGGTGGCCCAGGAGTCAGCAATGACTCAATGGCACTTTCCAATTCCAAATGTAAAGAGAATGTGAGCAGGTTGTTGTCCCTGTACCTGATAGCCTCTCAGCTCTGAGCATGGTGATGAGTGTGACTCCTGAATCATACCTAAAGCTCCAAGCTGCCCTATCGTGGTCCATCGATAGCCTCCCCTGTCCACCACATCCGGTCCACCTCAGGCAAGCTTAACCTCTTATGGCCTGACAGTATCTCATCCTTCAGCCCGATCTACCCTGCTCCTAAGAGTCCAGCAGACACAAAAGCAAGTCCAGGAGCTCAGTGACACCTCCCCCCACCCCCTGACCAGCCCCCACAACCCGAAGCCTTTATCTCTCGCTTCCAGGGGGGTGCTCTTCTTTATTTCATCCCCGCATTTCATTGAATCAGGCAGACAGGCCTATATGAGCTTCAGCTGTCAGCCTGGTTCTGGGGAGCTTGTCTGTTCCGGGAGGGTTTTTACTTTTCAAAATTATTGCCCCCCTTTTCCCAATTTATGATTGGCTCTTTCTTCTCGCTCCTCACTCGCTGGCAAAGTCCGGCGACTGGGATGCTAATGATGCTGAGGTATGGCCCTTCTGATCCAACGTGACAGCGTCTGAACAAGAGCTCCACTTCTCATTAGCGTGCGGATCGGGGGGCACATGTTCCATAGGGAGGGCAGGCAGATGCACAATATTCAGCCCTCCGATCATAATTGAATACCGAGCAATTTAACTTCTGTTAAGCCGCAGGAGAGAGAAACAGCACACGGTGTCTATATTGTGCACAATATCAGGGAGACTGCGATTATACTGTAATTATTTTTCAGAAATGTGAAGAGCAGCAAGAATCTCTGGACCGAATGAATGACTCTTAAAGGCTCGGTATCTCTCAAACTGTTTCATAAAAGCTGATGAGTGACTGTGCTAACCGCACGTTTGGAATATTTTGTGTGCAATAAAAATCCTTGGGCATTTTATTTCTTGCATTCAGTGCAGCATTTTTTTAACTTGTATGCCGGTCTGACGGTTTTACGCCACATTTCACCCTCTTGGTCCTACCGGGGCCAAATGATGAGTAGAATTAATTCCTCTTGGTCCTGTATTTACATAATTGAATGAATGTGTTGATCAGCGCGATGAGGCTTCCCGTGCCCTTGCTCTGGGGCAAATCTTATCAGCGATGGGCCTTAAAGCTTGCTGGATCGCAACCCTACAAGTTGAGAATCATCCCGTCTCCCCAAATACAAGCAAATTTCTGCAGCTTCAGCTGGAGGACTTTGCTGCAGAAGCTGTCTGTTGTTGGCGTTGAATTTCTCTTGGCACAAGCTACCCTCCCAACCCATCATGAAGGAACTGGAACGGGAGTAATACGTAGATGATTTCCCCAGAAAAGGACGTGGGAAGGAGAAGGCCGGCTGACGACTGTAATTGATCTGACGTTCTCTCAGGGAATGGGCTTGCGAGCGCCCATCTAATCCGTGCAAATGCGCCAGCAAAGGTCAGGGCTGAACAGGCACGTCGAGACCGCTCCTTCGAACCCACCATCCTTTGCTTTCTCAAAGCCTGTTTATGAATGCTGTTCGGACATCGGGTCGGCTCTGTGGAAAAGGAAAAGGAAAGCTGTAGTGCGTTTCGCTGCAGACGCGGGGAGAGGGCAGCAAGATCTGAATATTCGGTCCTTGAGAAATAATAAAGGAAGGCTTGATGTGTAGCGCCGTTTAAAAAGCTATAAAAGTAAATTGTGCCTGGGTGGAGCCTGAGGGAATGACCAGTATGTATCATACCTAGTTGAAAGGCGGGGGTGTGAAGAGAAGAGGAAGAAAATCTGCTAAATGCTCATGGAAACTATCCCTAAATGAATCACACCCTCATTTCAGGGAAGGCAGTGCAGGGCCTCATTATTGGCGCTTTCTAATGGCTTTTGGGAGGTTTTAACCTCTGTGGGGTTTTCGTCGCCTCTGGGTTTAGTGCTATTACACATGAGATCGGTAAGGAACTGAAATTCCAAATTAAATAATCGCGCGTTAAATCGAATTGGCATTTCCATGAAGTCTTCTTAAATTAACAAAGCTCTCCGCTCTCCGATGATACGAACTCAAAAGTGCTAAATAGACATAAATTAAATGTGCCGTAAGTCGCGACGCTGAGCTCGGTTCACGTCTGATGCACGGACGTGGAAACAAATACGGACGTGTCAGATGACAAAGATGTGCGAGAGCAAAGTGTGTGAACGTTGTAACCGAATGCAGCGCATGAAGCTAAAACATACAAAACAGTTGGGGGGAAAATGCAGTGAATCCTTTTTGAAAACCCCGTGTCGAATGCAGGCCGTATCTTTTTTGTTGCAGGTTATGTTTGTTGCTACGGTTGGTTAATCCCCAGCCAGCGAAAACCTTTTAATATTTGAGTATAATTAAGGCTATAATTGTAGGCAGTTACGCCAAACTGAATAAATGAGAACGCTGTTGACTTGCAGAGCGGCATGCGGATTTGTGGTCTTCAGCCGTTGGCAAAGCGGCGCTGCGAACGTTGGTCCCGTCCGTGTCGGTTTTTTTTTTTTTTTGTTTTGTTTTTTATTCGATAATCGCACTACTGTAACAAAGAGTAGCTGTGTATGAATTTGATTTGCTGGCTCCCAGGTTTGAACGCCATCCCATCCGCTCAGTCCTGCCGTTGGCAGAAGCCGTGTTTACCTTAAGCTCAGCGATGTCGCATCAAATGCCGCTTGCGGTGGCCACGGTTGAGAAATGAGAATGCCACGTCGGTTTGTGTGCTCATGGATGTATTCCCTTAAACCTGCTGTTATGTCTGCTTTGACAGCAAAGCAGGTGTCTGTTAAATTTAGATTTGCTTTATGATTTTTTCATATTTTTCTTTTGTTCTTTACAAACTTATCGAATTATTCTTCATATTTGTTGTTCCAGATGTTGGGGTGATACATTTTGTATCAGGTTGCATTATTATTCAGGGTGTGCACCTTGCTCAAGGGTACTGGCTTGAACCTTTGACAACCTACAGATTAGAAGACCGCGTCCTTAAATGCTATGCACGGCCCATGAACGTGTGACGCTTTTCTGATTCTTTGTACAGGGTGACACTTGGAATCAGGAGTGCTGAACTCGGTAGCCGGCTTCGTTTTTGTAAGAACACTCGCCTGAAATTTGGTCCTGGAAAATTGCGAATGGAGGAAAAGGTGCAAAGCCTCAAAGTTGGAAGGTATACTTACAGTAGCTAAGTGTATTCATAGGCAGGGGCGGTAACCTGTGTTACTTTTGCTGGTGGTCTTGTGTGTTGGTGTGTAATGCAGACCCCCCCACCACGAATTAGATTACCCCATCCATCAGAAATCCTCTGTCCCTCGGTCTGCCGAGTCCAGTTATGTTGACTGTATCATGCTTTTTTCTGCCTTGGTAGACAGACCTTGAGAAGTTTGCACATTGTTAGCCATCAAGGCCCTGAAAACTTCACCAACGTTCACAACAAAGAATGTTTTGTTTGTTCCTTACACTTTTTCCTCAAGTGCTCCCTATAAATGTAGGTACGTTCAAGTCCCCGCTGCTCAGACTAAGTGTGTTTTTCTGGAACTTGCTTGAAAGGCGTTTAACAGGGAATTGTTAGTCGATGACAGCAACGGCTGGACAGCTTGTGAATTATTCAAACAATGCTACCGATGCCCAAACTGAGCCATCAGCTTACTCAGCCCCAGCGGGTCTCCATTGCGGGTTTTCACATTCTGTCGCCACATTTAGTCACGCGCTTTGCATCCCTTGAAGTTTTTTGGATGCAGGCAAATGTGACACCTAGACTTTTTTCCTGGAGTTGTCAGATGAATGTATTTGGAAGCCAAGTTGAGCTTCTGCCTTTGTCTGTAGTAAAGCTCAGCAATCGCTGCTCTAAAAGTGGGTCAGACGTCTCTTCTTGGCCGAAGGGTGAAATTATCAAAAAACTTTGTTCTACTGGCCCTTGCCAGCGGATTGGCATCGACCACTAAAATTACAAGCCAACGAGCTTCACTGGAAACTCCTTTCCTTTTGAACAGACCCCGGACAGGCAGATGAAACTGCAGCACGGCTGATGTGTTTGGCTGTTTGACCAGACTGGAAATAACCTGGTTCCAGTCAGTAGAAGATTGGAGTGAGTCATGGTTTTGCCCTCAGGTCATCACCTGCAGATCACTGCCCAAAAATTCAATACCCCATTCTGATAAACATTTCATTTATGGTTCTTAATCGCTTGGTAAACTGCAGAGTTCTGCAGATTCTGGATTAGTGGTCCATTTCATAGTACAAACAGCAGTAATATGTGTTAATGGGGAAAAACTGTAATAATACAACCTTAGCAAATACAGTATGTTAGATGCTTGTAGGCTGTGACTGACTTGAGCTCGGTGTGTGTGTGTGTGTGTGTGTGTGTGTGTGTGTGTGTGTGTGTGTGTGTGTGTGTGTGTGTGTGAGAGAGAGAGACAGATAGCTTCCATTTCAGAATTGTCTAATGGTAAGGCTTACAGGCCATTTGTGCTGCTGGATATCATGTGAACAAACATGTCAGTCCGTTGTTCTTGGTTTTGGGTTCATTGACGTAGCAGAGCGCTGGGAAAGGAACGCCTTGGACAGAATGCTCTAGGATTGTGCATATTTTGTGCCTGTGCCAGACCAGTGTGTCTTAGGGAAAAATAGGAAACACTTTAGCATAGAATCAAACTCAGAGGGGAGCCATTCCCTCAAATCAAAGGTTCAAGTTTGATTCTCCGTTCCTGCTAAATTACTCAGATATGTAATATGTATAACAAGCTTAGAACACAAAAAATACCTTTGTGAGACTCTTCACAAAAGCCTTCAGCTAAATAAAACTTAACCACAAATACTGTGTTTTATTCTTCCCCAAGCTAAGATAGCCATGGAAAATGAAAATATCAGATGTTTCAGTCATTCACTGTGCAGGTCTTATTCACATTTTATGTACATTTTATTCTACACAACTTGATTTTGCCCGTTCATGTACAAAAACAAAGGCACATGGATTAGACTACAGAGGTGGCTCAAGTACCAGTTTTAGAGTGGTGGGTTGGAATGGCCTGTAGGATATTGTTGTACCATTGACCTGACTGCTTACCTCAAGTAATTGGTCTTCTAACTGGAATGACTGCGTTGCCTAGCGACAGGATCGCAGTCAATAAATATTATGAACATGTTTTTTAGAAGAAAGTGTACACTAAATAAAAAAGGCAACATCTTAGGAAGAGCTGGAAGTGTTGTTGCTGCGAGGGGTGTTGGGCTTGAATAATAAAGCAGAGACGGACTTGAGTTGTCAGAGGCAGTGTTTGTATTTGGCACCGTTCGGGAGTTGGAAGGATTAGACTGGTTGTGAGTTTGAATGGGGGTCTGGTGTGCTGTCCATTAGGGCTTGGAGTCCGCTTGAGAGTTCACGCCTGTAGTAGAACAAGATTGTTGAGCCTCCCTCTTGGGACCCATGGAATCAGACACAGGTGGAGGGGGGATGGTGGCAGCTTTACAGAATACGCCACCCTCGGGGGCAGAAGTTAGTGGGTGCTTATATGCGTATGTGTGTGACTGACTACTGGACATGGCCAGAGGTTTGGGCTAATACTTCTCTCCTGAAATTATCATTTTTTTCAATTTCCAATTTCGGAGAAAATTTTTTGGTTTTATTTTTCTTTTATGCGTCCCAAACAAGTCTTGTTCAAATTGTGCGCTTTTCCCTCCCTTATCTTTTCATTGTTTGAAATTTCACAGCTTGTCTGCACTTTTCCATGTATTGTTTATTGTGTGCTTTCTGATGGTTAACAGCTCTGGCAGGAATAATTTTAACAATTCTAGCTCCAATGCTAACAGTCCAATCGAATGCTAACAAGGTTTCACGCAACCAGAGAGACTTTGCTTGCACCGTAAATCCCCAAAGCTGTTTACGAAGGGTTTGTCAACCACTGTAAGATAAACAAGCTCATCTGAGACAGAAGACATCTCTGCAATGTTAGGATGTACAGTTTGATATAGCTTATATTAGCATACCTTATACAGTAATACCTGCATTGGCTGTGCCTCCTATGCCACGATGTTGCAATGGTGCTGTTTCTTTACAGCCCTTTCACTAATTTATAGTAATTTGATATATTTGTTAAAATTTTAAAAATGTTTAAAAAGAAATGTTTTGTAGTTTTATATGTGTTATCCATAAAATGGAGTGTTTTCTATGATTATTTGCACGTGCAGTTTTTAACCTCTTTTTATGCAGTAAGTCATATTACTGACCTCTTATAAGGTTTTTTTCATTAAGTGTGCCATTTCTAAGATCACATCTAGAGGTGTTAGTGAATATACATATTTTGTAAGCACGATGGATGCAACAGCAGTACAAATATCTCACATCTTGCCCATCTGTGAGTGGTTCCAGTAGGCCGCTTACCACCGAGTTGCCCTGGTTCTCCAGCGTTCAACACAGACCTTGGTCATCCAGGCGGGGACCGAGTTGGCATGAGCCTCTTTGTTCCCCTCACTCATACTCCTGTCCTGAAATAGGCAGGTTTAGCATTATAAGCAGTTGTGTGTTTGAATCCTAGTTTCCCACATGCTAGATGTGGGTGTTATCCGCTGTGCTGGCCCACATGAAGCACGTGAGGAAGTTATGAATGTAGTAGTTGTGATTATTATATATATATATATATATAATCTTATTGTGCCAATGCTTTGGTTGCAGGACTTCCTGACTGACCTAATGATGTCTGAGGTGGACCGCTGTGGAGAGAATGAGCACCTGATTTTCCGGGAGAACACTCTAGCTACCAAAGCCATTGAAGAGTACCTCAAACTGGTGGGACAGAAGTACCTGCAGGACGCACTCGGTACGTAAGTGGAAAGATCTGCCCATCTGTAGCGCTTGTCTAACTGACAAGAAATGGCTACCGGAAACTGCAGAAGGGATGGATAAATAAAAGGACCTATAGCTCTGAGTTAATATCAGCGGCTGAGGCTCCCTTCTCCTGCCTACTTGGTGACATTTTCGCTGCTCCCCAGGGGTCTTGGACAAGAAAGAAGCAATAACGTTTATTTCTGCCGTAAGTGTCCTTTAAGCCCCCTTTCCCAGACCACAGCTCCTCCTGTTTTTCATTTCCATTTATATCCAGGCGCCAGCCTCTTAACAGGCCCGCGAGACCTTGAGCTACATTTCCCACAATCCATTTGGGAGGGGGAGCTGCGGTGGTCACTTGCTTGTTTTATCCGCTCAGGTTCTTGGGCCCGAAAATGTTTTCCCCCATATATACTAGAAGACTGATGAAGGATCTCTTAATAGAGATGAGAGGCTTTCGCTTGGAACACTTTCTGCCTTTTAGGTGGAATTACAATTCCTTGGTGGCCACAAAGGAGGATGTTTGATTATCAAACTATTCCTTGTGCATTCAAACACACGCTCATGCAATGTCATGTCTGTAAGTGTTAAGGTAACATTAAACTTCTTATGGATTTCAACCTCAATTTAAAAAAATAATAATCCAGGCTTTGAAAGGACAAACATGACGGTGTGAAGCTGTGACTTCCATCATGAAACCGTGTTAAATTTGTTTATATCCATCTCTGCATATCAACAAGACCCATTTGAGAGGTGTATTAAACTGCATTGAATTTTCTCACCATGTGGGAGTGGGTGGCCTTGGGGAAACCCTCTCAGATGCTGTGACCATGTAGGAAACCCTGTTCTGTTACACTCTGGCCTCCACAAATTATGATTGCATTGAAAGAACCGTACAGTTGACAATATGCTGTGCTTCTCCCTTTTGTGCTCATTATGCTCTTTTACAACCGTGCACGAGTACTTGTAAAGTTTGTACGTGTCTCACATAATATGAATTTAGAAATGTACCCAACTTTCACAGCTAGATTTATCATTATCATTCATCAGTTCTTCCAGACCTGTGTCAGCAGTCCAGCTCTGAAACCAGAAGATGTCAGGATTGTACTGTGAATACATTCAGGCCTGTGTGAATAATTCATGGTTGTTTTTCCAAGAATTAACATCTTTTTAAGCGGTATTGAATTATTTAAGGTGACTGAACATTTTCACCAAGGGTTGGAGAGATATATGTGGACAGAGATGAATGCTGCCCTTGATACATGTCTTTAAGAAGTCGAGGATGAGAGTGAAGGAGCCACTTTTCTTAACTTTGCCGGTTTCTGACCTTCACGACGTACAGCGAGCCAAAATAACTATAAAATAACGGCAGCTTCGGGAGGTGTGTTTAATGGCATCAGTCTGACCGAGGTAACTTACTGACCAACTCGGAGTGGTCCTATTTGGCTAAACCCTCATGTAAGTGAATATTAGCTAAGAAACAACAATTGTTCGAGTGAAGCAAACACCAAATATTAGTGTTTCAGATGACTGGGGACTGCCAATACTCACATTTTATTATGTTGGAAATGTCTCATGGTGGGAGCTGTCACCGGTACGTAATCCCCGGAGGTTTGTTTTTCTCCCTCATCCTTCGCCTGCAACTTTATGTTTTCCTTTCCTCGAGTGGCAGAAGCTCCATCAACTTGTTGAGGAGCACTTTTAAAACATAGCTGAACTTAATGATACAAGTCATTTTTACAGGAACTGGTAGCATTGTGGGTAGCACTCTTGCCTTAAAGAACCCGGGTTCAAATCCCACTCCTACTGAACAAAATATTTCCACGAATTGAATCAGTAAAAATTGAGCTGCAGTAAAAATGTGTAGCTGAGTATACAAACCTAACCCTGTAAGTAAGTAGGTTTAGTGAGAAGTCTCAGAAACATGAATATTGATTTATTAAAATGAATATTTTTTATATTATTTGCAAATTATTATTCTTTTTAAGTTTGCTCTTAAGTCTACCAAATGGAGCAACAGTAATCAAACCAGCAAAAATAGGCCTGCAGCACGACTTGCTGACCCGCATCAGACATTTAGTAGAGCTGGGCTTTGTGGGGCAGACTTAGGATAAGAGAAATGAGTGGAGGATCAGGGCGGACCATCTTTCTCTGCAGTTCAGCTGGTCAGGAACCCTAAATGAAAATGTTATACGCTTTAATGAACAAGAGTACATTTGTAAAAATGCATTAATTCAATGCTCTACACATGCCCTTGGATAAAACCGTCTGCAGGAATGCAAAATTGATAATGAAAATAGCAAAGTACTGCGTCCTAAGAACTGGAACAAGCATCTTTGTGCGGTGCTTTGCAAACAGCGCAGCTTTTGGCTCATAAATTTCCCTGTTGCAAAAGCAGACTTCAGACTAACAAATTAAAATAAATCACAGAAAGCATTACAATGACTTGGCCTTTATACAGTTTGCACTTACTGGGATTGCCTTCAACACTTCCACTGGCAGCCCCTTTTGAGAGAAAGCCATTGACTCTTCATTAAATACTGGCAAACTTTTAACCCTGATTATATTACACGTACTCTACGGTAAGTTTATTATATTTGGTTTGGCTTACGTAGGTCATGGAGAAGGATGGGCGACAGTAAATGCTATACACAGGCACCACAGCCGATGAGCACGACTGGAGCCTAAAGTCAGTTCATGAAGTGATTTGATTATAAATCCAAAGTCACTATAACAAGTAAGTCACAATAAAAGCCTAATCATACATGTATTCAGCAGCTTGCAATGTGAAGCTACTAACAGTAATTCACACAGCAGGGTAATGGTAACTGCAGCAATACAGGGTAAGAACCATCCGCCAAGGTATTTCAGCATGATGTACAGCATGAACCTGGGTCATTTATGTGCAAGGCAGTAGCTTTAACCACTGTTGCAGTACAAATGTCCTTTTGTTCATGGGTTAGGTTCTCTAAAAGTCTCAGGTATCTCTATAATGAATAAAAATACTAATATTTTTATTGTTTTCAAGCGACATTAAACTTAAAACTAAGTTAAAATGATTGTCTCGTTCAAGGTGTAGTTTCAGGGCCGAGTGGCCAGTGATTCCGGATTGGGCTCCGGACCATGAGCCTGAAAGGAATGAAGTAGTTAATGATGATCGTGGATGGATAGACGGAGGAAGATGCCTTCTCTTCACGACCTCCTATTCACTTCTGATTGTCGAATAATGTATTCCATAAACATGTGCGGCTTTCACCAACTTGTTAGTGACCACAGATTCTCACCAGGACTTTGAAACACTGTGCCAGCAAGTTGAACTTAGGTGGCTCCACACTGCTATTCTGCTTGATTGTGCCTTGACTGTGACAATATCCTGTTAGAAAAGTTGTACGTATCTTCAAAAATTTGCCTCATCGGTTATTCCATTTTGAGGTCAGGACATTTTATTTTATTTTATTTTATTTTATTTTATTTTACTTTGGGTAGTGGCAGGTGCACTAATATGTTTAAGGGACCGGTGATGGATTCTGTGCTGATTTAGAACTTCTGTCTCCTCTTTAAGGTGAATTTATCAAGGCTCTGTATGAGTCCGACGAGAACTGTGAGGTGGACGCCTCCAAATGTTCGTCGAGTGACCTGCCCGAGCACCAGAGCAACCTGAAGATGTGCTGTGAGCTGGCCTTCTGCAAGATCATCAGCTCCTACTGGTACTGCCATCCACGGTCCAGCACGTATCTGCATGGCTTCAGTGTTGAGGGCAGTACTGACCATGGGCTCATAGCTGGTCATATGGTGGCACTGTGGTTCAGTGGGCAGCCCTGTTTGCCGCACATCCTCACAGTCCTGGATTTCAATCCTGGGAGGCATCTGAATGAATGTGCGCATCCTGCCATGAGCTGGGGCCAATCCCATATGGTGTCCCATGCCTCACACTCTCCAGGACAAGCAGTTCAGGTAACAGGGGCAGCAGGTGGCTGGTGGTAGTGATTAGAGCCGCCATCCCTCACTAAAGGACAAGGGTCTGGATCTCAGCTTTAGCTGTGCTACTTTTGAGAAAGGCTATTATCTAAGTAGCTCTGGTAAAAACTACCCTGCTGTACATACTGTATGGGTAAACCAGTCTAAGTAGCGCAGTGTTTGTACATAACACGTGACAAATTCGGCTAAATTAAGAAATAACACATAAATGTTGTTGTCTGGCTTGGTTTTTATGTGAAAGGACAGGAAAACCATTCACTTATTCTGTGCTGCAGACCAGTACACTGTTTACCTCAGTATGGTGATATGGCCAGTGTAGCAGACCTTAAGGTACGAGGGATGACATTCATGTTCCAAAGGCTTGTTTGTGTCATGCTTTCGCTCATGGACGTGTTTCACCTTCTTGTCCCCTAACAGCGTGTTCCCACGAGAGCTGAAAGAGGTGTTTGCGTCATGGCGACAGGAGTGCAGTAACCGGGGCCGACCCGACATCAGCGAGCGGCTCATCAGCGCCTCCCTGTTCCTGCGCTTCCTGTGCCCAGCCATCATGTCGCCGTCGCTCTTCAGCCTGATGCAGGAGTACCCAGACGACCGCACGGCCCGCACGCTCACCCTCATCGCCAAGGTCACACAGAACCTGGCCAACTTCACCAAGTGAGTCCCGCCGCCTGGGCCTGGATTCACCATCTTCAGCTGACCTCTGTGGGGACATTTTTTGCTGACAAAATGTCACCCTCACGGAGTATAAAATCCTGAAAATAGGCCTTTTAGTGATTTTTTCCTCAAAAGGCATAAAATCTCTTTTCTAAGTTGTTTTTTTAATCTTTATAAAAACAACAGTGCAGATTCTCTGATAGGATTATGAGTTCCATTGAGTTTAAATTAGGAATCATTTAACAGGATTTTTTGAGCGTGAATCATTATAAAATCCCCACTGAGACAGGAAACCATACATGGTATTTGGGTCTCTGCATCTGTGTGTTTATTTATCACTCTGAGCTGTGATTTCAAACCATCACCCCCCCCCCCCATTCCACCCTTGCACAGGTTTGGCAGCAAAGAGGAGTACATGTCATTCATGAACCAATTCTTGGAGCACGAGTGGACCAACATGCAGCGCTTCCTGCTGGAGATCTCCAACCCGGAGACCATCTCCAACACAGCGGGTTTCGAGGGTTACATCGACCTGGGCCGCGAGCTTTCCACCCTGCACTCGCTTCTGTCGGAGGTGGTCTCCCAGCTGGAGCAGGTACACCCGCTCCCTTTGGCAGTATGGTGCAGGACATGGATTTCCGCAGCACCTTTTAGCTCAGGGAGTAAGAACCACATATCTCTTCAGCTTTAAAGGTTGTACACGCAGTCCTCAACCTTTGATGCAACTCCATTTCAACAACCTCACTAAAAGTCTGAAAATCCCTTATACCGTATTGTATAAATGATAAGGATATAAGGATAACAATGAATACACATCAGTGCTAGGTTGTATAGTACATTTTTAAAAAATATTTTTCACTCATTTTAAGTATTTTTCATGTTGTTATAATATTGAAATAAAATATGAATAATCCAAATATTGTACCGTGTTGAATAAGGCACATATGTAACTCAAGGACTACGACTAGTTAAAACCATGAGGCAAACTGAAGGTTGCAGACTTTTTGTCTCCTTCTTAGCCTTCACCACACACTGTGCTCCGCTACGGTGCATCTTAATGCTGCAGTTTTTCAGTTATTTCGAGCAATATTATCTGATAGGAAGCTTTGAGCCCACCTCCTGCTGCAGCACCGTTGAGGAAGGTCCATACCTTTCGATGCAGTAAAAATGACACGGCCGTATCAATGAGTTTACAATTGTGCGTAAATTTAAATAAAAGGCGACGCAGACTGAAACTTTGCTTTTTTCGGCTTTCCGTCGAGGGGTTTGTAAAGGGTAGCGGAAGTGGCGCGGAAATCAGCGCTTAAATCATTTTCCAGCTCGAAATTATTTTAAAGCGCACGATCCGCGGTGGATGCTCGTGGAGTGTTTCTGATATTTGTTTCAGTGTTTTTGCTTTAAACCTAATTGTGCGGAGGACATATCTGACAGAAGCGCAGAGAGCGGCGAGGAAGCGGGACGGACCTTTGTCTCTTTGACGCAAATTGCCGCAGACCCCTAGGCCTCAAGTTGAGGCCCGACTGTGGTCTGGAGTGCGGCGCTTTATGCTTCCCTTTATTACATTTGAGGTAATGGGCTTGAAGTGCACTTGCGCACTTTATCAGCGCGCTGACTGAGACGAGCGCCGAACCCCCGATATGGCTTTCAGATAAAGAGAACGGCCGAGGCGTGCCGAGGGAAAAATTCCTCCCTGACATCCAAAGCCATTTTAAGCGAGGTGACAAACTGTGGAAAAACAAGATGGCAGGAGCATTGCAAACGTTGCCGTTCTATGTTTTATGACCCGGCATCTTAGAGAAAAGGTGTACGCAGCAGCAGCAGGTGGTTGGAGATGCCACCGGTTCGAATCCCGCTGCTCCAGCACCATCCCTCGAGTAAGGTGCTAATCCCAAATTGATGCGGTAAAAATGACCCAGCTATATAAATCATTGCAAGTAGCCCTGAGTTTGCGAGTTGCTTTGGAGAAAAGTCTCACCTACTGTAAGAGTAAATAATTAACCTTCACTACTATCCTATCCTATGAAAAAGGCCCTCTTAGAATGTGTCAGTCTTGAGTTATTAAAGAATTAACTGGTATTTAACTCATGCCGTTAATATGGCAAATATTTAAAATATTTGCACTTTGTATAATATGACGGGTGCACTTGCCATGGTATCAAAAAGGAAATCCCTTCAGTTATGTTAAATGCTTAAAGTATGATTAATATTGTTTTTTCAGCATAATGGCATTTAAAACCTCGGTGGAAGTCAGTTTTTCCTCGCGTGAAAACTGTATTTAATAGCTAATCCTAGGTTAACAGGTTATATGTTTGATAATGTCAACGCACTTCCGACTGGAATAAATGTGCATTCCAATTTTGGGGACAGACTTCACAACTATGAATGTGACATTTATTGCTGTTAAGTGGGAAATTAAGTGGCCACACAGTCAGCAACAGCTGTGGGTTTGAAGCGCTGGCAGTCCAATGCTTATTTGGAGAAATTCGTGCGTGCAGGTTCATTCGTGTCCGATCGGTTTCGAAACGCAGGTTCGCCTTTAAATTGTTTGGGTTGAAACGTTATGGTGCCTTTCAGAAGGAAAGTACTGGGCTCGGCAAGAAGTGTCCTCAGCTTCAAAAGCTCCGTGTTTAGTTAAACCACGGGTGCTTAAGGTCCGATCGGTTCATTGCGCTTTTTTTGCTGGAATCCACTTTGATATAAAACGGCAAGCAAGAGTTTTGTTTTAGTGCTGAAAATTAATGGAGGAACGAAGGACAAATGAGTGGCGCTTGACCGGTCTTGGTTGTAAGTTGACCGGTTGGCTGACCCGACTCCTCTCTCCACGCAGAGCACGGCCTCCAAGCTGGGCCCCCTTCCCCGGATCCTGCGGGACGTCAGCACAGCTTTGACAAACCCCGTCAGCATGCAGATGTCCATACCCTCAGAGCGCGTAGCTTCGCCGCCTGGAGCCGGCTGCAGCATTTCCACTGGCCTGCAGAAGATGGTCATCGACAACGAACTGGCTGGGTAGGGGCACCGTGTGCGCCGTGAGGGAAAACTGTGAGGTCAGGCAGGGAAGTCCATAGACTAGCAAACATATTAGCATAGAGAGTTTGGACCATACAGGTTACCAATCTGGATGGAGAATGGAGAAAAATGGACAAATGTGTCTGGAATTGGCAAGAAATGTATAACAATGTTTGCTTTTGTAGCTAGTAGTTTAAACGCTGCTGATGCCCAAGTACCGGTACGCCTGTTTTTGGCGTTTTGGCATGTTGGCGTGCATGTTGGTTGGTTCTTCTTCTTCTTCATCTTTCGGCTGCTCCCATCAGGGGTCGCCACAGCGGATCAATTGTTTCCACTTCAAATGTTGGTTGGTTACATCTGCAAATTATTTATTGTTAAAATATGGATTTCTACAGTGAATAAAAGGTGCTAGGAGATGTTGCTGATGTTAGAATGAAATATTTCTTAAAGAAGACACAATTTTCGAACAAACAGTAGGCAAGCAGCATTTGAGCTGATTTGCAGGGTAACTTAGGGCACCCTGGGCAATGAAATGGGGGCATGAGAGCTGTTAGCAATAATGGTCAGGAGCTACAGCAGTCTTTTGCTGGGAGAGCAGTTCAGATAAGAGTCTGGTTGTCCAGCCTTTGTGGAGAAGCCAGTGGAAAGGTGCAGTTCTTCCTGGGATAAGAGGACCAAGGCCCCAAGTGGAAGTAATTTAGGGAAGATGGGAGCTCATGAGAAGTGCAAAGAGCAGAAGTGCAGGTGTTGAGTATTACTGACCATTGGGAGTACTTATTTCTGTCCAAATGTCCTTTTCAGCCATTTTTTTTGCAAAAAAAATATGAACATTTTTGAAACAGGTGTGATGTTTCATGCAGATGTGAGACAACAGGATTACCTGTGCATGGGAATATGGTCAAACATTTTCCGGTAATTCCAACATGGTCATTACATTCGGTATCATCCCTGTATACGTAATTACAAAATGTTTTACATAGAAATGTTGACTCACCAACTGAATGACAATAGTTGAAAATAAGAGTGGGGAGACTTTGCTGTCAATTTTACACTTTAACCACAGCCACATTGTTTATGCCCCCGCTTAAATGACTATCACTCTTATTAATGGCTGGCATGGGATCGCTTATGAAGAAGGACCGGAATCTTCTATCTGAAGTATTTTTCCCATCTCTGAACATTGCCGAATCTCCTTTGCAGTCGTTTTTTTAAAGCAGCGGTCAGCTGAGAACAGTGAGAATAATTATGCTGTTT
The DNA here is from genome assembly GCA_018136845.1 of Heterotis niloticus. Classification (NCBI taxonomy): domain Eukaryota; kingdom Metazoa; phylum Chordata; class Actinopteri; order Osteoglossiformes; family Osteoglossidae; genus Heterotis; species Heterotis niloticus. Next base: position 25,283,708 of record CM030891.1, read on the forward strand.
TTTTAGTGTCTTCATTTCAGAGGCACAGCCATTATTCAGTCTTCCTGTGTTAAGTTGACCCCCTACAGATTTACAAGGGACATCATTAATGCTCCCACAGTTCCTCCTAATTGTAGACTATTTACAATGGATAGAGGCCTGGAGTGAGACAACCAGAGGAGGTGGAGGTTACAGAGAAATAAGTCATGCCGACTGTGTAATTGTTTTTGGACAATAAAGATGCTGACTGTCTCCTTCATGGGACCGTAAGCTGTTATGTGGCAGATCCACAAATGAGCAGACTGTTTGGGATGGTAACCCTGGTCTGGCGGCTCTCGGTGAGTTACGTCTTCACTTGGGGCCTTGGTCCTCTTATCCCAGGAAGAACTGCACCTTTCCACTGGCTTCTCCACAAAGGCTGGGCACAGACCTGGATGGTGCGAGTGGAGGTGGGTTTGAGCCCTACTCAGTCAGTGCAGAGTTTGCGTGTTCTCTCCGTGGTTGCGTGGTTTTCTTTCCGCTGCTCTGGTTTCCTCCTGCTGCGAAGCAGTCGAGTTTCAGGTGGAGCGGTCGCTCCGTGTTGCCCGTGGTGTGCGGACGTGTGCGCTCCCTTGCTCTGCTCAGTAAACAAGTGAATGACTCTTCAGCAGTTTACTGCAATGCGTCGCCTTGTGACACCTTGTAAGCCACCTCTCCCGCACATTAGCCATCGTACGTCGCTTTGGAGAAGTGTCTGTGAAAATAAGGCTAAACATTTTCACATCTTTTCCTGGCAGACCACTCTTTTTTGAACAGAATTATTAAATTAGCTTATAAATGAGTCATATAAATCAGTTACATTAGGGAAACATTTTAATTTAACTATTTCCTGAGGTTGGAAAAACTTGATGTAAAGCCATCACACAGGGATAAGACTTTGGCAAACGCTGGCTCACGTGTGCGTTTTCTTTCTAATCCCTCTACTTTGTGTTCTTTGTTGCTCATACTTGCTCAGTTTGGTGGACTTCACAAGGTTACCTTCGCCGACCCCAGAGAACAAGGACCTGTTCTTCGTAACAAGAACCTCGGGGATGCAGCCGTCGCCTGCGCGCAGCTCCAGCTATTCGGAGGCCAATGAGGCCGATGTGCAGATCCCCAACGGCAGCAAAAGCCTGTCTATGGTGGACCTGCAGGACAGCCGCAGCCTGGAGAGTGGCCCCGGCGCCTCACCGGATGCCCTCAATGACAACCAGTCGCCTTTGGGCCAGGTGGGAGCAGGGGCGTGGAGTGCCCGCACCCCCCAGGGCAGCATGGCTGGAGGACCCACCTTGAGGAGGCAGGGGCAGACCCCCACTACACCGAACTCCGAGAGCGCGTCTGGCCGGACGCAGCTCCTCGCTCCACTGTCCTTCCAGAACCCTGTATATCAGATGGCGGCGGGGCTGCCGGTGTCGCCGCGGGGGGTGGGCGACTCGGGCTCTGAGTGTCACAGTTCTGTCAGCTCACACAGCAACAACGAGGACATGCCGGGGGGCAAGCATGGCTTCCTGAACCACGGTGGGGGAGGAGGAGGAAGCAGCAGCGAGGACTATGCGCGGCGCTCCGGCGAGTTCTCCCGTCGGCAGCTGTCCCTCACGGAGTCCCAACACCAGCCCACCGTTCCACGGCAGAACAGCGCCGGGCCCCAACGCCGCATAGATCAGCCGCCTCCCAACGTCACCAGAGGGCGCACTCCACCCAACCTGCTCAACACGGCGCCTTACCCCCGGCCCTCCAGCGGAGGCGTGATGTCGACCTCGTCGCCAGATTGGCCTGGCAGCGGGGCGAGGTTGCGGCAGCAGTCATCTTCTTCCAAGGGTGACAGTCCAGAAACCAAGCAGCGAGTGCCACACAAGCAGGTGCGTACGTCCAGCAGGGTCGGACAGCCTTCAGAGCTGCTCTGCTCGTAGATGAGCTGAAATTCTGACTTGCTGTAGGAGCCTCAAGCTAATCACTGACAACAATCCAGCGACATGGAGAAACACTTGATTCAACGCTTAATGTGCTCATGTACGCCTGCTTTCACGGAGGTCCTCTCCCGCAGTCCCAGTGGCTTGTAGTGCAGCTCTGCGGGCAAAGACCTCAAATACACCAGGGATGAGGGCAGACTGGAGAACATTTGGAGGTGCCCTGCCACACTGCAGTCAGACACCGCACAGCTGGCCACATGTTTAATTCTTCTCACATGACATTTCATTGCTTGTTCTTTAGTAGTCCTTTCTTGTACATGCAGTTACTCTCACTGGCCACTTTATTAGAAACACCTGAGCAGTGCCAACTGGTGGTAACATAATGAGGTATGGAATTATTTTGCAAAGTAGGTTTATTAGAAATTATTACATTTTATGTGCCTGAGCAACATTTGAATGCCACAGAGACTGAACGTACCACTAATACTGACCACAGACATCCAACCTGGCTATTGTCAGACTGAAATTTGAAACAACACAATGTACCATGTGGCAATGGTTCATGATACCAAGACAGTAACTGTACTTGACCTCTCGAGCCAGTAGACCATCTTTGGGATGAGGCTCGAGTGTGAGCACAAAGCATGAAAAATCTTCCGAAACCGCGAAACAGTCAGACACGGAACAAGAACCTTCTTATTGCGGTGGGGCCAAAAGATGTTTCCATCTGTACTTATGGAGTGTACCCAATAAAGTGGCTGATCAGTCTATGCTACAGGTATAGCACAGCATGACGCAACGAACACGGGAAATGGGGTGGTTTACCTTTTAAGAGAATTCCGCCAACGTTTCTGATCACTCAATTTTCCTTTTTTTTTTTTTTACTGTAAACGATATTCTTTAAAATTTATTACAGTCATTATTTTTATAATAGCAGCCATGATTATTATCCTAATTGTTTTTTAATTAAAGGCTATGAAATTCTTCCTCGTGATTAAATGCAGCAGGTTTAATCTTTTCAGAGGAACGGCAGAACATTAATTTACGGCTCCTCCGTCGCTTGCTGTGCCGTCATCGGCTCACCTCCCGGTACAGTGCTGACCAGATGGGGTTGAAGGGGTTTGCAGCCCCCCTTTGATAGTGGATTTATTCTCGTATCGGTGAATCCGGGAGGCTTCCAACGGCCTCTGAACCATTTCAAATTGCAGTCACTGACACTGCATTTTGCTGTAAATGTGTTGCAGTTTAGAGTTTGATCGATCAGCATCCTCTGCTGTGTGAGGCTTCATTGTTAAGGCTGATGAAAGGTGCTGGAAGGGCAGCGGTCTCACGGTTATAATTTATATTTAAGGTTTTCACTGAATTCCCAGGTTTGCAACGATGCCGGCTGGACTCGAGCACGTCCGACTTTCCCCGCGCTCGTTCAATGATAGTTGTAGCCGCTCGCTTGACTGCCGCAAACATTGTGTGTTTTCGGACCAAAGCAGGACCACCTGAAAGTCAATAAGGGAGAAAAAGAAGGGTTTCAGGCTAAGTGGCCGGAAAGATTCATAATCACCTTTGGAGAACCAAAAGTCATTCTATTGCTCAGTGGCCGCGGATTTTATTGAGTCTCAGCTTTATTTAATAGAGGCAAAAATCAGAGCCTCACACTTGAGCTCACCAGTAGACTTCCATTTTGGTTTTATTGGGTTTTATTTTAGTCACCTCTTCCGACTCATTATGCATCCGTTGCTGAGAAATTTTGAGATCTCTTCCGGCTTTGATTTCTTTTTAAAAATCTCATTTCACTTCATTCGAGTCTTCCTCGCTGTCATTCATTCCAGCTGAACAGATTAAATTTACTAAATGACTGCAATCCCACATATTAAAAGCAGCGATTTATGTCAGAATCAAATATAAGTATAGCGCAGCTCTTTCCATGACTTACTGTGCTTTTGTTAATGTCTTTTAAGAAATTGGAGTCTTGAGATCTGTGACGTCAATGACAAGTTAAACCCATCATTTCTGCACACACATTAATTTAGCAGAGCTGTTTTATTTAACCATAGATGGTGCAGTCATCTCCTGGTGCACTTAAATTTTAAAAACAGTTCAAGTTGTGACTCGAGGATTTTAAAAGATAACGATAAAATCATTTTGTAGTTTGTTTATATCAAACAGAAATTTATTTGTCTAAGATGTTTGTATTTTGTGGAGCTAAAGTGACCTGTGCTTCTGTGTCCAGCCAGTAGGTGTCAGCAAAACTCGTCCCGACAGAATAGGAACCCAAGACCCACTTTAGCTGGCCTGCACAGCATTTACCTCATGCGTCTGATGTTCACGAGTGTCCGTGATCGGTAACAAGATGATGAGTGGTGCCCATATTTGTGAGAAGGATAAGTCAACGTTCAGGATCAGATGGGAGTTTGTAGAGAGCACTGAATATAGCTTCAAGTTGATAAATATCCAAGTACAGTCAGAGTCTGACTACTGCGGTTCTCTGCAATTTACAACCATCTGCACTATGACAGTCAGTGCTGTGCATATAAAATTTAGTTGCGATGGTCTGTCGTAAAGTCAACGCCGTCAGTGAGACCCGTATGCAGCACTACCAGAATGCTGCAGCAAGTGCAAGCTAAGTTTAAACAACTTAAAATAAATAATTCAAGCTCACCCAAATTTCTTTAAACGTGGCTTTAAATATGACTTCTAAAAGAAAAAGTGAGTGGCCAGGTGAATGCAAACAGAAAAGAATGGCGACTGATTTGAATTTAAGAATGGACATCATACTGTAAATTGGCGAAACCTGACTTACGGCCTGGTCATCGGAACAGAACCTCGTCACACGTTGGATCCGTGCTGTTATTATAGTGACAGTCGAGACTTTTTGTAGAACCTAAGCTACAAATAAATCAAGCATCAGTTTTTATTATGAAGCTTTTATTTCGACTAACATTACTTTGGACTTGCAAATTGGGAAGAAATTAGGAAGAGCCAGCAAATTAGAAAGATAAGATAAACTCTGAGCTGCATTCACAAGTGCAGGATCCAGGTTATTTATGTACTATAATGGCAAAATTTCAAGACAAATATAGGTGGCATTTTATATGCTGCATATATATATAATTTAAATTGACCATATATTTTATTATATCTGTAATAAAATATATTTTTTATGTTTTCTTTTGACTCATTGGAAATGGTTTATTATACTCTATGCTTTTCTGGAGCTGTAGATCTTGTGTCTGCCGTCGCCCCTTGTCTTCTGTTTGGTTTTTGGTCCCTCTTCTTGATCCTGCTCCTGCCACATTGCTCAGGCAGCCCGTCCACTGGAGAGTTCTCATATTTCACATGTTGATTCCAGCAGGCCCCCTCCCCAGTCAACCCCAATGCGCTGGACCGCACCGCAGCCTGGCTGCTCAACATGAATGTGCAGTATTTAGAACATGAGGCGATTGACCTGGATCCCAAACACAGGGATGACCTCAGAAATAAAGAGGATCTCACTCAGACCGAAAAGGTAAGGTTATCTACCTTTTTAACACCTGAGTCACTGACTCATCCTCATGCTGTCACCATCCTATCCCCCCCCCACCTGTAGTTCATACTGACCACCCCAACCACCCAGGTACATCATGCTTTGCTTCACACTACCTGACCCACCAAGAATGGAATTGGAACCTGCCATCAAGTCCTGTCTAACTCCTGGGTGACCACTGACATGGTTTTTCAATGCAAGGAGGAACAGAAGTGGTTTGCCATCGCCTCTTTTCCTTAGAGGGGAACAAACAGGGAGGAAAACTTGCAAACCCCACACAGACCCCTGAGGTGACCATGAACCCCACATCAAGCAAGCAGCCCAGGAGCTGCGAGGTCCCAGCTTACCCCAGTGCACCCAGCACATTCCCCACCTCATCCCATAGACCTCCTTAAAACCCTCTGATCTCAGCTGCTTTTGTCACTCATCGATTCAACCCCACCCCTGTCTTATCCCCTAAAATATTGTTAGAACGGCACATCCTTAGGCAAATGAGCTAATAATGTAATGTACGGTATTACCTCAACATTTAACTTATTCATTGTTGATATGTAATACGTTTAGGGAAAACGCTGTTAATTGTATTTCAGATTAACATGAAAATTAAGAAATTGTTGGGTTACATTAATATTGTGCTTCTCAGTAGCAAATAACTTCAGCAATAAAATCAACCTTCTCAGCAGGAATTGAGATTAACCGTCGTAGCATAAACTTTCATTATGGTTTTCCGCGTAGTAGCTAAAATGATGGCTCCCACGCTGGTCCACAGCACAAACCTGTACATGCGTAGTCTTTAATTGTCTCACGAATGTCATCCCTTCTTCAGCTTTCTGTTAAGTCTCAACCTCACAACTCCAGTTCCACCCCTGCAATTCCAGCCTTTCGGTTGTGCTTCTCTGAGATGTCCGCAGCCGACCTCGAAAGTCGATGTTGGGCGCGTACGCACCTCTCGGCTTTACGCACCTAAGTGAACTCGAGAGTCTTAATCCGCTTTATTGGCTTGTTATACTGGGGGGTCTAATAACTTTGTTCTGAGGCAGCGAACGTGGTGCTTCTGCGAAAGAGCACCAATGGACGTTCTTAACTGCAGCAGGAAGAGTGAAAGGGCTGGGGCTCATTCCAAACACCTGGGGTTTGAACCAACACACAGCTGTTTGACCAGCCAGGATACCATAGAATGATACAGAAGGGCCTGCAAACAAATATTCCCAGCTCGAATTTGAATGCTGTACTTGTGAAAACCTTTTTCCAGAGGCAGGTCTTGTAAATCAAAATCAATAAGATGAATTTTAAAAAGTCAAACGGCTCTTTAACATCTGTTTGATTTCCTTTTTTTGTAGTTACGCAGACCTCCGCTGACGGGGCGTCTGACGCAGGGCAGCCCGCGCGGTTTCCAAGAGCGCAGCGGAAAAGAGCGAGGAACTGAAACGGCGTGTTTATAAATGAATGGATGAAGGGCTGCGAGCGCGACGTTGAATTATGGCACCGCTGTAATTGTCACCGACGGGCTGCTACCCGTCCAGCTGTACTGTAGACAGAGTGGAGCTCCTGACAGTTGTCCCCCCGCCTCCGAACCCCCGTAATGAATTATTAAAAGGAACTCGGCACCATCTCTAACACAGCCAGAGTAAAATCTAGATACTGGCTGGTCAGCAGCATCTTGTAAAATGGACCGTGCACCAGACTATTAATCATTGGCAAACCTATGCATACAGAAGCACCGATTTAAGCTGCGAAAACATTTTTTAAAATTCTGAATGTCCATAAACAGGATCCCTTTGGTAGGATTATGCCCATCCTTGACCTCTCTTATGGCTTGGCAGAGTAATACACTCGTCTACTTCTGGCTGCTTGGTGGCCCCGCTCACAAATGGTTCTTTAGTTATGGAATGAGCTCCACCTTCCCCCTCAGAACTGCTGAATCCCTTACATAAATGAAGAAGAGTATCATAACGCATCTGTTTCAAACCCACTTCTTTCCTGGTCTCCTAACAGCTCTATAATTTGCTTCGTATCTGCCTTGGCCATTCCCATAAGTCCTCTCCGAGTCTCGGTCCTGCAGGTAGCAGCTCGCGTGCTGTGCGTCGGCAAAAAAAAACGGCACAGTTGGACCAACATTGTTTGTATGACTGCATCTAAAGCCCTTTGCTTGCTGTGAAATGTTGAATAAATGTCAGTTCCCATGTATTTAGCCCTCCCTGACCCATGTGGTTGTCTCCACCTCAGTACCAGCAAGAGATCGCCATTCTGCAGGACAAGCTGCGGATCTCGGTGCAAAAGTTGGAGGAGTACGAGTCGCGGCTGAAGGGCCAAGACGATCACACGCAGAAGATGCTCATGGAGTACCAGGCCCGGCTGGAGGAGTCTGAGGAGCGGCTGCGCCGGCAGCAGGAGGACAAGGAGCTGCAGATGAAGGGGATCATCAGCAGGTGAGCTGTCCCACTGGGCCAAAGGCTCAAAGGAGCTGAAGGACTTGCACGTTACCATCAGCCATTTTGTAGACGTATTTGTTCGCTTTTGCATGCTTGAAGACCCTCTGATCAAAACGATAATTTTACGTCTTTTAAATAGAAAAGTTGTATTTATCTTGTTAGACCTAAACTGCTACCACTGGATTACGGCCTTGAAAAGCCGCCTGCTACAGCAGCAACATTAATCCTCGACATTAATATTCACCTGAATCGAGCTCCTTCAGCCTGGCTCTTTGGTTTGGTGCCACCGCTGTGGTGTGCGGTGTATAAATATTCAGGAGGGCTGCTGCATGATCTGTGTTGCGATTGTGCCTGACACGAACTGCAGGGGTGCCGTGTCAGGCGACAAGCATCCTCCCCCCCCAGCTCACTTCAGATTCCTATCAGGAGAGCGGCGTAATCTCGATCATCAGAGCATTGGTGCAAAGATGTTCTTAGTGCTGCGCTGCACTCAGATGGACACGCATGTCAGACCCAGTGTGCTTTTTCTCTCCTCTGAGAGTACATGCAGCAGGGTGGTCCTCTCCCTTAGTTACCCCTTCAGAAGAATGGAATGACACAGCGGTGCTGAGGGGGACAAACCTTGCTGCTGCGGAAGGTCTGCGTCGCTGCATCCAAGCAAACCTCCACAAGCGTTACCGCAGTGCGCCTTGTAAAATGTACATGAGGCCTCCAGCAGACCTGAACAGAGGGCGCAGGCACAGCAGGGAGGGAAGAACCTGTTAGACACTACAAAGCCTTGCACAGAATCTCATGTGAACCTCCCGCCCTATCCTCTCCAGGCTGATGTCCGTCGAGGAGGAGCTCAAGAAGGACCATTCGGACATGCAGGCTGTGGTGGACTCCAAGCAGAAGATCATAGAAGCCCAGGTGCGTATTGGCAGCGTGGGCCGAGCTCTGCTGCGTTCCTCCTGATGGTCAAATCCATTTTTTTTCCTGCAGTAGCAGCCGTGGGACCATCTCAAGTCTATTGGTTTAAATGAGTGTCAGGTGGTGAAAATGTGAGGTAGCAGAGGAACAAAACAAGTCACATTTATGCACTTTAATCGGACATTTCTATTTAATCCTTCAGAGTAAAGTTACTGTCGTTTAAAGCAACTCAGTTCAAGTAATATTGACAGTTCTGTTTAACAGTGAAAACATGCAGAACATCAGTAAATTCGTAACTTTAAGTGAAACAGTAGCCTCTGGTGGCCGAAAATGGACATAAAGCACAGTACTTTACCGTGCTTTGCGAAATACCATGCTCCTAGCGTACAGATGAGCTATTTTACGAAAGCAAAACGTTGACATTTAGTGAGCACCTTTACATGGGCCGGAACAAAAAAAAAAAACCTCAAATCCAAAGGCTGACCAAAAGTTTCCTACCACGTCTGTCAATAAGCAAGCTCTCGAGCCTGGGTCTGACAGTCTCTAGAATATTCTTAAGCCTTCTAGGCTTATTATATTAAAACATATTTAGTCTAACTGACCATGGCAATGAGTATAAGTTTGTTTATTTTTCATGTATTCCTTGTTAGTTCGGGTTCCGGACCTGTTTGCTCCAAATTCGCCTTGCGACCAGCCAACACACTTCTGCTCCAGTTAACATCTCTCGGGCTAATTGATATTTGTACAGTACATTTAACATCGCCGTCGCCGGTGACCCGATTCGCAGCGACCTGCATTGTTATGACCTGTGACAGCATTGAGATATCTTGCTTAAGCTGTAACCAAAAAAAAAAAAAAAAAAAGAGTCATTCCTACAGCCATTTCTGTAAATGCACGATGATCTAATGGTGGATTAAAGCAGGAACAAGTCACTATCTTGAGGGGCGAGTTAATCGGCGTCTGCAGGTTGTTAATGGCGTCTGATCAGAGTGCAGGACGGAGGCAGTTTTCCGCCCTGGATTTGAGCCAGGCTGCCATTCTTTGGCAAACGCTAAGTGATGGGAGGAGGAAAAAAAACGCAGAGCAGCCGTCCATCTGAGCCCTGGTGCGACCGAGACCCTGGGTTGAAAACATAATTAAAACTGGAGGCTGAGCCGTCTGCTGCTGAATATCTCAGGCAGACAGAGGGTGATGGAACCGCTGACGTCAGCAACCGGTACAGTCATTTGCACACAAGGCAGAGACACCCAGAACAGCACAGAAATGGCTGAAAATCATCCTGATGTATTGCACTTGACTACATCGATCTATCTGTCTATCTATCGAGCTATCCATCTATCTATTCGTCTATTTATTTGTCTGTCTCTATTTGTCTTTTTACCTATTTATCTACCCGTCTGTCTCTGAATGTATGCATCTATGTCAGTTTTATGCCCATCTATCCATCTACGTAGTGTTTATCTCTGTCTATCTCCTTATGCCTCGCTCTCCATCTCTATTTGTCTATGTATCCGTCTGTCTGCCTACAGATGGTCCCCGACTTATGATGAGGTTACATTCCGATCATATCGTAAGTTGAAAATATCGTAAATCGAATCGCATTTAATACATCTAACCTACTGGCCGCTTCAGCAACGGAACGTAGGTGGTCTCTCCGCCCCCGTCTTCACACTGAGCGTTGATTGGCGTAGGAACCAATTTGGGGGCGGGATTTAGTTGCTACCTGGACTTCCTGTCAGTGCTCAGTCTTCCGCTGGCCTCAACCGGTTGTCTACACTAGCGACCACGTGGCAGACTGGGAGATGCGGATCACTGCCGCTGCCCAGCATCGTGCGGGAGTATCGTAGCTCATACCGCTTGCCTGGGAAAAAAAAAAAACCAAATCCCAAGTGCGGTTTCCGCTAAATGCCATCATAAAGTAGAAAAATCGTAAGTCGAACCATCGTAACTCAGCGACCATATGTGTATTTACATGCCTCTATCTCTCTCTCACCATCTATCTATTTCTCTCACCATCTGTCTGTCTGTTTATGCATGTATGTGTGTGTGTGCCTGACAGGAGAAGCGCATAGCCTCCCTGGATGCCGCCAACGCGCGCCTCATGAGCGCCCTCACGCAGCTGAAGGAGCGCTACACCATGCAGACGCGCAACGGCATCTCCCCCACGAACCCCACCAAGCTGCAGATCACGGAGAACGGGGAGTTCCGCAACAGCAGCAACTGCTAGTGTGGAAGGCGGGCAGGGTGACGCGAGGGCAGCGCCCCCCGTGGGGCCGGGCCGGGCGGAGTGCCGTGGGCGAGGAGGTGTCGCATGGCGGACTGGCAGGGCCGACAGCAGATGGGTGACGGAACGACTGGCGAGGCTGCAGGAAAGACGGATCGGATGCGGTTTGTTGACTGATGATCTCGGCTGTTAGCCGATTGACTGAGGGGGTTCCCATTATTGAGTTCGGCTGTCAATTGATATTCGGCTCCCGAACTCCGATAACAAAACCGGGTTTTTGTTATCGTATCGAAGGGCAGACGGATTGCAGAGAGGCAGGAGGGCCACCGAGAACACAAATGACTGCGAGACTGTGTTGGCGAAAGCGAGGCCTGAATAGCTTTTTAAACCACTGTATGTAATGTGTTTACCAGGTTTACTTTGCTCTCATTTCCTTTCCATCTGGAGACGGTTGTACAGATTCGGAAAAAAAGAAAAGGAAAAAAAAACCAAATCCTGAAATTAATTGGGCTAAGTTTTTTTATTGCTTTTTTAATTTTTTTATTTTTTTATTTTTTTATTTTTTGCCAATCTGGTCAGCATATCTGTTTGCAAGCTGTTGCTGCTTTGTTTTTGCTTTTCTTCATGCAAGTTCTCATCCACAGTCCTAACCGCCACCCCCCACCCCAGCATTTCTCCATACTCCTCGCATTAGAATTGGAAGAGCAGCGCTTCTCACTCCTTACACATAGTAAGGGCACCCATGTAAACAGCGTACATGGTTACTGCAGGTGACCCCAAAGCGAACAGCAACAATGAATGCACTTTAGCTCTTCCAGGCTGCCGCTTTCATTTGTACAATAATGAAACTTTTTATGCCGCCCATCTGTAACGGAGGCCGACTGCACCGTCGCATGCAGTTCGGCTCAACGCTGACGCTACTAGCGTGCTGCTTCCCTGAGTGCTGCTACGTGGCATCTAGGACATCGGGGACATCCAACCAGTGATGTGTACATGTATGCAAAGGGACAATGACAGGCACTGGGAACGATGTCACAGCACAGGAAGACAAGGGGACATTCAGAGAGGGACTACTGTGTTATTCTGTATGCACTTACAGAGGCCTTAAGGTTGGAATGTAGTGGAGTGTGAGTTGTCCATACTCAGCAAAACAATATATGGCAAAAAATATATATGAGACAAATTGAAAATATACTCATGTATTAAATAAATATACAGTGTAGTCCTATAAAAACATGGAAGGAGAACACTTTTTTTCTTCTAGAAATTGCAGAGGAAAATTGTCTGTTTTCAGTGTTTGAACATGCAAGACAAAGAAACTTTTTTGATTGCAGTTTTTAGGGGTTAACATTTCACTGTACTTAGTTATACCTCATAGAAATAACATAAGGATTAATGCAACATTTCAAACATTTGGCTTCTTCGTGTGCAAATCAAACGGCCTTGTGGACAGTGTAGTTCAAACAGATGTGCATTCAGGACGCACTTACTGTACATGTGCACTTAACGTAATCTAACGCTGCTTTTACATTTTCTCATTTTACCAAAGTTAACATTCAGGTTAACAGCATTCGTGTACAACTAGTGAATGCAGTAGAATAAAATGAAAGGTCATTAAATGCACAAGCAAATACAGAAGCAACACTGCCTTCTCAAGTTATGAATGATCAGTTTATACATTCTTGAAAATACCAACTCGTCCAATATCTAATTTTTTAATCCCGTTTATTTCCTTACCTGTTTTATAAAATATCAGTTTTTGCTGCGGTATTGCGATTGTGACCCTTGTTCATCTGCCAAGCCGATAGATGATGGTAACGTGCGCCCAAACGGAAGCAGAGTGTACAACCACCTTAGTGCAACTACCTTCCACAGTGTTTACAGTTTACAACTGGTGTCAATCCATACATAAATACAGGGCGGTTGATTCTAGTAACACCAAGGAGAAAACCCATGGAGACAAAGTGGAGATGATAATTTTGAGAGTGGAAAGAAGAATGCTGTACATTTACGGGGTGAATTGGTCAGTCAGTAATTGGCACTGAATAGGAGTTGGTAAACAAGTATTTTTATCTTCCGTAGCTTAAAATTGCTACTAATTTTAATGTAGTTACAAGTTGTAAAATGTAAAAAAGTTTTATAGTTTTTTTTTTTTTTTTTAAACTTATAATAGCTATATACATGGCTTTTATGAAGCCTAACAAGACTATAAATTGAGATATTAAGTTTTTGTTCATTGGGGTATAGGAAAAAAAGTGAATTCTTGAGTTACTTGGAAACAGAAAAATTTGAAAAGAAATCAAGCTGAAAACAGCTTTCCAGTATCACTTGATTCCTAAGTTGAGGAGCCAGTGTAGTGTCGATTAAGTAACTTGTGTGGCTACTAACACCCATATGCATATCCTAACAAGTCAAGGTTCTAACAAATAAAAAGCAACTAATCCGTAGTGATGTGACATGTTTTGCGCTGTTAGACAGAACTCAATGCAGTGTTGTATCGCTCATTGTCATTAACCGCTTGTCCTGACCAAGGTTGTGGTGGTCCAGAGCCTATCCCACAATCACCTGGGTGGGCAGTCACATACGCACATGGTCGCACACACGATCATTTAACCTGAAACACATGTCTTTGGACTGTAGGAGGAAAATAACCTACAAACTTATGACGAAGCAGTTGTTTTCTGACAGCTCTCAGTTTACATCCCATCCTCTCCTATTGTCATGAGCTATGGTTAATGAGTAAAAAAACAAGACTGCAGATGTACAGTGGTAGAAATGAGGGTTCTACTGTGAATTTCTCCCCATACCTGATGGAGTGAGAAGCCATGTAATCCAAGGTAGCCTTGGAGTAAAGTCCCTGCTCCTCAAGGTCAACAGGGGCCAGTTGAGGTGGTTTGGGCATGTTGTGAGGATCCCTCTGGTCGACTGCCTCAGGAGTTCTATCGGGCATGTCCCACTGGGAGGAGACCCCAGGGCAGACCTAGGACACATTGAACCTAGGACATATTTCTCGGCTGTCCTGTGAACACCTGGGGGTCCCCCAGGAAGAGTTGGAGACCATTGCAAAGGACAGGAGGGTCTAGGCCCACCTTATCAGCCTGCTCCCAGAACAACCGTCTTCAGGACAAGTGGGACAGGGAAAGTGAACATCTGATTCAGCAGAGCTGGAAAACATATTATTTGAAAAAGTTTTAAAGAATAAATGAAATTCACATTGTTCAATATGGTCAGTAATGTTTGAAATGTAAAGTGCTAAACTGAACAAAGGAGAATGTGGTAAAAAGCTAGCCGTCTAAGCACTTCACGCATGTTATTCTCCCTCCATATAATAGGCAGGCATTCAGCATCCACTCTGACACTTGGGACTCCAAAAGGGCATTTTATTATGGGCTTTGAAAAGAAAAATCTAGTAATTCTTGATGCCATCAGTGAAATCGGTCAGGCATTCAGAAACGTGTTTGATCGCGCTTCAAACACTTTACATCTGCACAAAAACATTCTTTTTACTCGTTTCGATCCACCCCTGAATGTCAAAATACCACCTTTGGTATTTGAGAAACAAACAATGAGTTGTTTAAACCCGTGTGTAGGCTTACCTCAAAGAGGAAGGCTGAAATACATGTAAAGTTAGGCAAGCGATGGATCGGTACTGCAGCCATTAAACAGTGATAGAAGAGCAGCATGCCCTCCCCCATGTCAAATTGCCAAGTCAGCCCTTGTTGGGGTCTTAATACTGTTTCAGTAACAAAGTTGAGCCGTTTGTCATTTTCGATTCCGCAGCTGCAACGCTACCAGCCATTTCACATTCGTACATTTCTGTGTTGCTCCTTCCCCTGCATGTGTCTTGCTCAGTGCTGTGGTGAAATAGCACAAATGCTATGGATTCTTTTTAGTTGCCAATGATAAGGAAGAGTCATCTTCCCCGCTATTACCTGCTGCATACGTAAATATAAAGACGAGTATATTTAGAGGTGGCATGCCTCTGGCGTGTAAATAAAATGTTAACGGTATTTTTACCTAACGTTATAAGAAAAAAATGGTCCCCTGTGTTTAATTCTACTGTACGTATATCGCAAGAGTATTGTAAATAGTTGAACTTTTTGTTTTGGTGCTGCCACTTCAGACAGTTCAAGCTTAACTGTATTGCTGTTTAAGAACTTGACCCAAACTTTATCCTTTTTCAAAGGAAAACACCAATCACACATGCAAAAAAAAAAAAAGCACATATGGTTTCGATGCATCTTCAATAACAGATATGTTAAATCGATAAAACAGCGGTTCTCAATTGGTTATTTTTGGCGTGTTGTGTAAGGAAGGTATAAACCTTCCCGAAAATTAAAAGCACAAAGGTTGTGCCACTCATTTTCTCTAAATCTGCATTTCTTTCACGAACGATCCCAGCGCAGCTGCACTTCTCTCATGGCCCCTCGTATGAAAGTGTTCCTTGGCTCAGCCCTTGACACGCGGAACTCTTTTCATTGCAAGAAAGCAGTTGGGATGCTAAGCAACTAGAGACAGGTTGGTGCATTATAAGGACATCTCTGACAGTGTTGTGCTTTGAAGATTGAATGCGGCGTGTGGAAGTAGCACCTGAAACCACCAACCTAGGCGGGAATCACTGTGCTCTCGCATTCTGTGGTTGCATCCTCTCGCTGCGTGTGCGGATACTTTGGCTCCGACCGACTGAGATCTCTCTGGCTTTTGCTGGATATAAAACCTTGCTTTACCTTGCTCACAGACACAAAAATATGGGGTTATCTTACATCTATCATGAAATAAATTTCTTTAGCACACAGGACGTGATTGAAACGCATTCACTGTAAGAGCCACTTATATTATTTATTGTTTAATGTACTTCTTTACAGTGCAGAATCTGTCATTCTGTTCCTATTTCTCAATATGGTTCACCTATCCTTCTATCCATATTTGCCAGTCTCTCTCTGTTGGTATCTCTAATTGAAATAAATGCAAAAATAACCATTAAAAACATAAATATCTGGATTTGCTAGCATACACAGCATATAACAGAAGGATGAAATTATATCGTAGCTTTTTTAATTAATTTATTATTTTTTACATGTTAAAGTCTTTTGTGCAATTTCTGTTGCATTAGAGAATTGGGGAGTGAGAGACCCTTATGGTGTTGTGGAGGGAGCATAGCCATCAAGACTGTGGGGATCTGTGTATATATACTCGCTCTCTCTCCCTTTTTTTCTAACCATATGTGTAAAAAAGAAGACTGGTTTCTTTAAACAAAGCTGTTGTATGTTTTATAAGCTCTTCTAGAAACTTTTTTGTAAGTATGTTGAAAGTAAAGTATTTGCCGGACTATGCTTCATTTGACCACAGTGACAAAAACAATAATGTACAGAGACGATTGTTTGTGTTTCAGAAAATGTGGCTGTGCAATTTATGTACATTTGCAACTAGAATTAAAGTTTTATTTAGCTATTTCACTTTGAGCCTTGTGCCTTTTGTTGTGATGAAATTTGTATAGCGTGCATTTTGATCAATGGGGAAGCAGAACTTGTTTTATATTTAAGTAAGCAGTTAAAATAATAAATAATAAATTTGCTAAATTGATCAGCATCTTTAGAAAAAATTTATTTCGCATTCAAGACAGCATAATGGGCAGACAAGGGAACAGCAGAGTACAACCGACAACTTTATTTTAACTAAGTGGCTTCCCTTGTATAATTTGTGACTGAAAATTTTAATCATAAGGCAAATTCTTGTGCGAAAAACTAAATTGATTAAATGGGAAAAATAAATAAATTTTGTTCTTCTGAGCCTTAAAAGGTTTTCACAAAAAAGCAAAATACCTGCCTTTCCAACAAAATGTAAAATGTGATGTTTCCAAAAACTACTCTGCACTCCTCCTTTAAATACAGGCTTAAGGTCCAGTATCACCTATTCATAACACATTTACTTGCCCTGGTCAGAGGTCACAGCAGCCCAGAGTCCACCTCACACATTCAAACACTAAGGACAATTTATAGTAGCCAGTTAAACTAAAACACAAGTCTGTGGACTGTGGTAGGTACCGGGAGGAAGCCCGCACAAACACAAGAAGAACAAACTCAGCAGCCCAGGTGCTGTGAGGCAACCTGTTGCACCGCACTCAGTGCCCTGCCTTTGCTGAGGTTTACCTAAAGTATAATTTTTGAGATAAATGAGTAGTAAATCACACAAAGTAATTTGTAATGACAATGCCTTTCAGGACAACTTTTATGTCATTGTAAGTTTTAAACTGACAGGGGTAATGCTCTTCGTTGTCTTTTTAAAAATATTTTAAAGATCATTTACAAAAACAAATAAATTTCAGAGAAATGGTTGCAAGGGTGGGCTTATATAATGTTTGATGTTACCATGCATTATAATTTGAATCATTTCTGCAATAAATTGAATTAAATTTTTTTTTGTAATTTGTTTCTTGAAGTGAAGATGCTATGCAAATTTGAGGATACAAATAATTATATATGCTTCTAAGTGGTTATTATTATGTTTTTCAAAGGCAATATTTGATTAATATTTGTCAGAAAAAGATTGATAAACCTGTACATCAAATAATAATAATAATAATAATAATAATAATAATAATAATAATAATAATAATGTTTCTTGCTCCACAGGAAAGCACACAGGTACTGGACTATTAAATGGGCCATTTCAGCTTTAAAAAGACATAGCTGGTGTACGGCATAGCGACAAGCATTTGACAGACCAGTGGATGCAGGAAACCTGTAAAATCCATGCTTTCATAATTTCTTGTTTTAACTCTGTTCAGGGTGAAAAAACAAAATCATTGAACAATGAGAGGGGGCTGAGAAGTAGCAGTTGGAGCTACTACTTGGAGCTAAAGTTTGAAGATTAAAGCATAAAGTCATTGTACTATGACTGCATGAGGAGGAGAGCAGAATGTTTCAGGAGACATCTCACACAATGACAATTTTAAGATTAGGTCATTGTATATTGACTACTGATCAAGGCAGGAGAAATAATTATATTAGAAAAGATGCTATATTGTTGAGTGCATTTTTCCCCTGGATGCTGTCTACAGAGCAATGTACTGTCATCATAGTGTGCTGCTGTGGAGGACATTTCAAAATGTGTTTTTAGCTTAAGAGAACTGGAGCTATGCTAATTCATTTTAATCTGAGTAATGAAGAAATAACTAAAGCAACAACTAATGAATATTTTGACTCTGTAGAACAAGAGTTTTATGACAAAAGCAACAGCAAGAATGGAGGGAGAGGCAGAACAACAGGCATTAACCTGACTGGACAAAATATTTCTGGCAGGCATAAGCCACAGGTCAACAGAATCACATTAAAATCAAAGTCCATTACTGCAAAGAGCTTAGAAACACATACAAACAAGACAAGTTCCTTATGACTGTGGTTTTCCCTCCATTAACAGGGAAAGAAACAGATAAGTTAAAATAGGAATATGAACATATGAAAATAAACAAATCTGTAGAAGAAAAGATTACCTGAGTGCTAGTAACTGGCAAAAGTCTTTATCGCTGCAGCATCCACGGAACACTCCTTGTCCAAGAGCACTGGATCAGGAGGGATGTTTTGCATGAAGGACCATCTGTTCCCAAGGTGGCAGCCATTGAGCTACCTGTTGGACCCTAAAAATACTTCATGGCAAAAATTCATGGACCCTTTTTAAATTGTAAACATGGAGGACAAGGATAGCTATTAAGATTTTAGGCAGAGGTTAAAGATAGATTACAAGGATTATGAATGTTGGTCTCTTAAGAGGCCAGTTTCATAGATTTCTCATTATTAGAGTAAGAATAAGAAAGAAATTGTGTTTTTTTTTCTTACTCTAATTATATATATATATATATATATATATATATATATATATATATATATATATATATATATATATATATATATATATATATATATATATATATATAAACTCTATTATAATACATACATATGTAAAAATAATGAAAGTTTGAAGTATTTGTCTCTTAGAAGGCCAATTCAATCCTCACCTCTCGAGGCTCCTGCGAACATTAATGTCTTCTGAACTCAGCCAGCGAAGGAGCTGAGAACACAGTACAAGGATAGAGGTGAGAGACATCCATCCAAAAAGCTGGCTGATGTTCTTTTTAAAGTCATGGAGAGCGTGACAGAGCGAGGTGGCAAAGGCGCCGGAGAAAGCGAGGGTGAATTATGCACTGCGCTCGGCTGCGCTGACCTACATATGGCGCCATTGTTATTCCCACATCGTCGAAAGGAAGACGAAAGGGCAGGTAAAAACACAGGAGGGCTGCAGCTTTCCCAGGGGTGACTCACACTCGGGTGGTCAAAATCACATCTTCAAAAACCACAGCTAAGCCCCTTGAACCTACAGCCAAAGCAGTTGTTTAGAGTTATTAGGGACATTGTTAGTTGGTCACAAAGAATTGCAAGCAGTGATGAGACATTCATTTACAAGTCATTTATACAGGACATGGTTTGTCCTCTTGTCACCCTAAAATATTTTTACATTCTTAACCCGAGCATGAACGCTGTACCAAATTAAGACGTTACATAGCATTTGTTTAAAGCAAACTCAACTATTTACACAGCACATAGTGCAGAATCTCTCTAGAAGTCACAAGATGGCAAGCAATGGATTAAACTTAATAAAGAATTAAACTGAGGCTAAAAAACATTTTAAATAATCAACCTGTGTTTCAGTTTTGTATAAGATGAGACGGCACTTACAATACGATAAGATGGGTTTTTCAGAATTTGGTATTTTCATTTAAAAGAAAAGAGTTTAAAACCCTTGATTTTTTACAATGCTACGGTCAATCTTTAGACAAGTTCTTCTAATATTTTAGGATCCCCATCAACACCAATCATCAAATAAACAATATAACCATGCAACAAAACTGAGTTTTTCCTCCAGAATTGGGCTCACACATTCTCTGTTGCATCTTCTACAGGACAAATGCAAATGCACTATGTATGTGTTGAGGGGGAGGGGAATTTTTTTTACTGATAGAATTTTGGTGCTCATTTATCAGTGTTATGATGCTTCTGTCCACCTCTCTAGGGGTGTGGTGTTGCGTGTGCCTTGTTAATAAAAGATCCACATAATAAATTCAGAAGGAAATTAATTGCTGCCCCAGAGGTTTCAACTGGGTGCACATGAGGAAGGAACCTCCTCCAAGCGAGTATGTTTGAAGATAACAGAATCACGCATGCGTGTGTTCATTATGAACCCACCTACAGTCTTTCTGCTGCTCTGTATTCTGCACTTCAGTGGAACCTGTTTTAAAATGTTGAGTTATTCCAAGATGAGATGTCCATAGCGGTGGAATACAATCTATAAGTAAATCTTCTGTGACTGAAATTTCATTTTAGAAAGTAATGTGACATAAGATGAGTTGGAAAGTAACCACCTTACAAGCCCCATAAAACTCGTACATTACTTTTCATCCACATCTAATGCTGAACCAAAGTTTGCTCTTAAAGTAATTACTGGTAAATAATGCAGTTACATAAATGTGCTTAACCATAACTCCACCCTGACCCTAAATCCATGGTAGATAGGACTACAGGGTGAAACCAGAACACCCAGTGGAATCCCACAGCACCATGTCTGGAGCATGCAAACTGCACAAACATTGAACTGGATTCAAACCAACCCCAGAGCTATGGACCACCAGTACAGCCCTGTTCTGACTACCACCTTTACCACTAATTTTTGACTCCTTACCTAGACAAGAAGTTACAGATGATGGATGGATGGATGAACTTACACAGGAAGATACCTTGCTACAGCAAAGAAACTACAAAAATGTAGCAATAAACTTAATACTGACAAAAACAAACTGCAAATATAAGACCATGCATCAATAACACAATTAGCAAATACACGCTTCTCTTACACAATGAGTAAGAAATTTATGTAAGAAACTACCTTTTCCTTTTTCTAATTTTATCAGGAAAATAAATAATGCTTTTCTGAGTCATTTTCATTCTTGAGGTAAATTCCAAAGAGGCTCCTGTTGACATAATTCTTAAACCTCACCACCAGAATAACAGATTTGTGACATCCGCTGACACTCATTCCATCTTTTTGTAGCTACAAAGAAGTGTGTAGGCATGCAGTGGCATTATGGGTAGCGGCAAGACCATCAGGTGAAAAACCATTGAGGAGTAAAGTGTGTTGATATACAGTATGTCGTGGGCATACAAAGAAAGGGTCAGTCAAAGGTGAACAAAGATGAGGGCCTTAACACAAGGTCTAAGGATAGAGTTTCTGTGTAGGCAGTGCTGTTGTTCGAGACCCTCATTTTTAAACTTTCGCACTTTCCCCCCCTTTCTTCAATTTATGACTATATATGCCAAGTTGTGCCAAGGTACCTTCCACAGTGACACCCATTGACTTACCTGTATGGCTGTATTTATAGATATCCTCTTCAACTGTAATATACATCACCTACTGTAACTTTTTTGGTGGCTTTTTCGAGGCTCAAAGTTGGCACAATGCTGAGGCGTCCCTCAGTTCACTCCATCATGGAAAAAGTGTCAAAAATGGACGAGCACAGGAGGAATCTGTTCTTGTCTTTGTCTGAACGTTAGCAGCTTCATTTGGAGAAAGACACTGTCAGTTGCCACGGTGTTTGCAGAGGACCTTGCCGAGTACCCAAGTTCTCACTTTCAAAACACCACCCATTTCAAGCAGAATGAACGACAAATTATACTTGGCCTTGGGTTTTAACATAAGATGCACAGTAAGTCATACAAATTGGCCGTTTTCATACCTTATCATCCCTGCTTTTGTGTGTCCGTAATATAATTTTAGATTTGGTGGATGTATAGGACCATGTCTTTGAAACATGAACTTCACAGCATTGCCTATTCCTATTCAAAGAAAAAACAAGCCCATGATGCGCAGAGAACAAAAACAATTGCTATATGCCCTCTCCTTGGATGGCGTAAACATAGTTATAAGCCTGCCATTTAATGTGGGAAAGTGTCAAGCTGGAATTCAGAGGCTTCTGGAATTCAGAAAGATGTTACACTTATATTTATGTTTTTAATCATAAAGGATATTTGAGGTACGAGTAGAATAAGCAGCTACGATCATTTTGAAAGTTGTAAAACCAATTTAGGGTATAATGAATAGTTGCTGAAACAGATGGCACACTGTCAGAAGCAGAATGTATAAGAATATTCTTATAAAAAATTAACTGTACTTCTGCAAAAACAAACAACATGGATTAATGGAAACTGGCACAGTTCTTAGATACAGGTTTGCAAAAAATATTCATATGTTCTGTAACTGTACAACTGCAGTTAAGTAGTATCTCAAAAGGCCCAACACTAAAACTCCAGAGGATACCATACTTCCCGAAGAATTAATATGAAATGTGACCTTGAAAATTATTTAACTGCAGCTTTTGCATTGAATTAGTTACTCATTGGATTTCATTGGTACCATGAAAGGTTTTAAGGGACCGGGCAGAGCTGCTAAAACATGTTCTGGAGTTCTGTTTTTAATACTTTGAAGAACATTTGAATTTTATGAATTATGGTGGCATTTTTCTGGCATATTTTTGCATGTCTCATATCAATGGTTATTTCCACATAAATCAGATCTTAGTTTCATTAAAAATTTTAATAAAAATCGTCACAGAGCACACCAAAGAGCTCATTGAAGGCGGCACTGGATTCAAATAAATAATACAACAATGCCAGGAGTTCAATGCAAAGTAAAATAAAAAGTCTGTAATCAGATTCATGCATAGCAAACTAACTGGAATTAGAAGAAATAATAAAATGGTGAAACCAATTTAGAAACTGCAATCAGTTTTTCTAATACAGATCTGGCCAATGTTATTGGCAGCCTTGCATTTTAGGCATTTCATATACAACATCTTCAGAAACAATAAGCAGTTTACCAACTTTTGTTCATCAGAATATTGTATTAGGATGTCCAAAGATGCAAAATAAAAAGATCTCTGTTCAATTTGCATGTAGTTTTCTCAGGGGCAGTGCAATTCCAAGAGTTTTGTTTGTATAAGCTTAGGTACGTTTGGTTGCTAATAAAAGTTTGAATTACATGGCAATTCCTTTAAACCGCCATGACAGAGTACACAAGGTGTTGTTTCTGGCATGAACATTTTTCAGTGAAATTTGGGAAAAGCGTTTGTGGTTTTTGTTTTAGAAATAATGGAAGCAGCTGTCTCGATTTACACACTTTCACACAACGCAGCCTTTTCAACAGCCAGTTTGGTGTATAAATTAAGGGATGACTGTACTTGGTTGCACTGACACACTGATAACTGTTCTAAATGTTTTTTATAACCATCTATAAGGTTCTTTCACCTTTCTGCTGGTAGTTTGTCCCACTTTTCAGTTGCTGTTACCTCTTCAGTGTTTGCAGGAGTTCTTTGACCAATAGCAGATTCAAACACTTTCAAAGGGTTTTTAATCGGATTGAGATCAGGAGTCTTTGCTGGCCACTTCAACACAGTACATTTTTTTCTTTTTACCCTTTTTTTTTTGTTTTTAGATGTGCGTTTTGGGTCGCTGTCCTGCTGAAGCACCCATGATCTTTGACCCATACCTAGTTTTCTTTTCTTGCCTTTTTACCTTGTCATTCAACAATGAGATCTTCCTCAGCCTTGGCCAATAAAGACCTTCTTGGTTAAGTGTGTGGCATAAGGGTACAGGTTGACACCATCACTCCAGGTCAACTTTAAGCTCTTTGGATGTTTTATCTCTGTTATTTTTCAACAGTTTCCACCACCCTTCAAAGACTTCGAACTTTCTCTCCAGCTACATTCTGGGAGGTTGTGAACGTTCTGAATTTTTAGGTTCGGTGATTGTTTCTCGGACAACTCTTATCTTCACCGCTGTCAAAAAGAAAGAGGGAATAGCAGTGATCTTTTTTAAAAAATTTTAAAGCCATAATTCATTGGGTAATCATTTGTTAATTGAAGTCATGTGACCGCTGCCAGTTTATCAAAAATGCATCTAATTTCACTGCAATGAGAATCTAGTTCTTCTAATTCAAAAAGATTCGATTTGTTCAATTGTTTTTTTTTTATTTGTTTAACTATTGAAAGGGCCCCAATAGATTATTTTTTTTTCCATTTTTATACTGTTTGCATACAATTGCTTTTTATTACTTTTTTACCCTGTGTTACCCTGTATAAAACAGGTGAGTGTATTTAGACCAAAGCTGTTTCGCTGTCTACTTTTTTCAGGAGTTACAGCATATATCTAAAATGCAAGAATGCCAATAATATTAACCAGAACTGCATAAATAATAAACAGCTTACATCATACAGGGGGTATACAATTCACTGAAGTGAAATGTTATTAGGCTGATAACTTTTTAACCAGTTTTGCACACAGTAAAGTATTGCCAATATTCTAAATGCAAAAATGTAAAAACTATAAAAACTGGGTTTTTATTCTTGAAGAACTGTGCATGCCTTTATAAACACCCACACTCCAGAAATATAGAAAAGCAAGAAAGTTACCAGTATAACTTTTTTTATCCGATGTGCCTGCAGGTTCCATGTGTCAAGCCTTTATCACTGCCTACTGAAGTTCTGTTTTCCATGTCATTATTTTGCACAAATATATGTTCATATAAAAAAAACTGCAACTGTGCAATTTTTGTGAAAAATTGTGCTTACTAACATCAATGTTACAAACATGTGCATTGAATTTTTAAAACGTTAAACTGGAGTGATTCCACAGATTTGACATTAAAATCAGGAAAACCGGTTTTATACTACAATGATGAACAGTGCAATTCTTATTGTTTGTGGTTACCTGAAAAGCCCAGTGAAATGCCTTTTTTTAGCAAGTGAGCAGGAAGTTTTCTTTAAACCCTAGAGGAAAAGCTCATCTTGTGAAGACTATCTGTCACTTTGATTACTTGAAAAAGAGAACTTGGTCAGATTTCACACTTAAATTTCATGCAAACCTGTAAAATATGTGAAATAGACAGTAAGACACGGTGCTTCAAACCCTGGTCTCATTCTGAACGAGCCTCAGTCCACCTGCCATGGCTTGAGCAGGAGAAACAGCCATTGTAGACCAAAATCAAAGGATGGGCTGCAGGTCTTTGGAGCTCAATATGATTTACAAACAGAATGGAAGTACACAAACCACTTAACAGCTTTGTAGCTCAAGGTTAGAGAACCATCGGAGATGCCGTAAAATGATCCTCCAGTGAAGTGAAACCCTACCCTTTAGCCATGGGGTTTGCAACATAAAGAGCCGACTTCTAAAGGTCTATTTACCTGAAGCTCATTCTTCTGAAGATACGGACCCCTGAGGGCATGCTAATTGGCAGGGGATTCTTGTTCTACAAAAATACATCTCATCTGCATTTATTTTTGTTGTACTTTTCCTATGCCAGTGCTTAGTCTAGCAAAACCCACTTTCTTCTGTTCAAACCTACTTGTATACACAGGTACTATTTTCCAATACTTCAAAGTACAGCAAAGTTCTAAGAAGTCATAATGAACTATATTTTTTAAAAATCTGTGTATCATTTTTGCATGTGAGCACATGAAGATTGCATAGCCCTTCGATGACAGTTATTACTACAGATAGGGAAACAAACAAAGCCAAACTAATATTTATGTAGCTTTGCCATTTTAAACATCTAGGTTTCAAATGTTCCTTACATTTCAAACCAAAATATTTTACCTGCAAAAAATGTTCATCGCAGTGCAAGGGAATCTTCAAAACAAATACAACTGTAGAAACCGCACACTTTTTACTGATCAAAAATGAAGTGCAATAAAGAGTACATGCATAGCACTCAAACGGGAGAAACAAACTGGTTTAGATATAATAGTTCAGTCATGCTAAATTGTGTCCTCAATGCACCACATTCTTTGTCCAAACGTCCACATCAGAACAAGCAGAACATTTGCCTTGTAATTCCGCACTTTCTGAAATTTCACCAATGGCACATAGCGCATATTTTCCCCCGTGGTGAAAGCAGCATCTGTATATGTTTACATAGAGAGAAGTTCAAGGTGAATACATTGTGCTCACTGAATGGAAGAAAAAAAAAACTCCTTCTCTCCACTGGTGTACCTCTAGGATCAGTGCAAAGCCTGTTTCTTTTCTCTTTAAATATTCACTCCCTGGATCCCCTGAGGGTTTCTACCATATTTATACCTCTGACTGACATCTGTATCGCACTTCTTTCTTTCGGGGCTCAGGTCTTAAACCGGATCTCCAATTGCCTCTCAGATATTTCATCTGGGAAGTCTGTCAATTGAAACCAAATTTCTCTAAATCTCAAATCCTTTACGTATCCTCTTTAAATACGTCCACCGGTCTCCCCATTCGGATTTCAGTCGATGACATCACCCTCTCACCCACTGCCATTAAAGAACCTCACTGTGATGCTAGATGGCTCACACTGTAATCATCACAGTACTTCCCTTGCCCTGACCCATCACTTATTCCTTTGAGAGCAAAATCTGTTCCTTCCTCTCTAACTCTAGCAGAAAAAACCTTACCTAAGAGCTTAATCTCTCCAAGGTGGATTACTGAAAATTCCTGTTTGAAGGGTCTTCCCTCATCTGCCACCCACCCTCTCCTGACCATTCAAAATGCTGCTGCTCTGCCGTGGAACCATTTTTGCCAGAAAATGCATGCGTGCGCCTCTGCTCTAGTATCACCACTGACCCCCATTACAGGCAGAACCCTCATCCTACCGTACAGATTTCTATAAGGTGCGTCACCCTGCTGTCCTCACTGAGACCTCTGCTCTGCTTCTGCCTGCCTTCTCCCTGCACCTGCTCTCTCCACAAACACAAACAAAAAGATTGCTTCTTACTTCCTTGCTATGGACTGAGCTTCTTAACATCACATGTGCCACCAATCTTCTAAACTGACCAGCTTTTGAAGATTCCTTACTTTTCTTGGAGCGGCCATGTTTGTCGTCTTCTTGAAGCTATGTAAACATCACTACCATGTTATAACGTTCCTCCTCAATAGTATCTCACTTGCTTCTTTGTATTAGTTTGAATTTAGCTTGTCTTTACATACATTTTTCTTAATACATAACTGTGTGCAATAACAAGCTGCAGCAATATTTCACCATGGATCTTCATCATCTGATTTTCTTTTGGATTGTAAACGCTTTTAGACTGACCCAATGCTAACCTTAAAAAAGTCAAATAAATAAACAAGACCAAATGATCACCGTGTAGGCCAAAATCATTCATCAAGTATTTTACAGCCACCTAAACACACTTAAGGCATCATAAAGTATCCATTATCTGAACCACAGCCATAACTATTTTTTTTACTGCAGCAATGAAGATGTTTTTCCTCCCTCGGGGTTCTGATTTCTGTCTGGCAAGTGTGTCAGCAAGGTGTGAAAGGTAGGCTTTTAAAAACTGAGCAGTTCTAAGCATTAAGAATCTAAGCAACTGAGTGACATTCACTGAACACAGTAAAATAATCCTTCATATTATCACCTATATGTAAGGTTCAAAACCTCGATTCTTGCAGGTACATCATGCCGGAGTTCTGCTGTCCACCACACCACCCACTCGCTTGAACTAGTGACAATACGAGGTAGTTAGCAAAATCTTTTACCACTGTAAACAGTTTTGATAATGTGTATGAGGACCATGAGTGAAAACAAGCAACCTGAATTGTTCTTCATCCTGTGCAACATCTCTTCATTCATCACAAGAATCTCTTCAGAATGCCAATTCTATTTCAAAGGGAAAAAAAAGAGCAAGAGAAAAAAGCCCACAATAACTTCTCCATAAAATTAAAATAATTTACTGACATTGTCGTTGGAAATACTGTTGGAAATATGGTTTTGAATTTTCTGAAGTAGTAATAAATATCCTGTGAATGCAAGAAAAAACATTTTATTTGAGTACATTTCTCTGTAATATGGTTTATTATTTTGAGGCAGGTTACATGATTGAAGGAAAATTGTCAAAAGCTATGAAGTCTTTTTTTAGTGTATTAACGTTCTTTATATTATACTTGTTTTTAAATATTCAGCAAGGTGAAAAAATCATTTTGAAATAAAGCATTCCTCTTTAAATAAGTTAAACAAGAATATATAATAAGCTATGCAGTGTTCCTTTTTATTCCTACATTTTATAATTACACAAGTATTTGATTTTGGCTGCCTTATATGATCTGGTACTGATCCCTCATCAGTGAGGGCAGCATGAGGACTCGACCTAAAGCCACCGTCGTGCTACAGAAATGGACAGCTTCAGAAACCAATCTGTGTTCAACTTAGAAGCAGCCTTGCTTCAAGGGTTTTGTTCACAAGCAATTTGTTTCAAAGTTGTTGTGCAACATGGGTTTTAAGCCACGAGTACAGGAAACGGCACTGTCCATCTCAGTAGCTTTTGGTTGAACTGACCGCTCGCTCGGTCGGCTGTGTAATTAAAGCTTCCTAAGATTTCCCTGAAGAAAAGGCAGCCTGCTATTGCAAGGGGAAGATAACCCTGGTAAAATCAATAATTTCAACTGAGATTTTGTGTTATTTCGTTATGTCCATCTATCAGCTCTTAAGCTCACCAGGAGGGACTTTTCTTCTGTCGTTGTCCTGGACAAGGGGAGCGAAGGATTACTCCTCCATTGTGCTGCCAGGAAAAGCAGTCGACCCAGAGAATTTACAGTCACTTGATGCTACAGCCAGAATTAGGTTTTGCTAACAGCAACAAAGACCCAGCTGCTGTTAACCAGCAGTCAGTAATATCAGCCAAGGGAAGCCCACCTAACAGGGTCAGGAACCTGCACCAAGACATTCAGTTGCAGTTAAAGTTCAGTTCTCCACATTCCCCTTGAGGGTGGGTCGCAGGGTCTGGTGCAGCTGGTAGCCAGGGGACTTGCGGGTAACGGCTGGGGAGCTTAGCGGGAGCGAGGTCGTCACCTTCTTCTCGCTGGTGGCTCTGGAGGACCGCTTCTCCTCTAGGCTCTCCAAGTGTGCCTCGCACAGCTCCAGCAGGCAGAGCACCTGTTCCCGCAGAGGCTGGGCCTTGAAGCGCCGCTGCGCCAGGTAGAAGAAGGCCTCCACAAAGGCCTGGAGTCCCATGCCTACACAGGGGCCAGAGATACAACTTTACTGCCAAACAGTTCACTACATGTGTTGATAACTCTCACAGTTTTATAAACTTCATGACTGCTTCATATACTGTTCACAACTCCAGGCTGAAGCCAGCTAGACCTCTGAACCAGCATCTTTTTTTATGGAAATTACAGATCTAATACAACAGGAGGATGCAGTACCCCATTTCAGGAACACTTGCATCTACCCTCTACACCTTCAAGGATATGAAATTAGAAAAGAGTTTTATTCATCACAACCAAGAGTCAACAAAAACATTCAACAAAGTCACATTAAAAAGTGGGATGGGAAAAGTTATTTTTACAATTTTTATCAAACTATTAGCTCATATAACGTATATGTGTAAGCTCTCATTGTGAACCAGTTCATTGACTTTCGACAAGTGCTGCTGTTCACATTCTGTCATACGTTGTGTGGGCTGCAAGAAATGAATCACATAGCAGGCCGATTAAAAGATAATAAACACATCTAAACCAAAGCTGCCACAAGAGTGTATAATCGAGACCATCCATCAACTCCAGCGTGGCAGTGAGACTCCTGAAAGACTTTCCTTTCATTTCAAATTGCTTTAACTCATTAAATCCATTTGAGTCTTTGAGGTTGTGTTTATTTAATATTTCCTTGATTATAAATTAATAGACAGCTGAATATTAGAAATTCTAAACCCCTTTGCAATGGTGTTAAAGTATTAAATGTATACTTAAAACTCTGAAAAGTAGTGTGAAATAAGAAGCCAAACAAATTTTTACTAAGTACGTTCATCTGTCTGAGATCTGTTCTATTAATACATCAATACATCTGACAGCAGTACCAATTTTTCATTAAAAAAAATTTGGATCTGAAAGCAGAATGATGTCTGATCCAGTCTTCAATTCATATTGGTATGGTATAAATAATCACAAACAAACAAGTAGTGGAGACTCCACCTGGTTGTCACTGTAGCCAAACTAGAAATCACAATGTAATATTTCTCAAATAGAAGTTGTGCTTTCCTGTCTTGATCATACTGGAGTAGTGTTTTTTGAGGATGACACCAAATCTTTTTGGAGGAAGTGTAAAAATTAGCATTTTTCATGGGTCAGAGCAGATTTTAATGCCTCTGCAGCTCCTCAATCACAGTCTGGTTTGGATCAGCCACCACACAAGAAAAGAACAGACTGCACCGAACAATCAGGTCTGGTGAAAAGATGACTGGTGCCAGACTACCATGCCTCCAGGACCTGTACTCCCCCCTGAATTAGGAAACAAGCAGGGAAAATCATAACGGGCCCCTCTCACCCAGGCCCACAGCTTTTTCGAACTTCTCCCATCTGGTAGGCACAACAGATCACGGTGCACCAAAACAAGCAGATACAGGAACAACTGTTATGTTCATGAACAGCTGACTCGTTTATTGGTCTGTGCAATGTTCTCCTTTATAGTATTCTTATATTATTCTTCCTTGTAATATTTATTACTCCCTCATCATATTTATTATTACTCTCCTGCACTTTCATGCATCTTTCCAGTTCTTATATATATGTATGTATGTATGTATGTGTGTATGTACGTATGTACTATGCTCTGTTGTCTTATGCACACCAAAGCCAAACTCCCTGTATGTGTGAGCATACTCAAGGAAATAAATCTGATTCTGATTTGTAATTTAATCTTATTTTTGTGTTTCTAGGCTAAGATAGCCGGAAGCTAACATGACGATTATTTTCAGAGGTCAAATGGGGCTGGTTGTCACATTGCTCCATTATTTGAATATAGCTAGCTAGTTATGTTGTTAAACCTACTGTTATTTTTATGCTTTCATTTTCTAGAATATTAAAAAGAAGATACAAATAGTGCCTACCTCATAGGACCTTTCTTGCAAAATGTGCAAACACACACGGATGCACGCACGCACGCACGCACGCACAACTACTGCTAACATTTGTTGCATACAGCTTTAAAAAGCAAGTTCTAGCTGTGTCACTCATTTTACTTTTCTTTAGCCTACCATGGATGGTGTAAGCACTGCTTATTGACATTAGTCCTGAAAATGTCGAAAAATATAATGTATAAAAACCAGAAATAGGATTCATAAAGCTTGTATACATATTCTACCCATTTTCAACCTTGTCTGGTGTCTCCTGCTTAAGAATCAACCACAAAAAGTAATCTTCAACCTTTCCTCTGACGCAAGAATGAGTGTTTTGCAACGAAAAATCCTCCTGAAAACAAAAATTGCGACAACTAGCCTGACACATACTCTGAAACTGATATACAAAATATTTGGATTGTGCTTTGCTAGTTAGAACACAGTGATAGTGAACCAGCAAAATAAGCTTTATTGATGAATGTACTAGCAAGGATCAGAGCATTCTTTTTAAGTCTAGAAAAGAAGTGTGCTTAGAAATTAAAAATGTAAACATATGTCTATGCAGACTGTAAACTGAATTAAAAATGTAGATTTAATTAAACATATAATAAACCATATTAGCAGCAACCACTTTACAGTGAATTATTTTTAAGTCAAAGGGGCAATATTTTAATTAAAAAAAAAAAAAAAAATTCTGATACAGATTCTGGAGATTGAAGGAGCAAACAAGAAGGTATAAAGGTATATGCAAAAAGTAATATGCACATAAACAGAAGAGAATGAACTGAACCCAGGCAGTGGAACAAATGACAGACTGTCACTACAGCAGTAAATTGGTAAATATATCTCTACCAAGCAGCTGCCACCACATCACACCTTCAAAAAACAGTTCTGTGTCATCATCAAAACACTACCTATCGCCATAACAATAGCATATATCAATAGTATCATGAGGATAATCCGTGTTTATCAAACCATTATTTATAAGTATTAATTTACAAATCTGATAAGAACAAAGGTCTGCAGAATGAGAGACATGAGGTACAGACAAAAACTGGGGTGCATCTCAGGCCAAAGGATCACTTTTAGGGAATGCAGAAGACAAGAAGACAAGCAGAAACGACACTTGGTTTCATGAATGGTTCCATTAGCATTTTAGCACATTTCACTGTACCTGATTCTGGCTAAAGACACCGGTCAATACCCTGATTATCTCTATTTATGTGTAATGCCTATGACAGTATTTTTTTGTAGTACCCCTGTAAGCACAGTGCCATGTTTGACTGCACAGTGCACTTACAATTCACTTCAGCTTGGTTTAGAATTCTATTCACAGAGCTCTACATTTGGGGCAGGGGTCAGTGAGAGGTTAAAGACAATGAATTGTAATCTGAAGGTTGCAGCTTCCAGAAGCAGTGCCTTTGTAGTACCCTTGAGCGATAGGCTTGACCTGACTCACTCCAGATGCTGTACAAAGGTGTAAAACCACATACATCACTGTGGCTGAGCT
Organism: Heterotis niloticus; assembly: GCA_018136845.1. Lineage (NCBI taxonomy): Eukaryota > Metazoa > Chordata > Actinopteri > Osteoglossiformes > Osteoglossidae > Heterotis > Heterotis niloticus. The sequence goes on from CM030891.1 coordinate 25,316,173, forward strand.
GTGCAAAAACAATTTATCTAATGAGTTCTTCTCACAACCCTCATACTAATAAAAAGTGGCCAACTGAGCACAAATCAGCCAGACATGACAACATTTAAAGAGTACTACTAGCATACAAATAATCTTTTTTATACATTATTTGGAAGTTCTATGAACAAATATTGTTCAAACTCTTGAGTTTTTTTTTTTTTTTTTTTTACATTGTTTGACTTCTAAGCTAACAGTTTCATCTAAACAGTCTTAATATTTTACCAGTTGGTACCAATTTACCAAATGTAGGTGTTTGGCAGCTTTTGGGCAGTTTCTTTGCTCAAGAGAACTATAGCAGGGCCCCAACTCAGAAACGAACAGAACCACAACCATCAAAATGACACCAATAACCATGACACTGTTAATATTACATACCCACGCAGTAAAAAAAGAGATTAAGCGAATTTAAACAAATGTGTAAGGACCTTGAGACAGAAAATGGTAGAAAATTGCTAATAAAGTAAAGCAATGAAACTGAAAAACCTGTCATTAAACTGACCCCATCACACCAACCTTGGTAACAGAGGAAAAACAGTGAGTAAAATTGATGATCATCATCAATAAAAAACCCTATTAAAGGACTTCAGAATTACTTTTCATTTCCCCTTGTCATGCAACATGGAGGTACATGACCTGAAAAATTAATTAAGCCCTAATGAACATTTCAGAGTACAAACGGTGACTGAAAACATATTTCATAACTGGTGGCAGCAGGCACTTATTAGGTTCAGCAGTGACTGAAGTCATTCTTCAGCTTCACTGCTACTGCTTTCTGTTATTTGTCATTATAGTGATGTGGGGAAAGCATGCGCACCCTCTTTCAATTCAATAGTTTTACATGTCAAAGCATAAATAACAACCATCTGGTCCATCTTCTATACTTAAATAATTAGCAGGCACATTCTGGTATTCACATAGAGTTGATCGTCAGGAATTCCAACCATCTCTATAAAAGCAGAACTTTTACAAGTTTGGTGGTCTGAAGCATTCGGGTGTGTCGTAACACAAAGCTAAGGATAAAAGAGCTCGGCAATGAACTCAGAGAAACAACTGTTACTGCCCATCAAACAGGGAAGGTTTACAAGGGCGTTTTCCCCAAACAATCTGAAAATAAAAAAATACATTTGTAGTAGAAGTACAGTTGAATTTATCATGCTAGAAGAAAGAACACCTATTAACTATAAAGATAAATTTCTCCAACTTTTCCCGTTTTTGCGTAATTTAGACATTCAGCCTGGTACCTTATTTCCAAGACTGTTGCAGCAGACTGTTGCACTTTTTTGAGGAAGTCAAATTCCTTCCGCTGTTTCTGTAAAACTGCATCCACATTTTACTTACGTTGCACTGTCAACATTAGGCAGAGAGGTTAATGAATTTTTCATTATGGTAAAATTACCTCCATCTCCTTCATATCATTCTTCATTCCTAAGTATACTATGAGAATGCAGTGTGACAGTGTTGTCAGGGAGCAAAACAACTGCAACCCTTGACGTTCTTAAATTCTTGAATTGTACTACTATAGAGCACTTAACTAACCTCAGTGGTATTTAAAGGTAACAGTAACATACATAATGTATCTGCAACAAAACACTGTAATTTTCTTTTCTAAGATCTCTAAGCAAGAACTGAGTTTTGCTACCTCATTCCCAGGATTACCTGCTTCTCTGGAGTCAGACACCATGCCTGTCCAGCGCCGTGTTATGTCAATGTACAAGATGTCCACGGATGCCATAGACAAGCTGCTGTTGCTGAGCCTGCAGTTCCTGAAAGCCAGACACAGAGTACAAAAGGTCTTAACAGATATTACATCCCCCAAACAACTGGAAAAGCCAAGAAGAAAAATAAAACTTACACTAAACTTACACAAACCCAAAGCAAAGTTAAATGCAGGGGCCATTCCTCTGATGTATTTTTTATTTTGAACCATATTTGAACAGGCAGTAACCACACAGACCAAAAGGCAGCAAGAGAACATAACACACAGACTGAGTAGAGCTGAGAACCTTGCATGTCTCAAGGTTGGAGCACCAAACTCAACCCCCAGTATATTGCCTGCAGGTTTTTCTCCCACCCTATCCTAAACCACATCCCCTACTTTGTTCACAGTTTACATAAACATGCTTGATGTAATTTAATTTTTATTTTTGCAGTCAAACACATTCAATAAAAAAAACTGAATTCCATTAAGAACTCAGCTGAAAGAGTGCTCTGCAGCTTGTGAAAACAAGGAGTATACGTGTACTCTATACTACACTGTCTTTTATAGATATCCAAGGTTTTGGAATACTTAAAGAAATAGACATTATTATAAAGCAGAGATTCTTGATCAGAGCCCTTGTGTTATAATAATTAAAAAAAACAAATAGTACAGAACAATTGCCCTCGTGGTCCTGTTATGAAGAGTACTTTGACCAACAAAGCTTTCAGGAACACAAAGAAATTAAATGTTTGGAAACATGTCTCTCTTAACTGGTGTTCTGCAGGGCTCGGTGCTGGGCCTCTTACTCTTCTTCATCTATACCTTTTGTCTTGGTTCTGTCACTGTCTCACAGGTTCTGCATATAACAACTGCATTTAACTTTTTAAAAACATCTTTATTATACTGTTCCATTTATTCTTTACTTTGAAGATGCCAGGTACCATCATAAGTGCCCACATCAGACTGCTGTTAAAAAACCCTCATTGTATCCAAAACTCAGTTCAGAGCTGCAGTCAGATTTTCTCTTCTCCCATTTCTCTCAAAAATTCTGGACTATGCAACCTATAATCAGTTATCTGGATTCAAGGTCAGCCAAGAATGCTCTCCTTGAAGTGTCAAAAGCTCTCCAATGAGCTGCAAAAGCCTCCCTTTCCTCACCCATAATTCTCTTAGACCTGCTGCAGCATTTGTCACTGTCAACCACCAGATGCATCACTATTCCCTTGGACAGCTTAGAGAGGGTCCAGCACTGAAATGGGTTGATTCTTATCAAGTGGTCTGGTGTGACTTGTTTTCCGTACACTCTCTACTTGTGTTCCATAGGCCTTGGTCTCTTACCCTTCATGTATACCTCTTAAGTTTTGTCACTGTCTCACAGGTTCTCCTATCACTGCTACACTCACGTCACCCAGCTCCTTACTTTTTCCCCCTGCAGCTACAATGTTTCTTCTCATATTGCTGCTTGCCTCTTGGACATCTCTACTTGTATGACTGATCACCATCTATAACTCAACCTCTCCAAGACCGAGATCATTCACCTCCCAGCTGGTTCATTCTCCTCTTGGGAACTCTTTCAACCTGGAGAATTCACTCATTTCATCCAATACATCAGTCAAAAACCCTGGAGAATCAAATGAAGTCTCAGTTTCTCCCAGCACATTAAAACCATAACTCAGTCCTGCTGATGCATCCTACATTTCTAGAGTACTGCAACGTTCTACGCACCACCCTGTGTATAGGGAGAAAACTTAAAAATATGAGGGTTCCGAAACTATGCAGGACACTGGCAATAGATTCAGAGGCCAGAGACAGTCCCCAGTTACCTAATAAAGGTGCGAAAACCAGTAGGGCCCAGGCGCATGGTCCCCTTGACCCCCAGGAAGCGCACGAAGAGGGCGGCAATGCGCTCCACCAGGCGTAGGTAGTTGAACTGCTTGGTGTATTTTGGGAAGACCTGCTTTAAGCAGAGTGAGGGCAGACTGCTCTCTGCCTGTGGTCCGTGATCCACCTCTGTCTTGTCCTGCAAACCTGATTCCTGGAAGTCCTCCTGCGGGTCTAAGTTGCCACCTGGTGGGAGTGACCTGTTGCCATGGAAACGAAAGGAGGAGAAGCAGTCCATTAATCCTGTCCCTGTTCCTAGCCCTAGACTGAAACAAGGTCCAAAAGGAACAGGTATATTTCTCCATCATTATCCTATTTGGTTGTGAGTTTGCACCAGATTAAGCCATACAAATTTAAGTTTTTTCTAACCATTCTTCTAAGAATCAGTAAAGCAATTCAACATTTTCTTGAAAAAAGTCAATTAGTTAAACAATGCTCAACAAATAACCATAATGAGTCTATTGTGAAACATAAACTGAATTTAATGCACAAACTTTATCAAAAACATGAACCTGTGATTAATGCAAATAGCAAAACAAAAGCAAAATAAAATCCCCCTTAAAGATAAATATGTGATCCATGTTAGAAAATATCAGCAGCATATATGTAAGTATACAATTTTATATACATTGGTGGTGGAACAATGCATCAAAAATGTTGTAGCTAAATGAATTCATGAAAGATTCCAGAAATGTGCTACCATATTTCAGTAACTTCAATTCACACTGTAATTTCGGATGTCCTTCAACCAACACATTCCTAATTTTTAATGCTGCTTATAATTAAAAGTCAGTACTGAAATACATGATGACATAATCATTTCCATTTTAAATGAAAATATGGCAGTGAAAACACATTATTGGCCTTCTCTGCAGTGGCCTACTGAACACAGCAGGCAGAGCTTGGTATCTATAGGAAAGCAGACTACATGGTCAACAGGTGGAGGAAGGAGATTTTTTCCTGTGGAGATAAGTATTGATCTGATACTCTTCCTCCAGTAACATGAGCTGGTTAACAAATGCCACAGAAGACAAAGGCCAGTGCTTTAACTGAATGAGTAAACACTCTGCCTAGATGAAGTGCACAAAATAAAATAAGCAGTGTTTGACAATGGAATAGTCAGTTCCAATCATCTTTATGAAATGGTTCTCATTCTTTCTATAATCAATTTATATAATCATTTCAACAGTTAAATCTGACAATTTTACACACAAGAAACTACAAAGAATTCAAACTCCCCAAATTGCTGAAATTATGTTGATTCCTGTCGTATTTTGTAGGGAACAAGCTGAGAAGGTGTGCTCAGACGCTCCTGTTCCCCACAATGGTCTCCAGCTCTTCCTGGTGGATCCCTCACGTGCTCTTTGGCTAGCCAAGAGAGAATCTCTTCAGCGCACCCCAAGTCTACCCTGAGGTCTCCTCCCAGTGGGCCGTGAATGATAGAACATGCTTGAATCACCTCAACTGGCCTCTCTCAATCCGGAGAAACAGTTCTACTTCGAAGATTCCCAGATTACAGAGCTCTCACCCTGTCACACATGGTCAGCCTTGCAATCCAGCATAAAACACTCATTTCGGTTGCTTGTATCGGTAATCTTAGTCTTTCGGTCACTACCCACAGTTCATGACCATAGGTGAAGATGGAAATGTAGACTGAGCGCTTCACCACCAAAGACCAGTAGACTGCCTGCAAAACTATTCGCATTGTTCCTCCTGAATCTCAGGCTTGACTATCAGAGTTTCCTCTCCAGTACCCTGGCACAGGCTTTTCCCAGGAGGCTGAGAAGTGCAATCCCCCTATAGTTGGAACACATCCTTTGGTCAAATTTTTGAAACACAGGGACCACCACCCCAGTTTTACAAACCAGAGGCACCTTACCTGGCTTCCCCGCTACACTAAAAAGTCACATGAGCCATAGAACCCCTACGGTGTGTAGTGCCTTCAACATCCCTGACCAAGTTTGATCAAGCCTTGCCACCGCACCATATGGAGATTACGCACCACTATGGTTACCTCGGGAACATTGGAGGCTATTTCACCAGAAAAAAAGGCCTTTGAAACATGGGATAAGGAGTTCTTCAAAATGCTTCTCTGACTGCTCCACAATCTTCCTAGAAGTGGGCAGTAGTTCTCCACCCCTCCTTAACAGCACTTGAGGTGACGGACGGATGGCCAAAGAACCTTTGAGACATCTGAGAGTCTTTCTTTGTGGCCCCTCCAAACTACTCCCATGCTTGAGCTTTTGCTTCTGTGATCTCCTTTGCTGCAGCCCTCTTTACCTGCTGATATCTCTCAGCTGAATTGGAAGAACCCACCAAGAGCACTGCTTGGAAGGTCTTCTTCTTCAGCATAACAGCTTCCCTCACCACTGGTATCCACTAGCGGGTTCCAGGGTTGCTGCAATGAGACGCATCAACCACCCTCAGGCCTCAGCTTTTGGTAGCGGCATTTACATTTGAGGTCTTAAACAATGTCCATCCAAACTCAATGCCTCCACTCTGACTTGTGAGAAATTGGGAATTTTTTTAGAAGTTGGAAATTAAATCAGTAACACATGAAGTTGTCTGCTAAGTAAACCCTCACAGAATGTTTTGGTCTCCCAAGTCACTGTGACTGGCATGCCGTATGTCTAATCCAACTCACCACCAAATGGTGTTCAGGTTCTTTTCTTCTACGACCTACAGCTGAACTGAGGCAACGGTCTTGTCCACTGGGGAGGACTCCAACAATACAGCCAAAGCTGGGGGCTTGTAAGTATCCCCACACATGCCTGAGATCCTTCATGAAACAAAAGTCCAGAATAGGAAAGACACCATTCCTGATCAGAGTCTGGTTCCAGAACTCAGACTATGTACATGTAAGATCAACTGTATCTAGCCGATATTTCTCAAACTCCCCCACCAGAGACATGACATTCCAGTTTCCCAGAGTCATGCTACACTGCCAGCATCTACACCATCTAGGTCTATCCCACTCATGTCCACCCCCTGGCTGGTATTAAACCTGACCCTTACCCTTTAACAAATGCTGATTCTGGTTCTTGCATTAAGGGAGACTTGGGAACATGGCCTTCACTTGTCTTTCAGTGAGGATAAAATTTTATCCATATGTGCCAAAAACTTTCCTGGCAATTCCTCCCCGCGAATCTAAAGAAAAGTAAGGAAAAAAGCTCAAGCTCATTCACAGTTCTTACTCAAAGGATTCTTCACAGAATGTTCCCGGGGACATATCAGCATTTTAAATGTAAAGCTCTTTTGACCACTTTCATATGTTTATTTTAGGACTGTGAATGGGACGCTTACTGGAATGGGGTTTTAGCAACCATTAAAACCCTTGAACAAAAATATAGGAAGTTTACTTTCTTGTTAGGGATGTGGTGGTACAGATGTGGTAAACCAAAAGAATGTTGCATTATTACTCTTTTACACTTCATACACCTCAATTTCCCTCTGTAAAAATGTGAATGACTCAAGTATTTAATTAAATATTTAACTGCAGCTTTAAAAATAACCCTATATTTGCAAAAGTCCTTTGAATTGCACCATCTGTGAAATACTGAAACTTTTTAACCTTCACCTCTTGCTCTTTGTATGTCAATATATTTGCAATTTCTCTGTATACTGTCTCTGCCTGTAAAGCCAATTAAATTATGCTCATAACCTTGAATTATACTCATAAATCATAAGGGCCTTCTTTATAGGCAGGAAACCTGTAATCCATTAACTTTATACCTCTACCAACCAGTCATATTTAACTACATTTAACCAATTATATTTAAAAGAAATCCAATTAATTCACTTAATACTTCTGTGATATTTAAACTGTCAGAGTTCTCCTGAGAGGCTGGTCTCCATGTACTTTGTTGTGAAATTTTCTAAAGCATAGAACAGGATTTTCATACCAAAAAGCATATATTTTCAAAGACCCTGCTATCAGGAAGCAATGCGGAAAACATATTCATCCCCAAAAGAGTGGCTGCAAGAGCAGATCTGTGTGTTTAATTGACTTGACTAGGACCTGGCGATGTTCAGGGATCTTTAGCTTCTGTTTCAGCCTCTGGCCAGATGGTTAGACTCATCCTACGAGACCATGGCCTGGGAAAGGGAAAAAAAATATACTGTATATCAGTGGCTGAAGGAGAGACAAAGACAGTTATTTCTAAATTATGCAAATCAGATGCAAGACACAGGCCTTGCTTTCGATTAGCCTTAAAGGCACTAAGGGGAGCACTGCTGGCTCACTGTATGGGTAGAAAGTCAAACTCAATTCCTGCTCAAAATGTTTTCGATGCATTGTGTCTTCGTGCTGTGTTTTTACATTGATTTTCACTGACTTTTTTGAACCTGAGGATTTGTTTAAAATGTCAGCAGTCCACGCAACCACAGAAACTGATTCTATGAGACTGCAGATTAGGAAAACACATACAGCCTTTCGAACTCAGTATGTCATACTGCAAGAATATTCTTATACTGTATTTACCTAAATCTTCAAATCACAACATTTGCATGCAATTTCTTATTCTTTTGTTTTGATAATGTTGCTGGAAACCAAATCCAAGGTTTGCATTTCAACGGATGGAAATTTTTCCTAGAGTACATCACGTAAAATACCCTGCTAAAGAACATATATATATATATATATATATATATATATATATATATATATATATATAAAAAAGTTGCATCCTAAGACCACCACAGTTGTAAATCCACACCCTTGTCCACTATAATGCCTGCTTATTCATACTGAATTGTGTGAATAAAACCTTAAATATGATTTCCCCCCCTCCTTCTTACTACAAATATATGTTTCTACAGCAGCAAAGGTCTGGTTTAACATGAATGGAAGATAAAAAATATATATTTTGAAAGATTAAAAGTAAATATAAGAAGGAAGGCAGTGTTCTGCTGAGAGATGCTCCTGGGGATTTTAGCGGCCTTTGTAACTTCGTGGTATAAATCACTTTTCGGCAGTGTGGAATAATTCATCAAAATCTTGGCAAGTGAGTAAATGGCTCCTGTTTCGATGCTGTCGAAATCAAAGGCCAATGCAGATTATACACTCAGTGCCCTGACTAAAATCACTCCACCCACACAAATGTTCCCAAAAAAAAGTCCAAAATTATATGCAAGAAAAATTAGCACTTTTTCCAAACTTTGCAGTGAATCAAGCAAAGTTTGTTATAATCAGCTCTAAGGCAGTTAGTTCAACAATGGCAAACCAAAAAAATAAGTAAGTAAATAAATACATACATACATACATACATACATACATACATACATACATACATACATACATAAATAAATAAATAAATAAATGAATGAATGAATGAAACTCGTTTCTGGGGAATAAATCAACTTCCTGTGCTCTGACATCAGCCAGTGCCCCTGTTGTCCTGACTGTGAGACCAGTAAAAACCCCAGAGAGGTCAGGAAGGACATAACCTCCTCAGTTCAGGCAGAAGAAACCAGCACCTCAGCAAGATCACAGTTCTGTCACCCTTCTCACCTTGCTTTCAACCACCTGGCACTGAAACCACCCCCGGTTGTCAGAGATGTCAGAGGTAAAGCAGAACTTCCACAGAATGCTTGCTCCAAAGGCAGTGATCTGACAAGCCTACAGTTTAGAGGTGAATGCTAATACTTTTCTGTTACCTCAAGACCACATCTGGAAGAACTCCTATACAGCAAATACTGAACCCTTTTGCCACTAGACTGCAAATATTGTGGTAAATACTATCAAAGTAGCAAGATAGCTGCTTTCACTCAGCAAAATATCACTGCCGGATATCCTTACGGTATTGCTACATTCCATTGGGAATAAAAGCTCATTTCTAAATGATTTGTCTCAGCTGGAATTGGTGACACATTCAGCTATAAAGATGTTAACTTTAATGAATAGTAAGTGGGGGGACAGACCAATTTCATTTTCAAAGGAAACCAGTGGCATCAAAACAGCTTGGTTTTACTGATAATTTCAGCATTTTTACAATGTCTTAAAAATGGACATTATCCGCACCCTTTACATATATCTTTTGAGCTCTCTGCTAATGCATGGCACAGATTCGACACTGAAACCCACCAGAACCCTTCTCCATTGGAAACACTAGATGCAAACACATCATGAGACCAGTAACCAGGTGTTCAGTGTTGACAGAATGTGAATATAGTGCTTTACATCAGGCTTTTTCTGTGTGACTCCAAAAACTCGCCGATAAATCACAGCAGGCCCTTTTAAATCAAGGTGCACCATTTTATTCTAGTGTTACGGTGGCTGTCAGGCTCAGTTATGAACCTGATGGACAATCCTTTGTGTGATATTTTGCCAAGGAAATTATTAAAGTGCAGTTATACCCCTCTGTAGATATGGAGGAAACAGGTAGCAATACCCTGCCTGATTTATAGGCTGCTGTTTCCCAATTACGTTTTAAAAAGGTTTTGGAGGATAAAAACAAAATCCATAAAAGATCACTATGTCCAATGCACTGAAACATACACTGACAAGTCCCCAAAAGCAAAAATATATGACACTGTACTAAACAGACAAAAAGACCTGTTCAACAACAAGCATAAGATGCTCAATGATGCACAAACTTTCCTATATTCATAGTGATTCATGCTAATAAAAACACTACTTCATTCTCAAGTGTTAAAGCTCACACCTACTACCCTTTTCGTGCAGCAAGTACCCTTTGAATGGTTTTTATACACATTTTATACACTTTTTTCAAAGTCAAAATCCAGCTTGACATAAGCATCCCTTCAAAAGAGATAAAAGGGACAAAGTTTTACCCATTTGTGGAGGTCAGAGGAGACAGAGTTTACTACTGACTGGCAGGGCCTCTTGTCAAAAGAAGCACTTGCAGATTATAGTCAATGTTGAATGAAAAACCATCTATTTTTCTGCTTTAGCTCTTATGTCTTGAGTTGACCTTGAACAAAGTCTAACAAAAACATATTATCATCTCAGATGGTTTGTATCAAAATAATATGTATATTATTACCCTAATTATCAAGGTAGATGTTATATATTTCATCTCTGTAGCTCGGCCTCTGTTGGTTCTTTTTGCATGGCTTTGTTTTTCAAGTCACATAACACACAGGTACTTCTCACCCCAAGTAAGGTTTATGAGTAACATTCATTCATTTCCAAAAAGGCTACTTAACGTTTTGAAAAATAAGAATTCAATCTCTGACAAGGCCTGTAGATGTAGGAGTAGTGATGTTACATCCACCACATTTGAGCTGGGCAAAAACTAAAATTTATAGTACAAGGACAGTAGAGTTATTTTAATTTTAAATGTTCATATAGTGCTTTAATAACATAGAGTGTTTTAATAACATTAACTATTCTATAATATTGGCACAGTGTTCAAACCATTAAAATGTCAAATGGTTGTATCATTTAACACATTATGCCTTATTTTGGGTGCCTCTCCTATATGTAATATTAACAACATGTTGGGTCTGAGGGGAAAAAAATAAATAAAAAAACAGTCTAAGTGCACTTAAAACACCGTTGACAGGTCCTGCTTTTATTCAGACTTTCTCTCAAAACAAAAAGACATGTAAACTGGTTATTTTTGGTCCCCTTGAAATTCAGTACTTCAAAATACGTGGAGCTGTGAAAAGAACAATTTAAGTACCTCAGAGGCAGATCAGTAGAAATGTGGCCACATGGAAGATTACAGTATATATGCCACAACAACCTCAGTATATGGATTTTTCAAGTATGGCACAGTGCTAGTTAAGTTCCCCTCAGCGAACCTGCTCTAGAGGTATGTGAGCAATGCATATATAAATAATAGATATTTAAAAAAAGAACAGAAAGGAAAATTGCACACTACAATATTACAGTGCCACCAATGCCTTTAGTAACCATTACCAACTTATCGTTCGCCCATGTTAATGCACAGTAATGAACCAGCAGAGGACAGAATCCAGGGCTATGAAGAAATCATTTATATTTCACGTTTTAAAACAAATTAAAGCTCTAAACCTGTTCAACTCCAGACTGAGAGGACTACCACCGTCTTGAACGTGACTTCACTGTGTTAAAGTAAATGGGATAGGGACTCATTCTTCCTGTAAAGCTTCCTGTAAAGTGGCTCAATGCTAACAAGAAAGGTTGTGGAGGTGTCGTAGCCTTTGTTGCTGTGCCTCAAACTCCGTTGTTAGGCATTTGTACACTACGTTGTACGAGTTCATGTCACAAGTCTATCTTGATAAAGATGAAACATGGGGCCCAGACTGAGGCCCAACCCACCCCCCTGTGCCAACAGTGAAAACCCATTGCTAGAAATAGTAACAAGATTCTGTTCCATTCGCAAACATCAGGAGATCACATTTGCATCAAAGAATGTAATTATAATGATTCTATGGCAACCAGTCTATTCGTGATTACAGTCTGTTCCTGGTGATTTACCACATATAATTTTCCATTCACAGCTAATGAAAGGTGGCCCTCAAAGCCTAGATTTATCAGCTCTATCAGCTAGTCAATAACTTCCCTCTCATAGTTCACAGTGAAAAACTAAAGGTAAAAGTGACTGGCACTTTTACAATGACTGCATCACCCACATCATTCCATTGTCAAAAATGAGGAAAGATCTACACAAAAGCAGAATCACTGAACATACGACTGAAACCCCAGGTCAATAAGTTTACTTTGCAGTACATGTGAATACGACAATGTAAAGATTTGCGAAACATCTACTTTTCCTTTTCACCCTTATTTTTAATTGAGACTTCCTTTCAGGATCTCCATTAATGGTTTAACCAACGCAGGAATCAATTTTTTGCCTTCATACAGCACCATTGCCCCTGACTGGGCTTTTTCACGGTTTCACCACCCCTCAGGTGCTTACACAATGATTCAGGTGTGTATGTGGATGATTCTGATGGTCCTCAATCGCATGAAATCCATAGAAAAAGGTTTCCAGTCCAACCATTTCCATTCTCAGCATATCCCAAATGACAAACCATGTGTTAGAGCAAGTAAAACAAAGCAATTTTAAGGGGAAACGGAATGATGGTAATGACCCATCTAGAATCCATCCTCTAAGCACGGAGAAGCTAAATATGAATCAGCGTAATCATTTTTCTTGGTAATAAGGGTATTGAAATGTTTCTTGAAGCTCAACCCAATTGTTCTGGTTCATTTACTTTAATTTAAGAGATCATTACTAAAAAATCAAACAGCAATTGCCATAGAAATGGTCTCATCTGCCTTTCTCCAGTTGCGCAATGAAGCCATCAGCGAATTTGGCAGGAACTTTATGCCGGGCCTCACTTAATGATGACCTGTTTAACAGACGTCCCCAAATAAATGCAACTCCCAAGAATTCTCTGCACAAAGGACAACAACATGGTCAACTGATTCCCATTTCCAGCCCCCTCGAAAACAAAGAGAAGCTTTTCAGTAAACGAGTACATTAATACCCATTAAAATCGTGTGTATTGTAAATTTCCCATTCAGGTCACCAGTTTCAATATCTGTTGTTGGGCGGCAAAGAGAGTGCTTGGAATTTTAAGTCAGAAATATAAATGAGAGCATTGTTCTACAATATTACAGCAGATTTCAGTGCAAAACATTGTTGGTATGCTAGTCGTGCATGATACTGGACGTTTGAATTTTTTTTATTCACATTGTCAAAAAGTAAGGTTTCAGCTTACACGATTTTCCATTCAGTTTTCCTATAGCGAAACATTTGGGGGAAAAAAATAAAATCTCTAAAATGAAGCAACGTTCACTTTAAGCTCCATGATTAACTCCAGTTTTTCACAAGATCACATTTTTTGCAAACAGCGCTCATTGATTCACTTGCTTAGATACTGCCTTCAGCTGATCATTAAAACATTAAAAACAGGTACAAAACCAACAGTGACAACTAAAACAAGAACTAATCTTTGTGAAAGCCAGTGTGAAAGCTGAAATGACCAAAGTCATTACATTACCAGCATTACGCCAACAGTTGGGCCCACTTATAAAATTAGCAGGATTAACACTGACACGTGGAATCATTTCTTATTACGCTCAAATTTTGTGTAAGTATGGAATTAAATACCCCTCCATATTAAAGGATGAGCAATATTTGTCATTTTGAAATGCATGTAATGTGTTTGTAGAAATTTGTATTTGCTGGGGATGGAAGACCTTATGCTTATTAGAGGGCTATATTAGCATTATATTCAAAGGCCTTTTTTGAGCCACACAATGTCAATTTTTCCCCATTATTACTTTTTGCTACAATTCCCATAGATCTGCTAAGATTTATCCCACTTGCAGTAGTCACTGATGCCTTGAAACAAGACAGATATTTGGAAATCTTCTCTTACAATTAAAATAAAAAATTGTCTTGTAGGAGCATGCCATTTTTATTGGGCTTCATTTCCCTTGTTTTGGTTACTTTCTTTGTCCTACATCAATATTCGTATTTATCATTACAGTCTTGTCTTTGGTTTTGTAAAAATCTCAGCGTATTACCTTCACCACAGGTTTGAACTGACCAGAGAGCCATTCTCCTGCTCTACTGTACTGCATCCCCAAGTGTGTGGCGATTTAAAAAATAAAATAATATTTGAAGGCCTAATTGAAAACATGTGCTTAACTTATATTAAGCATTAAAGTTCTTAGTGTGTTAACTGTTCTTGGACCTACTACAATTCATTAGCCTCCAAGCAGTACAGACTCACCTATAAATAATACTGTGCTTTCATAATGCTATAGTATTACAGCATTCCAAAACCATACCAACTTAAAAAATGCAGTTTGTAAATCAGTAACATAAGAATAAATGTATTTAACAATTTCAAATAATAAGCAAATGGGTATACTTCAACACACAGAGCCTCTCTTTTCACCATCACCAGAAACTAACTTTAAATATTTAATATTTAAAATAAAAAATATTTTCCAAAGTTTGTTTAGGCTTATCAATGATTTCCCCCCCAAATGATAGTGATCTAAAATCTGAAACAACCAGTATTTTTAGCCAGCATTGCCAAAGCACAGCAGTAGATTTTGTGGGAACCAACTATGTGCAACTCATTGCACAACCAATTCTCAATTTCTATAGCAACTAACACTAAAATTTTAAACAACAACTGCCATCATCACTGTTTTTACAATAGAGTTGCATTGTCACCTTTAAAGTCAGACCATACTTTAAAGTCAAGTCTGTGCTGTAATGCTTTCAACCAGTAAAATAAGGTCAGAAAATTCAAAGGGGCAGATAAGATGTGGCATGAATATGAGAACTGATTTTCATTCCGTCTTAGAAATGTAGCACAGCAGCACCCTGGGGTGACAATTTAGAACACGTTCATGGGGTAAAAGCTTGATTTACACTAGAAAAAGTTGACAGTTCAAATAAGTCACATGAATAACAAGTTGAACCAGTACCAGTCAAAAGTTTGGCTACATGTGGGTAATATCTGTAGGAGATAAAGTGGACTGAAGAGTCAAAGCAAAGCAACCCACAAGGGCCCTGCCTCTTTGAACATAACTGGAGAGAAGCTAGAAAAGCACATCTGCTACTTCTCTGCTCAAACTTGTTGTCAACCAAATGCCTTGTGAAAGAAGTAGTATCCCAAGAAGTGTACTCAAACTTTTGATTGGGACTTATGTATGCGTATAAACAGTTTAGAATTAAAGAAATCCTTATCCTCACTTTAAGAATAGAAACCATTGTTTTACTTGCTTGAATGATGATTCTAGGCATCAAAAATTAAATGGATGATGTCAAACACCACTGAGAATGACACATAACTTGTAAATAAGTTGGGTATAAATAGGATGTCACCAATGAAGGATCCATGTGAAAATATTAGTGTTACAGAGAGTATAGTTAAAACTCCACGATGGAGGTGGTAGATATTCTGATCTGCCAAACATTTAAACTGATCATTTTAGTCTGGATGAAGTCACTCAGGAGGTTTGTAAGAAGTGTGCCAGGGGCCTTTTTCATTTTGAGTGTCTTGAGTCTCTTCTTCACACAGAAACATAAACACAGTCACCTGTCACAGACAGCAGCTAGTGAGATCCCACTGGGTCATTAAAGGAATTTATATGGCCAAGCAGCTGGCTTTCAAGAGTTGCTACGCTGATTTCTTGCCAAGCCATCCGGGGTTAAACTGATCCCTTCCACCTGTTCAACACTCACTTCCAGATACCTCATTGGCAAGACTTTGGGCCATTACGTATTAAACTATCCACCATGGGTCTGATAGCGCCACACAGACACGAGTGTGAAGACAGACAACACCAAACCACTCTTCATTGAACTTGCCAAATTCAGCGATTGTGGTCAAAACATTGCCTGTTCCTGTCACACTTTTACTGCTTCCTTTAAGAAACCATCCAAAACCGATTAACTTTCTGATCTTTTGACAGATTCAGAAAATCATCTTGGAAATTCTATCGCTGTCAGCTGGTTCTGTCTATGTGCTTCCTGAAGCTGTGTGGTAATTTTTTTTTTTTGCAAAAACAAACAAGCAAATCTGTACCACTTACATTGTGAACGTGTGCCCATAACACCTAGATACTTGTTGGAAAATATGCATGTCTTTTTTCGGGGGAGAAAAAAGCCAATACATTGTTTGGCATTAATTTCTGAAGGGTGGGTCAAGCATTGTTTATTTTAACTATGATGAGGCAATTCAAAGACCGCAAAAACAAACAAGTCAGTGTTTCTGTGTGCGTGTGCACATTTCAGACTTACGAACACTTTTTCTGTGCGGGGTCCATGAGTCGCAATGTGTCACGGATGACGCCAACCTTAACCTCCTCATCCACAGGGCTGGGCACATACTCAAACACACCTGGAGATATCTGCAATGTCAAACAAACTGTGATCATACATTCCTTGGTGAGACACCCTGCTGTTTACAAAAACTGACGTATAATCACGTGTCTAAATATGACGGATTTTGTCTCACAGGAGCAGACCTTCAAACAGTTATGTACATGGAAAATGAAAGATCTCCTTTTCACGTGGCGTGCAATGTCATAGTATATATTATATAACTGGCTGCACGTGGTGTT
Organism: Heterotis niloticus; assembly: GCA_018136845.1. Taxonomy (NCBI): domain Eukaryota; kingdom Metazoa; phylum Chordata; class Actinopteri; order Osteoglossiformes; family Osteoglossidae; genus Heterotis; species Heterotis niloticus. The sequence continues at coordinate 25,332,828 of CM030891.1, forward strand.
CAATAAGTCCATTTACTTACGTTTAAATCTTAACCTCCAGCTCCACTATCAATAATGAACCAGCATCAGACTTGCTATGAACCATCTCTGGACTTTAAAAAGTCATGTGTTTATATATTACTTTTTGTTAGTCACTGCTTTATAGAATATCAACTTACCAAAGTCCCTCTGAATAACTTTTATAAATCTTTGCCAGGATTAAGGGATGTTTTATTGATTATCACGCCGTCTTTAATGAAATCATTATGGCCGCTAATGCATCTTTGTCCACCAAACTGCAGACTCACCTCCTGCTCATGTTCGATTCTCATACTGGGGTTGGCGTTGACCTCCAGTAAGACAGGCTTCAAGTTTTTCATCAGTAGGATGTCAAAGCCGAGAATCTGGGGTACAGAGAGCAGAAAGAAAAAAAGGAACATTATGTGTTCCAAGGTACATGTCACAAAAACATGCAAAATAAGGTACCACAAGTGTGTGGGAGGAATAAAGGCTTTCATTTTCATATTTCAAATAAATAAATAAATAAATTTCAAAAAGGTGGGACTGAATAGAAGTATGCTATTACTGCTGTTAGATGTGGGTGACACACAAATTACACAGCACAAAATGAGAAAAATGTACTGCCAAGCAACCTGTCGGTTACCTTGATAAACATAAACCCCAGACCGTGTTCCTTCAGCTGAGGACACTATGGGCTAAGTCACTTACACCATTTCCACAGATGTTCTAAGTTTCAACTCCATACCTGAAAGCAGGTGGGTCCTGGTTTTCCAGCTGGGATTTCAGCCTGGTAGTATACTTTGAGCTCTGGCACCAGGGCGATGACCGTCTTTATGACCAGCGATATTATGTCAGACCACACCTTCTTGATGTCTACACCCTTAGATGCCAAGCGATACAGAACACTGGAGAAGGTGCGCTTGCTGCCTGTGCTGTAGCTGTCCGAATGGATGAAATTGCCGCTGTGCACATTGAGCGAATAGTTGGTAAGGTGCATGAAGACGCGACTGAGGTTCTTCGGACTTGGCTCCTGGTATGGCTCGGTGCAGAAGCGTGACAAGCCTTCTTTGGCGATGTAGATTTCCAGTGGCTCAAGGGACTTGATCAGAACATACAGGCGGATATCAAATTTCAGCTTGTCGATGAGCAGGGGCTTCTGGATGTACTCCTGAACAACCGCATGCTTGCTGTGAGCACCCGCTGTCAACCGTAATTCCCGAGGGTCCCGGATAAGGTAGATCCCATCCCCCTGGGAGCCACCATCTGGCTTCACAATGAACGTCGGGTTCCAATTGACATCACTGTCCTTCGCCAGTCGAACCTGCAGCAGAGGATACAGCGGGTTAACCGCAACAAAGCACTCCCTGCAGCCGATGTCTATTTTTTCCAGAAAGTTATGGAATACAATTATGCTTCTCTAAACTGATGAGACAGCCCCTTAACAATCAAGATAATTTGGCAAAAATTGCCAATAACAACTAATTTACTTTATTTATTGTATAAATTGAAATGATTTTAACATATCAGAAAAATAAATCAGTTTTATTGTTCAGAGGCAGAACAAACGCAACGGAAAACTGCAGGTTCATTGCGACAGGCGCGGCTTTGACTTGATCAGAATTAATACGTAGAATAATGTCTGAGCTCTTCCAAGAGCAAAGTGCTTAAAGGAGCATCAGATAGTTGCCATGTTTGCAAGTGGCCTCCTCCTTTCCTAAGCGCGTAAAAGACAGGGGACATGAAGGTCAGCGTCTAATCCGACAGCAGAAAGCTACATTAGTTGTCACCTACTTCAGAAAGCCAGAGTGTGTGGCTGAATGCAGTAATAAGAGGAGAGCTCTCTGTTCTGTCTTGGTTTTACAAAAACACACCAGGCAGGCTTGGAGGTTTCACCCCATCGTGAGGCAGCTGTAACAACAAACAAGCCTGACTGCATTCAAAGGAAAACTGAGTGGGTAGAGAAAGGCAAAAGTGTGGACAACGGCAGGTGCGCATTTATGAATATGGAATGTCATATCACCGAGGTTATAATTTAACAATGAAACCCACCGTTTTGAGGTGAAAATAATGTAACTAACCTAGCTGGGGTGTCAAGATTAACAGGGGAACTGTGGCAGAAGAGCAGCTAATAGGTTAATAATTGTGTAAGTAGAGGTTAATAGGGTTAGAAAGGTAGATTAAGGGTTAATATGAAAGGCATGGCACTGAAAGAGCGGATATTACAGGGGTAAAAAAAAAAGCTTGTGTAAGCTTGTGTAAACCTTTGGGTAAATACTTGTAAGCAAGAAGCATTACATATCTGTTGTGAGTGACAGAATATACAAAAAGGAGGTCTAGGAGCATAAAGACGGTCTTAAAATGCATGGGCAAAGGTCTAAGCTTGAACTGTTATCCAAAGAATAAAATAAGGCTGCAATATAAGGGGAAACTACCTAAGCAAACGTTCTATAGAAATCAAAGCAAAAGATGCTTCCATGTTAAAGGTGCGTTTACACTCTTATGCAACCAAGGCATCAAATGATTTTTTCTATAAAAACAATGCATTTATTTTTCATTTAAATATGTTTGGTTATAACATTTAATTAAAGGCTGGACACTATTGATTTCAGTTTCTGCATCTATAAAAGCTGAATTCTTAATAAGCGTGCGTAGACTATTTGTCATTGTATATAAACACCAGCAGAATACCCTAGAGCTATGCTGACTAAAAACGTGTAGTGGAAAGATAAAAAGTAAGAACATATTTTACAATTACCAAACTGATTTACCATTAAAACGATTGCATTTTCTACATAAGTATAGTTAGTGCTGCTGGCCAGATTAAAGTCAAACAGAGCAATGTGTGCATCAGTCATAGACAAGTGGAAAGAAAAAAAAACAAAAGTGATATCACCAAACTTTATTACTTTGTGTGTTTGATTCATGTATAATTTACATTCATAAATCAAGGCACTGCTACATTAAGTTTAAGTCTGATCATCAGGACAACAATGAGTTACACAAGATGATCAGTGGCCCAGTTACAAAAATGGAGCCATTATGAACTGGAACTTAAATGAACTAACCTTACTGCCTCAGAGGCAAGTGTCAAGAAAAAACCCAGTACAGAAATTGAGGGGTGTCCTGTGGTAGCACGCTTGAGTGATACGGGCTGAAACGAAAGCGGCAACTGAGCAGTCACCTTTCCAAAAGTACACACGACCCACCTCACCCCAAACAGTAGCTCTTTGTAGTACTGTAGGGACCCCCATTGGGCAATCCTATTTGATATTTCAGTCAGGCTGCTAAGAGACAGAAAAAGGTAATGTAAAAGCACTAAAGGTGTGAACTGGACAGTCCAGCTTGAAGAGTAAGGTTGCACTAAGGGCACTTAGTTGTAAAAATTTATGTAGAAAAACTACTGGCTAATTTTTCCTGCATAAATATTATAGCTTCCTGGTGAGGTGTAAAAATTTGAAAAATGAGCATGACAACTGAGCAAACTTTCTATTTTGCCAAACAACAATACTTCTTATAAGTACTATGTATAATTTATGATCACTTAATACTGTACAAAGTTTCTCATCAAATTCTCAAGTTCTCCAACTATAAAGGATTTTTTTTTTTTAAAGTTTGGAAAAAGATTCATTTACTTCTCTCTACTGCCATCTAGCGCTGCTGGAACTAAAGCGTATTTTCTCAAGCCATGCATTGGCCATGAATTTGTGAATGTATAGAAATACAGTTTCAGTCAGTGAAATTATCAAAGGCACTTCATCACACAAAAGATTCACCAGTAAAATGTATATTTTTCATGTAATTCTATGTTTCACTTATTGAATTTTCAATTAATACATAGTGGACACAATATCTGAACAATGAGTTGATTGACTGCCCTCAGCATCGACTGCTTTGGCCTTAAGACCAAAGATCGTTGTTTTGTAGTCTGTGTGTTTCAACAAAGCTTTGCATTCATCACCCCGAGATCTGGTGCCACCTTCTGCTTCCATAGCTCCTCCACTATCTGGAAGAAAGACCCAGCAAGTAAACATTCCTATCTCCAACTTGAGCAATTTCACTACATTTAAATTTACCCATCTGTAAACACCAACACAGAGCTGCTTTTTCACATTTTCTGTCACCAATACCTTTGCTAATAGTTATACCTCAGTTCAGACATGAAACCAGTGAAAATAAAAACTGGCAATACAATGAATGACAAAATCCAGACCCATTTCAAATAAAAACAGCCACTGGGAATGGAAAATGCATACCATGGTTGATATGTAAATATTATTCACTTAATATCCAAAACTCACTATATTATTAAAACAATGATAAATCTCTACAGATTACATTTAAGACAATCTTTAAGATTTATGTTCCAATCCTTATGTTTATTTTCCAAAAGGGAAGACTTAAGTTAATGCCAATATTTTATGTACTGCAGGGAAAAAGCGTTTTCTGAAGTAGTCACTTGTTTATCATTCTTTTCTTTTGTTAAAAACTAGGACATTAATCAGGAAAATGGCAGAATTTTTACTGTCGCCGCAAAAAGGAGAAACGCTGCAATTATCATCAGAAGACAGGAAGGTTACAGTAAATTCTGTGTAGGAGAGAAAAACTGAATTTTTATAGGGAAGCAAATTCCAGTCCAAATATGTGAAGAGCAGTGCATTCAACTTGACACAAACATCACTTCCAGATTTTCTTTTAATCTGCTCATTCACATACTCTCCACACCTGTACCTCACACTATGAATACATAACTTACAAATTCAAGATACAAACATGTCCTAGTTTATTTTTAAGTGTTTACTTTGCTGTTTTGTTTTGTAAAGTTTCCATTGGAGGGGAAATTACCAGCATTTTTGGTTTCTGAGAAAAGGGAGAAAAATGTACTTATATGCTGCTGCAGGGGAAGGGGGTACAAAGGGCATTTAACCCAACATATTTTTATGCATTACAGTATATCAGAGATATTTACAGAATCTTCCCTATGACAAATAGAGTGCCTGTTATTATGCAGTCAATATTTAGGGTGAAGGTTTTTAAAAATTTATTTCCCATTACACCGCAGCTCGCTCTCCTTTGTTCTATTCTCCTGATGTGGTGGAGGAACACAGAACCATCTCGTACGTGAAGAGCAGAACACACTAAACACACAACTCTGGAAATTATTTTCAATTTTCAGCAATACTGAAGCAAAATTAATGTCACTTTATAAATAATAGAAGAAGGAAAAATATGACCCTGCATTATCTGAGCTCATAAAGAAAATAACAAGCCTTACTGGAAACTTTTAATTTATTATAGTTTTATCTCATGTTTCAGCAGAATCTAATCTGTGAATAAATGGTGGAATAAAATGCATTAAGCTATATTATTAAACTTTTGACTTGCAATTGTGTTTGTAAGATAAGGTGTAACTGCACTTGGTTGGCAACACAGATTTATGGAATCAACTGCACCAGTTTATGGCACACCATACATTTCTAGAAGAATAATGTAACATTTTATACAAGCATAATAAATATATGCAATTTGTACAAGTCTGGCAGATTCAGGGCTGCAGGTTTGAACCTGACCTACAGCTTCTGTCTGTGGGATCTCCATGAGTTCATAGGACACATTTCACACATTAAGTCTGTTGTTTAGGTAAACTGTCATATTAAATTACCTTTGCTATGTGGCTGCATCACTAAAAGTGTTTAAAAGTTTGAGTACACGTGATGGAAATAGATGGAAACAGTTTTTATATTGTCTGACAGTTAACCAGCTAACATGTTTTTCCAGCATGTCTGCAGCAATTCCCAGAGATGTAGATGCGAGTTTTTAGCTTTCACTCTTCTGTCTGGTTTGTAATACACACATACTGCCTAGGTATTGCCTACCCTTTTCCCCTGGTTTCCTGCAATATTTTGTAGTAAGCACAGTTAATGGGGCCAACAGTAGCTCAAAACAGATGGATTAATTAATAAATGACAATATTAGTCAGTTCACAGATCCATATTGCACACCTTTATAGGCATACATTTGTACCTGGGTGCTGAAGAGTTGGAACTCCTCAGGCAGGATCCAGGAGCGTGGGTAGAAGTTGTACTCCTCGGGAAAAAGCTCCTGCATGGTCCGCACAGCTCTGCTAAGGTTAATCTTCCGCAACATTTCAATCATACCTGGGGAAACAAGAAAAAAAAATACATATGACTCCGCCTTTAAAAAAATTTTTTGATGGCATTACGAGAGCTGGCATATTGATATATTTGTTATTAACCTATTGCAGTTCTAAAAGACCAAATCCTCTGTGTTTGCATTGCTCTAAGGAAAAACATGCCAGAAGAAGGCAATGGCAAACTACTTCCATTCCTCCTTACCGTGAAAACCACACCAGCGGTTGCCTAGAAGTCAGTAATGACTTGATGGCGCTTTCCATTATATTTTTACCTTGTTTTTGAAGTGAATTAGTACGGTGAACCAATAACCTGGGAGTTATATTGTCCGGAATCACGTCTGTGGGGTTGAGCACATGTGATTGGGTTCAAACTGCCCACTGTATCGTCTTCAGAACCATACAAACTACATTTACAGAAGTGGAGTGACTACTGTCAAAAATTCCGCTTCACCAAATTTGTAAGCCTGTTATGCAGAATAAAGTATCTAAGTCTTTATATTGATTTTTCCATTTTACAGACCCTGCAATGTGAGCAATCATTGTATGTTAACCAAACCATTTAAAAACATAACCACACCATTAAATTACACTGGCTCCTCATGTTATAAATGTTTAAAGATACATATGCACTTCAATACATTTTTTTAAATTTCAGCTGCTTTTTTCCCTGACCCACCCCCTCAACAAAATGATAAATACTGCATGTTCATGGTATGAATCTGTCAATACTTGTTGAACAGGAGTTTGTTTTATTTTTAATGTGGCTCAAATTTAACAAAAATAAAACTGCAGTAATTATTTTATTATAAAAAAACATAGTTTTACAGAATGTACTCCATATATAAACTAAGACATGCTTGTATTGTGTTGTAACAGTCTAAAACGTAGTAAGAGTAACTTTGGAGTTATGAATGAAACAATTTACAAAGACCCCTCCAGTTCATAATGTGTTAGATACTGAAGACCCAGTATACCTGACCTTACCAGGAAACTTGTTGACTTGGCCTGAGACGATATTTTCATTATCATGGAAGGAGACACCATGCCAGTATATATCACAGGCCACTCTGCGTCCCAGGGGAAACTGCAACAGAAGAAGAGATGAGTGATGATGATGCTAGCCTGGAAGACAAGTAAAAGAGTTTGCATCCTCAGTCAACATCCCATAATCAGGAACAGCTGTAAGCAATCAAAGTTACCTGAGCCCTTCACAAGTCTAAATTTTAACCATATAAGCTTAGAAAGTGTCAAAATACTTAATCTCAAAATAAAAAGTAACAAATATATCAAGGGAAGCTAGGAGAACAAAGTTTGCAATGGTAACAATTTAAAATAAGTTTTTGGAACCTGAACCGTGTGCAATATCACTTGCCTTCCACAACTAACCGCAATCCATCACTGACAATCTGTTTGCTACTGGAAAACAACCACTAAAAGCTTAATAAGATTTCTGGGGAACACCCTACCATAAAGTCAAGGAGCCATTCAAGGACACTATTTTCTGATCAGATTATAGACTCATGCTGGTTTCCCTAGTGTGTGAAGCAGGGCAGCTTGCTACCATGTAAAATCCACCAAATCCCTAACAAGGTCCACAGAATCAGTGCCATTACCATTAGCCAGTCTTAAAATATCTGCAAAATAGCAAGTTGATGTGATCACTTAAAACTGCTACTATAATTACTAGGCTATTAGTACTATTATAAATACTACATGTATACCTATAATCCTATCAAGAAAGGTCAAAAATAATACGGGCTGTATCTGGGTAAGCACAGCTAAAAATAAACAAATTAAATCACTGCTCCTTTCTCACATTCAACAATGCAGAAAAGGAAAATTCTAACAATAACTCATTCTCAATGCACAGATATAAGATGACAGCGTAATAAAAAAAAAAAACTATAGTGCAGCCTTTCATTGAATTAAAATCCTTAGACTTCTCAAAACACATTAAATGTACCATTATGCCTCATGGAAAAATTAAAAACTATTCTCAGCCCAAAACATTTTATTGGAAACATAAAAACATACTTTAATTCCACAAATACAACAATATCTATACTATACAGAACAAGTCAGAACTGACTGAATCATTGTACAGTTAGCATGTTCATGAGATGTTAAAAAAAGGTCAAAGAAAGTTTGAATAACATAGTTTTACAACGCTCACATATGTCTATTTTGAGTAATAGCATTACAGCAGAGGTTCTCAACAACCGGGCTGTGAATGTTGCATTTCCAGGCCATGGAATGACCATTATATATACAGTATACATAATGAAATAACTGATGTTTCTGTGGGCAGCACAGAAAAATTTGTGTTACTTGACTCATAAAATACACAACATATTTAGTGTTTAAAAAAAGAAATAAATAAAAATTGGCACACATTCATTTTAGTGCTGAGAGAGGATTGGTGGATTTTTGCATTCATTCAGTTAGTTTAATTAATTTTTGTATATATAAGCTTTTAATAACTGCCTTGTTTTTCTTTTTTTTCTTTTCAGAAATACATACACAAAAGATGAGTGGTCTTCAGCAAATGTGAATGGATTTGCAGGCTGTTCCCATAAAAGAAACTGGTAATGGAATATCTAAAAATGCTTTTAAAAAATAAAAATAAAAAAGAGCAAACCAAGTTTCAGCCAAAAGGACAAGCCAGCTTGCATAAAGTTTGGATTTGTTCTGACAGGTGATTATAATTCACCATATCCAACACAGGTGTTGTGGGCAGATATTCTTTCCAAAAAGGAAAATGAAGCCATCACCAGCATACACTGTGTAAATTCATGAAAATAAACCTCTTAAAAATCTGCATCATAATTGCTGATCACACCTTGAGGGTGTCAGGAGCTTTTGCTCCTCCTGCTGTTACCAAGTATACTGTTCTACCTTACTCATGGTAAACATGCATTTACTCTATTATAGCTACTGGGTAACAACTGACTCCACCAATGGGCCAAAGTACACTCCACTGCATCACAAAAAAAGGTTGAGAACCAATAGATTATAGTGCAGCAATCTAGGCAAAGCTGTAGCTTGGCATCTTGTACACATCTTCCTTTTGAGAGCTAAAAACCTATTTCTGTTCAAACAAGACCTTTGTTTACAAGCTAAATTATTTTTCTTTCCCATAAGTCATGTACATCCACCTACATACTTCACTCAGTCACTCCCTAAACACAGAACACATGCAAGTGCAGTTGTTGCACTCAGAGCCCATGTACTCGATCAGCTGTTCTGGATCTTTGTGGCATTGCTTTTTTCATTTTTTCATCATTCATTACTCCTTTTCTGTTTTAATTACTAGTTTTCAACTAATACTTTATGTAACCTATTCACAATTTTAAACAGTACAACACATTAAGTAACAGACCACATGGTAAGAACTGGTGAGGTGCTTAGTGACTTTAGCTCTCTGCTCAAAGTGCTTCAATCTATTTTGCAATTTTTATTTATAGCATGAAAATTGTATAAACTGAAAATGTGTCATATGGTTTCTTAGATTGTTAGTAAATTGGGCATATGTCTACAGTTGTCTGTTGTTCAGTATTTAAATCTGCCTCCACCCTACTGCTAAAGAATATACAAATAACCAAAACAGTGGAGTTGCAATTTACATGGGAACTGATGCTGTGTGCAAAGATTTAAAGCAAACGTACGTCACTATAAAAAGTGCAAGTTGTTATGGTGGCTAAAATATACCAGATGCTAGACATTGTATGCTAACATATGGAATCCATATACTTTTAGCCACAAAAAAAAAATACAATTGAATTTGATGAAAGCAAACTTGGTTGAAAATGGGTTTGCACTTTTTTTTTTTTTTTTTTAAACAGCAAATCAAACAAAGTTTTTAAAAGCAATCATAGTGTATTTCAACATTTTGTTCTGTTCACACACATTTATTTTACATTACACAATCGGGTACAGCTCAACACAGCAGCTTTATGTAAGCCTACATCACAGCTATCAGAAAGCAAGAAGATACTGCAACTGAGAGAGAAAGAGATCCCATTAGCAATGCATGCACAGACTCTCCATTCCTCTAAATGGACAGAGACTGACTGGATTATCCCAGATTACATCTGATCATTCCTCACTGACAGGCTGTACCATATGCTGAAAATCAGCTGGCAGATGTACTGCATGTGTGTAAACTGAAAAAGTCAACTGTGGTCATAGGTGAAGTTTAATGAAAAATTACTTAGGATTTTAATACAAAGGTAGTCTGTAAGTAACAGAAAGTTATTCCTCCCCACAATTAAGTGTTCTTAGGAGGGACTTTGTCTTGGTTACTATACTTTATAGTGCGAATTGTAACTGTTCAGATTTAACACAATTACATAAAAAGGTAAATTTCCATCACTTGACATCAACTAATCTTGCCAGCCATTCCTGTAAGAGTTCCCTGAAGGTTTTATGGTTACCTAATACAAAGATTATCGTGGTACACAAGGTAACATCAAAATCTTCTCGATCTTAGTGTTGAAAGGTAAGATCAGGAGAGGGATTGAAAAAAGAATTTCAAAAAGGCATTACAGCTATCATGACAGACATTATGAAAGGAGAGTTATGGCACCACCTGGACATCAAAGACCTGGTTGTCTTCCGAAAGGAGAAAGTGCATGAGTTAGGCTACTGTAAGACCAATCACAGGACACAAGGAAAAGAAAATTTCATGGCAGTAACTGGAAACTCCCCACAACCATTCTGCATATTCAACTCTGATCTGAACTGCAGGGTAAGGTGGCAAAATGGAAGCATTTAAGCCCATATTTTGCAAAACAGCAGCTAATTTCCCAAAAACCATGTGAAGCAGTGTCTTAGTCGGAGGAGACCAAGGTATGACTTTCTGGTCTTGATTTCAAAATGGCTGAGGCTTTGGTTTGTGCAAAGGCTCCACAGCTCTTCTGCCGAAGAACATATTACCTACTGTCAAACATCGTGGTGGCAGCATTGTGCTATGAGGCTGCTTCTTGTCAAAGACAGTGGTTTTCATCAACACAGAGAAAAAAAATCCCTACAAATAATATGTTGGTGCAAAATCTAGCAGAAATTATGAAAAAAATATATAGAACATTTATTATATTTTTTAACAACTGCGATGCAAGGCGTACAGCAAACTCAACCAAGGAATGATTTAAACAGGAAGATTAATGACCTGGAATGATGCAGTAAAAACTTGGCCATCAATCCTAAAGAAAATCTTCAGATTTACTCACAGAGGGTTGTACAGAGGACATTCTTTCACAATTTGACTTACCTTGAGCTCTTCTGTAAAGACAAGTGACACTTAATAAAAACAGCAAAATGCAGGTGTGTCAAGCTGATAGCAACCCATCCACCGTACCTCTAACTTCCAACACAAACATACCAAAGTGCAATAAGAAATACAAATGACACTAATATTGTTATGTACATATAATTATATGTTTAATTTAAAAACACACACTTTTTACAACTGCCTTTACATACATGGCACCCTGCAAAAAAAATGTATCCAACATATAGAATCATGTTGAGTACTCTAAAGTACATTTAAAAAATGTAAAAAGCAATTTTAAGCAAGTTTATATATGGCTTGGACAAAAATACATCACTTAGTCATTTCTTCATTGCTCAACAAGAAAAGATCTGGATGTCCAAAATATCAGCATATACAAATAACGCATTGTAGAAATTCGGGGTTCTTGAATACTACCTGCAAGTTTATGAATATCACACCAGTTAAGTTTACCACTGAAGTTCCCACTATTGTTTTGCTACATAAAAAAATCCATCAGATCAGTTTAAAACTTGAATGCAAATCAAAAGAGCTTAAGGATCAGTGTGAAAATGCAAAGATTTTTTTTTTATTAAGTTCTAGATATATAAATGATACTCCAAATAAATATAAATGTATTAAAGTGTTTACTATAAAAAGGCTCTTGTTACTTGCAGTAAGTAATCCTTTTTCCAAAGTAAAGCCCTTGGGGAGTTGATCAGGCTTTTGGTACATCAATTCCCATCTTTACGGCTGTTTTAATGCCAGCATCTTATAGTTCAATACAAATATTGATGCACAGAATAAAACTGACGCCATCAGATAGCCAAAGGTTGTCAAATTCATAAGTATAAAGTTAATCTTTACATTTAAAAAATAAAAAACTTTTTCCACTGTTCTTTATTTATAAACAGATATAAGGAGAGAAAGATGTTTTACGCTACATTTTTAACCTCACACTGGACATGATGGTACCCAGTAAACAGGTACAATATCAATTAGCTACCTCATTAAAGTATTATGAACAGCACTTAATAAAAGCAACTTTCAGTAATAGTAAACTGTAACTGTATCCAACCACTGGGCAGGTTCCAGGATCAAATTGAAAAATTGAATTGTCTAACATGAGCTATGTAAGGCTCCATACAACATACTGAAGCAGGAAAAATTCAGCTGCTCGGTTGATCAGGAATTCTGACCACCTCTATAAAAGCAAAACTTTTGGTTTTTTGGTGGCAACAGTTGCTCCTCGATCCAGTAAAGGGCATACACAAACAATTGGAAATCCATCATTTTACAGTATGTAAGCAAAAAAAACCTGAAATAATGTTGTAATGGGTGAAATGGGTGAAAATTTCCTCCGGAACAGTGCAAGAGACTGATAAACACATACAGGAAATCATTACTGCTACTAAAGGTGGTTCCACAAGGTACTGAATCATGGTGAATACAGATTTTTTTGTTAAATAACACAATGGAATCTTGTGTTTGTGACCAGTGATTAATCTCATTTTAGGCCTTGGTAAGTACAAGAATTGTTAGGTCCTGGTACATAAATACCATATATAAAACCATAAAACTGAAAGAGTTCTATGGTTTTATATACTTCTTTTTCACACTATTGTAAATATAAACTTTGCGCATCTGAAACAACTAAGCCAACATGAAGCCGACCAAGAACTATGAAAATTGATGAGGGGCAAATCATCCGCGCTTTCTGCCATACCTCTTTCCACTTGAGCTGCCTGATGCTTGCTTTGAGTGCCTCCAGTGATGTTTTGGCTTTAGAGGTGTCCACTGTCACAGGTCTCTTCTTTTTGACAAGTTTGCTGCCATCATCTTTGACGTCCTGGCTTTTCGGAGCCTTCGGCTGGCCGCAGGGTACATCGACACCGTTGGTCTCAGTCTTCCCCTGGAACACTTTCACCATCCCCTGGATCTGAAGCGCCGGCTCACTGCCGTTGGTACTGGGAACGTCCCCTGAGGCTTTTTTAACTGCTCCTTGTCCACTAACGGAGTCCTTGTTGACAGCTGCCAGTTTGCTCCTGCTTTTACTCCCACCTCTACTGACAGCAGCCGTGTTCTGCTCAGGGCCACTATCAGCACCAGGAGGGACACTCAGGGACACAGCTTCAAGCACTGGTTTCTGGAGATGGTCCTCCTCAACCCCTGCTTCCCTGTGGAATCCCTCCTCTGGTGACTGCATCTGCTCCAGCTGCACCTTCACCTTCACATAGTGATCGCTCATAATGAAAGGCACATGCGAGCCACGCTTTCAAACACCTCCTTCGCCTTAAAGCAGCAACTAGACAGCTGGCAGGCAACTAATGCCAAGGCACAACTGACTATATCACGCAGGTATGAATGACTAAATGTGCGCCATAACAGACGCGTTCAACTTGGTGCTGACAAAGAGCAACTCAGTCTCATTTGAGGGTTAACGTGTGCTGCCGCCAGAGAGACAGCCAGCGACCGCTAAGTCATATTTAATTGAGACCAAAACTGCAAAATGCTGGAAAACTAATAAAGTTCATAGCTGTTAAAATTATAATTCGGCCGTACATACAGGAGAGAGGCCATAATGCGCGGCGAGCAGCGCGGCGGCCGTCTCGACTCCGGAGGATGGACGCCAAAGACGCAGCTCGCCGGCTTCTGAGCATGCAAACTCGTTCATTATTTAAAGTTTACGGCTCAAGAATCAATATCGTCCACGTTTTACGCGTGCATAACGACAACCAAAATAATTCGGCAGGTGACAGGTGATTCGGTTGTAATTAAACAGGTGTATGCGCTGGAGAGCTCTCGGGAGAAGCGGAAAGGCAGCGGCGGTCTGGAAAATGCGGCGCCTGTGTTTTGGTCCCGTTGACAACGCAACTGACGACGGAAGCCGCAGAGGCCCACGCGATTGGCGATGACTCCAGACGTCGTAATTTTGGCGTTGTTGAAATTGAAATGAATAAACAGCGCGGGTCCAAATGCGCATGACAGAAAACTTGACGTAATTCGGCGGGAAAACACTGAATATGGCGGACATTCTTTCCTCAGCCGTTTCCCAGTTAAGTTGCCTTGACTCCGTCCGGTCGAGCCACCTTTTCACAAGATTCGCTTCCCCAGTCTCCAAAAACAATAACAGAACCATTAATGGTTTATTTTAAAAAGTCAGAACTTCTGTACCACATGACATCTCGCACCGTAAAGTGGACACAGAAATAAGTAAACAGTAGCTGCTCTCACAGAGGTAACAGGCTCGTTCATAAAATTTACTAAACAAATCACTATGTTCAGAAATGAAAATAAAAGCTGTTTAATCTTCTATGCTGTTAATAATTCTGGGCGGAAAAAGGGAAAAAAATAAGTGCCGCAACTCAAAATACATCCTTACTATCCAAGACACCACTAACAAAAAAGCGCGGAAACTTACACTAAATAATTTTAACAATTTCAATGAACTGCAAAAAAATGTGCGAATACAGGCATGTGCTAAACCCTCATTTTTGAGGTAAAGCCCTGAAAAACCTGGACTAAATCAATATGGGAGTCTAATAAATAAAACTATACACGCGAAATCCCATTTGAAAAGGGATCTAAATTGTCATGCAAGAAGGCGGTGAATAGACCGAAAATGCATACAAATATAGGACCTTGGTTTTTGTGGCCAAACTGGATTGATACTGGATGACAAGCCGAGAATACGAGTGAAAAGGTACAAAAATACAGCGCTTTACTGTACTGCTCTTGCGCTGCAAACAATGGCAGCGGCTGCATCTCCACCGCTAGATGACAGCATCGCCAATTCCAGGAAAAAGCTCTCTGACGAACTTTGTGCAGGTATAACTGTAGATTTTTGAATTAAAAAAGGATTTTTTAGCTCCCAGACTTGCACACATTTCGACAAGAAAGAACCAATATCGCATTCATCCGCTGCAAATTTGTCCTGGTTGTGTTGTTTCGTCCGCCGCTTATTGTAATGATCAGCAAGGCAGTCCCGAATTTCCCCTTTCTGAGCATCATGAGGAAAATTACTTGAAGGAAATTATTGAGGAAATTAATTCTCAGCTCTTCTTGTCTCTGCACCCTTTACTCCTTTTTGTTATTACTCTTGTCCTTTATTTGGCTAAAGCATTTATCCAAGATGTTGGACAACTCTGAAATTCTGAAAGTAACTTGTCTTCACCTGTAGGTGATAATTGCCTTTGACACAACATTGTACTTTTTTTTTTATCTTATTCCATTTTTAACACTTTCATTTTTGAATTGTAACATGCAAAAAAAAGTAATATAATTTTTTTTTATTATTAGCTATGCTCAGAAAAAGATGATAGTCGTTGATGGACATATTTCTAATGTCTGTCATAAGATCATCGCTAGATGATTCTATTTGTTTGTCCACTGGCATTGCTTGCCCATATATTCTGTACTGTACAGTCTTTAACTGCATTGTTACTAAAATTTTATCATAGGTTAAATTTTTAAATGCCTATTTTATGTTGGTATGGTGATGCAGTTGGTAGTGGTGGTAGTTCCATCCAGGCTATACCCCTCCTAGCTTGGTGCCCAGTGATTCCAGCATAGGCTCTGGACCTCCCTGACCAGGACTAATAGTTGCTGAAAATGGATGGATGTCTAGTAAATAGCATAAAAAATGTTCAACAATTAAAGAGTGGGCTGTTACTATTTGTGCAAAAGGTTAATAAATAATTTAAATAATTATTAATCATTTGTGAATAGGAATTGTTGAATGAGTTATAATTGGAACACTAAACTGTCATTTTCATTTTTTGTTTATGCTTTTCCTAAAATGTCGGCAGTTTTGGTCAATGGATTTATGAATTGGTAGAAAGTGTCACTTCTTTTTTGTCTAGCAGAGGTGCTACAAGCTTCAATTTTTAAAGTTCTTGAAATTTTAATTTCAGAAAATGAAATGTCAACACAATGAAATGCACTACAGTACAATGATAATGAAAACTGCCATTTTTCACCTCTGCTATGGATGTATATTTGCAAGTAATTAGTAAAGTGGAATTACTAACCACCCGAAGGTGCTGCTGCTTTTTGGACCCCGAGGACTATTATTTTTGCCAAAATATATCTTTACAGTAAAGATGAGTACATTTAGACTTTATGTTTGTTACAATGACTGTAAGTTCACACCAGGTTTAGAACTGGTGTCTCACAGCCCTTGGCTGCAAATTCAGATGTAACTTCAAACTCTGCTCAGCCTCAGAGTTTGCATATTCTTCCATGTTTTTTTAATGCTCTGGTTTCCTTCCACAATGTAAAAGTATGGATTGCTTACTCTCAATTGCCTGTATCTTGTAAATGTGTGTGACTGAGTTTTTTTTTCCCCCTCTCCTCAGTTTCCAGCTGGCATAGTTTATTGCTGTTCTAACTATGAACTGAAGTAGTATTCATATAATCAATAAAAGAGCATTGATATACATTCATTTGTATACACTCATCAAGGTTCATTCACTGGTTTACACCCATTTTACTCATTGCTGTACATTTATAGGAATTCCCACACTTATTAGTGTATGCTTATTGGAGTACTGTTATATTGATTCTCTAATAGGTACAGACTCATTTGTATTACTGTTTTTTTTTTCTTTTTAATAAATTTGTACAGCCTGTATAACTGGACAAGCATTGGCATATGCTGATTTCCACTGGTTTACTCACTGGCACAAACAGATTCTGCTCCATGCCAAAGCTTTGATGTACAGTGGGTAAAACCAGGTGCTGCAGGAAAGGTGACCCAGTACAGTGCAGCGTAGTACAGGGCAGTGTAACACAGCACAGTAGCATACAGTGCAGTGTAGTACAATATATAGTACCGTATAGTACATAACATTACAGTGCATTGCAGAGCAGTATGTTACAGTATATTGCATTACTATGCAGTGTTGTACAAGAGTAGAGTATATTATAGTATAGGGCAGTGTAGTAAAACAGAGTATGGTACAGTGCACTGTAGTACACCACAGTGTAGTGTAGTGCAGTACAAGGCATTGCCGCATGGAGAAGTCACGATCCCACGTGGTCATCCTGTGCCAGAGGCTGGCAGAGCAGCAGGGAAAAAAGCGAACACCGAAGAGGAGCCGCGACACGAAGGAGCCGAGCCGAGTCGCGCCGCGTCAACCTGCTAGCCGGCTGTTTCGCGCACCTTGACGTCGCGGCGCTACAAATCGCCACAAGTTGGAAGGCGAAATGCGATCGGGCGCCACTTCGGGGTCCCTCATCGCGAGCACGTAGGGAGCGAGAGTGCCGATGTGTCGGACGGGCGCCGCCGTTGCAGAAGAAGCGAAGGGGGCGGCCGGTTGGACCCTTTGTGCTGCTCGGGACCCTCCTGCTGGACCCATGACAACAAGGGACAGTCCCGCTGCGGAGCGCCTCTGTGGAAGCGTGTGCGCGGCGAAGGCGGCTCCCGAGCCTTACCTGTGACGCAGGTGCGCCGCGGAGATGCCCGTGCGGAACAGGTACAACCTGGTGGACGACCTGGCGGACTCACGGGTGCCCCTGCACAACGAGGAGGCGTACCGCCACGGCATCCACTTCCAAGCCAAGGTGCCTTTCATTTTATTGCCCTTCTCTGGGGTTTGCGATCGGGGGGGGCGACGCATTTGCCGAATTGCACCGTTTCGAGTGCAGGTGGAGGTTGGGAAAGCCTGGGCCGCCGTCTTGAGGTTGGATGGCGCCTTCAGATCGACTGCTAACTTCGTGCAACTTTGGAATGAGCAAGAAAAAAGCAGTCTCACTTAATCTATGCTTCGTTGAACTTTTTATGATGTTGCTGTAACATTTACACTCCTGAAAAACGGCGCTTTAGGTGTTGTTTCAAATGTGCTTCAACAACAATGGCACAGCGGGAAGATCGCTTTCGTTTTCAAATCGGTGCTTACCGTTGATGTCCTTTTTTCGTGGCTCCTTAAGAGCCCAGTTAAAAAAAAAATATATATATAATTTAATTGTTTTTAAATTCTGTTGTTGTGGCCGAAGAGCAAGTTAGTTCACTGTTGCTGAGTGGAACTTTCGCCAGGAGTGACTTAGTAGGAGGAACCAAAAGAATTAAAATGGGAGTTCCAAACGAAACGTGGACTAACGGAACTGAGAAGTCACAGCAGAAATCCTTTTCTCTTCTCTTCGTGTGCACATCAGATTTATAAAGTTTAATTATTAGCATCCAGAATACTTAAATGTGTTATTATTTTGCAGATTTTTAAACATTTTTTATTTATTGACTCATCCCTGTTCCTTAACTATGCATCAAAACGTCCAGCTACAAAATAAAAGCAGGATGATGAAATATTTAAAGTGAAATCCGACTTTGTTAATGTGAAAGAGGCTTTTCGTGCACGTCTTTAGAAGTGTTTTCTAAAATTAGATGTTCAAGTAAATAAAATATCAGTCGAATATTATATGGTGAAGTGGGTCGAATGTAGTTTGAAAATAATCTGGTTTTGTCTCGGCGCTGGTGTGAAGGCGGGGCTGTGGACATGGGCGCACATGAATATTTATAGGGTTTGTTAGACGAGCGCTTTGTAGAGTCGGCACTGCAAGCTGGAGACTTTATTCAGAATAGATGTGGGGGGAAAAATGACAAAACGCATGGAAATGAGGAGATGAAGTTTCTCGCCGTGGTGTTCCGCTTTCTGGGCTCGCGTAGATGAGTGCAGCCACTGCCACACAGCCTCGGTGTGTGTTAGTCCATGGCTGCTGCTGCCAGGGTTGGATCAGCAGTGGGCTTCTGGGCTCAAGTGAGCTCTCCAGAACAAAGTTTCAATGGAAGCCTCCCCCCATCCCCCACACACACACTTATACACAGGAGACTTTAAAGCGTTCCATGCCCCATAGTTGCAATGAGCCCCTGCCTCGCATGCGTGGGCCCGGATCAGCACTCCATGGGACGTGTTGTAAAGAAAATGAACCTGCACTTGCGATGCTCCGTAGTCTTGTGCTTCGTTGCGTGCGTTTTCATGATGGTCGAGCGGAATCGCGTCCGCACCTTTCAAGCAGAGTTGCAAAAAAACATGCCAGTTCAGCCAACACGAGCGGCACGGGCATTGTTTTAAAGGAATTTATGGAATGGATTTTGAACAAATATCTTGCTAGCTAACCAAATTTAAAACCAGCCCACGTGGCTGTGGAAAACACTGCTTGTCTTATTACTCTAAAATGACTCGAAATAACTTTTGTTATGAAGCAGTGTCGTATATTTATTTATTTATTTTTTTATCAACTTGCCTGCATCATTTCATCTACTTATAATTTTGGTTCATGCAAACTGTTGGTGGAATTAACCACATGCCTTTGCTCCTGTGGAGATAAAATGGAACAGATAGTATTACTTCCTAAATTTATCTTCCAAAGATAAATGTATTTACTTTTACTCTGTTTGTTGTACTGACTATATCAGCAAACCTCATGGCCGTATTCGGGTCCCTGGGTCAGGGCTGTTTTCTAAATTAATTTAAATGCCTATATGTCCCAAAGAAACATCTTTATCAGCTGGAAAATTTCCTTTGCATTTCTGTCGGCATTTACGGCATCGAAGCATGTTATTTTGCACAGTTTGGTTGACTTTACCCTGCTTTCACTCCCTCTCTTCTGCATCCTTTGTGCCTTTATAATAACTGTCAGCCCTTGAGCAACTTTTTCATTTTTTAACTAGCAGATGTTCTGCTACAGTTCACCATTTATGGGTTTCTGTACTCAGCACATAAATTTATTTGGACATCATATTAACAGTGCTTTTTGTGCCACAGTATTGTCTTTCGTTGCTATTTGTTTCAGTAATTGCGCATTTCTACATTCGGTTTGCCATGCGCTGCTGTGGTCGGAGGCTGGCCTGCATACTCGGTGTTTTCGGGGTACAGCGTAACAATCGTCGATCTCTGCTTTGTGCTTTGCAGTATGTGGGCAGCCTGGATGTGCCGAGACCAAGCAGTCGCATGGAGATCGTGGCCGCAATGAGGAGGATCAGGGTAAGTTTCTATAAGGTCTTGTTATAAGGACAGGAAAGTTTTTCTGTTTTTTTTTTTCTTTTTTTTTTCTGACATGTGGTCTGACAGTCAATGGCTGTTGGTAGCACTACATTTACACACATGCACTTATGCCATTGACGTGGCTGGTTAAGCCCCATTCCTTGGTTGCAGTTTTTGTTCCCTTATCAAGGTTCTTATTCTGAATTGCTGGGGTAAAAATACTTATCTGAATAAAATAGCTATGAGTGAATGTGATCCAGCAGAAATTTATCAGTGAAAATAGTAGATAAACTTGCAAGCAGCTGATGGACCATGGTGGATAAAATTGGAGTTTTTCTGTCTAGTCTGATAATGAGGTGTGCCATTATTTTAAATTATAAGTCAGCTTACTGCATTTTGACATCATCTATGACACATGGTAGTTAAGCTTGCTAAAAGCTGTTGTACGTCGATGGTTTTGTATTTACGTTACATTACTAAATGGTTTGTGTCCAAACAGATTTGCAATACAAGTTGGTAACCTAAAATGCAGTGCATAAAAATGCATAAATTAAAACAGGTCATCGCCAAATATTTGTGGTCTCATTGTCAGGGAGAACTTGTTTTACATGGGACATCACATAGTACCGAAACTAATATAAATAGTGCACATGTAAGTATTCTGGTTAAGTTACCCAACTTAGCAAGCGTCAGTTCAAAAGTGCAGGTTCATCCACATTATGCATATTACCATATTTCATGGGTTTAAAGTTTTATACAGGTAACAGTAGCAGAATGGCTACTCAAATGACAAAACTGTCCCCTTGATGCGACTACATTAGAAAACCTTCATGACTGTGCTTTTACATACTGTATGTCCTAAACAGTAACACTGTTTTAACATTTAACAACAGGTAAATGCAGCAAAATGAACACTATAAGGAGTCTACTATAATAGAGCAGGAATAAATTCCTTCAGCTCACAGTGCTCTGTGTTACAGGTATGTGTCACTTAATGACAGGGATACGTTTTGTGCCAACATCATAGAGCTTACATGCGCCGGATCACGTCCATTTTGACTTATGTATGGTATAGCCTGTTGCTCCTAAGCTACAGACCACCGTCGAATACGTGGTTCGTTGTTGACCGACACGTTAAGTGGTGCATACCTGTACTTTGTTGACAGGAGAAATATATAAATAAAATAAACTGAACTGAATGTACTTGTGCTTTTTGCTGTATGTCCCATTCACAATATAAAGTACATCAGACATAGGCAGCATCAGAAAGGCCTCACACACATCTTTTTTGCTCTGTGCTATTGTGTTTTCTCCAGCAAGTACGCTGTGATGGACAAGACTCACAAGCTGTGCTCCCCAATACCTGAAATAGCTATAAATACCATACAGGTTTACTTGTATACTCAAGTTGCACTAACCCAGGGAGGGCTTGTGGCCTAGTTATCACAGTTGTAAAAGCACATTTTCCCATTGCTCCCTTCAGCAAGTCTCACATTTGTCATCTTTGGTCTGTTTTTAACTGCTGTTTACTTTTCAACACTGTTGTATGTCAGCATGAAAGACATATTTTGACACTGAGTGCTGAAATATTGCAAACTCTGTAAGCAGTAAGATTAAAGGCTTTCCACAATCTGCAGTGCGACAGAGAGAAATTTTGTGAACAGATTACACCGATCGCTTACAGAATGACGTTAAGGTGTTGCATGACAGCACCCCATTATGTGGAAACTGACAAAATGTTTCACGGACAGTTATTATGTCACTTGAAAGTAATTAAAACACCAACATGTGTTTTTATGTATCACAAAAAATATTTGTAACTTTGAAATTGTTTCTTGTTGCCTTTTAGTGTAATATTTTCATTAATTTATTGTGGATAATGTAATGCAGAGTTGGAGTGGTCCAGAATCTGTCTTGGAAGCATAGTGTGTGAGACAGAGTATACACCATGGTTTGGCTCACTGATGTTCATGATATTAAAAAATGAAGTCTACAAGATCACTGCCTATGTCTTTCACTCTGCTGTTAGAGGAACTATGTGACAATACTAATGATTTTTTTACTTTAGATGATTTTTTTTTTTTTACTTTAGATGATATTGAGATTTTCTGTAGTGCACAAGTATCCATGTTAGTCATGTTGTTTGTATGACTGAAGTAAGAGTTAATAGTTGCAGCTTTACAGTTTGCTTTTAAAAGTCATAGGATCCAGGTCTTGCACCTGATGCAGCACTCTTGGGTATCCTGCTTATCCTGAAATGATAGAGTAAGAGTTACCCTGCTTTATAGGGCTAAATGGTTGCATGCAACTTGTAGCTTAACAAGTTGTACAGCTTTAGAAAAAAGTTTCATATAAATGAATAAATAATATTACTGAATGCACTGTTTGAACTATAATTATTTTTTGCCTTTATTGTGGTTTGTTGAGATTCTCAAAGTGGCAGAGAGAAAGTTATAAGTTTATACAAACAGTTGGAGAGGAGTCCAGCCCAAATTGTTCAAACCCTTATTGTAGACTAGTGATCATTATTTCCTGGGTAATCAATTGTATAAGAGATTTGTCCAGAAAATAGCTATATTGACACTACTGAAGAACAGAAATCTTTTGGATTTAAGACACCAAGTGTGTATCTCTGATGCAAAATGTCTGTGACAATGCTACTGAATAGAATAAAATACCCATTGTGGAAGCAAAATAACCATGTGTTAAGGAAAAATTCCATTGTATACAATAATAAACATGTTGCATGGATGAATGGTATTTATTTTACTAAGCCTTTGTAGTTTTTGTTGTTCTATTGGATCTTGTATGTAAGCATATTTAAATGTCAAAAGAATGCTGACTTAAACCATTGCTTTAACTTTCAATGTTATAAAAATCCAACAATTTTTTTCTTTTTTGTCTTGTGGTCTTACATGTCCCTTGCTAACCACCAAAGTTTGTGTTTTATTGGAGAAGGATGTGGTTTTTGCTGTATACATGACAGGAGTCAAATTTCTTATGTGAGTTTTTATCATGATCAAGAAGTGGGATTAAGTTGCATTTCACTGTCAAAGCTTATATGAGCTTCCTAGAGTAAATCTGCATTGCTGGTAGCAATAGAAGAAACCACGTGACTGAGATTTAATGATGCAATGTTCATTTTATTAGTATGTCTTTGTTATGACAGGTTTAGAAATGTTCAAAATTTATAACTAGCTCCAAGTCATGATGAACCTTCACAGAGTCCTTTTGCTGCAGGTTTTGATCATTATTTTTCATTTTTGCTTACCTAATACCTTTATCTAAGGTGACTTTCATGTTCGGCAAGCAGCCTTAATGATTTACCTTTTGATACAGCAGGGCACTTTTACTAGAGCAGTGTCAATACCTTGCTTATGGGTGCAACAGGAGGAACAGGTAGTGGAAGAGGGACTTTGAGGTTGCAAGGCAACTTCAGTAAACACTGTGCTGCTTGTTTCAAAAAGTAATGAAGCAATACTTTTCATGTGGTGTTTTTTGCACAGGGTGGTGTTGCACTGGGTGCTGAAGGTTATAGCTCCCACCACCAGTCATTTGGAGAACTATGGTGTTTTCAGGAGAGCACCACTGGTCTTAACTGACATGACTTTTCACACAAGTGCTTCACTTTTCTCACCCTGATCTCGGAGTGCAACAGAAGACAGATAAGATGGTCAGATATCACACATTTCTTTGTCCCAGGCTTCCCTTTGGCCTGTTTGTTACTTTGCTTTTGAATTAGGTTGAATTCAAGCATTCAGTATTCTACACAACAGGGTAGTTCACAGGGAGTAAATAAGTCTGGCCTCCTGATAGCTAAGTGGTTGTGTAGATGCATGGATGTTGGTTCTGATCACTTCTAATTCGCTCAGTAGTTGTTGGTTTTGATGCACAGTGTTGTCTGCAGACAGGATGCACTTTACTATTGGACTGCATTCAAATCCTAATGCAATGTAAATCACCGAATTGGTTGGAGGAGGGAGCTCTGTTGGGTCACAAGACAAAAAGCAACCACACCCTAAAGCCACACCTTAAAGTCTACGACTTTTGCTCCACAGTTATTTGCTTAAGGCGGTGCATAACCTAGAAACTCACAATGTGTGGGCCTGATAAAGGGTGTTTGTGCCTTTACATGTCTTGCTGTGCCATTTATTGACTGTAAAGGATTATTAATTTGGGTGCAGCTGCATAAATCCTGAGATTAAAAGATCATGCAAGCTGAAACTTGCATGGTTTTAGTGATGCAAAAATTATGTGGAAATATGAAACGCTTGCGTGTTTTCCAAATAATCGCATCTTACTTTAACATTCAGTTCCTTTTATTTTCAGAACATACTAATAAAATAATACAACCTATATATGTGCTCTAAAAAGCCACTGTTATTACGAGGAGTTCCATGGAAAGTTTGTCTTTCGGAGTGGTTTGTAGTTAACTATGATCTTAATAAACTGTGTCATCTTTTGAGGCCACCAGCATTCCTTCTGCTGTGTTCGCTGCAACCCCCGACGGACTCCTTTGAGAGGGGCATCTCTGTACTGACGCTGAGACCCACCGACTGTGGCCGGCCCTGCTGTCCTCTTGGATCAGCTTCCTACTGTCCTGAGCGAATTCACCTTTACTGAATTTTTTGAGCCATCATGCAGAACTTGTACATGATGTACTTTTCATAAAAAGCGCAGTTCTTCCTACTTTACTTAGAATCACTGCGATGCTTAAGTAAGCAAGCTAAGTTCCTTCCTCGTAATACAGCGTAGAAGATTATCTCATCAGGTATGAACCTACTGATTTATGGCCTTTCAACTAGTTGCATAAATCCTATAGAATTTACTGATGGTGAATTTTGGCATATTTACTAGCAGCCATGCCGTTCCTTATGTAGCTCTGTCTTCTTTTAGATCGTATCAGTTCTACTACAGGCCTGGAGGACTGTTTCCAGCCAGTTTTACCTCTATCTGGATCAAATGGTGCGCACGAAAACTTGAACAAAAACCTCCTGCTCCCAGCACTTCATAAGCGGAGATAAATTCATCAGTTTTAGGTGTTTAGATGACATTTTTTTGAAGGATATGTGGTTAGAGCAAGCCCTTTATTAGGTTGTTGTCCTCCTTGACATGTAGCTCAATTATAATATGTTTTTATAAACAAGCAAAAATATTGGTTTGTACTCCTCAGCTGATAGCAGCCCAACATCTTGTCTTGGAGACCAAGGTGCTTAATAGGTAAGTCTAACAGCAGTACTCCTTAAGACAAAGCAAGGCAGAGAAACCATCTGTCCCGCATTTCTATGTGCGTGGGTCATTTAGCTCTCTGTGGAGAAATCACAGAAAATGGCACAGATTTTTTTGAAATAGTCCAGAAAAGTAGGTCTTTTGAACAGTGATGTAGATTATTTTCATGGGCCCTTTACCCCTTTCAGTTGATAAACAGACGCAAAGAATTTTACCTGGATCGCTTTGGAAGTTTTATTACTACAGGATCATAGTCTCACATCCATAACAAAACAAAAATTAAATGGCAACATTTGAATAGTATATGCGATTACCATTGAGGAGGAGAAGATTACTTGAGGAGCCTTAGGTCAGTCCTTAGTTGTTTCCAGGGTGCATCGCTTTATAAAAGCAAGCTAATCCTTAGGCAGCAAAATTATGGCGCTCTTACAAATTTGCACACTGGCAGTTCTGTAAGTGTATGTTTCACAACTAAGCTGGGTTTGAGGTGGCTGCACTGAGACCTGATGTGTCCAGACATCTTCTGCGTTGGACTTCAAGGGCTGCCCAGAAATGATGACAGGACTACACGTCACAACTGCCCCAGCCAACCTGAAACTGCTGCATGGCGCTGACGCACACCTCTCTTACAGCAAGAAACTGGGGCAATGGCAAACTGTCCATGACGCAGGTCGAGACATTCAGTCATCAGGATTTTGCATCTGTTCTTGAATGGTTGAGTGTAGACAGATGAATCCCAAAGATCAGACTGATGGGTGTGCACACTGCCAGTATGCAGACGAATGTGTGTCTAGGCAGGATTTAGATAATATTTTCATACTTTATGAAATATTTAATGTGTCATTTATATTTTCACATGTTTTTATTTAAGTCATTATGGTATGCATTTGGTAAGCAATGAATCATAAAACAACATCATCTGATGTATATGACCTGCAGACAGCTGCTCATCCTTTTGTCAGCTCAAGCTTTAAAGTTGTTTTCTTACTTTCTCCAAGATGCATTAAGCATAATACAAACACGTGATGCAATTTCAAATTCCACAAAAAACATGCATAAGTATACATGTTTTTCACTGTACAGATATGAGGGAGGACAGAGGAATGGTGAGGATGCAAGGAATAGAGTTGGCGAAGGTGGGGGAATTTAAATACTTAGGATCAACAGTCCAGAGTAATGGGGAGTGTGGAAGAGAGGTGAAGAAGAGAGTGCAGGCAGGGTGGAGTGGGTGGAGAAGAGTGTCAGGAGTGATCTGCGACAGAAGGGTACCAGCAAGAGTGAAAGGGAAGGTCTACAAGACGGTAGTGAGACCAGCTATGCTTTATGGGTTGGAGACGGTGGCACTGACCAAAAGACAGGAGACAGAGCCGGAGGTGGCAGAGTTAAAGATGTTAAGGTTTGCATTGGGTGTGACGAGGATGGACAGGATTAGAAATGAGTATATTAGAGGGTCAGCCCAGGTTAGACGGTTTGGAGACAAAATCAGAGAGGCGAGGTTGCGTTGGTTTGGACATGTGCAGAGGAGAGATCCTGGATATATCGGGAGAAGGATGCTAGGGATGGAGCTGCCAGGCTAGAGGAAGAGAGGAAGGCCTAAGAGGAGATTTATGGATGTGGTGAAGGAGGACATGCAGGTGGTGGGGGTGACGGAGAGAGATGCAGAGGACAGGAGGAAGTGGAAGCTTTTGATCCGCTGTGGCGACCCCTAACGGGAGCGGCCGAAAGAAGAAGAAGAAGATACACTTGTACTTTGTCTCAAAAACTCAGCTGGGACCTGAAGTCTTGCCAAAAGTCAGAATTGTTCGCAAGTTAAATAAATCTGAAAAAATGAACAAGTCACACATTTAGAAATGACCAGTTTCTATAATTTTGTTGAAGAATATGGGAAGACACATATTCTTGTGGGATTTTACGATTTAATACGTTATTGTTATTAATACATTCTTCTGTTCATATTGAATTGTCTTTGTTTTGCTGTATAGTGACTGTAGAACGCATTAGGACTGGGCCACATGCTGAGCCTAGGTCAAGGTCAGTTAACAGGGCCTGACTATTTGATGCGATGGAGGACTTTCTGCAGACTTGGTTTTCCCTTGTAAACCTGCCATGGTCATAGCTCCTCACCCCACCTCAGGATTTTGACTAAACTCTGGAAATTAGAGCACCACTTGCTGTTTGCTGTACCCAGAGAACAAATTTGGTTTCTAGATTAGATTCTTCAAAATAAGATTAAAGGATCTGCTACAAAATTAATAATTTAGTGTGGATTTGACTGAGGTTTGTCCATACATAATCAGTTCTTTTGCCCTGCTATAACTTGTTACAAATCCTGAAAAACAGGGAGGGAATACAGAGGTTGTTTTGCTAGTCTGTTTGGCCTATTGAAGATAAATTTGTTAAAACTGCACCTTGTCTCTGACTTTATGGTTTGTATACATTGTTTTCAACTGTACACTGACATCCCATGTTGGACTGTGCCAGTAGCCTCTTAATAAATAATAGCCAAATAGTGTATGTATTAATAATGAAAAATAGCACAGGAACCTGAGCATTCCTGTCTCAGCTTGATTGAGCAGCTCCAGGGTGAGATCTGCATTTTTAGAGGTAGATTTTTTTGAAGCAAAGCTCAGGTATTGTTTCGGTTCAGGTCCAGAACATGCCTATGGTGTCAAAGCATTGTGTAAATGTTACAAATCACAGCTATTAAAATTGAATGTATCAAGTAACATTCATTGCTGCAGGTCATCAAACTGCAAGTTACACAAAGCTGAGGTTGATCTAGATTTTTCTTGATTTTATTAGCTAGATAGCATGGTGGTTCCGGTCACATGCTTATGTTTTGAACGTTCATAAAGACTGGAATAAACAATCAGATTGTGTCTTGAATGAGTACACAACCATCAAATTAAAAATAAAATAAAAGAATAGAAAAAAACTCAGATTTGTCAGGCAACTGCTTCAAGACAAACATACACTCTGTTCTTGGTACTTATTGTTTTTCAAGAAGAGATCTTGCTGAAACTCTTCCTTAAGTTAGCTGCCTGATGTGCGCAGTCATGTAATGCATAAAAATTGTTCTGAGACATACAAATATGTGATTCCAATGGAACTGTATCTGTTGCCAATCATTGCTCAAAGCTCAGTTTTTGTTTGTCTGTTTGCTTCATAAACAGCTTTTTTTTCAAGCCACAGATCACAAATTTGCCACATAGGTACTCCTCAATATAAATGAGGTTTTTGTATTGTTAATTAAATGGCAAAAAAGCTACTTATTAGTCTGGAAATTTAAAATTCTCTGACAAGATTTGGAGAAGCAGGATCAGTGATGTCACACACAAGGTATAAGTAAAGACCCTGATGGATTATCTCACTCGATAAATGCGTATACATACACACACGTTGACATAATTTTTAAGTCAAACATACAGGTTTAATGGAAATGAAAATATACAATTTATTATTACTATGTGCACAATACTTATGCACAAATTCAACTACTTTAATAGTAAACCAGTTTCTTGATTATGTAATATGTTTTTTTTTTTGTTTGTTTTTTTTTTTACCTTTGCACCCCTACATCTTTTTGTCTCTAGTAGTAATATTTTTGCAAAACACTACCAGAAAATCAATGGGAATTTTGAAGTTGTATGTTTCCTTCTGGGGATAGACTTCTTAAAAAGTTGTTTTTTCTGACTGTGCAGTAGCAAATAAAGTAAGATATTTACATTGGATCAACAATCTCAGAATGAATGAACTATACAGGAACTTTGAGGAATTGTTGGGTGAGAATGAAAAAACAACTTGGTTTGCATTTGCACCATTTTGTGTTAAGGCTGAACATTTCAGTGATGGTCTTCATATGTTTGAAACGTATAATAAAGGTATGTGGTACAGTGGGTCTCTTTTATTATTTGTAATCACATGTTTTAGTTTTGCATGCCAGAATATTTTAAATATTCGTTTTGTTTATCTGAAACACTTCTATATTTCACAGTAATTTAGATGTTGGACTTTAAAACAGGCAAATTTGCACAGGTTATGTAAAACTTCTGCTTACAGACATTTGATCTCAAGTTTTTTTATGGGTCACAGTGTCTACTGGAGAAGAGCAAATACAGTGGTTCTATTATCTCCTTGGGGAGGTTATGTGAAATCTTTCTGTTTCACCTTCCAGTAGCTGCTCAATCCTAACAATGTTACTGTTATTTGAAGTGGTACCTGCTGGAGGGTCACAGTTCATTTGACCTGGGATTTTGAGCCCCCTTTCCAAAACATCCTATAGGGAAGACAGATAGAAATGACATGGAAAAGGACAGACCAAGACCAAAGTGCTTTTCTTGCTTTTAAACTCTGGGCAAAATGAGTTTGACGCAGTGTGGTTAATTACTTATGGTTAGGCCATAGAAATTTTCTCTAAAGTCATGGTTCTCATGAAATTATAAATGACATTGGTACTCCTAAAGAGGTTGAGCACTTATCAAAAAAGGAGAGGAATTAACAGGATTCTATCTGAATGCTTTTGTGAGTGTAACCTAAATGTCTTGCCGCC
This sequence comes from Heterotis niloticus, assembly GCA_018136845.1. NCBI lineage: Eukaryota > Metazoa > Chordata > Actinopteri > Osteoglossiformes > Osteoglossidae > Heterotis > Heterotis niloticus. The sequence goes on from CM030891.1 coordinate 25,363,007, forward strand.
GCTTTTGGGTCAGTTTTGAAATCTTTCTAAAGAAATACTGGTTTTTAAAAAAAATTGCATTCTTACTATAGCAGTGAGCTTTGAAACACAGCGTTGAAACAGAAATGCTGTAATTGTGCTGCAATAGTTGTGTTGACTTGACCAAGGATTATAAAATGAAAGAGTCCTGAGATGATTAAAGGGGGGATGCTATGGTATAGCAGGGTAGGATGGTGCCTTACAGCTCCTGGACTGCTTGACTGATGTGGGGTTCAAGTCCAGCTTAGGGTTGTGCGTGGTGCTTGCAGGTTCTCCTCTGTGTTTACACCCTTTCAAGGAAAAAATATGCCAGAAGAAGGCAATGGCAAACCACTTCTGTTCCTTCATGGCTTGAAAACCAACACCAGTAGTTGCCTAGGAGTAAGCCAAGATGCAAAGGTACTTTCTAACTTCCAATACAATTAGAACTTTTCACTTAAACAAATGCATTTGGTCGAAAATTATTAAATCAACAGAGAAGATGAAGTAAAAAAAAAAGTTACTAAACAATAATGTGACATCAAGGGGAAATGAGTTCTAAGCCTTGGCTTGTTCTGACCAGTCTACCATAACATTTGGAAGGAGTGTGTGCAGGGGCAATGACACTGGCAGTGTAACATTGGTCTAGACAGGGTCCCAATCTCAGATTCAGGCCAGGTGACTCCTCGTGTTACTCATCTATGGTTTTATTCATAATCACGAATAGCAAACGGAAATTGGTTTGGCATGAGAAATTTAGGAGATATGTGTGAGGAGAGAGAGGTGAGGGCATGAAGATTACAAATTCCATTCAGCTCAGCCAGCCTGAACGGGCATTTTCATGGTTGGGTGTGTCAGGGTGAAATTTGTGCAAGTGTTGATGTACTACATTTTTTATTGCTTTTGTTAGTTTTACAAAAAGGACTGGGTCACTGCAATTACAGGAAGAGACAATACACAGAGATGCTGCAGATACATCCGCCTGCACAGAGGAAGGGTTGAAGGTCAAAAAGTTACTGCAAGAGAAACTTTGGCAGCACGTGTGCGTTGTGTGGAAGCAAGCATCTGTGTTAATTCTACTGGGCGTGTCATTTTCTTTTCATTGAGATGGGTTCTGTGGTTCATCGTGCCCATCTTTATGCACCACCTCTGTGCAACATTTATGTTTTCATCCACTTGTGCGCACTTGAAAGTCCCACTGTCTGAGACACTCAGAGGAGATCCTAGAATGGGCTTCTCCTTCAGCAACAATGTGGAACGCGAGCTCAAACCTTAACCATGCTGTGGGAGAACATGGCATTGGTGACCATGACGTTGAAGGTGACCTTGGAGGAAATCATTCAACCGTGTTGTACTTTCCGGGCATAAATCGTCTTGTCATCCAGAAACCTGAAAATCTTTGAAAGAAGATCCGGGCAAAATACTGACAGAATGAGGAGCGGCTTAATTTTAACACCAGTCAAAATCCTCTTTAGATGCAGAGGAGTTAACAAGATTAAAGGTGTTTTATGTTTTGATGTCACTGTTTAGCAGGAGAGCGGGGTTTGCAAAAAGTGGCACTCCGATGCGTTTGCCAAAGTGAGAGGATCTCTTACGATAGACAGAGTGGGTGCAGCTCTATTTATAGTGTAGTTTGAAGCGAATGAAGCGTGGTTCACAACTCATGAGCAGGTTGCATATCCATCTCAGAGAACTAAACCAACCAATTCTTCCAACTCTCTCTATCGCTTCTAATTTATTCCCATCTCAGGGGCTTTAAAACCTGGAAGTGAGCCAGCATCATTTTCAAGCTCAAATGGGTCTTGCACATCAGCAAACAGGCATCATCACTAATCTCAAAAATGACAGATAACAGTGTTAAACAAACATTTTTTTAAGCACCCTATTTCCTGTTTGTTGCCTTTTGGGTTGTTGTATGCGGCGTTTGCTGGTTAACCAACAAATGTCTCCGGACTTTCCTGCTCGCTGTGATGTACCTGGAGTCAAAGAATTGCACTTCACAGTCCCGTTTTCCTGCTCTCTGTTCCCCAACCCCTTCCATGGCTGTTTTTCACTTCGTTCCACCTCCGGAGATTTTTAAGTGACTTGGTTAATCTGGAACAAATCGGCCGAGGAAAGCCTACAGTCCCCGGCGGGAGATCCGTGATCCTCAACGTGTAAAGAAAGGGCTCATTGTTTTAACGTTCCTAAACGGCAGATGCAGCTCCACAGCCTAGTTGTTCCTCATCGTGGACTTCTCATCCGGAGGTGTAGCACTGAGGGCACAGTTATACAGGCCGGCTACTGTCTTTCTGCAGGAACGCCCGTTCCACATTTTCCTGTTGTTCTTTGAAATATCTTCTGGCAGACATTTCACTCAAATCTGCAGCGTTTCAAAAAACATCTCAGATTGCTCTTCCAGATCGATTCTAATAGGAATAAGTTAAAATAATTGTAAAATTTTGCTGGTTCCATGGGACTGAGAAGGTATTTCTTACAAAAGGCTTATTTATTAAGTAAAGGCAAGATATTGCTTACTGACAACTCTTTTCTCTGTTTAACCTGAGTATTTTTACTTGTCGATGTCTTATTGTAATTTGGCATTTAGCTGGTCTTCTAGTATGTATCATTTGCTTATACAATTTTTTATTGAAATACAGTAAAACAATGCAGAATTGTGGAAATCAAAAAAAAAAAAACAGGCATTTCTAGTTTTCACAAAATTTAATTTTATAAGTATTCTGCAGCATTTGGTGTTCTATAATACTGGTGAATTGGGCAACAGTGACTGTAGTGGCAAAGGAATCTAAACCCAAAGTCCGTTTTGTTTCAATATCCAGCTTGGTAAATGGAAAGAGTAATGACATATTACACGTGAAACACGTGTATGAAATTTTGAGATTTGATGTACTTGCATTTTTGAAAGAATCATTCCAAGAGACCTTCAGGGCATGTATTATGTAAAACATTACATTTCAGTAGTGAATTCAGGATGCATACATAAACGGGAGCACTTACCCCACTGTCTTAAAATGGACAGTAAACACTCCCGGCTCCTTTTGCTAGGCTTTCTACAGTGTCAGCTCAAAGGCCCTTAACTCTTCATTCATTACTGGTAGCAGCTCTTTAAGGCATGTCTGCAGACCCCCCAGTGCCATTGTTTTCCATTTAGCTGATGCTTTCCCTCCAGACCACCATCCATGAATAAATTTGTGACATTGCATATTTTGCTGGAGAAATTTAAGATAACTTCACTGAATCGCCAGCTCTTGCATTGCACGTGTCTGCCCAATCCATTTTGTTACCTGCTGCTCTGCTTCCCACTGTTAACTCAGAACAACCATTCATTACGTGGCGCTGCAAAGTGAGAATCTGTGTGTTGCTCATACCGTACAAAGCTTTTATATGACTTATTTCTCATTACGGATGTGAGTCTTCAAGCTGTTTCTCTCTGTGAAATCCAGATAATGAGGTGGCAATAATTCAGTACTAAGGAGGACCTAACATGGGTACCAACACTTAAAAAATCCACACAGGGCAGTTTAATGCTCGCTGTTTTTACTATTAAAATAGTGTGGAATTCCAAAAATGGACACTTGCGGCACTCATGCTCCAGCAAAGGACCCTCTGAATTCAGTGGCTCCTTTCGCAGGATGTCAGATGCTGTGAGGCGGTGTTGTGAAAGATGCTCTTCAGTGGAAATAAAGAGCATTTTTCTGTGCAAGTTTGGCAGTGTCTTATGGTGAAGTAAGTGAATGAAAGACTTTTTTTTTTCCTTTTGGTCTTTCTATTGACTGCAGTTACGGTTCAGTTAACAGGCTGCACCAGACCACTCCCCAACCAAGTCACCATAGCAACAGGCACCACTGCCAAAGCCTTTCTCCCCCCCTTTTGAATTGTTGTTGGATTGCCTTTGTTTGTAGGTGTGTGTGTGTGCTGGTGGGAAAGGGGTGGGGAGGGAAAGAGCGTGAGTGACAGAATCGAGTTTACATGCGAAATTTTATGTCCTGTGTGTTGCAGTCACACTGCAGAGGCACGCACTGTTGTAAAGATGAACACACACATAATAAAGATGCTTGCCTCAGTGAACTCCAAGTGTTTTATCTGCTTGGACATCCCAGTTGTAAATGAGTTACTGCTGCAGGGCCCAGCAGTGAAATACCCTGCTGTCCTACTTCAGAGCGCTGGCGCCCCTGACAGGCCAGCACAGCTCATACGTCACTGCCCTTTTTCTCTGTCCATCCAACTGGCAAGAGTGCAGCTCTCTGAACCTGGAGCTGTGTGTGTGTGTGTGTGTGTGTGTGTGTGTGTGTGTGTGTGTGTGTGTGTGTGTGGGTGTGTGTGTGTGTGTGTAGCAAATCGACTTGCTAATCACATTCTCGGATGAATTGTATTTACCTTTTTTTAATATTTATATTATTTACTGTTTTATTTATTACTATTATTTATGGCACATGTTGCCACGTCACTGCTTTGCTGTAGAAAGTCCTACAAACTTTGGGAGAAATCATATTATGTGACTTGTAAATTCCAGCAAGTAGACGCATGAGTAAAACACCTTGAGTAGCTTTTGTTTTGAGGATAAACTGATAAGCTGTATGGGTTGGGCTGAGGTGAGCAGATGCATTAACATCAGCGCACATGCGTTCAACGTCTTTGCGAGTGTTTAGTGTGCATTTCCGTCTTCAGTTAGGGCCTGGGGAAAACCTGTGGAGAAACAGAAAAAAATATTGTAACTATATTATAAACTTTATTGTTTGTCATCTCTGAGTCTCCAAAGAATGAAGAATCGTACCATAAGATCAGTTTTAACAGGGCCCTCAGTGACAAAGCTGTCTTATGGCAAATGCATTACATCAGTATCTTGCAGCTTTTAAGGCCCCCTGCCAAGAGTTGTCTTTCTCCAGGGCCATTGGAATGTTCTCCTGAAAAGACAGCAGCACCTGCCGGTGGCCAGAGTTTGTGTCTGCATTAGCTTTCCAAGCTGCCATTGTATTCCCATGTTCAAACTGTCTGCAAACCTCAGTGTTAGGGCAACAGGCAGCAGACACTTGGTATCCCCTGAACGTGTTCCCAAGGTGTTATAGCATCTAATGCGTTCAGCAACAGCTTTTGGTAAGCCAGAACTACTTAGCTACTTAGATGAAATTTGAAGATGAAATGAAGCAAACAGTTTCACACTCCAGTCTTTAACCAGTCCACGGCTGAATAACACAGTAAAGAAATTCCTCTATTTACGTTTCATGTTTTTAAGCACTGTAGTGCAAATGCACATTTTAAAGGATGTAATAACATTATAATAGCATTACTTTTTCTTGTGTGACACAATAATGAAGCTAAAGTGAAATGGCTTGGCTGAAAACACGCTTCTAACAAAAACTAGCTAATAGTGTCACACACCATATAGTCCTGTATAAATACACCAAATGGCAAAAGTATGTGGACCTCCCTTCCGATGACTGAGATGAGCTGCTTTAGTCATACCTATACAGCACAAAGTGAGCTCCATGAACGCATTGTTCATCCAGGTTTTTGTGGGAGAACTTGAGTGGCTGCAGAGCCCTGACTTCAACCCCACCGAACACCTTTGAGATGAATTGGAATGCTGACTGCAAACTAGGCCTTCTCACCCAACCTCACTGAGGCCAATTGGACACAAATTCCTACAGCAGTGCTCCAAAATTTGACGGAAAGCCTTCCTAGAATAATGGGGGCTGTTATAGCAGCAAAAGGGGAGCAACTCCATACTAATGCCCATGGGTTTGGAATGGGATGTCCAACAGTTACATATGGGTGTGATGCTCTGATGTCCACTTACTTTTGGCCATACAGTGTAGCTGTCTAGGCCTGCTCTGTTTCTACTGTACACATCAAAATGTGAACCTTTTTGCAATCAATGATAAACTTTTGGCTTTGGGGAAAAGGTTCTGCTAGATTCATAATCTTATGCATCCAGGCCTGAGGATTTTATTACATTAATCAAATTTCTGTGAATTCATGACCTTTTGTTTTTAACAGCGGTCGATCATATCTGTCTGGACGTGGTAGTTTTCCTTGGATTTTGGGTTACATTTCTACCACCGGTTGCATACGCCCTCCTGATGTAGCACCCATAAGATCATTTTCCATAAGGCCACTGTTCCATGTTTCATTGTTCCATGTTTCCCAGCACACTGTGTTCATACCCCAGCCCACCCCTTTCCACCAGTCTCCAGCCTGTACAAACCTAAGCACTTGCTTCTCCACCACTCCTGGCACAATGGCTACATCTCAGAACCAGGCTAGATATATCCTGCTCCTTTGCTCCTCCCTAAGTACTTTTTGTCATCATTCACTGGTACTCTTTTTTCATTGTAGATGGAGCACAGTTTTTAATTTGTCTTATTTATACACTATCATGCTTAATATCATGGTTCACCATGTGAATGTTTTTATTTCCTTATGATGAAGTAGTTACTGGCTTCGGCAGAGTAAAAATTTTAAATGAGTGTTGCATAATGTAAATATGAGCAACCCTAGTCGGGTTAAATCTCCAAGTAACTTAAGAGAACATGTACATAAGTTACATGGGCCGTGACAGTGACAATGAAGACAGTGACATTAATGTGATGGTTAAATCTTCATTCCCTTTCAAAACACACCGTTTCATGCTAAAAGCCTCAATTGTACTACATGTCCCTTTAAACACCGTTCATCTAGTTTCCCGCCAGCAAGCACTTTGACAAAGTGGTGTGGCAGGGATGAGGATGGGGGTGGGGTAGCTGGGGAGATATGCCCCTCAGTGCCAGGGATTCTTCTGGCTCCCTGCTCCAGAGGAATTTATGACCAATTACTCCTGCTGCTCCAGGGATCTTTGCTGCCAAGAGTGCAGTGTCTGTACTACAGTAGGAGACCATCTGATGCAGGGTTGTCACCTTTTTCTGCTCATTCCCTTTCCCAACATACACTCAAGGGAACGGTCAAAACCACAGTTGAGCCTGACCATCCACATGGTTCACTTTTCTGGATATGTTCCTGCAAAATTCAATAGAATACATAAATTTTACATTCACCATAATCAAACAAAAAGCTGAAGTTACATTCATCTCCGCTTTCATTGTACTAAGTGTCTGACAGAGACTGGATTGTGGAGAGGTTGTGTTTAGCCACTGTATATTGACCTTGAGAAGATGGAGGGATGTTGTGACAGTAGTAGGCAGCAGTGATAATTCAACACCGACCCCACACACACACACACACACACACACACACACACACGCTCAAACTCATAGTACACTATGGCTTCAGAACCAGCACAATATTCAGCAGCACCTATGACTTAAAATAGGGGGTTTGTTGTCTGTAGCAAGAAAAAATCACAGTGTGGCTTGGTCCTTCTCAACAGTTTATTTCCATGTGACCCAAACAAGAAGAATTGGCCTTCATGAGATCTTGGGAGGGCTGTTCTATCAGCTATTGGAAATAATAGTTGATATTTCAGGGATTTCAGCACGTAAACTCACACTGCATGTTGTTTATTGAAACAGTGTTGCATCATCAGGAGCATCAGCATCACTATTTTCAATTGCTGTATCACCCACGTTTAAAGGTAGATAGAACACCCAGGAACCATCTCTCACAGACAGAGCTCAGTTCAGAGCAGGTACACCCTATACCGTATGAATTTTTTTAAAAATTGGTGTGTTTAGACTGGGCTAAAGGATAATGAAGTGATAATTTTATTTTCTATATCATATGCATTTCTTTTGCATTATGAATGACTGTTCTAGAAAGGACAATTTGATTCAAATTTACAATTAGGAAGCAGATATATTTTATCATTTTGATTTTTGTAGCAGCAAGTGAAAGGTTAGCAGGCACAATATGTGGATATTGCTCAGGTGAAACAACAAAAAGCAACCTCATTACATTTACTCACCAGTAGAGCTGCTGTGGTTTACAACAATTTTATTACTTTTGCTAATAGGGCTTTTTGTTTGTCTTTAAAGGACAACCGTCACACAAATTCCCATTGTAGTATCAAGCGTGAGATGTTTACCCCAGCTTGTCCCAAAAGGGCACATGCAGAAGGAGTCATGTCGACAGGAAGCTGCAAAGGCCCCCATAATGTCCCGGAGACCCATCTCTTGGCCATTTGTTTGCTCCTTGTATGCCTCACATCAGGGTGCCTGGACCCCCATAAGACCACTGGGCTTTCTTCAGTAGCACACACCATCCGTTCCCATGAAATTCTAAGAGATTAGGATAACCCCAAAATCTAGCAGTTTTGCTTGTATCACGGTCTTGAGCTGCACATACATGCAAGAGTGCTTTAAAAAGTCATGTGAGATGCTGTTTTCTAATTATTGCTACAGCCATTTCCCCCCTGTAGTTCATTTATAGGAACATAGCAGCAGTGCATGATGTTTTTGGTCTTAGAAATGGATGAAGCGACTCAGCTGGGTAGGAGGTGAATATCCCCTTCATCCTGCTACTCCTGCTTAAACCTCTGTGACAGGCTTGAAGAGGGTGTTGGTGAAACTGCCAGACTCTGGTGGGAGCCATGGAAGGGACTTCTGCCATCATCAGCACGGAGACATCATGTTTTATACCTGGGTTCATTAGCTGGTAAATCTGTTCACACGTGTCACACTGCGTTTTCCCTGGGTGAAGGTGCTCAGCCCTCCTGGATCCTGGGGACATGTTGTGGGGTAAGGTACACTCAATGGGATGAGTAATGTTTTCTCCGGGGGGTGCAGAGGGAAGCTTCACCCAAAGCGCTAGCCTACTTTCTCTCTCCCCAGTGGCAGAAGCAGTTTTCTAATTGTGGAGGGGAGTTGAATCTGAACGCTTTTCTAATTTGTGCCACGGGTCCCCAAGAGGCTGAAGAGGAGCCGCCACTACCTGCCAGTCAAGGAGAGCTCCGGTTTTCATTGGAGTTGGTTTTGACTAAAGCCGTATGATTGTGTCGCACGAAAGCAGAGCGACACGCTGCCTTGGTCCAGAGTAGTCTCAGCTGGCATCAGCAGATGGGATCATCTGGATTTCTGACTCCCAGCATTGTGTCAGCAGCTTTGTAATGGGGACACACACAGACACACACGAAAGGCAGTAAAGCTGTACATGGTCCTGAGAAAAACGGTACTTCCACAAGCTACTTTTATCCTTAATGAGCTTTTAGGAAGCACCAGTCTGGTCTTCTCTGAAGATAAAACATGACAATGCTTGCAGGAATGATCTCAGAGATAGGGCTATAAAACTTATTGCCAAGTTTCCATAGAAGTAAGATTAATTTGTAAGAGTCCTGTGGACTTTGTATAGCAGTCTGAGGACTGGGGTGCAGCTTAACAAGAACAGGGAGGGCCTGTTGAGTTCTTCTTGAGTCATTTTGTCTCTGAGTTTGATGCCTAGACTTTCAACAGCTACTGGATGTGAAAGCCCTCTGTGTGGTGTACAGTGTAGACTTTTCAGCATGTATTTTTCACAGTAACATCTGCCTTGAGATGCTATTAAAGAGCTTTTTTCCATTTTGGATCTGCTGTGCCTTTATACTCGGTGACATCAGCAAACTCCATTCACAAGCCAGTTATAGACCAAGGGGGAAAACTGCAGATTGCTGCCATTTGGTTTGTGTGTTATTTAACAATGTGCGCACATTTTTATCACAGCTGCACCTTTTGGTTGCAGCATAACCTCAACATTTGCTTCCATGCTTATTTTTAGTTGGTTGTTGTTTAAAATATTCTCTTTTAAGGCTTCTTCCAACAGCAAACACAATGTTCAAATTCAAGTGTGTACCGTGCAAGCTTCTTGGAAGCCTGATACCCACAGCTGTCCTCCTGTTACACCAAATGATGTTTGGAAACACCTCAAGAATATACAGCAAAACATGCAAAAATTGGAAGACACTGGTATTTTTCACAGTGTATTCTATAAATTAAAGAAGGAGCTTTATCGTTTTCATTATTTTCTACATTTTTATGCTCTCTAGAATTCTGGAGACTGCACAGCCTTACCGCAGTTTTCAATTCCTACATTTTTAAAATGAAAGAGAGAGAACATGGACACATGAATAGTGCTCATTGTTCACAATGGGCCTGCCGCTCTACTTTGTTCAACTGTATATGAAATTTATGTTCAGGGGCTGATATCCCTGAGGAAAGGCTTTATATTTAGCTTTCATTTACAGTTTAATCCAATGGCAGGCAGTGACGGAATGAAAAATGTCGGGTGGTTGTATTTTTTTCAGATCGAGTCTGCTCGACATCCGGGGACTGATTTTATAACCTAGTAGAACAGGTGTTAAGGTTCCCAGGCTTTTAAAAATAATGTACCAGTGGCCTGTGTTTGCGCTCGACCTTTCCGAAGAGTCTTGCGACCAACGTCTGAATTTTTTCTTTAACCTAAACCTTTTTTTTCCCAGCCTTTTTGTGGTATCTCAGCTGGTCTCTTGCAAGTCACGTACTGCCAGACGTCACTCTCCACCTCAAAACCAAATCAATACGTTGTTTAATTCTGGCAGCCAAGTGGAAGGCTGCCCTGCCCCCCCCCCCCCGATTCCCCAGATCCCCCCCCTCCAAGCAGGGGGGCTGAAGTAGGCCGAGGTCGGTTCCCACGGCGAGCGTCACAGAAACGGTTTCCGACACCCCCTTTCCACACTTTGGAGAGGCATCAAAGGGTTTCCCTTCATGTCTGCTCGCTCACTTTTTCTGCCGGAGTGTGTTGTTAAGACGCAGCAGATTCTTGCGACTGTGCGGGGAACTGCCTTGAGTCGAGATAATAATAACCAGAGTACAGCGCTGGAGACTGTTTACTGCAGAACTCCTCTGTGTGCACATATAATGAATAAACATCCTATTTTTATGGTGGAGAAGAATCCTTAGTACAAATCCCACGTACTTTGAAATTCACGTATAAATAATACAGGGTGACGTCAAGCTGATGAGCTTTCCTGTCTCTAGCACTGAGCTGCTCTCTTGCTTGCTCTTTTTCAACATATAATGTAAAATACATATCACAGCTGATGTAAAATTTGCACTGGCAAAAATGGAAGTATTACAGTAATACAAAAACAGAACGGCCCAGGAAGTAGGAGTAAACCAGTAAAGGTACTGTATAAGCATCCCAAGACATTTTTGCAAGTGAGCAGCCGCAAATGTGTTTTGAATTGTGTTTGGTTGTGCTATTGGAATGCTTGTTTTATTTTTAGTTCCTTACAATGATTTATCGTGTGGTTTCCTGCTCAAGAGTCGTTGGATTGATGGTCATCCTCTATCAGAAATCGGTCAATTTATGATGGCTGCTTTGAACTTTTAAATAAAAGCAGAATCCTAATTGTGTTGGCGTACATGCGGTTGCCAGGATACAACACACAGGCTCTATTGTACAAACTCTGTGCATTGATCTGCAGTATAGAGAACCCCCATGGGCTTCAGTATTCTTAAAGTTTTGGATCACACCAGAGGGGATGGTGGGTAATGCAAGATTTTTTCACGGCAACTGCTTTGTCCTGAGGCCCTTTTTAATAATAACAAGATCTTTAGACTTTTTCTTAATGCTTCTCTTTTCAGGTGTGTGCATTAAAGCCTCGCAGACTCACAATAAATGCTGAAATATGAGCTGTACGTTCAGTTCTGAAAGGTGCGCCTCTGATTAATAGTGGTGAATGGAAGGTGCCTTTGTGCACAGCTGTAGAAATGGAGCGTAAATGAGCAAGATGGAAAACGCTGCATTTTTTGAGTGCTGCTGACAGCAGGGAGCAGGACCTGGATGCCGAACTGCTGAGACGGTGCCCAGCGCACAAGGATGTCGGGGAAGAAAACACTCCAGAATGAACATCTGATGCTCTGCAATTGAAAAAGGATGACTACGTGGCCCCAGTGCACCCTTGTCACAGGATTTCCGTTTAAGACGGTGTGCTTGCAGTACGCGGCCGTTTGACGCAGGTATCAGCCATCCTTTTTTGGGCTCAAAGGGCTGAAGTTGTCAACCTATTTGATGCAAATGTGCAAATACAAGGTTTTATTTGGGTAAAAGTGGGATATAAGCCTTTCAGTGCACAATTAGGAAATTCAGATGCTAGCAGTTCAGTCTCGCTCGGTATATTTTGAAAGGGTACAGGTGATTTTAAGCATGTAAATCACCCAAAGCCATTTACTTTATGAAAAGTTCAAAGAAACTTCTGAGCATTGTTTGTTTCACGCTGAACTGGTGCCAAAGAGGCAAAATACTGTATTTTCAAAAGTGAGAGTTTTTTTAGTGTTTGTTTCTATATTCTTGGTGATTTTTTTTTTTTTTTTTTTGATATATGGCATCCTGTCTTTTTAAGCTTACCTTCTTTTCTGCTTTTTTCATTCGATGATTTTGTCATCCCTATGAAGCTATTTTCAAACCAGTTTTGCTGAAAATGTGCTGTAACTAATTAAGGCAGTTGCGATGCTCCGCCGGGAGTCAGCGAAGAATAGAGACCAGATATTTTTACAAAATATTTAGTCTTTTTCCCGGAGAAATGCAAACCACATGCATGTGTTCGCTAAAAATTGCAATTTTGTTTATCGCAACAGTCCAAGGGACTCCGATTGCGCGGAGATGCGCAGTTACTTTTGTGAATATGGCTCAAGCTAAGTGCCTGTAATTGCCGTGATAACTTTTATTTTCTACTAAAGTTTTGAGTTGCGTTTTATTCCGCTTTATTCTTTTTTTTTACTTTCATCTAAAAACAGTAGTTGCGAGAATTCTGCTAAAATGTAATGGATGTGCCTGCTCTTGGCCCAAGGCACAACATGTTGAGATCCACTTGGCCTTGATACACTGTATGGCCTTAAGTGTGTGGACACCTGACCATCACACCTGTATATGCTTGCGCATTGATATGAAGTTGCTCCCTTCCTTGCTGCTATAAGAGCCTGCACTCTTCTAGGAAGGCTTTTAACCACATTTTTAACTGTAGGTGTGAGAATTTGTGTCCATTCAGCCACAAGAGCATCAGTGAGGTCAGGCAAAAAGGCCTGGCCTGTGGTTGGAGTTCCAGTTCATCCCAAAGGTGTTCAGTGGGGTTGAGGTCAGGGTTCTGTGCAGGCCACTCAAGTTCTTCAACGTCAACCTGGGCAAACCATGTGTTTTTGAAGCTTGCTTTGTGTATGGGGGGGGCACAGTCATGCTTGAGCAGGAAAGGAGCTTCCCCAAACTGTGGCCACAATGCTGGAAGCACAACGTAATGTATGCCGCATGGGTGCGGCTGAAACAACTCAACTCAGTCATTAGAAGGGGGGTCCATATACTTTTGGCCATTTAGTGTAAGCAAATATCTTGATAAGCTGATAAATGTCCCGAAGTTGGTTTATGGATCAAGTTCTGCTAAGCATTGCTTGCTCAGCTGGGGGGGTCCTGTGCAGGGACTGTCGTGAGTGATTTTTAATTGTTTTCTGGGCTGTTTGTTGCTCATCTTGGGAAACAACACAACTCCATTATGGCCTGAATATTTCAAACCACTTTGGACTTAGGCAAAGCAAAGCCAATATTAAAGTTTCATATCTGGATGGAGGTACAAAATCTTCTTTTTCAGGTAATGTGGCTGAACATGTAAATTATAAAACATTTTGCTGCTCTTGGCACCTTACATTTAATTTTTCAATGTTTTCGCAAGCGGAGGTTGGCATGAGTACAGTGTGCATCGATACCATGTTGACAGCAACGATCACACTACACAGGTGGAGACAGCCTGGCGAACATCGTAGCCCATGTGCTTGCTTTCGCTTCTTCTCACATCCATTCCACATTTTGCGGTGGGCAAACAACCTACGCTTGTGCAAACCCAGTTACATTTGTAAGTCTAAAGCTGCTGAAACAATTTGGAGTATGGAGTATATTGTTATTGCTGCTTTTTGACATTTTATTTGGTTCCCTTTTGTCTACGGCAGTTGTATTGTCCCCTTGTCGTAGTTATTTTTGTCAAATTCTTTTAAGGTCTGATTCACTAGTTATTAGCAAAAAACTGTATGCAAGTAGTAAAGTTTTAAGCTACCTGCAAAAACAAACAAATGGTAGCTCACACTGCTGCATTAAAAGTGAGCCTTAAAGTCACTTTGATGAATAGAAATACAGATTTATGAGTTTTCTGGAAATATTCTTTGACATTTTTGCAGTTTCTCCTTAAAGAGGAAAATACCACCAGTTCCTTTGAGTAGGAGAGATATATAAAATATAAAAATAGGTGTTTGCTGCTAGTAGTACCTTGAATTAGCGGTTCTTTCCAAATTTGAAAGAAAATTTTATGATCCTCAGCTCTCCTCCAACACCGAAATGCCCCATGTGAATGCTGGGGTGACTTTGGGGATAGAGAAGTCTCGATTCTGGTCAGTATCCAGAGGGACTGCTGCTTGCCGAGGACCTGCAGCAACACGAAGCACCAGGGTTACTGCTGTTTGACAATGGCACACAATGTGACTGCTTGAAGGGAAGCAGGTGTCTCGGTGGATAAGGGCAAGGGCTTGTACATCATCAGTGATGCTGTTTCAAGTGCAAGGAAAGGCCTTTTTTCAGCATCCTAACCTCACGTGCACTGTTGCTAAATGCAGAGACTGAGGAGAAGCGTGAGCAAAGCAATAAATAATGATCTTGCACAAAAAAATGTCTTTCAGTTAGTCATTTTGCTACCCTGGCTTGAAATAGCCTAGGTGAAGAAGATGGGGAGGAAAGTGAAAATGATCATTGTAATTCCTTTACTCAGGATGTGTTATGTTTGATTGTGGTTTCTTACGAAATCTACGTACTGTCAGAGGGAGAAATCTGTACTTTAAGCCACACAGTCAGTTATGAGAGAGGGAACAGTATGAGCGTATGTGCATTGAAGCTTTGGTATGGAATAGAAACTGGCAATCCAAGCATTTCAAAACTGGAGAGTCAGATTTCCAGTGACCCATGATGCCTTTATTAAATATTTTTTAGAATTGCAGTATAATGTGAGAAGGGTTTAACATGAACACATTACAATACAGTTGTCACACAAGGGTAACAGGAGATAGTGGTGTTGCTGAAGTTTGTTGTGTGGTGGTAATTTCCTTTTTTATTCTGGAAAGTTCTGTATTTCCAAAGCCCATAACAGCCTTTAGTAATTACGTTGAGCTTGCTGTGCCTTCAATAATCCTCAAAAAGACCTGGCTCTGTACAACTGAGCTCTGAAAATTTAATCACCATAAACCAGGCACAACAGGAAAGGGAAATGGCCATGCAAAGGAATTTATACACACATGCAGCATATACAGTATAAAGCCTTCACAGCAGAAGTGCATTAATATTTACTGTGACTTTGCTCGTACGTGAAAATGGAACATCCAACTTTTCCACAGCATGGGCCTCTCTGAAGGTTACAGAACATGTGGGGAGCACTGTGCAACATGCATGATCTCAGCTCAGAGCACCATGCAGTAGAAACTGGCGAATGAAACGCATTGAAATATTTGCAGAAAGTAACATATTTTTCTCATATGGATGAAAGTGAGATTTCATCCCTTTTGCTTCTGCAGTGGCCAGATTAAAATTTAGCTAGTGTCTGTCTGGTGTGAAGGCGCCAGCTGGATTTTTTTAAGAATGCAGAAGAAGTTGAATTTTTCAGGGGAAAGATGGATAAGCAGTTAGCCATGTGTTTTGTTAATACTCTGTATTGCAATATACAGTTGAGTTTATTTGAGGATGGGTCCAGATGGACACTAGACTCCTGTGCCTTGTTTTCATTTCCAGTTCTACACCAGCTAAAATGTCTGAGCTGAAGTTGAAAGCTCAGTTGTGAAATTCAATGTTTTCATTTCCAGGTAAACCCATATACTTATGGCAGGTGGATTGTTTTTTCTATCTATCTATCTATCTATCTATCTATCTATTCAGCAGTTCTGTGGGAGAGAGGAAGTTTGTTCCACCACATCGGGGCCAGGACTGAAAACCAGCAGGCTTTTAAATTTTATAAGAATATAATTTTGCGGTTCGTTATGTCCGTCGAAGAGCAGAAGACAAAAAGATGAGAAAACATGGTGTTTTTTACAGTCACATGTTCTGATATTTCTGCACTGTACCTTGGGATACATTGGCTGTCCCATATGAGAGTGGCAGGGTGCACTGTACAGTGGGACTGTAACCTGAGCATGTACTTGAGTTGGGAAGCAGTGTGTGTGGGGTTCCAGATGGCTTGCAGCTATTAATTATAAAAGCTGCTTTTCTCATATGCTGCCAAGCGTGTTGGCTGACAAGATAATATTAGTGATATATTAAGTGCCTTGTAGCAAGGTGCTGTGGTGTGGTGCATTATGCTGCCACGGTGCCAGTCCCGCTGAGGCTCCAGTGCGTGCGCCAAGGGCTTTCAGCAAAAGTGCGCCACACTGTGTTTGAGTTTTCACTGTTAATGCAAAGGTTGTTCTGCTGTCTTTTCAGTATGAGTTCAAAGCAAAGAACATCAAGAAGAAGAAAGTGAGTCTTGTCGTGTCCGTGGATGGGGTGAAGGTGGTCCTGAGAAAGAAGCAGAAGGTAATGTCTGAGCAGTCAGGCCTTTGTAAAGCCCTTCCTTATACCATTCCGTTACATTCCACCCCATTAACTTCTTACAACCATTAACTAGCATATTAACTACCCTATTCCACCCCATTAACCACCCTATTGACCCTATTAACTGCATATGAATCTTTTAGGCTACTTGAAGTGCAGCTTATTTTGGGTGCAAACATGTTGCCTTCACCTTTCAATCTGAGGTGTGTTGGAAGCATGCTGGTTGTAGTAACCGCGTTGGTGGTATCTTTCTCTCGACAGAGGAAAGAGTGGACTTGGGATGAGAGCAAGATGCTGGTGATGCAGGATCCCATATACAGGTTGGTCGTACGTCTCACAGTCTTGTCCTTGTGCACAGCGAGATCGCTCCACAAAATTTCTGCAAGAAATGACACACTTAGTTGCTCAGTTTTGAAGAGTGCAGGTACACCAGGTACACAGGTGGTTGGATGGAATCTGACAGTCCTCAAACACATGATCTGATAGTCAAGCTGGAACGACAGTCTGACACTGGCAAATGATTGTATGAAGATGTTACGACGTTCATGTCTGATGCTGCGGAGGGAATCGCTTTTTGTTTTTCCATTAGATGGATGCTGCTGAGACTGCAGCTTGGGGCTATATTATTCAAAAACTGGGCCTCATTCCTTTAAAAGGAAATTCCTGTATACTTTCAGTATATTTTCTGGTATTTCATCATTATTTAACAGAGGTTACTCTAAGAATTGGGACTTGATCCTAAACTGGTATTTGGGCAGCATCTCTTTTACAAAGTAGCTGCAGGTTGATCAAATTTACAGTGTCATTTTGTACATTTGTATCTAAAAGCTCTACTGCCAAGGTGAATATTAGCTTTTTGTTGTCCATGTTAAGCTGTATCTTAGCATTAAAAAAGCTTTTTTAATACTTTGTTTTTACTTTACGTTAAAGCTGAACATCGAGATGTATTGCAGTAGTCTGATGACTGGTAAAGTGTGTTCTGTTGCACGAGTGGTGCATCGAGCAGGTCGAGGATGTGGCTGGCAAAAACACTGTGCTGATGGTGGATGCTCGCTCTCGGGTAACCGCGCGCTTAGTTCAGCGACTTCATCCGATAAATAGCTTGCAGACAAACTCATTAGCCAGACGTCCCACAGAGCTCAAAATTAAAAGCCATGCATAACCCACAAAGAACACTTTTTTTTAAAAAAACTTATTTTGCATTATTTACCACGCAAGTCCCTTTAGACTTAGCAAGCTGGGCAGCAGCAAGGTTTCTAAAGTGCAGGTTTAATAAAACACCGTACTAGAATACATTGCATCTTCAAAAAAAATATGTAAAAAAATGTAAAATGTTAAAAAAAAAAAAAGCAGAAAGATGTTTGGTTTGTTCTCCTCGGACAGAATATTCATAGCTGAGGTGCTGTCTGACCTGGATGAAACACGCAATCCAACACACTGGCAGTTGTGAGGCAGCAAGTGCGGCCGTTTTATGAAACATTGTTCTGTTTTCAAATCACAGGATAACAATAATCATGTTGACAGGTATCTGCTGTGTAAATACAATATGAAGACTGTGAGTCTCTACAGTTGAAATTAATAAAAGAACACAAAATGTTGTCATAAAAGGGATTTTTAAATTTCATTGCAGGATTTTCTACGTATCACACGACTCCCAGGACCTTAAGATCTTCAGCTATATTGCCCGGGACGGAGCCAGCAATGCCTTTAGATGTAACGTCTTCAAGTCCAAGAAGAAGGTGGTGGAACAACACATTTAATTTGCCTGCTTCCTTCAGACACTTTATTTTAAGGGAATTTAATCTAATGGTCACGTTTCTGCCTGCCTTAGACCCAGGCCATGCGAATTGTCCGTACCGTGGGCCAAGCCTTCGAGGTGTGCCACAAGCTGAGCCTGCAGCAGACTCAGCAGAGTGCCGATGACCAGGCAGATGGCCAGAGCGACAAGGCAGCGGAAGAGCTCCTCTCGGAGGGTAATACAGACAGCGTCTAAGTCACCATCACACTCGAGCATCTGTTTACTCATCTTTCACCTTAGTCACAATCGCATATTGCTGCAGCATCCCAGGCGCAGTCACATTGTCACATGCCATCTTGTCACAAGTACATAGTCATATTGTAGCTCAGGGACAATGAAACTGTCTTGCTGAACCTCAGCCAAAAATCACATAATCATGCAACATATGAAGCATATCTAGCTCAGGAAACCAGTCCCTGCTCAGTTGTTCATTCATGATGTGGCCTGGCAGGGTACCTACCAAACCTGTCAATTGTGCTAGGGTTTCCTTAGTAACACTTTTCCTGCCCTGTGGTTACGCACAATTTAAAGTGACAGCAAACAGCTGAATGCACGCTGCAGCTGTGTGCAACTAGCAGTTTAGCCACATCACAAGTTTGATTTGAAGTTCGCAGTCAAAAGTTGTGTTCTTGTGAAGTCCTGCAAAATTGGTTATGACTGGGCCACACGTGACATCTGTGCGTCCGACAGGGGCAGAGCAAGACAAAGAGGTCGGGACAGGGACGGAGCCCCCGGCGGGCTCATTTTCCGAGCAGGCTGTCAGCGAGATCCTCCAGAGCCTCGCGGAGCTGAACGTGGTGAAATCCAGCCACATCCTCACAGACCAAACCTTCCAGGTGAGATGGTTTAAGTTAGCCGAAAATCGCATGCAGCACGGCGTGCGCAAATAAAGCGGCACCGTTTTTGCTATTTTAATTATACGCCATTACCGCAGATGTATCTGAACAAGAGGCATGGTGTGACTTTACAAGATGTCACATTAAATGCAATGTAAATGCTTCGGCAAGATGTTCTCGAAAATAGAACAAATTTACAAACTGGTATTCACACAATGTGTGGAGACCATAGACACATACTGTCCATCAATGTTTTGGGCCCACTTACAGCAATAGCCATCATTAGAACAACTGAACAAAGTTATACCGAGTGTTAGGCGACAACTGCGAAAGAGATTTTGAACGTATAACTGCCCCGTGTAAATATAAACTTTAACTAAAATTTCAGACAAGCTTTGAATGCAGCAAGGTACTACAAATAGTGAGTAATATTGCAGTAATATGTGAGAGCACATTTAAGAAAGGGTGTTGAATCACACAATGTTGAAACGAGAATTCAGCTTGGGATCTTCTAGAGGTAAAGCCTATTAAAGCAGGAGTGAATTAAGCTGAGGCTTTGCTTTCCGACTTTGCTATTGACAGGAGCTGCTCTTTCATCTTGGGATTCAGCCCTGGGGCGGCTCCACAGCGCAATGTCACCTTGCAAACGCTTCGCGGTGTACACCGCACGCTCGAGTCGAGCTGCTTAGCAATGGCACGTACAGAGCGCAGACAATTCACCGTGCTTTCGCCCAGTACTTGAACTATAAGAAAAATAAGTGGCGGTTCTCACCTTATTGGCATGTTGGCATGCTTATTGGTGGGGTTTCAGCAAGCTGGAAGTTCAAAATTTTGAATTTCTACAGTGAACAGAAGATACAAGGAGATGTTGCTGATATTCACAGCATGTACACTGTATGTTCTTTTAATAAAGGGTATATAAATTTCAAATGAATTGTATGAAAGCAGCGAGCAAGCCGATTTGCAGCGTATCTTAGTGCACTCTGGGTAATGAAATATTGCTATTATGTGGGCTGTTATGAATCAGTGTGCACTGCAGCCAGCTTTTTCTGGGAGAGCCAGAGAATCTGGTTGTCCGTGGACTGAAAGGAGCACCAGAAACTCATGAAAAGTGCCGTACATAAGGACAAGTTCCAATTCTCCAAAGAGCAAAGTGCAGAGGTACTGGTACTGCGTACTTCTGACTACCACCCACTTCAAGCACTGATTTGGCTCCCTTCTCGGACTAGAAGGACTGTTGCCTCATATTCTTGAGTAGGATTTAAAAAGCATTTTACCACAGGGGCAATGCCCATGGGTTCAGACCCTGTCATACTGATAGCTCAAGATCATTCAGTAGATGCTGTAAAGGAAAAGAACGGATCGTCTTCTATTTTCCTCTCACAACACACTAGCTATTTTGTATTTGGCTCGGAAACACGTTGCCTTTGTGATTTTCGGGAATCTGAGCGTCCTGGTGAGGCAGCATGGTGGGGTGCAAAAAAAATCTGAGAATGATACATGGATTTAGGAAGAAGCCATCTAATCCTGTTTTGGGGTTTAAGGCCTGTGCATTGGTGAGATAGTGGCAAAGAAACGGGTTCTGGCTGTTCAGGACATGTGGAGAGGGTGATAGACGTGCTGCGGGCATGGGCCTTCAGAAAGGGACTCTTTTCATAATTAAATGACTCACACATGCTGTTTTGGGTTCTTTATATTTATCATATCATCATGCCAATAACACGAAAGACTCCACTTCTGCGGTACGTCTATGCGCTGTGTAACTAAGTAGCCTCTCTGCGCAAATAAGACTGTATAGATTCTACATAAATTATATAAACTATGTTAATTTATAACCTTAAATTTAACACTAACACCAGATATCCCAACTTTTATAAAAACTCTTTCAACATAATGTAATTGTTTTTATCCTGTATGCAGCAGTAGCCTTTCTTCCTATTCTAGGAAACAGAGGTTGTCAGCACATCACTCCTCCATGAGTCCACAGCTCTCACGCCCTCGTGCTGACGTTTCTGACAGATTTTCTGGACATTTGATTTGCTCTCTTGGTCTTGGTGTTTCAGGCTGTGATGATTCTGCTGTCGTGACAACTTTGTGTCTGACACTGTTGAAATCTATTTTGTGTGAGATGTAGGGAAATCTAGATGTGAGCGGGCTGTGGGGTTCACCCTTGTTTAGTTCGCAGCGGTCTAAAATGTACACGATTCCTCCTAATCTGCTGATGAAGATCAGTTCCGATCAAATAAGACCTGGGCGACATTCAGGTGTTCGTTGCTTTGTCTTCTGAGTCGCTCCTTGCTGCATCCGCAGTTTTGTGCTGCAGCCTATAACACGGACACGAGCGTCACGCTGCAACTGCGAAGTTTTCTTGCGCGTTTGTCAAATTTTTCCTTTTGTTTTGTCTACTGAAGCTCTTTCCCGCATTCCGTTCCTGCAGCATCACTGGTTTTTAGGAGTTCCCCTTTAATGGGCAAGTTTGTCCTGAGATGTCAGTCCATCCATATCTGAGCAGGAGACAGTCCATTTGAGAGTGGAGCATTTCTGTAAATCAGCAAACTACTGTTAGTTCCCTCTACTCATTCAGTAGTCCTGAAGTAGTCCATCCCTTTGTACAGGCTAACCATTCAAAAATCACAGCTTTCAGAATGCTCAGCAATTCATCTGTCTCGGTTTCTTGTTCTCTCTTCTCCAATCCTGGTGTCGTCGTTTGAAGCGATACAGCAAACATGTCTACGTATGCTTTTATGTTGTCTTATGCCTATGTGACACCCTTTCAGTGCAGAAAGAATGTTATACAGTAGGCGAAAAAAGTCGTTTTTGGGAGTTTTGAAGGTGCCTGGTTTGGAGCTGTTCTCAGTCAGCTTCATCCGTCAAGAGAACCACTTAGCCCTTGCGAGCTGTGCCAGAATTTCTTACCTACTGGTAGCTTGAAATGTTCTCTTTTTAAAGGCTTGCTTAGATCTAAACACATTCTTGCTTGTCTGTCTTTTTTCTCAGCAAGCACCAAAGAACTCACCCAGTTGGTTCATCCACTCTTTAGATGTCATTTATTTCATGCATCCATTTGAACTCCTCCTTTGGTTTGTCTCTCAATGTGGATGGTACCTTTCAACAAGGATGCACCACAGGCTTGACATGTTCATTTATGCATATTTTATGTTCAGCCGGTTCACATCCCGGACCTTTCAGAACGTCTTGGTGCTCTTCAAACAGCTTTTCACATCCTGGTTCCACGTCAGGATTCATCACAAGCAGTGTCTTCACAAACACCAAGGATCAGTTGAACCCGTTGATTTACAATTATTAACAATCCATGAAAAATATTTCCCAGTGTGGTTTATAATTATGAGGCATTTCCCTTTTACTGGGATTTTCTCATCTGCGCATCGCATCAATTTGATCCTTACAGGCTGTGTTTTTGGTCTTTTGACCAAACTATTGCAGCCTTCCAAGGAAATGAAATTCACACGTGTTCCTGTGTCCAGCTTAAATCACACAAATGTGCCATTCACTGTTAAAAGGCCCGTCTTCCATTTCTTCCTCTCCTTCTTTCATTTCTTTTTCATTTACTCTCTCGTGGTGGTTATTTTATAACATATTGCAAGCAATTATTTTTGTCACTTTTTGCCCCATATGCTGGGCAGTCTCTGTTTATCTTTATTTCCGCATGTGCCACAACTGTTGTGGTCATTCTGTTTCTTTTGCTTTAGCTCAGCTTCTTTTATTTGCCTATGTTCTCCTTTGAAAATATGAAATCCTTCTTCTTTTTCTTGCACACGTAAAACACCTGTATCATTCACACATCCCATTCTTTTTCGGCATAAATTACTCCTAAAATTTCTGTATAATGTTTTGTAGGGGCATGTTTTCACCTTCCTCCGACTGGAAAGAATTATATTTGTCGACCACCTCCTCACCAACAACATGTCGGAAAAGAAAAATGCTGTTTTACCGTCCGTATCCTCCTAACCACCTACAGTGAGGAAAATATCAGCTCTTTCTTAAACTTTTTCCACATCTCAGCCAGATTGCCTGTCATGCACATTCCTGCTGTCGGGCTCAGCTGAACATGTATCATTTTCTCAAATTGTTATATTCTATTAAACAAAACAATTCTAAGCTATTATATACTATCAGCCACAACATGAAACCCACCTGCCACTGTGTTGTGTAGGTCCCCCTCGTGCCACAGCTCTGACCCGCCAAGGCGTGGACTCCACAAGACCTCTGATGGTGTCCTGCGGTATCTGGCACCAAGACATTAGCAGCAGATCTTTTATGACCTGCAAGCTGCTATGTACTGTGTGTTCTTACACCTTTCTGTCATGGCCCGCATTAAGGTTTTCAGAAATTTGTGCTACAGTGGCTCTTCTGTGGGGTTGGACCAGACAGGCTAGCCTTCACTCCCCACGAGCATCAGTGAACCTTGGGAGCCCATGACCCTGTTGCCGGTTCACCGGTTGTCCTTCCTTGGTCCAATTTTGGTACTGTAGGTGCTAACCACTGCGTACGGGAACACCCCAAACCCTACAAGACTGGCATTTTGGAGATGCTCTGACCCAGTCATCTAGTCATCACAATTTGGCCCTTGTCGAAGGCGCTCAGATCCTTACTTGCCCATTTTTCCTGCTTCCAACACATGAACCTCAAGAAATGGCTGTTGACTTGCTGCCTAATATACCCCCCCCCCACCCCACCCCTTGACAAGTGCCATTGTAACAAGATAATCGATGTTCACTTTACCTGTCAGCAGTTTTAATGTTGTGACTGATCGGTGTATAACTCACAGTTAATGTCTAGAAAGTTCCGCCAATTCCAGTTTTTCTCACGGCAAGATTCTCATTGTGAGTGATAAACACTTTTTAATACTTCAGCATCTCATTCTGACACCATGCTTTGGTGATGTCTTTTTTATAGTTGAAGATGCACATATGCTGTTGTGGATTCTTTATATTTATGATATCAACACAATAATGATAGCGCTAGCAGGATGCCACATCTACATCTAGTGTACTACGTCACTAGTTTTGTTACTGAAATAATACAGTTGACATTCTGCATAAATTATACACACATTATTTTCAATTGTAACACACATTATTTCATTTTAACACAAACAATGCAGTGAGGGAAAAATAAGCTTTACCCAGATGAGAGAAAGATGTTCATTAATGTGCTTGTGTATCTATAACTGAGTAAACCTGCCCGGATGCCTCCAAGACTCAAAAGAGTGTACTTACCCTTTATGTTTGGGTGGACTTGAACAGAAATACTTGTAAATGTCATCCTCTTTTCACTTACTGACACTCCTCTACCTCTGTGGTTTGTCATTCCTGTATAGAATGAAGCACTTATTCTTAAACCTGTCATATTTGTAGGGCCTTTTTATTGCTTAACTGAAGGAATCATTGCAGACAAGACGTGGCCGGTCAGAAGGTTAAACAACTCATTACCAACCTGTTTCACCATCCATCATCGCTAATACCATCCTAAGCAGGGTAGGTGCGGTCGTCCAAAGCTTAAGCCAAACGCAGGACATGAGGAAGGGTGCATCATGCGTGGGAAGCTAGAGGACTCTATTTTACCTGGACTATAATTTTCAAAAGTAATAAAAACTTAAGGTGTGAAGGAATTTGTTTTTACATTACTTTGAATGTTAGTTTGCACTGTGTAGGCCCTCGCTTTACTTTTTTCATAGGGTCAGGTAACACATTGTGGACACATAAACTGACTAACTTTTAGCGCCATCTGTTGGAGGCAGCCAGGAAGAACACAATATTATTTTGGATATGAATAAAACAAAGAGTTTGTATTTTAATACAAACATTTTCAATAACTGCTTGTCTGTGTCTTCTACTTCTTCCTTATTCCATCTTCTTCTGTCTTTCTTCATTTTTTGCATAAATTTTACTGTTACATGTTTGTGTTTTTGTACTTATAAGGAATAAACAACGTATGACACTAAATAAAAAAGTAACTGCATATAAGTACAAAGGCATATTACCCCATTATCTGCTTGGTTATTGGGTCATTTGCAGACTGAATTAGGTATTTTACAGTATTAGGGATCTTTTGGGAAAAATAATTGGGCTTTCTCAGATGAACCTGAAACAGATCACAATTATCCTCTTAAGAATTAATGGAAATGACTTCCCAATATCTGAATTTGAAACATTTAAGCAGTTTCTAAGAAACAGGTACACTCATACTGTGGTATTTTTCTATTATTATTATTATTATTATTATTATTCCTTTGGAAATATTGTCTGGAATAGTCTTTTACTTACACATTGTTCAAAAGATTTAGATTATCTTTCACAGTTGAATGACTTTTGTCAAAACATTTTTTCTTATCACAACAGTAGGACTTTACCTGCAGGTAAATTAAAAAATTCATGCTCTCCACTGATAGACTAAGTCTTCTAGTGGTGTCCATTATTGGACTAGGAAAGTCAGTACAATACAAAAAAGGGTCATGTGTATACTTTTAATCTCATCTTTATTATGCATTGAGAAAAAATAGTTTGTATACCCTAAATTCTTAATTTCCTATTTGATTTGAGCAGCAGAAGTTGCAGTATAGCTGCAAGAAGAGCAGTACAAGAGCATTGAAATGGGTAAATAGATATGCAGTATCAGTATAAGTGTGTGCATGATGCTTTGTGTGTGGGTTTATGAAATTGGCAGCTCTGAGGTTATTTAGGAACGGGTGATGGATCACACGCGCTGCCTGAGATCCTTTAGAGGTAAAGCCGATTAAACCAGGCGTGAGGTAAGCTGAGGCTTTTCCATCAAGCACTATTTGTTTGCAAACAGCAAGGGTCAGTTTTCAATGTGTTAATCTTGCAGCGGATGGAAAAACAGTTGTGTATAGTGGTTTTGTCCGTTTCTTTCAGTGGGGAAACAGCAAATGAAATTCATAAAATTGTTAGTGTTCTCCTGCCTGTCATTGACAGATTTGTTCTGTTATGGCAGTTGTCAGATCTCCAAACGCACAAGCATCACCGCTGCTTAAACAAGGAGGCCACTGGCACAGAAAATCTGACAGGAAATGCAGCGGTTATGCATCATGCACAGCTGAGGTGCCGAGGAGAAAAAAGGAATGGGTTTTGGATGCAGTGCCTTGTGGGTAATTCCAAATAGTGGAAAATTGATATTCCTTCCTAGCAGACAGCATCTGCAACCAATGCAAGCCGATGGTGTGGGAAGGATATGGGCTGAATGCCGAGCTGTAGAAGCCACCCAGTCAGCAAAAAGGAACGGGATCTGCATCTGGTAACAAAAGATTGATGCGATGCAGTTGCAGAATGTCAGCCTTTTGTGGAATTCCTCAGCAGATTTAACATTTAGGAAGAATATAAAGCAGGAAACACCTAAGACTACACTATTACTGCATAGTAAACATTCATGTGAATTTTGGAATGTAGCAGTGTTTTGAATGACCTCCACGCTGGCACATTTGATGAATTGCTAACCCTTGCCCCTGACTGCCCCTCATGCCTTGCAGGATTTTGGGACACCCTGCGCTGTGTCTCCGAGCAGCCCCTGCTCTCCCACACTGACACCGCTGGCCACCCAGCACCACCTGCAGCTCCTCCAGCACCAGCTCCAGCAACAGCAGCAACAGACACAGGTGGCTGTCGCACAGGTAAGGCCACCGAGACAAATGTCCAGCACGCACACCAAAATAAGGCACTTGACCGCACAGTACCTTCCAGATCCCAGTGAATGTTGCTATTAACAATGCCAAAATCTTAAAACGTGATGGATCCATGGTTGACCACTCTTGGTAACATTATGTACCATCCATTGCTGTTAGAAGGCAGCCATGCTCACAAGAGTGATGGCCACCCATGCTGCAAAAGAAACTTCACTCAGAATCAGAGCTGAAAATGCTTTTGAAACAGAAGAAACAGATACACACTGAGTGCACAGAGTGCTAAAATGTTTATCTGTGTCCTTAGTTTGTGAAGTCAAAGAATGTTTTGCAACTATCTTGTGTCATGATTTCGGAGGCCGTGACACATACGGTAGAGTAGTTTTTAAATTCGAGTCCAACCCTTGAACAAGCTGTGAAAGTCACACCACACAGGCCATGAGGTACTGAAGTCTACTGCAGTTGACTGGTCTTGCCAGTCCAAATGGGACTACGGTGACTTGTGCATGTAAACAAGCACACAGAGCTTTGTGGGTTTCTTCATATTCATTGTACACTGTATGGCCAAAAGTATATGGATATCTGAGAATCACACCCATATGTGCTTGAACATCCCATTCCAAATCCATGGGCATTAAATATGGAGTCCCCCGCCCCCCCCCCCCCCTTTGCTGCTATCACAGCCTCCATCTTCTGGGAAGGCTTTTCACCAGATTTTGGAGGTGAGGGCTATGGGAATTTGTGGCTCATTCAGCCACAAGAGCATCAGTGAGGTCGGGTGAGAAGGCCCGGCTCGCAGTTGCCATTCCAGTTCATCCCAAAGGTGTTCGGTGAGGTTGAGGTCAGGGCTGTGTGCAGCCACTCAAATTCTTCCACAACAACCCAGGCAAACCATGTGTTTTTGGATCTCACTTTGTGCACGGGGTCCACTGTTGAATCTTCCCCAAACTGTGGCCACAAAGCTGGAAGCTCACAATTCTCTAGAATCCATTTGTATGCTGTGTGGGTGCGGCTGAAACAGCTCAGCTCAGTCATTAGAAGGGGGTCAACATACTTTCATCAGTGTATTTATTACATTACTTCCTATATAATATTACGGCGTAAGAAACTATAGTAAACAGCATACCTGTTAGCACTACATGTTTGATATGAATCTATTGCTGTCTTATGCTAGCTGTAATATAGTGTGTTTGAAACATATACAATCTACAAATACAGATGAATCAGAGGAATCCATCATAAATCAATTTTTATATTTAACATTAGCACCGGACGAACTTTGGGAAAGACCTGACAGTGTAGAGCGGTGTAGTGATGCCCTTTGACTCAGTAACCAAGTCTGTGGGCTTTATCAGCATCCTTAGCAATGTGTAGATAACTTTGGTTTCGGGACTTAAGCATCCTTTATACAAAGTAGGGCCAGTTATTCCACCCTGAAGGCTGCAGATACCTCACTTGCAGAAGTCAGCAGGTGGCATACTGGATCCAGCCTTCAGACATAGGCTCGAACGGTGCCCCTGCTTTACTTCCTTAGGTTCTTACCCTGGACTACTTCTGCAAAAATTGCCCAGCTGTGTGAAAGGGTGAATAACTGTAAAGAGCTTTGTCTACAAACCAAAGATTTTGAACAGCTTTGGGGAAAACCATCAGCTAAATGGGTAGTTGCCAGTTGCTTCGGTGACATTGTGACATCTGCAGGTCCCCATCCTTTAAATTCTTTCTGTGTAAATTACTATTAGTGAAGGAGTGACAAATCCACCCAAGAGCATCTGCTTTCTGGTTCAGAAACTGTTAAAATGCACACATCGACTGGCATTTTTCATCCAAGGGAAGGTGGAATCCACTGTTGAATCTGTAAACCTAATGGAGAATTTCCATGAGAGATGATGCCATGCCTCCTAAAGGGGGAGCCCCAACCACAGCCACCTAACTTTATAGACATTTTTGAAAAAGCCGTGTCCTACACAAGCAGAAAATAGCACAAATCTGACAGTTCATATTTATTATTGACTGTACATTACCCAGGCCATATTGTTTATAGACCAATACTGCCACAGAAAATTGTCACAAGGTCTGCCTAAAGACTATTGTTCTGCCCTATTATGTCAGAGAAATCGCAGAAGTTATAGTTTATTTTATTTAATTTGGATGACTGGGATAACATTTGCAGCACTTAATATGATTTTCTTTAACAGTCATATGGATTTATGAGAACCGCATAAAAAGCCTTAGATTCGGCAGCAGCAATGCGAATTGTCAGTCCCATGCAGTCACCCACAACACATTGCTCACAAGCCCTTCTTCTCTATAGCAAATATACACACAAAAACGCTTCAAGATAGTGGCACGTACACACATGCTCTAATTTTTCTCTATTTCCTTGAATGTACTTTTTTTTTTTAGATTTTTAACTCCAATATTCCAATCCCTTGCCCCTCCCAGGTGCAGCTCCTAAAGGATCAGATGGCAGCAGAGACTGCAGCCCGAATCGAGGCCCAGGCCCGTGTGCACCAGCTTCTCCTGCAGAACCGAGACCTGCTGCAGCATGTGGCACTGCTGGTCCAGCAGCTCAAAGACCTGGAGGCCAAAGCCTGCCGCAACAGCCTGGGTAAGGCCCAGTGATAAAGTAACAGTGGTCTTGCAAGGATTGGGGGGCATAAATTCCATAACCCTTGAGCTCCAGTCTCACGCAAATGGAATCCAACCTGTGTAACATATGTTATTAGTCTGTATGAACCATCATTTTCACTAGAAGTGGAACACTAGACAGAAGCTTTTTAACCCAAACCACCCAGTCTTTTTGGGCCAACGTTCAATTCAGGTGAACTGAAGTATACATTTGTCTTTGATTTTCGTCATTCCTTTAAATGTTTTCAAACTCAAATGACAGCAGTTGCTGTATGCAGCTGAGACTCAAGGCCAGCCAAAACTGAGGTGAAAGCTGACGTAAGTCCTTATCCTTAGTCACCTTCTGGGGCCTGGAGATGACACCGTGATGGGAATGAGAGGATCTAACACTGGCAGCGAGACAAACCGCAGACCAGCAACAACAACAAAAAGCAATCCATGAAGCAAAAGCAAAAGCATTAAAACTGACACAGTCAGCAAATGTTTCACTGTGTACAACACCACTCAGTCATAGCACAGGGCTTCACAGTGTACAGTATGCTCACTCGTTCATAAGGCAGGACTCATCAGTGCATAATACAGTATATTCAGTCATTCATACCCTAACTCATTCACGGCCCTGTGTTTAACACTTTACAGACCCCTCTCTCCCTCACATCCCTAAAGCATGAAGCATCTAACTGCGCGCACATCCGCATGTACAGCCTAACCCACTGTATACACTCCTTCAACACGTAGTATTTAACTGTGTTAAACAGTCGGCTCTTTCAAAAGCCCTAATCTCTCTGGGGGCTGCAGTTGCAATTTGTTGTGGCGCGTCAAGTGAGATGACCTTGCAGAAGCCACCAGGTCACCACCGCCGGTCGACAGCGAACGAAACAAAATGTGTTTCCCATTTTCGTTGTTTCGGGTTCGAGTGCAACCCAGGCCGTATCTGGAGCACGTCCACAAGATAACGCCCCAACTGTCACGCCATTGCATAATGCACGTCATTTGCAGCAGGAATTGATCTGAATTGCTCTTTTAACCACAGAGGGCAAGCGTGGAATCTTGCCTGTGAGATAAGCGCCCCACACAGGGAAAGCCACACGCTGTGATGTTTGAGGGGGAGGCAGGTTTACAGTAAACACAGCTGGAAGAGATGCTCGTGTGGAAGAGACTGTCAAAGCACGGCACTGCAGTCTGAGTAATCGCCAAACCATTTGTTCTGGGGATGCTTTGTTGCCCTGGGGTGCGTGTTGCACAACCAGTGTTGGAGCGACACTAGCATTCAGGGTGTGTGCGAGAGTTTGAGTGTGTGTGTGTGTGTGTGTGATGGAGAGGTTCAGAGGGTGGATTTGCTCTATCCGTCCACCTAATTTTTTTCATACGAATTCCCATCCCATCCATCCTCTTCTATTTTATTCTCTCATCCTCTGGCTCCCTTGACTCTTAAAAGTGTTTTGCAATCTTTGACAATAAATCCACAAAATAAAAGTTGGAATAAACATAGGTTTGAGGAACTGAGTTTTAATCATTATTTTCAATCTTTCATTTTCGGGTGGACTTGAAGTCAGTTTTTTGCTGTTTTTCTCTCTTGTTCCCACCCTCTTGATGTGTTCATGGCTTATGGTTGGTCCTTTTGTGTTCATTGAAATGAAGTGGTATTTAATTTGTACTCATACTGTTGGTGGGGCTGTGTGGGGGGAGAAAGGGCCACCTCTGTCGCTTGTCGCTGTACAATGGCAGAAGACGCACCAGAATCAGAAATGGCAATGACGCACCATATTTCATCTGTACTTTAATCAAGTTACACCTTCCTGCAGGAGAATATTAATCTGTCAGGCAGTTGGGTTCATCACTGCAATGGGCTCTGAGCCCACTGGGTTGTCTTGGGTGTCACGAGAGCCTCTGTGTGGCCCAATACGTTCCCAGGTTCTCCATCATCTTATGTTGTTTTCCTATATGCTGCTGGTTTATTTTTTTGCTGTTGAACTTTATTAGGACTTTGAAGGGCTTTGCTGTGAATAGACCCCTTTATGCTTATGTGTACTTCTCAATACTGTGAATGAGGAATTAATGAATTTTAAGGTTTTTGTAATAGAAGACGGTTGCACTAAGATGGTTATGTTAAGACATTTATGTGAGCTGCACGTTTGTTCCATATTCTTGCTTTTATGGAGAAACTGCTCTAATGTGTAATTTATGTTACACCGTAGACGAACAGGATCTCATGTGGAAGTCCCTGTCCACACAAACCCTGTCCCTCAACCTGAAGAATCACTACAGCCTAGCAAAGGAGCAACCTGCTACCTCCACCCCAGTGGGGGCCCCTGCGGCTGAGCATCCTCTTGTGGACAGCGCAGAGTCCTACCTCAGTCTTCTCAACTTGGAGAATGGACCCAAACAGCAGGGTGCCGGGGAAGCCAAACCCCCCAGCACAGCCTCTAATAGAAAGGTAGAGAGTACAGATGGGTCGGAAGGATCCGGAAGCCACAACGCTTTGATCAGCTCCCAGAACCTCAGGACGGTAGCTGAGCGGTAAGAGCAATTTTTCTATCAGCATTTACTTAAATAATCAGGGCATACAGGTAGCAGGCTGCATGAACACATGGGACACAGACTAAGCAGTTACTAAAGTTCCAGGAAGGATGCTGGCGCACTCTGAATTACTCCAATAATATTTGAAGTTGTATGAATTGGTAAAGGAAATATGCTGGAGAGCACATAAGAAGTTTAATAATGCTGTGCGATGGAAACACGGCTATTATTTACAAGTCCAGCTTCCTAAAAACAGTACCGTTCAACTGGCTGTGTGTTTAAGTTATAAAAAAGCAAATCTAGTGAGGAATCTTGGGAAGCCAATGACAGCAAAACACACCCCGTAATTTAGATGGATTTTGAGCGGATTGATTTTGATGGATGTCAATCTGGGCCCTGCCTTGTGGGTCTGTCAAGGCCAAAAACCCCACCTCCGTTTGCATTTCCATCCCCTGTTTCCGAATTCCAATAGAAAAATCAGGATCGCAGCGGGAGGTCGGTTGTAATCATAGATTAGAAGCCAGGGCATTTCTGGTAAAGGGCACAAAATTTCCCTGCACATCGAAAGCCGTGAGTATCTATGCGTCTCTTTTGTTCACAGCTTTGACTTAAAGCTGGATTCTCAAACTATATGTCTCTTAATAGGTCCCATTTGTCCCGAAAGTAAAGGTTCACCCCGTCACAGTCTTTGACTTGCCGGGGACGTTTTCAGCCCCGACGTTAATCGCCAACAGCAAAAGAAATTTCAGCGAGAACATCAAAGCATGGATGCCATTTAGGCCACAAAACACCGAGGTACAAAGGGCATCGGTACCAGGGTGTCCGGCCTTCTCCTTCACCAAAGCCAGGGGCCAAATTAAACACGCAGCTGAGCAATGCAGAACCTGTGTGTGCACTGGCAGATTACAGTGCACCCATAATTGTGTTTAGCGCTGCTGGAAGTTCTTTGGAGGCTTTGTTTGATATCCTGTCCCAGCCGCCAAAGATAAAACCCCCCCGTCTACAGTTCAGAGGCTTCTGTTAATGAATTCCTGCAAGGTGTTCTTTACCCAATTCCGCCACCACCTTCTTGTGTGCGAGTTCCACAGCAGATTACACACCCGCAACAAAACTGTATATGCAGAACACAAAAAAGCCAACCATGTGCTTTTTACAGTGCTCGCGTCGGCCAAATAAATCTGTCACAGTCGGAGCTAATTTTGTTTTCAAATGTGAGCTATAACCATTAAGTAAGTATGCTGTTCCAAATAAGGTCTATGACAAATAAAGGGAATAATTTGTAAGGAGCCTTGATCTGGGGTCCTCAGCGGTGGCTGCCTGTGCAAATCCATCCAAAGTGCAATCTTTGCTCAATGTGCCTATATTATGGCCACACATCTGCTTTTCTTATTGCAATGTGCTTGTATAGATAAACCTAAAACACACCTGATTTCATAAATGTAGCATTAGTACGTTTTTCACCATAAAGAGATAATGGCAGAGTTGAGGCTGGGCAGCTTTTGTGGTCGGTGCAACAATAAGACTGAAAGAAATGACAAAAGGCCTTTTTTTAGCGTTCAAAGTGCATCGCATAGGGGCTTGAACACAACTGTGCATATTTTTCATGTTGACTGACGCTATTACATGGACAAATTGCTGGGAAGTTCACTGTGTGTTGTGGAAAAATATCCTGCTGGGTTGTGGTGTTAAAAACTCTTAAGACACTGTGGCACTGTTAGTCACTGTAATGCACACGTGCCTGTATCACAGAACACCAGTTTTGGGGTGCATCAAGCACGGCCCTCCTGCAGGATTCAATTCCCCAAAGCACTCCTGCTCCGCACAAGCTTTTTATACATAATTCTAGAGGAAGGTGCCGGTCGACAAAGTATGCAGGCCTCTTGTTTTATCAATGTTTCCTTAGCGAATTTTCAGAATTAGAATCGGGTTTATTTGGCCAAGTATGCTCGCACATACAGGGAATTTGGCTTCAGTTCCCAGTGGCTCTCAATGTATGCAAGACAACACGACATGCATGCACACACGCACACGCGCACACATGCACAGACATGTGCAAAAGATGCATGACGCAGTGCAAGAAGAAATTTTCAGACATGCCAACATTTTCCTATTTTTCATATTTATTCTTTTAATGCTCGAGTATTGTCATTATTCAGGTTTCTAAAAATTTCTGTTTGTTGCAGAGTGAAAGTCACTCACATTTCTGCAACTGGTTATAAGCATGCAGAGAGCAGGAGCCAGACACACCCTCAGCATTTAAGGTTTCCGTCTGCTGAACATCGGGGTTGGTGATCGGCAACAAGACAAGGAGCAGAGCTCACATTTATGACATGAATCAGCCAGGAGTGGATATTAGTCTGTAAGAAGCATCAGTAATGTGGATGAGTCAGCAATTATTCATTGTCCAGCCATAATTCATTCCCAAAAACTAAGCAAATGTTAAAAAAAACAGATCATGAAATGATTTATTCCATTGTTTCCTGTATGTCAAAAATCCACTTTGTTCCAACCCCATTCCGAGTTCACATTAAAATTACCCTACGTTGCCCAACATCATAGGAAAAAGCTGCCTAAAACTGAATAATAACAACATATATAACAGCAAATGTAAAAAAAAATATGTATGGTTTCCTAAAGTTTCCCAAGACTGTGCCTGGAGGGGTTGAGGAACATGAAGGCTATATATCACATTTTAAAAAAAGAAACGAAAATTAAAGCACAGTCGTACAAAACAGAGTGTACAAAAGAAAATATAGGTGAGTATACGAGCCATCGTCGAGGACCAGACTGTAGCCGAGAGTGTGATCGTACAGTTCCCACAATGCAGTGTGTCTCACAATTTCGGACGTGGTCTCATCACCCTGGACAAAATGTCTTGTTGCAGACCGCACGTGAAAATCGAGACTCAGTAATGAAGAAGGATATTAATAATCGCCTACCAGACAAGGGGAAACAAAGCTGACTGTAACAGAGGGTCATAATAGAGGTTGCAGCAGAGGTTGTCTGTGCTTTTTGTGTACAATACGTTTATCTTTGATTTTTAGTCAACCTGAGCCATCGTGTAATGTCCGGCCTCAGTTGTGTTAGTAAGCTGAGGGGGCAGCGTTGTTTGTAAACTCAAATGCAGTGCTGTGTTATGAAAAGAAGGCTTTTAAGGATTTATACATTATTTATGCTTGAAACATCCTGATCCATTATCTTTGCTGTTGCCCTTTACATTATTGTCACATAGTACTGCTAAAGCTGACATGAGGTGACAAACTGACGCATGAGGTGTTTATAAATAATTTTATGTAATATGTGGCAATTTGCAGCTTTTCATCGGTTACATCAAATCGTACCGATTCTGTTCTCGTGGCATCTGCTTGCGAGGGCTGTTCCAAGATGGCAGCACGTCTGTCAGCAGGTTCCCGGCAACCTCCCACGTGCTTGCTTTATTCGCGCCAGAACTGATGTCAGAGACCTGCATTTAAGAGCACAGTAAATCCCCCTACCAGGAAAACCAAGAAAGAAACGCAAGGGAAATTAGCTGCAGAAGAACCCCTCCCAGCCTCCAACCTATGTAGTTTAATCGATCCAAAGACAACCTTTTCGTTGGACCCATTTATCTGATACCGTCCTCTTCTTCTTCTTCATATGCATCATTCCCATAAACCTAATTTAAGCTGTGCCTTATAATACTGACCTTTCCATCCATGTGCATATTCATTCATTCCCTCATGAATGAGACAGGGAGCTGCTGCCGCCAGCTGCCTCTGAAGAGCCCCTTCCCCACCAGCTTTACCAGGTTCTTCAGAGGAAAGGCTGAATAGGGATTACAGTATTTAATTCAACTACAGCAGAGGCACCCGCAGACAACAGGGCTGTTGTCAACAACCCCCCTCCGTCAAACACGTTCACCTACAGAGTCGCCACTTCCACCCTTGCGCACGCCGTGGAAACGTTCCTTGTAGGGATATCGTCGCGGGGGGGGAGCAGAAGTGGTATAGGCTGATTTGCGGTTAAAGAAAGAGGATGCTAATTCTGACCGGGCTCCACGGGTTGCTTTTCAAGAACTGAAAAACAGAAAGCAAAAGAAGGCTCTGGGCTGCTCGATTGATCCTGAGAAGTGGGCGTGCTGAGCAACAAAAGATGAAGGAAGACCTTTGCTGGTGCTGAATGTCTTCCAGCAAAAGGAGTGCAGCAAGACGCCTTGTTGTCTGTGGACACCAGGCGGGCTGTCCCAGCCGGCCAGATGGCACACATAATTGCCCGGATATTCCTTGTTTCCTCAATTTCCAAATCCAGTGGTTGGGGGGGGGGGGGCTTGTCCTTTTACGTCTACCGTTCGCGTCAAACCCCCTGAACAGCAGGATGTTTCAGTCGCGCACCCGTGAATCAGCTTTCCTTGTGCTAAACTTAAAGTTGCTGGGGAAGAATAGCTGATGATCTTCAAACACGGTGCGGTTGCCAAGTTGAAATCACTGCTGGGTTCTTCGGTGGGGTTCGGCGCTGCAGCGATCTCGCCCACTGCGACACAGTGTACACAGTACACGTGTGGACTTGGGTTTAAAAAACAAATGGCTCGATGTATACAGTCAACTGCTGTCAAGCAGATGGGGGTGCATGCACACACACAAACACTCACACACACTGTGATTCTACCCCTGTGCATAGACGCCCCAATGACTCACATCCCCAAAGACACACAAAGCAGAGGCTGGGTTTGCCACTGGTGTTTGTGTGAAAAAGGAAAATGAAGGAAGCAGGCTTTCTTTATTTCACTCTTTATGGAAAGGGTGCTGTGGTTGAGACACCCCCCCTGCCCCCCACCCTCAGTTTTCTGTTATGGCTTTTCCAAAGAGAAGCACATCCTCATCTACAGCAGGTTTGCCTCTGCCGGTTGTGCAGCTTCTCTCTCTGTGAGGAGTCTCGCTGAGTCCTTACTGTCTCACACGGGACTGCCTGGTGGATCACGCGAGACTGTGTGTCTCTGTCTGTCTGTGTGTGTGGGTGGACGGGTGGTGGGTTTTGTAGGCGTGCGTCGAGGGATTTTCGCACCATTATTTAGTGGCGGGCAGGATGGTAAACTGCGTAACAGTAAATTACACCTCTTCTCATTGGAGCACAGCTGGTTATGATCTCCAGCAACAGCACTGTAACATCTATGAGAAGGTACGAGTGGAGGGGGCTGAAGGAGGAGCAGCAGAATGTGTTTATCAAGGGTGGAGAAACCCAGCAGTTAACCACACAGATACAGTATATCTCTGAATTTTACAAGCCTGCGTTTTCATCTTAAACACAGTCTAAGGTTTTAACGCAGAAAGAAAGCAGGATGCTGGTCTTTTTAACAATGTGGTGTTTCCTACAAGGGGGGCAGGGAATCATAGTTGGTTGCGTGTGCTGCTACCACCAGCTCCGGGCTTCAGTGCAGCGCAGTGATTTTTCCAAGGTGGCCTCTGCAAAGTGGCGAGGATAAGGTCAAGTCAAGTGCACAGGTGGTCTGGGTGCTGTTTCAGACAGCAGGCAGGCAGATGAATGCCAGCACATATATGGGGTCAAGTGGAGGTTATCTTCTGAAAGCCGGAGGGCCTTGCATTAGTGCCTGTTTGTGTCGGTGCGCGTATGGATTATCGGGACATTTTAGGGGAAAATTCAAAGTCAATGTTAAGTAAACAAATTAGTGTGTAACTTTTTGTATGATTTAACTATCTGTGGAATTCTGGGGGGAAAACTCGGTGCCCCAGGAGGAAAAATTCTGAAGTACCTGAAGGTATGGTTGCTTCTGTAGTCCATAATGTCCTGTTTCACCCACTGCAGGGGCTGCTTTTGATGTGATTTAACAAGGTCTGTCCATGCCCTGCAGTGGAAGCTCGATGCTGCACTGCGCTGTAGGAAGTATGTAGGACTTTGGCATTGATGTGGCAAGATCTGCCAGGCCTGGCCAATGAGGAGCTAAAACCCAGCTTGTCCATCTGAGAGCCAGGTGCCCACTGTGAAGTCATCTGCAGGGCCACCGTACTGTGCTCCACAGAGCCACTCTGGAAAGCCTGATGAAGGAATGCATTTAAGCTTCCCATATGGAAGACTGTGGATAATAATATTATTGTTTAATCTCATTAATATATCAGAAGTATAACTTAACAGTGCTCCTGAGAACTGGGAACCTGAGCCATTGCAGATTTCTTGAAACAACTGGATTTTGTGGAAAATAAAAAATATTTCATTGTGTTGTGCATATACACTGCCCAGCCAAAAAAAGTCACACACTTTAATATTTCTTTGGACCACCTTTAGCTTCGATTATGGCACGCATTCACCATGGCATTGTTTCGATAAGTTTTTGCAATGTCACAACATTTATTTCCGTCCAGAGTTGCATTAATTTTTCGCCAAGATCTTGTATTGAGTCGGACCGCCGAGTAAAGTCTTCTCCAGCACATCCCAAAGATTCTCAGGGGGGTTAAGGTCTGGACTTTGGTGGCCAATCCATGTGTGAAAATGATGTCTCTCTCATGCTCCCTGAAGCACTCTTTCACAATTTGAGCCCCATGAATCCTGGCAATGTCATCTTGGAATATGAAGAAAAAATGCATTGATGGAAAAACCTGGTCATTCAGTACATTCAGGAGGTCAGCTCACCTCATGTTTTGGGCACATAACGTTGCTGAACCTAGACCTGACCAACTGAAGCAACCCCACATCATAACACTTTTTGGCCGAGCAGTGTATTTTACATGTTTTATCTCTCCATCCATCCTTCTTTTATCCTTAACCACTTTATCTTGGTCAGGGTCATGGCCCTCCAAAATTTAGTATGTAATGTAATGTGATTTTTTTTTTTTGTTTGTTTGTTTGTGCATTTGGAACAATGACGGTAAAAAATTTCTGAAATGTTATTTGCAATGTGTATCATCATTATGTAATAATACAGTTTGTGAACATATGTGTAATATGGTTTTCACCATGTTTCTGTAGACCCACTGATAATGTTAAACTGTGACTGTAGACAGTATACTGTGCGCATTGTTTTATTGAGGATTTCAGGAGGTCACCGCTTCTGGCAGGATGGATGTTCACCCTAAAGGTGTGCAGTATGTGCTGCTCTTTTAGAACTTCCATCTCCATACAGTGATCAGTGTAAGTCAGTCGCTTTGGAGAGAAGTTTCTTTTATATAAATGTAAATGTAAGTGGTTTTGTACTTAGTATGGAAAACTGCATTTTGTTATTGATGCCATTACCCTGAAAAAATATACTCTTAAGGCAGCTTGCAGGTTACATTTTGAGGGCTTGCCCTGCTGCAGACGTGCTGAAGTGATTTATTGCAGGGATATTGCTCAGTTTATGACATCAAGACCTTAGCAGAACTTTGAATTTGATGTTCTCTGGTCAAAAAAATCTCAGGCGCTCCAAGGCACTGCTACATAACGTTACCTCAGAGGCTCAAAGTTTTCCATACCAGCTTTTGCCCCACCTCACCACCATGAAACACTCTACATTTCCCCTGCAGTTTTGTCATCCTCGGCTTCGTATTAACTGACCTCCAGAATGTGCCCCAGGCGTTGGTGGTGAAGGAAGTGTTGCTTTGGTCAATGGGACTGTCACAATACACTGACTATAGGAATCTCATCGGAAGAGGCAGCCTCCAAACATCTCACCTAAGGCCCCAAGAGGTCATGGCTGCCCCCATCTGGTTCTCTTCGATGCCTGTTTGTCAGCCACACTCTGGCAACTTGACTCCACATCCCGTTGTCTACACTTACTGCCCTCTCCTTCCCCTTCTCCAGCACCTTGCTCAGTCCCATGCTCACTTTCCCTTCTTTCCGGTGCAGGTGCGAGGAGTCCCCTCTCTTGTTCGTCCTTGTCCTTATCTAACATCCCCTTGACCCGTCCCAATTCCCAAAGTCCTGTGGGGTGAGACAAGACGGGCCAGGGGGCCTCCCCGATAAAACACACAAAGCTCCTCCTGATCGTCAGCCATCCTGCCCCCTACCCCTGGTTCTCCTCTCCGTTCTCAGCCGCTAAGCCCCCCAGTGTACGAAACCCCTGTTCTGACTAGATGTGAGTATACTAGCGCATGCCAATCCCACGCGCGTTACACCTGTCACGCATGCGCATGTCTTCTCACTTTCACTGTATTCGGCCTGCATGTGTTTTCTGCACCGGGGTCATGATAACACGTCAGATGCACAAACGCACTCCAAAACATGGCTTTGTATCTTGCAGTCACCATCAGTAATATATTTGCTGCTTGACTTTTTTCCCCTTTGTTGATGTCTGCTTCATGCCCAAAGTTATATAAATGGGGACGTGAAGAGCGTGCTTTGTCCGAGAGGCTCGCTGTGAAGACGATGGTTTGCGCTTTGAGTGAAATGCGCTCCAAGGGGGCTCATTGTCAGAAAAAGACCTGGGTCAGGCTGCCCCTGAAAAGGGTTCGCAAGGGCTGTTGGAGACAGCAGTTATTCAGAGAAGTCGCTCTGTTGGGGTTTCCATTCTGTGCTCGCACATGGAACACACAACCATTTTACACATGTAAGAGGGGAAAAGCAAGACCATTTCCTTTTCTTACTGAATGTAAAGATTAGCTGTTAATATGTAAATACAGTTTAGCTAAAAGGACTTTCTTGGGGTTCCTATGATGATGCTAAACCCATTGGGTGAAAAGTTGTTTTTCTCATGCCTTTCCTGGCCAACTTTGGAGTGACCATGACCTCTTTGTTGACGATTATGTCTCTGTGCCGTGGCTCTTTGAGCCCGAAAGCCCGAGGCGTGCTTTGCTGGCCCTTTCATTCATCTTCTTCTCTTATTGGCTTGGCCTTTGAAGACTTAAAAAAATGTTCGATGTGGAATTACAGAATAGGAGAAAATGCTGCATTGTAAAAATCTTTTTCATCGCTAAATCTATAATTCCCTTGATCGGGGGCTTTTAAAAGTTTCTCTTGCTTCTATTTTAAGGTGGAAAGCAGGGAAAACTTCATTTTGACATATATGCATATGTGAAGATCATGCTGTACAATGAATGCTTTTCCACTAAAATGAAACGCTATGCTTCCCAACTTCAGCTCATTGGGATTTCTAGAGTAATAGATTATTGACACTGCCTTTTAATTCAGTTAAATAATTTAGGATTCATTTCAGATGCTGTCTTTCCCCATTTTCCCCAGAAGTAAGAAGTTATACAAAGGTGATGATTGGAGGTTTCTAGCTGGGGTATTGCCTGGGGATACTGGGTTGAAAATACATGTAGAGCAGTGACAGGGAATGGAAATGACAACAAAATGTCACTCAGCAGGGTGACACAGCTTGGTTATGATGTGGAATGGAGCCCAGAAGGTCTGGGAGAACTCTACAGTGATCTCCCATCTTTTCCTCTGTCATTTATCATTTCCGCCATGGCGCAAGTGTCTGTTGTAGGTACTTCTTCGCACAGTGCCACAGTTCTTCAGCAGTCATCTCCAGTACTGCTTCTGGCAAAAGTATTATGGATTTCTTGGTTCCATATGAGCACCCGAGTTCTTGATTTCAGTTCTTCTTTAGCTTAGTTGAACTCATTGACACTTTTCGCGTTTGCGAAAGATGTCTGTGATGAAGGGTGTGACAACTTTTTGCATATTAGTTTTATTTCATTTATTTTATTATGAATTTGTATGAGTTCCCCTTTCATATAACAAAATACTGGGAGGACATTAAGTAAATAAAACACCAAATACGATTTACCAAGGCAGGTGACGGTTCAGTTGTTGCTGATTGTGAGATATTTAATGCTTATGTTGCTGATCTCTCTTTCTGGCCTTGGACAACACAGATAGGATGAAGTGCTGAGGGCCTATTGTCCAGCTGGCCTATAATTTATCTTTTGTTAGCTTTACCTGCTTTTGTCAGTATGTTAAAACAGTTTGGTTGTTTTATCTGAGAATTTATTAACTTGTGCAATATATCCAAAAATTGTCTTTAAAATCCTGCGCAGACAAAGCGCTCAGCAAAATATGTAGTTATTGATTATATTCATAACGTGGAAAATCGCCCCATGATTTGAACTATAGTTCTGTCTGTTCGGACGGTGAAGAACAGCAATTTGTCAGCAGGAGTCCACCCGACTGAAACCTCTACTTCTACCGAAGCAAACTTTCCATTTTCTTTCTTTTGTCTGCATTGCTATCAAAGCGTGTACAAAACTAAGGCTTACATTGTGCCATTTGTATCCCAACGATCAAAGTGTGCCTTTGTTAACTTAAGTGCCCCTTCATACCAGATAAAATATTGACCACCCCTCTCGACACTGACTGCCTGTAAGCCAATTTCTGCTCCTCACTGTAAACCTGGCCATGACCTGCAACACCTTTATTTGTGTACTCTCTTCATCTGTGCTTATTCTCCTTTCCTCATGACACACACGTCAGTCATCTCTACAGTCTTTCTTGACTGTGTTTGTGGCATAATTCCTGCCAAAAAAGCACTACCAAGCATTTCAACCCACACAGAGTCACTGAATGTTTCTTAGATAGGGTTTTTATATATATTTTAGAACATTATTTGTATTATATTAGCCAGGGAGACTAAGGCACAATTGATGACTGCCCCATACTTTAGTTTTTTAAAATCCTCCACATTTTTTGCATTTGTAAATCTTGACATGATAGTCTGTGTTCACTAAGCATGAGAGAAATAAAAGTGGGGAAATATTGGTTTTGAAGATGTGCACAACTTGAGGCTTGAACTTGAAACTGCAGTATGCAAGTATGGGAGCACAGGACATTTAAAACAGCATGGCTGCCCAAGATGAGCCCATATACTTTCAAATGCACCCACTAGTAATGAGAGAAAGTGAGGTTGTTTGCCTCTTATTTGCAAGAAATATTTCTCTAAGACCAAGGCTACATGCCTGAGATGA
Source organism: Heterotis niloticus (assembly GCA_018136845.1). Classification (NCBI taxonomy): domain Eukaryota; kingdom Metazoa; phylum Chordata; class Actinopteri; order Osteoglossiformes; family Osteoglossidae; genus Heterotis; species Heterotis niloticus. Next base: position 25,405,805 of record CM030891.1, read on the forward strand.
GCATGTGTAAAGAGCACAAGACCCTTATACGGTCACACACTCGGTACCCTTACGGCATCTCGAATGTGAGCAGCCATATGGGCCACATGTGCAGTTTGCCACATCAGATCTGGACCCCAACCACCACAGGGCGCCTCTCACGTCGAATGCGGTTTAGCCGTCGGTGGCTATTTATAGTGCTGCTGCTTGTGGATGAACCGGGATGGGAGCCCCTGCTGCATGTTAGACTGGCAAAAGAGAGCATGGCAGATGGAAGGACCAGTCAGAGGGGCTTCTCAACAGCGAGCCACAGCCCACTTAAAACTTGTTTGATTTCAAAGCGGAAGTTTTGAAATGGTTTGGTAGTGAAATGCAAAGAATTGGCCAGTTATGTTTTTCTCTTACCTTTCCAGGTTTCAGGAGTTTGTCCCCAAGCTCAACCCCCCTCCGCCAGCCATGAACCGCAAACGCCCCCTCCGGACGCTGTCCCCGGGGACGTTTATTACCCTGTCAGAGGCTCCCACGATGGTGGCCCTGCGCAGCAGCTGCTCCTTTCCAGAGATGATGCCAGGCTTCTCGTCGCTGCGTGACCTCCGCTCTCTCAGCAATGGCGAAGGCACCTCCCGGTCAACGAGTGAGGACTCGGGCGTGCGTTCCGAGGAGAAGGGCCTGCTCTCACCCCAGACAGAGGAGGACCCATTTTCTGACCACCACAATGGCCCACTATCCACCTCCAGCAGCTGTGGTGGAGGCAGCAGCTTAGGGGACGGGGTCAGTTTCGGCTGTGTCCCCGCTGCCGCACCCCCACCTGCCAGCCCTACTGAGAGCTCAGAGAGTTTCGACCAGACCATCCCATTCTGCTCACCCGCCAATGAGACCTGCCTCCACATCAGCCTGTCCGAAGATGAACTGCTGAACACTTCTGCGGAGGACCCCAGCGTGCCACAGCAAACCTAGGAGACCCGGCTAGAACCACTTAGGCTTGTGATCTGACCAGGCTTCTCCAGTTAAGTGTCTGGGAATGCCGTGTCACACATGCAGATCTCTCTTTAATATTGGCAACGCTACATGTCACTATTTTTGTATTCTTTTGGACTTTGTGAACATATACAGATGCACTCTGCCATGATTTAAAAAATACTTTAGCTGAACTGCTTCATTCCGGCTTGACTGGACAGTTTATTATTATGGGATTGATTCATGGCCAAGAGCAATTTTATTTATCAGTTTTCTAGAACAGAACATTTAATAAATGTAAATGACTGCTATGTGTCAGAATATAGAGAGTAATGGAATAAATACACAGTAATACCTCGATTTGCACTACTTGCTATTGCACTGTTTCACAATAGCGCTCTTATTTAAGTCCTTTGAGTAATTTATCATAATTTACCGTATTTTTAAAAATTTCAAAGCATATTTTGGATTTTTTAATTTTTTAATATGCATAAAATAGACTGCTTTATGTGTTTAATATATTTTGCATTGTTGGCCCAGCACAATTCTAACTCTCCTTTTATGAAATACATCGCATTAATGATGTTTTATAGGGCTGTTTTATTAAGCGTTTTATTTCTTGAGAACTACAGCGCAAATCGATGTATTACTGCATTTGTTGCCAGACTATAGTTAGCGACCGGCTATAATGTGCTGCGTGTCTTTACTTTAGTCACTTATCTTAGATTCTCAAGAACATCGGCTCTCAGCTGAGGCTCATATTGGTGTCCTTTATAAATAGTGGAAAAGAGAATATTCCGTGCTGTTTAAAACATTATTTTACCTAGAATGCATTGTGCGGAACTGCACCGGTCAGCTGGAGAATATACTTTGCGTGGAATCCTGCGCTGCAGAAAGGTCGCTTTAAACAGAATAGAGGAGGAACCGGAGGCAAGAAGTACGGAGCTTTTTAACAGGTGATACGAGCCAGATAATGGGGCTGTATTGCATTTGTGTGGAGATGAATACACAGCTGATCAATTGCTGCACTTTGCTGATGGTGATTTTGACAGTTTGAACTGTTACATTCCAGTGAAGCCTGGTAGATCTGCTCCTTTCACTCCCACCACAAGATGTTTGGCTGCTTAGGGAGACATTGATGTATACCAGGGTAGGTGTGCTCACGGAATTTAATCTGCTGTTTCTAACTGGGCAGTTGGTCACAGAAAACACTGTAAACACAGCACATTTGGCTCATGTTAAGCCATGACAACATCATATTAGCATCTTGTTGACCTTTCTCGATGCAGGCAAAAAGCCTGCTGTCTAAAACTGACTTGGTTGAAAATTTGAAATATGTTTATGAGTGTTTTTAATTTAATGGAAGAGATAAACGGGTTGCATTCAATCTTTAAAGCCTCTGTGCCATCACATTCTTTTGGCCCTTTACGGAAGATCTTGACCAGTTGAATTCTCACTTAGCGTTCTGGACATCATTTACTGTCGTAAATACATGAGTCCTGCTTTGTAAAGTGTAGGTTTGCCTATACATTCTACAGTTTTTTATGTGCACTCTGCCTCATGCTTGGCATGCATCAAAACTGCCTTGCAGCGCAGCACTATAGCATTCGCCATATCAGGCCGTATAGAAAAGGCAACCAAAACATCAGCAAGAGGCATGAAAACAACCGTCTGTGGTTTGTATGGCCTTGTAGTTTAAAAAAAAGAGAGCTAAACATTTATCCATTATTTTTATTTGCTGAATTATTTTTTGAAATGAAGTCATAACACAGCACCAGTGCACAAGTAAATGAGCAGCAAACATAGTTTTCCTTAATAGGAGGGGAGAATTTGATAATTTTTCCCAACTTTGGCAGAAACAAGTAGGAGCGTAGAATAAAATTCAGGTAAAAATAGTTCATTTCCTTGAAGAGCAGAAGTGGTGCTGTTATTTGTCCTTCACATTAGACATAGGAGCAAGTTTCCGTGTAGCCATCCCACTCGTTCATCCTGATACAAAACAAAGAGCAAAACTGGGAAAGATGTAGGCTGTACATAGTACTGATCTGTCCTTCTGCCTGGACTGGACATTTGCGAGAGCTTCATATGCTGTATATTTTCACCAGAAGGTCTCTGCACACTTTGGAGAGGAATTCTTTCCCGCTGTGATAGGAGACGCATCTGGGTGCTAATAGAAGCGGCAGCACCAAACAGGAGGGGAACATTTTTTTTTTTTACTGGCAGTTAGCAGAATGAAAAAAAGCCAATAAAAGATACTGAACAAAATGTCTGTAACACTGCTGTCCTTGCTGTTTTCTACTGGTATTCTTCATGTTCTTTGACACCACAACAGCACACCTTACCTTACACTTACACTAACTGTGGTTAACAGACATGTGAGCCGGCACAACAAAACTGAGCCCTAGAAAACCCTTGGCAAAAGCTGTGGGTGTAAAGGGATCAAAGCGGCAAAGTTGAAGTCTAAAAATTTTAGTTGAAATTGTTAATATGTGCAAGAGACCTACAAGCACAGACCTTCAATTGTGAACACGGAGTAGTTTTAACTGGATTATATTCAGTTTAGAAGGGACTTAGTCATTCTTTAAATAAGAAATGATAATTTGACTAAAACTTCTCTGCCATAGATTAGGAAATATTTAAAAAAACAAATGGAAAGGGCAAAAGTAATTTTCTAAAATTCATAAGAACACTGCCTCAGAATGTAATAAATCAGCCTACTGTAAAATCTGCTCCAAGGTGAAATGTTTTGGCTATTACAGTACATAATAATATACTTGGGTTTTCAGAAAGCCCTGTGATAAATTGCTGCATAGGAGTCTGATCTTAAAACTAAATGCTCTGGGAATTAAAGGAGTAATCCGTCAAAGAATTCATACACAACTTCAATAACAGACATTAAGAAAATCAGTTTTGTGCTGTGCAGCTGCCCTTGTGTTTAAACCTTATGGCTTCTTGGCTTCTGATGTACAGCAATAATATGGAAATAGCATTCACTGCAATACAGTTGCCTCTGCCATAATGAAATATTCATAAAATGTAGGAGACAGACAAGGGACAGTACCGAAGCCAAACGTATTTATATTGCTCATATTACTTGAGTTCAAGCTTATAATTGCCATATTTGAGGAAATGTGCAAATATGTTGTCAGTGTGCAAAAATGTAAAAAATGCAAATAAGATCTTCGGTAGCTAGAAGTACAGAAGAATAACAGGCAGCATTGCAGCCAGCACTTTGCGGTCAAAAGGCCTCAGTTTAAATCCCACCTTCTACTGTTGTACCTTTAAACAAAGTACTACCCTGGATTGTTCTAGTAAAACCTTCTTTGCTAGGAAAGCCTTAGCTAAATAAAAGATTGACTAATAGCATGAATAAGGAACAGGGAACACCTATGTCAATGCACAGTGAATATATGCTGAATTTTGATTACCGCCCTACAGAAGACATGGTGACGCTGTAGCAAGAAGAATGTAGAAGTGAAAAGAACTCCCAGATAGGCCCAAAAATCCCTTCTAAAATGTGGGCGAATCACAGTTAGAGGGAATCTGATCACTTATAGCAGCATTTAAATCAGTAACAGGAGGTATGTGAGACAGCATCTCACCGTACTTTCCATGAACAGAACCAAAGAAAACACTGGTTGAAGCTGCTTAGAGGTATGAACCACGCTGACATTAGAAGGTCCCTCTTTAGCAAAGAGTTATAAGGGAATAGTGGGAGGTAGGAGAAACGCTAATGTTGCTATTCCACTGGAATCATTCCCGAGGACTAACTAAGCCAAAGATGGGCTGATAAGCCCAATTTTGCTGTTGCTCTTGCTCTCGTAGGTTTTCACGAGAAAGCACGGCTTTGTGGGCCTCGAGCAGTAGTGCGGCAGTACGTGGTGGATCGAGTGCCTGGAGCCCGTGCTCGTGTGGAACTCATAAATCAGGCCGAAGCAGGAACCTGGTGGCCTGTGGGCTAAAGGACGGAGCCGCAGAAGTGCCCCACGTTCAGGGGTGCTGATAAGTCCAAAAGAGTTGTGATGCCCCAAGGTGCCTGGTTCTGATGAAATTTTTCATTCCTCCCAGCTGCACCACTGTCATATCTTAAATTAGCAAACAGTGTACCTTCCCACTTTGAGCGAAGAGTCAAAGAACACAAACACTGTACTCGGTCCTTGGTCCGTCTCCGTCACCACACTAGCTGCTCCTTTCCTCCAAAAATGATCAGACACAGTCAATAGATGGAAAGGAGTCTGCAGTCATGTATGGGCCAGATTTTGTCAACAAGTGAATCTCTGCACCCCGTCAGAGGAAGGGCAGTGAGGGCTGAGCTGCTCTCACCTCTGACACTTGAACAGCAAAAGCACAGACAGTGCAGTTGATTTTTTTTTTAGCGGTTCGGTTTGTGCTTTTTTCAGTCGTGGTGCAGCAAAGACATAGCAGAACTATGACAAATGTGTCAACAAATGATCCAAAATAGAGAAAACATAAAGCACCACACAGACTGCAACTCCTTTCCCAGCAAGTACCCTGCCATCCGTTTGTGAATAGTCATAAAAGCGTACTTTTTCTGCCTATTGGTAGTTTGGAGGGGCATCATTAAAGGGTACAACACACTCATGGCATATATGGATAAAACAAAAAATTATTTATTCTTGGCATAACCTATACAGAAAGATTATTGAACTAAACCAAGTTACACAGTTTATTTTTGGCCTATGTGATATTTATGACCCCCATTAAAAATAAGGAAGCTTTTGTTGTATAGCCAATACATTTGTAAGCAAGTCACTGTGCTTCATTCCAAGTTGCTGATTCGTACACCTGGTTCCTCTGTAATGGATCACCGGTTCCCTTCTTACACGCAGATCTATTGTATAGATAGGCTACAGAGCAAAGATGTTGCTCTTAGAAAATTTGTCTGGTTTTGGTTTATAGAAGAGCACAGCAGATCTTACTTGTGGCAGCAGAATCACTGCGGGGAGGCAGCAGAAAGAGAATTGGGGGAATAGGAGCCCTTTAAACACCTCCAAGATGAATTCATTTGGGAAATGGACCGTGGGGACAGACCTTTTGTTTCGACTGTTATTTCAATTAAATGGAACAAAGATGGAAGATGCAGCACTGATGTACATGATGAACCGTAATGTTGCTAATTTCTGCTGTGCTAAAAGATTGAAATATTTGTTATACGTTTTCTGTTCGTTTCGTTCTTGTGTGGAAAGGTTAAGGTTGGAGTGTTTTGCCCACTTTTTATTTTCCAGGTACTGATTTATGTAAGGATAAATGCTAAGGGAGGTTGCATTTTATTGGGATGCTAGTTATATGTCTTTAAGTATTGTTTTTTCAGCTGTAGTCTGATTTATATGCAGAAACCATGTACTAAGTTATAGGCTGATACAGCCCAACCTCTCCCACAGCAGACCATGAAATGGCAAAACGCGCCTGCTTCTTCTGCAAACAGATGAGCAGGCAGGGAGGCGTCTTTTCTGGTCTATTACATCTTAACACCAGGGGACAAAATGTCTGTTCCATCTCACCCCTGAGGTAGATGTGATTGACGCCTCTTCCTTTGCCAGACAAAGAGGTCATTGCTTTGGCATGGTCCGTGCAGCGACCTGACTTGACCCAGCACCACAGTCTGTCGCTGGGTACATGTGCCTGAGTGATGTGCCAGCCCCCAGGGTCTTCTCTGCACTGGTGCCTGGGATTGCATCCCTCTTTGCCACATTAATAATGCACTGGATTGGATAGCCCACATGTTGCAGAGCGGAGATTCGATCCGCGCACCGCGCAAGCACCGAACTCACGCTCGCAGTTCCACTCAGATTCATGCGATGTAGATTGCACTCATATATTTTCCGTAAAAGCTCTACGTAGTAAAATAATCTCTGCAAGCCTCATGGCTTCTAAATGCATCAGCATAAATGGAAAAACAAGTGAGTGGAGTAAAATTTGACTTCTTATTTGCTGCTGATCAGGAACGAAAGTTATAGTTTATATTTTTGCCTATTTCTTTCCCTAGAATCATCATTGAACAAACAGGGCTTTGGAAGGAAGGAACAGCAGGAACTGTTGCATAGCAGTTAAAGATCTCAATTGGCGCCCTTCTCTTGTACCTTTGAAACGTTTATTTTATCTGAACTATTTCCGCCCAATAAATCTGCATGCCCCTTTGCAACTAAAGAATTTAATAGTTGTGTTTTCCCAAGGCTATTTTTAATATTAAGTTAAAATCAAAAACGCAGACTACAGCGAATCCTGGCAGGCGATGCAGCTGAGGTGACAGTAGATGGTAGATGTTTATGTCATGCATCCAGTGCTGAATACAGCATCCTCCTCCATCCTGTTCGTGCTTTATATGGAGTCAAGACAGCTGTATGATACAAGCCATCAGCCCTTGCTCAGACAAGCACGTCAGGAAGACTGATGGTGCCTGGAATTCGGTGTGAAAGCAAACATTGTCAATATGCACTTTAGGCAAATGAGACACACCAACAGCCCCCATGTCGCGCAGTAGAAATCCACAGAAAAACAACACGGTGGCACCCATTCCGTCACTTGTGTGTGGTTACAAGACTGCACATCTGTTCTCTTTAAACAACATCTGTGCTGTTTCCATCCTCATTGTCTTTCTCTTTTACCTTCACCTGCATGGAGGCTTGTTCACCCTAAAAGGAAGGAACTAGCATCATACAGGAGTCACCTGTGTCCCCGAATGAGACCGAGCATTTTTAATTCATAGCAAAATATTGCAGAGAATGTATTGTGCTGAAAACTTCTTACCTGCGGCAGATTTGTACCATAAATAATGGTAGCATAGTGATATTTTTATTTTATTTTCAACTTTTACTTGCTGTGGTTTAGTGTACTGTGCACCACTGTTCAGAAGAAGCAAAATTTTGTTCATTTATGCAAGGCAGAATGACAGCAAAGTAAACTGAACCTTGAAAGGTACGACTGTGCCGCACGGACCACCCGAGGCTCATCCACAAATCCCCGTGCTTTATATAAATAAGCTTAAATAACTCAAAACACTGATTTATTTTCTTTTTAAGAAGGGCTGAGCAATTCAAATGCACTTATCTATGAAGAAAGAAAGAAAACCGATTCCGACCCAAATTCCAGAGGTAATGATAATGGGATTACCACACCAAATTCTTTAAATGTGATAAAATCTCATTAAAAAAACACAAGATAAACCACAAGCGTTGAATATATTCTTAGAAGTGAACTGTTAACTAAATGTGTTTGTACTTTGGATGTCAAGAGATGCACAGCGCAGAGAGGAAGTTATCCCGCTTGGTTGAGAGGAAGTTACGAGAAACTTCCTCCAAATTCTAGAGTAATTAAATATTAACAGAGCCCCTGCGGCTGCGTTGGTGGCCTCAACTCTCCCTTGAGGACTGAATTTTTGTCCGCTTTAATGAGATGGCAAAGACAATGAATCCAGAAAGCAGAACAAGTAGTTGGCACTTCGGGGCTTTCTTAAAAAACCCTTGCGTTCGTGACAAGGAGCTCTTCAGCACCTTGTCTGTCTCGGAGCAGCGCGCACACAGTGCTGTTCCAAAAATGTAACGTTTCCCTCAAAAAACGTATGCGCTCAACTGCGCTCAAAGACTAGGATCTGTTTTTAAATTCATTCCCAGTCAAAGTGTACCTTACAAGGCCCTAAAATGTCCCACAGTGCAGACATGGGGACAGGTTTGAGGAGGAGCTGCATCCCTTCCCCCATCTCCACCCAGCAATACAGATGCAATATTAAATCTCCTCATCATCCGTCATTTAAGCGGGTCTTCAGCAGCTCACCGCGGTAAAAGGAAAGGTACTGAGTGTATAGCAGACTGTGTTGGCTGAGGATAGGCGGCCAGATAAGCAGCCTGAGCCCTGTGTGGTCCCCGTGACCCTTCCATCGCAGTCTTCTACGAAGCCCACCTATGTGGTGCCTAATGAGCTGCACGCTTGACAGCATCGCAGCTCGAGCACTCCATCTTCGCATGCTTTCATTCAAAGAAAGTGTGTGCTTTTCATTTCCAAACTGCCCGGGTAAATAAAACAGCAGAAATGAAACAAACTTCCAATCTACAAATCAGGCACAATAAAACCCTGACGGTGTAAACTACGTGGAAAAGCACTATTTATTCACGGATGATGGAAAGGGTCTCAAACACATTACCACCAGATACCAGCTAGCCCTGGATCTGACTATGTTTCTGGCTCAGATTTCAAAAGAGACAACATGGCCATGTGGCTTTTTTGGTTATCTTGGTGTCGTGTTTGTGTTACAAGAAATCACGGATACAAGTTAAAGGGAAAATCTCATTATTCCTCAAACAATGCCTAATATAAAAACCATCAGCTTGATGACTAAAGCATACGAATTTGTGCTGGAAACTGGTATTATGTACTATTTTTGACTCTTTCTAAGCAGGCTGCACTGTGGTGGGCCTCAGTCAATCCCCCTCCTTTGACCACATTCTTGTTCACTTCGCTGCATCTGATGTTTTCCAAGGCAACACTTTGCATCGATATGCAGGCTTTATTACCGAGCTTTTCCACTTATCACACGTGCCAAAGCAGACGCAAAATAGCTAGCATATCTGCAATGAAAATAATTTTTTTTTCCCACTTTGGGCCCGTTTGCACTGAACTTCAACAAGAAAGAAGGCCGGAGTAAAACTGCACTGACAATGGGCTGTAAATATTTAAACAGACAACTTAACTGTACAATCAACAGTTGTTCCACAGTTTAAATGCAATGAAACGCTGAAGGAAAAATCCATTATTTATGAGGATGCCGCAGTATCGGCAAGATGAGAATACGAAGGAATCGAAAGACCTGCGCAACCGGTTAATAAGCAATAAAGCGGTCTCTAGATCACCTGAGAGCGGCAGAGCATGCCGGGCAGGACGGTGCCACAGAACGGATTGTTTCCATTCCGGTGTTACAGTATCATCGTGGCCCATTGCTGCTTTAAAACGGCTGAAAAACACTCGATCGGTTGCAAATATAATCCTACAGCTTCAGCAAGAGCATCAGGACATAATTATCGTCCCCAAGGTTAATCCTCCCTTTTATTTTTTGCCTCAAGTTTGCTGAGAAAAAAAACAGTCTCGTTCCCTTCAGCTTCTGTCATAACACCTGACAATCCTACCGTATAGCTGTCACCAAGCCATTACCCCTTCAAATGCGTAGATCACCAGTTTGAGCGTGTCGACTTACTGAAGATGACATATAAAACTATTTATTGGAATACAAATTATTCTTATATGTGCCAGGGAAATATTCCTCCAATAACCTCAGGGCCACTAATGGTTGGTAGGATGTTTTGTTGGCTGCACAGAGCATGAAATCCCAGAAGTGATATGGACTCAACCCAAGAGAATCAAAGGACAGAACAGATGGAAAAATTGAACTTTTTGACTGTCATACAGTAAAGGGTTTTGTTAATGTCACTTAATGTCACCCCACCACAGTATTTATTGGCTATTAATTCAATGGGTGATATAATTGTATTGCAATTGGATAGTTACTCCTATGTACCTAAAGTATTGCTATAGTTATTGATAAAATGTGTTAAATCGCTGTCTGAATGTTTCTATATTTGTTTTCACAATTAAATAAGGATTAGAATGAACTTGTTGATGCTTGAAATATGCTATTGTCTTTGACAGTACTAACACTGATAGCAGAAAAAAGTCACACACTAATATTTGGTTGGACCAACTTTAGCTTTGAGTACAGCATGGATTTGCCATGGCATCATTTCAATAAGCTCATGCAATGTCGCAACATTTATTTCTGTCCAGAGTTGCATCAGTTTTTCGCCAAGATCTTGTATTGATGGGAGAGTCCGACCAACACATAAAGTTTTCTCCAGCACATCCCAAAGATTCTCAATGGGGTTAAGGTCTGGCCAATCCATGTGTGAAAATGATGTCTCTCTCATGCTCTCTGAAGCACTCTTTCACAATTTGAGCCCGATGAATCCTGACATTGTCATCTTGGAAAATGCCCATGCCATGAGGGAAGAAAAAATCCATTGATGGAAAAACCTGGTCATTCGGTATATTCAGATAGTCAGCTCACTTCATCTTTTGGGCACATAACATTGCTGAACCTAGACCTTACCAACTAAAGCAACCTCACATCATAACACTAAGTTAAATCCTGGTGGTGACTTTTTTTGGCTGGGCAGTGTAAAATTGCATATAACTTTTGACTTAAAGTAATAAAAGCTTTTGTAATAAAAATTGTCATTTGAATCTAAAATTAAATCCAGGTTCATGTTATTTATGTAATATATATGCATATAAATTTGCATGTATTTTAAATTCTGTACATTTCCTAATAGCTTAGAAGTATTGCTGAATTTGAATGTGTAATTTAGTCAGATTGTAATATGGCAGTGTAATAAATCAGAGTATTCAGGTGACTGCAGGAATCACAGACACAGAAAACCTGCAAATTCCACACAAAGTTGGGTCCATGTTTAAACCTGGAGATGGAGGACATTGTTGCTGCCTTCCAAGCAACTATCAGTGAAAGGGTACACTGTATGGTGAAAAATATGTGAACCCCCCTTCTAATGAATGAGCTTTTTCATCCACACCCACACACTATGCAAACACATTTTGGACAACTGTGTGCTTCCAGCTTTGTGGCCACAGTCTGGGGAAGCTCCTTTCCTGCTCCAGCATGACTGTGCTCCCGTGCACAAAGTGAGCTCCATAAACACACGGTTTGCCCAGGTTGGCGAGGAAGAACTTGAGTGGTCCTGACCTAAACCCCACTGAACAACTTCGGAATGAATTGGAATGCTGACTGCGAGCCAAGCCTTCTCGCCTGACCTCACTGCTCTTTTGACTGAATGGGAACAAAATTCTACAGCCACGCTTCAAAATGTGGTGGAAAGCCTTCCCAGAAGGTGGAGGCTGTTATAGCAGCAAAGTGGGGAACAACTCCATGCTTAATGCCCATGGGTTTGGAATGGGATTTTCAACAGCTACACATGGGTGTGATGCTGAGGTGTCTGCATACTTTTGACTATATAATGTATTTAAATAAAGAAAAACAGACAAAAAATCAATGTAGTGCTAATTTTCAGTTCCCTTTTCAGAGGGAAAAGTCTATGTGTTCCTGTACAGAGAAAGGTGATATCCAAGATTTTATCTGAGCTCATGTTGGCTGAGGCAGAGATTCGCTCACAGTGCATCTGCACACCGACGGTAAAGCTGTGCACCGCGGACAGATTTGGGTTTGAATGCGACGTCGGGAGAGAGAAAACATCTCCAAGCTCATTACGACAGTTAGGGTTTAATTCTTGTAAATGTTGTCCTCTGCATGATGCGTGAAGGTGACGGGACTACAGGCAGGGTAACCTCAATAGAATATAGAGGGCGGATAATCGGTAAGAGTAGAAAAGAGGTAAAAATAATCAGGATAATTTAGCTGCAGGAAAAAAATGTCAAATTATTAACTCCAATTCAACTATTATTGATCCCAAAGCCTCCTAAGTCATAAGCAAATGATGTCTTAATCGGCAATTTTAATGTTCACTTCGGGCAGTTAAACTCAAGGTGCAGTGCTGTGAGATTCAGGACACTTGGGCAGTCAAGACTTAATGGTAAAACATTCCCTGCAATTTTGGACGATAAACTGCTTATTTCCTGCTCTGTTTTGCTTCACGTTACAATATTATGGTCTGTTTAGTATTTGTCCCTGAGTATGCTTCCCTATAAAAGCTAATTTTATATGACATCAGTAATTCATATTTTGCTACCATAAAATACTGGCCTGGATGTGCATGGCCTACACTATCACCTGCAGTCTATCTCTGTCCCTTAGCACCAGGCAGTCCAGTTCAGGGCGCTTGAATGCAGCCATTTAAAATGGGATTTATAGCCTTTGCCCAGCTGTGATCAATGCTCGAGTCAATTACAAATTTCCCAGTCAGGCCTGCTTGGGGCCATTGAAATGAAGGCCTCTAAAAATCAGTCAGCTGGTTACACCAGTAATATATTTACTCTGGAACCGAGTTCTAAGAAGTGCCCTGTGCACCCAACTCAACTATGGAGAGAGAGCAAACATTTTTTTAAACGTTATCGACAATATCATACAAGTACACAGTTAACAGTGGTCACCTGAGTAGCGGCGGGAAGGACAAATTTCAATAAACTCTGGTTTTACCCTAATCTGCTATCAAGCGGTGTCCTTCAACACAGTGTTTTCAGATTTATAAAACAGACAGAGCAGCAGCGACTGTCTCAGCACAGCCATGTTTACACCTGGCTGCTTCTGTATTCATATGATGGACAGCATGTAGAGACAAATGGAATAAATATTGTATATTGGCTCTCCACTTTCCAACTCCAGGAAAGGACCCGTCCACAACCCAATTTACCTTCAGCGCTTTTTCACACAGATTCAGAACTGCCATCCTTTGCTGCACTGGAATCTGAAAAAAGTGCGACAAGGTCACATTCCCCTTTGGAAGTGGGTGGAAATATGGCTGCAGTTTCACTGCCATGCAGGGTTTGACCGCTTTCCCTTTTCAGATTACTATGTTTTGCTCGGAGCCCTTTTCATTTATCAACATGAATCTAAAAGACAAAAATGAATCCAAGAATCTAAAATAGTGTTTGTAAACTTCTTAATGCAGTAATCGGGTATTATGATAGATACTGATGGTGCCAAAAAATGTTATGTACTGTGTTCGGTGAAAGTATACACAAATATTTGACCGATGTGATATGTTATACCCGTCGTAACATAAAACAGAGCATGTTGAGCTTTAATGGTTTTTATATTACACATAATCATTATATATTGAAATACCTAAAACATGAATGCAGAATCCAGTTGTAATTTCCATCATATATTTTTTTCTAGTTTCCTTTCATCCACATAGCAAATGTCATATCATAGTGTTGCATACGTGACAAATAATTTATACAAATGTTGTGTTAAATTGAGTTAGTGCAACTCTTACCCCCTCCATTTTCCCTCTGACATCGCATGCAGATGTTGCTGAATGCACTAGAATGCAAATATTTTCCTTACGCCAAAATTTGGCCTTGAAGAGGAGCAAAACAAGAAAGCTTATTAATATATCTATGCTTTCTCTGAGTTGGAAACTTGATGTTTTGCTGTAATACAAATGAGCCATTTCTATTTTGAATGCTACCTTCTCAGAGAGAGTGACTCATTCATGGCAACAGACAAATGTTAGATAACAGACAGCAACCCATTATTGCAGCAAGGCTGGACCATTTGACAGAGCATCCTGGTGGGTGCCAGTTGCGTTATGTCGGTATATTTCAGTGACGCGCACAAAATAAAAAGCCATTTATCTTACGTGGCGCAGCCTGGAGAATAAATGCTGAGCTGCAGATCCTCCAGGTAACAGACTGAGGCAATCTGAATAAATGACAATGTTTGGGCACCGGTGACCTTGCTATTGATTTCTTGTAGCTCACTGACCGAGGGCACCTGTTCCTGCAACACGGCCGCCTGCATCCCATTAAAGTCCCATCGCGCCGGAACAGATGTCATTGCTGCCTGTAACATTAAGACATAATTGCTTTATTTATTTTAATCCGCTTGTCGGTGGTAATATTTACCAGAACTGATGCTGCTTGTGTGATGCAACACAGAACAAAAAAAGACATCATGTATAAAATTTTGACGTAAGCCACAAAAACAGTCTGATGGTAAATGGCAGGAAAAGGATTCCTGCAAATGTGGCAGCTTAGACGTCAGTGGGAGGTGGGGCTCGTGTCCACAGTCCACAGGAGGTGACCGATAAGAGGAAAATTATTTTTTTGCTAAGATGGATAACTCGGGTCATTCACAAATCTTGATTTTGGGGTTCGGATGTAGGTTCAGATCAGTCTGTGTGGAGTTTGCATGTTCCCCTTGGGTTCATCTAAGTTTCCTCCAGGTGCTCTAGTTTCTGCCCACAGTCCAAAGACACTGTTTCATGCACTGGTGGCTCCAGTTGGCTCTGTATGCCTCATGCCTCCATTTCTTGTTGATGGATAGATGGATGGAGCAGTATTCTAAAAAAGCATAAAGTAACACATTCACAGAATTCCAGATTTAAAGTTTATATCTGAACACTCTGTATGGTGGTCTGGAATTATTTTGGAAAAATGAAATCTGGGAGGATTTATCCTCATTTTGCTGTCATAAGATGGTCACTGGGGCTACACTTTGACACAGCCATCTGGTTTTCCTCTTCTCAGCCTTATCTTACTGGGAACCTTAACCTTTTTTTTCAATTTGGACTAAATTCATGTCTATAAAGGGGGTTAAAAGTACAAAATAAAGGAGAGAATATCAAAATAAAGGAGAAATATCAACATTTGTCTAAATGAATATGGACCCTAAATGATCCATATTTTACCATAAACCAGACAAACTATTTCTGTCATTAACAATGAACACTGCAAGAGTTCTAGCCATTATTATTATTTTTTTGCTTGGTGACCTACAGTTTTGCTGCTTGTCACAGCAGGGTTTTACACTGCGGCCATTCAGGTAAACTGGGTGTACGCTGTGGTGTCGGGTTCTGTTGTGACAACTGCCATGTTAGCGTCTGTGTCTGCAACCACTGCTCCTCTGTAGCCCATTACACTTCCTCTCATTATGTATTTTGTGAGGGACCGAGTCAGCAGGCACAAGGAATCGCAGGTTAATTGTTAGAAAAGAATCATTTATTCCAAAAAAGGTATATAAAAAAAAGCAAAGAATAAAATTGGGTCCATAAAAAGGTCAACAGAACATAACACCCAAACCGACAGTGCACAGCACAACTCAACTAGACATGTAACTGACTGACCCCAAACACACAATAGGGCTTAAATAATGGCTGATCAGACCATTCACATACAACTACATACAATAGGGGAACACCAGAACTATACAAACACAAACAAACAAAACGCTACACACCGATTGGTTAACCAAATCATATACATAACAAAATCCAGCAGAATCAAAATACTATTAATAAAAACACAAATCAGGAAATCCAAACCAAATGAATGTCTACACCGATATTCTCTCCCCCCTATGCTGCAGCAGGTTTATTGACCCTGGATCCACTTCCCGCTTTCCAAGGCCCGATTTCTTTCCTCCAATCCTCTGTCCGGACTGGTACCTGGATAGGCCAATCCCCAGAGACCACCAACCAAACCAGCAACCCAAAACAATTTCCATTCAAACCCCAAACAAATTCAAGCCAAACATCTCACCACCCAAAACTCTCCAAAGTAAATCAACACAAATAAAAATTCAAACAAAAATATACTTAAACTATCCACTCATCTGTGTGGGTGCCGGAGCGGCCATCACATATTTTAAACATTTAAATGATTTTTTGACTCTTTATCCAACCTTGGCTGATTTTTATTCAGTGTTTCTGTGATTTATCAAAGACCATTTTGAGTGGCACAGCTCTTTAATTTTAAACAGTTTTAATAGCAGAAACAGGGCATTTCTAGTTCTATTTGTTTAATACACCGATCAGTCACAACATTAAAACCGCTGACAGGTGAAATGAATAACATCGATTATCTTGTTAAAATGGCACCTGTCAAGGGATGAGGGGGTATATTAGGCAGCAAGTGAGCAGCCACTTGTTGAAGTTGATGTGTTGGAAGCAGGCAAAATGGGTAAGTATAAGGCTCTGTGTGACAAAGGCCAAATTGTGATGGCTGGACACCTGGGTCAGAGCATCTCCCAAACAGCAGATCTTGTGGGGGGTTCCCAGTACACAGTGGTTAGTATCTACCCACCAAAAGTGGGCCAAGGGAGGACAACCGGTGAACTTGGGTGCCTGAGGCTCATTTATGCGTATGGGGAGCAAGACCTAGCCTGTCTGGTCCAATCCCACAGAAGAGCCACTGTAACACAAATTCCTGAAAACCTTAATGCAGGCCATGATAGAAAGGTGTTGAAACACATCGCAGCTTGGGGGACTTAAAGGATCTGCTACTAACGTCTTGGTGCCAGATACCACAGGACACTTTCAGAGGTCTTGGAGTTCATGCCTTGACAGGTCAGGGCTGTTTTGGTGGCATGAGGGAGACCTACACAATATGAGGCAGTTGGGTTTAAGGTTGTAGGTGATCGGTGTATATGCACAAATATATTTAATACATTTGTATGTATTAAAATATATATAGTTTATATTTAAAAAACCTTCAACCTCCTGCTACAACAGCATTTCTCATTCAGAACTGCATGGAATATTTACTGTTACAAAGAGTCTTGATTTCATCCATATGATGTCTTTGCTTTTTATATCCATATCCTACGAGCACAAAGAAAATTGTAAACACATGGGAAGATGTTCAACATGTGGTTTCCCCCATATAAAAATAAGTTTAGACACATGTAACAGAATATTAAACTGGGGAAGTCAAATGTCTTGCTTACGTTTTACTCAAATTTCCCTACTCTCTCCATTTAGCTACTTTTATTCTGGCAAGAAAATAAATACATAGAAAAATTAAGGGTGCATGAATACTGTCATTCCCCCGACACTGGTATTACATTTTGTATGTTGTGTGTTACACATTATGTAAAATATTTCTTAAAATGCATTTAAACTGTAATAAATGTAAGAACAGATGTGCTTATTTCCAGGAATTCAGTTTGTTACCAGATGTGTTGCTTACTGTTATTAGGAAAAAAAAAATGTACATTACTGACAACTATTTTCTTTTGCCAGTTTACATTGGTGCATAAACAGAATTCCTGTTACAAACACGATGTATGTGGAAACAGCATGGTGGTCAAAAGTATGTTCGGCATCAACTGTTTATTTGAGCAAACAACCATGTATTTTGGAAAGACTGTCCAGGGTGGGGGGAAACAGAGAACGGTAACAGAGGGAGAGTGTGTGTGTGTGTGTGTGTGCGCGAGCGCGAGCGTTCACATACTGTTGTAAGTACATGTATATCTAACAGCATTGTATCACTGACATCAGCCATGAAAATCTAAGTGACAGCAGCAGAACACTGCAACTGTTGTGCTTTAACTGTCCTGGAGTGTAAGACCAAAGCATTCCCTTGCTGTTCCTCAGCTAAAATTGAAAAATACTTTGCAGAAAATATGCCCCGTGGAGAGGAATTGCATGTATTAATTACCAACCCCGTAAGCAAAGAACCACACATCAGACACATTAAGCAAGTGAGCAACTGAGTAAGTGGCTTTGAGCTGAAATCCCAATAAAGATAAAACTAATGTACACCGGCAATGGAGTAATGGAGCATAACTCTTGGGGAATTGCCGATGCTGAATCTGTCTGGCTGCCGGACTTCAGCAGCAACTCCATCCTGACCCTCCATCCTGTCCACAGTTGTGGGAGATACTAGCTGTGCTGCTCCGACCTTTGTATGAATTACCGAGCAGATTGTTTATGCCCATTATGACCAATTTTCACGTCCATCTTTTTCCCCTTCCCACTGTTGTCAAGTCAATTTTGACTTCGGGCATGTAGATATAGTGCTTCCAGAATATTCTCTCGTCCCCTTGTGCTCTAAGTGTTGAAAGGGGTGTTCATTGGGTCAGTGTGACTGAGTCCAAACATCTGGTTACCTCTTTTCATTTTCTATCAGTTCTTGTAAGTGTTTTCAAGAAAATGCAAGCTTCACATTACATCTTCTAAGTATCATAACCTCAGGCTCATTATATGTGCCTCCCATGAAAGTTTTGCCTTAATCTCCATATGTACAAAACTGTCTATTTGTCTGTCTGTCTCTTTGTTTGTTCCTTATACACACACAAGTGACATGTGCCAGCAGCTAGTTCCAAGCTAATTTGTCAGTACTTGTGTGCTAAATAAAATTCAAGTAAGTCAGCAACTTTGATGTAAGATCTGCCTTTTTGTTACTGCATCTTGGCTGCCCATGTTATCCATAAAAGTCTTGCAACGCTGCCATTCAAAGACAGTTTTTCCTTTACTTTTGTTATTAAAATCGACCTTTTACAGCTATTATAGCATTACAGACAGTGCAGTTGCTTAAACAATCTGCACTGACCAGGGTGATTTGGGTGGCAGAGAGTCACCTACACAGGCAGTCTTGGATCCACCTCTATGCTTGCCAAAGCAAACCTACATGAGTCCCCTAAAACTGGCCTAAAGCTCCCGGTGTCCCCTGGCTATAACTCCCAAAAAAGAGACCCTGACCATCACTGCTCCTCCGCAAGACTAACCCCCCCCCCCCACTTCCCAGATACATCTGCAAGGAGTCGCTTGCTCACGCTGAACTCCAGTGTTGGTGTTGCAGAGAAACTATGAATTCCTAATAAAATTGTCACCTGTGATCAGAGAATTTTTTCAATATAATAGCACAGATCCGTGCGCAATATGCAGAGTTAAGTGCTAAGAGGACATTCGCAGGATGTGTACGCAAAAGTATTAATTTATATTCATCAAGGATATGCTATGCTTTACAAGAATATTTCTTGCATTTTTCACCAGATGTGAAAAATTGGATCCCTGGTACAAAATGCAGAAACATAAAAGCTTTACTAGTTTGAGAACTGTCCAAGGGGGGACTGCTTTGGTCATATTTATTCAAATAAGAATGTTTATTTGTTTTGTTAATAATTTTATTGTGTTTTTTTCTTTTTTGACAATTATGGATGCTGCCAGTTTGACCACCATTTATTAGTGAGGTTCAGGTGCTTCAGCCAGAGAGCTCTGCACACTGCTGTTGCGTGGAAATGACTGATCTTAGAGTTGTAGCTTTGCCGGGCCTAATGAAGGGGGACAGACTGGGAAAAATGGATGTACTGGCTAAAGGAGCTATTGCCAGCTCATTCATTCCACCAGGCTTGTGTGCAGCCTCCATCCTAGCCAGTTTTTTGAAAGTTGATGGAGCCACACCAGCACATGGCAGATGTTGAGACTTGGGTCTTTACCTCAAAGACATGAACCCATTATTGGAGGCCATTCAAGGCACCAAATCAGGCCAAAGCATGTGAACCTCTCTGAGTAATGCACCTTGTTTTCAACCACTAACTCATTTGTCTTTGAGATGTGGAGCACACAGTGGGGGAGTGAGAAGGGGAAGGGTGGAGGCTGTGGGACTAATTTTGACTCAGCCCTACTTCAGGCTGTGTAAACAGTGTTGAAATACAACCATTCGGTTTATCCCTGTTGAGTCATCCTTAATACCCTGCCTTGTGCAATAGGAAAGGAGCTGGTTAGTGTGCTGGCCCATCCCAAGTGGCACTGCTGTACACTTGTACAGCAAAGTACTTTCTCCAAGCTCCCTTTGTAGTAAAGGGTAAAAAGTGTAAAACTCAGTTCTGTTCAGTGTTAGACAAGGCTGTCGGCTTAGTGAATGAATAATAAAATGTGTTTCACAAGTTACAGATATTTTGGGTAAAATCCATGATCAAGTGACCAATTTTCAAAGGAAATCCCTTCCAGTGAGGTAGAGTGAGATGTTGAAGAATAAAAAAAAACAAGGATAAGCAGCAGTGAAAAACTGACATGCAGTAGGTCTGTGCTCAGCAGTGGTCCTTGACAGTCGATTAGGTCCTCTTTGAAATGATGTTACATATCCTGGTGAGCAGTCCAGAAGCTATCTCAGCGTCTCTGGGTGACAGTCCATCTTGGAGTGGCCACCAAAGCAAACTATGGGCAACTTAAAGTGAGCATTTAAACTGAAACACATCCCTCTGGACTGCGTGAGGTAACCAAAAGAAACCTGCACAGATACAGGGAGAGCAAGCAAACTCCACACAGACTGAGCTGGTTTTTCACTCATTCCTGA
This sequence comes from Heterotis niloticus, assembly GCA_018136845.1. Taxonomy (NCBI): domain Eukaryota; kingdom Metazoa; phylum Chordata; class Actinopteri; order Osteoglossiformes; family Osteoglossidae; genus Heterotis; species Heterotis niloticus. The sequence goes on from CM030891.1 coordinate 25,426,520, forward strand.
TCAGCCTAGGTGTCGTGAAGTAGCAGCTGTACCCATTGTGCCGCATATTTCTCAAGATCATATATTTTGGCATCTAAAATAGATGTAGCTGTGTATAACAGAGAATGAAGATGAAAATACTGAAATAAGCCATCACTTTTAAAGACATTGGTGCCCACATTTATTATAAAACATTATGTTAGGAATCAAAGTGCAATGTGAGGTTTTTTGTTTTCATAAATTGAATTTCAAAATCTTCATACTTCCATTTAATAAGGCCTAATATTGAAAAATTAAGCTAATATCATGTTCACTGAAATATTATTTAGTTCAGGTTATGATTGTGTAATTGAAAACCAAATAGTGTGTATTTATGACATATTTAACAATAGGAGACACGGTCACATCTAAAATAGGAAGGACACCAAAGAATCAGATTCCCTCAGCCACAGTATGAGGTGGGACATAACTTGGAACCCTCTCAAGTCTCAGTATTTCAGCGCTTCAGCGCCTTCTGTTTAGCTTGGAAGGTCATTCGGAGGTTTGTATGAGCAGCGCTAAATAAAATATCTCACCAGTGACTGGCATACGGAGACCATGGAAACAGAAAAACTGCCTGATGGCATTACTAACAGTGCTGGTTCCACACAATTCAACACAAAGACAGCTTGTAGAAAACAGCTGCCTCTGTGAAAGGAGAACATCTGGAAGGGTAGGACAGTGATATGGATCTTCATGTTACTAGATGAAGGGGTTGTCAGAAGTGGACAGAGGGAGATTGCACTGCATCATACAGAACCTCTGCTGGTGTGACCCAGTGGTGCTACTGATGAAATTTCAAGAAACTCAGTTTACAACTGTAAGACAATATTGTAAACTCAGCACTCTTGTCGAGCATCAGTCAGTGTTTGTTGTGCACGAGTCGGTCATGCATCAGTCCCTCAATATAACTTACAAATTACCCAAGGGCAATTTGTAATGCAGTACATGCACCCATAAACAGAATGTATTGATAACTATGATAAGCATCCACTTGGGTGGAGGTACGTATGGCCTTCTGTCCAAGGACAGGACTACACTAACCAGGTCTTTATCCAGAGAAACAAATGTGCTGCATGAGAGCAGTTGGGTGGATACCTGTGACATTTAGCCATCACCAAGGCACCACAACAGTTGGACAAACTCCTTGCATGCAGTATAGCAGCATCCACACAGAAATACACTCTTTAAATTTTGGAGTTCTGCTACTGTTCACATAATTCTTTTCCGGTTTTTATTTTTGATTTTAAATCTTTAAAGAACACTGCAAAGAAGTGCCATGGGTGAGTAAAATGAATGGATGTGGAAGTTAAAGTACTGCACAGTGCCATCCTGCCACGGCCTGACATACGGTTACACTCCACTGTTTTTTACCACCTTGTCTTTTGGGGCGGGTATCTTTGGTGGAGGCAATGAATTACCCCACCACAGACATAACTAAAGTATCTGCTTTGCTTGCTGCAGGTGTGAAGTGATGTCTTTGTTGTGTCTTCAAATAGTGAAAGAGTATCTTCAGGAAATGGTGTAGGCTTGGGAATTGTAAGGACTGCTAAATAATGGATTTAATTTGTCTCCCAACAGCTGCACTGTACTCATTTAAGCAAGGGATCATATCACTGTCTGTGATTTCTGCTCTTTTGTACTTTTCGCCGGTCTTTATCCTGTGAAAAGGATTCACAGCTGGCTGCATTTGAATGAGGGCATAACACTTGCTACCTTTAAGAAGTGTCAGAATTTGAAGTATGCCTAATGAAGCTAAAACGTTATTTCTTAAATATGAGCGCAGCTGTCAGTTGTGCATATTTTTCCATGCTCAAGCTTTTTTCGTGCAACTTGATATTTATTTTAACAAAATGCAAGCAGGTGAAATGATGAACAGTATAAAAAAGTGACTGTTGGTCATGCTTGTTTTAAATAATGATTAAGATGGTTAGAAATTTTATTCCTTGTGAATTTTTGTAGAGTCAGCTTTTGTTAGACTTGAAGGTCCTGCAGAGATAAAAACAGATGAACAAAACCTCATCTTAAGATTCTCGATTGGGTTGAGATCTGGGGACTCTGTATGCTCCTGAAGTAATGAAAACTTATTGAGCTTTTGAACAAAGAAACATCCACCGAGGTTTTACTTCTCCAGTGCGACTGAGTCGTCTGCACAAAGGATCCATGGAGGGTCTTTGCGTTTGACTGCGCAGCAACTTCCACCTCTTTTCTGGCTGATCTGAAGGGCTAAGCTGGTTTATCTGGGTTTGAGTTATATGCTGTTTCTTTATATGCAGTTTTATTCTGTTTCTGTTATGAATTTTACCTTTTTTGCAGGTTTCTAACCTGTTTATGGCATCTTGCACTATTTCACAAATAGTTGGTGGTGCAACCAGGGATGCCAAGTTGGGAGTTGGGTATAAGCTGTCATCCCTGCCTGTCACCTTTAAATAAAGTCAGTGGCTCATCAGGGGAAACGGAGGGGGGATGTTAGCTGCCTTCTTTAAATTTTGACTCCATTCAATGGGCTCTGATCTTTCTCTTTCTCTCTCTCTGTATATTTACATGTTTACATGTCTTTTTGCTATCTACTGCACTGCGTCCCATGTTCTAGCTCAAGTTGTGTTCGATAATACAAGAGAATGTATTACTGGGGTTACTATAGTTTTACATTAAAACTCAGTTTCCAGTTAAACTGATCACTCTTGAGGCCAATATATGTTCAAACCAGCACCGTTACTGCATATACTATATAGCACATATTGTGTTTCTAATACACTACCAACTCAGCATTAAGAAGTGTGCATGAAATGAAAAACCATGCAGATGAATTGAGGGGGGCTGGGTCCTTCCGTTAGAATTCAATGTTAACAGGAATTACTACCTGCAGGACTGACAGCAGTTTGTGCAGCGCATGACTGGATTTACTGGGCTGGAAGATTGACTGATGCCTTGAAGGTGGGTGATGGAAACCCTTGTGTGGTTTCCGAAGAGCCCAGAGGTGCAGAAGGCACCCGGGTGAAATAAAACGGTGTCAGAATAGAATGGCAGTGAGAATAAAGCGTTCAGACCCAGCTGTTACCTGAAATGAACAGTTCTACAGTTTTGTGCCTATCGCTAAAGTTTTTCAGGTGTTTTAACAGCTATGGTAATGGAATACAGCTTAGCAACGATAATGAAATTAGGCTTGAAAGCTAAAAAACATTTTGTTTGTCATTATCCTTGCAAAGTTCCCTTAAGCTGAAAAGGGGAAATGAAAATAGCCTTGAATATGACTTACTGTTGATTTGACTGTTTGTTGAGAGCAGTTCTGGTGGAGGGATATTTTCCCCCAAGGGCTTCAGCAGAAAGGATTTATCCAAAGGACCTGAGAAAAGTAGATTATTATGGATAGACAGCAGTTCCATTAAACACTGCTGCAGTATGCAAATTCCTCATTGGGACCTACATGTCATTTGCAACACATTACAAGTGCAAAGACCTGAAATGAATACATTATTCTACATTAAAGCCCTCTTTTTCGCACTTTGGAATAACCTGCTGATGTCAAGTACCAATGGTTCCCTCTAAATCGGCAACAAATGTGCACGGTCGCAAGTCTACAGCTGAGACGAGATGTCCTGTTGTGTGAAAGCATTACATTAATCGCTTTAGCTGGTGGTCAAAAGATACCCCTTAAGATTAGCTGCCCACTCGAGAGGCGTAACCGGAGCAACCATTGCATAGAGTTACTGTAAATAACAGCAAAATACAATTATCCGTGGCTGAAATCTGAGCACAGTCACAGATACTGAAATCTACATTTCCATTTGCCTGCCGACCCTGTTAACATGGTATCACCTGTCACCTTCCAGCTAGACAGATTCATGGAAACACTCAAAGCAGGATGCAGGAAATTTTAGCTTTTCCATTTCTTCCCCTTTAAACGCATGTGGACATAGATTTATTTACACGGTGGATGGGGATGCGATTGGGTCAACCGGATTGAAGAACCGTAATAGACTGAACGTCCGAGCATTCTTGTGGACAAGGGGGTCAGAAAGAGAAGTACTTTCTATAACGTTATTCCGCTGCAAGTTCATAATGATGCCGGATACTTTTCATCTCTTCTTCCGGGAATTCCCTACCCAGAACCGTCCACCTGTGATCTTTAACACAGTCCATTACTGAACCCGCAGCTCAGTTATATTGGTGCCTGCCTTTGGAATATCTAATTAAAAATAATTGCTTCTCACCTCAGTTGGCTGGGAGAGACTCTTCTGCAGATGACCTCCATGTTCACGTTTCTCCTCTCCTGGGACTTATTGGGAACCATGGCAACAAGCCACTTAAAAACTAAACCATTAGTCCATACCAATTCTGTCCTGCAACAGTAGGCTTTGATTTTGCCTCCTAACAATGCCTAACCCAATCTAGAATTCATATTGGAAGATGTTCTGTCTTTTTTTCCCAACTCACCTGCACTGTGGCCTTGGGATCACCCTTATGTTAAGAGACACCATTCCTTCTTGTGTGTCCATCTGATGTGTGAAATAGGGATAATGTGTCACAGGCGCCTAGTCCAGACAATCTGAATGACCTGATTGAATAAGGAGAGGAGATGGGATGGGTTAGACCTCATAAGCTCACACACTTTCTATTTTAGTCGAATGAAGTTTTTGGTCGGATGAAGACCAATGTGCAGATTTTCCAGTGACATCTACAACTCTGTGTGAGCCTGAGTGTGTTGATATTCCAGTCTGCTGTGTTTTCACTGTTCCCACAAACACCCAAAATCACTAACATGGCCATAATGCCAAGGACACCCTGTTGTGCTGTGGTGTTGGTCAGACAGACTGTTACCAGGGAAGACCCCTCATGGTCTCCCTCCAGCAGCAGGCAAATTAAACAGCATAGTGGCCGTTGGTCATGGTTAGTACAATGCTGGCACCGGAGCTGTCAGCCAGCTACTGCTTTACAGCCGTAATGTATCTGCAGCCAAGGTTCAGTTAGGACAACAGACAGCACAGGGAATAGAAACCCAGACTCAAAGCCAAAAAACTGTGTCTTCAAATCCTGGGAAGGGCATTAGTGCTGGTGCTTAAGAAACATAAATTCCTTCTTTAGGGAGAACAGCAGTTCAAATGCGTAACACTGTGGGTTGTACTTAATAAACAGATAAAATCAAAATAACTGACATCAAAAATCCAAAAGATGGGATAAGTTGCCCTACATTTCTTTCTGGGGGAAAAATCTGAACACTGCTTGGTAAGATGCTAGAACCATCTTATGGCCTATAGTTTATTTATGCACTGATCAAAGGATGACTGAACATTTTAAATCCTTATTTTGATATCTGCATGATATCTGTAAAATTAATATTAAAAAGATCTGTTTGGTGCAGTACGTTTGAATGAACTGAGTTACTATGCCACATCATTTATAGGCTTATAACTCCAAGCTTTTTGTCCTAGTATGGAAAATAACAGAAATGAAATGGTTGCACCTTGCATTTTCAAAGATTGCATGTATGGTCTTCCTTGAGATGCTAGAAATGTTGGGAAATGCTGCCAAATGCACCCCCACAGAGATCACGTTACTCATTGTTTGAACGTGATGTGCGCAGTGCCAGCTGTAGGCCGAAGGAAGGTCTATGGGTATCTGCCAAAGTGCAGAGTGGTGTACCCGTCTCTGCCAGCTGAATTTCCACTGGGAGTTCCAGCACTGCGCAGTGAACCGATAAGGATTCCCTTCTTTTTCTGCTCATACTGCTGACAACAAAGCAGACCTGTAATTCTCTTGACATCCTGCTACTTCTCACCTCCCCCCTCAGTTCCAGCAGACTCGACTGTATATTTAATTGCCATTACCATTGTAAGATGACCTTGTACGGCAAAGCTGGACGTCAGCATCACCTACTGCAGCACAATACATACAGTACGTTTGAAATACAGTATCCCACAGGTCTCCAGGAATTTCAGCATATGTAGGGCCTTTTTATATATTTTTATATTCTCAGTGAAAAGTGGTTGCTGAGAATAAGGATCCAGTGAAGCCAGACTGGAGGAGTGAAACACGATCTACTTAGACTTATAATGTATACGGTTGTTAACTCTGTCCATGGAGGTACATTTCTTGACAATGTCTGAAGCAGCAACACATTATATTGAAATACCTCAGCTAAATGACTTTTACAAACACGTAAGAACAGATTCACTATTAGGGCTGTAAGCTACAGACAATTTTTTTAAAAAAGTCCAAATCGCAAGTCTAAATATATTTGGTTTTTATTTCAAAACCAAAGGAAAACACAGTTCAGCAAATAAATTCAAATGAAAAAGAACTCACACCATCCACTTTAGAAGCAGCAGCACCTGATGTAAGGGGCCCGTTTATAGTGCCCCAGTCCCTTATTCCCTTGTTAGAGAGATGGGAGCCATCTGTACTTAACTGGGGAGAGGTTTTCATTTATCTGCTTGCGAGTGTGACAGGCCACAGGGGACCTATTTGACCCTTCATCCTGCCCCGCCACCTCAGTGTGACAATAGACTTCCAACCCATTGAAAGGTTCAGGACGGCATTATGACATTCAGGCAGCCGTAGCTTCTCGCTCATGCCATCATGGCATCTGCTCAGTCTCACCGAGCGACTCCACTCGGCCTTTTATCCGCTCACATTTCTTAATTAAGATTTTATCAAATTCAAGTCCAACCGCTTATAACGCACTAAGCCAACTCTGTGTCTGCACACACTGGGTCGTAAAATATAGTGCATTTATTGGCCTGAGCGGAGACACCTCGGTTATAAATACGTGGTTTATGTTATCATACAATTCTGCTGATATAAACCAGATTTCCATTATTGATCAGTTTGGTCTGCAGTGTTGTGTGTTTTGTTCTGGTTTCCCTGCGTCATTCTTACAGTTCAACTTACACTCCTCCATCCCCCGGTTTGGTCCTCCTTTGTTCATCCACCCAGTGTTCAATTCAGGGTAGAATGGTGGTTCTTTGTAACTCAATTTACAAAGGAATGTGTGAAGTCTACCATATGGACACTTATTTACATTTTATGTTTCCAACTGTATGTTGTCTTGTTAAGATGTTCTTTGACAGATGCAATAAACATGCACATATTGTTCAAACCATTATTGCAAGTATTCTGCTCTTTCAAGCTTCTTATTTTGTCATTGTGCAATTTTCTCATAAACATCTCCACCATGCATATATGATAACATTTCTCACTGTCATCACAAAAATAAAATAAACATCTAAAGACACTGTAATGACTGTCTGACTAGTTCATCTAGCAGCACCAGTCAGTCCTAAAATATAAAACCACACAAATGTACTTGTAATGGTTTTTAAACCATCAAATGAAAATAAATATAAGAACAAGTGGAAAACGGTGATCGACAATATTTATGCATCCAGATGCACATGACTGATGTGCTTATTTAAAGCCAGGCCTATGCTCTGACCAAGTTACAAAAATAAAAAGCCAAGGTAATCCTGCAAGTCATAATGTGACTTCTGAACTCTTTGATTCCTGTAGTCCTACAGACATCAGCCACATGCTGTGTATCAAATCACAGGAAACATCTTGGGACATCTCAGACAAACCACTATATAAAAAATGTGCCTTAATATATAAAAAAAAGATGAAAAGGTTGAAAATGATTGGATTCAGCTTTTTTCCAGTTTATTTATTATACTGGTAGTGAATTTGTAGAGCAGAGCTTACTGTAGACCTGCCTCCTAGAACCAGAAAAGAATATAAATTGTAGAGTAAAGCAAGTTTAAAATTGCAAGAAATTGCAAACTTTTAAATACCCCCTGAAATAAAGATGAAAACACTAAAGCCTGAATACCTGGAAATTTGCTTCACTACCAAAAAAGGCGATTGCCTTATAGCCTATAGTACTATGACTGGAGAAAGAGGATGATTTGGTTTGCCACGAGGGATGAGTGCCTTGTTTTGTGTTTGTACAGATACTCACTGCTGATGAAGCATGTGAAGCATTTTGTTTTTTATCAATGATGGCACAAGAAGGCAGTCAGCACTATGGATTTATTTCTAGAAATGATATCCATGGAAAGGGGCCAGAGTGGTTACAGGGAAAACAGAAACTGGTGGTTGTGTAAGCTGTAGCACACTGTATAGGGCAGAGAAAGCGCTCACATCAAGTGCAGCAGCATAATGGCAGGGCAGTGCTGGAGCTCTTATTGATCCAGTGGAAGAGGGAACTGCCTCAGGGCCACAGGCAGCAGCAACCTCGCCCCTACACACACATACACACACACACCCTTCATCCCAGCATGGAAAGTTCATGCTCCATCCCGGGGAGGCCGGCTCAGCAGAAAAGCTTCCCTCTCAGCAGAGCTTGGCTGCCGATAGCACATCTGATACCGTTTACATTGTGCTTAACAAAGCAACCATCAATGAGCAGGCTCCCAGCCATGAGAAACTCAGACTCCTTGGCTTGAACCATGCAACCAAGTTTTGAATGGCTGTAATCCTGGAGCCCCACCTGATCTTCACCTGACCTGCTCCTGTTAGAAGGAACATTCTGTGGGAGAAAAATTAGACATTTCCAATATGATCGTAATTCTGCAGAGCTGTCATTGAGCAACCGGCTGAATGGTGGGCCGTACGCATGGACCACCGTGTCACTGAGGCCATGACAGAATGGGGAGAATCCAGCAGTTACAGAACCTCAAGGGAAAACGGTTCTTGGATTAAGAAGTTAAAATAAAAGTAAACAGTGTAAGGATTCACAAAAAAGCAAAATGTGTTATTCTTTGGCTGGGTTTCATTTTGCTTGCAGCTGCCACTGCAACATTACCCCCCTCCCCCCCACCACCACCAGGGTTGTTAACTGCAAGAACAGACTCAATATTGCACCTTAATGTTGCCTGCTGCAGATCCCACAGTTACATAGCAATGAATTTCTCCTTAAGGTCTCATGCAAGAAATTAGTTTTTTTCTGAGAATTATCCCATCAAGCTTGTCACAGAATGCTGAATTCATTTGTACAAAAATAAATTATGGAAGGGAAGTATCAGACCAAACTGTTGTTCACCCCCCGCAATGAATGACGCACATACACATGCACAGTAAGTGCGCCCTGCTACTTCCACCCCGTGGGCGATATAGATAGACTATGAATGGGCCTGAGTTCAGGGCTTTGACAGAGCCACTGTAGGGCATTCATGTTTTGTTCTTGAGCCACTCCAGGGTTGCTTGGCCCTTATGCTTGGGATTATTCTCCTGCTGCGATGAAGCTGTTCTTGCTGATAAAAAAAGCATCCCCACAACATGATGCTGCCACCAACATACTTCACTGTAGGGGGTTGTGCTTCTTGAGGCATTGGCAGTTAGGTTTGTGCCACAATTTGAATTTTTAAAAAACCTCCGTCTTGGTCTCATCTGACCACAAAACGTTCACATGCTTTTTGTCAAGATCCAGTCGTGCTTCAATATGATTCTTTTTGAGTAATGGCTTCTTTTTTGCCACCCTCCCATACAGGACAGGTTTATGCACTGCTCTTGTGAACTGGTGCACCTTTCCTCTGTAGCTCCTTCAAAGTGATTGCTAGCCTCTCCGAGTCTTCCTTCACAAGTCTAAGAATGCCCTAGGCGGTGTCTGGGTGGTGTGATGCAGTTTCCATTTCCCGATTATTGATCAACGGTGCAGACTGGGAGCGCCAAACACTTGGAAACTGGTTTGTGTCATTTTCCCAATTTATGCATTCACAGCCTCTGCGGTGACATTTAAAACAAGTGTTTTTTTTTGTTTTTTTTTAACTAGAAAGTTTTGTTGTTAATTTAATGACAGAATTCAGTTATGTCCAAATATGAGGCAGCTGGTCCTTGTTACCAAGTCATTTTTCATCTGCGTAAGCCTGGAGTCTCTGTTGCTCAGGGGTTTGAATACTTTGGCATATTTCAGCATGTTTCAGTTTTTATTTTTCTCTAAACAACTTATTTTGATTTTGACAATTTATATTTGTATTCATACATTACAGCATATGAGTTCACAATAAAACTACTAAACTACTAAGAAAGTATAACTTGTAACCCAGGCAATGCTGATAATTTCCAAGGGGTCTGCACAGATAGATAGATAGATAGATAGATAGATAGATAGATAGATAGATAGATAGATAGATAGATAGATAGATAGATGTCATTTATGACTAACTAGTAACTATGTTGCCCCTGTGTACCGCACTGTACAGTACAGCAAAGGACAGCAGCGTACAGTTCCTCTCTGCTGCAAACCCCGGGCTGTAGGACCCTGCGGACGCCGCTCTCCGAGGCGCTGGGAGTGGTGTCGTCTCCCACGGTCCGCCACACTGACAGCTCGGAGGGACTCGACCGCACACCCGCGCAGTTTCTCTGAGGCGAACGGTGCGTGCGGAGCGGGACGGGGGGTGCCGATCGCCGTCCTTTTAGCAGCAGCCCCAGGCGCCTTCTCTCTATGGATGGAGTTTGCGGACGGCGCACCTCTCATGGCTCGACGTTAGATGCTGGCAGCCCTCGTCCGCTGAATGAAATAAACTGTTATTAAGTAGTTGCTTCTGTGCTTTTTCCGCAGCCTTTTTGCGTGAGCCCAGCCGGAGCCGTTGTTCCGCACAGTGCTTTTTTTTTTTTTTTTTTTTTTTGGACCCATGAGTTCGGACCTGCATGTGTACCTGGGCAGGGAGAAGGCGGGCCTCATGCGCAGGAGGGCGCAGCTCCTCAGGAAGGGATGCAGCTTCGAGATCACCAGGTGGGTCCCCCCCCTCCATTGTCGCTGTCGCTGACACTGCCACTGCTCGCCTCCTGACGGTGTTTAGGACGGTGTGAATGTGGGGGAAAAAAGGGGGGAAAGGGGAGGAGAGACGGGGTTCTGAGCCTCTCAGGTGCAGGCGCTCCCTCTTTTTTGCGCATTCAAAAGCCGTTTTGCACGTTGGCAAACCACAACTATATTTACTATATTTATATTAAAGCTGTGTCTATACCGGTCCTATTTTCTTCTTCTTCTACTTCTTCTTTTTCTTTTCTTTCATTTCTGTGTGTTGCATTTTTAGCCCAGTCAGTTTGAAATCGTTCTGTATTTAGACCGGCAACTCGGAGAAGAAGTTTGCCGGAGCAGAAATGTAGCGATCGCCGCTGCGGTGAGCAAACATGGGCTCAGATGTGATGTCGAACCGAGACGCGGTTTATGGAGAGTTGCACAAGCCGCAAGAGCAGCTGTTGGTGGTTAGGACTGGACCCCTTTCTCCGAGGAGCATCAGTATGGGCTTCGTTTTCATCCGCGTCGGTGGCGGCCGAGAGCTGCAGTGGGCTCGCTCGGTCCGGCGTCGAACCAACAAAGTAACTGGGCTACATCTACTCTCGGATGCAGTCGTTCATTTTAATCCAGTGTTGGTCAACAGCAGCCCCAAATCCTGCCTCTTCCAATGTTTCTCCCCATCCACACAAAATACTACATGTTGTGGAAGAGGGCGGCTGGGGTGGTGTGTGCACACTTGCGGCTTCACGTCCACGCACAGATACCTCAGTCAGCGGTAGTTTTACTCACATAAATGCACTTTTTATTTCCTTACCGTTGCTGATCGATGTAAAAGCCATTTTTTATTTCTGCTTGTCCGTTTTAAGTTATTACACTCCGCCAGTACCTCAATTTTTACCCGCCACATTCAGCCACTAGATGGCAGCACAGCTGTACAGTAATGGATTTATGATTTTTTAAAAATCAAAATTCATATTTAATACTGTTGATTTGCTGCTAAGAACGACAAGTTTACTTGCTGTGTAATAAAAATTGCAGTCAAAAATTTTGTAACACCCTGATAGAAAAATATGCTCTTTAAATGTCACTGATGTGGTTTCAAAGATTTAGGTAGTGTTTTTCTATTTTTAAACTATGTATCTGTGAATGATTGTGTACATATTTGTAAACCCAGTGTCATGCAGACAAGTAAATCAGAATAAGTCACATGCCTGACAGTGATATTACAACAAGAAGCCTCTAACAATGTTTGAGATGTGCAGCTTCTATCTAAGGTTCTTAATTCATCTGTTATATTTGTACAAGAGATTATAATAGCATTGGATTTAGAGGGCTGTGTAAATAATGCATATAAAATCACAAAAACAGAAATTATAGCGGATAAACATTGTGTGTGCAAGTGCCATCAAGTCAAATTTGACTCACAGCCAACCACAGTGTGGTTTCTAAGGCAAGCAGAAGTGGAAGTGATGTACTATTGCCTTCTTCTGTAAATTTTTAGGGGTGAAAATACTGGGTGAACATACAAATTCCACCCACCTTGACCTGGACTCAAACCCCACACACAGTAGGGAGCTCAGGTTAACCTGCTGTTCCACCACATCCCATCATAAGCAGTATCTTTAGTTTATTCTCTCAAGATAAAGAGGTTGTATGGAATATTTGTATGAAATGTAGACTATTTGAATGTGTATGGCAGATAGCTTCTTACATTTAAAGGCAGAATTATTCATGTCTCATGGAACTGTGCCAGTTAACTGATTCATCAACCCCTCTATATTAAAGTCATATATAAGAAGCTGGTTTTGTGTGTGGTATGCGTGTGTGTGTGTGTGTGTGTGTGTGTGTGTGTGTGCGTGCACCTGTGCTCACACAAGGGCCAAACTTGTATTTACTGTATGTGTCTGTACAGTGGTGGAGAGGAGGGTATGAGCATAATGGTGAATGTTTTCATCCGCTGCAGCTTCTGGGCTTCTCGGATGTATGAGCTGAAGGCTTGGCTTTCTGTTGTGACCATGGAAGCAACAGTGTTAGCCCTGCTGTGTTTGCAGTTGTGATAGAGATACCCTTCCAAACAAGCCTGTGACAGAGTAGAACCCGATCGCTCAGAGCAACAGTTAAAGAACCGTGTTCGTGCCTGGTGGCTAATTTGTCAGCTTATTTAGTGACTGTCAATGAACTTTTCAGTTGTGCAATACAGACTGGAAATTTGAAGCACAAATATAAATAGTCAAGAAACGCCCCCTCCATGACAAGATCATTTAAAAGTTTATTCATTTAGCTGCATTTACCCAGCAGATGTGTTTTTGCAAAGCAGCTTGTCCTTTAAACCTCAGAAATAGCTGAATGCCCTCTGGAAAAAAAACAGATGTTAAAAAAATCTTCAGAGAAAATAAAAAATGCCAGCCACTGTTAACTGCCCAAATGCAAAAAATTGTCTCTTTTGTTTTTTTTTTTTTACTTATCCTGCTTTGTCTCCAATGGACTGGTATTCCATCCAGGGTGTAGTTTCATGTCCTGGCACCCTGTGATTTTGGGATCGGCTCTGGACTGCTGTGACCCTGACCACAATAAAGCAGGTAGTAATAATGGATGGATCCTGCTTTGTTTATAAGTCTCAGTTCAAATTATAACTAAAATAACTGCTGCACCTGTAAGTTAATGAAACACGATTTATTGCGACTGTCCTCAGCGCAGCCGTTTTTTATGCTGCGTTCATTTGGGAAAAAGTTTAGATTTTTGTTCTTTTTTTAATCCTGTCTTCAGTTCTCATTGACAAAGAAGAAGCAGTGATCCTCTTGAAATGTCTTAACTTAGATATTTCTAATGTTTCAAATTATGTTCTCGAGCACTTCCTCAAGTGGTCCACTTACTGAGGCGCTAGTATCAAGAGGGTGCAAAATTCCTTTATAATTCATAATCAGATGCTTTGTTTCCATGGTTACACAAGTTAACTAGGCTGTCAGAACTAGTCTTCTGTAACGATTACCTGTCACACTGGGCCAATGGCCATCATTTAGGACACCTAGGTCATGTCCAGGGTTTATTATCGTAAAAAAAAATTCTTTAAAAATTCATTACAATGTCTTTTGCTTGTTATAAAGCTGAATTTGTGTTTCTAGAGCTTTTACTTTATTTACCAGAAAACACTAACATGAGTACCATATAAGTATGATGTGTCAGTCATCCTGATTAGTATCTGTATAAAATACTCTCCTCTTCAAGATAAAGAAGTTTTTCCAGGCAGGGTTTTTGCCACAGTTTGATATATCTTCATCTGGCTATAATGTAAAAATAAATGGTGAATTAACTGTTTTGAAGCTGCACTTATAACAGGAAGAAATAATAGCTTGGCATCGGGCACTGATGTCCTCATTGAGGTAAGGGCTCAGTTGAGTGTTTTCTTGCTCTGTGCTTCAAGCAAACATGGCCACACCAACTCAGTACGAAGATAGCCTGGGCCACAAACTTTGTCTTTTGTGGGCCACCAAAACTGATCCACCAGAAATTTTTATATTTTGCTGAGCTCATCGGAGAGGGAAGTATATTGGAGGAGGGCACGCCCAGCCTTCTGGTGGCTACTGGGGGTTTTGTTGGTTGCGAAATGCTGGTTAGTTACTTAGCTGATGCTTTTATATAAAGCAAGTTAAAAGTATTGGAAGTTGGGGTTTATACCTTGTTCAGGTGTGTACTGTAACTGTAGTGCTGAGCGGAGCTTGAACTGAACTGCTGTGTAGCCGTGCAGGTGGACAGGAGGACCAATCTTAAAGTCCTCAGTGCCTTGAGAGTCGGTGCAAATCTGATGTTCAAGAGATAAAGGTAAAAGTGTATGAGGAGCCTTTGCTGTAGTAGACACAAGGTGTTATGAACGCAGCCTGAAGCTCGATTTAATCTTTGCTTCTTTTTATCTGTTACCCTGCAAAGTGAAATTTCTTTTCCTGGTTCCTTTTTAAACTGCAGACCCACATTCTGGATGTGCATCCAAAAAGTTGGGCCTGTCATCTTTATGTGTTGTATGTCATCACGCTTAAAGGGCAAAGTATGTACAGCTGATGTTACAGAAAACACGTGCATAGATACGTTAACATATTTGCATCCGGATTGAAGCACAAATGCATCTTTTTATTCTCTGGTTGGCCTGCTCAGCGAGTAGCACCCTCACGGCACCTGGCCTGGTTGAGCGCAAGTTTGCATGTCCTCCCCATGTGCTCTGGTTTCCTCTCACTGTCTAAAGACATGTGTTTCAGGTTAATTGGTTGCTCAAAATTGTAGTGTGTGTGTGTGTCGGTGGGTGTGGTCACCCTGTGATGGACTGGCATCTCATCCAGGGGCAATTTTACAATGTAGGACCCACTGCTTCAGGGGTAGACTCCAGACTGCTCTGACCCTGTTCAGAAAAAGTGGTTAACAAAAATGGATGAATGTTCTCTTGTTTAAAAGCAGTTCCCAGGGTCCTGGTTCCCAGGTTTGCTTAACACAAGAGTGTAACCATGAGCAGACAGCACTGTTCTTGAAGAGCTGAGAATCACCAGGCTTTCCATATGCTGTCTTGATCTCTGCTGGAGGCATATTCAGCTGTGCTTCTAACAGCCAGGCATTTGCTGCTTTGAATTAGAGAAAATTTGAAAAAAAAGTGTTTTTGATGCTTTTGTTTCAGTGCACTTTTCTGTGTGGGGCTGTGCTTGTGTCTGCTGCAACACAACACATTCTACCTCACAGGTGTAACTTGCAGTTACAGTGTTAAAGACTATGAGTAATTCTAGGCGGATGTCTCTGTTGATGTGTGTTTGTTTGTATGTGAACATACCATGCAAGCCATGAACATTAGGGAGGCTGTAATGCATGAAAGCCTAAATGGGGTGAGCAGGAAGTGTAGAGGTCGGAGCTGTTGCCATGGAATCAAAGGACTATGGATTGAACCTGAGCTCCTGCTGCTTTACCCTTCAGCCAGATATTTACAAAATAAAAATTGCTTTAGTTAAAAAAAACTATCCATCCATCCATCCATCCATTCATCCATCCATCCATTATCTTTAACTGCTTTATCGTGTTTAGAGTTGCACCAGTCTAGAATAACTGAGGGCAAGGCTGTGAATCCAGGGTGGGACATTGGACCCCTGCATGGTAAAAAATACAGTACCGTATAAATGAGTGCATAATGGTAAGTAGCTTAGTATTCAGTCCTATATTGTAAGTTGTTTTGGGGAAAAGCATAAGATAAATGAATAAATAATGCTTGTGTTTATATATTCTGTTTGTTTATTTGTCCAGCTTGGTTGTTTCCAATGACATGAAATCACACAGCTTGCTATTTTGTTTCTAACTCCATAATTTTAAAAGGAGTAGTTTGAATTTTTGAAAAGTTTGAATAGTTTCCATTTTATTACAGTTGAGAACAGATTATTATTATTATTATTATTATTATTATTATTATTGTTGTTGTTGTTGTTGTTGTTGTTGTTGACAGGAAGCAGCAAGTTCTGCTGTTGCAAAAGCAGTGCTTTGAAGTGAACAGCACTAATACTTTTACACTCTGATACTCTTGCTTTTTGGAGGACCATGACTTTTTCTTGCGTACTGGCACTTTGCATGAAATCTCAACACCTGGCCACCCAGATTCTTTGGCCGTGCTGCTCTCTGAGCAAAAGACTGCTCTAGTACGCTCAGTTATTCATATTAGCCCTCGTAGCTGCATCTCATTTCCCAGGGTGCACTAAGTTCTGCTGCACGTTGGCTCGCACACTCCTTTCCTACCATTCATTCAAAATTTGTGTCCCCTTTGTTGAACACCAGCAATGTTCAAAATTCAAAATTTTATTGACTAACCGATGCACTCATCAACACAGTCTTCATGCTGGTCTGAGAGGCATTCCCTGAACTGCCTGACAATAAACAGGCCCTGTGTTGCCATGACATCTTCTTGCTGCCTGTGGTCCTTGTGCCAGGAGTTCAGACCAGATAACCTCAATGTCCCTCCCTGTCAGCAGCCCTGTGTTTTTGTGTGTGGCTGAAAGACAGTGGCTTTCCTCTTACTTTGTGTGCTTGTCTATATATAAACAAGGCCTATACGTCTGGTCACCCTTAGCCTTCCGCTCTCTTATCTCATTCATTTGACCGAAAGAACCCGAAACGGCATCATAATCATCAAAACCTGTAAGATTGTTGTCTTCAACAAAGAAGCAGGTCCACGCAAAAATCCAAACCCTTCAAAACTAAATTGCCATCTTCTCTGATCTTCTCTTTGCTGTTCTGAGGACACAGAAAGGTTTAGTGCCAAGTCTAGTATGACAGCACACTGACAAAATCAGAGTCCTGTCACATTTTTATTCATCCATCCTTTCATTGTTAACAACCAGCTGTCCTTCACAGAGGCAAGTTGCTCCGAAGAGAATTCCGGAAGCATATGGTGTACAGCAGGGTACACCATGAGTGGGGTTCTAGTCAATCCCATGGCAATCGCATTGAAAACATACTCATGCATACCCACACTAGAGGCCATTTATAGTCACCAGTTAACTTATATACGCCAGCATATGCACATTTTTGGATTATTGGTAAACCCACAGCGCTTACAGGTAACACACATGATCTCAGAGATGTATCTGAAGCCATGTCTAGACCCACAGGCCAGGCAGCTGCGACCATGTTGCTCCAGCTTTTCTTCAGGTGCACAATCTCAGGGGTTCCCATATAAAACTTGAAATTCTGCAGAGTAAAATTTACCTGCATGCTATGATTTTTTTTTTTTTTTTGACGCATGGAAAAATATGCTTTTTATGTCAGCTTACTGTGAAGATAAACAAACATACGGATGTACGAGTACCCTTTCTGAAGTGCAGAAAAATTGCGGGAGGTGGATATTCCCAAATGTTCCTTTCCTGCTGCTGTTGCGCGGCGCAAAGTGCCGTTCGTTCCCGGTATTGCGAGACTTTGCAGCGCTTCTCCACGGGTCCGGTGGAAGCTTTTTGGCATAACCATTTACAGCTGTATATTCCACACAATGAAGTGCTCGCGGTTAATTTCGCGAGGAGGAAAAAGATTGCATAAAAACAAATAAGAGAAACCCCTGCTTGATTATAGGCGTATATAAACATTATTCCGCTCTAACATCTGTTTCAATTTAAATTTTAGACACACACACACACACACACTTATGTATTATCGTGAGCTAGAAGTGGTGCCAGGAAAATAGGCCTGGGTACTTTTTTTTTGCTTAAGTGACCTGGACACTTCCCAAGGAGGAATGAGCCTGTATTTATCTGACCGGCAATTAAAATGCCGGCGGTTCGAGATGCACCGCGAGCCGGAGCGGAGCGCCGCTCCCCCCACCGGGGCCTTTCTTTTTAACATTTGTGCAAACATCCAGCCCTGCTTGTTTTAAGTCACCACGGGGCCTCGGTCGAGGGGAGTGCAAAAATAAGTTGAACTTTCCAGAGAGGATGGGGGGGGGAGAACAGCACGGGACCACCGAATGTGCGTGGCGATGCCACAGTAAGTTCCAGCGTTGCTGTGAACCACATGGTGTTCAGTTGGGCCGTCGCCCTCACGCTCGCCAGTTTGTAGTCACAGTTTTCCAAGAATTTTTTTCAAATACACGACACATGTTCAGCTGCTTTGTACATAATAGCATGGTTAGCTGAAACACTGCACGTGTCACATCTTTGTTCAGGTGTAGCTCTTCTTTGTTTGACAAAATTCCTAAATCATAACCTGCGTTCATCTCAGTTGTCTCCTTATATCGCCCCTGCTATACCCTGCAGATGGAGCTCACAGACAAGGTACAGAGTTATAAACTTATAAGCTTGATGGAACTTAACTTTTAATTTATATTGTATATAATTGTTATATGTCTGGATAAAAATTATTGGGCCATTGACAAGTTAAGTGCCCACCTATGGTCATTTATTACATAGAGAAGCATATCTCATTCACGTGGTTTTTCATATTTTCTAAGACAGTTTTTATAAATGTAGAAGATATTTTGTATTATGAAATTTTCATTGTCAGACTTTTTTATTCATCCATTCATTAAATTATCCTTAACTGCTTGTCATGGTTAGGGCCGCATGTCAGAGCCGCTAGGCTAGGAGACAGTACTCTGGATGGAGCACCAGTACATCGCAGGGTAGCCACACGTGTTCACACAGTGAGGGGCCAGTTTATAATGAACAAGTGTCCTGAAACACATGTTTGGACTGTGGGAAGAAATCAGAGTCCCCAAACTTTTAAAAAAATCTTTATGACCCACTGTGTAAGTTGAACACCATACAAGCAAAGGGGTTAAACTTTGCTGAAAGCTCCACACTTCCAGCTCACACATTGAAAAGCCCAGATCATCTGTGAGCTCCTGTCCTTTTAATCCACCTTTAGCAAATCAGAGTGAATATCAGCCTCTTGCTTCCCTCTGTCACTGTAAGAAGGGAAGCAGACATGCTAATGGGATTATTTTGTTGCTTATGTGATAGATTTTTTCCAAAGTGATGTGCTGATTTAGCCATTTATACAGCTGGGCTTTTGTTCCAAAGCAAATCCAAGATAAGTGCCTTGCTGAAGGGTGAGATACAGCTGAAGCTGGAGGGTTGAACTGGCAAGTGTCCTTAAGAACTCCACCACATCCAGGGTGCTTTGTAGAAAGTCAGGGATAGGAGAACAAGGTGACTTTGTTGATGTGCAGGATGTGTTGACCTCTCCATCCATCTGGCTCATCTAAACTTACAGTAGGAGCTCAGTCCTCGCTCCCATCTTTAAGCAAGAAGTGATGTGGTGGTGGTTTTTTGACTAGAAAATGTTGCAATTGTTGCTTACATTCAAATGTGTACATGTAGAAATGCTCATACTGTTACATAGCAGGAAATTTAAAAAACACATTGTGTTGCTTAGTCTTCTGACAGAATGCTGTAAAACTGTATAATAATAATAATAATAATAATAATAATAATAATAATAATAAAAAACTGTAATGCTCTTGTTTATTAGTAGCCTATGTATTGAATACATAGTGCATGCTACTGCTTTTTTAAATCAAATAAATTAACTGATAGCAGTTCATCAGAAAATTAGAATATTTCAGTTCTGCATGTCAGATGTTATAGTCAGTACTGTGATTCATTTTAACAATGATAAATTGTATTGTACATTTTATTAGGTAATCTGTGATAATATGTGCTTCTTATTAATTTTCAATTTAGTTTAAAGCAGATACAAAGTTTCATGTTTCATACTTTTAATGTGTTATTGCTGTGATATTACTTCTGTGCAAACTGTATGGTAAACCATCATCTTATGTACTTTATTACTTTTACTGTAAATGCTGATGTAAAAGGCCCAGGTCACTCGCAGGGTGAATTGCTCCATCTTTTGGGCAGAGACTGAGTGGCACCCTGCAAAAGCCTTGCCCACAGAAAAGCATTCCTCCTTCTGTGTCTCTCCAGCTTTCCATGTTCCTCATAAAGCCATCTAATTATTGTTGGTGTTAAATATTGGTCGGCCCAGGTTAGCAAAAGGGAGTTTAAAAGTTGAAGGAGCAACCAGCAGTAGAAAGCAAAGGGGGAACTGTACTGAAGTTGATCCTTGACCAGCGGAGATCTTCTCCGCTATGGCTGGCTCTTAATAGTTATGTAATAGTCTGGCAGATGCATGCTTTCTAAGCAAAGTACAGTATGTTTTGGTCTCAAGATGCTATTTCTAAACCTCCTGTCACAGAACCTATCAACCATATTTGCTCTTAGGGTTGCAAAGCTGTGTATTCTTGTCCTCTTCGGACTGGTACGTTCATGTTCTACTCGCCTCGTGTGAAATTCATTAACTACCCTGACATTCGGTATTTGTTATAAATGCATGAGCTCAGTTGTAGGTTGACATCTGCAGATTTCATTTTCAGAAACAAAGCAGAACCCAGTTAACAGTTCATTTTTGCACATAGAGCTTCTTTGTTGCACTTATTGGAGCCAGGTTTCGGCTCGCGGGTTTCGCAGAATTGGCCGTGATGAATTGTTTCCTGTCTGATGACTGCAATTGTTAGGTGCATCGTGATTACAAAACCACCGCTTCTCAAAAGAAATGAAAGTCATTTCCATTAATCCGTTCGTACACTGTGAGGCTCGTGCAGTGGGGGCTGGGCTGAGTGGGAGGTCGATCCTGGGACGGCCAGTTTAGAGCCACCGATTCATTTTCATGCACAGCATGTCCTTCAGCTGTGCAAAGATACCAAAGTACAAATAACGTAACCCATTTCTTATACAAATATGCAGCTGTGCACATCTGTTTTATCTGCACAGAAAACACTGATGCTGTAAATGATGGATTTTTTTGTTTCACGTGAATTAGCGAGGTGGCCTCTGGTGTTCAGTTTAGATATACTGTTTGGTTGAATGTAAAATATTAGCTACTTTGTTGAAATGTAAAATGAAACAGCGTTATTGCACAAAATGTGTACTTTATGGAACATTTTTAGCTGCACTTTTTGGGTGTTATGGTCACCCCTGCTTGTGACGCCCTGCAAGGCTTGCTTATGTCCAGCAGGGAGCAGTAGTGAGACAGGAGTTGTTGGCAGGAGTAGCTGTTCTGTAACTGTGGTTCCAGAAAGTGGGTCTGCAGATGTGTGTAAATCATAGTGTTCTAGGTTCAAATCCCAGGTAGGTCATTACAGTCCCTGACAACGTACCTGACCCGGAATGACTGTGGTTAACACCCCGCTGTACAGGTATCCTCTAGCGTGTAAACTACAGTCTGCGATTCGATCTTTCGCTGCAAAGTATTGAAGCTCCCACGCCACTAACCCCCTAGCCAGGGCCTGTGGGCCTCATTAAAATTCCACTGCGAGCTCTGCGTCTGGAGCAGCCAAATGCCAGCACGCTACCAAGCGGGTCACCGAAAATGTCATTACGTCACTGGACACGACTGATGATGGTTTTTCATTAAATGTGATCAGCTGGGCTAACCTTTGTCTGCAGCAGAAGGAATCTTGTATTTCTGTTTAAAATTTAAGATAACATTCAGCCACAGGTGAGTCCCAGTGACTTGTAGCACCTCCACACAAGATGTGCAGATCCATTCTTACCCTGCAAACACCTTCATTTGCTTCCATCTCACTGGGCTCCTGAAACCCATTCAGGTTGTACAGATTAATGCTATTTAATTTAAGTACTTTTATTAAATAGTAACACATTATTGGAACTGGACACGTCTCCGATTACCTTATGTTCTTCTTTGCTTTTTTAATGTTATTTGTTATGCTGTGGATTGTTATTTGTCGATCAGCAGGTGACCATGGTGGTTGGGGCCATTGCCTTGCATGCAGAAGATCTTGGTTTCATTCCCACCTCCTTCTATAGTACTTTTGAGCAAGGCGTTTAGCCTGAATTGACACAGTGACAAATACACGGCTCTATAAATGTATACAGAGTAGTTTGTAGCATAGCGTGGAAAACCTATCCTTGTTAAGCTGTCTTTGAGAAAGGCTAAATGAATAAATAATTTGTAATTCGGTCCCAGCAGCTCAAGTTGCTTCACCTTTTGCCAGCATTCATTGTGCATAATCATCTTTTTCTGTTTCACTGGGAAACCATGAAACATTCATTATTGCGTGGTGAGCAGGTGAGGTATGGAAAGACAAGGTGTGCCTTAAAGCAGCCTGATGTGACGCTGCCTCACACGCTCTGTGTGTTAGGAACGGCATGACTGGCATGGTGTCCCTGTTTTAAATAGATAGTACAGTATGGTAATACTGCAGTATTTTTAAGGTGTTTTCATTCTATACATGGTTGATCGTTTGTTGGGTCTCACTCACACACACACACACACACACACACACACACACACACACACACACACACACACAGCATTAGCTGCTACAGGTAGTTTAAACCTGAAACGCATGTGGTTGGACTGTGGGAGCAAACTTCATACAGACTGAGCTGGATTTGGACCCTCACCCAAACACTTCAGGGGCTGCGAGCGCTACTTACTGAGCCATCCTGCTGCCCATATATGTTTCTATAATTTCAGAGTATACAGAGAAAATGGGAACTGGAGTTTTCTAGAATGAATAACAATTTCAAGAGTTCAAAGGATTAGACTGCTTGTGTAGTTCAATGGGGGCTTCATGTTCACTTGTGGACTCGCACCTGCTGTAGAGCGAGGCTGATGAGCCCCCTTGTTGGGACTCCTTGAACATGATAGAGGCGGAGATCAGGTGGTGGTGGGTTTACGAAAGCAGCGTTGGGTGCTTATATGCATACAGTATGTTAGTGACTGATGGTGAGATGCAAACAGGAGTTTGGTCTAATTGTACCCTCCTGAATTTTTTATTTGTTTTATTTTTATTAATTTCAATTTACACAAAATTAAGGGTGGACATTTGTCAGTATAATAAAAGTAGAGAATTCTGCAAGAGGGTACATGGAAGAAATGTTCATTAATGATTGTTGTCTAACAAGATATTGATCGGTTTCCAAAACAGCATACTGCTGAGTTTTAAACTTGCTCAGCAAAACTTCACAGTCCTTTGTGGAAGTAAGGAAGGGATAGTTTCAAATATTGAAAACAAATAGGGAATATTTAGATTTTTTTAGCAATGAGCAAAGGCTTTCACAATCACAAAAACTCTTATTACCTCTTTACTGAGCATTTTTCAGTTACTCTGAATTAAAACTCAAATATCTGTTTTGTTTATTTCCAGCAACATGAACTTCCCTTATGCCTTGCTTGAGATGGTTTGGAAGAATGTAGTGACATGATGCCGTCTGTAATATTTTATTAACAGTTTGAATATGTTTTCCAGTATTTTCTACAGATTTTCTCATATGGAGGCATTCATATTCATATGTCTTATTAATACCAAATTTTATGGTTTAACTGGTTCAGAATAAACCTAAACTTATTTATCCCACCCAAGTCAATACTTGCCAGCAATTACTGATGTGAGTACCAACCAACTTTGCACAGCAGAGAAGTGCAATTTTCACCCATTGTTCTTGCAAAAATTGCTCCAGCAGTTAACTTGGGTGTAGACCACTGAGGATCGATGATTAAAATTTGGGCAAAGAACATTCACTTCCTTGTTAAGGCACTCAAGTGCAGTGCTGACCTCACGCACTGCCCTGCAGAAAGTCTCACTTCCTTTCCTTTCAGGCATCTGTCAAACTCAAGTGACTTCTCCAGCTTTCATCTGCATATGCATTCCTTCACCCATTTTCTCCTCAACCCTGACATGATTTCCCAGAAGTTATGCTGGCGATGCCATCTTGAGTGTGCTTCGTTGTAGAGATGGTGCTAGCTTCAAAGACCGCAAGTAGCATTGCTGTTAGCTGGTTCTTACCAGAAAATTTTGTCCATAATACCTCCGCGCTACTTGTTCGAATTATTACCACAATGCGTTGTTGCAAACTTAATGGTCAAATAAGGAAGTACTTATTTTTCCCCAGACTATCTTTGGGTAAAATCAACTATGCAATGGTTGCCAGGTCACCAATGGCATCACCCCGGTGTCGTAAACCACTTTGTTTTGTATCTGAGGTGCTTAAAAGTATTTTTATAAGTACTTCCTCATCTCTGCCATTACACAGTTTTGTCCTTGAGACTTTGCTTTGAGCTCAGTACAATGCTGACTGTCCTTAGAGTACACTTGTGATAAATATTTGACATTTTCTGGTAATTCTGTGGACCTGAATGAATTTAAAAGGGAGCAGGGAGTAGATTGTAGATAAATTTTCTTTGTTATTCTTTTGATATTTAAAAGGAAGCAAAATATTACAACTAGGCATTAGCAAATATTTATTTAGAATGTTTGTACTTACTAACTACTTAATATCAACATAAACTTGAGTAAAACTACACTGTGTTGGGAATTTCTTTGTTTTACACATATTTATGCTGTTCCACACATTCTTCTAGAGGGTTGTAAAAAAATATTTACTTCCTTTCTGATTTCTTCTCTTATTGTACACTGCCCAGCCAAAAAAAATTCACCATCGGGATTTAACTTAGTGTTATGATGTGGGGTTGCTTCAGTTGGTCAGGTCTAGGTTCAGCAACGTTATGTGCCCAAAAAATGAGGTGAGCTGACCTCCTGAATGTACTGAATGAGCAGGTTTTCCCATCAATGCATTTTTTCTTCATACTCCAAGATGACAATGCCAGGATTCATGGGGCTCAAATTGTGAAAGAGTGCTTCAGGGAGCATGAGAAAGACATCATTTTCACACATGGAGTGGCCAGCACAGAGTCCAGACCTTAACCCCATTGAGAATCTTTGGGATGTGCTGGAGAAGACTTTACGCTGCAGTCCGACTCTCCCATCAATACAAGATCTTGGCCAAAAATGAATGCAACTCTGGACGGAAATAAACGTTGTGACATTGCATAAGCTTATCGAAACGATGCCACGGCGAATGTGTGTCATAATCAAAGCTTAAGGCGGTCCAACCAAATATTAGTGTGACTTTTTTTTGGCCAGGCAGTGTATATTTGTCACACTGTATGATTTCAGATCTTTAGACAAAATGTAATTTTAGACAAAGGGAACCTGAGCAAATTTAATGGGACTCAATCAGAGTAAACTTAATAACTGGTTGCACCACCCTTAGCAGCCATAATTACCACCAGATGCTTCTTATAATTTGATATCAGTCTTTCACATCATTGTTGAATTTTAGCCAAGTCTTCTTTACATAACTGATTTCATTCAGAAATATTGGTAGGTTTTTGAGCATGAACCACTGATTTTAGGTCCTGCCACAGCGTTTTTATTGGGTTCAGGTCAGGGCTTTGACTAGGCCACTCCAAATCTTTCATTTTGTTTGTTATCAGCAATTAAAATGTAGACTTTCTTTTGTGCTATGAATCTTTGTCTTAAAAAAAACTCAATTTTATATAATGGTAAGTCATCAGGGTTGTGAAGCACCATAGCTACTCCATACTATCACATTACCACCACTCTGTTTGATGTAATAGACTACAATTGGACCAGTGTCATTCACAGAGTTTCATTTTTTGACTTGTCTATTTATGAAACCATAAAACATTATCTCAGTAGGCTTGGTGATCATCCAGGTGTTTTTTTGCAGTTGTGAGATAACCATTGAGGTTGCTCTTGGACTGGGTTCCACCTTGCTGCTCTCCCATAAATTCTATTTTTGCCCAGTCTCTTTCTTGCTGTGCAGTCAAGAACACTGACCTTAGTTGATGCTAGAGAGCTCTGCAGTTCTTGGGATATTCTTCT
This sequence comes from Heterotis niloticus, assembly GCA_018136845.1. NCBI lineage: Eukaryota > Metazoa > Chordata > Actinopteri > Osteoglossiformes > Osteoglossidae > Heterotis > Heterotis niloticus. Next base: position 25,452,493 of record CM030891.1, read on the forward strand.
AGGATTTTTTTGTTACTTTTCAGAAGAATTGTCATTGCGCCCTTGGAGTAATTTTGGCGGGCCAGGCTGGGAAGATTCACCACTGTTCCACTGTCTTCTCCATTGGGAAATAATGCTCTCACTGTGGTTTGGTGGAGACCCAGAGCCTTAGAAATGACTTTGTAACCCTTTCCAATCTGATAGAGTTCAGCAACTTTTTTCTCATCTCTTTTATAATTCCCTTAGATTTTGCCATAGCATTCTTGCAGAAACTTTGTGGCAACTATTTCACTCTCATGGTAAAGTCCAATATGCTGTATAGTGAGGTTTAGATCCAACAGGAATGGCTGCATTTGAGCCTGACTGTTTAATCAATTCAATTTGGTCAGATGATTGACAGAGTAACTAAATGGGGCTGTTACTTTTTCATATTGTGATATCAATGTTGGATAACTATGACCCTTAAAAAATGAAGTAATTTAAAACTGTGTTTACTCAGGTTTCCTCTATCTAATACACTTATCTAAAGATCTGAAACCATTCAGAGTGACAAATGCACTATATGGCCAAAAGTACAGTATGTGGACACCTGACCATCACACCTGTATGTTCTTGAACATCCTATTCCAAAACCATGGGCATTCATATGGATTTGTTCCCCGTTTGCTGCTATAACAGCCTCCATTCTTATTTGGAGGACTGCTGTGGGAATTTGCGCCCATTCAGCCACAAGAGCAGCAGTGGGGTCTGGTGCTGATATCAGATAGCCCAGGAAGGAGGCAAATATTTTTAAACGGCACTGTAGTTACTCCGAGGGTGAGCACAGTCATGGGTGCTAACAGGGGAAATGTAGACACCATGAGGGTTTCCATACACATGGTACTTCATTAAAAGCCAGTTATCTGTAAGCCTTCCTTCCTTAATGCATAGAGAGTTCTGCAACATCTACACATATAACCCCTTCATGACTGAATACCTGTTTACATTACCCAACAACCCATATGCAACTATTTACAACAAATTTAAGCTAATTGTTGCTCCTACCCTTAGGGGCAACCCTGTGTTATATGGGATGCTACACTATACTTCAGAGAATACAGGACAATCTTAGTGTACAAAGGTCTTAAGTGAATTTAAGGTATTGCTGAAGGTGTTTTTTGTACAGTTTGGACCAGAGTGTTCTGGCTAAAACACTATACTGAGACCCTTTTGGGTATCTAGTAGTGCTCTGGTTATGCAAATCACCACCAACTTGGTCCTATGAGTCACAGTTTTATAATTCATGTCCAGCAAAGTGTTATGGGTGCTATGGGTTATGTGTCAGTGTATTTGCATAGAGTTGGAAGTACTGTCCTGACCTGTCTAACCCTGGCATTTTTTTCCCTGCCATTTGCTGATAAAGAACAATGTACTGTTTTAATTTGCATGTTTACCTTCAGCAAATTCAATGTAAGATACATGAACGTGAGTTTGGTCTTGTACTGAATATATTTTGATACCTGTGCATATCTTTTTGGATTGTAATTCATCTTTACTACAAGTAGCCATGTCAGGGATCTTATTCACCATGCAAAACTTGCTCGTATTGTACCTGAGCGACAGGTGTCAGCATCGCAGTAAATCACAGCATTCCAACTGTCTCTGAAATGAAGTCATTTTTACTGTGAGCAGCTGAGCCAGGACCTGTTTTCAAATCTGCAGCTTTTCCATGATTGACTACTCCTGCCTGCCAGCCTAACCATAAGTCATGTGCTCATTGCCTACATGTGGTTTCACTCCTAAATGTTCTGTCCAAATTCTGGTGTAAAATTGATGTTTCTTTGCATGTGGTGAATGCTAACATCTAGGATAAATCCTGTTAATGTACTAAAACAATACTTGCTTTTTTGTCATAGAATTTTGTCACATTTTATTGTATAACACCTGTATAGGTGACTTGTCTTGTACAGTCCGTAGAAATGAGGCATTTAAAGCAGAAAGGGGAACGGTGATGAAAATGAATAGGCTGCTATGTCAAAAACAGAGTCGTGATTCACCTAAACAGAACTGGTCTGTCAGACTGGCTGAAAACTTCCAAAATTTAAGTCTAAACAATCAAAAGAGCTGTAGTAACATAAGGTTTTTCCTGTTATTTACCGGTCTAGGCAATAGTTAATAGTTAAGATGCATTGCTAAGAACAAAGGGAAACTGGTGTAAATTATTATTATTTCTCTTAGCCGAATCATCAAAAGTGACTTTCAGTTAGGTTTTGAATTTGGCTAAGTCTGTGGCCTTTGCATGTTCTCTCTGTGTTTGTGTACGTTTCTTCCAGGTGCTCTGGTTTCCTACCATAATCCACAGGCATCTTTTTCAGATGAAATGACCACTCTTAAGGTGTGCGTAGGTGTGGGAATGAATGTGTGCAATTTCCCTGCAATGGACTGATGTCCTGTCCAAGTTGCACCCTGCCTAGTGCACTGTTCCTCTGCCAAAGGGTGGAGACTACCACAGCCCAGCATTGGCCAGGTTGTTGTTGACGGTGGATTGATGGAGTTTTGGTTTTGTCCAATTATACTGTTGGATATTTTGCAAAATGAGAAACAGTTTTAAACTGCCTTGCTCAGGATTAGAGGTTAACAAAAATGTATAGATAGAACGGTGGAGCGTGTTGCTCAGGTGTTTAACAGTAGGGTCCTTCTTGGGACTGGGCCGGTCCTTTGTCCAGGTTCTTAACCATAGTCATATTATTGTGTTACACTGTCTCCCAGCTCAGCAGCCTTATTAGTACATCTACATGGAAACCAAAAGGTTTTAGCATAAAAACTTATAGAAAAGCCACACAGGAGTAACAAATAAACTCCTAGAAACACTTACTGACATGTTCCACAGAGTTATGAAGATAATATTTGGTTCTTTCTCAAATAAAACTGTTTAGAATGTATACCCTAATGAAGCATAGCTGGATAGGTCTGATGTATCCACCCTGGCATTCGCATTAAAAGTAACCTTTAAAAGAGCAAACAGCTCTGCAGTGTAAAGGACAAATAGATGAATAAGGACTTATTTCATTAGGCGAAGCAGGAAATGGTCTCGGCACAGCCTGTTCCACTCCACATCCCGCTCTAAAACAAGCCATATGAAGGTCACCCGACACGAAACAATGCTTTGAGAAGACATATGTTCAATCCTCTAAGTCCCACTCGTACTTCAGCAGAACCCACAACTCTGCAGACACTGTAAAGTACTAGAAGCTAACGTGTAACAGAGGTGTAGTCGAGGCTTTGCGGTTGGAGTCAGTCTTTTAGCTTGCATTTGTCGCATGCCAGCACAAGTTTTATCCATTATAGGATGCATACTTCATGTTCCCTCACTTCATACTGTACATTAGCTTTAAAATGAAGCTATTCTTTGACAAATGGTAATATCTATGAAGCCTTACAAGAACTACTGGCAATCCACGTAATCCTTGCTATGGAGGAAGTCCATTATTTGGAGTAAAGCGGGAAAACTTTATTTGATGGAAAATACTGATACCAGCTTGGAATAATAGCATAAAATGTTGTTATCGCAAGGAAATATCAATGTAATGTCTATATCAGTAATATGTGATTGCAAAATATGACATTTTCTTCACAGTCAACCGCAACATCCTCTGCAAATGACAGAGTACCTGCAATCTGCCAACCCTGGAACAGATTCCAGATGTTGGGCCCAATGTCACATTGCTAGATGATGAGATTTTAACACGGTAGGGCACGCTGTATTCAGCCAAAGTTAACCATTCAGGACCGCAAGTGTAGTTTACTGCCTCACATAGCACAGCTTAGCCTGTTTCGCTTGGGTTTGCTGAGCTCAGTGAGCCGTGTTCTAAGTGTACCTCTTGGCCTCCCTCCCAGCCCAGCTCCTCTATGAAAGGGCTTGGGAAACACCTCTTTCCTCCTGTTAAACACAAACTGGAATATTCCTTGTCATTTTTTTGGTAGCGGCATCCTTCGTGCATAAGGCTGAATCTCAGAAGGGGGACGTTGCACAGAGTAAAAGCTACTATGCATCTAGAACATTCTGTATCCGGTAACACATACATTTTTAAACTGTCTACCTTTAGATGTTTTCTCATTTAATGTTTAGTCATCTTGAAATCGCTTCTTTCTGCAGGTCAATCAGATAGCAAGGCTGAAGAAAGTTTTGGTAGAACAAGAAACTTTTATAGCAGTAATGCTTCTCAAAGTGAACATCTCCCCAGAGGGCTAAATATGATTTAGTGAGGAGCACAGTGGAAGATGAATGAAGTGTGCTCCAGCAGTCATCTGATAAATGGTGGTTTGGATTTTGTAAACCCAGATCATATTTTTTGCAACTTACCAAGTCTGTGCTGTCCCTTATAACAGTAATGGGTATTTGAAACAGGCAGATGTATTTCTGTTTGAAATGAGCACTTCAAGCTCTGCAGAAACCTTTTCTGCCTTACAGGACTCACCAGAGCAAAAGGTCTGGCACTGTTGATTTTTTGTGATTTGGTAAAAGTCAGGTACATTTTTTTCTATAATCAATCTGATATCCTGCAGCAAAAGTTTATTTTTTAACTAATATTCATACCCCATTTCAAACTGAATCCAACAGCCAATTGAATTCAATGCGCAGCTTGACTGTTGAAATGATTTTCAAATATTTTGAAATGTTCAACACATCTTCCCAGCTAAACATTTGCATTTAAATGTATATTAGATTTGCGTCTTTGAAATACGTGCATGCGATGCATAGCTTTGTGTCAACAACAGACCGCATATACGACAGTGGTTTGTAGCTTAGGAGCAATAAGCTATACCATACATAAGTCAAAACGGAAGTGATGCGGCGCATGTACGCCCTATGATGTTCGCACAGCGACGAAATCGCCTAACGCAGCATTTCTCAGAACGTATCCCTGTTGTTAAGTGATGCATACCTGCATATGATAGGCAGTGTAGATAGGGATCTTCAGCATGCCTGGGAGTTACACATAAGTAATACTGCAGCAGCAGATGGTAATAAATTTGTTTTTTTTTTTATCACTTTTTGCACGAGTGAGATTAATAAATTCAGCTCTACCACCTTTGCAGCATCCCACAGGGAAATGGGAAACAATGGTAAAATCTCGATACACCTCAGGTCTCCTCTCACGCAGTAATATTTAGTGAGGTTTTCATTTGTATGGTACACATTGCAGTGCAATTGCAGGAAACCATAGGAAAAAGCAAAAGTGGTAAAAATGTGCAAAATGTTCAATGTAGAAAACGTAAACCACAAGGATCGGAGCACTTGTAACACCAGGGCTTACTTTACAGAAGTGTGTTTGCAGGCAGGTCCCAGGTCACTTTTTGTTTAATGTTTTTGTGATGAAAAATAGATGATCTAAGCAAGTGCCTTGCGAGGACACTGGCGCGCTCTGCCGGCCTGCGCAACTGGCTATGGTGTCGTCAGCATGGCGAGTGGGCTTCACTGAATTTCACCTGTTATCGCACAGGAAGCAGGGGAGGGATTGCGCGTGGCTTCAGTTTGAACACAAACTAGGAACCAGTTAATTTCTGGATGTCATTTCCATACTGAAAGAGCATGACGCCCTTCTCCCATCAACCACGACCCTCCACGCCCTCCACATATAAGCATACGCACTCACTAACACACACAGAGCTCCGAAATGCAGGCTATTCTGTTGCACTTTAGCATCTCGGTACATGCATAATTCAGTACCTGGGACCTGGTCAGAAGGAGTGACTTCCCATAGTGCAGATTTGTACGTTTCATGAGGTGTTTTCTAAAAGACAAAGGGAAATGCCCGCAATGTGCAGGATTCCTTCAAAAAGATTTGAGAAATCATAAACTGTCGGCTCAGCCGAGAAACAGATGATGCAGAACAGACCCTGTGTGACACCATATGTAGAAAAAACATGGAGCAGCAGGGCATCTAACATACTTTTAAAGCAAACAGCAACAGACAAAACAGACAAGTTTGCTTATGCCTTAATGAAGGAATACAAACAACGTGTCTGACAGCTCAGTCAGGTGTACCGCTTAGCAACACCAGTCTCATGTTTTCTTTGAACTCTGGTAGAACTCATGTGTTCTGCAAGCTAAAGTTTAACGCTCAAATTTACTGTCGCTTCACCATACACGGGTATACAGCAAGAATATGGTTTGAGCAGATTCGGGTGTTACAAAAATTGACCCAGTGCCACTTCAGATATATGATGCAGAAATGTTGTACAAATAAGCAGTACAAATATGACCAAGTTAATAAATACAAATAAGACAGGGGAACACCTGCCACCAACTTTGAAGAATGACTTACTGTCAGTTGTTTCTAATATATGGTATAATATACAGGAAAATATGCAAATATAGTGGTTATTTGTGCAACTGTAAGTGTGACAAAGTAAAGGTCCCTTCTTTACGTAATGAAAACAGTGGTGTGGAACAATTATTGCCACAATGGCCGCGAAGAACCTTCATTTATTATTCAAAGGAACTTAATAGGGTGCATGCAGCGCTAAACTATACAGGTGTTGTGTAAGCTGCATTGTCCTTCCACAAGTAAATAAGTAGCCCGCTGTGAAGAAGATTGCTTTTGCCCCGTGGCGGTCTTCATCTTACACACTCGCGCACCCTGCTTCCCTCACGCGGACCCCGTGACCGCGTCGCACTCGGGAAGGCCCCTCGAGAAGTGACACTTTGCGTCTTACGGGAGAACTGAGCCGCACCGTCGGCCTCTGACCTGAAAGTCCAGGCTACTGCCGTGCCCTCAGCCAAGGGAGTTCCCACGAACTGGACCGGTAAAGCCGCACTTCCTTGTAAAAGAGTAAATTATTATAATGTTATTATTTGACATAGGAAGTTACTTTGGACTAAGGCTTCAGCTAAGGAAGGGAGTGCTTTTATAAAATCATTTTACAAGCAGAACTTTCTGCTTCAGGAGCATTTGTACATATTTATGTGCACATCTGGCACAGGGGTGCTTTCTTTTTGCTTGAGGAATAGTGTTTAAAAGTCATGTGACGTTGAGTGTCTCTTGCCTTGTGCACAGAAGCATTATAAACCATCACATACATGAAGGAGACTGGCACCCCCAGTCTGTGCCTATAAATTCCGCAGGCTTGTCAGTAGTTTAAAATGACTGCTTAAAAACTACTGTCCTCAGAGGTTGTCTGTAGCCGTGCGTGCCCCCCAACTGCCGCTGCGTCACTGTGCTGTCCCGCTAGTCAGTTGCTGCCGTTCGAGCGACAGTTTATGACGAAGTCGGTGCTGCGGACGAGCGGCGGAGAAGCGGCGCGCTCGCCACCGACTGCGGACACCGACAGGAGCGCCGCATGCATGCGGGCACGGAACAGAACGCCTGAGCTCGGGTGTATTTTGGGGCGTTTTTGTGCGTGAGCTTGCCAGCGGCTGCTGGGGAGCCGGGGAGCCGAGGACCGCATCGCGTTGACGGGAGCTTGGCAGGGTGGACGCAGCACCTGAAGAGGCTACCTGGGCGACAAGAGCAGAAAGAGGAGGACCGGGGTAGCGGCGGCAGCGACAGCGGGAGGAGAGCATCGTGTCCGTGTTCGTGACTCGCACGCCTTCCCCAGCGACACAATGCAGTAGCGCAGTGAGGAGGACTGAAGGCGGCGATGCTCCTTCCCCCTCAGTAAAGAATAAACAACAAGTGCGACCGCCAGCAGTGGAGGAGACAAACGCATGGGGACATGTGCAGCGCGGACCCGGCTGCCACCAAACTGCTGAGTTTCACCCAACGGTAAAGCATCCGTGCGCGGATGGAGCCTGAATGGAACCTGATGCTGTCGTGCCTTTTGTCGCCGGGGAAGGCTCCCGTCAGCCGTGCAGTTTTTTCACACTTATTTCACGCAAGAAATGTGCAAAGCGTGCTTTCTGTGTCGTGGCGAACTTGCGTATGAATGCGCGCAGGGAGGCAGGGTTTAGTTTGCGCTCGCCTGCCGTAGGGCTCTCTCGCTGGAAGTGCAACCCAGCTTTGCGTTTATTCATGTTGTCGCGGCACAGGTGTGATTTTTATTTTTTTATTTTATTTTTTTTGCTCCAAATGATCCGAAACGTGAACTTAACCAATGTATCACGAGGTTTGCGGTGTTCGGTTAATTCCAGCGGCTGCGAGGTGGGAGGGCTGTGATGCGCTCAGGGCCGTGCGGGAAACTCCCGCAGACCGCGTCCACTGTTCGTTGGTCGCTGCCACTTCCGCAGGCGCCTCCGATTATTGCCTTTATTTACGCGATGCAGCACTTTGCCTCAGTGCTATGAAATGGGGAAGAGATTTCACATCGCTGGAAAACCTACTTTACTTTTGCACCTGACTTGTTTTGCTCGGTTAGAGAAGCTGGAAAAAAGCATTAATAATTTATAGTCATATTCTGTTCAGTGTAGGCTGGCACTGCATGGCCCCAACTCAAGTGTCACTCAACCTTTTGTGAAGCATTTTGCCTTTCAAATGAGAACCTGTTACTCACAGCAGTTGGTTACGGCATGGCAATAATATATTCCGGGCAAATAAATAGATTGTGTGCACATAGTGGCGAGCAATACGTTCTTGGGAGAAATGTTCTGGTTCCAAAGCGGAGGCGTTGCCATAAATTACTCATAGTGTGTTCGGGTCGGGGATTGCAGGTGGGTCTGAATGGGCAGCTCTGGACATATGGAAGCTGTAAGACGCCTTTGGATCGTCTTGGTCTTCCACCCGTGCTTTGCCGTTGAGTGTGTCCACCTCTCGTGAAGGGTCTTCATTTTTCATATGTCTCCTATTTTGGCGGTTTTGGAGATATTGTTCTTCACAACCCTTAGCCTTCTTAATGGGTCATTTGGTCTCCGAACCAGATGAGTTAAATATTACAGTTTCCTGAAAATAATTGTTTGTCTATGAGGAGGGGTTGCCATTAAGTCTATGATGTTATTCTTGCTGGTTAGTAATGGAGGGATAAAGATTGACAGTTGCTAGGCAAGCTGTCGAATCCTTGAGGCTTGATTTCTTCTATAATCCCACATACGTGCTGAACATGTGACAAATAAACAATGCAGCCAAGGGGCACAGAGTATAACACCATTTATTATGGTATTGGATTTAAATTTCTTTACACCCTGAATTAACAGATCATCTTGGTTATGTAGAATAGAAGACAGTAATACTGGTCACCCCTGGTTGGTCACATTACATTCTCAAAGTGTGCTCTTTGTCGGGGGACGCAAAGAATGAGGGAAACGGAGGGAAGTAAATGAAACAAGTGAAAACGTGAAATTGTGGTACTTGTTGGGTGTTATTCCCTCCATTTGTCTTTAGGGAAACCTCTCCTGCGCTTCACATGTGTTATGAGGAAAGCAGGAGGGGGAGGGGGGGTCTGCATGGCTTTTTTTGTCGCTGGGCTCACAAACTTAGCTGTGCACCATAGGCAAAGGTGTGACCACGACTTCTGCCCTCTGATCCAGTGTGTTTACAGTATCGACGCTATGGGTTGTTGCAAGAACGTACAATGCGGCGCCGGCTGCTGTGTGCGCTGCTCTGACACCACACAGCCTGAGGACGGGGAGGGGGTTCACACTGCAATCACAAATCTCCACTGCTGTGAGCAGTAATGGATCAATAATAATAGCCTGCGCTGTGACTGACGTGGACACAGAGGCTTGCGCACACAGACACAAATTGACTTGTTTCCATTAGCCGATGCTTTACATGGCTCTAAGCAGCGTGCGTTTGTCTTGCGTGCTCCAAAGACGATGAGAAATTTTAAAACGCAGTGCGTGCATTGCTGCAAACTGGCATAGTCACGTTACTCTGTTTGTACAGTAGACGCAAAACATTTTTGGACAACCTGCATCTCAGCGATAACATTTGGTTTGTTATATTTATATTTTAGGATAAAAATGAGGGCAAGACAGATTTTCTTATTATATCTGCACAATGATTGGGGATAATGGAAAGGCATATTTTCTCTACTGCACTGAGGTCTTCATGTTAATTTCGGTGTACCCAAAATACTTTGTCGCGAAACATTATGGATCTTTTGAGAGATACTCCAGAACTTTCCGGTATGTGCCAGACTTCGGTTAATTTAGTGTGCATGGGGGTGGTGTTTATCTTATCGGAGTAGATATGGTTGCAGGGTAGTGTGATCAGCGTTGCCGGCCACCGAGACATTTTCAGAATAAGAACCTCAAACACAATAACAGAGATGGTTCTGGCTGGCAGATGCTGTCCATCATAAAATGACTTTATGCCTAATTCAATCAGGGTCTCTGTCTCTGCTCGGCACTTTCCCAGGTCCGGCTGGGCAGAGCTCAGCACTGTGCTGTCACAAGAAGGGAAGTGGTTGCGTGAAGTGTGCGTATATGTAAGGGGGCTGGCAAACTTGAGTCAAAACTACTTGCGTGAGCGCTCATGGTTACTCCCTCACCTTCTTGAAACGCTTAGGACCTCTGTAGGCCTCCATGAATCGTGCTAATGATGCGTTTGTCTTGCAGCTCCGCCTCTGAGGACCTGGGATGCAGGCGTGGAGAATTCAGTCGGAAACATTATGGGTCTGTGGAGTTGGTGAGTCTGCCTTGTTTTTGCCCTTTTGCGCCTGACTTTGATACATACTCCATGTGTGTGAAGTAGACAGGGGGAAGGACATGTTGTCCGCACTGGGTGTGGTTAGCTGTTTGTCCTTTCTGCGGGAAGAGCCCAACACCGCTTTTGCTTCATATTTTCAGTGGTAGATTGTAAAGGTGTAAAGAGAGTGAAATCATATTATAAAGCAAGGTGTGAATTTCACACAGAACCGTACTATCTTTGACAGACTGAGTCACTTAAATGAAAATAAAAACACTGTCTGCAGCCCTGGGTAGATATGCCAACAAACTGAAAAAACCGCCAGATTTTGCTCTATTTTTTTTTTAAAGCTGTGTTATAACTGTGATCATTTTAAATACCACAAGAGTCCTTTCCAAATGGCAGAAACAAAACACTTTTATGTATTGTACTTTACTGTACTGTACAGTAATTTTTCTGACAGTGGGGTACACCAAGACAACAGCCAGGTTGTTATGGTACGTTCCATATATAAACAGCGCAAACACATATAAACAGCCCTCATACAGTTATTAATATTGCTTTCCGATTTTTTCTAACCTAAGTAAAGTTGTTGCTGCAGATAAACTAAAATAAGCCTCACCCAGATGCCATTTCACATATGAGATGAAAGCTTTGTTGAAAAGCTGTAATCTGAAGAACGAGTCAGGTTAGAGGTGACCAAAAAGACGTCACGTGGTACATATTGGTATGTGCAGATACCAGGTATGCAGTAAGCTGGTTCAGTAGTCACTCCTTTAATGGGAAAATGGATTGGTTAACAATTAGCTTAACACAGTATTTTTAATTTTTGCAATTAGCTTAAAGCTGGCATCGAAAAATTTCTGTTCATTGTCCCTAATATATGTTAAAATAACTTGAGCTGTTGTACCCCGTGTCAGAGCTCACCCCCTATTTTCAATATTGTGAACTGCACAAGCATTGTTACCATATGCACATGCAATTTGCTGTACTTGTATTGCGCATTTTGTCCCGTTTCCCAAACATGTGGCACGGTAGAACAGCAGATCTGTGCAAGCCTTTCCCAGACTTCCCTTGACTGTTTGCCCTGCTGTTCCCTCCAAGATCAACACTGAGGCCTCCCCACCACAAGTGTTTTTGCAGATCTGACCCACTGAGCAGCATCACTTTTGGGAAAGCTTAATCCACACTTCATCTGCGTGAAGTTTCAGGATCTTCTTAATAGCCACCGTCCTACAAGTGCGGCCATTTATGGCAAACTATAAGCATCTTACAGTTTAACCAAAGAAATCCAAGCACACCAGACACCCAGTTTTTGTGTGCGTGGTGTTATTTCACATGACTTACTGTACTTTCCAGTTTATGTTTCTGGTAGAGCCATATACTGGAGTTCTGACCTGTGAAACTAAAGTGACTTTCAGTACTAGAGTCAAAGCATGGTTTTCCAGTGGCTCTTTCTTGTTTTCTGTAGAGAACTGTCTAAAGACCCTTTGTTTCTTATTTGTCCAGAGTCAGATCCTTCTTTGAATAACAGTAGTACATTAGACTTTGCTCTGTTTGTTGTCCCTTCTGTTTTCGTGAATTACAGGGTGTCCATGGTTTAACACTAAATCCATGCATGGATGGGAGCTACTGAACTGTACTGGCAACGTAGAAAATTGTTTATGTAGATGGACATTAGACCAACATTTAAAGAAAAAAAAAAGACAAAATAATGAAAGCATAAGCAGTCATGATCTGATTTTTCTATTTAGCACATAATTTCCAGTGGAATTCCAAGTGGCCACTGACACGGAACACTTTACACATTTTTGGTGTTCTTAAATCAGTTCCAAGTCTAAGATGATACAGGAAAAAAGCTTCCAGTTATACTGCAATTCAAATATAGCTTTACTGCAGATTGCAGTAAGATGCTCCTGTTTAGAAAGGAAATAAGAAAAAGAGTCAAGCTATAAATGAGATGCCAGTAACTGGAGAGACATTTTCGATATTTCTCAGTATTTTTTTAACCAAGGGAAGTTATAGTTACATTTATAACTTTTAAGGAATTCAGAATCCCCAGAAGCAATGAAATCGCCTATAACATTCAAAAATATCATGGGAAGTCACCTCAGCACAACATTACATGGCTTCCTTAAACTGCGGCACATTATTGCTGTATACGTAGTATGAAATACAGGCCTTTCAATATATGGCAACAAATTATACTTAGTGTATTTTGCTGATCCATCTCTATATGGTTTTACACTACTTCACGGAAAGACTCATTACAGCATTATTTTTCTTCTGACTTTTTTGTGGTGCTTACGGTATAAATAACAAAAATCAACTTTAATTGCAATGTTTATTGAAGCTGAATTGTTGTAATGTTCTCTTCACCTAATGTTGTCTTCACCAAGTTCACATATTTTACAGTGTTATTATCGCTGTTGGTGGTGGTAGTATTGGTGTTACTCTTATTGTGAGCAAGGAAATAAAGTCCATTGTACTAATGCTTTGTATATTATAGGTGTGGCATATGAGTCAAATGCCACTTAGCAGCAACTGGTCTTTTTATTCATGCAGACATGAATGTAGGTCTGCATAATAAATAAGGAAGTGCATAAATCATCATTTTCTAAGCCCAAGATGCCCATGCTGTACAGAAAAGACCACGGACTGGGCAACACAAGCTGTAAAGGCTATGCTGTGCTATACGAAAGGGCACGGGTGCTCATTAAAGCAACACATTACGCCGAAAGAGGAAACTGAATTTGCAAAATCCACGTAGGAATCAAAAAAATCAATATACATTGCGGTAGTTGCGGCATAGTGACGGCGCTGTGGACTTGAGAATGCGGTGGTGGACACCCAGGGAGATTATTCTCTGCCCGGCTTCAGCAGCACCCGTCTTCCGTCCACACCACTTGGCTCGCCGTTTCTCATCTCCCAGCAGGTCCCCAAAGTGTAGATCTGAAGGAGATTTACTGAAGAGCAAATTGTTTTCAAGAGAGCAAGTCTCCTCTGTTTATCTCACATCAGTGCTTGCACGGATTTGTTTGTTAGTCTCTGTGGCCTGGCACCATGCGCCGTGATGTGGGGGCTGCCGTATTTCAGTCTGTTCATACAGTCCTTTATTTTGCCGGCTACCCTTACAATTCTTTGCTCAGCAAGGTTCAAATTTGGGCAAGGTATGGAAAAGGCTACTCAAAATTCATTTTTTCAGTCATGCCTGTCACAATCAAAAGATTTCATTGCGTCAAATTTAATTACATTTAAACTGTGCTGGCATTAAATGATTCGACGCCAGGAACTGAATAATACGGTCATTGAGGCCGATCGCTGTGCATTGAATCTTCTTGTTTCTCCAATTCACATGTAATAGCTGGCGGTTGTTTTCAGACTGGAAGTGAGTGGCGGAACCGGTTACTCTGATTGATTCGCGGGGGCGGTTTTATTAAGAAACGCTTTCAGCCACGGCTTCATTTCCCACAGGGAGGGATTTTGCAGTTGTCGGATCAGAGTCTGGTGTGGAACATTGGTCTTGACGGAAGCATAGGCTGGTACTACAGCCAATCATGTGTTTTTTTTATTATTATTATTATTATTTATTTAACTCTGACGGTGGACTAACTCGTGTTCTGGAGAACTCCCTAGCCTTCGTGCATCAGATCTGAAATGGGAAAGATTAAGCTGTGCAGAAACTGGCTCTTCGCTCAGCTAGTAGATTCCAGAAAGCAGCCCTTGGTGGATGGGGATGGCTTTTTTCTCACTATTTCAGCAAAAGCCGGTCCTTCATAAAACCTTCTGCACCATGGACATGCACATCATACATTTCAGTTTGAAATAAATGCATAAATGCCGACAGTCTCATTTGGGTTTGAAAGCCTCTATTTTTATAGAATTATGGAGGAACTAAAGAATAAAATCAGCTTTTTCTGTTCAAAAGTGGCTAAGCTGCTATAGCTTTTAAAAGAAGCACAATGTAATCTTTTTTGGAAGTCAAAATAACATTTAGCTGTGGTTGCTTTTTGTTATTATTGCTTGTAATGAAACACTAATCTCTGGAAATTGTGAAAAGTTTTCAATTTCAGTCCAAAATTGGTACATTGGGGGATCAGGAGTAACTGTTTACATCACTGCAACAGTCTTACTCTATGGGCTGTCTCACTTAGGCAATGAGTATAAGTAGATGCGCGATAATTCTTGGAAACGGAAGTCCTCGTAGGTTGAAGCTGGTTCTGTCTATTGAGGTAGGAATCAGTGTATTTTGACCTTTGTCTTTCCCATGAATGATATATTTTGTGTTTTAGGTTTTATATATTTATGCCAGTCACACATTTTTCATTAATTGTTTACCCAATACATGTGCATTTTAAAGACAAATAGAAAAATTTTGGTCAACTCAGTAAATGGATTTTCAGTTGTTTATTACCTTTCATTTAAGTAAAAATGCAACTCTTATATCCTAAATTTATATGTTCATCTGATGCTTTTCTCCAAAGTTGTTTCCTGTGGTACTTATTTATCATTCATTTGTTAAACTGGGTTTGTGGAGTTTTGATGGAACATTTTTTAGTGAGGATCTTGCTCAAAGGTACTGCAAACACGAGGTGGGATTTGAATCTGTGTCCTCGAGTGGAAGACAGCAGTGCTAAACTCCCCCTACTGCCCCCTGGGAGATCCAGCTGCTCAAAGTACAGTTAGCCAGACTGTCACTTGTATCTGATTTTAAGATCTTGAATGGCTCCAGGATGAGGGCTCTGAGACTGAGAGCACAATGGAACTGGAAGGCACTTCAGTGACAGAAGCTGCTGAAATATTGACCCTGCAGAAGAAAGGACTCCCCAGTGATGCAGCAGGATGCTCAGTGAGAACTTGCTGAACCTGGGTGCTACAAACCCCATATATGCCCCCTGGTAATGCCAAAAAAGTTTTTACCTCCACCCTTATTCTCTAACTCCACAGTATCTAGAATGGAAATAAAAGGAAAATAGAAAAGATGAAGATAAAAAGAATAATAGAAATGTCTTTTCTGCTTGGTGAAAAGCATGACAGCTGTCAAAGGCTTTATATTTATTAATTACTTTTTATCAAACAATAGCTCCCAATGTGCAGAAATTGTAAGACAAACACAACTGTAGCAAAAAAACTGAAGCCAGTTTTAAAGAATTATACACTTGTAGACAAATATGTAATACGTATTATTATGGTGATTAATTTCATAATAACAGATAACATCTTTATGTTCAACATATCTCTATTTGTAAAAGCTGAATGGCAAACCTTGTGATGTTTTGGAGCTCTTGTCACTAGGATGACAGTCTGGTCTAATGTATTAAAATGTGAAAAACTGCTTGAACTTATGCAGGAAATAGTAAATATTTTGGGCCAAAGTTGGTAAACCTGGAGCTGAAGCATAATAAAAGGCAATAAACTTGACTCTGATTGGCTTGGTTTGAAAAAAATAATTAAAATGTGATTTTCAGACAATAGTTTAAGAAATAACAATGAAGTTACTCATCTTCCGTCATACTCCCACTCCGGTCTTTATTCCCACAAAGCATCTGTCATGGTGCTGCATCAGTTACAGCTAAAATATTGCATTTTTCAGTGTCTACCTGTATTAAATTACAGTCATACTGTTTGGACAATGAGAATTATTTATTTGTATTTTACTTGTTTGTTGTGTTTTACTCTTTAATGATAATTAAGTTATGTGTGAACGGCCAAGTATGAATGTATTGGTATCAATTTTTTAGTACTGTTTAAATAAAAAATTGTCAGTTGAACTGGACAAGCTATATTCAAAGAGTACAGTCATGCACTGTGTGGAGTGCTTTCTAAGTTATTTATATATCTTCACGAACATGCAAAAAGTGCAAGGATAATGGAGCTCTTAAATCTCAAAATTTTTGGTCATCCCACACAACACTGTGATGTTCGCAGCATGTATATAGACTTTTCACTCCTTAGTATACACAAGCACATGAAAGAGAACGCTATTTATTGTCCACTTTAAGTAAAGCAGGAATTAAGCTTTCCGCAGCAGATATTGCTGTTTTAATTAGATAATGTTTTATTTTATGTGCATTGTATCCTACCTCTTCTTAAGGACTTTGTGCTGACTTGCAGCCAAACCAAAATAATTAATGGGAAAACCTTTCTTTCCATTATTCTCAGGTTACACTCATGAGTATTTTGGGACTACTTATATTCTAATTATACTGCATATCACATAAAAACTGTTTCTAGAATTTAATATTACATTTCTCACTAAATATAATGTTAAACCAATGCGATGGGTAGTTACAACAACATAACCTTCCATTTTAGTGGATAAACCTCACTTCCCAAACACAGGTTTGTAGCTAATTTATAATGTAAGGTTCCATAATAATTAGCTTCTGAAATACTATGCAGGCCCATTAAAAACAAAAAGTCTGCAGAAACACATAACACACACAAAAATATATAAATATTCTATTTGACTGCTTGTCTAAAGGTTGAGTGGGTTGTACTAATAATGTGGAAAGTAGCAAAGTGAAATACATTAACAATAAAATGAAGAATTTTATTTTGTTATTATTATGGGAAAAAGCAATGGAAACTAATATTTTTCCATGATCATTAACTGTTTGTACAGCACAGGGTCACTGGGGTCCAAAGCCTATCCCAGGAGAACAGGCTATGAGGCAAGGTATGCTATAGATGGGATGTTAGTACTCATCTGGTTAATGACACACACACGTATACACACCACGGGCAGTTTAAGGGTCTTAAATTCATCTTTCAGCTGTGGAAGGAAACCAGAACACCCATAGGGAAGACATGCATAATCTGTACACACTGAATAGGGATGCAGCCTACACTCAGTTGCACAGCCCAGGCATTGTGAGGCCCTTGCACTACTGGCTTCACCATTGTGTTGCCCCCACATTTTATTTCATATGCATAGTAAAATTAGACCATGAAATTCCAGTATGTGATGTTAACATGTTCCTTAAAAATATTTAATGTCAGAACAGTTGTATCTTTCACTGAGGATTGCTTGTCATAACAGGGATGACTTGCTCACTGCTTACTTAGTGGTTCTAGTCCTAGTAGGGCCATCAAGAATCCAAATCCAGACTGTAGGATTCAAGTAAGGAAACCAGCCCATGGAGGGGTCTTGTGGCAGCAAAGTTAATGCTGTCAGGCAGTATAGTTACTGTCTAATGACCTGGACTATAGCCAGCCTGACCTTCAGAAATAATAGAAACAACTGCGCTCATACGGTGGCTTGAAGAATACAACTCTGCCTGTCTTCACGGAAAGGAATTTGTCCTTCTCACATAAGCCAAGGAGAACAGAGAGAAAAAAACTGGATGAGCCAAAAAAAAAAAAAAATAGCTAACCAGGAATCATGCAGTGAACATCCCCTGCAATACAGCTTTTTGGAAATGAAAAGGGCAGCACTGCCAGTGATAATGGTGACGAAGTCACAATGGCGGGGATAATAATAGCAGCTCTCTCACAAGGCTCTTATTTGAGAGCTGGTGCCATCTGCTTCCTACCCTGGGCTACACAAGAGGCGTTGCCAAAAGCAGGCTACCAGGCTGCTCCAGCCAGTGGCTGCACAAGGGAGCTCTGATATCACCAGTGGGGAGGAAGCAGGCTAGTGCAGCCTTCAGTTAGTGGGTCAATGGAACAGGCTTTGTGGCACATGAGGACACAGAACCACTTCGGAGAAAAGCAAAACACAAACACAGACCACGTGAATGGTGCATCATGGACCAATATGTGCTCCTGCATATGGGACGCCACTCCCACGCACACCAGCACCTACACCTGTTTACTATGCAGGTAGCCCTAAAACCCTGGTATCCTCTTGTCTGCCAAACCAGAACATTTCTCATAGACACCAATTCATTACAGGGCAGTTGCATACATTCACACACTACAAGTCAATTAAAACAAAGGTCTTTGGAGTGTGGAGAAAATGCAGGTGAACCCTGGGAGAACTTGCAAATTGCACAGGCGAAACCAGATTTAAACTTGCAAGCCAGAAGCTGTGAGGCACCTGTAGTACCCGCTGTGCCATTTCCCCATCTGTTTAAAGCTATACACCAATACAATACATCATTCACCCAACAATTTTTGCCCTGATTTCTGTGGATTTTTCTTTCATTTGCACCAAAAACAATGTGTCTCTGTGTGAACTTCCAGACCAAGACTGAGATAGTTGAAAGTCCAGTGCGGCAGCAGGACGATCAATAAGTCTGAACAGTATGTCCAATTGACAAAACCAACAACAGTACCAACCAGAGTGTTACCAAAAGCAGTCATTTGATTTCACTTGCTGATAGCATTTCAAAAAGAACAAAATAAACAAAACCGAAAATGTACACCTTGGCCGAAAAGTATAGGCAAAGAATTAACATGTCAAAAGGCTTAGGTTTGTTACCTGATGTGATTTCCATGAACGTAAGATGCACCACGTGTACCGTTTTTTTCTGGAATTGTGACTGATTAGAAACATTGTGCTTCCAAAAGTGCCTTCTCCTTCACTCCCACTTCCCAGCTCCTCAGAGGTTTTGGTTTTAGTGCAGATCTGCAATGTGTTTATCCAGCTGTGGCAGACCACATTGTTGCCACCAAATCATTAACAAGTTGAACCATGATGAATTGTAAAACTGTAAAATTCTTATGTGGATAGTGGATCCATTTGCTTTTGGAATGCATATCCATGAGCTTTTGTTGCCGAGTGCCGAGTTGAGTTGACGTCAACTCATTGGCCTTGTGAGCACAGGTGCTTGATTTCCTTTCACACTCCAAAGACACATGTTTCAGGGAGAATGATGACTCTAAATGACCTGTAATGTGTGTTTAGCTACCCTGTGATGAGTTGGTATCTCATTCAGGATTTACCCTGCCTCACACCCTATGTTTTTGAGATAAATTCTGGACCTCTGCAAACCAGTACTGGACAAGTGGTTAAAGATAGTGAATGAAGGAATGAATAAAATACATTCGGTTTTTTGCTGAAGTAAAAATGGGTAATATAGTATTGATATACTGTACATACATATGTACAGTATATACATATTAATTTGTATATTTACTAGTTGTTTAATGCAAATGTAATTACATCAAAAACAGACTTGTAACATATCTGTGTGGAGCACTGTGCCTTCTTTCAAACACCACACTGTATTTTTTTAGATATACTTGTCCCAGAATGTTCCAGAAATTCTCCTCCTTCCTTATAGTTATAACCAGGAGTGTTGACTCCTGGATGGTAAGATTCAAGATTCAAGATTCAAAGGTTTATTTGTCATGGGTGAGCAACACAGCATAGCAGTGTTGTCCCCATGAAAAGTTTTGTTTCCAGGCATCCTCAGTGAAAATATGGACATAAATACGTATAGTTGGGACAGGAGAACAATAAATAATAATAAATAGAGTAGTAATAAATAAAGAGCAGAACAAACGGTTAGTAAATAATGATAGGTATGTGGGGAAACGGATATACATCAGGGATTGGCCGGGGGAGGGAGAAGACACAGCAGCCAAACCAACAACACACAGCAACCAGACCTACAACTACAGACTAAACCTACAACAACAAAAGGCACCAGAGACGGGTGAACCAGACGGGTTTCCACAATGGGTGGGACAGGCATACAGATAGACAGACAGACCCCGATCGACTGTTCCACTGCCCAGGGAGGGGTCAGTGGTTTAGCAGTCTTACGGTGTGGGGGAAAAAACTGTTCCGGAACCGTTTCGTCCTTGTCCGAACGCTTCTAAAGCGTCTTCCGGATGGGAGCAAGGAGAATAGTTTGTGGCTGGGGTGACTGCTGTCCCTCTGGATGGTAAGTGCCTTCTTCTTGCAGCGCTGGGTGTGGAGGTCCTGCAGGGCTGGCAGATCAGTCCTGGTGATGGTCTGTGCTGTCTTGGCCACTCTTTGCAGAGCTTTACGGTCTGATAAGTGATACTGGTAATGATTCTCCTGCTTGATGATTGAAGACCTCACTCAAAGAGTTCTGCTGAAATTAAATAAACTCCATGACTATGATTATGTCCTACTATAGTCATGTATTTTTGCAGCCACAGTTAATCCTGCTTATCAAACTGATGCAAGTTTGATCATCCTAGGGATAATAATGTTTAAGGGGCTTTGAGGGGCTTGGCTGAGCAGATGGTGAACTTTGTACTCTGCTGTTCACCTCTGACATTGAACCAAGCATAAAATATCACCTGCAGTCCTCAATGTTCTGCAGTTAATCTCTTTTTTCTGAAAAAATAAAATGTGTTCATGATTAAGAGGATAAATAAGAGATTGTATGAGGTATTTATTACTCGTGGCTTATTTTTTCTCCAAATAAGTGAAAGGTGCATCCCATGACCACAGTATGTGTCAATAAATGCAGTGATCCTTATACACATTCTCCTTGGTTCTTATGATGCTCAAGTTCATTTACTTAAGGTTTAAATACATTTAGAAGTCAAACAAACTTGAACAACACTTTTTTTTTATTCATGAACATCCTGGTGCTCATCAGATTTGTGTTAATGAAAACGTTGCAGAAGTTAGTATCAAAGCTTGCCACAAGCTAACTTATTTTTATGCTCAGGCTTCTAGCAATGTTTTTCTTCTATAATTCATACACCTGAGGAGAAGCCTGTAAGGTCACACTGATTTGTATCAGTTAAGAGAGGATTAATGATGTTGTGGTGTTGAATTCAATCTTGGTCATAGATTTGAAATACTCTGCATGTGGCGTTTTATGATAGGTGAATTGGAGCAGTGGTTCCTGGGTAATACATCTACCTGTATTTTATAGCTCTTCAACAATTAAATTAGAGAGCTGACTTAGGGATGCTTTGGATCTTAGTTCCAGGAAATGCAATTATTCTGTTGCAGCAATAAATCTCATGAAAGAGCTGAGGAGCTGTTGCAGGCAAAGGACAGCAGCAAGTCTTTGCTCCTATTTGGAAATGTGGCCAAGCCATCACAAAACTCATTCACAGAATCACTTTGAAACAATTTTTCCTTGATATCATGAAACCAAGTAATACCTTCAGAAGATTACATTTACCAATATTAATTGGTAAGTAGTTGGTAATAATTAAAAATTCAAGCACAGATAAAAATCTAAATAAATTTAAAAAATCAACAAACCCTGCACAGTATCATACAATGTACTGTAATAAAAAGCACTGTGTACTGTAATAAACTCTGTTGCATGCTGTTGTAAATTTATCTGAAGCAAAGTTCAAAATGTGGCCTTGCTGGTGTCTTATCAGCTGTTTATGCTTGTTTTCTCACAAGTCACCTGCTCGCTTTGTGTGAATCCTTTTGTACAGCGTTCCCACATTTATGGTGATTTAAACTGACCAATTCAGCTATATACCCTTTGGTTAGCTAAGAATCCTCCTTTTGCTGGACAAGAAAACTTTAAACCAAGTTCCTCAGTATGCAAATGCAATGACCTCAATAACTGTGGAACATGATAGTGACACAGAAGTCTTGCTTTCAGGAAGAGGGTTGAAGATCCTGTTTACAGGTAATATGGAGATTTATAGAAAACTATGTAAAGAAAAACATTTTGAGTTCCATTTCAGCTTTTTTTTTCCTGCATCCACCTCTCTTTCACCCCTTCCAATTGTTTTACAGCCCTGACCAAGACAATTTCTCCTTCCTCCACAGAGCGAAACATCAAACCTCTCTTTTTCACTTTATTCGAGTACCTGGTGAAAGTTTTCACCTTAACTGCTACCTGTAATGATTTTAAATGCTTTTCATTTTCATAATGAACCAAATATTTAAATGTCGGTGGGGAAACTTAACAGGTGAATTGTCCTGTACTATACATACTGTACCATGTGTTATAAACATGCAAATTAATGCCAATATTAAGTGTTTTCTAGTCAGGTAACTGGTGTTTAAAGTGTTTTATAGTGCTGAAATCATGGGATAGTACTTATACAGGTGTTTATAGTTATGTGCAGCAGCAAATGGTTTAATTTTTTCCCGTTTTAAAATAATGGGAATCGGGAGTTTTTGGTATCTGAAATTTCAGTATCTAATGCATTTTCAAGGATGAATTAGATTTGGACCAAGGATAATTCTCTATCATTATCATAAGAAATTTAAGTTAAAATCTTAATATATTGTGCAAAATGTGTTTAACATTTTGACCGTTTAATGTATTTTAAAACAAAAATATTGACTAAAATGTATAGGTATAAATAAGACAGAGCACACATTATGACAAAAATAGACTGGTTGTTGCTTCTTCACCACCTGCTTTTCTGTTCCACATATAATTTTGCCAATAACCTAGCCACTTCCTTGGCACAAATAATGTCTGATTGTTGTATCTCCTCCATGCGTGGCACATAACAAGCTCATAACAACGGGAGCTCCTGATGTTTCTGCTGCCTGCACACGGAGACTCGTGACTTTGCATGAGCAGGCGCCTATTCCTCTTCGGCCCTCTGATGAGATCAATTATCTATCTGCAGACGCAATAACATTGACTTATTCCTCCTTTTTCTCTTGAGCCGCTCCCCACCACACACACCAAGGGCCCAAGGGAAATTACAGGTCATTTCAGCCAGAACACCAGGCTCATTTGTGATTTTGCTTCAATTTTTTTTCCCAACGTCACAATATTAGATGTTTTATTGCAGATCTTTGTCAGACACAACAGATCCTTTTTCAAATCTGTCTTGAGAACTGCGTGCCTGTTGCCACTGTGTAGTGTTATTTTCTCCCACCTTCTAGACGTGTTGTTCCTCTAAATTGGTTGCTGTAAATTGCTTCTATTGAAAGACTGAGCAAGTGTGTGCACGCATGCGTGCGTGCGTGTGTGCATGCATGTGTGTGTCTGAGGGTTGTTTGCTCTCCTGCGCTCCATGCTCCCTGAAATTGGCTCCGGAACACCACAACCACGCCTGAATAAGGAGCTAGTGAAAACGGATGGGCAGGTGTGCAGAGTGAGAGGAGGATTTGCTGACTTGTACGCTGCAGGATTTTCCACTGAACACAAGATTGTGGGATCATCTACGAGCAACTGCCAACATTCTTGCAAGCAAATTCATTTCGCAACGTACTTCTTTTCCCATTCTTAATCATCTTTTTGCTTTATTGGCTAAATATTCCATCGTAATTCATTTCAGTCTTACAAGACATATCCTTACTTGGCCCATCTCATTTAAATGTCTCCAAAACCACCCCATCTCTTCAAATGACAGCTACTCTCAAGAGACATTGTCATTAATTGAACATCCCAAGGCATGATCACTTGTAAATGAATTATCCTGATAGTTCAGATTAAACTGACTGGCTGGTCTGGCTTTTGCCTCTGTATGTGCAGCCATACATCTGAGGAGGACCAAAATGTATTCATCCGCTGCCTGGCATTTTAGTCCATCAGTGTAGCTGATGAACCATCAGTCCAATAGAGTCAGAAACTATGGTGGTAAAATAACACTGCTTCAGCGCTGTTCATTTTCTGATTTTTGGTGCGACCAACCATGTAACTGCTTGGGAAAGTCTTTGTTTCAGCAGTTCTTTGCAGTTTCCAAGCTTCTCCGAATCCTGTACAGTGAAAGCCGCAGTTGGAGGTTGCCCGACATTATGCTTAGGGATAGGGTTAGGAGAAATGTGTGGAGGAAAAGGTGGTCATTCAACACCCCCTGGTCATTCAGGAGGTGCTCATTTGTCTTGAATTAAGCCGGAGTTTAGCGTTGGTCGAGGTTCATTTTGTCTCCTCCTTTTTCTTTGGTAAATATTTTGATTGGTGTCAATGCTTGTGAGTTCCAGAGTCTTCTAAGCTATGTTTATGAAATTGTGCATTTGTATGTTTGTGGTTTTTTTGAAGCTCTGTGTATTGTGCCAGTTTATTTCTGATGGGGTTACCTGTTTTCCCCATGTGTATGACTTAGCCCTTCTGCATTTAGTGTTCATTTACATCTGCTGTAATTTTGCTTATTGCATGTTTTTCGGGGCTGCCTTATGCTTTGCAGTATTTGTGGCAAGGCCGTATGTTCTCACCGACTAGAGGTAGCTTACTCCTCGCCTCCTAAAAATTGCTTTCAAATTGCTGAGAAATATGTTTGATAATATGGCTTTAGTTTTTCTCAGAGAATGGAGTTAAATACAAAATTCGTTCTATAAGATGAATTATGAGAAGGACAAGTGGAGATGGGTTTCTGGAACATCTGTGGTTGACCATGTTCCTACAGCCATTATGTGGTGCTCCAGGTCAGCAGCAAAGCAGCTGCAGACTCATTCTCACCTACCCTCCGAACAGTTGTAACAGGCAGTTCTGTCCTTTAAGACAGAGTAATTGCCACTGCCGCTCTTATTAAAAGCATTCACCCGGTGCACATCTGAGTCCTGCGAACGTTGATCCTGGTGGATATAGCACATAGCTCTTTATTGCCTGTATGGGAAGTCATGACTGGGGCTCTGTTACTGGTCCACTTGCTGGTTCTCCACACACTGCAGACAAGGGGGTGTGTGGGGGTGTTGCCTGAAAAATTTGTGGCTCTTGCAGAACTCTGAGCTGTTTCAAGTTGGCTTCAATCCATAAGCCCAGTGGTGCAAATGCTGGTGCTTATTTTGTTTCTCCTGTTTCCGTCTTGTGTGTAAATAAATGCATTAATGATATTGTGTATTTAAGTAAAAGGTGTTGGAGCTTTGGAAAGCGGCAGCTAACATTTATTCAGGGTCAGGTAGTAGTCCGAGTTTGTATTCTTTGGATTCAGTGGCACTCGGGCTGACTACTGATCCACAGGAGTAAAAAATGAGAGTAGTTGGTAACATAAAAACCTCGTGCGATAAGGAGTGCATCTGCTTTTAATGGCAGTGGTCTGAAGTGTAGTCGCTTGTTTTAAAGGCACTTGTTTAACAAAATGTCCTTCTAAAAGTATAAGACTTTATTTATGCAAATTAGGTGACCACCGTGGCAAATACCATGAAGTGATAAAAATGCACATTATTGATTATGTGGAAGATCGGACTATAGACCTGAGTATGCTCAGATATTCAGCTCATGTTCTATACACAGAATGGACAACTTCAGTAGTCATGTCCCATGATAGTATCCTGTTTCCCAAAATTCTTACATGAACGCATATAAATATACAATGCGTTCAAAAAGAAACTTAGCATGACTGATATATATATAATATACATGCTGTATTGAATTAGCTTACTGTGTTCTGTATGCAAAGCAAAATGTGTTTCCCCTCAGTTACTTTGCCATGTATTGAATGAATGAATGAATGAATGAATGAAACTTAAACCCTGAAGAAAAATGTTGTAGCAATACACAATATACATTAATCTTAGATGTAACACATATGCATACATACATATAACAGCAAATGCACAGATAAATAGCGAATAAACAAAGATATATAGCGAGTAAGTTGCTCAACTGAGTGACTGCATGCATATAAATAAATAAGCAATGATATTTATACATGGGAGAAGATGGGGTGAGCTGGTGTAAGGTGTAATGGGTAAAGTCATCATTATGAGGCCATTAAGCTGTGATGAAGAGGAGTGATTGTACAGCTCGGTGGCTGCTGGTTGGCATCCTTCCGTAAGCACCACAAGATGGAAATAAAGGTGCGGAGTTCCCTTTGCTCAGGAACCATCTGAATTACCGAGCCCTTTTGCCAATAGTGCAACAGGTGAACACTTTCAAAGGGTCTTGCTATAGCCTTGAGCATACAGTTTCTTAGAGCCATGTTATGTTAACGTGTGTTTTAAAATGCAGCGATATATACTTATTGTTGAAATGGAACCAACCATCATTCAGTTCAGGCATGGAATTGTAGGTCAGAGGTGACACATTCAGTTTCTGATGGCCCATATGGTATGCAGGTTATAGACTGTTCATCCTTGCTTAAATTTAAACATCTGCCATTTATGTAAATGAGAAAGTATATTTGAACTGAGCTCTCCCTGGATTTCGCTGCAGCACGTTTGGGATTTACATTGGTAAAAATATTCAATGAGTTGTGGAGCAAGGACCAGTTCTCCAGGAGCTGTCTTATGAGGTGTCGCTGACCTGCAGTTGGGGGATGAGGGGTTTCTCTTACCTTCCCACTTGGACTGCATAATGTTAGCGAACACAATGGATGTTCACGTTCACGTGAAGTCAAACACGTTTTGCACAGAGAAGGGTGCCCCCCCACTTGCAACCACACGAAAACACACACCTTTTCCTTAAACACACGCAATGAGAGTGGATTACTTTCCCAACAGTTAAGCTCAGCTGGAAATCGAACCACAGTTCAGTTGTGAACCAAGCCAACAGCACCTCGTACCTGTAACGGAAAGAAAGGTACGGAGGGAAAGAAAGGTTCCTAGGCCAGTCAAAGTGAATCATATTTAGAGACACTCTCTTCTGAAATGTCCCCTCCAAACAAATCAGGTGTGATGGATGAAACACAACAACATCCAGGTAGCCCTTAACTACGAAAGTTCTCCGCTGCAATCCCTTTACCATGTTTTCTAACCGTTGCCGCTGGCCCTTGTTCTTGCGTCTCACACAGTGACCACTGGATACGTACTGTCAAAGGTGGGCACTTAAGACCTCATGGACCCTCCCTGTTTTTCTTAAAACAGATGAAAGAGCTTTTCTGTCTGCCTTGTCAGTATTCTGCATGACACAATGACAAAAAGTCTGCTGGCCAAATTCTGTCTCCTCATATTGCCTGTTCAGTCTGTATCATAAACCTGCTCTCCCCACTGATCGTAAATCTGTAATCCTTATCTATTCAGGCTCTTTGACCCGAGTTTCCCGCCAGAAGAGCAAGGAATGTGTATATCTATATTTTTCATATCCTTCTCTGTTTGCTCAGTTTAAAAGATGCTTGGTTTGGTTTTTCTAAGTTGTTGAACACCAAAGAATATAGAGAGGACACAGAGACTGACAGAAATACCTTAGTATCTTCCATACATGCATGTATGTAACCTGTGTTAAACTCCTGGCTGAAGCTGTGTAAGTAGAATGTAGAAAGACTGGCTTGATTCTTGTTCGACTAACTTCTTCCACAGAACACGGATTAGGTTTTGAATCATCTATGCTTTGTCCGTTCAACAAGCCATCCCAGTCATTTCTCTGCATACTTCAGAGATTCACCACTTAGGTGTAACTGAGCAAAATGGAACCAGCCATCCTGGGCCATGGGTTTCATGGTGCCTTGTGCTCTTATGCTGACAGTCTTCTAGTTCACATATCATTATTGTGTCCAGAAATGTAGCAGGGAATTCGGCGGGGAACCATGTCACAGGCCAGTGCTGACAGGTATCACACCTGTCTATGGAGCTAAATAAACACCGGTCTTCAGGAAGTCTTCATGCATTTTCTGTTCTCTTTTTGGGAAATGTTTCCTTCATTACTTGGTGGTTCAGGCTCACCAAATATGAACACAAAGTAATTACCATGGTCAAAACTTTAATATTTTTCAGATTGTTGTATATACACTACAGGTTAAATAATATACTAGAATAAAATTGAATTATTGAATTTTTTATTATTATTGAAAGTTGACTTATTGAAAATATTAAATGGATTCCATTTGTCTGTCACAAACTGACATCATAATTTGGTCTATTTTTATAGCAATAATAAATGTAGTCATTTTTATATTAGCACACACAAGTGCTGTGTCCTAAATGCAGAAACTCTTGCCCACCAATTGCCTTTTATTGAAATATTTATATATTAATATTTGAATATGAATATTTCAGATTATAAGTAATACTACCTCCTACAGCGACTAAAGGAAAAGCAAAAAACTACCGTTTAGACTGAAAGGTTTTACATAAAGGTTTTCTTGTTACTTAGAAGCGAAACGTGTTTTTTGTATTTTTTCAAAAACCAGAATTTATATCATTTACAGTGAAAAAAAGTCTTACATTTTTTAAACGATCTTGTTTGCAAAGGTTTTATTCAGCCATATTTGTTTAGCAGACATCATTGGGAAGGGATATTATATGCAAGCTGAATGTTTTCTATAAATACTGGGACACATATGGATATTTTGTGGCAGCCTGGAGAAGACAGGATCTCAAAGCATAGATTATTAAAAACAAGAATTGCAGCACACAAAGCCACAATTGGAGTAATTGTACGAGATACCGAGCATAAAACTAACATTTTACGGTGGCTTTTGTAAGAATTAAAGAATACTGACAGGCTCGGTTTTAAAAACCCACGCTCTTATTTGAAAAGCAGCCAGATATTTTCAGAGGAGCAACTCAGGTTAAGTACTTTGCTGAAGGGTACTGCAGCAAGGCCCATCTAGGGACTTGAACTAGCAACTGTGAGGTTACAAGCTTAACCAGCAGGCTACTTCTCAAAGCACTGTGAGATTAATAGCGTACAACTAGCACAACCATCTAGAGAATATTTTGCCTTTAATTTCTATTGGAAGAAGTTAATTTCACAGAAATCTTCATGGATGAAAAAAGTGCACATTGTAACAGTTGAATGTATGCTTTACAATATATTAATCCTGCTCAAATTCAGTATTAGCCAGATGTTCTGCTTTTAGTTAAAATACTTAAATATCTCTCTCAACAGTTTCAAATGTTTACAGTTTACAGTTTTTTTTTGAGTGTGCTCTTTACAACACTCTACCAACAGTGTAGCTAGGAGTAATGTTCTCAATTTCAGTTAACATCCAAGAAAGAATGCATTGATAATAAATAATATAACAATGGGTTTTTTAAACAGGTACCGGCGCCGAAATATGACGTCACTGTCAGACTGACGCTAGCTAAATCTCCAGGACCATTTATCATTATTTGGTCCAATAATGTTTCTTCATGCCATACATTAAGATCATTCTCCTTATGCTTAAGGGGTTACCATTTCATTAAATCACCATTAATGTGGAATTTGTAATTATAATAATACAACAAAATTATAAAATTAATGTGCTTTAATGTCTTTATATTTTTAAAAGTATATGAAAAAATCCTATTAATGTACTTTTAATTTTACAACAATATATGACATTTGTCACATTTGTGAAAAACATATGAATGTGTGTTGATCACACCTGATATGAACTGCAGTTTGGTCACCGTGGTAAGATCGGGACCATACTGTGTTAAAATATTTTGCACGTTTTAAGTAATCCTCCCACACACTTTGACATAAGTTGTAAGGATAATGCTGAACACGGAGAGAATTTTACAGAACACACCTGTGAAATGAACATGTGTTAGGTCTGAACAAGCTGATCTAAAATCCTTTTTTTAATACATTTCTGTATTAAAAATGTAATCTTTTATTATGTGGATTATGCAGGAATGCCCTGTGGCACTAATAATTAAACACAACTATTTTGGGTGTTCCTAGGCCCTTCTCTTATTCATTCGCAGTTATCACAGCTACTGTAGTATTTCCACTCAAATATAATCATACCCTAAAATATGCACAATTCCTGATTAAATAAAAATATAATTTTTTAAAGAAATAAGCAATGCCTACACAAATTGAAGATAGTTTTACTTGATGATGATGTAAAGCCATTGGCATTTTTATCAGTGTCACACTAAATACATACAACATAGATTAAAACCACACAAGCATTTTTTCTTGGTTATATTATCATTCTCTGCTTTTTACATTTTCAGGAAAGGGACCTAATTCCGATCCAGAAAAAGAGCAGATGAAAACAGGAATGTTTTTATGCTGTTCTATATTCCAATGCATACACTTTTTTGAACTTTTCCAGTGTACTCCTTTTCTTGCCTTTATTTTTATTTATTTCTTTAGCTGATGCTTTACATTAAAGCAACTTAACAGTGTCAGGTTTGTGCGCTAGGCTATGTACAGTGATTTACAATGATGTATACCGCAGTTAAGGGTGAAAACTTAGCCCAGGAGTGCTACAGCAGAAGCATGGATTCAACCATGTTGCTTTGACACCAGGGTGCCACC
Organism: Heterotis niloticus; assembly: GCA_018136845.1. Taxonomy (NCBI): domain Eukaryota; kingdom Metazoa; phylum Chordata; class Actinopteri; order Osteoglossiformes; family Osteoglossidae; genus Heterotis; species Heterotis niloticus. The sequence continues at coordinate 25,482,962 of CM030891.1, forward strand.
TCTCACCACGGTGCTGCCTCCCGCCCCTATGATGCACTCGTGCTGTGAGTTCCACTGCTCTACCCAGAATTTCAGCAGAGTGGAAAGGTACCTGATGAAACCAAGTATCATTTGAGAAAAATATGTTATTTTTTGAGCAACACACTAGACACACTGAAAAACACTTTGAATATTCAAGTGGTATTATTTACATGGGGGAAAAAGTCCACGGGCACAATGGCAACCACATGGTTGGGAAAAGACACTCAGGACGAACTATCAAGTTCCTTTTGAAAGAGCAGCATTGCAGTGTTCCTTTGGCAGTCATCATAAAAGCAATAAATATCAATCACAGGGGCTGTTACAGCACAGAAACATCACAGACAGTTCTGCCACAAAACAAGGCATCTGAGTGCTCCTTCTTGCCTCCTGGAAATCAGCAAATGACCTGGCAACAGAAGAATAAATTATTGAATGTTGAGTATTTAGCATCCTTTTGTATTGGAGCCAGCCATACATTGCTGTGACAGAGACCTCAAGCTGACAGGACATTAACGGGCGGGAAAATATCACTTTTTCATGTTTACAAGGCAACCGGGGGTCATAGAATTCCAGGGCGTAAGAAGTGTGAGAGCAACAAAGCCGGCCATAATGCGCTACCGATGTCCGACCCCTTTGTTTACAGCCATTTCTTTGTGATGTAGCGCTTATTCACAGCTCTTGTAGTATCGTTCCTCAGATATTTATGATGAATTTACAGTTCCGTTTACAGTTTGTTTCCGCACTTTGTGCCCCAAACGGTTCCCCGCAAAATCTGAATCACACTCGTATCCTTGCTATTGCATCCACTCCCTCCTCCTGCAAAAACAACAGATGACATCACTGCTGAGACGGCGCTCCAGTGATCTACTTGCGAAAGTGGCGGTAGCTGTCATTGTACCCCGTGCAAAACCTAATGTAATAGTCTCAGGTCATCACTTTTCATGAGAAAGAGGACAGCACACAGTCAGAAACAAAAATTTGGGATTCTATTCTGTTTTGTTTTTTTTTTTTAACTCTAAATGTCTTGGCATTACACATGAAATGTGCCACGTGCCTTTCATTTTATATCACTTTGCTGTGCATTTTTCTGAATCTTGCCTGTGGGAGAAAATGGTATTTTCCTTTGGTACCTGCCAGAGCCGGGTCATTTAATTTATCTGTGAATATTTACAGCTCAGAACCGATTACGTCATGCGTTCGGATATTTCTGGTAGCATTACTGGGGGTTTTCGCAGCATCTTTCGTGATTCTGCATAGTGGGCCGGGGTCACAGCTTGCTGACATGTTAACACACTCATGTTCATCAGTCCAGGGCTGGCTTTGCCCAGCAGTGCCTAGTACTTCCGTTTGTTCCCACTGCTCAGTGAAAGCACTCCCAACACGGTCCCTTCTACTGGCTATTTCGGGCTGCCACTTCCCATCTGCTTCCATAATTTCTCCACTCAGGTCCAAACAGAAGTACAGCTACTCTACTTCCTCCAGTTTGCACTGTGGCTTCTATAAAATGATGTAAAACCCATTTACAGTACTTACATATCAGTATAATTACATAGTGTTTAGAGTGAATGTATACACACTACATATGCAAATTTGTATATCCATGTAAAAGCACACAAGTGTATAGGTATGTGTTTGTAAGTGGCACTTTTGTTGACATTTGGCAGAGAAAACTGTTGAGAATAGGAGTAGGGGAGAAGTCTCGGTGTTGTTGCCTAGCAACCGGTTCTGCGCGCCAGCCTGGAGATGGGACGTCACGTTTCCGTGCCGAATGTGCGCCATTGAAAAGAGATTACATCGTGTTACAGGCAGATGACTGTCGTGTTTACTGCCGAGGGAGCCACTTCAAAGGGAAAGCGTCATCTTCTCGTTTGCGAAGGAATTGCATCGCAGCTGCTCCTCCATTGTTCCTCAAGAGTCATCGTATAAACAAGTGCTGCGTTATACAGTAGGGCAGAAAGGGAGAAGCGACGTAAAATAGCAAAGTAGATGAAGAAAAGGATGAACATCAGGATTTTCGATTTCATACCCAACTATTCAAACGGGGTGTGTTGCAGGGAAAGGGTGTATTTTTTTCTCATTAGCTGTTAATGGATATCAGTGGTGCTCCCTGGCAGGGATGCTTATTTGGAAGAACCTCTTTATTGTCCAGTTGTTATAACTGTGCTCCCATACAGTGTAAAAACTTTCTCTTGCTAGAGTGTGGGGCCAAAATTAGAGTTTGTTTGCACTTGTCATTTCATGTGCTCCACGCAAATTCTTAACTTTTTAAATGCTTCGCAGCTTTTTTGGTTTATTCAGCAAATGCAACATGTGAGGTCTGCAGTTTTAGGCAAATCGGTGAACATAAGTAATAGAGAGGGCAGAAGAGACAACAGCACAGAAGAGTCATCATAAATGGACTGAAAGCAGATGAAGGGAAAGAGCTAGAGAGATTTGGCAGAGGAGATAGGGATGGAGGGTATAGGATAAATGGATAATGAATCACTTAACATGTATGTGGCTGAAACAAAGGTATTTCCTCTGCTCTATCTATCTATCTGTCTGTCTGCCTGTCTAATTCTATGAGTTAAATGCAAAAGATTGGTTAACAGTGAGACAGGTTTACAACCCTGGTCTTGCCAAAGGGAGTACCGCTGTGAATCCAGCTAATTATAAATGAAATTCTCATTTTCATTCATAGTTTTACAAAATCTTTGCTACAGAATAAAAAAGACATCATTTTCCCTAAACTGAAATGAACAGACTGATGCTGATATGATATACGTCAATTGGTGATATGGCACACTTATTTCACATGCGAGAAACATGTAAACAGTAGCACAAAATGGTGCGTTTAGTGAATTAGAGAGACTTTATAGTGACCATTGGACATTATGTTTTTCTGACTGTAGAAGCAACTCATAATCATTGGGCACTAGACTAAGAACCTACACCCTAGCCATGATACCAGTCCATCACAGAGGGGCCATTTGGGTGATTTTTTTCCATTGTATTTCAGTTGATTATTTTGGTCTGAATGTATGCTGACTCAGACATCCAGGGCATCATCTGACATAGTGCACTTCAGACCCAATCTGTGTGTGAATGCTGTAAGATAAGGGCCTTTTAAGTAAACGGAGCAGGAAGGCTCATTGATACCACACGGTTTGGCCGATATTAGCTGTCTGTTGCCCTCTGGCCCGTGCCACACATCGGGGACGTGCTTCTAACTCTTTCTTTCCTCTCTGCAGCTCATCTCAAGTGATGCAGATGGAGCCATACAGAGGGCTGGTCGATTCCGTGTGGAGAATGGGTCTTCAGATGAGGTCAGTCCAAAGGAACCCATTTGAAATGCTACTCAGATATTTTGTTGTTTAGCTGGCAATTTTACCCAAAGCACCTTGGAGTTTTGCAGGATATTGGTACTGGAGAAAGTCCAGTTCATTTCCTTGCTCAGGTGTACTACCAGGGCCCCTACTGGGACTTCATCCAGCATCTTAATCCAGCAGCCTTCAGGTTACAGTTACCCACTACCTTATGTTTTAACTGCAGAAACACAGAAGTGTCTGTGTGAATTCCTAAACCTGAAACGATGGGTAGCGGTTTCATTGGACAAAGAAATAATTTTCTTTACCCTGACCTGTTTCAATTCATACAGTATAGAGTATAACAAGCCCACTGCTCACTATAGCTACAGTACCTTTGTACATTCTCTGAATTGTTCCACCCACTAACAATACTCTGCTCTATAAACAGGTAAATCACTGTTATGATCATAGTTGTAAATTACTATGTATTTCTCCATCGTGATTTTGTGTACTAAGCTTCTTCTATTCATCTATCCATCACAATCTCTTTGGTGCAGAAAATTATTATTATTATTATTATTATTATTATTATTATTATTATTATTATGTGCATGTCAATTTTTCTTTCCGATACTTATGAAATAACAAAAAACACTACCCTTAATACCACACCAAAATAACAAATTTGCTTAAAAAAAATCCTACACTCTCATCCTATGAACGTTGCCATAAATGACAACTTCACTCTCTGAATCCTAGTTTAATCCAACAAGGAAAAGGAGTTACATGGATGCCAGTGCAGGGTGGAACTGCACATCATCAGGCCAGTAGTAGATCTAACACAACATAGGAGTGCATGCAAAACTCTACAAAGCCTCAGGCCCTGGTGATGGGGCACAGGGATGGACATGGCAGATGTCACATATAGACATATGCCCCTCAGTTTTTCCTTTTCTTCTCCCTGGCACTCATGGTGGCTCAAACTTGGCGCCCATAGTGCCCATTGTTAGTTTTGCACGATAGTGAGCTGTTCACCATCATGTACCAGTTTATTCAGCAGGGTATTTTCACTGGACCATTTCAAAGTTGGCAGTTTTGGCGCAGCGCTGGCAGTGCTAAACTGTCCATTAGGCTAAGCCTACATCTGTGTCATGGTTCTACTTCCTTTCAGTCTCCAACCCAAAGCACTTTGCTATCTGAAACCAAGACCACATCCAATTTTGTCCTTCTCACCATCAAAATAGCTTCACAGAAACCAGCTGGAAGGAGCTGTCTGCCTTCTAGTGCCTGGATCACCTGGGCTTTGATCTCCGAGTAGCTCGGCTCCTGAAAAACAGTCAATAACATCAAAGAATGGAAGCGATAGCAGACTGTCAGGAGGTGGTGGGGTTGGCGTACATTGGGAGACAAAGGATCCTTCTTCTTCTCAGGACTGCTATTCACAGGTGTGCCTGGCTGTTGCTCCTCCCAAAAGAGAGAAAGCAAAACAAACAAGACACTTTGTATTTATAAATATTTTACATGCCTTCCATCCTTCTGAAATGTTCTGGAGTCTCGGTGCCTCTGTGAATGTCCCGGGGCTTGTTTTAGGAATGGCTGAAACCTAGGAAGTGTTCAGCTTAATGTGTCCACTGCCGTATCATGGGGTTAAACGCTCTGTGCACTATTTTCTTCATTGCCTCTGTGCCTGACAGTCACTATGACAACCCTGGACATTTTTTTGTACAACTGCAGCCGTGCTCGCCACTTGAAAACGGCGTTGTCATTTTCAGCCTCAGTGCCCCTTGGCTATAGAGTGTCAGCTTTCCTTGCATTATTTTTAAAACGCCATAGACACTTAGTAAAAAGATTGGCCACCGAATGCTTCCCGAGCCGTAGAGAGACATACGCTCAACTCTGCTGAATGATGCAGAGAAGAGTTTTGAGGACAAGGATCACATAGTCCATCTCATTGACCTCCTGACTGCAGGTGGAGTCTCGTACAGGAATGGGCTGGATGCACGCGCAATCAAGTGTATGTAGATGTGGATGAATATGGACGGGGTTGACTGACACCGGACCCCTGGAGGCAGCGCTTTCATCACTGAAATCATTGACAGCCCACTGCATCTGACTGGGGCTGTTTGGCGGCCGTGAAGCTTCATGTAGTCAAGCTGCCAGCACAGAGAACCACCGAGGTTGGTCTTCTCAGAACCACCTCTGGGAGTCATTAGTAACGTGTTAACGTGCCAAAAACCACAACTAACACAGGCTTTTATGTGTGGCAGCCATTGCCAATTCGGTTTATATGTAAATGTTGTAATCTACAGTACAAAAACAAATCGCAAATATGCTGTGCATACAATTTTTGCAACTTTTCTAAATTCCCCGAGGTCGGAAGTCCCAAAAAAACGCTGATTCCATGTTGGGCACATAATGCTGTGAAAGTGGCTTGATGGCATCCGGCTCAGACTTTCCTGTAGTGACATTCTGCTCCAAACAATGGCAGTGCAGGAAAACAGTTACCCGCAGAAGCAGAGCCTGAAGCAGTGTTCCCGGAGGTTATGAGCAGAATGTGGCATCAGTCAGCCGGTCCGGCATTCTTGGTTGAGGGCTCCACCGAGACCGACAGCGAGCACCACTTCAAAGCACCTGTGTCTGCCTGCGGGTGTGTTGAGTGGAGGGGGCATCACTGCGGTGCTACCGTGTGCCTCACCAACTGCTGACTCACTCTAGCACTGGCACGCTCCTGCCCAGGCATCCAGAGCGACACCCTGGAGCGTGGTGGCTCTCATCCTGCATGCTGATCAGAACCCCTCTCCTTAGCTGCCCATCCCCCAGGGAGGGGGATCCGCACTGAGCCTGACTCTGCCTCTGCCCATGCTGTAATTCACTGCATAATAGGGTGGCAGTCAGAGTGTTGTCTCCACAGCTGATTTGTTCTTGTAGTTATTGATAAAGTGTTAAACCGTCCATCAACCCGACACCCTGATTTACCAGCAGTGAAAATTTACTAGCTTGACATAGAAGGAAGGGGGATGCTGGATGGGGATGGGGATGGGGGCGGAGGGGTGGTTATGCTAATGTCAAGGTAAAACGTCACCGTGAACATCTCATACAGAAGTAAAACCTACAGACAGAGGCAAAAAGCCAGAGGGAAAAAAAAATTGGCTCATATTGAAAATCGTGCCCTGTAGATAAGAGTCATCATGGTCCAGTTAACTAGCATAGTTCACCGTTGCATTAAATCGACAGTCTTATGGCCTGCATCGAAAAGTAAAGGTATTCATTAGGTGCCTGGTATGGAAATGGTTGAAAGTACCTCATTTTGAGTAACTTTCCAAAATAGTCTTTGTATTGGCTTTGCTGGCAAAGGCAGTCACAGGATATCTGATGGTATTGTTGCCAGGAGCCGATCGGGGCAAGCCCACCTACCTGACAAAGCTGCACTGCATCAGCCACTTAAGGCAGTAATAAAGGGCGTGGAGTTGGACGAAGACATTGTGGAATCTTGTTTAGAGACTGACTGTCGGTCTGTTGAACGTCCATATTTTATGATCTCAAGTTTGCGCCAGTAACCTTGCTTGGGAAGTTTTGTTTGTAGAATCATACACTTCCCTGAATAAATCTGCATTTTTGGATCCACCCTTCGTCTCCGGTTTGTAACAGTCGTACAGCTTGGACTATAGGTTCAGTGTGAACTTGTAACTCTGAGCTGAAAACCCACACTGTATTCTACTGAAATTTTGTTTGTAAGGAAATATTTTTAAAAATTACAGTGAAAACTAAGACTGTATACTATAACAGTGGGTCAAAAGCAACAGGCCTGCAGAAGCTCTGTGTCTGTACCTGTGGCTGCACAATATAGATCAAAACAAATAATGAATTAAAAGTTCTGATTCTACAAAACATAACCAGTTGGTGGTCCTGTCTTGCCATGTGTTTCTATCCATCAGTTGTGACCAAGTCTTGCAAAGCTGTAGATTGACATAGCGCCACAAGGGAGGGGGAGGTGGTGGTAAGGCCACTACCACGGACATTTTGAATTGTTGCTGCCTGCCGGTCGCCTACGCTAACAGCTGTGCTGCTCCTCGAATTTGAAATTAGCCATTGGCTGACAGGAGGGGAGGATCGCGGGTGCAAGAAGGCTTCTGCCACATATGGGGAGACATAATGTTTTCTGGCACATATTCGGGAAGCGCAAAAACCATAAAGGCGGGTGAATAAATAAAAGCAGCTCACAAAGTACCTGGACCCTGAGAGGAAATTGATCTGCAGAGATTTAGAATGCACCATTCTCACAGTATAATGCACGGATATTAACAGGTATGAAGAAGCAGTTAAGACCCTGACTAATTCTAGTTTTTAGAGTATGGCTGCCTGTTCCACCTTAAAGTACTTTGCTTGAACCATGTCGATATTCAGCTGCATAAAAAAGACAAACTACGTTCCAGGTGCAGCATAGCGAGAAGTGAGGGTGGTTCAAAACTTCACAGCTGTGGGTTTGAATCCAGTTCAGCCTATGTGACATATGCATGTTTGTGTTTGTGTTGGTTTCTTCCCACATTCCAAAGACATACTTCACTGGACCTGAAGATACTTTATTATGTCCAGCATGTTCCCTGTGTTACAGTCAAAACTTCTGGGAGAATATGGACCACCATGCACTTGTGTGTGTGTGTGTGTGTGTGTGTATGTGTGTGTATATATATATATATATATATATATATATATATATATATATATATATAGTGTGCAAAGTCACCTTAAAGCCTTGTTTCCATGGTAATAGGAGCACTGGGGGCTATGACTCCCAAACTTGGAGAGTAGCTCCTACAGATTCCAGGTACAACAACTGAGGTCTCTGTCCAGAAAAGTGCAGTTCTAGGAACAGCTAAGATATTGCGCAGAACCCTCAAACTCCCAGGCCTCTGATAGAGGACCAGAGGTTGAGGAAGGCATACACACACATACCACCCCCCAGTTAGGGGAAGGTGAGAGGGAGATTTTTTAAAATATATATATACACACTGCAACATAAATAACCGTTAAATATACAATTGCTTCTACATTGCATGGCTTCTTCTGTGTGTACATCTTTTGCTGTTTTCTTCTTTCTGCTTTTCATAAAAGCTGTTTAGAGATGATTCAGGTCCCTTTCACTCAAGATCAAAAAAGATAGCCAGTACACTTAAAGATAAGGAGGTCTTTCAGTATTTGAGAACCACAGCATCGAAAAGTATCAGACAACAAAACCTGAAGTTCACTACCAAGGAGGCCTTAATGTTAAGTCATCCTTTCCACTCTGAAAGACTGTCCTTCAGTGGAAGACAATAGTGAACCAGCTCAGAGGCACCAGGGACTGATAGAAAACAGCAAACTCAAACTGACGCTGTGCACGGATGTTTGTATCCCATATGCTCTGCTTTCCCTTGATGCAGACCCTTAAAACCATGGAGATAATTTAACAGACTTCAATAAAGTGCATAAGGAAAAACATAAGGAAACATACCTGAAAACACAGACTTAGACAGCAGTGGAACAGGAACTGATATGAAGAAGTCACCTGCATAGTGGCACCAACTCATGGCCACATTAGACACCAGAGACAGAGACAGAGACAGACAGAGGTTGGCAGGGTGAGGGTGCATGAATCAAAACCAGCTCTTCAAAGGTTCAAACTAAGATAGAACCGGGTTGAAATCCAAATGTTAAACTAAAGCTTAGAAGGTTTCAAACAATATCGTTACCTGCTGCACTACCAAACTGCGAACCCAACCAGGCAAGACAAGTAGTAAAACCCAGCTACACGTCCAGTACTGTGCATATTATATGTGGACCCACCACCGGCTCATCCTCCATATTCTTGGTAAGAAGTAAAAAGAATGTGAAACACCAGTCATATCGGTCTGAGTAAACTTGATTTCTGTATTAGTGCTGTTCTCTTCAACAGACCTTAAAGTCTTGTTTCCAGCAGACTGTGCAGGCTCAGAAACAGCCTCCAAGCCCAGGCAGCAACAAGGTTGCCAGTAATCTCCAGTGCACACAAAGTGCTGTGTTGCTAACAAGAGATAAATGCTCGTCTTAATAGGACCTGCAGGTGTGCCTTCCTTTTTTGCTGATAGACTCATGTATGTCAACGGTACCCTGTACTCAGCAGTAATACGGAGTCGTGCACATTTCCCTTCGCTGTGCTAAGATAATATCCGCATCTGGAGAAAATGTGGTTTTTATTACTGTCTTTTATAATGGACTTTGCAACATTTGCAGTCAAAATACTTTTTTTGTAGAAGAAACTCTTCAGTACCTTAGACCACTTTACTTTAGAGTCATTTATTCTAGCCAGTACTTCAAACTGCAGCACTGAAAACTCCTGCCCTTGCCTATATTTCCTCAGGTTTGAAATAGAATACCCTTTCTTGTGACATTGTGCTACTATCTCTGTATCTATGAAGCTCACTCTCTTTTGCTTGTTTGTTATTTATGCATGGCTTGATTTTCAAGCCAAACTTGAAATGTGGCAGACAAATACTTTACACCTTAACTGAAGTTTTTGCACAGTCAAAGTCAACTTCATTAAACTCCAATAGGCTACTTACTTTTTTGAAAATTTAAAATTCAATAATTCAATCTCTGCCAAAGCTTGGAGCAGTGGAAATAATAATGTCACATAAAGAATGCCTTGTCACACTGGTGGATTTTTTTCACCTTCCTCACACACACTCACACACACACACACTAAATTCAACAAGCTTACAAATAAGTTTGGTGATATATACTGTATATAAATTTGTTATTACTATGCTATATATATATTAGTAAAACTCAACTTTTCATAGTGAAACAGGAAAAAAATGTGGAGGGGCAGCTCTTGATGTACCAAACATGCTACAGAATATCGAGAGCTGAACTACACATTTTTGGTCAGTCTTAGTTGAGCACAAATCCTTTAAAATCTTATTTAATTATATTACTTCATATGAGGTATTAATTCAGTAATGATAGGACAGCAGGTAGGTTTACATCCTTCTCCAGTACCCTTGCCCTAAGTTAACACAGTAATTTATAAATGGAAAAAGTCAGATAGATAAATGCACTGCCTTGCAAAACTACTCAAATCCATTTAAAGTTATCAAAAAGGTTATACTTACCCATCTTTTTCCAATAAGTAATTTTATTGTCCATTTAATGTATGCTCTATTACTAAATTATCAGAGTCAAACTAAGTTCTTTTTGTACATAAATAATAAAACTGAAAAATGCAGCTTGCAAACCCCACAAGGTAATGTTTGGTAGAGCTGTCTCTTATGGCAGTAACAGTTTTAAATATTTTGAGCTACGTATGTACCAGCTTTGCACAAACATCTGAGGTTTTTTCCCCATTCAACCTTGTTTAGGTTGTCTGGATGGTGCTTCAAAAAAGGACATTCACCTTTTTTGAGTCACCGGATCTCCCAGTCAGCACCGTTGATCAATAATCACGAAGTGGAAGCTGCTTCACAGCACCCAGACGCTGCCTACACAAGGCTGTACTCAAAATTCAGCATCCAAGCAAGACGTAGACTTGAATGAAGTCACAGAGAAGCAAAAAATCACTTTGAAGGAGCTACAGAGGTGGCAGGAAGGCACACCAGGCCACAATATCGAGAGCTCCGCATAAAACTGGCCTGTATGGGAGGGTGGCAGGAAAGAAGATGTTTTGTGTTCTGTCTTTCTCCACTGCTCACACAACTGCAGCGGTGGACTTTGCCACAGCCACAGACAGAACGCAATACATGAGACAAAGAGAAAAGTGAAATAACAAGAAAGAAACAGAAATAAAAGGAGCATACCATATAGCACCAGAAGAAGGTATTACCTGCTGCTTATAAAGCCATGTATGGCAACCGTCGCATGATTTATCTTTAATAATATTATTCACAGATTACTTTTTTACTATAGATTAGCTCTTCCAAGACTATGTTAAAGGTCCCCGTACCATAATGTTTTCATTCCTGTTTTGATCTTCTTCCTCATTCTTTCCATTTTGATTATTTCTAGAGCTCCGTGAAGAAAAAGTTACACAATAAGAAAAATCTGTTGAATAAAGCAGTGTAAGGCTTAGGTTCACTTGGTGATTTTGAATAAACTCTTAACCTTCAAAGTATTGTATTTTAATGTGAATATTTTAATTTATGTGTAAAGGATAATATGTTAAATTTATGTAATAATGTTTTAGATAAATTGATCTAAAATGAATTCCCTGTGGTATTTTAAGATAGACAATGATTAGAATGATCGGAGGAAAGTGTGTTATGGAGAATGAAATCACATATTTCATTTTATTTTGTGTTCTTTTTGTATTTGTAAAATACTCTTTATCTATGTTAAGATCCATCAGGAAAGATGCAGTATGGAGAATCACAAAGACTGACTGAACCATAAACCCCAGCCTTTGTCTTTGAAATTTAATGCATTATAAATAGGGGAGCCACTTAAAGTTTTCATGAGACCTGAACACCAGTCAAAGGTACAAAATGCAGCATAAAACAAATTTTACACATTTTTCTTCTGTTAAACAACTGATTTTAGTCATTTATAGATTTTCTGCCACCTTTAAAACTGTGCGGCGTCTTTATCCAATACATGTGTTGATCACATTTAAGATTGAAAGTATTTTTGTTTTTTTGGAGCTCTGCAAAATATTTGTTTTTTATCTGTTCCAGTTTAATTTCATTTCATATTACATTATAGACTGTTGGCTTCCTTGGAAACCCTGTTCTCCAGGATCCAACTGTGTCAGTCAGCTAAGGGCCCACATATAAATATGTGTACCTTGAATGGAAATAGCAATAGTGTGACTTGGACTGGACTGGGTTCAAGCTAAGATCTCCTTGTGGCAGTATACCAGTGTGCCACTGGGGAAGGCCTGGAAAAGCCGTTACTGATTCATCTTAAAAATCATGAAACAGACTCAAACAGAAGCAATTTTCACAGCAACTGATGACTGGCAAAACGTTTCTCCCCTTTAAAATAAAAAGCCATTTGCTGTAATAATTTGATATTTTCTTCTGTTTTTGTAGACTACAGATTATACCCCGGGAAGCTGGAGAAGAACAGATGTTCATCTGGAAAACCCAGAGTATCATACCAGATGGTTCTTCAAATACTTTTTAGGAAAAGGTGTGTTCATCCCATCTCCTCTAATATTCGTGTTTTTTTTTGTTCTTTAAATAGGGAACACTGTGATAAAGAAACAAAAGCATTTTATTGGCACCAGCTGAACACAATAGATACACACCCTCAGGCTTGGATCTATAAGATAGCTGTACTGTTCTTGGTGACCAACTGCATGCACAAAAAAACAACATACAGGGCGTTACGATGGAACAGTTGCCCCTCACGTATATAAAATCCCACAATTATAATATCTATAATTTGTAAATGTGAAACATATGATCTGTGAATACATACAGTATGTAAATGTGTTGCTGTCATATTACAAATATGTATATTGCCATGGTGATTGTTAATGGAAATGTTTACTGGTGCAACAAAAAAATTGGCTTACATGGAGAAAAGTAGACACTGAGGGCCAGACAGAAAATGAGGGATGATTGCAAATGTAGTGTATAAATACCCAAGGAAGACTCAGGTCAAGTCAAGTAGGAGTTTATTCTCATTTCAACCATCTACATGATACACAGTGAAACGAAACAGCGTTCCTCCAACACCAAGGTGCAACACAACAACACAAGTACAACAGGACTATACAGAGTGCAAATAGAAACAGAGCACAAATCTACAGAGAGTGTGAGACATTGGAGATTGGGGGATACACTAAATACAATAGTACAATAAATGCAGGACAAAGACAGTACATCGTGCAAGACAGAAGAGGGATTAACTTCAATATAGTATTATGATATATACTATATTTATAGCAGCAGTAACTGAATGTGCAAAAGGTTTATGGTATTTAGTAATGTGCAGAAGGCATTAAGTACTGTGCATTTGAGAGTCCATTTGAGAATGCACAGTGTAAATAGATATTGTTTGAGTTCACTTAAATACTGTGAGATATGTCTTGTTAAATTAATGAATAATATGTTTGATTTTAAATGAATGGTGTTTGTTGTGTTGCACTTTTAAAGGGATTAAATGTAAATGGAATAGCTTAGGGTGGAGCATACGGTATAAAGTTTCTCATTCAGAGAGGGAAAGTGAGGGAGGGATGGATGGATGGATGGATGGATGGATGGATGGCTCTTGTTGTCAAGACTGTTGTTTTCCAGGCAGAAGTTCAGTGTTTATCTATAGTAAATGTACCTTTGCATCTGTAAACAAAGCACTGGCATCCTTCTAAAAGAAAATGAATTCTGTTCACCGCATTACTTGGCCAGCCAGATCACAGGCATATGCAGGTATCGCTCAAAAGATGTACGTCCATTATATCTCTCTGTATGGACACGTCTCCAGAGTTCAGATGGGTTTCGGCGGACATAATGTGACCCTGAATTGGCTCCACTGTGAGGTGCTTTTCCAAAATTCAGTCAACCAAAGGGGGTCTTTCATTTAGCTGCTTCTGAGTATGCAGTTGCTTTTTTCAAAATTCTCAGAGTGCTTCCACTTCCCCGTGTGCCACCTAATTTTTTGTCAAATAAACAACACCCTCTATTGATTAAGGGATGAAATTTCTGCAAAAATTTATAAGAACATAATGTACAATAGCTCAAGCTGAGGTTCAAACTGCTACCCTTGCAAACGACTTTATTTTTTAGCAGTTAACTTAGTTTTGGGTAGTCTTCCCTTTAGTTGAATAATTCCCTTTAGGAAGATACTGATTTCCATGAACTTTCATAATGAAAAAAAGTAATTTGCTTCAAAAAAAGGGAATATTTTTCCATCATCATTCCTCAAAATACTCACAACCCTGCACCTGTTGCTCACTCTGGGATTTTACCCTACAGTTACATTAATTGGATTCTGAAATAAAATGGAGAAAACTAGACTTTAGAGCTTTGGATGCTCGATGATGACAGTCGGACGTTGGCACTATCAGATGCTCCTGAGCACAAGAGGGATGCATTGATTAAATTTCAAATTTGTTGCATCAAATTTGTTCATTTCTTTAATCCCCCTTGAGCCCGTCCTCAGCAGCACACCAGTACTCTTACGTTCTTTGCCAATGAACATCCTACCCTTTGCCATATCTTTTTCAGCCAATCAAAAAGAAATACTAGCGAGCAGAACTTGTGTTTTCCCACTTATAAGGTCATCATTTATCAGAAAAGAATGTAGTAGCTGCCATTTCAACATCTTCCAAAGAATGTTCTTAAAAAGCACTTATCTGAGCAATACAGGGTGAACACCTTTCTAAAGGCAACTACAGCAGAGTCCCTGCTGGGACTTCTACTGGCAACCTGGAGGTTACAGGTCCCACAGCTATACTATGGGCTTACCAAAAGCGTAGCTAGAAAGGCAACGTATACTGTTTTTATATAATTGTGTTTCAGTGCATTAATGGCAAACTGAGATGGTTTCAGCTAGTCTCTTTTTTTTTTGCAATAAAGCTATAATGACAGAAATAGATTGGAAGACAAATTCCCATAATGAAGCCCAGAACTGGCCAGTTGTCTAGTGGCAATTCTGAAACCTGCTGCAAACTCTTGCCTGTGATAAAACCTAACAGCTTGCATGCAAAACAGCTTCACCCACTACTGCACCTCCTAACCTGAACCGGCAAGAGATCATAGCAGTCAAACCAAATACTGTAGGTTCTCCTTTTCTTTATCAGGGCTGTCTGAGGTCTTCAAATCACTCTTCGCTGCAGAATCTCATTCAGAACGAATATCCAGAGCTGAACATGAGATTCTACAGGTCCTACTTCTCTGAGATAACAGTGTTATAATTTGGCTGGCTCTTCTAACAATAATCTTGTCAACATGGCAATAGATCAGCTAACATGGAGTTTAATGATGAAGGTCATTAAAAATGCATTATCCTCCTCCAAACCCCCAGCTGAACGGTCTAATCCAAGCACGTGCAAACTAAGGTTGGATGGGATGGTCGGGGCGCATTAAGTCAAGTAAATTTACGAAAGCAGAATGTTTACCTCTTATTCAGAGAACATTGGTACAAAGTCTTGATTTTAGTTGGATTCATGACTTTATCGTTGAACGTCTTCCTTGTCAACTGAACCGAGGGCTGCTTTTACCCCTAATTCTTTCGAGAGTTCAGCTCGGTTCTGTATATCAGTCAAACATGAGACAGTTGCACGGTTGGACCTGGAGACAGTGACCCACAAAGGGTTTTTGTACATATTGGTTTCACAGTGATATTTTTTTAAATGGTTTCCCATAAACATACCCCACATAATGATAGTCTTGATTTTCAGTATTATTTGATTTTATACATTGGTTTCTCATGTAACAAATGGCTGTTTTTATGTTTCAGTATGCATCTTTATTCATTTTTAGTTGCTGTTCCCTCACTTTCTAGTTTCTAAAATGTATGTTGGTAGTGGAGCAAACCCGACCTTTGTTTATCCAGCCAGCCAGCAGAGGTCGCTAAAACACACGCAAACCGCACAGCATAAACATGCGAAACCTCCTCATTTCAATTCATTTTTATACTGTTTACAGCTCTTATCTGGTGTTTGTCGACACATGTGATCGGTAGCAGGCTGACAAACATTGTTTATGTTTATGCCATGAATCAGCCTGCAAAGGGAGTGGAGAAACATATTTGTACTTTCAATTATTCATCCGTCCATCCGTCCATCCATCTGGTGGTCCAGAGCCTAGCCCAGAAGCAGAGGGGTCTTAGGCTTTGGAACTCCCCCTGGAAGGGATGCCAGTCTGCTTTAAAATATTTAAGTTTGAACGTTTTATAGTATCAGTTTTAATTTAGGTTGAAAACAGTCTTTTTTTTCCCCCGTTTCATTTTCTGTATCTGAAACATTTACAGAAGCTACAGTATGTAGTTATTAAATTGACTATGACTTGGTTGCAAAAGCGACTTTCGAGAAAACAAATTTACAAACAAATGAAGTTATGGTCAGCGTTGTGCTACCAGCTGTGCAAAAGTTGAGCAGCCAGGCTTGCAGTTTGATCGTTCAGATCAGCCCTCTTCCACCCACAGCTCATCATTGCAGTTTGACTGTTTTATTTATCTTTTATGCTCCACAGTACATCAGAACTATGTGGGAACCGATGCAGACAAGAACCCCTTCTACCTGTCTGTGGTTCTCTCAGATCAGAACAACCAGCGGGTGCCCCAGTACCGAGCCATACTGTGGAGGAAGATGGTGAGTCACCCTTTCTTTCTCAAGGAGAACAGTGTCTGTGTGCATCAGCCAAATACATAAATAATTGAAAATGTGAATGTGTGTTTGCATCTGAGTTGTGTGGGTGTGTGAGTGTGAATGCCAAGACCAAAAGCTTGCATCCTTCAGCACAGGTCCTGAAAAGCTGGAATTATCCCTAAATAACCAAATAGCCTAATATAAAGCTAATTAAAGGATAATAGATAACTAATAGCTGAGCTCTTTTTAAAATGTGTTGTTATTTTGTCAGTTTTTACCTTGAAAGCAGAAAGTTATTTTTTCTCACAGGAAGAATTGTTCAGATATTGAAATTTTGCATACTGATTATTGCCTGGCTTGGGAAATAATTTAAAATGGCTAATCTATTTCTAATGTCTTTATTTTTTAGTTTATTGGCAAAAAAAATGTCCTTCTGTAAACTGTCAGTATTTAAATATCAACATTTTAAATGTGTCCTTAAGTTTATGAGTCATTATTTCAAGACACCATATTAGCTGAGCCAATGTGATTGCTTAAGAGACATTGAGATAAATATGTCTGATCCATCACCTGGAAAATTCAGATATTTTAGCTCTTATCTCGTGTCAGATTTTCCTCCCTTTAGTCGAGCCCTGCTGGTAGACCAGTGTTCTCGGTGCTGTAATTACTGCGTCACTTTACTGTCTGTTCAGCAAGACGCTCAGCTCGGAGGGAGCAGGACTTCCTTTAGAAAGTGCTGACACAGAGGCACGCAGAAAGGCTTGAAATCCTTTTCATGAATATGTTTAGGTGTGTGTGTGTGTGTGTGTTTCAGTGTCTGTGCTCTCGCTCTGTGCCTCTGGTGTGTGCTTGTATTTATGTTTTATTGGTCATTTTGCTAAATATTCAAATAGGAGAAGCAGGGAAAGCAAGGTGAGTGGTAAAGGAAAGCAAAAAATCATAAAATTCCCCCAGCTTCCCTTGTGAAAACCCTGCCGGGCTGTCGGGACGTAAATACGAGCAGGAAGAAACAGCTGACCACCCTGTTGCTATACGATAAAATGGAAAGAAGGACATTGCTGCTTGAGCACAAAGTACAGTACAGACTCATTTCACATTCGCTGTGGTACCTGGGTCCCTTTCCTCTTGCCTTGACAAATTAAAACAAACAGCCTTTGGAAATGTGAAGTTGCAGTCCTTTAGACTTTCAGTGTACTTAGATAGAGAATAAATATTTGAGTTCAAATGCCCGTTTTCTGGTTTTTTTATGGATCTGGCTGTTGGACTAAGTAAACTTGGGGAGATGTTTTTCTTGTTTATTGCAAATTCTGTGCGTTCTAGTGAATCAGCTATGGTCCGTAGAAGAATGTGATCATTGTGATTCAGGTCTTCCACAGACACTTTCCTGCAGTATTTTTAATGCCATTTCGGAGTGTGCGACCGAATGAAAATTACCTGCCGGATATTACATTGACATTCAAACGCACGTTTTTGATTAACACGTTGTGGTTCAATATCTGGTTTTTAAAGCTGGTTTTTTGTATTATTGTAAAAAAAAAAAAAACAGTTTAACAGGCATCTGGGTGTCAGAAATACAGGTTTTAGTGAAGCTTCATTATGTTGCTATAATATCTACTAGTGAGGTGAGATTTCTAATAAATTTATTTCATCTGCTGATGTAACAAACTGTATGCAAGGAAGGTCCTACCAACGTTTTTACTGTGAGAATTAATTCATGGTACAAATTAACATGAAATCCCACTTGAAAGTCAGTACTGTATCATTCTAACAAATGAAAGAACTATAGCAGCCCTTTCAAAAGTATCATGCCCTAAATTCAAATCATTTATATCTTCCGCTGTCACTATTCGTTCTGGCCGCTGTCTTTGCAGTTTGTTGAAAAAAATTTGAACGTTTTTATCAAGAGTTATTAGCACGAGTTGCAGAATGACATCACAGACATTGGCGGAGAGCTTGTGCCTTCCATAATGTGCAAAATATCTGTCTCTTATATTAACAAACTGAACAGCAACATGTTTCTGTTTAATATTTTTTTAAAATCAGAAATGCGTTTTATTTATTAAAAAATGGAAATACCAGGGTGTCAGGTCTTCAAGTGTGGCATCACAAGCTAGTGTGGCACCACACAAGGTGGCGTTTCTGGTGCAATTTTGGATGGCGTCTCAATGAGGGACGCTGTGGAAATTCTTCATGTCACAAAGCTAACATCAGCCTAAAGATATGAGCTGGAAGTCATCACTGCTGAAGAGCCACATCTCCCTGGAAGACTGTAGCAGCACTGAAGAGCGTACTGTTTCCTGAGATCATCGACTGCTGCACACCAGAACACACTTGGTGTTTATTATGCCATTTTAGTGTCTATTACTCCAATACCAGTATGTTATTGATTTCTTATTAGTGGAGGAGGACGATATGGTGTCACAACATATTCTGAGCTATGGAGAATGACCACGGTTAGTAGCTCCCCAAGGGAATACACATCTACACAGTTGTTTCCTTTAGTTTCCTTATTGCTATTTTCCTGTTAGCCATCCTATATTTAAAATTTTAATTCAGTGGGTTATGTCATCTTTCTCTGGGGTTATTTCCATTCCATTTGTTTCTACAGATTTCCCATGTATTTCGTGAATGGTTTGAGGAGTAACTTTGATATCCCAGGTCCCTCTGTGTCTCCAAGCCTTGTTTTCATAGTCTTTGTGGAATATTCTGGAGTGACACCTACGCCAGTGGCTTCTGCACCCCACAATTCCTGCTTCAACTAGAGTTATTTCTGCATATATTCTGTCATCATTATATACTTTAGTGTTAAATAATGATGAATGCATCAAGAACAAATGATGTAAAACGAAAAAAAAAATCCTGGAGAGTTTGCTGCATGCCCTCTGATTTGCCAAATGTTTAGTGTCTTCATATCCTTTCTTTTACTGCTTTCTTTCTCAGGGAACCCAAAAGATCAGCCTCCCTTATAGTCCAACAAAAACACTATCTGTAAAGTCCATATTAAGGTATGTATTTCTTAGCAAATGTTTGCATCTTATTGATAGGTTGTTCACGTTTTATTTAATATTTTATTGCTGTTATATAAAATGTCAACAGACCGATTGACTAATGCAGTATTTCTGCTAAAAGTGTATGCACATAAATTACTGTAGCTGTTTGTGTATTGACGTCTGTCATGATCCCTCTTTAGGTTCTTGTATGGTAGGCAGTGTCACCTAGTGCTCAGCCAGCTTTCAGGGGTTTTATGGCCTCAGAGCGCTTGTCCACATGCCTCAGTATGAGCACCTGGTCCTTGAGCTCCCCGAATGTTCAGTGGCCAATTTCCTGGTCCGACAGAAACTACAGTGAGACTGAGCCCCAGGCAGTAACAGAGGCTGAATCACCCACTGGAACCTTCACTTTAAAATGTCTGTCCCTCTATTGCCTCATCTTTCACCCTGCTTTTACATGACAGAAAGCCTCTCACTTTTCTTCGCAGTGCCATGAACCTTGACCGATTTGAGAAGGCCCCGCGGGAGATACTCAACCCAGACATCCAGAAGGTGAGAGCTAACCAGGCTCTAATGAATCTAGATATCTGTCTCAACTTAATGGAAAGTAGGGTTTATTCTGTGGTCTGAAGAATGCCATCAGGGTGTCTACAGTAAATTTTTTTCTTTTCTCAATTTGTTCTTTTAAGCTTTAACTAGGTGACTGATTTTTTCGTCAAACGCACAAACAGTTTGAAAGACCAAACAAACCGAACTGCAGGTGGAATCCCAGTGAATCACTGTGGTGATGTTTTTGAATTCCTTTGCAGGACCTGCTGGTGTTGGAGGAACAAGAGGTGAGTATTCCTGGTTTACTTGCCAAATGCACTTGTCTTTACCCTGAGAAGGAGCGTTTTACAGTAACTGCTAGTAATGAAAGTGGGTTCTGTTTCATGCAGGTCTGTATTGAGGCCTCCCAAGTCTAAGGAGAATAATACATTTTTTATCTTAAATCAGAATTATTGAAGGACTGTAAAGGACATCGCTGTTTGGCTGTATCCTCTAAAAAGCTTTTCTATCAGCCAGATCTGAGCAGACTGGATTGAGGAGGGGAGGGCAATTTACCAAAAACAAGATCAGCGGCAGCTCGTGACCCAGTGAGACAGCTTGGGCACTAAAAGCTTTAAGTTATAAGGGTTTCCCAAGTTCAGTGCCGAAACTTAAAATAATGTCATTCTACTTGCCACTTTAAAGGCATTTTCACAGCATTGCATTGTCATTTTTTAAAGTAACAGCGAAAACTCTGCCTTAGCCCTACTTTGAGCCACTGTTTAAACAGTAGTCAGCCGTAAAGCAAAAGTATGACATTAAGTAACCTTTGTGAACAATATTTACCATTTTAAGTCTTGTAATTATAATTAGAATTTTTAAAATAAATTCAGCATCGGTTACTTTTAATGTTTAAGAAAATTCATCTGTACAATTTTGTCACGTGGACTTTGGAGGATTCTCAGCAGAGACCTTTTCACTTTCAAAATTGTGCACTTTAAACTTAGCATTTCATTGTTAACTATTTATATCATGTCACTTTTCTATCTGCATCAAGTTCAGTAAATAGTGTCACTGTCTTTATAGGGGTCTGTAAACTTTAAATTTGGTGTTCTGTATGCCAAAGATGGACAGCTGACAGACGATGAGATGTTTAGCAATGGTGAGTGTTACAGATACTTTTCTCATTTCTGTAATCTGAAGTTAAAGCAGCTGAATTCCCAATGTCAGTAATACTAACAGCAGCAGCACACAATCGAAGTCCAATATATTCTTGAATCTCGTCATCTGAACGGAAGATAAACCACTGAGGTTTTATTAAGTTTCTGTTTTTACCACCTTCACACATAGAAACAGGAAGCGAAAACTTCAACAAGTTCTTGAACCTTCTTGGAGACACCATCACGCTGCAAGGCTGGGCAGGTTACAGAGGAGGCCTGGACACAAAAAGTGAGGTCCTTTTTCATCACAGTGTTGTGAATCTCATTGCTGACAGATCAACGTCAGCAAGGACCCATGTAGAGGCTTCATTTCACACCAGTTGCCATGTGCTTTGCTTGTAGATGACACTACAGGAATTAATTCCATATACACCGTGTACCAGGGTCATGAGCTCATGTTCCACGTGTCCACCATGTTGCCATACTCCAAGGATAACAAGCAGCAGGTGAGTGTGTGGTTTCCCACAGTTCCTGGCTGCATGGATAACCAACCAACATGACTCCAATAAAATGGGGCTCATCCTGTTTGTTGTTGCGTGTGCTGTTTTCCACATTATTTGATCACTTTGCTAGCAAACATTGCTCATTTATGCAGCTGGGTACTGCTGCAACGCAGGTTAAATACCTTGGTCAAGAAAACAAAATCAGAATCTTGGTGACATTCAGGCTACCAGCCTGCATCCTTAGTCATGGATACCTCATTGGCCATGGTTACCAAATCTCCCTTTGAAGGGTCCTCCTCACAAGTATCCAGTTCAGTGTTTCCAGTAGATTTGGTACCAGGATGAAATTGTACTGTATTTTGTGCAGCTCAGAAGCTGTGGAATCTCTTCATTATAATATCACCTTATTATCATAAAAGATAGTAGATTTGTCAAAGGATTTCTTCTCAAGCTTTCATGTTGCCAAAGAATGCTAATTTATTGCAATTTATTGTATTTCTGGTTGTTTACTTAGTGATATCATGTAAACGTGTGTGTGTGTGTGTGTGTGTGTGTGTGTGTGTGTGCGCACAGGTGGAGAGGAAGAGACATATTGGAAATGATATTGTCACAATAGTGTTCCAGGAAGGAGATGACGCTTCTCCGTCTTTCAAGCCATCCATGATCCGTTCCCATTTCACACGTATCCTTTGTGGGAATGAGTCCTGGAAATAGATTGCCAAGTGCAAGCGGAATCCGTGCGAAAACTAACTGTGCAAATTTTCTTGTACAAAAATGTTTTGCTTGAACTGCTCTTGGTCTTTCATATATGAAGTCAAACAGTTCCGCAGATGTGTCCCTAAGTCATAATAAGTTGTCCTTAGCAAACAATGTGTGCGAAATATTAGCACATTCCCCTATTAATGGATTGATCAGGAAACCTTGTTATGTCACAAACACCAGCAACACTGAAATTCTCAAGTCCTTAGTAAATATGTCCATCTTCTTATAGTATCTATGCTTTTCAAATAGTAAGCACAAATTAGCACTAAATTACATTGACGCAAATATCAAATCATGGCGGCTGGAAATTCTGGGTATTCTATGTTTTTATGATCTATAGGAATGTGGTTGAAGGTGATGGTAATATTTATTTGTATTAGTCATACAGCTAGTTGTTTGTATGGCTGAAAGTCCTTTCAAATGAAAATGAAGCAGAAAACTTTCTGTAATTTTATTAATAATGAATGTAGAAATGTTGGAAATGTTAATGTAGGAATGCTAAAGTTACTTCCAGCAGCATCCCAATTCCAGTTTATGTCCTTAATGTAGCTCCAAGATATTTTTGCCTTAGTTAGATATAACAGTCAGAACGACAGTTACAGGTAGGTACATCGGTGTGCGATGGGTGTTTGCGTCACTCCTGAGGAGTCCACCATGCTTTCAGTGTGATTGTGCTTTGACACGGAACAGGTTGAAGATTTTCTCTGAGGAGAGCGTGCCGCTTTTTGGACCACCCCTTCCTTCCCCACCAGTGTTTACAGACCATCAAGAATTCAGGGACTTTTTGTTAGTTAAATGTGAGTTACTCCAGTCTAACAATAGCATCTGAAAATGACATCAGTAAGATTTTAGGATAAATGACCTGTGTGAATGTTTGTGGACGTTCCTGAAATCAATGAGTTCACTAAGCTTTACCTGTTGACAAGTTGGTTTTTTCCTGCCTCCATAGTAATCAATGGAGAAAAGGCCACCCTGGAGACGCCCACATTTGCACAGAAGCGCCAGAGGACCCTGGACATGCTGATACGATCGCTGTATCAGGACCTCATTCCTGAGCTCCACAAGGTAGAATCCTTGTCTTCTTTCCCTTTTCCCCACGTATCATCAAGCTTTGGCTTTTTGATTTCCGATGGTCCGTCCATGCAAAGTTTTGCAGCTGTATTTCCTGCTTTCAATATCACTCCTTTTGCTGAAGAAAAATGAAAGCCTGAGCTAAAGGCCTTTCCTTGCAGGATAATGGCGCACTCTTTTCACTCATGTCCCCGCTTAAAGGCTTGGCTTTTGTGGTGTGTGATTGACAAAGACAAAAAAAAGTTGGCAGCTTTGTCTTAGCCGCTTGGTGCCATTATTGGAAATCAGTGAATTTTGTAAGAAAAAACTAGAGAGGAAATGGAAAACTGCTTCTCAGTGGGTGGCTTTTGTCTAGGTTGTGTCCAGCTGTTAAGAAACGGGCCATGTCAGACTCTGCCCTCTCAGTTGCTCAGAGCGCCTCTTTGTTTTGCTGTGTTTTCCTGTGCTCCTCACTCCTCTTTGCCGTGCTGAGGGCCTTTCCTCTTTCTACCAATCACCCTTTCCAGGTTCCCTTCTCTCCTCAGAACATGCTCAATCGGCGGTCCTTCAGCGACGTCCTGCCCGAGTCGCCCAAATCTGCCCGAAAGAAGGAGGAGGCACGGCAGGCCGAGTTTGTCAGGATAGGGCAGGTAGGCTACCTTCTTTTTTGTAGTTTACTCTAAGAACAGGTACTTATAATAAATAAACAGGAACTTTATTTATTTACCACTTTTCCACTCTAGTTGTAACGTTTTTCAGTTCTGTATGATTTTTAGGTGTCTACAGGACCGCTTTACGCACCTTAACCAGTGTTCTCAGTCACTGACTAGATGCAGCTCTGAATCCAGAGCATTCATAGCCTTTACCCTTTTGATGCATTCACTATAAAAAGACATTACAGTTTTTTTTGTTGGTGTCACTTTTTAAACTCTGAATTATAATAGGATGTGAGATGTGGTCATTTTACCTCTGTGCAGGCACTGAAACTGAAGACCATAGTGAGAGGAGATGCCCCCACCAGCCTGGTCACTACAGGGTTGTGCAGAAAGGAGGTGAGTTGACCTCAGTGATATTGACCTTTACTGGTGGTGGCAGCTGATGGCTGGCGGGTCTTGTTGTGCCGGTAATGACATTTGGAAAACAGTTTTGCTGCTGGTCCCCGGGTTAATGGCAATGTCTCTGCAAACTACCACATCGTGGCCACCAGTCACATTCAGACCACAGCTCATACAACAACAGGTGAAGCATTTCATTCTTATGAAAACATTGGTAGGCATGATTTTACATGACCTATCTTGTAAAATGAAGCTTAAATATCTACAGGTTAGGAGGAATATATATATAGGTGTGAACTACAACAACAAAACAATATTTAAATGCAGTGTTGCAAAGTATTACACAATTGCCATAAGTAGAATTAACATGAAAAAGCTAGTGAAAAGCAGTGAAACGGTAGTGAAAGTTAAACATGCCAAGATTATGGTTTAACAG
Organism: Heterotis niloticus; assembly: GCA_018136845.1. Taxonomy (NCBI): domain Eukaryota; kingdom Metazoa; phylum Chordata; class Actinopteri; order Osteoglossiformes; family Osteoglossidae; genus Heterotis; species Heterotis niloticus. Next base: position 25,508,018 of record CM030891.1, read on the forward strand.
CTTAGAGTTTGAAAAGTTTTAGGTTTGCCCCTAGAGATCTTATTGTCATTCAAGGGCACTTTTTTGGCTTAATGCTGATGTTGGACCTGCGATTTGCTGAATCACCATTTTCCTTCTTACAGACATGCTCCCATCTCATGTCTCACTTTTCTGTCGTACAGCCATGGGAGTCCCAGTCCTTTTACAGCAACTTTCCGTATGAAATTGTGTGTAGTGACTCGTGGGGTCAGTCCCTCCTCATCGCCACAGACGCCATGGGAGTTATGCTATTGGATGGTAAGTGGAAATTGTGCATAATTGAAGATCTTTACATAACTAGCTTAACTAGTTGAGTTACTTAGCACTGCCCGGTTCAAAATGGTGTAGCAGTGGAAATGTAAAAAGAAATAGCTCATTATATGATAAAAACATTTTGCAGTTAAAGTTAAAGTTGGTGCATATACGCTAACCTTAGTCAAGTGGAAAGGACAAAATATTATTATATAACATAATACAATTATAAATTATGTATTTTATATATATGGCACTTGGAACGTTTGCTTTCTTAACCCCTGCCAGAAGGCTAGTGAACCAACAAGCCTGCCCCTTTTCTTACCCACACAAACAATCCCAACACCCACACAGTTTCTTTGAGAGTTGCACATATTAACTATTTACAATACCAGTATGCACTACTAGGGGTGCCCTTAAGTAGCATGAGATAGTACAATATTAGCCTTACACCATGTCTGCACACATATAACAGCTACTGGCTCCTGTGCTCAAGCAGACAGATGACATTGACAGCAATAAGCATGTCAGCCATTGTGATGCACACAGTAATAAATTATACATCGCTAAACTTTATTACCTTTAAGCTTGTTGAATTTAGGACGTGTGTGTGTGTCTGTATGATGGGAAAATCCATGAGTGTCACATACATATATTCTGCATGTGACACTACTGTGTGTTGCATGAGATATCACCTCTCCTGCCTCTCTAAGCCTTGTCAGAGACCAAATTTAAAATTTTCAAAAGAGTAAATAGTCTTTTTGATTTTAATGAATGTGGCTGCGCAAGACATTACTTGAGCGAGAAATGCCTGTGTGCCAAATTTCAATTCTGTGGTGTGAAAACCAAAGTCGTGTGTAAAGAACAAACAAGTTAATAAACAGAGACTGAGCTTTATAGATATAGCGTTTGCCCACTATATACTGTTGATATAGAGATTACATATATAGTGTATGTGTCAAGACTGATATACAAATTAGTGATGATTCTTTCGGGTATGGAACCAGTTTTTCCAAACCCAGGTAATTATGCTCTGTATTTATGTCTCATTTTAGGTATGGATCCAGTTGTTCCAAATCCAGGTAAATATGTTTCATATTTCTAACCACCTATGATCTGTTTATTACCAGATGAAAAGCAAAAAAATTGGAGCTGTATGGATTTCATCATTTATGCTCAGTTTCTAAACATTTTTGCATTTATGCTACATTTCCTGTGACAACACCTCATTTTAAGTCAGAATGTTCAGGTGCGCTGCTACTTGCAGAGAGCTTGAAGCACAAAGAAATGCTGGATTCATCTGGCTGGAACAGTAGCCAGTCTGTGGTATTGCTGATTTCCATTTTCAGTCTAATAACAGATATACACCTCTTTAACAACTGTCTTCAATTAATACATTTTGAATTAGTTGTGTTTTTCATAAGCATTATCATTTCCCTGTAAACCAAACATCTTTTTCATTTCCACTTCCTACATTACACATTTCATATACAGATCAGCCAATATTTGCAAACTTAATTCATTCCTGAAAACACTTTGCATGTTGAAATTGCATATATTGGGCTGCTATTTTGCATCATTTTAAATTGTAAGAATATTGTTGCATTCCCAGCCCATCCAAAACCCCTAAAATCAGGTTTAAAACACCTTGAAGCACACCCTGCCGTGCTGGGCACACCCTTATTACGTTTTTCCCATTTTTGTTACAAGCTTTTTTACCTTCTTCACCCCATTTTGATGGATTACACTTTATTTATGAGACTAAAATGAAGACACTGGACAAACACAGCAAGGAATGCAGTTGAAAGAAAGTGAACAAGAGAACCTGCTCTAATAAGTTGAAAGACAGTTTTGGACAGGAACGCAACATGCCAACTTGGAATTTTTTTATTTCTTGCAGATAAACTGTTGTGTTATGGTGGCACGTCTGTCTTGTTAGCTGGGATTAAAGAATTAGCTGAGTTAACAAATTTGCACATGGTGCTGTGTATACCGTAGTTTACCTGTATTGATTTTGAGATCGACTGAAACGGTTAAGAATGGAATTGGTGTGGACTTGTGTGAACCTGCAGTTTATCCTTAAATATGATTTTCACTGATGTCTGTCACTGCTCGCAAACCATTAAAGAGAAAACTTTCCCGCATGAAACATCTACTTTTCTTCTCAACCCCTTACAGATACACAGCCTCTTCCTGTGCAGGTCTTTGATAAGACAATGGTAGTGAAACAGATGCATGTTCTTGAACCTCAGGATCTCCTAATCTCCAGGGCTGACAAAGGTAAGGACCCTGAACTTGCTTGGTATTTTCTTAACATAATGTAAGGAACAGTGTACCCTCACCCAGACTGTTTTCCAGCTAATGCATATGGTGGTTGGTCATTCGTGTTACATTAATAGGCAAACCCTTCTTTTTACTTTTCTGCATAAATGCTCCACTTTTCCTTCATTCGATTAGTGTGGCTATGCTTATGCTTTCATTCCCTTGTTCCTTAGTTGACACCTTTAACCAAACAGACCTAGCATTTCTGTGCATTAAGCAGCCTAATATTTCATTAAAGCATTTCAGAATAAGCATTCACTTGAGGCTATAATAGCAGAGGTAAATAGGGTAAGTCAGAGTCCACTTACAGAAATACTGAAAGCATAATTTTCCTGCCATGATTATTATGAAAGTTTCTGTTCATATTCACTGCTTCCTGATTTAGTATTCCACACAACACAGATTTTCAGACAGTGTTCTGTTTTTGCTGCAATCTTTGAAGGTTTCCTGTCCCTTAAACTCACCCCACTGTTATTGAAGGACTTACTGCTATATGAAAGCATTCAAAAAAATATTAAATCACAAATTTGAAAAAGTCAAAGGTAGAAGTACAGCTGACTTGGAAATTTAAAACATTTCTATTCATCCTTCACAAAGTGAGCAAAGGAGCAGCATGGGGTCATAACAGGTAATGCTGGGTTTGAGTTCCAGTTTCTTCCCAAAGTCCAAAAACATATTTGAATGGAACTCATGACTGTGCATTATGCATAGTGTATGAATGTGTTAGTGAACGAGTATGTGTGTGACTTCTGGGATATGGACTGGCATAAAATTCAAGGTGTATCCTTCATAATGTTCTTCCAGGATAGGATCCAGACTAATGCAGCCCTGCAGTGAACAAGCAGATTTTGATAATGGGTTGCATGAGTGGAACAAATATAAAGATGGATGGATAAATGATACAAAGATTTGTTATTTTCTTCAATTTATGCTGAAACAAAACTGGCTGTACAAGAAATGTTTGACAGGTATAAGCTGAAAAAAATGTATGTTTTAATCACCCTTCCTCTTTGCTGTGACAATCTCAAGGTGTCTAGGGTTGAAGGGTGTAATATTAAGCTGTCTGAATATCAGTTGTTTGGATGGGGAGAAGAAAAATGAGCAAACACATGGAATTTTGGGTGCAACCGTGATGTAATACATTCACAATAGAGAACAGAAAATAAATCTAAATTAAATCAATATTTAGTGTGACTACCTTTTGCCTTCAAACCAGCATTAATTCTTCTAGGTACCCTTGCACAAAGTCAGGGATTTTGTAGGGTTATAGTCAGGTATATGATTAACCAAGTATACCAAATAGGTGCTAATGATCATCATTTTCATATGTAGGTTGAAACACAGTCATTAACTGAAACAAACAGCCGTGTAGGAGGCTTAAAACTGGGTGAGGAACAGCAAGACTCTGCTACCAAAGTGAGGTTGTGGAAGACAGTTTTATGGCACAGGCCATACACCATGACAAGACTGAACACAGCAACAAGACACAAGGTAGTTATACTGCATCAGCAAGGTCTCTCCCAGGCAAAGATTTCAAAGCACTCTTTACCTAGTGTGATATAGACATCCAAAAAAGCCTACATGTATAAGTGTATGTCATGTGACATTATTACTTATTCACTTTCCCCTTTTCAAGTTACAGTTAACACTGAGTTCATACAAACCACATAGGTGATGGAGATCAAATTCAAACAGGGAGTCTCCAGACACACAAGCAGAAAAGCACCAGAAAATGCAAAACATGTATAAACACAATCAGGCAAAACTAACACAAGGGATCAGAAAAAGCAGCAAAAAGTTCAGCTCAAGAAAGTTCTACAGTCCAACACTGGACAGGCCCGCCTTGATTTTCATTGGCTGGGAAGTTTCCGGTGATGCCGTCAATACTGATGATTGGCAGGATTGAGGACCAATAGTAGTTGGGCACCTGTAAACAAACAATAGCAAACAAAACTGGGACACACCTGGACATAAAGATGCATTATTGCAAAGTAGTGGCTAGGAGATCATCTGTCTCCTAGGCCATAAAGCGAGTGACCGTCAAAGCAGCACTCAGCACCGCAAAACATGTACACCACACACACTTTTTTAAATTCTGCAACCAATAGCAAAATTCCATGCGAACTTAAGTTGATAAATGCAGTATGTGCAACATTTTTACACTAGATGCTGAATGTAGAAGGCTGTCTTTGGTGGACAATAGAGCATTTGATTGGGATTTGGAGTTTTCAAGCAGATGAAAAGCACTTGAGATGCTTACGTCCCGTTTTTTTGTGTTAATTACAGACTTGTCATTAATCTTGAAGTGTTTCGTATTATGTTCTTGTTACATAAGTGAAATTCAATTTGGCAGTTTATTCAGACCAATCAACAGTCCTTGTTATGGAATAAATGTGTTTTAGAGAAAGACATGCACATACCCTATGTCACAGATTCAACAGCTGGCAAGCAGTACAGATCCTACCAGGCAGTAGGCAGAAAATCGCAGCAGTCACGAAAACCAAAGCCACAGGGGGCCAGCTTGTCAGGGCATATGACTTGAGCAAGCTTCAGCATCAGTAATATTCTGTCAATGAGCCAAACAGTTGACAGATGTGCTCCACAAGTCAGCCGCTTCCTTCAGTTGCTGTTGTTATGCAGAGAAAAGGGTACGTCAACGTGGGCTTCCATACAAGCTCAAGTGTCAGATCATATCTACCTAAAGGCTTTCAGAGCTCTGAAAAATGTATGTTAAGATAGTTCATATGGGTAATTGGGTTCATCAGAGCTCTCGATGAGTTTAAACAAGACCCTTGAGGGCAGTAATGTGGAAAAAACTGCCCATAATCATAGATTACACTTGCTAATATTGGCACTTGAACAGAGAATAAATTCTTTGTGCATCGTGTAACAAGTACCAGTTACAGTGCAGAAGAGCAAAGAATTATTCTTTAAATTCATCCGTTGCAAAACAAAATATGTGGGGTAATCGGACACAAAAAATATCTCATTATACGGTAGCAAGCAAAGTTTTGTATTAACCATACATTTCTGGAATGGTATCATTTGCAGCAATCAGGTATAGTAGTAAGAGGACAGGTTATGCAGTACAGTATACCTATGTACAGCAGTACTGATGTTGGTGAGAGTTTTGGAAAATGAATTATAGTACGTTTTCCTGAATGTCTGCACATGATAATATTTTTTTTTGTTCATAATATTTTTATTTTTATTTTTTTTTTTTTATTGAAAATGAAGGTTTCAGGGTTTATTTGTCATCGGTGCACATAGCATAGCAGTGTTATGACCATGAAAAGTGTTGCTTCCAGACATCCTCAGCAAATAAAATATATAAATAAGATATAAGAAAATTAAATAATAAATAATGAAATTAAGAGAAATTAATAAATAAGGAAAATAAATAAATAAGAAAATAAATAAAGAATAAGATGTAAAAATATACATAGAAGTTAAAAGTTAATAAACAAGAAATAGCAAACAAACACACAAACCAATAAGGGCATACAGACAGACTCAGAATGATAGTTTCTCACTGTCCAAGGGAGGGGTCAGTGGTTCAACAGTCTTATTGTGTGAGGGGGAAAAAAACTGTCCCGGAACCTGCTTGTTCTCGTTCGAATGCTTCTAAAGTGTTTTCCGGACGGGAGCAAGGAAAATAGTTTGTGGCCGAGGTGACTGTGGTCCTTTAGGATATTATGGGCCTTCTTTTTACACCGCTGGGTGTAGAGGTCCTGCAGGGCTGGCAGATCAGTCTTGTTAATGCTCTGTGCTGTCTTGACCACTCTTTGTTGAGCTTTACGGTCTGACGCACTGCAGCTGCCATACCAGGCTGTGAAACAGCCAGTCAGGATATTTTCAATATGAAAAAATGAAAAGGCTATATTGCAATGACATGTATTTATTTTTTCACCAGAAAAATATTAGTAATTATCAGTTTTCACTTTAAGCACTCAACAATTGGCTGAGGTATGTATGAAGAGTGTACGGTTTGTTTTTAGACCAGAGGCTGCAGTTCTGCAGAGGATTGTTAATAGATTTAATAAAAAGCACCTAAAAACAGGTATCAGCAGAGGACCTGCTTCTAAACTGAATGCAACTGCCCTTCAGTGTATACCCTGTTTCATACCCTGCACTTCCAGGATAGGCTGTGGATAGACAACTGTGGCCCTGTACAGGACAAGCAAATATAAATATATGATGGATGAATATTTTTTTAATAACTGTTTCTTTATACAGTTGATTTTTTTTTTTTTATGAACTCTCGGCGCTCCACTGAATTTCTTGGTTTATACATAGCATTTTTAAACAAAATGAAAATTTTTAACCTAGAATAATATAAAATTTGTGAGTGCAGTGAGAATGGATTAGTTGTAATGGTTAGTTGACCTTCCGTTTAATTTTGCCAGTTTTGCTGCATGACATTCCTGACTTATGACTCTCGTTGTGATCTATGCATCTAGGTTCTAGATTAATACACAACGGTATGATGTTTCAACCTTTGTAAGGAAAAACATACTGTATCAAAGGGGTTGTCTCAGTCATATTTTACTGAGGGATTTTTCTTTAATACTACAACAACATTTAACCCGGTACAAATGCTGAGGGTAAAAATGCTAACCCTTAGGAGTAAAAAGAACCCTTTGATTTAGTGTTATTACCACCGGCAAGTATAGCTCAGAACAACAGGCGACGGTGGGTTTAAACTGCATGGTGTGTTGCTAAGCAAAGAGCGGTGCTCTGTGTCACTTTCCACATGTAAGTCAGTGATGCAGCTGTGAAAATCTCTTCAAAACCTAACCCACCGCTCCTCTCTGCAGGGAAAGATGCCCGCATCTATGTCTACAGACTGAGCTCCCTTAAAAGGGGATTGGAAGAGAGGCAACTTGTCCGTTCCAAGTATGACAGCAGAGAGAACAAACTTGAAAAAACAAAAGGTGGGCTGTCTTGATTTAGATGCTGTTCTAACCAGCTTTCATGCATTTCATTTTACCGTATTATGTTTTGTTATGTCATCATAGCATCACCGTGTAATATTTTTGGTTTGCTGGCAATTTGTGTCCCATGTTACGTGGGAAAGTCCTGCAACAACATGTCAGTTGATGTGTTTTCCTGTATGTCTGAAAATTGTATTGTAAAAATGATAATTAACCATTTTCGTAGCCAAAAATCAAAACCAAATGTCTGTGAACAAAAGTCCTAAAGACCGGTGTTACACCAAAGTGATGTCGTAAGAGAATGGTACTTGTAATGTTTATAGCAGAAATTGTAGGGATCATTGTAGGGAACAGAAGGGATCATGGAAGCCAAACACTGAGCTATACTGAGCTCAATGGAAGCACACATATTGATTCCCACTACCTACAATGGAGAGGCACTGGGGCAGCTGATCTGTGGGAGTCCTGGGTGGGCCTGCCAGCTCACTGAGAGAGACAGCAGGCTGCCAAGCCACAGCATCGATCCGCCTGAACTGTTCACCCGGCACTCTCAATCCCAAGGTCATGATCTGGCCCCTCTGAGCTCCTTTTTGGCCCCTTCTTTCCTTTGGCCATCACTGGCTCAGGAGACTTAACTACGGTTCCCCACCAACCCAGTTTTCATTAAGTTCCTGCTACTATTGTGTTTTCCACCTTTTCCAGGCACAGCCCAACAACTAACAGTTAAATCCATACTGTAATTCCAGATAATTTCAGCTCCTTGGGACAATTTTTTTTCCATTTTCTCTGTATTTTACCATATATTTTCTCAAGCCGTTTGAACTCCCTGCACATCGTCGTAATTTCATGCAATTGATCATTCCCAGTGTCTGTCTTACGATAGCACCCTGACCTTATGACCCTTTCCCCTCTATTCTGTTGCTGAATGTAGTAAAAATGTAGTACAAATATTCACATACAGCAGTGCAGATATTGGAACAGGTATGGTATGCCTGGGTCAGTCATATGGCTTTCTGTTATTGAATGCAAGTGAATAAATGGTCCATGGAGAAAAGAGAGAGTTAAATGCAAGCAAGAAGATGAATTGATCTTAATGTGGAAGATGAAAGGCCAGGCACAGCATATGATTTAGAGAGGAGAGGCTATAGACCCTAGAGAGAGAGAGAAAGGGGGAGAGGTCTTCCATTGCTGAAAAATCCTATACACATTCTGGAATACTAACTTACTTTAAAAGAGTAATGTGAAGCGCTCTACAATTTATGCTGCTAGTCCATGGCATGCACAGAAAGACTGCACACAAACCAAAAACACTGTACTTCACAGCATGAAACTGCATGACCATATAAGAGTTCTGCAGTACAGTCAAACTGACCCAAGAAGATGAGAGCAGCAAACATAACAAATGATCCAGAAGTGACAGAGACCTTTTGCGAGGCACTATCTGATGTACCTGTGTATGTCTGACACAAACAAGAGTGCTCTCCCTCCACAGGCTGCCATTTGTATTCCATTAACACTCACCACGGAGCAGAGCTGCGTATCGTGGCAGCCATCCGCAACAAGCTTCTCCTCATCACCAGGAAGCCACCGCGGCCGGACTGCCTGAGCACCGTCACCATGGTGACCAGCCCCCCCGACTCACCCGTGGAGGAGTTCCAGTACATAAGGGTAAATGAGCATCATGGCATAGCCCTGTTAAGCCCTTGCTCAGAGTCCTCCGATTCTGCAGAAATTTACCCTGCACCCCGCCTGTACCGATTCAGCCCATCTCACTGCATCCAGTTCCTATTACCATAACAAAAGCATTGTGAAACTCATCCTGGCACCTTGCATCTTAGCAAATGAAGTATCTCTGCAAGCAGTGATAGAGGTGCCACATTTAGACTAGAAGGACCCACTTTTTGATCCCACATCCTGCTGTTGTATTCTTGACCAAGGTACCTGCTCCAGCAAAAATGACCATGCTGTATAAATAGGTAAATCACTGTAAGGCACATTGGAGAAAAGCCTCAAATAAATGGAATCTAAATGACTCCATAATTACTATTTTATTACAGCCCTCCCTTGCGTATTTGTACCTGACTCATAGAATGAAGTCTCATAAAAAGAATCACAATTAATTTAAATGCAAAAAGTAAATAATGCCATCCAAAGTCACAAAAGTTTTGCCCATTTTGTCATTAAACATGCAAAATTCCTGAGTTATCAATTAAACATGGAGAAAATCTAGTTAAAATCTAAGTGTATAATATCAGAACTGCTCTGGGCACTTTTAAATCCAGGCTTAAGACCCTCACTCAAAACTGTGTATACATTATGCATTTGCATGATCCTTTTCCCCTTCCCTCTATCATGATTTATCATTGTTATTTTTTCTTCTCATCCTGACTGATGTATTCTGTCCTTGCTATCAAGTCTAGACACTACCAGAGCAGAATTTCAATGTAATAAGACATCTTGGGCGTTCATAGAAATTCATCAGAAAAACTTTTTCTGTTTTAGTGCTACAACAAGGGAAAATTTTGAATGATAAGATGCCCACTGTAGGCTGCAAATCAATGAGAATAAAAACCTTTAGTAAGCAAAAATTAAAATTTCACTGGTATCTGCAAAAGTAAGCCTCAGTGCCATCAGCAGTCACTCTGTCCCCATTCTCCCCTGTCAGGAAATCTGTCTATGCGACCCTCCAGTGGTCATGGCCCTGGTGGATGGACCCACTGGAGACAATGACAACATGATCTGCGTGGCCTACAAGCACCAGTTCGACCTCATCAATGAGAGCACGGGGGAGGCCTACCGGCTGCACCATGTGGATGCCAGCAGGGTCAGTTCTCCTCAGGCAGCACAAACCATGAGCAGTCAAACAATGCAAACCATGCTACAAAGCTTACGTCACCCTGCCAGATGTTCCTGCCGATCCCATAAGTATATTAGTGAAAAGCTATCAGACACACGAGCACTGCAACAAAACATAACGTGAAACATCCTCAACTGTACAATGCCAGAACACTGACATACCCAGTTCCATTCTAAAATATTAATAATACCACATTTATTTGTGTATTAAAAGCAGTGTACGTCCAGGGAGTTACAGTACAGTGTGCATCATGCGTGTGTCTCCCTATGCACATCTGTAACACCAGGTCAACTTTGTGGCAGCCATTGATGTGTATGAAGATGGCGAAGCTGGACTGTTGTTGTGCTACAACTGTAAGTACCTACTCCCTTATTGTCATTCACTTATTTGGGTGACTTCCTTGTCCATGACAACTTGTGGTGTGATGTTTGTAGATACAGTGGATACAGCGGAAGAAATGATGAGAGGCGAGGATGAAATAACCTGCTGTAGCCATTACTTTTATTCACAACTGGTTGATTCGCTTTATTTCCTTGCCAAACTGACCTCATCAGTTGACAGTGTATTGTTTATTTAAATGTTCATAACCTGGCTTTTATAAACACTTGCATGTTTTGTGCTTTGCTCTACAGATATATGCTACTATAAGAAAGTGTGTCCATTCAATGGAGTGACCCCCATGATTCAGTCCAACACTTCTGACTTTCACTTCAGCTGGAATCAGATGCCCAATTCCATTGGTACATGATCCTTAACATCCACCCTGTTTTTTCTTGTTGTCATAAGAGCACATTTATGTACTGCTTTTTAATGTCCCTTCTTAGCTTTGCATGGGAAGTAAAAAATGCTTTACTGCCACAGCTGAGGCTTTTCTGAGTAAAGTGTGAATTTATGGTGTGATGGACAGCAGAAATGGTTTGTTGGTTCAGGTGTAACCAAAGAAACTTTGAGCAACTGGATCTAGTACAGTACCCAGCTGTATAAAAGTGTACTGTTCTATAAAAGCTTCATCAAGCTTGTACGTCATGCTATGCACCAAAACATATCGACTAATTCACCTGAGCCTTGACTTTCAAATCCTTACTGAGACTCAAATACCCTCTCCTACCGAGCCGACACGCTGTTTGATGTTTTACTGCTTTTTATGTGAAAGAATACAGTGGGTTAAAACAGGAAAACCTTGGTGATAATGCACGTAACTGCATCGCAATACGCTAGCATTATGTCCAAGTTTTTTTGGAATTACCAGTCACTTTCTATTAGTCTAAATGCATATTAACTTTCATTAGATCTTCACCACTTTTGTGTATTATAAATATATGAAATCAGAGGTTCATTTTGATTTTTATAGTTTGTGCACTGTTAAACATCAAAAAATTAACAGCTTTTTTCAGCTACAATTTTAAAGCAGAATAAAATATCTGAATGCTGTTTACAAACATAAAACACATACAATACATTAAAAACATGTTTTTGGTTTTTCAGTCTGCGCGTTCCCCTACATCCTGGCTTTCACCACAGACTCCATTGAGATCCGACTGGTGGTGAATGGGAACCTGGTTTATACTGCTGTGGTGCCTGGGCTGCAGCTGACTGCATCGCGGGTGAGAGAGTCTGCAAACAGGGGCTGGCTGTGTCACTGCAGTACAGAGGAACACCAGAGCTCACTGCAATGCCTAACACCACCCTGCCTGTCATGACTGCAGCACCCACTGCAGGAAGACAAAGTCCAGCTGCCTTCATCGCAGCATCTCTCTCTGCTTGTTGTTGCTGTACCACACAGCAACATCCCTCACTGCAGCATCACTGCAGCACCCAGTAACACCAGTCTGCATGTTATTCCTGCAGCACACACAGTGTCCTGGTCCATATTATCTGCAAATGATTTAATTCATACATTTTTGCCTGATTTCAACCTTGTCCTCTCTGTCTCTCTCTTTTGTTTCTTCCCTCTGCAGTCTGATATCTACTTTGTGTCTTCTGCACCTCTGAACACAGCTTCCAACTGCAGCTCCAGGGACACAAGCTCTCAAAGTTCCCCACAGACACCCACCGCTTACGAGATGCCCGTCTTCCCCTCGCCACTGGGAGACGGTAAGCACCCCCACCAGACAGAATCAGGGAGGACACTTTGCCAGAAGGCTTGGTCTGTTCACCTTGTGAAAGGCTGTGGTGGTTCCAGCTGCAGTGCATTTTCAGCCTGCCTCTCACAAACGGAGAAAGTGGTCATTAGAGAGAAACACCTGACGGTTAGAGTGCGAAGACTGAATGCGCTCCTCAGAGATACAAAGGAGCTTGGAGAATAAAGGTAATGCAGAGTTCAGTGACAGTCTGCTTGCTGGAAGGAGAGGCAGAAAGAGAGGCTGCATTTGTTACTGAAGATGAAATCACTTAGTACCCTGTACAGCCTCGCTGTTCTCACAGAGAAGTTGAAATATTACATGGCTTACATTTGTCTAGAGTAAACTTTAGACCTATGTGGAAGAAAATGGGACAACTATATGCATAAGAGCATTATTTTTCATATACCTTTCAGAAACAGGAAGCCATCTGCAAGGAGTGAGAGTGGCTCAGAGGCATACAGCAATATTTAATAAATGGCAGAGGAAGAGGAGCTTTATACCTGTCAGAGGACCAGAATGAAGTTCTCATATATTTTTCCATGTTTGGTCACCCTGGATTGGCCCTCTCCACAGCTCTGGGGGTGTACACCCCTTCCCAGGGGACGAATATTAGCATACAGCCTTATATTGAAACCCTTGCTGAGATAGTATCTGGCAGCTGCTTAACAGCGACAGGTTCCCTTCAACAGAGGGTGAAGCAGGAGAGAGTATGTACAATACATATGTAAACTAGCAAGATCACCTGAGGGGGGATTTGAGATGTGTGTTTGGGTGGGTGGATGTGGGTTCTATCTCTGTGCGAGAGTTATTGGTCAAGCAGCAGATGGAGCCGAAATCGTAGTGTTCTTCCAAGGATGCAGCACCTGTGCCGCATTTTAAGCGCTTAAATGTTACACAGATTATTCTGAGGGTTTTAAGGGCAGAAGAGAGAGCAGAAGCATATTTTGGTGTATTGTTAGGATTATGCTGTACATGAAGGCTATACTTGTGTCACTGTTATGAGGAGGTACAATGAGGAGGTACCATGATCCAAACACTATTCCTGACTATACTTTTTGCCTAGCATTCTGCTCCTTGTAATCATAACCTGTATAACCTGTGACGTTTGTCCTGGCATAAAAGCTGCAGGAATTCTGTAAGGGGCTATGAAACTGGCCTTGTAATCAGAGGAAAAGGAGACCAAGGTGTTCTTGTATTTATCGGGCAGTTGAACGTGATGTTGTCACCTGCAAATGTATGTACGTACAGTATGTATGAATGTAGCCAATTCTATAAATGAATCCTTTAAAGGGGCTAAGAATTTTAAATGCAGGTAACTGCTAAAAATCAATGTCAGGGCACATGTTTTAAGGTCAGGTCTTGCACTCAGCAAAGCACCAGCAGAAATGACCAAAGGCTCCTAAAAGTGATCGATCCAGGCTGCTTTGTTCCTGGTGTTCTAGGAGTACTGAAAAATTGACAAATTGTCCTCTGAACTCCCAGGGGAGCACTTTTTACGTAAAGGTTCTCTCCTGACCTGGGGTGCTGTAAATTATGATTTCACTTTCTAGGACATATTTTATGCAGCCATCAGTTTCGTTTCTGGAGACAACATGTAATTAGAAAAATTCTGCCTGTTTTTCTACTTTACAGTTTATACTAAAAACTATGCACGTCCTGTATCACTCTGCCTCTAATATGAACTTGTAACTGCGCTCACCAGCCACTTTACTAGGTAAACCGTGATAGTACCAGGTGGCTCCCTCTTTTGCCCCGAAACTGGTTCCGCAAGGTTCTGGGTCCATGCTGGCTTGACAGCTTTTCCCAGTTTCTGCAGATTTTTGGACAGCAGATTCACTCTAATATCACACTCCATGTCTATCACAAAGATGCTGTACTGGTTTAAGAGGTGGGGGCTGTGCAGGCTATTTGGTACATGAAGCCATCCTGGGATATGCGGCATGACACATTATTAATCGAGAAGTGACCAGTTTTAAAAAAGCTATACTGGCCATGAAGGGATCCACCTCCTGGGCAGTGGTATTTTTGGTACTTTGTTGTGTTCAGACTATGCTCAGTTGATGAAAATAAACCATAAACCTAAACTGTTCCACTAAAAAAAAAAAAAAAAAAAAAAAACTTTCTCCACCACATTATGCTGCCACCACCAGACTGTATCACTCGTGTGTACCTATTAAAGTGGACAATGAATGTACTTCCTGTGTTGTGTCAAGATATTATGGTCAGATAACAAAACTCCAAAGTCATTTAGTAAATGCTTGATGAATCCCAAATTTTATCCTGGACCTACAGTACATAGATAACAGAAAGTCTCAAAACATTAATCCTACAGAAAAGATAGATATAATGGAGGTGCTGCATTAATTTATCAGAATCAGAATCATTTATCATCTGAAGTGGTTAAAGAAAGGAACAACTTGAATGAATGTGTACCGGTATAATATACAGTACAGTGTATGCTATAATAAGCAACCAGTAGCTCATCACCCTTTAAGGTGTTAACGTTCAAAAGATCCTCCATCAGGTAGGGTAATAAAAATATGTAAATATTCAAATTCGAATTCAAGGTTTTGAATTCAAACCGTATAGGAGAGAGCGGCCAGGCTGAGACAATGCAGTTGAATATGTGAATTTTTTCAGGTGAAATCCACATAAATGGCCTACAGGTTGTGTAAGCAGTAAAATGCAGTTTTACCTGAATTTGAAGATCATCTATGAAAAAAGCAGACAAGAGGATACCCCCAAGTTCCTGCATTCACTGTTTATTACTCATTGTATCTGCAATGTGTCGTAAATGTGCTATTTTTGTTGTGTTTTCTTTTAAATATCAGATTCTATTAGGATCCCATATGGAAGCAAGCTATCCCTGTACATGTCTAAAGAAGCTGAAGGTATTTAAGTGTTCTCCAAACTCTTCACTATGCGATGCTGCCACCACATTAGCATGCCCATTGTTAGGGTGCTTTCTTTTCTTTATTTGGGTGCATCGTCTCACTGTAACGTACCCTCATTTCCCTCTCGTCACACGGAGGTTTTCTCTGGCTTCGCTCATAGAAACATGTTTATTGTGAACATGGAGATTTGAGGACGATCGGGTGAGAGAGTTAGGAGTAGGACCGCTTCTGGCACAGCTTGAACTTGAATGTTTTTTCATTGGTCCCTCAGTTCCTTACTGATGGTCCAAGCAGAGGTAAACCAAACCGCCAAGGGAGGCAGTGACAAACAGAAATTCTTCTGCAAGAAAATGGCTTGTACCTGTCCTGTGTGTGATATATGGAGCTGTCTGTCAGTGTCATTAAACCAATCTTTATATTATGAGTATTACATATTCATAATATAATATGATACTGGGTGTTGCTGCATAATGTACTAACGTTATAAATACCATATTGGCCCAAATATAACATGGTATTTTTTTCTGGGAATCTAAAAAAAGGTGAGCTCATCTTATATTTGAGAACTAGACCTATGAAGCTCATATACCGTATAACACCAGTAGGTGGCGTCACTTATCCAGTGGTGTCAGTTATCCACAGAAATGATCAACTGAGTGACTAGCGAGTGTGAGAGATGGCGAAACCTCGAGATGGTCTGGAAAAAAGGAGCTCAAAGTTAGGACAAATAAACCAAGGAGTGAGCAGCAGTCATGATGCCAGTTTTAAGATGATCAAAGGGGCAGAGGTGTTGAAGAGCTCTTGAGAGCTCTCAAGCAGCTAAGAAATATAAAATTACAGAATGTTGTGTTCAAAGATGGTGAGACCAAAAATGCAAAATACGGTGAATATAAGTAAATATGATTTTTCTTTCTAAAGATCTAATGTTTCAAAAACTTTTTTCCAAAAAAGAAGTGTTAAAAAAGGGGAGGTTATTTTATAATCAGGATCATCTTATATTTAGGCCAATACGGTATGTGTGTAGCTGACTTCTAAGCTCAAAAAATTAAACAAAAACAATAAACAGTCGATACTCTTTTTACCATGTTCATAACAACAACATACAATATTATACCTTATTTAAAATTGGTAACTTTTTTATATCTTCTATCTTGTGCTTGAACCCTTTCATGAAAAAAATTTGCTGCAAATGTATTAAGATAATGTGTCTGTACCAAGGGTGCCTTTATGTTAGAAAGAACAGGTTATCATACCATGTTCTTACCCTCAAATGGTTAGACACTAATCTGCCTTCTCAGTATCATAGTAGAATGTTGCTGTCTGGTTTTTTACTCATACAGTGAATTAATAGGACAAAAGTACCCCTTAGTACACATATACAGTATATATACAATATGTTAGAATATAAATGTTCCTTCATTGGCACTGTGTGTTTGGTATGACTATATGCATGCTTTTTGCTACACTCAATACCTGATACATTTATGAAGCATCGCTTTCTGTGTAAATTTTATTTTAAATCTACAGCCTAAAGTATACAGTATATGAAGTGTGTGTGTGTGTGTGTGTGTGTGTGTGTGTGTGTGTCTGGTTTCTACTGTGGCATATTGGGTTTATTTCACCTTTGGCCCGTTGACATTTTGCACTGAGCTTTGCAAAGATCTGTTCACTTGTTTGTATTAGCATTCCTCCTCGCTTTTCAGTCCCGAGTAGCAGAGAAGTCCAGTCAGCGCCCCTTAGTGGCCAACAGAGGCTTCTTATTTTTATCGAAATCTTTAAAAAATTACATCACGGCTCTTGACCCCCTGTGTATGACTAACAAAGGACTGTATGTGCTACATTGTTAAGATATTATGCTAAGGAGGAATGTGTCGTGAAGAGGATTACAGATTTAAAACTCACAGTCATTTTGCAAAACTGTTTCTTTTGTGCCTACAAAACATTTCTGTATCTGCTGCAGCATTTTTATCCTTTCTGTGTTGTCTGCCGATAACTGATTGGGAACAACTTTCCAGATTTTTCCGCCATTCCTGAGAGCCATTACAAGACATCGCCTTACTCTAGTTGCAACTGGAGGACACAAACATTTTCCACATTTCAGAATTATGGAATACAGTGCAAACCATGTTCAGCTTTAATGAAACTGTATATCTCATTTATGGATAATATGATTTGTAGGAATTTGGTGCAGAAATTGGTCTTCTGTCCAGTTTAGCCCACAGAGGCTATCAACAAAACTGGCAAGTTTGAATTAAGTGTACAAAATATTACTGGATCACATACTAAAGCCAAATTATTTCAAAATATTTCAACAATTTCAAATGCTGAAAACCTGTGTGAGTACAAACCACCAGGAAAACTCCCACATACCAGTACAGGTTAGCTCTCTAATTTGTGAAACAGTGAGGTCTATGCAAACATATATTCATAAATGTATTTTTTTTCTTCTTTAGTTAATTTTAGTCTTTTCACATATTTTCCTATACAATCTATGTCATTTTTTTTTGCAAATTGATACCATTTGAGTACAAAAATTAGTGAAATAGGTCAAGATAACTGTTTTAAGTTTAGGATGTTAAAACTCTGCTCCATAGCTCTGACATCAGTCACAAACTACACTATTGTTCTTCACCTTTTTCTTCATTTTTGGTTTTTTCATCTCCCTCTTCTGTCTCGCTGCTTTACACCTCAGTGGTGGCCTTGGCCTTATTTCACTTTCGCTTTTCTTCTCAAAAGGTGAGGTGCAATCCAAACACATCTTCAAAATTCCCCTCAGCAACCTGGTGGGCCGCAGCATTGAGAGGCCACTCAAGTCACCGCTGGTCAACAAAGTGGTGACCACCCCGGCCCCCAGTATAGCCACCCCCTCTCCTCCCATACCAGTGTCGCACTCCCTCTCTCTCTCACGCATGGAGATCAAGGAAATCGCCAGTCGAACACGCAAGGAGCTGCTGGGTGAGAACATGGTCCAAATGGCCTTTAGCTCAAAATCCTTCTTTCTCCTTATAGACCCATATATCTAAAATCCAAACTAAAATTCAGAAATAATTTACATGTTACAGTTTCATCTGTCTTTCACCAGGGCTTACTGAGGAGCCCAGCAGCAAACCAGAGAACACGGTGAAACAGAGGAAGATGAGCAAGAAGATGGTGGAAGAGGAGCCAAACCCAAGGGCTTTAAGGTCCTCTAGCAGTGACAGGTGGGAGGCAGTACTGTATGTCCGTAGCAGACGCTGCTAACAATGCCGCACCACCTTAAGAAAGCATAATTTCTTGATGCAGTACCCTTAGATTAATGGGGGTCACCCAAAGTTAACAAGGTTTACGCCACTGAACATGTTCACCAGACTGGATGCTTTTCGGGACAGCTATCCATAGAGTCGACATGACTCAATGGCATTTTACAACAACAATAAGGATTTTCATAAGGATAATCAAATCCTTGTAAGGCTAGATGTATGTGTTTCAAATCATTTTTGATATTTGGACAGAATGAGAGGGCTTGCTTATAAAAAGCGCTAAATTATAGGACCCATCACTTTGTCATGAAACCACAGTGAGTGTATGACCATGTGCTGTCCGTGTGTAGACTTGAATGAAGCAAGTGGGATCATTCAGGTGTTGTTTTTGTTATTGTTAACTTCTGCTGCATTTGTGTCGACTCATGGTGACTCAGATTGCTGATCTTTGAGAGGAGGGTGTCCATAGCTGCAGTAGTTGTATTATCCATTGGATTGGAGGTCTTCCTCTTTAGTGTCAACCACTGAGATAAAAATCACAGATTTTTTCGCCATGCAAACAAGTACTAGAATATTTTGATGATCATACAGTAAATTACAGTGAGAGCAGACATGGGTGCAGATGGAATAAATGAAAACACTAGGAGAGATTCTGTAATTTGGTGCCACGGGGCAGTAGCTGAGGTTCCAACCAGGAAGGATGCATGGAACTTTTCCTCTTTTGACCAAGTGCTTGTGGTCCTTTAGAAAGGTCAGTCATTCTTCAGTCCACCTTATAAACCCATAGGAACCGTGCCGACTCGCTCAAACTCCACCGTCTGTTTTCACCACTATCGCAGCTTCTGGGCCAACACCACCAGGCTTAGAAGCAGCTTCTCCCCACAAGCTGTCAGACTGCTGAATTCTGGGTAGCATAGAGACTGAACACCTCTGCCACCACCACCACCACTGACCCCCTCCCAGCTATCACCACCGCCACCAGCATGGTGATCCCAGTTGCTGAATTCTGATTATCCCATCACCATCACCACCGACCCGTTGCACTAACTGTGCGCTGTGGTCCAGGAGAAACTACATTTTCTCCTCCGTTGTACTTCCACATAAGTGCACAATGACAATAAAGTGAACCTTGAACTTTGCAGAGACATTCATAGTTTTCTCAAGAGTTGAACACCTATTAACATTACTCATTGCCACTTTGCAGATCACAACTATTTACAAAGTAATCCCAGCTACATGTTCTGAGCTATCCTTGCTTTTTGATCATCTGTGCACAACCCTTCCCTCCGTTAACTCATGTGATGGAGAGGACAACGGATCAGATTTTCTATGCAACTCAAAGTCATAGCTGTGTGTTGCCTTGTACAACCAATGCTATAAACAAGCACACTCGGCTGAGCACCACTTACCAACGTGCTGTGTTCATCTGGGGTCTCGTAATGACGTTTCCTATTTGGATCTAAATTGATTTTGCACTCGGTGTTTCCTTCTGCCAATCTGCCCATGTGTATCCCCCCAAACAAGACTGTCACGAGGATGATGGGAATGTGAACGGTGTCCCCGCAGGGTGGGCTCGGAGTCAGCAGACACAGATTCAGATGCCCCGCGACACTGCTCGTCGAGCTCAGAAGCAGAGGCCGAGCGCGTGGAGATTCACATGGAGCTGCGCGAGGAGAGCCCGTCTCTCACCAGCCCCTTCGCGCTCACGTCCTCTTTCGAAGAGGATGTACTGGACTTGAAATGAAGACAGTCCGGATGGCACCTCTGCATTCCTTTCTTCGGTATGCTTGCTCATACTGTTCAAACAAACTAAGTAGGAACGTCATAAAGCGTTTCACACACCAGTCAAACCACTGAGGGCTTGGTTCTAACCAGCCCTGACTGATGAAATGATTGAAGGCCATGGTACCGTTTGTCCTGCATCTTAAAAACTGCAAAAATTCAAAAGTAGTTATTCATTTTTCAGATCAGTATGGCTTACTGCTTTGCAATATATTATATGGTATAGGCAGTTATTTGTGGAATACTGCACATACGTGTATATATGTGTGTGTATATGCATACACATATATATCTAAATACATTCATCGATAAACACACAAGCGTATATTATTTCCTGCCCCCCCTTATGTTTCTGTGCTATCTGTGTCGGTCAAAAGGGAAATTATATGTGCCATTTTCCATTTGTTCTGAACTTCCACATTCCACTGCACATTCGACCAACTGTTTGTTGACAGCTGAATATACAGTTTATGGCAGTCAAACCACTTAGTGTTTTATGGTAGAAATCATATAATCAATATAGATCTCCCATTTCCCACCGCAAAAAAAAGTCATGACTGATTTATTCTTTGATCAAGGAAAAATATGCTAAAAACTGAGCTTTGTAACTTGAGAAGCAAGAGATATCATTACACTGAAATACTGAGGAACACAGTAGGGTCTCAGAAATTTGCATGTGATATGTAAGCTATTCTGACATAGTTTTTCTTGGCTTGGGATATCTCAAACCAAAGGATTTATCGCAATTTCCCATCCACATGTGGGTTTTTTTTTTTTTTTTTTTAATGCTGAGATTCACGGCTGAGACAGAAGTGGAAAAGGGCTGATGTTTTAATGTCACAAATGAGGTGGGAGGTCTCTTCTCCATGTGGAAAGTGATGCAACAATGAGGTTTTGAAGACTTTTCTGACTGTTCTCCCAAGCTTATGCTTTTTAGGAACAGCTTTGCTGAAAAAGGCTTTTAAAAAATCAGGAAAAAATTTGTACCGTGGTAACCACTCAAATGACGATGGATCTAGCCGGGTTGTAAAGTAGTGGATAATTTAGAGGCTTTTCCTTAGAAAAAAAAGCAATTTCTGGACAGCACCGTCAAAAGTCAGTATTAACGCAAAATGAAATGCCTTGTGGGAGAACGTGAGGAGGTGGTCTGGTCCAGGTGCCAGCCTCCAGCCTCTTGTCCTTCAGCATTGTTGCCCCCACCCCTGCGTGTATAATGCATGGTTATGTTCTATCTCCTCCTCCCTCTCCCTCTCTTGTTTACTTGTCTCAGTGTGAACTCTTCAACACTACGAGCCTTGATAAAAAGGGGAAATGGGAATATTTTTGCAAATGTATGTATTTGTTATTTATTATAATTATTACTGAGTGTCGGTGAGTGGGAGAACATTTGATGGTTGAAGTTTGTAATACCAGTTCAAGTTTGAATGTTTTATTTTCTTTGAATTTAGTCGACCCCATTTTGTTTATCTGACCCCTTCGACGTCTAGCAGTGGTTTTGTATCTAAATAAATATTTACTGTTTAGACTGTTGCTGAACCTCTGTGATACTAAAATGAAACAAAAATTATAAAAAAAAAAACACCAAGTGTCTTAAAATATATTGTATTGCCATTGTTTTTAATGCCAAGTACTACTTGTAAATGTTTGTGTTTAAAATGTGGCCTCAAAAGAATCTGAATTATTAGTATTAGTATTATCATTATTCTATTATTTGAACAATTTTAAGTGCTGTTGACCACTGCTGTGAAAGTATTTAATTTTGTTCATTGACATTAAATAAATATTTATGAAATTTGATGCAACCTTTCTTTAATACATTGCTGTAATAACTAGGCATCACAGCCAAGTAGTTTGAAAAATGAAGACAAACAATAGGTAGTGTAATTCTGCCTTGCACCTGAAGAATACTGGTCAGAATAGCACTCCTGTTCTGGTACGCTTAAGCAAGGTACCCACTTTTACTTTGAAATGATTCTCGGGATAAATGAAATAAAAATAGAAATGAAATAAAATTATCCAGGTCTATAAACAGCTGAATCGGTGTAAGCAGTTCAATATTATTTTCACTTGCTTTGGAGAAAAATAAATCAATTTAAATAAGTAAAGTTATGGTGAAATTTATTTACAGCACTGGTAAGGGGAGCTGGACATGCAGGATCCATGAGGGGTGGTGCAGGGGTTTCAGCACCCCTGGGATACTCGGGTGCATTGTTTAGAGTCTTACATACCCTTGGTCAGTAGCTCAAAAGTGAGGTGACAGACTCACATGAAAGGTAAAAGTGGTGATAAACAGGTCTGACCTGAGACCTTATCTTATGGATGCTCCAGTGTAAAGGGGTGCTGAGCTCCCAATGGATCATCACCTGGGGTTGTGCTGGATCAGATAGATCTAGGGAGACCTCCCTAGAGATTGAGCGAGGTGGCACAGTAGTAATGGTGGTCGAGGAACATCTGGCAGAGAACCTGGTTTACAAGTTTAACCTTAACCTCCAGAAAAGTTTGCCTCGCATTAAAAGGGAGGATGGAAGCATGGTGCCACACCCCATTCAAGGCAGCAAGTGTGAGATGGTTGATGCTTATTGTGATACAATAGGAATCTGTGTTGGGTGGGAGGAGAAGAAACTTTATTATGCATTACTAGTATTAAGATGTCCAGATGCAGGAGAAAGGTGGTGACAAGCCCAGCTGTGATATGGTGAGATGAGCGACATCTTCAGAAAAGAGCTTGCATGTTGTCTGGTAAGAATGGCAAAGTCTGGGGCTGTGCTGATATCATTAATCATTAGGAGGTGTAAGGAGCATCTTGAGAAACTCCTGAACCTAGTAAATCGGTTCTTATTCCAGGTGGTTCCACAAGCTTCTGAAGAGCATCTCCAGTTGGAGGTTTATCAGGTGGATGCCTCTGGAAGGAGGCTCTGGGAAACACTGAAGAGGTCTCTAGTTTTGTCTGAGGATGCTTGGGGATCCTCTGGGAGGATCTGAAAAAAAGGATCACAGAAATTGGTCTTTTTTGTCCTGTTTAGCGTCACGGTTTTCAGCAAAAAAGAAAGTTTGAAAAGGGACACACAGACAGAGGAATTATAAACCATAATGACAAAAATAATGAACACGATAAGAATGCACAGAATTTGCCTTCTTTGAGAAGAAATCCATTTCTTCTGTAGGGGATGTAGGCAACACACATCCATATAATAAAAGTTATACTGAAAAGATACAGATGAAGAATTATATATAACAAGGAAATTACTCTCCTCTTATCATACTTTATAATTCATCAGTTGGGCAGTGACTAATGATTCAAAATGTAAAAACAGCATCAGAGCGCATACTTTTTTATATTGCCGAAACAATTTTTGCAATTTGCATTGTTTGCTTTACACTTTTGAAGGATGGTCAGCACCAAATCTGGAAAAAATCACTGCCTGAAACCAGCATGACACTGCTCTGTCTTAAATGAATACTGAATAAATTGAGACTTAACAAGCAGTGCAGAGGATCAGAACTCTTACTTGGCTTCAGTAAGGCTGACGACAAAGCGGTTTAACACAAATACAAGTCTTCACTTTGTATGTTTGTGTCTGGAAGAGTCAACAGCTCAAATCAATTGAGGAGAACCGTTGTCAGGTTCTTGGACGTCTGCAAATTAACATCCTTTGAATAAGTTTAGTCAACTCTAGATCTTTGCCTTTATGGAGTTTGACAAGTTTAGATGTAGGCCTATGACAGGACATGAAAGTATACTGTATGTTGAATTTTACTTCAGTCAGACCACAAAATCTTAAACAAATCATAATTTAAAGCAAAAGTAACCCAGTTTGTCCTGTTCGTTGTTAAAGGAGGATTAAACCAGCATACTTCCAACATTCTTCTCCCTCCAACATCAGGTGGAGGAAAAACCTGCTGGATCTCTGCAAAGCTGCATGCAAAAAAAGCAAAACAGACTTATTTGTTGCTGACACCAGGACCAAATAGGCATCAAGTCCTAAGGGAAATGTAATTAATTCTGGAATATAAGTAATTTAGAGCAGATGGCTATTGTGCATCTTTCTCGGATTCAAACTTAAGAAGGCATTCAGCACTGTGCAGTCAAACAGAACGCATTGCATGCTGGGTGAAATTATGCAGCCCTGTGAAACAACTGTATTTGTACACAGCATATCTATAATGAGGATGAATTTTTCTAGCCAAAAATCTTTGTGCGCTTGATGTTTTGTCACAAAAACTAACACTACAGTATTGAGTTATACGCATTAAGATAAATATGGGGCCATCAAATTTCATCGTTGAAGCATCGGGTAGTTGTCGGGATCTCAGTCCTGATCTGGAGCTCATACTATGTTCCATAAGTTGCTGACA
This sequence comes from Heterotis niloticus, assembly GCA_018136845.1. Taxonomy (NCBI): domain Eukaryota; kingdom Metazoa; phylum Chordata; class Actinopteri; order Osteoglossiformes; family Osteoglossidae; genus Heterotis; species Heterotis niloticus. The sequence continues at coordinate 25,532,795 of CM030891.1, forward strand.
TCAGTGTTGATGCAATTCTGGTATCCTTGTGCTTGTCAAAGAGGGAAATTATGATTTGCTCATCTGTTTTCAGAGTTTAAACTAAACTAAACTAAAATCCATTATTCTATTATAAAAACATATAAGTTTACATATTTCTTTGGGGATGTGGTGGTGCAGTGGTGTAAGCTGGTGCCGCATAGCTCCTGGGTTGCTTGTCTGATGTGGGGTACCAAGTCCAGTTCAGGGGAGTGTGTGAAGTTTGTATGTTCTCCTCTGTGTTTGCATGTCTAGAAGAGAAAAAGATGCTGGAGGAAAGTAGTGGAGAACCACTTCTTTTCCTCCTTGCCTTGAAAGCTATGTTGATGGTCACCTAGGAATCACACATAACTTGATGGCACTTTCCTTCCACTACCTTAAAGAAATCCTAAAAATGACTATAGATTTCTTTGTTGAAAATGCAGATTGGGAATAGTTTGAGATTTTCACATTTATTTGTTACTACAGCCTTACATGAACATCTGTGAGGCTTCCTGCTCATTTTAAGAAACACTACAGGTTTGTTATTGGGAGAATTGGTATGGGTACTATGTAGATTATTTGTATTTGCTAAGGATCTCATATTTCTCTTTCCATGTTGTGTGTCCATGAGAGATTTTAGTCCTTCTTCTCCTCCCTGATAAATGACTCTCCAAACATACAATGCCACTTAGCTACACACATCCACACCACAGCCAAACCCTAACCTCCCTGGGAAAAGCTATACCACTCTCAGTCAGACTTTCTTCCCACCATTCACACTTTCACACAGCCATGCATGAGTTTCATTTGGAAAAACTGTACCATCCAAAGTATCTTGCTCAGAAAATATACTAATGATAGCCATTTTAATCACACTATAGTCATCTCTCATACAATAACTGCACTTATCAATGCCCAGTTTCAAAGATTAGCCATCTGGCTGAAGACTGAACACAGTTCGGGGCAGCTGTCCGTGGAGACGACCTGAATCAACTTTGGCATCAATGGCACTTGGCAGCAACAACATAGTCATCATGATCAAGACTCTTTAGAGAAGATGGATGCTTTAAATAGCACAAGTGACAGCTGCTCTGCAGAAAGTGCAGCACACGTAGATTCTCATGCGCAAATAAGTTTATCAGAATAAAGAAATGCAAACAACACTTCTGAATTTACTTGTTAGTTGCACTGGTATGAGCAAGATGAAAGTTCAGCAGAACTTCACAGCAAATCCCAGATGATTCCCATGAATGCACATTTCAAGAAAGGAAGTCAAAAGATACTTGACACATGAAACACATGTTCCAACTCATAAACAATGAACAAATAATCTTGTGTGATTTTATGTTTACAGTAAATTGGGTTTCCCAATGTAGGACACTTTTGTCCAAGTTTTGTCCAAGTCTCCACTATGTTGTACACGGTGATGTCCAGAGTGCCACCTTGCTTCCCCTACAGGTACCTCATCCAAATGACAATTAATATCTTCAGGCTCACAATATTTCTTGCATCCATACTGCTATTAGATAACACACGAACACCGCTATACATAATTTTTGTAATAAATGCAGTCATCATTCTAATTTTTTTTCATTTTAATAAAATCTTTAGTGTTTACCTGTCTGAGTCCCAAGTAAATACATGTGCGATCCGTGTTTCACACCGAAACACAGCATTCTAGTCATGTGAAACAAAGACAAATTCCAGTGGGGTTGTTTTTGTCAGTGAGTCAAGGGATAGACTGAGACAAAGGTATAAGTAGGATCTGTCAAAAGTTCTTGGGGACTGCAACAATACACTTGGCCTGTATTGAGGGAGTCGACATGTAAAACACTGATCATACTGGTAAAAAGCAGCCACACTGCTGAAAACACCAAAGTGAGCTAAATATTACTCAAACCAATTTTTATGTGTTATACATACACTTATCAAAAAGACAGATTAATCAAATGTTACCCACACAATCACTACAATATTAAAAACAGGTCAGTGCATCAGAAAAACTGCAAGCTTTTGCATAGACTGTATTTGTTCCCCTGACATTTGTTCTGTTTTGTTCTGACTGTTTATCCACAAGAAAGCTCCATGCTGTTGCCTTATTTGATGTACATCCAGTATCTCAAAAAGATGAATTTCTAGGCTGTGTAGGTGCAGTGCACTTTTATTCAACACTGAGATCTCTGTCTCTCAATTCTATTTGGCTTGTATCAGTTTGTTACCTTTCCGTTTGGGCTTCACAGAGCCCCTGCTATGTTAAAGCAACTTCCAAACAAAATTCTTCATCCACGCTCAGCCTAACCCACTGTTTATCTAGACAATATTATAATCTTTAGCAGTGACTTACAGAAGCATCTAATGCACCCCAGATCCGTTCTAATGTCGCTGAGACAAGCCAGGCTCACAGCAAACTCGGCAGAGTGTACAAATAGGTCGAGTGAGGTATGGTATCTGGGCTTTCTTGTGAGTAGAGGTCAAGTTCATCCCAAGTAGATAAAGAAAGTTGCTATTTCATCCTGACCCCCTGCAACATCCATGACCATCCCTACCTGAAAGGGTGAGGGGTCAGATAAAAAGCATCACCAGCACTTTATTTTCTAATCATTCACACTTTAAATCTATTCTCAGTAAGTCAGACAGTGATAACAATGAAAACAAGTAAATTCTATCCCTGACATACTGTATACCTGCCTAAAGCCTCCCTTATTCACCCTTAAAACAGCCATTCACCCTCACCAACATGCCCACACCGCTTACTCTTTTGCCTAAAGAGCACAATAAAAAACATTGATTGTACAGCAAACCTTATCATTGTTTTGTTATTGCCAATATTCTCCCTACTTCAATGGTGCGAAAACCTGGGATAAAAATGATCCTCATGGAGACCTTAGCCACATTTACAAGGAGACCAGTGACTAACCCCTTACCACCTGCCCCTGTACAGCTACAACAAAATGTTACTACCAGAGGAAGACTCTGAAATATGTTTGAAATTTTCAGGCACACAACATGAGCACATCAATTGCCAGTAGAAGTGAACTCTCTCATTGACTCCTTTACTCCCAAGAGAGACCTTGGATGCAATTACACAGCTGCCAGTATCAACTGTGGCAGATTGCAGCAAACTTTGAGAAGCTCATCCTGGAGAACCACAGGCAAAAGTTCCACAGCTTTATGTTTGATGAGTCCACCCTTCTGCCTAGCTCTCATACAATTTCTGTGGTGGCTAGAGCCAGAGATGCAAGACCCGGATGAGATCATAGAGTTGGTGACCATGGAGCAATTTGAAACATTGCTTCTGAGAACCACAGCAGAGTGATTTCACAAATGAGTGAGGTTACTATGTGTACAGGGACATGCGCTCATACACCTTACCTGAAAAGAAGGCCTGGTCCACTCCAGTTGATAGAGAAGTGCCAGGGTGCTTTCCAGACTAAAACTGTCTTGGCAGTGAGCCTGTCTTGACCTTCATTGACTTATTTCCCCATTTTGTAACATATCAATCCTTCAGCCTTGTGCTGTATTGTCCCAGGAGGTAGATGGAGTAGAACAGCCAGTGAACCAGGATGAACCAACAATCAAATGGGCAGCCTTAACCCTACAATATTCTTCCTACCAACTACACCAGCATACAAGCTCCAGAATAGAGCAACACAGCTACACTCATTAGTCTGTGTCCTCTTGTCCAACAAACCAGTTGTCAAAAGATGAAATGATGACCATCAGAACACTGGTTGAAAAACAGCATAGCAGTCTCTGTAGAAAAATTATACTGTCCCTTTCCAATGAGAAATGAGGTCAGATAAAGGTGCAAGATGGATGGTGAGAATGTAAGGTGTCTTCACTTCACAAATTAATCACCAGCCTGTAATTTGGGAAGCTTCTCTCATGTGAGAAGGGTCAGGTATGTGAGGGCTGCAAAGTCTTTCTGCTTTCTGCCCAACTCCATTCCTTCTCCCTTTCTTCATCTGCAGCCTCCTCCCTCTCCTCTTCACTTATTCATCGCTATGGTTGATATGAGACATCTGGGGAAAAGGAGTTTAGGTAAAAATGGTTGAAAAGCATTACATTTGTTTAGGGAATTAATGGTTAGTACTACCATGGTCTTATATGTATTGCTTCTGTACAAAACACCAAGTCTGGTTGTGGCCATTTCCTTCCATCATTTGTTATAATTTGCTTTACAAAATGCACTTTCTTCTAGCCTCATGAATACAGCTGTAACCAGATATCTGTATATGTCTTGTTTGTATGTACTTCTTTGCATGCATCTAAAAATTAATATTGCAACATGAATGTCCTTTGATTTATTTGTGGGTTAAGCTCTGAAAAAAATCAGACAAGGTTGTAGTAAAAAATAAAAGGTCCATGATGCTTTTATTATTTATTATTAACTTTAAATTGTTGTACTTGAGAAAGATGCTGAAAATAAAAAAAATACATCTCCTTAGCTTCCTAGTCAGTCTTAGTTGCTGATCAATTTATCATTTAATCATCTTTAACATTTCTTCAGCAAATGACTGAAAATAAAAACATACTGTCTTCACAACCTATGTTCATTATTATTATTTACTGCTCACCAGCACCCACAAACACCAGAAATGAGTTGCAAATATTGGGAAAAAGAGTAAAATTAAAGTCATCCTACATTCCGCTTCATTTTCCTAGCAGTTGTCAGCTGGCTGTGAAAAAGCATGACAGAAATATTTGAGCATAGAACTGTTCTTTTCTATGTACTTGAGTATTCAAAAGCAAGAAATATTCATATTCAAAGGTATCAGTGCTAAAACTAGTACCACACAAGAGACTGGTCTGCTTTCTCCAGCATTAACAAGGAAAAGCAGAGTTTCCCAAGAGGAATTTAGTTTTGTTTAGCTAATATTAAGGTGTTTGAGTCATTGGGTTGGTTTTTGGATTGTTTCCATGTGTCTGCAGTTGCACATTGGCTACAGCAACATAGTTGTCTTGGGGGTTTTAAATCAAATAGAGTCTTAATACACACTTGTAAGTTATCCTTTGACTCAATGTGGCTATAATATTGGGCCTTACGAACACACATGCTTAAATAGATTGCTTAGCTAAGGACAAATTGAATTTATGAAAGACAGAATTCCTAATTATGATTCTCCTTTTGTGCAATAACTCTTTGTAGGCCTGGGCTCACAAAGCAAAGCAAGAGTCTCTATGACTCCCTGGCATCTTTATCTTGGAATTCCAAGACCTTGAGTCAGGCAACCACATTGATTTTTCTTGACAAATGAGGCTGGTACCAGTAATAATGGCCCAGGGGCAAACCAGGCATTCTTAGTTTGCATGTCATGGAGGTCACTTCCTCACTTAAATTCTAATGGGGCCTCACTGTAGCAGCTTTTGGGAGGATTATATAACCATACAGTGACATCAGTTTATCCCTGCAATAACAGGCTTGTTCTATTCATCCTAAAAGCAATCTATTACAATTCTGCATCTTCATTTGCCATTCTAAAGCTCTATATCTATAAATCTTAATCTTTGTTTGTTAGGCACAGCTTTGTTTTTTAAGCTATTTGAAATTTGGCACGTAGATACTTCTCACCCTAAATGTAGTCAAGAACACACACATACACGAACACACACACACACACACACACACACACACACACACACACACACACACACACACACACTCGAAGCACTGCACATTAGTCATGTGTTCTTCCAGACAGATCTCACCTAATTTTTTTAAAGGAGGGCAAAGAAACAGGCCACTACACAAATACATATCCACACACACACACACACACACAACCAGGAATGGTAACAGGAGGGTCACGGGGGGGTGCTGAAAGAAGGACCCAAACTGGCAACAGGAAGGGATAAAAAATTATACATGGCATAGACACTGTGCTGCACATGTTAGTGACGTAAGAGTAATGAAGTTTGGAGACATACTGTATATCCAACTGACTCTCCATGGCATCTGTCTGTCCAAAAGCTCTAACAATACTTATGTACTAAATGAAACAAACTTTTATGGGTAATACAGTTTGGGGATGTATAACGTGTTACTACTACTTACTGTTGAGCCAGGTAAGTCAACTGATGTAACTCAAATGTACAATAACAGCTGTTGAAATACAGTGGGTCCTTGCTTAGAAATGTAACACCAGCAAAAATGGCAGTTGTACTTCAGGAATCATATCTGCATCTCTGTTGGTGAAATGCACTGTTGCTCACTTTGAGCTGTGTGACCCTTTGGAGAAAATTATCATCTGAAAAATGAACAAATGTAACATAAATGTACTGTAAATCTCGGCAGCACAACAGCTCCAGAGGCTGGGTGGCAGCAGTGAGATTTTTTAAACAACAGTGGACTCTCTCTACCACTGAACAGTTCACAGAGACTGAGCTGGCAGACAGCCCCTTCCTCCTTCGTGCGGAGACATTTCATCCACATGTGTGCAAGTTCTGTGTTTCCTGGCAGCGGTTTTTATGACAAATTGTAAATATGAAAACTCAGTAAAGAAAAATGGCCAGGGCTAGGGCAGAATGCTCAAAAACCTAAGGCACCGCTATCTGGTGATGAAACGGCTGAAACGTTTGGCGTGCTAGCTGTTTCTAAATAAGAAATCAACAAGTTTTGTCAATTTATATTCTCTTTCAAATGTATTAGCTACATAATCAGCAAAAGCTTAATAACACACAAATTCCTTGATGCCTTTACAGTTTAGGCTCTGCAAAAATCTCAAATATAGTTATTATATTTGTAAAACATTCTTATTTAAAATGACTAAAAATCCTTTCCAAAAAATCCTGTTCATTGCCAGTGGTTGAGGGTGCATGCCATAAACATGAGCAATATTCTTAGTCTAGTTAACTGGTATTCTATTGATTTCAGTGAGGGCCCTTTCATGGCCTCCATTCCAGCATGGATGGGGACTTAATGCTGCTGACAGAGAGGTGAGGTGTAACCATCATGGGTGGAAAATGAATTAGGGGGGTTCTGCAGTTCTACTCCATTTGGTTGCGTTTTGCTGACATCTCTTGGCTGCCTTCTTAAATACAGGTGACATTTGCTCTAAAACATAGCTGCAGTTGGGCCTTACCTTAGGAACACAGTCCTCTAATGAGTTGGAATAGAAAGTCCTCTAATAAGTTGGAAACGTTTGTAAGTCTACGGTTATATCACAGTTAAGTCTTAATAATTTATGGGCAAAGTTCTGTCGAAAACATTGCATAAAACTATAATGAATTAAAATTTGATGAAAGAATTTTATTTACAGATAAATACCTGGTACACGCAGACCCAGTATATACAATTTTCTTATAATGTAGCTAAACTTTCATTACCAACTCCTGGTTTGTGTGAGGCCTTGCTATATCACAGAGCCATAACACAGAAAATTGTCTGCAAGAAATTAAGAAATTCAAAGCTCATGTGTCATGTGAATAGTTTGTTCCTGTTACACCTTATGACTTAATAATGTTCAATGCAGCTCATGTCTTGTGTGTTTAGTGTTTTAGTGTTGTGTGATAGAAGGTGTTTTACATGGGGATTATTACATGGTAAAGAGTTGCCTGTCAGAGTCTGGTCACCTAACCCTAACCATAATAATAATAATAATAATAATAATAATAATAATAATAATAATAATAATAATAATAATAATAACAACAACAACAACAGTCATGTACTGACAGTTTCTGTAAAAGTTTTACATAGCAGCAATAAGTAAAATACACTCAATAAAAAAACCATGAGATGCTGCAAACCTCCTCCTCCTCCTTGCACATCACTCCTCCCCCTCCCCCCGCTTCTTCCTCCAATGCTTCTTCTATGTGTATTATGAGCCTGTGGCATAAAACATAAATACAGGCCATTTTTTATTGTGCACAAGAAAATTTTAAAAAATAGGAAGAAAATAAAAATAAACATGCAGAGTATATCATTATAATTATCATAAATATCATTAAAAATAGACACGCGGAAATGTGTGGATCTTTAAAAATGTATAAATTTGATGTTCATAATACAAAGCACAGGTGTACTAGAAAACAGATGAAAAAGTGTAATTAAGACAAAAGAAAAATGGGCATTTTTGGAAATTCAACATATTCATAACTCAATGTACATTAGAACTCAATGTACAGTACATTACCTTGTTTAGCTGCCTATTTCTTTTGTGCTCAAAAGGTTATGGAAAAAACTATAAGAATAAAATAAAAGCACAGCTAATATTTTGGTCCACGGAATGAATGGCTAATGTCAGAAAAGTTCTGTTGGCACACAGCATTCAGATCCATCTTTTGGTCATCTAAGTGACAGCACCATGGCACAAAGGCTGGTATGGGTGATGAACAGTATCTGGGCTGTGTGATGGTGACTGGGCATAGGTTTGACCCCTGCCCCATCCACGTGAAGCTCATGTGTTCTCCCTAGGTTTGGGGTTTCTTATAGGTGCTCCTCCCACAATCAAAGATAAAAATTTCAGGTGCACTGGTGACTCTAAATAGCTTCCATTGTAAAAATTTGTTAGCGACTGTAGGTGCTTCTGGCTACCCCCTGTAATCGATCGACATCCTGCATGGACTAGCCTGGCACCACTTGCTTCTGGGTCTTCATCACTGCACCTCAGAATTAAACAAGTGGTTACTGATAGTGAACGAGTGAATGAGGGAGTGTGCGAATGAGTATTTGGAAAACTATGTTAGTGATTCAGAAATTTGTTTGGACTTTTTTTTGGGGGGGGGCGGGATGGAAAATCGAGGCTGCATGAAAAAAGGAGGACAAATGGGCCTGGCAGCAAGCGGGTACAGCCAGTGAAATCTGATCACAAAAGGCTCTCCCAGGGAATTTTAATTAAATTGCCTGAGCAAGCGGCACTGGAAGGCGGCCACATCTGGATTCAATATGCAAGGCTTTTGATTATTCCTCTTGCCTTTTCCTCTTTTCCTGGGCACTGGAGACCTTCTTTCCCATCCTCAGGCTCAAATGGGAGGAAACACCAGGGTCCAAATGCTCCACACTCCACTGGCATCCAAGTTTCTAATCCCCCGTCCACCTTTACATACCAAAACCACAAAGGTTAGCTCTGTTGAGCCATTTGGAAAGAAAATTAAGAACTACGACCATCACGGGACCCTGTTGGTTTATCAGGAAAAAACAGGCCCCGGGGAAGATAGAACATGAGTCTCATGGGAGAGAAATTTCTAGCAGACAATAGGTCAGATGTATCATAAACTTGAAATGTTGAACTGCAGTCCCACACTTCTTCATGTAGACTGCTTACAGATATAGTTTTTTACTATTTTACTATTTAGCAGCTATAGAAAAATATTTACTGTAAACCACACGTTAGGATCACATCACAAAAGAGACGTTTGCTTTCTGTTGCCATACCCTACACAGTTTCGATAATATCATACTGCTAAATATTGAAGAAAAATGTTGTTCAGAAGTGAAATTCTATGAGCAGAGAGGTGGCTTTGTATTACAGAGCACTATGAGCACACGGTAGTGGAAGCTATGGGGTGTGATGGTGAATGTGAAATGGGGCAGAAGCTGCCTTTCTAAGGTTACATAGGACCAGCCTTCAAACTCAGCTATAGTATCAGCAGCAAAAATGCACAAAAAAGTCAACAATGTCTCTGCATCATTTGTTTACCTTGTGTACTAATTATGAGATAGCATCAAAATTATATGAATAACATTTCAAAATATCTAAATAATGTTTGGCAAAATATGAAATAACATTGGGGATAAATACTTCAGTATTATATAAAATGATAAACAGATTACAAATATGGTTGCTTTTTTAACTATGCTTAAATTACATATATAACTTTTAACCTCTGCTGCATTAAAAAGGAACAGTTACCTATGTGGAAATGTCCAGAGCATCTGCAAAAAAATCCATCCTCCCGCTTTTAAAAATATAGTATATACAGTAATGCCCTGCTTAACGCTGCCCAGATTGGCGCTGCTCCATTATAATTTATGTACATACATATGGTGCGACCGCCATTTTACATCTCTTTCCTCTGCTATTAACATTGGCATAATCTTCATTCTCCCCACAACTCTCCAGTCTCTGTACACATGTTGCTCTCTGTGCTTCTTTTTCATGCACACTCCACCCCCGACACTGCCCTTGGCTCTGCCACATAAACTGCAGGTAATGCAAGATGTCCATTCTCACCACATGCTCTTCACCCCCAGCCACCACTGCACACAACTTGTGGGTGAACTCCCACATACATTTCCCACTCTTGTGCGACTGGGAAGACATTCCAGCACTTATCCTTCACCCACTTTAAACGTTGCACTTTTTCTTTTAATCTCAACGTTTTCCAAAAACTCTGTGTGTGTGTGTGTGTGTGTGTGTGTGTGTGTGTGTGTGTGTGTGTTTTGCTGAAGTAGGACAATGCTCAATATGGATATGAGTTTACTGTGGCTAAATAAAACACACTGCAAGATGAAACCCACCTGAGAAAAAGAACTCCAGTGTTACGCTCTTTTTACTGTATTTTTACTGTATTTTCAGCATTTCATGTATCTCCCTACATATTTTTAGAGATGAGTAAAAAACATTTATAAAGATGAATAAGATGAGATTATTGTTTTACTGCAATTGTCCTTTCCCCTATTCAGTAAGATATAATGTTATAATGACCCCATTTAGTGCTGCTTCTGTTAGGGCTCCACTTCCTAAAAATATATCTAGAGCACTCAATAACTGTAAACAACTTTTTTTACTTTCATTTAATACAAAGATGCACTGTTTCGGCTGCCATATTTGCAAAAGTAGTTCAAGTAAGACTGCGTAATACTGTATAGCAGTACCGCATTATATTTATACAAACAGGTGTGTTACCTGAACAGCTATCAGTTTACTTTTTCATAAAATTAGTAGGCCAGCACAAAAGTTTTGTCCTGAAAATATTGCGCTTTCTATCACATTTCACTGTTGTCGGCATTAAAAACAGATCGTGCTCAGTATTTACTTTCATGTATGGTAAAAGGTCCATTTCCACACTTTTTGTAACCGAATAAGCAACAATATAAAGAAAATACTAACTGCGGGTTGGTTAATAAATGTTTAAACCTACATAGACAGAAAATAATTTGTTTATTTTAAATTAACACATAAGAAATAAGTCAATTAGTTTATGTGCTTAGTTCCATATACGGTCAACTAATGCTAACCATAGGCCCCTAGGCTAATATGTCAGTAATTATTTTCAAAAGACCGTTTTTGTCACAAATCCAGAACTTCCTGTTTCTGAGACTCATTCCTGTGGGTCACAAGAGGCTGGTGTGTGGAAGAAATAAATATAACAGTGATGACTGAAAGATCTTCTGTTTCTGTTTGGCTCCTCTATGGATCTGAAGCTGAAGAAAACACATAGTTTTGAAATGTATTCCCGGCCCACCCTGGGCCCCAGTGTAAATCTACGATTGTTTTAAATAACCTGCTGGTTCTTTCTGTAATACAAACTGAGAAAATGTTCTGGTTTCATGGGAATCACATTCCTTTCATCGTGGAAAATATTTTATTTCAAGTTACCAATGTCCACAGCGCTTACTGTATTATAGCTTATTTTATTTAAAATGTATTTAATGCAATAATTTAGCAATGTTATGTTTGTAATATGAAAAATAATAGTCTGTATGAGATTATTGTAACTGTGTGGTATTACAGTGACAGGGTCATATTTGTTCATATTAGGATTGGCGTTTTAAACTTATTGTAAATGCGCCATAAAAAACTTGTTTGATGATGAATTTATGTCAGGTTTTATACACTGTGCTCATTTTTCATATTTAATGCGTTGTCAATTCTCATCTCTTATAATAACGCAATGTTTCAAAAGAAGTCGCTAGCAGACCGGAGCAGCAAAAACGACTACAACAAGCGACGCTGCTGCCATCTGCGCTGTGCTGTGCGGAGAATCGCGGTGGCGCTACGGAGTTTATTAGAGGGAGGGGGGCGGTTTTGCATGTGGGGATGAGAATGTGATTTTGTCAGCAGGACTCCATGGGGGGTGCCTTGGGGACAAGGCGGCCCCTCTTTACCGGGGGGCTCACCGTGGCGGCACCTCGGTGTCGCCGTGTCATTCCACTGGCAGCGCGGGAGCGGCGCTCACGGGGACCACAGTCCCAGTGTCAGTGTCGCTGCTGGACTAAGTCGCACGGCTCGGCTTTGAGCCCCCCAACCCCCCCAGCAAGAGTCTCAGGTCAGATGAGTCCTGGTGGAAGCCGACGGCAACTTCCAGGGTCCGATAGCTTAGCGCGAAAGGAAAGGGGAAAACTTTACAGCCCGTGGGGGTGTGGCACTTGTTTTTGGTTTTACGAAAAAAGACGTCACGGGGAAAGGCGAAGCGAACCTTAAAGGAATTCGGTGAAGCCCCTGGAGGGGGGAGTGGACGCAGGACCCGAAAGCGAAGGGCCAGCGCTTGCAGGCTACGGCCTCCCGCGGGGGTCGCGGACGTCCAGGATGGAGCCGCTGCGGGCAGGGCACGACAAACAGTCGGGTCCCGCCACCCCGAGCAGCGCGGACGGCCTCGGCCACGGCAGCCACGGCAGCAAGAGCTTCAGAGTGAGCCACCTTCTGGACCTCGAGGAGATGGAGATGGAGACGGGGAGGGGGACGGAGGAGCAGTCCGGCCTGAGCAGCGGGGGCGAAGCGGCTCCGCTCCACAGTGAGTGTCGCCCTATGACAGCGAACGCAATGGCGAAAATAGCAGGGTTTTAGGGTACAACACACACACACACACACACACACACACACACACGCATTCCATTCATTAAAACCTCTCCACAAGCCCGTCGGAATCCCTTTTTTTTACTTTTTAAACTAAAAACCACATCGCGCTCTGGTTTCTCTCGTGTCCTGACCCCCCGTCACGGGCATAAAAGATGTTCTGTGCTTGTAAGCCAAACCAAAGATGTCATTTTATTAGGTACACCCTCCATGTGTGCGGAAATATGCCACTTTGAAATATATATATTTTATATATAGGTTCATGTAATCCGTTAAGTGCAAACGAATGTGTTTTGTGGTAACTAAAGTGCTGAAGTAACAGAAGAGCGCAACGAACCAAGCGGCTCGCTTGCTTTCAATGGACCTCTGCGCGTCACCTCATTGTAGGAGCTTTTATAGGAACTGCGGACGGATGCTGGGCCAGTCGCTTCAACCAGTCCACCCCTTCAGTATTTTTATGCAAACATATTTATTGTATTATTAATAAAATCTCAGCACGTCTCAGCTAAGGCGACAAACGCGGGCGAAGCCACCTCACAGCAGACCGCCGCACTGTATGTACGCCTATAGCTTACGTCACACATTTTTTTATCGCGTAAATTCCCATGCCTAATTTATTTTGAACAAAAAAATACGACGTATTTTTCAGTTTTTCTTTAATTCACCAGACTTTAGATATACTTTCATTTGCCAAATAAAACATTCCTCCTCGCAATCCTTGTTAAACTTTATTTATTGCGGAGAAAACTCTAAACAGATATTTAGCGTGGAGTGACGTAATGCAACGTTTAATAATATGTCAAGAATTAATTTATGAAATGGTGCATTCTTCGTTTTTAAAAATATATCAGATATTAAAATGGACACTTAACGTTCTCGCATTTGTAGGGAACAAAGCCGGTGCCGTTGCGCTGTCCTCCATTTGCGAAGTATTTCAGCATAAATAAAATCGGCGCAAAAAATGAAGATTGCAGAAAACAGTTTTAACGGTGTTTGTGGCGAACAAGGTCGTCTGTGCTCGCCTTACACGTCCACAAATAATACGTCGTTGTTGCCACCGTTAAGTTTTTTAAAAGACCAACAAGAGTCATTTTGAAATTGGTTTAATTTTTTTAATCCTATAAATTGAGTCCGCATCCGTGTGGAGCAGTGCGGTTATTTTGTTATTCAAGGATGCAGAGCTCGTAGTCGTCCGAGTAAATAAAATGGCTCGCAAAAATGAGCTTGGAAATAAGAAAAGGATTCTTTAGGTGCTTTTACGAAGTAGAAACGCACACGCAAAGCTGCGCAGAAAGGAGGATAAATAAAGAGGAACTGACGGCGGCCGCCGCTGGGCCGCAGTGTCAGGCGTCACTCAGCATCGCCCCACACCTCGCCTGGGGGATTCGACCTCAGAGTTGATAAAGAACCCATGAACTCCCTCCTGACCCGGGGCATTGTTTACACGGCAGGGATTTCTTTTGAAACAAATGACCACCAGTGCACGGCTGAATAACACCAGTGCGGGCAGCGGTTTGATCAGGTGAATTTTGCAAAATATTCTCCCATTCTTACTTAAACGCCTGTGATTTTTTTTAAAAGAAAAAATAATTTATTTTATTCAGCAGACTTCTGAAACTTCAGAATGTCCAAGCAAGGGGATATTATTACACCTGATGAAAATTATTTGCTCCCTCCTTCCAAAGGTGATCTTAAGATGTCTATTTGTATAGTTATAATTGTAACTGTGTGGTGTTACAATGACAGGGTAATATTCATGAAAGCACATCTTTGGCTGTGCTTAAGGACATTTATTATTAATTTAGCAATGAACAGGCCCACCTGTTCCCCGGTGATTTGAGTCATTTTGTATAATAAAATCGGTGAAAGATGCATTTTTATTCGCAATTCATGTGCATTTCGTTGCAATCTCAACAGGTTTTGCAGCATATTTAACAGAGATGTGATCTATTTAACTTAGTATCTGCATATTGAGTCCATATTCATGGTCCAACATGGGCCAGCATACTCATGGGCCAGTTCATGTATAATCATATTATTTTATGTGACATGTCAAAATTTAAAAGCGCACCTGACCGAAAGCTATTATTACTGCAGTTAATACTTAAATGTGTGTAATTTGCTGCAGTTTGAGAGCTTGGTAGGTTGCTTGTTGGTCCCATATGTTTTAGGAAAATGTAACTAAAGATGGACATCAGGTGAATGTTTTCAGTTAAACTGCACGTATTTTACATCAGAGTCACAGATGGTGGCATCCTGCTCAGAGCAGCGCTCTTGTCCTGGTTTCAATCTCACCTCCTGCTGGAGGACCCTTTGTTGACCCTGAACTGAACCAGCAAGAACAGCCTGCTGTATAAATGAGTAAATCCTGTTAAAACTCCTTTGCTGTGACTCAGTTTAAACAAAGGCATCGTTGAAATAAATGTGAATAAGAAATACTGAGCATCCATTAAGGCCTGCAGAACCATCACTGACTCCTTCAATAAGTTTGTTAATTAGTTTTCCAGAGAAAAATGACGCTCCCTGGTGGCCGAAGGTGGAAATATTTCTTGTACAGTGTGTGTTTCGACTGTATTTTTGAATGAAGCATAAAATGCAATACTGTTGAACCAGAAGTTGTTACCTGATGATTGCACTTTGTTGGTTCTCCAGGACATCTTACACTCTCCAGTGTTAAGTCTTTGATAAAACTATGGAATTCTCCTGGGTGCCTGTTAAATAAAAGCAAGTAAAAGATAGTGTTCTTGTCAAACTTTTCTTTCCACCTATTTGTGAGGCCACATGGCCCAAGGGGTTATGTAAATGACAAGGCCAAGTACAGCGCTGGAGTTCTGTAAGAGAAACGGGACCTGGCTGTTTTGGTTCATTTAAACCTTCTTAAAAGCTGCTCACGTTCCAGTACATACTGTTGGGAGTCATTGCGTGAGTTAGGGAGTCATTTTAAATTCGTGTCACCTCACTGAATTAAGGTCTAAGTAGATTTATTTACACATCTATGCATATTGCTGTTGTTGTTGTAAAGTGCTGCCTAGTTCATATCGACTCATGGTGACTCTGTGGATCGTTGTCCTGAAATGCATCCGGTCTTCAGCTATTCAGCTAAGACCTGACAGAGGGGGATCCCTGGCTGTGGTGACCGCTTTCATCCATCACGTTGCAGGTCCTCCTCTGTTGCATTGACCTTCCACTTTACGGAGTACGATATCTTTTTCCAATGACCGTTCTCTCCACATGATGTATCCAGAATAATAGAGTCGAAGCCCAGACATTTGAGCTTCCAATGACAACTTTGACTTGGTTTGCTTCAACGCCTTTGCGTTTGTTCTCCGGGCTGTACGGGGTATGCATGGGATTCCTTGCCAGCACCACATTTCAAAGGCGTTGATTTTGTTCCTGTCCATATTTTTCACTGTCTAATTCTCACATCTGTACGATGTGACCGAGAACACGTTGGCTTGAACGAGTCAGATAGTTGTGTGCAGAGTTACATCCCTGCACTTGAGAGTTTTGTCCAAGCTCTTCAAGGCTGACCTACCCAGAGCATATTAAGTAACTAGAAAGACATTAAAAAGTTTGTTTGATTACTATCCTACACCTGCATTTTATTTAGAATGTAATTTGTACAGTTTTAGCTTCTTACATAGGGATCTAGAATTCTCATGTATTAAATGCTGAAAATTGAGGTTTCTCGCAGAGCGTTATAGTCACACACTGGTGGCGGCAGCCGAGCAAGATGCCAGCATTTGATACTGCAGCAGATGTGTAGCAGCCCTGTCTTGTCAGCAATGTGGTCAGCAGGTCTTCAACACTCAGACACAAGGAAAACAGTGGGAGAGACTCTAAGAAGAAGTGATTCAATCTAAACAAACCGGGAATATTCCAGTATTTAAGTATATTTTTTGTCATACTGCTTTTTTATAACTTCCACACCAAGCCATCTAAAAGGTTTTAAAGACAGTACCATTTGGCTTTTATTGAACTCCCAGTGTGTAGCAGGGATACAATTACTTGTATCAGAGTATTTGTGCCTCATTTTAAATGGCTTATTGGAGTAAAATAGTAAAATATTCTTATTTCTTTCATCTAAAATTGTATGCCGTACATTTACAGTACGCAGCACCTTGTGCTCTGGTTCAGGTTCAGTTTTCAAGTAAAGACCGGTCCAGTTTTTATGGTTTTTAAGCCGGAATCCAATGCTACAGAAGTAGTCACTGCAGAGTCCAGCATCAACTAATATTATTTGTTACTGGTAGAAAATGGTATGTTTGCCACTACACTGCCTTTAAACCTCTTTTAAACTGTTTTGTCTAAATTTGCAATGGTATCTTAGCTATGTTAGTGCTTTTCAGTAAATCTGGCCATCCATCATGCATCACCATACATTAGTTTTTTGGTCACTTTCCTTCAGGCCTAGAAAAAGGTACTGTGATTATTTGAGTAGGAGGACCTTAAGAATTAGTAAAAATCTGCAGATTTCTGACAACTGACCTTTTACTAACTGTATGGCCTAGGGGTCAGAATGTCATACTATCTGTACCACAGTTTGCTATGAACTGTGGTTGCGTGTGCATGTGTGTATATAACTGAATATTTACTTGGCAAAATCATGCATGAGTATAAAAAGAAGATCAAACTTTTTTTTTTTTTTTAAAAAAAAAGAAAATATCCAAATTTATAGGAACTACCACCGATTGTGTACTACATGCATTTTGTTCAGTGCCAGTATGTCTGTCTGTGTTTATATTAATGAATCTAATATAAAATGTGATTACAGTAAAAATAGTACCCACTCCCACTCAACATGGATTGTTGAGAAAGTAAAAATATAAATCTGTGAGGCAGAGATTTGTGAAAAGACTATTTTTTGAAGCAGACATATGACAAACTGCTTTTAGACAGTCCTCCTGACCGCGTTTTCACAGGAAAACCCATCACAACAAAATGGATAGAAATTCTGAATACCTCCAGCCTACATACAAAGGGGCTCGTGTGTTTGCTGTTTGGTGCGCTGTTCATGATGGCAATCCAAAGCTAACAAGTGTGGTTGACCCAGAGGGCATCCACACAACTGTAAGCTTTGATGGTAAACCGAAATGGTTCTGTTAAAACTATTTTAATGAGCATTTTATTTAAGTTTTCATCTGGGGATTAACACAAGCCAGAAAGAACAATAAGTAAGATTTGTGTGTAGAATTTCTCAGTATGAGCCCAGATCCATGCCTGCGTTCCTTCTGCTGACTTTAGGAACCCAGAGAGAGATCTCTCTGCCCCAATTTGACCTTACTGGAAATTGGAGGGGGGACCAACTGAGATTGATGAGAGTTACCCCCAGCATAGCCTATATTCTTACCATTCAAGTAAAGAAGGAGAAAGTAATTTTTGGATGAAATATTAATCCAATATTATTTTTCACTGTCCTAAAGCCAAACTCAAGTGTTGGGTTAATTTGCATGTAGTGGGCAGATGAAGAGCATAGCAGTTTTTTGACAGAATGTCAATAAGATGGTTTAAAGGGATAACCGAGTACCGTTTCCTTTTCAGAATTCCAGTCTTTCGGACATAGTTACATAGTTTCAGACATAGGGCTTGAAGAAGAATGACATTCTAGACACATTCATCCCTTAGCTAATAGGCTCCCATACAAGAGCAAAAAACACTATAATGGCTTATGAAAATATAAAATAAATAAACATATGAAAGTGTAATAGACTTTTTTTATACAGTTTGCTTATCGTTCAGCACACCTGCATTTTTCCCTGTTCTGTGGTCATTTCACTTTACTTTTTATTTTGTGAAATAGCATTACCCCTTGTATTAGACATTTTGGGAGAGACGTATACAGTTGCTATCTCATGCCTAACAGGTTTTTGTCTCTTTGTGGTGTCAGTCTTGCTATTTTATGGCGACATGTAGTGCATTAATCTCTATATTACACTGATAACAGTAACAACTAGTATGCAAGTATGGTATAAATGGTGGTAGCTGGGCTGTCAGACAGGTATTTTTTCCTTATATGAGACAGATATAAACAGAGCGATATTCCTTCAAGTCAACACAGTCACATTTCTTCCATAGTAAAGTCAGCAGCTGCATATATTTACTACTCCCTTCCAGGCACTTTGACACTGTCAACCAGTTATAGTCACTGTTTAAAGTAAATCTTAATGACAGCTGAAATAGTAGATTTAATACCATTATTAGTTTTAATACATTTAGCTGACACTTTTCTCCAAAGGGATTTACAGTGCTTTACCCCTTTATGCAGCTTGGTTATTTTTATCTATATCAAACCAGGGTAAGTATCTTCTTCAAAGGTAATATATAGCACTAGGAGGAACTCCAACCAAGGTCTTTGGAGGAATGCCTTCACACACATTTTGTAACCTGCTACTGCTCAACATTAAGATTTAGAAAAAAAATCCAATTATTTACAGTAAATTATATATATAAATTGCTGCAATATCAACAACCTAATACTACCATACATAAAGCCTTAATCTTGTGATCGAGCATCATGTCTTGGGCCATAATGCTAGGCATTTTGCAGCAAAGAGTTTGTATGCTTTGTGGCGCAAAGCACAACTGGTAGTCACTTCACAAAATTTAATTTCTTTATATCATAAAGATCTGTGAGGCAAATGATTAAAATGCATCTGCTTCAATCCTTCTCCTTTGCCTGTGGGAAAACCCACAGGCACCCTCATTTTCTTCCAGTGCTCAGTTCATTATAGCTAACCAGGTTTAGAGTTATGGGTTAAGGTTAACTCTGACCCTAACAAGCTAAAGTACACTGGAATAACATGAGTAAATTCTCATTTAATGATCAATAAAATGACAAATACAAGTGCCACAGAAGCCACTGACCAAATGTTGGTTACTGATCAATGAGGTTAAAAAATGCTCAGGCGATGAACAGCTCGCTTCCACTGACAGGTAAGCAGTGGCAATTTGAAAAGTAAAATAGTAATATGGTAAGCGGTAATATCCATAGAAAAGCCTTACAGCAAAAAAAAAAAAAGAAGTATTAATAGGAAAAGGCAAGTTTTAATTTGTGTATAACTACATCTTTACATTGATCTATAATTTGTTTCCTGACATACTCATTATTTTATTGTTTTAATTTTTCCCTTTACTTTTTCATGAATTGTTTTTCCAGTTTCTTTCCATTCGTTTCAACAACTATGGATTACTTGTGTGCTTTTTTCAGGGAACTCATTGTCCTTGATGCAGCCTAGCTTTCAGCTGTTGACGCAATTTAACAGGATTTTGAAAGTGACATTCACACAATCTTACACCTGGCCTACTGTCACACCCCCTTTCCAGGCTTGAATCAAATATTAAGGCACTGTGTGGCTTTTTAAAAGCAGCAAATCCAAAACTCACAGATCATAAAGCTCTCAGGGTAGGGTCAAAAACATTTAGCTATGCAGCTGGATGTATACTTTGCCAGCAAGGGGCTAAGACTCATGGTTGAGGAATGAAGTAAAGGACTTAAGTGCAGAACTCTGGCTTCCTGACAGCTTGCGTCTCACTGGTTTGCTAACTTGGGTAGAAGGTCCAGTGGTTAGAAGAGGTGGTATTCAGAGGTTTGGTTCTGCATAACTCCCCATCCAATCCATTGTGGAGCTTCATACATGTAAGGATAACATAGATTTGAAGGTGATCTGTAGTGCATCATAAAATCTAAGACCACCTATATGTGAAAATTTGTGGTTTCTTGTCCTTTATTTTTTGGTTCAGCAGCCTGCTGCCAAACAAACAGATACTGACAAGGCAAGAAAAGCACAGCATTAAGACACTGTAGCTGCGAAGTTGATGACTAAATCTAATTCCCTACTATCCAGCCCCATATGGGGTCAATGCTCTTGGCTTGGATGCTGGAGAAACTATGTACAGGCAAGAGGCCCATGTTTGCTTTGGATATGGTAGCAACACATTCAGAATTTCCACAAAAATTACAATGACATAAATTTAATTAGAAAATAAAACAAGTGTATAGAAAAAAAGTTGTTTTTCCCCGTCCTTCTTTCGTCCTAACAAAAATATGCTAAAGTCTTCAAAGGTCCAACAGTTCACTTGAATCAAATCCAGCAAAATTCCAGAATGGTTTCAGTTATACAATAAACATATTTGCAGTACTAAGCATACTTATGTGTAATAAGCAAAATTGTCCTCTGTGGAATCCTGTATGAATTAAGCAGTCACTGTTGTTGAACTGACAACCTTTTCTCTAAGAAAAAGCTCAGCATTAGTCCAATAGCAAAACAAGCCATCTGCCTACTGTTGTTTGTTTTTGTTAAAACCTCGCCTGACCGGCAATCACTGCGACCTTCATTTCCCCCTCCTGGACTGAAAAAAAATCATACAAATAGCTATGGTATAAAACTACTAAAAGTATATCCAAAATGTAAGAACTCAGCTGACCAAAAGAAAAATATGAATATGTATGTATTAAAAACATCTGTAGCATTGTTGGAATTTAGTGAAATTTAACATATATTTAAGATATAATATTAGTGTATTATAAATAAGTAGTATATAACATACTTTTTTTATTTTTATAATTATACTCACCTCATGAAAAGAATTAAATCGTGATTATAACCACCCCAGAAATAAAATAAACCCACCCCCAGCTGCCTTATATATGGAAATGTAGAGAAAACAAGCACCACTTGAACCAGCGACAAACCATAAATTATTTTAAATTAATCACCATTCATAATAACTGTCTGCCTTCTACTTACATTCTGTTTCAGTACTTTTCTTGAACATCATTCCTGGGGAAAAATAATTTGACTACATATATCCCTATTTGACTTTAGCATTTATCTTTTAAAGTTTGAAAAAGCGTTCTGTCAAGTGTGTTTTTAAATAATCCGTCTGCATTATGATGTGTTGCACTTTGCAATGTGTCACAGCGTTAAGAGCAATAACAGCGCATGAGTAATGCTTTTCACTGTTCCAAAGAAATATAAATTGTGCAATAACTTTCTAGCTCTAAATTTATAATGAATTACTTGGCATCCTTCATTAATACAAACCTCTGTATACAGAGTGTTCGCAACAAAGGAAACAGTTCATCTGGGTACGAGGATGTAATGTTTCCTGAGTCATGTGAACTATTAAAACACTTGACCATTTAATAACAGTGTGTTAGCCAGTTTAAACAATTCTGCCAAAATATGGGAGAGTGCTACAGTAAGTATACTGTATATCGAAAGGGTGGGAATTTGTTTCATGGTTAAAGATGACTTGCACATCTCGGATGTCGTCCTGGTGAGGAGAGTGAATCATTGTCTTTTCTCAGTCAGCTGCATCCAGTCCTCACCTCAGCAATTCAAGAACGTTGAACCAATGCTACTGTTAAGTGAAAAGATATGAAAGTATTTTAGAATAGGAATTAGAAAACAAAAATGCTAACCGGTCTCCCAGTTACACCTTCTCTTATCACTCTCATCTTGTTTCCTCTCCTCTGTTCCCTGCATATTGTGCTGCAGATGATGAGCCAGGACCTAAAAGGAGCCCAGCAAAGAGGAAGAAGAAGCAGCGGCGAAGTCGCACGACATTTAACAGCAGCCAACTGCAGGCGCTGGACCGGGTCTTTGAGCGCACACACTACCCTGATGCCTTTGTGCGGGAAGACTTGGCCCGCCGGGTCAACCTCAGCGAAGCACGGGTCCAGGTAGGAGAGGCCACGTGTCCTGTGACTCCGACATCGTTGTACTCCGGGAGCATATCTTGTTGCAGTGGAGAACCACGTGAATTTTTTTGCAGTCTTCCCAAGATTGCTGTATCTGTGCTCAGCTGCACATCCCTTTGAGCCTAAGGTACCGTTCCATGATCCAAATTGACTTTGTATCAGCTGGTGCCATACAGAACTGTTTAATGCAATAGGAGGAGCAGGTTGAACTATCACCTTTGGCCTAAACTTACAAATTAATAGATAGTAGTCTCAGCACAATAAAATAATGCCTCATAAAGGACAAAATGTCAATAGGGATAAAATCATTGTTATATTCAAGCACACTTTGTTATGTTTCAACCTAATCTACATTTGCCAGGTGTGGTTCCAGAATAGGAGAGCCAAGTTTCGCAGGAACGAGAGGGCCATCCTGGCCAGTCGATCTGCCAGCCTTCTCAAATCACACAACCATGAGACAGCCATCGAGCAGCCTGTGGCCCCCCATCCTGCCCCCCTCAACTCAGACTACCTGTCCTGGCCTCCATGCACACCCTACAGGTAGCCCTATACCCAACAGAGGCCCAAATGCCTTTATTTGTCATGCTATCAAATAGTATACAGAAGGTCCCTGAGTTACGATGGTCTGACTTACGATGGTGCAATAGCAATGCGGATTCAATAGAAACTGTACTTCAAATTTTGGAATTTTGATTATTTTCCCGGGCAAGCAATATGCGGTACAATACTCCCTCATGATGCTGGGCAATGACAGCAATCTGCATCTCCCAGTCTGTTACGGGTTCGCTAGTGTATACAACCGATCAAAGAGATCAAAAGAATTTATTTATCACATACATGGTTACCAAGTATACCATGTAGTGAAATGTGCCCTGACTGAACAGGAGACTGTGTGTGGTTCCATTCCACGAGTAAAACAAACAACCAAACAACCAAACATCGAGAAAACAACAAACAAACAAACAAACAAACAAACAAACAAAATAAAATTAATAAATAAAAACCCTACAGTGTTCTGTGTTGCCAGTGTTTTTTGGACAAATTGCCCCGTATCTACATTGTGTTTTGTGCATCCATCATGTCTACAAAATGCCCACCTCTGTCTGGGTCTCCTGAAAGTAGCATGAAAGCAGAACACATGTAATGACTTTTAAGGTAGGCTAGGCTATGATGTTCGGTAGGTGTTATGGCGTAGGTTGGTGGATGCAATCGCGAGACACCACTGCAGTAAACAAAAACGGAATACAACTGCCACAATCCTAAATACACAAAATACACAAAATACAAGGTCTTAGCAAGTCAGTGATTGCAGGAGAGCTCACAAGGAAGACTTAGCATTGACAGGAAGTCTGGGTAGGAACTAAATCTCATCCATGATTGGTTCCTATGCCAATCAATGCTCCGCCTGAAGACCGGGGCGGAGAGACCACCTACATTCTATTGCTGGCGTGACAGTAGGTTAGATGTATTAAATGTATCTTCAGCTTATGATATTTTCGATTTACATTTGGTTTATTGGAATGTAAATCGGGGACCATCTGTATAGTATGTAACAAAATATTAAAATCCATTTAAATTCAACAACCCTATCTGACATGAGAAAAATACTTTATTCCAAAATAATCACTATGTGAACCTGATAAAGTATTTTAATTATATTAAATTATAAAGAATGAGGTCTGCTAAGCTTGTTCTTCAGCCAGTGCACTCTGATCTTTCTGTCCTTCAGCACAGCACCATCATATAGCCCACCAAACACACCTGTGGCCGAACAGGGCATCAGTATGGCCAACAGCATCAGCAGTCTGTGCCTGAAGGCCAAGGAGTACAGTGTACAGCAGGGCCAGGTGCCCACAACCAGCGGAGTGCTGCCCAGCTCTGCCTAGCCCTGTCCATTCAGCACACCCTTGGCTGGAGTCAGATGCCCACTAAGTGCCTCAGTTACCGAATGTGGATCATAAACTGACCAAGGGAATGAGTGATTGGACCTACAGTACAACAAAAGGCCTCAGTGAGTGTCAGTAAAGAACACAAGAATATGTGAGCTGGAATGTTGTATAGTACTCTTATGAAGATTGCAACCAACCTGCCAAGATTCCTGTCACCACCCAGCACTAAAGCACAGGCATTTATTACTCACTCACTTGCTTACCATCAACAACTGGATTCAGAAGAATAAAGCAGGGTACCTCCTGAACTGGACAGCAGTCAATCCCAAGACATACATACACACACACACACACACACACACACACACACACACACAGGACAATTCAGAGCTACCTGTTTACATCTTTAGACTGCAGGAAGAAACTGTAACACACAACACAGCATAGATTGACCTGGATTCAAACCCATGTCTGAACACACATCCCAGGAGCTGGTGCCAACCCGCACTATCTGCTGTGCACACTGGCACCTGTTTATTACTATGTCTCTCTTAAAAGCCCAAACAAAATGTCTGCCATTTGTCTGAGAAGGTTTAAGAAGAATTATATACCAACATAGTCATAAAAATGAGGGAAGGCATCACACCCCCAGTTTTCCAGCAAGTCTACCCTGTGCTCCAGAATATTCACGTCTAATTCTGTTGCATTACTCTCCATGATATCTTTTAGTCCCCAATACCTAACTGGTTTCTAGACCACTGAATACCAGTGATGCTAAATTAAAAAAAAACACACATTTCACATGTTTTCAGATGTTGCAGTCTTGCTTTTGTTTTAGTGTTATATGATAGTTGAGATGCTGTCAGTTTACTTCTCTGATGTTGATCTTCTTGAGCACAAAACCAAATTTGCAATTTGCAAGCATGTATTATTCATTACTTTTTGTTATTGTATTTTTTTATCTTTTGAGCAAGCTTTTGGAACAATTGTGCATACCCCAGAGGTCCATTTTCATTCCACACTCAGGCAGAACATCCAGCAGTGAAGATTACTGTCAATAATGATGGCCATCTAATAATGGTGGAAATTTTCACACTGTAATTATATAAACTGCCAGAAATATTTCTGGAGCAAAATGGAAAATGATCTGGTCTTGGATCTGCTGTCAGCATTGGGTGAGAGGGATTTGGAAGGATTTTCCAGTTGAATCATCCAAGTGTTTCACAATAAAGCTGGGAAATCAAAATAGCGTGCGGGTTTGGTGACTTTGCTCCCCCAATTCCCAGCAAATAGCTTGACTTCCAAAGGCTTGCAGTTTCTGAAATGAAGTGTTCAGTTTCCTTCATCTAATGGGGGTTAGCACTGTGTCCAGGATCCCAGTTACCCCATCTTTTCTGTCTGTCATCACTTTTTACTCCAGAGGCATGGCACCAGGTTAAGGAAAATGGATTTTCCAGCTTCTATATTTTCTCAAGGAGCTCATATAGTCTGCATTGTTAACCAACATCCACTACTTTAAGGCAACAGAAAGGCCCCGATGTCAACTTATCCAGACATAAAGGATATGAAGGCTTCATTTTTACTTAAGATTACAAAGACACATTCGACCACTGCCTATGAAATCAGCTTTTAAAAATTATTAAAGAAATCAGTGAAAACTAAAACATTTAGTAAAGGTGCTCTTTGTGATTATCTCAAATGTTTTAATCTTATCAAAGATGGTAAGAAAAAGCCAGTCTTAAATGAAAAAGGCTTAGACTCTTTGTATTGTAATATGCAAAAAATGTGATGTTTATACTTCTGGCTGAGGGTTTCATATGAGCTTAATAGCAATAAAATATAAGTGGCTCATGCTACATGGACTTCAGCTTCAAAACTATGAAATGCCCAAGTATTTCAGGCCACGGATGCCAACAGGAAGAGTAGAAACTATTTATTTTGGCAAAGAAACAGTCACAGTTGGATAAAATTGGATCTGTGGTAATGGGTCCACTGGCAACTCTTTAGTAAAACTAAACCTTTTAAAAGAGCCTAACGGAAAAAACTGTAAAACAAAATGAGAGTACAAGTCTGACCACTGTTGCACAGTCACATCAGAGCAATGCAACAGTCCTTTTCATCAGAACTGTGCGCCAGATGGCCATTATGCTATAGGGTTTCATGCAAACAAGTCAAGGTTTCTGATACTTTTACTGTTCCTCAGCCCCCACTGAAGGACAGAAAAGTATTGAGACAAAGAAAGGAAAATTATGAAATTGCAAAACAGCTGCTGTTGAAAATGAGTGTAGTTGTAGCATTAAACTGACATGGTGGCTGCTTGTAAAAAGCAGTAAAAACCTGTAATGCAAAATCAATCCATTTGACCTACCAGGCCACTGAGTTCCACACCAAATGAAATCATCACCTGTTTTTAACTGCTTTTTAATATTTATGCAAAGACTGTATTCATATTTTGTAAACATGCTAAAAGTCCTTTTGACATGATCTGTGTTTGGTGCATGAAGATTTTAAATTAAGAAAAATAAAAGCAGACCTATCATTGTTGTAAGGTACAGTATGATGCAGGGATTGGCGGGGTATACTCATGAGATTCGGCAGTGAACGCATGCCTCATGATGGAGACGTCACTTAAACATAATTCACAAAGAATTTGACATCTCAACTCTGAGTGTGATTGCACAAAATGAGTTTTGTTCATTTTTCTTGATGGCATTAAAGCATAATTTGAATACTTTGCTTTAAGTGCTGTGTTTTCTTGCACCGTTACCGTACTATGTGTCCTTTTTCAGAAAGGATTGTTCAGCAGGCTTTTAGTCTCAGAACATGATTTCTAAATAATGGAATAATATTAATAATAGTGATTTATAATATGATAAATATAAAATGACAAATATTTTTATTTGTAATTTATTGATGGATAATACAGATAATAATATCAACAAAAATGGAAGTCCATTATGAGGTAACAAACTTCCTAATATTGTTAGGAAAAAAGATATCAATATTAACTAGACTTTAAAGAAATCACCTCATATTAGTCTTGAGATTTAATTGCACAACTTGGAAATGAAAAGCTACTGTATATTCCAAATGGTAGATTTTTTCACTATTACAGAGCAAAAAGATTTCCAGTAACAACAGCATAAAGACCACAGAAAGCGTTGTTAATAGTTTTCATTATTTTGTGTTGCGTTATATTTTGTACAAAACCTGATGCTTGCAGACATATCATCTGCAACTAAGTTATCATTTTCCTTTAACAACATATTACAAAAGCTGCTACTTTCAGAGCAGTGTGACACATGGTTACTGAGCTCTGTAGTAGTCTGAAAAAGTATAACTCTACTCTCTGTTTTTGGTAAGCTGCACATCTCAGATCTTAAAATAAATCTTAGATCTGATTTCTTCTTCAGTGTTATTGCACCAAACTCTCTGACATTGGAGTCACTGGCACTGACACCTGGGGGGCTGTGTTCACAAAAAATGAAAGGAACACTTTTTAATCCGAGTATAGCACCAAGTCAATGAAACTTCTGGGATATTGATCTGGTCAATTAAGTAGCAGAGGGGGTTGTTGATCAGTTTCAGCTGCTTTGGTGTTAATGAAATGAACAACAGGTGCACTAGAGGGGCAACAATGAGACGACCCCCAAAACAGGAATGGTTTGACAGGTGGAGGCCACTGACATTTTCCCCTCCTCATCTTTTCCAGCTGTTTTTTCACTAGTATTGCATTTGGCTACGGTCAGCGTCACTACTGGTAGCATAAGGCGATACCTGGACCCTACAGAGGTTGCACAGGTTGTCCAACTTCTCCAGGATGGCACATCAATACGGGCATGGAGGAGATTCCAGGAGACAGGCAGTTACTCTAGGAGAGTTGGACAGGGCCGTAGAAGGTCCTTAACCCATCAGCAGGACCGGTATCTGCTCCTCTGGGCAAGGAGGAACAGGATGAGCACTGCCAGAGCCATACAAAATGACCTCCAGCAGGCCACTGGTGTGAATGTCTCTGACCAAACAATCAGAAACAGACTTCGTGTAGGTGGCCTGAGGGCCTGACGTCCTCTAGTGGGCCCTGTGCTCACCGCCCGGCACTGTGGAGCTCGATTGGCATTTACCATAGAATACCAGAACTGGCATGTCTGCCACTGGCACCCTGTGCTTTTCACAGATGAGAGCAGGTTCACCCTGAGCACATGTGACAGACGTGAAAGGGCCTGGAGAAGCCTTGGAGAACGTTATGCTGCCTGTAACGTCATTTACCATGACCGGTTTGGTGGTGGGTCAGTGATGGTCTGGGGAGGCATATCCACGGAGGGACGCACGGACCTCTACAGGCTAGAAAACAGCACCTTGACTGCCATTAGGTATTGGGATGAAATCCTTGGATCCATTGTCAGACCTTGCGCTGGTGCAGTGGTCCTGGGTTCCTGCTGGTGCACGACAATGCCCGGCTTCATGTGGCGAGAGTATGCAGGCAGTTCCTGGAGGAAGAAGGAATTAATACCATTGACTGGCCCCCATGCTCGCCTGACCTAAATCCAATAGAACACCTCTAGGACATTATGTTTTGACACCTCAGACTGTCCAGGAGATCAGTGATCCCCCAGGACACCATCCGTCATCTTATTAGGAGCATGCCCCGACATTGTCAGGCATGCATACAAGCACGTGGGGGCCATACAAACTACTGAGCACAATTCTGAGTTGCTGCAATGAAATTTCGGCATAATGGACTAGCCTACCACATCATTTTTTCACTTTGCTTTTTGGGGTATCTTTGAATTCAGCCCTCTGTAGATTGATAATTTTCATTTCCATCAAACGATGTGGCATCCTTTCGTTCCTAACACAATACCTAGTCCATATCAGTATAGATATCCAGCATGATTTTTTTCCCATTGAGATCTGATGTGCTTTCAAAGTGTTCCTTTAATTTTTTTGAGCAGTGAATTACCCTAATAACTACTACTTTACAACAGGTCAGCGAGACAATCGTTTCATCTAGATTAGATCTCCGAAGTTCATATAAATTGATGAGAATTTAAGAAATGCACAAGTGGAAGAGTAGTTTAGTACATCTTAAGGCTACTGTGAGTATCTAATCGTGCCTTTTGGTCTGACAAATTCTGCTTGTTTTTCAGGCTGCAACTGATGTTTTACAAATTACAGTCAGCCAGCTTGTTATTGTGTGTCTGCATGACATATCGATCTTGTCACGGTTTTACAAGGAACACATTCAGCATGTCAGAAGGGTACAGTGTCTCCAGGAAAAGAAGTCATGTGGGAAAGGAGAGAAATGTTTGATTCACCAGGACACAGGATCATTTGTGAGGTTTGTACTTAATACCGTACTAAGAATGTAGAAATGTACTCCAACAAAGTATTAACTCTATTCGAAGCTTCATACTGCAAAAGAGATGCAAAGGGTCTCTGGGTTCACAATTTTTTGTAAATGATACATTAGAGGGTTCAGCTTTCTAGCAGCCCCACTCTTGGGATTGTATGGGTTCATCTAGCAGCTGACACATTTTCTTTCTGTTTTTCCTTAGTGTGGTATCTCTGAAGACACTTGGACAAGGGACCTCAGTTCACAGATCTTGACTTTTTGAGACTAAAATTAAAATAATGCCAAACACAAATGTCATCACATACAGTCAAATGGACTGATTGAGCGACTAAACCAGGACTTAGGGTAAACATCTGTAGAGCTACAGCAGTTAGAATCAGGCTGACTCATCCAGACTACAGAGACAGAGTATACAAAAAATCATTTACACGCTCACCATGAACCTCACTCTGCTTCAGAGCATCCTAGGTTGTAAACCATCTCTGTTCACTTAGACTCCCACTTCCAGCAACAATGTTGCTTCTGGACAGCTGGCACAGGAGAAATGAGGCAGCCTGGTAGTCAACCTGCATTCACCTTTAAAGAGCCATCCAATGGCAGAAGTAAAAAACTGTCTGGACATGTGTGCATAATGCTTTAATAACAGTTTTTGGCATTTGATAAATGATATTAATACATACAATGCATTGAGAAAGTATTCAGACCCCTTCACATTTTTCACATTTTGTAATGTTGTAGGATTATGCTAAAATTGTTTAAATTCATTTTTTCCTTCATCAAGTACCCCATAATATTAATGTTTTCATTATCAGGAACAATATAACTTTTTTATTTTGTTTAGTTTTCTCTATGCACTTTTATGGCATGCATTGTTTTGCATATAGGAACTGGTTATCTTTTACCAGCTTCCCATTTTTTGAATTTTATCAAATGGGGTCATTTCATGGAATTAACACCATTAAACATATGGGTGTATTTATGTTTTCCTTTTAAATTGATAGTAATTAATCAATTTAACTTGTTTCAGGAGAATTCACCTTAGTAGCAAATTTTTAAGAATCCATTTTTGCTCTTTGCTCAATGGAAGACTGAACTAAGATGCTGTGGGTCTTGCATTCCAGCAGGGGACACTACAGTATCAAAATGGATTTACCTTTCTTTAGGATGGCCTTTAGTACATTTACCACTAAAGGTCTAATTACTCCTGGTACATTTCAGTTGTATAAAAATAGTGGCCAGCTATACTTAAAATGTTGTAAATTATAATCATTTTTAACTTTCCAACAGCACAGTGATGTAACAGGTAGCACTGTTGCCTCCCAGTGCCTGGGCTGTCCAACTGTAGGTTTGAATCAGCTCAGCCTATGCAGGGTTTACATGTTCTCTTTGTGTCTATGTGCATTTCCCCCAGGTGTTCTGGTTTCCTCCCACAGTTTGAAGATATGTGTTTCATGGTTAAACTGTCTATAGTGTCTGAATGTGTGTGAATGTGTGTGTCTATGGCTACCTTGGAATGGACTGGCCTCTTGTCCCACCTAATCCTGTGACTCTAGGATGGATGTGGGAGCATCAGATAAGTTATTTTAACTTCTACTTCTCAGCTGTTAATATTTGAATTAAGGTGAGCAATTAGGAGTTTTTTCCAAGAAGATTCACATTAGAAGAAAATGCAGTTTTAATAACTCCCAAAAAAGAAAGCTTTTGATAAAGCAAAAGGCATTGCATACAATAAACAATAACAATAAAAACACTGCAATATTAATTAGAACTTAATGAATTAATTTTTTACAAACACAACAAAATTTTAATATTGGCTATTTCAAGAAAAAAATCCTTCCGTATTAAAATAGCATATAAAAATAAAAATATAATAATAATAATAATAATAACAATAATAATAATAATAATAATAATAATAACATCCTAACAAAGAATGGCAAAAAAAGAAAAAATTTTTGTTACTTATCGGACATTTCCCATTTTTCTCCGTTGTATGCCAGCATAAACTAAGCAAAATTTTAAATATAGAAACCATTATGTGTGTTAAATAATACACAAGACCGGAAGCATTTCTACAACAAAAGATCTGCTAAAGAAAATGATTCAAGCGCTTAAAGCTTGCTCAACTTGAAAAGCATCTTCACATCATCTCGTGAGAAGGAACTCAAAAGGAAAGCGAATGGGCCTCAGGATGAAGTCGGCTTCCAGTCCTCACGTGCAAACTTTGAACAAGATGGGACAGGCGCTCAGTCATTACACACAGCCAAATCAGGCGTAAAGGCATACCACTCAAAACCATTCCCACTTATCTCCTGGAACAATATCACTGCCACGTATTTCTTCTGTGCTTTGGCTTTTACCATTAAGCACTTAAAACACAGAAACAATACCGTGCACTATGTGTGAACTCCATAAGACTTGCAGCCTCTTTTTATGCTTAGAT
The DNA here is from genome assembly GCA_018136845.1 of Heterotis niloticus. Classification (NCBI taxonomy): domain Eukaryota; kingdom Metazoa; phylum Chordata; class Actinopteri; order Osteoglossiformes; family Osteoglossidae; genus Heterotis; species Heterotis niloticus. The sequence continues at coordinate 25,564,923 of CM030891.1, forward strand.
TAAAAGCGTTAGAATAAAATGCATAACTGAAACACTGTGTGTCTGTGCAAATATACACGTCTTCATTTGGCAGCTCAGCAGTTAAATAGACAGCCAGTGTCTGCCCTTACGCCTCTGCACAATCTGGACTACGTCCAATGGGAGCCCTTCACGTAACCAGAAGAAGAATGTTGGAGCTAAGCCCTGGGCGTATGTGGGGCACCGTCTGGGCCTCTGATACAGGAGACAGGCTCCCTCCGGCTACAGAAACACAACCGTAGCAATGAATAACACTCGAAAAAACATAAAGTGAAAAGCACTGATTAATACAAGAAGAAAGAGTGCAATATTGAAAACAAAGCAAATTAGGATGGACTGGTGATCCATCAAGGCTGTAGGCTGCTTCATGTGCACACTTCTGCAATAGGCTCTGGGCCATTCCAATTCGAGTAGCTATTATTCATAATGGATGGATTGATGGATGGAAATGAGAACTTTTGAGGTAGAACAGAAATTCAGTTCTGTAACTTACTGGGTCTTTCTCTTTGCCTTTTACTATGAGAGATAACTGTTGGTCAGTTCAAGGCCATGGCATGCAAAACAAGACTGGTTGTTAGGAAAATAGATTAACAAAAACAAGCCTTTATTTAACTCAGTTTTTCATGGTTAACATGACCAAAATGTTTGAGATTTAAATTAAAAAACACTGAGTTTCAGAGCATCCATCTCTATGCACAACATTTTGTGTTCCTGTGTACGGATACGCATTTTATTCACGCTGAATTACTTGACTGCAGGTCTTTTAAAACAGAGGTGGTCACAGAAAACACTGCTCTCAACATCAGTTTGGGTGTATCTCAAAATTTTGACACAGCTTGTGTCCAGCTATTCAACATTCTTTCTAGAGAGCTATTTGCTGTCCAAGTTTTGGGTTGGGTTGTGACCCACTTTATTCCAACTGCAGTCTCAACTGACTGGGTTCTTAGTAGCATAAAAAAAGTCAGAAATTCACAGGATTCAAGAATGCCGGACTGACGCTGGAAAGCCTGATGGGGATCATTGCGTGGCTGCCAACTTTAGTCCTATCCCACAGAGGAACTACGGCAGCTGTATTCATCCACAGAGGCCCAGCATTTGCTGGCATCACTGGTAGACAACATTGTTCAAACTCGGGCTGCCCATGAAATGAGCACCTTTGTAAGTTATACCTTCTTCTTTGGGCGAAAAATTCACTGCTATTATTAAAAAAACTGATACATTTGATATCTCACTTAAATTCTTTTGTTAGCTATAGGTCATAGACATACAAGGTACATTAGAAAAACTGAGATTTATTTTAACAGTGTGCAAGGTCAATATGGACCAGATATATTAGCGCTGCGTATTTTTGTTAAATAAATGGTCGTATAATAAACAGAATAGACAGAATAGTTTGTGACTATCATTAAGCCTGACTGTAATGGGCTTTAAGAAACGTTTACTATTACAGCTTCGATATTTTTTAATATGATCCATTTTATATAAGCTAATTTAGTAAGGCTAAACTAATAGTTAAACCAATTCGTTCTTCTTTAACAACAATCCCAACACTGGTAGATTACACTTACTTTTGTGCCTGAATTCTCCAGACAGTGCAAAAGAAAGATCAGACTTCAAATATGCAATTTATTCATGACAAACATGTACATAACATACATCCTTGCCGCCTCAGCGGAATCCCTAGTATCCGGGTTTTATGCTCTAACAGAGATCGAGCACTGCACAAATCGAGACTAGCATTTTATTGCTTTAACAACCACTGTGAGCCAAAAATCTAGATTACAGCTCTCACAAAGGCACTGAAGCTCACAGTGAAAATACTGAAAAGCACAGGACAGCTGTACAATATTAAAGTACAATAACAGTAATAAAATACAAAAGAATAATAACAATAAAATGACAAGTTTTCACTTCCCTTTTGCGAAAAACAGATTAATACCCTGCTTGGATAAATAACTTGGTCAGGCACATTAACTACAGAGTAAATTGGCAAGTAACATCATACATTCAACCACAGAATCTCCACAACCTGGGCGATGTGCACTGGCGCATCTCTTGTAAATACTTCTGGAAATCAAATAAAATATTACAAGTAAGAATAACCTTCATAGAAAAACCCACAATGACAGCACAAACATCCACAAACTTTGCAGCTGAAATGACAGCAGAGTGTAATATTTTGCACGACATATGTTGTTTGAAATCCTGCTTTATGAAGGCTGCCGGGCGTGTGGATATTTGTCGCGTTCTGCGACTCCTTTAATTCAACTTATAATCTGATTAGAAAATTTTATCACTTCAGTTTTGTCATCCTGACTTAGCTACCACCTTTAAAATGACAAAAATAATCACAGCAAAAAAAAAAGTTTCAAAAACCAGTTCAGTGCTGGAACACGATGGAAACTAGGAGACTCTTTTGACTGTTGCCTGGGCAACGTTCTCCACATCCGGTCTTATTGTTTGTATTTCAAATAACTTTATTACTGCTTTTCCAATCCATTTAAAGTTAATTTTTCCATTACAGATGTACACTGTGATTCAAACTGAATTGAACACTTTCATGAATTAATCACTCCTTCTTTTTGAATCACACTGTAGTTCACACCATTAACACCATCTGCATGTAAACAATGTCCATAAAACTAGTATTTGGTAATAAGGTTCACCAGAGAGAGACCAGAGTCCAGAGGATTTGCAGAAGCATTGAAAAGCAGGGTAGCTGGGCGATCGTGTAGGCCAAAGAGCGAGTAGGAGCTTTCAAGGCACACAAGTACGCCACGGTGTGGACAACTCGGCCCAGGAAGAAGACTAAGAAATGGATCTGAGCGATAAATAAATCAGGTTTTGTCATGGAGTAGATAGCACCTAAGAACAAGAAGGGGAAGATGTTCTCCATGTCGTTGTGATGAGACCTAAAACACAGAACCAAAGAAGGAAACAGTTACATTTCCGATCCTTTGTATGAGCAAAATAAACAAACAATGTCTTCAACCTATACAAAGCATGTGAAAGAAATCAACGTGTATTTGTGGAGACAGGCAAGATTTTGTGACAATTTTAAGAAATCTTATTTAGTAAGATGTTTAACCTGAATTTTTCTATTAAAATGTCCAGCAATTTAACTGGATAAACTAATATGATGGAAAACGGCATAAACCTTAAATAATATAAATTCATTTGCGTGCCACAGGAGAGAGCACTGGTGCCTCATGGGTACTGGGTTGTGGGTTTGAGTCAGGCTTTATCTGAGCTGTGTTTTCACGCTCTCCGTCTTGCAAATGCACGAGAGCAGTAGTGTGCGTGATCATCCTGCAATGGACAGATGTACCCTGCCTCACATCCTGTATTTCCAGAATCGGTAGCAGACCATCGCAGCCGTTCACTGGACAAATGGTTCCGGAAGCGAATAAACAAATGAATGACGTTGCAGACAGGATCAGAAAACGCATCTGCCTTTACTGGAAAACACTCACCATCTAAAGGGAAATACTGTGCGATAACACAAACCCGAAATCTCCCAGCTATATGAGCTGATTCAGGGTAATACAAATTCGTTTGCTTCTCATCTCAGTTCATTCCTGAATGACTCGGTCAACTTCCTCAACTGCTAACACCAAGTTCAGAGGGAGTGACATCTACAAACATCACTGTGTTACTTTGCACATCACTAGACTGCGGGCTGCCAAATTCCACACACAGCAGTCTGAAAGCAACCAAGCAAAAGGTTTCATGCGCAGACACAGGGACTGTCCATGTTATCATAATAACATCTCTGCAATGTCCTCCATGACTCACCACAGCTACAATTTACTGCCCACAAACACTTATACTTTCACTGCTGGCATTCTTTCCTCAAACCAGTACTTTCAGTCTTGGAAAATTTCCCTTAGCAACACTCACCACCATAAGGCTTTGGCAGACGCGCACTTTAGAAAGATTTACGGGACATACGGAAAGCCTCAAAAAGGGTTAGACCTCTGGATCTACAAATGCGACTACAAACACTCAAAAGTAAACAGACTCTGCTAAATTTGTTTTACGTACATTCTGCGACTGGCTGTTGATTTCTCTCCTTTATTTAAGTTTATTAAAATTTAGGTTTGCTTATTTTGAAGGTATAAAACAGCAGTAACAACACGATCTAAAATATCCACAGTGCCCAAGTTTAAAAAACATGTCAGCATGAAGTGCTTGAGCTCAGTTATCCAAGCTAGTGTGACCTTCTTGCAAACAATCACATTTTCAACGGGTGACGGGCAATATATTATTTTGAAACTTAAGAAATGGTTGCAAAATATGACAGCTTTAAAAAGCATCGGCAACATTTTGCTGTCCTCAAACAGAAGCAGATTTCTCCAAATCATTTGCGAATTGTGAGATGTTTAATTTTTTTCACATTCAGTTGAGATATCCGAGTTTTGGGCCCTCACATGAAAAAAGAAGAAGCAAGGGTTAGCTGAGTTCAGGGAGACAAAAGCCCTTCTTGGTAACAGTCCAGCACAAACAAAACTGGACCCTTACTGCTATTAAAGGGAAAGGCACATTGACAAAAACAATTGGTCTCCAGACCAGCCTAAATGTTTTTTTTCCTTAAACCCCTGAGATAAAATCGATATTTGGCTCAGGAACTACGAAGAATTTGAAAACATGCAGCTAAAAGGTCAGATGAGGGAGGTAATGTAAGCTTTTAATAACAGTTTATGAGTTGTAATGTCAGATCTTCGGTAATACCACAATTATTTCAAAACAATGTGTTTTTGCCTTACTTTGTCTTGAGTGCCTTTAGTTTTTTTTAAACTGTGTGGAGGATGAACTCTAGACAATTGCTGAGAAATGAGCCTGATTTTACAGACTAATGTAGCCTTAAGGAGTCACACAGCACTTTGTTTTGTGTCTTTCAAAGTTTATCCTTTAGGCAGAACAACCGTCCCCTGCATTCTGCCCTGAGGCTGTTTGTTTAACCCCTTGACCCTCCTTTTTACTGACCTTTGAGTGTCACTAAAGTTCTGTTAAACATTTAAACATTAACATTTTAGGTTCGTGAAGAATAATATTTAGGATATATTAAGGTTAATATTTATGTTACTTTATCGTATTCCATAAACAAAACAGCCATGTTCCACTCTTTTTTATTTACAAAATTCCCACCTTTGGTGGCAGGTAGCGCCCTTTTTAGAGTTGTTTCCTTAGAATCTGAAGGTCATGGATTCGAAAACCTCAACCTGCTGTAAACACCTTGACACTTATTTTGCACGTAATGTCCTACTGTATGAAAAAAAGCCGAACGTCTTTCCATGCAGACAAAGGGGTCAGTTAACTGCAAGTAAGAAAAACAACTGTGCTTAAGGTTTGTTCCACAAGTTTCTTGGCCAGGATTTTGTGCCGAAGGAACAGCTGTTCTTCCCTCGAGGATTTTCTCCCAACAGAGCAAACTACCCTATAAAACAGCACTGAAAGACCAAAGGAGCTGATAATAAAACCCCAGCCCCTTCCTCCTACTCTGCCCTCCACCTTGTGTGTGTGTGTGTTTTTTTTTTCTTTCTTTTTTTTACAGCTGGTTTGGACACAAAACAACTGTAGAAGCAAGAGGGCCACTTGGGTGTGTGTGGATGGGGCTGAGGAAGCGAGAAGGAAGCTGCCCACCTCCGGCATCTTTCCACGTAGGGGTCCTCCCTGTGGAACTGCAGGCCGCCGTGTCGCAGCGCATCCTCGGGGTTCGCGAACGCCTGCAAACGGCAGTGCACACACAGCGGTCAAAACTCCTCGTCCAACTCGCCCTCCTCCTTCGACGACAACTTTCCACAAATACAAACGACCTAAGCGGCAGTCTAACTAAAAACGAATTATTATAAAACGCGAGTAAAGCGCAGTCGCGACACCTCATTGACTTTTCGCGTGGAATATTTCTCGCGTATGCATTCGTAAGCCCAAGTGAAAAATGAGCAAAGCCTGCACCCCCGTCCGAAGCTGAGACTCACCTTTTTGTGCAGCCTTACTTGGCCCGTGAGGATGGCCACGATGTACATTTTGAGGATAAGCAGCGCGCCGTACAAGACGAAGGATGCGAACACCGGGTTGTCCAGCATGGTTGTCGCTCGGCTCCTCCGCGCTCTTCGCCTTCTTCTGCGGCGCGGCTGCGAGCGCACGGCTCCTAAGTACACGGCGCCAGTGGGCGTAGAACGGAGGGGCGGGGGAAGCAAAATGCCAGCGCCGCCAAACGCGGCACTCGTCATCATTTTGTGACGCCTTATTCAAAACTCAGGTATTCTGTTATATGCGTGTGACATTTATTCTATTTTTGCTACAACACGGCGGTGCCAGGGGTGAAACTGAGCCGAGCTGCGCGCTGCGCTCGCCTCCTTCTCCTCTGCCGTTCCCCCTCGGCAGGCAGCGCGTCACGTTACGAACGGCGGCTCCAGTGGGGTTGTTTTTAGTTCCTGTCGATGTTGTTTTAAAAGTGCGTTACAAAACAAGCCAAGGCATCATGAAGAAACTGTGTGCAAACGTGGTGCAGCGCTGTTACGAAAACGAGTGCGGATTTTGTGAACCTCGCTTGAACGGCCGCAGCAGGAAACGTCAGGTGGAGGCTCGCACTTCGTTTTCTCCGCGTTTCGATGTCTTTTCCTCCACGTTTCCAGCGACCCAACAATGAGGACTTCGCGCACGCCCTTCAAGATGTCTTTCAAAGTGCTTCACAGCACCAAATGAGTGCAACGGAGAAGCTGAGAACAAAAGACAAAAATACCAACCAAAGTAGTTAAACAGCTATCTAATGCAAGGAGTATAATAGAAATAACAGTGGAACCAGTTATTTCTATTATACTCCAGGGGAGAAAGGCACTTTTTCGGGATTAGAGCTGCAGTTTCTGAACAAACTACTTCGAGGCCCCAAAGACAACACTACAACAATAAATTGGAGGGCAGACAAATGTGTTAACTAGCTTTTCCGCTGCAGAAAAAGAGAACATGAGACAGTCTGGCCTAGTTTTGAGCAATCCACATGACACTGCAGAAGGTAGTGTTCTTCATGACAAAAAGCTAACAATTACTGTGGAAAAACTGCAGTAATTTGTATAACTCCCCTATGAATGGTTCTGTAAAAACAGGGTAGGAAAATTACCTGTCACCTCACATAATAATGGGTTTAAACCAAGCAAGATCGGATGAAACGGCAATATCAACCCTGCAGAGGGAAATATAGTTTCAGGGTTTAAAAAGCCTAAGAACACATCGCAGAAATGTGGAACAAAGAAAAACTGCAAAAAACTAGGCTTGCAAAAACACAAAGTCAAAAGAGTTTATTTGTCACATACGTGGTTACCGAGTATACAGAGGGAAAATTTAGATATTGTGAAACATTTTGAGATACAATAGAAAGCATTCAGTATGGCAGATAGTCCACGCTCAAATGAATTCATGCTGTTTTGAAGGCCAAAGAACTACATAGGTGTACCTAATAAATTGGAAACTCTGTGTGTCATAAACATCCTTGAGCCAAATTATCAAAACATCTTCATATACTGAGTTCCCTGTAAGCCTCCTGGATAGGCCGTGGCCCTCCATGATCCTGAACCAAACCAGCAGTTGGTGATAAATGAATGAAAATATGAAATTAAAGGACAAGCTCCAAATTTTTTGTCACAAATATTATACAATATTTTGTGTTGTTCTCATGCATGAAAATACCTTTTTACTTTAGTATTTTACTGAATTTTAGTTTGGTGATTTTTTTTTTGTTTGTATTTTTTCCCCTTGAGAAATAATGGTAACTTAACCCCTTTACAACGGGAATTAGTCCATTATATAAGGAATGAGTCAACTAATAACTTAATAAAATATCAGGTGAAGTGAATAATATTGATTATCTTATTACAATGGCACTTGTCAAGGAGTGGGTGGAGATATTAAGCAGCAAAGGAACAGTCAGATCTTAAGCTGATGTGTTGGAAGCAGGAAAAATGGGCAAGCGTAAGGATCTGAGTGACTTTGACAAGGGCCAAATTGTTATGGCTGGACAACTAGGTCATAGCATCTTGTGGGGTGTTCCTAGTACGCAGTGGTTAGTACCTACCAAAAGTGGACCAAGGAAGGACAGGGTCGGGGGTGCCCAATGCTCACTGATGCGCGTGAGGAGTGAAGGCTAGTCTGTCTGGTCTCATCCCACAGAAGAGCTACTGTAGCACAAATTGCTGAAAACCTTAATGCTGGCCATGACAGAAAGGTGTCGGTGCATCACAGTTTGTTGCGTATGGGGCTGTGTTGCCTCAGACCAGTCAGAGTGCCCATGCTGACCCCTGTCCACCACCGAAAGTGCCTGCAATGGCACACGGACGTCAGAACTGGACCACAGAGCAATGGAAGAAGGTGACCTGGTCTGACGAATCACGTTTTGTTTTAGATCATGTGGACGGCCAGGTGCATGTGTGTTGTTTACCTGGGGAAGAGAGGGCAGCAGGATGCACTATGGGAAGAAGGCAGTGTGATACTCTGGGCAATGTTCTGCTGGGAAACCTTGGGTCCTGGCATTTATGTGGATGTTACTTTGACACGTACCACCTACCTAAACATTCTTGCCGACCAAGTACACCCCTTCATGGTAATGGTATTCCCTGATGGCAATGGCCCTGCCACACTATAAAAAATCTTCAGGAATGATTTGAGGAACATGACAAAGAGTTCAAGGTGTTGTCTTGGCCTCCAAATTCCCCAGATCTCAATCCGATCGAGCATCTGTGGGATTTGCTGGAAAAACAAGTCCAATCCATGGAGGCCCCACCTTGCAACTTACAGGACTTAAAGGATCTGCTGCTAACGTCTTGGTGCCAGATATCATAGGACAACTTTAGAGGTCTTGTGGAGTCCACGCCTTGACAGGTCAGAGCAGTTTTGGCGACATGAGGGGGACCTACACAATATTACACAAATGGTTTTAGGGTTGTAGCTGATTTGTGTATACGGAGTTGGAGAAAAGAGATTTTTCAGACAGCTGACATTTTTTATGCTAAATTTGCTGTAGCTAGTTGTTTCACTTCCTTTATTGATCTTGATAAATGTTCCCCAGCTTATACCATGTTAGGCATACCAAATTAAATTTTATACTATATTTGGAGAAATAGTAGACTGTTTACTTAAGTGATGTCAGAACTCATGATGATGTGTTTTAAATTTAAAGTTACCACTTACACTGCAAATTTCAGTGTTTTTCAGTAGAATTACTTAAACTGCTCTCTGCTACGTGGAATACATCATATTTACAAAATGAATGACCACATGCATCAGAAAAACAGTTAAATGTGGAAAATGTGTTTGTAATGATTGTAATTACCCCAAGAATAAAGCAGGTCCTGATTTTACTGTTATCCTCTGTTTAATATTTGGTTCTGTGTATTACAAGGCATCATAAATAGACAATAAAGAAAATGCAAAAAGAGCATTATTAAAAATATTATGCCATGCATAGCCTACGTAATCTGGTAATCTTATTTACAAAGTGTTACATCATTGTGCATATTTCAAAGCTTTTTGACTTGCTACAGTATTTGTAACTTGGCAGAAACACTCAGTACTTAAAAGGCTTGCAGTATGTCCGCTTAAGATTGAGAATTTTGCCTGCCATGTCAGTTTCTACTTACCCTTAATGTTATTTACATTTAAAGAGCGTTGTAGTTTCGTTTCCATGCTAATGATAGTTTAGAATCAAAGGATCACCACTCAAAATGGTTTGAGTCTTATCTGTCAAGTAGATCTTAACAAGTGGTTTGGCACGACTCCTTGTATTTCTGTAGTCTCTTTCCAACAGTCTTGCACAGGGTTTGGTGTTGGGTTTCTTACTTGCTTACATCTATACAGCTGCCCTTGTCTCTGTTGTTGCCTCCCATGGGTTCTTCTTTCACTCTTATGCTCATAATACTTAGCTTAACCCCAAGCACCCCAGTTGTATTGTCTCACATTTCAGTTTGCTTCTCAGACATCTCTCCTTAGATGACTAACCACCATCCGTAATGCAATTCTTTCCAAAACCACAATCCTTTATCTCCTAGCTGGTCAGTTTATCTGCTGGAAACTCTCTTTTAGTTTGCACAATTTGGTTATTTCATCTGCATCAGCAATAAAGCACCTGGGTGTAACAATCAACTCTTTCAACACACTAAAGTCTTAAGTGTAACATCAACAGCATCTGCCCAAATCTCACAAGACTCCATACAGCTCTTTGTCCAGACCATGGTAGTATCTCTCCTGGACTAATGTAGCTCCCTCCTGTCTGATCTTGCAGCCTCAATCATCAAACCTCTACAACAGCTCCAAAGTTGTCAAACCATTCCCATGCTATCTCTCCTCCTGCTTTCTCCTCATGTGACTGAAAATATCCAATTCAAGAATATAAGTTATGGCCTACAAGATATTCAAAGGATTTGCACTCCAATACATATCCCAGCAAGTGTAGTATGGTTCATCTGTCATTTTGAGGCCCTACACGAGAGGTTCAAAATTAACAGTCCATAGGTATTGTAAAAGCACTGGCTGCAGTGTAATGGAATAAGCTCTCCCTCAGAACTGCTGAATCATTTTTATCAATCAAATAGGATTTTAAAATACATCTTTTGCGTTCACTTCTCTCAGATCAGGGCTAGACTTATAATTGGGCTAAGCTGGGCTGTAGCCCAAGGTCCAGAAATGTATCAAAATAAATACATTTGTTTTATTCTTTTTTATATTTATTACTATACTGTTACTATTCTTTTTAAAAATCATTCCTGATTCAGTGTGGCTCATGTAAATTTAAATCAAGTCAACAAGTTATTTTCAACCTGGGAAAAGTGCTAGACACTCAATGTTAGTTAAAATGAGTGAAGTATTTTCAATTTAGTTATATGTCTCTCAGACTTTGTTTTGTGTGCCAAATTGGTTTCAGCTGCTGTCAGCAAAAGGGTAATGAAATACATCACTCAAGCAGAAGAGGCAGCTGAAGTTTGGAGAAGTGTGGTGGCATTTATAAAAAGTCTTTTTGAGCAGGGACTAATTAATATTACTTTATGTTTTAAATTTTATTTTTATTAGACCTACAGTAAGCCATTTTGCCAAAGTCAGAGAGGCGAGATTGCGTTGGTTTGGACATGTGCAGAGGAGAGATCCTGGATATATCGGGAGAAGGATGCTAGGGATGGAGCTGCCAGGCAATAGGAAGAGAGGAAGGCCTAAGAGGAGATTTATGGATGTGGTGAAGGAGGACATGCAAGTGGTGGGGGTGATGGAGAGAGATGCAGAGGACAGGAGGAAGTGGAAGCTTTTGATCCGCTGTGCCGACCCCTAACGGGAGCGGCCGAAAGAAGAAGAAGACAGTAAGCCATTTTGCATGCTTGCACACTTGTTTGCTCACTCTTGCTCCCATCTGTGACTGTTCGCTCTGTCATAAGGGAACGCAGTATGATAATTATTGCTTGTTACATAATCAGTTCAACAGAAAGGCATAATAAATACTATGTGCGTGTTGTATTACTCAGGCTATGATGTAAAAAATAGTAAAAATCAGTCAAACCTGTGCACTTATTTACTTTGCTTATAGCTTTTTAGTGGGCCTATTGAACCTAAAAGTGTTACATATTTATAAAATATCAGTTTTTTGCTTAATGTACTACATTTTCTGTCTATAAACTGAAATGCACAGTAGCTGAAAAAGCACTGTAAAACCACATCAGTGAAAACATCTTTTTTCCTTTGGTGCCATTATATTTACACATTCTCTCAAACAAATACACACTCAAAATGAATAGTTGACATATAGTACTTTGCATTTAAGGTTTGACATTGCATAATCTCCTGCTGGGGGATCACTTGTTCTTACTGGGTTGTGCTACAATTGTTATTAATAATACTTTTTAACTTTGATACAAGTCAATCAACTCAAATACAGTAATAAACTTCATAGAAATGCTTAATAAAGAAAATAATATACTCAAAAGATGTTTAATACTGAAATATTCTGCATATATTGTGTATTAAGTAATTTCCTTTGGGATATTAAAGTCTTTCTGATTTTGACTCTGATTCTGATATTTTTCTGTCTGCACAGATTATGAGGTATTTTATATGTTAGATGTTAAACTCTTTCTGATGGGGAACTCACAGGATGCTCCATGATGAAATCCCTAGACTTCTGCTACATTTCTTGTTTATTAAGATTTTGTTTATTAAGAATTTTACTTGTGAAAAAATTGCACTTCATTTTTTTGTATAATTTTGGTGTGTGTTTTCTGGCATGGTGCTGATGCCACATCTCAAACAGAACCCATGAAATTCAAAAATGTCCTGGCAGCACGTTGGCACTTCTTTGACCTACAGTCAGCATTTCCACATATTGCACATGAGGACCAGATGTAGATCCCCATCGGGTCACACCATGTCCACACTCTGCTGACCCCTTCTCAAGGGTTACAGATAAAATCTTGACTTTTAGTGGTTCGGTGAGGTTTTGTAACCTGTTCACATACTAAACTTTGTTCCTTTTCTTCCTGCATCAGTTTGCCCTGTTCAGTGCATATTGTTTGTTCCTCTTTTCTTAACCACAGACTGACCAACATCTACCCACCATACCTCAAGGTCAAGACTTTGAACTGTAGTGCTGGAGCAGAGATCAGTTGGTTAGAGAGCGGTTCTCTTTGCTGGATTTTATATCTATGAAGTAACCAAAAATGTAAATATTTACTTCTTATTTTGCTGCAGAAAAAAATGAGAGGTCCTGAAACAGTGTGCAGTTGTTGGAGATTAAAGAAAATTGAGAAATTCCTGGCAGATTTCTTTGGAGAATTGTATAAACTAACATTGTGAAACCAAAACTCCTTCATAATGCTCATCCAAGTTTACTCTTTTGTATACAGAGAACTTTGTCTGAGGTTGAACTATTGATTATGCAGCAATGTCTTTAAGCAGGAAGTCTCAAATTATTTGAACATTCCAAGCAGTCGACCAGAAATATCAGAGCAGAAGCTGGAAGACAGCTGGCATACCAACAAAACGTAAGAAATTAGAGCAGGGATGGAATCCCTTCATGACTGTAAAACCCCTCTTGTACTTTTCTTAAATTCTATGCAATTTATGCTCCACAGTACAAGATAATAAATAAAAAATTAAATTGTTCCCTCACCCTTCTTTTTACACTTCAGATCATTTTCATGTTCAAATCCTCATTCTGATATCAGTTCAGGACAAACTACACCTATAAGCTTGGATTCAGCCCACCTGTCAATTCATTCTGGCCCTTTAGATCAAAAACAACTTTTCAATAGAAGGAACTCCATTTTGTGCATTTAATTTGTTCCAGAAAACCCTGCACAAATTGATATTGCATATACAGCCTGATCTCATTTACTATTAATTTAAATGGAAAAAAAATTGAATCCAGCATATTGAAAAACACCAAGTCAGCTTTCAAAAATTACTAAAACACTGCAAACATCTTGCAGCATCACACCATACAGCACACAGGGGGCATCGCGCAACATGCAGCAAACATACAGGGTAATGTGCGGTGCAGAACATGCAAGGGACACCAACCCCAATGTCTTTTTAAAGTAGGGAGATCAGACCATTATTGTACTTGAGAGTGAAAAGAGAAACAGTTTATTGTGTGCGGTGGGCGGCTCATCTCTTCCAACCCTATGAATCACTTCCATTTTCACTTCTATTGCATCCACATTTCTAGCTTTATTACCTTCTCTTAAAAATTTTTCACAAGCTTTTGAATTTCTTGGCCTCATGTTGCTGGTTGCACAAAGTTTATTAAATTAAAATAGAGATACTGCACAAATGTGTAGAAATAAAGTGAACATGAGAAACTGTAAGGATATTCGCAACTTTTGTCCCTTATAGCTTCCCTTACTACAGAGTACTATGTTGCATGAAGCCAGTAGAGCACGCGAACGAGGCACACACTCCAAACTGAATTTCTTGTTTTCTCAAAAGCAAATTTCTGGCACTGCACTATGATTCAGTGTTATTGTGGGGTGTCTATTGCACAGACCTGGAGCTGAAATTAAATGTTTTGCTGTGTTTTTGTAAAATTGTGTATACTGGTGTTCACCTGTATTTGCCATATAAAACTTGTTTGATAACATTTTCTTACATGCTTCCATTTAATATATTTACTGTTTGATAGCAAAAAACTATGAGGTCTCGATTTACTGGTCGGCAGGGGTCCATCACACAGTGAGGAAATGTGTGTCAAAATGAGCGGCGTAAAGAGGTAGAAAGTTGACAGTGGATGTGTGCAGTGAGTATTTAACAAAAAATGGGCTGCAAAATGCTTGTTCACAGAGGTTGGAACAAGGGTCTGTTTGATTTTAGGTTGCTAAAGGTTATTTCATTTGTAAGGAAAATGTCATAGAGTTTAAAGAATACAATCTTAAGCCAGCATTTTGCTAGCAAGCATGCTAACTGTACTAGTGTCTATCATGTGAGGAGTGGGTTAATAGTGCATCCAAATTGAAAGAAAGCTTACAGGTTCAGCAAAATGTATTTTTTCCACCCTTCTACTATGCAAGAGGGCAGCACTAAGGCAAGCTTGCTTATAAAACTGCTAAACAAAGCAAGCTGTTCTCTGAATGGTGACTTTTGAAGGAATACATGATAGAAATTTCCAGTATTCTTTGTCCAGAGCACAAGAGCAAAATCCAGAAGGTGAGTATTTCAAAGTAGAACAGTTAACCAATTGGTTTGGATAATTGGTGAAGACTTGGTTTCTGAGTTGAGCAAGAAAAGGAAGAATTCAGTATTTTATTCTTCTGCATTCGATGAAAGAAGTAAGAGAAAGGACACTGCACACCATTTTATTTTTGTCAGGGGAATTAATATTAATTTTGAAATTGTGGAGGAGCTTTTATGAATGGAGTCTCTTCAAGGAAAAAAAAAACAGCATGATGAACATCAATAAGTGATACCACAGATCTCACAGCTCAAGAACCACCAGTTGAGCTGCGTATTACAATTCACCACAACACGCCTTTCAATGGACTTTGATGCTGTCATACAAAGAGGTCCTCCAGTCCTCATTAAACAAGAAGTCTTTTGGCTGAGTTTTGTTTTACTCTTTGGTTATCATAAACCTTAAATTAATAATCCTATACTGAATTTTAAACACATACATTTACATATTTTTTGTGCCCCTTGGCCCCAGAAAATGTTCCCACCCCAGTCTTAAGAAACCAACACAGGCTGAAGAAGCAATACAAACCTTGCATAGGAGTCAGGACCTGAAGGTGTAGATGCCCATAAAACAAGCAGACCCATAACTAACTTTCAAAATTATGGTTGTTTTTAAAAAATAAAAATAGAATCACATTTCTTATGTGGGAAATTAGACTTTTGTTATTTGTGGCAAAAACTGACCATAGAGACCTTTACTATTGAACCCAAGTATCTGTGACAGATGCCACTTAAGAAAAAACATTTAAAACAGGAAATGAAAATAATGTGGAGAAAAGTCAAGGGGAAAGCTGTGATTTTGGGGAATGGGTGGGGTGAAGTTCAACTGAGTCAAAGTCGATTCTGGGTAACCACATTTATGGTTTTCCCAGTGATGTATCTTACTCATATCTTACCAAGTATTCCCATTTTTTCCGAATGGCCCCCATGATTTATCCAACACATTAGTCAACTCCACTAACAGAAACTGTCTGGGTATCATTGAACAACTGGGTTTTTTACAGACCTGGAAATGAAATCTCAAATGCCATTTCCTCTCCATGCTCTCAATTTCACTAGCTGAAAAGTCAGGCTTCCAGCTACTTACGTGTAAACCTTCAGTTTTAGTTTTTGGCATTCAAGTAGAGCAGAAGGTTGGCCCATGAATCATAATCACGTCAGGTTGTTTTGCTCTGGAACCTGGAGAGATAGTATTTACAAGAACCTGCTGTACCAATTCCAGGTCATCTAGCAGCGATCCACCAATCATAGTCCTGAGCATGCAGCTACATGATATTTTACACATCAGTCAGGAAACTATATTAAACATTTCAGACATCTTTTCCTGTCATAATGAACATCTTGTTCTATGACAAAATAATTCAGACTCAGATTAATCTCCACCTGCAGCTCATGTGTATAGTATGTACAGTGGCTACTTGCTCATTTTACTCACCTGTCTACCTTAGACAGTCATGGTGATCTCAGCTACATTTGCAGTATGATTTACTCACCTCCATGGAGGAAGAATGACCCTACATGCTTTTTATTTCTATTGAAATTTCTAGTCATTCCTCCTTAATGGAATTTATACTGCAATATTTTATTACTGCCAGTTTTAGTTGAAAGTTCAAGGGGGTTTTCGCCTTCCTGAAAATGAAACGCATATAGTAGAAGCCACGCTCAATGGTGGGAAGGGACACGTCTGGGTACATGCTACAAACGTTGTGGCAGTGTTTTGTGTGTCATCCTGCGCCCTAAGTTGTGTAGTCTCACCACAGGCATGGAATGGGATCCCACAAGTCCATGTCTGGATATGATCAACAGTGTTATTGGAAAAGGCAGGCAACCTTGAAGGGAATGAAATGATGACAGGAAGTGCGTAGTAGAAGGAAAGCAATCCTTGGCTCCATTCCATCAGAATATTCATTCGTTTTTGGAAAATACCAGAGCCAGCTGCACTGATTGCATCACTTGGGTAACTTCTGAAATTGTGCATCAGGCAGTGTCATCTGTTGAGGCTTGCAGGTTTCAGAACGCTCATATTTGCTCAAATTCAAGTGTACCAGAGTAGCACAAAAACCGCACGCTACCTGTACACAAATCCTAGCATGAATAGATACAGTAAAATGCATTGCACTTGGCATCAGGTTCAACTATTAAAGTCAGCTCAGTTTTCAGGAGCAGTGCACTGAACAGATGTTCAGCCTACACTGAAAGCTGAAAGATCAAAAAGAAGGAAGTAAACTTTCACCATGTGTCACTGGAAAAAGGCACGCCATTTTTTCCTGTTTGATTAAAGATTGAAGTAGCAACAAATAATTTTAAAAATCAGCTTTAACAGCATACAGTAAATTTCTATTAATTTCCACCTCTAATCAGTCAGTTTCATCCAAAATTAGAAAAGGCTTTTCAATGTCAGAATCACCTGAAATGTATTAATATATTTGAAATATTTACGCTTGGTTTGGGCCCTGGTTGTAGCACTGAGATGGCTGTAACCAGTGTTGTTGATATTCTTATATCGCCTGAAGCTTATTGTACTTTGGCCATTATGCTGTTTGGACTGCAGTGCTGTGTTTAGTACTGTTGGCTATAATATCTCAGCACACTTGGATCCCTCGTTGGTCTAATGTGATGTATAGCAGTATAGTCTTTGTCAGCTGGAAGTACTGTTATTTTTATTTACAGAACACCCAGAAGGGGTGGGCAGCCACTGGCACTTGGACCCCCAGAGGTTTATTTTTCTCCTTTTTTGGTTGTCAGTTGTTTTCCTTTCCTCGGTTGCAGTCAGGCTTACTTTCCATTTCTCATTAAATATATAACTAATCTCTTACCTGTAGATTGTATCTGTTATACCTGTTCTGTTTTTTAATCTGTTGTTCAGTGGTCTGGGTAACTTTAAGATAAATGGTCTATAAAAATAAATTGAATAAATTTGTCAAATTCTAATGTAATTTCTATAACTCTAAAAACATGGGCTTTACTATTATGTGATTGAATAACTGTTGAAGCCACAAGCTAGGGCTTAACTTCAAAGTCACAGTTTGAATCCTTTCACAGGATTCCTTAAACATAATTCAAATCAATGACTGAATAACAAACCTTGCAAAGAAAATAATTATATATTTTGTAAATATTTACAGTTTAATGCAAAGTCAGTATTATTATTATGCTAATTCTTACTTTCATGGCCGTGTCCCCAAGTATCCTGAGAAATGGCATTTCAGTCTTTTGTTAGGGAAATGGAGAATGATGCAGTCAGATTAGAACCGGTGTAAGGGAAATATTTTTTTGTTACTGTATTTTTGTTTTTCTTGACATTAGCATTGATTTTAACAAATTTTAACGTAAAAACTGTCAACTTTCAACCAAGTTAGGGATGCACCAAATCGGTTGTAAGTCGGATCATACCTGTGATAGAAATAATCATTCTAAGTGTGTAGATCGCCATACGGTAACTTCTATTCACATTTGTTGATGTCTTTGAACTATTTAGTTTTATTTCTGATCACAGTATAGTATACTTACCAGAATTTTGGAAATCACTGAAAATGAATCTTTTGACAGTTTTTGTCCACCTAATTTTTTAAATTGTAACTATTACTTATTTGGTTTTGACCATTTTAAGTACAAGTCTCATATGTGGAATACGTCAAAAGTCGAGGACAGCATGCATACGTAACAAAATTAAGCAACACAAAAGCCAAAGAATTAACTTTTATAAACACGCACACCAGCGTTTTCAGTCTTCTGAGTTTATAAAACTGAAAAATTGCTCCTACGGGGGGGGGGGTTTCCTTTCTTTTTGTTTTGACATTTTCTGGGTGAGGTATACATGTCTGAAGTGCTGGAGATGCTGTGTAGGTGATCAGCTTTTGTGCATATGAATAAGGTTGGGTGGTTCTGACTGAATGACTCACTGAAAAACAGTCACATATTATAGCTGAGGAGGCAGGGGAGTGTCGTCCCAATAATAACACTGAACACTGGTTTTACTCCTGTAACATTCATCATTTAAAACTACTGTCTGAAGCATGATTTGAAACTGAAAAGCAGATGTGGGAAATTCCTCCCTGTCCATACTTTCCTAAAGTACAACATCAAAGTGGTCTGGAGGCTATCCTGGAAGGCATGAGGCAAGGTACACTAGGTAAGATGGGATGTGTGTTTTATTCAATCACTCTCTTTTTCTCTCTCTCTCACACACACACACACACACACACACACACACACACACACACACACACACACACACACACACACACACACACACACACACACACACACACACACGTGCTGAGGGCAATTCACCAGCCCACCTGAAGCATCATTTTAGTCAGAGGAAACTGCAGCACAGAGGAAACTCACAAATACACACAGCAGAATTAAACCTACACCCAAGCTGGCAGCCCAGAAACTAGGATACTACCACTACTTGCTGCATCACTACATCCTTGGTGTGCTTAATTCTTATATTTAAACATAACTGAAAAAACAAACAGCGCTGCAAAACTACATTTAAACAATACAACATTGCATAATGAATTTATCCACATCAAATTTATTATTTTATTAGTTTCTTGTTTGCTTAGCTTTGTTTTCACCCAGCAATACAGAGAAGCACTTATCAGAACCAGAATCTATCCAAACACGCAAGTTACAGCTACATGCATTAGGTTCTTCAATACAGATTTCCTAGTTAGACTTGACAATCTAATACAAGGCCATTTTCAAGAAAATTGCTCCATATAACAGAAATTGACAAATGATTACAGCAAGTGTTTTCCCCAGAGTGCTGCTTTACACCCATTTCCAGATGCAAAACTTAACTAGGAGAACATCTGCAGAGAGATGAGAGAATCACTGATTTCGCTCATGTCCTTTGAAAACAGTCTCTGTTAATCTTCTCTAGCCAAGTGTTGTTCACTGATCTAATTTCCTGGTATCATTTCATGTGTCACTGAAACAGAAACACCAATCCATCATTGCTTTATAACACAGCCTTCGATCACAGCCTGAACCACATACTTGTTTATAACTCGTTACTGTAACTACAAAAGCAACTTCAGTACATCAACCATGTGACCCATAAACAACTTGGTTTACATGTGAAAGTATGCACAATGTGCGTACTTTTCTCAGAACTTCTTTGATAATCATAATTTCATTGCGTATTTCAATATACTAATGGCTTTCAATAAACTTGAGGTTAACTGGCTTTTTGTCTGCAGAAAGATTTTTATTTTCATTTTTCATGGTTTCCTGTTTATAGAGAACATACGGGAGCAAATCTGTTAAGTTTCATTCAAATGGGAGTTTTCTGATCTCCTCGAAACCTCCCTTTACAGAGACTTGAACCCAAAACTTACTGAGGTCAAGGGTGGCATTAAAGCCACCGAGCAGCCATCCCCAGCAGGATTCCTGCATTGAGAAACCAGTGGTGTCATTCAAGTAACAGTTCTTCATGTCTAATTACGACATTGAATATCATTCACCTCAATGGTGGGCCTACATTTACAATACGTTCAAACTTCTTCACAAAATAAGTCTCTGACGTCCGTAATATTTCTTACAAATCTGATGTAAGGCAGCACTGCAGAAGAAAGTATCTGAATGGAATGGTGGCAGAATCTGTAAAGGGTTTACGTTATTGATTTATGGCTAAAATGCTGCATACAATCAATCACAAGAAATCAGCATTCATTGATCTCAAATGGAAAGCTTACCATTGATAGGGGTGCAATTTCTCCTTGCAACTACGAAAGCAGGCGTTAGCATATTAAGTCCTCTTCTGAATTTATGTAAATAATAATTACATGAACAGTCACAGGTATAATCACATTTTTTTTCTGGCTTGAACACTTGTGTGAAGGAGTGTAAAAATCAAAATGTGAACTAAGTCAAGTTCTGCATTAGATCTTTATCAGGTTATGCTACAGCTTGGTTAGGTTTATTCAGTGTCACCAAAGAGATGGAAAAATCAGATGCTCTGTGCATTGTCATATCACAAACCCACAAAATTGTGATAAACTGAGAAGAGCATAGACAGACACTGCACCAATGCTGCTTCTAACAAGCCCATCTTGTTTGCACTCTGTATCTTAAAAATTATGAATATATAATAAACACAAACATTAAGATGCTTCAGCACTGTTAATTTCCTCATGGCAATAAATGCAAACACATAATGCTAACAGAACAGACTGATCTGTAAGCTTTAACAAGTTAATCTCAAGTTAAAAAAAAAAAAACTAACAACAAAACATACAGTCAATACTTTCAGAAATCAAAACAAATTTTATAACATTTCTTAATACAAATAAATAATTTAAATTTTCTCTTAGACTTCCAGCCAGTTGTAACAGCCATAAAACAGCTACTGATCTTTTTTGTTTACCTACTGTACTTCTACTACGGTGGCAGCACAATGAAATCAGGAGCTTAACAGTGATGTGAAATTTCATACCAAGTTATTTCTACTTGGTCAATCTAAACTACTATTAATAAATATTACAAGAAGAGAACCAACTCTTGTGTAAAAAAAAAAAAAAAAAAAAAAAAAAAAAAAAAACAATCAAAAACCGGTTCTAGAAGAGAATCCACTGTCCAATGGCCTCAAGGAGCATTTTTGAGCACACCAACAGCTCACCTGCACCGTAAACATGGCCAGATTTGTCTAAAGGGACCATGTATTGATGAACAAGGACAGTTGCAAATATTTATAATCTGATGGACTGAAGAATTTTTTTTTCCCCCCTTCAGACAAATGTTAGGAACACTCACATAAGAAGAAAAAAAAATGCAAAAATTATTTACTTTTCTAAAATGTGCAGCAAAATCAAATTTTAGTCAACACCAGCAATATTTTGGCTTGAGCCTAGCTATAGAATAGCAGCTGGAGCCACGCACAGAAGAAAAGCGGCCTGCTGGATAATGTAGATGGGCACTGTTTTACAAAAGCTTGCTGGCCCAACAATACATAGACCCACCTCAAACCTGTCTCCTTCACACTCATAGTTCTTGTGAGAGAAAAAGGGTTAACCTTCAAACTGAAAACACAAACATTCGCCTTCAAGTAACACAGAATGACCAGAATGAAGGTTAAATATGCAGCAAATTGTGCATGTTGCCCTATAAGTAACAGCTCTACGCAAGTTTCACCATTAGGAAACAATTATGCCTTTTTATCCTTGCGTGACAGTCGCTGTGGTTAGCAGAATTAGCATATGACAGTGGAAGAAGTGGAATTCAACTAAGCTGGATGATGGATGAATTTGTCTGCACTGCCTTGCTTGTGGTCTTTTCTATTTCTTGATTTGAGGGTTGAACAGTTTTACCCTGTTTTCCTAAAAAAAAAAAAAAAAAAATGGTGCAGAGGAGAACAGCAGAAGCAATTCATTGCAAAACTCATAAGCAACAACATGGGGATTGATATTCTTTTTTCATTCAAAACCACAATCCATAGAGAATCATGAGAGAACATTCAGGAACTTCTTTCCAAACAGGAATTCAGTTGCCTTGAACTTAGAGGTCTGCTTCTTAAGGGCAACGTTTCTGCAAAATGAACATAGTTGTCAAGCAGCACCTAGCGCTCAAGCTAACTCCTGTGCCACCCCACTCTGCCAGAAACTTGCAGCTAAAGTGTATGTTTGAGCAGGCATCTGAAGATCGTATCATTATAGCACTACATATCCACCACAGCAGCTCTCTCCCCATACCATTCCCTAAATGACCTGGAGGGTTGCTGTTGAATTCACTTCATATAATTCAATAAATAGTACCTCTAGTATTTTAAAATAAGTAGCACTATATCTTCATGAACAGGTAACAAAGTGACACACCAGTACACTACAATGTGTTCGTAACATGATTAACAAAGTGCAAAGTTGGTACCATTTGACTCTGGAGTTTAGAGCACATCCTGGAAAGAAAAAGAAAACTAGTTCAGAAATGCCTGTCTGATTTCAAGAAAAGTTTTTATCTCGACCCTAACTGGATGAAACTATAATGTAATGAAGCCAAAATAATACTGCTCCAGGGTTGGAAAAAAAAAACAAAAAGAAAAAAAAAAAAAAAAAAAGTCCCTCAAACCCCACCCATTACTTCCTCTGCCAGAAAGAAATGTGAAGAATGATAATTTCTCCATGAACACCCAGTGACAGGCACCAGCAGAGGTTAAGACTTAAGCTGAGACATCAACACAATTTCTCATATGGTTGAATCAGGCAACTTATGAAATGTGTCATTTAATTTCCTTTGATCTGGTTCTAGCTAGCTCTTAGCAGCATTGCAACGCACACAAATGAAAGTGTGGGTGAACCAGCAACGTGCCGTTTCACCAGTCACCATACGTCTGGAAACCCATATAAGGAGAAAGGTAACTTTTGCAGGCTCTACTGACACTGATTTACAAAGATATGGAACTCACTCATCCTCCACTGCTCCTCAAAGTGCCCTGGTTTCTGCCTCAATCTTCTGCTCACCATGGAGTCCATCAGCATCAGCTGGAGCCACTGTCTGCCGCACAGCGATCTCAGGGCCCCCACCATATATACTGAGGAGGTACTGCCATGTCTCCTCAGATATCTGACCATAGTCTGCCCCTGGGAGACAAGCATTTGAGTAATTAGAAACACACATTCATCTTTACACACACACACACTGGGTTTACATATTTCAGATTTCAAACACCCATCTACTCACACTCATATAAGACAGACACAGCCAATGCTACTCTACACAGATAAGTATAGAGCAGTCATCAGATACAAAATTGACTTTAGAAGGTTCTTAAATACTTATTTCTGTCTACTGAGTGACAAAAAGTGACTGCTGGTGAAAAATCAACAGATATTTCAGCCATCATATGGCAATGGGTGCTCACCTTGTTTAAGCTGTATGTGGCCCCCTTTCATAACGGCAATCTTGCTGTTGTCAATTGGACCTGGAGGCTCTAAGACAGAGAGGAAGGAGACAGCAATTATGTGTGAATTACACATATCCACCTTGTATGGATAATTTTTTTTATAGATTTATTTTATGCTGGGGGGGGGGGGGAAAATTTCTGTCTTTCAATCAGTTTCTTCCGCATTTTTCCTAGAGAGGGTCATTATGGGAACAAGCTAAAAAAGTGCTCCCATCTCTTCTACTCTCTGCAGTGGTCTTTAGTTCCTTCTGGGAGATCCCCAGGCATTCCCAGGCCAGCCAAGAGATGCCATCTTTTCGGTGGTTTCTCAGTCTGGGCCAGGGTCTCCTCCCAGTGGGAGGTGCCTGGTATAACTCCCAAGGGAATAGACCAGGGGTCATCCTTAATGCATGCCCAAACCACCTCAGATGGCCCATTTCAATCCTAAGTAGCAACGGCTCTAAAAAGAGGCTCCTCTGGGACACTGAGCTTCTCATCCTATCATGGAGGATAAACCTAAATAGAAATCTTCCAGCTGTTTGTATGCGTAATCTTGTTCTTTCAATCATTACCCACAGCTCATGACAACAGGTGAGGACAGTGAAATAGACTGCTTTGTCTGAAAATGCAGCTCCTGATTCTCCACCAGGCTGAAACAGCACCTGCAGGACTGCTCCCACTCCCCCCTATAACTCATAAACAAGATCCTCACTTTTTGGAACTCTTCCACTAGAGGCAGCTATTCCCTCTCACCTGGAGACACTACTCTATTTTGTTGGAGAGGACCATGACCTTCAATTTAGAGAAACTGATTATTATACCTGCTGCTTTGACACTGTGCAGCAAACCATTTCAGTCCAACTGAAAGGTCACAGTCAGATAGGCCAGATAATTTTGTTTTTCTATAACTAAATATTCTGCAAAAGCATGTTACATAATACTACGAAACTGACAAAGAACCACATGATGACAGCTAAGGATCTGCAGGTATCTTTTGCATCTGTGATAACGTCTCTGCAAGAGGCATGTTCACAATAGGTTACAAAGCAAGAAACTACTGTTCTCCAAAAAACAGCACTGCCCATCTTACTTGCAAACACCATGCAGATGTTTCACAACACTTCCGGAACAGAAGCCAACAACAAATATCTTCCCAGTTGTGAAGCATGGTAGAGGGAGTATCATAATACAGGGATGTTTGTTGCCTCAGGGCCTGGACAATTTGCAGTCATTGAGAAACAAAAAATTCCAACTTGTGTCAAGAAGTCATAAAGCAGAATGTCAGGGTATCTTTCTGTGACCTAAAGCTCAAAAAAGCTAGGTCTTGCAGGTGAGTAATGACAACAATCACAGCAGACAATGACAGAGTGGCTCAAACAAAAGACATTCTGCATTTTAGAATGCAGAAGACTGCTGCTAATGGAGGTTCCAGGTGTTACTAAATCAAATGGGTCACACAGTTTTTCCTTTGCAGGAATTGAATATTTACAAAAAAAAAAAAAAGATTGTTTCCACCTGTAGTAAGGCAGCAACATTTAAGTAGCACAAATATTAGTTGCTAACTCATATGAAGACAGCAATAGTTAATTTCTGTAAGAAGGCAGCTGTCAGCTCAAGCAATTTAGTACATCCATCAACAATGCAAGACTCCTTTCTTTGGAGCTGTCATGATGTAATTAGTTGAATTCATACCAATTGTCTACTTTGTGATTTTATTCATTGCTCCATTTACATCAAACTACAATAACTGAAGTTTTTTGTACACTTGCCAGAAACTAGGTATTTTCCACAAGCAACAAATCAGCAGATACATTTCCCAGCTTTTTTGCAACATTGCTGTCGTCCATTTCCAATGTAAATAAAAAAATAAAACATAAAAATTTTGTCTACAGGCTGGGAGAATAATGTCATAGCAGTGTAAAGGATTATGATGATTTTTATGATATGGCAAGATTAAAGAGGTTTACAGGTTTAAAAAATCCCAATGTATGATCAGCGATTGACAGGGTCAGTGATTACTCAGAGAAGGTGAACAAGAATTTCTCACTAACCAAGAATGTGACTAAGAAATTGTTACTGCCAACCACTGCCATAGAGTGGAATTTTTAATAGTTATAATGTGATGACTGGGAATAAAGATCTTAGAATACAGAATTTCCTATAATGGCTCGATCAACCCCACTGACATTTTGTGACACAATTTGAAAAGTGCGGCCTACAAGCGGCATAGAACTAACCTGAACATAATGCTGCAAATTTGCCAAGGTGAATGGGGAAAAAAAAATGTGTAGTTTTGAAATACTTATAGCAGCTGTTTATTTTAGAAGGTTTCATTTTCTTTAAAATAGCTGCAAAAAATAATTTCAGCTCTGACCATTTAGTGTTAGCACGAGTCCACAATAAAAATGCTTACCGGAAAATATAACAGTACGAAGAATAATTTGTAATCCAGGGAATGTTAAAAACTTTAAAGGGGTTTGAATACTTTTGCAATGTGGTGTACATTCAATGTATGGAATAAATATCACAAATATCAGTAATTAAATGTGAGTAATGGTCACAGCCTTCCTACATACCATTGTCCTTGCCCTTTACAAAGCTCTCCCATTCACGGAACCACTGCATACTTATGCACAGGATAACAGTAGGAGCCTCCTCAGCCTGGAACTCTTTATTTAACTGCAAAGTTAAAAAAAAATAAAGTAAAACGTTCAAGTGTGTTTGTAAATTAACTAGCTCTAGTGTTACTATTCTCACTGAAATGTTTTATTATAGTAATTTAATAACATAATTTAATCCAAAGAACCTTCCAATTTTAACAACTGTTACATTTCAGAAAATCTGTTTGTCTACCTAAAAATAAAAAGTAAACTACTATGCTGCCAACTGGTTTTGAAAATGAACAAACATCATTGCGATTTCAGGGCCAGATCAGTTGCATTCTTTACCGATCCAAACTTATATCTGCTCCACAATGATTCCCTAAGCAGATACTTTTCTCTAAAGCAACAGAAACTTGCACATCACCTTAATAAAAGTGTCAATTTCCACCTTCCTGCGTTTGGCCAAAGCATCAATTTCCACCTGGCAGATGGAGCACAAGTAGAGGTGATTTACAGCTGGGCCACCTCCAAACCTTGTAGAGATAGAGAGAGAGAATATTATGAGCCATATATTCTGCAGGGAATAAACCAATGTAATCATTTAACATCATCAAAATGCAGCAAACATGATGTGCTGTATCAGCTGAAACAACAATTAACATTACCTGTTGTAGAGGTATTCCCACACATTCTGAGGCAGAATGACTACCAGGTCATCAATGTAATGATACTTGTTAGGTGGAATTCCTGCTTGACAATAAAAGGAAAGTATGTTGCAGACACACTGCTAAACTCATGTGAAACTGACATAAGCACCATAAAATACCAGAAAGGTGTGGGTAGTGTGACCTTAGGGAGGGGCCTACCTCCATGTTGACACAGAAAGGTACGGTTGGTGATGGGGCCTGGCTCTGTGAAGGTGTTGAACTTGTTGAGCCACTCTCTGGAGATGTAGAATTGAAGCAGGCTGGGCTCCTTTAGGTTTGCCAAAGCCACAACCTTCTGCCGCTCCCTCACAGACTCCTCGCTGCTCTTCCTAGAGAACAGAAAGAGAAGCACTGCATTAGCTACCTAGATCTCCTTTCAATCTATGAAGATTCCTCCAAACTGCTAGTCTCTGTTGTAAGCCTCTGCTCTGATATTTTACATTTTTAGGTAATAAGGTGTCACCTTGGAGAGAAGAGTGCTCTATGAAAATGTATTTAAATTCAGTTGAATTTTCGATTGTAAAATTTTTATTGCTAGAATCTGTATAAACTGCAATCTTTCTGAAAACTAACAACATTTTAACTCAGTGCCAAGGGTTTTTTTAAATAAGATTTTTATAAACAGCTGATTGCATATTTTTTTTAATCTCTCTTCTCCTGCCTCTTTCTCTTCGGTTTGCTATTCTTAAATCAATTTTTGCATCAAATGTAAGAAATGTCCTAATTTTAACCTCAAATATCTTTGTTTAAAGTATCCATAAATAAAGGAAATACAGTTAAAGAAGCCACATTTCTTTGCAAAAAAAGTTCACATAATCTGTAGATATCAAGAATGGACCACACACAGAAATAAAAATATGAGTATGAGGTATGCACATCTTGGTTATAATTAGCAGGCCACACATACAAATAAAAAAGATGAGCATGTTTGCCATTTGTTGACTGTACCTGTAGAAGAGTACATAGGCCTCGGCGTTCTGCACCACCGTTTCATGTACCTCAGTAACATACTGGTCATCAAACTCGTACCACTGACCGTTGATAACATTCTGACAGTAGGCTATGTAATGTCCACCTGAATTTTAACCAAAGAAGAACAAAATTATTAAAAAAAGGTATTGAGTAATACTACTAATGTTTAAAAAAAAAAAAAAAAAGTTTAAATCCTGCCCCCTGCTGTTGGATTTGTGATGTTTGGCCTTTTATTCAAACACCCCCACCACCACTTTTTTTATCCAGACTGCTGTCCACCTTGACTTAACGCAAAGTAAGACATCTAAAGTGTGCTCCTGCCATTCATGCCTAACTGCCAAATGAAGAAGTAATACAACTCTTAAATCAAGTAACTGCATGCTCCAAACAAGATAAAATAAGTCATATGGTAGCTGGGAAATTAAATATTATGACCCCACTTCTATAGCATGAAGCAAGTGGTAGATCTCCATGCACTGAGCCATTTGGCCCAGTCTGCACTTTGGGAAATGGCTAAAAGGAAGGAACGACTTAAGATACTTCAAAATAAACACACATAATTAAAAATGTTCATAAACCCTTACTTGCTGCAGTACCGTGGTGACAAATCACAGACAGAAGGTCGTAAGTTGTAATCTGGGATGGGCTCTCCTTGGCCAGGAAAGGTCGGAGGTCCAGTCCCTCCAAAGGGAATGACACGTGACTGTTGATCTTGAATGAGTACATGACCTCGTGCCGAAAGCGCTTCAAATGTATACACAAAATCTGAGGAGGGCAAAGGACAATTTATAAACCATCAGGAACATACATTCATTTTCCATCTACTTTTTAAAATAAATTACTATCTTACTTCAGTTTGTGGGACATGGCACTTCCTGCAATTTCTAGGAACTGAAATCACCCATAAACAGATAAGAAAAGATGTTCAGATAAAAGCAGCAGAGATATGAAAGACTTGCCTCAGGTAAGCGAAGAACCTTGCAATATTTAACACCATTTCTCAGTCTGAAAGATCAAACAGAAATAAAAAAATAAATGGGTTAGAAAAAAACTGAACTTCTTCACGGATGTGGAAGGATTTGAGGTACAGCAGCTCCTCTTGCTAAATGGTTCAAAAGAGGGCAGGGCAACAGTATAGCAGCACATTTTACAAAAATACAGTATTGGCCCATTGCTAAATGCAAAAAAAAAATTATGCCATTTCAGTTTGTGCATTATTACTCACTTTTTACATCTTTCACAACTGTACATGTTGTCTCCTGTAAAATAATGAAAGCAACACGAAGAAGCCGATAAGAGGAAATGCATATGAAGTAAACATAGTGATCAACCCTCACTCAAGCAGTAAGCAGATAAGGTTAAATACAAGTCATACAGTTTAAAAAAAGTATAGTCACTATTTCAAGATGACATTGTGCTGATACAGCAATTACATATTTTTGCTTTGTACATAATAAATTCTACTTTTCAGCAGCAGCTGCCCTGATATTTCAAACCAGCCAGCACCACTCTCCCAGTGGCAGGAAGCCCTTCTGATTACAGAAAATGGCAAATGTATTTTTTTCTGAAGTTGACAGTAATCCAAGTATCACACATTACAGACAAATAGTAACTATTTAGTAAAAAGTATTTTTAACAGTTTCATTAATTTCAGGTTTGTGGATGTGTCATATGTTTCATTTATGGTATATGGCATGATTGACACATGGTATGATATATATGATCAGTGTTTGTGCAGCAGCAGTAGAGGTGCCAGAATTAGGTGACCCCTGTAGCCACACTACAGACAAAGTACAACATTGGTTTCCCACCTTTCAGCTCATCAGCAGCAAAGAAGGCAGCAAGACAGTCTTCCAGTGTAACTACAGGCCCCCAAAACCAGCTGGGAATGCAGGACACCACAAACCTAAAGATGCAATGGCAACAACAAAGTCAGAGGTCTGTCACCCCCTACCCAATGTCTATAGCATCTACTGTCCATCTCAGTAGCCCTGCTCTCTACTTCACCTTCGAATGGAGTCCATGATGTATGAGATCCAACCCTGTGAGGCATAGCTGTCCGCACAGGCCCCTGTCTTGACAGGGAGATTCTGGTGGATAGATGAGTGAAGCTTTGCCAAATCCTCCTTCCCTGGTATGGGAAGCGACAGGTCCTGGAACATTTCCACTGTAGTAGACACCTTCAGCAAATAGAAAGGGATGTGACAGGGGATGTTTTGTCTTGTCACAAACTGAGATATCTGACAAGAGGGACCTGAAGGCAGAAACACTCACCCTGTCGCATGTCAGGCACTGTACCAAGCTGAGAATGGAGCCATCAAAGGTGTCCGAGATCACGCTGCGGTACCGCCACTGCTTCTTCTTTCTGGTACCAGGTAAAAGCTGGGCTGCAGAAAAAACAGAAGCAAATGCCAGTCACAAAAAGAACATAGTTGAAAGGGGTTTGTAACACATAACATAGTTTCTTTGCTACTAAAGAAACAGTTAAAATGAAAACAGTGGAAAACCTTTCTTAAGAGAATAAGCAATCCCTGTGGACCTCAGGGGACTGGAGCGCTGGGGGCTGCTGGACAGTTTGGGGTGCAGCTCCTGGGCAACGTGCGTGGGACTGCATGGGCGAGAGGAGTTGCAGTGCATGGACGACTCATTGTCGGGCTCTGAAACAACAAAGCCACAGAAATGTATGGTTGTAAGATGTTAAATCCTGTCAACAGAACCTCTCATCAGAACCATATTTATCATTTATAACATTACCATAACAAAGTAAATCAGCACGAAATAAGTAAGGTGAACATGCATGAATACAGGGACTGAGAAGAGTAGCCATGAGGAAAACTACAGGTGCACAGGTCTGCCCCAGCCCTGGCTGTAACACACCTGGGGTGTTCAGGCTGTGGGTTTGTGCAGTATTGGAAGGTACACCTCTTTCTTCCTCAGTTCCCCGGGTGTGACCACCATCCTCAGCAGCAGTGTCCACATCTGCATCCTCGTCCATTTCTTGGGACCCACAGCGGAGTGGAGAACCTGAAACCCTGCGCTCCTTTAGCCTCTCCTTCTCTGAAATGCCCCCGCACCCAGGGCGGCTGGCACACTCGTCCTGTATGAGCAACTCAGCTTCACCAAGACCACGTCCTTCAGAGCCCTCGCCACGGTCACTGCTGGAGCCCGAGTCACAAGACAGGAACTCATCCTCAGATGGACTGCGGTCGCCGTCCCGCCGTTCATCTCCCTCGCCTGCGTCACAGACACCCACCTCTGGAAGTGGTTCCTTCAGTTCCTCATGCAATTGGTCCATCAGACAACGCAGGAACTCCTGAGTGTCCTATAGCCAAGACCACAGAGGAATGGGAGTTAAGCACAAGGACAACAAAGGATAAATACAGTTATTTCAGCATTAAGCACTTGTGAGTATCTTCAGAACAGCACCAACTTTCAGCAACAGTGAAAATAAGCTGCCCACCCATTGCACAAAACATTGTCCTACAGCAATAACTAATAATTTAACAGGCTCAGAATCAGGTCTTCTTGCACTGGCCTTCATTGCATCCCAACAAGAAATGCAGTCTTAAGCATAACTGTTTCTGCATGATGTACTTCAGTCATTTCAGACTGCTTATTGCTGTAATTCATAATTTCTTAGTGGTAGTGTAAAATGCTGTAAGATGGTCTTGTTTGTTACTCCACCTGCTGAGCATAGCCCCGGAACATTGGGTTTACCAGCTTGATACCATGAGCTAGACTGGTTGGGACCACATAACTGGGTCTGGAGGGAGGGGGGGGAGAGAGAGAGAGAGAGAGAGAGAGAGAGAAATTCTCACCGTTATCTCAGTATAGTCCCTTGATGCCCAATACATCACAAAGTCCTGCAAATGTATCAATTACATTTTGGGACCTCAGGTAGACTAAATCCCATTACATCTCTCATTCAACAAATATACTAGTTCATTCTGAATTTTAACAAAAAAATAACCATGTAACACCTTAATATGCATATAAATGATTGATGCTTGAAATGACAGTTCTAGCAAATCGGTTAATCATGATCATAGTAACAATCTTTCAAGACAAATGCATCATTGACCTTCCCCTGCAAGCTGCAGGGGATTAATGTAGGTTGGTTAACATCTTTGGATAAAAGCATCAGCTGAATGAGTATTTGCAAATGAAAATAGAAATTTAGATTTAAATTTGCTTTTCTACTGTGGGAGTTAAGAGCAGGCTTTATGTGCCTATTTTTATTACCCTTACTGTCAGCACATCCCTGAAATTACCATCTTATACATGAGACCTTGCAGGACAAAAATAGTTGTAAAAATCTATTTTCATATAAAAATGAGGATCATTAAGAGAAACAAGACATGTGCTTTGCCTGGACTTACAGTTTACTGCCTTTTCTGCTACTAAATTAGCCTTGCTAGTTAGCTTGATTTAAATTGAAATAGAGGAATAAGATCAAAGTGGTCAGCAAGACAGTACACCATAAATTACAGTGTACCTTTATTGCATGCATACATTTTTCTTTTCAGACATTTTGATTTTTTTTTTTTTAATACATTTGCTAGTTTCTGCCCCACAACTGTGTGACACCACACTGATATATTCATAACAAAACAGAATATACTGAAATGAAAACATTTGTGTTTCAAAAGATTCACCTTAAGCGCAACGTAATGGGTGTTAAAAGTGCTTTAAGCACTTGCGAGTGGTCGTAGTTGCCCATTTCAGAAATCAGCAGTAGTCACTCATCATGTTGGGGTTGAAGTGGCCTTGATATCTTATTATCATAACAGAAATATCTTGATGGAATCTCTCGCCATGTTCATCACCTACATCACCCAAATTTGGT
Source organism: Heterotis niloticus (assembly GCA_018136845.1). NCBI lineage: Eukaryota > Metazoa > Chordata > Actinopteri > Osteoglossiformes > Osteoglossidae > Heterotis > Heterotis niloticus. The sequence goes on from CM030891.1 coordinate 25,597,653, forward strand.
GGGAAAAAAAATTGAGTTGCCAATATAAGAAATGCATTTTTGGTGACATCAAGCAGCTAAGGTGCTGGTATGCTATTGGAGCGTTGTAAAGTTCAAAATGGTTTTCAGCTCTCTGATTCCCATGAAATTTCTGCACTACTAGCTCAAGTGCATCCGAAGCAGCAAGTTCACGCAGGTTGAATTTTGCTCTGAATGTGGTTTCACACATCAGTTTGCAGATTTCGGGTTCAATAAAAATTCATGCTTTCAGTTTAGTAACAGTTTCCATTACTCCAAACTTAAGATACTTTCAACTTTCTGTGGCAATCACAAAAGTGTGAAGTTTGTGGTACCTTTCTGTAGCAAATTCCTGTTCAAATTCTGGATCAAACAGCTAATCAGCAGCAATATCATCTTCCAGATCTTTGCCAGAACTGTCACTGGCAAAGAACTGCACTTAAGCATGACATACCTTTTCTTGTGCCACAGCTTACTGATAAAGAACTGCGCTTAAGTGCAGACCCACATTCAAAATAAACTATTTCTGACTTATTTTTCATTGAAAATCCAGGTATTTTAGTCACACAGAAATAAGTTTGAGTGATGATATTTTTGTTCACACCATACCATAGGCACAGCCATTCAACCCCTGTGCAAATCTAGAATAACACACTGTGCAGCAGATATGAGGTGCCCAACTTTTGTCGTGAGCTTCAATTTGACATGCAAAATAATAATTGTAAGCAATTGTCACTCTTTTTGTCAGGATCTTGTGCTGATCAAGCACAGTATATTTATCACAACAAAATCGTCAAGATGGTTGACACAACAGCACCTATTCATTTTAAAACAGAAATATTCACCAACAAAACCTTAGCAAACTTTAGCTGTGCCCTCAGTCCTTGTCACCTTGTAGTGTATAGTTGCTGCTGACATCAGCTGACTGACATGCCCAAATGTGTCCAGACACTGCTGCAGGCATGCCTCTAGGAATATATTGACACTAGGGGCTTAGTGAGTCTACAGATGTTAACAGTAGTAATCGTGGCGCCATCCAATGGGATGTATAGCAAACTACCAGTCAATAGGCAAACGAGTCCTAAAGTAATTATTATGTGTGTGTATAACTTAAGATCTGGTTATGCTAGGCAAATTCTCCATTAAGATTTGGAATCAGCATACTCAATTTATCATATAACACATGTTTTACCCCCAGTAGCAAAATCTTCATTTTCCAGTAATATTTTCATCCCTGCTTATGAGACAACAGGTCAGGTAATAAGTATGACATACCTTTTCTTGTGCCACAGCTCAGTGATAAGTTTCTGATAGCTCTTACACAGGGCAGGCTTCTTGTCAGTGCGAACCAGACCTCCACAGTCCAAGAAAAACTGGGTCAGTGGTGGGCTTGGGTGGGGATGAGTAATATAAACCTTGTGGTTAAAAACACATTGAGTACAACATGTCGCATATCAAGCAACACTTTTTCCTTATAAAGACACATAAGAACTACCAGGCTCAACAAAGTTAAAAAGATATTAAACCAATAAAGCAGCATGCTCACCAGTTGGACAGAGCTTGAAGGGCGGCATTCATATAACACGAGTTGCCAATATTCTTCATTCCAGTAAGCCCTTTAGACAAAATTGTTTCAGGTACAATTGCAGAAGTTGGCTAACCTTCAGCTTAATAATAATATGAATGTTTTGTTAAATGATTAACAATAAATGAAACAGACAAAACCAAAATCTAACAATGTAACCCCAGGGATTTAGAGGCCATAGGTTAAACTAAAAGTATTAAAATTAATAGGTTAGTAATAAAAACAAGCAGCACGTTGAAATCGAAATAAAAAGGAAAAAAAAAATTACTCTGAGCAAGCACAACTTCAAACCATATATCCTGTTAACTGTTTGCTGCCCAATTTTAACTGGACAACATTTCCTTGGTGCACAGCATGCATGCGCACTCAAGTGTTGGACTGGAGTGGTAAGAGAAACAGTATTAAGAGAAACCTCGTGGTTTTAACTCATCTTCCTCTGATTCGGACTCCTCCTCATCAGCCACAGCTATTGGCACAGCTTTCAGAGGGTGGCTTCCTGTTTGAGGCAATGATTCCTGAGAAATTGAGGAAATGATTAAAGTGAGTTTCCTTTAATGTGATGATACAATCTAAAACAGTTCCAGTCCATTGTTCATCGAAGCAGTATTTTCCTATGGAACTAACCTCCAGCTTCTGAATGTATTTATTTCTGTTTACAAGTATGATAGAATAGTGCAGCACTAGCATCAATGGTAGAGCACTGGAACCAGGCCTGTCTGTAACGGCCTGGATTAAGTAGCTTAACCTAGTGTACTGTAGCTGTAAAACAATTTATAAAGATTTCAAAAAAAGTAAAAATTATATCTTTATAGCAAAGTTATTTTTATAAAAATTAAGAACAACTGTACTAAATTCAGACAAAAAGGTGTTGTGACAGTGTATCTGAAAAAAAAGTGACAGTGATTCAATGTCTTGTCCCACCTGCTCTGGGGGCTTGCAGTGGTGGTAGGGAGGCACAGGCAACACAGGCCTCTGTTCAAGGAATACCTCCCTCTCACAGACATAGCACCAGATCCTGAAGGTAGTCAGGTTCACGGTCAGGTTGTGCTTCTTAGCCTGAGTGATTGAAACAGAAATAATCCAGGAAAAAGCGACAATAAATAATGTTTATTACTGAACGCTAGAATGAATCTTTATAAATCTGGATTAACTGTGATCTATGCTGCAGTTCTCCCAGAGAACAGGAAACAGTGACAAATCTTCAGACACACAGCCAAACTTACCTGAGCATGCAAGGTGCTATGATCGGAGTATGACTCTCCACAGCCTACGTAAGGACAGCCTTTCTGTTAAAGAAACAGACACATCGGTAAAATGCTGCTCTATATATAATTTCCAAAAATTACAGCTGTTAGGCTTCAGTGTATTGTATCAGTATACAGCTGTATAATATCAATGACAATGCTGTCAGCATACCATTACTATTATTAATATCCTAAAAGGAACAGTGCAGAGGTTTAATATCCATTTGTGCCCACATGGCATTAATCCAGGAGTAACATTATCTGTTTTCTGTAATTTAGAAAACCCACTGTTGCTCTTTACCTGTAGACAAGCCCAAAGGTTGGGACCCCCTGCTCCACAAGATTGGCATGTTCCCTTAAACATGAGAGAGAATTAAACCAGAGCTCAAAACCAGAATAACTCGGGATACTTCTACTAAAAGCCGTGCAACATCTTATAACCAATTTTCAGCATTAAAGTGGCACACTGCACCACACTTGGAAAGACAAAAACAGGAACTGCTGCATCATATACTGTATACTCTTTGTTTAAAGAAGACTGAATCAGTTTTTGACATTCTCCCAGTGCATAAACAAAGATTTGGCGAGATAAGCTGTTTTAATGACATTCAGTACAGTGCACTGGAAGACAACCCAGACCAGAGCTTTCTTTTCATTCTGCTGGGAACCCAGTTGTATGGATTTGACAACCAACACAGGAGAAGACTGCCTGCACTTCACTAGTGAAGTCATCTATAAATGAGAATGGTTTAAGTACTTAAAATGTGAATTTTTAGAGCAAATGAAGAAACACCCAAATGTTCCACACAGTCAAAGCAGCTGTTTGTAGAACAAGTTGAATTCAACTTAAACCATAAACTTTGTGGGACTAAGCATTCTTCGACTGAAAACTAAAGGAGTTTAAATCTGTTTTAAGTGGAGACTTGAGTGTGCAATGTTTAACATTTGCATTTCCCTTGTGTGCATTCTCACCTTGGATTTTGTCAGAAGGTCCTCCTTGGTCACCTCCCCTATGGAGTCCAGGTGAGGGCAGACATCACCCTGGCTAGTCATCTCCCCCCCACTTTCACCTGCACACTAAAACATATTAAGATAGCTTATCATATCATATCCGACCATTTATATGTGTTGCACAGCATCATTACAAACGGCAAGTTTCTGCTAATATTTTAAATACCGTTCTTATTAGACACCAGTAAACATCACAAAACTGCTACTGCAATCCAAAGACACACCAAGCCACTGAACCACTTTTAAGATATTTTATAGTTAAATGGACAGGTAAACTGCAGCTAAATTCTTCCATCGTTTTTGAGATCAACAAAAACATGAGGAAATCCCTCAAATGTAAACAGTATTAGCTTCCAACTTACTATCCCTCATAATGGATCCGCAGAAAATGCTGTTTCATGTGAGCCCTTTGGACGTTCAAAAAGTATGTAAAGTCATTTGATCCCCATCGTTTGTTGGCATATTATCAGAGGATTTCTAGAGGTGCCTGTCACGGCGTTACCTTAAAAACAGCCAACATTCACAAGCTGTCTGACAGCTTCGCTATTTACCATTATCACAGCAAACTAAATTTAGACTAAATCAGCATTTAGCCAGCAACTCCTTGCACGGATTTTCAGCAGTGCGCTGCGTTAGCATCCGTTTAACCCAGAAATAACCTCAAAGTACCTCGTCGCGGCAGCTCAATGTAGTCTACGCGTTTCTCCCGGAGGGTCTTGGTGCTACAAGGCGGCCGAGGGCGCGGGAGACACACATGTCACCGAGGAGCGCGCTGTTAGATGCTTTTCGGCTCCCTAGAATGATAACGCAGTCTGCAGATAAACAGGCCCGGGTTCGCTCGGGAGAAGCCGCAGGATCCCACAGCGAAATCGAGCCCCCCAGCACAGCTCCCCCTTAGCACGGTGCGCCGCTTACCTTTCACGAGCGCCGTGGACACGACCCACGGCCACAGTCATTTCGGGAGAGCGGTGCGGAGGCGGGGAGCGATGAGTCGCGTCGATGGCGGAACGGCCCAGCCCCCCTGCGGCCCTGTGCTGCCCGACTGCGGGGAGGACAGGCAGCGTCTAGTGGGCTTGCAACACGACAGAAAACACACAGCCTCTCTGGCCCCTTTCACCACAAAAGGTTGCACTAACTCACTCACACGACATCCATGTACACCTGTCAATGGAGTCGCGTATAAACTCAGGAAACTGCAAAGCCGCAGCGAGTCACCCTATGTTAAACAAAAGCTATCCAAGACATAACACAGATCAAATGAAAGTCCTTCCAAGCAAGGCCTCGCTTCTGTTTCTTGAGGTTTTGGGCTGCAGACAAAGTGAACACGTATTGTTCAGCTGGAGCAGACAACACTCCCGTGTTTTCACCAGGAAGTCTCCGTCACAAATTCAGGGGAAAACTGTAATGCAGGCTGCTGGGCTTCCGAAGAAATTCAGCAACAACCGCGCCAGTCGGTGGCCATAGTTGCGTCCTTTATTTTAGCCAAGACTTTTTCGCTTGAGTGCAGAAATGCAAGTTGGAAGTGTGGCCGCATTAATACGAATATAATGTTGGAATTAGCCTTATGTGTCTGCGGGATATTTTAAGGTGTTTAGAAACAAGGGCTTCGACCATTAAGCCCTGTACAAAAAATACATATAAAATGCAACACATCAAATTCACAGCGGTTCTACCGAATAGTTGTCAGCGCACGGTACAATAATATTATTAAAGAGATGAAGACATCACATCCGGTTCAGGATTCCGGAACTTTCTTTAATGAGAGTGTTGTTCTTCCGGTGAATACCGTGGACGAGAGCTGGTTTGCCTGAGGTTGTCGGAAAAAAAAGCTTGTGAACTAATCAGATAATCGATTTTTTTGAGAAACAAGCTTTACCGAAAAACTATGCCGTCTGGTAAGAATTTCAGGAGAAGAAAAGTCGAATCGGATGACGAGGAAGAGGAGGAAGTAACAGCCGAAGTCAGGTAGCTCGGTGTCGCTAGCATCGTAGCTGTGACTTTCTCACCTTTTGCGGTTTAATGGTTCTGACATTGTAAAGGACTGATTTGACAACTTTTATTTTCATCACCTAGTATTCAGGTTAGATGAATTCTACTAACCAGAGAACTTGAGTTAAAACTGATCCCACAGTTGTTGGCCATAGACATTAGTGGCTTCAGGTGTTTCTCCGCAGAATTAATGAACAGCACACTAAAATCTTCTCAGGTAGTAGCTGATCATTTTGGAATAGAATAATCTCTGCAAATCAGTTTAAAGTTATGTCATATCCGTATCCCACACAGATCTAAACTGGATGAAGCTAAAGAAATCCAAAGTCTACGCAAGAGGCAAAGTGGTGTGAGGTAACGTTTCTGTAAAAAGAAGGGGAAATTCCAGTAAACTTATCTTTTTAATTTTAACTAGTTTTTAGTCGGACCTGTAAAGTCAGTGAAAGTATTGCATGGTGCATGATCTGGTTAAAACTATGTTTTGGGTACCTACTTAGCTTGGAAATAAGTTAGGATGAAATTACTATAAAATGATTTTCAGCTTTTATAAGAATTTGTGAAATGTTTCTAATAATAATTAAAATGCTCCTGTTATATAGAATCCAACAGAGGTAATATGATGACAGGTATTTTGGATGAAACCAACCGAGGAAATGTGATGACGCACCACTTATGTGTGATTTTCGTACAAGTTTGAGTCTGGTTAAATCTGTGCAGTGTTTGCATATTCTTCCTTCTTTGCATTTGTTTCTTCCCAAACTCCAATGGCATGTTTAATGTGGCTGTCTGTGTGAATAAATGTGGGGATTAACCTTTGAACCCCCATTACCCACCTTACACACTGTGCTTCCTGTACAGACTCCACACCACCACAACTCTGCATTGCATAATTTGTCTTTAATAATGGATAGACAATTTAGGGATTCTTCATATATAAAATCAAACTGAGACTTAAATAGTATATCACTGTTAGAATGTGGTGTTCCTTTATTCACAAAAACTGACACTTGTTTCCTGCAGTGTTGTAGCATTGCTGGTAGGAGAGAAGCTGCCACCTGAAGCAGAGATAGAGGTAAGTCCTCCCGTGTCTTTAGACAGTCAAGAACATTCCAGTCTTCTCAGTAAGAATAAATTTGTGATGATGATGAGGAGGAGGCCACAGTGCAGGAGGCTTATCAGCATTTTCATTTTCCTTAATCACTATTGAAGGTTAACACAGTGGCCATGTGTTTAACATCCTTTATAAAGTAAAAACATCCTTTACAAGCATCCTTTAAAAACCTTTAATGCAAAGTAAACAGTTGAAAAAATAAAAAAAGAACAACCTCTGTTCTATTTTTGTGGACCTGCAAGAATGGTTGCATTTAACTGCTAATCACATAGCAGCTTTCACAGCTGAAGCTAACTGAATACATAAGTATAATGAATTAACTTAGAATATTACTGAAAATGACTGTTTTGCACAATTTTTTAAAATGGCATAATTTTTAAAATTTATTTAAAATATACCTGAATATTATTTATTTTAATCCTAACCACAACCGTTCAATATAAATGGTATGATTAACTTATTATTTGATTCCCTCCCAGAATGATCCCTTCAAGCTGAAAACAGGAGGTATTGTTGACATGAAAAAGGTTAAAGACCGCAATAGAGACATGTAAGAAAGAAATTTATGAAGAATGATGTTTAAATTACATGTTTCAGTATTTTATATATCTGTTTTTTTTTTGTAATATAGTATTTTGCCTGTGTGTGATTAAATGTATTTACAGATTATCTTATTTTTCAGGACTGAGGATGAAAATGATCTTAATCTGGGGACATCATTCTCAGCAGAGACAAATCGAAGAGATGAAGATGCAGATATGTATGTCATTCAAATAATGCTTTAAATATGTACATATTTAAACAAATTATGGGCATCAACATAGTTCTCCCCAAAATTCTAAAAATAGTCTGCGATCACCTCAGTGATCCATTTTAGGATTTATGACCTTATACATTAGAATGTAATTTTCTGAACCCATAGCTTCACGTAAAATTTTCCAATCCAAAAGATCATGGAAAATATTGATAATTTAGGAAGATTTCAGAAAAGCGTATGAATGTACTTTTATCCTGTACACTGTATCACTATCCTATAAATTTTATAACATCCAGTGAAAAAGCCTCAGTCACATAATAAAGATTTTTAGGTTGGAACATCTAATTTACTGAAAGTTGTGAAATCAATACATAGTTTTCCTTCCTTGATACTTTGTTTCTTTATTATTATTATTATTGTGTTATCTCACAAGGATGAAGTATATTGAGACAGAGCTAAAGAAAAAGAAAGGGCAGATGGAGACAGAGGAAGCAAAAGTGAAAGTGAAGAATGCAGAAGACCTCCTGTATGAACTCCCTGAGAACATCCGTGTATCTTCTGCCAAGAAAACTGAGGAGATGTTGTCCAATCAGATGTTAAGCGGAATTCCAGAAGTTGACCTGGGCATAGAGTAAGTTATACCTTTTTCTGTCATTTTGGCTGCTTCCAAGTATTGCTTGAGGTAGACTGAAGAACAAGCTGTAACGATACTAACATTAAGCCATATTAATTTGTGAGTAAATTTCCCTTTCAGCTATTAAAAAAAATTCCTTTCTGTACCCAGACTTGAAGCTACTTTTAGCTAAAATATTACCCATAAAATGTGGATCCTGCAACTTGTAATTGATACCAATTATTAGCAGTACCCTCTTCTTAAAGGTGTAATAGCAGAATGTATAGAGAGCCTTTTCATGATATTGAACATATTTTGTGAAAAATGTGCAACAGTTGCATTAGAAACTTATTGGTGTTGGCACAGTTTTGACTAGCTTGCACTGGGAATCATACCTTAAATGAGACTTTGTTTTTTTTCAGTGCCAAGATAAAGAACATCATCTCTACAGAGGAGGCTAAAGCTAAGCTTCTAGCTGAACAGAGGAACAAGAAGAAAGACAGTGGCACTTCCTTTGTACCAACCAACATTGCAGTCAACTATGTTCAACACAATCGTTGTAAGTAATAGAGCAACACGTGTTGCAAGTTAATCAGTGCAGTGAGAACATTGAAGCTGGATAAAATATATAGTATACTATACATACTGTTGTCATGTGAAGCCTTGTGATTAAGGACCAGGAATTGCGATCAAGTTTCATGTTCAAGGTCCAAGGGGACTTGTGACCCCCCTAATGTAGGTCAGTACGCTGCCCGGCAAAAAAAAAAAAAGTCACTACCTGGATTTCACTTTGTGTTATGATCTGGGTTGCTTCAGTTGGTCAGTCTAGATTCAATAATGTTATGTACCCAAAAAATGAGCTCAGCTGACCTCCTGAATATACTGAATGACCAGGTTTTTCCATCAATAGATTTTTTTTTCTTCATATTCCGAGATGACAATGTCAGGATTCATCGGGCTCAAATTGTGAAAGAGTGGTTCAGAGAGCATGAGACATCATTTTCACACATGGATTGGCCACCACAGAGTCCAGATCCCATTGAGAATGGGATTTGCTGGAGAAGATTTTACGCAGCGGTCTGACTCTCCCATCATAAATAATAAGATCTTGGCAAAAAAATTAATGCAACTCTGGACAGAAATAAATGTTGTGACATTGCGTAAGCTTATCGAAACAATGCCATGGCAAATGCATGCCATACTCAAAGCTAAAGGCGGTCCAACGAACTATTAGTGTGACTTTTTTTTTTTGGCTGTGCAGTATAAAACATTAATACAAGTTAAAGCTGTAAAATTGTATTAAATGAAGATGAAATGCTACAGGAATAAACTCCTAAGTAAATATGTATTTGAAAGTGCTACAGTGAGATCAGCAGGGGGAAAAAAAGGGCAGGAGGAGGAACATTGGGCACAGCTGTCAGATGTGTGTATTCAGTGGAAATTGCTGTTTTGACCAGTAATAAACTGATCTCAATGACTGTCTTTAGTCTACCATGAAGATGTCAATGCACCAGCAAGACGGCATCGTGAAGAGCCGAAGGCCCGGCCACTCCGTGTAGGAGACACGGAAAAGACAGAAGCAGAACGTAAGTTACGTCCTGTTATTGACTTCATTTTAGTGTACCTGCTGTGATTTGTAAAACTTCTGACCTTTGCAACCTGTTCTCATAGAGACACCCCCAACCCGTAAGCGGCCACCCAATGAGAAGGCCACTGACGATTACCACTATGAGAAGTTTAAGAAGATGAACCGCAGATACTGAAAATGCATGAGTCCTTTTTTTTTTATTATTTTCTTTTTCTCCAATTCCAAAATATGCTTCCTTAATGTGTTTTCTGTAATGTGAACATATTTATTAACCTTTGTTTTCATAAAAACTATTTTTAAAATAAAATTTAGGAAACTTGATAAAATACATTTGGAAAAACTCAAATACTTGTCAGTTATATTGCATTAGTACAAGTCAACACTTGTTCATGGCAGTTTTATTGGTTCTCTTTACAATGGAAGTTACCAGAGAATACGAACAACAAAATACACAACAAAATAACTACACAAAAGGTAATTTAACCTAATATACAAAACCTTTTGAAAAAAGGAACGAGCTAAAGATATTAAATAAATGAAGCCTTTATACAATTCAGTGCAGATTATTTAGCTTTCAGAATCTGAACACCATGTATTACAATGTAACGTATTCGCTATTTTAAACACGAAAAAATTCTCAAATGTTTCAATTTGATGTGCACTGTTTAAGCAATAGAACATTTGCCTAAACAACTAAATGTGTTCTGCTACATCACTATTTCAGAGCATCCAGAAATAAACATTTTAACAGCAGTAAGGATCAAACAGTAACCAGAGACATGTCCTGAGATGTCAGGGAAATAAAACTTCATATTTTGGTGTAGTGTGAATAAAATGGTTCGTAGTGAAATGGAATTTTCAAAAATCTGATCATCCAATTCAAGATACAAAGAAACACTTATAATCTATGTGAATGCTTTAATCACTGTCAGCTTTCAGTGTGATGTTGGCAGATGTGTCCTGTTCATCAGTCTGGAAGTTGAAGCTCATGGAAACACCTACCTGAGTGTTTACAGTGACTACTACAGGCTGTGTAATGCTCATGTCAGCAGCACAAAGAGGGCAGCGGTTCCAGGTCCCTGCGTCAGGGGTGATCAGCTCCACTGCTGCTGTTCCCATTCAGATGGCCAAGGCCCGACTCCTGATAAACAGGCCCGCTGGAGTCTTCTAAGCCACAGGCTGTGCCCACGCTGCTGCCAGGTGAGGCCCAACTGTCACGGCGATGGAAGGCTTCGCACAAGGACAGGTCTGCGCTGTCCCACTGACTGTAACTTTCCAGAACAAAAACCCAGGGACAGAATCAGCACAGAATGGTGGGGGAGCAAGAGGGATATGTGTGTACACATAATGGGCTGACACTGATTTACAAACCAGTGCGAACAGCACACAAATCTGTGCAGGAACATATTGGTAGCCACACAAACCCAAGAAAACATACACACGAAGCAGGGAAACACTGCATATAAAGTAATAAGTGAAAATCTACCCTGGTGAAAATTGTTATATAGGTTCATAATTTGTTCAGTCCCAATATCAGTAAATGAAAACATAAGCAGCACTTTTCATGTAAGTCAAAACACAAAAGCTGTAGATACTGTGGATTTGTGTCACTTGTTATGTTGCAGCTCTGGACAGACTGAGTATTAGCATGCAGCTGGTCATCACTGAAATGTAAACAATTAAAATATAATATTAGTTTCAATCTGTGTCAATCCCAATATTGAAAATTTGAAGGGAGGGGGAAAAAAAAAAAAAAAAAAAAAGCCATCTCAAACCTTAAAAGCCAAGGGAAGCATTTTGACAATTAGCCTTAAGACTTCTGGCAAGAAAAAAAAAAAAGAAAAAAAAAAGACAAAATTTAAATTTCTCATGCTATTTTATTTTCCACTCATAATGTGAGTGATGTCATTTAAACATGACAGCCATTTGTAATCATAGTAATCCATATTAATTATTTACCAACTGTTTTAATAAACAATAAGTACATTTACTTTTCTAAAAGACTGCACTACTGGATGGAATTTACAGCAATATCCTAAAACAATATGAAATTCACAGTAAACAACTCATTCTCATCACATACTGAGAATGCACTTAACAGAAATGTGATTCCCTCTGCCTAAAAATCCAAATGAAAATGCTGTCAAAGATTTTAGTTTTTAATTTGCTAACAATAAAAACATAAGTGTGAAGCTATTACAATTATGATTAAAAATGTCAAGTACTTTTAGGAGCCATGTGGTTACAGAATCTCATCTTTTCAGCTTTGAAAATAATTCCAAAATGATTAACTACAAATCTTATAAACGGCAACAGAATTCTTTACCATTTAGTTAAAAAGTAGCACTTTAAACAGGTTTACCTTTTCACAACAATAAAACATGAGCTGTAAAAATGCTAAATCTAATTTTATTTCAAAAGTGCAATGTTATACACAAACTCATGGGTTTCTCTAATATACCATGATTGACTTTGAAATTTACCAGATAGTCCAAGCAATATAATTAAAACAAGACATGATTTATCAGTTTTAAACTGAAATACAAACTACACAAATCATTTTTCAGGTATGGCTTTCCATTATATACATCACTTTGAAACTTTGGCTTTGTACCTTTGTTTAAAACAAAATTGAGAATATACTGTATTTTGAACTGCTAGGAGGAACTGCATGCATAATGAGAGCTCAAATATAAAACAAAACACTTTTGACTAAAAAACAAACTGAAGAATATGCTCCTTCAAATAACAGCCCCCTCAGTTTAGTGTGAACAAGGCACATTCAGTTTCACTACAAACTGGCGCTTTTTCAGGCCTTAGAAGCCGCCCCCCCACATCCCAAAAAAAAGAAAAAAAAACACTACACCTGTTTCTTCTTCCATTACCTATTTCCCACTGGGTGATTCTGTTGTAACATACTACACATATTACATTCTTCAAAGCACCAAAGGTGGTGACATAGCACGGTCTCAAATACCAGTCAAACATATTTACCGCTATTAACAGTTAATGCAAGATAACAGTTTGGTTTTGTTATAGTTTCATAACATTTTAGTCATTTTGTTTTTATAAAACCTGATCTTTATAATTGTTTCTGCTTAATTTTATGTTCACTACAGTACTGCACATAAGGACCACTATATGATTGTTACCCTGTACTCTCCAAACCACTAATGTCCTGTAAGAGCCCTGACACTGTAAGGTGCCTTAAAAAATACAACAAAATGAAAACTAATTATGTATCTCAAAATGATGAAGGGAGAAAAAAGGCACAAGGGGGTGAAGCCACAAGGGGACTAAGCATGTGCTCTGTCTGTGAGCCTACTTGTACCTGGAGGAGTAATATTCTTCCTCTAGCTCGTACAGGTCAATTGCAATCTCATCACGCAGGGAAGTGAGTTTCTTATCGCACTCCTCCTGCAGGGTGCGCAGCTGCTGGTTTCGCAGGCTGATGGCCTCATTCACAGATGGGAAGTCATTCAGAATTAAGAACTGCTTGAGATCCGACACGAGCTTCATCAAGGACTCTCCTGCACGAACCTTCACACATACACACACAAAAAAAATTAAATGTGATGTTGGCCTCAGCTACACATATAAGATTACTATAAATATAGCACAATATTTTTACTTACTGTCTACAACTGAATGATATTGCCCTAAACTTTTTAAAGACCTTCACCAGGAATAATCACTTAGTTTGAAAAAGTACAAGTGAAAAAGAAAGTCACTTTAGTAGTTTACATTATTAGTACAGATAATTGAAGATACTTTGATCTTACAGGACCAAATGTTAAGAACACAATGTAAGGTAGGACTACTGAACTACAGTCCTGCAGGACCAAGTGAAAGAGATATTACTTCCAGCTAGGAAGTGTCAATAACTGTTTTAACTTGTTTTAGTTGACCCACTCAAATCCCTTTCTGAGGGACTAACATAAATTGGGTTGGAGCACATGCTGGACTCATCCCTGCAGGTCTCAAGTTAAAAATCCCTGATCTTCAACAATACAAACTTAAAATCTCAACTGTTCCATGTCCACCAGGTAAGCTTGGTGTCAGCAATGGACTCACGATATTGGCTGCTCGAACGTGCATCTCATAATGGTCTTGTTCTCCTTGCGTTGCCCGGGAGACCTGGGTTTCATCCTCCACCTGAAATTTTGAGCCATCGCAAATTCATCAGAATATTTACTCATCTAATGAAGATTAAATGCAGCAGTCATTGAACAGATGCTCTCCACCTTTGCAGTTTTGATGATCTCTGTGAAATTGTCCAGAATGGATCTGATATCATCTTTCAGCCTCTTGTTGTAAGACTGCAGAAGCGTCTCCTTGCTTTGTGGGAGCACCCTTGGTGCGGACATCTCCAGGAGCTAAGACTTTAGGGCAGTGAAATACAGAGCATAACATAAATTTGTGCCCACCAAAGCAAAATTTGTATGGCTGGAACAAAGGGCTCTGAAAACGTACTGCTCTACTACAGACACACTGGTCCCATCAGATGCAAAGCCTGGTAACTCACGATACAAACACAATAAAGAATTCTAAACCTTCAGGCCATTTAGCAAGCACCATTCCTGGAGGACCCATCGGTGGACAGTCGTAGGGCACAAAACAAGCAGCACATGGAAATAAGCAAGATTTTCATCCGTAACAAACCCCCGCGTCGTTATGTTCTATTCATCGCCAGCTACCAATTTTATTTTTGCAAAATGTCAACGGCGACAAAAGCGCGAGTACTGCAAACAAAAAGGCTTTATTCAAGAACTAATAACAGACAAAACTATGAATTACCTCAAACTAAGTGGCTCCTATATCTAACGTAAAGTCCCTGAAATGTACTAAATTACCCACAATCCAATGTTCTTCCTTTCCACTCCCAAACGTCCTCTATATATGACGTCAGTAATTTCAGCATTCACACTACCCATAATGCACTTTTGTAGTGGGGCTTAAATTGTCTACTGTTTATGACGTAGTGGAAGTAGTACATACTTAAATTACCCACAATGCATTTTTCTTCCTTTCCGTCTCAACCAAAATGGTGAGGGTGGCATCCATTTATGTGTCGATCTTGACTGTTTCTTTAATCTTCAAACATCCTTTAATTTTAAGGTTAAAAGTGGGACAGTGTTGATTTGCTCTTTATAAAATGTAGTATTCTTTATTTTAAGGTAATTATTGAAGGGGAAAAACAATAGCTGAAATCTTAAATTTCATTCTGTTTCAAGTTTTGCCGCTGTGCTATGGCTCCTGTGCCATGCTTTTTGAGTTGTGGTGTAGCTACTAAATTGTATATTTTACTTTTGGTACTTTAGTACTTGCAAAAAGATGTACTTTTTCATAGTAACGCTTTTTTAATTCTTGTAGTGTTCGCTGTGTTGTTTGCGTCACTTGTAGGCCAAAGTGAAAACCATTACTCTCTAACCCGTGTTAACGTTTTAGCTGCATGTGTTGGGTTGAGCAGGATACTCTGGTAGTCTTACCTTTATTAGTTTTTACAGTTTCAGGATCTGTTTTATTCAGATGAAACGTGGTGGCTGCAGCGATGATGTTTTGAATTTCTTCACCTGAAAATATTGTGTGGAACAAAAAATACGAGCTTTTTAACCCTGAGCTTCAGCCAAGCCACAGTTACTTCATCTATGCAGTGCATTTTATAGATGAAAGAAAACAGATTCACAGTTTACTCATTCATTGTGTTCACAGCCCAAGGGGAAGAAGGCTAAGGGGAAGAAGGTGGCACCGGCCCCTTCCGTGGCAAAGAAGCATGAGGCCAAGAAAGTGGTGAACCCCTTATTTGAAAAGAGGCCCAAGAACTTTGGCATTGGTAAGTGACTCTGCTCTAGTCATTTTTTGTGTAAAATACAGCCTGTCAGTCACTGGGATTGTGCAAATGATGGAAAGAATATTTGCTATCTTAACTGTCGTGCTGACAACAGACCACCAAGATCGCTGATGCACATAGATACCAGTTAAACATCCTGTGGCTTTCCCACATTGTAGCTATCGAATGGTGTATGTGTATAATTTTTTTCCCCTCCCTGCTTCAGGTCAGGACATCCAGCCTAAGCGTGACCTTACACGCTTTGTGAAATGGCCTCGTTACATTAGGCTGCAGCGTCAGCGCTCCATCCTCTACAAGCGCCTGAAGGTGCCTCCTTCCATCAACCAGTTTACCCAGGCCCTGGACCGCCAGACCGGTAGGTTCACGACTAAGTACAGAATGACAAAGCATGGGTTTTAAATTAAATGGTGGAGCTTATGGTTTGTTTGTGGCTGCATGGGAGCACAGTTTAAATGTAACGTGTTTGTGCTGTACCTTTTTGAAGTTGACTGAAATCTGCTGACCCCTATTGTACAGCAACACAGCTCTTCAAACTGGCCCACAAGTACAGACCTGAGACAAAACAAGAAAAGAAGCAGAGGCTGTTGGCCAGGGCAGAGCAGAAGGCAGCTGGTAAAGGAGATGTCCCAACTAAGCGACCTCCTGTTCTGCGTGCAGGTGAGTTTGGATGAACTGTAGTGACATTTTATCGTGTATACTAGACCTTTACATTGGGTATTATAATAGTTTTACCTGACTTCTGTTGTAGTTTTACCCTGTATAAATGGTATTTATGGTGATGGAATCTGAACCTGGCCTCTCCCTCAGGTGTGAACACAGTTACTACTCTGGTGGAGAACAAAAAGGCCCAGCTGGTTGTCATTGCCCATGATGTGGATCCCATTGAGGTGAGTTTCCACTAAACCACCCTGAACTGGAGTGTTTTCATAAAGCACAAAGAGAACTGCAGTGGACATCATTTAAAAGTGCTCATCTAATACATAAATGCTAAAAACTCATGCACACACTGGTTAAATATCAACTGTGTAGCAAAATTGAGTCATAGAAAAGGGTGAAGTGCCAATTGGAAATTTGTTTATATTGCTTACGATTAAATCCAAGGTAAAGTAGCAGCATGGATAAGTTATGTAGCTGATTTTAATATTTTACTCTCAAAATGTATATAAGGTTACATGCAGTTTTTTCTATTGTGGTAATCATGACTGGTTTCTCTTCCAGCTGGTGGTGTTTCTTCCTGCACTGTGCCGGAAGATGGGGGTCCCTTACTGTATAGTGAAGGGAAAGGCGAGACTGGGACGTCTGGTTCACAGGAAGACCTGCACCTCTGTGGCTTTCACTCAGATTAACCCGTAAGTTACTAGCATTTTAATTTTGCTGTTCCTGTGATGCACAACACTGCAAGTGTCACACCTTCTGGCAATGATGGCTGAATTTCTTCACCTGAACCACCATGTTGTTTCAATGAGCTTTTTAACTCTGAGCAGAAGGTTTAATTAGGCTAAGATGTTGTATGTGGTGTTTGCTTGAAGTCACTAATTGTCATGTTCTTCTTGCAGTGAGGACAAAGGTGCTCTGGCCAAACTGGTTGAAGCCATTAAAACCAACTACAATGACAGATATGAGGAGGTAAGGTCCTTACCAGCATTGATCACAACAGGCAGCAAAGCAAAGTCCTCCGTAGCACTTATGCACAACCACTTTAGGCTGAATAATTCTACTTGAACCATTTTGAGTGTTGAGGTGTATCATTAATCTGTCCAATGTCTGGGCAACAGTGAATATTTTTAGAGGAGTGCAAAGTTTGTGGTGCGCATATTTTGAGCTATGGTTAAGAATGGAGAAATGTTAACTTGTTCTCCCTTCCTACCAGATCCGTCGTCATTGGGGAGGTGGCATCATGGGCCCCAAGTCGACAGCCCGCATTGCCAAGCTGGAGAAGGCTAAAGCCAAGGAACTGGCCACAAAACTTGGCTGAACACACCAAGCTTACCTTTTTCCATTGTGAAAATAAAATATTAAAACCTCAATCCATACTTGTCGTTTGGGAATATTCTTTTAATATAAACATGTACACACAGTGCCATAAAACTAAAAGGCCAAGTGCTTGCAGAGTTGACCTATGGTTAAGAATAGTTTTGCAGAGGTTGGACACAAGGCCTGGCTGTTCAGACAGGACATCTTCTGATGAACTTGGTGTACCACATGTATGAAGTTGCCAAGCAGAGTCCGTACCTGTGGGAGGACAGACTGTGAGGACAAAACTAGGAACGGTTTGGTACGCATGTTGTGGATGTGAACTCACCAGGTTATGATGTACTGCATGTGCTCGTTTCGCAAGGTGATGCGCGTCTGTCCACCAATGGGTCCTCCAGGAATGGTGCTGGCTGTGAAAACATTTTGCCCTTCTTTTGCTGCAGTGTGTGGTTAGAGTGACTTTTAACAAGTAATAGGGAGACCACTTACCAAGGTCTGCATCAATGAAGATGGGCTCTGCTCCAGTAACTCTGCCCATTGCTTCCAGGTCCCTGTAGTACCATCGGTTTCCCTCACTGTCATTGTGAGGTACAAAAGGCTTGCGGGCTTCTGTTAGCCTCACTATTCCAACCAGGTCAACTTCATTTGTAACCTGAAAAGAAAATACTCACGCTTGCTATCGCTCCCAGAAACTAATATATTTAAGATGACAGTACTGCACCACTTACCTGCCCTTTCATTCTTGTTTCTGGTTTTATCTTCTTCTTGGGTACATACCCTCTGTTCACTAGTATAGTAATTCTGTCAGATAATATAAGAGAAGCCAAATTATAAACTAGTCTGAAACCAATACTTAATGAAGAATAAAGCAAACACTTTCACAACCTACAGGAATAAATATTTCCAGTAAAATTCATAGTACACTGGCTCTTCAAGTGACAAATGCAATAAATCTGCTTGTAACCCTGTTCATAATTTCAGATTAAGTTTGTTCAGTAAATGAAAATCAGAGAAGGTTAAAAATATCCATTTAGCCACAGTTTTGGTTCTTTAAGGAAAATGAATACACAAGTGTACCATCAAATAAAAAATGTCCACGATTTTCTGATTACTGGTAAATTTATGGCACAAGTCATGTTCAGCCACTGCAGACTCTATAATCTGCACAACCACCTTCTCACTACTGAAAAACACTTTTCCTGGGCAGGGTCACTGTGGTCAGCAGCCTATCCTGGAATGATAAAGCATTACTCTAGGTAAGGCGCCCCTCATATAATATCTCACACAGGAAGAGTAATTTAGAGATATAAATCCATATGAAATGTCTGGACCGCAAGAGAAAGCTCATGCAACCCTAGGACATCCTAACTGCACAACAAATGAACAAGGATGGAATCTACATGTGATTACATGACCTTGGCCTTGTGACACATCCAGGCTACCTGTTGTGCCATTGTGCCACCCTCCTTCATAAAAGCTTAAACACTCCTGTCCTTTTTTTACAATGTATGAAGTTTATCACCAATTAATGGCTGTGTGCAAAAACAAAACATGATTTTGCGCTTATAAGAGATAGGAATTAAAAAAAAATATATATTTTCAGTTTTGTGCTGCCACCTCGCAGTGCCTTAGCTGTACATGGGCTAAACTCCAGATAAAAAACAGTTTTGATTCCAGTTCAGCATGTGTGGACTTTGCATATTCTCCCTACATCTGCATGGGCTTCCTCCATGTGTTCCGTTTTCCGCCCACAGTCCCAAGATATGGGTTTTAGATTGATTGGTCACTATAAATTGCCTGAAATGCGTGTATTTGCGAGTGACTGTATGTGGCTGCACTGTGAGAGATTTCTGTCTGAAGAGTAGCCCTCCTACCCCAGTGCTCAATGATTCCAGTGCAGACTCCAGAGTGCCACGACTCTGATCAGAACAAGCAGTTAATGAGTCTAAGCAAGTGTGCAGCAAAAATTATCAGTTTTAAAAAAGTGTGATGTTCTCATCTTCAGAACTCTATAATTCAACTGTTCATAATATGAGGAGCCAGTGTAAACCTTATAAAAAAAAAAAAAAACCAAAACATGGGAATAAAATGCTGTGATATATACCCCAGGTCCGTGCAGTAGAAGGGAGTGATAATGTTGGCTCCTGTCTCACCACTAGATGTGATCCTGCCTGCCTCCCTGGCCTCACGTTCAGGGTCCACAGGGGACCGTGGCATCATGTAGAGCTCCTTTGAGTGGTCGTAATGCCCACGCACCTTGACACGTCTGTACTCCAAGTTGTTCAGCTCAATAGGACTAACACAGAACCACAAATTAACAGATATGCAACACTAAGCAAATGCAGAATAAAAGGAAACTGAGTAATTAAAACAGTCTTTCAAGTATCAGTCAAAATTCTTAAGAATTTAGAGAAATGATCCAGTTTTGTCAAATTTCAACCATTTTACTGAGACCTATAATTCTTGTTTTGTATCTAATTTCATGGTTAAAAAGATAGAGAAATTAAAACTCACCTCACATTCAAACCCTAAACTATAAATGCCAATAGTAACCGACTTTCGGCTGCTCCCGTTAGGGGTCGCCACAGCGGATCGGCTCGTCCGCATATTTGGTTTGGCAGATTTTTACGTTGAATGCCCTTCCTGACGCAACCCTCCATGTAAATTAAAACAAAACTTGTGATTTAATAAAATCCTGTAATGTAATCCTTTTTTTCCTGTATTAATGATGTGAGCAGTAATAAGAAAGCTAAAAGCAATAACTTGAATTTACTCTGTTGGTAGATCAATAGGCTCCGCTGTGGTTAGATGTCTCATATCTTCAATCAGCTGCAATTTCCACTGCCGCCGTTTGACCTACAGTCACAAAGAAAAACTTGGTCTCATACAGTGGTAAATTTTTATTTCAGTGTTATTTTTGGTTGCACATCACTGATTTTTTACCATTTGCAGGCAGAAAGGCATACCTGCCATGTTCCAAGGCCAAACGTTGTGGCAGGAATGAGCAAAAGGAACCACTTGAGGAAGGAGTCCTCAGCTTTCTCAGTCTCCACTGCTGAAGAACTGGACTTCTGCTGATGGAATATCTGCTTTCCTGGAGCCAGAAAAAGCATCTCATAATAAGCAAAAACAGGGTTAAATTATAGAGTCATCAGTGTGACAGTTTTTGAACATCAAACTTCCAAGGTAGCACGTTCAATATACAATTAAAATAAGAAAAGTCTACAAAACTTCAATTCCTACCCTTCATGAATAAGTTTGGATGACTGTCTCATTTATGTATGAAGTAACAGGTGAGGTGAACTAATCCAAAATATTATTAAGATGTAAAAATTTAGAGGTAAACCAATAGGAACAATTTGTTCCTACCAACTCACCAGGCAACTGGATATGGCTCTTCAGCTTATGAACAACTCACTTGTTCATATTTTTGCTTATAACTCCAAACTAACGTTTAATCTCAAGTCACATGCCATAAAGATCTAATAAGACAGACGCGCCCCTCATTTTAGTTCCTTTGCTTAAATAGGTGCTTGCAAGTCTGAAGAAATTAAAACTGAAGTAAACTGGAAAGATCTTTATCTTGAAAAATTTCCTATATTGAGGGCTCACAATTTTTAAGAAGTCATCGCAGCTGTGACGTCAGAACCCGCTCGACATAAAGAAAAGCCAAAAAATACACAGAGAAGCGCGGCGATCTTACTCTCCAGCAGTCTGGAGCGAGTCGACAGGAGGGAGATGGTCCTCTGTGGATAAATAAGGTTCCCCTGCAAAAAGCAAACTTCCATATTGGAACAATGTCGTGCTAAATTTCCAATCCACACCCAATTTATTAGCCAATGTTTAGTCCAACTGCATTGTCATTTAAGCCAGTCTTATGGAGTGAGTTGTATGATACAAGTTATTTGCTTAATCATAGTTACTTACACTGTTCCGGAACATCATGAACAAGTTAATGTAAGACTTTTGTATGCGCTTCAGGCTATTCATTTTAATATAAATCAATTAAATATTACACTATTTCCGTAAACAGCTACAGCAGTTTGTGTTTGCATAACTAGCAATGGTGTGTTTAAGGGTAAACGATGAACTTCCGCAGTGCAGTGCGCATGTGCATTGTCGTACGTCATGCTAAAGCCATACTAATCAATTGCTGCAAAGTTTCAGATTACATATTTAAATAAAAATTGTTTTATTTCTATTGAGATGAATTGTAAGTCTGTTGTAAGCATAGAGTTGTGCTTGTATTTACTCTTCTGGGGATGGTCGATGAAGCCGTGCCGTAATAGTGGCCATAACCCAGTCTCACGTCTAACGGCAGATCTGGCTCGATTTCTTACGTCTGGCCATGTGTTTAATGTGGCTGTTAGCTGGCTAGTTCTTTTGGCTGATATTCATGCTCATACCGCGATAGGAATTTCTTTTAAAAATTTATTTTTAATTGGTAAATTTGGATTCTTTTACACAATTTGTTATGCTACAGAGTCGAAAAAAAAATTTGGAAGACTTGTTGAGCTCTTGACTATCCTTCATAGCTAGCATGTTATTAGCATCTACAATATTTCTACCATATATTGTAATTTCTTGTTTTAGACGTTTGGTTAGTAAGTTAAACAATTTTAACAATGACGTACTTTAATCACATAAATTGTATTTTCGTTCTTGTAGGTATTTTGGCTAAATGGCGACCCTTGCATCAAAGGATGTGTATCTTCAGAAACTAGCCAGTAAAGTGTGTTCTTCACGGAAACAAGAAGCACCAAAGAGGCCTTTTGGTAACCCTGCCGCATCACTTTACTTTTCTCAAGTGTTTTTTTAAAGCACTTGTGTTATTCAAGTTCTCTGTAATTTATTACGCACTGAATGGTATCCACTTTAATACTGTATACTACTAAATAATGTATTCACTTTATGTTCAGGTTGATGTTTTCGGTAATAAGAAAATATGTTGTTGAAACTCTTTAGTGCCATTTTGGATTCGAGGAGAGGCTGGGCCGCAGAAAAAGAAAAAGAAAAGTGGACAGAAAGGGGCTGGAGGGAAGAGTCATAATGGAGACAAAGTGCCACATGGAAAGTCCATTCAGAAGGCAGCTGTCCACATATCCCAGGCCCCAACCTCTTCACTGGGGCACAGTTTGTCTAAAAGCACCACCAACGAAACAGCCGGCTGTAAACTTCAAGAACCCAAAGGTAAGGAATTTTGTCAGCAGTAAAACAAAGCAATGTTATATTTGACAGTATGTGTTTGCATTCAGCGTCTTATATGAAAATTAAGTCTATCAGTATCTCTTTATAATAAAACATATGTCACCAAACTTTGTTACCCCACACCGTTTGGTCACCCCTCCACGGTGCATGAGTGCATGTGTATCTGAAAGTGAGTGAAGTGGCTTGTTTGTCCTCATCCTGACAAATTAGGCAGGATATAGATCACTATTCTGTGTAGCGTGTACATGTGTTTGTGCATTGATATTTAATCTGGCAAATTAAATACAGTCATCCTCCAAGATATACCTCTTTAAGACCAAACATGGATTTTTGCATGCTTCCCAACAGCTATGCAACCCCAAACATGCACATTTATTCATTTAGTAGATACTTTCACTACAAAACATTCCAGATTCTGTGAACAAGTACAGTATGCAGTATTTTTATGAATATGTGTTTCATTATGTTTGGTGTAAGCGTAAGTTTGGCTTATGTATGGTGTTGTCAGCAGAGTAATGCAACACACATACACACACATTTTGGGGAATTCGGAGTCACCAGTCCACCAGAAAAATGTGTCTTTTGACTGTGGGACTAAATTGAAGTACCTGGAGGAAACCCAACACTTGTAGTGTAGAGTAAAAAATAGTTATAAAAGAGCTGATAGAATGCAGTTTGACAGGCATACAGTATTACAGAATATTTAGTTAGGGGAAAGTATTGTGTTGTGACTAATGTGAACTGTTGAAGTATTTACCCATTTTTATGTGATTTGGTAATATTTTATTATAAATGGGTGTTAATTTGGGGGATTAAACAGCATTAAAAAATTTTTCCATTGAAATTAATGGTAATTGCATCTTTTGAGATTTTACCTTCTAAAGATTTTTACAGGAAAGCTTTACCTTTGTGTGATGTGACATGTCTGTAATTGTATGCTCTCCAAATAACTTGTTTTAATTTTTTTTTAGATAAAGTGGGTATTTCAAGTGACTTTTCTGCTGTTGGTATTTTGCGTCAAAGACTGCATGAGAAAATCCAAGAATCTCAAGGGAATGTATGTACATCCATAAATTTGTATATTTGTGCTTATTACAAGCTATGTTTATCTCCTTAACAGCTGAATATTTTTTTACAAAGAGATATGGGCCTTTGATTGTGATTAGATATAGAAGTTCCTGCAATTACCTGGCATTCAAACTTTATCATTTATTTTAGGGTTCTGCCATGTGCTTCAAATTGGATAGGAATATCATGGTGACCATAACCTCTCAATCTAGTGAATGAACCAATGAATCTCTCTTTTTTTAATTTCTTGTTGAGCTATATGCAGACATTGTTATGCATTATGTTTTGATTATATTGTATTTATGGTTTTTTTTTTTTTTTTACTTTTACATTTTTTTATCCAACTTACAGGTTCCTAGTAAAGGCCTTTCATCTGAGGCAGGGGAAAAGAAACGGGAGAAAAGAAAACAGGAAAGGGAACGCAAAAAGAGAAAGAGAAAAGAATTTAGAATGAAAAAGCTTGCAGAGAAAGCAGGTGAAACTATCAAATCTGAGGATGGAGAAAAATCTGAAGGCTCTGTGGAAACCCATGTGCCTGCAGAAAAGCATATGACAGACCTGGTTTTCAACAAGGTTGATGTTGATGGTGAATATAAGAGCAAAGTACAACTAAAGAAGGAAAAAAAGAAGAGTGTGAAAGGCAACCTCACTCCACTCACGGGGAAGAACTACAAGCAGCTTCTGAGCCGGATAGAGGCACGCAAAGTCAAACTGGAGGAGCTAAGGAATAAAGATGATGTCAAAGCAAAGGAACTGGAAGAGAAAATGAAATGGACTAATGTGCTGTACAAAGCAGAGGGCCTAAAGATTAAGGACAATGAAGATATGCTTCGAGCTTCCCTAAAACGTAAGGAGAAGATGCGTTCCCAGAGGAAGAAGCGTTGGAAGGAACGCAGTTTGAATGTCCTTGAGAAGATGCAGCAACGCCAAGACAAGCGGCGCAAGAACATCCTCAGCCGGAAGCAAATGAAAATGGAAAAGCGCAAGGAGAAGGCACGCAAAAAAGGCCGTGTGCTGCCGGAGGATTTGAAGAAAGTGAAACTATAAAAGACACTTGGAACAACAAATGTGCAGAAGAAGACTTGGGAAGCATTTCATTGTGTCACCCAGCATTTTAACATGTTTGTGTGTTAATATGTGCTTCATGTTTTTTGTTCTGGCAACATGATTGTAAAAATACACAAAAAAAGCCTGAAGGCTCTGAAATTTGGAAGGTCTGACTTTCTAATGATTTGTCTTAATACTGCCATTTGCATTTTAGCAGATGTTTGATCATTTTTTACCTAGCAATGAATAAATGCTCCTGCTACATACATTACACATTAAACTTGTGAACATAAAATATAAGAGGCACTGGACAGATCAAACAAGTTCTTTACCTTTTTTGAGTACATGGAGTAACCTCTGACATCCATAATGAGTAGTGTAGCTGTGTCACCAACTACAACTTAGCATTATTAATCTTATTGGGTAATGCTTTTGAGTAAGGCCGATTTACAAGACACGCAACCATTTACGCAATAGGGTGTTCTTAAAGGAGCTGCTGTTGATTGAACACTGGTTCAGTAGTCAAGAAACAAATTATCAAACACATTATAACATTTTATTATTTATATTAATGACATTTGCTTTGCCACTTAGTAAAATACATGCGTTTACCCACTGAAGTAATAGGTGTCAGTAAATACACGCACACAATAAGAATGAGGGCCCACCTTAGTTGGATTGGATGCAGCTCTTGCCTGGTGTTTGAGAGTATTGATCAATAACATGAGTAAAAACATTGTAAATGTTTATGGAATGAACACTATCGGTATTGAATGGTGAGCTTGTGGGAAATTTATTTCTTTATTTTCAATATTCTTTTAATAAGGGATACCCTCTGGTCTACCAAGACCTCAACTAGGATAATGCGGTTAGGGATAACGAAAGGTAAAATTTTAATTTTAATGTAGTTCAAACTTTAGTGGATGTTCTACTTTTCTCACATAGTCTGTAGATATGTGTTTCCAGTTAACTGGAGACTGTAAATTGCCCTGAGTATGTGGATGTGTGAGTGTGTAAGTGTGGCTAACCTGTGATGGCCTGGTGTCCTATTTAGGATACACCCCTGCTTGCCTAGCACCCACTTATTCTGGGATAGGTTGTGAACTGCTGCAATGCTGACCAGGAAAAGTGCATGGATGTGTGGACCTTAAAGCTCATAAAAGTGAAATCTGTAGATACAGTGGTATGCAATCAACAGTCAGCAGTCATAGGCTCCTCTAAGTAGCTGCCTAGCACTCTGAAAATTAAAAAAAAACTGATTCCCACAAAGCAGAAGAAAGTTATAAGAAGATATAAAAGCATTTTCAGGTAGCCGTTTCCTCAATTTGTAATATAATTAACAGGAACAGTGGAGGTCAAGTCGAGGTCTGGAAGACCAAGAAAGCTTTCAGAGAGGACTGCTCGTAGGGTTGCTGGAGAGGCAAATCAGAACCCCTTTTTGACTGCAGAAGACCTTCATGGAAGAGTCATCAGAAGAAACCCTTTCCTGCATCCTCACCACAAAATTCAGCATCAGAAGATTCTAAATGAACATCTAAACAAGCCTGATGCATTTTGGAATTAAGTCCTGTGGACTGATGAAGTCAGAATATAACTTTTTGGCCACAATGTGCAAAGGTATATTTGGGGGGGGGGGGAAAGGGCACAGAGAATTCTATGAAAACACCTCTCCAACTTTTAAGCATGGGGTGATCATGCTTTGAGTTTGTGTTGAAGCTAGTGGCACGGGGAGAATGGATTCAATTAAATATCAGCAAATTCTGGAAGCAAACATCACACTGTGTAAAAAAACAAAAAATGGAAAGAGGATGGCTTCTACAACAGGATAATGATATCCGAATCACCTCAAAATCCACAATGGACTACCTCAAGGAGCATAAACTGAAGGTTTTGGCATGGCTCTCACAGTCCCCTGACCTAAAAATTATCAAAAATCTGTAGATAGACCTCAAAAGAGCAAAGCATGCAATATGGCCCAAAAATCTCACAGAACTAAAAGCCTTTTGCAAAGAAGAATGAGTGTAAATCCCCCAAATAAAATTGAAAGGTGCTTAGCTGGTTAAAAAAAGCTTTTACAAGCTGAGATACTTGTTAAAGGGGGTGTTACTAAGAACTGACCATGCAGGGTGCCCAAACTTTTGCTTCAGGCCCATTTCCTTTTTTGTTATTTTGAAACTATAAAAGATAGAAATAAAAAAGTTATGTTTGTTAAAATATTTAAAAATGTATCTTTAATGCCTTTTGGAAATCAGGTTCTTTTACTTGCTTAGCTATTGACAGTAACAAAGATTTTAACCAGGGGTGCCCAAACTTTTGCATGCCACTGTAATCTGTCCTAGGGCTTTTCTAAATTAACTATTATCATTTTGACTTAAACTACAGTCGGTCTATTTCAATAATACATTCAAACAGCATACATAGTATATTAAAAATTAATGCTACAGTTTAGTACTACTTTTTGTACCAGCTGTGGTCTATGAAAGGATTGATTTTTCCATAAATAATGAGTATAGCTTTTTCAGTGTCTGGATCCTAGAGTTAGATAAAATTCCTCAAATTTCAAACTTGTTACGGGCAACTTAAGCTGCAATTACAGCTGAGTCCAAGGACTGTTTGTCTGACCTTTTCCAAGCTTATGAGCCACCTGTCTTCTTCACCTCATTCCTTCACTTTCATGCAGACTATTTCACAGGAGCTCATTCTTTTTATTTCATAGATCTTTACTTCCTTAGTCTTCCCATGTTGTCTTTCATTTGAACTGAAAGTGGCCCATGTGTTAACTGTGTTTAAATAAGTCTTCTTCTGACCCAAACTCAGACCGGTTCCTTTTCTCCACTTCCTTTCCAAAGCCCAAGATTGTGCTGTGTTCTATCAGTTCCTAACCTAGAATGAGCTCATGATCATGAGCCTGTATATCAGCCCTCCTTGCAGTGTCAGAAGATCTTCAGTTTTATTAGAGCTTCCTACTTCTATGCAGTGTTTATTTCATCTCAGCTTCAACTGATTTTGATGTGGTCAGGCTTTTACCTTCGTATTTTACCCCAATCCGATCCAGAATAAGGTAGTGGCAAAAAGGCAAATCATGCCAGACATTTTTTACCTTTAATTACTTCTTGTATCCAAAGACATTTAAATGAAACCAAAGTACAAAGTAACACAAAAAACTCGCTTGCTGTTTTTTTTTCCTATTCTTAAGTCCACACCATCTGAGTAATACTTAGTGCAGGACTTTAGGTGGGTTTCTATCAATTCAGCACATCTAAATTCAAACACCATTAAATTTAGTATTTGGAGTTGGACACATTAAGATAAATTTATTGTGTGCGCTGCTGCTTTGAAGCAACGTTTGATTTTCTGTATTCGTCTCGGCGGCGTTTTACTCGCACGGAGGAGGTGCGGTTGTGAACCGGTTCATCGAATTGCGTTTAATGCCACAGCACATTTTACGGACGTATTTCTCTCCTGACGCCTTCATCATTTGTTACTTTTAT
Organism: Heterotis niloticus; assembly: GCA_018136845.1. NCBI lineage: Eukaryota > Metazoa > Chordata > Actinopteri > Osteoglossiformes > Osteoglossidae > Heterotis > Heterotis niloticus. Next base: position 25,626,187 of record CM030891.1, read on the forward strand.
CTTCGTATCGACTACAAATAGTTAATTTCATAGATTGCTGGTTGAGAGATGCCCACAAAAAAAACCCGTCAATATCAAACAATACGCGTTTGTACATGAAGCATCAGCATTCTGATGCCGCGCCGCACAGCCACTGTCGGTGACCCCGCCCACACCGGAAGTTACGCAAAGACACTTTCAGGTTCCGGGGGGGGGGGTGAACTGCGAGGTCGCGCTTTTTGGACGTAAGAACTACAATTTTTCGTTGAATTATCCCACAGACGTTTAAAATACCTACGGGTGGCTAAGATATTATTTAAACTCATTTGTTTAAAAAATTTTTTAAAAAAAAACCATTACCGGCTTCGTTTTGTGTCACGTGGCTCCTGGCCCGCTGTGTACTGTGATCAGCTTGTAAATGGTGGTGATCTGTTATTTTTACTTTCAAGTTCATGCCGATTATTGTTATTTGTTCGCAGGTAAAGGACAAGATATCACTTATGTTGAGAAGAATATCGTCACATGTGGCTTTAACGTGTCTCGGCAGAACAACAATTTCTCGACTTCATACTCGCACGGTACTTGGACACTCGTTATTTACTTTGTACTGCCATGTAGTCTGTAAGTCAACCTTTTCAGGTATCTAAGATGGTTTTCTGTGTTTAGGTTGAAATGTCACGTCAGTTGCATGCCCGGAGGATTGAAGGAGTGGACAAAAATTTATGGTAACTAATACCATGGCTTGCTATCTTCAAATGTTTTATAATTTTTTTAGCAACTGTTCAGTTTCATCAAATTTTGAAGTTGAATTAAAAACTAGCTTGGTCAAAGTAGATTTATTCCTAATCTGAGTTATTTGCCTGAATGCTCATATCTATAATTTAAATAAAATATTGACAAATTTTTGTAAGTTTTGATCACTGGTAAAGTACTTGCAAAGCTCTGACCAGATGTATATACTGTAGATGGAAGCCGTTCGCTTTGCATCATTGTCTTGGTACAGAATTCTGCATTCTTGTTCATCATAAGGACATGTCTGTATGTACACTGTTCTGACTTCCCAAGGAAATCCTTGCATCACCATTTTCTCCCAAGATAGAACTACTCTATGAAGTCTGACTGTCTGTTTTGTTGTTTGTTTTTTTTTACTCGTAAATTTTCTTTTTTCTGGAATGTAACCATGCATCAAGAGCCATCCTCTTGATTCAGGGCACCACATTTCACTACATGGTATACTTGGTTACTATGCACGTGACAATAAAACTCTTTGAACTTTAAGTTTTGTTAAGCTTGAGTCTTGCATACAGCAAGGCCCTTTGCCTGGTGTGTCCAAGTTACTCTTGCTACCAACCCTTTGTTGGTGGGCTAATTTTACACTAATAGGAAAAAGTATTAGCATTGTGAAAAACAATTTTTGAAGTGGTCAAGTGGTTGTCCACGTGCTCCCTGTTCAGTCACCAATGGATCTTCTATACGCCAAGCATAAACTATAATAAGAGCTTACTGATCTCATGCTGATGATTTATCCTAAACATCTCAAACCACAGGCTGAGCAGACAGTTGAATCAACATCAGAATTCATAGTCTGAACATGAGAGTCACCCTGTTTTCCAACCAAGATTGTCTTCTGTTCCATAGGGTGGAGTTCACTCAGCTGGCAGCTGAATATAAGGCTGTAAACCTTGGTCAGGGCTTTCCTGATTTCAGTCCTCCCAGCTTTGTTCAAGAAGCTTTCTGTAAAGCTGTGAGCGGAGGATATCCCCTCCATCAGTACACTCGGGCTTTTGTAAGTGCACCAGATCTATCTGTCTTTCCATTTCATTTTTGCTTTGATTCTTTTAATGTCCATACTAATTAGATATGGTTAAAAAAAAAAGATATAACAATACTTGGATTCTGACTGTAGAATTTGTATTTGATTTGGCCTCATGTTACACACCCACAGGGTTACCCACCCCTTGTGAAGATTCTGGCCAAGTTCTTTGGTAGGGTTATGGAGCGGGAAATAGATCCATTAGAAGATATCTTGGTCACCGTTGGTGCATATGAGGCTCTTTTCTGCACGTTTCAGGCTCTGATAGATGACGGTGATGAGGTATTTGTTGCACTACACAACACATTATATGGTTGAACATCACAAAGTGTCTGAATTTAACTGCTGCTATGAAATTGTCATTTTGTAGGTGATAATCATTGAACCGTTTTTTGACTGTTATCAACCGATGGTCAAAATGGCTGGAGGAAAGTGTGTATATATCCCTTTAAGACCTGTAAGTTGCTTTTACTTTTTTGTCTAATCCATAAACACTTCACAGCTAAAATGTAACACCTCCCATGAAATGTGACTGTAGTTTTGAAAGTTTAGGCTTTAATCACTTATTTGCCTCACTTAATCGAAATTACTTACCAAATGAAAATGAAGTTACTCTGTACATTCTTTATTTTAGAAAGAGGATAAAAGTGAAAGTAGTGCAGACTGGGTTTTGTCTCCCGAGGAGTTGGCCAGTAAATTCACACCTCGCACAAAAGCCATTGTCCTGAACACACCAAATAACCCCCTGGGAAAGGTAATGACTTTGAATACGGTGCTTTTCCAGATTTACACTGTTGAAAGAGTAGGGCTCACTGTAGTTCCCTTTCAGGTGTACAACAAGGAGGAGCTGCAGATGATTGCAGACCTGTGCATCAAACACGATGTCTTGTGTATCAGCGATGAGGTCTACGAATGGATCACCTATGATGGCACCAAGCATGTAAAAATAGGTGAGACCATCTTTAACCTTTTTTTAAAAAAAATAAATTATAAAAACTGAGGTTTGGTTGCAGATGGCAAGGTGCATATTGTCTCCTGTAAAATCCATGCTATACTGCATTATTCAGCTAGAAAATGTGCCTGTAAAAATGAAAGCCTAATTCAATTTTATGGAGAAAAAAAAAGGGGGGGGTCAATACTTTTTGTTGACACTAATATAAACCAAGAAATTGTACTTATGTTTTAATTGCTTAGAATTTTAATTGATAAAATTTCTTATCACTTCACTATAGTCTTGCCTTATTATGTCACATCACTCTGCCATAAATTTCTGGTAAGCATCAAAGTTGCTGACTTTACAGGAAGATGTCAGTATTGTGTGAGCCAGATTATCCACAACTTTTACAACAGTATATACAGTTATATTTATGTGTGTGTTAGAGAAAGCGAGAGAGGGAATCCATAACAAGAATGTCATGCACCAAACCCCAGATAAGAATGTTGACTAAAGTGCTTAAAAAATGTGATTTTTTTTTTAACTGTGTTTTTGATTTTGAAGTTATTCCTGTAATACACACACCTCACTTCTGTTCAGCACTCAGAAAACTTGTTTGCTTGACCTTTTAACGCATACAAATCAGAAACATAATAAACTTAACATTTATATATATATATAGCACATTGTCATACAACAATGTAGCTCAAAATTCTTTACAAGATGACAAAGAGAAAGTTATAAGAAAAGAAAGACACTTAAGATTAGGCAATAATATTAAATAAGTAACAACAATACAAGGTAAGGTCAGATGCCTGGGAGGACAGAAAAAAACAACAAAAAAAAAAACTCCAGTTAGGCTGGAGGAAAAAAAACAGGGGTTCCAAGGCCAAAAGACTGCCCAGCCCCCACTGGGCATTCTACTTAACATAAAAGTTTCTAACTCAGTCCTCTTTGTTTTCACACTTCACATGATGAAGTGAAGCTGAGACACCTGCCTTCATTCCATCATTTCAGGGAATTTCATGGTGCCTTGATCAGGTGGTGGTGGCGCAGATCACTACCACAGAAGAACCAGAAATGACAGCAGAGAATAGTAGAGATTGGTACGGATGTGGATCCCTGAAGAATATGAGAATTCTTTACCCATATAGTTTAAGAATATAACTGAAATGTAGCTGTGAAAAGCCAAATTAAAATAATGGGTTTTTAGCAGGTTTTCTTTTTTTTTTTAAAACAGTATTAGCCTGATGTATTTCTATTGATAAAGTATTCCAAATTTTAGGTGCATAACAGCAAAAGGCTGCCTCACCACCACTTTTAAGCTTGGCTCTTGGAATTATAAGCAGGCCTCCGTTCAAGGATCTAAGGTTATGACTTGCGTAGGGGGGACAGGCATTCCACAATATAAGATAGAGCAATGTTATTTAAGACTTTATAAACCATTAGTAAGTAATATTTTAAAGTCAATTCTGAACAACACAAACAACCAATGCAACGATTCTAATACTGGTGAGATGTGTTCCGATTTTGTTTTTCTAGTTAAGATTCTGGCTCCTGCATTCTGCACTAATTGCAGTCGATTGTCTTTCTTAGGTAGTCCTGTTAGAAGTGCATTAAAGTAGTCTAGTCGACTAAAAACAAAAGCGTGAACTAATTTCTCAGTGTCTTGTAAATTTATAAGGGGTCTAACTTTTGCTGTGTTCCTTAAGTGGAAAAAATGCAGTCCTCGTAATCTGGTTAATATGCAGTTTTAAGTTTAGTTCCGAGTCAATGATTACCCCTAAATTCTTTACCTCCGCCTTGATTTTTAAACCGAAGGGATCAAGTTTATTTGTAATGCCCTCGCTATATGCATGTTTGTCACTAAATCACTAAGATTTCTGTTTTTTCTTTATTTAATTTGAGAAAGTTTCTACTCATCCAATCGGAAATACTGCTAAGACAATGGATCAGAGAGCCAAGAGCATCTGGATTATCAGGCGCTATAAATAAATAAAGCTGTGTATTGTCTGCATAGCTGTGATGGCTCACCTTTTGGTTTGAGATAATCTGGCCTAATGGAAGCATGTAGATTGAAAAAAGCAGTGGACCCAGAATAGATCCTTGTGGTACACCATATACAATATCATGTATCTCTGAAGTACAATCATCACAACTCAAAGAATTTTCTTCTTGCTAAGTAAGACTGAAACCAATTTAAGACGCTGCCGGAGAAGCCCACTTACTGTCTAAGGCGAATTATAAGAATCCTGTGGTCTATGGTGTCAAATGCTGCACTCAAGTCTAAGACAAAAAGAACAGATACATAGCCTTTGTCTGCATTAACCCGCAAATCATTCACTACTTTAACCAGCGCAGTTTCTGTACTATGGTTTGTTCTAAAGCCCAACTGAAGCTTGTCAAGAATAGAATGTTGAATCAAGTAATCATTTAGCTGGTTAATAACTGCCTTTTCTAGAATTTTACTTAAGAAAGGCAGGTTAGAAATAATTTTAGACCTATCAGAGACAGAGGAGTCAAGATTATTTTTCTTGACCAGGGGTTTACAACTGCAGTCTTCAGGGAAAACCTCCGCATCTAATGATGAACTTACTATGTCAAGTACACTATCAATGAGGACATCGGAGATTTCTTTAAAAAAAAAAAAAAAAAAAAGGCCTGTTGGTACTGGGTCGAGGGCACAGGTGGAGGGTTTCAACTGAGAAATTATTCTGCTTAGTTCAGGTTGATCTATTCTATTGAAAGAATTTATCTCACTTAAAAGGACATGCTGGGATTCAGTTGGATTAACTTTGGAGGGATGTACTATATTATTTCTAATATCATTTATTTTTTCTTTAAAAAAATATAGCAAACACCTCACAAGTTTCACTAGTAGTTTCTAGCAGGCATTCCATTGAGTGAGCTGGGTTTAAAAGATAGTAGTTGAAAATATAACTCTTGGATTTCCAGCATTATCATTTATAATTTTAGAAAAAATAGTACTGGCTCTCAAGGTGAACTGCATTGTTATGTTCAGTTATTTTTACCTTCAAAATTTCATAGTGGGCTATCAGTTTAGTTTTTCTCCATTCATGCTCAGCTCTCTGGCATGTTCTCTTTAAATCAGACACTCTTTGTGTCTTCCAAGGTATAATGCTGCTGGAGGATTTCTTAACCTTCTTTTCAGGTGCCACTATGTCAGCCGCAGCTCCTCCCTTAGCATTAAAATGTTTCACCTAAAACTGAACTTAAAGCTACATTTGAGAGTGTAACTGAGTAAAACATAAGCAGCGCTTGGAGGCTGGAAAATATTAACCTATATCAAATTGTTAGCGTGGCATCTGAGGCCATTGTGGCGAGTGACATAAGTTAGAATTGCTTAGGCTGTCACACATTCCATACATGGTGAGAGCAAGAGGTTAGGTATAACATCATATTGACCTCGATTTTGCATGAACAAGGATTTTTCTGAGTTGTTTCCCATAATTAACACTTCATTGTCTGTTGCTTCCCCATTATCCCTTTCATTTCTGAATTGTGTTCCCCTTTTTCTGTGCTTCTCTGGGATTAGCAGTGTGTGTGAAATCGCTTACTGTGTGGTACTAATTTTGTCAGATGTGAGGATCTGTTTTGTGCTACATTTGTCCTATTTCTGAAACTTTTTCACCCAAACTATACAGATTATATGAGTAATTGTGTCTTGCAGTCATATAGTTAACTCCATCCACCCATCATCAGTAACTGCTTCATGTTGGCCAAAGTTATGGCATTCTAGAGTCTATCTTGGAATCCCTGGGTGTTAGGCTGTGAAACTGCACCTTAATACCATTCCCATTGCACTTTTTTAATTGTTTTTTTCCTTCAGTTTCGGATTCTTTGGAGTCTCATTGATGAGGCACATTAATGCTATTTTTATTTTGTTACCACATTTGAGACTGTACTATTAGGCAGCACAAAATAAGCATATGACTAATTGGTATTGGTTCAGCCCAGACTCTCTATGGATGGGGATGGAGTCAGCTTCACGTTACTGAAGACTGTTAAGGTCTCTGCCTTTTACTTGTAAATTTCACAATGTTTGACTATAGTCACACAAACATCCATCTGTATTCCAGATCCACACAGCACCAGAAATTTGTCTGCAAGAAATCAGAACTTTCCAAGTTACCTGAATAGCTTGTTCCTCTCCCATACTGCAGTGTGACTTTAGTAAGGGACATTGTTTGCTTATATCCTTTGACATTTTTGCTTTCTTTCCACATGTTCATGCAGTGTCCTTTTAATCTCATAAATAAAGAGTAATCCAGCAAAATGGCAAGCAATTGCTAAATTGTGCAGCATAATGCTGTGTGTGCTGCTAGGTATTTTACAGCATTTTAGTGATATTTGAGAAAGTTGCATCCTGGTGTATGCAATTTCAATATACACTTTGTTTTCAAGAACAAATTGTGTGCATAAATTAGGCTTTACCTGTACCTTTCAGTCATCTTTGCAGGATCCATTGTCCTATGTAGCCATATTTTTTTAGTAGTTTCAATGAGCACATATTATTTCTTTGTTTGAAGTCTGTATTTCGGCACCATGATTATAATTTTCATTCCTTTGGCATAAATATGAAGCCACCCTGCCTGGGATGTGGGAGCGAACCATTACTGTTGGGAGTGCTGGGAAGACTTTCAGTGCCACAGGATGGAAGGTGAGGATTATAGGGTGGGACCTGTGTCTCTGGTCTCACTCAGTTTTCTGAAGGCTACCTTTGTATGACATATCAACTCTGGGGGTAGGTTGGCTGGGCTATAGGGTCTGGACACATCATAAAGCACCTCATGACAGTCCATCAGAACTCAGTGTACCACTGTCCTACTGCTGCTCAGGTAAGTCAGCCTGTATCTTCTCAAAATGCTTAGTCATTATTCTTCAGTCTGCTTAGTGTTTGTTATTGAAAGTATTGACAGTAATGCAAGTTTGTCATTTGTCATGCTCTTCAGCACTTTTTTGTAGAACCAAATAGTCCTGGGAACCAAAATAGTGGAAAGAAAATAGCTGTGAATTAACTCATTATGTGATTTTTTTTTGATGCTGTTTTTGCCACTAGATAGTAATCCTTTCTTTGTCCTGAGAGTCATAGCTTTTGAATGCTTACTGTGTGTCAAATGACTCTTGTGGCGATAGGAGGCGGTAGCATGTGGATTTCAGAGAGAATATGAGCAATTTGGGAAGCCAGAGAGCTATTTCCTACAGCTTCCTGCAGAACTTCAAGTGAAACGACAGAAACTGGCTCAGTGTATCAAGAGTGTGGGTCTGCACCCCATCATGCCTGAGGGAACCTACTTCATGATGGCAGATTGTTCATCCATAAGTAAGTAAATAAGTGTGTGTGTGTCAGTCTTTGCGCATGTTGAATTTTTATGTGGTACATCAGAGTCCTTTGGAAGTTACCATGGTGATCTTTATGTAGTAGCCTTTATAAAATAATGGTCATACACAAATAAATTATTGATTCATTTATCAGAAACATTAATTTAAAGTTAATGAAAGTAACACATTATTATAAAGTATATCCAGGTATGTACAGTATTCAATGTTGTAATGTTATATAATGTAATTATAAAGTATTCAGTGCAGTTAGTAATTTGTCTTTATCAATCAGTCCACACCCCTTTTTTTAAATTTTTTTATATGGGTTCTTCTAAGCTGCCTTAAAGGTGAATTTCCCTGTAGGGATTAAAAAAGTTATAGCCTATTTTGTCCTACTGTATTCTACTGCTTGTAATTAATGTAGTTCCTTGTTTCTCTCAAATGTATTATTAATGTATTATTTAAATGTATTATTTAAATATATGTGTTGCAGTGTACATGCCTTTGGGAACTGCTGTAAATCCTTTAAATTAGAAAATGTATGAAGAACTTTAATGTTAGTTTGTTAGATGTTTTTACACCAGAAAACTGTTTCGCAATAACATGCAGTAAAATGTTTTTTTTTTTTCTTTCTTCCCTTGCAAGAGGAAAGCCTACCAGATTTACCTGAGCAGGATAAACCATTTGATCACAGATTTGTGAAGTGGCTTATAAAAAGCAAGGTCAGCGCATATTACACACAGTGGAACACAAATAAAGATGTGCATTGCTGTTTTTGATTTGGATCATCACAGTGCGCAAATCTGATCGTTTCTGTTGCTCATGAATGATCATAAATCCTACATTGCTTTTTAGCAGGTGGGGGGTTTAAAGGATTCCCTTATATTTATTCTTATTCTCCTGCACTGTTGTGCATGTGTGTGTATGCTGAGAGCCATTGAAAACCAAAGACAAATTCTCTGTATGTGTGAGCCTACTTTGCTATTAAATCTGATTCTTATTGTGATTCTAAAATGAATTATTAAATATTTTGTAACTCTTAATATGGTGCTCTCAGTGCATATTCACTGTAATCAAAGAATTGGTCCATGAATGTTTTTAAAATGACAGGTTTCAGTGGGCAAAAGTTTCTGGTAGAAATATGTTTTCTGAAGCAAAATACAACTGCTGAATACTTGGTACTCTTAAGGCTAGAGTAAAATTATTATTTTATTTTTTTTAAATATTTTTTGTAACAGGGTTTAGCCGCCATCCCAGTGACTTCTTTCTGCAGTTCAGAACATCGCAAAGGCTTTGAAAACTACATTAGGTTCTGCTTCATCAAGGTAACCCTTTGTAAACGCCGGTCCCAGGTCAGAGAGCATGATCTTCTTCTCAGGCAGTAAAAAGCACTGTCTTTCTTCTGTGACAGGAGGAGGCCACATTAAATGCAGCAGAGAAGATCCTTAGGGAATGGAGTGAGAGTAAATAAGGACTGGAAAAGGTGCACTGCCATGGTTTGCTGAATCATTTCACACCATCCAGGGTGTTATAATTATATGAAATGTGAATTGGTATTCTGACCTGCAAGATGCCTTTTTAAGTGATTGAAAGTAAAATTATAAATTGAACAACTATACTTGTATGTGATACTGTAGCAAATTACTATAAAGATATTCACCTCACTACCTCTGGTTTTGTTTTCTGGTTCATTTTATGTTGCTGATGTATAAGTATCAGTTACTTTATCTCTTGGAATTAAGTCACCATTTGTTTTCTGTTGCTCCACGGCAGTGAACAAAACATTAACATTAAAGAAACTTGATAAATATTTGTTACTTATTCAAAACAGTGTTCCTTTTTGTTTACACAACACAGAGTATAAAGTTGCCTTAAGTGTTCAAATGCAAAAAGGCTGCTTAGTGAAATAAGTTGGCAGTAGCTTTATTTCTTTGTCCATAACTGAAGTGTGTAGTAAAAGGAAAAGCTGGAGCTTAGCACAAGAATCCTGTAGATGAACAACTATCCATGCAAACTGATACTTTTCAAGCAGTTAAAAAACCAGTGGTTTAAAAATATAACTGCATAACAATTTTCTCGCAGCAATTTTTACTCGACATTGCCCTTTGTCTACGGTTCATTTTAATATTTAAACGAGTGAACGGCTTTTTTTCTTTCCAACAAACGTAAAAATCCTCTGCTTTAAGGTTCATATAACACACACAGTGCTAAATACCAGGAGCTTGATTTATAAAGGGGATCCTGACACCTATCTAACCCCCCCCGCACGCTTACCAACCGCTACTCACCAGCTAACTAGCGTCCACCAACCATAGTGCCAACCATGGTGTGGCGCAGCAATGGCGCAGCATCTCATCGGGGTTATCAAGTGGGGACCTTCCTTCGTCGGCGTTTCGTCGAGTTAGGCCCACGACACCTCCAGAAGGCTCAACCGCGGCTCAGGCGTCCCGGAGCTGCTCCCCTCCATTACCGCACGCACCACTACGCCACCCCGCCGCTTCTCACATTACGGACTCTTTACCTCAGCGTCCTCACCCTCACCGCTCTTTCTACCCGCCGACTAAAAGGAAGAAGCCCCTCGCCACCTACTTTACTTCGACTACACCGCCTGCTAACAGCTAACCGCCATCACACCTATTCGCTAACAACTATACGCCAATACACTAGCCGCCATGACACCTACGCGCTAATGCTTCGCCGGCACCCACCTGCTCATCGCTTCGCCGCCCTGCTACCATCCGCACTGGTCCTCTTATTCCAGATCCAGAGACTTCCTTGCTCCGCAGCCTGTGACAATTCCTTCACCGCCCGTTGCAACTTCCGCCCCCGAATCCCGAGTTCGCGCAGCAAATCAAGCGTCGATCGGGCTATAAACCCACGGCAACCGACTTCAATTGGCCTCACCTTCGCGTTCCAGCCACGCCCCCCTACTTCCGCCGCTAACTCGCTATATCTAAGCTTCTTCCTCTCATGAGCGTTGTCCACCGATCCTTCCCACGGAACCGTGAGTTCTATGAAGTACACCACCCGTTGGCTTGCTGACCACAGCACCATGTCTGGTCTCAAGCTTGTATTGACTATTTCCTGGGGCACCACTAATCTTCCTCCCAGGTCCACCTGCATCTCCCAATCTCTAGCCCCCCCTACTACACCTAACTCCTTCCTACCTCTATATCTACTCCTACCCCCTTCTCTAACAAACTGTACCACTGTACCTTCAACCTCCTGCTCTAAGCATACCTGCCTCCTCCAATCTTCAATGGTTGCCGCCAGGCACTTTAGCACCTGATTATGCCGCCATGTAAATCTGCCCAGCGCCAAACTAATCTTGCACCCCACTAAAATGTGTTTCAGCGTCCCAACCTCTGAGCACAGAGTACAAGCGGAGTCCTCACCCCCCCACTGCTTCAGGTTCTGAGGTGATGGCAGCACATCATAAACCGCTCCTAATAGGAACCTTATTTGATATGCATCCATCTTCCACAGTTCCCTCCAGCTCAGCCTCCTTCTTTCCACCCCATCCCAATTTACCCACTGTCCCTGCTTCCCCTGTGAGACCGCCCTGACACACCTATTTCTCTCTTCCTGCCGACGCACCTGCCCTATCACCAACCTCCTTCTCTCTATCGGGCCTGCCTTGCTCCACATAGGGTCTCCTATCCGGTACCCGAGACCTTCCCGTCCCTGCTGTACCTTCCCGACCAATTCCAGCTGCCTCAAGTCCGCTTTCGCTTCCTTTACCGCCTGCCTCGCAACCCATTTCCTGCCTGTACCTATCCTAGGAACCAAGCCTCTTACAGCTGACAGCTGCAACTCTAACCGCACCTTCGCACATTTATATTCCTCTGTTAAGCTTGATAGCGGCAACTGCAGGACTCCTTGCCCATACAGCGCCACATTGCTTAGACACCGAGGAACCCCCAGCCACTTTCTGATATAGGAGCTAATCAGCCTCTCCAGCTTCTCCACCTTTGTGACTGATATCTCGTACATAGTCAGTGGCCACATTACCCTTGGGAATAGGCCAAACTGCAAGCACCAGAGCTTCAGTTTACCCGGCAGCCCTGAGTTCTCTATCCTCTGTAACCCATCTGCAACACTTTCCTTAAGCTGCTCCACCTGCCCCACATCAGTCAACTCCCTAGTGTACCACCTCCCTAAACTCTTTACCGGTTTCTCTAATACTGACGGGATCTCCTCACCAAAAAGCTAACTTTCTCTATCTTCCCTTTAACTAGCGAGATGCTCCGGGACTTTGTTGGTTTAATCCTCAAACCAGCCCACTTCAGGTTCTCGTCCAGCTTTCCCAACAGCCGCCTTGCACAGGCCGCTGTTGTTGTCACCAGCGTCATGTCATCCATGTAAGCCCTAATTGGGGGAAGACGAAGCCCATCTGGCCGTCTTTCTCCACCCACCACCCAACCGGATGCCCTAATCACCAACTCTAACGCCATAGTGAATGCTAGCGGGGAAATGGTGCAGCCTGCCATAATCCCCATTCCCAGCCTCTGCCAGGCTGTTGTGTAACCTGCCGTGGTGAAACACATCCTAATGTCCCGAAAGTACTCCTTCACCAAGCCAGTTATCTGGCTTGGTACTCTAAAAAAGTCAAACGCACCCCAGATAAGACTATGTGGCACAGAGCCAAAGGCATTTGCTAGGTCCAAAAACACCACATGCAAATTCCTTCTCTCCTGCTTGGCTTCCTGAATCTGATGCCAGATCACACTAGTGTGTTCTAAACATCCCGAGAAACCTGGGACCCCTGCCTTCTGAATTGATGTATCGATTAGCTTATTTTTCAATAAGTAATCTGACAACCTCTGTGTCACCACGCTAAAGAAAATCTTACCTTCGACATTTAACAGACATATTGGCCTAAACTGCCCTATCTCTCTAGATACCTTCTCCTTCGGAAGAAATACTCCCCCTGCCCTACGCCAGGCCTTTGGAATTACCTGCTTCTTCCACACTATCCTGAACAACCTCCACAGAAACCTGAGTACATCTGGCGCACTTTTATAAACCCGGTAGGGGACCCCATTCAGCCCTGGGGCGGATGAGGCCTTTGCACGCCTTACCACCTCCTGCACCTCACTCCACTTTGGTGGACTAACATCTACTTCAGCAGTTATGTTTCCCAATGGTGGCATATCTACTGGGAGGCCCCTCTCCCCAACCTCCCCTGCACTTGAATAAGTACACTCTAAATACCTCTCCAGTTCCTGCCTGGACACCTCTAACTTTCCCTTCCTCTCTTGACTGAACAACCCCTTCACAAACTTAAATGGATCTCTGTAGAAACCAGCCCTTGCCCTCTCTTTCTTCCTCCTCTTCCTTCTTAGATATTCTGCCCTCCTAAGTGTGACCAACCTACTTTTAACCTCCTCCTGCAACACCTCTATCCCCTGTCTTTCCTCTTCCGTAGCCTTTTTCCATTGCTTTTTCAGCTGCCGCCTCTCCCTTACTAACTTGTCAATTTCCTTTTGTCTCCTTGACTTTCCCCCCTGCTGGCACTGCTCTCTTCTAATCTGCTCTATCCCAAACCTGTCCATCCCATATTGGTAAATCACATCACCCAACTTTTCCAATTTAACCTGTGCACTCCCTTTCATGCCCTCTAGCACTCCTACCAGATCTGCATTTATAGTCTGCCATACTACCTTTTCACCTGCCTTAGGCCACCTAACTCTAGGCTTCAACTCACAGCTCTTCTCCTTACTCCTTCGGACCCCGTCTACACCGCCATCTCTCATGCCTGCCCCTTCCTCCTCTGCGCCAGAGGTTCTGTTGAAAATGTAATTTTACTGAAAACCATGTTCACAGCATCAGAATTGCACTGAACACTTCTAACTCCAGACTTAAAACGCATCTGCCCGCTCTTTTTATCCATTTTCTCTCTCATAATTTATCTCGCACTTATTTGCTCTTTTTATTTACACCTGTCATTCGGTTTGTGCTCCTAACTGGATTTAAACCGGGAAAGATAACAAACCATCACTCCATTTTTTTCTCTTTGTATAGCAAAAGACATTTGTTTTGAAAACTGAAATAAACGATGCAATTCATTGTAATGAACAGTTAAATTCTATTTGTTCTCAGCAAATGTATTGCGCTATACATCGTCCCCACGGTTACGATTAAGAGCTTTGCCAACCAAAAACCGTGGGTCGATGGTACGGTCCGCAAAGCAGTGAATGCACGCACAGCTGCGTACAACGCAGGTCTCGCCACCGGCGACATGAGCTCTTACAAAGCGGCTTCGTACGGCGTACGGCGTGCAGTGAAGGACGCGAAGCGCCGGTACCGGGAGCGGGTCGAGTCGCTTTTCCACCAGGGTGACAGGCGCCAATTGTGGCAAGGACTGCGCACCATCACAGATTTCGGAAGGAAATCTAGCGTGGCTATGAGTGCCGACTCTGGGTTCGCCAACGAACTCAACGCATTCTATGCCCGTTTCGAGCCCGATTGCGCTAAAGTCACCCGCGACAGCAGCGAGAGCCGCAGCCGGTCGACGGAGTGTGGTGACGTCATCACCGTCGCCGAGTCCGATGTGCGCAGGGCGCTGAAGCGCGTTAACATCAGGAAAGCGCCGGGGCCGGACGGCATCTCCGGGCGCCTGCTGCGCTGCTGCGCCGACCAGCTGGCCGGAGTTCTCACAACCATCTGTAACGAGTCTCTGGCTCAGTCCACAGTCCCTAGGTGCTTTAAAACGTCCACCATTGTCCCGGTACCAGGATCATTGGTGACCCGTCTCATCCCAGCAACCATCTATTCATCTGGCTGAAATCAGGCAAACGCTTCAGAAGCATTATGGCCAGAACGGAGAGGCTCAGGAGGAGCTTCTATCCACAGGCCATAAGACTTCTGAACCTGGACATGTCATCACAATCCTCGCAAACAGGGTCTACAATATTCTCTGACCGCTCCCCTCACTGTCACTGTCCTTCCAGTGCACCTTAAGCTTTATTTACCGTTTTATTTATTTATTTACTTATTTATCTATTTGCCGTTTGTTTCTTTTCTTCTTGGTGTTTGGTTGTTTATTTGTTTTACTCATTGTAAATTTTTATGCACAGTCTCCTATCCTGAATCTGGGCACATTTTACTACATGGTACACTCAGTCCCATGTATGTGACAAATAGACTCTTTGAGGAGCAAATCGCCTAACTACGCATTTCTCAGAACGTATTTCCCGTCGGTAAGTGTTAAGTTCTTTTTAGTAACAGGTTAAAAAGCATATATATATATATATATATATATATATATATGAATATATTCAGAGGCTAAACCAGGGTGAAATATAAATTAAATAACTGTAATGTCTTGTTTATTGTCTGTTTCTTATTAGAGATCTGTCGTTAACGCTTTAATTAACTTTTTGTTTTGGCGGTTTGTTAAAATTACTCGTTTTTAAAAACAATGTGCACTTGTTTGCACTTGCGTATAGAAAACTTGGTGTGGTGAATTTGCTGCTTTTGCGAGTTAAGTAACTTTGTACACATTAATGTAGCGCCTCTGTATTAAATTTTAATATTAATGCAAGGCGGCGTGATTGCGAACGGAGTAGCGCTGCCGCCTCACCTGCCTGGACTACTTTCGTATCCTGGCGCCCTACGAATCACACCTGTTCTCGAAACCGCTGCGACCCTGACAAGATCGCTGGTTAATGATGGTGATAGTGGTTAATAATGGATATTAACGCGTGTGTTTTAATTGAATTAAAGTGATGCGAAGGTTTCCCACGGTGCTGCCTGGCGGACTTCCGTGCGAACAAATGGTGCAGAAACGGCGAATCGAAGCCGCGACCCATACTCACGAAGGCGCGTGTGCGCGTCCGACCGGCCACCTGACGTCACCGCTCCTGTAATAAGCAAAGTCGGCGCACGCGACCGAGTCTCCGCCCACGGCGCTGCAGAAGGTTGGGCGGCCGAGCGGCTGAGCGGAGCCGTCGCTCGCTGGGATGTGCAGGTGGCGACCCAGTCGGACCGCGAACCGTAAGTGGCGTTTGCGGTTTTGTGTGCGGTCGGTGCGCCGGACAGAGAACATGGTTGCAGCGCGTTCCTCCGTGCGGCTGTTGTTCGCGCCGGGCGCGTCAGAGTGCGGGGAGCGCTCGCCGTGACTCTACAAGCAGCGAGAGCATCGCACGGCCACTCACGACTGCTGGCGCATCGCTTGAGTTGCAGCCCACACGACTCGCACCCGGGTTCTAGAACCCGTCCTTCCACAATGTTTACCTGACCGTCCAAAGTGCACTTAACTCGGCCCTTTTCTGTGACCCTGCAGCTACCCTTATTCTCAGCATCGGAAAAAACGTCTCCAGCGTAGCTCGCACTCTTGTCCCGAAACATGTACGAGACTCTCGTCTTTAACAGGCCTTGTTTTAATGTTTATTTTAATTCGATTTTTTGCAGGAGTACAGCTCCTAGGCTGAGAAAATGTAATTTTCGTCTCGGCAGCATGGGGCAAAGGCTAGTAGCTAAGGTAAGGCTTGGCTGCATCTGACACAGGAGACAGGATTTTTTTTGACTGCCTTCTAAAAGGATTTTCTTGCATAGCATCTCCCTGACATGAATGATTCCTTAAGTCACTCCCCAGTTTCCTTCTATGTTGCTTTTAATATGTATACATTTTATAGTATGAATATTCCTCCATCCGTTATACCTTTCTGTGTCCTGGTGAGAGTCACTGAGCTCTAGAGCCTGTCCTGGAAAATGAATAGCTCAACCATGGCTTTTCTTACAGTAGCTACACAGATATGTTATGAAATAGCAGGACTGAAGACATTAAAGGTGATATTTCCATGATGTGCAGTATTAGTGTATAGCAACGGGATTGATCTTTTCCCCTGTCGTAATTTGTCCCTTTCTACTTCCAGCAAGGACCGCAGAAGATGGTGATCTTTGTAGCCATCTTCCTGTTGATTTTATTACTGATACTGTACAGCTTGAACAGTGGAAATGAAGTGTACAGTCCATTTAATAATTTTTACCACCAAACCACTAAGTTCACTGATCTCAAGAAGTGGGCTGGCAAGGAGGGATACGTGGCAGTGTACGGTAACAAGGTATCACCCAGTAGCAACTACTGTTTACTGTTTGCCATCAAGTTTTCCTTTTAAGACCTTTATTTGGATCTACAAAAGCCTCAGAGAGAAATGTTTTTGCTAAAACAATTTGAGTAATTTGTGTTTGTAGAAAAGGAAATAAAATGTTATGCTGTTAGTTGGTACATATTCTGTGCAGTTATCTAACAGTATGAAGGGAAGACAGACATAATTTGCTTGAACAGCCCTATGAGCCACACTGACCCAGCAGATCACTTTGCTATGAATTGTACAAGCGTCTGGAACTGTACTGGAGGGATGTGACACCATTCTTTCATAAGACATTCCATCATCTAGTTTTTGATGACAGTTGAACATGCTGTCTCAGCTGCTGCTCTGAATCTTTTCATAAATATAAAAGTAAGCAGAAATATTGCCATTTGGGTAGCCAATGCATATGGCCTGCACTGTTGTCATATTCCTTACAGAGTTGCTGTCCATTCATGCAGTCTCACCCTGGTAGATTTGCTGTCAGGGTAGAGATGCTTTATTGTAGGATGAATGGGATCTCTCAGAATTGCTCCATACCTACTGTCAGTTACCTGACTCTCCAGATCAATCATTGGAGACCGACTGTGAGGGGTAAACACACACCCCACACAATAAGAACCAACTGAACCCATTGTTGCAGGGTGAAAAAAGAATTTGTATTATAGACTTGATTGGATGAGCACCAGCATGTCATTTAGTCAAGACCTTGGTGATGGATAACTCATCTGACCACTATTCGCCTTTTTGCCTCATCGTACCCACCAGAGTGCATCTACGTGTAATAATAGGTTTATGCACTACAGTATTAAGTCTCTGCAAAGTTCCCAATTTACGGTTTGCGATGAAACCTTCTGCTCCCTTACAGACTGGCATTTTGCAGTGCAATGATTCATTTGAATGTTTGAGCTTCCTTGCATCTCAAATCAGAGCACAGATATTAAGGTCACCTTTATTGCAGCACTTACCCACAGCTGATATTTGTCTCAGGCTTGCACGTCAATATTCCCATCTACAATCTTCCACACAAAACATCAGCAAATTGAGCAGCGTTTGTCACTGAAGTGCCTGCCAGACATGCAACTATCAGCTTTCCGACTCTCAGTGCTCAGCCACCTATTGGTCATTTGAGTTCTCTTCTTCAGACCATTGTGGCCGACATATCGGTCAACCAGATCTCTCTGGCATTTTGGTGCATGACCTTAAGCATGATGAGATGTTAAACACTTCATCATTGATACCTGTGTGCAAGCATCTGCTTTCATCATCCGTCTTATCTAAGCATCTTTATTTTGTCACAAACTTGTAATGTGGCAAATGGAAAGTGAATTTTATTGCAATTCCTAGAACTGTGGTTAAAAAGAATTGAACAGAGATACATTGCACAGTAAAATCAAATTCATGTAAACAAGTAGTCCAAACCATTCTGTAAAATTACTCTCTATGTGAGTACTGAGTAATAAATTCTTTTCAGATTTTGAGGTTTTTTTTTTTTTCTTTTCTTCATTTTAAACGCACTGCTACTGAAGTTGACGTTGGCTATTATGGGTTGTGAAATGCTGCAGGGTAGAAAAGTTCTCAAGTGTGCTTGTGAAAGCAGTGCCAAGAAGGGGAATGCTTATTGTTTGGGTTTTGTGCGTTGACAGCGCATGATCCTGCACTGCCACCAGTGTGCGCTGGTCACCAGTTCCAGTCACCTGCTGGGCAGCAGCGCTGGGGAGGAGATCGATCGGACGGAGTGCATCATCCGTATGAACGACGCACCTACCACGAGTTATGAGCACGATGTGGGCAGCCGTAGTACTGTTCGCGTGGTGGCCCATTCCAGCGTGTTCCGGGTGGTCAGGCGACCCAGCGAGTTCCTTAACAAGACCTCGGACCTTGTGGTCATATTCTGGGGACCTCCCACCAAGATCGGGAAGGATGCCAAAGGGACCCTCTTTCGTCTGATCCAGAGAGTCAGCATGACTTACCCCAATGTGTCCAGCTTCACGATTGCACCAAGCAAGATGCACAAGTTTGACAGCCTGTTCCAGAGGGAGACTGGTCGGGACCGGTGAGGACAACAAACAGTGGGATGAGTAGTAAACAAGCATAGCAAATCATGTTGAATTCTGGGCCCTATGTGATTGTCTGTTGTGGAATTATTTCTTGGGTTATTTGGTTTAGTTTTTTTTGTCAAACTTATATTTGTTTTTTTTCTGTCTAGAGAGAAATCACGATCCTGGCTAAGCACTGGATGGTTTACAATGGTTATCGCCATTGAAATATGTGACAGCATTCGTGTGTATGGAATGGTTCCACCTAATCACTGTGGGTAAGTGGGGCAAGTTCGTACTTTCATGTATAGTTGTACCATGGTTAAGAGGTTCCCTATATGTTAAAAGTGGTGCACCCAAAATGGTGAGCTGATGTCTTATCAGCAGGAGTCCAGTGATGGCTGCAGGATCTCCTGGTAGTCTTTTGTCTCAGTGCCAGTTTCCAGTTTTCTGGTTTTTGTACACATCTGTCATCAGTAACTATTTGTCCAATGCAAGGTGACCGTAGTCTGGAGTGTATCCTGGAGGAGCAGGGTAAATCCTGTGCCAGTGCCCCATCTATGACCATGCAGTCACAGTCATTCACTCATGTATACAGTTTATTTACAATTAGACAATTTAGAGTAACCAAACAATGGGAAATACATGTGTTTGGACTGTGAGAGGAAACCTGTATGAACATGGGGAGAATATAAAACTCGGCATAGTCCCAGCGGGAATCAAACCTATGCCTGATCACAAAACCCAGGATTTTTGAGGCACCGGTGCTATCTGCTGCTCCACTGTTCTGCTCTAGCTTTTGCCTTTATTAAAAATATTCTCAATGAACAGCTCTCTACTTAGCTGCTGTTAAACCCAAGTCATGAGTGCTGGGAAACAGTGAAAATCTGCAGCACCTGCAGCCCTCATATGAGTGGAATGACAAGCCTTTCTAGAACATGTTATGACCTGAGAACTTTGTGAAAGATACCCATTTTGTGCAAAGGTCAATCCCCAAAAACTCTTATGTAATGTCCAACACTTTGACAGCAAGAGACCTCAGCCAAAGCATATGCCCTACCACTACTACAAGCCCAGAGGCCCAGATGAATGTGTGACCTACCTACAGAATGAACGGGGACGGCGGGGTAACCATCACCGATTCATCACTGAGAAGCAAGTGTTTGCCCACTGGGCCAAATCGTACAACATCACCTTCAACCATCCAAAGTGGTGACTCCAGGAATGGGTTTAAGTTCTTGCATGGACAAGAGCGGGGCAGGGGAAGAAGGTAGGAAACGCTGCCTTGGGGTTGTCCAGACTCCTTTAGCTCCTGTTTCAGTTGTGCTCACCTGTAGATGTTCCCAGGAGGAACTGGTGCCCTTTCTCATGATAATCTTCATGCCACCGTGTCCAGCTTACGTAGTGGAGCAGCAAACCCCATGCTGACCACATACATGTGAAGGTAATGTTCTGTCGAAGAAGAAAATGAGGGATTTGCAGCTAGACATCCACAAGTAATGAATGTTCTGTTATTTAAAAGAAAGCATGTAAATGAAGTAAAAACCTGGAGCAGTGTTCATTTTTCAGGAAGAAGGACTTTCAAAGCAGGAGACAGCTGAAAAAACTTTTGTAAATAAGAATTATGTAAGTTGGTTTCCTAAAGATGTATTTTTACATGTTTATAGTGTTTCTTTGTCTTTTTTATGAATAATATGAATATGTTGGAAAAATCCATTAAACATTTTGCATTGTGGGAAGATTGTTTGATCTTAGAATTTGAATGTATGAGTTGGATAAGATGTAATTTTTGGACTGATCACCAAAACCTTTTATAATACCATTACAGTGCTGCATGTTTACAGTTTTTTTTTTTTTTTTTTGCAGATTTGTCTTATCCACACTTGTCTGTGATGGGTTACAATTTAATGTAGCTACACATAACATAAATTAATTAAAATGCAAGCATGACACAGGTTCCTGAGCTTTTGTGGACATGTTTGTTCATTTTTTTTGGTAAATCCTGTCTAGGAGCCTGATTTCCTATGCGGGGTCAGTGCAAAATATTTCAAGTCTTGTGTTTCACATTTCAGAGCACGTTGAAATTAAATGTATGCAATTATTCACGTTTTAACAAATACAAATAATGCACTTTGTTACATGTCAGCATACCTGTTCATGTTCTTTGTATGTCATCTATTGATGAAATGTCTGTAATAATAACCATTACCAAAGTTTTATGTGGCTAAAATAAGTATATCACCATAACAGCTCATCATTTGTGCTTGGTATTATTTTGTTTGTGAAATGACATGAGGTTTTGAGATTATAATTTATTCCTTGTTTCATAGTAAACATCACAATTATTAGAAGCTATTTATGCCATCTATACTACATATACTGAAAATATTCATCTACATTTTTATAAAGGATGAGAACAGTGACAAACATCAATTAACACATTTTGTGTACATGTAGAATTCCTGTCATATTTTATTTGTATGATATTCTGTTACCATCTAGTACTATTTCCAGTGCAAATATTTTTTTTTGCACTGCAAAAGTATTCACTCTCAGCAAAAGCTTTGTCCAGATATTGTTTGTATTCCACATCTTCAAAAATATTTCTCTATAGGTATTACAGAAGCTTAAATTACAATACGCTGGTTGCTGCATAGGTATCCAGAACTTGTGTAATAACTGGTCAAAGTTCACTGGTGAATGAAATGTTACTGACAAAAATTTGTTTACCTTACCATTGGCCTTTTGTTTGTGCACAAACTATCCATGTCACTGGACAAGCGGACCCCGAGGTTCCCTTCTGACAGATGACACCTGAAGAAAAGCGAGTCCTGTCTGTATGAGCTTTGCACATCTACATTTTGCAATTTTTGCCCATTCTTTAATGGGCAGGTGCTTCTCCTCTGCCAAATTAGATAGCAATTTTCAGCTCATGCTACAGATTCTTGGTTTCATTTGAGTTTGAGCTTTGGGGATGGGGTTACCTGGGTGTTGAGCTATAGTTAATTTGCACCAAACAGCACTTTGGTTTCAGGGCAGCAGCTACAAAATTTTCACCTAAAGGTTTTAAACATTTAGCTTCTCGCTAACTCCCAGCACAACTTAATGTTGGCCTTTGGGAATCGGCTTCACTCCAGCCACTCTCCTAAAGAGATTGAATCTGTGTAGCACTGAAGCAATTGCTAATGTCTCGACAGTTTCTTGCTTTTCATGCAAAGAGCTCTGCAACTCCATCACCACCGTAAGCGCCTTTCTTGACTGGTTGCTCAGTTTGGTAGGACGGCCTGGCAGCGTGCGAGCTGTGCCATTTTTCCCTATGTTGTTTTGAGGGACTTCACAGTGCTCCTAGGAGAGTTCAAAGCTTTGCCAACCTTTTTATAATCTTCTCCAGCTTTTTTTCCACCCAATTTCGTCTGAAACTTCAGGTAGCTCCCTGATCTTTATGACAGCAAGACTGGACTGATCTGTTACTTGGTTGTGAGACCCTGGAAAATCAGGTGATATTCATTGTGCAGCTAAGCAATTGAACTCAGGTTGCTTCAAAATGAACCCAGGTGTACTTTGTTAACCCAATTAGTATGATCTCTCAAAATAATTTAAATGCTCAGATTATCAATATATAAGAATTCATCTTGTAAGTCATTTTCACCTTTATTTTTTGATACAGTACTTAGAATATCTACTTTTTAAACATATGAAACTACTACTATGAATGGAAAAAAGTAAATATACTTTTGTAAAGCAGCAGAAATAGAATCAGGAGGGATGAATACTTAAATGAAATACATAGATATGCATAGAAATTTGACTATTAAAATGAATATATTTCATTTTAATAGTCAAATGTCTATGCATATCCATGTATTTCAAACTCCTAGATTTAGGATGCTGCTTTTTCATTTTCTCCCCAAAATGAAATATTTTAGTTATAAAAAAATAAACAGTATTTAGACATCATGAACACTGCATATAATCATTAAATTGTGTCCCTGAAATGTATGGTTGAGGCCAGGATTAATAATCTTCATCTTCCTTGCCATGTATTTGTGTGGCTGAGATTTTTTCTAGGTTTTCAACAACCCTGACCACTTACTCAAGCCTCTGAGAAGACAACAGAGAAGCAGACACCACAAAAAATGAATTAGGCACACTTCAACCATAAATTACACATATAGAAAATAGCTTCTGATTTTGCATGCTGACAATAAAGGGTTTTTTTATTACCAGTATTTGGAGTTTAAAACTTTTGCTTTGCAAATTGTTTAATATTTTCCTTTAATTCTTTAAATATTTTTCTTAAAAAGGCACACAAATATTATCATTTTGTGTGTTACATACACATATAAAAAAGCACAAGAAATAAACATGGCCAAACTGTATTCATCTTGCATTGCTGACAAAATTGATCCATATATAAATTCCTAGTGAAAAGCTGGATGTTAGAAACATTTAAAAATAAATAAAGCAGTATCTTGTGCTTCTTACAACAATTTTCTGATAAATGAAAAATCACTCAGCTTTTACATTTGAGAAAACTGCAGCAATTTTTGGTCTTATTCCAGCAAGAGAAATCAAAATGGCCTCCTGTAAAACAAAGGAACGTTTTAGTTTTTCTTCTGTAATTCATTATGCTGTTAATCATATTTTTCCACCATTTTTTGATATCCAAAGATAAAAATCTGAAGGAAGCTTCTTCCCCCAAATGTTTTACCTCAGTGCGAATAGTCCTACTCCCCTGGTTAGGGCAGGTATTAAGGTAAAGGTCGAATAAGACACTTGGATCGGTGATGTCCAAGTTCTGGTCAAAATCCACACTGGATTCTAGGCCCTGCAAACCTCCAAATACCATTAACAAATGTCTGCAAGACAAACAGTTACATGGGGGGGTCACCAAAGAGGCAGAAATGGGATAAATTTTCCATTAATCACTCAGAACGTGCTTACTGGAAAATAACACATGCTAAGGGCTTGCTTTCTCAAACTTACTTGAAGGGTGAGAGAGTCACTTGGTCTATACTGCTGCCTCTCTCTGATGTACCAATTGTCAGGTCATAGCCCTCTTTGTGTGGGCACTCAGCAAAGACGTTACCTGCAAAAATGAGAAGAATCGGCTTCAGAAAGTCACAAACAAAAGAAGCCAACCTTCATATTTGGCAATAAGCCACACGATGGCAACTTATTAGGAGCAGAACCAATGGAGCCACAAACCCACACTCACTGCCACTTACTAAGACAGGATGCAAGACGGACGGTGTAGCCCCAGTAGAGTCCCTCTTCAGTCCGTGGTATGTGTGGGGCCACAACAACCCCTTTGTAGATCTTGCTCGCTGTGGTAATGAAGCAAGGCACATGATTGAAAAACCCTCAAAATAGAAGCTCAAAACAACATCCACTTTATGCTGAAAAAGTCATCCATAGTGTGTATACATCACCTGTATTCTGAGTCTTGCTTAGGCGTACAGTGACTCTCACACCGTCCTGCAAATGCTTGTCAATCTGTACCTCCTGAAGAAACAAAAACAAACATGTTCATATTATTGTCAAAGGTACAGTTGTTAGTAATTTACTGGGGATTCAAACCCCTATGTTCACTGGATTTAGTCAAATGACACCTGATTAGAACACCTACGACAGGCAGCACAGTAGGTAGTTCTGCTACAACAGGCAGGACCTGGGCAGTTTGGGTGTGGGTTTCAATTTTTTACAGTTTGTGTGAAGTTCAGAAGTTTGTCCAATTTCTGAATGGAGTTCCTCTGGGTGCCCTGGTTTCCTCCCACAGTCCAAAGGATTTCAGACTGACTAGTGACTCACTTGCCTGTAGTGCCCAACTGTGTATGTGTGGGGCTACCCTGTGATAGACACTTATCTACATGACCCTAGGCAATTAAATCAGTAGTATTTTGGTAAAAGTGGTACCCAAACTTTTGGTGCAGAGTATTAATAAATAATCATTCTAATATACTGTGTTTATCTGTCTATTCTGCTTTATCTCAACAATCCTTTATATGTTGGCAGTGATATAATCCCCTTATTAATATTTCCCTTTCTCTGACATGGTCCCACATCCATCACTTGGGTCGCAACCGTGAGTTTCATAACTTCATATTTTTACCCAGTTCTACAAGCAGATGTTCTGTAAAGCATTCTAGGTTGAGTCCTGCTGTGAGGGGTCTTCTGGGACCGGTAGACTCTTAGTTACAAGCCTACATCCTTGTCCTTCTCTCAACATCAGCACTCACCTTCCTCATGCCACAGTTGACTAAGGAGCCCTTGTTCGACTTGACTGGTCTGCTCAGTACCACGCCCTCCCTGAATTCTGCCTCCTCATCCATCCTCATGTGGTGTGGACTGTCCAAAGGGTTCAACAACCCTGAAAAAGGAAATCAGTGCAAATAAAAGGAGACATAATAGCAAAACATGCATTTCATGCTGAACACAAAAGGTCAGAAAATCTTCATACGTTGTGTTCCTTACCAGCATATTGTAAATCTTGATGTTTTGGAAAAAATGACTTCCGTAGATACCTAAAAGGATGTCAAAGCAACTTCTTATATGTTATGTACTACAAACATCATCGTGACACTCAATTTTTAATGTCACTACTGTGTTGAATGTATCAATATAACACTTTCAGAGATTTGGCCACATCACAAAAACCAACATGAAAACAGCAGCATCAAGTCAAAGTGCAGTAACATTACATTTACTTCTCTAATCATATCACATTAACGCAGACAATATGTTAAAATAAATAAAATTTGGCCCACATGCCAAACTTAAAAGGTAGCAAGTGATGGGGCAGAAGCAGATAACAGACAGAAGCACTAAATGTTAATTGCAAGAAAAAGACAACTTACTGTGGACATTCCAAATACTGCAGAATCCGAGCCAGCTGCACACAAGCTTGTCCCTTCTTCCGAACACCCTTAAATTCTCCCTCAACTGTCCTACAAGTTAAAAATATTAACCAATGGCACTTGATACTGTTTGCTAATGCCAGTTTACTACAGTACACAGGTTTAATGAGTACAACACAATATAACGTGAAGGCCATACTTACTTGGAGTTTTCCCCCTGTTCATCAAATATGATGATCTCGTCTACATTAAATACCACGCAAGCCCTGGCTATCTGTCCTGCAAGGTATGTCCGCAGTTCAGGAGACTGGGCATTGTCCATCACAGAGCCTGGCAAGGCGATGCTCACAGTGTACATCCGACCTGCAAGAGGAGCCCAGAAGAGCAACATCCCGTGCATGAAGCATAGCCTTCAAGCAAAACACAGTCCCACTGCTGTTAGTGCTTCCAAAGCCAACCTTGCCACTGACACCACCTTTTGCCTTCTGCTCCGTCTCCTGATGCAGCTGCTCCTTCTTATCCTCCTCCTCCTTTCTCTGCTTCTCCAGCTGTTTCAGAACCTTCGCATCCTTGCGCTTCTTCTTGTCTTCCTTCCCTGAGGTTTCACAATGCAACACCAGCATTTACGTCCTAACTTTTTTAAGTGTGGCTTGAAATTCTAAAACAGATTATTACTCAGCACAACATTAAATGGGTCAGTTGTGAGTGGTAGTGGTGATGTGGATGGACCACAAACAATATAAATGTTTCATTATTTACATTCACATCAATTCATTTAACTGACACTTTAGCTGACCTAAGTCAAACTGACTTACAATGTTAAGCTACTTAAGGGGCAAAAATCTGGATCAAGGGTCCTTCAAACCAAGTGGAATGCAGCAGCTCTAACCACTATACAACTGGCTGCCCATTTTTACATTGATATATTGTAGAACTGAAATGCTTTCCTCATATACAGTGAGAAAATACATTGCAAATACAGTATAAACTGATTTTTACAAAACAGACATTTACTAAAGTACGTATCAATAATGAAATACAAACAGATGCAACACAAAATCAGTGTTTAGACGAATTCTGACAATAAAACTGCACACCCTGAATGTGGATGCCCTCCAACCCACCACTACTGTACTAAACTAAATGTTTCTGCTCTCCACGTGTGGCTTAAACTGTTGATAAATAAACTACTTACGTTCCGCCTTCAATTTCTTCCAGTCGACTTTCCCGTTACCCTAAAAATAAGTTTAATTTGTTATTTATCCATGTTGTCTGGACGCAGCTTGCCTTCAAAAAATGTGTTGCATCGGCTATCAAGTTAGCCGGACGTCTTCAATAAGCTGCGCACCGCGAAATTCATAAAGGCTTTGTAGCCACTCTGTTTTCTGAATATTTGTTAACAGGGGGGGCAATACAACATTTTGTAAAGATATAAAAGATACAAAACCTCTGCAGAGAGCATCTTCTTCTTCAGCACGGGACTTTCAGACATGATGCCCACATGAACTGCAGCGGAACTCCAACTGACCACAAGGAGGCGGGACTCCTCCCACTTCCGCTTTCCAGCTGAGCGGCGTAACAGCGACTTCCGGTCCCTTCTTCGTAAAAGCGAGAGGTTTTTTTTTTTTTTTTTTAACAAATGAATCCATTACACTTTAAATTATATATTTCTTATTTAATTTACAAAGACGGAAATCTGAAGGAAGCTTCCTTCCTGAAATGTTTCTCCTAGGTGCAAATAGAGAGAAAAGATTTTACTCAGTGAAAAGTTTTATTCAAAGACTTAAAACACATTTATTCAAAGACTTAAACCAAGCGCTCCTTCTATGAGCGTCCACGGTTCTTTCATTTATTTTGGTTCTGCAGCCAGACTGAAAATTTCTGGTCTAAATTTCTTTGGTCAATATCTGTTTTCATTTTTCTTTACATTTAAACGTTATTTTGTTTTTTGGGCACAAGAGGGATCATGATGGCGGTTACTACTGTACCCTGCCTAAAATCTATTAAGTTTTGCTGCAGTTTATATTCTAATAACATATAAACGTTTACTTTAAACGCTTCACGTTAAAAGTAAATTGAAATTAAACTTTTTACAAGAACGTTATTTTTTAATTAATATAAGATCCAAACAAGTTACTAATAAATAAATCCGATAATTCATATATTATGTGATAATATATTAAAAAATAAAGTAAAATGTATTTTTTGTGCGTATATTATCAGTACTACTTATTAAAACGAGCGGACTCACGATGGTCCGCAGCACAACACTCCCACACAATCGGTGAAGACGATTCTGGGCTTATTTTTAAGTCAATATGCAGTATCTGGCGTGTTTAATACAAAACGCATTTTTTATGCAAACTGTGAAACGGACCGAAGTTGCGCTTTTTAAAGTCACGTGGTGCAAAGATGCGGCCACAATAGTTGACTAAAACAAAAATTAATCACAAACATTTCAAAACAGTGTCCTTGCGAAATAAAATTAGTGTTATAAATTTAAAATCTTATCAATAAAAAAATCCCCGTTCACGATCTGAATGTTTGTTTCAACGTTTTCCAGCCGGAATGCGACTTAAAAAAAAAAAGACCCCAGTTTTGAAACGCGATGCTTCGCTGCGCTGCTGTCCCTGCTGAGGTACCGTACCACGTGGTCTGCATTAAAAGTTTCATTGGCCCGCGTTTGTGTAGACAAAAGATAAAGACAAAAGAGTTTATTTGGCACGTACATGGTTGTACACCATGTAGTGAAATGTGTTCTGATCCCGGATAGACTGCATGAAAATTTACAATGAAAAAATAAAAAAACAAAACAAACAACCAATCGAACACCAAGAAGAAAAGAAACAAACAGCAAATAGATAAATAAGTATAAATAAATAAATAAATAAGTTAAACGGTAAAGAAACCTTAAGGTGTATTCGAAGGACAGTGACAGTGGGGAGCGGTCAGAGAATATTGTAGACCCTGGTTTGTGAGGATTGTGATGGCATGTCCAGGTTCAGAAGTCTTATGGCCTGTGGATAGAAGCTCCTCCTGAGCCTCTCCGTTCTGGCCATAATGCTTCTGAAGCGTTTGCCTGATTTCAGCCAGATGAATAGATGGTTGCTGGGATGAGACGGGTCACCAATGATCCTGGTACCGGGACAATGGTGGACGTTTTAAAGCACCTAGGGACTGTGGACTGAGCCAGAGACTCGTTACAGATGGTTGTGAGAACTCCGGCCAGCTGGTCGGCGCAGCAGCGCAGCAGGCGCCCGGAGATGCCGTCCGGCCCCGGCGCTTTCCTGATGTTAACGCGCTTCAGCGCCCTGCGCACATCGGACTCGGCGACGGTGATGACGTCACCACACTCCGTCGACCGGCTGCGGCTCTCGCTGCTGTCGCGGGTGACTTTAGCGCAATCGGGCTCGAAACGGGCATAGAATGCGTTGAGTTCGTTGGCGAACCCAGAGTCGGCACTCATAGCCACGCTAGATTTCCTTCCGAAATCTGTGATGGTGCGCAGTCCTTGCCACAATTGGCGCCTGTCACCCTGGTGGAAAAGCGACTCGACCCGCTCCCGGTACCGGCGCTTCGCGTCCTTCACTGCACGCCGTACGCCGTACGAAGCCGCTTTGTAAGAGCTCATGTCGCCGGTGGCGAGACCTGCGTTGTACGCAGCTGTGCGTGCATTCACTGCTTTGCGGACCGTACCATCGACCCACGGTTTTTGGTTGGCAAAGCTCTTAATCGTAACCGTGGGGACAATGTTGTCTTCCAGCACGCTCACAAAGCTGACCACTACCTCCGCGAATTCGTTGACGTCATCCGAATGACGTCGACTGGGACATGTTCAGGACAAGTTCGGATGACGTCAACGGAGGTAGTGGACTCCTCTTCTACAAACCTGTACAGCGGAGGCGGTAAACGCGAGATGTATGACGTAACACGGCATACTGTTTTACAGTAAACTTTTTTTAATAAGTGGAAACAGCACACTCTAAAATAAAAAAGTGCAGTATAGCAAATATACAAACCAGTAACATAGTTGTTTATGATCATTATCAAGTAGTGTGTACTGTACATAATCTTATGGGACCACTTTCTTATATGCGGTCCGTCGTTGACTGACACGTCAACATTCAGAGGACCTCCAAAAAAACAACAAAGCAAAATGAAGTTGGAAGTGCATTAAAATAAACCACATCTCTGTACAGTTATAACTTTTCTTGAATACTCAGTATAACAAATGTCCTAAGGATTTCATATAAATGTCACCTGAAATATCTCATAATGCAAAATGCTCTCATTCCCTGTTGAGAAAAAAATGAGATAAATAAATGAAATAGAAAGTAGGCAATTTATGCAATTATGCAAACACTATGTCATTTATTTTAAACATTTAATTTTCTGCAGAAATTAATTTTTTCATTTGTTCATCCTAATGGTACAATTTTATTTTCTCCAGTTGACCTTGAACCTAGATGATTTCAAAATAACACTAAACTTGTTGGGTTTTAACACCTTTCAGGATTATAGTATAATGACTATACTTTTGTTCTGTCTTCAGTTTGGCAAAAGAACAATGTAAAAGCTAAACTATATGAATGTAAATTGTCACATATATATCAGTCTATTAACTTTTTGTCCAATTCTGAAAGGCATCAGGCATTCTTGTAATGCCTTTTAAATGCCATACTAAAACCTATCATAAGATCTTCTATGTAGTATTAATTTATTTAATGAAAAAGTCCCACAGTCTGAACTAGTTGCCAGTTGTTTTAAACTGTAAATAAAACTTTAGATATCACAAAATATTGTCCTTTGAGGATGCACCATATAGGCTATTTATCACAAACTTACATTTTGAATGATTTAAAAAAGTGCAATTTGAAATGAAATACAAAAATAAAAAATTCTAAAATGAAAAGTGATAAATATAAAATGAAAAGGTTTACATAAAAATGGCTTGGTTTTGTTTCACACTAGCTGTTAAGTTTGTCATATCACATGTAAAGTGCATTTTGGTTAAAACACATTCTCAAAATAGCTTTTCACACTGTTATTAGGCAGTCTAGAAGCTGAGACACTCAAAATTTCAATTTGATTTTAATAATACAGTGGGTGCCCTACTTACAAACTCTTGAGCAACAAGCTTCATATCTATGAACTATTTTGAGATTTAATATTTATTCATGAATAGAGCTAGCATGCCATTTAAATTTCCAAAGCTTCACCCAGTTTGCTAAGACAGTGGTCACAACTGTCCAGCTCTGTATTTAATTATATCCCAACTCTTTTGTGTTGTCCTGTGTCATCATGTATCTCTTTAGTGTTTTGTGCACCACAGTCCATGAGAAACCACATTTTGTTCTCTCTTGTATATCTGTATGAGCACAGAATAACAACAAAGTGAACCTTGAAGCTTACATATTAAATCTTGCCTTTCAGCCACATTTAGCTCTAGGCAGGGGTTTTTATTGTGATTTCTTATTTGCAACATGCAATACATAACTCTACCAGGGGACCCAGGACAGGAGGGGCTGTCTACCAGCCTGCTCCTCATGATCTGCTTGGTGGGGAAAAGTCTGTTATAGTCTGTAGTCTATAATAGTCAGTGCTATTCTGTTACCATCCAAAAATGCAGAACTATCATGTTATTGACTATTGTATTTGCATTAAATAATTTTACTGAAGTTTTTGTCTGAAGTGACTTACAACCTGAAGGAAACCAATGTGCATTTTATAGACAGATAGAGAGAAACATGTAGACACAGGCAGTCTTTGAAGTACATTCAATTAATCTAATATATATACATCAGTAGCAGCATATAGACTTACAACAGAATAGACTCATGGAATCAACGAGGAGCACCTGGCCTGTTCTGTGTTGTATTTGACGTACAAACTTTTTGAGTAACAAACCAATTCTTAGCCCCAATTCAGTCTGTATATAGGCTACTACTGCAACATAATGTTGACATTTACACACACAGGCGTAAACGCAGGAGACCTGCTGTATTATGATGTTGACATTAACACTAAACACGACGGATTTTAAATGGCAGAGATGCATAATTGTTTTGCAGTTATGAACTGCAGTCCTGTTAAGCGTTTTCATGTCAGTGGTTACAGTAGCATGGAGCTCATTTGTCTTAATAACAGCCCTGATAATGATGCTACTGTTACTTTTTAAATTCAGATAATACAGACTAACAATTTTTTTAATTTTTACTTTGAATTATTTTAGACAAGATAAAAGAAATCTGTAACCAAACCCAGAAATTGCAAGGTGTAATACGCCCTAAATATGAGTGAATTCCATCACAGGACACAAGTACACGTTTGCATACTGAAGGCAATGTTAAAAGTCTAACTATCATGAAATAGGAGTCTTTGAAAGGCTGGCTGAAGCTGGACCATCCTGAGGAAATGTATGCATACACAAGAAAAACACAGAAAACACAGAAATAGCTGAACATGCATTCAATTCTGCAAACATACTGCCCAAAATATCCCATTATGAAAATCCCATTGTTAACTGTGAAATTTGAATGTGATGATTCTGTCATCAATGCAGAGACCAAAATAATAAACAAGAAAAGATAAAAATAAAAGTCATGTTACAATTTCTAGAAAGTATTTTTGAAGTGGATATTCCTTTGTGTGGCCCACCTAGCAAAGATGGCCTTCTCAGTGATGAAGCGGTGACCACTGCGGCGAGCCTTTTCATGAGCCTGGTACATCTGGCACTCGTCAATCCAGCCTTTCTCATAGTAGTGGTATGGCACTCTCTTGTGGTTCTCCTGCCTGCCACGACAAGTACAAAGCACAAGGCTAATACACAGATTTTAATCTTTATATCTATAAAACTCAGTGTCTCTTTGTCTATCTGTTCTTTAACCATAGCTTTGCTTTTTCAGTTAAAGACTTGAAATGGTACTTCACACCTAAGTGAGATTTTTGTGTAAAGTTCCTTAAATGTCAAAAAAGCCCACTCTTTGAAATATGGCTTGGAAACTTGCATGTAGTTGCATCAGATGCAGAGTGTACATCATGGTGAGATAACAGTTTGACCACTAAATGCATAAAGTTTAAGGATTACACAGTTTGGTGAAATATAATTTGTTATTGCTGTCTGCATGCTACTAAAGCCACTGTATGTGTTGCTTCCTGTGGCATCCACATGCTCATTTCCATGTTCCACCTTCT
This sequence comes from Heterotis niloticus, assembly GCA_018136845.1. NCBI lineage: Eukaryota > Metazoa > Chordata > Actinopteri > Osteoglossiformes > Osteoglossidae > Heterotis > Heterotis niloticus. Next base: position 25,659,441 of record CM030891.1, read on the forward strand.
CGGGGGAGCACAAGTGGTGCAGATGTTTTTCATTTCTAAATGCAAACAGTTTAAAGTCCTGTTGTCCAAAATACTCACAACAGGCTTGCAGCTGGAAAAAACAGAGCAGCCAGTAGTTGTTAGATGTGAGCATCTTGCACCAAACACAACATATACAGTACATTAGAAAAAATCATTTCATCTTGTATATCTTTTTCTGTTGCACAATAACATGCTATGCAGGAACATTTACTCCAATTATGTGAGGTAACTGAAAAAGTATTTAGTTCAAGCACTGTCAAAAATGATTAAACCAATAACAATCCTTATGCATTCAAGTCTTGTGCTGCCAATATTTTTTTAAAGACACTGAGTAAAATCATTATTTTGGAGCTTGTAGTATTTGGATTTAGTTAATGGCTTTGTGAACAACTGTTTATGTAACCTAAGAGTGAGAACAATTTAATGTTATATAAAGAAAATTAAAGGGCAACACAGTGTCTCAACATGTATGCTCTTTTGGGCTGCATGAACAACAGAGATCCAGTCCTATTTCAGTATGTGTTGAGTTTGTATGTTCTGCCTGTGTTCACCTCAGATTTCCTCTAGGTGGTCCCGTTTCCTTCCATAGTCCAAAGATATGTGTTTGCTGTCCTGTTAAGTGTGTACACTGCCTAGTATAGTGGCCTTTGCATGTAGGATAGGCTTTGCATCACTGTTACCCTATATTAGGACAACAGGTTTGCAACAGTGAGTATTCGAATGATGAACAGAAATGTATTTTCTTCAAGAGATGACAGCATATCAAGAGTAAAATTACTAAAGAACTTAGGTTAAGAACGTTTAAGTTACAGAACTTGTATAAGTCTATTTAAACACGAGACAAATTCCTTCAGGATCATAAATGTCTTATTTATATATGTATGACACATACCTGCAATAGCTGTCATTGATCATTCCATAAACTTGAATACTGTTGCATATGTCCATTGCCAGAATCATGGTGAAAAACCCAGTACTAAGAAAAGCTCCAGACTGCATTCTACACAAAAGGGATAATGCTTAGTTTGTAACACAAAAGATACTGTACCTATGCACTACACAGGCTAGTCAGCATTTCCACTGAACACTGTAATAGCTAAAAGAACAGAGATGATACACAGCGTATTGCTTTCATTGTAAATTTACATGCTCAGCTGATCAAAACTTTTTACATGGCGGTAATGTAAATAATATTTACAGTTATGTCTCAGAAAAACTATAATAATATATAGGTAAAAAATAAACCTAAGTTTTGTTATACCGACTTTCTTTATAGAGTGGACATGATAGAATACATTAAAGATAACCATAACTGTCAAAGGTAAACATATATATCATATTCATACCTGTTTTTCCCAGTTTCATTCTCAAAAATATTGTCACAGTCCTGAATCTTCTCCCTAGTCACTATATAGAGTTTAGCGCTGGGGTACTTCTCGGCTATTTTCATGAGAGCATTGAAAATGCGGCCCTTGCCATCTTGGCGCATGTTCTTCTCAGGCCCCCACATGACATATATGGTGCTTGCAGACTGTTGAAAGTAGTAGGTCTCATTCTTCAGCAGCAATGGCACACTAGTGTGTGACACAACACGAAGGCTGGTCTTGTTTCCGACATCATGCTCAAATCCCAGAGTGGGTGCATTATTCATGCGGATCACAAAGTCCTCCTTGTCAATTACTTCCCCCAAGCCAGCCTTAAGCATCTGACCTGAGCTGGAAACTAAAGAACACTGTTTGTCGTGGATATCCAGGAACTAAAGAGAGGAAGAAGTCAGTTGCAGAAATTTATTTTTTGATATTATCAAAAATATCATTTTCTTTTGAGTAGTTTTAGGGGCTATCTCAAAAACAAACATTTACTTTGTTAGTTCTAATATCAGTAAGGTATAGGCTGTAAATAACAGTCATTTCCAAACTATTTTCACTTATTTGTCAAATAAAAGTGACTGGTGAACTGAAAAAGCCCGCTACCATAACAGTGGTACCATCCTAACATTTAACTGTTAGTCTCATACAAGAATTATTTTTTGTGCCATACATTGCATTGCTATTGTACCCGACAACTATCATTAATGTTCACAGATGTGGCAAGGTATACGCACTAATAGAAAACAAAACATTTTCAGTTTGTCATTCATTGTCATGAACTGTTTGTCAAATGTGGCGTCACAGTGGTCCAGAGACTTTGAAGCCTAGGTTGAGGCAGAGTAAATCCTGGATGGCCAAACACACAATCTCATTCATTCAAACATACATACACTAGGAGCCATTTGGAGTCACAGATTGCTTAAAATCAATAAAACTTAAATATGTCACACAGAAGTAAGGTATGCACTTTGGTCACTTTCTTCATAATATGGTAAATGGAGACTTTTACAGTGCTATACCACAGTTGATGCCATACATATTGTATGACTGCATACAAAAATGATCTCAAACAATCATCCTCTAAAACCCTAAAGTCTTCTAAAATTTTCCCACTCTGGTTTATATATATTACCTGGTCTGATTTTCCAGGTGTAATGCGGATGTACCCACGGAGCCGAAAATCGGACACCTCAGGACCTACTCGAAGCTTCGAAAGTTGCCACCACCACCATAATATGAACAATGCTGTTATGAACACCAGAAAAATCCAGTGGCACTTCTGTTAACACAAAAACACATTATTAATAAAAATATTAACACAGTAAAGTACTGCAGCAATAAAACAGAATACACATAACTTCTAAATGCAGAAGCGGCACATTTGTGGGCATGAAAATCGAGTATTCATTACCAGCAGCTTCATTTCCTCAGGGTGTCTCTGGCTACAGTGTCAAGCGTCACCGGTTGAAATGAAGAAATCATAGTTCTTGGAAAAAGAAAGAAACACATCCAAAAACTAAACTGAAGTATTCAGCACTTCAGTCAAAGGGCGAACAGAGTTAAACAAATTCACATTACTAACCATAGCATTCACTTCGACAGAGAGAGAGAGAGAGAGAGAGAGAGAGATAGATATGCTCGGATTAGAGCTCTCCGTTTATATTCTGCTGATCCCCTTCTTTTAACTGCCATTGCGGAAATAGTTTTTATTATACGAATTACCAAACCATAAATCATAGCACAGTCTTAGTTAAATTATAAATGTACTGTAAAATCCTTGCGTTTATACTGAATTGAACAGCTCGTTGAGTGTATTAAAAATTTTAATATTTCTAATGTGAAGCAATATGCATCAATGACGACTTCTACAGGTATTAATAAATAAAAAGTGCGCTAAATTATAATATTTGCTAGCTAGACAGTGACCAAAAAATTCTCATACCTATATATAAGTGTAATGCTAAACTTTCCTAATAGTTACCTGCTTCCCTTCTGTCTCCTTCTTCTTTTTTCGCAGCGATACTTAACACTTATAATAATTATATTGAGTACCTACATGTCATACTGATTACAGCTAATATTGTCACTTCGGGGTGTGAACATTTTTGCCTACATGTTGTACAAATAAAATAAGACACATTGCTTAAATGCTCGTTTACAGTTTGTCTGCTCTGTGTGTGTCAAGATTTACAGTCCCCGGAAATTGTGGACCTTTTGCACTTTGGTTCCTGGGACCTTCGTCACGCTGTCTCTCCAAATTGTTTCAGTACTGTGTTTTAAGAGTATACTGTAGATGTTTTTGTTTTATTCTTTCGCCCTTTTGAACTCATTGCTAAAGTAATTGCTTATGTGTACTAGTAGCCAGACCAGAGTGGCAAAAATCCGAAAACGAGTTGGTGAAGTGGCTCACAGAAGCTCGAGTCGCTAAGGGGACGTGAACCAGAATGGTCTGGTGGCGCTCGTTTCTCCTAGCTACTGGGCTGTGGGTTCGAGTCCAGTTCAACATGTGTATGACAGTCCGAAGAGATTTGTCTCGGCTAAATAAAGCAGTTTAAATTGTTTTATTTAGTTGGGTGTACATGTGGAAGGATTTTCCTGTCACAGATGTTTTAAAATTTGCAGTTAATTTTTTTTTTTTTTTTTTTTTTTTTTTTTTTACTTTTCGTTTGTAAGGTAAACAACCTCACGGAGCATGGACCTTAACTCATACCGGATAGGCTCCGGATCACGACCACCTTGCACTGGACAAGTAGTTAATGACAATGGAAAAGAGGAATTATTTAACTAATAAAAATGCAAAGCTTTACTGTCGCAATTTGGTGTGCTAAAACTATTAAGCTAACATATTGTGATGCGGTGGGCTTCAGCATGCAAAACATGGTAGCAAAAATCAGGTAAATATTTTCATTATGCATCATACAGTATACAGCACGACAATTCGACCTTACTTTCATTTCTATAAAAGCTTAGCATTTCTTCAGTCTATGGTTCTGCTACTCAGATTGTACATGGTCTTGTGATAAAATTTTAGTGGTTATTGTTGACATTATTCGCAGTAAAAACCACATTTTTAAGTGTGTACGTCACGCAGCACCGTTTTCATCCAAACCCCACAATTCACTGCTTTATCGGAAGGAAGATTTCTACTCCGCGGCCACATACAAACATTTGGAAACGAACATTGATCTATGATGCTATTGGATGTTGCAGTTCCTTATTATTGCCTTCTAAGGCACTATTGGGCGAATCATGACCCCCTTCACAAAAATCTTGGTAGTTATTGGACTAAAACACTGTCAATAGCTTTTTTCCCCCCCGTCCTTTGAAAATATCATGTTCGTGTGTGAAGTGGAGGGGAGAAAATGCCCTTCTTTGCCAGTTGACAGAATTGCAGGAGGGTGAGTGGATAAAACAGATTCTCGTCCAAGAAACATTCGTGGATTTTTTTACAATTTTCCAAAACGACCACTATGATTCTCTCTAACTGCATTTTTCACGCATTGTTCAGCCGGGAGCTGGCGACTTGAGCAAGGGCACCACTGAATCACATTATCTGCACAATGCACGACTGGTCGGCTAGCACAGCAAAGGTAAACTGAATATTAATTTTTTTAAACTTTAGTTCCTTCCACATGGGTTGTACCAAATTATTACAGTGATGCACTTTTAATTGTTTTATTTTAAATACACATTTCTAGTCTCATCTCGGGTCAGTAGTTATAGGTTGCCATAATAATCGAGGCAGTGAGGCAAAGAGTAGAGTGCAATAGAGTTTGAAAAGACTTCCTTGTAAAATCAGTTTGTTTTAAGAGATAATGGAGCATTTTCTAAATACGAGCTTTGCTTTGGCAGTGTTTCTTTTAGTTTTGTTCAGCTGGTATTATTTCCGTTAATGATTTTTATTGTCGTTGATAATATTTGTAGCGGTTATTTATATGACTGCTGCTAGTAATAATAATGACTTGTATTTACCTGACAGCTTTGTCTATGGCGGTTTAAGATGTCGAAAAATCGTCTTTACAATGGTTTATTTAATTTGCACTGCAGAGTCATTTCTACTAGACTTACTTATGGCATGTACATTAAACAAAGGTTCTGCAGCAGGAATGGAATGCGAACCAGCAACCTTTAGTGTGCTAGACAGCAATCCTGCTGCTAGGGAGAAATGAGTGAAGTGTCGTATTAAAGGTCATACTCATGTTTGGTGAAGGTGTTTACCGATGATGGTCAGAGGCCCCAGTGACCGGCGTAGGCACACATCAGACTGTCACTGGGACCTCTGACCACTTATTTTCACAGGAATAATTTGGATGATGGCTGCTGAGATTCAGAAATCTTTTTGCGCCATTTCAAACTGCTGATTGTCTGAACGTAGCTCATACCAACATTATTTGGGGCATCTTAAAATCACAGGAACCTCCTTTGTTGTGTTTTCTTTAAATGTAATAACTCCCTAAAAAAATGAGACTTTCATTACTGACCAACAGCAGCAATTCAGCAAATCTAAACAGATTTTAAAAATTGATAAGAGGTGATAAGCTTTTACATTTATGTCTTTACACGTGTGATTTGTAAAATGTTTGTATAACTTGAATTTTGCCTTTAAGGAAAGCAACCACCCAAGTAAACATGTAAATATTACGTGCCAGTTATTTTGTGACTATGTTGGTACTCATTTATGTACTTTATCTACATTTATGCATTGCTTTTCTCCAGTGCAAGGTGTGTGCCAGAGCAAACAAATGTGCAGTCAACAGTAGAGGTAGAGCTGTGCAAATAGTTGTGTAGATACAGGCACATAGTTGGCAAGGCACAGGTTGCTGTGGTAGAGACATTTAGTTAGAACACGTTGCTCATGCATCACCCTGTAGAAGTGATGTACAGCAACATTCTGTTCATTCATTTATTCATTCTTGTTGGATTTATCTTAAGAGACAGTGTTTTAGTGAGTTTTGCTGCATAGGGTCTGTCAGAATGCTTGTGAAATTGAAATGCAATACAGCTGTTCGGTGCTCTGAGGTGACAAGTAATGTTTCTGTTAAACAGAATTATTAATCTAAACAAATGCACCCCATTCTTCATTAATATGGTCCAGAGAAATGTGGTTTATAACTTGTTGGTATTAATGAATTGACATATACTTGGACATCTTTTTGTTTTCCCTATTGGAAATGAGAGAAAATGCCTTTAATTGGTGCTGATTGGATGCAGATATAGATTTCAAAAGCACGCAGGTTTGCTCCAATTTTCATCTTTTTTCTGGGAGCATCTTAGATTAATTTTGGTCAATGTGTACAGTTACTTTCAAATTCTGCACTTTTTTTTTAATAGCTTTTATAGTTTCAAGTGGTGGGACCTGAAAGTGTTTATTTTAAAGAAACAGGATTATGTTATACATTTTTGTTTGTACTTTTTGCATTTATTTAATATGGTTTATGTTTCTTGTTTTTGTACTACAGTAGCAGTTATGTAAGTCTGTTTACCATTTTTTAAATACATTTTAAAATTATTGTTCAGGGTTCCAAGATATGAAAAATTTGTGTTTTAAAAAAACTTTGAAACATACTTTAATTAAGCAGGAAATATTTAGCATTGGGTTATGCTGTCTCAGTCTACACTTCATACAAAAAATAGAGGATGCAAGACTAACTGTGCACACATCTTTTGCACTCTGTAGACAAAGCAAACTGGTGGTTTGTAGAGGAAGACAGAATGGAAGTGTAAGAATTCATTAGCTACATTTTGGTGGAGAATATTCTTCAGAGATATGAAAAGTCATTTAAATTTAAAAGCATATATATTTTGTAACTATCCTAGTTAAGTTGCATCACTGTGTGTATAGTGACGTATCTGTGCAATGTTTGTTATAGTGAGAGAGTATTACAAATAAGCAGCAATGTTTTTGAGAGACCGCATACAGGTGCTGTGTGAAAGGGGAGCATCTGCATATCTCTTTATCTAAAAAGCTCAATCTCTGCTTGTCCCTTTGTTATGTATGCACAGCTTTGTTATCCAAGTTAAGTACTGGACATTTTCCACAGGTACTTCTCAACCTAAGTGAAGTTTCTGCCTACTGAAGTTTATTAAACACTTAAAAGGCTACTTTTTATCTTGAACATTTCCTGTTTGGCCTTTGAAATAAGTGCGCATCACATGCAGAATATTTATCACGAATAGCGTGACATTAGTGCAATTTTTGAGCATGGCCACAAGGACTATGGCAATACTTGGTGCACTAAGCCAATGCATGCTGGGATACAGCATTATACTGTACTAATGATTTTTATGTACTAAGGGCAACAAGTTTAGGAGTAATAAAATTTTGTAATTCATTATTGTACTATTCTCCATATGTCAGTATGGCCAATATGTGTGTCACTCTGGCATCCGTGGGTTCACTCATGTGTTCAAGTTTCTCAAGATACTGCACATACTGTGCAGATGTGTACTTGAGGAAAACATACAGGGCAGACAACAGGGTAGGCATGCTCTCTCTCGGTAGGCAGTTCTGAGCTAATTTATCAGTACAAAGACAAACAAGGCAACTTGGCTGCTGAGACACAGCAGTGTACACTACTAACAATGAACAATTTTAAAAATGCTTGCTGATGTGTAATTTATAATGTTTTACATTTCCACTTTTGCACTTTGTAACCTGGGCATAACTAAATAAATAAATGTTTAGTTTATTTTTAGTTGTTGTATGCTGTGCTGTAATAACCCTGTTTTTTTTTTTTTTTTCCTTTGTTTTGTATGTTTAACAGGGTAAATAGGAACCATGAACTGTCGGTAAAGGTGGAGTGCCCACGGGGACTAACTCAGCCTTGTTTACCCCATACCTAGCATGGTGTTACTTTGACCAAGGTATATTAGTGGTGTCCCCACCAAGCTGACATGTCTATGAGGAGGGCAGAGGGTATGTCCATCATCCAGGCCTTGGCCATGACTGTGGCAGAGATACCTGTGTTTCTCTACTCCACCTTTGGGCAGGTAAATTTTAACAGTGTGACTGTCTTTTTAAAAAAAAAAATTTTATTTTTTTATTTTTTTGTTTGTTTGTTTTTGTAGCAAAAACCTTTTTCTTTTTGTTAGTCTACAGTCTACTTCATTACTTACATAATTTATGCAAGATTAATAGGATCATAAATATTGAGAATAAATGGAGTCGAAACCTTCATATTTATCAGATTTTTTTTTTGTTCTTCATGTCAGATTTCACATAGCAGGAATTCCACAGTTTTTTTATGTCTAATGCAATGAATTTGAAATGTGAACAAATTCATCTGACTGCCATCATGGCCTCTTGCATCATTTCTCCTACTCTTCTCCAGTCCATTTTCTCCCAGTTGCGTCTTTCCCCAAACTTGAAGAAGGTACTTTTTGCCACAGCCCTTGGGAGTGTAGCATTGGCCCTAACTGCTCACCACTTGAAACGGAGGGGTCGGAAGCGCAAGCAGGTGACAGCGGGACAGGATGCTCACAAGGCCCAGGCAGTCTCAGAGACATTGCTGAAGACAGGCAGACCATCATCACTCAAGCGAGGTGACACCCAAAGCTCGGGCAGGGCCAGAATCTACAAGCTCAGGTTTAATTTGTACAGGTATCCCTTGAGATACAAGTGTTTGACTTAAGAGCTTTGTTTCTTTAATACCCATTACAGAATTATGACCAAATATGAGGCAGGTTTTTCATGTTCTTGAGTAACAACACCTGTTTGCACCATAATGATAATTACTTCTCAAACTTACAAGAGTGTTGTTTTCCTGGAAGTTGGCTAGTAAGGTCAAATCTCATAAGTATGGGATACCTGTGTCTAGAGCAACAGTCCTGGGATACTGGGATCTTGTCTTTAAAAAGTTCTATGCTTGATTTGTTACATCTGAGTGTAAAAAGATGACGAACATTTTAGTGTGAGAGTTACAACAATGTTGAGCATACACTGATGTAGACTGTTTTACGTTGCCTTCTGTAGGCCCGTTTCCTGGGCGACAAATGATGAGCCCCAGCACAAGGAGTAATGACACTATGAGCGGCATCTCCTCCATTGCACCCAGCAAACACTCCAGCTCCTCCCACAGCCTCACCTCGGTCAGTTGGTGTGGTCCTCTCCAGTTCTGCTACCTTTTTAGTTGCATCAAGATAAAAGTACAGCATCTTGATTTCATATAGTGTCGCTGTTAAATTATGTGCATGACTTTCCATTGGATTTGGGTGAGTTACTTAAAAGTGAAATCGTATACTTTTAATATTTCTTTTTTTACTTTTTTTTTTTGAGACATAAGTGCTGTTTGTTTAAATGGTACCCTTTTCTTGATTGCTTTCACCAAAAATACCATACATTATTTGTACACAGCAGTTATGTGGCTCTGGTAGCACTGTAACATTTACAACAGTATTGTGGTGGTCCAGTGCACAGGATCAACTTTTGACAAGTCTGATGTTACAGATGCGGGTTCCAACTTCTCCAAATCAGTCAGCCAATTCTGCAGCCCCTTGGGAAGCAGAGCCAGTAGAAGAGGAGACTGGAACAGCAGAGGATTCAAATGCTGAGAATCTGTACATCATGGGTAATAACATTAATCTTCTCACTGTACAGGTGTAATATACACTGCCCGGCCAAAAAAAAAGTCACACATTAATATTTCGTTGGACCGCCTTTAGCTTTGATTATGGAACCCATTCGCCATGGCATCGTTTCGATAACCTTATCCAATGTCACAACATTTATTTTCGTCCAGAGTTGCATTTATTTTTCACCAAGATCTTATATTGATGATGGGAGAGTTGGACCGCCATGTAAAGTCTTCTCCAAGACATCCCAAAGATTCTCATTGGGGTTAAGGTCTGGACTCTGGTGGCCAATCCATGTGTGAAAATTATGTCTTGTGCTACCTGAAACACTCTTTCACTATTTGATCCTGATGAATTCTGGCATTATCATCTTGGAATATGAAGACAAAAATCAGTTGATGGAAAAACCTGGTCATTCAGTATATTCAGGTAGTCGGCTCACCTCATTTTTTTGGGCACATAATGTTACTGAACCTAGACCTGACCAACTGAAGCCACCCCACATCATAACACTAACTTAAATCCAGGTGGTGACTTTTTTTTTTTTTTTTTGGCCAGGCAGTGTATAAATGTAGTATGGTCTGCTGGTTTGAATTCAACACATGATGGTGAGATTTAGCAATTTTGTTTTATTCGGGGTTTTTGAATTGAAAATGCAATAGTCAGTTTGTGATTATGTAATAGTTGAACATATGAATTTTAAGTTAAGTGCAGTGTGATTGATTGTATGACTTTTTCATAGGGAATGCTGGCCTGTTAATGGTTGTTTGTGGGGTTTCTGGTTTGTCCTAGGGATGGAGCTGTTCGAAGAGGCGTTGCACAAATGGGAGCAGGCTCTCAACATCCGCCACCGTGCCCAGTCGAACGCCTCCACCAGCAACAGTCTTACACTCCAGGGGGTGGGCTTTCCAGATAAGCCGGCAGTACTAACCCTAGCCCTCTACCAGTACCTGTAACCCCTGGGCAGGAGCTGGCATTTGGGCTCCAGCTGGATCAAAAGATAATGCTATTATGGGGTATAGGGCTGGTATGAAGCATTAAGATTTATCTTAATAACTTTGCTAGTACTCATATGTAAAATATCTGAGTTGAAAAGTATGCCACAATCTGCAGGAGAGCATGGGCTTGATACAATAATGAAAAATATTGTAATAAGACAAAGGTGTCAGTTTGAAGTTATAACTTTCTGCAGTGGAAAGACTCAGAACCCTGATATTAATGCTAACCTAGCCCATTGATCTTTTAAGCATGTGCATTATTGTTATTATTGTTATTATCAATAATAATAATTTGCTGATGCTTTTGTTCAACACTAATTACAGGAATATCAGTGTCCTAATATGATATAACTTAAAGATCTTTTATTCAGGTGTGTTTAATTTTAGTAGAAACTGGAAAACTTATAAACTGTATTGAGGTAAAAACTTAAGTTTTTAACATTATGCTTTGTTTCCAAGAAGAGGATTGTGGGATAGAATCTGGAGGCTTTTTTATTCTGGAATTCTTATTTTGGATTTGATCTCTGAATGAATAATAACATAGAATAATTGTGCACTGTGAAATATAGGATTTTTTCTCAGTTGAAAATGCAGCTCTTAGGCACTAAATAAAAAGTGAAGATTTGCAGTATCAAGAGTATCAGTATACAAGAGTATCAGTCAAACTTCATTGACTTGGTGTGTAATTGATATTATTTACCAAAATCATGTAAACTTGTACTCAAAAATGTTATGGAAAGTCTAAGTAAACTTTTAAGAATTCTGTTACATAAAAGTACAGAATTTACAGTTACATAAACACCGTAAAATAGGGGTGGCCTGTATGAGAAGCAAGTTTAACAAAACAAATGTAATTCTAGATTATTATACACCTTTCAAAGGAATAATTTTTGGTTTTATGTAAGAAACACTTTTCTGCTACTCACGTTATTGGTTTTCCATCCACTGAATACCATCTCTTCTGTTTCAGGCAGAGTCACGAAACAAAGTTTTTGCTGAGAAGCTGGAGACGCTTTTGCACCGAGCGTACCACTTACAGGAGGATTTTGGGGCCACCATCCCCCCAGACAGCTTGCTAGCAGACTTTGGTAATCTGAAGTTTAGCCAAAACAAAGCTAAATATTTTTAGCAGTGTTCAAAACACAGTCTAATCTGTAAGAGGGAACATATTTAAGAAATTAAAAGATCATGTGTCTGAACAAAAACCCTTGAAATACAGAGGGGGGGGGGGACTCATGAACAGTGTTTTATAATTTACTTTTTTCTACATGGGTTCAGTAAAGTAGGCTTATAATTGCTCAGTGTTGCTTTATCAGTCTTACTGCCCACAATTCCTCTGTATAAACTCACTTTTGCCTGTGTCTGTGCCATAGAGAGTGAGGGCACTCTCATCTTACCCAGTCTGGACAGCTGTAACCAGCTGAGAGAGGATGACAGCACAACCGTCTCCTCAGAGGACTCCTTCTTCTCTGCTGCTGAGGTGCAGGGCTGCCACTTGACTATCCAGCAATTCTGTCTTGCCCATTGATTTCTGTGTAGAGCAGAAATTCCCTTGTGAAATTTTATCTTTCATCCCTGTGATGTTCACATAAATGCGTTACTGTTAATGCAAATACTATTTTTATAATGTAGGAGCATCTGAGTTTTTTTAAATAAAGTAATCATCACTGGTTATAATACACTTGAGCAGGTATTCAAATGAGTGCAAAATCTATATAGCCATTTATCTGTATATTACAGTATAAATGGGTAAGTAATTGCAAGTATTTAAGTGCACAAACCTAACCTTGAAAGTTGCTTTGGAGAAGTTTATCAGCCATATAAAATAATAATTGATCATTTTGCTTTTTAATTAAGATACCATTTCTCTAGTAATGAAATGTTTTTTCGGTATTATTTACTTAGTTAATACTGGCTTTCTGTAGCTGGATATTAGAAGCCTGGTTAATAATGTTCATATGAGTTTATAGATCTAGTGTAGCTTCAGAAGACTCTTACAAGTTTCAGTATATACTGAAAAGGTTGACTCTTGCTGCATTTGTATTTGTGTTTGATCTGTACAGCTCTTTGATGCCTTGTCCTTAGAGGATGTGTATCAGCCCCTGAGGCCAGCTGCTTTGTATGAAGAAGCCCTCTCCCTGGTAAGGGAGGGTGCTGTGGCCTGCAGATCTTTCAGGTAAGTCCTGTAACCCCTCTCTTTCACCATGCCTGATTTGAGTTCAGGAAACTGCTTAAGTAGTTGTACCATGAGTCTACATCAGTATGCAAGTTTGTTCTAATCAGTTATAAAATGTTTTGTCACCCTGTTGATCATATTCTGTTGCTCTTCCATTGTAGGACGGAGCTTCTAGAATGTTATAGTGACCAAGATTTCCTAGCAAAGCTACACTGCGTGAGACAAGCCTTTGATGTATGTAGGCTTATAATGTTACTGTATATGGAAAATAACAATTTTTAAAAGCTTAAATGATTTTACATGACAAGACATGTGTGGTGCTTAATCCATTTTATCTATTGTGCTTAATGGAAAAAAAACCTTAATATGCTCTTCTTGAGATCATCTAGGTGTTTGCTTGTAAATAGCATTCATATTATAAATATAATATATTACTGTGTATGTGTGTCTGTATGTGGGGCATCCCATCCAGTATGTAGCGTAGTGCCCTGTGATTCCTAAGATGGATTCCGGTCCACTGTGACCCTGACCAGGATTAAGCGGTTAATGATGATGAGTGGATAATATTGTACAGTATTTTGGAATATATATTTTCTGTTTGTTAGACTCCTTAAAGACCGTTTGCCATGTTTCCTAGGGGTGTCAACCTTTGAATTTACCACAGTGCAATGTGATTTCTATTTTTAATGGAAACATTTGATATTTGACAATTTTAGAAAATTACAACTGTATGGTAAAATATGAAATAATACAGTAGCTCATGAATGATAGACGATTCAGCCTGCACAATATATTAATACATTTCTATAATGTTTCAGACACATAAAACCAAAATAAGGTTGAGAGTGCAATTTTTTTGTATTCTTTGAAATTGCTAACTTTCCTACTAATTAACTTTTGCAGGAAAAAATGTATACTTTTTGCATATTGCATGTTTTGTTGGTTTTTTTTCCCCTCCAAAATCCCAAATAGTTCTATACAGCAGATTTATATTTGAGTAGGGACTAAATTTAATTTGGCTGCATGTGTCTGGAGGTGATATGACGCTGCTGCTATTTTGTTTTTACCCTTCAATGTGTATTATGCAATACTGCGAGGATACATACAAACTAGTGCAACTGGTGGTTGCAAATAAAAAAAAAAAAGTGTTCAGTGCAATCCATAAAATGCAAGTGTTGCTTTTAAACATTCGAACTCTCTGTTCCTGTGATTTGTGCTGCAATTTATCTTTTATTTTTTTTATTTATTTTTTTTTTTTAAATCTGGCTCAGTTTTTGAACATTGTATTGATTTATTTACACTATTGCCTGTTCAATTGATGTATCGATCCAAATCCATGTAACATTTACATGCCTAATTGTTTGCAGGTGCTACTGATGGATGAAACCCATCGGTTGTTCTTCAGTGACACAGGGAAACAGATGATCATGGGGTTGATGTCTAAGGCCAACAAGGTCAGCGTATACACAAATTCCCTTTTGTTCCCCTCTATTGTTTTATTGCTATCATCTGTCTTTAGCTAATTAATTTCAATAAACCTGCCTTCATCTGCAGAGTCCAAAGGGATTTCTTGAGAGCTATGATGAAATGCTTCACTACACCCAGAAGGTGGAGACCTGGCCCACTACAAAGATGGAGCTGGAGGGCAGAGGGGTGAGTTCTGCAACTGGTAAAATGAACAGAATTTATGATGGCCATTCAAACTCTAGCCAAACTCTCCTAAAAACTGATTTGTGATGTAAAAAATACATAGATTTCCCCCATGTTACTTGTTGATATGTAATGCTCACACTAAAATTCGTTTACTTTAATGATATTTTTGATAATTGAGAATTGCAGTTTGCACCCGATGGTAAAAGTCGAGAAATTTAAATGTCTGGGACAAAGACATGGACTTGTTAATCTGTCACCAGTTTCAGGAGAGCTTATTTCTTCCCAAGGTGGTTTGCATGAATTTCTTCGACATTGTGCTGGACTTCATCCTAATGGATGCTTTTGAGGACCTGGAAAGCCCACCATCTTCTGTGGTGGCTGTCCTTAGGAACCGCTGGCTCTCTGACAGCTTCAAAGAAACAGTATGAACCCCCTCCCCAATCCTGTTGTTGCAGTACATTTGGCAGTGAGATGACTTTTACTTAGACCTGACAGAGAATGATGAGCATGAACACAGATAAAACTGACCTGTGTATTTTCTTTGTTTAGGCGTTAGCAACTGCATGTTGGTCAGTTTTAAAGGCCAAGAGACGTCTTCTGATGGTGAGATTATGGTTGCAAATTTGCTTTTTCTTTGCTAATTAGCAAGAATACAGTAGTTGCTTTCCATCTTTTTTTGCATTGTGTATTTCAAAGAGTCAATATGGCTGGTGATAAATTATATGATATAACTTTGTGTAACTGTGTTGCGTACCATAAATATATGGCAAGCTGAAATGTAGTTCCTAGCTAACTAGCTATCTGTTAGTATGATTATTTCAAGCTTAAATTTAAAAAATAGATGGTATATAACATGGATTTTAATAGAACATTTTAAATTCAGGATGTCATAGTGTCCCAACTATGGTAAAACTTCTCTACTATGGCCCAACTTTTAAAAAAACTTGTTTGTGCCCTTGAGGGACATACACATTTAGTATTTTTTTTCCTGCACTTTATTATATTACATTTCAAGAATTGTTGGTCACTAGGTCATACAGAACAAAAATACTGTTAATTTTATCCTATTAGCAGTTCTTTTGTTCTTTTAGTAGACAGTGAATTAATAAAGGAAAATATAAAAAAGAGCAGCAGAAGTAAATGTGCCAGTACAATTTAATCTTTTGACATACATATATGATTTCTCTTTAGTGTATAATCTTTGAAATCAGTGAATCTTGTTGAAAATGTATTTAATAAATATCCATTTTCTGTTTAAAATGGTCTTTTATCTTTGAACTTTGTAGGTCCCTGATGGTTTTATCTCACATTTCTACTCCATTTCTGAACATGTGAGTCCTGTTCTGGCATTTGGTTTCCTTGGACCCAAACAGCACCTCAGTGAGGTGTGCACAATCTTTAAGGTGAGCATGGATAAAGTTTTTGTATTTAACTGATAGTTGTTCAATCCTTTTTTTCTTCTCCACTGCATTCAGTGCTTCTTTAAAAATATTGTGGTCAGAACTCCATATAGTGTTATGTATTCTGGGTACCTACAGACATACACAGTGTATGATATTATTAAAGTCTGGAATGTGGCATGGTCAAAAGTTTTTGAAGTTGAGTGACCAAAAATAAGGAGGTGAGAGTGCTGTCTAATAACTGCCTCTGTATAATGCCTCTAAACAACAAGACTATTTTTTCCTAACCTTATTAATTAAAATTCATACTATTAATGATTAAGTCTCCCAAATATTATAGTTATGGTAAGGCCAGTTTTGCTAACCAAGTGATAATTTACAAACAAGAAGATTGATATGCCTATTTTGAAAAGAAAAACAGAACCGTTCTCGTCCCACTAATGGAATAAAGGTTTCAAGTATCTCTTTTACACAGTAGCTTCGAGTTATAATTTATCTGTATATGCTATACTTTTGTCCATGACCAAAGATAAGAGCATTGTCTGAGTCAAATCTGATACGGCAAAACTCAGTAAGAACTCTAAAAATGACAATTTAATTTGTGTTTTTATCTCCTCCCATAGCAACAAATTGTGCAGTACCTGAAAGACATGTTTGACCATGACAAGGTCCGCTTCACAACAGCTCAATCCCTGGCTGATGATGTTCTACGCTTGTCACATCGGCGGAGTGAGATCTTGTTGGGATATCTTGGCATCGACAGCCTGCTGGAGCTTAATGGAGCATTGCCAGCAGGACAGAGCAGTTCGCTGGAGAACAGCCAAGGTCCCCTGTTGGAGACATAGGATGGAACTGCAATGCCTTTGTTTCACGTGCCCTCATCTGTCAACATCTTTAATCATCATTTTAAAGGCTTTCTTTTGTGTGCTATGGTAAATGTAACCCAATGTTGTTGTTCCCCCTTCACTCCTCACTGTGAACACATGAGAATTTGTTTAGAGAAAGTTCCATGGTGGGTTGGTAGAGGGGTGGTCAAACCTCTTTGCTGCAGAAGGTCCACCATCCTGCACTGGCCAAATCAAAATGCACTATGCTGTAAGTGTTGTAGGGTAAGGAAGTTGTGTTATGTTAGGAATGTGTTTGCTGCAGAGATTTATTTAATTCTGCCAAATTATTCCAGTGGCAGTACAGATCTAAGAAAGATACTTGCTTATGAGTGGGATAATAAAATGATGATGGCATCAGGTTGCTTATGAATAGATTCTGAATGAAATGAAAAAAGTAAGAGGTTTGTATGAGTAATAAATCATTACTGTTCTCATACACGTAAAGCATGTCTTTATGAAGTAATTCTTATTGTCTAGCAGGAAGATCAGTGTCATTAAAACATATTTATGCTGCTAATTTTGGGACAAACATTAAACTTTATTTTTATTGTTTTTTGTGAAAGAGTGAGCCTGTTGAGTTGTGGCATTGAAAAGACCCTTAACTCAAACCTTGACAAAATTTAACAGGCGCAACAAAATAAGTGTGCCTTCAGAGTACAGCGCTGGATTGATGTATGGGACAGTACCTCTTCCACTGAATTAAAATGACATTATTGTCCTAATGATTCACTGTTATCTAAAAGGGTGGTGGTCTCCTGTGTAGGATGTTAACAAGTTAAGATGGCACTGAACACATGAAATGGTTGCAGTGGGTTTTAGTCTGAGGATAAAGCTCACTTAGAAATAATTTAATTGGCTGACTTGTGAAGGGGTCTTATTAAGTAAAATTTTGTATGCAGTACAATAAAGCAGTCAAATTAATTCACTTATGTGGAGTTTAAGTGCACCTAGATTACCTCTTATCCTGGCTTAGTCATTGATCTTTTCAAGTCAACCAATTAAACAAGTACTACTGTTTAAATTTTATATGGTGACACACTGTATCCTCAGGCAACTTTTCATAAAAGCTGTGTGGTTTGCCTTGAAATGGTTGTACAATGTTTAGTGCTTCAGTTTAGATCTTCATTGTTTTTTTGTTTCCCCATGACCCTCTTGTTCCACTGCTTCCCAGCGTACTCTGTACTTGTCTGTTTGCCATACAGTATCTGCACTTTATCCAGAACAACCTTAATACACGTCCTTGTTTATTTTCTGTAAAAAAAAAAAAAAATATTGAGCTCAAACAATGCATTTGGATTTTTTTTCCAATCTGACAATTTGTGACTTACTATAGAAATTTAGAGAAACTAAAATAGAGGTAATATGAGTTTTTCATGGACACAAATGTTCTTCAAATCTTTTGATGAATTGCACTCACAGTATATATATGTATAATATTTCATTGTCATATTTTCCATGGTAAAGGTTTTGTTTGAAATTGACATACATTAAAACCTTGTCAGTATACAAGCAAAACAGCTATTGCATGTTTTTGCCTTGTTTTTAATTTCTGTGAGCCTGAAGGTCTCTGTAAATATTTTTATAGTGAGATTATAAACCATCTTCCCTTCAGTCAAGTGTTAGAATTGTAGGGTAAATGATTAAAAAATTACTCCATTTGCTGCTTTCTATGTCATTTATTGTTGTCTGTTGAAACTGAAAATAGAAATTGGAGTTAGAAACAATTTTTTTGTCATAACCTGCATTATGTGTACTTTAATGTCAACATGTTCTTTGCATGTGAACAAAACCAAGGTGGGGCCCTCAAGTACCCAATGTGATGTATTAATTGGGGGAGCGAACAGCTTGTTTTGATGCAATGGATGCACATTTGCTTAAACTTAAAATGGCTTGAAAATAAATGCAATTTTAATTTAATGCTTTAAAGGGGAAATGAATAAATTACAATAAGAATATGTCCAGGTAAAGTTAAAACTGGCTGCACCATTGCCATCTGCATTTGAGTTTTTAAAACTATTTTTTAATAAATTTCACCTATTTTATTGAAATATGCTTCACATATTAATATTTAGTAACTGCACCTTTTGCTCCAACAGCAGCTTTAAGTCTTGTTTGTCTCAGCTTTGCACACCATTTGGGAGTTTTCCCCCACTCGTCTTGGCAAAGATGTCAGAAGCAAAATATTGAGAACAAAATTACAGAGGAGACCAAAATACTTGCCTAAACACTGAGGGAAACCTCCAACCTGCCACACCTGTGGTATCTTAAATTACATCTGAGGAATTCCAACTCAGCCCTTGCAAAACTGATTCAACTTGCAGATATCTGAGGGCATGCATTTATGTACAGCTCACTGAAGTTCCCACCATATTTCAGTGGGATTGAAGTACAGACTTTTTATTTTCTCCAAAATTTTCTCTAAAATAAGTAACTGACAAAACTTTTTAGTACCCAACACTTTATTTCGCTTTTAACAGAACATACATTTTGCTGTTGATTTATGCCAAATTATTTTTAATAAATGAAAATGGCAGGGACCAGAATTTTAGGACACTAACCTAATACTTCTGCCTTTGGAGACAATAACTGCAGTCAAGCACTTTTCCATGGTTGTCCATTTGTAGTTTGACTTACTCTTCTCAAGCAAACTGCTGCAGTTTTCTCAGGTTTGTTGGGTGCCTTCTCCCAACTCTTAGTTTCAGCTTTTTCTACAGATGTTCTATTGGATTCAGATCAGGATTCACAGCAGGGGATTTCAGAACAGTCCAGTGTTTTTTCTCATCCATTTTTTTGGTGCTTTTGATGTATGTTTTGGGTCATTACCCTGCTGGAGGACCCATGACCTGCAACTGAGACACAGCTTTCTGACACTGAGCTGTTTTTCAGTCACAGGTCATGGTTTTCCAGCAGGGTAATGACCTTGCAAAATGGCACTCCAAAATACCTTGATGGTCTTCATCATGTCCTGCACAGACTCAAGACCCCCAGTCCCAGAAGAAGCAAAGCAACCTCAAAACATTGCTGAGCCTCTTCCCTGTTTCACTGCAGGGTGTCCTTTTCTTTGAAAGCTTAATTTTGTTTTCTTTGAATACAAAATTGACGTCATTTACCAAAAAGCTCCAATTTTGTTTTGTCTGTTCAGCAGACATTTTCCCAGTGGAACTGTAGCTGGTCAATATACATTTCCAGTCAGGTATTTTTGTGTTTCTCTCTTAAAAGTTGGGTACTGCTGGGTCTACTGTTTTCATTCAGATAGGGACAGATGGGGCAAGTTAAAACTGTTGCACCTTGACCTTGAAGGTCAGCTTGGATCTGTTTTGATGTTTTCCTTGGTTATTCCTCCACAAATCAATCTTTCTCTTCAATACTACTATCTCTGACCATTGCCTGGCTTAAAAACCATGTGACAGTGCTTACTATATCATAGTCATCATGAATAACATATTTATTGCATAAATGGATTTTATAACCATGTCACACATGGACTGCGAGTAATGTAAAATGGTAAATTAAAAAGACTTGCTCTTTGAACCTGCTGTTAACATTCAAATTCTATATAGTTTTAAAACACCTGAACTAACTACTAATACACCTTGTTAACCGTAGGCTTTCTACTGTAAATGGTATAGCCAGCTCAAGTAATCATGCAGCCAATCTTTGTTGCTTGGATCCAGTTTGAAAACATGACTTTTAATTTGCCTAAAAACAAAACAGTCATCCTACTTATGGATGTACGATTTAAATAGCAGACAGTGTACATGACATCAGATGCGAATTGCTCTTCCAGACATCACAGAGCTCTCATGTAGCTGAGGAATTTGTGAGAAAAAGTGGGAAAACTTTTCATTAACCCCCTATTTTTATTCTGTGTCCATGCTGAGTGTAAATATGTTTGGTGCAGCTAGAAAGAAGATCCTTTTCAGTCTCTAAGCAGCAAAAGCAGTTTTGATGAGAATGAAGTACTGAACTGCAGTACAAGATTATCGCTTGTGGATCCTGCTTTTGCCTTTGTCCCATTGCTTAATAACCCCATGACAAGTGTCCAATTTGATTTTACTATGGAGTCTAAGGTTTTTTATGAGTCTGTCTGTATGCCCTTATCGGTTTGTGTTTGCTGGTTTAGCTGCTGTTGTTTGTTGTTTGCTATTTCTTTGTTTACTAACCTATAACTTCTATGTATATTTTTACATCTTATTCCTTATTTATTTATTTTTCTTAATTTCATTATTTATTATTTAATTATATTATATTTTATTTATATATTTTATTTGCTGAGGATGTCTGGAAGCAACACTTTTCATGGTCACAACACTGCTATGCTGCTGTTAGTGCACCCATGACAAATGAACCTTGAAACTTGAAACTTGGTGAGGGTGGCAAATTGTTCTAGGATGTAATCACTGCCCAGCTGTAAAGTCTGCTGAATTTCACACCTTTCTTTATCAACATGGGACTCACTCAACTGAGACCCTCTAAATCAGAAGTTACTCCACCACATCTAGGATGGCTTTACCTCATCACAACAACGTCCAAGGTCGTGCTCACAAAGAGATGTGGTGTAAAACTACTGAAGAGGTGTGAATACCTTGTAAACTGCTGTATAAATAACCCCTGTATCCTTTATTTGGGGAGACTTTCTTTTCAAAGTGGCTCTCCCGCACCGGTGTGTATTCGACTGATCAGTAAAGTATAACTCTCTCTACACCCAAAGTGATTTTTTTTTTTCCACAACAGTTTTATGATACAGTAGACTACAGCATCAAACCTTTATACAGTTTTTCTTCATAACAAGAATTAAAATGATATTTTATCTCATATTGTGTAAAAATTAAATTAAAATGTAGCTACAGCTTGCAGGGCAAAACAACATATACTAAACATCATTAGCCCTACAGATTACTACATTAATACAAGGTACTCACTTTTGGAAACAATATGAGATGTTTTAATATTAGAAGCAGAATGCGAATCCTAACAAGAGGAGATAATGTACTGTAAATCTCAGCATAATCCCATACAACTATGAGCATGTTGCACCAAAGAGCAAAAATGCTGGGAGTAACTGCATGGAAATGGTTCTTTCTGACTCCTTAAACAATTTAAAAATGTTTTCAAGCCATTACACTTACCCCATCAATACTTGTACTTTCTTTCTTAATTTCTGAAAGGATGGATTAGCACGCTCACATAGACATTCAGGTTTGATCCTGTCAGTGAGCTCTAACCTCCAAAAAATGCATCAGAGTGAATGCCAAACAGGCATGCTCAGACCATCACACAAACATGCACTCATGGTCTAAATATACGCCTGCTGAAGTGAAGAAATGTGTAATGTTATAGGTTATGACAATCTGAATTAAGAAAACAGATGGAGTAAGCAGATATTGCAACTAATTCTTCTTAATCAGACCAACAGTATGTGTCTCTATGAATGGTGTATGTGTGTTAATATACCATGGCAGATTAAAATTCAAGGTTATCAAATAGCAGATAACTCCATGCAGAACATCTGGATGACCTGACTGTTGTGACTATTACGTGATAGGCACTATGTCCATTTTCAACAATGCATAAGCACTGTGCAAAAACCACAATACCTGTAGCAATGGGAGAAGAAACATTTGAAACAGAATGGCTATGTTTCACTGGAGTTAAAATTCAAAAGGGCCCTCAACAAGAAGTGTGTAAAATATGTACATCTCTATATTTATAAAGCTGAATCTGTTTGTTTGTCTGTCTGTTTTCTATGCATGACTTTGTTTTTCAAGCCATAGAGTTGAAATTTTGCACACAGGTCTGTCATACAAAGTTTGGGTTTCTTGCAGTAGAAGTTCATTAAGCCTCAAGAAGGCCATTTTGAAAATTTAACATTCACTTTTTGACATGGGTAAAGGAAGCGGGAATAATGACATTACATGAAGCACATAATAATGGCATCTGCAAGGTAAGCAGTCATGATGGTAGATTTTCACTCTCTCTCTCTTTCGCTCACACACACACACGTACTGTGTGCATGTCACTATAGCCAATGCGTGTGTTGCTGTCAGTGCCATCCACATGTTCAACACCACAGGAGCGAGTAACTGTACACATATACACTTGAAAAAAGCACTGCACACATTAGTAATGTAAGGGTAATAAAGTTTGGTTGTACAGTATATATTTAGTTTTTTCCTTTCCACTTGACTATGATGGGGAAATGCATCAGTCTGTACGGTAGTTGCCTGTTTGATAGCACTAACAACTACCTGTGTACTGAATACAACCACTATAAGGGTAAAACAGTTTGGTAATTAAAATTTTATTACTTTTTACCTTTTGATTGCTACATCTTTCTGACCCAGGAAGTGCCAGCTACCTCAGGTATTAAAACTTATATATCACAAATGGATTGGAAGTCAGTGAAACCATGTAGACATCCATGTTTCTCTGATACCAGAGGTAAAGTAATAAACCTGTACTTCTTCAGTGGAATAGGTGTTTTACTGCAAGTAACACATGCGTGGTAAATGAAAAAGCTATAGACTAGTCAACGAATATTATAAAATAATTAAAAATCCACAAAACATTCATCCTGCTCTCTGGTGTCAGCTAATTTGAAGGTTTCACATTTAACTGAAACTGTATCTTGGGTAACAGCTGAATAAATAAAGCAAGTACTCAGATCTTTAAAACAAATTTTAATGTTGTATAAAATCTTAATATTATATTTTAGGGAATTTTTTTTAAAAATCCAGTTTTTATTTAACGCTTGGCGAGTGCAGCTGTAATAATTGTGCTGGTTGTAAATGAATTATTATAAGCCCAAATTTCAGCGGTTTTATAGGTGTTTGCTTAGCAGGAAATAAAACACAGCACTGTTGAAACTGAATGGATTTATTTTTTGGGGCCATGACTCATGTCATAGTTTTGGTGCGCCTAAGGAAATCAATGGACGGTACTGGAGCACAATAAATGACCATCATATATCATATATAATATCATATAATATAATATATCTATATCATAACTGGGCGGCTGTCCGGTTCCCCCTTTGTGCGGCTCTTCTCTGTGAATGGCCAGTTTCGTACAAGCAGCGGCGCCTCCTGATTGGCTCACGCGACCTGGGCGTTACATTCTGATTTGTCTATCCGTAGTGCCCGGTGTCCGGGTAAGATGGCGTCCGAGGAGCAGTGCTCGCTACCGCCTCGATGGCGGTCGATATCTCTTACCCACGTTGAGTATGCAGCAGGTACGTTCGTTCACGACCTTTCGTTTTATGTTTGCACTCGTCAGATGGCCGCTGTGTTCGTAGCCGTGCCCGTTTCGACAGCGCGTTGGATTTTTTTTTCTCTCCTGCTGAATGGACTCGGCCGAGGGTAACTGCCAAATAGTGAGCCGCGGCACAGAGTGGATGCGTTGCACCGCGGGGGGACGTCACGTCGCCTGCCAAATGGTGGGCCTGTTCCGCATGCGCGGTCTGTCGACATGATGCACACGAAACATGGATTCTGTGGCGTTTTCGTGGGTCGTTTGCGTGGAACAGAAATGGTCAAAACGTCAGCGTGAAGTGTGATAGTTGCGCGGAATAGCCGTTAGTTCCCTTCTTGGCATGCCAACTGGAGTCGGTTAGTGATATTCCTGCGGGTTTGCGCCCCTTTCAACCAGCTAACCAGTTCAAGTTGGGAGCGCTGACATGACACGTAGCTTACAGGCAGCAGCTTGTGAAATAATGCTAAAAAATACTTGTTTTTGCTTAGTCTATCATTTATAAGCCGTGGCTAACTGGTTCGGAAAATACACTACAACTGCTGAAGCACTTCCTCCGTCAGGCCACTTAAAAGGTCACCTGGAAAAGTTGTCAGTGAACTGAGGCTCCAGGAGGGCTGCCCCGAACCTGTCTGCTTTTATGTTAACTTTGGTGTTCTGTCAGAGCTGGGACACAGTTGCCCACCTGAAATCCAGCATATGTAGTCTTTCATATCCACTTTCCCTGCCAGTGGTGTCTGTTACCGAACTTGTTTTTGGACTCATGACAGTTTTGTCTCTTTTTGCACTTCTTTGGTTGTGGTTTAACCTCTGTTCAAATTACTGCTTGTCTGATGGCGCAGTAGGTGATGTTGGGGTTGGAACAACTGCCTTGTACTCAGCCAACTCCGATTCGAATCTAGTCTCCTACCGCGGTACCCTCGAGCGATTTCTTGTGCCGATTTATTGCAGTTAAACCCTGCCACGTAAATGAGCAAAGTGAAGTTCACTTTGTCATTCCACACTTTGTGTATGCAAGTACATGAGAACAAAATAAATACAGTTCCTTCTGGGCCCTGGTGCAACAATACATTTTATAGACAACTTAACATCACTGAAGTACAAGAAGGGGCAGCCAAGTGGCAATAAAATTTGCAAATAGGGTATTAAAAAAACACTACATTAAATAATCACAGATCTAGAACAGTATAATAAATGGATAGATACATGTATAAGTATTTATAGTGAATTGTAAGTAGCTGCACATTCTAATTTGCTTTGGAGAAAGTCCAGCTGAATTAATAAATACATAATTAACTTTTCAATGATTTTATACAGCAAGGCATTGTTTTGCCAGCTCAGAGTAAGTATTGTGATCAAACCTACAATACCAGAAGTGCGGGTTTGACATGGGAATGGTCACAAGTGCGGTCTGCAGTCTTGTTTGTTAATCAGAACAGATTTTATGTAATATGTTAGTTTTCCCCCCCAAAATGTATTAATTGAAACAACTAACAGCTTCATATTTAAATGTTCTTAAGTATAACTGTCAGTGTAACAATGTACAAATGGCCTTCTTTCTTGTCATTAGACTGTAAAGCACCTTTCCACATATGATGGGTATCTCTCACATTTAATTTTAGCATATTCAAGTGTGGATGCCAGCTAACTTGTGTGTTTGTGTTTTTAAGGTGACCTAACGGGAGAGGTGTTGGCCTACACCAGCCTTCTGCCTATTGCCATTCTGGTGGGCTTTGTCACCCTCATTGTGTTTAAGCGTGAGCTGCATACAGTAAGTAATTACCTGGTGGAAAAGGTTTTTTAATAGTTGTTCAGTTTTTGCAAGCTTATTTGTATGACATTTACTTCATGGTACTTTGAGTCACAGTAAATATATGCTTATGAAACATATTTATTGTTTTCCAGTATTTAGCTGTTTTCATGTAGTTATGTTAGTGCATTATTTTTCTTAAGATTATGTTCAGTGAAGTAACAGATGTTTCATTTGTATGTTTTATGCCGTGCAGCAAAGCTGTTGCTTAAATTGTTCTGTGTATCCTCAGATTTCTTTCTTTGGGGGACTCATACTGAATGAAGCAGTAAACTGGCTGCTGAAGTACATCCTGAGAGAGCCACGGCCTTGTGAAGGTATGAAGATCTCCCTATAATTGCTTGCTGCTTAAGGAACCCATATGTGTCACTAAGAAGTTTCTTTTACTGGAGTCAGTGACAGCGTCACCTCATGGACATGGCATGGTAGATGGGTTGGCTGCACTCCCACTCCTCCTGTGTTCACCCTTGTGTGGGTTTCTTTCTGCCCCAACAGGAGCTCACGCCAACCTCAATACAGAGTATGGAATGCCTTCCAGCCACTCCCAGTTCATCTGGTTCTTTGTTGTATACTTTTTTCTTTTTCTTTATTTAAGGTGAGATTTTATCCTCTTCGAATGTTTCTTATTTTGAAAATTCTGCTGTCACAATATAACAATGCAAGGTCATAATTTTCCAGAGAAATGAAAGTACTGTGGTGAACTTTGTTCCTTAACCTTTATTGCTTTTGTGTGCTGCAGAATGCATCAAACAAACAATGCCAGATGTGTGGAGTTATTGTGGAGACATGTGCTGTCCATCTTCTTGCTGGGTGTGGCCTTGTCCGTGTCATATAGCAGGTAAAGATGCATAAGCAATCCTGTGACTTGAGTAGCAAGAGGAAAATAATTTACACTTATATAGATGCTTATTTTTTATAATTTTGTGTAATATACTGTACATAATGCTGAAACGAGTATTTTGGAATATATGTGTGGTCTAAACTAATTTGTAAAGCAAAACTCTGCTCAATATACTACTTGATGAAAATGTTGTTCTTTTTTAATCAACTTGTATTGATGTGTGCATATTTAAACTTTTCCCCCTTCTTCAAGGGTGTACCTGCTTTATCATTCCTGGAGTCAGGTGATATATGGAGGTGTGGCTGGTAGCATCATTGGAGTTCTGTGGTTTTTCATCACCCAAGAAGTGCTGACACCACTGTTTCCTAAGATAGCTGCCTGGTATGGACTGTTTTACCATTTGTTTCTTCCTTTGAAGCATTTAGCTTGTATTTATTTATATAATTTGGTCTCCCTTCCTTCTAGGCCAGTTTCAGAGTTTTTTCTGGTGCGTGACACAAGTCTGATTCCAAACATCCTGTGGTTTGAGTACACAGTAACGCGAGCAGAAGCTAGGTATGTTCATATTAATATTGGGGTCTAGCGTTTACTTGTTCAAAACACAAGGAAATAGTCTTTTTTAGGATGGTTTTTCTTTTTTTCCTCCTTAGAAACAGACAACGAAAGCTGGGAACAAAACTTCAGTGACTTTTCCTGCAGTTTCTTCCTTGAACTGGGAAAGGACCACACGCTGGAAAGGCAATTCTGGATAGATCTGCTCAGAAAAGGGGAACCAGTTAACAGGGTGGACCAAAGAAAGTTCTGGGACCGACCGACAGCCTGAACAAGTACATTTGGCTTGTTTCTGGTGCTCATACTGCTACACTGCTTGCAAAAAGCTCCCTGATGCATGCAAGACCGTGCAGGAGGCAGACTATTTAATGAAATAATAATATATATTTTAACCTTAAATGCACGCAGGCAGTAATGAAAAAGTACTGTACGCAACTGAATTTTGGAGCCAGGAAAAAGGAATCTGTAAAGTGAAAAGTGGTTTGCTGGTTTTTTTCAGCATGAACCTTAGGTTTTTTTAATGAAAGTGGGTAGGTTGTTGGGTTGGTTAGAGGGGTGGGGATAGCCAGTTTTTCTTTCATGTATTTGGGAAAAAAAAAAACAAAAGTGGTTCAAATGTAATATATCAAATTTGTACTTTGTGAAGATTAAAAAAACAAAAAAAAAAACAAAGAACTTTTGAAAGGAAAAAAGGAACATTAGTGACCCGTGAACGAGAGATGGAAGTTTCCCCTGGTACATGACCTTTGTCTGTGTGTGTCACCATATAAGTACAGTATTTATTTACATACATACTGTGCTCCCACTTCAAAATGCGGTAGTTTCATCCACTATAAAAAGTGAACTGCAACTAGTACATTTTACAGTTTACATATTTCAGTGCAGACAGACTACAAAGGCACCATATATATTGAAAGTGTGCTAATTCAACATCCTACCCATTTGTTGCTTACTTTTGAGGCAAAGCAGATTTCTGGGGAAGTATTTAAAAAGATGTTTGGCAGCCAACCTAATATATGATGCATTATCAATGGAATCAACTAATTACCTATTTCCTAATACTTTTGTCCTTATATTTTCAAAAGGCCACATTATCTTAATAAAATAACTGTGGGAAGGGAGGGAGGGTAGATGATGACCTGGGTACTGTAGTTGACTTAGACTTGTTTTCTTATAGCTGTTAATAGAAAGATGATTTCAGAATCAAGGGTGGTCACGGTCATTGGGAATAACTGTTCAAAAAGGGAAGAGTGACTATTGCCACGTGCACAAAGATCTTTTTCTTTTGTGCAGCCACTCTAATGTGTACGTTTATTAGGCCAAATAAAATGTAATGGTTTTCATGTTTTTCTCCTCAGAAAAACTCAATGGTGCTTTTTTCCACCTGTGACAAGTGTATAATACCCACTCTGTGTAGATGCTTAAGCGCATTATAATTTTGAGTTTAATACGAATTAGAAATATTTGCCACGTTGACGAGAACCCAAGAATGTTACACTTTTCCCTAATTTTCTGAAACAGTGACATACATTGGACACAATTGCATAGTTCTAGTACTTGGGTGAGAAACCGTTTGGGAAAGACTGTTTTCTTTTAGAAATATTGCTGGTGGGAGGTGGGTGGCACTCTTTCCAGACAAAACAAAACTCCAAAGTGAAGCACGTTGATGGTCTGTTGTACTGACTCAGCCTTGTCCTTTGAGAAAGAAAATGAGTTCTGCATATAAATATTGCTTCAGTCCCCCCCCAACCTAATTGAGGTACTGATCCTACATAAATCCTCCCTGAGGTGACTCATTCCACTTCTTGCCCATTATCACAAACATCGGGCACAAAACAGAAAACACACTAACCAATCAGGGCAGTTGCACCCATTCACAAGTTTTGGGCAATTTTAGAATCACTAATTCACCTGAAATGCATGTGTTTGGACTACGGGAGGAAACCCGGGAGAACATGCAAGCAGTGAGTCTGATTCAAACTTGTGTCCAAATGCAAATCACTTGAGCCATGAGACTTGTGCTGCCTGTGGTACCACCTTGTTAGAGCAACTTATAACCCATAAACATCTCAGTGACAAAGTATAAAAGCACAGATGGGTACAAAAGCTAGATGCAATAAAAAAGTACTGTTATATTAAACACTGAACTGAAAGCCAATGTATTCATTCAAAATCCTTGAAGTAGTTTAGCAGACAGCATTTACAGTCTAGGTGGGTGTGTAACTGTTTTATACTTTAGGGTTAGAGCTAGGATGGATATGTAGGTGTACACCTTTTAGGCTGGATATCCCTGGACCAGACTGCTGATTCCCATATTGGGTAATGGTGCACTAAAAAGAGGAACAGGATTGTGAGGGAATTAAACAGCCGAGAAGTTAAACAAATGCCTTTATCGATTGAGCAGGTACTTGGAAGAAATCTGACATTGGTTTCCCCCCAAAAAGGGCTAAACAAGTTTATATAGCAAAATGGGAAAGGCTTAGGGTGAGGCAATACAAATCAGAGAAATGTACACATGCTTTGCAAGTGACATAAAAGGTATCCTTGGGAATATAATTTCTTTATATTATGAATATCTGTGAGTCAAATTATCAAAACATCTCCTTCCAGTGAGCCCTGTATTGTCTCCATGAGAAAAAAATATTTTTATCCCATCATAACTGGAGTTTGAATAAAGGGGAGATTTCGCAGAAAGAACGCTAAGTGAAGTTTAAGTGTATAGTATTTTAACGCTACTTTTTATGGCATAAACTACATTGTCAGTTAAGGTTTGACAGTCTAGGAGTAAACTCTGATTTGCCAAAAATAAATAATA
Source organism: Heterotis niloticus (assembly GCA_018136845.1). Taxonomy (NCBI): domain Eukaryota; kingdom Metazoa; phylum Chordata; class Actinopteri; order Osteoglossiformes; family Osteoglossidae; genus Heterotis; species Heterotis niloticus. Next base: position 25,689,783 of record CM030891.1, read on the forward strand.
ATAAATAGTGTTGCTAGGAAGTTTGCAGGAAAAATGACGTTAAATCACATTATTCATAAAGAGCCTCAGCAAAGCTAAGTAAAAGTTTATTTCCCACAATACACCAAGCTCTGCTTTTAAATGAAGTATTTTGTATAGCGCTGTTCAATAAAACTGCAGATTTACACCAGTTAGCTCAAATCAACTTATCAGTTTAGAGCCACTGTGCTAGTGAACCCCAAGATGCTGCTGTTTGATACAGGTGAGTTCTTAATCAATTTTAGACTTATTTAGCTCAGGAAATAAACCACCTAACTCAAACAATGCTCCTTCACTATTTCTAATGATGAAAGACAAATATTTAGGCTACTTTAAAATCATTCATTTCCCTCCCTTCTTTATCATGACAATTAAAAAAAAATAAATAAAAGTGCCATATTTAGAATAAGCACTAAAATCTCTGGCTTCAATCGTAGAACCTCAGCCACATCTGGTGAGTCTGGTGAGAGCATGTCGACCTCCAACAACTTTGATAGTGTTTGTGTGGGTGACAAAGTAGTCTATTTTATTGACTCATATAACCAGGATAGTGATTAGCTATCTTTTAGGAAACAGTCATAGAACTTCAAACACACCTCTGGCTACTTAAAAGAAGTCAAAGAGTGAGAACCCAGCCTCTCAAAAAACCCATTGCTTTTACAGACTTCTAACCCCACTCAAACAGAAGCATCATCATCTGTCACAGAGACATTTGCCATGGCTGCACACACTGTTTCTCACTGATTTCCTTTTCAGGAGGTTTCACCCAGTATTATGATGAGCAGTTTCTTTGTTTCACCTCTGACCAACTTCATTCGTTTCCTGTGTTTAGTCAGTCGAGCCCCTGTCTGTTCCTCTTTTTCTCAAAAGGATGGGTGCTCATCAGATCATCATTACCAGCTTCTGTAGGGAGGTTTTTCTGGCTGGCTTTCCACAGCAGTATTAACTTAGCAGTTGTAAGAAAGATCAAGTAGCTGCATAACCGCTTGAAGTAACAAGCTCTGTAGTCATGTAAAAGAGGAAACACTTCTGCTAATCTTTTCATGGTTATAACTAGAAGGGCACATGTCCGTCCAGCATTTAAGCAAGCCTAGCGTGCCACCCCCCCCCCCCCCCGCCGAAAGACATAAATCATACAAAATTTATTAACTAAAAATAAGGAATCTTCTGCTGGTGTAATGTTACAGTAATGCATTGAAGTGAGACCACAAACTTGCAGGGTCCTGTTGTATACATAATTATTGTTTGTTTATCTGACAACTTGCACATTTATTTACAGGTTGTTAATGTACCAGTTTAGGGTAAATACTTGATCCACAGTGATACAGGAGTGTAATTTGAACTGGGGACCTTCAGACTGCAAGACAATAGCCTGACCCAGGACACCACCTGCTACCATAAAGGTTTCTACTTTTTAGATGCACCTACCAACAGAGAGGTGCCTCCAGTTCCAGTTATGGTTATTGAAGACACTAATGCATTATTTTCAGGATTGCGGTCTGCACTGAAGCTATACCCCTGCCACCAACCTCCTCACTGTTAACCAACCACTTGAGTACTGACCAAATCTTGAGAGTACTTGAATCTAATATCTTTAACCCTGTGTGCTGGAAGTTGAACTGCTCCTTCCTGTCCCAGGAAAAATGCTTTCTTCTCCAAGAGACAAACAGAATGTGACCCTGGTGAAGAAAATATCTGATATTTTAGCACCAATAGCCACACAGAGGAAGACAAAAGAGCCCTCTGCTCTTTACAAGAGAAACTAAACTCCCTAAAGAGCTAAAGGCACCTTTAATCAACCCAGAGTTACATTGATGGAATTTGGGAGGGAAACTGGTATTTTTTTGGTACTGAAAAAATGGCATACAAAAACTAGGACATTTCACTGCCTCAGTATTAACAATACTATTACTTCTTGTGTTTATGAAAGCTCACACTTTGTTTTTGACATCTAATGTATAGTTACCTCCTTTGTTCCCTAAATAAGTGCAACTAGTAAGGCTGCCAATCCTAAGTCTCCTACTTTGAGAGAATTAGATCACGTAGTTTCTAACTCTCCATTGAAGAAGTCACCTGGTCCAGATGACCTTCCCTTTGAATTCTACAAATTTTTTTGGGAGTTTGCTGAAGGAATTCACCAAGCATGGAGAACTGGAGACCTATCTCCCTCCTCAATTCAGATTGCAAACTTTTGTTGCTGTGTGCCAACAGACTCAAACTTTGCTTGGAAGATGCTATTGCAGAAACACTGGCACATCTCCAATAACATACACCTTGTTTTACATGTTTTATTATTATTCTGAACTGATAAATAAGGATACCCTTTTTCCTTTTCTGGACTTCTTTAAGGCTTTTGATACAGCAAAACACTTTTATTTTTGAGCCTTTGGATAAATTTGGATCTGGATGTAACTTCATTACTGTTAAAACCCTGTTCAACAACATGTCTCTTGTGTCTCTTACTGTCAGTACCTCAACTAGATTTAATATCAGTAAGTGTCCCATTTCCCCATTTTTGTTTCTTTTGGGTGTAGAAATGTTGCATCTATATATTATGCACTGTTCTAAAGTGAAAAAGATCCAAATTAGAGAGAACACCTTGGTCATAAGTTAACTGGTTCATGATATCTGCATTTTTCTGAAAGCTCAGTCTCAGGTCTGAAATCAGAGTCTTGAAATCAAATAATTGATTTATTTTTGGACAACCTGCGACAATTTTTAGTTGTCTTTTTAATCATCTTTATTTTATTTCCTCTTTTTTCGTTGCAGTTTCCTAATTTTTATTTGTATTATAATATTTGTCATTCAATATAGTTATGTGTCCCCCGTACTGTTGTAATTTTTCCAGTTGCTGTCCAAGTTCTGCGTACCCTGTGCTGCTGCAGTACAAAAAAAAACACACACTTCCGTCCCTTTGAATAAACGTCATTTCCGTAAAGCGCCTGGCCACAGCGTGAAAGTAGCGTTTAGTCTCGGGGAGAAAAAGTAAGTAGCGGAGGGGCTGCCTCTCACTTTCGTTTCCGTTACAGAATATTGGTCACGGAGGGGCTGCCTCTCACTTTCGTTCCCACTTCAGAATGTTGCTCGCGTGTGACAGGAAGGTAAACAGTGCGTGAACCAAGGTAAGTTTATTTTTCATTGACGAATGCTCGACAAACTTTGATGTGTGCTTTTGAACTGGTTGGAAAGCTGGCTAATAAACGCTTGTTAGAGAAGTTTAGCGGTAATTCATTTAAACACAATTATTTTTGCATAGTTTTACAGTCCCCAGTCCTTTGTTTAACTGGTCTGTTTAGGGTTAGCAGATCAGTAAACCTATGCTCATTATAATAAAATGATGTGGTTATATTCTTTAAGGCTTTTGAAACAGCAAAAAACTTTTATTTTCGAGTCTTTGGATAAATTTGGATCTGGATGTAACTTCATTACTGTTAAAACCCTGTTCAACAACATGTCTTTTATGTCTCTTACTGTCAGTACCTCAACTAGATTTAATATCAGTAAGTGTCCCATTTCCCCATTTTTGTTTCTTTTGGGTGTAGAAATGTTGCATCTATATATTATGCACTGTTCTAAAGTGAAAAAGATCCAAATTAGAGAGAACACCTTGGTCATAAGTTAACTGGTTCATGATATCTGCATTTTTCTGAAAGCTCAGTCTCAGGTCTGAAATCAGAGTCTTGAAGTCTCCTCCAAAGATACTGGTCTTGTCAACGGTACTAAAAAAAGGGAAATAATGTTTATACACCAATCTGATGTGTGTTTTGTCCATGGTATCCGGGTGAAATCGTGATTAGATACCTTGGCATCCACGAGAGCAGATCTGGATAAAAGAACTGCTTTGAATTTTAACCCAAAATTAGAGAAAGCTAACAAGGTCTTCAGCTTATGGTTACAAGGACACCTTACAATCTATAGGAGAATTTTGTTTTCTAAGGCTTGAGTTTCACAGTTTGTATATTCCACTATCTCTCTTTATGCTGACCCTCTTCCAGTTCATTTGGAAAAATAATGTATAATTTTTTTTAGGAAAACCTTAACAAGAGTGTGGAAGAAAAAATAAAGTAACAGTTAGGGTGTAGAGAGAGTTACACTTTATTTTCTATAGAAATACACACTGGTGCGGGAGAGCCTCTTTGGAAAGAGTCTCCCCGAACAAAGGATACAGGGATCATTTATACAGCAGCTCGCAAGGTATACACCCCTTTCAAGTGTTTCCCACATCTGCTTCTTTGTTAGTGTGACTTTAAACATTGTTGTTATAAGGAATCATTATCCCATCCTAAGTGTGGTGGAGTAACTCCTGATTTATGTGCCTCAATTCAAGGAGTTTTGGTTTTATTACTCCTTTATATACCACCAGGGTCTGGCCTGGGTCTAAATTGACCATTTCCTTGACTCTTTCATCTTTGCCTTGTCTGTAGTTTACGTTTCCCTTCTTTAAGTACCCTCTTTTGTTTTTCCAGGGAACCTTCTTAAGTACCTAACATTCCAGCAAGGCAGAAGTCCCAATGCTTTATAGCAGTAAGCGCAATATACTGAATAACATGGTCATAAAACATTCACTACACCACCAATTAACACCCCCAACATAACAGAAACATGCACCAAAAGCCCAACTTCAAGAATTTCTCTCACAAGAGCATTCTTGGAAGGTGGTCTAAATGCCCTAGACTTTCAGACCTTAAATTTTCAAGTTAACCTGGATTAAGTAGTGTGTAAGTGGGAATTCAGGTTCTGGATTCCCAATATAATTTTGAAACAGTGTGAAAAGCTACATTTCTCACAATTCTCTGACTTTATGTGTACAAGACTTCCTGTAAAGTTATCTGAGTTCCACAAGAAGGACTTTGTGTTAAGGTTTTCAGGTCAGGACCCAATCGCAGATTCAATGAAGGGAAGTAAGTTTATTAAAAGACCGCCCAAGTTGTCAGGCAGAAACTGATGAAGAAAAACAGGGTCAAAAACTGGGGGAAAATGAACAGCAAAAACTTCTACAAAACAGGCACGAGAAAAAGCAGTCAATCTGACAATGAACAAGCATAAAATACAGGGCTTAAATACCCAAGGAGCACCCAGAAACAAACAGAAGCACATAGTTTGAAAATATGCAAAAAGGTCAGCAGGGTTGCCAAAAGTCCCAGTGCAGGCAGGAGTACTGACACTTTGAATTTGTTGTGAAATTTCAGACAAAAATTACTAGGCAGGATGACATGGAGACTGTTAAACACATCCCCACTAACCATTATTTGTTAGTAAAATCCCACATGATCTATAACTCTGTCACTTGGTATATCTCACAACCTTCTGTATTAACATCCTGGATGCTAAATGTACAAATCTGCACTTTAGAAATTGTATCATTGGCAAGGACAGTGTGAACCTAAAGGCCTGTATTAAATGTTCAACACTGTATCCATCCTTTAACACAAGATGTGGGCGAGTCCAAATAAATTTTTGATACATCATAAAACAAGAACGGCATTTTAAATTATCAATCGCTATTATCCGTGGAATAAATACTTGAATAAATATAAATGAAACATCTTGCCTCTGTGCTCTTTTTGCAGTTTAAGATGAAACACTTATTTATCTTTTCTATTTCTGCCTACATTTTAAGGATTTGTTGGACTAAATGTCTTTTTTCTTCATTTTATATCGTCTTACTAGCATTACTGCCTGCACGGCTCTTTTGCATACTGTTGAATCTGGCAACAGGCACTTCGAAAATGCATTAAACCCTTTTGTATATCGAGCAAATTTCATACAAACGAAGCTAAGTGAATTAAATCTAGACCAAACCCTAAATTGTTTCTCATTGATATAAAATCTCTCTTGATTTCTTTTAAAAACTTCCTCCAGTAAGAAAGGTTTAGAGGCATCTCAAATAATTGATTTATTTTTGGACAACCTGTGACAATGTTTAGTTGTCTTTTTAATCTCATCTTTATTTTATTTTCCCTTTTTTCGTTGCACTTTATTAATTTTTATTTGTATTATAATATTTGTCATTCAGTATAGCTATGTGTCCCCCGTACTGTTGTAATCTTTCCAGTTGCTGTCCAAGTTCTGTGTATCCTGTGCTGCTGCAGTATATTTATTTAAAAAAAAAAAAAAAAAAAAAAAAAAAAAAACTTCCGTCCCTTTGAATAAACGTCATTTCCGTAAAGCGCCTGGCCACAGCGTGAAAGTAGCGTTTAGCTTCGGAGAGAACAAGCAAGCAGCGGAAGGGCTGCCTCTCATTTTCGTTCCCACTTCAGAATGTTGCTCGCGTGTGACAGGAAGGTAAACAGTGCGTGAACCAAGGTAAGTTTATTTTTCATTGACGAATGCTCGACAAACTTTGATGTGTGCTTTTGAACTGGTTGGAAAGCTGGCTAGTAAGCGCTTGTTAGAGAAGTTTAGCAGAAAGCAGGGGAGTTATTGCGCTGCAAATCCTGTGCGTCTGTGAACAACTGCACCTGGGACGCGGGGCAGGAAGTTTAAAATACTGCGTTTTTATTGCGAAACTCTTTATATATTCTGTTAACAAACTGTGCAAGTTCGTCAACTATTCGAGGTGTCTTGTCTGTCGCATTCTTGCTTGTACAAAGTGAGGGCCGTTTTGTGTTTAAATCACAACCTGGCTGGGCCAGGTTGCCTCAGGTTGTACGTGTGGCCTGGTGAGAAACGTTACTGCTGTGTCAGTTGTGGACGCTACTAAGAAAATGAGAGATGAGGTATTTCTGATATTGTGATATGGAAATGACAAAAGGTTGTGACATCTGACAACAACGTCTGGACTCAAGATTTTTTTTTCTTTTTTTTTTTGCTTTGTATCCTTGGTCATGGTAAAGTTAGGGTAAGTGTTGTTGACACAGGGGGACCACATGTCTTGGTTTCAGGGCAAGGGACAGTAGGAAATGGTTTACAACGGTTGCCTTATGTGCATGTCTTTGAACCAAGACACGAACCTTGCGAAAACATGGGAACAATACAGAAGCTGCCCGCTGGATGAGCTGGACTTGAACCCAAGTGCTAAGACACCTGTGCTACCTGCTACATCTCTACCCTGGATGGCCTTCACCTGAACTCATACAGTAAAAATATACTATTGTGTAAAATGGTTTACTGTAAAGGTGATCTAACACTAAGTCACTATGGACAAAAGTGTGCATAAAACAAAAGTTTTTTTTTGTTTTTTTTTTAAATAAGCTTGTGTCTTTCAACTGGTATGTAGTTTGTTTCCTCTCTTATGTGAACAGTCTGGATACAAAATCAGTTGGTAATTCATTAAAACACAATTATTTTTGCATAGTTTTACAGTCCCCAGTCCTTTGTTTCACTGGTCTGTTTAGGGTAAGCAGATCAGTAAACCTATGCTCATTATATTAAAATAAAATGATGCGGTTATATTTTATATTTGTGCTTTAATTTTCAGTTAAGAATCTCAAAAGCTGTTAAAGCATGTAAACTACATTAAACTTGTCATGGTAGAGTAGTATTGCAGGTTTATAGGTTTTACCGGAGTCAGATTTGATTTGTTAGGAACCAGTGACAAAGTCAGAAGTGCACATGTTATCGGTTGTGTCTGGATCAGCCAGCTTTATGTGTCGATTAATACTAATTGTAATTAACCTTGGAGTACTGATGTAGTCCTTCAGTGCACTCTTGGTGAATGTGCTCACTGCAGCAACAACCTCTATGCCGTATCTCTCATTCCAAGTTTCAAAATTTTCTGGTTTCTCCATTGGGACAGATTGTAATAGTTTGCTCAAATTACAGCAAGAGCTCTAAGTTTGGAATTCCTTTAAGCACATCTAGCTAGATAATATTGAAAATACTACTATCCATGATATAATTCTGTGTGAAGGTAATGAGGTTTCATTGAAATTCAATGTGATGCTTTTTCTAGATTTATAGCTAGTTTTTTGGGGGTGGGGCAGGGCTCTTGGCTTTCAACAAATTCTGACATATGACAGTAGTCAAAAAAAGGTTAAGTCCTCTCCTGTACAAAATAACAGTGCATGTTGGAATATGTGATAGCTGTGAAAAAGGCATCTAAAATTGCCTCTGCTAGTGACTCTGCAGGGCTGCATTATCAGTTGATGGTCCGAGAAGCCTAAGGAAGACCCAATTAGGCTTTTTGGCTGTTAATTTGGAAATGTGACTTTCAAAGAGTTTCTTTAATTTGCTGGAGAGACACATTTTGTTTTGATTTTTGCCTATGTGTAGTGTCATATTTGTTATTTTTGAAAGTCGGCTATATTGAGTGCCACAAATATCTACTCATGCTGTAATCTTATTCATATAGTGGTATTGAGATATTTTTTCGTAATTCTGTGCAACCATTTAGCACATTTCTTAGTCTTGGTTTAGATATAGTGTAGATGATGAGCAGTGAAATCTTGAAGTGAAGCCTGAACCTGTGAAGAATTCATCTGCCTACTGGTAGCTGGTAAAGTGATGACCCAGCCTTTTGTCCTCCTGTACAACATGGGGAATGGACGTTATCCATTTTGTAGTGTTCAGAGACATTTAAAGCCAGTTTAGAGGACACTAACTGCATGCACACCAACAGTCATATACAGACTTTTTTTATGTAGCCATTGAGAGAATTTGGTGTACAAAAGATCATTCCTTTGGTAATCTGAGGAGAACATGATATTTCTGTGTCATTTTCAGAATTTCTATACTTGTGAACTCATTTAAAGTAGCAAAGTTTTGTGAAGGGCCCACATTGTTCTGTGCTTAGACTCAAAATATATTCCTGCAGTAAGTCCTTGATAGGGAGAAGCAAAGCTGGGACTGGATGAAGAACACAGTCTTTCCTTGGTTTGTAATTTTTTCCAGAGAAAGTAAATTTGGTTCTCAAAGATTTAATTGCCATTAATTTTAATGATTATTTTTATGTGTTCTTGAGTTCCAATATTTACCAAATCCTATTAATTTGGCCCCAGTTACTTCAGTAGCTAACATTAGTAGTTATACCATAGGAAGGCAATGTATATGATGTTAAATGTTTGTTTATTTGGCATTTGATGCTAAAAAGGATAAGTTAATAAGGAAAAAAAAAACACATGAATCTACATTCCCCAAAGCAGTTAATAGCATTTGGAGAGCTCCTATGTGGGCCCCTTATTACCAAGATTATGAAAGAGGTGGTGACAGCAAACAAGGGTTAATGGAGGAAAAGAACTTTTAAGTCAAGCTATATCTATGGAGAAGATACCATGTTGTTCCTCAGCTGTTAGGAGGCCTGCAAAAACCAAATTTGGTCCTGATAAATGTTATGAAATGTCATATAAGCCAGAGTTGGGGTATTACATGGTCAAATTCATTTGAATTGCTGTATTGTTTTTGGTAAAATAGCAATTTGTAATTTTGGTAGTGCAGTCAATTTCTTCACTAGCTTGATTATCCTCATGCCTTCAGATTCATTTCCCATTGTAATGCTATAATTTGATGTTACCTTTGGGTATAGTACATTTACAATGTGTTATGTTCACACATAGTTATTTGAGGAAACCTTTATAAGGGTCTTATTTTTTCCCTTGCATGTTTCTACATCAGTAAAAATGTAAAAAGTGCATAGTAATACATGAGATCCTGAAAGTTTGTCTTGACTGTTTTTGCCCAATAAGCAGTTCTTCCAAAAACCAGTTTTGTTAATATATTGCAGATGACCACTTGCCGTTGGTGTACACCTGTAGCCCTGAGTGCTACAGAGTTGCTTCAAAAATATTGCTCCGGAGAGCTTTCGGCTGATGAGCAGCAAGCTCTAAATGAAGATCTCTACTTCTGCCTTGACTGCGTGGTGGAATACCACAGAGCGAGAGATGAACTGCCATTGCTGCACAAGGTAATGCTTAGAAAATCAACTACAGTGGCATACAAAAGTTTGGACATGCCTGGTCAAAATTCCTGTTATTGCGAATATTTAAGTGAGTAGAACTGATCTCCAAAGGGCGTAAAGTTAAAGATTAATAATTCTTTTCAGCATTTTAAGCAAAATTAGTGAGTTATTGTCGTTTTGTACAATTTTAGAGTGAAAAGGAAAGGAGCATCATGCAAAAATTTGGGGAGCCCAAGAGATTTGAGGTCTCAGATAACTTTTACTAAGGTCTCAGACATTAATTAGTTCATTAGGGCTATGGCTTGTTCACAATCATTATTAGGAAAGGCGAGATGATGCAAATTTCAAAGCTTTATAAGTACTTTGACTCCTCAAACTTTGTCCTAACAATCAGCAGCCATGGGCTTCTCTAAGCCACTGCTTAGCATTCTGAAAATTAAAATAACTGATGCCCAAAAAGCAGGAGAAAGCTATAAGAAAATAGCAAAACATTTTTCAGGTAGCCATTTCCTCAATTTGTAATGACAGTTAGCAGGAACGGTGGAGGTCAGGTCAAGGTCTGGAAGACCAAGAAAACTTTCTGAGAGAACTGCTTGTAGGATTACAGAAAGGCAAATGAAAACCCCCGTTTGACCACAAAAGACATTTAGGAAGATTTAGCAGACTCTGGAGTGGTGGTGCACTGTTTTACTGTATAGCGGCACCTATACAAATATGATCTTCATGGAAAAGTCATCAGAAGAAAATTTTTCCTGTGTCCTCACCACAAAATTCAGCATCAGAAGTTTGCAAATGAACATCTAAACAAGCCTGATGCATTTTGGAAACAAGTCCTGTGGATGAATGAAGTCAGAATTGAACTTTTTGGCTGCAATGTGCAAAGGTATGTTTGGAGAAAAAAGGACACAGAATTCCATGAAAAGAACACCTCTCCAACTTTTAAGCATGGAAAGATAGATCATTTGGGTTTGTGTTGCAGCCAGTGGCACGGGGAACATTTCACTGGTAGAGGGGAGAATGGATTCAATTAAATACCAGCAAATTCTGGAAGCAAACATCACACCATGTGTAAAAAAAGCAGAAGATGGAAAGAAGACGGCTTCTACAACAGGATAATGATATCCGAAACACCTCAAAATCCACAATAGACTACCTCAAGAGGTGCAAGCTGAAGGGTTTGGCATGGCCCTCACAGTCCCCTGACCTAAAAATCATAAAAAATCTGTGGATAGATTTCAAAAGAGTAGTGCATGCAAGACAGTCCAAGAATCTCACAGAACTAGAAGCCTTTTGCAAGGAAACATGGACAAAATTGAAAGACTCTTAGCTGGCTACAAAAAGCATTTACAAGGGGTAATACTTGTCAAAGGGAATGTTACTAAGTACTGACCATGCAGGGTGCCCAAACTTTTGCTTTGAACCCTTTTCCTTTTTTGTTATTTTGAAACTGTAAAAGATGGAAATAAAAAAGTAATTTTGCTTAATTACAGAAATGTGTCATCTTTAATGTAATGCCTTTTAGAAATCAGGTCTTCTTTTACTTGCTTAGCTATTAACAATAACAAATTTTGACTGGGGGCACCCAAATTTTTGCATGCCACTGTATTTTTGTAGGTACACAAAAAGTACAGGGTTGTATTCTCTATTGGTTTGTGTTGAATGTAGTTTTGAAGGCTCCTTTTGAAAAAATTAGGCTTTCGGATCCACTAAAAATTACTAGTATAATCTTTGTCCTATAGTGATTTTTAGCAAGTAGGTTGTTTTTGAAAGTTGTGCAACTGGTTGCGTGGGCTCCTTCAGAGCACCTCAGTCCAGAGATGTATTAAGGGCGGGCTAGTGATTCGAGATTGCCTATAGTGTGTGATTGATTTGATGGTGTATGTACCTTGTTACAGTGTCCTGTGTGAAAGAAATTTGCGAAATTGAGAAATCTTATATTTTATATCTAACCTTATATCACCAAAAAGCATTAATTCAGGCTGCTTACTCTTGGCATTAAAATTGCATGTTATTCTGTATGCTGATCTTCTGTATGCTGATCAAATCGGTACAACCGAAAAGAATGCTTTGTTGTGGCTATATAACCAGACTGCAAGGCCATATACATTCTGTGCCCTTTCCGAAAATCGCTGAATTCGCACCCAAGATTATGAAACGGCGCCAACACCCAGGTTATAACAACCCAGGTTACAACACCCAAGATTGCAGGTTGAAGTGGGAATAAACAACACCCAACAAGAGGAAGAATACAGGAAGGCGTGCACCTCTTACTACTGCTCTATAAATAACTCTGGAATGCTTTATTCGGGGAGACTCTGTTTCCGAAGGGGGTCTCCCTCACCGGTGTGTATTTCTATAGAAAATAAAGTGTAACACTCTCTACACCCAAACTGTTACTTTATTTTTCCTCCCACACCTGTGCAAACCCCTGAAACTACACTAAAGAGCCAGTTATCTTGAGTATAAATTTGAAGGTCACAACTCCTCCCTCTCTCCTCCTCAGCGGCTGTGGGAGTTGGAGATATCGCGCCTCTTGGCTCGCTTCTCACAGGTTTCTGGGGAGGAGCTGATGGAGGACGACTTACTCATTGTGGAAGATGAACAAGAAATCCATGTCTCAAAGATGACAGGAGCTGAATTTGAAAACTTTCTACAGGTTCCTTTGACAGAAATTTTGAAATACCCCTATTTAATGATGGATCCAAAACTATGTGAGTCATCTCTTCTTCTGCCTTAATTTGCAAATGCTTAGACTGTTTTGATACAACAGCTGCTTTACACTACTGCATTGAATAGCTAAGCTTTTGCTTCCTTTAGGTGACCTGTGTGTGGAAGCACTTTGTAAGATGGAGAAGTCAAGCTCATTTCAAGTGTTTGAAAAGTTGCAGGGGATATACCTCTTGCTAGTACATCCCAATGAAGAGGTATGTGACCAGGAATTCAGTTATCATGCTATAATTTTTACACTTTACCCTACTTCTTTATGTAGAACATAATTTTTTGTCTATCCAGGTAAGGCGGTGGGCCATTCGCACTGCCAAATCTCTGGGAAAAGTGGATAGAGACGACTTCTATGACCTTAAGGATGTCTTCTGCACCATGTTTCGTGTCCTGGATCTTGACCTCTTCCACAATCCTGATGTATACAATCACATTCCAGAGAACAGCAAGAATGCATTACTTCCACATCATCTCTATGATGCGAAAAGCCCCAAAGATTACTGGCTAGGTAGTGTACATTTCTGTCTGAAGGCTTTGTTTTAGATGTGTATTTAACACTCAGTTCTGAACATTAAAGCTGAAGCCCTCTGCCACTGTAATATAACTTTTATGAAAAATTTTTTTAGTGTAATATAAAGGTATTGATCAGTTGTAAGAGAGGAGTACCTAGAGAGCAGCTGTGGTATTGTATGAGGAAGTCGGGGGTGCCAGAAAAGTATGTAAGAGTGGTACAGGATATGTACAAGGACAGTGTGACAGTGGTGTGGTCTGCAGTAGGAGTGATGGATGCTTTCAGGGTGGGGGTAGGATTACATCAAGGATCAGCTTTGAGTCCTTTCTTGTTTGCAATGGTAATGGACAGGTTGACAGATGAGATCAGACAGGAGGCACCGTGGACTATGATGTTTGCAGATGACATTGTGATCTGTAGTGAGAGTAGGGAGCAGGTTGAGGAGACCCTGGAGAGGTGGCGATATGCTCTAGAGAGAAGAGGAATGAAGGTCAGTAGGACTAAGACAGAATACATGTGCATAAATGAGAGGGAGGACAGAGGAATGGTGAGGATGCAGGGAATAGAGTTGGCGAAGGTGGGGGAATTTAAATACTTAAGATCAACAGTCCAGAGTAATGGGAAGTGTGGAAGAGAGGTGAAAAAGAGAGTGCAGGCAGGGTGGAGTGGGTGGAGAAGAGTGTCAGGAGTGATCTGCGACAGAAGGGTACCAGCAAGAGTGAAAGGGAAGGTCTACAAGACGGTAGTCAGACCAGCTATGCTTTATGGGTTGGAGACGGTGGCACTGACCAAAAGACAGGAGGCAGAGCTGGAGGTGGCAGAATTAAAGATGTTAAGGTTTGCATTGGGTGTGACGAGGATGGACAGGATTAGAAATGAGTATATTAGAGGGTCAGCACAGGTTGGACGGTTTGGAGACAAAGTCAGAGAGACGAGATTGCGTTGGTTTGGACATGTGCAGAGGAGAGATCCTGGATATATCGGGAGAAGGATGCTAGGGATGGAGCTGCCAGGCAAGAGGAAGAGAGGAAGGCCTAAGAGGAGATTTATGGATGTGGTGAAGGAGGACATGCAGGTGGTGGGGGTGACGGAGAGAGATGCAGAGGACAGGAGGAAGTGGAAGCTTTTGATCTGCTGTGGCGACCCCTAACGGGAGCGGCCGAAAGAAGAAGAAGATCAGTTGTAAGACTGGAACTCGATTGTTCTGAGGTGTTCCTCTTATTTATCTTAGGAATATGCATGCTTCTTACTCAGCTGGATGCCCATGCAATGGATTCCCTCTTGCTGGGCCCAGACAAGCAGACTGAAATCATCCAGTGTATTGTTAAAACAATGGAGAACACAGCTGAAAGTAAGTAAATTTTTAATGTTACTGTATTTTCATATCGAATTACAGGTGTTGCACTTGAGGCAGCATCTTTAAAATGATTAGGGTATTCAGTTCATTTTTCTTTTGTTTATTGATATATTAACATGAATTTAGGCATATTTATATGACTGGAACAAATTTGAGTGAAATTATATCATGGGTAGTAATTTTTTTTTTTTTTTTTTTTTTTTTGCTGTTTCCAGATGAAAATTCGGATCCTTTTTGGCCATCTCTCCAGTGCTTCATGGTGATACTGGATCGTTTGGGCTCCAAAATTTGGGGTCAACTGATTGAACCTACTTGCCCTTTCCAAACAATAACGGGGAGCCCCAGTTTTACTGCAGAGATTAACAATATACGTCAGAGCACAATGATGTAAATATATATCTTACTTTTATTCTATTGCCTTTTTTCTGTGTGTAGTAATACAAATTACTTGAATGTATTAAATTAGTTGTTCTACAGTGTACAACTTAACCTGTTCTTTCTTTTAAGGTCCAGAATCAAAGTGGAAATGGAGCATGATGACATGGTGACATGTAGTCAAATAATCTATGACTGTAATATTAAGGAAAAAAAGGTAAGGTTCAGTAATGTTTAGTTTAGTGGTTAGTTCATATTCTCATTACAAATTTGAATTCTTCCTATAGTATGTATCTCACTTGTTGGGACCCCTGTAAAGTTTTACTTGCTTTAGTGTCTTGCCTCAGTGTGTTCTGATGACCATCATTTTTGGTTGTATTGATCTACTGTATGTTTTTTCTTCTTTTTAGGCCAGTGTTAGAAAGTCAATGAACACTGAAGGCAGTAGTATTATTTATGAGGAGATGCAGTCCTTGGTAAATGTATTGCAGCTAGACATGGGCAAGGACATGCGAGTGCACAACAGCACTTTCTTGTGGTTCATCCCTTTTGTCCAGTCGGTGATGGACCTCAATAATCTGAGTGTTGTCTACATTGGAGAAGTCATCCACTACCTGTGTGAGGAAATAAAAGATCTCATCAAAGGAAGAACACAGACCTGTGACAAAGTGACAGAGTTTTTCACCTTCATACTTGTTTTCATCGTTGAATTGCACTTAAGTAAGCGGCGTATGAATG
Source organism: Heterotis niloticus (assembly GCA_018136845.1). Lineage (NCBI taxonomy): Eukaryota > Metazoa > Chordata > Actinopteri > Osteoglossiformes > Osteoglossidae > Heterotis > Heterotis niloticus. The sequence continues at coordinate 25,705,338 of CM030891.1, forward strand.
TGCTATATTACAGTGTGCCGAAGTGGGTGGAAGTAATAGTGATGTGTGCCATGTTGCCCAGTGCAGCTTTTAGTCATGGATCTGACCATGGGTCACCTCGCGTGTCCTCTACCACCTCATCATCCTGGACCCCCAGAGTTACCACTGCAGTCCCCCAGGCATGCATGCAGATAATACGGTCTCTTCTGAGAGAAGGTGGCAAACTGTCTTCAGATAGGAAAGTTACCCAGTTTCTCGATTTGCTTAACAAGCAGATTCGTGAAGCCCCAAAAAAGGAGTGGAATCTTGGAACCTTGGAAGCAAAGGAACTACAGCTCTGTTTAAAGCAGCTTGTGAAGTTGATGAAAGACAACCATTGTGCTCCAGGTTCTAGCCACACTGATAATGCAAGTCCAGAAACCCTGTCTCTTAACAGTAACGAAAGTTCTAGCCCCAGTGAAGACTGTAAACCCTTGCTAAAAAAGGAACCAGCTTGGGATAATGGTCAGTCCAAACTGATGGACCTGGACAACAATCATAACAATGTGGATCTGACAATGGTGAAGAAAGAACCTTTAACTCCTGACGATAACTTTGTAGAGACACTGGCAGAGATGAAACCATCTCCACTTCTATCCGGAAAGATTACTGACCTAGGAAAACTACAATTGGTCAAATCTAAACTGGGTCCATCACTTTATTCCAAACTCCAGAGTATTACAAAGCAGCATTCTAACTCTAAAATTACTGAGGACATGTCATCTGAACTTCAGTCAGTTTCTGAAGGATGTTCCCAAGAACGTTATGCGAATTTTGTCAAGTGTCAAGAAAACCTGGACATCCTAGGACCTATAACCACAGATGGTGAGACGAGTGAACTGCGGGCCAGAAATATGCTTAGTCCTACAAAATCTGATGAGTCTGGTGAAAATAGTGATAATGTTCCTCTCTCAGTTTTAAAAAAACAACTAAAACAAAAAAGGAAGGTGAAACATACTGGTGTTAGTGACATTGACAAAAATGAAAGTAAATGTCCCGCTTCCACTTTGGGCTTATCGATACCACTTAAGAAGACGAAGCAGAAAATTGACAGATTTCAGATGAATTCCGAGGATGACAGCAGAACAGATGTGAGAATAGTGGAAACTCCTTTGGATGTCATTGTTATTTCTGACTCAGAGTCTGCCAAGGAGGATGATGACATGTATGCTGGCTTCAGAAAAGAAAGTGAAAGGCAGTTTGGAAAGGAAAGTAATGTTATGTTAAAGGTTGATTCTTCTGATGGAGCTGGAAAGGGTTCAAGTTGTGTTAATGATTTGAGTGAGTATGACTCTCAGTTATTTGAATTTGAAACAGAAGATCAAGTGTTTTCCACCTGGACTGATTCTAAACTCTGCTACAGAGAGCTGGATCTTGCAGCCAAGACAGCTATTCCAGCAAATAATGAGCCACAGCAGAGTCTAGGAACAAATAATCCAGCCAGTGTATGGGGGTATGATACAGATCCAATTTCTGATGAGAATTTAGAAACTGTCATGTTGCAGCTTGAAGCGCAGCAGAAGGAGAAAAATTCTGTAGAGCCAACGAAAAGTTCTGGCAAGGGAACACTTCCTACCGTTCCTAAAACTTCACCTGTGAAACATGTAGAAGGAAGTACCTTTAAGAAGAAACTGGAAACAAGGGAGCTTAACAGAACGGAAAGAGAAACAACAAAATCTTTAAGTACTGCTGATTTGGGCCATCCATCCTCTGTTTCTTTGCCTGCCATTGTTCCTCCTAAAAAAGATAGAAAGCCTGTGGAGCCTGTATCTGCTGCGGAGAAGCTGGGTTTGAAGAAGAGAGAACGTAAAGCCTTTGAGCTTTCCCAGAGGTCCTCAGCATGTGTTAAGAAACTCAGAAACTATGGGCAAGGGGTGCATATAGAACAGAAACAATGTGCCAAAAGAGGAAAGAAGTCAAAGTTAACCATCCCTCAAAAACTGAATGTCAGAGGTCATAGAAAGTTACTAGCTTCTCAAGATTTACAGTTTTTCAGGCAGAGCAGAGCAAATCGTAATTCTTCGCACACTAGTGCTTCAAATGAGCCAACAGCTGGGATCCAGGGACCTCAGCAAATACAATCTAAAAAGATAAATACAGAGAACCAGATTTTGAAGTCCAAAATGGCTGACATGGGGGATGGTTTTTTAACCCGCTTTCCATCAAAGCATAACTCTGTGATTGATCACAGAGCGAGAACTACAGGTCAAAAGGTACAAGATAAGCCAACTTTCTCCAAACTGAGTTCTACTGGAGCCAGACCAACCTCTTCAGCTATCATATCAGATAACCTTAATGCTGATCAGTTACAGTCATCAAATTCTTTGAGACCCAACGTACTGATTGATACTACAAGTATGGAGTATGATGATAATAAATGTGTTGTGGACATTGTTCCAGATGATGATCATCTTGACACTTCACATCTTACACAAAAGGATCCTATAGATATGGAAATGTGTTCAGAGCATGAAGAAGAGGAAGACAACATTTTTTTAACACAAAGAGACCCAGTAGACATGGACATTGACCTTGAAAGTCAAACCTGTTCCAGGGACAAGCCAGAAGAAGGTCATGTCTTGGTAGATGCACCGCAAGAAGAATCTTGTGTCTGTAAGGTGTCTACATCTGATGCAGATGAGCTGATATTTTTGAAACCTGGCATGTCACCTGCTTCCTTGAAAAAATCAAAGCCCTCCACTACGAAGATATATGCTCCGAGCTCAAGAAATGCAACTTTATTTCAGGATATGGAGAAGAGTTTTTGCAAACCGCTGCCTGTTAGTGCTAAGAACAAGATTGCTCGCCCATCACTTCCTGCAAGAAACACAAGTGCACTTCAGTCAGACTCATGCCTGTTTCGGCAACCTTTGCCTTTGACAACGTCAATTTCACTTCATCCCCACACTCTTCAAAACAGTTCTATTGGCTCTTCTGCGCAAGTCCCTACGTACAAGACATATCCAAGGCCAGAGGCTCCAGTTGTCAAAGCTATGCCTCATAGTGATTTTGGCCCCAAGTTTGACCAGATGTATCTCATCAAGGCAGTGCTGAAATGGAACTATGAGATGTTCTGTAGTTACACCCAGTTTGGAATTCCATCAGATCTATGCCATTTCCAGCTTAAAGAAGTTGCCAACAAATACAAATCATATGAAGAGTACTTTAGAACCTTCTACCCTTTGTTGCTGATCAACACTTTTGAAGAGGTATGTGATCATATTTTAGAATTAATAGCAGAAAATGGTAGAAATGCAAAAAATACATATAACTGTACTATTAATGTCTTTTAAGGGTGCTCAACACTTGTGTAATTTTAATTGGAGCTTAACTCACACTTGAAGCAAATTGTTTGGTGGTCTAAAAAATTGAGTGAAAGTAATAAAAATAGCTTTTTTTTTTTTTTTTTATTATAAAATTTCACACTTCCGTGTTGGACAAAAGCTTATGTTGTAGAAATCAGCTTGTTAAAAATGAAAAGGGATTGCTGAACTCTCTGGCTTCTCTCCCTTTTCATTATGTACAAGCTGACAAAACATTACCTTGATTTGATAATGAAGCATTAAAAAAAAAGCCAATACTTGGCATTTGTGCAATAATCACATTCAGCCTCCTGAGTTACTGATAACCTTTCATCATCGGGATGCATGTAGTAGTTGGTCATTTTTCAGTAAAATAAATTTTATGGTTGTTAAATCTAAGTAGTGTCATAAGGCAAATTTGTCCAAAATCTCCTGTTATTTCCTCTTACGTGTTTGTTAATTTTTTTTTTTTTGTGTGTGTGTGTGCACTAAAGCTTGTTAATGAATGGATAAAAAGTTCAGATGGAGGAAGAATTCAACAGAATTTGCAGGTAACTGGGATTGAATACAACAATCGACTTTGCAGTGCCAGTTTTACAGGTAAATTAATTTGGTACAACTTGATTTATTTATTTTTTTTTATTTTGAACAAATTTGATTTGGTATCCTGCTACAAAAAAAGGTTTTCTTCTAAGTTTACATATTGATGGGTCTCCCTTTTAGATTCCTACTTTGCATAGAAATCTAAACAGACTTTATAGTTAGTAATTCTTCATACAAATACAGTATAAAAAATATGAAAGCAAAACAGGAGGGATAATTAAACCAAAATGAGGTGTAGAACAAAAATTCCAAAAACCTTATATTTTATTTATTAAATGTAATTATTTCAGAGCAGCCAAGGCCAAAATACTTAGGAAAAAATAATAAATGCTTTGTGTGCAGTTTGGTAAAATGAGAGATTTGTTTCAAGTCAAGTCAAAAGAGTTTATTTGTCAAGCACATGGTTGTGTACCATGTGTTGAAATGTGCACTTAAGGACCTTGTCCTTTTGGAACTTTTATGTATATGTAGTAGTGGCTCATGTATATGATGTTAATGTACAGAGAGCAGATCTTATTAGACTCCCATTTTTAAAGAATTGTATTTAAAAAATGAAGGTTCTGTATATTTTAATATTATTGCCCATATTTTGTAAGCTGTTGTATAAGTTATTCAGCCTCTTAGGTTATAATGTACTGGTTTTTGTTGTATTGACGCTAATGATTATTATTTTATATTTTATTTTATGAATCAGCTTCCATTGATGACCAAAATGTCAAAAATCAGCAGTACCCCAAGGAGGATGACCTGGTCATATTGTGGCTTTGTCAAAACAAGAGTGCATACTGTTATGATGGGCCCCAGCTACAGGAACCCCAAGCTCATTTTGGCTGTGTTTCCCGATCTAACCTAATAAGTGGAGGTGGGTAAAATGACTGCCTATATGTTTCTCATCTCTCATACAAGTGGGTTTTTTAAAATTTTTTTTTATTTTATAAAATAAGCATAAACATTCAGTTTTTTTTATTTTGTTTATACAGCCAGACTTAGTTTTACTCTTCTTTCTTAACTAAATTTACAAGTATGTAAAGTTTTCCAATTATTTTCTACAATATAATTTCAGTGACAACATTTTCATCGTGAAAAGCAACTACATCGCTACTTTCATATACTCAGCATTTACATTAAATCCTTGTAACTTTTGCTACTGTAATATCTTCTGTGATACCTTCACTAATTGGATATTTTTTGTAAATATTTTATTTCCAGCTAAAAGCATTCTCTACCTCACCATCCAGACCTATGGCAATGTTTCATCGGTCAATGACCAGTTTGTGAAGTGTGAACTGGTTGGCTCCTTGGTCAGTACCATCCGGGAGTTCAAGGCTCTGTGCTCTTTGAAGAACAATCCTATGGTCAGAGCGATACTTGCGCCCCATGTCACCTTCTTCCAACCAGGACCAGGCAGTATTCTGAATTTCAACTTATTGGTAAGGATCTTATGATTTCACATTTAAAATTTTGTGCTTTTTGTTTTTAAATTTGTCAAATGCTGATTACACCAAAGTTCATTTCTCTTGTTAGACAATTGTAAACTTCATTTAAGTTTTTAACTTCCCCTTCCAACATGATGGTATATTTCCGCTGGCTTAGATATTCCACACATTCAACTTGTTTCTTTACTAAAACCAAAAACTGCACCAGAGATAGTAGGAGAGAGCGAAAGCTCAAAAATCTTTATTCACAGCGGTGGGGACTCTTGTCTGCATATTCCCTAGAGCCTGCAGAAGGGTCCGCTGTACATCAAATTAAGCTGTAGTTTTACATCATTGTAACGTTTTGTTGCATTATACAAACCTGTCAGTATCAGCCTTTTTTATTTTGTGATGGAATAACGTTAATCTCACATGCAACAGGAGTCTCCTTCTCCCTAAAGACAGGATCCTACCTCTCTTGCTCTCATCACCCAAAACAATGTCCTGATCCTAGACAGAGTTTGTTGTATCCAAATGTCAAATTGACCAATGGTATTTTAAACCACAATATCTCACAATGTAAGCAACTTATCGATGAAACAGGAAGATCTGCTTGTGCACATTCTCATCCTCCTCAGTGTCACAAGACAAGCACAATAACTGAAGATTAATTCAGTTTGCATTAAGCAATAACATACACAGCTGTCTATACTGTTTCACAAATCATGAATTAAAAATTCCCTTACATTATATTATCTAACTCCTAGATGAGTTGTTTAAAACTCTAGATTTCTGCTAGTGATTGTGTTAAGCGATAGAGGAGCCGAAACACAGTGGGGAGCATGAAGTAGAAGGGCCGGCCAGAGGTATAGAGCCAAGTTATAATGTAAAAAATGTATTAAACAACCCATGGCTAAGTCTGATTTCACCTTCAGTGGTCTTTAAAGTTGATAGTTTTATTAATATCTGAATTTATGATGATGATGATTTTTATTACCGTATTTTCCGCACTATAAGGCGCACCTAAGAGCCTTAAATTTTCTCAAAAATCGGCCATGCGCCTTATAATCCGGTGCACCTTATGTGTGCACTGAGTTCCAAAATCTGTCAAAATGTTGTTGTGCGACTTTGATAAGCGCTCCGCTTGACTGACTGTCGGACCATTTCCCGCTGACACAGGGATGTAATACGTACACTGGCAGCGATAAACCAATCAGAGAACATTACGTAATATGTACAGTACGTACGTTGGCAGCAATAAACCCATCAGAGAACAGGACGTGATACGTACAGTACGTACGTTGGCAGCGATAAACCCATCAGAGAACAGGACGTGATACGTACAGTACGTACGTTGGCAGCGATAAACCCATCAGAGAACAGGACGTGATACGTACGCTTACCTCCGCCACGCCTCCAGTAGGTATACTACCGGTATGCTGCAAAACAACATTTGTTTGTCTAAGGACCTCCAAAAATGGCACCAGTGAAGAGACATGCTTACGAGGCACAATTCAAACTACAGGCTATCAGTTACCCGGTTGTTCATGGGAATAGAGCAGCTGCGAAAGAATTCAACATCAGTGAATCTATGGTACGGAAGTGGAGGAAGCAAGAAAATGAACTGCGCCAAGTTAAGAAGACCAGACAGAGTTTCCGCGGGAACAAAGCGAGGTGGCCACAGTTAGAAGACCAACTTGAACAATGGATTATTGAACAAAGAACAGCCGGGAGAAGCGTCTCTACAGTCACCATTCGACTGAAGGCAACAACGATAGCACAAGACATGAAGATCGAAAACTTTCAAGGAGGTCCGTCTTGGTGCTTTCGTTTTATGAAAAGGCGTCATCTCTCACTCCGACAATGATGAGAGGGAACCTGGCATGTTTGATGGCGAAATTGCCCGGCTGTTCAATTCAGACACAGAAGATGAGGACTTTGATGGATTTATAGCAGAAGAATGATAAAAAATAATGTGTGTTGTTAAATAGTAGAATAAAGTTCAACTAAACTCATTGTTTTGCTTCCGTTACCTTTTTTTTGTAGACCGTATGTTTTAGCGTACGCCTTATAATCCGGTGCACCTTATGTATGGGTTAAGTACAGAAATAGACCCCGTAATTGAGACTGCGCCTTATAATCCGGTGCGCCTTGTGGTGCAGAAAATAACGGTAGTTGTCTTTATCTCAGTATTAACTAAATATAAGTGTAGAATGGTTTTGGGTATTTATGACTGTACATGTCCCTCCTAGTTCTTGGCAGATGCCTGATATCACCCTGCAGACACTAGTTAACCTGATTTGCTTTGTTTTAAAAAAAAAATAATAATAAAATTGTTTAAAATGCATACCATGCATTTTTTTAAATATATTCAGTCTTCTGTTGCTAAGTTTTCCATCAGTTACATGTTTGACATGATATATTATAAATATAATGATATCACAAGGTTGAATTTACTTTTTATGCATAGATCATACATATTCAGAACTTTCTGAAGTGGAAAAACCTAAATGCTTTAGTTGGATTAGTTAACATTTGAGAAGATTATTAAGTGGAGTGTCATGTCTTTTATTCATCTCCAGCTGTTTTTGTGTGTGTGTTCACCTGTTCATCTGTGCAGGACTACAATCCAGAGCAAATAAAGGCGATAAGTACTGGGCTGTCTTTTGTGAGGGGGCATGAGAAGACTCAGAAGATCTGTCTTATCCATGGCCCCCCAGGAACAGGGAAGAGCAGAACTATTGTGGGCCTGCTACAGAGACTCTTCTCAGAGGTACATTTCTTCAAGAATGTACAACATCTTTTGAAATCTGTTTCAAACCCTATACATTTAGCAGGTAAATGAGCACTTTCAGTTCACAGTTGTAATTTAGTTCTGAAAGTCCCATAATTCTCATTTCTGACACTTGAAATATTATTCATCTGCTGTGTATGAGCTCTTGACTCTTAATCCCTTCAGTTGTCCCAGTAGGCAGTGAATCCCATTACTTAAAGCACTTTTGACCATTAAAATATAATGTGTTGATAGGGTGTGGAAAACCCTCCTTCAGTAAGCAACTGGCACACCAGGGCCCTCAAGCTTCGAATCTTGTTGTGTGCACCGTCTAATGCTGCCATTGACAGCCTGATGAAAAAGATCATTCTGGTGTTCAAGGACAGCTGCAGGGACCATCAGAATCCAAAGGGTATGAAATACTCTTCAAGATAAATGTTTGTAAGTTACTTTATGTCACTTCTGAAAGTAATAATGACCCCCTTTTAGGTAACTGTGGCGACATAAATTTAGTACGTCTTGGGATGGAAAAGACCATTTCAAAACACCTCAAGCCCTACAGTCTTGACAACCAGACAAGAAGCAGAACTCGTGAGTCCTTACTTCTAATTAAACTGGGTCCTCAGTTTATGACACAATTTCGGTGAAAGTCTGTGGTTAACTAAATTTCTTGATAAATTCCCTTACTATGTCAAAATCACTAGAACCTTTAAAGAGGTATTTGATGATTTATTATTAAGTTCTGAAAAAATACAGATATAGCAAAAAAAAAAAAAAAAATTTGCTGTAAGATTATTTAGTTTTCATAAACTATTTTTTCAGTGCAGTCACTGTGTTTCAAGTTCCTTTCTGGAAACATCATGCCCAAGACAGGGCATATCTTGGGTGGAATGTCCATCTATCCCGAAACTTATTTTTCATTAACTTGAAGCAACATTAAAATTAAGACTTTAAAGTGACCAGAAACAGATATATTATCTCCACAAGCCCTTATAAAGTGCTGACTGATTCATCACGCATGCAACATCTGTCTCCCTTTGACCGCTTTTGGTTTGCTTTGCATTTATTCATTTAGCTGATGCATTCTCCACAGTAACTTTCAGTGGCTGTTTCCATTTGTGCAGCAAGTTTATATTTACTGAAGCAATTCAAAGTAAGTACCTTCATCAAGGGCACTAAAGCAGGTAATGGGATTCCAATCTGAGTGCTTTTTGAGTGCCAGGTGACAGCTCAAACCACTACCAGGTGCTCATTGATCTGCACGAAAGCTTAAAGTATAAAAATAGATGTGTAGCTTCATTTGTTTACTTGGTAAGTTCTGTGACACCTCTGATAGTTTATAGCTAAAAATATCCTGTAATTTGTAAAATATATATTAATGCTGCACTACACCACAACTAAACCTAATTTACAATGACTGGAAATTAAAAATGAGTTTCCTCCAGAAACTAATATTTAATACTGGTTGTAAAGGTGCAGAAATATTCATCTTGGTAACGATCAGCACTCAAAAGCACTAGATAGGAACAGAAAATACTAGAAGCCAGTTGAATTAATCCCTCCCACACCTCCATTCTTTTTGCTGTTTTTGCCTGCCAGCTAATGTCCACAGGTTGTGCAGTGATTAGAACAGCCTTCTTCTACTTGGAAGACCCGAGTTTAAATCCCCACCTCCTCCTGTAGTACCCTTGAGTCAGGTTCTTACCATGAATTTGCTTCAGTATAAATGGGTAAATAATGATAAGTTGCTGTGGGAGAAGTGTCATCTAAACAAAACATTTAAATGTTTGTGAAAATGTACGACAAGTTTCTGAATATGGGTAACTAATGAAAATGCAGTTCTAAGGAAACATTATTGAAATGTTATAATTCAAATTTTTGTAATATAACGACCACAATGATTCCAGTCCTTTTAATTGTTGCTGGGAAAGATAGAAACAATACACTTAAGAAAATGTGTCACATAGCCTTAATGGTGGCGTTAATCCCAGGTCACTTTAGTGATTCCTTTCTTCAAGTCTGTTAGTCTTCACAGAATTTCACACCATTACAGTTTGACTGTTTCAAACCAACTTATTTATTAATTTGCAAAAATGGTTGTTTCTGTACAAATTTTTTTTTGTCTGCAGGAAAAGCTCAGCATGGACATGATGCAGACATCCAACGTAGACAACAGCTTGATCAACAACTTGAGGTTCTATCACAGAAAGCAGCAATGGAGGGCAAGAACACTGACATGGTAGTGATTCCGTGAATTCTGACACTTAACTTTCTGAGAATATGAAACCAAGTTTTAAGTTAAAGTATTATTAAAGAGCAGTCAGACCCTACATCTAGGGTCAGGAGGTTGTGTTCTGTTGGAGGTGAGTGACAGGTAGTGTAGTAAAGGGTATGGACTTGTAACCTCAGATTACCAGCTCAAGATCCATGCTACATTTCCGTGCTGAATTATTGTATAAGACTGTATGTTACTTTACATTAAAGCATCCTGTAACGAAAGAATTATTTGATTGCACTAGGTCAGTAGGTCAGTGGTCTGACTGGGACCTGTTGATGTTATCATAGATTTATGAATGCGTCATATATACCTTGGTGGTCTAGGTTTCTCATTGCATTTTTTTTTTGTCCTGTGTGTTTCCCCCCCCCCTACTTCAACTGATTTTTGAACAGTTTAAAAAGCTGACGGAAGAGAAATTCAAATTGCTGAAAGAACGGGAGCAGCTTAGTCGACAGCTGAGGGAGGTATGAGACTTGGTTCATTAAGTGTAATAATGCAAAAGATAACACCATGTCCTGTGGAATTTACTGTGGTATACCCACAAGGACATTTGCATTTTTATGATAAAATGTGACTGGAAGAGACTATATAACATTTCTGTAACTAAAATTAGTTTACAAAGGGTATATGTTCAGCTAATGGTTACTACCAGTAACAGCTAATCAAATAAGAATATACTGCAATTTTTAGTTTGGCATTGATATTTGTCATTAGATTGTTGATGTGCTAATGAATGATGGCTTTTCCTCAGACACGAAGCAGAAAGCAGGAGACACAGGCAAAGGTGCTGCAGGATGCCCACATCATTTGTTGCACCCTGAGCACCAGTGGAAGCATTGTGTTGGAGTCTGCCTTTCGGCGCCTCGGCCACAAGCCCTTCAGCTGTGTCATTGTAGATGAGGTAGAAATTGTTTTGTCGTTTTGGAGTTTTGCAGCTTCAGGAATCTTTGGTATATAATGGTTTATGTCCTGCACAAAATAGTTTGAATTAACACTGTAGGAAAAAAAAATTTTTGGTCAAAGTACAAGTTAAAATACAGGAATCCCTTATCTGAATCCAGTCCAGTCTTGAATATGTCTGATAGCAAATTTTTGGTTAGAGGCAGCCTATATACCATTATTTTAAATTGGGGGAAATAATGCTTTCCCAGCCCATCCGGAAACCTCCAACCAATTTCTTCACATATTCCAAGCACACTCTTAAGTCCTTGGTGGATTGTTATGTAGGAGTTTTTTCACAAGCTTTTCCACTTTTAGAAGCCATTTTTACTTAGCAATGGGGAAAGGTGATGATGATATTGTTTTAAATCTGGTTGTTCATTAAGAGCAGTCCTATCAGGAGAACAGCTGAGATACAAATGCAGTGCTCTCTTGTTGCCCTTCCTGGGTTGCTTCTGAGTGTGGTTGGAAATCCCAGGAGAATTTCACTCTGAAAACTTCAACTTTGCTGGCATTTGCTTTTTTTTAGTCCAGATTCATTACAGTGGATTTTCAGATGGTTAGTTCAGATAATGAGTGATGCCTATATAGTTTGTGTAACATTAAGGGGAAGCATGTAGCATAGCAGAACAGTTGCCTTGCAATCTGAAGGTTGCTTCTTTAATCTTATTTTGCTATGGTACCATCGATCAAGGTACTTGTATGGATATCCTGCTGTGTTAATGGGTACATTTCTGTAGGTTGCTTTGCATAAAAGGTTTAGGTAATGTTTTTATTCCATGCTGTAGTAAAATATCAAGCTATATAATTTGTCAAATGTAAGTAAGTGTTGACTCGGCAATATAGAAGCAGTAATAATGCAATAATAATGTTTAATGATTGGACTCTTAAGGCAGGACAAGCTACTGAAACAGAGACACTCATTCCCCTCTTGCACCGATGTCCGGCTTTGATTCTGGTGGGAGATCCAGAGCAGCTGCCCCCTACTGTTGTGTCACAGGTATGGGCAGCGATGATCTACATAATATTTATGAATAAACTTATACGGTAAATAGACTTCCAGTTATCTTTTGTGTATGATTTTGACACAGAACGGGAGGTTTTTTCCCCTTCCTAATAAGTTTATTACTGAGTTGTGCAAATGGGGTTAGCTTTGACATTTATTTTACTCATTAGTGATATTATTGGATTTTTGTGTTTATATAATGTTTTTGTTAGTGTTTTTGAGTGTAATATTGTACTTAACTAATTTTGCAATTACTTATCCCCCAAGTTCAGTTTGTTTTGCTAGGTGTAAAGGATTTTCCTACACCCAAGTGATAACCAAAAAAATTAATAGACATCTGTTTGATTACAAACAATCTGTAATTTGACCACCCCACAGATAATCCACTGCTGGAAAAGGATAAACCTCTGAAGATATGCAGAGATGTATTATAAAGTGAAATACAGTTCCATGTTTTTGCCTAAAATTTGATAGTGTTTATTGTCAGTTGCTTTGTTTTAATATCAATATTTGTTTGTGTTGGACCTTTTTTGGTCACAGTTTAAAACAATATAAAGTTTAAATTTGTGAAAAGCCCTTTAACCAGTATATGGCTTAGAATCAGTGGATGGTTTTCTCTTACCTCCTTAAGGTCACTATCCCAGATTGTGACTGTCAAAAGTACCATTGATATTTTCTCAGTTTAAGCAACTGTTTACATTTGATGTTATTGTGAAACAAGACCTTGAAACGGTGGAAACAATTTCCTTTAGTGTCTGTGCTTTCTTCCAGTGTGTCTAATGTCTGTGAGTAATCCATTATAACGTTGCTGACTTGTCTAGAAAGCAAAGGAGAAGAAGTATGACCAGTCCCTGATAGCTCGTCTAAGGAAGTGCCTTCACAGCGCAGTGAAGGAGAACTCCCAGATAAGGGACCCGATGATATTCCTTAGGCTCCAATACCGCATGCACCCAGACATCTGCGAATTTCCCTCCAAGTACATCTACAACAAAGCACTTGTGACTGATGGGTATGCCATTGAATCGGGGGCTAGAATTCTGAGAAATGCTGAGCTACAGATTACGGGGGGGGGTTTGCCAATCTGTTTAGAAAATACACTGTTGGTGCCACGAGTCAGGTTCTTGCAAAATATGTGTCATGCAGAAGCATACATGAGATCTGTTTCCTGGTGATCTTTTACAGTGAAACAGCTCAGAAGAGGCACGCTATGAGTTGGCCTTTCCAGCCCTATAGGCTTTTTGATGTAACGGATGGCCGTGAAGTCAAGGATGGAGAGTAAGTTTCTTTTTTAGGCATTGCCATTATAAATGTCTTTTTTTTTTTTTTTTTTTTTTTTTTTTTTGGTCCATCCAACCACAGGTGTTGTTTTGCAACAGGGTTAATGTTTTCAGTAATATGGAGAAAGTGTAGCATGGGCAACATAAGGTTTTCCTTAAAACCACATCACTAATCTTAATTACATTTAACAAAAGATTTTTACTGTAAATTTGTCAACATTGCACTTTGCATTGCACCAAGACTGAGTGCTGTAATAAAATCAAAAGGTGCTTCAACTAAGTATTAGTTTAGGGGGTGTGCACACTAATGGAACCAACTTTTTGTATGATTTTTTTTTTTTTCTTTTTTCACTAAACAGTTTCTGATGTGTTTTCACCTTTGTATAGATTGCAATTTTGACATAAAGGTGGAGTAAATTCTGACAAGGTTTATTTTAGTCTCAGTAAAAGTACTTCCACTGTAAAACTGTACAGAAAATTTTTTCATTAAAAAAACATTATTCATGGTAAAATTATGGTTATAGTAATGGTTTATTTGAATAATAGTATTTTTACCATTAATAAAATATCAATGATAGAAATACAATTATTGAAGTAAAGCATTTTAATAATTGTTTGGAAACAATTTCAATGTGATGCCTGCCTAGCGAAGTCACCAGTGTCTTGCTCTAGCACCTCTGCTGCTGGGGATGCTAGTATGGGGTATGTGGTGTGGTTTGTACTATATCCGTTGTGCTGTCCGCAGTTGTGCTGTCCGCAGATCACCCATTGGTGATCTTCCAAGCAGTGTTGGAATTTGCACTGAGCAAGGAAAATGTCTTAATGATGACCTTAAGACTTGAGTTTTATTTAACGTGCATTGTTGATCGTATTGTCTGTTTGGTCAGCACTCTCCTCACCTTAGTGATAACATCTACATTCATTGAGCTTTTTTTTTATAATTCACTTTGTGTCTTTATTGAAATTGTCATGGAACAAAGGTTAATTTTGTGTTTCACCTTAAGCTTTGTTGTTGGGTTACCAATCATTCAGAGAAGGGTCCTAAAAGCAGTAAAAGTGAATGGTTGCTGTGTTTTCTTAAACTCTGGTTACTTGAAGTCTCATTTATGACATTGTGCATTTAATAGTGACACCTTTTTATTGCAGCTCTTTCTGCAACCAAAAGGAGGTGAAACTGGTGCTGTTGTTGCTCAAGCTGATCATGGAGAAGCAGATTGGCAGGGTGGGGGTCATCACACCATACAACGCACAGAAGCAGAGGATTCTGGACTCTGTCAACTCTGAGATGGGCAGGGGGGACAATACAAACTTCCAGTAAGATCAACATTTGGGTGGACAACCAAAGTATTTTAACTTTCTTTTGCAGATTAAAAACTTGATTTGTAAAAATGCAATTAAAAACATTTATTTCACAATTCAGCAGAATTATGGATTATCTGGATACCCCTTTGTGGACTTTAGTGCTATGCAGTTATGTGTGAAATATGGAATATATCCTTGTTTTATGCACGAGGATGAATTTGCCACCTCTCGGCATACTGTTTGACAAAGTGCTGTTTATGAAAAAGTTGAGCGCTTGGTTTTGTTTAGAAACAAGAGGACAATTACAGTTTCATGGGCTAATGTGCTTTCTTTCCTTCTGTGTTTATCAGAGTTGAAGTGGACACGGTGGATGGTTTCCAGGGCAGAGAAATGGACTGTGTAATTGTATCCTGTGTTAGGGCAAGCAATGAGTTAGGCTCAATTGGGTAAGTATGGAAAGCCCCCCCAACCCAGGTTTTACCATAGATGTCCTTTTTTCCCTGCTGCACTTAAAGGTTTTGACCACTGGGTGGCAACAAAGACAATTTTTACTCCCATTTACAAAAAATTCTGGTTGGTTTTGATTATTCGTGCTTCTGGCTGCTCCTAGTAGTTAGATCTTATGCTAACCATTCCCACGCATACAGAAAATGTTTGATTTGCAGCTTTTTTTTTTTTTTTTTGTTTTTTAAATTCAGCTTATTGAGATTTTTAACACACAAAACCACAGGGGTTACACAGTGGACCCACATCTTTTCTCAGCTCTTTGTGTTAGGTTTTAGCCAGTTGCTTCTGAACCACTTTGTTCAGAAGTTCCACAGTTTTGTAGTGTAACTAACTGAATGTTCTTCAGTCATGCAATAGACCACTGGTGGATTCAAAATCAGCATCTATGTTTTCTTTATTTTGGACTTGCTGCAAAACAAAACACACAAATGGAGGAGAGCATGCACTGCATCTGACTACAGAATGCATTAAACTAATTTGTTTATCACTAGTAACTGAACAGTTCCCTTTATCCGTGTCATTGGGAATTGTGCTCTCACTGCAGTACATGGTTACAGTGCGCTGCTCCTTCCTCCATTACAAAGGATGAACGAAACATTCCTTGACTGATTAAATGTTTAATAAGATTAGAGCTGTCTATATGTCTGGTTTAAATTTTATTATATTGTTTCAAATTTCCTTTCACTGCTACCAAAGATCAACATCTAATTCATGAAGGTGATTCTCAGTGTAATTTGCAAGAATGCAGTTAACTGAAAGCTGTGAAAGAATATTAACATTCATTATATTTCATGGAAAATAAGCAGTTCCTTCTTCTGTCCCTGTGCAGCAATTCCTTGATTTATAAATGTAATGTGTTCCTGAAAAACCATTTGTAAATCAAAAACATGAATCCTATTAGTTTTTAGTAGTACTTATAGTTAAGGGTTCTGATAACCTGTCTTAATAATGTTAGAAATGGAGGGCTCAGGAAGTGGGAACAAAAACTTTATTTCTACAAAGTGTGTCTGGCATAGCGGTGGTCACTGAGTTCCATGACATGTCTATTCCGAAGGCTCTTGAACTTGGTGAACACCAACAGGACCAATATCTGTGCTGTCCTCAGAACAGTTAAAACAACTGCATACACACACATACAGCAGCAAAGCATGACATGAGAACAGAACTGCACTCGGGATGGCAGACCCTTCCCGTCATCCTTTGCTATGTGTACTGTATATTTTACTTATGTTCTATAAGTCTTTTGATATATTGTGCTGAGCCTCTGCTATGTCAACTATTGTTTATTAACTGTGGTGGGTTATTGTATTTGTTTATTTTAAATATTTGGTTGCTCAGCCCCATGGCTTTTGTTGCATTTGGTGCCTTATGTGCATTTTCTTTTTGTATGTTCAGGGGAAAGGTAAGAGTTTGTATTTGTACTGTACTTTGTGGTGCAGGAATCAAAGTCAAGCATGACCCCAAGCTGAGAAAAAGGCTGTATGGTTGGTGTGTGAAATTTGAGTTGATTGTTCATTATTGCAGGGAATCATCTGTAATCGGTAGAGGCACTGAATGAGGCTATACAGTAAAACCCCATCATAACACAAGTGGGGTCCAGAAAATTTAGTTGTGTACTTTACATGGTCACCTTATTATAAGGTTTTTCCACTCAATTTTCCAGTTACCGTGTGAGAAGAAAATAGAGGGGGGGAAATGTTTTACATATTGGACGTATAGTAAATGGGCTGATTATTACAAACAAAACATGCAGAGATATAAAACGCACTAATAGAAGAATAAATACTGCAACTACTTGCTTCACACATGTTGTTGGTGTCGGTTATGAAAGAAGAGTTCAGAAGACTGGACTGTAAAAACACAAGCTTTGTATCTGCAGCACATTTACACTTCAGCACTCAGAGAGCACAACACTATGCCTGCTCCAAAGCTCTCTAGCATAGTGAGATCAGGGATGGAGTAAAGTAGCAGGACAGGCTAATTGAATTATCTCTGAATTTGTCTCACTGTGGGCTGTGTTATTGGAGGGTTTTAAATGTCTCTCTCTCTCTCTCTCTCTCTCTCTCTCTCTCTCTATATATATATATTTTTTTTACTTTCATTCCTTGGAATGGAGAGTGATATGTGATATTAGTTTTATTTATTCATTTAACAGTTTTCTCCAAGCTACCTTATATTGAATTTGCCTTTTATAAAGCGAAGGAGGTTTTACTGCATCAGTTCAAAGTAAGTTCCTTGTTCAAGGGTACTATAGAGGTGAGGATTTGAACTTCAGCTCTTTTGACTGCAAGGTGGTGACATTTAACAGCTACATTAGCCACTGCCTTGCTTTTAATGTTACAAACTGTTTTTAATTTCCATATCAAAAATTGGCGTAAGAACTTACCGTTATCTTTGATCCTTGTGAAGTCATTTCATCAAAGTGCTGATGCTCAACCAAAATCTTAAGTGCCCCCCCCCAGTACTGTTTGTCTTAGCTGCTTTGTTTAAATTGTTAGACTTTGAGAATAAATACACATACAGAACAAATTTTTTAAATAAAGTGCTGCTGTATATAACATGAGTGGTTTTATGAAATTAATTGTATTTCTGGTGTGTGGTGTTGCACTGGACACTTTTGTTACTGTGCAGCAAGTAATGATTTTTAATTTGGAAGTATCTTAAAAACAATCTTGATTTGATTATATTTGGTAAGATTATTGGGTGTGGGTGATGTAGATTATCCAAGACTTACTGTATATACAAGGTCAACAAAGAAAGCTCTTGGGATTTTAATTTTATATGAAATGTAATTGGGGTTTTTCTGTAATCGTCAGTATCCTGAGACTTGGATCACAGGATACAACCTGTGCAACAATAACAAACATGTAAATGCCAATATAGTTTATTTTGTGGAAATAGCTGATATATTCTATGCAGTAATAGAGATGTACAGAAAAGCTTGTCTAAATGTGTAACTGTACTGCCTACACTTTTAGCAGGGTGGTGTTGTACCTGGGTGAAGTACAGTAAATGTACTTGGTGCTTATATATTTTACACTGTTAAGTGTCCTGAAATGGTTTACAGATGGTGTTCCACATAAGATTTTGTAGGAGACATAAATTATTTCATACCCCAAGAAAACTAGAAAAAAAAATAGATGATGCACTGAAATGCATGTGATGCTTATATCATGCTTGTGATTTAACATTTTCATTTTAGCTAAACTGAAGAGACATGGAAAAACGTGAAATGTATGGTTTGAACAGTCATAACACAACTTGCTCAAGAGTGCGCTTAAAGTGGTATTTTTCCTTGCAGCTTTCTTGGGAATCGTCAGAGGATGAATGTGACAATCACAAGAGCGAAATACAGTCTGTTCATACTGTGCCATCTACGGACACTTAAGGTACTCACTGTTGCTTTAGTGTGTGCCAGTAAAAGTATGGAGCTATAAAGGAAAGTGGCATAAGCCAGGCCTCTAATGTGAATCTACCCCTGTGCTTCCAGGAACAGAAGGACTGGGGTGCGTTGATTGACAATGCCAGCAAGAGGGGCACAATTATAAGGACTTGTGAAAAGGACTTCAGGAGAGACGCAAGGCAGATCTTCAAGCCAGAAGGGACAAGAGGGTTCCCCTCAAAGCTGCAGAGCATGTCATCTAGAGTCAGTAGCTCAGAAGGTGCCCCCTTCCGCCATCGTTCTGAAAGCATGGGCTCTTCCACTACATTGGCTGGCCAGGTTGCAGAACTGCCTGCTCCCGTCCATAGCCACAGAACATCAGATCCTCTGCCCTTGGGTGAGGCCAAGAAGGTTCCAGCTTCTGCTCATCCATCAGTCAGGCCCCCTTCAGGTGACAGACCCCGGGACCCGCGCTTGGCTGCTTATGGTAAAGTATCAACTGCCGGGTCAACCCTTTCCCAGTCAGAGGGTCGTGACAGTGTTGTGACCCCTCGGGACCCAAATCGGCTTCCAAGGGACCCTGCCTTACCACGTCCGGTGCAGTACAGAGGAGAGCCTTCCTCTTTGTCCTCGTTTCCATCCAACAGATGGAATGACAAGAGGGAGAGAAACCAGCAGCCACAGGCGAGGCCACACGAGGAGCGGAGATACAGGGACTTGCATCACACTGAACCAGACAGGCAGACTTCCTCCCACTCATCCTGTCACTCCTTATATCACCATTCCCGAACGAAAAAGAGGCCCTCTGATAGCCACTCGACTGCACCTCCCTTAGCCAAGAAGGGAAAGAAGTGACTTAAAAAAAAAAAAAGAAAAAACTTTTAAAATGTTCTTTTCCTCACGTATGCACTTCATTTTTCTGTTGGCCAGAATTACAGGCAGCCACATTCCCTGCGTGGGTTTGCTGTGACTGCTTACAGGGGCTTTGAGTTGTACATAATCTGCAGCAGAAATACTTCTGCACAAATGCAAGGTTTTCATTCTGCAAAAACCATTTCTCATTATTTCCTAGTTTTGACATCTTTAAATGGGACCTGAAGGTTGACACTCATGACATTACCCAGCCTAGAAACATTTCTGTTTGGAAGTAATACCCCACATTAACTTGTAGCCAAATACCAACAGATGGCATTTCATAAAAAAAGTCAGGGCTTTGGTATCAGATTAAAATGACTGTTTTAATATCTCAAGAATTATATTACACATAAATACTGAGTATTAACAAATATGACTGGTAAATATGACATTTGTAGAGCTTAACAAATGTCTTCTTCAAGAGATAAGTTGCCTGTAGTTTTCCTTCTTGAATTTGTTTTAAGTAATTTCATCTGGTACCTTTGTTTCCATGTATTTCTTTTTTATTCTGTACATTTTCATGTGGTTTTGTATGATGCACTTTTTCTTGTAGGAGGCCATCAGAGTATTGTAGTATTCAAAGGTAGCTTAAAACAAGTGGTCTTCCCTGAAATAATAAACCAAGACTTTTATTTTTGCTACTTAAGCTACTCTTCCCATTACTGGGATGGGTGGGGAGGGAGTGCATTGAATGGTTAAGGAGCCCCTCCATACAGGATTGGAGCCCTCTGCTTTTCTGTCTGCTCATCTGAGACTACTTGCCACCCTCTCAAGAAGTGCATCTGTGCAGTGCCTTATGGGTTGGGAAGGAAAGATCAGGTTTGTTGTATGAACTTCTCAAAAGCCAAAGTTTCTAAGCTTTGTAGCAAGCAGTTGTACACAATTATGTGTCCAGATGACACCCCCCCCTTTGTGTTATGCAGCACACATTTGACCACCAGTTAAAAGTAGCGGACAAATACAGATGTGAGCCAGCGCTACTCCTGACCTTTAACCTTGTCATTTTGTGCAAATGCAGACCTTGGTCAGGACTGAGTGTTTGTATTGCGAGGCTGCTGCACTGTGCTCTTCTTACTGGGTGACTGCATATGGCCGACAGGAGGATGGAGGATGTGACGCCACCACTTGGCTCTGTTGGTAAGGCAACGGCAGCGGAAACATCTGACTTGGCTGCACTTGAGCAGTAAATTTGTACATTTAGAATTAATTTTTGTTTTTCATTTAACCTGTCAAAATCTAGGGCTGTTCAAAGTACTATAAAAGTGTATAAACACTTACTTGGATGTGCTGCTAATTTTAGCAGAAATTAATGCACCGATGACAAAATTTATTTCCACATCAGACTGTATCATGACTGCCATAGACTTAACACAGATCGTCTACCCCCCCCCCCCCCCCCACTGCATTTCTGAAAAGCTGTTTGGTGGCCTCTTTTTAAATTTTAACCTGGTGCTAGCAAAGCAAAAATTAGAAATATTTTAACTTTCTGTACATCGGTGCTTTGGTCTAAAATGTAGGCAGTAAGACCAAAGCAGAAGGTTCATAAACAATGTTAACTGTAGGGATCTTTGTGCAGGCACTGGCTAAGTGCCCACCTCCCTTTCAGCATGGTCAGACCATAGCTATTCCATCCTGGAGTTCTGCAGGTGTGTACCTGGTTTGGGCTACCAAGACTTGGCTGTTTTGTGCCTTGTCATCTTGCTTGCTTGGGGTAGAGTGTCCTCTGGTTTTTGTGGAACAGTGAGGAGGCTGCTTGGTGTCATAGGGCTAAGAGAAAAAAGTAAAAAAATTTTTTAAATCCCAATTTTAAATGTATGCCGCTGTTTTGTTTGAGTGTGAGGTTGTTGAAAACCTTATTTCTTGTAAATGACTGACAGATCCTCTTCTAAGGGTTGCTGTTTTACTTTAAATTTGTTAAGTTGAACACTGCGAGAAACAGAAATCATAAAGGGATGCAAATAAGAAAAAAATGTTCAATTCTTATGTCAACAACAGAGGTGTTGATTCTGTTTGCGGTTAAGGTGTCACAGCTAGACTGACTGGCGCTGTAATACTTATTGGATTTGAAACCAAGAAGTTTGGTTTTCCTCCGTGTTTGGACTTAAAAATCAAGTCTACAGTATGGCACATTGTGACTGGAGGTGCTGTACGTTGTGTTCTTTTGGTAACAAATAAAAATTTCTCTAAAGTACTTTCAAAGTTCCCCTGATTCTGGCTCAGGAAACAATGCCATATTAATACTTACACACAGGGATAAGACTGGGCTTTGGTATTTTTTAAAATTTTATTTTTCATTGTTAACCTGGAAGAAAAATAATTTCTACAAAAAATATTCAAACAATGTTAATATATAATAAACAAAACATTATTAGATTTTGCTTTTAGGTTTTCATTTGGATAAGTCGTACTGTGTTTTCTTCCTGAATACCACGTGATAGTTCAACCACTTAAACTGTGGGAAAAAAAAAATTCATTCCTATTCCTAGAGCGAGAACAGTGGCTAAAATTTAATTTTATGTTTATGGTTTTTTTTTGTTTGTGTTTTTTTTTATTTATTTTATTTATTTCTCCTTTTGCTTCAGTCAGCGATCAGACAATGAATGGCAGGAGACAAATCTGCAGCGGAAAGAAAAGAAAATGAAAGTCTGGCTTCAGAAGAAAGATTGCGCCCGACTTTTAAGTTATAACCAGGCTTCAGCAGCAATTGCAACCCATCTTGGTTCAGAAAACATAAGTGCAGTAGTAAGGTGGGGATAAACTTAGAACTACATCAAGGAGGAAGTCATTAAATAATTCAGTATGTACCTCTCTTTATAGACTTTTCTTATATAGTGTTTTTGGTACCAAATTCCCCCAGCAGTGGTGCTTTGGGAGACGTGATGCAGGTCAGTGAAACTCCTCCAGCCTCCCCCTCCTCGGCTGACATCCCTTTCTGTCTGTCACACACCTCGGCTACACCTCCTTCCTGCCTGTCCCCAAATAAAACTGTGAAGCTGGGGTGGGTGGTGTCCTGCGCACCAGCCTGTTCCCCTGGGAGTGGCCTAAACCTGCCCCACCCTGGTGTCTCCTCAGTAAGCAGTCAATGTCGCCAGCTGATGGGCCAAGAGGCAGAGCAGCAGGGTTGTGGTGGCTATGCGGGAGGCGCAGGCGGCATCGCAGTCCTCTCCCTCGCAGCGCGGCTGCTGGCACAGGACGCCCTTGAAGTTCGGCGGACACAAGCACTTTTGGTTCTCGTAGCAGGTGCCACCGTTCTGGCAGAGCAGCAGCTCCTCGTCACACATGTTTGCTAAATAACAGAGAGGAAGGGCAGGGTCACATCCCGAGCCACACAAGTGGGGGCATCGAGCCTCTGTCAACCCACTTTTTTTTTTTTTCTTTCCTTTTTTTAAATCAATAACCTCCAGAATCATTACTTATTCTGTACTGTTTGAAGCTTGTCGATAAAATGATTATTACTGTTGCATGCATTACAAATATAATTCAGTCTCTATGCAAATGGAAGAAGGTGCGTTATTGTCATGCTTTAAGCAGAAGGCAATGTTCACGTTCCAGGTCACCATTTATGAGGTAATTGTTTCAATTCGGATACGATTAGTGTGTCAGTCATTCAGCAGAAAATACAAAATCATTTCAGGACAGTGCTGAAATTTCCCAGGTGAGCACTTTAAAGTAGTGAACTTCACCTTTGTTGTGTGCAAGACACTGGGGAAGGGACACTGCCTCTCCTACGAGAGCGTCCAGTGTGCTCGACACAGCCCTTCCCCTTGGCACCTTACTTACGGAAACACCCCTGCTTCCAGTAATAGCCGGGAAGACAGTCTTCGCACCGCTGCCCGGTAGAACCTTCCTTGCACTCACAGTAACCCGTCTCATTGCAGCGGTCGTGTATGGACCCGATCTGGTTGCAGTTGCACTCTGTGGACAAAGGCAGAGGTTTGTGGTCTGCAGCAGCACCTGAACATGTGCACACCAGCGGCAGCTGTCTGGATATAAGGCTTCTGTTGGGCCAATAGCTCCTAAACATCAGTAAGTAGGCAATGGTTGAGTTCTGCTACGTTTGCCATCCAAACACATGTTGGAAGAACACGTTCTGCATATCTAAAAGCAGGAGGCTTAACACTTAAAGACATGGGCGTGTAACCTTGAGGTTGAGGTTAGTAAGCCTGGGAGCTGCTCTGCTCTCCAAAGGGGCAAACCCTGACCTACTTTGTCAAACAAACAAATAAATAAATAACCAACTGTGTAAATTGCAGAACTTTGGTTTAGTGGAAAGTTACAGCCTAGCCAGAAGGAAACAAAACTGTCTTGAGCTGTAGGGTAGCAAGACCACTACCGTGGTCTCCCAGATCCTTCAAAGGATCAGAAGGTTTCTACATTCATCAACTTATCTTCAAACTTGTTTGTGGCAGAACTACTTTTTAGGTTTTAACTTTTAGCTTTAAATGTTTACTGACTGAAATTATTCTCCAGGAAAGGGTGGGGGCATCTGGAGAAGGACGAGGTTCTCCACACTAGACTGCACTATTGCTGGTGGAATTGGGGTGATTCTAAATGGATGCCCTTCCCACCTGCTCTCAGGTTGGGACCAGAGTCACTTAGAGGTGGATCTGTTCTGTTGAGCCGTGCTGTGTTTGTGAAAAATCTGGCAGGTACATTGACGGGGAAGCCATTTCTGCTGACTTTACGGCTTGCCTTCTGGCCTTGCACATCCCCCTGCAGTGTTGAGTTTACCCTCCAACCTCCTGGTGCTCAAGAGCAGATGGATTGAAATCACCATCAACATTTTTCGCAGCAGGAGCTGCAAGTGCAACCCAGCTCTATCAATATCCCAAAATTAGAAACGTTTTATAAAAATGTATTTAATTATAGTTATATTTTCATCATTTGGGTTGGGTTGCTTGAGGTAACAGTAATTCTGCCACGTACGATTTTAAAAGTTGTCATCTAAGGCATTTGAAGTCATTTGAATGATAACATTTATTTTGTCAAAATCCATATTAAAGCTAATTGAGTTTAACTGGAACTACACCTCCCCTGCATGGCAGACTACAAGGACCAGCTTTTCCAACAATGTTGACCTCTGGTTGTATTCAATCTGGCTGTCAGCTTTGCCAGACACAAAGCTCAAAGTCAACCTCAAACAACCCAAAACTAGGTTACTAAACAAAATTTCAGAACAAAAAACCCTAAAGTCATTTGCATGTTTAAAAAGCACAGATATGGTTATTCTATAAAAGTGATACTGGCACCTATTTGTGTGCTGCAGTGGGGGGGGCATGGAAGCGTAACCTTGACTTGTCTCAGAATTACAACAACGGCTTTTATGTAGACGCTAACATCTCCCCTGACCACATTTGCCCAAGTGGATCAAATTTTAAGCCCATTCACAGAATCT
Organism: Heterotis niloticus; assembly: GCA_018136845.1. NCBI lineage: Eukaryota > Metazoa > Chordata > Actinopteri > Osteoglossiformes > Osteoglossidae > Heterotis > Heterotis niloticus. The sequence continues at coordinate 25,730,450 of CM030891.1, forward strand.
ACTTTGCTGCAGTGAATTGGAGGATATTTTCAGGGACCTCTCAGCTACTTGCAAATGTACGGACATTACAGGCAAAAAATATAAAAATCTTAAGTATTGATGGAAGAAAACTATTTTTAGGCATAATACAAGGGGGAAATATAAATAGTTTACCTTTTTGAACAAAGCTGAATACATGAAATAATGTTTTAAACAACTTTGATACTGAGTCTCAAGAAAGAACCATCCAGCTGCCACCACAAATTCACAAGAGTGACAGAGCGTCCCCCGGTCCCCTTGTAGCGGCGTTCTAACCGAGCTCCTTAGTCACAGCGCTTTGCCTATAATTTGCTGTACTGTATTCAGGCATCATTTTATTAGGAGTTTTACATGTTCATTACACTTTACATTAGGCTATAAAAGTGTTAACTGTAACATAATTCAATACACAGTGCCACAGCAAAAAATGTCATGCTTAAATTAAAAGTCTTTAAAAAAAAAAGTTTGATTTGTCACCCCCCACCCATATTTCTATAAAGTACAACCCCAAGTATATGTTTTACAAAGGTGCTTATACATTTAGCAAGGAACTGTATTTTACTGTTACGGTCCACATGAGAACTTCCCTCTGCAAATATGCGGTTGCCTAAAACTGTCCACGTGACCTCCACAAGAAAACAGTGTTTGATCATTGCATTGCAGTTCTAATGAATTCTAGAATATCTCCTCAGCAGTTTGGAGCTTAAACAGTGCTACATGAGCACAAAACACTGTTACAGTTTACCTATCTGTATATATTTGCATTTTCTGTGCACTGTATACTGTTTCTAGCTCTTTGTGAGCCAGTTACCAATGAAAAGCCATAAGAATTAAAAAAGGAAAAAGTTATCAGCTATTTAAGGTCTTACTGTAACAGGAAGAATTTAAATATATTTGGAATTAAAATTATTTTATAATTGCACATCACATCATGCTTTTAAGTGTTTATTAAGTTGCTTTATTAACACTTTTTTATAAAATAGCTTATTGAGTTTGACATTAATACAGATGATAGCGCAGTAGGTGTTTTGCTAAAGCTGGTTTTCCATGTCGTGGCACAGCTACTAATGTTGTGTTCATAACTTGCTAATAAATCTGAGTACATGCAGGGATATCACAATACGCAAGGACAACTGCATGCATTCTTGTCTGACTGCCTTATTTCGGAAAAAGTAATTACTCTTATATTCAACTGAAAAATGTAGCCAAAAAAATACCTCCTTTTTTCAGACCCTTAAAATCATACATTTTCCTGGATAACAAAACTATCTTTTAATATTTCTTTCCATGTGATGTTTTACTTGAGAATATTAACGGTTAAAATGTTTCCTAAGTCAACGTGAGTTTTGCATCACAGAATATATTTTTTTTTAAACATTCTTTACAATAGCAGCCTGTGGTCAACAAAGGTCACATACGTCCATGCTGGCCAAATTAGACTAAATTTGTCTTCATTTCTACCTCAGAAATAATACGAATTTTTTTTTGGTAGCAACATTTTTGCAAACTACTCATTTACCATTAGCAATGCACAGTGTTTTGTGTTTTGCGGCTGAAATATTGTGAGTGCATTATGAATATAATTCCATTTCTATGCAAATGGAGGAAAGTGCATTATTGTTATACTTTAAGCAGAAGACAGTATTACCATTTCATCACTTGGCCAATGCTTTTATCCAGAGTTATTTAGAAATCCATCTGTTTACATAGCTGGGTCTATTCCTGCAGCAGTTCAGGTTAAGCAGCTTGGTCAGTCATACTACCGCAAGGCTCCTCTTCCCCCTCGGCACTTGAACCAACAACCTTGTTTACAAGTTCATTTCTTAAAACCGCTGCTCTACCAGCTGCCGAGAAGCAGTGCTGCTACCAGTAACACGAATTGAAATGCTCTGTTGAGGAAAGATGCTTATCCCTAATCTGCATCCCCATGACTTGACCCCTGCTACAGTTATTCAGGATTTAGGATGTTCCCACACTGTGTCAAGTCTGCTGCTGTTACTACAGAGAAATATTATATGTAATATTGAGTTACACTCTTATGATACTTTATTTTATATTGGCAGATTTTTTACACCTTCTCCCCATTCTTTTGATGAACATGTTTAAAAATAATGGTGGGAACTCCACTGGGTTCCTATTGGCAGTTTATCCCTGTTTGTGTCTCTTATTTGTTGGGAAACCATTTACTCCTACTGTCTCCACACCGACTATTAATATATAGTTTGTATCCATTTGTACATAATTACTCCGGTAAAAAAAAGGTAAATAATTGTATGGGTTTTTTATATATATATACTATGTATTTGGGGAAAAATATAAAGCAAAATGTGTGATGCTGAAATCAGTAACCATTTCCGGCCTCAGCGTATGATGCCAACAGGCCTGTGCTGAGGATTAATCATGAGCGTCACACGGTGGTTTGCCTTGCATGTGGCCTTCATCCTCCATGCAGCTTGGCTTTGGGCCTTGCTGTCCCTCCTACTGGGGTGGGCTTGGATGGGGGGGACAACCAGCCTGGACCAATTACTTTACTCCTTAGGGTATACCTGCATTTCCCCTGAAAGGTTCGACCAGCTCTGGAAGCAAAGCCGACCTGCAACGATGACTTAGGTTAGGCATGACAAGCGCAGACGTAGAAGAAGCACTCACCTATGCAAACGCTCTCGTCGTCCAGCTCGGCTGAGGCATTGCGGTAGTAACCCAGGCGGCAGTGCTGGCAGTTCTGCCCCCTGGTGTTATGCTTGCAGCTGACGCAGGTGACAATGTTGAGGAAATCGATGTAGCTACAGCGGTTGGAATGGCCGTAGCATTCACAGTCTGATCAGGAAGAGGGTTTATATTAAATCACCGATATTAAATTACCAAGAATGGGGGAAATGGGGGGTGACTTTCTGCACTATGAGTAGTAGTTCTGTCGCTGGAGGTAAGGGCAGGGTTCTAGATTACAAAAGACATCATGCTAGATGGCACAGAAACATTCCCGAAAGCTAATTCTGCCCCTGCATGACCACGTTACTCTAAATGCATGAACTCTGTCCACCTTGGCCTTTCTCTCGGTCTTTTTTTTTTTTTTTTTTGACTTACTGACTGGTTCCAGAATTGCTCAGGGAGTTTCTCACAAAAGGAGAGAAAGGCTGACGTAAAAAATTTTTTTTTTTTTTTTTTTTTTTTGCCTGAGGGGGTGGCTGTTGGGGGGAAACATTCAACTGAAGCTCACAAGCTCTTCCTTGTCGCGCAGCATTCCCCTCTGGGATCGACACTCGTCTTCCCGTGATGCTGGGATCTAACCGATTCCCTTCGCTCCCTTTGATGCCTTCTTACCCTGACTTTCTGAACCACGGCTTCGCTGTCAGTCGTAGAAAGAGAGAGAGATGCCCGACGACAAGCGAAACTTATTCCTGCCCCAGGCCAGGTGGATCTTTCCCAGAGTTACACACTTACGCTTATAAAACACCATTCAGTAAAGCTGGTGACCACGGCAATGGACAATTTTCATGCTTGCTTGCCGCTTATATCACCATACAATATAGTACACCTATGTGCTATCTAAATGTTATTAGACCAAATGTGTTAGATAATAATACATGTATTAGAATAAATATACACGATATGCATTTTTATAGTTTTTTTTTCTTTGTGGAGATGTTGGCCACGTTTCAACCATTTGCTATAGGCAAGGTGTGATTTACAACCTAATTTTGGTGGCTTTAGAGTAGATTGAGCTGCATGGACATAAAAACTGAAGGGGCTTTCATGATGGCTCCTTTAAAAACAACAGCAGAGATAAAAGTGGGCATTCAGAGTTGCGAAACGACAGAACAAAGAGGCCCGGAGACCAGGGGTGTAGCAACTCGTAAGAAAGGAGTAAAATGTTTTCGCGCGCACACCGTTTCCCACTGCTGTTAGAATTCGCCGAGCAGCGTCGCACCGCGCAGGCCGAATGGTTTACGTCATTTTTAAGTGATTATCCAGGCGGAGGCTTATAAGGCCTAATCGTGGTTTTCTAAAGCTTCAGAAGTCTGCTCCATGATGTGCTGCGAGGCAATGGTGTCCTTTTAGGATGCATTTATTAAGCATGTTTATGGAAATACACATTTAAATGCATATTAAGAAGTGGGTTGGATGTTTAATCAGTCATCCCATTATTATTTTATTATTGTTTGGTTCTTGCAGGAGATGAAATATTTATAGGGTGTTTAAGGAAGGCTGCTATAAAGAGCCGCGCAAAGTGCTTCACTCAGCAGAGCGGTGAAAATGGAGGAAAAGACTGAGTAATTAAATATAAATGCCCAATTACTCCCCGGAACGTTGTGGGAACGGGATATTGTTTCGCCGCGCAGGCAGGCAACGCAGACCCTTCGACGCATCCTGTCAGCAGAAGCTGGCGCGTTCCTTATAAGGGAAGACGCACGCTTATTAATTCAAAGAGCAATATTCTGTGTTGGCGCCTATCGTTTTGGAAATCCGAGTGTCGCTTTGAAATAGGGATGCTTTACATTCAGGACAGAATGCACAGGACGATGTTTAAAATCAGACACGGCGAGGATGCTTACCTTTCAAGGCACACACAAACAAACATGGAAGGAAACAATGAATGACAAGATGAGAACGTGCCAAAGATGAGGGAAGGAGGAAAAGCAAAGACATACATTTTCCAGTCCTACTGGTACGACAGAACAATAGGTTATTGAGATGTTAAACAGCTACCCTTTTTTTTTTTTTTTTAATTGTAAAATACTGCCAGAGGTACCAGGGTTTTACGCTTCTTCATTCATTTGACTCATTGTTTCCTTTCCTATCAAGATGCTCGCTAGAAATGCAAAATGAACCATCTCAGATAAGCTGGCAGATCTCAGTTATTTCGGAAATGTCTCCTGATATGAGTGCAACACCAGGAATCGAAACAATAATGTCGTTGCATAAACAAGTGCAGCCTCAATATCCCTTAGCAAGGTTTCTCCATCCGAAATTTGACAGGCGTTATCGTCGGGACTGTAATGCAGACAACAATTAAATGTCTTTGCACCGCCACCTTTCCTCCAACAGCAAAATGTACAGCTCTGCTGTATTTCTGTCACAGAGTATGAATACAGTACACCGCTATGTTAGGCCTTCATTGTCAGCAGCATTTAGACTTAGAAAGAGCCTCCCAAAAAAAATTTCATAGACTGATAGCAATGATAAATAAATAAAAAAGCAGAAAAGTTGAAATTTTCTGTGTCTGCGTAACATAACCATGTGAATTAAACATATACTAATACAATAATCATTCACCCAAATATTCAAAATCTTTTAACCTAATACTTCACAGTTACATAAAGTATTACCAGTTCACTTTATGTCTTTGTAAAATTATTTAAAGAGATTTATAGTGACTTGACTACCTGTTCAGCTATTATTATCATCTCTAAAGGTAACTAATATTTCCCTTGCTCTTACCTTCAAATTGGCCAAATATGATCCCTAACCGCTGGTTGATTTTGGATTCACCTGTGATCAAGAGCTTTGGGACCCCTTTGGAGAAAAATCAATCACTTTTTATCAGGCTTCTAAACATCCTGTCTCCTTACCAACAATCCTTATCTAAATAGATAACAATGAATGAACTTTTGAAAGGCATTATTGTAAGGGGAAATACATTTGCAGTGACATTTTTACAGCAGATATTCTGATTTTGCTCCTCCTTTTACATAAGACACAAGAGAAGAAATTATTTTAAACGGACGACCACGACTGATGCCGAAACCAACAGATGACTGAGCTCTTTCAAGTCTACATGTGACTTCTACAAGCTTAAATCCTAGGCAATGTGGTGCACAGTTTGTATGGCTTTAAGTGCAAAGCAAATCCTGCGAACCATCTTCATCTACAGAAACCTGGCTTCCAGCAGATGCTGTGAATAGGAGGCCTGGCAGCATTAACAAGTGAATTTAAAAATAATTTTTTCATTTGTTCCCCCCCCCCCCCCCGTTGCACCATGAAAAGATCACACGCTAAAAGGTTTGGCGTGTTTATTTTGTATCTTACTGTTTTATTACTCCTCATTCATTCAAAAATAGAAATGTGTGCTTTGTATTATTGCTAGATGGCCCAGTCTGAACTTTGTTCACTTGCTTGGTAGAAAACTAAGTCATTCATGCTTTAATTTGAAACTATAATGCATTCTGTACACGAATAGACTACATCTTAGTTAGAGCGATTGTTTCACCTTAGTGCTGTGGTACTGTTGCCGGAATCCAGAATACCCAGAATTAAATAACCCAGTTCAAACCCAACTCTTGATCTTTAAGCAGACCACACCGAGCCATTGTCCTGCCCACTACCAAAATATAAAACGTGAAACCTCATTACTTTGTGCTCCCAGATAAAAGCGGCATACATGAACATTCAGCAAATTTATACTCCTCAGCTGGTTACTAAACTGTTTTTAGCAAAATATGAAATAATCCAGGAACAAAGCTTGAACACTACAGGTGCCCTTCTGCTGAACTTCTTGTTTATGTTTCATGGAGTTGTAGCTAAACTGGTGAGAACCAATGTTCATATGTAAGCAAGGTAAATTGGCCAGTAAGGCCAAGGCTTTGTTGAAATTCCCAGCAGACATAAATGGAGACAGCAGAGGGGGACGTACAGCATCATATATAATAAATTAGAAGAGGAGTAGCACCAGATCTGTCTGTCTCTTGATTTATTGCTACTGCACACAATAACAACCGCACTACTCAACACGTGTACTGAAGTGATAGCGCCACATGTACCTGCTTTCTCATTCTTTTTCTTTTTCTTTCTCTTTTTGCCCTTCGTTTCCTCTTTCACCGAAGAAACGTGCTGCTTCTCTACGTCCTCAGATTTCTTCTCGGCATCCTCGTGTTCAGGCTGTGACCTGACTTTGTGTGCTGGAGACATTATGGTTGACTAGCAAGTGGTAAACCAGCCATTGCTACCACGAGTAATAAGCAAACACACCACTAACGCTCAATCGGTCCATCTACTGCTGTGGTGGTTCCTCATTCTGCTACGCTACTGAACCATAGTAAAGATATGGTACTGATACCTGTTTCTTTTGTTTCTTTCTTTTTCCCTCCGCTGCTCTTTTCTTCTTTCTCATTTTTGTCCTCAGAGTGTCTGTCCTTTGTTCCTTCAGACTTTTTAACATTTCGTTCCTCTGATGCTTTAACGTCTGACTCTCCGGATCCTCTGCCTGCTGATTCCTCCACTTTTTTTTCCTCTTGTTCTGCTTTTTTGACCTCTGACTCCTCAACCTCCCCTTTTTCTGATTCCTTAGCTCGACTGACCTGAGTTTCATCAGCTTTTCTCACCTTAGGCTCCCTGGATTCAGCTTCCAGGTCCTCAGGTTCTTTGACCTTCAATAATTTAGCTTCTCTTTTTGATTCTTTAGTATCTCTGACCTCAAATGTCTCAGCTTTTGCAGGCATGGATTCCTTTGTTTTGTTTTCTTCTGATTCCTTTTCATTTCTAGCCTCCAGTTCTTTAGACTCCCCATCTTCTGATTTTTCAGCTTCTCTGTCTTCCAAATTTTTAACTTCTCTGACATTGTATTCTCTGTTGTTCTCAGTTTCTCTGTCTTCTGGTTCCGTAGTTTCTATTTCTTCTAACTGCTCATCTTCACTCGCCCCCAAATCCTCCGTTTTGCTGACATTCTCAACTTTCATGATCTCTGATTCTTCCTCACTTGTATCGTTCTTTGAATTTTGGACAATTGTTTCCTCACCTTTACTGTTCCCTGCTTCCTTAGCATTTCTGTTTTCCGATCTCTTAGTTTCTTTGTCTTCATACCACTCAGCTTCACCGACCTCTACCTCCTGACTTTCCTTGTCCTCTAAGTCCTCATCTTCTGGCCTTAGGATAACTGTGTACATCAAAGAGATCATAACTTTGCAAGAAATAACAAACTCATCTTGTTCCTAAAAAGAGAAAATCCTCTTTCTCACTGGCCACGTCCATATTTTTGAGAGGCTCTGCCTGGCATTCTCCATAGTTCATACAATCTTCATGTTGATTTAGATGTTCAATGTTCAGCTGCTTCATATGTGAATAACTTGAGTAGCAGTTTTACACTCTACAGCCCTCTGCATTAAGAACTACACTTGTGCCTGCAGGGTTTTAAATCTTCCCCACACTCTAACCTGCAGCTATGGCATTGAAATCTTAAGGAGACCTCATAGGGGTAAGCACATTTTCCACATGGCCTTGCTAACCTGGCATGATGGTGAACGGTTTAGCCCGGCAGTAAAAACATGCGTTTCATCTTTGCTATTTGGGCTACAGCAAAACAAATTGTGATGCTACTACCTGCATTATTTGGGAATGGTATATAAGAGAACAGCTGTGTAGGATTCAAATGGGATACTGAACAGGAGAAGTCATGATGTCCATGGTACTACAGGTCCACTGAATTTCCAGCTGATTCTGGTCTACTTTTTTTAATTTGCCATATGTGCCTGTTCTTTGGTACTGTAACAACATTGCTGTGTATTCACCTGTCATGTTTTTGAAAGTTTTTTCCTCGAGACACATTCATTAAAGGTGCCGTTTTTCCACATATCCTATGTGCTGCTATTGGATGTAACAAACATCTCATAGTGCACATTGATTCTTATACTACATGAAAAATTATAATCTTTCAGGTTTTCCAGGACTGCCATAAATAAAACCAAAGAAAATGTGTCTGGGGAACAATGTGCCTTACCTTCTTCCTCTTCAATCTCTGGTATACGGTCTTCCTCAAAAAAGGGAGGATACAAAGTGGGGGACGGGGTGTCCTCAGGTAGAGTTTCTTCCTCAAAAAAGGGAGGATATAAAGTGGGGGATGGGGTGTCCTCAGGTAGAGTTTCTTCCTCAAAAAAGGGTGGATATAAAGTGGGGGACGGGGTATCTGCCTGGGCTGGCATTATGGTGGGTGCTTCAGTGGTTTGGGAAGTGGCCTCGAGAAGTTCTAGAAGTTCCAGAAATTCTTGAGGGAACAATTTGAGAGCAATTGACTGGGGTTGCTGAAGAAACGGGGCAGGAAGATTTGCATAGAATTTTGCTGCCTCAGTTTATTTACTCAAAACAGAAGTTCTCTCTCTCTCATAATAGAAGCAGTCGTTCTCTCACACACACACACACACCAAAACAGCTGAGGCTGAATTTAAAACAAGGATACAGGCCTTAATCCCTGCAGTGCTATAGCAGGAAGCATGATATCCCAATAAGAAGTACTTTTTCTGATGCAGACCTTCTTCTGAATGCAGTCAGAGATAAGAAGAAACCACTGCAGTCTGTATTTCCCTCATTTGGGAATGGAGATATTTAAAGAATTTAAAGAAAAACAAAGCAACACGACACACTGGATTGCTTACTGGTTCAAGGGTTGACTGCCTGAAAACAAAGTTCATGATGCAGACAGGACAACCACTCCATCCAAATGATCTGAAGCACAACTCCCAGTTTCCTAAACCACAATGGCTGATCTGGCAAAACTGCTGGATCGATTACAGCTTAAGTAGACTAAACACCTGAAACGCTGACCTCCGTTCTTGAATGTAGAGCAGTTTTGTGAAATATTAGCGCATTCCACAAGCTGCATATATGTTTATTTTGATATATTGATATATGAAGACAAAGTATATCAAAGCCTTCCAGAATGCAGCAGTTAAGGCTGCAGTGTCTGCTACGCTAGTTCACAAGCAGCCCACACTACAAATGCAACGCTTTTTTTGGCAGCCTCATTACTTCATTCACACAGTATTCCCCTGTGGAAAACTTTCACACTGTCAGGAATTCACTGCACCACTGTGCAATCTACTTCCCTTAATACAGAATTTCTCTTATCCTGCCAGGTTGCAGAAATGTGCATTACATACAGAAGATCAGATGTGGGCATATAATAGTCTTAAGGATTTTGCATTTCCACCACAGAATTTAAAGGGCTCGGGCTTTGGTTTCAAAATCATACTTTGGGTATCAGCATTTCAGTCTACATTGCAAAACTACGCGTTCTACACTAACACTACATTCTGCAATCTAAAATTCTGTATTTCATTCCACTGGTTTATGGGTATTCACAATAAGGTTACAAATAAGATTATAATTAATATTTGTAATAATGGTAGAGAAACTAGTACTAGTTTACTACCAGTAGTATTAATATTATTAAAATCTTGACCCTCATTCAGTAAGAGGCCACAAATATGAAATGACACTCATGGTCCAGCAACGCTAAGAATCCAAAATGGAGTTAAATATGTGAGACGAAAAGTATTAACACAAAGACTGCACCCATAAACTGTTGCGCTTCTATGGCTATTCTATTGCACAGACTACCTCTAAGGCGCTAGCTCCTAACGGCAGCTTAGCTTGACAGATCCCACCTGGCTCCTCTCCAAAGAAGTCACTGAGCATGGAACTCAGCTCAGGCTCACGCACCTCCGCCATGGTTCTAGCGATGGCAGTGGCACCTGTTCCGTGGAGCAGAGAATGAGTGGGAAAGGCTTTAAGTATCAGGAAGATCAACCGCAGCAAGTGACACATCTCTTGACCACTTGAGTTTCTGCGCACTTGAGCGACAACCAGCTTGCCATCCCTCACACGGACACAACCATCAATGACTAACGCCCGTACATCTGTAGTGAAGGACGGTCATTCGTGGAGGTCAAGCTGATTTCTAATAGCGCGGATTATGTGCGAACATGTGTCCTCCCGCACACATCACAATCCAAGAGTCATTCACGTCTGCAAGTGGTTGCAATGTCAGCCAATTTGTACTCAATTTTGACAACTGTATTGTGATTCAACAGCGCACACTCAGCACACCAAATGGCTTCCTTATGGCTGGCACGCTGATGATGTACGTCATGTCTCCCCCGTGTTTAGTAATTGCTCCACAGCCACAAGAGAAGAAATAAAAATTCAATAAAAAAAACCAATGTCAATTCCTCTGCCAATAAGCCGACAGTGCGTGGGTTTAGCCTCTGTCACTATAGTCGAAGTAACAGAACAACCTCCAGTTCTGCCGCCAGTTGTTCACATCCCACCAGGAATCACAAATGTAGTAACCCTTTGCACAAAATGCCCTCATAAACAGTGTTCTGGATCTCGGCTTGTTTAAATTCTGAAATTGACAGGTTAATACATGAGCAATAAACTGATGCTAGTACTAGTATGACTATGTACTCAAGATTTTGTTCAAATCATTCCTTAACAGCGCAGACACATTAACACACAATAAGTGCATTTGCATAAGAGAGGTCGCGAACACACAGAGATCTGAATTCAATCCAAGGTTTCAGAAAACGGATCACAGTTTAATGCAACCATCTTAATAACAGGGCTCCCAAACTGAGCTAAACATAACTAATAAATAAACATTAACTGAATACGTAAGCGCTCAGATATATAATGATGGCATTCTGCACTGTTTGCTGGGGTGCGACCTCATAAGCTTTGTCACTTTCTGAGATGTTAAGGCTAGTAGTAACAGTGACTGAGTGTCACTGCGGGAGAAGTAAAATAACATGCAGATGGATATTAGGGTGGAAACTGGGCCCGACAAGGTGCGATGGAAACAGAGGCATGCGGGTGAAATGTGGCTGCATTTCCATCTCCTACCCCTCCCCACACAACCTGTGATAGAGATTAGGCCTGCAGGCATGGTACCTTGATGGTACAGGTGAAGATGACACTGAGTGAGAACTGTAAAAGGCAACGGGGAGCAGGAATAAATCAAAAAGCTTCAAGTTGCTGAGCTTCTACAGCTACACTGAGAGTAACAAAAAGTCAGGACCTTGGATGCCTGAGAAGACAAGTTTGGCCTGGAATTGTTCAATCCATTCCATAAATCTAAACAGAAACTTGAGACGTTTCAGAAGCAATTTAGTGACAGTCAACATCAGGTTTGAAGTCAAAATAACATCTGAAACTTAACACAGTTGCTAGTTGTGTTGCACTGCATTACCAGTACAGCACAGATGGAGCCTTTACAGGTCTCTGAAGCAGTCAGGACATTAAATTATTGATTAGGTTAAAATTAGATTTATGTCCTGTGGTGAGCCTTGTGGGACGTGGTGTTCTGAGTCTGCCTATTCCTGTCCCCTTCCCAAATGCTATATAGAGCGCTTCCAGGCAACTCATGGATAAACAAAGAGAGTGGGACACTGAGAAGATACAACATCATTTGTCAGGGAGCAGAGTGCAGAAGAATCTGTTGAGGCGAGGTGAACTGATCTCCTCAATGCTCCTCACACAGTGCTGCTCCATGCAATGCTATGAAACATCGACCAACCGATTTCAAATATAATGGGACAATATGCTCCCCGGTCGGACAACAAACACTTTATACCATTCTGGAAGGTACATGTCAGCCTGTGTTTTCTTGGCAGAAAAATATCACAAATATTGAATATATTCAATACAGCCGTTTCAAGTCAGATGACCTGTGGTTAATCAAGCCATTACTATGCCAATGCAATGATACTGTGCATGTGAATATGAGTTTGTGATTGTGAATGTTAAACAATATTTATGTATTTTATTCCTGAAACAGAAATCCAGTTTTAGGGAGAGACTGGTCAGGGGAAAAAAAAAGGTATTAATGTAATGGTAAGTAGAAAACAATGCATGCTATAAAAAACAAACAAATAAAAAGGACTTTAACCTGATAGCCCACTGAAAGACCAAATGACCCCTTTCTGTAAATTCTCTATCAAAAACGTGAGCGTTGCAGGATTGTCTACTTAAATAATTCTCTACTTTTTCCAAGGACTTCAATCAGGTGTGTCTTTCAGATGGATATATATGTTTGGGTAGGCCACTGTTGGAATTGCGCTTTTTGAATGTGTCAGGTATTCTTTGTAAAAGGTGTAGAACACGAGAATCGATGCAATGAATCAGGAGTGAAGAGGAAGAACAAGAGAAATGTGGATCTCTGAAATTCCACTGAACCTACGTATTCCAGTAACCTTGACATGCCACTTCATTTAAAGATTTTAAGAAACCTTAAGACCAACCTTACTGATGCAGTTACTTAGTTCACAAATTTCTTACAAATATAAACAGTATACAGCATGCTACACTGAAAATACAACCAATGTGAAATATACTGATACAAATTTTGAGAAAAAATTCAATCACAACAAATAACTGAAGCATTTAATAGAAATAATTAAAATCAAATATAAAAGTTAAAAACAGATATGTAACAACACAACTACAATTTATTTCCTATGCATGCATGCAAAATATAAACAATCTACATCTGACATTTTTTTATTAAGTAACTACATCCTACATTCTTCAAGAAATGGAAAATTAAAAAGGCTTTATAATGTTACATTATAAAAATATTTTGGTACTTGTGAGACAGTAAACAAATTAAAAGTACAGTGCAAAAATGTATTCACCATTTTCAACTGCTATATCCTGGTCAAGTTCACTCTTGGAATCATTGTACACTAGTCTATGAAACAACTCCTGGAAGAGACCCGAGACCATCTCAGGATGCCGCCCCATACACACATTTACAGAGAATCATAGACTGCGGGCAATTTAGCGTGACCACTAAAATGCATGTACATTGTTTGGCCAAAAGTTTGTGGACCCCCCCCCTTCTAATGGTTGAGCTGAGCTGTTTCAGCCGCACCCACACAGCATACAAACACATTCTAGACAACTGTGTGCTTCTAGTATTGTGGCCACAGTTTGGGGAAGAAGCTCCTTTCCTGCTCCAGCATGACTGTGCCCCCTTGCACAAAGTGAGCTCCACAAACACATGGTTTGTCCAGGTTGGTGTGGAAGAACTTGAGTGACTGCACAGAACCTTGACCTCAACTCCACTGAATACCTTTGGGATGAACTGGAATGCCGACTGCGAGTCGGGCCTTCTCATCCGACCTCACTGATGCTCTTTTGGCTGAATGGGCACAAATTCCCACAGCACTGCTCCAAAATGTGGTAGAAAGCCTTCCCAGAAGAATGGAGGCTGTAATAGCAGCAAAGGGGGGGGGGCATCTCCATATTAATGCCAAGGGGTTTGGAATGCAATGTTCAACCAGCACACATAGGTGTGATACTCAGGTGTCCCCATTATTTTTGGCCATACAGTGTATATGAACTGTGAGACAAATCCAGAGCACCTGCAGAAAACCCACACAGACAGGAAGAACATGCAAACCACTGTGCCACTGTGAGGTGGCAGTGCTAGTCCCTGTGCCACCATGTTGGCCACAAAAATTTAATGTGAGAATAAAATATGTCAAAAAGGAACAGAAATTATATCATTTGTGATTTATATGTCTCATAGCAGTGTCATATTGAAATAAATAAGCAATAGCAAAGCCATTTAAGTGTTTATTTTTGTGCACAACCCATCTGTCCTCTTTTTGGATGTGGGATGTTTGTAAAAGCAGAGAATAAAGGAATGGAAGCACAAAATGTGTACTTATCAGGCACTTCTCACTAAAAACAGCAGTGAAATACTGAAAAGTAGCTTAAATTGTGTACATGTTTTCAGTTCCTTAAAGTAGCAGTCAGAGCAGCTGAACTGCAGTAAGGATTACTCTGTTATTACCTGCTGGTTTTCTGCCTCTATGGGTCCAAAGAGAATTGGTCCTTTAGTCTCTCTAACATCTAATGATTTTTTCCAGTAGGGAAAATTCACGGTTTGTCATTGTGGTCATAAAGTATTCAATTTAGTGCACCGAAAATATGGTTTTAAAGATTAAATGTAGCAATAAAAACCTAAAAATATGCTTTATTAAAAATCAAATGTATCACTCTAACTCAGCTGCTGATTTTTGCTCTAGCAATAGCAAAAGTTGAGGCAATGTAAAGTAGTCACAACAGCACAAAACAAAGTAGTAAGCATACTCTGATGGTCTGGTTATGTTATGGTTATAACAATCTTGACCGCAATGAATTTAATTTTTTTCCATTACAGGTATCTGCGTAAATTTCTGGAGAAACTGCACTTTTCAAAGTAGTTTTTGACATGAACACATTTTACTTTAATACCTTTCCAGGAAAAAAGATAGATCTAATTTAAATCAATTTATTTATGTCACGCTCTTCTCCCGAACCACCATGATCCTGCACTGAACAAGTGATCAATGATACTGAGCGAGGGATAGCGCATAGCAGAATGTGCTCTTCCTGTATATTTGTTTTGCATTTATGCGATTAGCCAGTCTGACAGTATCTAAATTTGTTGGCACAGTAAATTTAACTTATTAAAAAGATTTACATTTGGATCTCAAGTTACAAGCACAAGTGGGACCAGAATTCTGATCGTAAGTTGAGCTGTTCATAAATCCGACGACTGAGTCACAATCAATAAAATCTTAAAAACACAGACAGCCCTTGATTCACTCACTGGTTAGATTCTATAAAAAACCTCAAATGCATGCATAATAAATTAAAAATGTGCTGTAAGACTTCTATTTATAATACACCAGCTATATGTCTCATTTGCAGCTGAGCACAAAACAAAAATTGATATGAAGATGGAATTTATTCACCACATAAATGTATGAAATATTCCTTGTCGTCTGGTCACTCTCCGTTTGCTTTATTATCTATCAGCGGCATTACCTGGTGTTGACCGGGGTAAAAAGGTGCAGCAGTGTAAAGGTAAAAAGTAATAACATGTCATATAATCACCCAACTGTTTTACAATTAAAGTGGTTTGCTGTAAGCTGAAACACCAGACATTTTCACTTTGCAACATTTAGGGAAGTTTTAGAAAATAGAACAGTATATGACGATATACAAATGAATTAAAAAATGTTTGTACCTTAGAGAATTTATTACTGCATAAATGGTCTAGCAAATCATTTCAGAAACAAAAAATTGTGTATAATAATCCCATTGATATGTATCCAAGACAATAAACACCATGTTGACTCAAAATAACCTAAACTTTAAAATGCAGTACAGCAATGGATTGTCTTGGGCATGTAAGAAACTGCCGACAGGATTATCAGACAGTTGTAAAGCAGCAGTCTATAGAGGACAGAGTTTGTGTTTCAAACCAAGATGACACAGCTGCGCTTGTATTGTGCATCATTCAGCATCACTTGAGAGAACAGGAAGCGAAAGAGGAGACAGCAGGTGAATGTGTGGGGTAGACGGTGAATAAAACTGTAAGGACAAGGGTCTCAAATTTCATCTGGAATGTGATAAGATGTCAGTGGAGTGTACAGAGCAAAGAAGTGTTGCATGACTTTGGTGGCCCGTCAGAATAGAACCATGCTTAGAAAAGCCTACTAGAATACATCCTCGGTGGATGTGGAGGTGAAAAAGTGATTTATTCAATAAGCAGAGCAGAGATTCAAAGCATATTATTGTACCCCTGGTATAAAATACAATTTTTAAATCTGTGTTAAATTTCAGGCGATGTATACTCAACCAAGCAGTGATCCCTACAAGATAGTCTGGTTAGAAAAAATAACCTTTCTGCTGCTTCTTAGCAGCTGTAACCACTTATGTGGAAAAATCAGACCGCATCTTTTAAATTTTGTTTAATATTTATACAGATGCAGAGTCTTTCAATGAGAGGTTGTCAGAATTATTTTGACTATGCTTTTCACACCAATGTTTTTCACAGTCCGATTTGACAAATGCCCCACCCCCAAAGAATGATTGGCAACATAGAAGGAAAAATCCAAATTTTGTTTGATATTGAAAACACCCTGAGAAAATGAAATCACAAATCAATTTTTTTGTACTTTTTAGCTTTTTACTTTTCAACTTTAATTTTTTTTAATACTGCCTTACATTTATTGGACAAGACATGTCCATATAATGTTCTGGTCAAAATTTTTGGTATCCTTGTATTTTATGCATATCATGTACAACTTATCCTGAGAAAGTGGGCTGTGAAACAGCTTTGGTCTGTACATATTGGTCATGGAACTGTTAAGACCCTCCCTGGAAATGGAAGAGGAAAATTTATTAAAGAAGTCTTCAAAGCTTGGTGCAAACCGTAATAAAAAACGCAGATAAAAACATTCAAAGAGATTAAAGCTGACCAGCTGGCGTGATCTGGAGTGCTGGTTTCACCTTGTACCATACCCTGCACACTAAGCCAAGAATGGCATCATGGGTGAAGGTCAAGGAGGACCTCAGTGTTGAAAGACAACAAGAAAAGGCACAATCTTTGCCCACACCTACCCAGCAAAGCCAACATTCTTCTGGGAAAATTTTCTGTGGTCCAATGAAGCCAAAAGAGAGTTCTTTGATGATGCAGACCAATGATTTTGGAGACAACTAAATGAATCGTACAAGGAAAAGAACAGTGTACAACTATGTAAATAATGCTGTGGGGCTGCTTTGCTGCCTCTGGTACTGGAGACCCTGCATGTATTTAGAAAATCACAAAATCAGAAGATTACTAAGGTATTTTAGTGCAAAACATGCTACTCAGTATTAGAAAACTAGATATGGGTTAAAGATCACGGTTCCTCCAGCAGGACAATGATCCAAAATACACATTTGGAGTAAAAAAAAAAAAAAAGTCAATAGAAAAAAATTACTGTATTAACCTGGCCAGCAATGAGTCCTGATCTCAATCCAATTAAACCTGTTTCGAAACAGCTGAAATCTGCTATTGGTAAAAAGAATCTTGCAAACATCTAAGCGCTACAACCAAGAGTGGGAGAAATGACCAGTAGAACAGTGCAAGATGCTTCTAGATGGTTATAAGAAATGTTTTGAGGCTCATCATTGCCAAGGGCTGTGGAACCAAGTAGTAGGGAAGAGAGTCTTTAATATTGCCCAGGTCATACTTTCTTTCACTTTTGTGGGAAAAAAAAACTACATGTAAACTAAACAGGGATAATTTTTGCTGTGTAACTTTGGACATCTTATTCAAATATTTTCATGATAAAAAGCTGGTCCAGTTGTTTCTGAACATGTTGTACATGATATACCTAAAATGCAAGGCTGCTAAAAATGTTGGCCAGAATTCTATATGTAATGACTTTCATGTTATAATTATAAATGCACACATGAAAACTCAGTTGCAAATTGTAATATCTACCCATTTTTTCCTTCTCTGGTCCTGAGAAGGTCAACAGCGGTCCAGAGCATATCCCGGAAACACTGAGTGACGGGCTCTAAAACTGCCCCTCAATGCGATGCCACCCCGTTTAAAACTGAAATTGAATCATTTTTCTGCATTCATGGTTAGATAATAAAAGTAGACTAACTGTAGTATTACTCATTTTTTGGTTTTCATATGTCTTTCAAACTATGCCTACTCCATGTTTCTGTGCAACACTTTCCTGTGAGTATATAAATATGGCTGCTACTGTTGTTCACCATTAAATAATCTCTTGGCCATGGTTTTAAACTGTTGCACGTGCACGGCCTCACAAAGACTTATACATTGCATAGTGATCCATCACTGAAGCTTATCATTTCTCAAAACTTCAAATCCAAAAGGACTTCTAACACACAACTAGCTTTTTATAATAAATAAAGGTTAGAGGGGCTAAAGAATGAAAAATTGAGCAAACCAATTCATTACCAAGATCACTCACATTACATACTAAAGAATTAAATATGATTATAAATTAAAAAGTCAAACTCAGCTAAAAAAAAATTCTCTTTGATATTTTGATAAAACTGTGATGAACATGAAATCTCTGTGATGAATATCATTCTTTAAAGAGAAGCTTATTAGAGCGAATTAAAAATTTAACGAAAAGATTTGCAGCAAACTGAACTGACTGTTATAATAACAATACCTGTTATTGACAGCGACAAAACATTTCTTAGTTGCTATTAGAAACACAAAAACTGAAATGAACTAATGAACATTCATCACTGGTTTCTGACATTTCCACAAAAAGGATCTCTGGATTGTTGCATTAATCTTTGGTCTATCGGGCAGTATTGCATACTGAATAAATTGTATTCATAATAATTGAAAAAGTGCACCTACAGTAAAACAAGATGATCCGGTTTAAACAGACAAAAACATTTTCATTGAAACTTAGAAGGCAGTAGCTTCCAGGATGTCTGTTTTAAGTTATAGCATAACATAAAATACAGTTAATATAGTGTGCAGTGGTACCAGAAAGTTGGTGAACCCTTTTCTGAGGTCCTCAGAATCCTCCATTTGATCAATGTTCACAAAACTGTGTGATGAAGACTAGATTTTGGTAGTGAAAGGCAGGGCCACCCAAACTTACACCTCACCATCACCCCTTGGACTCACACTCCTCACTCTTATTAACCCCTTAACCGAACTGATAAATCCTAAAAGTTTACATACCTTTCCTGACAAAAACATATAATGTTGGATCATTCTGATCAATAAATGAATGGAAAAAAAAAAACAAAAAACAAAATATGTGCGGGGTCTCTATTGTATGACATAGATGAAAATCTTCCCGCATCTTAGGTCAAATTTATGCAGATATACTAAGAATTCCAAAGGGTGCACAAACTTTCTAGCACCACTCTAACTATTAACTGATTTGCAGAATCTAATTTCCAACACTAATCTACAGTATCAAAGCAGTACACACTGAATAAATATTAGATGTTCTTGTAACAAATATTCTTAAGTTCTTTGGTGCATAAAAGTTTCTTTTTTTTGCTTACACAGTAAATATAAAGTATGAAGTTCCATTAGTTATACTTAAAATGACAGGTAGGCAGAAATCCTAGTTCACTATACAGACACATACAAAGTACAAAAATGTAAAGGGAAAAATTCATGAGGCCTTTTGCTCCCAAGTAGACTGACCTTGTTGCAAGCAACCTCCTCTCGGCTTCCTTTACTAACCCCACTAACAGAGGACAACTGTTTTACAGTCCCCGCCAGCCAAAATGCTCTCTTTAGGCTTTGGTTATGGTTTTCGCTGTGGCTCTGGTCCTACTTTTGGTTACGGTCACCATAGTAACTGGCATAGACCAGACCGCATTTACTAAAGGAACAGACAGAAGACAAAGGCCATATTGTAAAATAAATAAATAAACTATTTTCTAAATCCTTAAATCCTTAAGAGGAATGTACATATTAATTACACAGTTGAGAAACTGCATTCTTTACACAACACCAAGCTGGACTGCACTTCTGCTTTCCTACAGGATGGGAGCCATTCTGAGGATATGGGACTTGTGCACAACCTACAGTTTGCCAGAAGATGATATCAATGTTGCACAGATTTTCCCTGCCAGGATGGTTGATCCCTTTCATCAGTGAGTTTTAATCTAACAGTTCTGAGCCTCTTCCCATTCCCACATGCCTCGCTCACCGGAGCCCTTTGGTTTCACTCCCATTCCGAGCAAACACACCACCGACCGCCATGCCGCAGTAACACATCCGCCATCTCCCCTACTTTCGCTTCTTCCTCCAGCCCTCACTTGACTGTTAGACCAAACCGAAAGGGAGAGCTGTGGAAAAACTAGATGCAAGCAAGGTAATAGTCGCGATGGAGGGACACGCAGCCAGAGAGAGACGTGAATAATGAAACAGACAGGGCAAGCGGAAATTCAAAAGGGAGAAGGGGGCGCGGTTGGGGAGAATGGGGGAAGCGACAGATATCTGCATTTGATGGAGAGGAAAGAAGTGGCAAGTGACACGGCGTGTTGATTAGCATGGTACTTACTGCCGAGAGTGGAGCCGGCCGCCACACCTGAAAGAGGAATGGAGACAGGAAAGGACTGTTTATTTATGCATTTATTCAAAATATGCCATTCTCTTTCCTACATCAAACGTGCAAGGAAACCTGGGCTGAGTTCACGTCCAGGTGGACAGCACCATGCGCCGTAGCAAAGGCCATCTTGAAGATCAGAGGCCTCGCGATGCAAAGGGTAGGGGGGCTTGGGGTGGATGTAAGAGGCCTGTGTGTGGATGTGCTGCCAGTGGCAGGGTAACACCGACAGGCTTGATTTAACGTGGAGCTGTCACTTTTGTGCAACCTGAAAGGCTCTGTGCTCCCCCTGTGGGGGTGACTGCCCCACATTATTATAATTTCATTCCTGGTGCCACCTTGTCAAGGTTTACCCCCCATCACCCGCTCAGGGGGAATCTTATGGCGTGCTCCTGTAAGGCAACTACAATTTCTACCCAAACTTCAAAAAAAAAAAAACTGCTTTAAAAATGTCCAAATTCCTTTTCAAAACAAGTATTAGTCTTACAATTTTGTTCTGAAACATTTCAATTCTGACACCTCAAAAGCTACTGTACATTCAGAGTACACAGCATTCTCAGCCGGTCCTTCTTTCGCAGACTTGTAATATGAAATGTATTCGATTACTAGGCTATATTCACAATATGTGTTACTCAAATTCAGTTAAGTGTTATGAATGCAACTTCTAGAAGCAAACCACTCCATCACTCAGATGTCACTACCTTTTTTTCTGGAGTGCTGGAAAACATCTGGCAAGTAAAATGCTAAAAGTTTCAGTGTTTTTAGTACATTATGGTACGTTTTT
The DNA here is from genome assembly GCA_018136845.1 of Heterotis niloticus. NCBI lineage: Eukaryota > Metazoa > Chordata > Actinopteri > Osteoglossiformes > Osteoglossidae > Heterotis > Heterotis niloticus. Next base: position 25,751,912 of record CM030891.1, read on the forward strand.
CGCTGACAGTCGATATTTGCGAGACGCTGAAGAGTTTTCTACAAATTCCTTTTTATTTTTCTAAAGCGCCAAAGGATTCTACCAATTACTATGGATTACAGTTATGGTCACTGTCTTAATAATAGCACATAAAGATTGAAACACCACTGCTTTGGATGTTACCTGAAACACATAGTACAGAAGAGACTTCTAGTTGGAGACTGTAAGAGTTTAAATCTTTTTTTTCCAGCAACACTATTAAATAATTTGATGATGTAGAATGTAAGAATACTGTAGACAAAACTTGTTTCATTGTGTGTGTGTGTGTGTGTGTGTGTGTGTGTGTGTGTGTGTGTGTGTGTCCTGGGCAAGACACCAGACTTCAATTGAAGTGTGTTAAGAAGGAGTAGTTAGGCAACACGTACAAGTGTTGGGGGATCCATTGGGCATGGGGAGGTATGAGCCCGGCCTCCAGGACTTGGCCCGGAAGCTACGCTTGCATCGGCCGCAGTCCTGGCCCGTGGTGTTGTGCTCGCACTCGCACTGCAGGTTCCCATCTCGGACTGTGCACTGAGAGGCGTGGAGATTGCACTTACACCTGTGGAAAGACAGGCAGAGGTAATGTACCGTTTACAAGAAACCTGAACTTGACCGCAGCTACCCCAGCTTTCATGGAATGCTAAGCTGCCAGTTTTGCGGACATTTACGTGACATTCACATAGTCTTCCCTCCCACTGAATGAGCCACAGGCTGTCCAGTAAAATCAGGCATGTGGGAGATGACTCACGTTAACAGGCTGGGGTGGCCATGTCCAGTATTAGTATTTTTCCAAAAGGATGTGGAAATAAGATATCCAAGGTGAAGCTGGACACATGGTGGTCTACATGCTGCTTACTTTTAGGGACCGACCGACTTACCTTCAGGTATAAACCATTCCTACTCAACCATTAGCACTTCCCTCTGTTCCTAGCATTTCCTGAAGCACATAAGAAAATGCACCCGAATTTTTCCGAAAAATTCTTCTTTGATGGCTCAGTTAAAATCGATGTACAATTGAATCTGTATGACGTGGAATTCATTTCTGTCATTTTTTTTTCGCAAACAATTAGGAACACGGACTGTTCTTGTGCCAGAGGGGGTATACGAGAAAAGCATAAGGCGCAAAAGACACCAGAGAAAAGGCTAAGTAATTAATTTAAGTTAAAAAAAGGTTGTGGGATTTCTTTTGGAAGTAATGAATGATCACTTCCCAAAATGCATGCAAAGGCACCACCCTTATGCTGATGCAGTTTCCCTCAGGTCTTGAAGTGTTGGCAGATGACTGTCCAGTGGTGAGAACCTGGCTTTACCCAAATGACGATTCCGTCTGATGTGTCACTCCCTGGACTTTTAAATTATAATCTTTCCGGATGAGTTCGTGAATTCCAATACCACCAGTTCCGCCAAAGTGAACAGCCATCCATCTGCATCAAATATTCAAATCACAGATCTCTGTACCACCCCCCCCAAAAAAAGATGGAACTGTGTTCTGCTGAGGCTGCCCCTCCCTCCCCCTGGCTTTGTGCATCCTAAGGTAGTGTGGAGAGAGGGCCCCTGCTATGTGCACCTTTTGAACAGGGCCTCCACAAACCAGCCATGGAAATGTCACAGGAAAACACAGCAGTGCGGGGTTACCGAACCCCTTGCGGGGGGGGGGGGGGGTATAGTCAGGGGAAGAGTTAGCATTGCCTCTCATGTGCAGCATCGCCATGACAAAGATGTTTCTTTAATCATCTCAGTGAAAAGATTGAGAATGCCGAAAGGGATCCATCACCCATCCACCACCCAGTAACATGTCGGTCACAGAAGACGGTGGAAGGACAACGCACGATTCACCGTGCTGAAAAATCATCCCGTAGCACGTGTTCGCTCTGCACTTCCAGCATCAGGAAATGTGCGTTCTGGCATTCTGGTTCTGTTTCCCTGTCCGTTTAACCAAGCAAAGTACGAAATGCAACAACCGATGTGATTCCCACGGAGCCGACAGCTTAAATGCAAAGACAACAGACGGTTTGACACCAAATCAAATCTTTAAACAATCACCGATCACTCATGAAAACTGTGTCACTACGCAGCATTCAATGTCCTCCATGTGCATTCCTTATTTAGCAGGTGCAATATAATTTAATTCCAGGCTGAAGCAATAAAGTTGCTTCTTTTTTCTTTCTTTTGCAGATACAGAAATTACATGACACAGATTACATTTACGTTAATCTCAGACAAACTGCATGAAAATGGAAGTTATTGAGGAATGACATTATCTGAAGGGATTTTTTTTTTGCAGTCAGGAAGTGCATGGAATATAGGTTTACAGCAGGCGCTGTATGTGGTGAGCGAGCGTAACCTTATGCGCTGCACTAAGTCTACAAGGACGAAGCGCTAAACCACGTGTTTGGAGGAAAGGTGGGAGGGGGTTACTGTCTGCAGGATGGGCGGCTCGACTGATAGACGGAGAAGGAGAAGCCACACTCCGAGCAGCCTTTTCATTTCATTTAATTAAATCAGGCCCTGGCTTCAAAAGCTCCGAGACACAGCGATGCCCCTCAAACCCAAAGGAAACCCTTAAGCCATAATTAAAACTCCACTACCGTTGCAGGCCATCTCATTTTCAGGCTAAAGGAGAGACATTAAGGAGTTCATAAGATTTAAATCTATTCTTCATCTGGCAGCATGGGATTGTACCCATTTTCTCTGAGAGTTCTCAGAGTGCCTCATCAGGATACCCCTGCTGCCGTACGATGGACTGTGCTGTGCCCGAGCTTTATTGGTTTTTCAAGCATAACAAGGAATTAAGCTAGTCGCTTAGCCATCCAGACCTGTGCGTTCAGTGATGATGACTGATCCTGACATGCAGGCTTTTGAAGAGCCATCTCCAGCTCTCTCCTTCGGAAAGTGCTTGCTGGGGAATATCTGTTTTCTGTTGCCTTCCCCTCCACACTAATAATACATAAGCGCAGTCTATGCTAATGCACCCAGGGTTTGCATACCTTAACCAGCCATCAAAGGAGAAGTTAGAGGGCAAGTTCTTGCAGCTGTTCTTCAAGTGCACTCTTCTGCTACCTGCCCAGGCATGTAGTTACCGGCCAATGGAGCCATGCCCTAAAGCTGCTGTGGAACATCTATACCCGAGTGCAAACTCACTTGGGTCATTTCCGCTCAGGTAAAACCTACTGAGGATTCGGAAAGAGGCTGCGAAGAACTGAAAGGAAAGCCCATGCGGCAGTCTTTGGCAGATTTTTGCCTGGCACGACAAGACACCCCAAACGGAATTAATTCACTTGGGTTTCATGAAAATGGTTAAAAAGGACACACGCACACACACACACACACAAAAAAAAAAAAAACATAAACAGCGCTCTGGCTTGCTGCTCCTGTGCACTCCCAAGCCAGACTCAACCCACTGTGACAAGGTTTCCCAATAAAATAAAAAAAAATCTGATACAAAGGGGTGATCTGACAGCTGGATTTTTGCCTGTCTAAGGGGTGCCACACATCCTGGAATGCAGAGGCTGGGGATGAATATGCAACATTGCTCCCATGAATATTCTAAATTATTGATGTTCTGCAGAAAAGGGAAGAAAAATGCCAAGTGGACAGTACAGCCGCTTGATTAAAAGCGGCGCTCAAACCAAGGACAGAATGAATCAATTTTTGTTCTACTGCAAAGGACATTGAAGGCAAAATAATCCCATCTTTAATGAAAAGGTAAGTGTAGTGCTGATCAGGCTTTGGTTATAATGGGAATGCAGTGGCTGCGGTAGGGACTTTCTCATTTGCACATTTTGGGCTGCCGCCCCAATGACTCAGAAGGGGGTATGGTTATAGTAAGGGACGCAAACCCCATCCCCCACTGTTAGACCTACCTAAGGCCCAGTTCTGAAAAGAGGAACAAATCCGGGAACTGAAAGCCACCGGATCTGCTTCTGGACCCAATTAATAAAACCATCTGAATAGCCGAACCGCGTAGCTGCTGAATGCAACTGCTGCACTGACTGAATGGGCCATTATCAAGAAAACCCACAATTTTGGCACCTAACAATATTATAATTCAAAGTCACATACCAATTCACTGTATTCTAACTTGCGACAAATTACGTTTGTTATTTATTTATTTTCCTTGGAGAAATAGTCCCCTCGGCACCCCATCCTCCATTACATATGAACAGCTCCTTTAGAGGAACATTCCAGAAGGAAAAAAAAAAAGCAAAGGGAGAGTCTGAAACCTCATTAACAGGAAAGAGCACATGATAGTGTCCTTCAAAATGAATGAAATATAACCATTAAGGAGGAAGTAAGTCCGAACTCTACTGGTTGACATGGTGTTGAAAAATAATAATAAATTCTGCAGTAACAAACAACAGCAGAATGACTGTCCCAATTCCAAGGCATTAAGACAAATCGAAAGTTAGGCAAAAATCAACAGCAAAACATTCAGATGGAAAAAAAAAAAACACAGATAAACACTGACAGAAAATTTTAAAAAGTTGTAGCAGCACTAAACAACGTGGAACAAGTGGACAGCATTTGCTCTGAGGCTTTTTTAATCTTCCTCAACCTTCTCATGAGATCCCTCCACCGATGAGCACCCACAAATCCAATGAGCAAATAAATGCAGCCTTCTGGGGACTCTGGCACACACCTGTGACGCTGTCCTGTGTGGGCCATGCTGTATGTTTGTGCTTGAAGGAAAGTGCATACAGTATTTAATATGACCACACTCAGTTGTGCAACTGACCCTCTTACCTTGTAGATGGTAATATTCACCAGTGCTTTAGTCCTCCAGTTTTATGATCATTTCTCTATATAGGTTCTCCTGCATGTGTGTGAGCAAGGTTTATGATTTTCAAGTGGAGGGACTGAAGCAGGCCAGCAAGTGCGTCCCTAAAAGCATTAACATGGGAACTAAGAAGCACTACACTGAAAATCCTGCCTTAGGAGCCATACCCTTTCACTGCGAAGATATACGTCCTGCTATCAGTTCGATTACCTTCGTAGAAGAAACATCAAACCTTACAATAACTCCAGTCACCCCATTCTCGCTGTACTCATTGAGATATAGCTGGAGCTCCATCTATCAGACGCATTTTACTTTATTTTCCAATGCCTCTGTCTCCCATCTCTGTAATCATAAATTTGGAACGAGCAAATTGGACATGACTGCGCTTAAGGTCAGACCTCATAAATTTGTTGCTCTGAAGGAAGGTATTGATTTTCTCCTGAGCGGGCACCTCTGCTCCTCTGCTCAGGAATGGGGAGTGGATTCTCTGTAAATGCATTTTTCCCTTGTAGAGTCAACTCCCTCTCCTGATTCCAGTAGTCTCACACTGACCTCTGCAGTTAAACCTAACTTGAAAGCGCAGAATTCCCCAAGAAAGCTGCGAAAATGCTCCCGTGTCCTTCTTTTGCCGCTCGACCTTGCGTCGCGTTTTGCAAGCCAATCGGAGGGAACGCAGTCATGGAAAGTTCATTGTTTGAGGTTGGTGCTTTTCTGTTGCCCAGACCCCGAGGGGTATAGCTGCTGCAAAGAACGTCAGCAGGGAAGGTCTCCAACAATGATGAAGGCCTGGTGCCTAAAATGCATAGATGTTAAGTTTTCTGTGCGCTGCTTGAAACGAATAAACTTTATTTTCAAGAGACTACGAAATAATGTGTACTGTATCTATGGACTGGGTGCCCCTGCTTGGGTAATAAAGCGAATCCTTTTTCAGATTCTCCTTTAAGGCAGTTGATAATGGCCCTTGTCAGCTTGGAGAGACATCTGCGTGCAAAATGGTTTGAGGCTGAACACAGACTTTACTAGAGGGATCCCCAAATGAAGAGCGTGGGAACCCACGGCACAGAGATGCTCTTTCATACACAGAATTTCCAATGACCTTGAAGGCCTTGGCAGAGGCAGCGCTTGTAAATTATTCACATCAAATTCAACCTTTCTGCGCCGCAGATTGGGAGGCTGAAAATCGTACCCAGGATGCCAGTGTTTGTCATGCATCATCCATGTACGTATATGTTTGAAAAATAAATTACGAAACAGCTTCCCCGTTTTTAAACAGGGGCTGATTTCTGAATCTCAGAAGGCACGAGGAAATTACATACATTTAAAAATAGATATATATGTGTACGTATATGTAATATTTAAACTGCAGCAGAAAGAGGGCACTTGTATTAGACTACAGATGCATATTTGCAATTTCACAGTTCCGATTTAACAGTATGATTCCATGTATGTTTGACACACAAGACTGTCTTATTAAAATAAAGGAACACCAGAACCTTTGGCTATATCAAACATGGAAACTCTAAATACTAATGGAGTATGTGTCAGTTGCTATTACGGATATCTTCCTTGCTTTTATTACAAGTTTATGCAAGGCTTTACCAGAAACAGACAAGGACAGGGAATATGTCTGTGCTCTGCTGCTCTTGTTATTTTTGACAGCTAGTATTCTGTAGGTAATAATTCAGCATTTGATATAAGTGATGCATGAAACACAAGCATACCTGATTTTACTGCATATGTGCGCTCTTAGCAAAAAATTAAGAAAAAGCATGAGTATACTTAGAATTCACAGTTTTATAACCTCCACTTGCAGTGATTCTAGACTGTTCTTTTTGCCAGAGAATACATATTTGATGATCTCTCAGAGTCATGTTTTTTCTCACCCGAAGCTCCTCTACAATTAGGAGGCCAGAACCACACTTGAACACTGCCCCTTAGTAAGAGTAGCACCCTAGTAGAAATGGTGCTCGGTGCCTGGGTCTGAATCGCCATAAGAACCAATTTGCACATCGCTGACCTCCTGTTCCTCACCGGAGAGGTTGTTACTCTTCTTCCTCCCAGCAGAGATGCTCTTTCTCCTCCTCTTGGTGTTCAGTGAAACAGCTGACGGCAGTGACACCCGAGCAGCATGTGGGGTGGGGGATGGAGCCTCTGTGGAAGCAACTTTCATCCCCCAACGCACATCTCTATCCTGTGCTACAGTCAGCAACATCAGAACACCAAAAGGCTGGGCAATAAGGCCCCCTCACCCGGCCATCTGGACGAGCATTCACCTCCATCGATGAACGTCTCTAACAACCAGCCCACGCCTTTGCTCCAATACTCAACACAAACTGAAGCCTGTGACAACCAACCTGTGCAGTAAGGATGGCTTTGAAAATGACAAGGCAGAATGAAAAAGAAGGGCTGGGGACAACATGCTGATGAAAGACCTTTTTCAGCTTTGTGGGAGACTGGCTTCCTTTTGTTCAGGCCCCTGAGACATGGGGTTTTGGTTGCTGGGATATTGGTGCCCGAGGTGTGGGTACCTGGGGATCATTTCAAAGTTCGTTTTGGAGGAACATGTGGAGTAAACTGCGGGTAAACTGGCTTTCCCCCTGAGACAATCTGTCCGCCAAGTAACCTTTGAAGATGCTGGCGAACATTCGCAATTGAATTATCCACACCTCTCCCTGCACGTACCTAAAGAACGGCATTAAACTTCATTAGCTCATCTGATTCATACAAGATACTTCTGAATTCTCATGCGTTTAAGCAGAAAATTCTTTAACACAAGCATTAGGCTTTTAGTCTCCTGACGGCTAAACTATCCTTTACCCTGGTCAGGGTTGTGGCAGTCCAGAGCCTATCCTGGAATCACTGGGCGCTATGGCTATGAAACGACATCATGAATGGGATGCCAGTCCCACTGTTTTTGCTGCGTTCAATTTATAGCTATATTATGACAAAGCTGACCATAAGTAGTTTAAAACAATGCAAGCGGCAAAGATGAAACCAATGTGGAATGTGGAAGTGGAAATCTGTGTACCTGCATAAAGACAATAAATTCTAAATGTATGACTTTGGTGGTCATTCAGGATGTTGATGATGATAGATGATACCTTGATGTGTCTGAGGCGGGAAATGACCAGAGCGTAATCTATGCAATTCGATATTTTCTCAACGGACGCTAAGAAGTCAATCCAGAAATAGACCCGAAGAGCTGAGGGAGGAATGCAAAAAAAGAGAAAACACTACAGATGACTTTTCCTTCATTCACTAATTATTACAAGAGAGCCAACAGCTTGACCATATGCTGCTTTGTTCACAATGAGCAAAATACAAAAAAAAAAGAAAAGGAAAGCCACGACAGGGGCTAAACTAGGTTTATATACTGATAAACTGTCCACTTCCTACGAACACATCGCGAGTTCTTTGCATTCAGTGTCCTCCCCCTCCACCCCCTTGCATGCCAAGTGTGAATTTCATTAGAAGCATTAGCTGAGGTGCATTGAGAACACAACCGCGAAGTGTTTCTTCCTTTGCACATTCAGCGCATTCTCGCATGGGAGCAAGGATTAAAATAATTATACGGAAAAACCTTGAGGCACAGCATACATCATTAGTTACATACTGCCTTCCTTCAGGCCAACATGAAAAAAAAAAGTCCTATGCTGCCATAGGTTATAGGGCAACCAATAAATTTATAAACCCGCACAGTATTGTCAGTGAATTTTAGTGCTGCCCTCTCCAATGGTTTAATTTTTTTCCCCGGATACAAACAGCCACCACTAAATAGAAAAAGTTTAGAAAAAGCAAACAGCCAGATAAGGAATACATAAACTGTTGTGCAAATCAGTGCAATACAGGATGAAAGTAAGTACGCAGCAGAAAAAGAAAACCGCAGCGGCCCGCTCAAAATAGTGCAACGCAAACATGAAAACAATAGCAGCAAAAACGCAAATACGTACCAAAGACATTTAGACATGCAACCTCATTGTGAGTGCTGAATCAAAGAACATTTCTTATCTTTTGAAGCTGAAAAGCACTAATTCTGGAGCATCATCTTGGAGAAGGAAGTGTGGCGATACGGAGTACAAGAAAGGTTCAGAGATTCGATTAAGACTACATAAAGAATTCAGAAAACCCAAATCAAAATCCTCAAAAGCATTCTTGTAACGCACAATAAAATCAAAAATTCCCTCACGATGAAAACAGAATACTGGAATAATGAACAACAACCGTGGCTAAGGTATTCCACAAATTAATGGTATTTATCAAGAAAGAGCTTCAACGCAACCAGTCTGCCCCCATACAGCAGTGGCAGCCAAACCGGAGATATTTGTGGAATCCAGGACATTGACCTACAACAGTGTGGCAGCTGAAGACCTTAAGGAAGGAGGCTTCTTGGAAAGAGCAATCCAGAGGCTGTGGATGGGGTGGGGTGGGGGGGGTCTCTAAGGGAATGACTCTTACTCAAATCTATGGCAGATGGCAGGGAGACATAAAGTGGGAAGAGAGGAGTAGCGTACACTGAGAAAGCAGATTGGGAAGAGCTTAAGGTGTGCTCACAAAGACCTCTCTCAGCAGGAGTGAAATGACTGTAACCTGCTGTCCACAGCTGAGGCAGATAAAAAGGGAAAACACCTTACTGCACACTATGTAGCCTAGACAGTCACAGACAGTTAGTGGGACAACATGGGATAAAAACGCCTAAGGACATTTAACAACAGCCACAGATAACCTTTTTCCGTACAATGGGCTAGCTGATGCTGTAAAGGTGCCGGCTTCTTGGCAAAAGAATAAAAGAGGGATATGAATCTCCAATAGGCAGACAGGGTGCAGCAGGCAAATTAGCTAGGCCGTGTTTGGTTGCTTAAATCATTATTTGAATAAACTTCAGTGAAAATAATATACTAGAACTAACACAGTGCAGACAAGGTCTGCATTTGGAAAAAAGAAGAAACAGATTAAGAAAATTTCCTTGACATTCCAGTATCAAATGACTTTAAGCACTCAAATCAAATCTGTCCCATGGCAGATCACAATGTTACATAATAATGTTATGTCTTTATATTCAAATCTTAAATTGCAGTGAAGCACTGCTGAGTGCGCAAGTTAGACTGACTTTGACGTTACACCGCGAGTTTTCTTAATGACATGGTTCCCAAATATGAAAATATATTTAAAGGATGTATCCCTAAACTGTGAAAATGAGGACTGCTCAACCAAATCAGAGAAGCACACCAAGCTGCTTAACCTTGGCATCATCTGGGAACATACATGTGGTCATCAGTGCAAATTTGAATTACACAACCGGCCGAAATGACTAGAATATCATTTAAAATGACAGAATAGAAGAGTAAGAGGGGAAACAGTCATCCTAAGCAACTGGAAAGTATGCCTTTCAACCTACATAATGTATGTCAGCCTACATTGTGTGGACTGAGTAAAAGCACTTGAAACAATATAGCAGTTAAAAAAAGAATAATTCCAAAAATAAAGATCTTATTTATAGAGTAAAGAAAACTGATATGTGACCTACATTGTCCTGTGATAATCGATGCAAAGGTCAGTACAGTTTTAGCTCACAAAAAAAAAAAAACAATAAGGGAGTTACAACCTCGAACTGCAAAATAACATTAAATGTTGAGCTCACAGTCAACATGCTGGACACTGCCATTTCAGGAAGAAATAGACATCGCTTGTGTTCTGAATGCTGTTTCACTTTAATTTATCATGTGCTTAGCAGGACAAAAAGCAGACTGTAAACAGCAAACATGCCCTATATTCAATATATTTGTGTACTTAAAGGACCCCAATATTTTTCATTTGATCTGATTTCGCTCTGAAAATGCAAAACCCACTGATATGTACTCCAGCAGAAATGAATACAGGAATTACAGTGGAGTAAAATGTTGAAAAGATAGGAATGCTGAGATGGATTGCTTATGACTTCCATCTTATACCCAGAGGAATAAACGAAATGCTTAAGCTCTTGGGTAGGAAGGACGTAAGATCATTCTGCTTCGTTGTGCAGAACAGCTTAAAACTCTCATGCCCTGAAAGACAAATATAGATTAAAAAGTAAATTCAAGAGTTCTGACAATGCAGTCATATTGAAGAAGAGCAAGACGTAATTAGAATGCATACATTTCACTTATATTTGTTGATACACACAAATAAAATCTTAAAATGAATGGTTGTTACAAGTATGCCAAGATGTAAGAATACAGCAGAGACAGAAGAGAAGAGAAGAGAAGAGAAGAGAAGTGTACACTGGTGAAAAATCATGAATGACCTTGAAATGCTAGATATCGATGCTGAAGAATTCTCCTGAACTTTTTACAATCCAAAATTTAGACAGTAATTAGGTATATGCCCTAGTGATGCATCTGCAGGAATCCCTGCTCTTGCACCCAGGTTTGTATATTTGAAAAAGTAATAATTTGAGGAAAAAATTCATAGAAACAAAAATGACTTTGACTGAAATATTTATAGACACAACTATATATAGACACAACTCTCTTTCTCTCTCTATATATACTATATATACAGTATATATACTATATATACAGTAGACACACACACATATATACACACAGAGAGAGAGAGAAAGTTGTGTCTATACATAAAAAAATTGGTGTAACCTTAGTCTACATGGAAAGCCACTGATACCTAAACCCCAGCTTAAAACTTAAGGTTTTTACCTTCAAAGAACAGACAGAAATTAACTGAGGAATGTAGTTTTTATCTAACATACTTCAGTATGATCATAGGATTCAGATACCATGGAAATCTGGAAATTTATCAAATAACTGTTTCGGGATGTGGAGTCTTAATATCAGGATATGATCTCTAAAAGAATGTGGACTTTTCTGCAATTCTTCTGACAGTGAGATGAAGTCACTGTTAAGCTCTTTTTTCCAGAGAGGTTGCACATTCTAATTTACTCTGATAATTGGTTAAAATCATATTTTAAACAAAGGAACAACATAGAAAGAAAAGTATTCAGGAGCAGCAGGTTGAGGGTGCATGCAGCGCAACTGTGGTTTTCTCATTTTTGGTCTGTGGTGCTCTTTGTAGATATTCTGTGCCTTGTTACAAGCTCTGCTGCGAGTCCACCGGGGTTAACACCGAGGAACATATGTGTGCAGATGCATTGCGAAACTCAGCGTAGCAAAATACTATCGAGAAACGAAAATAGACAACTAAAAAATTATGTAATAACCACCATTACTCCTCTGTCATGACAGAAGGCAAGCTTCTACGTGAACACTACTACAGAAATCAACGCTGAAACTGTGAAAGTGCTATTCACACCGACTGTGTCATGTTTTCTGTGTTTTTGGGGCATACTTAGAGCAAAACAGTACAACAAAAAAATGCGGTTTTCAGCTTCCTAATCAAAGGTGAATTCATCTTTTTGTACCCTTTTACTTCTGCACGTCTTTGCAACCTTCAAAAGCTCATAAATAATTGGAGGCACCGTCCCTTCATAAATACAATCATTCAATAAATATGTACCCCCTGGGGTGCCACTCCTATGGAGGACATGGTGCATTCTATGCAGTGTACTGGTTGCCAAGACCAACTCTCCAACAAAAACATGTTTTACAGGCCAAGGCTTTTAGGAACAAAGTTAGCCATGTCCCCCAGGAGCTCTGCAGAGTGCCTCTTTTGCCACCTTTCCTTTATTCCCAGCCCCTGCCACCTGTGTCACACAAGGAACGCTTCCTGCGCCAGACAGGGACAACTGCTGAGCGGTGTGCGAGTTGTTACAGAGGGTCGCAAAGACAAAAATGGATTCTGCACCTCTTGAAGTACAGTCAACAATTTGCTGATTTATGGAAAGATTCAGCCTTTGTATGCTCCTCCTTGTGGAGGAGCTTCTATCCACAGACCATAAGGCTTTTGAACCCATCACAATCCTCACAATCCTCACAAACCACAGTCTACAATATCCTCTAACCGCCCCCCTCCTTACTGTCACTGTCCTCACAGTGCACCTTAAGGTTTTTATTTTGTTTTATTTATTTATTTTATTTACCGTTTTATTTATTTATCTATCTATTTATTTATTTATTTACTTATCTATTTGCTGTGTGTCCTTGTTTTCTTGGGTTTGGTTGTTTGTTTGTCTTATTCGTCTTAATTTTTTTTTTTTTTAAATGTAACCACGCACAGTCTCCTGTTGAATCAAAGCACATTTCACTACATGGTATACTCAGTAACCATGTAAGTGACAAATAAACTCTTTTGACTCTTTTGACTCTTTGACTCGAATGCAGAAAGAAAGAAAGAAAGAAAGAAAGAAAGAAAGAAAGAACACGAGAATTCAGTACCTGGGAATTCTTTAGTTAAAAAAAAAGTCAGAAACAAACAAAAAAAAAAACATTACGTGGTGACTGTAAGACAAATGTGTAAAGTGACATTTTGCCACCCAGATAAATACATTGTTGTTGTTATTATTACTGAAAATGTATGACAACAAATATAATTTATAGGTAAAGGAAAAGTACTTTCTTTGTAAAGGTAATTTATATATTGACTGACATTTTTGTCATTCACACCATTGTCTTGTTTAACTTGCACCAAAATAATGATTTTTCAGCTATTCATTTGGATCTTGAGTGGCTTACACATAAACGGAAAAGGTCAACTTAACCATAAAACTCTCCATGATGCCTCTGAGGTAAAATTCCCAAATCTGCAGCTTCATCTAACATCTAACAAGGTAGATGGGGCAACACCTTATTTGCACCTCCTCTGTGACCTTGACAAAAGTCTGCATGAAGAAACTTGATAACTCAAAAAGGTGCTTGGCAGGCAAATAAAGTCACAGAAAAAGAAGCCGCCAAGGGATTGCGTCGGGCCGGAAAAGAAAAAGTATCGTCTAATCCCTCAAACCTTGGTGGCTAGGTGGGAGGTGGAGGTAGAGGTGCTGACAGAGCCTTGAGGCTGAGGGAATAACTCACGCCTGGCCCTCCTCTGTCGGCCCTAGCTGTGATGGACAGTCGGCGAGGGAGGGCTCTCTCAGAACAGGGAAGTGGAGCTCTCCCGGCCCCATCACCATCATGTCTTAACCCCAGCAGGACACTGAGAGTGGAAGGCTTTCAAAATTGTACCTTGTGACAAGTGTGAGCTCTGGGATCATGCACAGAGCCTATATACGTCAAAGATAAATCTTTCTTTAACTTTTTTTAATCAACACTTTACAAAGTAATAACTTTTTGATGCTCTTTCAGTCCTCTTTCTGCATTTTTGGTTAAATGTATACATTAAAAACTATTTCTTTAATTGTACGTTCTATCATAAATTTGTCATAGCCATTGATATGATCAAATGAAAACATGCTATTTTTCTTAGTTTACTAATGATTTGACATTATTTGGTCTTGTTGCATCTGTAGAAGCACCCAGCTCACCCTGATGAATGGTCCTGCCATGTTACTTTCATGAAGTCATTCCTTCTCTACCCCCATCTTATTTTTATACAAGTCTAATTGCATTTTACCAATAATAAACTTTTTTTTTTTTTTAAGACAAGTCCACAACTACAGAGTTATTTTTAAAAAACGATTAAACTGCTCCCTGCTCCATGGGGTCTGAGGCCGGCAAGGGGAAAAGGTGCCTTTTCAGCACTGCAAAACCTAACAATGTCTAAGAGATCATGGAGAAAATGTAATTGGGAAGGGTTAATGCTCAGGATGACCCCGTGCCATGGATTACAGAAGACAAATGTAGAACTCTTTCCCATCTACATTTGTCTCAGACAGCTCTCAATCTACAGCTAATCCACTTAGCCCCTCTGGTGGAGCTTATGGCCTGTTTTTTATTTCATTATTCAGGCCTATTTTACCATCATAGAAATAGCAGAATGATGGGAGAGATGTTAAATGGAGCGAAAGGCCAGCATACTTTAGTCAGTCATGGGACAGTGATCATGGCCTCTCAGTTGTGAAAAATTCTTATGGCAGTAAATCATGTTTCAACATACATAAATCCACACTGCTGACATCTCATTGTCCATGTCACTCTATGACAAAGGAAATACAAGCTTTATCTCAGTATGTGGACAGGCTCCACCAGTGCTCTGGGGTTATTCATTAATACCGCATAATACATTGCTATGCAGTAGAATACAATTCTATACTGTAACTCCACTACAAAGATAATGCCAAAAAACAGATTTAGTCTTTAATGCTTGATATTAAGAGGTATAATTTACTGAGAAAATGTGTAAAATGAAGAACGTTGAACACCAAGAAATATCAGACTATTAAAATGAACTTGAAGTTTCAACTGAATTGCTTCAAGCAGAATTCAAAACATCTGCTATAATGAAGTGCACCTTAAAAATATCTAATGGAGTAGATTTAGGAGGGAAAAATCTGTCCTTACAAAGTTTTTGCCAGGTTGCTTTTTGACAGTTATTTTAAAAATTTATTTGATGTCACTATACAGTAGTTTGAATAAAATGGAATTTCATGATTATGAAGTAACATTTAGCTTACTCATTATTCTACATTGGTAAAAAACAGCAAAGTGTTTTTTTTTTCGTACCAAACCTTCATTTTTTGTTCACATGTATGAGAATGATGAGACATATTATGTCCCCTAAATTTCAATGTGCTCCAGCATCCGCAAAAACCTGAAACACAGACTTAAAAGCAGAAACTGCCATAATGGCTGATGTTAGGGCTATCAGACTACTGACCTGCAGGGCTGAGCCATGGAGGTTTGCAAGTCCTCCTTCCATCACAAACAGTTCAGAAGGAGAATTTGAACTGTTTCAAATTTTCAAACCAGAATAACTCTGGTCTGCTATCCTTTCCTGCCTCCATGCTCAGAACCAACCAAACTTAGAAAGGCACAGTTGTCTGTGGTGTCTGTGTCCAGTCCTTTCTGTTACAAAATCCAAAGTGCACAGAGAGTGCATCTCAACTGCATAGCTTTGCTCTGCCCTATGTGACCTCTAATAGCTGGGTGATGTGAAAATGAGGTTGAAGAGCAAATTCAGCATATAGACTGAGTTAAATTTAACTGCTCACTTTCACCTTTACTACATGCTGACTGACTTAGGAAGGCATCAGCTTCCCTATTTATTGATAAAACAGCATTGTTTGTCAAGGAGCTGACCCCTGATAACCCGTACCAGCTGTTTACTGGATAGATAATGGGCCTAGTATTACTACCACAAACTACGCACACCCCTCCAGAAACTCTTTCTGAAAAGGAGTGAATTTCTATAATAGTGCCATTGTTCTGGCAGGCAATAGGTGAAGCCAAACCCTCTCTCCAATTTTGAAGGCCTACCCTGGTAAATGACCAAGGAAAAACACCTATTAGGTACAACCAGTTAACCCAAATTAGAACTACATTAAAGGAAACAAAGCCTGGGGATGCATACATTTTTTAGGTGTGAATATTAGAGCAGTTTTATATTCACATTTACTGGCTAAGCATTGCTTGAACTTTAATCTTTACCTCTGTTAGTTTGCAAGTGTTAAGGTTCTCCTCTTTGTTTTAAGAATCTGATGCCAGCAAACATTCTGTGCAGCGTTCGCATTTTGTAGCATTATAATGGACCGTAAAGCGCACGAATGAAAACTTTAAGCCTGCCCACCCCTTCCTCATTGATGGTCACCTCAAAGATCAAACTTGTGCAGTTTGTCAGTGGAGTTATCCTTTGTTATTATGCAACTGGCTTCAGTGAGTTTATCTGTCTAAACACCAATTTGCTGTAACCTAAAATACTTTTGGCAAAATGCACCAAACTTCCTTGTGCCAGTCTAGTTAGATCAGGAATAGCAGATGCTTTTCTGGTTTGAATTCTGTGTGCTGCGTGTTGAAAACTGCATCCAAAACTGATCTTACAAGAGTTTTACACAGCCATAATAAGGATGTGTAAGGTAATACTTTTCTGCATGCAGCTTCTTCTTCATGTCTGGTTTAAAGCATGATTGTACCAATAATTTATACAATGATGGTTTATAAATACACTTCCCATCCCACCCCCCGCCTTTGCTTATGGAGCTACTGCATCAAGCTCTTTCAAAGCAAGAATCTATTTGCAATAAATGTTCATATTCAGATTGCATAACTTCAGATCACAGCACTGGATCATTCTTTAGGAAATCTTGTGACTACAATGAAATGGATTTGAACCTTCCTTAGCATCAACTCCAAATTTGTCCTGGTTCAGACCTCTGCGCTCCTTGCAAAATCGTCATTTGAATCCTCTGACATGTGCCGTCATGTCGCGCCAAACTTCTTAGAGCAACGCCCATCTGGATTTCACATCACCTCACTTCTGCCCCGCCCAACTCCACTCACCCCTGGCTCTCCGCTAGGCTGAGCAGCGCCACAAGCATACATTTGCCTCTCGACTATGCCGTTTAGGCTCTACAAATGGCACCACTCACTCATATCTGTTTGGCACTTCCTCTCTGTCACAGGGAGATCTGACACCGCTGTCCTCTGTTCTGATCTAAAAATGGACCCAACAGCTGAAAGGTTTGGACACCCCTGAGCAAGGAGAAGGGTACGATCAAATAATAGTCAATATTTTTGTACTTCATGCCAAAAGGCAAATGCCCCAAAGCCAATATTTAATTAATGAGAGGGTCCACAACATCAGTTTGGAGAAAAAAGAGAAAATTTAAATCTTCTCTCGATGAGCAAAATTACATCCCACTCAGTTAAGAAAGCCTCTGCCCTTGTTTTTATACTTCATTAAGTCCAATTACAGGTTATTACAGCTGTTAAAGGCAAGGGGAAATGGCTCATTGAGGAAGTACGGCCGCCCATCAATTGCCTGGGAAGATCTTGTTACCTCTCCGTTCTCTTAGGGATTCATTCTGTCGAGCACTTTTAGAGGGGCATCACAAACAACCTCCCATTTTCATTATTCAGACCTTCCTGTGGCATTTGGCTACTTAGTAGAGTAAATAAAATAGCCTACCATGCCATATATATATATATATATATATATATATATATATATATATATATATATATATACAGTAGTTTATAAATTATATATTTATAAAAATGTATTTATACATTATATATGCAGTACCTATATATAGGTAGTTATGTCATCAAATGATTGTGAAAACAGTTCCTCAAAGAATTCCGGTGTCTCTCGACTTACTGCAACTATTTTCTCCTGTGAATCATTGAATAGCCATAGATTATGGAGTTACCCTGTCACGGTGTGGTAGATGGGAGGGCAAGCTAACCTCGTTCATTTTATTGCACCTCATATTTGCCTGGGCGTTTCCCAAACAGAAGGAAGGAATTTCTCAGGATTGAGATGTCAGCAGAAACGCTCCCCTCATCTCTTGAAAGTCTCAGCCCACATGACTGGGTAAAGGGGGGGTGGGGGTGGCTTCACACTGGCCTGATGCATCTCTGGTGCACTTTTGATCGATACATACAGGACATTTATTGAGAAACAAAAAGGAAGGGAGGCATGCTCTGCACATTCTGCTCAGTCAGCAGGAGCTTAAAGCTTCATCAAATACAGCTCAGCTTCTCCAGTGACATCAACTAACACCTTCTTACCGTAAATACTTGCTTGGATTTTTTTTTTTGTACTACCCTGCCTCTGCCACTGCTCCAGTATGTGTTAAATACCAGTCAAATGTCACCATGTCTCATTGATTGGAACAACAGAGGAAAAAAAATTGCTTTGTTGATGCTAAATAGGCATTCAATGATCATCTCATCCCTCACTGTCGGAAACTTGCCATCTAAGGTCTTTATTTCTCACCGAGACCTGGTTTCATAAGGTCATCGGTAATCATGGCCCTGAGTTGAGCAAAGTTTTCTAAAAGTAAAAGAAATACGTAGCAATGATTTCCACTACTTTAAGAAACATGCAGAATAATGCAGTATTCACTTTGGGCTGGCTGACAGATTTATACTCTGGCAACAGTAAAAAAAAATCTGTTGAAGTTGAGAGGATCTGGAGAAACAAAACTACTGTGTAAAGTAGTGTGTACCCCTCCTACTGATCTCGCAAACTATGCAGAAAGTTGTGCACAACATACTCGAAACCATAAAATAACATAGAATAAATAAAAGTGAAGAAAACTGGAATATTTTGCAAAGGTACATTTTTGGATCGTTTATGAAGTTCGCATGACAATTTTTGGCAAGAATTTAACAACATGTTAGGAAAGTTAAGCATTGACCGTAACATCTCACGCTCCACAGCGAAGGATCCTCCTACCTGGCTGGAACTTCAATGTTGGAGATGGCATAGAAGTACTTGTACAGATTCTCCTTCTGCACATAGGTGCCACCCAGTGCAGGCCGAAGAAGGCGCAGTCGCAGGTTGGTGAAGGTGAAGAAGTCACGGAGGCCTTTCATGCTCTCCATGCGCGTATACAGATTGTCCATGTTGAGCAGCCGAGGGCCAGCGAAGATGGAGAAGCGAGCTCGTACCTCAAAGCGCACACTCTTGTCATTTTTGGAGCCCACCCAGCGGGAGTACTGCTCTGTGCAGATGACCCGGGTCACATTGGTGGCTGTCAACTCTTGTACCTTTCTGGGCGACATGCTGAACGTATCCATGCAGTCATCAGCGTAGAACTGGTAAGGCTGCCATGTGCGCCCATTGTCTAGAGACTTGTCCAGAACCATGATGGTGGGGCGACCATACTCAAAGGTGATTTGGATGTCATCAGTTAGCTCCAGACTCTTGTTCCAGGACAGGGTTATATTGGCCAGGAGCGGCTCAGGGTAGTGTCTCCATGCTATTGTCTGCCAGTACGTGATCAAGCCGTTCTGCTCCCGGTCCTGCATCAGCTCTGGGGGGTGTGCCAAGTCCGGGTTCGAGGCGTCACACTCATCACTGCATAGATACGGATTCTCCTAGAGACAGGAAAGCAGGTAGGAGTTGGTTAGAAGATATTCGGCCTAATGGAGCTTTTATGTTGTGTTGTGCTACATTTGGGAGCAGACAGAGTTACAAAATAATGATACAACTGCCTTTTCAAAGAACACTTCTGTGACAATGTTCTTATCTGAAAGAAGAAAAAAGTGCCATTGTGCTGGAGAAGGATTACGGCTGAAATTGTCAGTAATAATCCTTTTACCAAATGTCTCATGAGAATATGCCGCTTAAATGATTTTTCAAAGAATACAATTCATAAGCAGCACTAAGTAGGCTAATTTAAGGAGATCTTATTCTGCTGGCAGTTCTTAGACGTGTCTGTACAATTGACAGCAATATCCTCACTCATAAAACCGAGTGGTTCCGAAAAAAGGGACGGGGAGCCATAATCTCCTTGCAAGCAAATCCTATATAAAATTAGGGACAGCAATTATGTTATACACACAAACACAAATGATATTTGCACCACATATAGCCAAATGCAACACATATAAGCTAAACTGTACAATAGCATATGGGTTGCTTATATTTGCGTGTATTTCCAATGTGTTGTTGTAGGTTGGAACTGACAGACAGTGTTGGGTTTTTATAAGAATCACTTTGCTGGGGGGGGGGGAGTCCCCTGCATACCTTAGAGATCCTTCATTCAGGGTAATGAATCAGCCTTGTTTAGGGGATATTTATTTTAAAAATAGCACTTAAAGGCGTATTGCAGTATCGCATCTCGGCAAAGTCACTCATTAGGATATTTCGGAACGACCGGGCACAAGTTGGAAAATAAGGCCTGCCAAGGCTTCTTCCTCGCAGATGGGACATCTGAACGTAGCAGAGAAGCATATGTACACCCGCAGGGGCCAATCGGAGCCCGCAACCACACCACCTCCATTCAACCTTAGCCATGTGTGTATGGAAGAAGGGGAGATTTATAAAAAATACAGGGGGGAACATGCCAAATTCACACCTGCAGTGACAGGATGCCGCTCTAAATAGGGCCAGAAGCTGCAAAATGTTACAGTATCTGCATCTTTGCATATTTGCAGGTTTACCATAACAAAATTCATTGTACAGAGGAATATATTCATGGAAAAACATCATCCACTGCTAGTTTCATTTATATTTTATAAACGAACCATATAAAACAGCATATAAAACCAAACTCAAAAACGGCCACAAGCGTATGTAATTCTGGCCATTTCCTATTGCTAGGAGGGTGAGGAGATTCTGCACAGTCTGCAGAAAAATGAGCAGGAACATCTTGACCTTCCTATATTTGCTTTCTTTTCCTCCATGGCTTGTGCAGTGTGACCTGCTAGTCTTAACAAAATTCCAGAGAGTCTCACCATAGCGGCAAGGCAGCTTCCCAGAACCCCACGCTCCCAAGGAGCTCGTAAGCACAACCTGGCGAGAGTGAGTACACTGGCCCCGCCTCCCTCGCCCCCACCTTGTCCCACATACCTCGGCAGCTCCCAGCTCACAGCTTTGCCAGGTGGCCCACGACACTAAGCCCCTCCAGCAATTATCCGTGCTGGAGTGCTGTCACTGTTAAAGCACTACACAGCGATAAACAGAATCCCTGTGTACCCACTGCTCGGGTAGCAGCGGGTAGGCATCTCAATAAGCAGATAACGTGTTCTCCGGCACAAAGGCTTCCACACTATGCCAGCCTCTGTGGCTTCATCTGCCCTGCAGTCTCCAAAAGCAAAAAAAATATATATATTTTTCCTCCTCGATGTGCAATGATTTCAACTTTTGTTGCCATTGCAGGTCAAGGTGCAAGAGTATAAAATTTCTAGCAGAAGTACACATACTTATTCAAAGGCAGACAAACAAATAAAAATATAGAATTAAACAATAATTAATTCTTTGCATTGATTTAAATGTCTTAAATAAAGAAAGATAAGTGCTCTATGCTGTGCACGTGTGGAGGAGTCTGTTGGATAGTTGGCACTCATGACAAAAATGGATTTTGAACAATGGTCCATGGTCCCTTGGCCTTTACCACAGCACATTACTATGTCCATTATGATTACTACTCCCTTTTTCAGTCAGCAGCGCAATACCATGGTGATGCTTGCATCATTTTTCATTCGCTTATGTCGGGAGGAGGCAGATGAGCAGGTTTAGTGCAGTGTTATGGGATGTTTTACTGCCCCTTCTCAAAGCTCTAATGGTCCATAGCGGCATAAAACTATAAACACCATAATTAACCGTATGGCTGGCAAATTGACCTGGAGTCTGATGCATTTGCTTAGTCACTGTTCCGGCCCATTCACAAGCAGTTCCCACACATTTTTCTTTTTTGAGTTGACATCACAGTTTCCGGTGCAAATGCACTGAACCATCATTGCGGATCTCTTGCCTTGTACTACATCATAGAATCTCAACTGGCATAGTATTACAGATAACACATTACTGACAGCCTCAAGCTGACAGGACAGCTGCCTGTGGCTACTTCTGCTTGTGCTGTCATGACAAGAACCTGAATGGACTCAGAGCGCATTGTCTCCAACTGGCAGAAGGGAAGCTGCTACATGTCTAAAGGCAGGAGGTAAGAAAGCAGGTTGTGTTGCTGCCTTTAGGTTGCAGGTTTGAATCCTACCTGCTGCTCAAATATGCCTGAGCATTGTCCTTACCCAATGTCGCTTAAATATTACCCAGCTATATGATTTTACAAATAAATATAGATAGATATATAGGTAACATTATATTATAAGCTGCTATATAAAAGTCCAGTGAATGAATGTAATGCCTGAGCATCAGGCAGTTTAAACTTTAAGAAACAGAACCAGAAAGGGATACAGAATTAACCTTTGCTGCAACTGTCACTAACAGACTAACAAATCAGTTTTATTTTTCTCCTGTTTTATTACAAAAGGTTTTCTTCTACTTTGTTATTACATTTTAAATAATAAATTCAGCAGGAGGGTTACGTTGATTTCTGTCACAGTCGACAATCCTCCTTACTGCTCATGTTTGAGATTAATGGACAAATTTTGTTAAAAGCAACGAACAGCATGAGTCTGATCTTCTGACATTTTTGCATTTAAATATGAAGCCTTGGTCTTATAAGTTAAATATTTTTGCTGGATTAATTTGTCTCATTATCCTTAAAATACTGCTACAGTTTCTTTTTAATACACAAACATTTGGAGTGGACATCTGAAAATGTAGAGGATGTACTATGCATGTGGCGCTTTCTTAAAGCTAGTGCTGATATAAAATTATAATTTGTTTTATCTATATTAGCAGTACTGGGTTTCTAATCCGGTAGGCTTTGCTCTAAATAAACTTAAAACAAACTGGTAGGTAAACAATTACGCTTCTGTTCCTTGTCTGCTGCACTGTCCCTTCATTTTAGCCAAATAATGAAATGGTTCGGCCACGTGTCAGAGATTTTTGTATGAGTCAAACACATACTGTATATATCCAATCTTTTTCTGGCTAGTTGAACTTATTGATGTGGGCTTCCTGTTGAGCTTGAAATAATGAGTATACTTATTATTTGAATGTAACTATAAACATTTAATATATTAACAAAAACAAATGGTACAGTTTTTTCCCCCAAAAAAAGTATTATACACACTTAAACTGTCTCCTACAAATGAATCCTGCGGTGAAAGAATAGTTGACAGATTTTATTTT
Organism: Heterotis niloticus; assembly: GCA_018136845.1. Taxonomy (NCBI): domain Eukaryota; kingdom Metazoa; phylum Chordata; class Actinopteri; order Osteoglossiformes; family Osteoglossidae; genus Heterotis; species Heterotis niloticus. The sequence continues at coordinate 25,775,235 of CM030891.1, forward strand.
ACTCAGTTTCTTTCTGTTGATAATGACAAATAATCTTACACATCCTATACTGGCATCAAATATATTGTACTTTTTACACACTGTAACTGTTAGTAATGCATTGCATTCAGTTTTGTTTCAATTGCTTTCATTTTTCAGATGGTGAAATGTGGGTGACTTCTGAAGTGAAGAAAATGTTACAATTTTCCATATACAAAAATGCTAAACCAAAAAGTATTTTTCATTAAACATAAATTCATCTACCAGACAAATTTTCAGGTTTTAACTGCATCCACTGTCCAGCAGATGTGTGTAAAAGAGCCCTTTGTGTTTGCTGAGCAGAGAGGAAAGGAATGGCTGGACGGTTGGCAGTGGAGAGTGGAGATGGGGAGTCTCTGAGAGATGGAAGGAGGCCCATGTAAAACACTCCCAATGTCCACCAAGCTACTGTGCTTTGGACACGCAGGAAGGGAGATGAGAAAGCGACATCCCCATCTTTCGGAGAAGAGGAACACTAGAGAATAGAGCTTAAATGAGCGCGCTCATTGCCCTAAACCAATTGAAACATCCAGCCTCTGCGACACTGAACAGAGTCTGCCTTGGACAGGATTACCATTGACGTACACAAGCATCTGCCTATTTCTCCCTCAGTATCAGCCACTTTTCAAATTGGTCTTCAATTCAAGTAAATTTAAACTCTGAAGCACTACCAGAGAATATTTCCAAAACACGAATGACTGCTTCCAACCATCCTATACAAATATAGCAGTCACGGTTAACTGAAAACACCGATAATTACATTACAGCAAAATTTATGAATATTAACATAGAAATCTATCTCATATTATAGACAATTATAATAATCCTAAATGGAGCCATACAGGGCAGGGGGCTCAGAATCGGGCCCAATTTTCTTATTAATATTTGCTTATTGAGAAATAGAGCACTATGAAAATGGAGATTTAAAATGCCAGATGCCCCAGTCCCCCATATCCCCCTCCCCCACGTTTGAGTGTGCCTGCATCCTCATGAGAATCACAAGGCATTCTTAGATATGGAAAGAGATGCAGGTTAGATGAGCTGGAGTGGCTCACTGTGAGAAGGAGGGGGTGGAGGTATCAGGCCCAACGGGTCTGTGCCGTGGTTGCCCCAGTGAGCCAGCTCCCCTCTGTGCCCCCTGCCCACTCCCCCCTACACACACTCCCCAGCTCTGTTAATTACACTGAAGGAAGCCCCCTGTGGGGAGGCCTAGTGACACAGCAGCTGATGCTGAACAAATTCAGCGTGAAACAGCAGCCTGGCTTCACCGGGGAGCAAAAGACTTGCATTGCAGGGGGTTGGGGGAGCACGACTGGGGGAAGCTGGTTGTGGGAGGGGGGGGGCGGGACATTTGGTATGCCAAGAGGCAGAGCGTCTGTCTTCCCATTAGCCAGATCCTTCTGCACATTCTGTAAATACATCATCAAACCTAACCCCAGTTAACACAATTAACTGAACACGAAGCTACTCATGAATGAACATTTCTCAAGCATGGCCCTTTGTCTTAAGCTAAAGACTAAAATCCTACCATAACTTGCTTAGGCTACTGTTATTGCAGCTTAGAAAAGTGCTTTTTTTGTAGAACAACTTCAGTATTGACCAGGTTGAAAACAGCACAATGATGACTTCATAACTGGAATGATCTCCATCCACAACTAATATATTAATCTACTGAAGGCAAAGTTACTTAGTTACAGTCCACATTATTGTATCGTAGTTTTCTGGCCTTTTTTTACGCTTTGTGTCTCTAGAACAACTCAAAGGGTAGGTTCAGCGCTGTCGGTTTTGCAATCAGGGAATCTTGATGCTCGAGAAAAGCGAAATGTTGAGCTCGCTTCTGAGGAGTGTTTTTCAACAATACTGGAATCTTTCTTTTTTCTGTGCCCGACTTCTAAGAAATCATACTCGCTGCAGAAGGGTGACACAGATTATACCATGAAGATGTCCATGTGAAGAATCTCCCATGAGCACCAAACCATGAAAACAAGCAGATGGTGATTAATGACTATGAGCAAAGCCAAACAACACTGAAGGGGATCACAAGGACTGGAGTACAAAGGGTACATTTAAATTTCATGGCACAGCGAAAACAATCCCACCACAACCAAACAGGAACGCCACATCTGAGACAGTGTACATTGTACTGGGGACCATGCTCAGAAGAGAACTTTTTGTACAGTTTCCCCATCCCCACTGAGCAGTAAATCCGTGCGCTGCCCAAGCGTACACATCCGTGTCATCCAGAAGAACTTACAATAAACGTATACAGAGAGAAGGACCTGAAATCAAATCCAGGCTGGCCCCGGGGCAAACCCGATTTCATTACACCTGAGAACTTAAGTACTTAATTCAACTAAGCTTTTCCCACACTGAACTCATGTCGCCTTTTCCCCCAATAAACATACTATCACCCAATTAAAAAGAGACCCATGTGCACGATGACCCTTCACGATGCGACACGTGGAGCCGTGATGGAGAGGTGAGGGGAAATACAGAAACGGAGAATGATGCTCACATTGAGGAGCAAGTGCACAGGCCCAGATACGTTAACCAGCCAAAAGCCTCCAAACAAAACCCGCAGATAATTTACCAGCTGGTTTTTTCTGTCTCTGATGTGCCACTCTTCCGCTGCGCTGTTACTCTCAGGGTTATTTTTAGCACAAGCTGTGTTTTTTTATTTTTTTTTTGTGCTTTTTCACATGGGCAACTCTGTAGTGGAACAGCAGGAGGAGTGTCTTTTACACGCCCCCTCGTCTTCCTGCGTTCGGCACGAGGAGAGGTGCAGCCCGTCCGCAAGGCCCTGGTGGGAGGAGGCGCGAACCGAAAAGCTCAAAGGTGGCTGCCTCCCCCTTTGCGTGCGGGACCAGAAACGGGACCAGGTTTAATCTATGTCTTTTTTTTTTTTTTTTTTTTTTGCTTAGCAAAGCTGCGATCTGCTGCTCCCCTCCCCTCCGCTTCACCCTCCCCCCCATTGTTAGCTGTCGCTCAGTGCGCTCCCATCTGCAGCAAACAACGTCCGCAGCAAAACAGAGAAGTGCTGCACAAAAAAAGCCACCCAATCTCCTATGTGGGCAGGGAGGAACCAAACACTCCTCTGAATCATTGATGAGGCCAAGAATTTTTTCTTCATGGGACAGAGTGGTTTCTGCAGGAGCTTCCCCATCAGTTGAACTCGGTGTTTGTGGTGTGTGCCAGTCGGAGACGCCACACAGGTCAACTGTTTAACAGTTTCCCTCCTTTTCATGCCCATTTCACAAAAACAGGAGGAGTCAGACAGGTGGAAAAGAAAATCGGCTCACACAATTACTGCAGTATTATGAGGTGCAATAGTCATTGCAATTGCTATTCTGAGAAAGCGGTTTTTGTCTGTACAAACCATGTGAAAGGTGTGAGCCGGCACGAGGCACTAGAGGACACACATGAGTTGGGGATTAATATGTCTGGACCAGGGCTGTCCTAACATTTGCCTGATGTTTCACTCCTTTCCAGTAGCTTATCCAGTTCCCCTCCCCCACCCCCACCCATCCAATCCCCCATCTGGATAAGGCCAGACCAGTGCGTTGGTGGCCAGCTCTTACCGAAGCATCTTTAAAAAGTGCCCACACCAAATGACATGGCATTGCCCCGTTCTCCAGAGTGACTTGTGTCACACAAGTGTCACCGCCGTGCTACAGAAACCTTTCGTTAGCAAAGGCATTATCAAGTCCATTAATATTTTATTGTCTGAAAATACTTGTAGAACTTTCTCGCCCAGGCTATTAGAGGCCAGACGTCAATACTGGCCTTCCTTGTATTTCTCTTAAGAGCTGTCAGAGGGCTTTTACCACATCAGCATTTTTTTCTTCTTGCAATAAACAAACAATAAAACATGCATCGCCATTACTGGAACCGCTTTACAAATCAATCCGTAGAACACAAGAAAGACTTGCTTTATCGCTTACGTTACTTGCTTAGCAGAAACTTTTGGCTCTTCTTTCGTAGACTCTCGACATATTTGCTGGAGCGATAATGGTGCTAGAGTACAACAGCGGAGCCCTGTATATGACAAACTTTTGGTTCTACAAGCCTTGCTCCTTTGCTCAATGGACTTGTTTTGCATCTGATGTTGTTGGAGACAAATGGCATCCTTGCAGCTGGGACTCTGTGCAGTAGGATGCTTTGTGTTCAATATAAAGTCAAAAACATATCTAGAGAGAAAAATCCCCATTATAGCAGGCCCTCCACCAGATTAAGTCACATGTGGCACACAACATGCATGACGTCATGTTGTTGCTATCCTTAGTTCCCCCTAAACAGAAGGCCACAGCTATGGGATTATAAAAGAAAGAGTCCAAGACCAGGTTGCAGAGCTCTTGCCCAAGCATGGACAAAAATCTTTAATATGATTATTTTACAACTAACTGGCTGCCTGCCCATTATGATGACTGGCTTTCTCACTCTGGGCCAGCAGCCTACACTCAGCAAACATTTGACCAGATTTTACTCCATTTCAGGATTTGATGAAACAGCAGGGGAAGTCCAGAATGTATTCTGGTGTATAAATGGTGTACAGTGAATATACAGCGTATACATTAACCAAGTATCCGGATTCTGAGCTGGGGCAGCGACTGCAGTTCAAACTAAAATTAATTTCAGCCAGATGAAAACACTAACAACCCATGTAAAGCGATTCACGTCATTCACCATGGTTCGGTGTGGTCCTCTCCCTGCCAGATATACGGTTGTTTCCATTTTCCACTGCAAGGTGACATCTGAAATCCTCAGACTGGTGCAGTCTCCGGCCAACTTAATATATATGTAAACAACACCTGGCGTTTGGTCTCAACAGCTCCGTTATATGGTCGATAATGCCAAGTCATTCTGCCTATGTCATAATTTTTTCAGCAAGCATTTATCAGGGCAGACCAAATCCCTGCCAGTTAAAACCTGCACCAGGCTGACCAAAAGGCCTGGAATAACCTTGTCAGTTGTTTGCAGTATATTTTAGGATGCCTCCTTTATAGGGCAAGTTTCACTATTGTTATGTTTTTCTTTTACTTTGCACTGGAAATCATTATGTTTTTAATACATAAAAAAAAAGACTTTAGTCAGGGCCTTTGAGGTGAAATGGAAAGAGACAAGCAATGATTTTACAAACTACAATAATTTACAAATCTATACAGCGGGGTGCTGTTACTGGAGCAAGAACTTCGATCAAGGATGCTGCAGGAGAAGGTGAGATTCACACCTGGGACCTTCACATTATTTAGCAACAGCTCTAAGCATAGTATAGTTGCAATGATACGGTACAACTGTATGGATTATGAGACAATTTCAAAGATTTTGGGAAATGGACCTGGCATACACCGCACATCAAATACAGCTTACCAGGGTGCAGAAGCTCTCCGGAGGTTCTCCGCAGGTGATGCCTGGTGGGTCCACCCTGATTTTCATGTACTCCTTCATGGACATGGGTTTGGGCTGGCACGCGTAGAACTCCCATATCGGGCCGTCGTCCGTGCTTACCAGGGACTTACATATGTCGTACTGGCCCAGAGTCAAGGCAACAAACTGCAGGAGAAGCAGGAGCTGGAGCATGGCAAGTCGTGGGAGCCACAATAACACAGACTGAGAGCGGAAGTCGCGAAGAGAGTCGCCGCCGCCGCTGCCGACGCCGGGTCAGCGCACGCTGCGCCGATCAGCATGGAGCACCGTGGGCGCGCATTGTGGGAAAGTTTCCGAACGACCCGCGGTGAAAAACAGCTTCTCGTGCGTTTCAAAAGTAAAAATATATTTAATGTAGTGTCTAATTTTTTTTTTCCTCAATATACACATATATACATATGCATATATGGAGTATGAACTGTGAGAAGTCACAGCGCTCGCAAAGGATCAAAGCATGCGGACGGAGGGCTGCTTCAGGCTGACGAGCAACTCGGCTGCTGCGCCCATAACTGTGCCAGCGCTGTTAGCCGCAGAAAGGGGGTCGACAGGTGGGCATGCTCTTCACAGTCACATGCGCTTGATGGAGCTGTAACATCTTCCAGCTGACCCCTCGGTAAGGGCCTTGCCTTACTTCACTTGTTTACCTCTGACATTTTCGTGCAAGCTGGAAAAAGAAAGAAACAAAAAAAACCCCATCAGTTTATTCTGGAGCATCGCTTTATTCTCACTCAACTCCTTTGCGTGAGATATATTATGCGTTGTTGAGCCAGTCTTTGTTCAACACCTCTTAAAATGTTATAAAAGCAACTTTACAATGTTATCCCATATATACAGTAGGGTCTAGTATGTGACATTATCTATTGTAGTGGTGGGATTCGAACGAACTAGGAACCGTCAGATTGCTGGGAATCAGCCCTAACCGGATCACGTCCTGCTGCTCCGGGAAAAGAGGTCTCCCATGTACATGCGCATTCAAATGATAAATAAATTATACCGTGGAAGAAGCACGAACAAATGGATGCAAGCCATTTCCCGCTGACTACCTGTGTAAGATGACATGTAGGTTTTTATTTTTGCCAAATACAGTATTTTGATGCAAGAACTTGAACAGCCACTTTGTATACTTTTGTTCAAAAGAAGTGCATGGCAACCATAAAAATCGACGGTATAGTTGTCTGCAGATACGAATCTTTATTTTAGGTGAAGTTTTTTTTAAACAGCTTAGCTTCCAGGTTATAAGAAACTACTGTACAAATGTATGGTAGAAGTGGAGGAACGGGGGGAGGCGGCATTGAAAGTTAACCGGGCAACATGAGCTTTCTGCAGAAACTTATCTTGTCACGGTCAAAAGTGTAAAAACCTGCATGAAACGTGTCAGTGTCTCAATAAAAGAGCATACTGGCACACACCCATGCATTCCCAAATAGGGCAAAACACAATGAAGCCCATTTTAACAGATAAATTAAGATGAAATTAAAAATAAAACAGCAATAATAGGAAACCTTGTAGCTGGAGTTGCATAACTCCATAATGTAGTTAGAAATAGGCCTACTGCATATAAGAGTTAAAAAGATAACATGCTTTCAGATGCACAGCTCCTGTTTCCTCTGCATTTGTCTTACTTTGCAGTTTCTTCCTGAGCTGCTTCTACTGTAAGGGGTGTGGGAGACAGAGAGATACCAGAGCATCTCCACTGCCAAGAGCACAGACTGTGCAGTGCGTCACGCATCCACATATTAAAAACTAGAAAGGCATCCCACTTCCCAAAATTGTATCAACTTTGAAACAAGCGCCATTCCTGCGCATCCATGAGCTGTCAGTCAAAATCTGGCCGTTCGTGTCGACAGACAAAAGCTTAGCAGAGTTGCTTGATGTTCAGCAGCCGATTTCAGCGTCAGCACTGCCTGATATTTATACTTATATTTATATTTATTATTAAAGTGCTGGAGCGTTACGAGAGCGCCACGTGGGAACATGGCGCACCGCTCCCGTTTGCGACTTTATCGTTCATAAACGGCAGGGAGTGGAAAGGAGGCTTGCGAAAACGTGCAAAACTTCAACGTGCATTGCAGAAACTGCTACGTTCACATAAACAAAATTGGTGAGATGTGGAAATTTGACGCCGCCCGGGGTGAACTGCTCCTGGTGATTTAGTTTTGTAGGAATCGTTTAGTGCTGACATGGGATCATGAGACAGTGTGTGTGTGTGTGTGTGTGTGTGTGTGTGTGTGTGTGTGTGTGTGTGCGCGCTTATACTCACCGCTGGGAGTGTTGGGCCCGCTGTCGTATTCATTGTATTCCATTATATGCGCATCCCTTTGGCAACTCAACTGCCTCCGACGCGGACGGACCTCCTCCCTCCTCCCCGCTCCGGCGCTTCTCTGCCCGCTACTTTTTGATCGCCGCCGAGGAGGACAGGGACTCGGATCGCTAGCGGGCTGCCCTACATATAAAAAAGAGCGACACCTGGAAGCGAAATCCCGGCGTACACAAGAGCAGCAGAAGTGGAGAGGCTCACTTTTCCCCGGCCGTCGGCTCTGGTCCACCCGTAGTTGTCCTCACCTACTTTAGCGGACCGCGTTTGCCCTGCGCGCTCAAGGGCACATAGGAAAAGCTTCATGGAAATTCTTCCTCCCGTCGCTCCCCTCTTCTCTCCCTCCCCTATCTCTCTATCTCCCTCCCTCCCTCCCTCTCTCTCTCTCTCTCTCTTACACACACTCACTCTCATACACTCTCTCTCTCTCTCTCTCTCTCTCCAAGTTAATACTGCTGCTGCTAAATCCCCCTTTCCATCCCTCTCAATCACTATCCGAGCCTTTATCTCTCTGTGCGTGATCCGGGCTGCGCAACTTCCTTTCTCCAAGCTCCAAAGTGAACCATCCCAGCAGCCGGCCGGGATGCGCCACTTAAAGGAGCAGCCTAGAGAGGAACCAGGTTGCGCCGCAGACACTTTCAGCACCAGAAGCGCTTCCTCCGACCGGCTTTGCGCACGTCTCAGAACTCACCGGCAACGATCGGGATTTTTCCCTTAAGAAAGAACTCACCTTTTGTTTACACCTGGGGTTTTTTTTTTCCTCCCCCCCAATACATGAACTCACGCGGGCTGAAGGAAGAATCCTCACTTAATCCGTGCCGTTTGTGGAACTTTACTGCTTTAATATCTAGTGCGATGGGTGGCGGTGCCTCATAGGGAATGTAGCCCGGGCGTTTTTATTTGCTTAGCAGACGGGGATAACGCTCGGCAGGGAAGGGAATAGTGGCAAAAAAAAGGTGTAGCACACAAAATATTTATATAATCCTCACTAAATAATATCCGTTCCATATTGCATAGTTGCGCGTTTTACGCACAAGATCGATCCCTCTGACTGCGCGCCAGTTCTACTCTCGCAACAAGCGTTAAAAGTGACGGCTTAAATTCCTTCGTAATGTCCTGCATTTTTTTCGGGTAAATAAATAAATAAATAATAATAATAATAATAATAGTAATAATAATAATAATTTAAAAAAATTATATCCAGCTATACATTACATCGTGGGGGGGTGGGGGGTGGGGTGACGTGTTTTAACGCAAGGTGCAGTGTTTGCGTTCGGGTGTCGCAAGGCAACAGTTTGTCAGACGAAGCAACAAGTTAGCAAACGACACCCCGAAAACTTGGCCAGAACTAAGCGAGCTCGCCTGCTGTGGGACGGCGCGCCTTGCTGCGCGGCTCTTTGCTCCCGGCGCTCAACTGGGTCGAACCGCAAACGTTACGCCGGACGTGGAAGAAACCCGCTTTTCTCACGCATTTATAGAAAGGATGCTACTACGATCCGCCCCCCCCACGAAACCCGAGTCGCGGAAGAGGGGCACCGACAGCCAACTTAACGCTAAACATTTACTGCGTCTTCCTCATATAAAGCGCGACCCTCGACTTAATTCGCCCTTGTTTAGGTGATAATTCAATCGACCCAGTCGAAGAGCTAAAGCTAAAGCGGTAAGTTAAAAATCGATAGAGAATTTAAATGGTCGTGTAATTTCTAACATAAAGCAGCAGGACACAGCCTTAAATTCGTTATCGATTGAAACCAATTGATTTCGTTTTAGCAAATCGACTCCATTGTATTAAATGTCAAAATGCCAGTTTAAAATAATTTGATTGAGACAAACTATTTAAGCGACGTGGAAATGGAAACGAAAAGGTTGTGCTTCACCCCCAGGATTTATCAGATATATACCCCAATATTATAGCAGCTCCCTAAGAGTTGAAACCCATTATCTGAGTTATGTTGGCGAGATTTAAATAAGCCACGAACGCTTATAAACATGTTTTTATCCTATTCACGTTTGTAGATGTTCCAGTCAGTTGTATGTCTGGCTCATTTTTTTTTTTTTACGTTTTATCAGTTGGAGATTCGCACCCTGAACTTTTTCCAGGTTTCCTTACAAATTAAGCACTGCAGCAATAACAGCATACTGAAGCTATAGGCTGGTCCAGCAAGAACAACATCAATAATAATAATAATAATAATAATAATAATAATGCTTAAGGGGACATCCCAAATCAATCCTTGTTGAAAACACAAAAAGTTAACGTCGGAAAGTAAAGTTATCAGTTTTACATGTACAAAGGGTGCTTGTTAATATTTGCCAAGGCAATAAAACATTACAGTCGAGATAGACAAGCCAGAGAAAACCATTAAAAAGGAGCAGCAAAGTGACTAATGTCTGCTATGCTGAACCCAGGGGAAGTGTAAAAACAGACATGAAAGGAAACCAGAATGTTCAGCATCCTCAAGTGTGAGTAGACAAACCAAGATCACATTATTGTTTACTGATCTCTAACAAAACATAAACAGATTTAGTCTTTTTAACCCTTTACATTAATTAAAATTGCTCATGTTGACTTTTTTGTATGAATTTCTATCAGAAACTTAGTTTCATGCTTTGTGCAAACTTCATTTACCTGTCATAATTATTACTTTCCTCAATTTATTATTAAGCATATATTTCTAAACATGTATAATCAATATATCATCTAACTAATCTCCACTGGTGTTCATTAAAACTAACCTTTGTGTATATCTAGATACTTGCAGTTTAACAGATAAAAAACTGACAAATGCATCACTGGAATTGTAAGATATAAGCTGTCATAAGGAAAGACAGTGGCATATCAAGTTGCCTGGTATTGGAGGATCAGAAGACTAACTGTAATATACAAGAGACGTATACACAGATATTTTGGGCACACATTAGGTTTGCTTGGTCACTGTGGCCGCCATATTTCACACATAAAGACCTTTCTTTAATAACTGATGCTTTCAACACCATTTCCATATTTTTAAAATCATAACTAGTTTGTACACACACACACACACACACACACACACACACACACACACACACACACACACACAAAACTGGCTTCCTCTGGAATGCAAACTGTCACAGTAGTTAATAGGCCAAGAGTCAAGAGTGCAGTGTTTTAGAAGAAAGTTGGGGGGGCCTTCATCCAACAACAGTACACCGGTGAAACGATCAATAGCTCGTCCTTGTCAGCTCCTCACTTTCCAGGACTTTTTTATTAGGAGGGTTAACTGTTTTCATGCAGAAGCAACCTACATGACTCCTGCACCATGACCTCAGTTTATTTAACGCGCAGTTGTGAGTTGTCATATTTATTCACCCCGGACACGTGAGGATCAATTTAAAAGAGTAACCCAATGAAAGGTGGCATTTGTTAAAGCAATGTCCCTGTAGACTGTGCATATGAGCAAATGAATATTCATAATTCATACACACTTTTAAACTCTACTTCCTGCTGTCAACTTAAAACACTTAGTGACATCACTTTTTCCATTGGTGAACATAATAAAAAAATTTTTTTTTTAACCTCAGAAACTCGGGGACCTACCTGCTTCCCCTGTCTATGTTGTACTGTCCTTTTCACAGCGGATAAAGATGGCAAAGGATCAATATCAGTGGATACTGATCAAAGACCGAGTAAGTCGCGACCTGTTGTGCGCATTTATTGAACATACTGGAGCATTCAGAAGAGAAACTGGATAGCTCATCTGACACTATTTGATCAAAAAATAACCACACAGCAAGAGAGCGAAAACAATGCACTGTTTATGTAAGACAAGGTGAAATTCAGTTTATATAAATAAATTGTAATCATTCTTACATTTATTTCATATACATAACCGTAACATCACTTAATGTCAGATAAACAGACTACACTGTATTTTGTAGAACCCGCGATGATTTCCGGAGGCTTTCTAACTAATATTTTACAGATTTTCAACCTTTCAATAAATGTACAAAAAACAGAAACCTGAGATTTTTAATGAGAGGAAGCATATTAGTATCAAGGCTGTGAGAACCAATTTTTGAGTGTGATGTAATGGCTGATGTGTCTTTGGTATGGGAACTTCAATGACAGATTTGACTAATTTATCAGGAAAAAGTGATTTTAGGTCATGGGAGCCTAGTTATGAGCAAAAAATAAAACCATCCTTTGTTGAAGGGCAGATGTGGGAGAAGCATAACCTTCAAAATGTTGAGCCAGGGTTGTTAGTGAGGTGAGGCAAGGTGTGGAAGTTCACTGCAGGTCAGGAACATCTTGCAACGCTGAAGAGAGGGCAACTGCGGTTTTTCACAGACGCCGTAGCGAACGCAGGTCACACGAACGATCGATCCTTTTTGTGATAGATTCCAAATTCTGAATGGGGGAAGAAACTCTTAAAAACATATTGTAGCACAAGAAGCTGAATAAGCAGAGTGCTTCTCAGTCTCCAGACCAGATCTGTTCATGTAAATCAAGGCAGGCAGTGACCTTGCAGCCTCAGTGGTAGGTAAGGTCCTAGGAACCTCACAGGGAGGAACAGATAAACATGCTAGATGCAGGAATTACTCACAGCCCAGAGGCAATATTTATTCACAGCGTCATTACTGCATGCAGCATAAACCATGTGCTTCTACGCAGTTTGCAATGCGTGGTAATATGTTGCTGAGAAATTCACATGAGGCCGCGTACTGTACTAACATTCTAATAAGCTTTATAAACCCATTTGTCTAGTTCTGAAAGTGAAAGATTAGGTTACCCATCCCTTGATGACTTTTACAGATGCCAAACTTAAATTGTGTGTGCATGTCTGAGCAGAAATGAGTGTTTATGACTTCATTACGCAAAATGATTCTGAAGACAATAACGTGTTCGTGGCAACAAACTTCAGGCCTGTGCTGATTCCAGTTCCTGTTATGTTCATGCGGTCTTGGCTGAACAAGGAATCCTAGTACCTTGCCAAGAGGCATTTTGTGGAACCTGTCAGTATAACCTTTTTAGGCTTTTTCATCTCAAATGTTACTCTGTTCTTTGACTTTCTGAATGGAATATATTACAAGCTAATTCACTGTGTATGTTTCAAAACCATATTTATTTGACACGTCACTACATTATTTAGTTGCATACCAGAAGATTTACTCCAGAATGATTAATGCAAGTTTACACATCAGATTTTTCTACAGAAGCAGTTTAGGTTAAGTACATTTCTCAAGGGTCAGGCGTGTCACCTTAAGGGCTCGACCTTTCAATATGGCGACATCCAGAACTACTGAACTGCCTTCTGGTGATAAAGTAAGGTTGTTAGTTCATTTTTGTCTAAAGATGGGCAAAAACATATATGATTGTCGTTTTTGGCCCCATGTTGCATGGTTTAAACACGTTTGACTTTATGTATGTATTCACTTAAGAAGGGGCTACATGCTGAAGCCATGCAGCTGATTTTCATGCGTTGTCTTCTCTGATGTGAGTTAGAAAACTTCAGCAACCCGATTGGCAGACCTTCAGAATGTTACCCCCCCTTTACAACTGCAGCCCGCAGAGCTTGGACCTAGTTAAAAAGTGAGCCCCCACTGAACAGCCAGTTTTGCTGAGCACACTTGGCCTACCTGCACGAAGGGTCTAGTAAGGTAAGCCTGCAGTTTTCTCCGTGTTTAGGTTGTCAGGCTTGCAGAGTGATGTCTTACCATCTGGATGGGTCCTAACCAGCCTTCTGCTGTCAGACCTGTCAGACCTACTGAAAGAGCGGTTTTCTAGGCTTGTTTTCTTATAAAAATTGTCTGCTTTACAAAAATGCATCACTGTTTGCCACAGAATCGATGTCTTAGTCAACAGTCTGCTGTCAGTGCTTCAGGTGAATGGTGAGTTGTGACACCCTTTGTCTGCTGTCCTTGTTTTCCTGATCATGTACCAACTACTGATGGTGCCGACTGGAACAATTTCAATATTAGGGAAGGCGAGTTGTAGCTGTGAAAAAGGAATGCATATTTAGCACTCATTTTTAGACAGTGACAAGCATGTCTACACTGCAGAAAACCAATTGACTTGAGCTCAGTTTTGCTTTAATAAATTCCAAGCCTGACTAAGCATTTAAAGGCATCACTGCATTTCTTCTCTGTGAATTTTCCAGCTGAAATTTTCTCTTAAAAAAGAGAACTGGCGTCATGAAATTATCTGTATCATTATTCTTACTGTTGTCGAATCACTACTGTTGGATGTATGGAGGCTGATTGAAAATAATGTCAAAGCAGAAATATATTTGGCCTGAAACTTCCCATGATAGATGAGGTGTTTTCCAACAAGGTATGAAGCAAGTAAAGGAAAAATTAGCATACTGTGCCAGCGATGTACTTACCAGTGATGTGAGATTAAACATACGTATGAGATGGATGTTGCAAACCAACAAATGGTTTATAAATGTCTCTTCCTCATGTCTTCTGTTCAGTTTTATTGTTTTGGTAGCTCTGCTTTATTTGTTTTCTGTTAGCTTTAGTTGTGTGGGACAGCCAGTTGCACTGCTGCCTCCCAGTGCTTGGTTTGATTTGAGCTCAGTCTATGTGGAGTTTGCATGCATATCTCATGTCTGCATGGGCTTCCTCTGGGCGCTCTGGTTTCTTCCCACAGTCCGTTGATATGAATTTCTTGTCTGTGGTGGACTGACATCACATCCGGGTTGCACCCCTCCTTGCCTTACGCCTGGTGATTCTAAGAAAAGCTCCGGATCTCCTCGACTCTGCCAAAGATAAGCGGTTAATGAACATGAGTGAGAGAGCAGGAGCTTTAGTTGTTCTCTGCTAAATGCACTGCTGTTTTCCCTAACCTCTGTGATCTAACAAAAGGGTCTCACTCATTTTTCTTACAGATAAAAATCATGCTCACAGTGGATTTCACAGGAAGTTTTAATCTGTTTGTACTATGGGAGTCCAATCTGGAGAGACATATAATAGACTGCGTAACTCCACGTTAGCGCAGAACGTAGCGGGAAAAAAAAGTTTTGACAGGAAAAGGCACCAAGCCAAAAATTCTTTCTGCCAGAAGAGAAAAGATGGAGGAGCCAGAAGGAGGTGAAGCGCACGTGTGCATAAATCAGTTTTCAGGCTGGAGAAGCCCAGAGGAGCGGCGCGTGACCTCAAATGCCTCATTCCTGCTGCAGTTTCGGCCTCCACTGGAAGGAGAAGCTCTCGGGCTGGGAATGCTCTGTTTGCCTAATGGATCTGACATATTCTAAAGCAAGCGAAAGTGTCTCCCTGGACGGCTTCCGTCTAGCGTGGGTACATTAGAGTGTCCTGGGGCAGGGGCCGGGAGGGGAGGGATGGTCTGGGGTGAAGGGAGGAGGGGGAGCTGCGGGTTTTATTCTATGCACACAGCCTGGCCTGATGGGCTTTCTATCTAAATGAAACCTTAATCTCCAAGCCATGTGACAACTTTCTCCTTTCTCCTTTCTCCTTGGGTGGACTCTGCATTGCCTCCAGTACGAAACCTGTTTCTGGCTTGTTATCAGCCTTAAGGCATCAGGACCATAAACACTGGCAACCTCTAAGTACACAATATTGCTGAGGATCTCTGAGCTTTATTAGCTTCTGGGAGGAAAAAAACTGAATTTTTAAGACGCATGTGCGATCCGTGCTGATCCGTAAACGTGAGGTTAACATTCCAGAAAGTGCTTTTTCAAGGTTATTTCTTGACCCCATGGGAAGCACTGAAAGTCATGGACCTCCAGATACTGCAGTTGGTGAGAAAGTCTTCAGTTTATGTTTGGCTTCAGAGCCAGTCCAAGGAGGCCTAACAGCAGGAGAACTTGCAGCAGATTCCAGATAGCAAATCGATCCTTGATCTGGACTTCCAGGCAATGGGTAGGAACATTTTTGAATGGGGGGCTGACAGAACCTTTCTGCCTCCCCCTGATGTATTGATCATGAAGGAATAGTATGTGAGTGGCAGCTTAGCTAAAATGCCATTAAATGGTAAACATTTTCTGCAGAAATAGTGCATGCATATTTTTTATCCTCTTGCAGTTATACAGTAAAAAGACAAACTCTGTGGAAACTTTTCTAACATGTAGCATTTTATACAGACAAATACATAACATCTAAAACGCGTATTGTATTTTTTGTGAATTTTACTTGATTTTCCATGTCAGAAATCTGTACATTGTACTGTAGATGTGTCCAGCATCAGAGTATAAAAATACTTTGTTTTAACAGAAGGAAGGATCCCGTTGCACATTGTATAGGTGTTTTGTCTATGTAACTGAATGTCATATATACAGTAACAGTGACATTACAGAGTGCCTTGAAAGAATTTTGGAGCATTCAATGTAGCAGCCAACTGGCTGAGGCATGGCCTCCATTTCGTGCCAGGGAACTCAGCAGACTTTAAACTTCTGCTTCAGGAGGGACAAAAGTGTTGTTAATAAGCCAATTAGTCTGCAGGATATTTAGATAATCTCTCAGAAGTGGACTTCTTCAGTTCCTAGAAATTGGGTCAAAATGAACCTAGAGTACAAACCCACATTTTGGTTTCGCTATATGGTTCTAGTTGAGTTACAAAGATGTAAACAACTGATTTAGGCAAACATTTCTCCAGGGTGCCCAACCTCAATCTCCCTTGGTGACTCCTTAGCAGTTATCTATTCAAACATGTTTTACCCAGAGTGGGTGTCTTAGCAACTATTACCAAAGCAGCACAACCTGGGGGATGTAACCTCAGCAAGGCACAGCATCCCTCGGACCCATCTTTCCAATTCACTGATACTTTATTGAACCACTTGGCATCCAATTTTTGCTGCATACACATTTTCCTCTTCTGTTTTTGTTTTTTTTCTTCTGATTCAGCAAAATGACTTCCGGATTGCTTTTAACTCACTCCCAAAATGGCATAGAGGGAGAAGCCATTCTTTCGGCCTTGTAAACTAAGCAGTAATAAAAACTCCTGGGGCCGGTGAAGACAGGTTGAAAGTCAGCGTTCATAGAGCTACTCCAGTCCTTTCCTGCAAGCCTTTTGGTCGCGTGCGAGAAGACATCTTCATGGGTAGATAATAATGAGGTGACGTCAAATAATTGCAGTGGAAAGGGTGTGAACATACAGTAGTAACACGGTTACGTGGCGGTATAGCAGGAAGAAATTGGTTTCTCACGGTTCCTGAGCTGTTGCTTAGGATGGCGGTTTGAATCTGACTCGGCCTGTGAGGAGTCTGCATGTTCTTCCAGTGTGTCAGAGCAGTTAGTAAGTCCAAAAAGTTTGCAAAACTAAGTGTGTGTGACTGTCCTGTGATGGGCTGGCATCTCCTTCAGTTTGTTTCCTGTCTCATACTCTAAGCTTCTGAGAAAGCCTCTGGACTACTGCAACCTTACACTGGGCAAGCTGTTATAAATAATGGATGGATTTTATAAATCATGCACTGGATTAACAATATGAATGCAGTTTTATTGCACAAATACAAATGAAAAATGTGTTGCAATATTTGACTGTGAAGCACAGAAAGGCCAGTCGACATGTACTTTGGGATCTCTCTGGGTGGCTGAAAGACACAATGCAAAGTGTGGCCAGAGCTGTATCTGGAACCATGTAAATTGTTAATTTCTCAAGTGCTCTGACCTTACAGGGGTTTACATTCAGAAGCTTAATTAAATTTTTTAAAAAACTGTGAATATAGCTGGAAATATGGGCCTGAGAGATATCCATTGAGTGGATGTTAAGAAGCTGTATAATTACAGATTTTCTTCTGAATTTCTGTCTTTCTTTTCATATATTATGTAGCTGAGAGCACAAAACTTCATGCATTATTTGAACTCCTTGCTGAATGCTTCCTTTCCAACTTTAATTACTTACACTACAATTTTGCATCTCACCCTGCCACCCAAATGTACTCTGCTAAGGTTTGTGAGGGAGAACCTTAGTCCAAGGGCATGACAGCTACATCCTTGCTGGGATTTGGGCCTGCAGCTAATTCCACAATTTTTGTACCATGTTTTACCTCACAACTTGAAAAACCAAAAAAAAAAAAAAAAAAAAATCTTGCACATGAATTAGATTATCAAGGTGGAATTTGAAAAACTTTATTACTTTCCTGGTACTCTTTGCAAGCATCCTGGGTTAATACTATGATTTATATGTTAACATACAGAAAAGAAAACATAAAAACATAAAATAAAAAGGACGATATTTAATCATTTACCAGATTCTTCTCTCCAAAATGGCATACTGTACAGTAATTACTGTGTAATATCTAGCTGACACCTTTATTCAAGGTGACTTGAAATGCAAGCTACACTGAGGAACTCCTCATTCAGTCATTCACCTCTGCATACAGCAGGACGATGCAACGTTAAAAATATACACACAGACATGACTGGAACTACACTGCATCTGGAACATGTCTTTGGACTGTGTTAGGAAACACAGCAAGAACATGGAAACTGCCCACACACTGAGCCAGTACTAAACTTGTGTCCAATTGCACAGCCAATGCAATGTGAGATACCAGCAGTATCTACCATGCTACCCCCATAAACTTCTAACTCAGAGATCAATAAAGTACTTAAAGGTTACGTTATATTTTCCTGTATTAAGGAGGTATTTTCTAATCGTAATTTGAGGTACATATTATAATCATACCTTCTTCATCATCTTCTGCTTATTGTTATAATATTCCTATTGCTGCTGTTTGAAGAACAAACCCAGTTCAGGGGAACTGGCCATAGAGTCACTATAAGTCAGCATTGGCTCAACATTAACAGTATAGTGTCAGCAATGTATGATTCACAGCTGGTTACAAAAGGACATTATTAAAACATTGTAATATTACAGCATAGCTTTGAAAATGTATAATGTAACATTAAAACCTTGATCCATCACTCTATTTGCTGACATAGCTTTAGGTAAAATTCCTCATCACCTTTGGAGTGACGGAGACATTTGTTGCTTTTCCTGTTTCCAGGTTGCTCATGCAGATTTTGGGATTTCACCAAAGAGCGTGCTGTGAATTCAACTCCTGTATGAGTTCAGTATGTAAGGTATTTGCTTGCTTACATAGATAGCAGATTTCTGAGTGTACACATTGATTGTAGGCACACAAAATTCACTTATGTTTTAGCACGACAGCTAAAGTTATAAGAAAATTTCTGCTTAGTTGCAATGGTTTGCATATGTATTTGGCAAAAACTAAAAACAGAAAAATATTGGAAAATTATTATTTGTTGTTGTTGTTGGGCTCATTTATAATTGATCAAACATTTTATTCATATAATAGCTCAAAACATTGTCCAATACTTTATGCTTTATACATCTTTTACCTTGACATTCAAGATAGTAAAGCACTACCTTTTCCTGACTTTGCTCATTAACCCAAACAACCCCTACGAGTCCTGAAATGAACTCACAAGGACAGAAGCTTTATTCTGAACAGCTTTTTTTATTACGCGATATGATATCAAGAAGGAGACAAACATGGCCTGTGATGTTCAGATTCAGATTCAGCCATGATCCTTGTGTCTCCTTTGTAGACAGCATTACAGTGCTGTAAAATTAGAACGCTTTAAACGACCACTTGTGGAGTATTATCTCATCGCAAGAAATCCTGCTGCTACAAATAGCACCTTTTGATGCCAGTTACAGATGTCCTGTGAGGATTAATGTTTAAATGAGGGGACTGTAATTGTTATAGGTACTCCACATTATTGTCTCCGGTCCAAACTGTAGCTCTTGTTGACACGGGGAGGATAAAAGCAGTGAATCGATATCAGTCTTCCTCATATTGATCAGTGAGCCTGGCCTCTGCCTCAGCTAACTCCTACCCGCTTCCACTCCGAAGACCCACACAGTCACCTCTGCATTTCTTATCTAGACCATGGGGAGCTCTGCATGTGCGTCGACAGGGTGTGGATTTACACTGTAAATCATGCTGAAGTACCTTTGCAGGGGTTCACTTTTAGAGCCAATTGTGACGCTCAGCAGAATTTTTTCGTTTCCGTTCATTCTGGAATTTTTTCCGGAGAAAAACTTCAAACAGTGCCACCGCCAAGGTATGAGGCGACAGTTCGGGTCTCTTAAACGCCGTAAATATGTTAGATGGTTTCTATTCCGTGAAAGAATACAAGAGAAACATCCGAAAGGCTGTACCATGGTAACTTTTACACTGATTTGACAATCAGGTGTGCTGGTAGTGTTACTCATGCATCCTGTTTTGGGCCAGAAGATGGGAGAAACAGATTAGAGGAGCTGCAAATCACAAGCTGTTTTCATAGGGCAGGAAATGGTATAGTGCATAAGGATGGAGACTTGCAAATACAAGATTGTCAGGACAAGCCAGGGAACAGCCTATAGTTTTATGGAGCAGGGTTGTCTGAGAAAAATATAAATGTGTTTAAATGGGTAACATGGTGTATAAATATATCACCTAACCAAAATGATAGTAATGATGAGTAAGGTCAGAGGCCAGGGCACGGGCAAACCCTGGCCCATTGGGCTTTAGCGGTATGGGTTCAGCACCATCCTGCCACAAGATGCTGGGCTGCTGCGGCACGAACCTGTGAGGTCCTCCTGTGCTAATGCAGGGTGCACTCGGTTTTGTCGCACTCGTGGCACGGGGTTCTGTACTGCGTGACGCAGTCTATGCATTATCAGAAGTGTGAGCGAGGCAGAGGGCAGCAACGGTGGCGCTCTTTCGTTTCTCTTCAAAAGTACATACAATTTTAAACTCAGACGTGCTTATTTCCACTGCACATGGCCCTTTTGTTAAAACAGAAAGAGGGATTTAAATGGTTTGTATGCATTTCTATATACTGTACAAATATATACACAGTATATATTGATCATTTTCTGTGTTGTATGCAGAATAACAGTATTATACCCTTCAAAATTTAGTAAATATTACTATTTTGAAAGAAAATATTTAACTTTGGTCAGAGAGCATGTGTTTTTAAGTACCATGGACATGGTTTACAAACTACTTTTGCCTGTTGTATTTTCCCACACTCCGAATGCAGTATGGCCAGAAGCCTTGCAGACTTAAGATGGGATTAGCTTTCCCTCAGCCCTGAGCAGAAAGAAAAGGGGCTGGTGCTCCAGAACTGGAGAATCGACACTCCGCTTGCCTCCTCCTCAACACCGAGTTCTCCTTAACAGCCTGTGCGCTAATGCAGAGCCAATCGATGCACTTGTCTGGATTGGCATGGACTGTCTTCGAGTCGGACATCGTAAAGACCGGGACACTTCCCCGAAGGGTGATTTTTTTTTCTGAGGCTTGACCTGTGAACTTGCATTAAGGAGGCTGGCAGCAGCACCACGAGGTTTGCTGAGAAACCCGTCAAGGATGGTCCTCTGGGGGTCTTGTTCTGCTGGACTCTGTTTTCCACGGCTGAATTCACTGAAACACCAGCGCCTCAGACATGAAGAGACAGACTGCAGTCTCTGTGGGGGGATCGATTAACAACTTTACATACTAATTGAGTTTGCACATGATGTGCCGTAACTTGTTTGTTGTTTGCACTTTTCAAACATCAGTAAATACAGGAACACCATGGTTGCCTCCTGGGCATAAAGGTGCCGAATGCCACTGATCACAATTATGATTTCTCATAATTTTACATCTTTGTCTTTCCTCGTGCAAACTTTGCATAAACTGCGTATTTCAAGTCTTCTTTCCCAAATAAACAGTTCTTCAGGGTGGTGTTAGTGTATTAAAACCAGGAGCGGGGGTAGAGGATAAAATAAGTTGGAAAGTAAGGTGATTTGGGAATATTAGTTTTTATTAAGTCAGATCCATATAGTAAAAAGGCAATGTTTTTATCTCACCATTTTGATTTGAGCAGAAATGAACAGATGTCTGGTTGCCTGTTCATTTTGGAAATTGGGCCCAAATGATTCAAAAGATGCAGATGGTCAAAGTTGACCCATTTTGGTCTCGTTGCTCACACTTATCCATCCCACTCAACACATTTCACACATTTACACCTTGAGTCGACTGCTACAAGTGCATACCCAAAATCAGGTTATTTTCAAAAGATTTTGCTTTGCAAGTCTACTCACTCGTGCCATTGTTACCAGGTACTTAATTTAGGAAATATTTGCCCTAGCAGAATGAAATATGTGTAAATAAAGGATATGACTCCCGTTTACATGCCTATTCAAATGTTAGATTTTAAGCAACCACTGCATATAAAGTTTCTAATATTACACCTTGATAACTAGTAAATTCATCTAACTGTTGTCGATTTTAAATGTAAGTCGGGCATCTCAACATCCTGAAATTTGAAGGATCACTGTGCACTAAAGATATATAAAGTCAAATGTTAGCATCCCTATTTTTTAAAAAAACAAAGTATTTCTGAATAGACAGTGGATAATTGCCACAGAAGGGTCTCAAAATGTTGCCACTTTTCAGGCTAAATATGTGGGCAGGTGGCATACATCTTAGCCAAATAAACAGAAAGCAGCTAATACCCATATTAGAGTGGATAAGCATAAGCTGCACATGCAGTAGAAGTTACAGATGTTAAGAGTGATAATAATAGTGACTTGATTTTAAGGACTGTATACATTGAAATTATGAAATGTCAGGGTATTGTGAGCCAGTGCTACGTGACCCTTCTAAATTCATAATAATATATTAAACTAAATAGTAACCAAAATAAGTTCTCCCCAGTTAATGAGGACAAACTGCCCCTCATTATGACAGTCAAGTAAGGTGGGAAAACATAGCCAGGCAGAAGGATAGAGGGGGGTCTCTAGCAGACTTTGGTGAAGGCTCTGCAATTGGATTATTTGCATTATACAGTGCTATTGCTTTTGTTCACGTTTCCTTAAATGGCCCAAGGTACTACTCATGTCACCCTGTATTTTTTGTTCGGTCTATCTGCATGTGGCCTTGTTTCCATTATAGCTCTACAACTGGCTCTAATATGCAAATATACACTGCCCGGCCAAAAAAAAAAGTCAGCACCTGGATTTAACTTAGTTTTATGATGTCCGGTTGCTTCAGTTGGTCAGGTCTAGGTTCAGCAACGTTATGTGCCCAAAAAATGAGGTGAGCTGACTACCTGAATATACTGAATGACCAGGTTTTTCCATCAATGGATTTTTTCTTCATATTCAGAGATGAAAATGCCAGGATTCATTGAGCTCACATTGTGAAAGAGTGGTTCAGGGAGCATGAGAGAGACATCATTTTCACACATGGATTGGCCACCACAGAGTTCAGACCTTAACCCCATTGAGAATCTTTGGGATGTGCTGGAGAAGACTTTACGCAGCGGTCCGACTCTCCCATCATCGATACAAGATCTTGGCGAAAAATTAATGCAACTCTAAATGTTGTGACATTGCACAAGCTTATTGAAATGATGCCACAGCGAATCCGTGCCGTACTCAAAGCTAAAGGCGGTCCAACCAAATATTAGACTGGGTTACTTTTTTTTTGGCCGGGCAGTGTATTAAGTCTTTTTACAGGTCTGTTGCCTGGCATTGCTTCTGATTCATATCCATCACCACCAGTCCTGCCATCACTTTCTCCTTCTGGACCAATCATCTCCAGGCTCTGGCACTTTAAAAACCCTGCCTTTTTGTTCAATCTCCAGACTCCTATCTGTTTGTGTCTGAGATTTGGAGTTTGGCAACTTTGGCTTGTGGTTTTACTAATTTGTGGCTTGGTGTGTTAGTAATTAGATTTCTGTTTCTGTGTTTTGTGTGTACTTTCTGCAGCGATTTGTTGTTTTTCGTGTTTGTAACCTTCTGCATTGCTTGTGTATGGTTTTGTATGGAGAGCGGTGCCCTATTCCTATTTGCGTTTTTTGTTAGGTGGTTTAGATCAGTGCGGTCAGTCAGGCGTAAACAGCTTTGTTTTGGCTTTGCCACTTTTTCTTTCCAGACTTGAGACAGCTAGTTGGTTTTTGGTTCTCAAACAGCAGAATAGTTAGTTTTCACTTGGGATGCCTTAGAGCACATCACTGTTATACTTCCATACTTTCACATTATCAGAAACATACCTAACAATAAACCCTTCAATAACTACACTCATTGCCTTCCTTTCCCATTTTTATGTACGGCCCCCTTCCCTTCCTAGCACATGACTGAGCTTAACACCAAGAAGGGGTCATGACATAATATTAAGGCTGACCAAGTATCAGGTAAGTGCATCAAAGGCTGCAAAATGCTAATTTGTCAATATTTATCAAAAAAGTAAAAAAAGTCAAAAGAGTTTATTTGTCATGTACATGGTTGTATACCATGTATTGAAATGTGCTCTGATCCAGGATAGACTGTGCATAAAAATCTACAATGGAAAATAAAACAAACAAACATCCAAACACCAAGACGAAAAGAAACAAACAGCAAATAGATAGATAGATAGATAGATAGATAGATAGATAGATAGATAGATAGATAAAAAAATAAAATAAAATAAAATAAAATAAAATAAATAAATAAATAAATAAATAAGTAAAATGGTAAAGAAACCCTAAGGTGCCCTGGAAGGACAGTGACAGTGACAGTGAGGGGAGTGGTCAGAGAATATTGAAGACCCTGGTCTGTGAGGACTGTGATAGCATGTCCGGGTTCAGAAGTCTTATGGCCTGTGGGTAGAAGCTCCTCCTGAGCCTCTCTGTTCTGGCCATAATGCTTCTGAAGCGTTTTCCTGATTTCAGCAAGATGAATAGATGGTTGCTGGGATAAGACGGGTCACCGATGATCCTAGTCGCTCTGGTCCTGCATCTCCTGGCATAGATGTCTTGTAGGGATGGCAGATCAGATCTGGTACAGCATTCCCTTGCCCGGATCACTCTCTGCAGTGCCTTGATGTCTCGAGCACAGCTATTCCCAAACCAGGAGATGATGTTCTGAGTCAGAACAGTTTGTATAGCACCAGAATAGAACGTTTTAAGGATCGCCGGAGAGACCTGTAGCTTCCTCAGCTATTATTAACCTTCCTACTATTAACCTTCCTATTATCAGATGTAATACAAGATTTTTGTCAATCAAAAAATATTTTTCTCATAACATTTTACAGTGCCTTTTTACATCACACTGCATAGGTTGCTAGCAAACATTCAAGAACATGCAGATTTCCAACTGTCTATTCAGCAGCACATTTTCAGGGACGATCAGTTTAGTAGAACCTAGATGGGATTCGCAACAAATTCCTCCAAAGCTGACGGAATGAGTGCACATCTGATTCTGCACAGAGGGGCCAGGAATGAACAGTTTTACGTGTTTAGGTGGGTTTTGCAACTGCAGCATTTTGAAACTTGAGAAGCAAATGTAGAAATAAGTGCTGAAACAAAGTTTGGTAGCTGAGGGACAGCTGAGGACATTGTGCCCACGCTGGTTCTGAATGGAGGATGGTGGAAGCTTGAAGGTGAGGAAAAGTGAATGATGACATTTAGATGAAGATGAATAATAACTTAGACACCTGAGGGACATTAATAATTTTGGTTAGGAAGGCCTCTGCAATAGTCCAGGCAGGAAGAATGTCCATGAATGGCAGCTAAAAGCTAAGAGCTGAAGACCAAGTGTATTACATATGTTGGACATTGAGAAACTGGCATTTCTGGATTAACTTATTGGAAATGATGTGCTATCAGGAATTCCACTGTTCTTGGCAGCATGGCAGCATGGGAGCTGCTGTGAAGTATTTAGATTATTAAGCAGATTTTTCCCGGCTCAAAGGTTTAGTTTGACAGGGCTCATTCAGGTGGATCCCTGAATACCAAATATTCAAAAAGAAGATAAGCTAAGTAAGTACATACTAAACGTCTTGCATTTCATAATATCTGTCTGAAATGAGCTGTCCTAAACAGTCAGTTACAGTAATCTGTTATGGTAGTATATAATATAGTAAACCACACAGATTATTACTACTGTACTTTACAGCCTTTACTGCTAGCTTTTATTTGAATGAATGTTTATGTTGTATCTGCAACTGAATAAACAGAGATTAACTGACAACATTTAACAAGAAAGTACAAACTGCTGGAATAAAAAAAAAATACTGAAATGCAATGTTTTGATTTTTATAGCAAAATACTGTCAAAACTCAATTTACAGTCACTAAAATACATCTATGCAAATTCTTCATTGGGGGAATGCAATATAAGAAGTAAAAGATAAAGATAAAAGATAAAGACCAATTACACGTAGCCTTTCAGCCCTTTCATCAGGCTTGCAAAATTACTCTAGTTAACCCTTAAAGGACGGTGTCATCCTCAGATTTAAGAGCGCTTTAACAGTATAGCAAAATCTCAAGGTCCATCCCTTCCTGGGGCTTTCTGATTGTTCTTGAGACAGAAAAAAAAGAACCCTGGAACATCTGTGCAGCTTTGTTATGGTCTAAGGAGGGCAGTAGCCACAAGCAGGTCTTGCCAAGTGGTCACTTGCCCCATTACGCTTTTATGGAGCACAGTAAATGATCGTCTGCGTGTCCTTCAAGGTGACAGTATGGTGTCACTTACAGAAATACCATACTGTCGCATGCCTGAGAGACATTTGTAAAGGTTTTGCTCCCATCCCCCCCCCCCACACTGTGTGTCTTGGGGATTCGGCTCTAACAATAGAACTAACGTATAGGCTGTCCGATTGCTTGTTTGTGCTCGGTGACTTTATCCTGCGAAATCTCTATTTTCTGAAACGCGAATGAGATATACGTTTCTCAGAAGGGATTTACAACCACACAGGCCTGCCTGTATATTTATATATTTTTTCTATTTTTGTGTACGTGTGTACGTAAAGAACATTTATGAAAAATATTAACAAAAGTGTTTTGAACAAATAAATTTCACTCAAATTTTACCTGGAAATAAAGTATTATCAGTGTGCATCTGAAATGTATTCTGTAAAGTTAAAACGTTTCCATCTGGCTCATGCAGAGTAAAGTTCGGATTCACCTCAATCAATACTGTACCTCAGTAATTGAGGAACCTCGGTGTTCTTGTTCGTGGCAGAGCAAAGAAATATGCTGATACGCAGCAAGGAAAGCTGACTAAATAAAACTAAGCACAACGTGCATGGCCTTTGTTTTCTAATGAGACATCCACAAAGCGGAACCACGTGTTTCTTTTTCTAAGCACTTGTTTTTGACATGGGCTTTACATGAAAAGAACAGCTGACCTCCAGTTATCATTGACTACCTGTCAGCGCTCATAATGCTATGTTTGAGATGCCAGTGGCTTTCAAAAGTGGACATTCCGAGTATAGCGCATGTCTTAAGCTTTGCAGAATTCTTATATTTCAGGAATTTTACGCTAGGAGTTCTTTTGCAAAAATTCTAAAATTTCAAACATTTTTGAATATGGAATATTACAAAAATAGCCAAAGTGTATTGATATACTCATGAACATATGTGTGTGATCTGTACATCTATGTTGGAAAAGCTCAAATATTTAAAAAATGTATGGAATGCTACTCTTTTTATCAGCATTTAAACATCATGACTGTTGAAAAACGGCTTAGGATTTCTACTTTAATAGTTTGGTGTAAGACATTTGTATGTCATTGTCTGATGATTCTCTCTTGCCGGAGGACTGCTTGGCATCGACTTTACATATTCCAGCTGTCCTTGACCAATGGACGCTCTAATGGCACTGGTCCACTGACTCCAGCGTCCTTTGCTGCTTGCTGACAGAACATTGCAGCTTGACCAATTTATCTGCAAAGAAATTTCCCAGATAGACAGATAGACAGATGGATGGATGCAATCCCTCTGTGCTCCGTACTGGAAGCAACAGAGGTGTCATTACCTGTGTCATTACTTTACTCTCTATTTCACACTGTCACCACTAGATTGTTGTCAGGTAATCCTCCACCTCCACACCGGAGTCCGTGTTGTCTCTAACCCAATGTCAAGGTGCAGAAGGTCAGTTAAGCACTTGCTTATCTGTCCAAGATCCAGTGGTGGAGACACCTCCAGTGCACCATGCCCTCATGAAGACATCGCTCAGAGTTATCCAGTCTTCCTCTTTCTGTCCAGCCCTGGCGTTGAAAAAGACATCTCCGACAGCTTGGCCTACAATGCAATTTGGCTGCTGTTTGAGTCATGTCGGGCAATGAAATGCACAACACTCCCATTTCCTGTCACTCAGCACTCATTTCCTAATGGATGCGATCCTAATGGCATTAAACCCGGCATTCAGATCTTTTTAATGGGATAAAACTTTGTCTAACAACATCTGTCCTCAATGTTTGTGAATATTATTCAAAGTGGCAAGAAAAAAAGCAGATGGCTTAACATTTGGTGCTAAAAGCGTTTGAGGTGCAAATTTCTCAACGTTAACCTTCATCTGTTCAGTATGCGTTGCATTTGGCCAACTTTTCTTTACAATTTATTATTGGTATTGAAATCATTCTAAAAAATCTAAAGCGTTCAAGCATATTATCAGGGGGAGCACACAGTACGCATTCAGCTGATTCTTAGTGTAGGGAACAACAGAAGAAGCAGCTCACCGGACAGTGCCATTTTATTGCTTAATAAGCTGACACCAATCCTGCAGTCACCCATACACGAACCTATGGAGCAGCCCCCTTGAAGAAGCTTTTGTTGAGGATGTAACACGTATAATTCGTACGCTCAGTCAGAAAGCCATGACTCAAAGTTTCCTCCATTCGTATGGAATGGGCTGCTGCTGTTCAGCTCTTGTAGAAGACTGCTCAGCTGTCATAGAACCGTAGCACAAATCCCAGTGTCTACAACATTAATTTGTGGGATTTTCCCTCAGTAAAGTGACTCCGTGGAGGTAGGGAGACGAAAATGTGAAACTGAGGTCATCCTGACGTATTCATGTAGGCCCCATGTGGAGTTGTGGGAATACTGGACTTATTTGCAAATGGCTTGCAGTCTTTCATCTAGGTTGCTAGACATATCGTGCAATAAATCAAAATATTTTTGGCAACTTTTAGTCAACGCTTTAAAGAAAATGTTTAACCTTTGCTTGGAAAACTTAAAGCAATTCTCAGAGACAAGGCAACAGACACCAGTTATCATGTTTACCTTTTGACTTGGCGACCCTGTACTGCCCCAGATGAGTTGAATCCATCATTACTTTGCATGCTAAACAAACAGGACCGCCAGCCACGGAGCGGCTCTCCCCAGCGAACTGATCAAAAGCCGACGATGTGTGGGGAAGGCGCCAAGGGCCTTTGTTCCTGCTCTGCCTCACGGAGTGAAGCTGGCCTGCCAATGGGCTTTAATCATCCTTCGAGCAGAGCCCTCGGTACAGATGGAATAGCCAGAGCTCGGCCTCTTCGCCCACGTTGGCGGCCCGCAAGCCGAGGGCTGCGTTTGACTTGGCGCTGGGGGGGGGGCACGCCAGCCACTAATGATGAGGTCCACAATTGCCTGTCCCTGCGTGCAAAAGCCTAATAACTTCCTCAGCCAAACACAAAAAACAGGATTGTGAGTGAAAAATAAATTAAGTAATAGATAAACAGACATCTGCCACCAAAAAAAAAAAAAAAAAATCACAGGGCTGCAACCTTTTTGAAAATGTGCTGTTCCTCAGTGAAACATGTTTGATGTAAAAACTTTGTAGGCTTGGATCCCTTATTAGTCCTCTGGCAAGGGGCCTGTGAAGCTTAAAGAATAGTAGAGCGTCGGTTGCTTTTGGACTGCTAATTCCTCATTAAAAACAACCCAGACAGCAGGGTATCTTTGATTTCAGAATCCTAATATTTGCTTTTCTTAAAAATGCCGCATTTATTCTCTGCCGCTTGTGTTGGGCATGGCTACAAGCAACTTTTCATTTTTTATTTACTCTTGCGTGATCTTTGCTGCCTGTTTTTGCCCCCCAGACAAAGAATCCACACATTTGGTCAGTGGTCATCTCTCACACTTTGTTCAGCGCATTCAGGATGATGTACTGCTTTCCCTCTCCACTGTTTATTATATGATTACAGCTCCCATTTTCCTTCTATTCCTTCACCTCAACAACGTCCCTCCTTCCTGAGAAAAACCCCAAGAATTCCATCAAATTCCGCTGCGAGACGGGGGTCATTTTTCAAGTCGGCTGCGATGTTTTTTTCTCAGAAATGGAGGCAGGAAAGGAATGACATGATAAAAAATAAATAAATAAAAGCCCTCACACTAATTTCAGCAACAGTCAGAGCTGGTTTGAGCTCTTATGAAAACTGCAGTGTACTGTTACACTTCAACCTCTCCTTGTTCAATCACTGCGAGTAGAAAGTTGTTTAAACCAAAATTAATTTCCTTCGTGGAACATGTCTGGTCTCATTCACATTTCCTATAACCCTGATTTATGAGAAGCAAGTCACGAAAATACCACGGACCCAAGGCTCCTTGGCTGATATTTAAGAATTAATTAAAAGAGTCAAACTTCTGTCAAAAATCTCCTTTAATAATGTTATATAATATGAATTGAGAATTACACCCACCATTCCAGGCAGACCCCAGCAGAAACTGATTTCCCTACTGTAAGCGTATTGTCAGGGAATTCTCTTCTGTGATGAACAGCATTCAATTTTACGTGCAAAAGTGTTACCAAGATTTTATCTGTATAACTATGTATTATTATTGCCTAGTGTATTAATGGCATTGGGATGCAGTGAAGTGAATACGAGTTTGTGCAATTCAACCATGTCTTTCAGTGGCGTTATTATTATTATTATTATTATTATTATTATTATCATCTCCCTATGGATTTCACAGGGCGATGACTGATACTGTCAGAACCCAGGATCTCAAGATTGTCAGTGTTTTTGCTGCTTACTTAAAGACCTTTGTTATGGGATGGAAATGGACATTTTTAGGCTTGTGCTGCATCCATAGCCTTCCAGTAGTGATAAACAATGCACTTATTAGAGTGAACGAGACAGAAAATAATACTACAAAATTATTCCATTGTTAGCGGATTTTATGTGTTGTTTTTTTAACCAGGCTGTATTTAAAACATTTCCAGGACTAAGATTTCCTGAAAAAATATTTGCTTATATTTTCCTTACAGGGTTTTCTTAAACGTAAGGAGCACCTGTTGATTTCTAAATAAAGAGGCGGAAGTTTATGTCTGCAAATTGAACCATTTTCCCTTCAGGCAGAGTTTTGGAGTGCAGAAAATAAATTGCTGGCTTGTAAACAAACATTTTATGGTTTTTGTAGAAGAATTATAACAAGCCTCTGATCAAAAGACGCCACGAGTGCATTCATTTTGTATTTTAAACATTGTTCTGTTCAGCAGTGTGGCGCTAGGGGGAAAAATGATTTCTTTGATTATAGGCAATAATGCTCAGTGCTCAGCACTTAGGCGCCAGTCACAACCTGCTTGTTCATGTCTTGATACAACGTCCCGCACTTACATGTTTATTATAGTTGTTATTGTTTGCTATTTTCCACCCTATTGGCTTTTATTCAAGCGTTTCTTCTCCGTCCGCAGGATGCTTGCGAGAAATAAGTCCGCGCTTTCGGTAACCTCTTTTGCCCTCAAGTAAAAGGATAGTGGGAAAAGAATTGAAAAAGTGTCTTGGTACAGGTGCGAGTTGGCCTGTTCTCCTGGCGTTGTCTATGTAAGGGGAATGACAGTTGTACGCACAGAGGCGGCCTTCCCATCATGCTCCTGTCTCTATGGCTCGAAAGACATGCCTCCATCGTTCTGTTTGATCCTGACAGTGATTATGCTGTCAGTGTCCTGTGTCAGCATTTAGACTCCCGCTGCACCCATGTCACCAAATGTCAGCTTCCCCTGGGTGCTGACTGCTTTTTGCTGCACTCTGCCCCTCCAACCCCAAACACTACCTCAGCTCACCCTCTACCGTGCCCCTGCATTTCATATCAATTCAGGACTCTGTTTTGACTTCTCATCAGTCCTCATCTACCCTATTTATCTTCCACCCAGGGGGGTGGTTCAGAGGCTACTGCTGAAATCACAGCTGATGCTGCTGTCAATGTCTGATGGTATCTCACTATGCCGGCCAAGGATCCAGACACACAGAGGATCGGAGGGTGGAGCCAAGTGCTTCTAATGAATCTAACTGGCCCATAGGACACCTGAGCCAGGCTCTGTAATCGCACGGCCAAATGGACACAGCGCAGATTTTGACCGGCTCTTCTGACCCTCCGTTTACCGGAAACCCCCTGCATCTCAGCATTCTACGTGACCTCAGACAGGGTCCTTTGAAATGAACTTGCAAGAAGATGGAGAGAAAGTGGATCTTTACTCATTGGCAGGCAAGCTGGACCAACGGGATGATATCAAATGCCCAAGCGTGAACGGCAGGCTCACGACGCGAGCTTCTTCTTGACCTGCTTCGTGAGCCGGTGCCCGCTCAACTTCTCCCCGTCCACCACATCCTCGCGGTCACCAGACCCGGACACGATAATGACGAACGTTGAAAACGTGCTGCGTCTCAGCACGCGACATCGTACGTAACGCGCAGGTGCCAAGTCAAAAAAGGAAGAGAAACATCTGCACGGAAGCTCTGAATTCCCAGATCAGAAAGACTCGAAGCCTATAAACTAGCCTCATTAACCAGAGAAACTAGCAGCAGTTAATTAAAATAATTCCTTGTTATGTCAGCCTCTTTGGTCAGCCAAACCGAACGGAATGCCGGGCAGGCCTGCGTTTCGGTCGGCGAAAGTCGGTCGGCCGCCGTGGATCTCGGGCTAATTAGCGGGAGAGGAGGAATATTTTAATGGGAATGAACGTGCGCTCGGGCCCTTCTCCATGCTCTAATTGAGGGGCGACGTCTGAGCTCAGGCATGGAGATGCATCCCGAATCAGGAACGCGGAATTGGACAGCGGGAATACGGGCTCAGAATCCCGCGCCGTCCTTTAATTAGTCGCCGCCGGAACCTGACTTCTTTGCGGGCTTGTAAGACACACGGGCGTTAATTTCGCGAACTTAAAGGTTATTTAATAAAATCCGCGATTTTGAAAATTTCTCACAATTTTTTTTTTTTTTTTTTCTCCCCCAAATACTCAGTGACACTGAAGTTCTCTTGAAATACGGTAAGAACAGAGCGGTTCCATATCGAAAGTATCCCCACGCTGCGGAAAAAAATGTGTAGCTAAATGACTGGAAATGAAAAATTAAAAGCTTAAATTTCAAATTTAAAATAAACGGGAGTCTTAGATTGGATAGGCTGACAGATACATATTATCCTTAATCATAGGATAGTCATTTTTCACAATTTCCCATAAAATCCCACTTGATGGTTTCAAAATGATGCCTTTAAAGTCATTAGAACTTATTAGCTTTGAACTTATCATCTAAACGTTTTATTTATCTGGTTAAATATGGAGGATGGTTTTATTTATGAGATTATTTAAATATTTAGGTAAACAGTTAAAAATGCATTCCTTTAGCCATTAGCTGCTTACAAAAACAGTCTTCCTAGTGATTATATTTACATTTTTACTTTACACCCATTTATACTCCAGAACAATATAATACACACATGCAAATACAGCAGGCATCGGTGTACTTGAAATATATTTTTGGACTGTGGGAGGAAACCAACACAAACATGGGGGGAGAGGCAGACGCCACGCAGGCTGAGCAGGGATTGAATCCATGTCCAATGGCACCATGCGGGTGAGGCAGCACTTCCCATTGTACCGCTGTGGATAGAATTCTCATTTTCTTGCAAGAGGTGAGAGCTGACAGCTTGGAACTGAGTTTATTTAAAAACGAATTAATGATTTTTTTTTAATCCATCCAAATGTAACAGCATCCATACAAGTAATCTGAGTAAATTTTACCCCTAAAATGATTCAAATTCAAATGTGTTTTAATATAAAGTGTTGCAGTTACTGGTTACTAATTTAGTAAGGCCCTTGCATGAAAGTAATTACTAAAACATCAAACTTTTTGAAAGTTTATTTCTAAATTCTATAAGA
Source organism: Heterotis niloticus (assembly GCA_018136845.1). Lineage (NCBI taxonomy): Eukaryota > Metazoa > Chordata > Actinopteri > Osteoglossiformes > Osteoglossidae > Heterotis > Heterotis niloticus. Next base: position 25,808,836 of record CM030891.1, read on the forward strand.
AAAAAAATTAATGTCTTTCTTACAGGCCCAAAAATTAAAATTTAATCTTGACCGTGTGGCTATTTGGTGATGTATCAGCAAAACCAGAACATACACAATCCTTGCTAAACTTTTGCTGTAAAAACAATGAAAGCTTTAAAATGCAAATTTGCAGTCTCAGTGCTAAAATACATTTTTTATTCACAGTGCAAAATAAAACTGCAAATCTTTTTTTGCATTGTAAACTACCGCATGCTTTTCTTTTTACTAGCTCTCACACTTTTCTACGGCACTCACAAGTGTATTTTCAGACTATGGTGAAAACTGAGAATTAATCCTGTTGTATTTCATCTTCAATGCATAATAAATTTACAGCACCTGGTATTCCCAGGCTGTCTCCCACCCAAGTATTTACTAGGCCCAACCCTATTAACCTTCTGAGATCAGATGAGATCTGGCACCTTTAGGGTGATACGGCCGTGAAAATTGGAGGGAGGTGAAAATTATTAACAATATTTCTGTCTTAAATATTCTCAATGAGGGGAAAATTGTAGCACTGTACAAATCTTGATATGGTTACTACTATTATCTAATTATAATAAAGCAAATCTTTTGGTGAGAGGCTTATTTCTCTAAAATCTATGCCACAGGAGTTCATGCAGCACAATGGTGAGCTTCTGACCTGTGGGTTTGAATCCTGCTCAGACTGCACAGAGTTTGCTTGTGTCCCTGTGTTCATGTGTTTCCCTCACACGTTCTGGTTTCTTTTCCCAGGTTAATAATGTGTTTCAAGTGGACTGGGACAGATTTTCCCACACTGTGTCATTGCAAGTGATCGACTACACTGCAATGCGGCGGCAGCCACCCAAAAGGTATCCCTGACCAGTCTTGTGCCCTGTGCTTCCCGCACTGGGACCGGAAAGCTGCGATCTAGACATACATTTACCCACAGTGACTGAGTGAGGTTTTACCATCCAACACTGCTACATATTTGACCATCTCGGCAGGATGCAAATAATAGTTAAATTTGTAATTTGCCTTGAAGAATAGAAACAGATCAAAAGCACAGAATCACACACCATTTAATGTCTTTTATTTTGCACTCTAGACAGTGAGTCATGTCACTTTAGTGAAAACAGTCTGTGTAGTTGAAAAATATTTCATAAGATGAAATGAACCAGATTTGTTACTAAACCACTCTCATGTCATATGCTAGGAGACATGCAGAATAATGTTATTACTGCTGAAGCAACTTATTTTAGTGTAAGAAAAATTTTATTTGGTGACAATAGCTGAATTACTGTATTTATTCTATAGTCCATAACATTTTTTTTTAGTATGACTGGACTTTTCAGAGTGGTGAAGCATTACCACCACCTTACATAATATGTTAAAGGGTAAGTAAATTCACAAAGGGCTGCTAATTTCACTTTTAAATGTTATTAAATATCACAAACTTTGCACAGCCAGGACATATAGTAATACATATCATGCACAAGTTTATAACTGGTTTTTGTCACAACAATGTTTTTTTTTGTGAGAAAGGTTGTTCTAAAATATTTAATGGAGTCTGTAACGTGTGCTCTCACTTAGGAAGAAAGCAGCAATGCAATAGTCATTTTCATGACCGAAAGACCATCTGTGGTCATTTTAATGAAGACCAAACCTACATAATATATTAGACATAATCTATACATGGTTTATATATTGCAGTTCCATGGAAAACACTTTCACTCCAGACTTGGACATCAGGGAGTGGTCATGTGTGGACAAGAGCCTAGAACCAGGCAGATGAATTTCAGTGACAGTTGGTGGCCTAAGGCCCTTTATCCTCTCGAAAAGAGTAAGCGTTTTTTGGGTGAGAGGAGGAATAATGAGCAGATGACTGACTACTCGGGCTGTGGTGCATGGTCCATAAGTATCTCAGTGAGGACGATCATTGTCCTGCCATACTCAAAGGTGATACGGTTGGATCAACATTGTTTGCAGAAGTTTGATTTATTATTGTTTCAGAACTTAAATGATGTGTTGGTAGCTTCACAGACACTTGAAGGACTTCACATTGGTCACTGTTACACCATGGTGGGGTTGACTCACCTTTGCCATCTCCTTAGCAGTTGCCTCTAGGTTGTTATGGTTACACCAGGGGACCAACTGTTTGACCTTCAGTCTTCACTGCTACACATGCAGAAGTAAAAAGACATAAAGAGAAAAATACAGAAATAATATAACTACAGTAGAAATGCACAGTGAAAAGGACACATTAATCTGAATACAGTTCATGCTTGTACAGTATACAACACCCTCAGCTTGCTTTCATAAAGAGAACTGAGAGAAGCTGGTCAGTGGGCAGCACCCTGCTTGGAGTTGTTGTTCTACACCTGAAACTTCCCAGGTTGACTTCTCCTCCTGTAGTACAAAACCTTAAATCTGTGTACATTTCTATACCAAATCCTGTAAATTGCCTTAGGCAAAGTAATATTAATATGAAACATATTACATATGTACAGTATGTAGGCAGGTACAGTATGCATGTATGTAGATTTAAAAGGGAGAAGCAGGAGATCGTCGGCTGTGACGTAACAGGAGCTTAGTTGCAGGGTGACGTACCCTCAGGTGGAAGATGGGCTGCTGGTCTGTAATACAAAAAGATTAAGTAGGCTTTTAAACCTGACACTTGTATTCTGTCGTCTTTCGTTGTTTGAATTTTATCATTCTTGTCGACTAACGCAGCTTCCAGCACCATTTGCAAAGCCGATTTTCTGCTTATCGGCCAGAGTGACTTGAATGCTGGCTTTTCAGTTCCTTCTCGTGAAAGACATCTAAACAGTATTATTTAGTCCTCAAAAATTATTTTGCAAGAAAACTTGGTCCAGCATCTTATGACTTTAATTTATTGTTTAAGTTTAAAGCAGCAGAATATGCTTAATGTCTAAGTTCATGGTAAGCACTTTGACCCTTGCACTACAAGGGTGTGAACCAAGAACCTTTAGATAACAAAATTTCGGCCCTGTGCTATCTGCTGGTCCTTTATTAACTCCTAAACGGGCTCAAGTAAATGGTTAAAATTTAAATAATACTAAAGGAACTTTAACAGTTTTCCTCAGGGGCAAATGGTTGATGACCAAAGGGGCTAGAGACCCTAAAGACAGAAAAAGCTCAGGTTATGATGTAACCGTAGGTTAAGAAGTGACTTGCTCTTCACACCGGTGGTTCCAAAGAAATCTCAGCTAAATAGTGTTATTACTTTTTCCCCCTCGCTTACATACACCCCCCAGAAGCAGTTACATTCCCACACATTTTTAAGAACTGTAAAGATTGTCCATATGCGGTAAAATGGATAAACTGGGCTGTTGACATCTTGTAAATGTTCTCATTTTGTACATTTCTGTTACAACCCCAAGGTGTCTAGGGGCAAAGGGATGTAGCATTAAGTTGCCTGAACGGTAGTGGTTTGGATCGAAACAAATGATGATGTTTGGTGGAAAGGAATACTGTACATGTCAGTGGGGTCAAAGTAAAGAACAAATCAAAACCAAACAAAACTGGCAAAGGTAGAGAAGACTATACTAACTGACCAAACAAACACAAACAGAACAGCTTCTGCTGCATCTGATGAAGTCAAAAAGCTCAGCACAAATGCTCCAGAGTTGACCACTAGGCTGTCTTAAATTTTTTCTCTGCCTTGATGTTCATTGGCTGGGAGGTTTTTGGTGATGTCATCATAAATGATGATTGGCAAGATGAAGGACCAATAATAGTTGGACACCTGTAAACAATCAAACAGCTCCCAAACACAAAAGAAACACTGTGATGTAACCTTTTTTATATTTGAATATTTTTTTTCTGTGGGCTGTAACAAGAAATAACACAACTGATGGAATAAATAAAGGGCATGAAAGCTGGTGAAATATTAGCGTTTAAACATGAGCAGCCTTGAATGAATCTACAATTAGCCTTTTTAACTTTTGTTATTGCCGACACGGATTGCTCACAACTTATGAAATATTGAAGCAACATTTATTAAAGAATACTCACTTTCCATATGTGCCATGCATAATCGTGTTCTTATGGGCAAAGAAGGCTGTTGCCTACTTGACCTTAGCATCAAATTGTGAAGATTATGTGCTATTTTCTTTAGTTTATATAGAGTTGCTTTCAGCTGATGCAACTTTAGACAGCACGCCCTGCCGGCAGAGATCTTCACAGCCTTCTGCGGCTTCCAAGTGCTGGTTTGTGGGATGTGTGTGCACAATTCCCGTGCCGGGATCCAAGCAGCTGCTGTTGTGTTATGTAACTCTGAAACATCAGCGGGTATTTAGGATTCAGAAGCTGGCAACCACCCCTCACCCTCAGCAGAGAGTCTCACACCCCACTGCAGGATGTACGGTATGACTTTTACATACTAATACCTGAGATTTTCATAAGATCTTATAATAAAGTAAGATTTTTCTAAATTTTTTGTCCTCCCAGATTTAAAATGATCAAAAGTAGCAAAGTGATATCCGTTTTTATTAGGTGCTCGTAACTTGTTCCATCGCAGTAATTCACAGCTTGTTTCTGGCGGCTGGACCCATTTTGTAATATTGTGTCTTGCATGCTGCCAGTAAAGCACTGGGACAGAATTAGATTAAGAATTCTGCAGTGCAGCTCCAGCCAAGGAGGGGCATGCAGCATCCTGTCTGGTGTCACAGGAGCTTCTGACGTAGGATGAACAGCTCTGGCAGGAAGAGAGTGGGGCGAGTGGTCCATGACTTAGTGAGGACATCATGGAGGTCGCACACCTGCCCAGGCCTGCTGTGGTTCTCAGTGCTGCATGCGCCCATGGCAGTCGCCGGCTTTAAACTCTGCAGGTGATCCTGAACTGCACTGTTCTGATTCTTGATCCAGATGTAAATGAATCTTATGTATATACGAAACAAAAAGTTTATTCTGCATCTTTTGTGCATGAAGTTTTAACTTTTGAAGGTGTGTAACACCTAACAGAGAGATATGGGTCTGGCAATAGAAAGGATTCAGCGCCAGTACAATATATATTTTATTATTTATTATTGTTTGGTGCACTTTATTACTTGTGCGACTTCAGTCGTAATATGTGAGGTCACATTTTAAAAAAGAAAATTCAGAAATGTCTGTTTTTTTTAATTTATCTACCACTTTACTCTTCTGCATAGTGAACAATACTTTTCTCCCCATCCAGAATGAAAATGTGAATGCAAATTAAAAAGGGTTGTTTTGCATACTGCACAGTTCTTTCCAGCGAAGTTATTCAGTCAGTGTCTGAAGCACTTCAGGGGAAAATCCTCACCGTGTTCATTGTTCTGACTATTATATAATATAAAACAAACAGCAAAATTAATGAGGCATCTAAATACACTTAAAGATGATTAATCTGGATGTCACCAGAGTCAGTGGAAACTACAAGACTGATGCGGGGTCTCCAAGGAGGTCTCCATCGGGAGACTTAAGTGGAGAGATAGCATAGACAGAGACTATGTATCTTGTTTGAAATTGATGTTCCAGTCCTAGACAGGTAAGCACGAAAGTGACCTTTTCTGCTTACGGGTTTACAAGCTAGAGTAAAGTCCTCTCAGTTGGCACAGGGGTCCAGGGCTGATATCTACTTGACAAAGAGCACATCATTCTTTCCTGCGAACAAGAAACTCATATTATTCAAGTGCAGGGTGTTTTCCTCACTTCCCCCTTCTTAAAGTTAGTGGGCCTCATTGTCCTGACTGCACCAAGGGTTCGTGCAATAGGGGTACCGGTTTGCCCAGAAAGAACCAGTACCGTCATAATTATTATTTGTATTTAGCTGAAACTTTTATCCAAGGGAGCTTACACTGCTGCATGCACCACACTAAGCAACTTTCAAGTACTGGATCTATACAGCCACACAACAGAGTGCTTCATTCGCCACCAATTTCCTTGAAACATGTCTTCTGACTGTGAAAACAAGTCCCCACGAATTTGGGGACAATATACAATCTCCACAGTTAAAGGTGGATTCAACCCCACATCCAAGCCCACTGGCGAGCACTACCCACTGCACAAACAATCTGTCGGGAATGAAATAAAATAACCGTAAAGGGTGTAGAAAAAGCCTGCATAATGTGAACAGTGTGAGCTTCTTGCCAGCAACATCCCATGAGCATCCAGGTGAGCAGGTTTCATAATGTGTTACGCACTGTGCAGGCATAATGTCTCGATATTCTGCTGACAGTGCAAGTTTCATGAGAAACTGGTGCTCTCAGGGCCTTTCTGATACTGTTGAACTGCAACGCATCTTCTGAAGCCCACCTAGGTTTTAGTCCCTGTTGTCTTATATCAGTCATTTGTAGTAAGGAGGTCATGAACCTCTTTGTTAATCATTCATTTTTATTTTCAGGATTTTATTGGGGTAAAACACAGCGACTAATAAGGAGAAAGCACAGTACATAAGTCCATTTCCCATTTTATATAAAAACCAATCCCCAGCCCCCCAAATGCCCTCAACATATATAAAGTAATAATTTACAACTTAAGAGAAGAAAGGGCATAAGTAGAAAAGTAAATCAATAAATATACAGACAAGAAAGCAAGACATGAATACAAGCATTGATGTGGACAGGGAATTCTAAATCTTTCCAGGGTAGCTGTGTGGACACACATTAACAAATGGGGGGGAAATGAAAAACAGATGAGCCCCGCAATACACATCTAATCTTTTGCAGTTTTAACATATTCATTATTCTTGGTTAGCACTGTCAAACAGCTGTGCAGTTACATGACATTTCGGCATTTTTTTTCCGTGGTAGCCAGAGTCTTCACTTTTAAAGGCAATAATGGAGGAACCATTATCGAGCAGGGCTTAAATATGCCAATTCTTTTGCAATAGACTAACCAATTTGGTGCTAACTGCCTGTAGTACCATTTAAATGATCTTGTGATTGAACCTTCTTATAGCCAAAATGCATGTAATTGCAGGGCTCTTAACTCCTGGGCAGGGGGACCAAAACTGATCCTCTGCATAGTCAGATAATTCTGTGTTTGCATGGGTTCCATCCTCCAATCCAAACCCCTATTGCTTAGGTAATTTGGGAACTCTAAGCAGCCCTTGGGGTGTAATTTGGGGGTGCACTCTGAGCAGGTCCAGGCCCGGTACTTCTTGGAATTGCTGTGGATCACCAGGATCATATCTGGGTATACCATTTGCATACTTGGCCTGATGGTTAAAGTGCTGCTGGGTATAAACACATGTTACTAGCAATACAGTGGAAAAAAAATGTTAAATTATTTTAGAGGCGGACCAGTGAGAGAGCTGGATGTAAAACCTGTAAAGTATAGCCTTACTATGAATGTGTATGCTTTGCACACTTCAATATTTCAAATTAAGACCATTCGATATGGATATTTCATGTGATGCTTAAAACGCAGCTCCATGGAAAACAGATATCAGGAAAAGAAGTAATAATGATATTGTGTAAGCAGCTGTGATAGCGCATGGGATAATGTGGGTAATTTAAAATGTGCATTTACAGTATTTCATTCCATGACCCCAAAATGGTAACCTAATCTCCTTATCGAAACATAAGGAAAGTTTGTGAGCAATGAGCAGATGCAGTTATTTGCTGAATTAACTTGCATTTAATGAAAAGAGATGGCATGTCAGGTTGCTGAAAACGGAACAATAATTTTTCAATTTTAATGGGATGTACCTGTACGTATAAAAGAAAATGCTTTGGTTATTTATGTGGTTAAGGTGTATAGATATATAAAATAAAACAAAGATTTTGCCAAAAAAGAACTCTTTAAGAAGACAAACCATATCCAAACTTAGCAGCAATGTTTATACTACCAGGAAAAAAAAACAGAGGCGCCTCACACCAGTAAGGAGGCTTATGCACCCTCTGTCAGATTTCCCAAAACCTCTGTTTGTGGAAGACTCAGAAAAATTACCTTGGATTAATCGCTACCTCGATTTTTGCTTTCATCCTCAGCAGCTAGTGTTCCCAAGGCAAAATTGTCATGGGGTGGGCGCTATGGAACTGTCCATCATGGTCTACCCTGCCCTGTGCTACAGCTACACCTCTTCCCAGCTTAGAATTCTTATAATCCACAGTATTCGCTTTAAAAAATGAGCTTGAAAGAGCTTGAAAACACACATGAACTGTTATTAAAATTCATTAGAATGGGTGGTTCAGACAAAACAAATCCAAAGTACATGGAAATTTGCCCCAAGTTTAAGAAATAAGAATCACCTGAAGGCTTTTTAGAAGCAAATTGCCCAAGATGTTTAATGCTACTCTCTTTGAAAACTTTCTTCAGTGTTTCAGTCAAAGAAAAAAAAGGAAAGTGAGAGAAAAGAAAGGTCTGATAGCGTGAGGATGGGCAAGGTTTTGTGGAGCAATGAAAGCGGTGGAGATGCATTTAATTAATGTCAGAACACAGCAGGTATTCGCAAGCACTGAAAGGGACATTAGCAGCAACACAGATTTGCTGGTGGCACTAAACTTAGTAAAGAAGCAAACAGTTTGGATGAACCCAAAATATGAAGAGACATCATAATAAGGACTAGTAATGGGCAGTCACGTTCTTTTTTTAAATTAGAAATATTTTACGGTCACATAAAAAGACAGTTGTATATTTTTTAAGGATCCAAACAGTCTGTATACATATACTTGAAGGATTACTGGCATAAGCAGTGTATTTTTTAAACTACATTATGCTAAAACATAAGAAATTACACGTGATATTCTACGTGCATTTTATTAATATTATTTTTTTATTTAGCTGATGTCATTGTCCAGGGCACATTACAATGCTAGCTAAGCAATTTATAATAATTTGCCCATTTATACTCCGGGATTTTGTAAACGGATCAATTCGGGGTCAGTGTTTTCCTCAAAGGTTCTGCCGTATGAGTGGTACAAACCACTTACCTCTACATTGCATAGTCCTAACTTCAACCTTCAAAAATGTTCATCCTCTCACCAGATAACAGACACACACAAAATTAGATAAAATACAAGGCTGATAGAAAGCACATTTGAATGAATGAAACTGTCAGTTTTCAGACATTATTTTTTACTGAAGATGCGTGTGCATGTAATTTTTAATTTAGCGGCAGAGTTTGTGGTGCAGTGTAAGTCATGTAACTTTACATCTGGTCCTCACTATACAGTACCCTGGTATGCACAGCCTCCCAGATATACTCTTATTTATTTATTTTTTATTTATTTTAACACTTTATTCCATCAGATGTCTCGATATTTCTAGACTCAAGGAGGGCTGGATTTAAATTTGAAATAAAAAGTTACAAAAACTAAACGTTTTTATATTTTTTATTTGAAATTGCTTTTATCACTGCAAAATGTATCTTCTGCAGAAGTATCATACCTGTATGAAAACAAGCAGACACAATTCCTCCTGCTAAGTGAAAGAGCTCTCATACTGCAGCAGTACACACTTGATATCAAGTGGAATGTAGAACACACAAACTTAAACTATACAGCACTCGCTGTAAAGAAATGTGTGTGTGGGGGAGTTTCCATTATAAGTGTACAGTCCAGTACAGAACATTTTTGGTGCACTGAGAAGTCACTTTTGTTGTTACTTCCTGCTTCTGCTGAATTGATTGACAGCATTCTAAAAAACACACAAAGGCAGTAACTTAAACGTATTAGTAAATCACCAAAATAAGTAAAAATTGCTATGAAAAATGATGAAATACAGTAATGATTTGACAGAGTCTAGACTACAGTTGATTGAGTCTCCCTGCAGTTTCAGTTCACTCTGCTTATGAATTACATGACTTCCATCAGCTGTGGATGTTGCTAACATGTTGCTTTATGTTTTTTTGTGTGCAAATTTATGGTATGAGCCAATATTTAACATTTCCTCTTCCTCCCAAGTATCTTTAAAAGTTGTTCTAACAGACTTTAACTTGCCTCTTGCAAAAAGACAATGACACTTCCTGATTTTTGATCTTCTAATAATGTCACACAGGTCCAGAAAAGTTATTATTATTTTTATTATTTCTCACTGCATGTTATTTCACAGGAGAACATACTTTTCAATTTGTAATAGTATTGTAAAGTCTGCACCCCTGTTCATGATATATAAAAAATGGGTTTCTTTCCCCAAGTGTAGTTGCTTAGATTACCTTTGCAAGACAAGTTGGGAAACAGAGATGCTACAGGCCATGGGATTTCTGGAACAGATACTGAAGATGAGGAATTGGCTCAGCAGAATAAAACGATCTTAGGATTCTTACAGATTGACCAACAGATTCATAAGTACTGAAAAGAAAAGATTTTTGACCTAGGAACTTCCCCAAAAACCTTGCTTTGGAATGAGCCCCAAGAATACCCAGGGACCAAGACTTAATGACAAATCTCTCCTTATATGCAGAAAAGAACAGGAAAGAAGTCAGCTGTAGGCCAGGGTTTAGTGTATCTTGCCCCAGGAGAGTCCCAAGGGGCAGATTTCAGAGGGAAGTCAACCCTAGTGAAACACACATTTCTGCTTTGAAGACAACACATCAGTATGCCAGAGACCATTCCAGGTTCCAGAAGGGCTGGTGGAGCACCTAAAAATACATTTACGTATGGGGTTCATAGAAGCATTATATAGTTAAAGGAACGACTCAAAGCTGATTGTCATATATAAAGGCAGGTGTTTTCCAACCTGCATAGCTTTTTAGAAATTGTACATAATTTCCATTCTCAATGCCTAGCTTGTTTACCCTGGATCAATGGTATAATTGAGGGAATTGAACAAGCACAATCCATCAGTATGCTGCACCACTGCAAGAGTTAGATGGTGGAAAGTGACGTAATGTTAGATGTGAACAAGTACCTTTAGCCACAATCCTCTCAACAGTTGGTCTATTTCAGATTGCGAGCTTGCCTTCAGGATTGTCTCAGCGACTGAAAAAGCATGCACAGCCATGATGCGCTGTCTAACTTGCTGTAGTGATCTGCTGCTATACCTGGGATTTACCCAAACAGCATCTGCATGCTGTCCTGAGAAGGATCTGCAATGCTAAACAGGCTTTAGATTCCTGCACAGGCTGGCCCTGACATGCCTGTTCTGATGCCTACAGACAGGTGAGACAATGACCAGGAATATCTTTACTGCGGTATTGTTATTTATGCAGTATATTAGTTTGTTTTTCTATACCCAGCATGTACAGCATTTTTTTTTTGTTTCTCACCTGAGTGTCTGGTTTTTGGGAGCACTAGGCAATAAATAACTTTGTGGTGACACTGTGCAGCAGCTGTATAATTTGTTCCTTTTTGCTTAACCCACCAGCACATGCTGGTTTCCAGCCCTACCCTTACCCCACAGCCAGAGTTGGACAATAACCAGGTAGCTGCATTATAAGGAGATTGTATGCATTTACCCATAGCTATACATCTAGCACAGGGGATATGGCAGTGCAGTGTGCTAAGCTGGTGCCTCACAGCTCCTGGGCTGCTTGCCTGATGTGGGGTTCAACTCCAACTAAGGGGTGTGTGTGGAGCTTGCATGTTCTCCTCTGCGTTTACACTCATCTAAGGAAAAAATACGCCAGAAGAAGGCAATGGTAAACCACTTCTGTCCTTTCTTACCTTGAAAACCATGCCAGCTATCATGGAGTCAGACTCAACTTGATAGCACTTTCAGTCCCACGAAAGGCCCAGTCACAAGAGCTCAGTTTTTCTCTCCATCTCCCCCTGGCTTTGACCCAAGAAAAAACTATGAAGCGCTGTCTCTTGATCCCTGGTGCTGAAAGTCACTGTTTTGGAGAAGTTATACAAACTGCATGCAAAGGCTCCCCTTTGACTTTTATTCCCTTTAATGTGTGGTTTAGAGTCAGAAATTTGCTCTAAAGCACAACAAACTTGCCTGAAACTTAAAGGGGCTAAGAATCACAAAAAATACCTCAACTTTTATCACTCACTCTGGATCAATGTGTGGAATGCATTAAGTCTCAGCGGCTATAAGTGTAAAATGCAGCCTCTGAGTGTGTGCAATTTGAGCAGAATGTCAGACACACAACAATATCCCCGTGGATAAGCTTTGAATCAATAATGTTAATGTAGCAAAGCTGTCCTTGCAAATCTCCCACAAAGCACTGCAGCGCTCCTTCTCCTGGATGCACTTTGGGCCCCCTGTGGGCACGAGGAGTTTCTAACAGCACTATATGGCGCTGGCAAAGAACAGCGAAGAGCAAAGCAAGGTGAAGGCAGCTCTTCCGTCAGAAAACATTGTCCTGACCAATTTGCCGTTTCTAAAAGGAGCGGCGCATGAATTATGCAGCACAACCTTCATCTGAGGTGGCTTGCAAGTTTCCGTATTTCTCTCCGCCAGCTGTTTTCTCCTGCCTCGCATGCTGTACTGCTGAGGCCAGGAAAAATAAAGATGTCTCAAAAAAAAGAAAAAGCAAACCAGAAAGCTGCAATACCAAGTTTTTTTTTTTTTTTTGCCTTCATACTGATAGAAACGTGAGCGGCAGGCCTAGCTTCACAGTGTATTTAAATTGAGGCTGACACCATGCATTCTCATATTATTATAAGCTGGCTGCATTGTGTTTTACTCGTCTGTCTGGAACTGCAGTCGCTTGTCATTAGCGCCTGTTGCCTTTTCCGGATACGCTGGTGCCGAGACGCGATCCATTGAAATGATAACAAGATGCGCTTTATGCTGTGTGTATGAAGGGTTATGTCGGATCAGTTACAGCCGCCGCAAACCAGATAAAACAATTTCCTGCATTACAATTAGCTGAGATCTCTGCTGCACCTCTTTTGCTGGACCTTTATCTGTGCTTACTTTCATTACCAAGGTACTTCATTTCTCGGGGCATCCTTTCCTGGGGGTTTCTGCAAAACCACTGCGATCACTTTAAAACAATTTACACTGAAAGAGCATTTTGTTATTATCACCAGACAAATTCATTTTTCGATACGTGTTAAACAAGTTTAATATTCTGCAGTCTGTATTTCCTGAGTTCTCTGGGTATTTAATAAGTAATTTTCATGTATATTTGAAAGCTTATGTTGAGGCTCAGCAAAAGTTCCCAACGGGAGAGGCAAGAATTTTTTTGCTGAGATGACAGTTTTCCTTGGTGAATTAGTCATTAGGGTGCAGGGCAGAAAACGGATTCGTGTGTCTTGTGGGTCTAGAGGAGCTCTTGGGTTGAAGAAGCTGAGAATGTATGGGGAAGGTATGTGGGAGGTCCTTCCCGGTGTGAACCTTTTGTTGTTTTGCGCAAAATGTAAAGGCAAACATGGTGGAAAATTGCAGCCTCTTAAAATATAAAATGTTTCCTGCAAAATTAAACGTGTCACACACACACACAAACACTATCTTTATATAGTTACAGAAATGGGCTATTTTTTTATAAACACAACTCGTATGAAATACCTTGCTCTAGGGTAAAACAGAACGCCGCAAACTGCACACATCTGTGTCCTTACGCACTGTGGCACCTGCTGACGTCCACTATGTACAGTACATATGTACTAAACACCATAATAAACATGTAGCATCACTTCAAGCAAGAATGTCATTTGAAAGAATTAAGATTTAACCGCAATTTTTACCAGCATTCAGCTTGAAATATAAATGTACAGACTCTGAGCTTCCAGATTTTTACCTGAATCCCATCTCCCTTAAATTTTAAACCAAATTCTTTCAATGGGAGGATTGACACTGTATGTGAAATCATAATAGACTTATAGTCATTTCAGCTAGTCATTTAAAGGTCAGCTAAGAGCTATAATTTGACAACCCACACCTCACTTAACATTTCAGGTCTGACTTAATGGAATTCCATGCAGAATGGTTAAAATCCAGCCACGGAGGGGCTGAGGTTAAAAGTTATGAATTACCATCTGCTTACAGGGTGGAAAAATTCCCTTTCTTCAATAGAGCTTGCTATGTATGATGTGGCTGGAAATGCACCAAGTAAACAAGGTGAACAAGGTCACCTCTGTTTCAGGCATGCTGGGAATGTCATCAGCTGGCTGGTGACAGAGCCTATGATACTCAAGGGGACTCCGGGGAAATAGGCCCCTGTCCTTGAGGGATCGATCTAGAATGACGTTGTCAGGCCCTTCCTGTCCATTCCCGTCAGCAGAGAAGCCAGGCATTGCTAAGCAGGGCACGTTTGAGCTTCTTCAGGTCCTCTTGCGGTGTGGCACAAACTTAGCTCAGCCCAGTTCCTCCCTGTGCCACAGCACCCCGGCTGCCTCAGCAGATGTTGAGAGCGCCTTTCGGTCGACTGGAGGGATTCACGTGGGGGGTGCACTCTTTCACTCCTCACACTCTTTCAGTCACTCCTTTGGTGCTTGTGTTTTTTTTTTTTCTGACAGTTGTTTTAGTCGGGGCTTAGGTTGCAGGTGCGACAAATAAATAAATAACCCTCCGAGAAAAATGAATGTTCACATGGTGTCGAGGATGCATATCACCGCTGAGCACTGTGGTAAACTGGGGCACGGTTGGACAACTGGCATACGTTCACGCATCTGTCTTTTGTCTGTGAACCCGGCGCCAGACAACATCTTTGTGTTACAACAATAAGCAGTGAAAGTGTTGTCATCAACACATGGAAATGAAAGCGACTCCTGAAATGGTAAAAACTTTCCGTGTCAAAGGCATAAAAACTGCTCATCAATAGCTAATAAGTTTTCCTGGTGTCATGGCCTCCCCTTAACATTATTCAATAGTGACATTTATATTTTGTTCACCATTTTCTGAAGAGTGCAGGCGAAGTAAGTACAATATTCTACAGACCCAGTCAGAAGTGGTATGCAGATTGAAATTTTTTATTTAATAGTAGGAAGGTATGTCACTCAGTTGCATTTCTAGAATTTAACTTTGCCATTTAGCTCCCCAGAAATCCTGCACACAACAGGATCAGCACAAAAAAACAGCCTTCTGCATAATAATCCTTCAAGAATATCTAATAAGTGTGTATTTCATTCAGTGGTGTTTGTATTACAGACCACTGGAGAAGGGATAATTTCATTGCTACATCTTGGTCTTCATATATATGGAAATTACCTTAATCCATATGTGACTGAATGTCTTGTCTGTGACTGAAAAGAAAATAATGGTCCGCACACGTTGTTATGCTCCAAACACACACCTGTTTCCCTGGGATTAGGAATGTGCACGTACAGTAGCTGCTATTTATTTTGACTATGTTGCCACAAGATATCTTTGAAAATACTGCAAATGATAACCACGTGACTCATCTAGCCGAATTCTACTCACTGTGAGATGATAGCTCAGTATTTCAGATGATTCAAAGCCAAGCGCTCATTGTAGTTTCAGCAAAAGATTTGCTGTGGTTGAGATATTAAAGGCAAGGCTTCCTCAAAATGCTCATTCAAACAATTAGCCTTGCAAAAAATGCAGCATGTTATCCCGGCTCAATGTTTTATGTCCCACCATGAACGCGGCGTTTTTATCAGTAATGCTAACTGGAGTTTACGATAAAGAATGATAATCCACTTTGCTTTTTTAATCCAAAACAACAGATTTTTTAAATATAAAATTAATTATTTTTGGAAAGTCTCTGAAGATTCTGAGGAGGCTCCAGCTGACATTTAAGGTCTCTTTCCCTGGAGGGAATTTATTGTGCTGTTGCTCATGTTAGTCAACGGATCAGACCTCACCATATGCAACACAAACTACACCAGATGTGGAAACTGTTGTAACTGAACACCCGTGCTTTTCATCTATTGTTTACCAAAACAAATAAACATGCCTCTACAGTTTTCATTGTTAATTTTCAGATAGATATTTCTACATCCTTACATTTAGGTTGAAAATATAAGTAGTCAAATGGTAACTTTATTTACATAACCAAATGTGTTTAAAGTCCTTATGTTAGGCCGTTTTACTTGTTTATTCTTTTAAAATCTGTTTTAAATTATTTTACACGTTTGTCGGCATCTGCAAACATCTCAGCGAATGGGTGAGAAGCTCCAGCTAATATCTACATGTTTAAACCATACTGTGATAAAGCAGTCCTAGAATACTGGAAACAACTTAAGATCATTTTGCTGTAAAGAAAACAACTTTACGTTTTGTTTTTGATTCATGCAGGCTTTACTGCGTTTGAAACTACTGCCTTCTTTCCACTTACGATATATTCTTATTTGATGCAAGATTTGTAATACGTGTGCCTCAAAGTGACATAAGAAATATAAAATGCCCACTTCCCCTACAATGTCAAAATGTCAAAGAGACGAACGCCAGATGCAATTACTGTAGTGATGACACCTGTAGTTTGTTCACCTGTTCATTCAAAATGCTCCACTGAAAAGGCTTCCTCTGGTAACCCGAATGACACGAATTCTCCTTCCCCATGTGCTGGTCACATACGCGACTTGTGTTGTGTAACGGTTTTGATTTTTCAAACAGTTATTAGAACATCTTTTTGTGTTTAATCGTGAGATTGGAGGATTAGGCCTGTGATTTTATATGACTGGATTAAGCAGAACCTTGTATCTGGGCAAGATCATCTGGCAGAAGCCATGTGACTGTGAGGAAAGTCCAGATGAAGGCGCTGTGATTATCCACCCTGAGATGTCCAGGGTAAAATGTGCAGCTAAGGTAGGCACGGTAGTCCATGAACGGGCCTCCTTGAAGCAGCACTGCGGTCAAAGTTTGAGAAATAGAACCTGACGGGCATGCAGTGTCCCTGGATTGCAAACAGGAAGCGCCTGTGTCCCACAGAGAGGCTGCTCTGTCCCACCACGTGTTTCTGAGATTATAAAACTGATGATCCCTGTGGCTGCCAAAGGCAATGGCACAGGGTGGAAACAGTGTTTTTTTGGGCAGTAAGAAGCATCTGAAACAGCCAATACGGTTTTAGTCACTAGATGGATGGCAGTACTGTATAGGACTGGTTGTTGGGATTTTTCCAGTAATGTTTCTTAAAATGAATGAATGAATGAATGAATGAATGAATGAATGAATGAATGCTTTTGTAGAGAGGACTGTTACAGACAACCTCGACTGAAAGACAGATGATGGGTCACAAGGTGCAAAATGTGCTCGAGATGCTGTGCATGAAAGCAGGTGTGTTTGCATTATTCTGTGTACCCTGGTATATCGGGCAAGATGAGAGATGTAGATGGAAAACCAAGCTGAGCAAAGGGAAGTGGAATGGTAGTGTATACACAGCAGCAGGAATGAGCTGTCTCCTGCCTCCCAGTCAATGGAGAATAGAGAGGCACTTTGCTGGTGTAAAAAGTTTAGTTTTTTTTTTTTTTTAATTTAGCTGCACATGGATGCAAACAAGCTGAAGACATTTTCTGTTAAAACTTGAAGAGTCACATTTCTTTTTTTTGGAGCTATTTCATATTAGGGGTCAAAAATTACTCCTTGCACTAAAGTGATGGTGTTATGATCCCAAGGCTGTACAGTATCTTTTAGCATTTTGAGCAGTATTTGAGCCTTCACATCACCAGACAGTGACAATAGCCCGTCCAGGATGAATGGACTACAACAAGAGTCAGGATCTCGTATAGAAGTTGAACCAAACACTAAATTCTTAGTTTCACTTTAATTGTTAGCAGTTATGTAACCAGGGCAAGTTTGAGCTCCTTCATTATAAACACACACACAAAACTCTTTCATGTGTGTAGAAGCTCAGCTAGTGCTATCTACGGGCAAACTATTTTACTCCCTACTAGAGCATGGGACTTGGTATGAATGGGAGTAAAAACTTGTGTGCTACTACAAACTCCTCAGCTGAAACAGCAGCTTCAGACAAGGAACCAACATGTCCATTGACATAAATTACTAAACATTCTGGCAAACCTCTTAAAATCCTCCAGCAGTACCGATTCACTCAGCAAGTGAAAGTCAGTAAATTTACCAGCAGAACAACACTTACAAAAAAAGTCCTTTTCTTTATGCAGATTTAACAACTATGGGTCTGGGACTTCCTGACTCTGGAATTTTTGCAGGCAAACTTCTGGAACAAGTTCATAAGCATGGAGAGCAGCAGTCTTACTGGTGTCATACTGCAAGCTAGCATCCAAAGGCAGTGCTGAACAAACCTCTTGAGCCTTTCCACTTAATTTGCATTGCAGCAGTAAAGGACAGACCTCTTCAGGCCACTGCAAGGAACCTGCAATGCAGTCAAAAACACTGAAATATCAGTCAACTTCTCTGTAAATGTGGGAACTGGAGGTATAATTTTGCTAACATCAAAGTAGTAGCAGTTGTGGAGAACACACCTGTCTGTGTGCACATACCAAAGGACTCAGACAGCACCTCGTCCAGTTAAAGTTGTCAAAGTCTGATTTTCTTCTCAGCTTGAATGCGGAGCTTAAACTCTTAGCTTAAGTGTGCGCTGATGTGCTTTCGCTGTATCTGTGTTTAAATTCTGCCTAAACTGAGCCACATCAAGGTGGAGGCCAGACCCAGTGGACATGGGAGAATATGAGCTAAAATATGGAACCTGGGATTTGACCTCAGGCTCAGCCAAATCTACATGCATCAACAAAGAAAGAAAGAAAGAAAGAAAGAAAGAAAGAATATTTTATACACTCCTAGAAGGGCACACAATAGCAGCAACCTCCTCAACCACAGCTATGTCAGACAACACAGACAAAGTCCTTTCATTCCACCAACTTTTCTAATACAAAAAATTTAAGTCCATTTATGTAAACAGAGAATTCAGAGTGGTCCACTGAGATTGATTTTACAGCATTTGTTGTACCGCTCTAAAGTAGGCTTGACCAAAAAATTTTGCACATCAAAGAAAGCCATGTTTCCCACAAAGCAAAATGAACCAACAAGTAAGAATCATTGCATCTAAACCATAACAGTCAATTCAACATGAGCACCAGGATCCTATTGTTAGAAATCCCAGACAAGTCCATCACGTTCACTAGGCTATCAAAGCATATTCTGGGGCAATATAAGCTAAGTCACCTGCAAATAAACTAAGAAGACAAGATGTCTGCAGCAAAAGAGTGCATGTATGTAACAACATTTCATACATGCATGAAAAAACTCAGAAGTGCAATAAATGAAAACAAATAGAAGCCTAATTCATTTAGCTTTTTGTTTACACTACTACCTGCAAAGCCAAAAAACAAAATGAACGTAGCGCCCAAAATGTAGCTTTTCACAATCTAACTACTCTGCTTTGTTCCATCTACAAAACAATACAGAAGAAAGGACAAAAACTTACAGAATCTCCATTTTAGCTTCACCTGGGCAACGCTTATTTCTTTAACAGAGTCCTACCTCTGTTCTTCAGCCAATCCGGCGTAATTTCCAGTGGTCAACGATGATTGATGGGTGCCCCATCCATTCACAGCCAGGGGTGTGAGAATTAAGAGGAAACAAAATGAAACCAGTGGACATAATAAGGGTCAATATAAAGTACCTACAGTGACTTGTGCACAAATATGCACGCGTAAAGTTACAGGGACGGTTTGCGTGCGAGTGTGTGGGCCAACCGCGTTGTTGTTTTTCCTATGCATTTCTATGTCTCTACTCATGACACCACCGAAAAAGTTCTAGAAGTTCTTTCCCCTGTCAGTTTTGCTGTGTCGCGGTGAGCGAGCCGCCATACCATTGTGGTACGAAAGACAGAGAGAGCTATGCAGTGTATCATGGGTAATACTAAGTTGGTTGTCATTGCTGTACTTTACCTAATCGGATCAAGGACTTTGGGTTGCTAATGAGATTGAGGGTTAGTGTACCATAACATCTCGACCATAGTGAGTCCCTGGAATCCGCGTAAACAAGCCTGACCTCACTTTTTACTCCTTTTTTGATGAAGACTTGGGTTTGCTGAAAACTGATACAAGCATTGTGTGGGTGGAGCATTCTGGTCATGGTTGACAGCAGCCTTACTCAGTCACCACCTTTCTAGAACAGAACCTGTTGAATGAATACAGTTAGGTCAACTGCATGTGGTTTGAGTGTTTAGACAGCTTTAGGTCTAGTGCATCACATGTTGAGAGAGTTAATGGACGTTCAAACATCAGATGCTTTGAAAGATCCTGCTGAATGTCACATTCACACCATGCCCACTTGCTGTGGATTCTTTTGCAAAAAGGATGAACTTTATTGCCGTTCTATGATCGGTCCTCCTTCAACACAAACCCACTTTAGTCAAAATGAATGTGGTTCGGCATGCAAGTCGGAATGCCCTTTGTCATCTTTTTGGTTATTCACACAAGTTTAAAAAAACTGCAACGCGCTCTTAGTGGAATTTGACTTTCATTGTCCTAACCTCCAACGACAGGCCTGCCTTGCATTAACATTCAACAAAGTGCTCTGGAGTCCGTAAGTTGGTGGTGTTGAGGAAATCCCCAGTGTCTTTGCCTCCTTAGAGCATTTAATGACTCTGCATTAAAATCACAAGGTTGTCAAAAAGAGAGGCTGTATTGATTTACAAGGCAAAGAGAATTTGTGTTTAGTATTCATATGTAAGCCGCATTCACGTCTGTTCCACAGGGGTTTCCCTTTTAGCTCTAGACTTTGATAGACAGATCCCAGTGCAAACTTCTGATGAATTCCAGTGAATTTTCTGCTGTTCCACAATTGATCTTTTTTTATTGAAAGGGTGGTCTATACAATCTCTTTTTTTTATTGAAAGGGTGGTCTATACAATCTGAGCCTGGTATGCACTCTACAGACCACTGTGTTGGAGGAGTAGGTGTTCCACCAGGGATAAATGAAAACGGCTTCTGCTACCCGCTGGGCATTAGTGAATAGTTTGCTCCCTGACCTTTGTAGATCTTGTTAACCAACAATGTGCAGCAGTCAGCCAATGAACAAGAGAAGCTCCAAGCAGACATCTGTCTCGGTGGCAATTTTAGCACCAACTGACGTGCCCAAACATGTACTTAACAGCTTCCTCTACACCTGTGCTTCATGCTATGAAAATGCACCTACTTTCTGTGCCTGCTAGGGTCTCCGGTATCCCTGTCATCAGAAATGTTCAGAAACAATGCATTTTGACAGCCTGGTCTTTGTTTGGATGCATATTCTTTGCACAAAAGCTCAGTCTTTTGATTCGTTGTGACTGTTACAGCAGCACTCCCGTCAGTCAGGGAGAGACCTCTTTACCCGAATACCTATTAGTGAGGGGACAGCAAATAATAATCTTATTTTTATATTTATAGTTTTATTTATTTACTTATAGAAATATCATATGTTTCTGTGAAAGCTACCTGAAGCACTTTGCATCAGTTTCAAAGTCAAGGCACAGTTAGTCAATTTTGAGGCCTTATGCTTTACCTTGGGGGATGTATTGGTGCAGCAGGGTAAGTTGGTGCCTTACAGATCCTGGGCTGCTTGCCTAATGTGGGGCCCAAATCTATCTCAGGAATGTGAGTGGAATTTGCAGGTTCTCCTCTGTATGTGTACTGTGTAAAAAAATATGCCGGAAAAAGGTAACAATAAGCCACTTCTGTATCTCCTTGCCTTGAAAACCACACCAGCGGTCACCTAAGAGTCAGACAGGACTCAATGGCACTTTCCATTCCACACGTAACCGTACAATTTTGTAAATCTCGACTCCTGCTTTCGCCGTCCAACTTACCAGTTTTCCCAAACCTGTGCAAGGGGACACTGCCCAAAAAAGCAGCCTGAAGAATTAGCAAGGAAAGAACAATCAAGAACAGTCCTGCTTGAGTGCTTATCATGGAGATGTATATGTTTCTTTAAAAACTATTTTGTCATCATATCTTTCTTTTCAGGTCCAGTATTTTCAAAGTGCAAGTCACGTCTTTGTCTCTGAGTGAGTTACTGTGGTCTTGCTAACTTAATAGCGTCTTGCTGTAAAAACAGACAGCCTGTACTCAGCATGCTGTCACAGCTGTTACTGCTTGAATGCAAATTATGGAAAAATATGCACCTGCCTGAATTTAGGGTTGCGGTTTTGCATGTATTTTACTACAGTTTGCATTTATTCATTCAGCAGAGGCTTTTCTCCAAATCGGCGTACAGTATTTATTAACTAGCATTTGGTTAATGCCTGGTGAAAGCTGAATGTAAATTCTGCAACTCTGCTGGTTTCTAACCAAATCAATGCCAGCATCTCAGCGAGCTACTTCCAGTTCATATGTATACGTTAAATCAAGTGATAGAAGGTAGGAGATATTTTGAATGCAGACCACAATCTGGGCTAGTAGGACCACTCCAGGCCTGCGCTCATGAGAATGCCTTAGGCAGCTTTTCATTGATTTTTATGTACTTAATAGCATGCACACTAAATCTTAATGCAAGAAACACTCAATGCCAAACACCGCATAGAGAATGTGAGCTTATAAATATCAGCAGTTGCTTATAAATCAAGATATTTTACATTACACTTCCAAAACTTGCAGTGATTAAGCAGATTTCGCAGTTGATTCACAGGCTATTTCGGCAGGAGATGGTACGGTTGTCAGGTAGCTGTAAAAAAACCATAAGACCTTCAGCTGTAGTGGTGCAGAATGGAGAAAACAGGCCCACTGAAACCACCAGAACGTGATCACCATAATCAATAACCATGATTAATTACCTATTAAATTTTCCCTGTAGTGAGACACAAGGATCCCCACACCTAAGTCCGCCTGAACTGAATCTTCCCCACTGTTCCTAGCCAACATTTTTCTCTGTGCTTCTTCTTCCGTTTCGCTTTCTGCATTTTCTTTCCCTTGGCTCAGCGTTGTGTTTTTTGTGATCGTGTCCCATGAAGACGTTCTTTCCTTCCTTTCTTTTTTTCACCCAACCCCGCTCTGTGAATGCAGTCACCCAAAAGTGACCCAACCCCACAAGATGTTCATGTTTGTGCAGGTTGAGTCCCACCACTCTTGCTTGTTCAGGTTCTGAAAAATGGCTCAGTAATGGGCAATTAAAAGTGTGCTAATTGAGCGGCATATGTTGGCGTTGTGGGAGACTGAGTTTGCAGATGCTAGGGAGACAACAGCAGATCATTTAGAGTCCTTTGTTTTTTCCCCAGGTTTTTTTTATTATTATTTGCAGGACACTAGGACCTGGGTGATCGCAGACTTTTGCTTATTAAGATAATTAATTTGAAAAAAGTTTAAATTTTTATTTTTTTTTTCCCCCCAAAGCTTCCTGGTTATTGTAATGCTGCTTTTTAAGCAGAATTAACCAGGGCTTTTTAAACTTTTAACAAATCAAAGTGTTAGATTTTCCTTAAAGTAAAAAAAAAAAAAAAAAACTAAAAATTATTGTGTTAGGCATGGAATGGATACCACAATGCCCTGTTGGTGAGTCTATATAGCATATCTCGCCTTAATGTAAGTGGGGCCAAAACTGATGTAAGAGTCAAAAGAGTTTATTTGTCACGTACATGGTTACTGAGTATACCATGTAGTGAGATGTGCTCTGATTCAATAGGATAGGAGACTGTGCGTGGTTACATACCAGAAAAATTTACGAGTAAAACAAACAAACAGCCAAACACCAAGAAGACAAGAAACAACAGCAAATAGATAAATAAAACGGTGAATAAAACCTTAAGGTGTACCGGAAGGACAGTGACAGTGACAATGAGGGGAGTGGTCAAAGGATATTGTAGACCCTGGTTTGTGAGGATTGTGATAGCATGTCCGGGTTCAGAAGTAAGTTACATAAGTGAATACAAAACAGTATATTTTTTTTACGATCAGGAATTCTATTTACGCTTATCTTCAAAACAAAGCAATGAATTTTAGGGTCTCAAGTTTCTGTTGCGCTAAGGTGACATGAGATTCAGCTCACAGGGAACGGGAGGACTCAACATGTGAAAACAAGTCCAGTCTCATAACAAGCTGATACCCTTCTGCTACAGACATTAGATTTCTGTAGTCAATAATTCAGCATATGATGGAATAATGGCAGGGGAGCTTGTTTGCTTTTCTATATTTAACATCTTTTGAACAGCTATTACAATATGAGCTGTGGCAGGCAATTCCACCCAGCAGGAGCGTCTTGAGAATGTTATTAGTAAGGAAAGAGAACTGACTGTTTTTACCAATAACACCGAACTGATAAACATAAGCAGGAAATGTATGTTTACCTGTCCAATAAACAAGTGAACCACGAATAAGAATCTAGCATCTAGACTGCTTTGCCAGTGTATTTCCTGCATCCAGCAATGAAGTGACCTAAGATTAGTACTTGTACCTGCTTGCGTAGTTGTATCTCTTTTACGTGCTGCACAGTGATTTAATGGTACCTATTGATCGCCGGTGGTTTGGGAGATATACATTATGCCCTCATTAACATACAATTTGAACTGACCTCCGGCCCACGCCGGCGGACAGCTGACCGGGCTTTGCTGTTTTCGCTGATGCAGGGGAAGTCAGGGTCTCCGGGGGGGCACGGGGATATCGCGCCAGGCGTATCGACGTTTGGAAGGTGTCTGGCTTGGGGTGATGGACAGCCCAACACGGTCCCTCAGGTGAGCGTAACGACGAACCTGGGCTGCTACACGAGCTGGGTTGACGTCTGCACGGACTCGAGCAGGTTTTTTTGAGATCTTCCTCACCAGCTTCAGCGCAACTCCTCAGTGCCATCAAAAATTAAATGACTCCATCTTCTCACAACAAGGCCCATTATGGTAACAGACAAACCACAATCATTGATGTGCGCTTTAGCCAGAGCTGTGGAATGCAGGAAATAATTTGGTCCCTTATGTTTAAAGGAATTCTTTAATTTTTTATTGACTCCATAGTACGCAGGTTAGGCTCAGTGACAAACTGAAATGTCACCAGTGCTAAAGGTGATCCTCTTTTGCTGCATTTGCCAAATGTTTCTCACTTATGAAGTCCTTCTGATCCAGAGAGGTGAAGTGGTGCTTCTGGTATGAAATATTTCCTCTGCTGTTGTGTCTTCCTTTCCAGTTCTCTATCTGTCTGTTACCTGACTTTCTCATTCATTCTGTTCATATTAATAAAGCCTTCACACCGCTCTAAATCAATTGTTTTATTGATATCCTCTTTGCTTTTTACTTTATGCTCGGTATCACAACTTCATTTTTATGGTCTTTTTGTATTTTTAGCGTACTCAAAAGATTTGGCCTTATCTAAAGAAAATAAGGCACTTAATAGATACAAATATAGCTTTTGCATAACACTGAGCCCCATGGGTGCAAGAGAAACCATTTTATGTCAGCACAAAACAAGCAGAATGCGCTCATTGCAACAGTCTTTCTGGAATTGCTGTAGCTGGCAATAGTGTGGACGCCCAGCACTGGCTGTTGTATCCTTTATTCTGCAATTATTCAGCAGTACCTTATTAAATCTTTGTAATTTTTTTCCACTTTGCGAACCCCAAGATGCTACTGATAAACTCATTCATAAACAAAAGCTGTCAGTATTCATGAGAGTGTGGAGTGTGTATCTACACGTGGAAAGAAATGCAGACTCTTACACACAAAACCAATTCAAAAAGGTACACATGACCGAAATGTGGTCTCCTTCATGTCTCTGACTTTGATTTTACTGCAGAGCAAGTCGCATTCAACTAACACAGCTTTGTCTTCCAGTGAGGTGTAGGCTTCACTTCCTTTTTTTCGTGGAACAAAAGCCCACAGGATCCATGCTCAACAAACACCCGAAAAGAAGTATTACACATTCCAAGACAAGCGCTGGACATTCCTGAAGTGCAGACCTTTTTTAAAAAACACATCCTGAGATTTTGAAGGCCTTCTACCAACCATAAACCTGTGTTCATTTTTACAAAGAATGACTGTTAAGTGACAGTAAGGTGAGCAGTGGGCCTCGATGCAGTTATGGTCCCTCATCCACCCCATGGTTGGCAGCTGCCTATTGCCTTGTCGGGGTGATGTATTGGGATGTGGTTAGAATGTTGATGGCTCTGAAGCTGACAGCTGTCTACTCCACAGGAACATTTGCTATGTAGATGGACTTACGGGAGCTCTGTGTCAGCTGATCAGGGTTTAAGGACTTTGACTGACACCCCTTTTTTACATTTAGATGTTAAATGTGGGGTTACTTCCGGAAGTGCCACTCTAGACTGGCTTGACTCTCAACCCATCACTGCTCATAAATCACTGCTTCTTGCACCTTTGTTAGTCTCAACATCCTCCAAGGTCCTTTGACAAAATATCACCTGTGTGCTGCATCCATCAACAAAAGATTTTTTTGCTTTTGTTACAGCTCTTTCTACAGTGCTGTTACGCATTGAGCAGCAATCTGTCTGGAATGCTGTGGCCAACAATAAAATATGAATAAGAATAAGAATAAGAAAAATATGTAGAACATTTCTACATGTAACAAAGCCAAAACTCCTTACCGTAGTGTCATTCTTCTCATTCTACTGTAGAGGAAAGCAGCCACTTTCAGAAAGCACTAATATCTAAAGATTTGACTTGCTCGCCACTTAAAATTTTCAGTGTTTAAAACAAAAGGATCACTGCAAATCTTGAATCAAATTCAAGCACAAATTTTACAAAAGGTGTTCATACAATGTTTATTACATTTACCTATATACATTTTACAGAGTCATTTTGTTCTGCGAAATACCAGTGTCATCTGCAGTGAAAAGGCAACTCCGGGATGCTGGCCTTGGAGGCAGAGTTTCAAAGACTCTGGCAAAATAAAAAAAAAGGATTAAATAGGCAAAAGAACACAGGCACTGGATGGTGAATGACTGAAGGAGTATATTATAGACGGATAACTTGAAGTTTGAGGTGTTTAGATGGGATGCTCTATTTGGCTGTGTGGACTACTGAAGGAAGCAGCCAGCTGAGGACCAGCAAGGCATCTGTTTCTCAAACTGCATGCTCTGATGGTCTTATCCTCTTGCAGCCGTGTATTTGGGCCTTCAGCTTGTTTTTCTACCGTGGTTACATTTGGTTGATCTCTTCTCTCAAGACAGTAGTGGATACCTTTGCATGAAATCTTCAGTTTCCTAACAGTAAGATGCACGAAATGGCCTTCATTTTGCAAAACAACAATAAACTGACATGGTTTTTTTTTTGAGAAAGCTTATTCATTTTGGCCATTTCTAAACTGAAAAATTAACTTTTGTAATGCTAGTGCTTTGCAACCCAAAGAAGAACATTTTACTTTTTGAACAGTTCTGAGCTGTTCTAACACAATAACAACGATTTCTGTAATAACCTATTATCATTTAAACACAATTTATTGAGGATAAGAGTTTAGCATTAAGAACAGAAATAACAGAAATGGCTACTGAAAAATTATTATTATTCAGATTCATATCAAACATAGACTCGATATGATTATAATAAATTATAAGTCTGTAACTACAAGCAGTAATAGCAGCGATTTGCAACATTTGTCATGTCTTGACTATATTTTAAATCAACTTAATGGCACCTTGGTAAAAGAGAGTAAAAAAACAAAGAAAATTCTTCATGATTCCAAACTTTTGAATGCTAGCGTGTGAAATATTTGGCATACAAGCATTTGTTTAAACACATATGTGTTTAAACAGTTGAATACTATACACTGCAATGGTTTGTTCACATATGTTTGCAGAGTCTTGAGAGTTGCTTACGGGTGGGATGTCTTCTGAATTTAAACCTCAAAAACTCAAGGAACCATAGCAACCAAAATACTAACATGTTTTCACAAGTCCTGTAAGTGCCAAGAAATTTGTCATATCTTTCTCATATAAATGTTTTGATATACACTTCTGAATCTGCACTGAAACAGCATGTTCCATTGAGTAATGGTATATTTTTTAACCTAAAACACTTTCTGTGCTGTTTTGTTACAAAGCTTAAACCCATGTCTTCACAACTTGTATCATAGCCAAGAAAATGTACAGCCAAAGACCTGAGATCCAACCCAGGAAAATGAGTATTCGTGGAAAACGAACTACATAAGGTGTTCCTCTATGGAAGAATTTATTGGATTATTAAAATCTGGCTGAGAAATTGTTTGCATTGTCAACAGTGTGGCAAAAACATGGGCAGACATGACTATAAGGTGAAAAGTTGCTCTTGAGTTTGTCTGGCTGGAAGAACATTATGGAGAATATGGTTGGATTTTTGCACATCTTTTGTGGTGGATATCGAAATTCAAGTAAGGTACAGTTTTTAGGCAATTAGTCTGCCAGCAGTTCCCTGCATCTGGCCTCATATTTGTGCTGTTGCTGGATACATACTATTGTCATCATGTGGAATATCTTTCTAAATGCACTTTCATATGGGAAAAATATAGAAGGTCATGAAATTGCAGTAAATGGCAGGTACTGGTGATCCACAAGTGCACTGGCTTTGTATGATAAATCGCAGATGTGAACTAAAAATTAAACCATGTCAGTTATTTCAGAAGACCAAAGGAAAGAATGCTAGCTTCTGTTCTTTATCCTCCATCCTTCTATCCTTCATTATACAACTTATCTTGGTCTGGAGTCTACACCAGAGTCATTGGGGGCCAGGCTATGAGACTCTATAACTGATGCAGGTCAGGCACACACAAACAAATGGTCGGGAATTTAGAGTGAGCAGTTAACCTGAAACACATTTTGGCCTGCAGGAGGAAGCCCACACAGACATGGGGAGAACATACAAACTCAACACAGCTTGAAGTGGATTTGAATCCTTGCCAGGTGCCGAGGTAGCAGCGCTACTGTGTGTGCTACTGTGCCACCCTTTGTCTAACATTGTGAGTATTAAATTTTATGAACATGTGGAGGAATTCATTACCACTTGTAAATCAGTATTTAGAGTCAACAGCACAACCATGCTACCGATGTAAAGCTACATAGTTATATTGCAACCGTTTTCTTCCAGCACAGGACAGGAAGCATAGATGCTGCATTATGAACCGATATTATTGGAACAAATGATGACATTGAAAAAGTACCAGAAAAGACGAGAATATTCAGCAATGAGTGTTACTACATCCCCTTCTCCCTCAGTTTGTACCTGACCCCACAGAGGCATGATTTCCTCATGGCTCAGCCTCCTTGGTCAGATAGGCCTTGCAGGGCGACACCAGAGCTGGTGTGCACTGCTCAAAGCACCACTTCAGTGCAAAGAAAGTGACAAGGGCACCTTTTAAAGCACCAAAGATCAGCTGTCACTCAGCTTACATTTTCTGGTTGAAAGTAAGAATGTAAGACCTCATTCAGGATTTATTTTGGCCTAAAATAAAAAATTGATAACAGATAACGCAATGATGAGCCTATATGTATGTTGCTATATGTTCACCTGAATAGAACTTAACTTCCGCTAACATAAACAGGATAAATATTGTGATCAGTGACTTGATACAGTTTATTCTGTTCTAAACCGATCCTTTGAAAAACTGATTTAATAGTTACGTGCATTCCCTATTCCTTTTGAGATTCTATTTTGTACGAGGATAAAAAATGTATGAGTGAAGATACAGAGTGCTGTGTAGTTCTTTCTTGGTACTCCACAGTGCTTAGGGCATGATCGAGTGATGAAAACACGCTCGAGTTGAAATCATCTTTGGAGCACTATGGTTATGTGTTATTTGAGAACAAAAAAACGGTGTCTGAAGCCACACATTGGTCCTGGGAAAAGGAGTTACTCCGCACAGACCCTTCCCTGCGTTTCCGGTCCACCTGGAATGCAGCAGTTTTCGCCTGCTCACGCAACAGCTGCACAGGCATCTGGTGGAGCAGGATGGAGATGTCGCACGACACGGTGCGGGGCCACCGCCGCTGTAACGGTGATGTCGAAGGATGGGAGGGCCACTTAAGCGAAACCCACGGTGCCGTTTAATTGTCATCGGCGTGCAAAGCTAATTGGCCGTGTCTCATTGTCTGAGAATGGCTTTCTGGTGCGAGGCATTAACTGGGGCAGAAGATCGGGGTCAGGGGAGCAGACCAGCGCGCCGTACCCTCCAGCGCTAAATTCTGGTTAATGATGTATTGCGCTTGTAATTGGCACTCAGAGCACCGGCCTCCTCTAGGCTTAATATCCCCTTTTCTAGCTCTGCCCACCCAGTTCACCCGGCATCAATTTTTATCTAATTCCAAAACAGTCCCTATTACTTGTATCAAATGCGGAATTTCGTTCTCGCGTTAATATGGCTGTTAGTTGTGTCGAGTGTGCGCTGGTGTGTGTGACAGGATGACTCCAACACTCAGCGCACAAGGACAGCCATTTCTTAGTTGTACTTGGTCTCACCTCCAGGCAAGTTTAAAAATTAAATACAAGCCAGAGCTCAGCATGCATATTTTAACATAATCCTTCTTGCAGTTATAATTGTAGCGCCGGCTCCCAACACAACTACATAACCATGCTTAGCTCCCGTATTGATTTATTTTTTTTCTCTGATAAAGTGTCTTGCAACAAAGTGCTTCGTAGTAATAACACAAATCTAAATAAAGTGCATCAAATTCGATGAGAAAGATGAAAATAAATCCGGTGGACACTTTCTGCTGAAACACTCCTTGTCCTATTTCTGATTCAACTTTATTTTTTTTTAATCCTCCTATCCACCCATGACACAACTGCAAAAACCCACCTAACGTCATTAATAATTTAAACATTAATTTCTCCCACCTTGCATTTTTCCTTTTCTCTATACCCTGAAGCCCGACACTGTTTGCCCTTTTTCAGGCTCGGTCACCAAGAGCAGGTGCGCGCCAAAACATTTCATACTGTCTTATTAATTGAGTTTTAAAGGGACTTTGTGGTGTTATCGATCCGAATTAAAAATACGCCCCTGGTCGCTTCAAGGTTGCCTTTGTGCCTTGTCTTGGAAAGTTGGTGGGAGAGCCGGACCCCACTGTTTGGCCCGGTGAATATCGATAGCCTTCAGTAATAGCGTCTGAAGTTTGTGCTGTGCTGAGGAGGACGAAACTCACTCTGCTGCAATGAGGCTGGTGGGATGGGGGATATGTGGGGGGGGGGGGTTGAAGGATATGGAAAGAAAGGACTGTGTCAGGACTTTACCTTGAAAGTGGCATGTCTATGATTTTTGAGGTGGTGATCTGGCATCAGTGGAGACCTGGATGGAGCAGGATGTGGAATAGCAGAAAAGTGCCAGGTGTGTAAAAGTTATTTGATGTCTCCCTTGGGCATGACCCATTTATCCCACTCACCCCATCCTGTTTGAGGGGGGAGTCACCGGCTCACTCACACAGTACAGCTCCCTCTGGTGACTGAGCTTCACACTGCAGCCTCAGTCTCAGCTGCTCGTCTGTTTTAGTGAAGCGAACAACAGAGTGATTTCTGCTCCCTGTACTTCCCTTTATCTGTGGTTTGTATGAAGTGGCCCACCCTTTCACATGCAAGAAGGCCCATAAGAGATATGACAATAACTGAATCTGAATTTATAGGAATAAAATTCAATTTGATTCCCGCTCCAGTCTGCAATTTTCATGTTCTATCATGCGGATTTCCACAGGGTGCCCCAGTTCTCCCCCACAGTCCGAGGGCACGTGTTTCACAATAATTGGTCACAGAAAATAGTCCATAGTGTGTGAATGTGCGTGCTGCTACCCTGCGATGGGCTGGCGTCCTGTCCACTGTCCTAACCTGATCCGTAGTGATACACAGTCTATGGACTGCTATGACCCTGGCCTGGACATGTGGTTAAGGACGATGAACAAATGAATGTACAGATGGATAAAATATTCAGTCCAATAATTTATTCAGATATGTTCAATACTTATGTACAAAGTGCCGGTAAAGTCTTTCAGACAAACTTTAATATTAGTTACATTTTCTACCAAAATATGTTATTCTTGAAAATAAAATCTGAGGCAGCAGGTACCATAGTGGTTATAGCTGGTACAGATAAGGGTGATATATTCATTTTTTAAACACTGTATGGTCTTAATGAAGATGTGTTTCTGCATTGTTTTCTGTAACCGATTATTAAAATCAATTGTGTTCTTGCAGTCTTTTTTCCTGTTTATTTTGTGTTCCTCTTCATTAATTTTCACTGTCTTATTTAATATTTTTTATTCCTTGCGCTTTCTACTTTGAATCACGGTTTTCATTATTTCACCTTTCATTTTGACTAATAGTTTGTACATATAATCTGCATATAGTATTTGTGCTGCTTTGGTGTTATATTCTCCATTGGGTCCATGAACTATGACATGACAACTGGTCTCCTACAAACTGCACCTAAGTCCCTTCTTACTTAATGCATACGTATATGCCGATGAGGCAAAACGTTCAAATGTGTCCATACCTTGCACACAATAAAAACATTTATTCTCTGCTAACTGTGTGTGCAATCCCATCCCTCTTAAATTCTCATTTTTCAGGACTCCAGCACTCTGGCTACTTTCCAGTCATTAGAGTTAAACCTCCTCTCTGTTATTCATTTTTGAATCGCATGGTCTGAGCTTATTGAGTATTCAGTTTCTGTAACCGAATTAATGAACTTGAGCTTCAACTGTTGAATTCAGTTTGTGCATTCAATTATCCTAGTTGTCTAATCTCACTTAGCATGAACAGTTTCTCAAGTTTACTAATACATCCTGTGCTTCTTAAATACAAATTCTATTTGTTTTAACTAAAAAAAAAGTCACTTTGCTGTCATGTTCAGGATTCCTGTGCCAGGGCTCCATGCCACAGTATCCACAAACAGTTGTCCATAAAACACAACATGTCTAAATGAAAAACCTGACACCGAAACAACAACCTGGAGCTACGCCTGGGAGAAACTTTGAGAAGTGCTGAGTCTTATTATATTAATTAGAAGACTTAAATAAAAATACAGCCTCAGTAATAAAAGGCAAGAGTAAGGATGTGATGGATGGGCTTTTTTTTCTTTTGTTTCATGGCACGGACTTTGAGGCAGTCTCAGTGGCCTCTGCACCTTTGTTGGTTCTACCCTTGTGGGTTTTTATCCATATAATAATAGTTTAAGTACAATAGCCAATACAGCATCTCTCTTTTAGGTTTTTCAGAAGCTCTTCCAGTCCATTCAGTGGAAAACGGAAGCTACAGCATACTTTTTTCGTACAGTATTTATTATTTTGGTTTTGTCAAGATAATAAATATATTTTTAATTCTTTGTGGAGGACTGCCAGCTTTGAAACCCTTGAAAAAAAGGAGGAATTTTTTTTGCAAAACTGTTAATGACATGATATGTGGCTAGGGTGTACATTTGGGTAATTTTGAGAAGCAGTCACCATTTCTTAGTGTTTACTTATAGCTGCGTAGCACACAGTGTAGAACTACGGGGAACTTGCGCGACCCGCCAACTTTTCCTAGCCTGCCCCCCTCCCATCTTTTCCCCTTCCCCCTTGCGGCGCACCAGGCTCCTGTGATTGAGATGACAAAGCTGATGGATCCAGCCACTCCGGTTGCTAGGTAACTGTTTCTTCTCATTGTGACTCGAGTTTTGCCACCGCTCACCTCCCTCTCCTCGGCCCACTGTTTCTCTAAATAAAAAAGGCGCCATCTGCGCGTGTGACGCTGTCACCGTGGCAGGAAGTGCCCTTCAGCTACCCTAATTAGTTACACTGAGACTCCCAGAAGTTTGCCATGGACTAAGCAAAGTTTTTCTTCCCTTTGCTGGGCAGCATTTGGCGTCTCTTTGTTACACGTTTACTTTGGCCCACGGGCATCGTGTCCGAAAAAAAAAAGCATTATTTCAGAATAACAGTTTTTTTTTCTATAGTTAGCAAGGAAGGTTCACATACCTGATGCTTTGTGAAAGTCTGTAGTGTTGAGCACAGTTTTTTGGCTCTGAACAGTTCTCGGAGGGTCACAGATGCTGTTCCAAAGACCTAAGAACTTATGACATACAGTATGTACAGTATATGAATTGGTAATGCTGAGTTACAGGGATTTCATAATTTTTTCAAGGGCAAGTTCCTGGATAAACTGCATCGGATTCTAAACCTGGTCTCTGATGCATAATCATGCTGAACTGCACACCTGTGACAACACCAGTACACAGGTATGCCTTACTGCACCGAAAGCAAGGAGACACCAGGTTGTGACACTATACCACACCTGGAATTACCGCCTGTAAAATACTTGTTTTTTTCTCCCATATTTGAATCTGCATTTCTGCGGAAAGTTTGCCAGTTTCAGTAGAGGTGCTTTAGTTGTATCGATGACTAAAGTGCTTAGTCTATGCATAGACAAACTTTTACCCATGACAACCTGGCAACAGGTAACCCTCGAATTCAGTATAACTGCATGCATTTGTGTAAATCTATGGAATTTAGTCAAAAGAACAGCTGTGAATAGTAATAGATTCTTTTGTATCATGAAATGCCTAAAAGGAAATGAAAAGTATTTTATTACAGCTGTGGGATTTATAAACTGCAACTATACTGTCTGTCCCTTACTTTGGATTGGTACCAGCTTTTGGAAGAGAGAAATTTGACCTTTCAGGTTGCAGATGTGCTATTCACATCCCCTCTTCCCTAATTTGAAGATCTAGCCTGACTATTGCATTTACAACATTGATTTTTGTATTGATTTCTTTTTCAATTTCTATTTATTTTTCTTTCTAGGTGCTTTTTTGTGGACTTTTTTAGGGCCTTCATGTTGCTTGCAATATTATTTACAGTACCTTTGAAAAGTGATGGTTTCCGTCTAGATAAGAAATTCACATTTGAATTGATAATAAGTTCATGGCATAAAGATTGCAGTATAAAGCTGTGTCTTTAGTAGGAATACCATACAGGTGTCTGATTGTGATCATATCTTAGAGAGAGAGCTTGTCAGCCAGGTTTGCCACAGCTAAAAGGACTTTGTTCAGCAGTCAAGTGTTTTCAGGAATGTCATGCTACAGGAAGCAAATACTTGTCTAATGAAGATGAACGATTTAATGTGTTTTGCATTACAAGTCCAAAACATGTTGTGCTGCTCCAATATCAAAAATCTTTTAAAAGCAAGAACATTTCTGATTGTAAATCAGCGCTCAAATACTGACAGTTCTGAACTACCTCAACTCTGCAACAGCAACTGTCAGTTAGAGAAATTAATACGAATTAATATAAATTTTCATTTGTATCAAAAAGGATGCTGCTTAGTAATATTGAA
The DNA here is from genome assembly GCA_018136845.1 of Heterotis niloticus. Taxonomy (NCBI): domain Eukaryota; kingdom Metazoa; phylum Chordata; class Actinopteri; order Osteoglossiformes; family Osteoglossidae; genus Heterotis; species Heterotis niloticus. The sequence continues at coordinate 25,843,757 of CM030891.1, forward strand.
TAAAATGCTGCAATAAAGAGGTTACGTCTCTGTAATTCGGGCTAAATTGTGCTTGGTAAAACTGAAATCTTTCTCTCCACTAAATGACTGTAGGATAACAACCTCCTTAACTGTACAAGTAGGGTGACAAATTATTTTTGATATATTTTTTCATAAATTGCTTAATGTGCACTTCTGGGGGTTAATGCGGATTGATCGGTCGCTCTTAATCACAAGCTTTTTTGATCACCCTGTGGGTATATATTGATTTGGAATTGATCTTTCCGTTCTTTCTTTTTGGTTTTGCTTAGCTTGCTGTCATTAAGTAATGCAGAAGTGCAGTCTGTGAGCTACTAAGGAAGGAGAATTTGGCTCTGTCGATGCTCATCAGACTTCAGAACCTGGCGGTCAAGAGGACACACAGTCAACTTAGTAAAGTACAGATTTTTCCTTGGCATTAGAAAAGGTTCATCAGCACATTGCTGGAAAAGGGTCCTGTTTCCATTTTTGGGGGCTCTGTCTGTGGATGCTGCTAACTGCTAACTCTAGAGATGTGGGTTCAGATGTGTTAATGGAGTTGTCGTGTTCTCTTTGTGTTTTTGTGGATTCGTGCCAGATACACCAGATTTCTCCTATAATCCCGGACAATTTGTTCACTAATCACCCTTAGTGTGTGTTCCCTGGTGAATGAATATGTGTGTGTGTGTGTGTGCGCACGCTTTGCCATCACATCAGTGTCAGCCATGGGTCACATCAGTGCAACCATCATAGTTTATCCATTTCTTAAACTGCTTCTTCTTGCAGGGTCCACCACATGCTTCAGCAAAGTGCTTGGAAAAGAGGAAGCCACAGAGTAACCGCAGCCCTCGAGCCAGCTGCTTGCCTCCAGCTCCCATGGTTCCACGGGAGCTCCTCGTCCTCCGCTCCCCAACACCCCCCAGCTCACAGTAGAATCAGGGTCCTGCCTCCATTAAAAACCTGTCTGCCGTAATGGATTTTAACTTTGTGCGCCTGTCTCAGTACGAGCAATGCAGCGCCATAGATGTATGGGAGGCTTTGAGCAGGCCTGACAGCCATGAATTTAATAAGCAAACGATAAAACGCAAAACATGTGGGGGGCCTCGCTCATGAATTATGAATCACTGCTTCTGCGTTTCCTTGACATGCCTAATAATGTCTCAGGGTTTCAAATCCCCACTCTTCAAAGAGACCTGAAAAATACTGTCCATCGCTGCAGTATTTAGAAAAGGAAAAATGTAAATCATTTAAAATGCACTTATTTAGTCTTTCAATTTGTCTTTTTTCAGAAACACAAGCATCCCTTATAAAATATAAAAATTAGTTTAAATCAGTTAAGGAGGCGTAATATGTTTGTCTTGTCTTTCAGAGATCAATGGACCAAATGCCAGTTCACCAATTAAATCTACATTTCTTTGTGGGTGGTACTGTACTGAGGTTTCTCAAGAACTTTCAAGTTGACATCGCAACAAGGATCTCCAACTCAGGGTGCCCGCATGCCTGCTTTTGTACACACCGCTTGCTTCGAAAACACCATGTTCGCACCCCTCCCCACAGTTGCATGACCTCAGCCACTAAGTGCCTGTAATGTGGGACCTTCGGTGGATTCGCTGCACTCCAAGCATGCATTTAAATCTCAGTCAAGAGTGCACTCTGTTGACACAAACAGCCATGAAAGCGCACATACAATCCCAAGCGCAAAGACTCATATGGGCAAGTGTAAGGAATGCATGTGTTGTCCTATTCCCGTAGATCATTACAGCTTGCAATAGAATAAAAGCCATTAATTTTTAAAGCTGGCATTAATGAGATTTATCTGGGGTCCTAATTCTTGAAGACTGCCGGTAGTTGCCTACGCGTTGGGAATGAGTCAAAATCTCACATTGCTCATTCTTGCTTGAGCTGGATGTCTGTCAGGGAATGATCTGAGCATTTTTGTGCATCTTACGGAAGCCAGCCCTGTGCATGTTTAAAAAAATTGCACTTGGCAATCACCTCTCCAATTACTAAGTTCAAAGGTATTTGGGGGATGACAGGTCTTTCAAGACAAATTTGTTCAGAATGCACGCTATTTTTTTTGCCTCCAAAGGAGAAAATTAATTTTTTCACCTCCAAAGAAAATAATTATTTTTTCTTTTTTTTTTAACATTTATGATGTAAGGATTTGATGTATTCATCTTGGGACTTTCATCTCCTTTTGCCCTTTAATAGGACAGAATCATTAGCATTAACATTTGTGCCTGTGAACTGCTCTGCTCTTATCTGTGTTGTTCTTCACAAATACACCATCTACGTGGAAGTGCAGACGGCCCCTTGCAGACAAATGGGTTGCATAACTGGAGCGCATGTGTAACTGTGTCATTTGTATTTCTTTTAATACAGACATTTTTATCATTTCCATATGATGACTTTTAAGGAAACAGAGTGTTCAGTTTTTGCCAAGTAATGTTGCCATAATCAAAAACCAAATGATAGCGAACATCTAGAGGACTTTGCATTAACAAAAATTTCTCTCTCTGATATCTAGTCTGTGATAGAGGTTTCTGTAGTAGTGTAAGAGCCTTGGGATAACAGAATTTGCCCAAGTCCTGAGAGAGGTAGTAATCTTGGACTTTCAAATTTATTTCTAATAAACAGCAATAAAAGATTCTTACTGCTGCTGTTAAACATGCATTTCAGTTGATTTTTTTAAAATTGTATGCTTCTGGCTGATTTTCACTGCTTCCAATTGTGCTGCCTCCAGACATTATTCTGCAGAAGATGTGACGGGGTTTTGCTGAAAACCAGAAGTAGGTTTTCTCTAGCCTCCTCTCTGTCCCACTCTGCAGGAACTTCAGACTTCAAGAAAAGTTCTGTTCTGACATTGCAATGAGCATCTCTGACCCCTGGCCTCTACATCATCAAATAACCAAAGCAACTTATAATTTTCCCCATTTATATTTTACTGGATCAGTTCGAGTACCCTCCCTCAGTGCTTTAACTTGCAGTGTTAGCTGTCTGTCTTAAACAGTGTGCATTTCATCCGTCCACTCATTTTTACCAGCTGCCTTATCCTGGTTAGTGTCACGGTTGTTCGGACCCTATCCCAGAGTCACTGGATCCTAGGCTATGAAACTATACCTTGGATGGGATGCCAGTCTGCTGTAGGGTAGCCACATGCAAATGGTCACACATTATGGGCAGTTCAGAGTGACCAGTTAACCTGAAACAAACTTCTTTAGACTGTGGGAAGGAACCATATCACCGGGAGAAAACCCACACAGTTATGGGGAAACCATGTAAACTCCATACGCGCTGAGCTCCGTTTGAGCCCACACTGAAATGATCCAGGTGCTGTGAGGGTGCAGCACTACTCATTCCGCCCATCCCTCTGCATTGCTTAGCTACCATAGTTCTTAAATCAGTATAAATTAATAGGTTAGGACCTGACAGCATTGTCCCAGCTACAGTATTAAATCACTGTGCTTGGGTCATTCGTGCTGTTGAACACCTTTTGTCCATTTTAGCCAGGTTTGCCTATGTCGTGTGCTAAGACGCCACATTAATAAGGTTACTGAGCCCCCTGTACTTGAGACCTCCATTGGCACAACAGGTGAATTCAGGCACAACTCAACCAACATGCTACCTCTACCTGTGTGCAGATGATGTGCTTATGCAATGGGCTGGTGAATGGACACAGTTTAATGAGAAAAACTTGAGGTGGTGTGGAGCTAAGCGATGCAGCACACTAACAGCATGTGATGCAGTCGGTGCTTAAAAAAGAGCACCCACCCTAGTGTGCCCCAGATATGAATAATTCACATACCCATGTGCATCCAGAGAGAGCTGTACTGATGTCTGAGCGCATTTGACAATTAAAAGAGTACATCTGAGATGTTCCCTTCCTCACATCCTTCTTCGTTTCCTTCTGACTTTTTCCTGAAAAATGTCTACTGTACAATGGTGGCAGCGGCAGCTCGCAGAACATGAAGTGCTGCCAGATCTTCTACGCATGCATTCCTTCCTGTTCAAGCATTGCAAAGCTTGGCCTGAGGTTGGAATGTGGAATTCTGCACACCTTCAGGACCCACCGCTTTGTTTGGATTTCCACTCACAAGAACAAGGGGCAAAATAAAATAAAATAAAATAAAATAAATGTATTCATGCAATGCGTCTTCAGTGCCTCTCTCACCATAACCCTATCCACTTTTCCAGCGCAAAATCCAGTCCTCAACAGGCAGTCAAAAACATTTAACTGAGTTTCAGTTACTGTAGCATAACTAAACATGCACAGAGGCACATTGCATTCTCAGCATAAACCTTGGAACAAAAAGTCTAAGAGACCACTGAGCAAGGTTTAAAAAAAATCCCATTTAGACTTAAACACCAGCGAAGAGACTGTTTCTGCATGGTCACAGGCTGGGCAGGAGCATAACAAGCTGCTTATGGGCTTTGACTGACATTCAGAAGTTCCATTCTCCTCTTCGTCCTTCTGCGATGCGCCGTCTCCCAAGCGACGTCCTGCAGAAGTGCTAAAAGCCATAATGGCAACGCTGAGACTGTTTATTGACCATATAATCACTGGGGCAAAAATTGAAACATTGACCACAACAGTGTAAACTTTCGACGGGAGTGCCAGAGGGGTACGGACGATTCTGGAAGGAAGTTCACTGCCCTTGGGCAGCAGCCATTGCTCTGATGGGTGCCATCTTCCCTCGCTCCCTCATTTTCATTAACCATTTGTGTTGCTCATCGGTGCTGAAATGTTTATTAGTTACAGAACTTACACAGCTACAGTCAGTTTATATACCTGTTTGTAAATTATTAGTACTGCTTGTGTGCATGCTTGCCATTTGTTCCAACATTTTTATATATTATTTTTAAAATCACAGCAACTACTTACCAATACTGTTAAGCTCATCACTGGCAATTATTAATTTTTTTGTCAAATAAACCAATCTTGTAGCCAAAGTGCCATAAGTAATCGCTTGCAAACTGACAGAAGTTTTAAGCAGTAGTATTAGTTCCACCGAGACCTTTATAGTGAAGAAATTGAGGCTTTGACACAAGAGGAGCAATGGCGGCGTCTTTTGATCTGAGCTTTCTCATCCATCAATTATGATCGAGTACACAGCGATGATCTGCTCTGGTGCTGTAGAGGGTAGGGTTGCACATTAAATCAGAATATTTTTGCTGTAAGCTACATAGGTGCAGCGTATGTACAATTTCTCTTGTTCTCATCACGCTTTGTTACCTGCACCCGGAACCTGTTGACGTGACCAGCGAAGCTTTGGAGGAATCTCAGCCTGTGCTTTCGCAAAATCGGGCCACACAAGGTAGCATCTCTCTGAAAACCGAGGAAAATCTTGAGATAGGAGAATAGCTTTGATTTCAAATTAGAGGTGAAGTGGAAGCCTTGGAAGTTTAATGAAATTAGAGCCGCTGAAAACTTTGCAGATTTCTCTCCTGGTTGCTATGGATGCATCACAAAGCTCATCCCCCAGGAGCTCAAGAGAACAGGAGCAGCCTGACTCTGTCACGACTCAAAAGAAGCTTTCTACACTGTAGAATTTACTAAACAGAGGAATTCACATGAAAATTATTATATTTGGCACCTTCAAATGGTACGGAAAAAATGCATCAATTTAGTTGTTTTTACAGTACGTGAGACTATTAAGGGTCTCAAATCAGTCTCACATACGCTCAGCTGCACTGCACTTTATTGTTCTTTATTGTTCTTTGTTTTACTGTCACACTGCATGTCTTACTCTGTCATTTGTAACCTTGCATCTATTTCAGCCCAATTACAGTGACACTGTTGAATTTTTCCCATCAGTTGACCTTTACAAGTTTTTTTATTCCTTCTGCTAAAGTGTTTTTTTTCCTGCAGGATCATTTTAAACTGAGCCCTGCTAAATTTGTAAAAGGTTAAGTCCATATCCCTGAGGTCAAGAGTTCAGCTTTTATTCTACTATTTCAATAAACACATCAGGCCATTCCTACCATTTAATTTAGTGACCAATACACAGAAACAAGAAGGAAGTGAGGACAGAATATAAAGAAAGGTATTTCCCTGCTTGCCCTCTCGTCATTCAGGAGATGTAAGGCTCACTTGATCTTTCCTGCACCATTTTCACCTTTCCAGACTCACTGGTTTTGCCTTCATTCAGCTCAAATATGAGTTTGGGCGTAACTTTCCTCTGCAACCAGTCCGGTGTACTTGAACCCTTTGAACAGACATTAATATGAGGAAGTTATCAAAGCCTGGGGGAGCCTTGATCACTGTTAATGATGTCAGTGGACGTGAAACTTTTAAACTCACTGCCAGAACAATGATGTTGATATTCAACAGCCCTGGTGTGTGAGCGAAACAACTGTGGTGCAAGCAAAGAGAGATTATTGTCATTGCAAATGGTGGTTTCTTATTTCTGAACAACCAAGCAACAGACGTTGTTGTAATTTGTTGTAATTCCTTCATGTATTCCCATTGAACTTGCACTTTTCTCCAAAGCTTATACACCGAGCAGCTACAACATTAAACGCACCTGCCTAATATTGTGTGGATCCCCCTCATGCCGCCAAAACAGCACTGACCTACACGGACTCCACAAGACCTCTGAAGGTGTTCTGTGGTATCTGGCACCAAGACGTTAGCAGCAGATTCTTTAAGTCCTGTAAATTGCAACGTGGGGCCTCTATGGATCAGACTTTTTTTTCCAGCACATCCCATAGATGCTCGATCAGATTGCGTCTGGGTAATTTGGAGGCCATGACAACACCTTGAACTTTTTGTCATGTTCCTCAAACCATTCCTGATCAATTTTTGCAGTGTGGCAGGGCTACTGCCATCAGGGAATACCATTGGCATGAAGGGGTGTAAGTGGTCTGCAACAATATTTAGGTAGGTGGTACAGGCAAAAGTAACATCCACATGAATTCCAGGACCCAAGGTTTCCCAGCAGAACATTTCCCAGAGCATCACACTGCCTCCATCAGCTTGCCTCCTTCCCATAGTGCATTCTGCTTTCATCTCTTCCCCAGGTAAACGATGCATATGCACTCGGCCGTCCACATGATCTAAAAGAAAATGCAAGTATTTACAATACACAGGCAATTTTAATTTAAGTACCAAGGCATAATAATAATAATAATAATAATAATAATAATAATAATAATAATAATAATAATAATCAGTGTAGTCAGTCAAGCACAAGACTTTGCTTTGGCTTTACCACTTTTTCTTTCAATGTTTGAGATGGACAGTTGGTCTTTGGTTCACACAAAGTAGAATAGTGAGTTTGTTTTCACCTCTGACCCTTTCGAACATCACTATTTTATGTAAATATTCACAATAAATCACTAACTTTTCTCAGAATAAAACCCTTTCACAGATACTCCTGGGTTTGATTCCTCATGCATTATCTGGATGGTAAACCCTTTTCCCATTTATGTGCAGTCCCTTTGTCTCCTAGCACTTTACCGAGCCTGACTAAAGGGGTTGTGACACTACTCTTATATCTACCCTTATGCTCACTGGTTACATTATAAGCCAGACCGAACAAGTAGCAGGTTGAACCCCCTTTTGTATCCTGTGCAGTATGAATTCTGTAACAGGATTCTTGCTCTCTCTTGGGCTCATAGCTTAATAAACTTTCTGCAGATAACCGGGGTAAAGTAAATGCCCTGTCGTATTTGTCGTACCATCCTGAGGTGCTATGAGCTTGGTGACATGCTACGTTGTTCTACATGACGTATCAGCTTTAAAAAAGGCCAGACTGGTTGTAAATGAATGGATGTACCTGGTCAGTGTCAGAGCTACTAAAAGAATTGTTTAAATAATCTGAAAAACCTATTGTGTGATAAGAAATCATTCCCTGTTCCATTTATCCACCACCCAAGCCAGGATCACCCAAGTTTACCTTATAAAGTGATCAGTGAATGGTGTATCTGACCTGAACATCAATAAGAAAAAAATCCTGCTGCTATTTTACTGAATATCAACTATACGATTTCACTTCTTTCTAAATGGCAACACTCCAGGGTAAGAATGTGGTCAAACCTTCAACCAACTTGAGAGATTAGCTGCAGTAAAGTATTTTTTATCTTTTATGAAAGGTTAATTCAGAGTAGCATAACCTGCTTGTGAGAATATTGACATGTTTCAATATTTTAGCTGACTGTCAAAAAACTGATGTTGTTGTTGGTAGCTTTTGGAATGAAAACCACCCTTTGGTTACAAAGCATCTTAGTAGCCTGGCAGCTGCTAAAAGACCCCACATAACACTTTGATGGAAGACCAGGTAAAAAAAAAAAATATGGCCTACACTACCATCTTCATCGCAAAGGCAGTAGATGATCCAAAAGGAAAGAGGAAGAGAGAGGAGGACAGGATACTGATCTGATGAATAAAATAAATGAGCAGAATATGCAAGGAAAGAGGGCGCAGGGGAGATCTTAGAGAAGGGAGGAGGAAGGAATGGAGCACAGATGGGGTTTGTGTAGAGAGGATGATGTATCACTCGTGCAAGCTGGCTAGTGAGCATCCTCATCCTGGAGATCATCTCTTCCCTGCGTTTGCCCACCCGATGTCTGGCATCAGCATGATACTGTCAAGGCGGCCACTGATCCCCACTTACGTCCCAGTCACCGTGGTGCAGTTTCTGCAGTTGCCCCACTGATTACATTATGTGGGGTAAGCAGGAGAGGAAAGATGGGATGCATATGGAGCGAGAGGGAGACAGAGAGAGGGTGGGGGGGGAAGAAAACAGCAGTATCAAAGGAGGGGTTCAAAGACCATCAGAAGCGTCTCTTGGGTAATTTGCGATACTGCATTCTTCCAACTTCAAAGGGCTGCTGCGGTTTGGAAAGCAAGGGAGGGGGTGGCAGCGGGATGGGAGGGGGGTGGTGAGGTGTGGAGGGGGATTGAATCTGATTTCTCTAATAAATGCTGACACCAGGCCTGTTTGATATTAGATTCAGGGAACATTTTGATTTGTTATCGTCTTTGAAACCGTTCGGATGTCCTTCACACAACCATCTTATTACTACGCCCAGTGCGGGTGGGCAAGAGGCAGGGGGAGAGCCGCTGGACACAGCAGGAAAGGGCAGAGCATAACAATATAGGGGGCAGTAGAAAAAGAACAGATTTGAGCCCAAAGAGATGGAGGCTTCCTGGTAAAATTGCCTTCAGCTGTTTTCTGTGCTTCTTGTCGCACGCGTGGATGATCGCAAGCAGACGGTCACAGCATCAGGACAGCAGTCCTGCTGTATTGAGGACCTGCGTGTACAAACGGCTGAAGATGAGCTGCTACTCACTTGCTTCGGCTGTAAACCCAAGCCAGTAGGTGTAGAGAACCACGACAGTCAATGTACACTATTCAAACCTTATTTAAATGTTCAACGTGAGACTTTTGAAAAGACGAATTCTTAGCAGCACAAGGAGACTAGCATAATAGCTGAATACTTGCGCCAATACCTCCCCGCAACCCCCCGTTGCTTCCCACCACATCAATGACGCGCGATTTTTGGCTCATGAAATGTGACTAGCACCGATTCGCATTGATTAAGCAAGATCTCCACCGGGGTGAAGGTGTGGAGTCACTCCTTCCTTCCCCTTGCATGCACCTGTGCTGATCCCGGGTGAAGGCAGCCGAAACCACGCCGAAGGGTAGCACAACAGGTTCCTAACCGCTTTTATTAGCACTTAGCATTTCAAAGCATGCCATCTAACACACAAGACTGATGTGGGATCATTCCTGTAATTAAACTTGTTGTGCGGGCAACAAGCCCGAAATGTTAACCCCGCTTAATGCATTGCAAGTTGCGCTCGGTTTTTTTTTGTACATTTTCTATGCTAAGAGTTTAAGGTTTAAGTCTATCTCAGTTACGCAAATGCCACTCAAGTTGTTTTTAAGTACGTAAATAAATGTGTTCTGTGTTTTTGAAATATTTTTTAAACTGTATGCTGCAGGAAGGACCGGTGAAGGAAGAGTGGTCTAGGACTTAAGAACACATCTTTGCATCATCCTAAGAGACGTTACCGCTGACCACGAGGCCCTGCGTCAAGCAGAATTGAGAATTTTGGTATTGAGCAACAACTGCCACGCAGGGGGAGATGGATCGTGTCTACACAGCTTACACTTCCCTACTGTGCATTACACCATAATGAATCCTTCTGATGAAACAGAGCTGCAAACTCAAGTCCTTTACTTTGGGACTGTCGAGCTCACAAACAATATGAGGTTAATATTGTGGCTGACATCCTAGAAAGGAATTTCCCAAAGACTGTCAATTAATGATCTCGTGAAAATGATTTTTTACTCATCTTTTACTGAGCTGAGAAATCTGCTGGAAGCATAAGAATTTTCCAGGTACTTCAGACATAACTTCAGGACTTTGTCAAGGTTGAAGATGTCTGGTTCTGATTTTGAATTAAATACAGTAGGAGATGTCCATTCGTGGTCCATAAGGTTCTGCTGCAGGTGTCTAGTTCAGGTCCTACTAAATGTTCAGCAAGAGCTGTCTGGTTTTAGATCTATGAAAGGTCCACCAAGAGGTGACTAGTTCTGTTCTTTCAGGTACACAGTTCTAAACCAAGTAAAGGTTCAGTAGGAGCTGCTCAGTGCTGTTCCCGCTCTTTTAAGTTCAGTTTGGGGAACAGGCCTGTGATTTCACTGTGCTTATGGACCGCTTGAGTAGTGATCCTGTGTTTTTGCAGCAAACAATTTACTTTGTACTGTCTTGATGTACAGAGATACGCAATTCCTCGCTCCTGAGACAGACACCGTATGCGCTGAGGTCTGTTGTCGACAGGAGTTAAAAACCTCTTGTGTCTGTATGCCGAAATCTAGCATTTACATCCCTTAATAAGCTGAGTGTTTCCACTGTTTTGAACTCGTATCACTTGCCTATGTGCTGCGAGTCCCAGCCACCCCGCACATAAAACCTCATTAAAATGGAGTTCCTTCAGAGCAACACATTGGTGCTACAACCTGCCAATTCAGACACACCTTGAAAAACCAAAGATTGCTTTTCAAGCTGCCTTTCACATCTGTCTCAGCAGATCAAAGACAGACATATTTGTTTCTTACTTCACACCCACAAACGCTGTCTCAGACACACTTGGTTGAAGGACAGTCCTGTTTAGCCGTCCCTCCTTAATGTCACTTCTGTCCTCTGCTCACGCTCTCTTTTTCGTCAGTCACTTTTTTTTATACTGGACAGCAGTCTTAGTTTGACTCCAGTTGGTCACACCCTAAAATCCTGGGTTAGAAGAAAGCCAGCGCTGGTGCAAATGTGGAGCAGGACTGAACAGGTGTTGTGCTGTTTCAGGTCAGCTTGCTTGGTGTTTTGCCATTATATCCTAGGTCACTTCCTTGTGTTGTTTTCACTAGTTTATCCACAGTCGGCCGATATAAATCACCGTAGACCTCTCATTGCACGCGGTGTCTCGGTTAAGGATCAATGCTCACACCATGCGGGGGCATCTCAGCAAAGTGCACTAAACCCGTGCTGTGTTCCATGCTATTTCAGCGTGGGTGACGGTCTCAAGTATTCCGATGGAATCACAACTGGCAGTTGCTGTCTGAACATGGCTCAGTAATATTTTAAAGTCTGTAGTTTTCTTTAGGTCATTTGTTAGGCTCCCTTATGAAATCTGCATGCTAACGCCAAAATATCTGTGAAGTACATAAATGACTTTATTAGATAAGCTTAGTAGTCGACGAGGAGGATGCCAGCGTGTAGGAGGAGTGGATTGACTTGAACCGGGTTTCCGCATTAAGATCTTATCGGAAAAATTGTCTTCAATGGCAATAAACATCTTGCAGAGCATCAGATAATGTGTTGATGTTCCTCAATGTTTTGTTCGCGTCTTAATTAATTGCTTAGAAAGCTTTCTATTTCCCCGCTTGTTATGTTGCCATGCTTCAAAGACAAATATTTGCCATTTTTATAAATGAAAGGGAATAGCAAAAAAAAAACAAAAAAACACCCCATTTGTATCTGTTATCTCATTTACTGCTTTTAAGGGATTATTATAATGTGCAGTTCAGCAAAGCATTTATTCACTTAGATAAAGCAAACATGAGCTCCATAAATTTATGGATGAACAGAAGGCTGTGGTGTTGTGCCTTAGTGTTACGATGTTACTGGTTTCTTGTGTTTCATTCAATGCTAGGAGATATATCCATTATGTCTTCAATTTTTTGGAACGCCTGACCGACAGGCTGCGGTTTTGTGAAATTGCAGGGCTATGTGTTAGGCATGGCTGTGAGCAGTATAAGGATCCACCCTCTTACATTACACCCTCCACACCTTGGACTTCTGGCACAATACTAAGCTGTGCCATCTGCAGAAGTTCTAAGATAATGCAGCTGTAGTTGGGTGTCCAGGGCCAGACAGGAGCATAGTGATCTGGAAAAGGACTCTGCTGAGTGGTGCAAAAGCAAACAAATGCAGGTGGACTACAGGAAATCTCTGGGTTCCTTGTGTTCTGTACTCTGGTGCAGAGGAACTGGAGACGGTAGGTACATACAATTGCCTGGGAGAACACTTGGACAAAAAGCTGGAGTGGTCTAACCAGAGGCATACACAAGGTGTTTAGCACCAGGGGCAAATTGTCTTTTTGCACCCCTCCCAGTACTGTGTGGGACAAATCACCGACCTAGAGAGAGTGCACTGACTCTCCCACCCCAAAAACTATTGCATACATTAAGCAATGATCAGACAGCAATACAAGCAAAGACATAAAGCTCCAATGCATTATCCGAGATTGGTGGGCATTTCATTGTATTCTATGAATGTGGGTGTGTCGCCAGGTGGACAAAAATTAAAGCCTATTTTCCCACAGTCTGGAGTTTTCCAGTAATATCCAAGATGGCAGAGGTAGATCATCAAAGCAGCCAGAAAGCATGCAAAAAAAACTAAATTGTCTCTGTCAGAGATGTTGCCTTTCTATTATATATGAATATCAACAAAGAAACATGCTGCATATGTAAAATAATGCAGCTTGCGTATAGGCTGCACTTAATAAACATACACTAGTCTAGGCATTTATGGCAGCCGCACCTTCGTGTTGGCCTGACCTGCAATGCATACCCATTACTGATGCAAACAGCAAAGGACCCAGATAATTATTTTATTTATTTTCACCTGTTTTAGCCACCCCAGTTTTTAAAAATTTCCTATAAGCAATCTTTTCTTGGTACCTGGAGCAGACCCTCCTCTCTCCCCCTTAGTACATTACTTGGTGTAGCAATACTAAGGCTCTGCAGAAGAAGGGCCACGGTAGCCTTTACTGTGTGAGGAGGTTCAGTTCTTCTGCAGCACACAATTCACTTGCATATGTTCCTCCAGGCTTTTGTAGCTCATGCAGGCTTCTATGTATTTGTATGCTGGGGCAAAGGTATTACAGGTGATGTCAGGAAACTGAACAAACTAATCAGGAGGGCTGAGCTTGGGAGGTAGACTGGAGCCTCTGGAGGAAGTTGTACAGAGAAGGTAACTCCTAAGCGCTGTGGAAAATGACTCATTCCTGCCAACAGCCATTAAGCTCAATAATGAGCTCTTTCCCTGTTAGGGGAGTGAATTCTTAAATTTGAATGGCACTGTGCTGTCTGAGTTCCTTTTATTATTTATTTATTCATTTATTTATTTATAATTATACATTCAAAATCTATTTATTCATTCATTCCTGTGTGATTCCAGCATCTCCCACCATCACAATGTTGTATTTGTGCTACTGTAGTTTTATGCAGTTTCTTTTAAGATTAATAAAGTTAATAAAGTATATATACATATATATGTATCCTTCCTCTGTGCTTTTCAAATTGGTACACACATCTGACTTCAGTTACATTTGCTTCTGTTTATGCAACTGTACTCAAATGAGCACTGGTCAGTTTCCTTCCTGGCGGCACTGTTGTTACTTTTTCTCATTCGCTACTCCAGCGTGACGATAGACTGCTTCTCTTTGCCTCACGGACTGCTAGACACTTGCTGTAACTAATATTTGCCTTCAGTAGTATGGCTATTTATGACAAAAGTAATCATTCCCTGTAGACTATTGTTCATTGTTCATGCAAGATGTGACAGACAAAACTCAATATATAGTTCTTCTAATATAACAGTCTCTATTCACAGTTATGGTGTCTTGATCTTGTTTGTGACTAAATAGCTGCTTGTGGCCTTTATGGATATTGCACTGGACTGGAATGTTTGTACAGACATTGGTGGGAGTTTATAGAATATTGCAATCTAAGTAGCTGCTTCCAGGTGTTGCTTCTCATTCCATTTTTCAGATAAAACTCAAGCATTGTAATATAGACTGTCCTCAGCTTACAACTGGGTTAGGGACTAACAGCCAAATTGTGAGCTGCAATGATCATAAGTTAAATCATACTCTTGACAGTGTGATTATTTCTATTATTTCGTTCAATCTTACTCTTGCTAGCCATGGTGAAAATGGAAAAAACTGCAATGGTAAATGCAAACACCACAAACTCTAGGAAGATCAAGTAACTCTACTGTATGTGAGACATGAGGAGATGGTTCCCGGTTCCCTGCTGTGCGGGGGCGCTGCCATTGTGTCACGGTACACATTTCATACAGCACTCACCTTGCACATTTGTTACACTATGATGTCACACATGCAATGCATACTGTGCAAGTACTCATGTACAATATTCTACTGGATTTTCAGAAAATTTTTCATCCTCATTATAAGCTAAACATGCTGAGCTGTGTCATATATGTTTTTGTTCAACTGTCAGCAGACATTATCAGTACAACACTAAGTCATATAAACACTGAACAGGTACAGGTGTATATTTTGTTATATCCCTGTACAGGTCCGTGCCTGTGAAGGGGCTCATCTTGGTAGAACTTAACTCTTTTTTAGCAAGTAAAGTGTTCTCTTGGGGAGGTGGAGGAATATAATGGCCCAGGGTCTGGCTATATGTTTGTTTCTTCTGTGTTTCCAATTAGATCTGTGGAGACTCTAAATTGAGGCCACCTGTGCCAACTGACCCCAGCTGGGTGGCCCCACCTCCTGTCCCTACAAGAATCCCACAGAAAAAGATGATGGTGTGGAGTTTGCCCCCCCCATGTGGTTTTGGTATAGCAATTTGTGATTAGCTATTTGTTTGCAAAATTCCTGGAAACTGTTACAAATTTTTATTTTAGTATTTTTTCCCCATTTCATTTTTTAGTTTTGTTATTGTTAACCATCATCATCTGTAAGTATGTTATAAGTTCTAATTCACGCAGTGTTTCTGTGCTTCTGGAGGTGGAGTATCCAGTGGTTTAAAAATTCATCATTGTTCTGTACTTAAAAACACATAACAGGACAGAATGTTCACCACAATACAAGGAACTCACTGAGGAACTCTTTATGTTCAGCTGAATAGAAAAGAGAAACATGACTATGTATAGTTTTTATTTATTTATTTTTTCTAAATAGCTTGCTTTGCCCACAGGTCATACAGAAGGTCTAAAAGTGTTAACACAGATAGCAGCATGTGAAAAAGAGCAACTCCTGTGAGCAGCTGAAGAGTTCCCATAATTGATAGTTACCATAAACTGTAGCAGATGTTTTGTGTGCCCGGGTGGTTGTTCTGGTTGTTTTATTTCTTTTTTCAGCTTCCTCGTTCATTATGTGTGTAATAATTTTTCATACATTCAGATGCTTAGAGATCACATCAAGGAAAACCTAATAGTGACACTGGCCTTTTTTTAGAAAATGAGGCATTTTA
The DNA here is from genome assembly GCA_018136845.1 of Heterotis niloticus. NCBI lineage: Eukaryota > Metazoa > Chordata > Actinopteri > Osteoglossiformes > Osteoglossidae > Heterotis > Heterotis niloticus. The sequence goes on from CM030891.1 coordinate 25,859,485, forward strand.
TGTCACGACTGCAGCTGTTTTGTCAGAAGGCCTTTTGCACTTACACAACACACAATTTCCCATCTGTGCCAGTGGGCTTTGGCATGGGCTTCAACTCCCGACCAAGTGTGTTTTAATGCACCTCACCTGCTACCAGACTGACCTCACAGGTTACTTCATGAGCTGCAAAAGAGCTGTGTCCCCCACATTATGTAACTTGTCACCATGTCACAATCTGCCCTGGCCTTCTCTCCTCCCTTGTGTAATCTCTTCATCAGAGCCCAACTGTAGAATCGCTGAGTTAGAACCCAGATGTTTTCCTGGCACATCAACACTATAATCTGTCACTCAGCCGAGGTGGTTGCTGGTCATCACTAGTGCTGTACTCCCAGACTGTGTGGTTATAACATTGCATCAATTTTTCTGCTTACGAGTGGACACTAAATGTGCAACTTTGTAGATATAAAGTATGTGGGAGCAGGTACCAACCCAGGTAAGGGGATGAATAAAAAGGTCTATTTAACAACAAAAATCAATTTATTTATTTATCACCCAGAATAACGGGAGGAGGAAAAATTTTAGGCTAGGTGTCTTTTCAGAGGATACGTGATTTATACCACTTTTTTACAGTTCACTACAAAGTCATTACAAATTAAGTATCTGAGCCTTTAAGAACTGCTTTGCAGATCTAAAAGAATTTTTAGGAACAAATGGAGGCAGTTGTTTGAAAATATCATTTTAACAGCCATAAAGTGGATATGGACAGCGAATAAGTGATAAGTAAAAAAATAAATAAATAAAAGCGAGTAGACGTTGGTGCTAATATGGATCTGTTTCTGGTTCTGGGTGCTGAGAAGAGAAAGCGTGATGAAGATTGATTAAGGCCAATGAGTGGAAAGTTGGGCCGACTGCACCTGAAGGCAAAGGTGGGGTTTGGTTCACTGTAATTTAACTCTGGCAAATGAAATACTGTGCATCAAGGCCAGTTTCCTCCAAAGGGCCTGTGCATTACCACACATTTCCTCATTCATCTATGCTCCACACTTAACCACAGATAAATTGTTACATCACTCAAAATCTCAAGGACCAGTTAAGTTTGTAAATGACCGGTTGTAAAACTAAGCAAACCTTTTTGTGCCAGATGATAAAATATGAAACTGTAATGACTTTTTGGTACATTGCTTTTTACCGCCTTAGGTGTATCCAGAAGTTATGTGTAAGTATTCATCAATTTTTGGCAAGGTCCTTGCCTAGGACAGAAACAAGGAATGTTAAACCTTGAGGAAAAATCTGCTGTGTGCTCTTTAGGCACTATGCTTCCGGTTCACAAGTGCAGCAGGTTGTTCCTGAGGTATTTCAGCATCGCGCTTACGAGGCAAGGAGGTGTAAAGTGAAGTTGAAACCTTCAGATGGACGATGAATCCATCCAGCGAAAAACTCGCTCTGACAGGTGTGATCAGAAACTCTCCATGTGTCTCGGGGCAGAAGGGGTCTCTCGGATCACGCGTGGCCAAAAACATCCTGAGTTTGCCCAATCGATACCCTGCAGGATTGCGGTAAGCCCCTCCTGGCAGTGCACAGGAGACCTACTTGCCAGTATCAATACAATGAAACCCACCCCAGTGAACTCTGGGACCCCACTGTCAGTATGTTACCTTACCAAAGGTGCTTGCCAGCAGCGGGTAGACTGCTTATAACTGGCAAAAGCAGTAAATGACAATATTGATGCACGTGGGGAGTGAAGGTTAGCCTGTCTGGTCCAATTCCAAAGAAGAGCTACTGTACTACAAATTTCTGAAAACCTTAATGCTGGCCATGGTAGAAAGGTGTCAGAACACACAGTGCATCACAGCATGTTGTGTTTGGTGCTGTGTTGCTGCAGACCGGTCAGAGTGTCCATGCTCACCCCTCCCTACCACCAAAAGCACCTACAATGAGCATGTGAGTGTCAGAACTGGAGAAGAAGGTGGCCTGGTCGGACAAATCACATTTTCTTTTAGATCATGTAGATGGCCAGGTGAGTGTGTGTCGTTTACCTGGGGAAAAGATGGCACCAGGATGGAAAGAAGGCAAGCCACTCTGGACAATGTTCTGCTGGGAAACCTTGGGTCCTGGCATTCATGTGGATGTTACTTTCACACGTACCACCTACGTAAATATTGTTGCTGACCACATGCACCCCTTCATGGCAACGGTATTCCGTGATGGCAGTGGCCCTGCCACACTGCAAAAATTGTTCAGGAATGGTTTGAGGAACATCAACAAGAGTTCAAGGTTTGTCTTGGCCTTCAAATTCCCCAGATCTATGGGATCTGCTGAAAAAACAAGTCCAATCCATGGAAGCCCCACCTTGCTGCTAACGTCTTGGTGCCAGACATCACAGGACAATTTTAGAGGTCTTGTGGAGTTCACACCTTGACAGGTCAGAGCTGTTTTGGTGCCACAAGGGGGACCTACACAATACAGTGGCATGCAAAAGTTTGGGCACCCCTGGTTTTTTTTTTGTTATTGTCAATAGCTAAACAAGTAAAAGATAACCTGATTTCCAAAAGGCATTAAGTTAAAGATGACACATTTAAAAAAATATTTTAAGGAACTTTACTTTTTTTTATTTCCATCCTTTACAGTTTCAAAATAACAAAAAAGAAATGGGCCCAAAGCAAAAATTTGGGCACCCTGCATGGTCAGTACTTAGTAACACCCCCTTTGGCAAGCAAGTATCTCAGTTTGTAAATGCTTTTTTAGCCAGCTAAGTGCCTTCCAATTCGTATTTGGGGGATTTACACTCATTCTTCTTTGCAAAAGGCTTCTAGTTTTGTGAGATTCTTGGGCCATCTTGCTTTCACTGCTCTTTTGAGGTCTATCCACAGATTTTCGATGATGTTTAGATCAGGGGAATGTGAGGGCTATGCCAAAACCTTCAGCTTGTGCCTCTTGATGTAGTCTATTGTGGATTTTGAGGTGTTTCAGATCATTATCTTTTTGTAGCGGACAGAGCTTTTTTACAGACGGTGTAATCTTTGCTTCCAGAATTTGCTGGTATTTAATTGAATCCATTCTTCCCTCTACCAGTGAAATGTTCCCCATGCCACTGGCTTCAACACAAGCCCAAAGCATGATCTTTCCACCGCCATGCTTAAAAGTTGTAGAGGTGCTCTTTTCATGGAATTCTGTGCCTTTTTTTCTCCAAACATACCTTTGCACATTGCAGCCAAAAAGTTATAGTCTGACTTCATCGGACCACAGGACTTGTTTCCAAAATGCATCAGGCTTGTTTAGATGTTCATTTACAAACTTCTGATGCTAAATTTTGTTGCGAGGACACAGGAAAAGTTTTCTTCTGATGACTCTTCCATGAAGATCATATTTGTACAGGTATCGCTACACAACAGAACAGTGCACCACCACTCCAGAGTCTGCTAAATCTTCCTAAAGGTCTTTTGCAATCAAATGGGGTTTTTATTTGCCTTTCTGCAGTCCTACAAGCAGATCTCTCTGAAAGTTTTCTTGGTCTTCCAAACCTCGACTTGACCTCCACCGTTCCTGTTAACAGCCATTTCTTAATTATATTACGAATTGAAGAAACAGCTACCTGAAAACGCTTTGATATCTTCTTATAGCCTTATCCTGCTTTTTGGGCATTAGTTATTTTAATTTTCAGAGTGCTAGGCAGTGGCTTAGAGGAGCCCATGGCTGCTGGTTGTTGGGACAAGGTTTGAGGAGCCAGAGCATTTATAAAGCTTTGAAATTTGCGTCATCCCGCCTTTCCTAATGATGACTGTGAACAAGCCATAACCCTAGTGAACCAATTAAGGTCTGAGACCTTAGTAAAAGTTATCTGAGACCTCAAATCTCTTGGGGTCCCCAGACTTTTGCATGATGCTCCTTTCCTTTTTACATTTTAAAATTGTACAAAACAAGAATACACAAATCTTGCTTAAAATGCTGAAAAGAATGTTTCATCTTTAAGCTTATGCCTTTTGGAGATCAGTTCATCATCTAACTATTCACAGTAACAGGAATTTTGAACAGGGGTGCCCAGACTTTTGCATGCCACTGCATTCGGCAAGCGGGTTTAAGATTGTGGCTGATCTGTGCATGTATGCCAAAATGTAGTGCATGTAATTTGCAATTTCTATTTATTTATTTGACAGAAGTGTGCCACCTGGGATCTACATATAAGACATCAAAGATTTAATGTAATGTGGTAGTTAATATAACATTTTGTTTACAAACTTTTCATCTGTTTTTGGTCACTCTCCCAATTGTAGAAGTCTTGGACCCACCAGTTTGTAGACCAGCTTGTGGGGTAAAGTTTTTTCTCGCTGATATTTAAAACCTGACTCAAGGCCTTCATCTTGTTGCAGAAAGATTTGCCTTTAACCAGGATGGACCTTCACATTATAAATATTGAATCTCACGGGACTGAAACTGAACATAAAGGATGGTCACGTCCCCACAGTTGGTAGAAAATGCTTTTGGACCTATGACTATCAAAAGCATAAATCGTTCAACTACCTGCTAACACAATGCAGCAATTTTTGACATTTTATTTGCATTTAAACAGCCAGCTAGAAGACAGCGGTATTAAGCAGAAATCCAGTAGTTGTGTAAAACTGTAGATCTATTTACAGTGTTCATGAGCAACAGATTTATTTTATTTAAATTTAATTTTCATTTATGCTGCTAAAACCAACTCATACTCTCAGATTTGTACACTAAGTAATTTTTTACTAGAATAATTGAGGGTCATTTATTGGCTTACTTTAGCAGGGATTCAAATCCTGGTCCTCCGACTGCAGAGTGTTGATTCCGGCCACTCCGCTACACTACCGCACTGCTAACATCTCATTGTAGGAATTTAAGCAATATATATCATTAACTTGTTTAAAGCACTGATTTAAAAAGTAATAACAAAATGTACCACACGGATTTTTCCTTAGTTTCTTTTCTGTTTTATTTATATTTTTAATTGGATATTTACACATATTACACTAGAATGTAGATTATGCACTACTATTAACCAAATATTCTGTCTTTATTGCAATCTACTCCTTGGGTCTTAGTTGCTTGAGAGATGGTATTAAATTTTTCATGACCTTGACAAGACAGAAAGGTTTCCTTGGTTCATGCTGAGAATTAAGAATAATGTCTATAAATAGATCCAAAACCTCAAGGTTCTCAGATAAGCAGGGTGGAGCTGGTCATATTCTTTTCTATAAGTAGAAGCTGGGGGCTTCTTTGATACTGGTGCTGGCTATAAATTGTGAACGGCCCCTTCCCTATGTCTCCTTTTCACAGAGAAGGTGAATAATAATAATCAGCAGGCCACAAACACAAAACTTTTATTATTATTTTTGCAAAATTAAAATCAACTAAAAATAATAGACATAGTGAGAATCTATGTTGCAGCACCAATCGCTGTGGTATTTTCTCTGGGATGCAGGAGTACAGCTGAGAAGAAACTGTTCAAAAATGAAAGCAGGTCAGATGGGTTATGTAAAGTCCACAGTGCTACACATTGGGCTGGCCTAGATTCTGAGCCCGGGATGATTCATCAGGCATATTTTGCAGTAAGACAAGAACCATATTGAGAAGAGGCGTCAGTCCATCAAAGCTTAACTCTAAATGAAATGAGACTGACAATATTCTGCTTGCGGTCATGTTTCCAGAAGTTCCTCCACTGTGAAGCTAATGGAATTAAAAATAGCTCATTTTCACACAAACAAGTGTTTGTGTGTCTCTAACCATAGTGTTGGAGGGTCACATTTGGAAGAGCTCCACTGCACATTCATGCTCAATTCATGAGCCTGCGTACCGTCCTCTGGATGCTTTTGATTGATGGCCAGGGAATAATTAGGGGTGAAGATGAATGATCCTATACCTATGAGTTGGGGATATGCAGTGATTCATCTTGCCCAAGCCACTGCCACAATGAAGTCATTGTGTTCCTTACATAACTCCATCATGGGCAAAATCAACTTACTAAGGTATTCATGCAGGGCCGAGACGAGGTAGAGGTTTGGCATTGACTCCAGTGGTTGTCTGTCAAGTACACAAGGACTTATGTAGGACTCAGATGAGCACAATTGATCTTCTAGGCAAAACTAAGTAATGTACATGCATTGTCTGTTTAGTAAGTAAGGAAATTATATCAGCCTTGAATATTCTGAATTCAGCTTTCTCGTGGTCTGACTAGCAGGCACACTGAAGGAAAAAAATATGAACTTTACAGACTGCGGTGCCATATGTAGCTTAGTAATGTATGAGTCTGTCAGCAGGAACCTGAAGCACAGTCAAAGGCGGTGCAGAAGAGAAAGAACAGAACCCTGTGGAACTCACGCCTGGTTTTTAACAAGCCCCAAATCCTTCACTGTCAGCCTGTTTAAAATTCATTCTCAATACATTCAAAAATGCATTAACGCTGAGCTGAATTACTTCAGCAAGTTTTTGGGCCCAAAATGAGGTTAAACGTCTTGCTAATTTTTTGTGCAATATGTTTACTAGTGCTTTGTTTCAGTTTGATGTTGAGTGAGCGAACGGGATTGAATGCGCTTACCTGAAGCTCTGCAGGGTTCAGATCCTACGGTTCCTGCCAAACCCGTTTAACAAACTCCTAACTGCACTTCACTCTTTATTACTGAAGTGAGAAAAAATTGCAAATCCCAGGCTGTGCCACCTGAGTTTAACATTCATTTTGCCACTCTCCTGCAATGGTCATTATGGCTGTCTAGGTTATTATGCCTTAAGGAGCACCTTGGGTCCATTTGCGACATCTAAAGAAACACAAATTGACACCGGGAACTCGCAGAATATTGTGTTCTGTTAAAATTAATTGGGCTAAACCCAGTAGGATCTCTATCATATGTTCTAATATAATTGAAAGTCTGACACAAGTATTGTAAAAGTGTTTATGAATGTCATTTTTAAAAGTAAAATGGATTATTAATATTATCTGAAGCTGTGCTTGAATATAAGTCTGCATAAGGGTTGTTGGAATTGTGCGTACTGTAGCGAAAGTTTCTTCATCCTTTTTGTCACTGTCTCAGGTAATTTAATTATTTACGTATCATATAGAGGAAAGCATCAGGGTAACATAGTCTATCATCAAGCACTTTCTGTAAACTACTGGTTTATTAGTTCAGCAAATGGCTACAAACATATTGCAAGTGCATCAATTTCCTCCCAGTTTATCTCATTTATTGTTATTACAATTGTTGTTATGGTCCCTGGCCCAGTTCCTTTTCTGCAGTTCTTAACTTCATGGTTTGTTTAGACTATGGTGATGTCCAATTTTTAATTCTATTTTTCATTTCTTCTCTAAAAATAGTTTCCTCAAATCTTTCTCATATTTTGTAATCTGCATCACATTATTATATGGCACAATGAACATAGTTGTGTTACATTTGGCTGTCACTTCTGGTTGAACTTTCATTGCATTACAGTGCAAAATGCAGAGCCCAGTGCAGTATTTATAAAAAAAAAAACTTTAAAGTTTGCATCATATATCCAATGGATTAATCTATATTTATAAATTAGTAAAATTCAGCATTTAACTAAACGGTTCATTTGAAATTTAGCAAAATTGAGGCCAAATTTTTCTCTGCCTTCCCCTCCAGACCCTGGACTATAATCAAAGTGGGGAGCTTTTAAGGTTTATAAATTGCTGTGCTTGTACAGTACCAGGTACACTCATGGCCTTCTGAAACAGATATCAGGTCAGCTGGAGGGGATGACCTTCACAGGAGGGTCTTCAAGGAGCCTGGAAACACACACACACACACACACACACACACACACACACACACACATTTACTGTGTGAAAGCATCACATCCCTAGGAGTAGTTTTGGACTGGCCATGAAATGAAGTGAAAAGACAGCGTACGACACCAGAGAGAATTCACATTAAAGAAAAATATGATTCCTTCTGGACAGCTAAAGTCAATACATTCAGGGTTAAGACATACCAGTGGGCTTAGCACAGCCTTGTGGTGCACAGGTGTTCACAATCATGATGTGGAAAGTGTTGACATGGATCCTCACATCCAGTGGCCTGTAGTCAGGAAATCTGGAAACCAGGAGTATTCAGACCCAGTGAGGATAGTTTGCTGACCGGCTGCTGGGGGATGGTAGTATTGAATGCCAAACTGAAATAGCATTCTGACATAAGTGTTTACCCTCCAGATGGGTCAAGGCCAGATGTACTGCAGCAGTGATAGCATCCTTGGTGGATCTGTTGTGGAGATAAGCATGCTGGTGTGGGTCTAATATGAAGGGTGAGAAACAGGCTTTGACATATGACACCATTAGTCTATCAAAGCACTTCATGTTGACTGGGTTGAGTACAACAGGACAGTGGTGACTGCAGCAGGACATGGGTGATTTCTTGTTGACCAGGGTGATGATGGTGAATTTAAAGCAAATATTAGACCCTTTTTGACTGATACAAATCCAAAGGTGTTTGGTGTTCCCTCAGTGGTCTCAGTCTGTGTCCTGGTTAAATCTACCTTGGACAAAAAAAAACAACTTCTGGTGTGAAAAAAATCCTTTCGTATAATGAATCAAAATAACCATTAAACATCTGTTAATAAAAATCTGCCAATTTTGTGGAGTGAAAAACTTAGGCAGTGACTTTGTGAGACGTCTTTCTTTCTTTTGTATTTTAAACTTGAGTAAGTAAAATTATTAAAAAGGCTGAAAAAAAAGTGCAAAAGGCATTAAGAAAGGCTGAAGAAACACCGAACGATAAATTACAAATTATATTCCTAATGGTTATTTTTTCAGGCAGAAATAACAGTAAGTGAGGCACCAAACAACAGGAATTCGATTAACCTTGTTAAGCGAGAAGCTTACTTGCCACAATAACAGAAATGTTCAGCTGTGGCTCCCAACACCCAAGTTTCCTTCTCTGGTTGTGCTGAGCAAATGTATGGGAGAATGATGCTTTGTCCTCACGTATATCCTTTTGCCTACTTTTGACCATGTTCCTGGGCTGCAAAGCACTATCGATTGTGTGATTAAGCCATCAAACAGCCACTGTTGTATATGCAAGGAGTTTAATACTGAGTTCTCCATTTTCTCATAACTTAAAGACTTGCATCCAGGTGCTACATTTAAAAAATAAAATAAAGTATGACAGTGAAGGCAAATGCCAGCATGACATGTTCTGTTCCATTATCTTTTGAAGCATGCATGGCTGTGATTGTTTTACGTTAATTTGACAATACAAACTACTTACAATAAAATTATCCAATCTCTGGTCAGCATTGTATGATCAGTTTAGATATAAAAAATATATATACAGTATATATTTAGTTTGTTATCTAGTTTGTTAAGTACTATTGTTTATCTGTAACAACAGTATAGTTAGAAGGAATGGTGCTTTATTTTGTTGATTTTGGCAGCGCATAGAATATTTCTAAGTTAACATAACATCAAAGTATCATTCAGATTTTAAGGCCAGCAATACAGAACAATTCAACATCTGTAGCAGAGTTTTGTCATCTGATGTATGCTGGGTAGTACTTAGTAACAGTTGGCGTGCTTTGATGTGAACAGAACCTGTAATCCATGTGAAGGAACTAAATTTGCAAATTTATTTAATTTAAAAATTAAATATGCTGTATTACTTGCGTTCTTGGTTTGTCAGGTACAGGTTCTTCTCCACAGACTTTAGTTCACTCTGAAGATTGCTTGCCAACATTAAACATTGCTTGTTTTTGTAAAATAACAAGTAACAAGCACATGTTATGGCCTGTAAGTGACAGCTGAGCTGCAGCTAGATTGCTCTTACTATGTCCATGTCTGATTTTGGAAGTGAGCAAATACTATCAGCACTTAGTCACTCTATACTGCACTTGACTAATGTGAAGAAGTTACCACAAAGCAGCCCAGCAGACTGTATCTCAAGGTTATCTGTAAAGGTTATACTGCCAACAGCATAAAAAGGTAGAGGTTTCAAGATGTGATCAGGGTCTAAGGATGAAAGCGAGCCTTCGGTTGCTTTTACAAGAACTACTTCTGTACTTTCTTCAGGACTAATGTAATAGTACAGTATATCTTGCAGCAATATAGCAGAGAAACTCATAGTATTTGCACAACTGGGGGTTGTTAGAGAATTGTCCACAGGTTTGACCGCCATAACACTTTTATTAAACCAGCTGATTCATTTAGTTGGGAAAAGGCAAAACAATTTCAAACAAAAATGGAAATGTTTTTACATTATTATTGCTCAGTTGTATCCTGTTGTTGGGTCACTTTGTAACTTAGCAACAGAACATTGTTTAACCAGCGGGCTAAACTTTTGCATGAAAGCTTTGGTAAACAAAAATGAGTAAAAAGTAAGAAATGATTATCTGACACATTTTCTGCAATGTGTTGTTGCTAAAGTCAATAGAACGAAATCAGCAAAGTACTGTCCACAGCATCATCTTTAAGTAATGTAAGAAAAAAATCTATTAGCTGCGGATTATTGTAGGCATGTTGTCACACATAACATGTTTTTTGTCCAGTTAGCATCTCAGTTGATACTTATTAAAGATACATACAACTTTGTTTTAGATTTCATCCAAAGATGCGTCAGGGTGTTTGTGGTTCTGGATCATGACATAATTGTGTCTTTAAAATTACTGTTATGACCCCTTTAGTTGGGCTCAGGAAAGTCCTAGAGGTTAAAGGGGCTGCACATAAATGGAGAAAAGGTTTATCATCCAGATAACACACTGGGAATCAAACCCAGGAGTATTTGTGGAAGGGTTTTATTCTGAGAAAAGTTAGTGATTTATTGTGAATATTTACATAAAATAGTGATGCTCAAAAGGGTCAGAAGTGAAGACAAACTCACTATTCCGCTGTGCGTGAACCAAAGACCAACTGTCTATCGTAACCTGGAAGGAAACAGTAGCAAAATTAATAAATCACACTTCCCAACACAGTGTTCATCACAAACCACAAGACCAAAACTATAGCGATCACAATCCTCCAACTGCTCTTCCTCTTTCTCTTATGTGGGGTTCTTTATAGGCACAGGAGGTGGTGCCACCCAGTTGAGATCAGTGCGCACAGGTGCTGTGAATCTAGAGTCCCCACAAGCCTAACTAGAAAACAGGGAATAGACGCCAATGCACAGCCCAACCCAGGGCCATTAGACTCCACTGTACTCAGTTTTACCTATAAACGCTAATATGCTTTGGGCAGGTTAGACCCCTCTTTAAGTTACTTGGTCCTATCCTCTCTCACTGAAGCAGTGTAGTGGGAAGCGGCTGTGCCTGCAAGGGCCTCATTACCTGCAGTAGTTGTTTCTGGCCAGCAGACCAGTACATGGCTAATCAGTGTGGTTAACACACACCTTCTTGTGTTTCATGTTCCTGCTGGCAGAGCAGTACAGGCTGGTGCCTTAAAGGCTGTTCTAGCAACAGTTTTTAGCTAGAGCCCCTGACAGTGACTCTGCCCCATCCTCCTGTGACAGCCACAGAGTCGTCCAGCTTGCCCCCTCTTGTTCCGGTAGGAATTCTCTGCAATCGTCCTCCAGCTGTCGAGGGTCACTGGTTGCTGGAAAGAAGGGTTTATTACTGGATTGGGGACACTGGGACACTGGTGAAGAGCAGAAGGTGAGGCCTGCAGTGCAACTGGCTACCCCATGGCTAGCCCTTCCTCCAACAGATTTCCCTTTGCATTTCAAACTTCAGAGAGCAAGAGGGGGGGCACCAAGGTGAGCAGACTTCCTCAGGGGCAAGTTGCCACAGCATTCTGGAAAGTGGGGGTCTGGGGAGCAAGGAGCAACCACAGAAAACCTGTGTGACTGAGATGGCTAGGGATCAGTTCTTGCCACCAGTCTGTCTGCCCTATGTCTGAGCCCCGCATTAAATGTCGTCCACATGTCCTACAGGGCCCCTACTGACCTACAGCTGGAATCGGTGAACCATGCACCTGAACTGCTCCCAGAATCCCACCTCCAGCTCCTTTCCTTCACCACAGTTCATTTACTGCTTGTTGAACAAGCCCAGGCTGAGCTGCTAATATTTGTACATCCCCTTCGGCTTATACCTTATGTTGGCTAAACCTGGACACGTTCATTTAACCTTGAGTAAGAACTGGCTTCCCACAGGAGCCTGAATGAGGGCAAATTCAATCTTTGTCTCATCCTTAATTACCTTGCACCTAAACTGCAGCAGAGGAGGTTGACACCATAGTGCGGATTTAAGGAAAATTAATGAAAAAAAGAATCAAAGGAACAAGGGAAATAATGTTTGATTTTCCCAATTAGTAACATAAAGTCACATCACTCTATATAAGTATTAAACTTGTTATTAGCCTTATTTAGTCTTTTTACTTGCAGATATGTCAGTTGGGGGTAATTAGAATACTGTTAAGTGCACTGGATGTGTATGTGTTACAGAAATGAAAGAATAGCAGCTAGGGTTTCTGTTATCCTGGCACTCTTGTCACTCCCCCTTGTGAACATCTGAATGACATTTGTTACCCAACTCTCACCTGTGACAGTCATGACTGATGGCAGATCAATACACTGCCCTGTGAAGCAGGAGCGTCAGTGAAGCTTTGCTGACTAATTGTGCGAAACGGAGTGTGGGAATGTGGAAGTGTGTGTGTGTGTGTGTGTGTGTGTGTGTGTGTGTGTGTGTGTGCTGTCAAGGGTGTGAACAGGCTTGCATGGGTGAGCTTGAGAAGCACTCTACATCAGGCAGGCCTTAGCATTAGGAGGTCACCGTGGGGACATGGCAAGGGGATGTGAGCCATCAAGCTATCTTTGGAAAACATTTATAGCTGCATTAATTTACTGTGAAAACTCAAAAAAACAAGAAGTACTTGGAAGTATTTAATACCCTTTTCTAAATATAAACTATTACTGTCTTTCCTCTCTCAAGTCTAATGCCACCCACAAACTTTCTGTTTCGTCAAGTCCTTTATATCAACTGCTTCAGAAGACTTTATTACCAGGACTGCAAAAACATTGTGATATTAGTGAGATGACCAAGGCATTAACTAGATAATGCGTTGAGTCCATGGACTGACTTTCTGCATCAATCATGTCTTCTGGTGTACAGTGTTGGCATATTTCACATTTTGTGAAAGTAGAAGTGGGCCATGTAACACAGTCCTGCAACATGGGGATGTGGCAGTATAGTGTACTAAGTTGGTTCCTTACAGCTCCTGGGCTGCTTTCCTGATTTGGGGGTTCAAGCCCAGCTCAGGTGTGTGTGTGTGTGTAATTTGCATGTTTTCCTCCATGTTTGCACTGATCTAAGGAAAAAAGGTGATGGCAAACCGCTTCTGTCCTTCCTTGTCTTGAAAATCATGCTAGTGCTTGCCTAGGAGTCAGACATGACTGGGTGGCATTTTCCATTCCAGTCACTGAAACATGAGTGTTACAGAGTTTTCCCAGCACCCCTGTGCATGTATGCACCTTTCTCCACCAGTTTCCGCTTTTAGATCCTCTAATTCGTCTTCCATACTGAATATCCTAAACCTTTTTTTAACTGCACACTTTACAGCGATGCTGTGTAAACCAGTCAACAAATTCCCAGTAGTTTGCAACAGTCTGCAATGGGCATAATGCAATAATAACATTTCACAATTTTAAAGACAGTTTTATGACATTTAAATAATAAAGTCAGTTTTTACTGAGTAAACATGAATTTACAGATGGCTGGCAACCTGACCGTGCTTAACCATGTGTGATAATATTTGATTAGTCTGATCCACCGCCAGACGAAGCTGCTTCAGGTCATCCTGGACACCACCTTCAGTACCTGAGATTTGTAGCACATATGGTGGCACTGGGGCAGCCCAATCTGCCTGTGCTTATGTCAACCATGCTCCTCAGTTGACAAGGGAGGAGACAGACTCTGTGGAAGAGATTGAGAGTAAAACACCAATATTAGTTTAACAATCACTAATCTTTACATTTCAGGTGACAGGTAGACACACCCATGAAGCCTCATAGTGGTCACTACAATAAAAACACTGCAAAGGTGTTGCCCATCAGATAGCACTGGCATGCCACAGTCACTGGACATGAGTTTGAGCTCGACTAAACATGTGGAGAGTTTGCATGTCCTCCCAGTGTTTGCCTGGTTTTCTTCTGAATGCTCCAGGTTAATCCCACAGTCCAAAGATGTCTTTTGTGTAATTAATCTACCTACACCATAGTGTGTGTTCTATACAGTATGCAGTACAGTAGGTGGTTGAATTGTTGCAGGGAATTTATTGCAATACATCAGTACAAAAAGTGGAACTGTGAGTCACCTTGGGTAAATGTGTCACCTAAATCCTACATAAGCATACATACATCATCATACATCATACATTATAATAACTACATACATCATTGTATGTCAGTTAGAAGAAAAGTAATTGCTAAATGAAAATTTGCAAGCAGCAGAAATTGTGGCATGAAATCAAGTTAAAAAATTGTGGGGAAACTCTCTGACCGCTATAAGCGAAGCTTCTCCAAATAGCCACGCAAGGTGTAGAGAGCAGAGTGGTCATTTATAAAATGAAATTTCATCCATAACTTTCCCATGTGCTCCCCAACATCACGTGCCTTTTGGAGCTGATTATTATCATTCAAGAAGACATCATGCCTCATGTGTGTTTGTTGGTCCAATGATAATATGGAAAAGTCTGATTTAGACCACATTTACCACTGCCCAAACATAAATAGCCTGTGTGGAAAGGAATGGTAAACTGTTATTGGGGTGCAAAAGTGGTCAAACCTTCTGTTTGCAGCCTTGACACAAGAGAACTTTGCTGAACTTTACAGATGCTGTGTGCCTTGGCACTACATTAACAGTGGCTATCCACCTTTTCCCCAGGCTGTCAAAAGTCTAGTATCCTTCTGATGGTGGAATCACAATTTCTATGGTGTTTGGCCAGAAGGCACCCGAAACCCTGTTAGCCCAGCAGAGAATAATTACACCCGACTGACATGCACTGCTGTCACCTAAAAGAGAAATTCAAGGACTTTTATTTATGTACCAACAAAATACTGTCATATATCCAAACAGGGTACTAACAACATTTTGTTTTTAGTTCTCCTCCATCAACAGCCAGAGGTAAAAGTTAAAAATTTCTTTTAACAAAAAAATAAAATTGATTTTATTCAAATTGATCTGAGTTCACTGAGGTCTCCTTATGCCGCTTCCTTGACCCATAATACCAAATTGCAGGCAGTAACCTAGTAATCTATGCATAAATAACTGAATGCTGTAAGGATTTTGTACATTTTTACCCAAGTAAATGCATTTTCTTTCCTGCCATTCCTAAATTAAGACACATGGGAGTCTAAAACCTTCCAGAACCTAAGATAAACAATATTATAAATCCTTAATACTTTACATTGTGTAGAGTATGAAGAGACTGTGAAGAGAACGTTGGGGAGAGTTTGATACTTTTGTATAGCAACTGTGTCAAATTTTAATAGATGAAAGTTTTCATTCTTGAATGTAGCAAGAAAACTGAGCTATTAAAATAGTAGGGTTTAATCCAGGAGCCAAAGGGTTGGTTGGTGAGAAGGGAAATGTGAGGATGTGGAGCATTTTTGGCAAAAAGAAGTGCATTAAGGAGGTATCACCTAGCCAGGAGCAGTGCGGTTTGGTGAAGTAAAAAGGCAAGACATTTGACTGGCTTTTCAACATAGGACAAGTCAAAGTCCTCTCTAAGGCAAAGGGCAGGGTACAAGAAATGGAGAGAGAAGTTTACGTAGCTACCTGGCAGCAGCATTAACAATACACCTATACCCCAGTTTCTGAGTCTCACTGGTTCCTAGAAACACCTTGAATATCAAGAGTTTGAATATCAGAAAGTTATTTCCATTATTGCTTACGAGGAAAATTATGATTTGTTCTGGGTTCATTTGCGAAAACTAAATTAATTTAATCAAAATATCCCCAACACTGTAAAATGCCTGTTCTAGGATGATAAAGAGCACCATAGATACAAATAACTTAACTGCCAAACAGTAAATTAAGTTATTAATATGCATTTGTGTTTATATGTAATTACTTTATTTTTCATACATTTTTCCTTATCAGGCATACAGTAATAACCAAAAAAATTGGCAAATGAATGCAAACAATAAAGAAAGGAAATCAATATAAAATTAAATAAAATGTACCTACTGCAATGTGCTGTTACTGTAGGGAGCTATTACTGGGGAATTAACCAGCTGACCAAAAGTGAACAAAATGATGATACACAAATTGAATTTGAACCCGGACCACAGGAGACAAAGGCTGAGAATGCGAATGCTGGACACGGCGTGCTTCACACTCATACTCTTTACCTGTAAGTCTCGTATTCAATTTTGAACATTGCTCTGTGGTTTGGCTTTGTTCACATGACACTTGTTATGCTGGGACTTCTCAGTATTGAGTGAGGTACTTGTATATACTGGCACTTACATTAGAAACTTGGAAACTGGGAAGTTGAATACTTGGGTAGAGGTACGGTATATTTATTTAGCTACAGATACAGCTGCCAGAAATGCAGAGAGCAGGAGTTGGATCTCCACTTTCCTTTTTCCTCTCTGCTGAAAGGTTCACCCCATCTGCCTAGAGCACTACACAGAGCTTAGAGTCTCTCTGGAGGAGAGTGAGTCAAGAGCAGATGTTAGTGCAGGCATGATGGCAGATGCAGCAAAACTGAGAATGAGGCAAGGGAAGCCATCTTCTGAGTGGAGAGAGGTCACCAGTGCACTGGCAGAGGACAGGTTACACTATTTGTGGTAGCCTTTTCCAGAGAGGTGTAGGTGAGGTGAAGGGCAAAAAGCCTTCTGGGAGTGTGGAAGGAACTTGTTCATTTGGGATGGGGAAGAAAGATGCAAAGGAGTCAGTTGGTAGCTGCAGGAGAGCAATATAGCGATCAGAGGTGGGTTATCACAAGGGTAGTGTGCCCACCTGCCAAGTGAATGGGTACAGAAAGAAAGAGAGTGAGTGACACTTAGCTGGAGGTAGTGAAGCAAAACCTTCCTCACTGTAACCTGACCTTCATGTGTGGGACCCAGCTGCTTTCACCTCCACACTGCAGGCACAACCAAAATACCAGCTTTTGTTCCCCACTTCTTTTAATACCTCTCTGTGCTTAGCTACCACAAGCTGTTCTGAAACTTGACTACTGGGTTACCATTTAAATAGATGTATAGTAAATAAAGGACAGCCTCTGAAAAGGTCTGAAATGTTCAGGCTGCTGTAAGGCAGCCTTTTGGAAACCCGCCTTTTGAGACGTACCATATATTATTTACCAGAGGGGGGACTGTCGCATTGGACTGAGGAACTGGTGTATAAAAGGACTGATTAGTCAGCTTCTTGACTAAGATGATGGAGGAGGCAAGTAGACCTCTGAAAAGGAGCAAAGAGACAAGGGGATCTCGGACACTAGCGTGACTTGTGTTGCTTTTTGCGATTCGGCCAGCTTAACCATTTCGGTGTTCAGGCTTCCATCAAAGCATTGCATTAGCCCCGTGCAAAGGCCAGGAGACCTTTTCCCGTTTGTTTTCTTCATGAAATTGTGTAATTTGCTTCCAGCGTGCACACCTTTGGTGCCTATGCCCTGCCGGCCACTTAACCAGCATTTACCCTCCTCTGTTAGACGATTTCCAGCATTCCCATGGACAACAGTGAACACGACCACCTTTGAAAATATATTCTAACACATCCGTTTACGTTGAGTTGACTTATGATGCTGTTGATGTATTAACATTAAAAAAATGTAAAAACTTCTTGTCGGCTTTAGTGATTTAAACGTCTTAGATTCCATGTCTGGGCTTTTAAAGGGGTACTGTTACATTTGCTGTCCACATTCTTGTAGCGTCTTTACTTTGGCCCCAAGACCATTGGGCTGACAGGTAATTTTTTTAATAACAGTGCTCTGAAGCTTGGCAGCGACAGGAAACAAAGTACAATTGCATCTGCGGCTCCAGGCTTTCTCATGGGAGTGTTCACAGATGTAAAAATATAACTTGGAGGAGTTAGGTTTATTTGTCTTGGATTAAGCTAATTTATTGAATAATAATGGTTACATTGTCTTAGAGACATTTTTAACAGCCCAGGAGGTGTTCATTTCTATTTTTTTAATTCAATAAAAACGCTCAAATGTTTTTGGCATTCACAGCCTATGGCACACAGCTTGCTGATAATGTACAGCCTGCATGCAGCAGAATTGTGTTAAGTTTTTCATGTCAATACGGCTGGAAGACACCACGTTCTTCGAGGGTTACGGAGTTCTGTAATCCGCCCTCGACATTGTTTAGTTTCATGCCTGCGTAGGTGACCCATTCAGCTGAATTTTGTGTTATCCCTTAATACTGCAGTCATAAAAGTTACTTGTATTACCCTTAATGGGTCTGCAACAAGGAATAGCAAGGCGAGTCAATGGGAAAGAAAAACACAGATAAAGTATCAATTTCCTTGTCCGCAAGTACAACTCACTGTTATTCTTGTCATCTTCCCTTGACCTATTACTTTTCAGTCCTCCACTATCTAGATATTCCCCACACAGCAACGCAACGTCCCTGAGCATCGCTGAAATAACACATTGTCAAAAAAAAGCATTTCACGCTTAATGTCCCAGCAGTGTTACTTTTTAACTAGGCAATAAAAACACAGACGTCTCTCAAGTCTGCAGATTGCCCACAACCCTTTCCCATCAGGTTTGAAGGAATCGCCCATGTTCTGTTCTGTATTAATTAACAGTCTTCTTATCTGCCGGCCTGGTATTGTAACACTGATTTCCCTTCTCCTTCTTCCTCCTACACAGGTTGCCTTCAGTTGCCTGATTTTAGTCCCTTCTGTTTGTTCCCTTTTTCTTTCTTCGTCTTCCTCTCTTCCCTCACTCTTGTTCCTCTGTGTGAAGCTCCCTCCTCCTCACCACATGCGGTGCCCCTTCCTCTCCTTTCGGCATCGGGTCCTCATTACCGGCCTGTGCCACCTTGGCTGAAACATGTTCTTGCATCAACGGCTCATTATTGCTCCTAACCGCCACTAATGGTTCATAATAGAGATGTGCAATGCACTTCTCTTTGTTCTGCAGGGCAGCCCCACAGGGGATGAGTTAGGATATAAACACACTGAGTAATAGAAACCAGTCTACAGTTTGCTTTGCTGAACAACAGATTGGGCTGGCCACTGCATCCAGCCCACTGCGAACCTTCCCCATCTTTTGCCTCCCCATCTTTGGCCTCAGACTAAGTTGTAATGTAACATGCTGAAATGACAAAATGAGATTTTTTTTTTTTTGCATATTCTTTCCGTTGCTGATACAACGATTTGTGAAATGCCACAAAAAGCTGGTATTTTAATCTCCACTGTAGCTGCTTTTTAGCTTTTTTAGGTCCACTGTCTGCTACGGCAGCCGCGGCCCCGTCAGAGTTCTGGCTCCTCTGAAAGTCAGTGTCACTGACACGTGCGTGTGGGCACGGAGGTGCAGAGAGGAAGTGTGTGTGGACAGCCGCTCTGTGACTCTGGAAGAGGGAGGACAGTGTTACTAGGAGGACTATGAGAGCATCCGGCAATGTTCTCATGAACCATACTCATTTCCATCAGTTGGTTCCATCTGCGCGTCATAAGAATGTCCTTAAGCCACTTCATTCATATGACGTTCCCAAGTCTGGTAAACATCGCATCTTTTATAACTAAATGCTCAAGGCAGTTATTTTGTTTGTTAGAAAAAACAGCATAGGAGTTAGTGGGCGGATACCAGTTAGAAAACAAATGTTATCTCTGCATTTTTGTCAGCAGGTATCACTTGTCCAAAGGCCTGTTCCACCACCTGTGGATTTAGTCTGGCTTTGACCAGGTCTCCTGTTAAGCAGGAATTAGGGTAAGAATTGCAAACAGCGTCACCGCCTATGTTTCATCCTAGCAGGAGGCAGTTAATACCAGTTCACAAGCTTATCAGTTATTCACATTATTCAGATGAGGTTAAAACTGTTCTGTGACTGATATGAAACAGGAGAAATGCGTGTAAATTTTGTGTGCTTATATTGGGAGGGATAAGCTTTGCAAGTGAATCAGCAAGTCTCACACACCACTTCTGTCATCCTATTAAAGGTATTTGCTACTGTTGAATACTACATTTTATTATGTACAGTACAAATGAAGCCTGCAAATGAAGAAGAATATTGGCTGCTTTCTAAAGATTTTCAATGTGTTCAGCTTCAGCCTCATGTTTACTAGTTCCCTACAGTAGAATTACACTTAAAACTGACTTACATCAGATTTTTGCTCTCCCAAGTTTTGGCCTCTAAATGGAGAAACAGCAACATTTCATTATGCTGAAAAAGTGCAAAGCATGCCTTGTACTGTAAATCCTATTAAACTAGTAGTGAAGTCAGTGCCTCTCATTTATGCACGTTTTGCTGTGAGGAGAATTTTTATTGTCAAAGTTAACGTAAGGCACCAACTTTGGTAACTTTCTGTGTGAATTTGTACCAGCCTTTTCATAATCTGTATGAATAATAAGAATGCTTAGCTACTAGAGTACAGAATATATTTATCTGGCACATATCAGTATCATGGAAATACAGCTTTATTTACACTGTTCATACTACTGCCCACATTGATGTACAGTACTGTGAACCACAGTTTGAAGAAACCTCCCAGGGCTTCAGTATTCAAAATCCAACGCCTTAAATAAAAAGGCTTGCTTCACAAAACGCTTTCTTTTTGCTGAAAAACGTCCATTATGATAAAGCTGCCATTTATGATGATAATGATGCTGACGGTGATGGCTCAACTTTTCTGTATAATGACTATTGGAATAACAGCTAGTCATTACACCATTTAAGTTTTTTATGTGGTTTGAAGTATGTGTTGTGCAATACAGTTAACCTTGCCCTTGCCAGTATAATGGACCAAAATAACCTGAGACAAGCCTTGCTGATCTGCTCTGGTAATAATGTCTATACAACCTTAGGTGAATCTCCAGAACAGGGCTTACACAGAAAAAGACATCTTCCTCCTTGAGACCAGAGTGCAAAGGGGGCACAAGACATTCTTTTCAATACTCTCAACCACCCACTATTTTGTATATATGATTTAAAGCTCAGTCCTTTAACAAGTTAAATAAGTTAAGATCACAACATTGCAGCAATGTAATGGTGCAAAACCAAAACAGAAGGTAAAATACATGTATAATAGGATGCTGAAGTCATGCAATGAGACATGAATAAAATACCCATGGGTTGTTTACAGAGTCCGCTTCAAAGGTTCATGAGTTGCTAAATAAAAGCAGGCATTAAACTGGCGCGCCGCAGATCTGCGTCTCTCTGTGCAAGGGCGGGAGAAGGCGGGAGATGGCTGTGCGGGGAGGTTGCCGTCCGGGGAGACAGATGGCGATGAGTTCCATGCCATGCCAGGAACGGTCTGGACCAGCTCCATCCAACACAGCCCTGGGGCGTATGTGGGAGGTGCTTACATCGGCGCAGTCTTCAGCAGAGAAGACTATATCCAAGGCCCATCTGTTCACAACTCCTCCAACCAATCCCCAACGAGTCTTACATTCGGCGCAAAGGGCCCCAACACCGAAGCCCGAACGTCACGCGGGGCCGGTTCATATGCGTTGCCATGAGAACCCTACTGAGCAAGTATTTCAGTGAGGAACCCAGCAGAGCTGTGGGTTATAGAGGCTGTGGAAGGCATCCAGATATATGACTTCCTTTGCAATATATCTTTATAAACACAATAACATGTTTTAGCGGAACAAAAGCTTCAGAACTTAATTTCTAAAACACATTTTTTCAAATTTGTAAAAATTAATTTCCTAGACGGCACACGTTAAATAGCAGGAATCGTAGTGGGTAAGGATATATTATTAGTCACTAGCTGAGTTACTGTCGAAAAGGTGCGGCAGTAGAAAGTTAAAAAGTTACAGGACATCATACAATCACCAAACTGTTGTTCAAAACTAGTATTAAAGCGATTGTACGTAGCATATAAATATTGTTAGTACTGTCGAACAGGCAAACACCACAGAGATATTCACTCTGGTCATAGTCAAAAGGAAAGGAAAATAACAAAATATATATCATCATACTTTATTACCTTTACATCACTAATGTATGCAGATTAGGTATTTCATGTATAATTTTTTAATTAATTTTACATTTTTATTTGTGTGTGTGTGTACATTTGTGAGAGAATGCCAGTGTGTGTTTTTGTGGAGCAAGAAAACCTGTCAGTATCTCAGACATCTGTGTGTGTGTGTGTGTGTGTGTGTGTGTGTGTGTGTGTGTGTGTGTGTGTGGAGTAAGAAAATTTGTCAGCATCTTGTACGTCAGTGTGGAGTGAGAAAATCCATCAGCATTACAAATATACACTCTGTCTGACATTACTACGTTCTGCATGCAAAGTCACTACTCCCGCTTGGCCAAGTCTTGTCAAGGACCAAACTTTAAAGTTTCGAAATAGTAAGTAGCCTTTTTGCAGTTGAATGAACTTCACTGTACAAAAACTTCACTCACACAGGGTGAGAAGTACCTGCATGCCAAATTTCAGATCAGTGGCTTAAAAAACAAAGCCGTACATAAAGAACAAACAAACAGAGGCTGACCTTTATATGTATGTCAAAGGCTGTTTTCATTGTAGGTTTGTATTATAAGGGACTTGCAATTATTTTCCAAACTGAACGTAAGCACCTTGCTCAAGGGTAGTGTAGCAGGAGTGGGATTCAAACCAGAAACCTTCAGGTGGCAAAATAATATGCATATCCGTTAGGCTATTCACTGTCCCTCTCAGAAAGGCTTATAAACCATAGTGTTGACGGTTCCAGTTCCAAAATGATTCCTGGTAATTTATAAGGTGCATGCAGTACAAATTGGAAATCTAATTCAGATATTTTATTTGAAGATTAGACAACAGTAACTGGGTGCAGCCTGTTCTAAAGTAGCTGCAACAGAATCTTTGACAGAGCACTTAAGCTATAGTCTGGATTTTCAGTCTGTAGTCCCATTTCAAAATATACAAATGCTAAAGATATATTAGTTCCTCTTCAGAAATTATTTCAAGCTGTATATTTTATTCATTATATATGTGTAAAATGAAAATGAAACTGAAACATTTTAAGTGGATCTGCTTTAACTGAAGACAATTTCCATTCATATTAATCTCGCATTGATCCATGTGAATATTCTTAGAAGATACCTGTACCTACAGAAACTTAAGTAAATTAGATTTATGGCCCCGTATCTAAAGATGCCTGAGACATTGTTGCCCTGTATGAATAATTTTATATGTATTAATAATAATTTTTCATGAATTAAAATATATATACAGTAGTTAGAGAGCAGTTGCACAAACTGATAAAAGTAAAACAGATTGAGAACCCGGAAGAATATGAAACCTAGTACAGGGCAGAGCTAGACCTGACTGAGCAGTGGTTCTGAACATCCTCTTGCTTAATGAAGACTGGTGACCTCCAGTTATGGACAGCATCAGAGGGAGATTCTGTACATGCTGAAGGACTCAGAGAGTGGCCTTTGCCTATGGAGTGTATTGCATTGAGCCTTAATTTCTTTTCTATCAGTACTTTGTATATATTTTATATTTTCCTCTTCTGCTTCCATTTCGTAAAGTACCAGCAGCCTGATTTCATGTTTCAATTATTTTTTTTGCTAAGTAAAGAAAACCCTTTAATTTTGAAATGTTGTCCATAATAGCACTGCCCCACTCATACAGCTACTTCATGTGACAAATACCCTCTATCACAAATTTCCATCCATCCATTATTTCTTCTATCCATCCATTATCATTAATCCTGGTCAAGGCTCCAGCGGTCTAGAGCCGATCCCAGAATCCTAGAGCATTAGGCTATTAAAAAACTTCCAGATGGGTTGCCGGTCCATTGCAGTATGGCACACATTTACAATTCGACAAGAACGAAATCCCGTTTCAGGAACACAGTCAAGAATAAAGTTCATTTGAGCAAACACGTTTCTCCTTGAAATATTGGTGAAACTTGACGGGACAAATAGTACATGTCTGTGCATTTTTCCTGTACATGATCTTTATATATCATTTTCACTGACCTGCCATTTATCCCTCTGCATGTACACACACTGCAGTCACTCATCCAAAATTTTTCATCCAGCACAGTATGCCATTTATTCATCGGTTCAAAAAAACCAAGCCTAATGTCATTTGAATTAATTAAACAAGACCATATGACAGAGCTGGCACCTGGGTAGTGCCTGTTCCAGTGCCACGAATTCGATTTTCCAGACCTCACCAGAACGTGCCCCCGAACACATTTCGCTTCCCACTCCAAATTACCTCCAAGCTTAGTAAACTGACCTCCACGACCGGTGATATAGCGGCCTTGAGACTCTGAATCAGATTCTCCGCAGAATGAAAATAGAGCAGAACCATGAAGTTTGAGCCCGAGAAACAGTGTGACGGAGCAGAATAAACACCTTCCCGCCGAGGACGTTTTATCCGCAAACCTACATTTGACGCCAGTCCCGCTGAACTGTTGTGTTTTTGTTGTGTGTGTAGCTACCTTCCGTTCTTCAAGTGAGCTCACAGCAGCAGTGTAAAAACATTCACCTTGACAAAGCCTGCATGCCCGGGCCTTTCAAACCCCGCATTACTGTAAGTTCCACTCTTTGACTCCTCCATGTTTCCTAAAAACTTGTCTTTCCCCTGTCGCCTAAAATGTGAGTTAAAGAAACATTAAGGTTTAAATATTGATGGCTTAATATGGCATTGTTGGAATGCTCACTGAGCTGTGTGCTCCAGGTCCTCTTGGTGATTTGTCACACTCCAGAAATTTGCAGGGGCCTTTGCAGATTTAACTCTCCATATGCTGGGAACCACGGGCCTGGGTGTCATCAACATGTGGACCAAGTAGGCCGCAGTGTGCTGATGCATACAACATAGTGGCAGGGTGGACCAGTAGGTTGCAGTGCCACCTCTCATCTCCGGGGCTGTAGGTTTGAATGCCACTTCAGTTTGGTGTGTGTGGAGAGTTTTGTGTGCTCTCCCCGTGTTGTTGTGGATTTTCTGCAAGTACTTTTGTCTCCTCCCGCATTTCAAATGCAGGCTGCTCAAGCAAACTGGCAACCCAAAACCATCCTTGAGGGATGTGGTGGCACAGCGGGTTAAGCCAGTTCCTTACAGCTCCTGGGCTGCCTGTGAGTCTAGCTCAGGGTGTGTGAGGTTTGCATGTCGTACCTCTCAAAACGGGCGCAGAAGAAGGCAACAGCAAATCCTCACTCCAGAGCCCACGCTGGTGGTACCTATGAGTTGGCTTTGACTCGATGCTACTTCTACATGCAAACTATTCTCAGTTCACAAATAAGGATCCATTTGTTTATGCCCTACTTTATACATTTCTCAGGTCTGCCTCTAGTTTATGTGGACATTAATAAATAATAAAATGTCTCGAAATTGCTGTGATTGTGCAGTCATATTCAAGGATTTCTACCGTCGCCAGTCTACTCGGAGAGACGAACCATTAATCCTGTCTGTGTGATACTAAGCTACATAAGCATTAAATTACTTGCGTTTATGACAACTTTTATTATTCAGGCTTACTGCAGCATAATGCCGTGATAAAATAATCAGCTGGAGATAATGGCTGTATGAATTCTGCCATGTCTTTGTGACACTTTTCTGCCAATGTTTTTTCCCTGTTAATAAACCCATGCAAATCAGCTGGAACCCCGCCAGCATGCTTAATGCGTGCAGTGCAGAGTTTAGCGCTGGCTTCGGTGTAGATGCATCAGCACAAATCTAAAAGATCTGGTTAACCCATGAGTCTTGCGCGCTGTCATGCGGTCATTGCAGAATCTTCCTAAACAGGACCGTAGTTCTTTTTAACGTTAACGCTCCGGTTTTTTCTTAGCTAGACATACCGTATACAGCACGATAAATCGCGGTTCCGAGCTGAACTCGTAATGTGCTTTGTTGGTTGCGTAGCTCAAATTCTTTTTTTTCAGCTGTTGTTTAGGAATTAGGAGATATTCTGATGTGCAACAGATGGCGGAGACAGACATCAGTGACAAATTAGCCAGATTTTAACGTTTATTTTCTCCACTTATAACACAGCTGATCGGAAGCCGCTGTTGTCTCAGAGATTGCCGTTCACGCTTTGGTGGGGATCTAATTCTGGTGTTTTCTTGTTTACGCAAAAACTAGAGAAAGTGACTCATCCCTTTTTTCGAGAATTTTAAGACAGTCTTTAGGCAGTTCATTTACCAGACAAACACACAAATACGCATGCATCTCCCTAAACAGGGAAGGAGTAAGAAGAAACAAAGGGCAGAAACATGAACTCGATATCAGTTCTGTACATATGGACTCATAATTTAAAACCATGGCTACAAAACTGGGATCGGTGGAACAAAAGCCCACATTAATGCACTGCAATGTATTTCTCCCCTTCCCTTTGAGCTTAAGTGCATGGACAATAAGGTTTGCAACTGATCCCTTGAATGGTAGATTGAAACCTGTGGAAGCTTAATGGGAAGTGTGCGCGTGGCTCAGATGGGAGGACGGAGGAAGTGCTGGGCGCCACTGGGGCCTCTTCATGACCAGACAGAAAATGTGGACCCAGCCAGGTAGAGTGATGGGAGGGCACAAGGTTGTACATGTAACTAAAAAGATGTTAATGTCGAAATGATAACTCCGTTACTATCGGCGCACCAGGAAGGATGCTCAAGGGTCCAAGGGGTGCCAATGATGTGGATTCTATCGATTGTTAGCGTTCTGACAAGTGGTCACTGATTTTCTGTCCCTAGCAGAAATATTGCGCTTGTTAATCCGTTCGAGTCAAAGCACAGGGGTCTCGGGAGGAACAGGTCATTGTTAAAGGATGCTAATGAATGCTTGCTGATCAATTTGTGCTTAATCAGCCATTCAATGTGTGCTGCAGCTGGCAAGCGGCCGGGACCCGAAGGAGTATCGGTGCCGTGAGAAACTGCAGGCCATGCCCCAGGTTAATTTCCTCTCCCTCTGTTTCTCCGTTTCCCTTGATTTCTTTCTGCTCACCTGCCCCTCTTTTTTTTTTTTAAATCCCTCCCTTCTCTTGCAAATTCCATTTTCCGCCTGAAAGATATGTAACAGCGCTGACAGCGTGCGTCTCACAGCCGGACGTTGCCTTGCAGCCACATTGCGAATTATTATTACTTGTCAAGGCAACTTGGTCTGCTTAAACCTGAAAATGTAAACACGGTTATTCGGGAAACGGCTAATGTTTTAAATGCTTTGGTTATTAAATATAGTTTATCTGAAAGCTTACAAAGTTATCCACTCCTCCAAAATCAAAAGGTTACTATAGATAATGTAAAATATACAATATGCAGTTCTTTTTATTATATGTAGCATTAAAATATTACTGTTTTAGAGCAGGATAAATAAAATTCTGTTTATTTCACTGAACTGTGATGGACTGGTATCCTGTCTTCTTCACACCTTGTACTTCTGGGATAAGGTTTGGACTATGACTCTACATTGGACAATGAATGGATGAATGAATGAATCTTCTTCTTTATCTTTCAGCTGATCCCATTAGGGGTCACCACAGCGGATCAACTGTTTCCATTTGAATGAATGAATGAATGAATGAATGAATGAATGAATGAATTTTGATAAGGATGTGACATTAGCGCACGCTCTGTGTTGCAGTCGTCAGTGTTCACTGGGTCTGGATTATAAAGCTTTGAATTCTGCTTAAAACAAGAAAATGAAATGTTGACCTGAGAGTACCAAACCTTTCTTTGCAAATGTTATTTTTCTGTTGCTCCAGTCTGTGTCCTGTCTGCACAGATGTTTCCAGAAGCTTGTAAAGTTTTTGAGTCACTGGGCCAATATAATTTGCTTCGGTTTATTAACCTTCATTATTTTGCTGTTTCCCCCAGGGACTTTGGAGTGCACCAATTTCCTCAGCTGAGTACCAGCAGCCATGCTTCGATAGTTTCAGGGTTGCACATTAATCCTGTTCTTTAGCCTCTCAGAAAAATGGTGTAACTCAATCTGTTTTCCATCCAACGACTGTTTCCCAGGGAGTGCTGTTTTAAAAAATGACTTCAATACCAATACTGACAGGCACGAGAGGGGAAGCGGGGAATTAATCTCGGAGAAATATCTGGAATAAAACACAGAAGAGGAACAACCGCCCGTTGCCGGGCGAGAGTAGGGCGTACTTCTGTTTCGGAATGAAACCGCATGGATCTGCTGGGTTCAATCACAACAGAGGGAGTGCAGGAAAGGGTGGCGCTCAATCCACATTACTGACTAATCTGTATCCCAGAGACAATCTGTAAATGTCAAAGGCTGGGAAGAGATATTTATGAGGCACTGAAAATATTTGCTGATTCAGACGGCACCAAATAAATAGAAGGACCTGTTAACATTGTGCTGGTTGCAAGAATATTCACTTAAAGCTAAGGGGGTTTTAATTGCCCCTCACTGATCTGCTGGAAATTCGACTTTTCCCATCTTTTGGGCACAGTGAGGCTTTCTCAGCATTATTTATGCAGTGATCGGCCTACATTTTGTGCACTTTTTAATGTTTTAAAAGAATGCACGTGGGCCTTTTAGCGTGATAGTTTTCCGAAAATGTTTTTGTTGAAAATCTGAACTTTTCTTGAAATGCAAGCCACGTTGCTTTTCTTTAGTATTTATTATCACATGCATCATATTTTCCTCCCTTAAAAAGTACATAACACGCAATACAGTTTCCCTATAAGAGTGTTGCATTAATAAATTATGAAGCAAAGGACATTACATGTTTGCACAAAATATTTTGCTTTGCTGGTAAAACTGTGGGAGGAATTGAAATTATGTTGCCGCTCTCCTACCAGCCCAGCAAAGCAGCAGTGTATCGATGTAAGTAAGTAGGAGATGTAACTCCTGGGCCTGCATCTTATAGATGGCAACCGCTGTCTGTCTGGATCTTTTGTTTTTTAATCGGGCTCTGCAGTGACAACATGGTAGCAGCCAGGGGGCCCTGTTGTGCTCCAGAAAGCAACTTACTGCTTTCTTTCATGTGCTTTTTTCACTCCTTTTTCCTCCCAATTTAGTCATGTACAGTTTCTCAATCTGTATGTCTCCTCCTTGAAGCACAACACCCACGCCAACTTGTGGGGGATGAACATAGGCACACACCTCCCTCGGTGTGGGAGCTTTGAGCCACCCGCTTCTTTTCATTCTACTGGCTGCGGGCGTCACAGTGACACAACACACTTACTGAACAGCACTGTACACCCTGTTCCACCCCCAGTCATGTAGGCGCTTAGCCAACCATGGATGCTAACTTGTTACTGACGCTGTATTATTTCAATGAACATTTTCTCCTTTTAGTACTTATTCCTTTTTAATAACTTTTACCGAGTTTGGATGCAACGTCCACCTGTTGTATTGGCTGCACCTCGCCAGTCAGTGCAGTAAAATTACCCTGAACTGACGGCGCCAGATTTTAAAGTTGTAGGCGTAACCAGAACAATACTTTCTGCCCCAAATTCCTAAACATAACTCCACCCCTGTGGAAGTACAGTCAGAACTATGCTCTTAAAAAAATCCAACTTGGACAGAGGGAGCTCAGAGTTAAAGGAATAGAATGAGAGTAGCCCAAGTTGCTGGAGAGCTCCTTTGTTTCTCTTTCGTTTTGGAAATGCAGGTTTAATTCAATCTAATTTTGAAAACAGCAGAAGTTGGCGTCAGGTGCAACATTATCGCAAATAATGGCGGAAATATTGGGCAAATCACCTAGATTGTTGACTAAACTTGAATAATTCAGTCGGTATTCACTGACTCCAAATTCGGTGCTTACGTGCAGAGGAGTCGCACGTCAAAAAAACATGAGTTTGGAACACGGTGCTTCTTGAACGCCGCACTATGAAATTGCTTCAAAGGAACACCTTTTAAATATCAAATGATTTGTGTCAACTAAATAATTAATGGGAGATCCTATACCAGAAAGCTCTATGCACATAGCCTAGCAGGAAATGAGTCTGACAACAGTGTTTAGTCCAGTGCCGAGGGAGACCCTAAAAGGGAAATATACCGTACAAAATCACTGGAAATTGACCGACAGTTTGTTAACTGCGCCTTGAGTTTAAATGCCAGCCGTCCAATCGGAATATTGCACTTATTTGTAGGACTTTAGCAGACCTACACAAACAACTAAATACCATTGTATTCACCTGAGAATCTGGGGGGAAAAAAAAAAAAAGATTTCTTTTTTAAGTGAAATGTGTTTACCACAGTGTGTTTTTCTGATGCCTTAGTCCATTTGCAGATATTAGCTAATAGTTTAGGAAGGAAAAATATTACAAGAACATTTTCAGAAAAAGCAGCCAGTCATAAGCTAATATAGGTAGACTCTGTGCCTCTTTCATGCTCCTCATTACGTCTGATCAGGTGGCATCCGCGATGAGATGATTCCTGAGATGGCAGCTTCCAGATGAGCCTTGCTTTCATTTGCATGAAAGGCTCACCTTCATTAGAGAGCGCAGATCTTCGCCGGGCCACACTCCAGGGCCTGGCTCTCTAATGACGCTTGAACCCGTTTCATTTGCTCGGCCTCCGTGCTTGGGAATGGGGTGGGAACGGTGGAAAAAGCCAGATATGCCCCGAAGAAGAATACTCCACACACACTGGTTCAGACAATGTTTTTATCCAGAAAGGAGTGTGTTTATCATGCAATGTAGAATTTGTCTGTCAAACGCTTTGAAGTTGTGCAGCTTCAATAACGTTCAAGGGGGCATGCATATCATGAAGCACTCTCAACAAGTCGTGGGGAAGATGAAGTAAGATCCTCAAGCTTTTTCATCACCATCACGATGGAGCTTGTTGTCCTTTGACAGTGGATCTTCCCCAGCGGCACAGATGAAACGCTCTTTACTTTGTATAATATGACTCTGCCAATTTGCCAGTGGTTTTTTCAACAGAATGATAAACGGGGTGAGACGAGGACTGTTTGAGAAAAACGCTGCATCATGAGTACTTGTTTAGGATTAATTTATGGTCACCTCTCTGGCGTGATACGTTTTATGGCACCGCTTTTAATAAGTAAGCAGGCACAACTTTCATCTTGCATTCAGATGCAGCAAGACTATTTCTTTTTTTTTCATTTTTCAGGTACAAATAGACATGCTGAGAAAAGTAAAGCGATTAATAAATTTAATCTTAAAAAAGAGTTTTAGCAACATCTGGGAAATTTTTGTCTTTTTTTGAAAGGGAAAGTATTGCATTTGTGAAGGAATAATAGATATCCCTAAGTTTGCTCTGGGCAAATTTTTATTGCTCGAAATTCACTGAAAAATCTCTTTCGAATTTCCCTATACAGCAAATTATTCATCTCTATTGATTAATGTAAAGATGGAGTTCTGAGTACCGAGGTGAAAAACGTGCAATTGATCATAGCATGTGTTGCATCATGTGATCATTTGTACTCGACGTGTTCTCTCGCCAAGTCTTCGCTAATACCTTGCTTTAAAGAAACCAGGTGTTTGAAACCCTCAACCTTTTTTATGTCTGGGCCTGATTTTAAACTCATTAGGGCCTGAGATAAAAGTCTGGGGTTGCTAGCCTGTGAACTGAACACTGCAGGCAATTTCTGTCCTGCCCCGTCTCCCTCTCGCTCCTCTCTTTCTCTGCCTCTCTCTCTCTCGCTCGCTCACTGTTGCTCCTGGATAACCACAGCGCAGCAGCATTTCACAAACGCTCCATCTCTCGGCATTATCGACAGAACATCGAGAAGCATCGAAACTTATTGTGTCAGCTACAACATGAAGCGACGTCTTAAAGAAGTCATAATATTAATGGGTTGTTCGTAACACAAGCGGTAACGCAAAATATGAAATGGCTTGCAGTCAGAAAACATTTGGGTACTTAGCTTCATGGCCTTTTTACAGATACAGACCATCTTCGACTTGTAATTGGGATAGGGACTGAAAACAAGGTGGTAAGTCGCATCGGATGTACTGTAAGTTGGATCGTACTCCTAACAGACTGTTTATTTCTAAATGTCCACCACACAGTAACTTCTTTTCAGACAATATTTGATGTTTTTTTACTTATTTTGTGTTACTTCTGGCCACAGTGTAGTATATTTTGCATACAGGTAATAAATAATTCAGTACTGTAAACTTTAGCAAAGTTTACTTTTAAACAATACAATATTTTTAGAACATTTTTTTAAACGCTTTTGTATTCTGTACCGTACGACAGTGAGATATAGTAAGCTCAAGCAATGTGATCTCTTGCAACTGTTCTGTCAGTAAACCCACTGAGCCCAATAATGGTTGGTCATTGGTAAGTGGTGCAGCTAATGCAGAGCCAGAGGTTGATATTATGGGGATTCGGTAGTGGTCATGGGGAGATGGTTACTGCTTGTTGCCATGTCAGGTGCTATTTTGTGACACTGCCATTCTGGGTGAGAATATACTTTATTATGGCACAGGAAGCGAGGGACACTTGTGAAGAGTTTCAGCGTGAGTTCTGTGAGATGCACAATGTCCAATTAACCCATCACGTCTGTATCTCTGTATCTGTATCTGTATCGTCTGCCAGCAGGGGTTTTGCCGACGGCATCTGTGAACCCCCTTCAAAGTGGGTGACCGCTATTGAATGTGTACATGAGCTGCTCCTCTCTTTCGAAGGTCTTTGTTATCTACAATTTATCAATAGTCGCAAACGCCTTTGAACCCTGCGCCTCTGCATTTTTTTCCTGCGTCCCTCCACCAATGGCACCCTGCAGATCCTTTGCAGTCCCTGTCAGAAATGCCTCTGTCTTTCTCCTCCGCTGCTGCCGTCGAAGGACTCGTCCCAAAGTCAGCTATCAAAGCTTCTTTATTCTTCAGGCGCACGTCCTAGCGGCTTCTTTTAAGTCCCTCCCACGCCAGGGCAGCTGTCCAACCGTAGCCTGTCGATTCTGCTGAGTGACAGGCCAAGGTCACATGTCGGTCGCAAGGAGCACGTCGGCATATGAAAAGAACCGCGAGGAACGTTGTTTAGTCTCCAAGAAACTGTCGACAGGGAGCTGCGCTTGCTCTTTCAAACCCTTTTTCCTTGTGAAAAACTAAACATCTCTTGGCATCGCTTCTGCTCAGTGCTAATGTGTACCAGAGGGAGGAAGTAGGTCTTTTGGTGGAAATGATGATTACATGACTCTTCACAGAGGAAGCAGAGAGTGGTCAGCAAATCCTGGAAGTGCTTACTGGAAAAGGTGTATAAGTTGCACTTGCAGGCTTTCCACTTGAACCAAAATCTGACCATTAAGATCAGAATATCCAAACATTTCCTGTTATAAACTGTATCATAGAACCATGCAAAAAGCTGGTAATTATTTCAATCACGTTCCAATGCAAAAAGTTAAATGAAATACCTAAATAAACCTCTTCTCTCGTGAATAAAGTTGTTGTGTGTAGAAGGGGTTAAACAATATACAGTTTATATCCCACTGAGCCATCTGGGCTGGGAAATGTACATTAGTGAACATGTACTATATATGCAGGTAAGTTCAACCATAAATGTTACCTTTTGAAACAGCAGGTGCTATCTTAGATGGTATGCAGGGGGCAGGGGAATTCAAGTCTGGATTTTTGATGCAGTGACAGAGTAGGTAAACCTCTAGGTTGGGCCACATTTTTTTTCCGTATTGAGCATGTGTCTGCTAGAGGGGTAGGGAGCCTCCTATTTAGAAGTCTTTATTGAATCAAAGGATTTGTCACCTGGAAAGAAACACTGTAACCCTTCCAAAAAGGAGGTTAAAATGAGATGATCCCTTTTTTCCACCACCACCCCCCACCTTTTTTTTATTCTTTGCTTTTTCATGGAACGCTTGTCAAGGCCTGTATCAATAATAGATAGGGAAGCATCTGCCTGGCAGGCTTATGCCTGGGGGCTGTTTTTGCATCTCTCAGAGAATTTGTCAGCGATTGCCGAGCGCATGCGGACACAGAGTACCGCTCATTAATTTTCATCACCAATCCGCGCGTTCCCTCTTAAATAATGTATTGATCTTGGGGCCGGTTCCTAATTCCCCTGTTATCAGGTTGGGCGGAGTGGGCATGGCAGGCACTGACAGATGGGCGGACTGGGACGGCTGTGACAGACAGAGTCAGCCTGTACTGCAGGGAGGTGACCTCTGGAAGTCTATGGTGGGAGGGGCTCACAGCTTAATGATGATTTAGGAGAATTTTAGACGCCCCTTCATCACCCTCACCTACCTAGCACCACATTTCACCAATGGAAGAATGGAGAGATTGATCCGGTAGCTAATCCCCAATACTCAGTCTCCTTCATCGCAGCAAATGTTTTCACTTAAACTGCCAAGTTCGTTCAGCGATTCTTTTCCGATGCTTCAATGACAGCAGTTTAGAAGAAGAGGAACGTCACAGTTGCTCATTCGCTTTGTGAAACTGTTTAAAATGAGCAGACATGACAATTTATAGGCAGTTTAAAGTTTAACTTTACTGTTGCATGCGGGAGCAAAGGTGTTTGAAAGGTTTTGAAATATAATCGATAGTCTATTACACATACAGCGAGTAGCACTGTAGCCTCACAGGGCCTGGGCTATTTTGGCGTGGGTTCGAATGCGGCTCAGTCTTTGTGGAGTTTGTATGCCCTCCCAGTGTCTGCATGGATTTTCTCTGAGTGTTCTAGTTTCTTCCAACAGTCCAAAGATGTGTTTCAGGTTATTTGGCCTCTATAAATTGCCTGTATGTCCATGAGTGTGTGAATGCATGTGGCTACCGTGGTTTGGATTGGTGGCCTTTCTTTAGCTGCCCAGTGCTTCTGGGAAAATTTCCGGACGGCCAGAACCCTGACCAGGAAGAAGCCATTACGAATAATGAATGGATGGATATCATGTTTGAAGGTAGTTCCACTGAGCAGACCAAAATAAAATGTTAATCGTAATCCGCTGTTAAGTTAATGGTACAGTTCACATCTCTGAACACTGCAACATAAGGAGCTTTGCCACTCAAGGTAAATAACTCCACTGGAATTTGGCCTTGTGTAGTCATCCTGTGAGGAACAGCCAAACATCTAAAAAAAATGTTAGCATAAAGAAGCCAGTCTTCTAGTTTTCATGGTAAGAAACAATGAAAAGTCACTAAGAAGTTTTTGCTGTTTGTACTATAGAATATAAACAACCATTACAATACTATCTTTTGAAGACATAGTTAAAGATACTAAATTGTCCATGGGTTGGTTTCACAGTTCTTTTAATATAAAGCAAGGCAAGCTGACCGATTGTTTGATTGACTGATAAATATTACTTGTAAGTAAAGTTGTATTTCTGTACTGCCGCAGCCTCCAGACACAATTCCCCAGTTGAGCGGTAGGGAACCTCACAAAATGCAAGGCCGACCACACCTGTTCACTCTCAGCCCATCAGCTCAGTCTTTAAAAGAGAGTAACTCATTCACTTCATTGTGGACTCTCAAATAGTGCCTCTGACTGCTGCTTGACAGCCTGCTTTGCTGCCTCTTGTGATATTGCATCTGCTCCACTAGTCAGCCCTGTTCCACTGTTTGTTACCATTGCCTCCCTGTTTCCCAAGTCCTCACCCCTCCACATCTCTGAACCTCTGTGCCTTGCTATTTCCCAAGTCCTCCATTCACCGTTTTCCCAAGTCTTTTGTTTGTCCTCTCACTCCAGTTCATCATTCCCTGGAGCACCTACTTGTCACCTAAAACACCGATTCACTGTAAATAACGCCTGCACTTGCTTTTGCACACTCGCCAGTCTCTGGGTAACAATGACATATATGAGGTAGGTACTGGAAGATTACAAACAAAACAGAAAAGTTTGAGGAATTCCTCACAGTTTCACTTGGATTCTATTTTTAAGTCTACAGTCCACTGGAGACAATATAAATGGCAAGATCTACTTCACAGATGTTTCAAAATATACTGTAAATTACAGATCATCACATTTATACAGTATTTTGAAATTGCTTTTAAATAAAATTTTATTTAATAAAATATATCAAACATATGTTATAAAGTCCTCCAAAATACAAGAATAGGGTCATGAACCCTCCTTTGTTCTTGTACCACATCAGCATGGACCCACCCATACACTGTATGGCCAAAAGTATGCGGACACCTCCGCATCACACCCATACGTAGCTGTTGGACATCCCATTCCAAAGCCATGGGCATTAGTATGGAGTTGCTCCCCTTTTGCTACTATAACAGCCCCCATTCTTCTAGGAAGGCTTTCCACAAAATGTTTGAGTACAACTGTTCGAATTTGGGCCTATTCAGCCAGAAGAGCATCAGTGAGGTTGGGTGAGAAGGCCTGGCGAAAGGTTGATGTTCCAGTTAATCCCAAAGGTGTTCAGTGGGGTTGAGGGAAGGGCTCTGTGGAGGTCACTCAAGTTTTTTTAGACCAGCCTAGGCCAAGTATGTGTTTGTGGAGCTTGCTTTGTGTATAAGGAGGGGGCACAGTCATGCTGGAGCAGAAAAGGAGCTTTCCCAGACTGTGGGCACAAAGTTGAAACCACACAATTGTCTTCAATGCGTTTGCATGCTCTATGGCTGAAAAAGCTCAGCTGCATCCTTAGAAGGGGAGTCCAAATACTTTTTGCCATACATTGTAGTTTGGCACTGTTTAATCTGGCGGGTGTTGACTCCCAAGGTGGGTTTGGGAAGGATCAGAATGGACAGCTGTCCTATACCTGTGCCTTCCTGGCTAAAATAATGTCAACCAGCTTCTACCATTTAAAGTGTGGGGGAGTGCCAAAACAAATCAGTACAGTTTATAACAAAGGGCTACTGTATATTGGAGAATAGTGGTTGCTAATGGCATGGCTATGGAAAAAGTTAAGCAATATACACTGCCCGGCGTCGAACCGCCGCGTAAAGTCTTCTCCAGCACATCCCAAAGATTCTCAGTGTGGTTAAGGTCTGGGCTCTGTGGTGGCCAATCCATGTGTGAAAATTATGTCTCTCTCATGCTCCCCGAACCACTCTTTCACAATGTGAGCCCGATGAATCCTGGCATTGTCATCTTGGAATATACGATACATTTGTCACATTTCCCTGTCAGTGAGTGTAAAATTTTCCATTTAACCTACTGTCCAGTGATTCTTGTCCATTAACACATTAACCGCAACTATTATTCTGCTGTGGTAAATAAAGGATCTTATGGGATTTTTTAATCACAACATACTGGCAAAATTAAAGGATTATGATATGATGACTTACACCCCCCAAAAGAGAAAATAAAAGTATGTAGGCCTTGACAAGTGTCCTGCAGTTTCTCAAGCAGTGATACCAATCCAAATGAACACTTAGTTTTCATTAAGTGGGTATAACTGGTTAAGTGGGAGGCAAGCACATAAGCACGATAGTTTTTTTGGACCTCATCAGCGTGCACCCACACACAGTTTGGCACTGCCCTACACTGACATAAAGGTATGTCGAGTTATTTTTAACAAGCTATTTACTTAAAAGAGCAAACAAGGGATTTTTTCTGCCTTCCTGCAACCTATTAAACCTGCCTTGTACTGCAATGGTAATTACAAATGAAGGCGCAGTCCTTTGGATATACGATTCCAGTATTTGCTGTGATGCTTAGTATGAATCACATTTTGCTTTTAATGACATTTAAAAAATATTTTTACATGCTTTTTGTGGCTTTCAATAATTACTTGAACACTAAAGCTACTAAAAGGGATAAGAAGAAATGTTACATTCAGAACATAAGATTTTCGTAAAAATAATATATATTTGGTCATACCATTGTAGAGAAGCCCGTTTTCATTTTGTGATGTACTTTCACCACTCTGGTCCACCTTATGCCTGACTTGCGTTAATATTGATTTTCAGATTTTGTTAACATTTAGTTAGCAGTAAAGGATGGTATTCTTACCATGTCAGATCATAAGATTTACCATGATCGAGGGTACTGCAATAGGAGTTGGATTCAAACCATGGACCTTTATAAGATAATGCCAACCACTGTAATATACTCTTTAAAACTTTACATCATACCTTTAATACAAACACCTGCATGTACAGTACGTGCACCTGTTTACAGAGACCAGAGATTGGTTAACCGTCCAAAAACCTAATGTGCCTTGCAATGTGGAAAGTTTATCCTTCAGACTTGTTAACATTGTTGTAGACTGACCAGATCCCATTCGTGTGCCATGAAGTACAGTTACTTCATGAAGTACAGTTAGCGCTCATTCTGTGAGCGCTACCTGAGTCCAAAGTGGAAGAACCACCAGAGTGAAAATGCACAACGTCCAATGTCCCACAAAGTGGTTCTCAATGTGAACGAATCCACTGGACACAAGAGGGGTTTAACAGCAATGCGGTTTAATGGAGCTGAATTCTGAGCCGCCCATGTAGCGAGAGCATCTGAAAGCCTGACAGCCTCACCAATAATAATTTCTCCTCTCATCTTAAAAGCCACGTCGAGGCAGATTCCTGAACCGACTGCACTTGTTGTCTGCATGATTGTATCTCTGTCAGTTCACACTGTAAGAAAGCTGAATTTAGCGTGCAAGTGTATCTGAAATGATTTCTTGCGCTGTTGTTAGAGAGATGGCAGCATGCACAGCAGGTGGGAAACATGGCCTGTCAGTCTGGGTTTTCCCAAAGACAGCAGACAGAACCACTAGATCCGCCTCATTCTGCATGGTGACACGTGCTGTAACACACATGCAGCACCTGGCGGTAAAGAGATTGTTTTATTCATTTGTAAACACTGTAAATCCATAAAGCCTCTTTCCTATCCAGCCCACTAAAAAGTCCCATCCATGGTCCACTGTGACACGTACCTGTAGATCAGCTGGCAACTTCCAAAATCTTTTCAACAGTTGTAGAGGTTGAGCCGCTGAAGTGTTTCTGTTGATGAACACAAGTTGAATAAGGTGGTATTGAGGCCTAAAGCAAAAACATAAAACTCCGTACACTGTGTTTCCCTAAGTTCTGCAGTTCCACACCCAGGGACTTTTTACAGAGAAGGGTTTCCTGTTGCCTTACAAACCATGCAACTGTAACTGCAAACGGTGCCACAACCCAGTGCAGAGGATTTTTGTAGGCTTAAAATATTCTAGAAATCTGAATTTTCAATGACTGCATTTACAACTAAACTCTCCGATTTAGAAAGCGCTGTGATCCATCTTGAAAGAACAAGCTGTATCAGTTTCACTGGTGAACAAAGGCTTTTGGAAATTCTGTTCTTTGTGTGACAGTGTTACTTGGCACCAACTGAATTTTACCTGTTTTTGTAGATATTTGAACGAAGAAATTCAGAATAAATACCTTGGAGTAGTATAGCTTTAGTATAACCCGGGGATTCTCAACCTTTCTTCGCCTGAAAGTGAACTTACTGTAATGTTTCTTGTTCTTCCCCAATAACTGTGATAATTTTTTCTGGAGAGCACAGCCTAGACGGGTCAAGAACCCCTGCCTTAATCCCCATCCCACCCCACTTGTTGTAGCCCCGTGATTTTTAACAATAAAAAATAAAGTTAAGGTTCTTCTTTTCTGAAACATTATAACTGTGTCTGTTTCCACAAAACCAACAAGTTTAAATCTTAATTTATTCTAATCTGATCTAAATTTTGATATTTTAGTATTCTGAGATACAACGCTCATTGTTTTCATGGGTGTTGTGTGTGATACTTGTGTGAAAATCTAATGAATGATTTCTAGAGAACCTTTATTCTTTCTTGGTCACTTAGTTTGAAGTTTTATTAAAAAACTCACTGGTTCAGGCTGCTCTTCTGCAACCCTAATTACCCAGCATAATAGTCCAGTTACACACATGCTAGCGTGTTAGCTGTCTGGTGGAGCCCTATAAATACATATCATAGGATTAAATACAGCAATGATCAAGCCCTCAGATATCCTGCTTTAAATTGGCCATCACTCAATACCTAGCTGAGAATTTTAAAATTCAGACATGTATGAAAGAGAACAAACAGGCCTCTGATCAAGGCTTAAGGGCTTATGAAATTGGACATTGCTGCCATTTGCTCCTGGCAAAACTCTAGCAGATGAGTCTGAAAAACAGGCAGACAATTTTCAACCCAGGGATGATAATGTGGCTAATTGTGAGGATCTCCATCTGTCTTTGGTGTTCAAAGTACAAACTCTGTCAGCTCTGCCTTCATTCCGTGGTAGCTGTTATTTTGCACAAATGTATTTGTCCTTCAAGTGTCCTTGACAATGTATGGTTTTCAAGTAGAAGAGCTTGTTCCTCTTCTTACGCAAATTGTGGAGTCTAACTACTGCGTAGTAGTTAAAGAGTATATTTTTATGGAAAGTAATAGTTTAAAGTGGACAGATTTCGCTATGGCTCCATGACAGCACCTTGAGAAAGTATTTTTTCCTGTAAAGTGGGATTTTGTGCATTGATGGGTTGAGGAGAAACTCCATTCAAGCTGTATTCTGTGTGGAAGTGAGTGGTTCCTCTAGAGTCACTCTGAACAAATTCAGCACAGAGACCTGTGACAACCACATGGTTAAGGATGAACTGTATCAAATGTTTTAGCTATAAGGCATATTTTATTAGACAGCTGCCTATTGTACATATATAAATATAAATAGCAGTTCACATTCAGCCCTCAGACTGTTCGCACATCGACATACATGCTATACATGCAGAAGGGACACTCGACTGTCCAACAACATGCACAGCAGTGGGCTACAAGGAACCGTGTTGTGGTATTTTGAAAAGCTAGATGAATGACAAACCCAATGTGGTACATTTAAACCCACCTTTACTTTAAACAGATGGTCGCTGTCGTGAAGAAATATTTATCCTGGGCCTCAGATGGGGACGGACAGCACTCACCCATCCATAGCAGATTGCCACAGGCTCACACCAATCCGCAAACAGGCAAGCAAGTTTCTAGTTACCCCAAATAGCGGGATGCTAAGAAACAGGCAAACCAGACTAAAATATTTACACCTCAATTATTTCAGGCAGCACCTCCAATAAAATTATTTCTATGTCTGTAGGTGTGCAGCCTACTGTGTCGGTGTTTCTCATACAAACTGAATGAGGTTTTTTTTTTCCTCCTGTAGCCTCATAAATATCTGTTGTCTTCTATGAATTCTAAAAGGGATGACAGATTAAAGGAGATTAGAAAAAAATGATTATGAGGATGAATATAATTTATAAAAAGGAGAGTTCTTAGAGACAAATCCTTTCTTCCACTCCAGAGCCGAGCTAAAGTGCTCCATTAAAGTGACTTTCAATTGTGGTCTTTAATAAAAGGTAGTGTGAATGGGTGGCATTTCCTTTCTAAGCGAGAGAACAGGAGCCCTAGATGGCCGCTGGGCTGCCCCTTTCGACTACTGATGGTGCGGGGGCCTAGTGGCCTCAATAGCACAGTGCACAAGAGGGGGGTGACACAGTGGGTGCCATCATCCTGCCATCCCAACCCGCATTGACCGGTCTCAGGCCCTTGGACTCTGTGACCAGCCTGCCAGGCAAATGTCACTCAGACTTTCCCTTTACACCTTTCTTCCCTTAAGGGCAGCATCGGCATTTGATTCCTTGGGGTTTGAAGGTGCTGTCCACTGAGATGGCAGCAGGACTTGAGGACTTCAAAGCAAGTTCCCT
This sequence comes from Heterotis niloticus, assembly GCA_018136845.1. NCBI lineage: Eukaryota > Metazoa > Chordata > Actinopteri > Osteoglossiformes > Osteoglossidae > Heterotis > Heterotis niloticus. Next base: position 25,901,020 of record CM030891.1, read on the forward strand.
GGACTAAGAGGAGGTATCCCAGAGTGCTCCTAGAGTCAGTCCAGTTATCCCAGTCTTTAAAATGAAATGTGAAAAGCAAACTCCGTCTGCTCGATTGTATGAGAGTGCGTGCAAGGTTTTTCCATTTCTCGTTTATGTTTTTTCGACTTGTTTTTTTTTTTACTGCCTCCCTGACTTTTTGCCCTCAGTCAAGCCTATTGACAGACCAGCCTTGATATGACATGGCATTGCAATGTCACACAACACTAAGGTCGCTGTTGCCAACTTATTGTCCCCTTTGCCCTCTTGCTCCTGTGTTCCTCTGATTCAGGTCATGCCCCCTCAGTGAGCCTGTGAAATCCATCTTAATTCTGCAGCCTTACAGGCTCCCGATGCTCTGTGGTCGATGCCTCATTGACAGCATACAAGCTCACGACATTGTTTTTAAGGTTATTCAATCATATGAGCTCCTATGACCTCTGCCTGCCCTCCCCCTTTCTCTTAGATGAGGGACAGAAAATGTGGCCCTGGATGCTTTTCAAGGTCATAGCCTTCCTAAACTGCCAGAGCTCTCCTCTTTACACCTACAATATAGCAGATCAAAGGTATCCTCTCCTCTTTGGATCATGCTGTTGGAAACCTGCTGTAAAACTGCATTCCTTACTTTGTTCAGCCCAAAGTTGTGTTCAGTGCAACTTACCATTTTTACCTCTTTCTATGGTTGTCTATTTCATTGCAGTTGTTCAGGTAAAAGAGGAAAGCTTGACACAGGGTTCCTGCAACATGGACTTTCAAGGTACTTGATAACAGTTTGGATCGCTATTGTAAAATGTATATGGGGGTTCAGAGTGAGGTCTTTACTCCTAGTGGTGTCATCTGGTCAGAGTCTGACACATTTGGTCAGAGAAGCTTGGTAAGAATAAGCACGACATCATTACTGTAACCTTGAGAAAGATTCATGATATCCCTGAGGAAACAGACATGTTTTTATCTACCTTCCCTTCATCACCTGCGTAGGCAGCAACTTAATTTTTCGTACGCTTTAACTGTTGGATAAACTGCTGCCACTGTGCTGGAAGGTGCATCAAACTTTTTTCAGGCCTCCTTAACAAAATCAAATCCAGGTTTTGCATATATTTTGCTTAACCAGGCTGATACAAGGGTCACTCCCACACTGATGCTGCAGTTTGGAACATGCAGGATAGAATGGCCAAAAATGTGTGTTGCTTTTTTAAACTTGGAAAAAAAAAACCCAATTCCTAATGTAAGTTACAAGTGGTCGTGTATGACTACATTAGTCTTTACATTATTAGGGCCTCCTCGCTTAAGGAATAAAAGGCTATTAGTCATGGTAGTCGTCTTAAGAGAATATACATGGGTGCAGATTGGGAAAAACGTAACGTATTTGTATTTCTATTCATTTAAATGCAAATGCGTAACACCACATTTTTTACATGTGGCTTACATGCCTTCACTTAATGTTGTTCATTATGAGAACACTTGAATTTTCATGCAATACCTTTAAGTTGAAGCTTCTACATGGGTTCATTAATTATTGAGTTGAGGTTGTAGATAGATAGATAGATAGATAGATAGATAGATAGAATGTTGCTTTGGACTAAATAATATAACTGGAGGAAAAAAAAGACAATTTATCATATTAGTGGCTACTAATTTAATTTGATTTGTGATGATGAGCTTTTTCCCTTGAGAATTATTTGAGCTGTACAGATAAATGTGAAAATGATTTTCAGTCTATTATTGTATGAACAAGGGTAATTTTTTCTTAATTCTTCAACAAAGTGTGCATAATTATAAAGCCACTGAATATTTTATGCAGCATTCTTTTAGATATTTCTTAACCTTTTCCATAACTGAATTTTGATAGTAATCTGACCAAAACTGTACATATTTGTGTCAGGTCTTCACGCTGTATCATTCCCAAGGCATGATTTTTATATACACAACTTTATTAATGTCTTTTGAACCTCAAACCATTTCATGAATGCAGTGAAGTCAACATTCACATGTGCCTTACAGCGCTTTGGTTAATAGTTAACAGCAAGCAATTTGCAGAAGCTGTAACTAAACATATCCACTCCCATTACAAGTTGACAATACAATAACCTGCCAAGTTGTCAAGAGAGATGACCATCTAGTACTGGGATGGGTCTTTCGGTTTTGCTTTCGGATCAACCGAGACACAGTCTCTCAGGCTGGTCTGTGCCTTTCCACTAACAGAGAACTGCACTTTTAACTGAAGCTTTGATAAAATATATATAATTAAAACAGAATATCTACAGTAACTATAAATTATTGCTTTGACCAAAATAAATGACATGATTTGTTCACTTTGTCCCGACCTGTTCTTCTTTGCCCTCACAACTCTCGTGCGTCATCTAGTGGTCAGAGGCAGTACAGCAGGTCCGGCGGATGATCGAGAACCCAGCACCAACAACTGACCATTTTCTTATTATTGCTTCTCTAAAATGCCCCGCGTTAATGTTTTGTTTATTTTTTTAAACACTGGCTGTTAAGTTAATGGCTAAGTTCCTAAATTAACTCGAATCGGCCAGATGGCGTGGTGCAATAAAGGCATTAAAAGTTTATCATTTTATTATTGGGCTGAGCAGGTGGCCTAGTCGCTGGGGCCGTTCCTTGCAATACAAGCAGGCATAAATGGATAGAAACTTTATCTGAAGGTTCCTGTTTGAATCCTTTTATGCTGTAGTATCGATTGAAACAGTAAGAATACGCTGGTGTATAGCTGAGTAGATGACCGTGAAGCTTATTATGTGACACAAACGTGAACAAAGGTGTCAGGTGAGGAAACGTTGTCATTGACAGTTACTATAATAACGTTAACGGTCATCCGTCGCCCGTTTGTTGGAGCAACGGCCGATCCCAGCGGGAACGAAGCGGTTAAGTGAAAGTGAGCGGCAGGGCCGAGGGAGCGCGCACGGCCGCCTCATTACGGCGCGCTTTTCAAAGCGTCCGCGCCGCTCCGTTTGAAGTCGACAGCGGGCCGCAAACGCGCGACATGAAACGGCGGCGCGCATCTCCCGTGCCCGTTAGGACGGCTCCCCAGCCGCGGGGGAAACAAACAAGCCCGCCGTAATGAATGCGGAAAAAACGGACATCTCGGATGGCGTTTTTACTGCAAGTGGAAAAGGCAATAACAGCCGCGAATTTACTGTCCGCTGTGCGCGCCAACACTGCGTAGCGCCGCGCACTTCGCGCAGCCGTGCGTGCAACTGCGCTTGAGGTTAAGGATGTTTAATCGCGCGGTGCCGGTGAAGCAGCGATGCTTTGGGCTGGGTTTGCGTTTCTGCTGTAAGCCGTTGACAGGCTGTCCTCAGGGACCTTCTGGTGACGACGGCGACTGTCGCTTTTGTTTACGTCTCTTCACCGGCACCACACATCCCGCGTCGTCCCGCATTCGTTAGCTCAAGGAAGCCCAGGGTAACGGCATTACGACACTTTAAATTCTTAACGTGGATTTTTTTTTTCATATTGGTGTTTGCTTTTGGCTGTGAGCAGAAACGTTGATTCGAGTGACTTGGGGGGGGGGGGACTTTAACTTGGGGACCCCGAGTTACTGTCGCGGGCACTACCGTTCACTTGCAGTTCCACTGGAGCTCCACTAGGTGTCTCTGAAGTACGGCGCTGTCGCCTGTTCTCATCTTCATTGCCGTTTAGAAACAAATACTTTTTGTAATGACATTGTAATACAGCATTTAAGTAAAGTAAGAATTAACCTTTTAACCTTGTATGCAGGTGGTGTATTTTTACTAGATTGAGAACTGACTTGTGACTGGTTAAGGTGGTGGATATGTACAAATGGGTGAAGGGGGTTTTACTGGGACAGCAAGCTGGAGTGCTTGAACAACACTGAGCTCTAGACAAGGAGTGCCACAGTCACCTTTACTGTGTGAAGAGGCTCAGGTGTTTTTGACACTGTTCCACATTCTCTAGTATATTGATATTTGGTGGAGCAAAGGCATTTCTAGCAGGTTGGACAGACAAACCTGACAGACTGTCTCAGTCCTGGGAGCTCAGGCTGAGCTTTCTGGGGGAAGACGCACTGAGAAAAATTCTAAACAAACTGCTATCTATTATGGACCCAGATTCTCACCCCTGAACACCACCATGGTTAAAAAGAGGAACAAGTTACCAACAGACTTGTCCACTTATGCTGCTCCAAAGAGCAACACCTGAGGTCATTCCTGCCACCAGCTCCATAAGCCCTTTCTCTCTCACGCTGGGGCTGACTTCTTATCTATGTGGGACTCAGCTTCCATCTCTTTTTATTTGCCCACTTTTTATATTGATGCTGCACTTGTCTCAATGCGATGCTTATTTATCTCTTCCAGTGTCTGCTTTCACTATTGTATGTACACTATGCTGCTGTGGTCTGGTGGAATTCCCTGTGAGATTAAAGTTCTTTTTAATATGGTGGGGCTTCATAGGTACATCAGGATCAGATTTATTGGCCAAGTATGCTCACGTTTTCAGGGCATTTGGCTTTGGTTTCCAATGACTCTGAGTTAAATATTAAGACGGTATACATGCGTGCATGCATACATACATGTGCAAAATATGCATGACGGTGCAGGAGAATAAGACTAAATATTATGAAGAAGAATTAATATATAGGAACATTGCACAGATAAATCAGATATTCGTGAGCATAAGAGCGTGTGAAAAGAAACAGTTTCTGTATCTGCTACAGTGATCTTTAGTGCCTGGCAGATAGTAAAAGTTCAAAAAAAGCCTAGGTGACAGGGGTCTGGCATGATTTTCCATGCCTTCTTATTTAGGAAGAGAACGGTTCCTGGAGGCAGGGTAGTCTGACAGGCTGAATGAGATATTTCTCATTTCTACCCACACTTCCAAAAGGAATTCCAGCAACAGATGGTACTTCATTGCTTATATTGTTTGTTGGCCCAGCTTTACTGTTTATTGTGTCTCCCACAACAGCAGCATCTGTGTAAAGTATACATGTAAAGAGATCAGTTCTGGGTACAAGCTAAAGAAGAAACATTGTATGTCGAGCACCACATTATTGCAGATTTCCATTGTCCCTGTAGAATGTAAGAAAGTCAACACTGGAGTCCACTGTGACATTTATTGTCCAAAATAACTGATGTAAGGAAGTGACTGGAAGCTTGAATGTAAACAACAGAGGCATGTGTGGAATTCCATTAGCAGGACTAATTCCAGGGCCACAGTTACAATACAAGAAAGCCACTACTAGAGGACATTGTGGCACCTATTGTTTACAATAATTGATCTATAAAAGTGATGTGAGGCATGCATGTAGGCACCAGAAGCACGCGTGGAATTCGCTTAGCAGAGCTACCATCCCCAGTGTAGACCTGTATCTCCAAAAAGGTTCTTCTGAACCAGCCACCAGAGAGCAGCAGTCAACCATCTAAGTGCTTATGAGCAATGTGGTTGAAGATGACTGCTCCAAATTTTCTGTCATTTGAGTTCCAGTGACACAATAGGTACAAAAGGTATTGTACCTCCTAACTCATTTAATATGCATTGTATATTAAATATAGAAATTGAAGGGATGGGCTTTACATAATAGAAGTGATTTGTTTCACAAATCAGGGATTGCTCTCTCAGAGATATAAATCTTTTGCTGAAATACCCTTTAGCTTGCAGAGAACGGCACTGGCCTTAGATGACGTATCTACTGTACATTCGGTTTGTATGCTCTTGTGACAATTATGCACCATCAAACAAGGAAGAACACACAAGAAATGGAAGGAATATCACATGGTTGATATTAGAGTCTTAAGAAACTAATTGGGGAGAAATGACCAAATGACTGATCAGCTAAGTTTCGATGAGACAAAACACAATTCCATCACAGTTTGCTGTGAAACAAAAAAATCTCTTTCCCTTGTGTGCACAAAATGACTCCCAAAAAGAATGCGGGCTGTTCATGCTCTAACAAGTCTGCCATTGCACAGCTCACCTTAGGGATCTGCTTTCCTCTGTACATTCACCGTAGTAGCCCCAGGGTACACATTCCCTGGAGTCTGAGGAGATTACTTTTACTGTGCTGGATGTAACCGGGGAGCCTGAGAACCCCCGAGCTCTGTGGGTGTGATCACTGCCTTTGGGGCTTTTGAAGAGGAAAAGCAGGTTCATGTACATTGTATTACTCACCTTGTACAGCAGTAAAAAATCTTGATGCAAAAAAAAAAAAAATGAAAGCCTCCAGCGATTATACCAGGTACAGCATTTCAAGTAAAGAAGGATCCGTGGGTCCCAGAAAGCATTTATTTTTACTTAATTACATTTTAATACAACTTAAAAAGGCACAGCATTCCACAGTCAAAAATATACAGTATTGTTTACCAAATCTATAAACTCAAATTAGACATAGCGTTTGTCAAATATTTATTTTTTTCTTAGGTACAATTCATTCACAGAGCTGCTTGACCCAACATAACTCAAATGTCATGATGGTAGCCCTTTTGGGAAGGGGGTGGCTCACTTCAGTGAGCATCTTTTTTATTTGATGCATATCTCCTTGCTCCCTGTGTGTCGGCCTAATCCAGCCATGCACAAATTAAAAAGCTGCAGTATTTGAAGCCGGCCATGAGGGTCTGTTTAATGAGCAGAATTTATTATCTCTCAGGTCTGTTTTTGCGAAAGCCTCAGCAGAAACGTCACCTCAGTTAACATCTCTTTCTGTCGAAGTGAACATCACAGAAGGTGCTGTGCTCATTAAAAATGAGTGTGTTTGGTTTATTTTATAAATTGCAGCCTGGAATGAAGGCACATATCTTGCACTTATGTGTGCTGGGTACTCAGTGCATGAGCTTGGCTTCTGTGTACATTATTCATAGATGTTGAAGCATTACAGGATGACTGGATTGGACATATGAGACCACTGTACACAGGACAGTACATATTGCATATAGTTTGTGTGTCTTTTATAAAAGGTGAACATGCAGAGTAATGCCTGGTGAGATGATAGAAGCTGCTCGCAGGAGCGTTCATTTCTACATGCAGAACACAGCCACCTTGGTGGAGTCTGCAGTTTGTCCCACTGATGAGGTCATTCCTATGACACACATTCTATTCCCATGTGGCCCTGACTGATATGGGCTGAGCGTAACCTGGAAAGTCAAAACAGGAGGTGATACCAGACAAAACAGTTATTCACATTGTATTCACCCTGTTTTGGTGACTCTCGCAGTAAGAATTCAATAATATTTCATTTATTTACTTTACTTTCAGTAGTCTGAACCTGGCATGTGTGCCTGTGCATACAGTGAGAAATTACAGGGCATCACAGACGTGTAAAAGCAAAGAGTGCAAATGAAACTTGTGGTCCTGTTAAGCTCTCACGTAGTTATTGCACCTCTTAAATGTTTAAAGTCATTATTTGTATTACAGCCTTCATCACCTCACATTCCAGGTGTGAAGATGATAGCTGAAAAGTCAATAAGCAGATGATGCACAATTTTTTACCAGTCTTTGCAGTGTGTGCAATATTCAAATAAAATTTATTTGTGAACCAGAGACAAAAAAATCTTATTTCTTTATAAATATTACACAAGTATTATACCATAATTTAAGAAAACAATTATAAATCTGAGCGAAAACCACTTCTCCTCCCTCCATTTAAAAAAACTTAATATCGTTCAATATCTAAAGGATTGCACATGATCAGCTAGCAACACATGCTGTTACTGTGAAGTTTAGTGAAGCACATTTCTCTTGCTTTCATGTAGCTACTGAGATGTTGCGACCTTAAACATCATATCCATCATCAGCAGCCTGTTAACTAAAATAATGTTTTATCTAGGCTTATACCTTTGCAAAAAGCATTTCAGCATCTATTGAAATAGTCTTTGATTCATGGATTCAATTAAAATTGGAATTTTTCTGATCAGGTTTTTGCTTTTTAATGAAATAATAAAGTGAGCTAAGAGGTAGCACAGTAAGCATTGCCTCTGAGCTGTGGGTTTGGACATGAGTTCAAGTGCATCTCAGCCTATGTGGAGTTTGCATGATCTTGTGCTCTTCCAAGTCTTCTGGCTTCCTCCTACAGTCCAAAGACGTGTGTTTCAGGTTAAGCGGACACTACGGATTACCTGTAGTTTGTGCATAGAAGTGGGTGAATGTAAATGTTGCGCTGCTATATAAATGGGTGGATGGTCATAGGCAGCATGATGCAGTACATCTAACAGCGTAAATCACCAGCTCTTGTATCATTTTGTTTGGATGATTCAACAGAAATTTAGATGATTTTACTGAAAAAGAGAATACAATGTGAATATTGGTTTGACTGTAATTGTTTTTTTTTTTTTGCATGCTCCAAGCAAAGGCTGCCATACTATTATCTTTATTCTTTAAGCCTTTATAATGCTGCCATGATAAATATTTATCAGCACATTCGATTGTTTCCATCGAAATATGAACAGTCATAAATTATGACTTTGCAGTGTGAGCGCCATTAGTGCGCATTGCTTCCCCCTGCCGCGCCGGAGGAGGAAGTGCAGTTCTTTTGTAATTCACTCGCACCGACGTATGAAAGCAACTTTGCAACTCAGTCGTCGCGAAAATAACTTGCTCTGTTAAACTACATAGCACATGTTTATTTTTTTTTCAACATAGCACTGGAAGATCTGGACTTTTTAAAAGATACTTAGCCTATTTGCATTCAACGAGATATGAAAAGTCACTTATTCTTGTCGCTGTTTCGTTCGTGAAATGCGAACGTATTGAAATCCGCCAGTTTAAAACAACCTGTTGTCATTCGGAATGATACACTTATTTCAAATAAGAGGTAAACATTTGAGAAATACTGAAAGGAATAAAAGTATTGCAGTACATTTTTAAACAGTACATTTGCAAAGTTAACGGCTTCGGTTTCAGTGCAACGTTACATTAAGTTTACATGTTTCGTTTCTAGATGTTGGCTGCAGTACATGAAACGTTTCTGTAAGTAAACCTCTAAAATTCTCCGGCAAAATGGAAACCTTTGATGCTCGCAGCCTTGGGGTGAAAACCAACAATGTACAGTAAATCGACTCTGATGGAATGACGGGTGGTGACCGATTATAGTGTGTGTGTGTGTGTGTGTGTGTGTGTGTGTGTGTGTGTGTGTGTGTGTGTGAATGGACTGATGTCCCGTTCAGCGCTTAACCTGTATGGGAAAAATTATGACGCGCACAATCTCCCTCCTTTTCACACTTCGCTATATTATAAAAGTACGTTTTAAGTATAAAAGTGTCGCTGCTCACAAATAGCAAGCTGTAACCGCACGCTTGTATTTTTATCTGTAAAACTAGCCAGCACCTGGTCGAAGGCCATATACATAAAATAAATCTTGTCTACAGGCTTGGGGATTTTGTCCATCTAAAAGCTTACGTGCGGATTTGGATTTCTGCCGCGGTTTCCCTCAGCTTTACACGGCGGGCTGCCTTTGCTGTGATTCGGTTTATCGAGCTTTAATGTGACACGTTGTGGCTTTACAGGGACCCTGCGCTGCGCCGGTGCCAAACTCACAAAATATGTCGCCGGGGGGGATTTAAACATCCTGGCCGGACTCGTCGTGCCGTCCGCTAGGGGGGGTATTCCCTATTCCATACAGACTCAGAGACGCTTTTTCTCTCTCTCTCTCTCACACACACACACACACACACACTGGGGTCAGGACTGCTGCTGTGGCCTCGCTGAGCGTTTCGGGACGGGAGGAAAAATGAGCGGCTGAGCCAGCGCGTTGCCGGGGCCGCGACACACAAAGGCGCGTTCTGCTGTAAAACCTCCAGCGAAATCACGACATTTCGCTCCCGCGCCGCCGCGGCTCCACCATGCGGGAGTGACGGAAGAGAAAACGGCGCTGAGCGAAGGGAATCGGGGGAATCGGCCGATCGCCGAGGAGCGGACAGCGTCTCCTCTCGACATGTCGGGGAAAATAGAAAGCAAACAAGGTGAGGCGCTCAGGTTGCTCGATTGCGCGTGGGGCCCCGCACGGCTGTAAGCTCCTGCTGGTCGGCGTGCGGAGAGCAGCCCGGGGATCCCGCGGTCGGGCCCTGTCCGCAGCAAGGATCCTGTCCTCCACGCACACACAAAAACACACTTCGATCGTTCTTCCTTCTTATTGCTGTTATTATTACTATTACTGCTGCCCGCTTGAATGCTGACGCTGTGCTTAGGTAGGGAGAACCAGCAGGCCCACGGCAGGGCTCCCATCCCCGCGCCACGAGACACCGGAGGAGGGGCGCCTGGTTGTGTCCCGAGTGGGTTTCACCCTCCGCCGGGGAGCCACCGCAGCTCCTGTTGTACGGGGCTCCGCGGCTCCTTCCGGGCTCTTATTTTCGTTCGTGACGTTTCAATGAACGGCTAACTGTGTCCAGCCGGGAAATGGCGCGGTGCGCTCGTCTGTCGTTGTCATGCGGGGTCTCGCTTGGCTGTCTGTCCCCATGGGGTCGCACTCAGGGATCACCGTCCCGCTGGCACGCGACTCTGTTGCAGCAAACACGGTAAAAACAAAAAAAAAATTAAATAAAAAAAATAATAAAATTGCGGTGCGGAGCTGCCTTCCCCCTTTTCACGGTTCGCAAACGGTGTGTCGGGTGCTCCGGTGCGGGTGTGACAGGGTCGTAGTCCGATCCAGTCGGCCCCAGTGCAGGGCTGTGATTTATCGCTACTTTCCGCTGGGCAGGCGTGTAGTCTGCATCGACGTAGCACCGTGCGTGTGCTTGTTTAGTGGTCCAGGGTAAAAACAGTGTATTAAATACACCGTCCTTACAGTAACGCAGTGTGCGGCTTTCGGGTTTCCTATGGATGGAATTAACACTTGAGAAGAGGGTGTTGGGTGCTTAAGGTGCACGGAAGACGTGAATGAGCTTCAGGCGGCGTTTCTGGTGAAAATTGACTACAAAATGGGCATTTTGCGTATATAACCACTCATTTCCATATAATCGCAGTTGGTTGTACCCTTTGTGTTAGTATTATTAATATTATTATTATGCCTTAGAAGGAAAACGTCGTGGAGGAAAGTGAACATATTACCCCATTATTCCGTGACGTCACTCGCCCGGTTTAATTTACCTGTGACATCATAGCGCAGGGAAACCTGTTTTCAGCGGGGTAGCAGAGTCGTGGTTGGAGGTCCCGAATGACTCTCTGCTCCCTGGGCCACCGTTTGTAGTTTTGGTGCTGCTGTCAGTCAGAGTTGTAAAGGGATGCACTGATGTTTCAGCTGGGATGCCACATAAAGGTACTACTGTGCTGTGGGGTTGTGATGGTCTGGAGTCTATCCCAGAAGCACAGGCTGTGAGGCGGGGTACACCCTTGGTGGGGTCCCAGCCTATCGCAAGGCAACGACACGCTCACGAACGCTCAAAATCGGTTGAACTTATTCACTGGTTTGCCCGAAACGCATCTTTGAAGCCGTGCAAGCGTGAGGAAAACACGGAAACTCCACGCAGACTAAGCCTGCATTTGAACAAACAAAAAAGCTTCCAGTTAAATTTTTTTTTTTGCTCTTTTAAAAATATATTACTTGACAGTTACTGGCATGTGATTGTAAATAGAGCAGTTTTGTGATTGTAAGTAGAGCAGTTTTGAATAAAGAACATGGCCCGTATTATAAAGAAGCAAAGTTCAAACCATAGTGCACAAAAATACTAAGGTCTTGGTGGAGGGTTGTGTGTCCATTAGTACACGAGTGGTGCTAAGATCAAATTGGACAGTCACTCTCCAGTTCCATCTCACGAAAAAACAAGCTCTTTGCCTTTTTGCAAGCACCGTCCTGTCCTTACACATTCAGTATCTGAGACATAACACATAGATGTTCCGGTTCCTGCGGGACCTGACACATGCATGTTTACACTGCCAGACTCTGGAATAGCTGGACACGTGGCTCCCAGTGCTCATGGTTGACTGCTCCAGTTTGCCAATGTTTGCAGTCAGAGCTGAAGAAATGCAAAGCATCCAGTTGTCCTTTATAAATGCCACAAATTTACAAACTATCTTTTGTGACTTTTTATGAGTTTGAGACCATATTTGAATACAAGTTCAGGAAAAACTCTGCACAATCTGAAATAATCGTTCAAATGAAAATTATTTTTCTTGTCCTGAGTTTGCTTATATTACCATTGAAATGATTATGAATGTTTTGGTGGTTTAGTCACTGACAACTGGACGGTGGATCTGTTACACTGCGGACCTCCTCTGGCAGCATCATGGACTGCAAGCCATTGAGAGCTGTGTGTTTTCTGTTGTTGCCTGTCAGCATGCTCTGTTTGCCTGCTTCCACATGTGTGTGTATTGATGCAGGGAAAGTGCCCGCAGGCACACTTTCTTTCTCAGTAGTGGGAAAAAATGGTGTGGGACAAGAGCCCTGTTTGGTTTTCCCTGGCGCCTCAGTAACAAGCCAGAGGAGATGTGTCACTCTCCTCCAGAGCAGAGTACAGAGGCCTACTGTCCGGTAGCTTCCTGGAGCCTTGCCCTGCACGGCACGCTGCAGCCGGCAGTTCCAGCAGTGCTCCCAGCCACTTGCAAAGTCGCACCACCATGCATCCTTCAATTGTGCCCCCATGGCAGGAAGTGATGTCATGTCAAAGGACGTATGGGCCAGCGCCGGTCACTAGGGTGTGTTCGGGGCACCGTGTAGGGAAGTTGCTCATGGATAGGAAGTGAGGAACCTGCCATACGGCCCAAAAATGAATGGTGGTTCTTGGTGTGTCCTATTGGCTTGGGAAGTGTGTGGGTTTCAGTGACCTTGTATTGTTCAGCTGTTGGTATTCTGGAAGCATCCAGAGGGTGACCTGCAGGCCACCTAGGTGTTACACATTGCATCATCTTCAGCAGCCCCATTTTTGGCAGTTTTTTTTTAAAGCTGAAATGGGGAATTGCTTATTATACCCTCTATTTCTCGTGTGATGCGCATTAGTCCCAAATGGTTAGGGCTGCTTATAATCCCAGGCTATAAATGGTCTTTACGTTGCATTGGTTACTTATCTCTTTGTTTCAACAAATGTAGGAAATCATATTCTTCAGAAATAATTTTTACATGTCATATCAGAGAGATAGCAGAGCCATGCTGGCACCAAGTTTATGTGTTTTGATTAAACCGTTTTGCAGAAAAGTTCTAATGTGTGATACCTTGTGACAGTCATCCAGTTGTAACCTGTCATCAGGTTTTGATTGTAGGTTTAGTTCACAGAGAAGCTATATTGCTTTTCCATCCTTGGTATGGTGTGTAAATGGGTCAAAAATGTAATATTGACATTACTTTCAGTGGTGTCAGTATTCTTCTGTTTGCTGTTCATTCATCCAACCGCAGAGTATTTTTATGCTTACAGAACTAAACATATAGAAATAGCAAACAGGAACATGTTTGCAAACAATAAAGGTTTCAGGTAAATTTTTAACCAATTATATAGCTTATTAATGTTACATCTGTGTTTTTGCAGGGTGAACCATACCAACCATATTGCTGAATTTATGAGTTTATTCTGTTACTTATTGCTGGTAGAGTTATTTTTTTAGATGCTTATGGCATGTGTACGTGCATCTTGTCTTATGTCACCTTCAAGGCTGACCCAAGTGTTGGAGTTGTGAGCTTGCACCCTCAATAGACCTACTGCTCTCATCAATGCTGACACAGGCCACTGTCTGACATGTTTGTCACCACAGGTACTGTGTCCTGCTGTCACCAACAGATTAAATGTCAACGCATCATTAACCTGCTAAGACAAGTGATAAAGCGAAAAATACAGATTTGAGTGACTGATGTTGTAACTGGGACCCATTCTGGGAAGGAGGGACCTTAGGATGCCCCCACCCCACCCCTACCCCAAAGTTCTATTGGGAGACATTGGGAGGGGTCCAATAGAAATAAATGCGATGTTTCTGGTGTCGCCCAAAAGTGAACAAAACCAGGAAGGGAATCAAACTTCCCAAGTTTTCCTCTGCACAGTGAGAAAATTGACTCTATGGGGAGGGGGGTAAGGCAAGAAGGGGGTGTGTGGCGGAAGCGCTGCCCAGGGCCCTGGAGAGCCACTCAAACTCATAAGAACTCCTGCTGATACCTGAAGTGCCGGGAAGTGGCTGCTTGGGGCTCCAAAGAACACAAGGTGAAGCTATGGATGGTGGGAGGGAGGAGAGAATGACCCAGACAGCAGGCAGAAACAGAAAGAGGGAAAATATCTTCTGTTGTCTGTCTAGCAATGCTTTTCAGCTCTGGTCCCAAACGGCTGCTGTGTCTGCTGATTTTCGTTCCAGCAAGAACAGAACCAGCTGATGTCGAATAAACTGGCTCAGTATGGATGACAGTTCACTCCTTCGCGTAGGTGGAGGTCAACAGGAGGCCAGGGCTTTGCCGGACTGTAGTTATTCAGGCTGGATGTCTAGCACTGTTATGGTTGGGGGGGGCGAGTTGACCGGTAGGGCATGTAAATCAGGAGCTACAGATGCCTTGGATGGCTGTTATTGAAGTTGCTGATTTTCTGCTCCAACCTGATACCTTTAATTCATGTATTTAGCCTTTTATTTTCCCCAAATATTGATGCTCAGCCAAATGTGCATTTCCAGAAAAATATTTCCATAATGTATTTTTGTGCACAATTTATAATGAAAAATCTGCTCATTTGAGGCCTTGGAAGAAGTGGTTGACCTAATAAGTAATAAGGTGTAGCTGTCGAATCAGAAGTCTGAATACACACCAGCCTTTTGTACAGTTTACGTACCCCTAGTCTGCATGATCGTACCGTTGGTGATTTACTCTGAATTTCTTTTTTAAATTCATTGAGCTCACAATATGTATAACTAAGCTAATGTCAATAACTAACTGCAGAATGACCTGCAGTAGCAAGATTGTGACTGATATGTCAGCTTTCATGGGGAGGTCACCACGCTCACAGTACTTCAGATTCCTGTTATGCACATATGTCAGGAGTTTTGTAGTTGGCTAGAAATGTATTGGTCTGTGCAAAAGAAATAACTTTGAGTGACTGTCTGTGGAAAGGTAGCCTATGACATAGTGAAATATGTGGATATAATGAAAGAGGGGACTCCTGCTTTAGTCACCTACAGTATTGTGACCCAATAGTCCTGCTGATTATTTTCACATAGCTTTTTAAAAAGAATCTTGGACACTCTTTCTTTCTTGAGTTTGTATATTGCAGCAGGGGATACGTTTTTGATGTGGCTTGGTTCGTAAAATTATGTCTCCAGAACAGGGGTTTGCAGTGAAGCAGTTTGTTATTGAATGTTCTCTGTTTATAACAAAATTAAAAAAAAAAAAAATTGTGTGGTTAATATTGAATTTCTTTTTTTGGCTTTTGGTTCTGTTCTGTTTTAGGATGAAATGGATTCCAGGGCAAGTTATAGATCCTGTGTCTGTACTGACATTTCTACTTTTTCAGGCTTCATGGCTTTTGTGTGAAAGGAAGCAGCAGCCAACCCAAGTGACTGCTTGTTGAGGGGGCTGCTCGGGGCAGCTGGCAATCTCGTGGCTTGTGCCACAAAAGTGAGGCATGAGACTCCAGCAGTTGGTTTTACTCTGAAAATGGTTTCACTTACTTATAAAAGTAGAGCTTCAGCACTGTAATCCAGTTTTTATTTCTTGTTCAGAAGAAGCAATAAAAGCACTCCAAGTTATATCCAGCTTTTTAAAAAGAAAGAAAGAAAAAATTGTTCTTTCTTTCCTGGTACTGTCAGGCCTTATTTTGGAAATAGAAGGCAGAAGTCAGAGACGGCACTGGTGCTTGGCAGCTGTGCCAGAGGAAGAGAAGAACTCAGGAGAGCTCCAACTACTAATAAAAAAGTAAAACAATGAATCTCCTGCTTGTTTCCTAACCCAGCACCAGACAACCGTACTGGAGGGGTCATACTGGGTTTCCCCAGCTGGAGAACTGATTTGTCTTCTGCGTCCTCACAAATGGTGCCAACGGAAAGCTGAAATTAAGGTTCCAGTGCAGACAGTTATAAATTACTTTACTCCATGCTAGACGCTATCTTCTTCCTCAAACATGCTCTTCCTCATACTTTGTTTTGGGTCATTTTTATAATACACTGAATATAATGGTCTTTTCTGAATTTTTCAACACCTGTTGTTGAGGGGCTGATGGACAATGGACTTTTATGGAAACAAATGAAAAAGCAAAAAAAAAAGCTTACTAAATATAAGCTGATGATGATATTATCACTGAGTTAATTAAAATACGTTTATTAACATGGGTCATTGAATTGCATTTTACTTGTATACATACTGTATATAGCCTGGGCAATATTAAAGACACCATTCCTTTATTCTTGGTTGCACAGGCCTTGGCAATACCGAGCCTCCATATGTATCTTGTAGCATTTATAAGCTTCTACCACCTTTTTGCTGGTCATTTCTCCTATTCCTCTGCAGTTTGTTGTACCTCTTGAATGTTTGCAGGATTCCTTTTACTAATAGCAGATTTCAGCTCTTTCAAAATGTTTGCAGTTAGACTGAGATCAGAACTCATTGCTCACCAGTAACAAGGTCCTTTTTTCCCTTATTAACCATTATTGCTTTTGGATATGTATTTTGGGTCATTGTCCCGGTCAAGAACCCATACCTAGTTTTCAAGCACTGAGTCGCACATTTTCCTCTGAAATGATAGTGTCAAATCATGCAGCTTTTGCCAGAAAGAAAAAGGAACTCTGGTCTCAAGTTGATCAAGCAGTGTGCTAAAAGGTATATCCATATGATCTCAAACCTGGTGCCATGAGCAAAATAATAATGACTTGTACATTATTTACTTTCTTTTCTACTTCAGTATAGTTAGTTGTATATATGTGATTATTTGGATATCCATATTAAGGGATTCACTGTATTTCAGTTCTAAGATCATTGGAAGAATCATAAACATCTTTACACCTTTACGGCAAGTTCTTGAGCCCAGAGTTTAGAGTAATCTTCACCCTATTCCAAGAACCAAGATCTAGAAGCTTTTTTTCTTGAAGAATGGTCAGTATCCCAATTCCAACAGTTCAGCACATGTATGAAAGCACTACCAGAATCTCACCTCCAAAGTCCCTGTTAGTTATTTTTTGTATTATTTCACTGGCTGTATCTTTTTGAATATTATAATGCTTCATTGTGCACATCTCTACAATAAGTCCAAGAATGAAGAGTGAAGACAGTTTGAATAGGTGGTTCTAAGTTGGCTCTCCTTAACTTGACATGCAGACTCATATATTGTGTATGATTTATGCATACAGCTATTATGACTTTCTTCCACAACATTTCAGCATGAAATATTCCTATTCTGTATGAAAATCCATGGAACCAATAGTCAGGCTTTTTTCAGTTATCTACAATGTGGAAAAGTGAGAAGTAGGTGCCTACAATCAGTAGAGTGCAATTCGTAACTATGATCTGTTTGTGGAGAATTCATTTGAAGAGTTGGGGGGGGGTATTTGGAATTCTTGCAAGCTGTATTCACAATGAAGCGCAGCTGTTCTTTGTGTTAAGTATTAACGACACATGCAGTGCAGAAATGATCAAATTTGGAAGTTAATGTAGCGTGCCTGATGCCTTTTGGTTTTGTACTGGCAACCGACAAGAGCCTCGCGATGGAAAAGTATACAGATGTGCTCCTAGAGAGAGGGACGTTATCCAGAGTGAATCTGGGGTTCGAGTCCATGAAGCTGGGAAAATAGGATGGGTGGGACCTAGCGTCTGCCCCACCACTGTTGCCAAGGGGCTCATTGAATACAGGTTCCAGCCGTCAGAGGGCTGCATTTCAAGTGAAGGGAACACCAGTGCCATTCGTCCAACAGCCCGCCCTGCACTCAGTGAAGTCTCTGATTCTGGGCTGGGACTGTAATTTAAGGTTTCGTGGAAATGAGCGAGTAGCTTCCTCTGGAATGAGAGGCATGTTTTGCCCACAAAGACAATTTTGAAAGGTGCAGTAATTAAAAGCTTCTCCAGCTCAGCATGTAGGCGGAGGCAGGCATTTGGTCTGGGGTAGGGGTGAGCAAATATACCGATGCCAGAAGGAAAGCTGTGGAGCTGACTCGTGGGAGCTAGAAGCCAGAAGAAAGGACCACGGACGAGCCGGACAGCTTTGTAACATCTCATCCCCGGATTTCCAATTGAAGCATATCAATATATATAACTGCCGTACTCTGACGCACTGCCGGTTTTGGAGTGATTCTGCTCATCTTGTGGCTTGACGTTGTGCTGCCTTCTTGGAAGTCATAGACATTGTGGACATGGTTGAAGTCCATGGTTACGGTCATATCTTCTGGGATGATTGAGGTACAGTGCACTGTTGCGCAGAACCAGTTGTCTGTGCTCACCCAACCACAGGATTGATCCTCTGTGCTGGACGGAGTTTCTTATTGACCAACCGGCTGAATAAAGTCAACGCTGCCTGGAAGGGCCCACTGGTTTTTGAAGTGGATATACTTTTGACCGGAGCTTCTCTCATAAACAGATTTATGGCTCCTGCAAACTTTTTTTCCACCACCTCTCAAGTGTGTATATTTAGAGTTCTTCTAGTGGCCTTAGTGTGAGTCAAAAATTGAGACAAATGCATCATGAGATGCCCGATGAGTCAGCCAGCTGATGCTGCTTTTCAGTGACCCTCCTAGAATGTTTGCAGTGGCTTGGTTGTCATATCAATGATTGTTGGAAGGGAGCAGTTGGATCTTCATCCAGGGAGCTCTGGTTGGTCAAAATCTGAATGGGGAATATAACCTGGAAAAGCCAGCCCGACCATGGGAAAATAGACTCTCTTTTTCAGGGAGAAATTGAAGATGAACCAGGTAAGGAGGTTTAAGGCATTATTGGGTTTTGGTCGGGTAACCTTGTGTTAGCCGGATTTCCTATCATCAAAGTTATTCTACAAATACTGTATGCACGGTTATTGTGATTCTTCCCGTGTATGGCAAGTGCTTTCTTTCTCAGCAGTTTAGCTTAATTTGTCTTTAGACCCATTAAACAACAATGGCTCTTTTTCTCTGCCTAGTGAGTCTCACTTCAAAGCAGTTCCATTTCTGTCACAAAATTTAAGGAAAACAAAATGAGAAAATAAGACTCAGAAGACATTTCCCTTTTTATGTAATGTGGCTTTATGAAAGTGCTCATTTCCCCCCAGCCGTAGCTCCGGGTGGAACCAGCTAGCGGAGGAAGTAAAGTGGCACAGGGCCAGCCCTGTCCCAGAAAGCCTCCGTTCAGAACCGAATAAGACAGGGGCTGTTAGGGTTGTGTTTATTTCTTTTAATTACTCTCTGGATGTTTTTTTGTCAAGCTGTCTGGAACCATTGAAGAGCAGCATGTTTCTCAGCTTTTGTTCGTGGCTCCACCCACAGAAGAATCTTTTCTGCTCAGTTGAAAGACATATTATATATATTATATACAGTACTGCGTGTGTATAATTGGATTCATAGAATCACAATGGGTTTAAAGAAAATATCTTTTTCATCTTTTCAGAAATATTGACCCAATTTTGTTGTCTTGAAACAAAAGTGGTGTGATTATACATTGTTTGTTTTAAAATATTAAAGGCCTCTTGGACATCACAGCAACAAATATAAAAGGTGTGTTCCTTTTATCAAATTTGTAATGGGGCTCTGTTAGTAGCACGGAGGTTGAGTTGTTTGTTCGGAGACTTCCTTTTTATTGCTTATGGTCCTTCAGTATGTGAGGCCTCAGCAGGCAATATTGTTTTGGATGGTGAGATACAGTATGGACAGACATTTTGCCACAGAATTGCTGAACGTTGGTCATTATTGTGTATCAGTTTGGAAGGATTTCATACAAACTACTAAATCGGTTTGACAGATGGGAACTGATAGAGAACCTCTGGCTTATCTAATTCGTTCAGTACGCACCAGCTGAATGATCGCTACTTGCGTGCATCATTGTTTAGTGCAACCGTGCTGTGGTGTACAGATTTTCTCCTGTGGTGTTTCCAGGCAACACCCACGGGGTCAAGTCACAATAAGCAGATCCACCCTTCCTCTAATTTTATAATGCAAAACCACTATAAAGTCATGTGTGTGACAGCATTGGGGTTGAGTGTTTTTGATATTCGCAGCACATAAATATTGTAGTACAAGGCATCTGAATATTGCTGTGCTGATCTCATGGTGGTTGTCTGCGTCGCTTTTCAAATAAAGAATATGTAAATGAAAACCACCCCTCGGCACACGCATTTCAATGTTCAAATAACCACATACCGGCCTGTGCTGTTTATACCATGATGAAGCCTTGATCTTAATTCTTGGTTTCCTCATTCCCCTGCCCTATCTTTTAGTTGTCTGGTTTTTGCCTGTTTTTGCCTCTTCAAATAGGTTGACCTGCCACTCATTATAGTAATACCTTAATAACTTCTACATCCTGTACTGCTCAGTAACAGTAATGCTTTTGTTATAGCTCTTATAGCATTTTATCATAAACATACTTTAAAATAAAAAACAAGAATGTTAAAAAAAAAAAAAAAATTGAATGGATAAAATTGACCGTGTTTATTCAGTGAGGTTATAATAATCAACCGCGCATCATCTTTTCAAGCTCCAATTTTGCAGAATGCTGTATTAATGGCTTCTTGTGCTGATGTTGCATTATGTGCGCCAATACATGTAGAGCACTAGTCAAGGTATTACTGTGCTTGAGTTATGACTTATTTTGGTATTGAGGGTTCCGTAGTTTATCGCACGGCATCAGCTATGAGCAGTATCACGCCCTTTTGCTCATCATCGCTACCTTCCAGATCCTACGTATGACAACACAGGTTTACATGTCAGACAGACAGCGCTCCTAATTTGGCTGCTGTTTGTTTTGTTTGGAACGTCACCATGGAAAGGGCTCCAGTTCCTGCCAGCGGCAGCGTGCCGTACCCGTACCAAGACTACCGTCGGGAGTTTCCACCCTCATTACAGAATCGACTCTTGTCATTGCATGATCACAAATTGAGACACGGTCATTTCTTGTTTTCTCTAACAAGAGCCAGTATGAATCGTGTTAATATTGGGAGCGCAGCCTCATTGGTAATAACCAACATTTAGAAACAATACCTTTATCAGTATTATTCCATCATTTTGCAAAGGTGGAGACTCTAAAGGATATGAGATTTAAAACTAACTCATCGCTGTCGCTTCGCATGTTTATTATGTGAACACCTATTCTAAAGTAGAAATATAGGGTATGGGTCTCTTCCTGCCAAGAGCAGGATTAAGAAAACTTATATTTAAATAGTCTTTGTTGATGTGGATGAGTGCATGCCTTCATTTTCAAAAAAAAAAAAAAACGTCTTGATGCAATGAATATATTAAGGAATCTGGCTTTTGACTGAGGTGTCTGATTTTTAAGGTGATGGTGCTTGTTGCCCATTTGAGGTACTCACAATGTTTTAAGGTAGTCAGTGTCAGATACCTGTTCCATGTTATTGGATATATAGCTCAGAAACACTTCTCATGATTTTTCAATGGTTTTTGGGACTAATTGAATTTGAGCAGCTTGATGTGTACTTTGTAGGCACCAAAAGTCTTCTTTTTCCAGAGTTTATTCTTGGCAGTATAACAAATGTTCTACATCTTTATATTTCTAATTAACAATGAATAAGTAACATTTCAATAAACACAGTGCAGCAACGATTAAGTAACAGCAATAATAAATTGTTTGGAGTCACACAAAATATTACTCATTGTCAGCATCGAGCAGAGGAAACGGTGTTGTAACCGGCTTCTTGATTCCGTGGGTGTTCGACTTTCTGTCTCCTGCAGAGAAGCTCATTTTACAGCCAGTCTTGTGCAAGCAAAAGTTCAAAAATAGATACCGACTGGACACGCGGAAGAGTAACTTGACGGAACAACAGAATGTGGAACCGAAGACTTCCGTGGGATGTTGCCATTTTTAGGGATGAGAAACGCAAATGAGTGTTTTGACTTCTTCACACGGGCTGCCAGTTTGGGCAATTCTGGCTCAGCTGCCTTCTTTTTCCCCCTCCCTCGTGGTTATTCAGTGTGTCACACAGTTGGCTGTGGTGCTGAGTCTGTCCTGAAATATCTGGATGAGTGCAGCACAGCCTGGGGCTTTATAAATTGCTTTATTTCTTTGGCTGTTAGTAACACCATGCGTGCGTCTGCTTTCCGGGGCTCAGTATTCATTCTGTCCTTTATATCCTTCTCTCGTCTGTTTCCTTGGAGAGCTTGGATTGGGAGGTGGGGAGCTCTCGCTCTCTATCACTCTGCTCTGTCATCAGTGTCTGCAATTGGAAATGTTTTGGTCCAAGGGCCTGAAACTGACAAGGCTTCAGCATGTCGATCGCCATGACCTACTTCTCAGGAGGCATTTGTCAGAGAGTGGCTTCGAGAAATCCTGTGTCTGTGAGCCTGGGTGGCACAGGGAATGGAGGGTTGAAGGGGTCTTTAAAACATTTTCAAAGCACCCTCATGTGAATAGTGAGAACCATCTCATGTCACCAGTACCCCATCCTCTAGCTCTCATCACACAGCGGGGGATTTGCAGCAATGCGTGCACTTTTATAGGGGATGCCTGAATTGGCTGAGCTGGCTGCATTGGGTTTAAACCCCGCACGGGGTCCGAATTGGGGTTGGTGGCCGATGACATTCCGTCTCACAAAGGAAGGATCAGTGTGCTGTGATTGGCAGGCTCTACAGCCGCGCTGTGTACCTGATGTGTGGCCTGCAACCGGACCTTGTCAGACGACCACGTTGGGGATCAAGGTGACAAAAGCAAGTGGGAGTAATTCATCTGAGTGGCTTCTGATAAAAATGAACATCAGAGAAAAAACATGCTGTGCTTGCTCATTCATGTTAAATCCAAAGAGTGCCTTTGATGCCATGGATGTTTTGGTAATGCTTACGTTTGACAAAAATTTTACAGCAGTGAATTTAGAATGTAAAATGATGCTTTTTCTTGAGATGGACAGTAGTCCAGTTTGAGACATCCTGATCATCCTGGTGGGGGGAAAATAGTAAACTGTTTGGCAATGAAGACCTGAAGCATTTCAGTTATACAGGCTGTTCTTATGTTTATGCTGTGAATATTTTGTGGCAGAAGAGCAATACAGACATTTTCTATGTAGCTGTAACAGCTAGCTTCATTTTAAGAATAATTTATCCTGCCTTGGTGTATGAAGTTTTTTTTTTTTTCCTCCATTTTGCTGCTTTTAAAAGTTTTGCTTAAAATCTTTTTATGGTGGGAAACGGTGATAAATTTACTGTTTTAACCACCCAAGATCTGATTCTTATATTTCATAAACATGCCACAGAAGATATTCAGATCCCTGTTTTGTCCTTGGGATGCTTTTTCAGTACCTTAATGGGCATACAAGTAAAAAGCGAAAAAGCTATTGATTTTTCCAGTGGAAACGCGCTTCCCTATGAAGTGAAATACCGAATAACTGTTTTCATAACCAGCACTATCCACACAATGGTAGCTGGAAACAGAAGTGGTTCGAAACAGCCTGTTTTCCAAGGGTATGTATACGCTGTCATCTTGTCCTGTTGATTTACTCTGCTGGAATGTGCATCGAGAACCCTGGAAGATAAATGGCCAGTGTACTGGCCACAGGAGATGGCTTTAAGGTGCCGTCTGCTTTTTGCTCTCTCGCTCTATGGTGTAATTAATCCGGAGCGAGGTGAAGTGGCCGTGGCCCCTCCTTGCTTCATTCCGAAAAGTGTTTGATGGGGGTGGGGTTGCCAGGCCCACCCTCTTTAGAGGATGGGAGCGGTGTGCCAGAGACAGGAAGCAGCAGTGCTGACCTCTCGCTGTTTATGGGGAGGATGCAGAGGGAAGGAAGAGGAGGGGTGTTCAATGTTGGGGTAGTTGTGGTTGAGGTTGCGTGCACCGTGGATGGGGCAGCAACTAGAGGGGGCAGTCACAAGGAAGAGATTTGGGTCAGGAGGTGTGAGGGGAGGGGAGTGTGCCATCTCCTCTCTTTCAGGAAGGGGTTCGTCTTCTACTTTGATCCAAGGTGTTTCGGGGCGAGTTGTCCTTGTGGGGTCACGTGAGGCAACATTAGGCAAATTCCACATTGGTTAGCAGCTCATAATGAGCTTGGTTCCTTGCCCATTAGAGCTGTGAATTTTTGATGTTTTACCACTGGTGCTTACCAGAGGACTTTGCAAACACTCAAGCCCAGCACTAGACGTAGGGAAACGCTGGCATTAGCATAGTCAGGTCTTCAAATAGAATTATGAAGTAGAACTTTGCCATTTCCCCAGAAGGATGAATAATGAATATTTGACGCTACCCTTTGCCCAGAAGGCTGGGAACTGTTTTTTTTTTTTTTTCCCTTAGTTAAGGCATAGCTGAGTGGGAATATGCACAATTGTGGAGGCGGGGGGGGGGGCTCTAGCACCATAGCCTGGTTTTATGCTAGCACTGTTGGGTTACCTATCTAAACCCAGGGGCCTTATTTATGACCAATATGTGGGCACAGGATACTCTGTATTGCTTTACTGACTCATATTCTATTCTGATGGTTCCCCTGCTGTGAACAATTTCAGTTACAGCTAAATGTAAACCTTTTTGCATCTGTATATGCAGTTATAAGAAAGGTGTCTGGGTTTTAAAGATCCCTTTTATTTATAGCCTTCATAATACTGGTAAACCCCGGTATATGCAGTTTCACTATAATTCAGCTGATCTTTTAATACCAGCTCCAAGTCTGCACAGCAGATGCCCTGCTGTAACACAGCCAGAAATTTATCTGCAAGTAATCAAAAAAATTAAAATTCAATTGTTGCAAACATTTGCCCACATACACATATATTTGGTTTCTACAACTTTTGGCACTGTAACTTTTTTAATCTTATACTGTAAGTGCAATTCAGCAAAATGGGCCCAAAAAGGTAGAAAAACTTTTAAATTCAAAAGAAAGTAATAAGGCTTGAAAAGCACATAGGATAAAACTGAATATTTGAAATGATAAAAAGAATTGAAAGAGACAAGTCACCATCCACAACTCACAGTCAACTGCTCTTTTTATTTACAAGTGCAGTAACATTTCACTGCAGTCAGCTGTTGTTTATTTTAAGTTGTTCGTGTAATAAAATTTGGCAGTATAATAATAATGCAGTTCCTACACAATATGTTTGCTGCACTGCATGGGACAGCGTTTCTCTTGCTTCAAGATGTTTTACAGTGTTTTAGTGATAGGAGCTTGGTATATGCAATTTTGTTATGTGCAGAATTTTCAGGAATGATTTAAATGCATAAATCGGAGTTGCCTGTACTTTACATCAGTTTAAAACAAAAATAGGATACATACGTCTTGGGTGAACTGTTTCACAGATTCATTTATGACTGCATGTAAATATTGGCGCACAGATTTGGCTTTGTTTGAAAAAAGTGCATTTTTTTCACATTTGAAGTTATGCCCAAGTTATGTGGTGCTAATCCTCAAATTATCAAGTAGCAAAGTAAAGAAACTAAACTTCACCTGGATTAATATAAATTGCACTGGTGCAAAACCATGGGGGGATTCTATTGGTGTCACAAAGGTACAAAATGTGCACATGAAAATATTTTCAGTATGTGTTCCCATGCTGACGCCGACTGAAATTTTCCACGCTTGCAGCCAGTGCTGTTTTGGCATTACTCTCCTTGGTGACAGCAGGTTCTGCTTTCAGTTTGTCAGTCATGTGTGAATAATTCCAACGGACAGTGTCCTTCAAAAACCTACATAAATAATCACAGGGATTCAAATCCATGAAATAAGAAGGCCAAGGCCACACTGAATATCCAGAACAGAGAGAAGCTCAATCAAGAAATAAGTATCTGCATTTGGAGTATGTGGCCTGGGCCTTTATTATTGGAAAATGTTTCTCTGTTTCCTGTTTGCATTGAGTACTGGAAGTGAAGCTTCAGGTAGTACTCAGCATCTGCTGTCCTGTTCAGAAAAAAATTGAGTTCAACAGTTCCTTTAGACCTTGTTAGATTCATTGGTTTTGGAATTTCCTGCTATATTTATGAAGCAGTGAACTCCCAGTTCCCATGCATCCTGTTGCTCACATAAAGCAGATGCAATACATCCATACATTTGAGTGTTCAAGAAAGCAAAGTCATCAGCTCATTGATTATAAAATATAAAAACTGATTAATTTGGCCCTTAAATGCATACATTTTAACCTCAAGGTCAAAAGTTCTGGAGCAACTCAGTCATCATGTCAATTCATTAAGTAAAAGCTCAATGGTTACTGCCTTGACTTTACAGTTGAGGGACCCTGTGGTTGAGTCAGTCTCCATGGTACAGTAAAAATTTTCCAGCTGTTTAAGAGTAAATAATTGTAAGTAGTTTAGTATTCAAACCTAACATTATATATCAATTTAGACAAAGATGTCAGATAAATAATAATGGTAAATAATAATAATGTGCCTTTATGCTTATATGGCAGTGTTTTGGGTGGCTACAATCATTGCTCATGGATGTAGGGATCTGACTGTGACTTTAGCACTGAGTGTGTGGAATGAAAAGAACAATTTATGTAATATATGGACTTTTGAATAAAGCAATTTGTTCATAAGAAAATATTCAGATATCTAGATATTTTAAAATATGGTACTAAGAGACTATAGCCATGGGGTGCTGATGTAAGACCTATCACCTTGAATTGCTTTGTGCTACTGAAATGCTTTTGCATTTTCTGAATCTTCAAACCAGAACCATCATTTTGGCCTTTTGGTTTTCTGGATGTCCAGTGAGCTCCAGAGCCATACATAACACACATTAACATTGTGGCTTTCAAAAACAAACACACACACAACCTCCTCATGCAAGCTCTAGACTGGATCAGTGTCTGTGGAGTATAAATTCTTGCCATTTTTTAAGCCTTTCCCATTGTTTTGATTATTCTTCTCTGAGGATCTCCGAGGGTGACAGAACTAGTGTGTTTCAATGCCATCCAGCATGATGATCAGAGCCCCATGCTTCAATTTTTGGGGAGCATCAAGCCTCTAACCCCATTTGAATCCTGTTCTGTTTAAAATCCTTCACTTTTTGAATCAAAGTATAAAAGAAAAATCTTCCAGAATGTTGCAAATGTTTTGACTGCAGCATGTAATCCTTTTTAATCTTGTGCTCCTACGTTCCGGGTTGCAAACATGTCCTGACATATGACTTTGTTTGCTGTAGTTTTTTTTTTTATTTCGAACTTATTGGATTTTGCACATCACTTTTGCCTTGCATGTGTTCTGTCAGGACATTTATGTGCATAAAGACCAGTGGGCGCCAGGAAGTCAGTTTAAAGTCCTGTTACTGTATTGGTTAAGAAGATACAACATTATGTATGTTGCAAAAGCTATGATTAGTTATCCCTGAGACAGTGACTTAAAGTCAATAAAAAGATTATTATGGAGAATGAAGAGCCAACAATTATGGATCTGTATGACACTCCGAATCCTACACCTTTCCAATTCATTGGCTTGTATCAAAAAGGTCCATTGTGCAATTAATCTCTTCACCACTATCTACATTTTAGCAATAGCTGAAATCTGTGGAATGATACCTGCCTCTCTTTTGCAAAGTCCAGTATTATCATCTTATACAACACTTAAAGTGATATAGTAAGAGACAAAGGTAGTAACCCTCAAGCGTTAGCTTGATTCTGCTGATGCATTGGGTGAAACTGAAACATTGGAGATAATTTCCTCCAGGAGATATGTGTTGCTGGTGGGAAGGAGGAGATCTGATGTCTGACAAGATGGTATGGATTGGGCATGTAGCAGTGGCATACTGGGTCTGGATTCTTCTTGGATGTGTAGCATGTAGGGATTTGTCTAGTAAAAATGAGGAACATTCGTATGCATGTCACTAAGCCTGTTTTCTCGGATTAGCAAGGTTTCAGATTTTAATAGGAACCAACTGCATGTTTGTTCTCACAAATTCAAAAGTAGTTTGCTTTGGACCTCAGCAGCTTTCAGTTGTGAGCCTCCTCCCAGCAGTCCTGCCCTCAAATCGCCCTCCTTATCAGGCAGAAGTAATCAGTGTGGGATTTTGTCAATCTCATTTACAGTTTATGATTCGGGTTGGGATTAGAAATGAAGGTCTATCCAGTTTTATCCATATGCTCTTTAAACGTTCTGGCAGGGTACCCATCTTCACAGCAGGCTAGAGTCGGATCACTATGGGTGGATCAGAGGTTCTCTTCCACAGAGCTGCCCCCCCCCGCTAAACCATGCTGTGATTCAAAGCAGGATTCTGTCTGGTATCAGTGCACTCTCCTTGCTACACAGTTAACCAACAAAATGGACAGCCATCCATGCCACCCAAAAATAACCAGAGTAAGGTGAGATGCATTAGACAGAGCATGCCCCAGGCTAAGAATAAACGCTTCCCCACTTTGCCATAGCAACAATGAACACTCCTCGTCCCTGACCGTCCACTGACAAAGGCGGATGATGCCAAAAATGGGTTTTCAGTTACTGTGGCCTGGGAAAAAGCCCCAGTTTAAAATCAGCAACACATGACTCTACTTCAGCTGTATCAAAAGGCATCTGGTAGTGTAGTGGTTACAGCTATTGCCATGTAACCTGAAGGTTCCTGGTTCAAAACCATCTTGTGCTGTTGTCCCCTTGATAAAGATTCTTACCCTACTTTGATATAGTAACAGTTTATCTGGTTTATAAATTGCTGTGAAGTTTTCAAATGTGTCATTTTAAGTTGCTGAGGTATCACCATGATGATGGTAATAGTAATAATTTCCTGATGATACACTAGAGGCTCTATTTTTTTGCGATGGGTTGGAAACTGAAAATGGTGATTTGTCTGAAAAAGACTTTGAGGATCAGAAAACCGGAAGCAGCTTCTGGAAATCTGGAAGGAAAGAGCATCAAACTTTTCCACAACACCTGATATTCGTTGTTACAGCCTTTCTTCTTTCCAGGTTTATTCACTAAATCAAAGATTGTTCCTGTTCATATTTTTGCAGTTTTGAAGCCACTACAATAGCCAACTCTGTAAATAATTGAGCAGTGACATATTTTTTGCTCAGTGTCTCAGCAGAGCAGGGTCTGTTGAAGCCTCTGAAGGAGATTGCCACCACATGCTCTGTGGAATGCAGTACTCAAGGATTTCCGTGGCCGTAAGAATGAAAATAGACTCTTTGCCAAGAACTGTTTTTTTTTTTTTTTTTTTTTTAATCGTGCATTGAAGTATCTCTGGAATGAACCTGACCTGTGCCATTCGGTTTCCTTTTATCGTGGGTGAAGGCTCAGTCCCCAGAGAGAACTTGAGTAAGCAGAACTGGCCTAAGTGCAGTAGTGTGCAGCTGTGAAAGCTTGTGTTATGGTTGTTTTCCGAGTGGCAATGGTCTCCTGGAAGGGTCCTGGTCCCATGAAAACAAGAAAAACTCTCTTATTCAGATTTTTTACTGTTTCTTTTTTTAGACATATACAAAGCACTTCCAGGGACCATCAGGTTATGACACATTTTTGTACATAAGTGTTTGCATCAGGCTAGCCACCATCCACATATGGAACCTGTGTTTAGTGAGCCTTATGGCACAGATGTCTTGGTGAACCAACCCTTGCTGTTTTTTGCCAACACGGTTTAACACTCGAGTCCCATACTTACCCCTGGAGACACTTCCATACGGCTTTTTTCTTGACAGTTTTCTCATATACATTATTAATTTATCTGATCTTTTTCTTTAGCAGTTTACAATGTTAAATTACTTACAAAGTTCACCCAGTTATACAGCCTGGTAATTTTTACTGGAAGGATTTCGGGGTTAGTACCTTGCTTAAGGGCCCTGCAAGGGGAACAGGGATCTGGATCCTTCAGTTGCTAGGTGACAGCCCTAAACACCACCCTACCTACTGTCTCCCGAAACAGAACACAGCCACAATGTATGACTGCTGCCATACTTAATTTACAGTGACTGGAAACCAGTGATGGGCTTGGTTTTGAATGTTTGGGACTCTCACATCATTAGTTCTGAGTTATAATAGAATTTACAGTAAGCTTTGAGTTCCTCTCATTCCAATCAGTGACATTATTTTTTGCCTTGAAAAAAAACAGGATTTATTCTATTATTCATAGCTGAAAGTAGAAAGTATTTAACAGCTTGTTGTTTTTTAAGACTTCCTCCCTGCAGTCAGACACCATGTTTGCAGGGGAAAAGTTCAGCGTAGAACTACAAATATTCCCCATTATCTGACCTTCCAGTGTCTGATTTTATTGCTTTTTATACCAGAAATTTTGGTATCCGGATCATTTTTTTTCTACAAGGCTCATTTCATCTAATGCACTTCTGAAAAAAAAAAAAAGTGAAAAGTAATGCTATGCGAGTGTGAATAGTGTACTGTAGATGGTGCATGCGTGCTCTCAGCTGCCTTATGTTAGTCTTATGTCTCTGTTCACTTCTTTCTGTTCAATACCGTGCAGTATTAAATGAATGATGTAGTTAAAATCAATAATATGCTAATAACAGTAATTGTATATACACGTATAGGCCCGTGTTGTATACTAAAGTGTTTTCATTTACTGTAAACTCCATTTTATGGTGCTCAGGTTTGTTTTGCGTTCACCTGTATGTGTTTAGTGTGAATAGCCCGCCTGAGGTGTGTTGTTTCATTCCCACGGTGGCCACCCAGTTCCCTCATGCCCTGACAGAGTCCTGCGAAAGGCTGCATTCGGTGTGAGCGCAGACCTCCCAGCTGTCTCACATTAGGGTCGTGTCTCTGTTTCCTTTGCTTTGTTGCTTTGTGACTGCACTCTTTATTTCTGCAGGTATATTCAAAATGATACACTTTTTTATTGTTTCATATACTGTATATCATATCGTATTCTTATGACTGATTACTGAATATTTTCTATGTTAATGTGATGGAGATGACAGGAGATGACAGTAATTGGTCTTCACAGATAAACTTTTCTACTGGTATAGTTCTTATCTTCTAGCAGAGGGAAGAGGAATTACATTCCCTCCTGACAGCTTGAATGGTTTCAGGAAGGCCATTCTAGCATGTACTGCTTGCCAGTGGCAGCTTTTAAACTGCCCATAAAGGCCAATCACGTTAGATGGCTTCTTCATTCAAACTTAATGGTGTGGATGAAACCCAAGTTGCCCATTGTGGATGTTAAAGGAAGCTAAAAATGACAAAACAAAACAAAATAGAGCATCTTAGTGGAGCCAAGACGGAAGTTGGACTCAGCATGATGTCAGAGCATCTCTGTTGGAAGAACAGTGAATAGAAAAGCCAGAGAGCTGGGTGACTATTCTACAGCACACAGATTTGGCTTAAAGTTTGAAGCACTGATTGTTTTAAGGTTGGAATAGATGTGATTTGTCCTTTCAGCTGTCATGCCCCCAAGACTGCACTGTAGAAAAAGTAGAGGCACAGTGGCTTTAAACACTGGTCCTGCTTTGTTGCCACTGATGTTCCACACACTGCAAGTGACCACTTCTTTCATAGGGTCTTCTTTGAAATAGTCAGGTGCACACTTACATTTAGCTTTATTAATTTGGCTGGCACATTTATCCAAGACAGCTTATAGTGTTATACCATGTTAGGCACACTGTACTAAGGTACTCACAATTATGAACCCATTTATAGAGTAATTTTTACTGTATCGGTTTGGGTAAGAACCTTGATCCAAGGATACAACAGTGGGAGTGGGGATTTGCGTGTGCTTATTTGTGTTGTTTCATGTACCTGGAGTAGACATTTTTATACTTTTTTTAAGCTAAAAGCACAAAATCATCTTGATATATTTTTGATTTTCTCTGTGGTGGAGGGATCTTTGCATGACAGTGGGAGTCAAAAGTAAAATCCCTCAAATTTTTTTGTTGCTGTGTGTTTCAAGTATAAATATTTACTATTTAAATAGTGCTTTTACAAATGTAGTAAAGCCCTTAGATATTTTCAGACATTTACATTTAACATAGTGACCTCATGCACACAGTCCCTTGACTGAGATGTCTCTGCAAAGTATCTCTGTTCCTCGCAGCCTTGATGGCCAAGTTTTGAGTTTTCTTTAGCTTTCATTGCACTGTTTCAGAGGAGAGGAATCTCAGGTATTCTAAATTCCAGTTATTTACTCAGAATAGAATGGCAATTTTGTTATGGAGCTAGTAGCTGAATCCATAAGAGCCTTTTATAGTAAAAGTATCCTGTGGGAAGTCACTTCCAAGAAGAGATGTTTTATTCCAGACCCCCAGCAACGCTCCTCCCACCACAATTGGTATAACCCCAAATGTGAAGTATTCTTTCCTCTGAAATTATGTAGAAAAATCATTGTTTCTTTTGAAACTGTGTCTTATTTTCAGAGGATGATGTTACCAGTAAGTCATACTTATGACTCATTGCTGACTATGGAATAACATGCTCACACCTCTGCTTTTGGGGCAATAATTTAAATGACACCAAGTAGCAACACTGATGGTTTACCCAGAGGATATTTTTTTCCCTTGCTTATTTTCATTATCACTCAATGTCTGCATAAGCCACTGTCATACCCACCCATGCAGTCAGCCTTCTGTATAGTGTTTGCCTTCATTATCAGACTGTTCTTCTCCTGACAGAATTTCCTTGCCTTGCTGCCCGCCTCTGTACTCATGTGGCTGTGTGTTAGTCTACTTTGGATTACCTTGGGGGGACACTTGCTCCCCTTTGCAGCCTGCATATGTTCAAATATTATAATTTTAGTCCTTTTATGTCTTCGCTTTATGTTGCATTTCAAAAGCAAAAAAAGCTTACACTGTCAGTTTCTTCCATCACAGTTATACTTGAATGTGCACATTGTATTCCATTGTCTTTGAAAAAGAAGTATTACACAAAGATAAAACAAAAGGATAATACAGTATGCAATGCTTTGTATTATCTGTGTGTATGTACAGTATATAAAAGATAAATCATGTATAATAATTTTTTTATTCAAAACAAAATATTTGTAAGCAGGCATGCCAAAAATAACGAAAAATTTGCTAATTAATCATCCTCTGACAAACTCAAACTGAATTCTTTGTCTCTAGAACAGTCAAGATAAAGTTTATATGGTATTTGGAACTAAATGGTACATAGTCTTTCAGTTGAAGAAAATGAGGTCTAATGAATTCTTAAGAAGCTTTATAAAAATTCCATATAAGTGTAATTGGCTAAGTAGGTAATACACCCAGGGTCTGAATCTTGTGAAATATGTAATTACCCTAGAACTGTTGGTTAAATGAGCTTTAAGTGTAATTCACCATAACCCTTGTTTTCTGGTCTTTCTGAAGGCAAATTTAATTTTGTATGAATGTTATTGTCTTAAACAATAATAATGAACCTACAACCTCTCTCTCGCTCTCTCTCATCGCTTTCATCGTCTGGTTTGTGAAGTACTGCACCTAACAGTAGATACCTGTTACACATCAACAGTGGTGTGACTGCCAGGTATATGAAACAGGATAACACCCCATCATTAGGGATTTGTTGTAAGAGCACATTTGGGAAGGGAGTGTGCCAGCAGCTTAGAGGTAACTCCACAAAATTCTTATCTACCCATTTATTTATGAGGCATTTGAATTTTTAGCTCTTTCCGCTTCTCCTTTGATGTTCGGTAAGACGTAGCAGAGCCGGCATCCCATATGGAAGAGATGCTGTTGGTGATCTGGAAGAAATTGGTCACTGGCATTGATCTGCCTGTGGTGGTTGGCTGTAGTCTTTTTTTGTCATTTATTAGTCATAGTTCATCTGCTTCCCCTATTTTAATTTAGCACTGGACTGACATTTCCTTCTCACTCTGGGAAGAGGTCATGAAGAACTGAAATCCTGGGTTTGCCTGAAATTTTTGTTTTATTTTCAGTTTGGCCATGAATTTAAACCTCCCTCAGCCTTTCTCGAGTCTCAGTGTTCTAAGTTTCCTCCCAAAGACCTGAGTTTCAGAGGAATTGGTGACTAATAAATTACATTTTAGTATGTCAATGTATGATATTATATTGTGAGTAAATGGCTTTATGTGATTACCCTGTGATACTATGGTGTCCTGTCCACGGAGTTTTGTGCCACCCGTCCGGTGCTTCATGGCTAGGCTCTGAACCACCGTGATTCTGCATTAGGGCGAGCAGTTATTGATGCTGTACGAATGAATGTTTTCACGTTTCTCACGACCAGAGGTCATAGGTCACTGAGAACTCTTACTTTTAGATCATCACTGGGAGGAGGCTACAGGTTCATAAATAGACCTTTGTTCAGCTCTGCAGACATCAAAAGCTGGTATGGATGTTTTTAAACTTTTGTGGCAGCCCTGTGCAACCTTTTTGTTTTGCTGTGTTGTCCCTCAGCGTCATCAGCTTGGGAACATCATCCCCTCAGCCTAGTTACAGTGGGAGGCGTCGCAAGCAGTGAGCGTAGCAACAGGGTGGCGTTAATAGTAACAGCTTGCGTAACAAAATGTCAATGTCAACATGCAGCTCACTAGTTATTTTTGTCAGGTGTCACTCTTAGTCTGTGTATTTGTGTAGAGGTGTGAGAAGATCAGCTGATTTGTTTCCTGCTAAAGCATGCGCTGTTACCCACGCAGTTTAAATACAGAAGAATAGCATCTTTAGTAGTGTATTGCGAACGTATTCAGCTAAGTACATGCGATTGTTACAGTATTTCATCCTTTAAGATGTCTGCTATTACCATTTTACATTTCTTCTTTTTGGCCCCAGTGTAGGCAAACATAAGGGAGTAATCCCATCCGTGGGACGAAGGTGGTTCTGTCCCAGAAGCCTTTTGTGAAATCCCGAGTCTTCAGTAACGTGTGACACTGTGTGCCTGGTTCAAGTTCACGTCTCTGGTAATCTTGTCTTGCCTGACCGTCCGTGCCTCTGAACGTGGTCCGAAAGCTGGGCTGACAAGCAGCCTGCCCCCCACCCAATGTATACGCACACCCTCAACCCTGTCACCTTGTGTAGGCCCATGTGATCATTGTGCATGCTGTGTGTGCACCTACCTGAAGCGAGTTTGTTTGTGTATCCGTGTGGAGGGCAGGGCGGCTCTTGTGAGGTCTGGCGTATCAACATACACACATCCATCTCAAGTTGAAACACCTGCCTTTAAGGATTATCAAAACTCATGAACTCATTATATAGGTAAAGCAAAGCATGATTCTACAGCTAATTACATATTCATAGACATGCCATACAATTATATGCACTTTAGCAGATTATCTCTCGGTTCGTGGTGCTACGGATGACACTTTTTGAACTTCAGCAGCAGATAGGCCTGTCATTTAGTAGGTTTTCAAAAGACGGGTTCCTTTTGATGTTGAACGCATCTTAAAAATCCTTTTTCCGAGTGGGAACGTCTCAGGAGGTTCCTCAAAGGCTTTGATGCTTCCGGAGCCACCCAGGGGAGAGGCCTCCATAGCATCCTGAACACTGAAAGCACAATTACCTCCTCAAGCTAGAGGTGGTCATGATCCCAGATTTGTTTCCTCCTTCCCTTTTGTGCTGGTAGTGTCATTTCTGGACTGAAACTGTTGTTCTGGTAAGGAGCGAGTCATTCTTCGGGTCTGCGTGGGCACATGAACGCAGAGCTCGTTGACATGGTAACTATATGAGTGTTTGGTTACCGGGGAACATCCCGGGTGAGTGGGCGGTCAGGGAGAAGGGTTGGGAGGTCAGGTTAAGGGAGAAACCATCAGCACTACATGCTCTGAGTCTGCAGGAACAGGCTTCAGCTGTGAGTAAATATTTGTGGTAAATACCTCCTGGGTCTGGTTCACTCACATTAGCATCTTCATATTTATTAAACATTTAGATAATACGTATTGACGTTCTTACTCTTGGTTAAATTTGAAGTTGGAATTTTTCACAGAGCTTATAACAGCCAAGCCAACAGCCAAGCCTCCCCAAGGATATTAAATGATTGAAATGTTAATGGAAACAAACCTGCATGCTATATTTCAAAGACCATTTTCATGCTTTACTGACAGGAAAGTGTGTGTAAACAGTGTGACACCCCATGCTGTTGGCCTAGTAGGGTTGCCACAGTTCATGGTATGCATCTTGTGGCTGAAGTTGCTGTGTCCTGTTGATGTGAACTGACTGCTGCATCATGACTGTCTGATCCTTTGTTGTTGACTGTGTGAGATGTGTGCTGGGGGATGCAGGTTGACACAGATTCCAGTACCTATCCATCCAGATCAAAAATGTTTGCAGACATGATATTTTCTTGCTTTCAGACTCAAAAAAAAAAAAAAAAAAGTCTCTCGAAAGTATCCCACACCCACACCACAGAAGTTTAGTCTAGAGGCACGGATGGTAGGAATGATAAGGGTAAATAAGGCAGTAAGTATTGTAGAGAGCTTGGGTGCAGTTGCTGTTAAAATTTTACAGCCCAAACCCCACTTTTCTCACTGGCTGTATGGTTCATCTATAGCGGAGATGAAATCACGGCACCTTGGTGACAACAGCTAGCCCTGCTGGGAACACATGGATGACATCTCCACCTTCCTGTAGGTGATGAATCTTCACCTCTACCTCAGTTCTAAAGACATGTCGAGGTCACGTTCTAACTAAATTGGCTGTGGCTCATGCCCCAGAGATGAACTTGCGTTGCCTGGTTTTCAGTTCGGCCAAAATACCAGCGTACCAGCACAGCCAGAGCACTATTTTTACTGTATAGCACTTCACCTCTGTCATCTAGTTTCACATCCTCCAAGCAATAGATTCCGCTGATGGCTGAAGAAATTATCTATGTGCGTTGTGTTTCTGTTACATTTTTAACCATAGCTACAAAGTACAGACTCTTGACTCTGTTTGCAAATAATTTCCATTACTGTATTATGCTTGCTTGCATGCCTGACTCTGGCAGAGTCCTCTTCCTTGTCTGAAATTGTAATGGTAAACATTCATGGTGGCAGTGCAGGTGTATCATCCCCCTTTGCACAGCCACATACGGCAATGTTCTAGGCTCTCTATCTCTCTGTAGCTCCCATGTCCAAGTAGCCCACCTCCACTTTCCTTCATATCTCCAGGCTCCACAGAAACAACATCCCCATGTGGTTGCAGGTTTAGGGCCTGCTGCATGCAGTCTTGGCCCAGAAAATGGGTCATTACAAATCTAGACCAGCAGGAATATGGAGAGATTTTGATGGATCCTCTGGTGTTGCATTCAACAGCTTTTTTTTTTTTTTTTTTTTTTAAACCAGTCTGCTTCGTGTTGTAAAATGTTTAGTGAATATGGGTGTCTTATTGGATGATGAGCTATTGCACATGAGGTAAATGTATTTCTGAGTCTGATAATACTTTGCCTCCAAGAAGATCACAACAAGAGCGGGGCAGTGTTCCGCAAAGTCCTTTATTTGAGAGTAATTCAACGGAGTAGCTAGGGGAACTTTAACCAACAACCTGGTGTTTGTGAAAGCAGAGGGTTGCACGTCACTTCGCACTTTTTTCTCTCTCTGTGAAGTCGACCCGCGAAAGAACCATAGAAGCCAAAGATTCCTCCAGGGTGGCTCTGTGTGAAACCATGTGCTGAAAGTTCTCTCTTTTAAAGAACTTCTGTGCCACCTAAAGTTTATCTACATCATCTACACACACTTGTATAGCTTCAATGTTGAACCTGCCGCTGCATCTTGGCTCGCAAACATAGCCTGTGGCGGGCTGTTTATCAAAACCTGCTGTTTAATGAGCAAGCAGCACCTTGTGTCGAAACCCGTGTGGTTCCCTATATCCAAGAAGCGAGTCAGAGGTATTTTCTGAGCTATTTTCTTGAGACTCATTTCAGAGAGCACCCAGCTCCGCTGACTCAAGAAAAAAGAAGCTGATTATAAAGTTTTCGTGTCGCCCAAAAGAAAAAACCACAGACCCCTGCAGAAGACCAAAATGAGTAATCCTCTTTGGCCTTCACCGCAAGAGCTACTTAAGGTGTGTGGTTTTGACTGCCACCATGCTCATTCTCCCTTTCTAAAGAGCGGAGATATTAATGAGGGTGTTTGCTGTTGTAGGTCTCCCCCAAATGGGTTCCCCCTCACCAGGCCTAAATAAACACACAAAAGCATCTGATTTTTCACAACAAACTGTCCATTTTGCCAGGGCAGTGCTGAACCGTTTCTGTTTGGCCAGCTTGAAGCTGGATGAAAAGTGGCAGGGGGTGGTGGCCAAGGAACCTGGCAGGGAATCTGCGGTGCTGCTGGTGGCACCGGTGGCCAGGATTTCCTTCTGCTGTAAGAAGGGGTGATCCCACTCCAGCCTTCAAGCCTCGTGGGGGAAATGTGACCTCCTCTCTTCAGACCATCAGCCAGCATGTCCAACCCTCTATCACGAATAATGCCCTCAGTGCACACATTGGTGGAGGGGTGGCATAAGATGGCATTCAAACTTCTATTTGCTCTTTCTTGTGGATGTGCTTCACAACCAAGTGTCACCTTGGAGCCATGCTGGATTTGCTCATGTTGCTGTTCTCCCTCGTCATTGTCAGTGATAAAAGGAACTTGACAAAGGGTGCAGACGCTGGAAACAGTCGCCGTCTCTGCGTGTTGCTCAACCAGAGGCTGCGACATGGAGTAATCACGTCCCATTGAGTTAAAATATTGCCACCTAGCCGTCTGTCACGGAGACACAGAAAGGAGAACTTCATATTGAATCAATCTGCCGGTCTTGCAAAACATACCTTCTCTGTCTTTGTGTTTGGCTGCCTAGTTCCACTCCTTATTTATAGGCCATGGTGGTTACTGCACATCTGCACTTGCTGTCTGCTAGATCATAAGAAGAGATGCAACCAGAGGAGGGGGCAGCACCCCTGCAGACACTTCCTGCTGCCCGTGTTTGGCTGAGGCGACCTATGTGACCCGGTTTGTTGCAATTCTGTCAGTGAGGGGGGCTGTGAAGGATAAAATTTAAAAAAAAAACAAAAAAAAAACAGGGCTGCATTTCTGTGCTTGCTAGAAAAATCCAGTTTTCTATTTCTACACTTACATGCAATGTGAATATTTATTTCCATAATATTCTTTTTCTGTATTTAGATTGCAGGTAGTACTGTGGTCAGTCAAACCACACCTTCTCATGGTGCACCAGGACCTGCACTGTGGGATCCTGCCTTCAGCTATCACCATTTCCACAGATATAGGAGTTCTTTTAGAAACAAGGTTTTGTGAGCTTGGCTTACCTGGCAGGTACAGATTCACTCTGCTATGTGAGCTGGAGTGGAACCAGAGGAACGACAGTTTGAGTTGCTATGGTGATTGGAGGAGGCTAGAGAAGAGGGGTCTGCCAGGTCATAGGCAGAAGTTCTAGTGGAAGACCTTTGGGAATGGCATTATCATTCCAGCTCAGGTTCAAAGTTTGTGGCCCAAAGCATGATGTCACATAGTGATGTCCTGGAAAGTTAGCATCCACCCTCATGCTTCCTCTTAAATGGGTGGATTAGGATAGACTGAGCTACCGTTGACACAGAGTCTACTAACCTTTTCCACACACATACACAAGACCACATCCACAAGCTGCATAAACACAAAACTGTTCAATCTTTATTAAATACAGCAGTCAAATCCAAATCGGGAGTGTTTGCAGAAAACAGTGTTGACCTGGCTGATTCATTGACTTTATACCAATCAGCAACCTTAATACTTGGGGTGAGATCAACACTTGCCAGGTACATGCCAGCTTGACCTTGCAAAGGAGAGAAAGGAACTGAGTTCCTTTACAATTGCTGTTGGCTAAGGCCAGATGAACGGAGAGATGATATCAGAGGTGGACTTAATTTCAGTTTGTCTTAATGTTTCTTGACTAGCAGATTCTTCAGATTTTTTTGGTGTTTATCATTTAGGTTGGGATTTCTTTAAGCTCACATGTTTTGAAACTGTGCTGTGGTGACCTGACTCCATCTCTCTTCTTCAGACTCTCAGCGGTCCCATCTCTCCTCCTTCACCATGAAGTTGATGGACAAGTTCCACTCCCCGAAGATCAAGAGGACACCGTCGAAGAAGGGGAAGCAGCTGCAGCCAGAGCCAGCGGTCAAGGCTGCCGAAAAGCCTGTCAATAAGGTGGGTGCATCGTGGGAATGGGAGTCTTCCGGCGTCTCCAAGTGGGTTTTCCGTGTGGTGCTGGCATTCCTGTCTTGTTTGTTTTTGTTTGGGAGTTTCAAATGATTGTTCCCCCCTCCTTCCCTGCTTTGTCTTCTGTGTGCTATTGTCTGAAGAAGTCAAAGTTCCCATGGGCCTGGTCCTAGGGTTATGCAGGCTTGGCTACAGGTGCAGCGAGTTGGCTTCCCTCTAGGAAAGCAGGCCCTGGAGGGGAGAACTGAACCAGGACGTAACTCCCTGAGCTTCTTGAGTTCTTTGTCTTTTTGTGTATCTAAGTAGGATGTCTTGCTTTTATTCAGACAATTCAAACATCAAGACTGGTAGCAGTAAAGGGGTTCTTGAGTAAAGAAACCTATTTGTTTCAGGGAACAGGTTTGTAGATCTCCTTTGTTCAGTACTCTGAGGTCCCGATTACTTGCTACATCTCTCGTAGAAGGTGAGCCGGCTAGAGGAGCACGAAAAGGAGGTGGTCAGTGCCCTGCGCTACTTCAAGACAATTGTGGACAAAATGGTCGTGGACAAGAAGGTTTTGGAGATGCTGCCAGGCTCTGCCAGTAAGGTGTTAGAGGCTATCCTGCCACTGGTCCAGGTGGAGCCCAGGATACAGCACAGGTGAGTGCGTGCTAGAGTCATGGGCGGGGGAGTGGGAGTAGAAATAAGCCAGATGCGTTTGAGAGAGTCACTAGTCTGCGTTTGCAGACAAAATCAAGATAGATGACGTGGTCCATATCTTTAAGATGTTTTATTGCTCATCCGGAATGTCCCCAGTTGACCTGCGCTCAATCAAGAGTATCTGGACTGAGGTGAAAGGGTCATGGGTCAGCGTTGTGATGCTGTTATCTGTTCCTGGTAAACAAGATCGTGAATGGTTGCCTTTACTTATTAACTCAAGTTCTATATCAGACTCTTTAGTTATTATATTATGGTAGCAGCTGCAAATAAGAAGTTGGTCCTTGGTGGACGAACCTGTAAACATCTGGTTGCAAACAGTGTTTTTAGCTGTCGCTTACCTTCAAGCTGTCATTGATGTTTAATTGTTCGGTGTCCTTTTTCTCAGCGCAGTGTTTAAGGCATCTAGCCAAAGTGCTTGCCATACAGTTTTTTATGTCGTACTCAAAACAATGAACACATTTCTTCTCTACTTTGTAGCCTTTATACTCATGTGTGGTCTAATGCATTGATCTCCACAAAACAGTAACTCCCTATTTATTGATTTTTACAGTGCATTTTCACCCGTGGGTGGTGCAGGGAACAGTGCTGCTGACTCACTGAGTTTAGGCTGTTCAGAGTAGAGTGTGCATGTTCTCTCTGTATCTGTGGGTTTCCTGCAGGTGCTCTTGGAGTTCTACCGAATATCTGAATCGGCTCCTGCATGCCCATACAGGCTTCAGCCCTGCCCACGATTCAGTGACTTTAAGGTCCATTCATTACAGTTATCTAAAACATGGGTTTGTTTTAACCCCTTATTGTCTTGCCCAGCCACCTTCACTTGTCCTTGCTCTTTGTTTAAAAAAAGATTATACAAGTTATTGAAATAACTTTTAATTCATTTCACTGATGCTTTCTCCACATGTAATTACAATAATCTGGTCAGTTATATAAAATAGGGTAATTTTTATTTGAGCAGTTTAGGGTAAGAGCTGTGCAGTGCTTTGCACTTTAACTGTATAAAAGATGTACTGTATATTCAGACAAAAAATTCTCGATCTCACTGCAGTTCAATATGGCTAAGCAAAAATTTATAAATTCCAGCAGTAATGCATCCAGATTTTGTTACCTTAAGTGTATTGGTATAATAGCAGCATTCTTGTTTTAGTTCTCATGGCACAATCCAGCAGTTAGGTTGTTTTTTTTTCCTTCAAATTTACAAGGTGCCTTTGTTCTATGCATAAGTATAAATTAACACCATCTAGCTACATACTGGGAAATCATTTATACTGGGAACACCCAATTGACTGCAAGTGCACTTGTGAAAGAACCTGGCCCTTGTAACTATGAGCCGGTGCAGAGATTTCTCATACGCTTCAGGAGTCAGAAAGCATCTTGCTCCCACTTTCTGGTGCTAGTGCCTCACAGCCCCCAGGTTGAAGGTCTGAATCCAATTCAGTCTATGCAGAGTTTGCATGTTCTGACTATGTTTGTGTGGGTTTCCTCCTGTAGACCAAAGACACATGTTCAGTTGTTTTCAGGTAAACTGGTGATTTTAATTTGACCATGGTGAATTTGAGTGAATGAGGATTTGTCAAGTTATGCTTTGGAGGATGCTTGGTAAAGGGCATCACGCAAACCTCTCAGTCTCTGTCCCCCTGTGGCTCCCCAGTTCGGCTGTGTCCTCGTGCCTCAACCGTGTGTACCAGAGCCTGGCCAACCTCATCCGCTGGTCTGACCAGGTCATGCTAGAGGGCGTCAACCTGGAGGACAAGGAAACCATCCTAACTGTGACATCTGTGATAAAAGCAGTGCTGGATGGTGTGAAGGTAACGTAGAAATGGAAAAAACAAAGTGAAAAAATACACCACTGGGGCTGTTTCTGTCTTCTGTCAGCGAAAATAAGTAATTTATTGTATGAGGTATTTTATGATGTCACACTTCTGCAACTGACATAATGGTTGTCAGATGTTTCTGCCTGTCCAGATGTTTCTGCTTGGCTGT
This sequence comes from Heterotis niloticus, assembly GCA_018136845.1. Lineage (NCBI taxonomy): Eukaryota > Metazoa > Chordata > Actinopteri > Osteoglossiformes > Osteoglossidae > Heterotis > Heterotis niloticus. The sequence goes on from CM030891.1 coordinate 25,943,643, forward strand.
GGTTTATGACTTCTTGATACTCTGATTCCTTTTAGGAACTGGTCAGACTGACCATAGAGAAGCAAGAGCAGCCATCTCCTGCATCTCCTGTCAAGCCCGTGCCACCTGTGGTGAAACAAGAGAAGTGAGCAGCTTGTTCAGTACAAAACTAACTTATAAAAGCCTTACACGCCCAACTGTGTGTGTGTATTCTGAAATAAGGACTGTGCCATTCTGATCCATTCTCATGAATCCTCCTTAAACAGCACTACAGAGCTGCCCCTCACTGACAGGGAGAAGGAGATTCTGAGCAAAACAACACCTGTGTCCCAGCCAGTGGAGGTGCTGACAAACGCTGTGGACGAGGAGGTGGCCCCACCTAAGCCCCCACTTCCCGGTCTGAAGGTAGCAGAGCACAGGTGAGCTTCCTGAATCAGCACAGGTGACATGGTCCCCCAAACCCCCTGCTGGCCACTCATCCCGAGTCTTAGTTTCTTCAAGGAAATAATGGTCTCCCATTCCCCTAATCAAAGCCAGCCGTCGGCAACCTCGCAGCACGGTTCATCTCAGGAGCTTATCGCTGTCACCAACACATTGCTTTGCGCAGCACTGTGCTGCGAGAGTCCATGCTTTGCTTCAAAATTATTCTTGGTTTTCAGCCATCACCATAGTGATTGTGTCCGCGAGTAACAATTTAAACAGTGGCAGCTCCACCCGAGACGAATTTCTCTCCGAAGCGCTAATGCGGCGTATTAATTCATGAAAATGTTCTCACAATTTAAGGGAGCGTTTTCTTATCTACCTTGCAAAGCTAACAGTGGAAGAATCTTGATAAGCTTTGCAGGCAGGTATTGCCTTACCTCATGTCATTAAGAAATAGCAGTATTTGTTTGCATTAAGCAGGGGGCAAATCATTTTGTAGTTCCTGGACATGGGCATCCATGTGCAATTGCAATGCTGTACCGTTCTGTGCTGTGGTGTCCTCTTCTGCGGGGGGCTAGGAAAGCTTTTTCCCTCCTCATGGAAACAACTGCTGATTTAAAGCAGATCCAAGCTGGCTGAGCTGGAGGGAACTCTTATCGGTGCTGTCAGGACTGGAGATGCAGAAGTGGGTCAGAGCAGTCCCCGTTGCCCCCACCCCTTGTGTAAGGAAGCAGTTGGCCATGGTTGCCCAGACAGGGGAATGGCAAAAAAAGGATTCTTTGCTTTTTTCTGTCTCTGAATAAGGAACCTGGAAAAGCACACAACCGTACTCGTGTTCTGATCATCATTTTGCACGTACACCTGGCAGTGTTGGTTGTACTGCCACCCGTACAGTCAGTTTGGACATTTGAAGTGCGTCTATATGCCAGCGCTTTTCAATACAGAACTGCACACTATGTGGTCACCTCTGCAGAAAGTGCCCCAATGAATTGTTCAAGCAAGCGTGGTGTGTAAGATCCAGATGTTTGTGTCTTTGTTTGGACGCTCTGTGATGATTCCCTCATAGACATCAGTGATGAAATAATGTTGCAATGATGGGGTGAAGGACCTTGCATCATGCTCATTCTCTGAAACTAAAGAACTTGCACAGTTAGATTTATTAGTTCATGGGAATGGTGCTAGATTACCTCCTGTTTCTGAGAAACGTGCCAAGCGGACATGAATGCGGGTCAGCGCATGGTGGTTGGCCTTTGCTTCCTTCCTCTTCCTGGTCATCTCATCACCTTGTCCTTCTTTCCATGTTGTCTGGGATTGGGTGGCACTCTTCCCGCTGGCTTTGTGAGCAGAGTGCAGTGGAGCACTGACCCCCAGGTCAGCACACAGCGGAGGGCCACGCAGCTGGAGAAGTACGTTCACCCCCACACACACTCTCCACAATGCCCAGTGCTCGACCGTGTGTCGTCTGTGTTGCGCTGTGCCGTTTTTCAGCCCTGCCCCCTCCCCGGCCTCCCTTGATATCTCATTGGCAAAGGACAGTGAAGCATGCCTGAATTCCCAGAGTGCATCTTTCTGAGTCACAGATGCACTGCCACAGTGAAAGTGTGCATGTCGTGCCGATCTGTGGTTTTCTTCCTTTCCTCCCCTGACCTGCCCCTTGTCCCCAGGAGTAAGAACCTGCTCTGTCTGATGTGATGGTCATGCACCCTAAAGACTGAGCATCTGTGGGTCTGTAGGGCTTTGGCAAGGGGGAGTTCGGCAGCCATTTGCCACCTGAAATTCTGAGAACGCTGTCCAGTGATCCGGCCATTTTCGTTCTGCCTGTATTTGAACAGGAATGATGCCATAATGTTTGTTTATGCTGTTGTGCTTTAATATGGAGGGTGATCAGTGCTTCTTATGCTTATAATGTGCTCTGTGTGTGTCTAGCCCCCCAGCTCTTCCACCAAAAAAGCGACAGTCTGCCCCATCCCCCACACGGGTGGCTGTAGTTGCCCCCATGAGTAGGACCACGAGTGGCTCCAGCCTTCCCATTGGAATAAACAAACAGGTAAGAGGGAGCTGGGTGCTGGTTTTCTTTCTCTCCAGCATTTTTACTGGTACTTTAAAACTCTTCAAATTCTCATGTGTGTTTTTGTTGAATGTGTGTCCCCATTCACGCCCTAGGACTATGACCTAGAGTACTTGCAGCGTCGCTTCTCGGGTGGCAGCCACTCATACGGCGGAGAGTCACCCCGCCTGTCTCCCTGCAGCAGCATGGGCAAGCTGAGCAAGTCGGATGAGCAATTGTCATCCTTGGAGCAGGACAGTGGCCAGTGCTCACGTAATACCAGCTGCGAGACTCTAGGTAGGAGCGTATGAGCAGACACATTTATAGTTGTTCCCTTTCACTCATTATTGTTACTGGTAAGTACCTTTCTCAAGGGTACTACAGCAGTAGTGGGGGTTCAAACCAGCTTCCTTCAATTCCAAGGCAGCAACTGTAACCACTACACTGCCCATTATTTAACCTGCTTGTCTTTTTCTGCTGTATTGACTGCGTATTCAGTTATACTAGTTTAATCACGACTTGATCACTAGTGTCGCTGCATGATGATCTACTTTTTTTCATGTAAATTCCATGCCATTTTCCACATTACTTTATAGCTATTAAAAAAAGCATTGAGGGTTTTTTATGGATTGCGTACCATCAATATTGTCTGTTTTTCCATTCCCGTTGGGGAAATAATGACATGTAATGCACTTTGAGACCTGGCTCATATACATGCAGATTGATTTAATTGATCCCTGCATTTCCTGGCTTCAGAAAACCTTGCAAATGTATATGCACACACAGACGCATTCATATAAACACACAAACATTTCTGCAGACATGCACATACTGCAGTACCGACTGGACACAAGCAGAAACCTCATACGCAGCGATGCAAACCATTGCAGCACTGCGATTTAGATCATACACAAACACACAACCGCAGAGGCTCTTTCGGCTTTCAGACAAGACCCTCAAGCTGCTTCTCTGTCTGCTCCAAGTTCTGGCTGCATGTGTTGCGGTGTCCTGTGACCAGAGCTCTGCTTGGTACCCACCCTTGTCTACCAGGCACTGAAATCCTTGCAGGAGCCACGAATCTCCTGAATCGGGCCCTTCCGCTCAGCCTCCTGTGCCATTCCATTGAGTGTATCATCCCCTTAAACTACTTGCCAGGACCTGTTCCAAGAGCAGAAATTAACCTGTGATCTCCCCATCTCTTTACGCACAGTCATTTCTGCACTTTCCTTACCTTGGTTCTGGGAAATATACAGAATTAATGAAAGGTCACCAGTTAAAACACGGTTATATTGTGTCATCAGCAGCGTTTCCCCGGCCATTGAATTATTGATTATAGTTTTATATTTAATATTGATATACTGTACGAGATTATATATGTACCGTATCTCAGTCTTCTTCTTCTTTTGGCTGCTCCCGTTAGGGGTTGCCACAGCGGATCAGTTGTTTCCACTTCTTCCTGTCCTCTGCATCTTTCTCCGTCAATGCACCGTATCTCAGTGTCGAAAGGAAATTTCCATGTGGCACTGAATATATGTATGTGTAGGTAGAGAAAATGGAGGTAAGGCAGTGGAAGGCGGACGCTGGTCTTTGACAACCAGCAAGCTGTACTACTGTTGCAGAGAGGCACCTCAAGTGACGGCGACCGGGTGGCACCCTGACAAGGTCTACCTCTGTTTAGTAGGTGTCCGAAAAACTAGCCAGTACAGGCTTTCCTTGTTCACTGCCTGTCTTGAGGGTCTACAAACAAGGTCTGTACTCACATGCCGACCCATGGGTTCAAACTGTGGGTCCCTCGGTTCTGCGCCTCTGTGGGTACATCAGGGTGAAGGGGGCAGGCGAACACCCCCCCCCATGCATTCCTACTTTTTCCAGCTCTTGCTGGGTTACAGTCAACCCTCTGTTCTGTCAGAGACTGTTTTACCCAAGCTACCAGAGGCAAGACCTCTATGGTCAAGTAGGCATACATATTGGTGTCAACCCAAAGCGTTCACTGGGTGATGAACTGAGAAGGTTCCATGGTCACCAAAAATGTGGAAAGCACAGAAAGGTCACAAGCAGCAGTACAGCAAGAGGCCCACATTGGGGATGCGATTGTTTCCGTAGAAACAGAGCCCTTGTGGAAATTGTCCAGTGGGATTGACAAGAAGATGAAAAGTTTGTCTCCCTTATTCAGTGCGAAGAGCTGCTGGGCATTGAGGGACAGAGGGTGTCACACTTGAGTGGAGCTGCAGCATTAAATGTGTTTGAGTGGCTACTCACTCAGTGTTACACGCCTTAGTCACGTTTACAGCACACACTCAAACATCCTAAATACCGTTTAATGTTATAATAAGTAGAACATGAGTAAAACTAGTTGTTTCTCTAAATGCTCTTTTGACTTTCATTATGTTATTATTCACTTGCTGCCGTTACCCACTTTTCTCAGCAGTCCAGAGCCTATTCCAGAAGTACTTTCGCAGTTATGAATTATTACACTAAGTTCTTGAATTAAAGGACCCCAATTTACCAGGTTTAATGGACAAAAATTTCTGTAGCTTATATGTCAGTGCTTACCTGTTATTTTACAGTTGATACGTCAGTACTTTGGTACGTTCAAAATATGCTTCAAAATAAATAATTTAATATTTGATAGATTTTTGGTTTCATACAGATGCTATTTTACAGACATTTAGACCGGCATACTGCAAAATTAGACACCCTCTTCCCCACTTTTTCTTTTAAAGCCAGGATAAATGTATTATTAGAAGCCATTTCTCCTAAGCTACTTACTATTATTTACCACCTTTCACACATGGGAAAAATTTACTTCAGCAAATTATTTTAAGCACCTTGATCAAAGGCACTGTAAGGCAATGACTTTAACCATCGCACCACCTATATAATCATTTGCCTGGATTTCTGTGGGATCTTTGGCCTTATTCCTGGTCACAGGTAAAGATATGCGCCATTCTTTGTGTTTAATAGGAGAAGTATAATATTTCATATATCTAAAGTTAGGATCAGCACCTTCGAGTTTCAGCTTTTCACATGAGCTCCTTGATCTGGTTTCTCTGTGCTCATAATTAATACAGACTCAGCTCACATTTTCCCAGTTTTCAAGGTTCAGCTCTTTTTCAGAGGTAAATAATAAAACTGATCCCAGGTCAGGTGCAAAGGGCATAATGTGTGCAGCTCTATTTTTAATAACTTCCAGGGAAATGCTGAGCTTTGACGGTGATGGTTTATAGCTCATTCAGCACAGTGACTGACCTGTTTTCCCTCCCTATGCAGACAACACAGAGAACTACGACCCGGATTATGACTTCCTGCACCAGGACCTGTCCAGCACCGACCACATCCCGTCCATGCCAGCGGGGGGCTGCCTGAGCCCTTTGCCAGAGTCCCACAGTGAGTCGTCGTCGCCTGGCCTTGCCCACCAGCCTGCCCAGCCCTGCTTTGGTTCTCCAGCTGGCCCGCCTGCCCCCGAACCATGGAGCCCCAGGGCCTCCCCAGCCCCTCCGGCACCACCCGCCCTGCCCCAGAAGAAGCGTCGCAGCGCCACCTCACAGGCCTCAGGCTCCTTCGATGGCTCCACCTTTCGCGCCTCTTATGAGCGCCACCCGTCCCACTATGACAACATCTGTGAGGAGGACATGCAGCCTGTGCCTCCTTTCCCTCTGTTCACCCCCAACTCACCCATGCCCCAGAGCAATGGAGGGAACTTCATAAATGACTTTATTGCCAGCGAAGGTGCCAAGATCCCAGAAAGCCCACCTCCACTCCCTGAGAAAAAGAGCCGGCACAGTGAGTTCTAGTCTATTGAACGGGTGTGTTCAGAACAGGGAGGTTAGGGGGTTTCAGATGGGTGTGGTTAGAAGCAGAAGATGAACAGAAGGGATGTTGGGGGGTGTGGTTAGAGGCAGGAGAGCAGGAGCTGCAAAAGGGGCTAAGGCCACAGGATTTGGGAAAAGGGAAGGCAGAAAAGTGTTGGAGTTGATGATCCAAGTGTTACAGCACAGAGGACCCAGCAGTATGAAGAAGCTGCTAGGAAAATCGGAGGAGTTATGTTTTAAGATTAGCTTTGGAAAACATTGATCGGTGGGCAGCTTAGCGTAAATGGGATTTATATTACAGAAGTAGTGAGCAAAACGTTTTACTTTAACGTCTACATGAGGCTTGGGACAAGACAGAGAGGTTTAGTTCTGAGACTCCACCATCTGCATGAGAGGTGGGGAAACTTCTCTTATTCCTGTTGGGTTTCGTAGTATCACAAGTTTGTTGGCAAAATGGGGAAATTTCTCAGTGGTTACAACACAAGCCTCTCTCAGCCTTGAAGAAAACTGTCTCCGGTTTGTGTGTGTTTGCTGATGTAATGTCCTATTGCTGTTTATTGCCTCCTAATGATGTCAGAGGAGTGGAGGGATGTCTAGCTGCCCTGGGGGTGGCTTGAAAGGGGGTCATAATGTTGATTCTGACTGTGTGTTCCACTGCTGCCTCCATCTTCCTACCCCCACCCCGCAGTACTGCAATACATGCAGTTTGTGGAGGACTACTCGGAGCCACAGCCTTCGGTGTTCTACCAGACGCCGCAGAGTGAGAGCATCTACGAACAGCGCAACCGCCGCTTCCAAGAGGTGTATGGCTTCAACGACTCCTTCAGCAGCACCGACTCGGTCCACGAACCTGTGCCTCCACCTGCCCTCCCCCCGAAGCAGAGACAGTTGGTAAGTGACTTGAACTCCCCCCGCCCCCCTTCCAAAACACACACACACACAATTGCCCAGCCTACCCGGGCCCTGACCCTAAGCGGGTGGGGTTTCAGAGGAAGCGCAACAATGCTTAGGGCCTTTTCTGTGACAGCGTGCTCCAGTGTGTCATGCGTCAGGTCTCAGCGGTATTTCCAATTTTTAATTGCAACGTTCAGCCTCCTTTCACAAATTTTTTTCTCTATAACCGACACTCACAGTCCAATATCATCTACCTCTGTCACATCTCTTTGTAAATGTATACAATATTTTGTAGTGTTACCACAACTCTGTCCGAATTAAATCAATTGAAACAGCCACTAAGTCGCAAATAGTGACAGCGTTTGAGTGACAGATAAATTTGTTTGTGTGTATATATTTTTTTACTAGGGTATCTGCTACTCTTAAGAGATGAAGAGTAACATTGCTAAAAATAATGTTTAGATAGGTCACTCCTTATCCATTAAAACTGCTTGTACCCACTGTTTGATGTTTCATATATAAGCCCTGTGATCCCTGAAACTAAAGCTCTTAATCTATGGGATTAATCAACGGAAACGGATGAAGCAGAAACGCAGATGTCACGTGGCCAGCACGGAATTGCTTTTTGGCAGACTCTGCACTGAAATTGACAGGGAAGCTTTTGCAACAGTCATCGGCCACTGGGGTGAGGGCTCATGGGTAAACACTGAGGTTGAGAAGTTAGATATAATGGCCAGAACCACACTGCATTCCGTGGACTGACCGTAGCGCAGCAGAGATTTGCAAATTTGTAAATTAAGGGACGTTTCGAGCTTCTCCTCTTAAAAGCTGTACTCACATTTCTCCGGTGGTGACTAAGTTCGCTGGTCCTCAGATGTAGATGAGTTTGCCAGTGTTTCATTTCCCGGTGTTAGGTTTCCTGAAGTGGTATTCTGGTTATGAATGTGATTTCCATTCAAGTGTTTGTACAGTTTTGTGTGATTTAGAACAATATTTGCAAAAAAGAGCTATACCAGGAGCAAAAGACAAGCAGTCCTGTTGAACTAACCATCATTTGAAATGGCAAATGTTCAAGGTTTTGCTGTGCTGGAACACAAGGGTTTGTGGTTGGCAGATTTTAGGATGCTTGAGAGGGGTTCTGTTTGATGTGGGACACCATACACCCCAACATACCCAAGGTTCAATCTGAACTTAGTACCACTTGGGAAAAAAGCAACTTTAAAATGAAGGTTATGTCCTCTACGTGTGTCAACACATAAGCATGCTAGTAACTGAAAAAGTGGTCTTCCCATTTTAAAACACAGAGGAAACATAACAATTATTGATGTAGTATTAATCTATGAATCTGTGGTTCTATGTTATCAATAAGGAATCATCAAGTGCATTGTCACAGTGGTCAATAGTTTATCCAAGAAGCTAAGGATGCTAAGCTATTGACCACTGTGACAATGCCCTTGCTATACCCAAATAGTGTCAACCCCAAATAGGATGTCATTCCATTGTAGGGCACTCACACACATTCATTCGCTCATACACTCACACACTACAGACAGTTTAGGTTCCCTGTTCACCTGAATTAAGTGTCTTTGGACTGCTTTGGACTATGGGAGGAAACCTACACAAACATGGGAAGAACACTGAAGCTTCACACAGAATTCAAATGCATAGTCCAGGCACTAAAAGGCACACATTGCTCATTGTGGCTCCATACTGGTCAGCAACTATAATATAAAATAAAAATGTTCACATATATCATCTCCCTGAAACAATCCCTTCCAGATTCTTTGGTGATTCGTTATTTATTTTATGTTTTTTGTGATTCTTTTCTGCAAAGTGGCTATGTACCATAAGAAAAAGTCAATTCTGAATCTTTGGTTTAAAGGGGCACACTAAGTTATTCTGGTCTCGTCTTGTCAGAAGTTGGATTTGTTTGTAAGCAGCCTTCATTCATTATTGATGTTTGCAGTAATTGCTATGGGGAAGCTCAATAACCAAGCTCATAAAAAGTTTAGTGTGCCAAACAGGATCATGTGCCATCTTCCCTTTTTCTGAAAAATGAGTTGGTTTGAGGTTTCTTCTGTGCTTTGTGTGTGTGTGTGTGTGTGTGTGTGTGTGTGTGTGTGTGTGTGTGTGTGTGTGTGTGTGTGTGTGTGTGCGTGTGTGTGGATGAGCAAGAGATAAATGAAAGCGGGTCTCATATATATATATATATATATATATATATATAGATTGGTGTTCCCCTTCGCCTCTTTTCTACTTGCATTTCTTTCATGGTCTTCATGTAGTTTGTCATCTACAAGGACACCTGATAGAGAGGAGCTCATGAATCTTCCCAACAGATTTTATGAACTTGTGGTTTTTCCTGAGTGCAATAATCCACGTTCATGTGTTAAAGCAGCTTGGCCCAAGCTTTGAGAAGAATGAAAGCACTGGCATGGAAACTTCTTAGCACTTTGATTCCCACTACTTTTTGAGTTCTGCTCCTTGCTCAAGTTTCCCACAGCTGTGCTTTGATGGCCCTGCATAGTGGAATAAACTCTGCCCTTGCTCTTCTCTCCCTCCTGCCTTCCTCCACCTCCCTCTCCTGTCCTCTCCTCCTCTGTTCTTGCAGGCCTCGCACTCTGCTTCTCCTTCTTCCTCCACCTCCTCCTCTCTCTCCTGCCACCTCCAGCCTTCAGCGGCGGCGGCGGAGGAGGCCAGCACTGTGCTCTGCCTCAGCCTGTCCGCCTCTAATTCCTTCCTGAGCGGCCACTCCTCCTTGACCACGCCCACGGTGAGTCCCGGCCCCACTACTGGCCTGGTGTATGAGCCCTGGTCTGTCGGGGGCCTCGCCTGGTGCCGACTCTGGTCCTGTCTGGTTGCTGCTTGCCGAGCTCTGTGCTTGTTTTGTTTCTTTGGTACCAGCTTCTATTTGCCTGATGATCTCATGTTCGGAGTGTGTGTTCTTTAACAGCCTGTGTGTGGGGTAGTTGCCGGAGTCTGGTATACATCAGACTTTTTTTTTTAAAAGCCTAGGCCTTAGTTCTCATCAATGAGCTCGACCACAGCCGGTTACAGCGCTCGCCAGGCTGGTCGTCCACATTTCATGTTGCATGCTGTCTGTCTTTTAATACTGCAGCTGTTTATGCCAAACATCTGTGTGCTTTGTTTTGCTAAGGGAAGGAGTACATTTTAGCATATTCTACCAGTTTTTTTTTTAATTCTTTTTTCCTCCTATTTTTAATCTGGAAAAGTCGAGGAAAAAGAATTTAAAAAATATAGGACATAAAAGAGCACAATTAAAAAGCAGAGGTTCCTCACACGCCAGGTATGCGGAAGGAAGGTGGCTGACGATCTGTATGCCGAATGAAATTCAAACTGAGAAGATTATATGCTTCAGAACTGATTTAGTTGACTTCAGATCATCTTGTGTCAGATGTGCTTTATTGAAAGTGGCATTCATATTTCACAGAATGTCAGGACTCCTGAATATATTAATTGTGCAGTATGTTATAGAAATTTGATACTGTACCCCTCAAACAGCAACAATAGTTTGATTCCAAAGATGTCTTTTTAATCCAAGGCCAGTCACCTTGTGCCTTAGTGCTCATTCTTTGCTGCTCTTCATTCATTTCAGTGACGTATTTGTCCAGAATGCGACTTGTTCATGGCTATGAACCAAGGTCACTATGAAGTTTCTAACACTTCCAGCACCTTTGCTGCTCCACTTAATATCCTGAAGTCCCACTGTTGTGTAAAAAAATAAATAAATTAAAAAATACCCGAATTACAGCATTATATCAACTGCTTAAGAAAAACAGTAACTCACTTAATCAAATTCATTGTATATGTTATGTACAGTTCACACACATGCACAAACATGCTAAAGGCATCTCTGTTGAATAAATGAAGCTCTCTACGACCCCTCCAGAAATTGCACCCATCCCATCCACATCTCCTGCATGATGCTATGGTGTCTCCATAACTTTATGGCCTGATAAGAACTTCTCACCTATGTGGAATGACAACAGCGGTGATGACTTCATAAGCCCTGTAGCAGTCTGATGAATATTTCCTGGTGCAACAAAATCCTGTTGCAGCCTGTTGTCCTATGCATCCGTCATCCAGGATTAGCCACATGAAATGGGACTACAAAGGTCACTGCAAGCCATAAAATTCCCACAGTTCTCCCCTAAGGAAGCCGGGTGCTCCAACTGCAGCTGCGCACATACAGGTTTAGTAGGAACATGCCAGGTACTTTTGGCAGGTATACCTTTGCCTTTGGTTCCACTCCTCGGTGAAATATTTCACCATATTGAACATCACTATGCATGGAATAAAAATACTGTGGAAGGAAAAGAGGCAGTTGAACTCAGTTTGTCCATTTTATTCCAGATGAGTGGGTGAAAATCATATGAGAAATTCACAATTTCTGTGGCAAAATGGATAGAAACTCTGACAAAGCTTGGAATCTTTTTTCATAGAAACTTTGTAGTATATTCGGTAGGTATTTTTGTCATGTTAGGGCAGGGGTTCTCAACTTGGAGTCTCGAGCTCCCCTAGGGAGCTCCAGTTGATGTCTTCAAGGAGTCTGAAATGAAAACTTGCTTTGAAAGTAACTGTTTAAGTAACTCAAATTTAGAAGTAAAATAAACATCACACTCTTACTTCCTTGGGGTTATAAGATGTACTGATGAAGAAAATTTGTTGTGTAATATACCTTAATCTTCATGCAAACAAAAAAGAACTGGTAAAAACTACAGCCTACGAGCTTATACTTCAGCAGTGCTTGAGGTTTCAGGGTAAGGTGATGGTGACATCATCCCTAGTGGAATGTAATGAGCACTTTTCCTGTTGTAATTGTTGTAATAGCTTGTCTTTATTGGCAAACCACATTACAGTATGTCTTCAACTGAACCATGCTTGCTCTGAAGTTGAATGAACTGAAAAGAGGAACATGGTCACAGTTGAACTTCCCATTACTGAAGGTGTCAGGGTGCTCATGGTCACTGCGGTCAGACTATACATTTGTGTCCTGCACAGCAGCATGTGTAGCAGACCTGATGACATCCATACACTGAGGGGTACACTGGTGCCAGTTGCTCCTCTACCAGTAAACCTCCTCACCTGGATATCAGTGAAACCATGAATAAAATATACTGTATATCCCACAGTGCTCCAGCCCACTGTTTTCCTTAAGAGAGACTATCCAAGGCTGGACTGCCTGGTGTGGTTGTCCCCCTGGAGAGGCTCAGTCCATGTGCCTCTGTGGATTGTGTGGAATGCTGGCCATATGGATGTAATGCAAAACAGATCACTCTCCCCTTTGCTGCTCTTTCTTCTCCAAGATGTTTCATGCTTGACTCCTACCCCTGAGCCTGTGTACAAGTGGAAGCTTTGCATTCCTCAATTCCTCGGGGTGCAGTGTTATTTGGAGACATTCATTATGGGCAGTCTGGAGGAGATATGTAGAAAACTCCTCATTTAAGACAGAAACATTTTTTTTACTCCTGAATTCTGTCTTCCTTATGTCTGTGCCTTGCTGGTTTATTTATTTATTGGAATGCTGTGTTTAAGCTTAGGTGTTTGTCTGTGTTGTGCACTTGCTGGCGGAAATCACGGGAATGGCAGGGCTTGTGCAAACATGTCACCCGTGCTCTCTTGCCAGCAATTTTCATACCTAGTTGCACGGTGACTTCATTACCCCTTAAACCAGAACCACCAGTGCCCCCCTCCCCATAGTGTCTTAAACCCTGAGGTTGCATCACACACTCCAAGGCTGAAATTGTGATCCAACTCTGAATAGAAAGGCAGTTTTCCTGGATGATGATATTTCCATTTGTCGTCTTGACTGTTTTGACTTGCTGCCTCTCCAGCCACATGTGGAGTAATGTGAGGCGGGACCACATTACTGAGTCATACATCTGCTCGCGCGTGCTCGTGCACACACGTGTGCGTATTTTTCAGATTGTCGTTGCGTGTCCAGAGGCGGACTCAGGCAGCTCCCGGTAAAACAATAACCAAAACAAGATGATTTATCTTGTTTTTGCAGCCCGGCTCCTCTAGGGAGCTAAAAGTGTATGTGTGTGTGTGTGTGTGCGTGTGCGTGTGTGTGTGTGTGTGTGTGTTAGGCTGGGTTCATCCTTTATTTGGAATTCCCTATTTGCAAGGGTGGGGGATCTTCACTGAATGTTTTTGTTCAGATGCAGGCTACGTTGAACGCCGCTGCTCCATCTGGTGCTGAAAGAGGTGAAACAGAGTACAGGTGTAGACATGTACCATAGACAACGCTTGTTTCTCCATTTTTGTTTTGCCCCATGGATTTGTGTAAGTTAGGGGTGTTTAAGACAGAACATTAGTTGCAGGTTGGTGCTGATGCTGACAGCACGGGCCTTCGTTCATCCTCACTAAAGTGCCTTCTCTAACTCAGCCTTTCTCTTGTAGATCTTTCACTGCCTGCTTCTTCTTGTCTCTCTTTATCTCCTTCCTCTGTCCCTTCTGTTCCTACTGGGTCCACAGCTACAGAGCAAGGCTGTCTTCCGGTCCTGCTCTCAGCACTTTGCGTCTTTCAGACCAGCTCCTACTCCGCCTTTCCACTCACCTGTCTTTTCCCACTTTCCCGCTGTCCACCAATCACAGAGCTCGGACCTTATGGCGCCGGCCAACAGCAGCCAGTCCGTCGATCCCGGGGTTGTGGCCAACGGTTCCCTGGACAGCTCTGGTGGCTCTCTCGCAGCCTGCCTTCCTTCTGACTCTTCTTTCACTGACTCTCTTCAGCCCTCTGTGGTGAGCTGCAGCTGTGTGCAGTAGCAGATAGGGGGCGCTATACTGAAGTCCATTGGGCAGATGGCACATAGTGTAACTTAAATGAATACAAAGATAAATCTATTATTTCTAAAAAAATAAATAAATAAATAAAGGGTTGTATGACTGACATCTATGGGTCATACACTGCAGGCTGTTTTAGTGGGAATAAAACTGAAAATGGGGCTTTTTTCTTGTATTTAGATGTTTTCTTAAGTCTGCAGTTATTTGGTCTTGACTTTTATATTTGATGTAGTGATGTAACTGCTTAGTAAAAGGGTTCAGTTTTACAATTTTTTTTCTTTAAATTAACATACAACAAGAGTGTGCCCATTTTGCCAGTAGTGTGAATGCTGAAAGGTTTTGTCTGTCACTCTTAAAACGTTCTTGTGTATCAGCATTTTTGTACATTTTCAAAAACCAGCACCATGATTTCGGTATATACAACATAAACTGTCAAAGGAACTGTTTACGTGATTTTAAGCAGAGGGCATGAAAGTGTTCCAAGATTTTGTCCTGGTAGCAAGTGAAAGGTAAATGAAAGGGTTAAATTAGCTGTTGAATTTTTTTCAGTTTATGTTCGATTCAAAAACCTAAAGGGTAGTATTTTAAGAAGCAGATGTAAATAACTGCATCACAAGTATTCCTATAAAAGAATATATAATTTTAGAAGGCATCACTTTTCCCATTCATAAAGTTTTGTCTTAAATAGCAGTATGCCCCCTGAGGGGGTGATAATTACTATGTCTACAAAAAACCTTAAAGAAAAGACCTGTGGTTGGTAGCTATTAAAAAAAGACTAGAAGAAGCTGTTAAAAATAGTACATTCTGGGAATGCTTAGCACTGTGGCACTAAATGATGCACAGAAATTGTTATTGTTGGTTCTATTTAAAGACTGAATGAATCAAGATGTTTTGACTTTTCTGGTTCAGTATGGCTGGAATCATTCATTATCTGTAAAGAAAATATTCCATATTTCTTAGCCTGAAGTTGGTTCTTACAGTAATATTTCGGGGTAAAATTAAGCTGTCCTAAAGGCATGATATAAAGGAGTTTGCTTATTGAAATCTGTACAGATACGCTGTACCTTAACTGGTTGTCTGAAATTCTTTGGAACGGAATAATTCAGTGTAAAGCTGACAGTTCATTAGGAAGAACCACTGGTTCCACTTGTAATGGCATTTGAACTAGACAAAAGGCAAGAGTTAATTCACAGGGCAGGATTTGGTGTGTAGACACCCCATGTTTATCATCGCCACCCAGTGGCCCTGTGCCTAGTATAGTACCCTTCCTAGGATTTGTCCTAAAGTCATGCTCATACAGGTTTCATTTACCATAGTTAGAACTTCTGAATCTTTGGAATTTTTACCCCCAATTTCTAAATCCCTAACCCTTTGCTAGCCAATCAGCGAGTTCCCCCAAGTGAAACCTCTGTAAGGTTTAGTCGTCCCTGAATGGGCCTAGAGCGTGTCGGTCAGGAGCCAGCCGGACGGGTGCAGGAGGCCTTCTCTGCCCGTGTGCTCGCCATGTGCCTGTGTGGGAATGCTGATTGCAAGTGTGCATGCGAGTGTGTGTGTGTGTGTGTGTGTGTGTGTGTGAGAGAGAGAGAGAGAGAGAATGCGAGCGAGCGAAACCCCCGCCGCGCCTTGTTACCTCCCCCGAGCGCCTGTCATCTCCTCTGCTGTCCCGCCCCCTCCTTCATCCCCACCCACCCCATCCCCTCTCTCCCTGTAGAGCGAGAGTGCTAACGACGAGGGCGGGGAAGGGGAGTACGTCAATCTGTACTCATCCAGCCAGGCCAACGGGAAGCTGCCGCTCCCCCACGGAGTAAGTAGGCGAGGGCGGTGCCGGCCAGCCTCGCCGGGGGGAAGGGGTCTCTGTGTGCTTCTGCTCCGCTTGGCATGCTGAGCCTGTGCTTGCGCTGCTCACGTTCCCTGCCTGCACCAGTGACTTTAACCCCGACTCCCCCCTGTGGGCCACGCTGTGATGCAGTATGGATCCCTCACAGAGAAGAGAAAGCCCCCGCCCCAACAAACTAATAACAGACGTCACACGGTGTCGTGCCGATTTCAGGACAAAGAACAGGAATGGCCGAGGCAGATATCGCTAGGGGCCCGATGCACCGTGCATGCAGAGTTTGGGTATATCGGCTTTGTGAACACGCTCTTCTCCCACATATTTACATGGGCGCTCAGCACTCAAGAACACGGGACAGTAAGGAAGCATAGGACAAAAAAATGAGGATTGTAGTTGGTAATAAGGGATACAGGGCTCCTCACTGAGGGTGGAGCAGAGGGGTGAAAACGGGGACAATCTGGGCCTGCAGGTCTAGAGCTCTGAGCTGAGGTCATTACTTCCAAACCAAGTTGGGTCAAAGCTGTTCTGATTTTTCCATCACAGTACCGGTTTTTGTCACATTTTGGACACAGGTTTATGAAGAGCATTTGACAGAAATCAGCTGAACCTGTGGGAAATTTGTAGGCTCTTAATTCTAAAACAGTCCTGGGGATCAAAGGGAATGATGCCTCTCGCGATAGATGGAGGTGTACAGAGATTATCCAACTGTCTGCTGTGTGTCAGGGGAAAATGAATGACTCTACAGAGGGATGTATGTTACCGGCCCTGCCTACTCTCTGCTTATGACCCTGTCTGTTGGAAGGGAATGGGTTGACGTTACTCCTTTCATTCATGCCGTCTAATAATAACAGCATCTGATGTCTTGTGTTTGTCCCTCATGGTTTCCCGTACCATCTGTCCAGATTGAGTGGTGAAGTATTAGAATAACCGACTGACCGACCGGCCGAGTGATTGGTCCTCTTGTAAACCTTGTCGTGGTCCCTTTGGTTTTGCCACCTGCCGAACAAAACCCCTCTGTCATTGCCACCATGTGACGCTGGCTACTTGTCACCCACCTGCACGGACAGTTTTGGGTGTGCCGCCACACACATGCCCCGGAGTCTAATCTTTGCTGGGCTCTCACTTGTTGCCAGGATCCCACAGCTGCTGCCGATGATACTCTGCTCGAGGCAGTCCCTCAGACCCTCTCACCCAACAGCAAGGAGACAATAAACATGGAGGGGTATGGAACACGTTTTTAAGTGTATATACTGTATATCATAAACATTCCATAAAGGTCCAGCAAGGACTTTGCAGTTCTGACTACTATATTTCCTACTTTAAAACAGAAAGAGGCAGAAATCCACAGACTCAGGGCAGAGCGAGGAAGAGGTAGACGAGCTCTCCCTCATCGACCACAAGGAGATCATGTACCGCATAACACTAAAGCAGGAGGTGAGTTAAATTTTCCTCTCAAAGTATTCTGTGATGAATTTACTTACCAAATCTGTGGAACTGAGTGAGTTGCAGCTACCTGAATACAAGGTGAAGATGTCAAGTATTTAAGATGTGCACACCTTTGTCCCTGAAAAAGAAAAGCTGCATTGTTTGTACAAACTAAATTGAACAGCTTCACTTTGTTGGTGAACAGCGCAGCTCACCTTTTCTTAAAATGCCCAGGCTTTGTAGAGTTTTAGGATTTTGCCAGTTACCTTGGCAACAGTGGAACGTTCAGCTCCAGGCTGCAGGCTACACCCAGCGTTGTTTCCATCCCCTTCTTGTTATAGAATTGCTGCTGCCCCCTCCTGGTTAGCTCTACTAACAGCTCGGCATTTTCCTTTTTTCTGTTTGTCGCAGTATGTAATTAACTGCTGTTCCAGACTCTGCAGCGCAAGGTCAAAAATACTGTTCTGTGGAACAATGGACAAGTAATCTGGGTATCACATGAAAACATGTGGCCACGTGTGCGTGGAAAACACATCCAGTCACGTATGCATAGAGCGAATGAAGATGGTTCCTTATATGGAACCGTTGTTGATTTAAATGGACTCCCCTGCATGGTCTTCTCTCTCTGCAGTGGCAGATGCTAGTTCAGCAGAGCGACGTTTCTATCGTTGGTCCCAACAATGCAGGGAGCACAAAGCTAGTTCACACTAGTGGAGAGGGCAGTGAGCTCACCCAGGCAAGGTGTGCAGTCAGTCTGAGAGCCGTGGGACAGGGGTACACTTACGAGTGCAGACGTGCATTTTACTGGCTTTAGATTTTACCAAGTTAGGCATCTGCAGTCTTCATCTCTCTCTCTCTCTCTCCCTCCCTCCCTCTTTCTCTCCCTCTCTCTCTCTTTTTCTCTCTCCTTGTCTCCCCCACCCTGCTACCTTCCTGCATCCTCTCTTCCTTCTCTGTCCTCCTGCTTGCCTGACCGTCTACCCCTCTTGCTTGCTCTCCATCCCTCTTAGAACGACGATGGTCCAGATGTCCGAGCAGGATCTGGAGATATTTTATTAGTCCATGCAACTGAAACAGATCGAAAAGGTATTTATGATCTCTGCACAGTTTCTACAGAATATGAGCATGTCCAGTTTGTGGATAGTGTGTGTGTGTGTGTGTGTGTGTGTGTGTGTGTGTGTGTGTGTGTGTGTGTGAGAGAGATTAGTTGCTGTGGATTTCACTGCAGTACAGAAAGAGGAGCAACTGAATGCTTGTGTGTCAGTGTGTCAGTGTGTCACTTCTTGGTTGAATTCTCCCTCTCTTCAATGTTTTTCCTCTGAAAAAAATATTGATGTCTTCTGTGCCACTGCTCGTCAGTCAGAGCTTCATTCTGTATTCTATGTTTTACATTTTACTCTGTTCTTTTCCTTACAGACCTTGTCTTGTACTGTGAGGCCTTCCTGACAACCTATAGGACATTCATAAGCCCTGAAGACCTTATAAAAAAGCTACACTATCGATATCCTTTGCATGGCTCAGTGGAGATGAAAAACCCCTTTGAAAACGGACAGCCTCAGGCTCGCAAGCTTGTGGTAGCTAAGTGGCCGAGAAGTGAGATGCCGTGACAACCAAGTGCTTTTTACTTCCAGTCCACTAAGAATCCCATCTGTGACGCGTACAGATGCTGGGTGTCCGAGCCAAACTGTGTCCTTTGAATGTGTGAAACTAGAGTGATGCTGACACAATAGCTTGTTCACTTCCCGATTCAGCATCCATTAGGTTTCGGGTCTATTTTGCTTTGATGACACTGAAAATGGAAGTCCTTCCTTGACCCCGTCGCACATACACCAGGTTTTGTCACAGCCCGGATACTTTCAAGAAACGGGTCAGCAAAAACACTTTCTTTGTGCTGGTTCGTGTCGTGGATGAGCTTTGGTAAGTGTGTCTTTCGACATAAGTACTAATAATTGCTCAACAGGTCTGATAATACACCATTGCAATATTAATAATTTGTCTGCTAGTTTTTTCCTGCTCCAGAAATTGTGTTTCTGATCATCTAGCTAGAATGTTTCTTAGCCTTTGCCTTAATTCTTCAGCAGGAGGTGCAGTGGTTGCAGCTCAGTTAAAGATCTTTCCCTGCTGTAGTACCTTTGATCTTACATTGAACTGATGTTGTGGGAATATAGTATACTGCTGTTTAAATCAGCAAGTCACTGTACATTTGACAATGTAAATCACCTTGGACAAAGTTGTTGGGTGATTCATCGATTTTATTAATGTTAATTGTAAATGGCAAGTGTTCTCAGGACATTAAAATGTTCCACATACAGTGAACCTTGTGTAAATACCGGTTTTTGAAGTTGTCTGCTTTTGGTTTGGAATGAGCTGACACGTGACAGCTGTAAGTTCTGTGACCACCATCTGTCTGTTTGTCCCACAGTCTTGTGGAGCTGACGGACGACATCCTGAAGCAGCTGATGGATCTCGTGTTCCGACTCGTGTGCAATGGGGAGCTGAGCCTGGCCCGGGTCTTGCGCAAGAACATTCTGGACAAAGTGGAACAGAAGAAGCAGATGCGCTACACCAACTCCCTCAAGCCGCTGGCTGCTCGTGGAGTAGCTGCCAGGTTGGGTCTAGATAAGAGCATGGTTGGACCTCAGGTTAGGGTTCTGGGACAAGAAGTATGGAAACTGAGCCCTTACATTGGAGTTGATAGGTGTGTTCAGTAGCTGTCTGTCAGGAAATGGGGAGTTTAAACATTCTGAGCGAATGTAGTGATTTCTCTTGCTCATTCATTTTTTAAATCTATCTATCTATCTATCTATCTATCTATCTATCTATCTATCTATCTATCTATCTATCTATCTATCTATCAGTGAGGAGCCCTGTATCACTTAACTATCATATTCTCTGGCTTTACTTGTCATCTTGTTTATGTGCTCATCTGCTTCTTGGTTGTTTCTGCAATCCAGGCCAGGGACCCTCCATGACTTCCGCAGTCATGAGATTGCCGACCAGCTCACTCTCCTTGATGCCGAGCTCTTCTACAAAATTGAGGTAATAGAGGCTCTTCCAACATCTCCACTGCCTTTGTGCTACCAAAGTATGCAAACAAACACTCAAAACCTTGTCTGTGCAGATTCCAGAAGTGCTGCTATGGGCAAAGGAGCAGAATGAGGAGAAGAGCCCCAATTTAACCCAATTCACGGAGCACTTTAACAATATGTCCTACTGGTATGTCTCTGTAAACGAAAGAGGTAGTGAGTGGTGTCTGTGTATGTCCTGCCCATTTCTCACAAGAAGTCAGGGATGTGTAACAAACATCTGTGTTCAGGACAAGGCTTAAGCTCATAACCTGTTGTCTTCCTCAGGGTGCGATCCATAATCATCCAGCAGGAGAAAGCCCAAGATCGGGAAAAACTGCTGCTAAAGTTCATTAAAATTATGAAGGTACTTGACCACAGGAGCCTCATTTTTGATGAGAGTAGTTTGTGCTGACATAAGAGCAATATTAATTTTTTGTGTAATTTAAATAGCAGAATACAAAATAGAATGGAGAACTGGGTTTTAGATAGCATAGTTAATTTGCTTTTTTAAACTAATGGCAACGTAGGAACCTTACTAGTTTTATACCCAACCATTTCTATACTTTGATGTTTTTTTGCGATTAACAAATTTTGCTATTAGCTTTCTTTCCTGAATTTGAATCTACAACTTTCTCTTTATACTAATGCCTGGTGACAGCAAGATGTTTTTTTTTTTTTTTTTAAGCTTTAACTTTTTAAGTGTTGGTGCGCTCTTCAAAATTATACTGATGTTTCACTTTCTCCTTTCTTTCTGTAGCATTTACGAAAGCTGAATAATTTTAACTCATATTTGGCAATACTATCAGCGCTGGATTCGGCACCTATTAGAAGACTGGAATGGCAAAAACAAACCTCAGAGGTAAGTGTGGCCATGCTGGTAGAAAGTTAGCATCACTGAAACAGTTATCTTGATCCAGTTGGAAAAAAATGCTAAAGTGGATTCCAAAGGTAGGTAAAGCCTAAAGTGTTTTGTTCCTCTCACTGGCAATTTGTACAGTGAGCTGCATTATTGTGTATAAATGGATTTTAAATGAATTAATGATAATGCTTCTCTCTAGACCTAAGATTAGAAGCTCCTGTTCTGTAAATGAAGCAACAGCATCTCTCGATTTGTTCCCTAATGTTGTTCTGTATGGTACTGTTAAGGGCCTGGAGGAGTACTGCACTTTGATTGACAGTTCCTCCTCTTTCCGGGCATATCGGGCTGCCTTGGCAGAAGTGGAACCTCCATGTATACCATACTTGTGAGTGATCCTGTGGCTTTGTGCTTTATCCAACAAAGAACATCAAATGAGCTTCATTAGGTTATCACAGTCAAGCATTCAGAATAGGAGAAGGCCCCATTTTAGAGTGGCAAAATATTTGTGTGCATAATGGATGTGACATACAGTAATGTGGTCAGTCTTATTTAATACCTCCATAAATGCTGTAAATATGTTATTGACAAACTGTGTGCTTAATGAAACTGTAAGATGTCATTAATACCATATACAGTATTACATAAATGGAACTGGAAACCTGCATAGCCAACATGAAACAAAATTCACAGGTCTGTTATACTTTCAATAATAGCAAATAAACAGAAAACAATTTTATGGATAATATGGTAAATTATTATGATAAATTGCGCAAAGATATCAAATTAAAGGGAGCTGTTACAAAACAGTGCTATAGAAGGAAGTGCTAACCAAGGTATTGCTGTTTTTGGCTGATAGTTCTGTGGCAAACACAGATGTGGTCTAAGAGACTGTACAGGCCAGCCTTTCCCCCAAGATCCTGATGTGATGGTGTTGTATTGCTGAAATTGCTATTTTTCTTCCTTCTCTTAGAGGCCTCATCCTGCAGGATCTGACATTTGTTCATCTGGGGAACCCTGACTTAATAGATGGGAAGGTTAATTTCTCCAAAAGATGGCAGCAGTTCAACATCCTGGACAGCATGAGGCGGTTCCAGCAAGTGTGAGTGCAGAAGGCATTTAAGACAAGAGTGAGAGCAAGCAATTGGGAACTGGCGGTAGCTAATCTTTGTGCTTCTCATATTGCTCCATATTCTACTTCAGGCACTACGAACTGAAGCGCAACGACGAAATCGTCTCCTTCTTCAACGATTTCAGCGACCACCTGGCCGAGGAGGCGCTGTGGGAGCTGTCGCTGAAGATCAAGCCACGGAACATCACGAGACGCAAGACGGACCGCGAAGAAAAGACCTAGGGAAGCCAGCGCTGCTTCTTGGAGAGCCCCAAGGGGCCAAAAGACCAGGACTAAACTAATACTTTGAGATTAAAAAAAACTGACTAAATCGGGCGAAAAAAAAAAAAAACTGTGACGGCAGCTAAGAGAAATAGAAACTGGGAAATGTTGTGTCTGTTACAGTTTACAGGACCTTTTCCTTTTTTTAAACTTCTTTGGGATTGCGCCATGTCTCAGACTTGGCCTCTTGACTGGTAGGAACAGAAGATCGGCTCAGAGCACAAAAAGCAGGAGGCTACCAGAGGAAACATCTTGATTTTCCACAGGCTTGTTTCACATCGTGTCCTACCCATTTCAATGTGTGTTCGTCCTGTGCATTTCTGGAATAGTCCACCAACTGTCCTCGCACGCAATGCCAGCGAGCCCAAGACGCTTGCCTCCCCACAGATATATCCCCTTCCAGCCTTCTTGCGTGCCACCCCGGGGTTCTCCTCATGATTGTCCTGCTCGGCTCCCATTTTCCACAGTGGACTGCTGCTGAACCTGCCACAGACTGTGACCCTTCAGTGCCAAGAAAACAATAAAAACTTGAGTGGTACTGAAACTTGTTAATGGCAGCCTGCAGGGAAGAGGAGCGTGAAAGATCACTGACTGTCGGTGGGGGGCAGTGCAGAAGGAAGTGGTGTCCCGCAGCAAACACGATACCCAGTTTCGAACTAGGTTTTTTTGAAGCTCTTCATGTACGGATTGTCCCTGTGTATTGCATTTCTCCTTTTGTTCTTTAAAAAGTGTAAGAGTGGTAAGCAATATATCTTACCTCCTCGAAAGTGCAATACAGATTTGCACTTAAAAAAGAAAATGCTAAACATACTGTGATCCATGTTAATTCCACCATGTCAGTGAGGCAAAAAAAGAAATATGAACAGTAAATCAAAAAGGCAATAAGACTCTTTGTTTTTGTGAAGTTCCGTCCCTTCTCTTGGGCCTTGTTTGAGCGGTGCAGAAAAGAAGAAGGTGGCATCACCTTGCTGTTCTTCTGCCAGTCAAAACATTTAAGCCATGACTGTGTGTTAGGGATGGGGGTTTCGTTCACTGGGATCCAAAGAAGAATGAGGTCCGTTCAGTGAGAACTTCTGTCATCCTGTGACATCCCACTTAGTGCATAAACTCCTAAGTTACTCCATAGGAAATTAAGCTCTGCCTATACACACATCACACTGTGCGTTCTGCATTCAAATAAAATATTCAGCAATATTTCTGCTTGTTTTGGGTCGTGGCTGAAGTGATTTGAAGCCGATTCTGTGCCTGAAAAAATACTGTAACTGCAATTGTAAACGTCAACCCCTGTGCATTCTAGCTCTGCAATGCAGCTTTAGCACCTTCATAGACAATCAGCCATTCGGTCTTTGCATTGTAAGCAACAGTGAAACCTTCCTTTCGTACATTATTTCAACTATGTGCCACGTGGTATCTGAAACTACATTAAATGATCAAATTCCACTTCTTGTTTTGTGCGAACCACAACTTAATGTTGAGGATGGGAAAGGTCTCAGTTTCAAAGTGAAAAATGACCAAATTAAAAGGTGTTATGAGGTCAATGCGAAATATAAAATTGTAAGTATGTCCTGTGCATGATGGGACATGCTGACATTTTTGTTTACATGTAAATGTGTGTATGTGTGTTTCTAAGATACACCACCTTGTCTTCTCACCAAGGTTGTTGCATTTTTTTTTTTTTTTCTTGCATCAAAAGTTTTGAAAGTAGAGAGCTGGGGGACAGGCAGAAAATACAGTTGAGGCGTTACAGTGGTCGGACAGCTGTGACAGGTCTATGCACGGCAGCGGAGGACAGGGCTGCGTTTCAAACAACAGCATTGTAGTCGGACTGTGAGTTTGGATGATTTGTAGTAGTGTGTTTTTATTGTTTCTACCATGGACGGGCATTTTTACCTGCCAAAGGGAGTATGGGAGTGTGTTAACTGACCGTTGGTATTTACGTAGTGGAAAGGGAAGGGGGGGTATGGGTTAAATGAACGGTCTTCTGCTTTGACATGGTGTGAATATTATCTGGAAATACCCACTATAATTTGATTAAAAGACTTAAAAATTTTGTTCTCTTTGCAGGCATGTTTCCTTGAAACTGACACTTTGGAAAGCATTTATTTGTAGGTGGGGAATGATTAAGGTACACTTTCATTTAGTTGTTTGCAAATATCCTGTTTTAATCGTTGTTGTCCAACAATATGTTTTTGCCAAGACGGGTTTATATATTCATCAGAATACTGTACTATCTTTTAGCAATATAGTACAGTACCCTACCCTCATATAACATTACTGGTTCCTGAAGAACAACACGAAACAATCATTCACTTATTTTTCACCAAATGTAAAATTCTTGCGTTTAAACGGGAAAGATCAATCAAAATGAAGTGCAGAATATTAAAACTGTTCTGGACACCATTGAATCCATCCATAAGACTTAATTTCACTTGTACATCACATGTTTGCTTGCTGCATTTTGCATGCCCTTCCCTGCCCTATTGTTTTCTTTCTGGTGATCCGGCAGGTAGTGTTCATGCTGCTGGCCTGAGGGTTCAGATGTGAGTTCGCAGTCTGTGTGGGGTTTGCACGTTCTCTTTGTATTTGTGTGTGTTTTACTTCCAGGTGCTCTGGTTTCCTTCCACAAAGCAAAGACACTTTTCAGGCCCACTGTTGATTCTGACTTACCCTCTGTGTGGGTGTTGCACTGCTTTGCTGTGTAGATGAATGGGTTATTCTAGATATTGGCAGTAAATAAGATTTGTAACTTCAGAGGATTTTCGATCATTAGGTGAGCACCGACATTGCCATGTTTTGCAGTAAAATTTTGTTTGTGCTTTTAAGAATGAAGTAGGTAAAAATCTTATGTTGCACTGCACTCCAAAATGTCCCATAAATATTCAGTGATGTTTAGATCTGGTGAGTGGGAAGGCCATGGAAAATATAATCATGGGAGTATCATCATTCTAGAATATCGGAACAATATTTGCACCATAAGGTGCTTCTGGTCCTGTTAAATGGCCTCATTCCTCAGCTGCTATACTATGATACAGAGAACTTACTGGACCTAATGACTCCCATGAGATGGCTGCCCGTACCATTGCAGACCCCACCGTGTATAACAGTTGCTTAGGGGTCCAGGTTTTGTGCTTCCGACACCAGGTTATGTGTTCTTATGCATTTTGCTTGAATACATGTGGTTTCTAAATGGCAACCATGCCATAAATTCAAACTTTATGAAGCTCAGATATCACTTTTGTTGAGACTGGTGACAGAATTGCTTATTTAGTTCTGCTATAATTTCAGATTCCTGTACATCTGTGGCATTTATCAACTATCCCACCACATCTCTGTCTCTCCACATCAGTCTGCACTTCAACTTATGACCATTATTGCTTTAGCATTGATGGAGTTCATCTGTGTTGCATTATTCTGCAATCTGTTTATATCTGAGACTGCTCCTCTCGACATTTTTTTGGGACCAATACACCTAGTTTGGGCACCTACCGCCTGGCCTCTCTGGAACTTTTATCTGCCTAACATTGCTTTGAAAACCCACAAATCTAAGTACTAACTGTCACGTCTTTTACGGCCGATGCCTACTGCTAACCGGCAGTCATTATGACTCATTTAGTCACTTCAACGTTAAAACATTTTCATGTAGTGTTCTGTCCATCCCGTGTAGCTGTTGTGTTTTATTTATTTATTATTTTAATAACGAAACATCTTTAAGGATTAGCCATTTAATTTTTTATCACCTTTGCATCAAAGTGATTGTCACACAAAAGTGAAAAACATCCATAGACAAAAGAAGTTATATTCTGTATTGTGAACAATATTCACACACATAACAGCGCACAACTCTACACAAAGAGGTTAATATTATCTATCAAATGATTTGATAGGACTTGTGAGAAAAGCAGATCAGAGGTAATCTTTTATCTGAACAATTGTTTTGGCTACATGTTACTCTAAACTGAGCATTCAATTTCAATACAAGCACAGCTGTCAATCTAAACTGAAATCCTGTAGATGGTTAAAGAAGTTTCAGCTTCACCTGACAAGGTGAACATTCCACATCCTCCAACATACTTCTTAATCCCATTTTACAAAAAATACAACTAATGTAAAAATAATTAGAAAATAAACTATTCTTAATCCATTAGGAAGACCAGTACATACTAGATGCCTTCTTTTAATGCAAATTCAGTCATTTTTAAAAGGACCTTGCAATTTTTATCTCAACCTTTGTGGCTGAAAATTTTCAATGTTTTGCTCTACAGTTGTTGATAACATTATGCCAATAGTATTATATTTCTTGCAAACTGCCCACTTGATGGGGTCATGACTTTCCAATGTTTTCCATGTCTGAGAAATGTTATTCTGTGTTATTGTGCTATAATTCTGATTATTCAGCCTCCAGGTCTCATTACCTCATCGCCCACTCACCTAGTCCAACCAGACTAACTCAGCTTCAATCAAAGTGCACACTGGACAACTCCCCATGTTCTCTCACAAGGAGGCTGGATATAACCACATCTTCACTCCTGACAGGGGAAATTGGAGAAGACAAGGCAAGGAGCCCGCTTCCCTCCCAGCTCAGTGAGGCCGACTGCTGGGCTCCAAAGGAACCCTCTTGCCCAGAGGTGTGTCACCCTGCTCCAAGATCATCCTCTTGAATCCGCGGTTGTGCCCACCAACTGAACTTCGCTGCCATTTACAAATATCCCCATTGAGGATGTCTTGGATGTGCTGCACTATAAGATTGATGGCCACTGGAGGAAGTAAACAGTAGGAGGATTAAGTGAGTGATGACCTTACAATTTTGCTCAGCCAGCCAAACTGGCCTGCATTACATAGCCCTTTGCTATTAAAATTACTTACCCATGTTGTCAACCCCTCGTGGAATAATAACATCTGCATATTTCTTGGTCTATAGAGAAAAGATATTACCTGTAAATGTTGTTCTTGTATTAAGTATTAACTTCTCACCAAAGAAGGTGAGTGTAAGTAGCACAGTGTGGGGAATGAGCTTTACCTACACAAAACAAAAGTTTCTAAACATTCAAATCTTTGAGTGCATGATTACAATTCAGTAATTTCATTCCTTGTTTTTACTACAACAAAAATCATAGTTTTGCAATTTATAAATATCTACCTGTTAATATATCTATATATTAACATGGAGATACTAACGCAGAAAATTCTCAGAGAATCTTTAACAAATGTGAATTAACCAAGAACCATTTCATGACATACTGCAAAATAAACATTTAAGACATCTGAGCTGTATTTGGATGCCTTTAAATGTATTTATATTAAAAATAATCTGTTATGTGATCTTCAGGAAGTAAGTTTGTTATTACCGGAAGACAGAACTCTTCAAAGGCAGGTTTCACAAACGTTGTGTACTGAGTGAGAATCTGTTCAAGGTCCCGGCCTCTTTTCATGTCCCGTAGAACTGGTTTCAAAATGGAAAAAGTGTATTTTTCACTTTTTTTTCTTCATAATGCATTTGAAGTTATGGGTACATTAAAGGCTGTCCCAGCTTGTAGGGCGTTAAGAAGAACAAAGTGAGTGATTAATTTCTTTCGCTGTTATCATGACTGAAGGGAGCAGTGGACGGGGTCGTTCTTACCTCGGCGTGAGAGCCGAACATCAGAGTCTGTGTCCACAAACAGTTTCATGTGGAACATGTCTCGAATCTCCTGAGAATAGAAAACCAGGATGCCTTCGAAGAGGACCACATCAGCAGGGTATACAGTAATCCGGTCCTGCAGCCTGAGAGAGCAGAAAATTTGTTGTCGTTGGAGGAGGTCTCTGAAACTACCTATGTGAAAGTTGTGTGAACAATACTGTTAAGTGGTGAGTAGTTGGCTGGCCTCATTAAGTAAAGAAAAATTTTTTAAAATCTGGGGGGGAACGCATATAAATATAGGCGATCTGGAAGACTATGTTATGGTTATAAAAATGGCTATAGAATGCTCACCTGGAATGGGTGACAAAATCATAAGTAGGCACCTCAACAACCTTCCCTTCCACAATGTCCTTAAGAGTTTTGTAGAGTAGTTCATTGTCAAATGCATCTGTAAAATGAAATGTTAATGTAAAAAATATTATGGAAATAACTGCTATGTCAAAATTCCTGTCAAGGTGAAATACTTTGCTTTTATTTAATCATACAAATGTTAAAGCAAATAGCAATTGGTTACATTTTAAGAATCCAGAGGAATAGCAAGTGACATAGTGGTTACAGTTGCCAACTTGCTTTCAAAGGACACTGATAAAAACTCCACCTCCTGCTATAATAGGGTAAGTTCCTTCAGTAGAATTTACCAATCTGTACAAATGGCTAAATAATAGCAAATATTACGCCATACTGCAGAAGAAAAACATCAGCTAAATAAATAAATAGAAATGACACAGAACTGTGTCAAGCAAAGATTACTACATATTTGTAATACCTGGGTGGTCAAAGTTGTACTGGCCCTTGAGGGCCTTAGACTTTTGATCTGGGGTGAGGACCCTGTAGAAGCTGTCCTGGCTGACTATGGCCACCTTCCTTTGGCGATGGTCAACCTTATTCTGTCCAAGTAGCTCCATGATCTTTGCGCAAACTGTAGACTAGGAAGGAAAATTGTGGAACGTGTTTAAAAGTTTGTTTTTTTTTTTTTTTAAATCACAACCCCAACCCTTTGTGTTGAATGAAAAACAGCAGCAAAGTGTCATCCCATAAGTGATCATCAGTTTCATAGCATTTTACCAGGAGAACTTGAATTGGCAGTTTCCCACATTCAAAATGTGGTCAATGGGTGGTGCAGTATTTACAATTGTTATCTGGTAACTTAAAGGTTCCTGGTTCAAATCCCACCTCCTGAATGGATACCATAAAATGCCCTGCTGTATAAATGAATAAATGATTGTAAAATCATTTACTGCAATGACAACACTGCAATTTGCATTGGACAAAGGTGTCAGCTAAGTAAAAAATACTAACAAATATAAATAACACTAGTAACAAAATTTCTAACTTCCTGAATGTGGACTTTATTCGAAATTTTCACATTACGTTGAACAAAAATTAAGCATGACATGAAAATACAAAATTTAACAAAAAAATAAACAGTATGAACTGAAAGAAATTTGTGTTAGTCAAAAACATAAAGGCAACGGAAATTTAAAAAAAAATTCCAGCGACATGACATTTTTAGTAGCATTTTCATCAATTAAAACATTTTCCTGCTAACGGTGCGGGTAAGCGCACGGTGAACGTTTTCTCTCGGTGACGTCAACGCCATTCGGTGGCGCGAACAAACCAGTGACGACATCGGCAGTTTTTGCGCGGAAAATGTGGTCATCGAGAGACTACGCTAGAAAAGCTGACGATATACGTTGAAAAATTCCAAGTGCACAGACATTTTCAATTGCTACTAAACCAGACTTCTCTTTGCAAACTGCCTACCTTTCCGCTCGCGGTGCCCCCACTCACTCCAATCAGGAAGGGATGGTGTTTCGGCCGTTCGGAGTCCGCAGACTCGATGCAATCCATCGTGCTGTTTGTGCGACCACAGACAACAAATGCGTCTTCACGGCTGGGAAGCTGAGGTAACTATACAGTCCCTGATATTTTTCAGCGTTCTTCAGGCGGTGAATTTCAGGATATTCCGATTACCCTACGAACGAGTTGTTCCGAGGGTTCTTGGCAGTGGAAACTGACGGGCCACCATTTATTTTGCAGTTCAGCCGTAAAGAAAAACGGATGGAAGCAGTGCGCAAACTCGACGCGACAGCACTGCATGAAGGGAAATTGAGTCTCAACTCAGCTGTTTACTACAGAACACAAAACCCAAACGGTGTTTACCCGTCCAAGCGATAGATGCAAGTAAAACACTCCCAAACTGAATTTAATTCGACTCCCCTCCGTAGTGTGAACAATGTTCCTTCTTAATTCCACGCTGACCAAACCGGTACTCACAAATCCATTCAAAGGGAAATTGAAGATGAGGAGCCTAGCTCATAAACCAGTCAGCTGTTGCAGCTGTTTAGCAGTTTGTAGATGAATTCATTTAAAAAATACTAAAAGTAAAATGGACACAGCTTTTTACAAGTTTTACAAGGTATTTGGTAAATTCGCTATTAACATTATCATACATTTATACAGAAACTACACAGGTCTGTATTTAACCAGGAATTATTTTGCATTCAAAGTGAACACACTTGTACAGCAGGCAGTGAATTCAAACAAGGGTTTGAATGAGACTCGGTGAAGCTTGAACAGTGACAGAAAACCCACACAAACATACATTTAAGGAAAATTGGTGACCACGCCCGATGCATCACCTGTTGTGTCTGGGCGGATTACATTGCTCTCATTATGAACAGGTAGAAATGGCCACATAGTTTATTGATGTGTGTGTAGATGTACATCTATCAGGGAGTTACCTTGGAGAAAAATTAATTATGACAAACCAAGTATGATAGCACAATAGATGCTAAATTTGCAAAGCTTTAGTATCACTCAAATTATTCTTCCACAAAAAAGTAAAAGAAGGCAATCAATAAAACAGTTGCAAATGAACATCAGACCTAATAATGAAATCAATTTTTATTTTTAAGTTATTTTGCTCTTCTGGGAAAAATTTCCACCAAAAACAATCCATTGCAATTGTTCATTAAATACAGTTATAAAAGTATTAAAATGCCAACAGTCCATTTTAATATAAAAATTAGTTTCCCTCCCTCTGTCCTGCAGAACAATACACATAATGACCAGCATTAGAATAGAATAAACCTTAATTATCCCACGAATGAGAAATTTAGGTGTTACAGAGCTCTTATAACAAAGGGAATATAGAAGAAGAACAAGTTAATAATCTATATACACAAAATTAAGGAAGGAAGCACTACTTGATTTCAGACTTTCTCTGCATCCTCAGAGGGGGGGCATTCTTCCTGTGGTTTGTTCTTGGCAACCTTGCCAAGTTCTTCTGCGACAACTTCTATTGCTTCATCACCCTCCAACCTCCTTACAATTTCTCCTTTATCTGCCAAGATCTCTTCTATGTTCCTACAAGAGAAAACAGAAAAATTAAGCAAAAGACATTTTATTGCAAAATTATACAATTCACCAGAAAACATACATTGACTGAAATTTTAAGACAATTTGTTGTTTAGGTTTAATGTATTTGATACAACTTCCTTAGTTCTTTCTTTGTTAAGCTGTGACCATTAGAATAGAATAAACCTTTATTATCCCACAAATGAGAAATTTAGGTGTTACAATTACACATGAAGACTCACCTTTTCCCCTGAAGGTCTGAGAACCACCCCAAGTTGTCTGCAATTATATGATGATTTTTGCAGCCTTGGCATGTCACTATGACAACCCCCTTGTGATAGGCTGTCTTGGATATCTTCTTCATTGATCTAGTTGAGCATACCTGAATGTGCATGCAGACACATAAAAACATAAATTGATCTAGAAAGCTTTAATATAAAGCAAAGGCAACAATTCCCCATTGTATCCTGACTGACCTCAGAACATCCCACAAGCTGAATCTAGAAATTTTGCACCAAACTGGATTGTATGATACCCAAAAAGTAACAATTTGTGAAAACACTAAATACATGTAAATAAGTCATACACAATAGTTCAAAATGCTTTTAATTTATAAGTTTAGCGTACGTGCATTTCACCTCACACTGATCCCCACGTCCACCCATGCTGTCCAGCTGTGTGAAGCCTCACCTTGCAGGTGTACACCAGGTGATAATGGCCAGAAGGCCCTTTTCCCACTGATTCGCTCCTCAGTGGAACACAAGTAGAGAACCGCTGCCGCAGAAACACAGTTGTCAGCGTTCTGCTACCGTGTTCAGTCACCGGTGAGTGTCGTGTTGGAATAAGATGCCAACAGTCCACATGTCTGGTATCGCTATTCACATACGCGTTAGAAGACGAACAACGTAATCGCTGAGTTGTAGATGACCCACGAACCAGTGTTCTCAGCAAAAATGAACAATGCTGCTTCAGGACACACTTCACCACACCTGTTGTCGGTTGCATCATTGCGCTGCTGTTTCACAAGTGTAATTTTTTAAAACTTTATTAACAATACCATCAAATATGTAACGTCTTATGTACTGACGAGCGCACGCTTCGTTTTTCAAGCTTCCTGGGTTACGACAGCCGCAATTGGTAGTGAAACGACCTTTGTAAGTGGGGAAAAAAAAGACCAACAATAAAAGGCAATGGATAGAGGGGCAGCGCGTAGGGAAAATAACGGTAGCCACGTTAAATTATATTGCCCCCTGCAGTCGCGGAGTGCGATTACCGCTACTGCTGTGCATCCTTGGGAGAAAAATCTTTAACATAGATGACAGTCATGTTGACAGTCATTTGCACTTCCATATGTCTCTCGGCTGCATTTTAAGATTGTTTGCAGCACATTTGACACGGAGTCTTTAAGCCCGCTGTTTAATGTATTGCTCGCTTAAATCAGTGGTCGCAAGAGTTCACCAGTGGTCTTGATGTTCATTCGAAAAGGAATAAATAAGGAGTATTTAATAATGTTGATGCTACTGGGCAGAAATACATATTATTGTATTTAATCTTTAAACATATTGTAGATATTTTCTGTGTGTGTGTGGGGGGGGGGGGGGGGGTCCTACTTTTTTGATACAAGGTAAGATCATTATCATGATCTGGTCCACAATACCAGCAGCAGCAAACTTGGTAGCAGCAATCAGTTCTTAAACTACTATTCCACATCCTGTTTCTCTAAACAAGTATTCTTGATCATGGTACTGACCGTGAACTGCTAAAACACCCAATTTGATAAATGGTTCAAACATTGTTATTCACTTTGGCAAAATATGTCAGTTAAGCTTGAACTGTCTTGAATACAGTACATCTTAAATGCTTACTCATGCGCATCTGGGGTTGCCTGCAACGAAACCTTTCTGTGGCGATTACAGCGCTTGACAAAGAGAGCAGAATGCAACAAAACACATCTACTGTAAGACACTTAATAAGCCTCACCAAAAGACACCAGCTGACAAGTAGCCTATCACCTATATGTTAGGCCAAGCTGGAGAATTTTCCAGACTTTTCTAGGTAAAAATAACATAATCCTGTTATAAGAAAATCTGGTCATTAAAAAAATTCCCACTGACAGTTTCAGATGGTCAAGAAATTAAAATGTAAAAGTCCCAAACACAGATTTGTTAATAAGCTATAATTCAAGGACTTCACCACACACACAGAACAATGTACAAGGCAAAAATAAAATACCATCCTTTCATTACTAACATATGCATATCCAATCAAGGATGGGATAATCCAGAGATTATCCCTAGAAGGATAAAGTAGGATTCAGGTCCATAGCAAGGTATTACACTCACACACATAAGAGCAGTTTAAAGATACAGACCCACTTCACCGCTTCACCGCATCTTTGCACTCACTCACTTTTGTTAAAAAACTTGTCTTTGACAGGGTCGAAGCAGTCCAGAGCCTATGCCAGAAGCATGAGCCACAATGCTGAGTAGGATAAATCCTGGAAATGATATCAGCCTGCTGCTGATATTTACGGACCACAATAGGAAACTCATGAAAACAAAGGGGCTGCTTTATATTGTCTATCTGATGTGGATTCCAGAAGAGAGTAAAGCCTTTGACAACTCCAAGGAACACAGAACAATTACTGTAGAGCCTTTCCATGACTGACACAGTTGGTACTGACTGAAATTTCAATGACAAGAATAACTTAGCTGGAATTAGTATCCTAACTGCTCTCTTTGATTCAAACAGATTTATATAGACTGTCAGCATCTACCATAACTAGTGAACTATTCCTATTGCTCTACGGGAAAAACCAATAGTCCACAAAGCATGATGAAAACCAAAAGAAGTAGATACTGATAAAAAGAAGACAACACTAGATATAAAAATATGTGCTACTTTTCCAATAAATACAGAAACAAATCTCCAACTGACAGAAATCAAGACTGACTGGTTCCACATGATCACAAACACTGGAAGCGTCCTCTTTCACACTTAGCTTTCCCTGAGAGTTTGCTGTTCATGTACTTCTCTGTAACAGAAAGTGAAGACTTCAATGAGTTCACCCGAAATACCTCAAAGTTCTAAAACACATAATGTAATACAGGTCTGAAGTGATGAGGAAAATCTTAGGATGCCTGCCACCTTCTTCCATGTTGCTGGAGGACTTTGTTTGCCCTTAGTGCTTGTGAATTAGGAGAGTTTCTTTTGCATATTTGTAAATGAGCACACTGCCCAACATGGAACCACACATAAGAGACTTGTTTTCCTGCTAGAAAGATTACCTATTGGCTATGGGAAAACAAAGCAGGCATAAGGAATTTCTGTCAATGATGTATACTGACTTTCTTTGAAAGAAATACATTTTCAAAGTTCAGAAAAACATTAAAGTTTGGACTAGTCAGGATATAAATGGAATTTTTCCATTATTTTGTAATGGGCACCACTACGGTTAACCCAATTTGGATACTACCTCAGAGTTGAGAGGTTGTGAGCTTCACTCTGGCCCCAGCCATACACCTGTGGTTCAGTACTTAAACTGGTTCAGTTCAAGAACAGTGTTTCACATATACAGATGGATTACCTGTGCACACATAGGACATATTACTATTAAAACTAAAGTATGGGAGTCATTCAATAATCAGAATAAAATACCAAACTATCACAGTTTCAGCAGTTAATTCATACTTGAAAACATTTTTCTGGATAACGTAAGCCTTTGTAACACATTTTACGTCCTTCTTTGCTTTTATTTTGAAACATGGTTAAACATTAAAACCATAACATGCCACAAACAGGTAAAGTTTAACATCTAACTGGGAGGTGGATTAAGCAATACATTTTTTCTTGTCTTTCAAACGCACTTATTTAACATAATTTATGAATATTGAGTCGGCGTATAAGGCTACACCTACATCGGTTTTCTTAAAGTCAACCAGCAACTGTGGGCTAGAAAATACGTCTAAACTTTGGTTTTTTTTTTTCACGTTTCGCATAAATCATAGTTTAGCTCGGGTTAAAACGTGCAGGTTTTAACTCTGCGTGTGCGTGTACAGCGACGCGTTTCAATGTGTTAGCGCTGCGGAGCGGAGCAGGCCGCTGGTCGCCGGCGTTCTTCCCCTTTAAGATTCGGCTTCCTGGGTGGGGTGTGTGTATGCACGCGCGCGCGTGGGGTGGTGGGGGGACGCCAGTAGCTGAACTAAGCAACGCAAACAACATGTTCTCGTCGGCTCCGTCTCGGACCCGGGGCTGAGCGCTGTGCGCTGTGCGGGTGGGAGCCGGTAAGTCCGGTCCGCTGTTTCGTCCGCGGAGGATGGCGAGCGCTGTTCCTCGTAAAACGATTTTTATTTCCTTCACGAAGTGTGTGTGTGTGTGTGTGTGTGTGCGTGCGTGCGTGCGCGCGCTCCGATGGGGCTCCTCGTGCACGTTAGCCGGCGTCCTTCCTTGAAGACGCCGCAAAATAATTGTTTCATAACCAAATCCCATCCTCTTTTGAAGATGGTTAAGACGCTATTGTTTCATGGCTAGTTGGGTCGTTTTTATCTCCTGCCAAAGCTCCGGGAACGTTACTGGCTGAAACTTATTTTGCAGGAACGTAGTTATTTTTCAAGGTCTGTACGCATCTCCTACGCAAACTCCCTTTTCGACAAATGTTAGTTTTGTAAGGGTTAGAAAAGAAAGATGTGGAACTGATCACCCGGAGAAGGGATTTGGCGAGTCTCTCGAACGCGTTTTTTATTGCGGCCCAGTCAAGTAGAGAGAATGGAGATTCTGACGCACGAAGACGGGCTATAGTGTGGGAACAAAGGCTTAAATGCTTTACACTCATAGTAATTCGGTCATTTTTAGGTGAATGAGACAGCTAGTCTAATCGAAAGCGTTTCACGTTAACAAATGTTCATCTTGTCATAAGTAAGAAATAAATACTTAATGGTGAAATGCTTTAAGTAAGTTGGATTCATACACTTTTGAGTGTTGTTTTTATTTTTTTGGTGGGCACTTTGTACCTGGCCTTTCTTTCTGGTGAACCTGAGTCAGTAAATAATTCTGTCTGAGGTTTATACACCTGTAAAAATACACTTTCTCTTATTGGGACTGTAAAGGATTATCCCAGGCCTTGTGCTCAATATCCCAGAGTGGACAGTGGCTCTTACTGTCCGGCTATGTTAAGACATAGACCATGACTGAACAAGACGAGACTACAAACCATTATACAGAACCTCTTGTACAAAGGTACAAGATACCATAGCAATACAATCTGAAGTTTTCTCTTTGGATGTTGTTCATTATAACTGTGTACAATGGAAACCAGCACTTTTTATGTGTTTCACAGTTTTGGTTGAGAGCTAATGCATGTGTTTCTGAATTTTGTCCTTTTTATTTGTCTACGCAAGAGCAGCTGTCAGCCCTCATGGCACTGAGGGGTTCCCGGGCGCCCACTGCTCACATCAACCACGTCCACGTGGATGTTCCATACACGCAGAACTGGCCTCTGAAGTACAGATAACACCACCTCCAGGGTAGGAACAGCTTCCTTTGCTCCTCACACCTTTCTGTTGGCAAGGCCACTTGTGAGATGAATTTGTGGCGATTTCTTGCACAGAAAATGAACTGTATGTGTGTTTGGATTTGAGTGTTTATATTTGTGTGTGAAATGTCAAAACTTGTGATATACTAATCATAATGAATCAGAGAATTTGGCAGTCTGCAATGAATTCAGTGCTATAACAAATACGATTATTAACAGAGGTATTTTTGGTATAGAAGCATCAGCTTTTAGGTCTGTCATTTCTGGAGATGTAATTCTTGGAATCTGTCTTTCACATAATTGTAGTGGGTGTTTACTGTCTTGCCATTGTGGTTAAAAGATGCTTTGACGACAAAGAATCCATCTACATTCGTAGTAGCATCCTTCATTGGTTGTAAAGATGATTTAATATGTTGCTGTGCCATTCTGGCTTTAAAAAGTTCTCAGTAATGGCTGCATTTTCGATGGTCCCATAATTTGAAAATCTGCTCATTTCAGCAACATTTGCAACAAGCTCAAACTTTTTGTGTGCTGATTTCTGGGTTAAAAATGTTAAGACATTAAAATGCAACTTTTATGTGTTCATGTTAATTTTGGTACTACTTCTGTGACACCAACTGGAGAGAAGGTTAAAGTACCAAGTGCACTGCATCTTTAGGATTTGTTACTGAAGAGCTTGAAAGACATGGCTGACTTCCTTCTTGGAACTATTAACCAAATGCCTTGTTAAAAAATAACTATTTGTACTGCTCTACCAAATGGCCAGCAAAGATGACAACCTGGGTTCCAGGTTACATTTTCTTTCTTTTGTTGCATAGTTTGTATTGTGGGAACCACCTATTTTATTCTGAGAAATGTATGCTGTTTTACCGTGGGAATGTGTCCATTTGCATGCTACTACTTTGCATTACCGTTGTCTTTGGTTACTGATGGAATTTGCCCTTTCTGCAGTACATTAGTTAAAAACAGACTGTTCTAGTCATGCTTAGTTTGCTGACTACAGTATTTAAAGATTTGTACTTAACATGCAAACAAGTTTAAGCCCATTTCTGATGGGAGCAGCTGAAAGTTGGATAAATGGGCAAGTATTTTATTTTTTAAATATGGACAACTCCTTTCAGCACTTTAGTTACACATGCAAGGGACTCCTTTGTGAGGCACAGAATAGCACCAAGTCATAGTTGACCCAGCAAGGGCATTCTCTGTTTATTTTTCCCTTTTGACTTTGGGGATATATATGGATTGCTTTTGATAGTGTGCAGTCTGGCCCAGCTGTACATGTCCCCAGGATCTCAGACAAAGACTTCCAGCATAAAGGCTGTTTTGTAGTGGGGAGGGAGTCTGTTCCCTTTTACCTGTCTGAGGCTGCAGAGTCCTGCCAAGATGGGTGTTTCTTTTTTCCTCCATTCACAGTACACAGTCTGCTCTTAACACTAATGAAGGTGTGTCAAGGTACACTACAGAAATTTCTTGCTCCTGGATTCAGATCAGGTTTCTAACCTGAATAAGAACACTTCATTTAGAGGCGGACTATTTGACTGTGAGCTCTGAGATTTGTTTTTTTCTGTATCGTGTTTCATTGGATCTCCTGAAACTGAAAAATCCACAGTAGACTTAAGCACAATTGCTCTGGCAATGATTATTCTTGACCGCAAAACTGTTTTCTGCAAATAACTTTTTTTATACATATGAAGGACATAGGGAATGATATTGAGGTCATTGTCACTTTATACAATTGTTATAGGCTCTGTGTTCTGTTTTTAATTCCCTACTGTGAATTTTCAAATCTGGTTGACAGACTCTAGCAGTCTTGTTATACTTCATAACAGCATGTAAGGTGCACTGTAAGTCACTCTGTATCAGCATGCAGGAAGTAGATCAAAGTGAGTGGAACAAAAGGCTAAAGCTTGTGCATTGGAGGTCTGGGCAGAACTGAACAGTCCAGCACTGACATGGATTGCAGTCACAGCCTAGGGGAAGGTATGTTGGACTGATGTAGAAAGCAATGACTAAGAAGGGAAAACATTGAGCTATGCAACAGTCAATTTGGCATTTTGCTGGATAAGACTGTCCACTTTGCCCTTTGATGTCTTTCAGTGTTGAACCAAGGGGAGGGTTTAGGAGAAGTATCTTACCTTGTGAGAGTGAACTGGAAAATAAGGTAATAGTATGTCAGCAGGAAAGGCAATGCAGCCAGTGTGGGTGCATTTAGTTTTGAAAAACAGATCTGAAATGAATTTGTGGAATTATATATATTGATAAGCAATGTGAATTCTGGGTGAAATGTGTGTTCTGGGGGATTGTTTTTGAAATGCAATTTTAAAGATCAAGACAACCTAATTTTCTGAATCAATCATGTACGGTTGGTCACATGCAGTCTAAAAATGGATATGTCAGTGTTTACTTTTTAGTAGGATATATGTAAAATTCAGTATTAGATGTGCATTTTACTATATGTACTTGGCGTGAAAGTTGAAGAAATGCGATCAGAACATACTCTTTTAAGTCCTTTTTTAAGGAGCTTTTGAAAGCAACATGTTTTGAGCCATACATAATTTACAATTAAATGGAGGCTGGCACTGCTGCTTTTTTAAGTAACCCTAATTATCTCTGTGTTTCTGGTATGCATGCAGGCACTATTTTGGACCCTGAGGGTTTGTAAAGTCATTCTAGATTGTTTCTTCCACTGAGGAGCTGATGGGCTGAAGAGGGTAACAGTGAAATGAGTATTTTATAAGAATATGGAATAGGCCTTTGTATATCCTGCAACGCCCTGACCAAGCTTTGAACTGGGACCTTTTTCTGGTCAAATCAGTGACTTCTAGAGTGTAAACCAAATGTATTGAGTAGAAGAGGAATATACATTCTAGTCCTTAGATATGTTTGTCTTGGGGCTAGTAAGGCCGTTCTAGGCTTAGCTTAAACCATACACAAACACAGCCCAGTGTGAGAATGTTGGCCCTTCCTGCAGGATGGAGGCATGTGTGGCAGATGCTAAAAAGGTACCAAAGCTTTGGGAAGTCAAATAGGGAAAAGAGAAATAGCTGCTGTCTTGTGCATCATGTCTTTTTCCCCTTTTAGCTATTACAGAAGTCTGTTGTGCTGTATTTTATTTATCAGAAGCCTCTCTGAAGTCATGTTTAATGTACAGTGAACTGAAAAGCTTTGGACAGGCTTATTTGGGAGAGTTACTGTCACCTGAGTATCAGAAGCCTAGTTTGAGCTTGTGAAGTTACATATATAGCTGTTCATAATAGATTATTTCAATGGTCACTAACATCATTATTTAGTCAGAAGTGCAATACCTCAATTAGCATTCTAGATGCATTCCTAAGACGTAGTGCTCCATGTAATACAGTACATTGTGCAAATGGAGCTTGACAACTGCATATGTCATAATTCAAAATAGTTACACTTTTAGTAAGAGTAAATAAAAACAGAAAATCTGATTTATTATTTAGAATTTTTTTTTGAAAAATTAAATCTTTCAGTAAAGTATAAGTTGTGTAGAAGTGCCCACTGAGGTATTACTATACTGGTTATTGGATTTAAAGAGCTTTTTTGAGATTGAACATTGTAAAATCTTGACGCTTTCATGGTATACTGTATATTTGATTTGGGAGGGGAAAGGAAGCAGGTTCACTTTGACCTTCCCTCGGTTTCTGCAGTTTTATGTAGCTTTTTCTGCCTTTCAGTCTTTATGTACAGGAGATTGTTTGAATGTATGAGCTGCATACCATACATTCAACAACTGTGAACAAGAATGATCTTGTCTATGTTACCTGACAGTTGGCTTGTTGTTTCAGAAACTCATTTGTAATGTTAAAGAAAAATCCAGACTAGATATATTTTAGGTTAGATGAGCTTTATCTTACCAAAAGTAAAATCTTCTTTGCATAGGCTAAAAGGATGTTATTAGCTTAGTATCAGTTAGATTTTACAGCTGGATTTTAGTTTACGTTTACATTACTAAAATGTCTGCAGTTAGAGCCACATTTTCTTATAGAAACATGGTAAAGCAGTTGAAAGAGCTGTACTGCAAGATGTAACTGTTTTTGCAAGTGACGTGATCTCTTGCGACTGTTCCAGTGGACAGCTCATTGATGGCTGGTCCTCAGTTAGTGGTGTGACTGGTGCGAAAGTGAATGCAGTGGTAGATGCAATGGGAGATATGGCAGCGATTGTGAGAAGATGTAACAACTAACACTGTGTAAGATGTGAGGAGATGATTCCAAGCTATGCATATAGTCTCATAGCAGTCACCTTATGCAGTTATGTTGTAATGTCACACATTCATACTCTGCAAGTACACATGTGCAATGTGTTATTGCATTTTCATATTGTTTTTCATAAGCTATATGCACTCAGTCGTGTTGTTTGTTTTCGTTTGGCTGTTGGGAGTCACTGTTATGCTTTCATGTCATACATTTGCTGTACAGGGGCTGTTAAAGTATACATGTTTTAATTAGTTATAAAATGCTCGTTCACTTATCAGAATTTCTGGATACCATTAAAACTTTTTTCCCCAATTTTTGTAAATTTCATTTTTTAAATAATTATTACAGCGTTTATTGTTGATCATCGTAAGTGCAAGTTCATTTTTATCGAGTACGTCATAAGTCAAGGACAGTCTGGAGTTGGAAAACTAACAGAGCATGCATTCTAAGAAAGTTAAGACATCTAGGGCACTGTTGTGGACAATGAAAAATTCAAGTATGTCCTGACTTCTACTCTGAGATGCATCTGGTGCACCAGTATATGTTACATACCTCAGCTTACGCTTTGTGTGTCTCTGCAGGTAAACAATGATTCCCATCACTGAGCTGCGGTACTTTGCAGACACCCAGCCAGCATACCGAATCCTGAAGCCATGGTGGGATGTATTTACCGATTACATCTCCATCGTAATGCTGATGATCGCAGTGTTCGGGGGCACACTGCAGGTCACTCAAGACAAGATGATCTGCTTGCCTTGCAAGTGGGTGATCAACGAGACCTGTGACATGTACTCATACAGTCAGTACCCCAAAGCTTCCCTTTCTTCGGTTCCTCTGCCCCTTGAACCCAAGGGCATCCAGTACGACTTGGATCGGCACCAGTACAATTATGTAGATGCTGTGTGTTATGAAGATAGGTTGCACTGGTTTGCTAAATACTTTCCTTACCTGGTACTCCTCCACACACTCATCTTCCTGGCCTGCAGCAACTTTTGGTTCAAGTTCCCACATACAAGCTCAAAGCTGGAACACTTTGTTTCAATTCTACACAAGTGCTTTGACTCGCCATGGACAACACGGGCCCTGTCAGAAACTGTAGTGGTGGAGAGTGACCCAAAACATTCTGGGAAAATGAATGGCTCTACAGAGAAGAAAACCTCCAGTATAAGCGAAGATGTTGAAGCTAGTGTGCCAATGCTCCAAAGGTCTAAGTCCCGCATTGAGCAGGGGATTGTGGACCGCTCAGAAACTGGTGTCCTGGACAAGAAGGAAGGAGAGCAAGCGAAAGCCTTATTTGAGAAGGTGAAGAAGTTTCGCTTGCATGTAGAAGAGGGTGACATTGTGTACAGGCTTTATATCCGTCAGACGATTATCAAAGTCATAAAATTTATTCTGATCATCTGTTATACAGGATATTATGTTAGAAATATTCAATTTAGTGTAGACTGCACTGTTGACATCCAGAGCCTCACAGGTTACAGTATGTATCGTTGTGCCCATCCTCTTGCAACCCTCTTTAAAATCTTGGCTTGCTTCTATATCAGCTTAGTAGTGGTCTATGGATTGATCTGCATGTACACATTGTGCTGGATGCTTAGCCGCTCACTGAAGAAATACTCCTTTGAGTCGATTCGAGAGCAGAGCAGCTACAGTGATATTCCAGATGTGAAGAATGACTTTGCTTTTATGCTTCATCTGATCGACCAGTATGACCCACTCTACTCCAAACGCTTTGCTGTTTTCCTGTCAGAAGTGAGTGAGAACAAACTTCGGCAACTGAACCTGAACAATGAGTGGACCTTGGAAAAGCTGCGACAGCGGATTGCAAAGAACTCTCAGGATAAGCTGGAGCTGCACCTCTTCAATCTGAGTGGCATCCCAGACACAGTGTTTGACTTGGTAGACTTAGTGGTGTTGAAGTTGGAGCTTGTT
This sequence comes from Heterotis niloticus, assembly GCA_018136845.1. Taxonomy (NCBI): domain Eukaryota; kingdom Metazoa; phylum Chordata; class Actinopteri; order Osteoglossiformes; family Osteoglossidae; genus Heterotis; species Heterotis niloticus. The sequence continues at coordinate 25,986,897 of CM030891.1, forward strand.
GCTGATGTCACTATACCCCCCACCATTTCTCAGCTTTCCAACCTGAGAGAGCTGTGGCTTTACCACACACCCGCTAAAATCGAGGCTCCGGGCTTGGCCTTTCTACGGGAGAACCTTACATCACTGCACATCAAGTTCACAGACACTAAAGAAGTCCCTTTGTGGATTTACAGCTTGAAGAACCTGAGGGAGTTGCACCTTACAGGTGACTTGAGTTCTGAGAACAACCGTTTCATTGTTACTGAAGGATTGAGGGAGCTTAAACACCTCAAAGTCCTACGGTTGAAGAGTAACTTGTCCAAGCTGCCACAGGTGGTTTCGGATGTAGGTGTTCACCTGCAGAAGCTTTCCATTGACAATGAAGGCACCAAGTTTATGCTGGGCAATGGTGTAAAGAAGATGGTGAATCTACAAGAACTGGAGCTTATCCGGTGTGACCTTGAGCGCATCCCTCATGGCATCTTTAGCCTGTGCAACTTGCAGGAGATTGACCTGAAGGACAACAACCTGAAAACCATTGAGGAGATCCTCAGCTTCCAGCACCTGCAGCGGCTTGTCTGTCTTAAACTTTGGTACAACCAGATTGCCTATATTCCCCTCCATATTGGAATCCTTACCAATCTGGAGCGACTCTACCTGAACCGCAACAAGATTGAGAAAATCCCCAGCCAGCTCTTCTTCTGCCGCAAGTTGCGTTACCTAGATTTAAGTCACAACAACCTCATCTTCATCCCACCTGACATCGGATTCCTCCAGAACCTGCAGTACTTGGCTGTGACTGCTAATCGGGTAAGTACTTCTGTATTCATTGTTTCTATTCATTAGGGACCGGGTTTCAAAGTCCTTGTTAAAACTGCATTGCCATCTGGTAAAGCATACTATCCTTGTAAACCTTCAAAAAGGTGGCAGACTTGATTTCTTAATGCTTTCATTTTTCCTCACAAGACTCATTATCTACGACTTTCTTAATATTTTTCCTACCGATATCTTTATTTTACTTGACCACATTATATTCTGAAGGTAGGCACCTGGCATTTGTTTGCAAGTGCATTTGGCTGTTTTAAAATGTGCATAGAAAAACAGATCAAGTATGTGTTCACATGCTCAGCCAGAATTGAAAGAGCTTCCATGCACAGTCACTTATTACTAGTAATTTACAGTCACCAGTATCACATGTATTTGGACTGTTTGAGGAAACCCCAGCACTCAGAGGAATAGAAGAAAGAGAACATGTAAACTGCACACACCGATTGTCTGATCGCACAATCCAGGTGCTGACAGGCACTAGGAGTACCAACACCGACGTGTTTCCTGTGTTTGGCCAAATAACATCAGTAGTGCTTTGCATTGTTGTAAGAAGGCTATGTTGACACTTGAAGTCCATTCACTGGTTCCATCCATATGTTCTCTGACTCAGTCTTGCTGTGTAAATGGAGCCTGTTACAGACTGCCAGTACTTTCCTTGGGGGAGGGGTGTCTGCAGTGAGCACAGAGCCCCAGTCTGTTTCTAAAAGGGTTTGTGCCCTGACCCAGAGTCATCGTCAATCTTCCCTCACCCTCCAACCACATTCCCCTTCCCACCCACTCTCCTTTGCAAGAACAGGCTCCCTTCTATCACCCTCTTTCCCTCTCCTAGAGGTGTTACTTCGGGTGGGTCTTTCCACTGAGAACAGGCACTCACAAAATACCTGCAGTATTCCTGCTCACTTTGTCAGATTATACAGAATGCTTTTAGAAGGATACTCGTAGGAAATGAGTGACAAAGCCTCTCATTATTATTCTGGAGGTTTGCTTCCAGTGTTACTTGTTTCCTTGTTTACATGGTCCAGGTTCTGTCCTTTAAAATAGTGTGATGAACATGCTTTTGTGGTGTTTGTGTCACGCTGGATCCACAGAGCTGGAGAAAACAGGCTAAGTCTACAGTAACAGCTAATCTTTTGCCTCAAATGAAAGGCGTGGTCATTCTAGGAAATGGTTTCATGTTTTATTTAGCTTTCTCAGCTAAGCAGTGGTATTTGAATGTCATTTGACATCTGTTTTTCCTGTTGCAGAAAAATATGTTTTATGATAAACTACTAATAAAAGTATAAGCTACTGAGCTGGTTCTCTTGTTGTCGGGGACATAAATATAGCTTCTGCATGTGTGCAGGGTGTAAACCAACCCAGTTAGTGTTATTTTTGGTTAAGCTAAACTTCATTTCACTCCAGTTTTGTTATCCTGGCAGGCTTTTATTCTGGTTAACGACAGGTGCATGAGGTTTTTCTGGTCTCTGGTTTGTCAAACAAAGGCATTTAGCCTTGTGTTATGTAATAAATCACATAAACATCTCTCTACCACTTTTTGTTCTTGGGTCTGTGTTGCTCTTTTCTGTCTATAGATATGAGTTGAGTCAGTATAGTTTTTAATGTGGGTGTCATTATGTGCCTATATGCTTGTTTAATTTGCATGTAACGTGACATCGCTTTCCTTTTGGAAAGTATAACATCTACTGTAAAATTGGGATTAAAAGGCCCATAGAAATATTTCTTGATGAATTTTTCCCAAGTTTCAAATGCTTTTGTTTTTAGAAAAGTTGTATCAGATGTAGGAATGGGATTTTAATGTAAAGTTGTGGGCAAATAATTTTGTCTCAAGCTTACTTTATGAAATATCAAGGGATGGACAATGATATTGGAATCGCATTGGTCGATGACTAAATTTTATCGGTATTGGCCCAATACTCGGATTTGACAAAAAACTCAAATGTTTTATGGTTGTGACAATGACATAAAATTTTTCCATTTGTAACACTTGCAAATTTATTTAAGACAGAAGGTTGTTAGGTTAGCCTTCTGTTATGGTCAATGAAAAGAGAAACAGAATTTCTTGCTACAAGGCAGAGATATGCTTATTTAAGAGAAATGTGCCCAGCATGCTGAAAAATAGAATGATATACTTGCAGAAAAAAGGTATGTGGTTTGATTTCTTTATTCTTGTTTTGTTTTCCCTTTTTTGAGTTTTATTTCAGTAGCGCCCCCCCCCCCCCCAAAAAAAAGAACTAAAAGTGTTATGTAATGTTTTAGGTTGCAGTTTGCCAAACCAAATGTGATTCACTAGATACTGCTTAATGATTGTATGTTATGAAAAAACTGAAACATTGCATAAATAAATGTTGCATTTGCCTGTAATTCCCATACAGGCAGATTTAGTCCCATTTATCTCTGGATTTTATGTATGTGTGTATCAGCATCAGCCAATGCTGATACAGAATGTGTTTCCCATCTCTAGTAGTATTTAACTGTTCACAATCTCAGAACCAGGGCTCCTTGTAAAGGGAAATTTAATTGACAAAACTAGTTTAGTAGAACCTTAAAGAATATGTCTGCTTTAAGTAATTTACCTATGCATACAGCTGAGTCATAGTTACTTTTTAATCTCAGGGTAAGTACTGGGCCCATAGATATTATTGCAGAGTAGTGATTCAAACCAAAATCCTTTCAGAATAAGGTGTTTGCTCTAACCACTATACTACCAGCTTTCTGCTAGCTTTGGGTTTGTAGCTTTGGCTGACTAAAATCAAACTTCTTTCTTTTCCAGATCGAGTCCCTACCCCCAGAGCTCTTCCAGTGCAAGAAGCTCCGCACTCTGCTCCTGGGCAGCAACTGCCTACAGACACTACCGTCACGTTTTGGCGAGCTCACATGCCTCACACAACTAGAGCTGCGGGGAAACCAGCTTGAATGCCTTCCGGTGGAGCTGGGAGAGTGCCGCCTACTTAAGAGGGGTGGCCTTGTTGTAGAGGAGGATCTCTTCAACACGTTGCCCTCCGAGGTCAAGGAACAGCTGGGGAGGACTGAGAAGGAACAGGCCTGAGTGCAATGTGGTGCATAACTATTATTACAAAGGGGAAAGAAAAAGCAAGGAGCCAAAGGTGTGGGCTGTTTCAGACAAAAAAAAAAAAAAAAATACCTTGAGATCATGGCTGTGTGCACTCACTTTACTCCAGGTGTTTTTTTTTTATTTTTTTTTTTTTATGAACCATTCTGGACAAATGGACTGACAATAGAGAACGAAGAAAGTGCCTTTGAAAATAGGCCAAAGTCCAAACTGGAACAGGAGGTATAAAAGGAGCAGATGATGTGGCCAGTGGTACTTCTCATGGGGGGTCTTTGCATATGATAGCATCTCCCATATGCCTCCTCAAGACTGCTGCCATAGGCAAGACCTCAAGCAAAGGCTTCAAGTGATGCTTCTGGAGTCTGTCTGGACAGCTACCCACTTTAAGGAGCACGGGGAAGTTTTACAGCAGACAGTGTTCCGTTCCATGTGAGCACCATGGTGGCATTTGGTGTGGTGCTGCCCCTAAGCAGCACCACTCAGAAAAAGTGTCCCATCATATGAATGCATTTGCGCTATGTGCCCTATTTTCCCAAAGTTCTGAGGAGAAAAGACCCATTTAACAACTCACATGTGCTTTCTCCCATATAAATGGATTTCTAACTCTACATGCAGAAGATGCCTTGTCTTTCGTGTCTGTGTGAGCTAACCAGGCTGTTACAGAGGGGATGTCCTTGATGCTGCGGTTGGGAGGATGCGCTGTAGAGCAGCAACATATGCACTGCTGGACTTGTGTATATTTAAAAAGAATCCAAAGTATGTATCTACCAAGCCAGAAGGTTTGCTTAGTACTTGCACAGAGAATGGTCTCAATGTATATGTGCAATATTTTAGATAATTTAGAGGTAATTTTGCGATCTCCAAATTGTGCCCTATCCTTTGGTGTAGAATCTTTGCCTTAGGGTTAAAGGGAACTGCTACTGATGTATTTATAGCTAATTACTTTTTCTAAACTGAAACTGGCCTTAACTATCTTACCATCTGGGACTTCTTTTTGTATACAATAATCATTCAAACATTTTTACCAAGCCAGAAATGTGCACAAAATAAGTCCAGCATGAGACTTGTCTAAAATGATGTTCCACTGGTATTGGCAAAAAATAGGTTGCATGTGTTCAATTAATTATAGTGAAAACTTGATGGTCTTATTCAAGACAAAATAATATGGTATGTAATTAGTGCTTCATTGTTTATGGTCTATAATAACTAGTCCTGAATTCTTCATGTGCATCCAAAGGATATGTTTCAAAATCTTCAGTCAGTCTTTTGCATTAAGAGGAGGAGCTGCTTTTCCCTTCTCTGAGGGCCTGTTTATACAAACTGGCATCTTCAGAACCAGGAGAGCACAACCAGAGGAGTGCAGCTCCTGCTGCTTCACATACAGGTGGTGACTGAAGATCGAAGGAACTTTACATGTTTTCGCTGAGACCTCCTGTGGTTGTAAGGGGCACTCCAGAGTGGATTTTGGAGCTGCAGTCACCAAAGGGTTCATTTTTTATTATAACAGAAGCCCCCAACTGCTTATTCACATGCCTGAATTTTGTGTGGTGCAGATCAGCTGACACTAATTTTATTTATTGATACAGATGTGTTAAATGCTGGGATTGTCAAACTGTGCTAGTAGAACTCTTAGTGTTGGAGGACCATAGCAGAGTTTGGGGCTAAAGACGTCTCCTGTTGCGCTTTTCATCCTGGAATCCCAGTTTTGCATATCCTGCATTTTGTACAGATTGCTGAACACTGACTGCTGATAGCGTTCATTGCTCACAGCTGAAATGTAGGTTAACACAAGGTACTCGGACACACATTACTACAGACCGCCCATTTACACTTCAGTTGAATCACATGATTGCTGCTTAGATTTTTATTTTTAAATCACTAGTAATGGCAAGTTATTAGCTTAGCTCATCGGTTTTTAAATTCTGGAGGTTGTGGTCCTCTGTAACTTTTGTGTATTAAAAAAGGGAAATGAGGTGTGCTTTCTTATTGTTTTTTCATTTTAACTTTGTTGGGTTTGTACATTCACATTGTGGATGAAGACAATCGGTAGACACATATACCCCTTTTCGCATGTTGTGCCCCCTAGCGTGGGGTTGGAGTAATGACATAGGGATATCGAGGTTTCAGCCTAACATTTTTGAAGTATTGTTCATTTCTTTAAAAAAAAGTTTTCTTTTGCCATTTCAAAGTGTACTTTTACATTTTTTTAGAAATATTTTTGTTAATTACTAGGCGCAACGTCATACGACAGCAAAAGGTGCATAAAATATTTATAAGGAAACACTGGTTTTTAACGCCAAGTGCTTGTGTGCTTTTTTCCAGTGGCATTTTAATTCTGTCTGTACAGTGTTTGTATGAAATTGTATAATTTTAAGTTTTGTTACTATGTATCTGAACTTCTGAAACTATATACCTACAGTGTAATTCTCAGAGGCACAGAGCTCATTTCCCAATTTGCATGCTATAGAGCATCTCATGTCTCTATGCAGACAAACAAGTCATAATTCACTGCAGTGCTGTACTTTTGCCATGTTAAAAGATCAGAACAGGATGGTTTCTGTAGGAATATGGAATGAAAAGTAGTGAAAGATGAATGCCAGTGCACCTAAAAGTATTTCCATAGATACGTTGAATTTCAGGCCCTGCTTTTGATTACTATTTTAGTCCATGCAAAAGCAAAATTGGTTATCTAAGCCATCTACATTTCTTGTGCATGTGACTGAGCATTTCTACATTTATCTAGCAGTATCACTTTTGGTCTCAAGCAAAACACTTTCATCTAGAATTGAAGGTGAATGCCAAGTACACTGAAAAATTAAGTATTATGGCAATTAAATAGGTGGGTCAGTGAACTGGAGATTCTGCAGTTTAAAGCAGTTTTAATGAACCCTTTAAACAAGGTATATACTTTCCATTTTATGTCTTCGTTGGAGTCAACATTGAACTAATGACTCATACTTTATGCAAAATAGATCATACTAGAAATGTTGTCTCACCAATTCCCTTTTTTTTGTATATTTTTAACTTTACTTTAAAAATGCTGTTCTGAAGCCTATATTTCATAAGTACTGTTCCTCATTTTTGTAGTTAACACTTTGGGACTATACCATAGCTTGGATGCTCAGTTGTTAATAAACAAGAGAAGTCTTGTTAATGAACAAGAAAGTTGCACAGTGTTAGCTTTCAACCTGGGATATATATGTACATTTTGTTCGCAAATGACAACACTGTTTTCCTTATATTGCCAAAAACCAATGTTAATGGGCATATATTTACATGTGAATACCTTTGGATGGCTTTCTGCCTGAACCTTATGAGTGAAATGTGTTTTCTTTTTCAGTGAACACAAGTGTTTTTGGACAGTTTTGAGTTTAAATTCCAATAAATGCAAGCACGGACACAAAAACGCATTTTTCACCTTGGTATTTGTTTGGCAGATGCCCTTTTCCCAGGCCTCCTGCACTAATCAGTATGAACACTTGAACATGAGAGCTTTTAGAAGTAGATGTAGCATTCAAGTGAGAACAATCTTGGATGAAGTACAGTGCAGTTAGCCAGTCATTTTCAGTTGAGTGTGAAAGTAGAGCTGTGTTTCTGCTGTCCAGAGGTACTGTGTAAAAAGACTGCTCTTCAAGAGGTGCTTGAAGGTCAGGAGACTAGGCCAGATTCCACAGTAAGGACTCTGCTTTATAGCTCACTGTGAGAATGGGTGATTGTTAATTGTTATGTTTAGTCCATCCGGGCTAGAGGGGGCAGCCACAGCAGTTTTGTGCAGGAAGGAGGAGATTGATGAAAGACTGAAGATGATGATCAGAGTATTGTAGTGAGCTGTAGGCTGGAAGCTATGCTTTTTCATATGTTGCTCATTATCTACACTAAACTGTTAATGTTTTGTCCAGCACTGTGGTGCCTGAACAGTACAGGCTCTCACTGGACTAGCAGTAAAAACATCATCTTTCTCCTTGTGACAATTTATTATGAACACCAGTGGGTAAGCATTTTAAAGCCTGCTCCATGTACCAAAGATTTTTGGTTTTGGTTATTCAAAAACTCACTACTGACACGTCTCCTTTTGTGACCATATTGGCTCCCATTACTGGACTTGAAACAAACCATGCTTATATGTATGAAAATATATTAAATATGCATTATTTTTAACTACTATATTTTGTGGTCACGTAGCACATACATGTATTCAACTAATTTGTGTAGCAACCTTCAAATGTTTGCTTGCAATGAATTAACTTGAATGCCTTTGTTCCGAGCAATGTTAACTGTAAGATATTTTTTCTCATACAGCAGAATTATCCTTACAGGAACACTAAACAATGGGCCAGGAAAAATGCCTCTTGCAGCAAAATTGCATCTAATGGAACGATGGTCCTATAAATAATGCGTGGAAGGTCTTCATAATGTAGGGCCAGCATCTATGATCAATAAGTAGTTATTTTTAAACATTTTCCTATTTCAAAGTGGAAACCGATGTATGACTGTTTGACAGCAGCAAACACGTGACTGCCGTAAGCGCAAATACTCAGCATTCGTATAACGGGGTCGCGCTCAACAGAACACCGCTATTGCGTTATTCCGCCTATCACCCCGGTTCAATATACGGATGACGCGCATGCAGGTACAAGCACACTGTACAAACCTCGCTAGACGGCAACCCTTTGTTGTACCTTTAAGTGTTTTTGTTTTCTCGGTGTGCGGTTTGTCTTCGTGCTGTTGCCACCCGCTCGGAAAAGAAAGACGGAGCGTGAAGAGGAGGCAGAAGAAGAGTCCCGACGGTGGACCCGGAGAGCAGAGCAGCAGAGCTGCCGGGCAGACCGAGAGGCCGCGCGGCGGGGGTGAATGAACTCCAAAGCCTCTTATCGAGCGCGCGCGTTACACTTTAATGCGCGGTGGCGCGCGCTCAGCAGTCCAGAGGACGGAGCCGCGGAGACGAGCAATGGACATCCTGACAGACGAACAAGTCGGAAAGGTGGGTGAACTGGTGCTCGAACTGGTGCCCACTGTCGACTGTGTTTTACTGTGCTTCGTTGCACGTTGCGCCGACCCTGGTTTCCAGTGTGTGGCACGAGCGGGGGAAAGATATTCCTCCGCTCTTCGTCCTTCTACGTCCTCTTTAAGTTTTTTTTTTCTTTCCCCAAATTGTTCTTGTGCATTGAAGACAGTTCAAATATTGTTTGCATTCGATTTGATGCCTGTATATCATGGTAAAGTCATATCCTTGAGACCACCACGAAAATGAACAAATGCTATTTTTCTGCAGTCACAGGTGGTGGGGGTTGTGCGATAGGATGGTTATGTAACCCCTCTTTCTCTAGCATTATAGTGTCTTTATTTCAATTTAGCCTCAGAGATTCTAAAAGAACTTTAAATTGCATTATTATTAACATTTATTTAGCTGACCCCTTTGTCCAGGGTTGTTTACAATGTTAATCACATTTGTAATGATTTATAATCTTAAACCCCTTATAGAGCAAGGTATTCTTACCGTATCTTTTTAGGATGAGTACCTTGATCAAGGGTGCTACAACTGAAGTGGGAATAGAACCAAGGACCTTCACATTACAACAAACCTGACCACTATGACACCTCCTGGCCTGTAAAATAAAGCACAGGTTATAATTTAAAGTGCCAGGCTTGAAGAATAACAAGAAGCAATGATTGCCTGATTTGGATCATAGGAGAATGTGAGGCCGTGTGTCTGTGTGCCAGTTCAGGGATGATGGGTACCTGGTTCTGGAGGAGTTTTTGGATCCAGAGGAGTGTGATGCCCTCAAAGCGAGGATGAAGGAAATTGTGGAGGACATGGATGTACCGGACCACTGCCAGATCCAGTTCTCCACCAAACACGAGGAGCAGCTGAAAGAACAGGTAGCCAGCCTGCTGTCACCGTGTGACTGAGACTCCAAGTATAGGTCAACCAACTTTTAAATTTTATTCACATTTTTCTCAGAAACAAAATACAACTCAGAGTAAGCAGAAATGGCCAAAGGTAGCATTAAACTCAATGTTTCTTTTATTTGATTTTGTGTCCCAATGTTAATGTTTTTTTTTTAATCTGTCTAAAGCCAATATTCATTTTACTTTTCATGCTGACTATAAGATGCAGGTAAGATTACTGTGCTATCACCCTTTCAATGTTTTATTTTACATACGTAAAAACTTGTTGATTTTGCAGGTACCATTGCCTTTAAACAATAAAATTCCAGCCTGAACCTGGTTTGTTTTCTTTTCATCTGAATGGGTCTAGTGAAAGATTTAAACCGTATTATGACAATGTATCTCTTTTGTCCAGGGAAATGCTGACTATTTTATCACCAGTGGAGACAAGATACGCTTTTTCTTTGAAAAGGGTGTTTTTGATGACAAAGGTATGGATAGTACATGTGATCTGAATGTAAGAGATTACAGTAAAATTAAATATTTGCTATGCTAAATGAAATTCTAATTGGTGTTTTAATAATTAGGAGAATTTATTGTGCCACGAGAACGATCTCTGAACAAAGTTGGACATGGTGAGTATTTCAGTACCCAATGTCAAATTTTTTTTTTGGTGACATAAAATAATTAAAAATGTGTAGACCAGGGTTGGGTTCTCAAATCTGGTGCCTGGGGAAGAATGTACATGGCAGTGTTTATCCCAAAAGTCCATTAATTAATGAGGCCTGTTTTAAATGGTATAAAACAATGATTTAGATGTAGAATCAAAAGACTCTTGCATATTGAATCATTCTTAATGCGTGGGTTTCACCTTGGAGTTTGGGAAACCACTAATGCAAGAGTTGGATTTTAACATCTTTCTAGTAAATTGAGACTTTGAGTTAAACAGTCAAAATTAATTTTATTTTAGCCCTTCATGCATATGAACCACTGTTCAGAAGTGTCACCCATTCCCCAAAGATCCAGGTAAGCTTCTAGGGGTTGAGCAGTTACAGCTTATTTCTTTCTTGGTCATAGATAGTGATTATTAAATGCATTACACTGAGAAAATAATTACTCAATGATAGTGTTTTGCCACAATAAATAATGGTATTCTCAAAACGTACAGACTGTCCTCATCTTCTGACGTACTTGACACCTGATGGACTTGGACATATGATGGTGAATGATATAAATAATTAATAGTAATAACAATTTTAAAAATTAAATGAATATTGTCAAAATTGATTAATTAAATGTTAAATAATTTAATCATTATTAAAATCAAATTATTTGTTTATTTTTAACGATTTCCAGAAATTCAGGTAAGTGCAAGCAAAATGTTTGAAAAGAAATGTTTGTATTGTGGACTATGCTCTTAGAAATAGTCACTCCCATCACCAGTATGAGCTGACTTACTGAGGTGACTTATGACCTGGCCATTGGTCCCTAACCTGGTCAAGAGTTGAGGACAGTCTGTACATCTTTTCCCCCTTCCTTTTATGTAAGGTGAAATTATTATTGTATAATTATGATTTACATATATTTGCAATAGCCTCTATATTTCACAAAGTAGCAATGTATATTTTTACTGAAAACCATTTAAATACTGTTGCGATCTAGAAACACTAATCAATGCTCTGTTTTAACAGGTTATGTGATGCTCATTTGTTTTTGGCAAATGTTTCATTTTAAAATAACCATTATGGCTGCATGTCATGTCACTTTAAAGACATTGAGCATGGAGTCTAATGGAAACATTGCTCTTTTTATAGAACATGGTTAAGAAGCTGGGGTTAAAGAGCCCTGTGATTGTGCAGAGCATGTATATATTCAAGGTACAGTACATACTTTGGGTACAAAATGTTTATGCTTTAATTTGGGGTATCATCACCACTTGGCAGTGTGTGGTGTTTTTGGAGTCAGCCTGAGATAATGGCTTCGTTAAGATTAACACATTTTTCTCATAGAACAACATCTTATTATTTATTGTTATGGTGTAAGATACTCATTCTCATATAAATCTGTCTTTCAGCAACCTGGAATTGGAGGAGAAGGTGAGAAACATGGCCAAAACTATAATGCCTTATTCAGCCTCCACTACTCAATCTGAAATTGGGCTGCATTTTCCTTTAGTTGCAACAGTGTTAAAAAGGTTTAACATCTTCCTTTATTAATTCTTATTTTGGCTTATTTACAGTTATTTAGCTGACACTTTTGACCATAGCAGCTAAAAATGTTAGGTTTGTGTACGAAGTTATTTATGAATACTGATTTATATATTAATTTCATCTTAATTTTTATACATTTATAATGTGTGTAAAAATGCTAAATCAAAATAAAACTTGTTTTATAGATGCTGCTGATGATAATATTGTACTGATGAAATATTCATGTTTAATAAAAATCATTTCATCTAATACATGAAAAAGTTGAACAAAGGAAGGAAACACAATGACAGCTGATAATCAGACATGAAAATGTTTATGTTCAGCAATTAAGAGTTGGGTTGGCTGGTGTTTGGCTGTATATTAAAATACACAAAGTGGCTCCTTTTTTAGTACTCATTCATAATATATGAGGATTTGTCATGATACAGTAGAAAAGGCGCCCCTGTCCCTGCCCCTCCAGCTAACCTTCTCATATGAGAAAGTACAGTATATAGGAACAGTAAGCTTTCAACCTTTTCCAGAGTGTCAATGAGTGATTTTTATATGCTTTACCTCCATGTACCTCATAGTCACTCCACACCAGGATGCCACCTTCCTGTACACGGAGCCTCTAGGCAGAGTGATGGGTGTGTGGATAGCCCTGGAGGATGCAACACTGGACAATGGCTGCCTGTCATTCATTCCTGGCTCTCACAAGAGTAAGACGTGCGCCACATTGTAAACATCCTAAAAGGCCAAACACCACCATCTCAGATGGATTTCAGGTTCGGCTGCATCAAGCATTATACCAGGGGTGTCCAACCCACAGCCTAATTTGTTTATTATTGATAGTAAACATGCCACAAATACTACAGATTGCATCTGATTACATGATAATGTAGTTACAGTTAAACACATAGCACCATGGCCCATCAGGGTGTGACAGACAGCAGAAGGTGGACCTGCTATCAGTAGTGGGCCTCCCTTCTGAAATCTGAGAACACTGTTAAACTATTTCTATATGCTCTCATTTTATCGCTAATTCTTTAACAGTGAGTCAGTCTGTTAATATTTATATTATGCTGAACGTGGCCTCCAAATCAAGAAAGAAAAAGTTTGTGACCAATAGAGGACATTTCAAATGAGAAAGATGACCCTTCACTTATTTACTGGGAGAGAGTGTCTGATGTTGAAAGAGCCAAACTTACAGTGACCCCATATTATCTCACTGATGACATTGCAAGATGTGTGATATTAACTGAAAAGAAGAACAAGCCAAGCAATTTGATATGTAATGAAACAGTTTTGGTTCTTAAGGAATAGAACATACCTCATGGCATGAAACATTCATCTTTAGTGGTTAGGATTATAGACATTTTACATTCAGAACTGGTGTTTCATTTTGTGCAGTAGCTTCACAGACTATATCATATTTTTCAGGATATAAATACACATTGTCTCGGTCTCAATTTCTCCGAAGGTTTCTGTCCTTCTGGTCTATTTTCTGGCAAAATCCAGCTTTTAACCAGAATAAGTTCTGTCTTGTGATGTTATTCTTGTTCCCCATCTGCCTAGGTGGAATAGCCCGTCGAATGGTACGCACCCCAAAGGGCTCCTACCCCCTCACAGACTTCATAGGAAAGGAAAAGAGTTATGATCAGAAGCTGTTTGTTTCTGAACCTGTCAAGAAAGGTGAGAACCAAACACTGCATGAGGCCAGAAGGTTAACAAACAGGGTCATTTAACTGTCATCTGCCGAGTCAGTAGGGCTGAACAGTGATTGTTACGTAACTGGGGACAAAGAGCTCCCGAGTACCGGTTAATCCACTTAAACCACAATGTCATTCCATTGAAGTCCCTTGTGTTGAGCTGGGGTCGATGTGCAGTGCAGTGAAATTGAGTGCAGGGGACGTTGCAAAATCCCCTGGAGGGTCACTGTGAGTTGTTTTATTTGCACAGGGGGGGTGATCCTGATCCATGGCGAGGTGGTCCACCAAAGTGCACAAAATACCTCTCACCACTCTCGACATGCCTATACCTTCCACATCATGGAGTCTCAGGACACATGCTGGAGCCCTGAGAACTGGTGAGTGGCACAGATGTTTGGGATACACACCACTCCACTGGGAATTGTGGGAAACAACATGCAGTTAAAGCAGGAAGAATATCATATGGACAGATCACGTTAGGTAAAGATGGTATCGTGTGAGCTGCAGTTTAGTTAAAATGTTTATTTTTCCATAGGTTACAGCCCACTGTGGAGCTGCCTTTTCCTTGCCTCTACAATTAAAGTGACATTGAATTAAGGTTCATGCAATGGCGAGGTGAAACTTCCTTGTTCTTGTTTGTCTCTGAGATCAACACTGTGATAAACCAACAGTATTACTACATTTCACTAAAACAACCATCTTTACAATATACTGACAAAACATTTTTCATGATTACATATCGAGCAAAATGTCAGGAAGTTCTGCATAATGTTTATATGAATTGTAATCAAGCATCATCATTAATAAAAATGGATTTTATACTAATTTGATTTGTACACAAGTTATGGCACTGGACTCAGATTAAACAAATCTTCAACTGTATTCTGCCACTGCAAGAGGAAGGTACAGAAGCACAAGATCAGATTGTAAAATTCCCTTTTATTTTTTCCTGTAATCACATTCCTAGTTAGTCAGACTGTAATATCAAAAGGAAAACATTAATACAAAAAAAGCACAACATGCCATATAAAACGGAAACTGGTGTCACTGCATATTCATGCAGCAACTGCTGGAATTGATAACATTTTGAATAAACAAAGATGACCCAAAGCTTAAAATGTGTGCAATATAATAACTTTTTTGAATATGAAAATGGCATACTGTATCATGTCAGAATCCTGCTTTGCACAAACATTTAATGCCTCGTGTTTCAAAATAGGGGCGCGATTATTAAACAAAGTTATCTTAGCGGTGAACCTTTGCTCCACTAAATATGTGCTTTTCATGCCTACCCCTTGCCCCTGTCCCCCGGGCCTTTACTCTGAATGCTGTGTGACTTTAGCTCTTACATTGTACAACGTGGAGTTCAGCAGAGGTACGATATGAAAGGCTACCTGTACATTAGCTGTGGTAAGGAACTGATGTAGCAGTGCAACCTCTGCTCTACAGCTTCACTTCTCTGCTATCACATATATTGGAAAATAGCTTCAGTTAAATTACTCTCCTCTCGATATGGTAGTTTTTTAATAGTGTATTTGCAATTGCAGAAAATGTGTGGGTTTTTTTTTTTTAGTTTTTTTTTTTTTAGTTTTTTTTTTTAACAAGCAGTCACCTAATAATTTGCCATTCAATTCTTATATAAAACTACATCCAGAATTTATGCACAAATTTTGTTATTGAAAGAACATATTTACCCAGGTCACAGAAAGCAAAATAGGTAGCACAGTATAAAACACACCATTATTACCTTCATGTACATTTTGACATTCATTATTTGTTGCATCAGAATCAATTAAAAAAAATTAGGACTAATAAAGCAACAGGTATTACTGACTTGTTCACTGCAGTCTAGGTGGTACTGGCTCAGATATATTTGGACATTGAAAACACAGTTATTCATGCAGCTGTTGTAAATTAAGTTAATCCATTTTATTTAATTGACAATTTACAAAGCTGACATGACAAAGTACAAAACAAGATTTGTGGTTCATGTATGCTTTGAAAAAGGGATGTGAAGCACACTGACAGACTTCTTTCTGCTGTCAGATGAAAAGTTATTATAAGTCACATGACCAAGCAAGTTCCTGTATTATATCAGCCTTGGTTATACAGAGAGGTCTCAGCGAGAACTGTGCTTCTATTCAACTTAGAATAAAGACACTGTTGCAGACAAAAATCTGTGTTGTCAATCACATGACCTACAAAAATTAAAACAAATGTTAAATCAAAAGTATAATTACATTAATAAATATGAAAACATTCTCTTTTCAATCATGTCAAGCAATCATGTCCATTTTACTGCAGAAAACAAAAAACTTTGATAAAAACAGTGTCATTCCAGATTAGGAGAACACTGCTGGGAAAGCCATATCACCCTGGAGGTGCACATCGGGTTTCCGGTCAGATGTTCACGCAGCCAATTGTACTTCCAGTGAGCAAAGGCAATCGCAGCCATGCTGCGTGGAGCACATTGTGTGCCATATGTCGCCATCTAGCCGACAACAGTGTTCACTACTCAGTGTTGGTTGGTATTACAGTAGGTCCCAGCTGTAAGGCACCTCGCGATACAGTTGATTTCCAATACAATCTATTCCAATAAAGGAGACTCGGGGCATGTTCACAAGGCTACAGATAAAGCAAATGACGCACCATCACAGACAACAACCTATTGTGCAAGAGACATAAAATATGAATAGGTTCAAATGATGAACAAAGGCAAACAATATGATTACATACTGTGATGAATATAACAGATTCACTAACAATAAACTTCATTATGATGGAGCGGCCACCTAATAATGTATGAAAGGAAAAAACTTCAGACTGGTGTTGAAATGGGGAATACAGATAGTCCTGGAGTTACAATGATCCGACTTACGATTTTTCAACTTTACGATGGTGCGATAGCGATATGCATTCAGTAGAAACCATACTTCACATTTAGATTTTTTTCCCAGGAAAGTGATATGCGGTACGATACTCTCTCATGATGCTGAGCAGCGACAGTGATCTGCATCTCCTGGTCTGCTATGCGGTCGCTAGTGTATACAACTGATACTCTACAGTGTTCTGTGTTGCCAGGGTTTATTTGGATACCCCCCCCCCCCCGTATCTACATTGTGTTTTGTGCATCCATCATGTCTACGAAACAGCCTTCTGTGTCTTGTGTCTTCTGAAAGCGAAAAGCATGTAATGACTTTTAAGGTAGGCTAGCCTATATCATGATGTTCGGTAGGTGTTATGGTGTGGGTCAGTGGAAGAAATCGCGAGACACCATGGTAATAAGTTTAAGTTTCGTTAAACTCTTTACTGAGCGTTGTTTCTGACAAAGAGTGTTATTGTTAGCCGGGAGCTACAGCTAAACATTAGCAATTGATAGTAAACAAAAATGGAAGATGCCACAATTCTAAATAAACAAAATACAAGGTCTTAGAAAGACAGTGATTGCAGGGAAGCTCACAAGGGGGACTTAGCACTGACAGGAAGTCCGGGTAGGAACTAAATCCCATCCATGATTGGTTCCTACACCAATTAATGCTCAGTCTGAAGATGGGGTGGAAAGACCGCTGAAGCAGCCACAGGCATGATAGTGGGTTAGCTGCACTAAATGCATTTTCAGCTTATGATATTTTTGACTTATGATGGATTTATCAGAAAGTCTGTATAAGAGTCTCAGAATTGGAGCTACCACTGTACAGAGTGGCCTAGTGGAGAGACAGTGCTCTATCAGCTTGTCCACCTTGTCTTCATTCCCAAAGACCCACAGAGAACAATTTCTCTCACTGCATGATGTATTTCATCTTAGAATCAAACAGAAAAAAAATCTCAAACTTTTTCCAATATATTGTGTTTGTAAAGTGTTTTAAAAAATACTGTAGCATTTTATGTTTTTACAGTAAAGTGTTTTCAATAGTAATGAGAAGTTCCTGTTGTGTCCTGCCACTGCAATACAGTTGCTGTTACAATGTACATACAGCATGCTAAAAAAAAAAAAAAAACAGAAACAATAAGTGCTAAGTAATTGAAATATGAAGTTAATTTCAGTAATGATTAAGAAATTTTAAATCATTATATATTTATTGGTTATTCATGTAACACATATAATTTGAGTTCTGTTTGACAATGATGCCTCATGCTAAACACTCAAAGTAGCGAGGCAGAACAGGGACCCCTGTATGTCAGAGCTCTAACAGGCACAACCTCATCACATATAGAACAGTCAATATCCATCTAATTTCAAGCACATCTGTCCAACCATATAGTTAGGTAGTTAGGTCAGAGGCCTAAACAAATGCATTTACTTTGATACATGGCTAATGTGGTTAGAGGGGTTTTGTAAATATTTGTCTCCAGACTGCAGCCTTTGAGCTATATTTTAGAGCTTTAAACATCTGGCTGTAAAAAGCCATCGAAGTCAAAATGTCGATCCTCACACCACATAGCAAAATTCAGTCTCCTTTTTAATAATTCAGGTTGGGGATTCTGAGTGCCACAGAAACACCTGCTATTTATATAATATTGTAAATTATACCAGTGTGATTCATTATCTAAAATGGCCATATTGAATATTTAAAAAAAAAAAAAAAAAAACTGTCGTGACATCCATAGTAAAATGTCTATTTTAAAATATTTTCAACAATGCACAATTCTCAGTGAGAGACCCAATCAAAATCAACATATTATTTTGAACAACTCTTAGAAGAGATAGAACCTAGATCATCTTCTTCAGAAAAAAAAACCCCAACACCTGGAGGCTTCTTTAAATTAATCCATAAATTAAACGAAATGCACAATCTGAGTTGTAGTCATTGGTGGCTCAGTGATATCTTCACAAACCCATGGGTGGCTTCATGTTCGGCCCACTCAGATCATGAGGAGGATGAAGAGATACAGTGGAAGGAGAAGGTTGTCTATCTGAGCAGTGTAGGCCTCCAGCATGGACACTAGGGTAATGGAGCCCACCACCCATGCGTAACTTGCATTCAGGTTGACAGCCCCATCAAAAATGAGAAAAATGGCTACAGCAATAATTTGGGCAAAGACAGATGTGGCCGTGCCCTCCATTGTCTTCCTTGTTCCTGGCCAACGGATCTCGCCCATGGTGCTGCCAAACACTGATGCCACAGTATCCCCCACACCTACTGCTAGTACTCCTGCATAGGGCACAAGGCCCCCTGCTCCAGGAAGGCTGCCTTTGGGAGCACAGGGCCCAGGGAAGAGCCAAATGGGCAGCGACATTCCCAGGAGCAAGTAGATGTGTGTGAGAATGAGGGGCCCTGAATCACGCTCATCCAGGAACAGTGTGAGCAGCTGCCGCAGGGGCTGTCCTAAAGGACGGATCCGGAAATATCGCTCATATTCCAGCACCAGGAAGACAGCAAGGCAGGCGACAGAAGCCACGTGGAGAAGCTGCCGATCATATATCAGTCCCGGCACATAGGTGGCCACCACAATCACATGGAAGTACTTGCGTACCACTGTAGATGCCTGATGCTTCTTGGAGCCAGATGTCCTCTTATAGTTCTGGTGCAGGACCAAAGCAGAGGCCACAGTGGCCAGCAGGACCCAATAAGCCAGCAGATAGAGGCGGGTCTCACTGAGAGTCAGGAAATCCAGTAGCCACATGATTGGGTGCCTCTGAATGAGTAGTGAGAGCCAAGGCATAATGATCCCCAGACCAAGAACAGCTGCCATTGTGTGGAAGAAGAGCGAGGAAACCCACGTCTCTGACTCCATGAAGCAGAAGAGCACAGCAAAAATGGCCCCCAGCAGGAGCGCACCCACCAAAACTACCGGCAGGAAGTAATTAACAGGGTCCCCTTTCACCTCAGCCAGGTTGAGGGAACGCTTGATAAGCTGGTTGATGACAAAACTGATTCCACCAACAACCACAAGGGCCTCTCCTGGCGTAAAGCAGCGGGGCAGCAGGTATAGCATAATCAGGCTGAGGTAAACGAAAATGAGCAGGACCTCCAGTACCTCAATGACTTCAGACACAGTCAGAGTCTTCTTGGCAGTGTACAGAACTGCACTGCCAGCAATGCCGGCTATCACACAGGTGTTGGTTGGGACCGGGCGGGTGATACCCAGGGCAATCAGGGAGAGGAAGAGTGCCAGCATCATGCCAGTGACTGTGACCACCATGGAGAAGCGCTCAAAGTAGACATTGCCAGATGCCTCACAGCGCTCCCTCAGGGCCAGGCCCAGCAGAGGGATCACCATGCAGGCAGGCAGGACACCACTGTTGGCTGAAGGTCGAAACTGGAACACCGCGCTACCGGTTTGCAGCAGTCGGTCCCACTTGTGCTGCACGTAGAAGGCCTGGATGGCCAGAGCAATGCAGCACCACGAAAGCTGGTTCCACACCACGAGGTGGACACACAGAATGATGGCAAATACCACAAGCGACTCCACAACTACTGGATTTCTGAGCATGACTGCTGGGGGTCAGGGTGTCCAACGTACTTCCAAACAGAGTTGTTTCAGCGTTTAAAAAAAAAAAAAAAAAAAACCCTCCCCAGTTTTCAGTTCTCTAATTCTCCTTCACAGCTTTACATGGTATAAACGTTTTACCTTTCCATGTCACCTGTGGAAGAATATCAGAGGGAAAAAATAAATGACAGAAAGGACTGGTCATTTATTAGAGAATATGTGAATTTTGTCATTGGAAGGTTGCAGGTTCAAATTCCACTCCTGACTGTGAATGAAGACAATAGGAATACTCAGCTGTATTAAAGAGCTGAATTATATACAAACCCATCAGAAAATAAAGTGCCCGCTAATATTTCAGAATGTACAAATCTGAAATTAACATGTGAATATTATGACTCAAAAATGAGTACCCACTATTTTAGTTGCAAGAAATTTCAGAGTGACTAGGGGTTCATAAAGCTTTTCATGTTGCAGGGCTGTGTTCAGTTTCTTACCCACTTACCTTTGGTCTCTTTAGAAAAAATTTAAGAAAGAATCTAAGAAATAAAGGTTTGTAATCCTTTTACATGTTGCAACAAAGGGACATGAACCTAACTTTGACAAAAATGCTGGCAAAGTGTTTCCACAGAGTATGAGGTAATTTGTACACTTGTGTGTGTAAATGTCCAAAATGCTTCTTTTATGCTGCTTTGTTAGAACATTTGTAGTCACGATAATAAAGCATGAATATAATGTCAATATGAAACGGTAAATTAGACACAACAAAGTCAGTCGTCCAAGAACTCAGTGCAAACATGTTTCCATGTCCATCACGCGAGGTTTTACTAAAGTACCAGCGAACAGATCGCATGAAATGCCCACGTTTATTATTTTACAAACTGTATTATTAAGTAAACGTGAGTACTCTGGCGTGTTTGCACTCTTTAAAGTTAACATCTCATTTAGATGATCATTTTTGTAATTCGGTGAAACTACACAACAAAGAACAAAGGTAAGACGTATGGAGACATTGTGTCATTAAACGCCGAAATCCCCAGAGAAACAGATGTAACATTCGCCTTGGCGAGATTCAAGTCCATTTCTGAATAAAACTGACACGTTTTGTGAAAATGTAGTTAAAACAAGGTGTGTAAATATGCTAACGCGTTTAAAAATTCATTAACGTCCGAATTCCCACACCTGCCATTTACAGTGAGTAGAGACGCCGAAAAACCGGCGTCTAAGCACACCGGAGAATGAATGAAACTTGAAGTTCGATGTCCTCCAAAACCAGTTAAATAAAACGAAAATATTTTAAAGTAGCGCCATCCAAACAATTTCTACGACCTGTACTCACCATTGCTCGATACGATCTTCAGACGGATTTTCCTGTTCTCTCCTTTCACCGCCTTCTCGCTCGCTCGCTCCCCCTCTCTCGCTGTCGTTCACAATCCCCACGCTGGCGCCATATTGACAGTGGAACCACGTGACCGTCGGGCGCATGTGACAGCAGCGACAGCGACATCTTCCATCCACTCGCCGTCCATACAGCTGTCATTAGACATTAAACGTAAAACACGTCCCAGTTTATTGACCGCCCAATCCTAACACTGGAATGTCATTATCATTCAGACTAACGTTTCATTTTTCAAACGCCCCCCTCCCCCTCCCCCTCCCGACGTTGCCGGGCCGGAAACCAGTCACGTGACAATGGTGCGCGCAATGACTGGTCACGTGCTGGGGGGGCCAAGATGGCGAACTCGGAGATGTGCGTAAGGTATCTGAAAGAAAATTTGAAGTCGCTTAGTTTGTGCACAGCTGAACTTACAATGAATCACATATCGCATTTCTGTGTTTTTAAAGAAGTTGTGTCTAGTTTTAATGCGGGTTTACTAAATGGTATACACGGTATCGGAACGCTGTGCGACAGTTAGAGTTAGGCGGGTGAGGGAGCGCGTGCGGCGGTGCCGCTCAAACAGTGCAGGCAGGCTATCTACAATTTTATTAAATTTTGTTAACTTCAGCAACCACAGACATTAACACACTTTCACTGTGAATTACCTGATCGTTACATCATTGAGCGGGGTTGGCTATCTAGGCATTAACATTAAAGCTCTTAACTCCATTCAGTTTTAATACTACAATGGTATTTCCCGAACTAAGGTGACAACGGAAATTTTTTAATGTTTGAATTTACATTCACATTTTTTACGTAGGAGTCTTGTGGGCAGTTATTCACTCTGTTCTGGTCAATAGTGTTTTACTGTGGGGTGATTTCTGTCAGTAAATAATTTCATCTGTTTAGACTAACCCTTAGACGCACATTTTATGTATTCCAGTTTCAAGAGAGATGACCAAAAAAGTGAGGCAAAACTTACAAACTAATCGTCTAAATAGCACTATGCATGGTAATATAAGCTCTATTTGGACTTGTTTTTCTTTTTAGGAGCAGCAGGGAGCTGTGGACCATATTACTGGGGAGGTCAGCCCTGAGAGAACCGGTCTGTATCTCTGATACTGTCACTAACTTTTTGGTTTTAAGTCTGCAAAGTAACACTTAACTGGGAAAATGTGTTAATGTTGGGAGGTGTTCCACACAATTGTTTTAAAGTCAAAGAGTAATATGTAGTGTGTATGCGAAGGATTTTACAATTTTGTTTATTCATCTCGCAGGCCCAAATTGAAGCTGAACTGGACAGGAATTGGGAGCGATTACTTTTGGGACTGTGTTACTACAAAACACCCAGGTATGTGGTGAATAGACATGTCAGTCAAAGTCATATGAATCCCATGTTGACATTTTCATCTTCATTTTGTGATTAATGTTTTCAAGTGCTTGAATACAGTCTTGGGGTCTTGACTATAAGTAATTGAAGCGGGGAGTGGAAGATTGAAAGATAAATTGATGCAGTGTCTGCAATTTTGTGGGTACTGTACCAAGCTGGGGTGGTGAAATGAGCACTGAGTTTTGGGACAAAGCACTTGGTTTACCACTCAGTATCTGTCTCCATTTTCACCTGTGGTCATGGAGTGTCTGGGTACTGAAAGAAAAAAATGGCGATTACAGATACAAGCAACCAAAATGAGGATAAGTAGGATTTCTGGGCTCACTCTTTGTAATTGGGTGAGAAGCGCAGTTATCCTCGAGGGTCTCAGGGTAGCGTTGCTGCTCATCTGAATTGAGAGGGACCAGTTGGGGTGGTTTGGGCATGTTGTAAGGGTACCCCTGGTTGAGTCGGTATTTATACCAGGCATATCCCACTGGGAGGAGACTCCAGAGCAGACCTAGGAACCGTTGAAGAGATTACATCTCTTGGCTGGCCTGGGAATGCCTGGGGGCCCCAGGAAGGACCTGGAGACCACTGTGGGGAACAGAAATGTCTGGTTTTAGTGTGTGTCTTTACCAGAAAAAGTGGACAATAAACTTAATGACTGGGTGAGCAACTGGTAGGATACTGCTGAAGCACAGATTACTTTCTTTGTACAATGTATAATTTTTTCCCTCTTGCCTTAGTTCATCCTCTGCTGAGAAACTGAAATCTGATAAAGACATTGCTCAGCCACTGAAAGACTTTGGTCTGAGAATCAGTAAGCTCCTGGTAAGCATCTCTGTGGGAAATAGTGTTGGCACATGCCTTCTAAAGTATTGACATGGAACTGTCAGTGTAATTTAATGGTTCTTTTGTGTTTAAGGGTCTGGATGAACAGCAAAGTGTACAAATACTACAGTGTTACTTGCAAGAGGACTACCGAGGGACCCGCAATGCCCTGAAGGTGAGAGCAGTAATTTTGAAAACATGGGAGAGGTCCTGCTGTCATATTTTTAAGAAACATATTAAACCTAAACTGCTACATTAGAAAGGATCTAGCTCTATAAAAAACTTAACATAAGTAGAGTACCAAGGCTTTATATTACTAAAATTAGCAAAAATGCTATCTAGGTGAAATGTGTTGGAGATTGCAATTTGTGCTCCTTGCTAAATCCAAGACAAAGGTTGAGCTGGAGTGTTAGCATGGGAAAAATCACAAAATATGAATGTCAGCAACCATATTCTTTCATTGTACATGGAGAATTCTCAGTGTTACTTATTGCCGTTTGCCTAACACTTCAAATATATTTTTATCTAATATCACTACATTTTCTGTGCCTTTTTAATTTTTTTTTTTTTAATTGTCAGACTGTCCTTCAGGATGAAAGACAAAGTCAAGCTCTTCTCCTCAAGGTAAGTTGTGTGTAAAGTACAGAACTTTATAACATCTCACCAGTTTTTATATTCATAAGGTTTTGTCAATATTGAGACCAACATATGTAATTCCACAGTCTGTTGGTAATATTTTTTTTATTGTAGATGGAAATATCTGAATCATTGTTTTTGAGCAACTTTGGCTCACAAGTTCCTTTTTGTTTGTTAATGTATTTTTTATTCAGAGTCCCTGGATTTAGTATGAAAAATCATTTTTGATGACTATACAGCTATTATTCATCTATTAGATTTAAGCTGATGTTTGCAAAAATGCTTTACTCTCCTATGTTTAAGTGTTTATAATGCTCGCTTTGTGTACTTCTGTTGTCTTGGACCGTGTAGATAGCGGATTACTACTACGAGGAGCGTGTCTGTCTGCTTCGCTGTGTCCTGCTCCTTCTGACATACTTTCAGGATGAGCGACACCCCTACAGGGTAAGTAGCTCTTTCCTGCCCAAAATTGTAACTCTGTTTGATTGCTTACAGGGACAAAATAACAAATTGCTTGGTCCTGTACGTTGCATATGCTTTCATTCAGGCGGAGTATGCAAGCTGTGTGAGCAAGTTGGAGAAGGACCTAGTATCAAACTACCAGCAGCAGTTTGAGAAGCTCTTCAAAGCTGAAGCACCAACATGGGAGACTCATGGAAATCTGATGGTGTGTGTTTTTCTATCTAGTTCTTTATTTGCTTCAGATTGTTGCATAATGTGCTTTCCGTGGTCTTGTTACCCACTCGGTTAACTGGTATCTGATTTACTTGATTTTACTAGCTTACTAGGATGACATTTGTGAACATACAGCTGTATTTATTTGGATTTTGCACTTAGTCTTGCTTCTAATGAGAATCAGGCTGTAATGTCAGCTTAATGAAACAGTATCAATAGAATATTGGTATATGTTGATTTGCAGTCTCCTTAGTCTTCAAATGACATAAGTAAATTTTAACTGTAATAGACTGTAGAACTTGAATTGTAGCAACTGCTATAGAATATGAATTTAAGGACTTTTTCCGCTGCATCTGAAGACAGAGAAACAGGTGTCAAGATGGTTCCTGCAGTGCCTTCGGGAACAGTCTCTCCTCCTGGAAATCCTCTTCCTTTACTATGCTTACTTTGAGATGCCACCTGCTGATCTGCTCACCTTCACCAAGATCTTCAAAGAGCAGGGTTTTGGTCAACGACAGACAAACCGGCACTTGGTGGACAAAAGCATGGATGCTCTTGTTGACCGTATTGGGTGAGCTACCTGTGTCAGGCTTTTCTTGCTGAATCCACAGTATTCTGACTGATATTCATTTACATTTAATCCCTTTTAACCGTGAAGATTGTGTGTCTGTCTTTTGCAGATACTTCAGTTCTCTTATCCTTGTGGAGGGGATGGACATTGATTTCCTACACAAGTGTGCCTTAGAAGATCGACCAGAACAGCATCAATTCTCCAGTATCCCTGAAATATGCAAAGTATGATCATTTGAACTGTTGTATTTTCTCTGCATTACGGTTGTTATATTGGTTTTTGAAAGCCAGGCCTGGGAAAATTAAAAAAAAAAAAAATTGATATAAAATTGATGACACTTTGATTTATTTTGTATTTTCTTCATCATACTTGCATACTTTGTATAGAATGTGTGTTTAAGTTATCAGCATTTCTCCAGGAGATGGACCAGATGTTGCTGACTTTCGGAGATATCATCCACCATGCCCCGGTTCTACTGGCTTGGGTCTTGCTGCGGCACACGCTGAACCCTGACGAGGCCAGCCCAGTGATCCGGCGCATTGGAAACACCTCTCTGCAGCTGGGTGTATTTCAGTACTTGACCAGCATGCTCCAGGCACTGGGCAGCAGTGGAAACAATGTAAGACCCATCAGCCGAATGGGGTTTTTTTTTTTTTTTTTTGCACAGGTGTATTTGCTGTGCTCTGGTCCTGTGGTTTTAAACCCCATAACATGTAATTCAGTTTTTTGTTTCCTGTATATGTAGATTCTTGCTTTGATTTCCTCCATTGATTACAATTTAATTTAGATTTTTTAAACTAATTTTAAATTAATAGTTGTAATAATTTTTGCTCTTTTGCTATGTGCTCTATGTTAAGTACTGTTTTAAGAATATCTGTGGTGGAGTATCAGTATAAGAAAAATAAGTCAAGACTATGTCAAAAATTGTCTTTAATCTGACCATTTTAAACAAATGGTCATAAAACAGACATTTTACTGTGTTATTGCTGTGATTCTTTTCAGTGCACTGCCAGTACAGCCCGCATGTGTGTCTATGGACTGATTTCTTTTGTCGTTACTTCATTTGAGGAAGAAACTCTTGGAAGCCAGCAGGTGAGGCCTTACTTGTTGGTTTCTGGATAAGAGAAACCTGCTGTTTTGCATTATAGCTAAAGAAATCTGATCTGAATTCACAGGACCTGATCAATGCTGCATGTGAAGTACTTGCTGCCCCTAGTCTTGCGGAGATTTTCTGGGAGACCGTGAGTTAGGAGTGAATTTCTGATTTGTTCTTAAGTATTAACTGTACAATGCTAGATTAATTCATGTGAACAATTATAAACTATAAGGTTATCAAGTGATCATGTGTTTATGTGTTTGCTTCTTGTTGTACTATGTTTTAGTGTCAAAATAAGATGTAATTTGCACTTTGATGTGAGAAATGAATTTGTCACTTTTGCCTTGTTCATTTACAATTAATTGCTTTTCACATGGCATTTACGTTGTAGTGCACGTTGCATTATTTTAAACTGCCTAAAGGAAACACTAATACAGTCCTTACTCCCCTTCATGAAATGATTTTAAAGAAGCCAGAAATGGGACTGGGAATGATCCTGGACAGTGCAGTGGGGATGTTTCCTCACAAGATTGGCCCACTCCTTCAGCTGCTGACAGCGCTGCTGTCAGACAAGTCCACTGCTAAGAAGGTACTTCACGTCATTTTCTGGCACTGTACAGAGTTCAGCATCATAAATCTGTGTTTTCTGTAGTTCTCTTGAATTCATTCCTAACAGTCCTTAACCAATGTTTTACCCTTATTCAATCCACTAGGTGTACAGCTTTTTGGACAAGATGTCTTTCTATACTGAGGTGTACAAGCATAAGCCGAATGACATTATGTCTCGGGAGGATGAGACATTGTGGGGGAGACAGGCTCCAAAACTCCTTTATCCTCTTGGTGAGAATTTTGTCAGTTGAATTATTGCTTTAACTATATATTAATGTTTTTGTTATGTTTGTTGTTTGGGGAATGTCTATTGATGTACTTGTCTAGAGCTTCACTTCAGTTTGTGTCAGACATTTGAATAGAGTTGACTATGTGTTGGTGGGCTCATCCTTAGGTCTTGGTCAAACCAACCTCCGAATGCCACAGGGCTGTCTGGGCCAGGTTATTCCGGGTGATCAGGGCTACATAGTCCGCTGGGACTATTCTTACAGCTCCTGGACACTGTTTACCTGTGAGATTGAGATGCTGCTGCATGTGGTGTCAACAGCAGGTAGGCAGCAACACAGTTACACAGCAGTTGCTTCTGTGATGTTTTATTAGTGTTACTGGTCTTAAGAATGAATTTGTCACATATCTAAACATAAAACTTGGAGTTCTCCATCTTTGACCCTGCTTTTTCTCATTGGTTGGACTACTAGATGTCATCCTCCATTGTGAGCGAGTCAAGCCCATCTTGGACTTGGTGCACAAGGTGATCAGCACCGATTGGACTGTGTCAGACTGCCTGTTGCCCATCACTTCCCGCATATACATGCTGCTGCAAAGGTCAGTGGGAGGGGAAAAAAGGTTCCCATAGTTACAGTACAGACATATTTAGCTACTTTGAAGCCAAGCAGGGTGTAGAGTTAAATCTTTTGTCTCAAGATTGCTGTGCTGTCGGTATGAGTAAGTGCTGTTCAGTTGAAGTTGACTGACTGGCAACCAGTTGCATGGCTTCCAAGTTAAGGGAGAGTGGAAGTAGGTGGCTGTTGCGTTCTGTGCATACCTTTCAACTACAGGAGAAATCCATGCAAACTCAGCACAGATTGAGTGGAAAACAAACCCAGATCCAATAGCTTATGCTGTGAAGTACAAGCATTGTCTACTACCACATCTTGAATACAAGTGTAATACTTGATGTGTGTGATTTACAAATTGAATATATTATAATGCTCTACGTAATACTACTTAAGTTGGAGAGTATGGACTTTTGTACTCATGTAGGAAATATCTGCTTTCCTACTGTAAAATGGCTGAGGAAGGGAATAAACACTGTTATTGTATATTTTCTTTAGGCTGACATCAGTGATAAACCCACCCATCAATGTGATTGCATCCTGTGTGAACTGTCTGACTGTTCTGGCTGCAAGGATGCCAGGGAAGGTGTGTGATGGAGAATGTTATTTATTTATGTATGTATTTATTTATTAATTATGACTTAGCTCTATGATGAGTGCATACAAAGACCAAGAAAATGAAAATTTCTCTGCTGTAGGTCTGGTCCAGCTTACACCACACCGGCTTCTTGCCCTTTGCCTCAATACCGCTAACTAACATGGCACAGTCAATCAGGTGGGTCTCCTTCAACTGTAGCCACCATAGTTGTATGAGATTTTTGGTTGTGAACACACAAGGCCTGGCAAGGTGAAACTTAAGCTCCTTTGGATTATAGTATGGTTATAAAGTAGGTTTGATTATGTGATGAGCTAAAGGGTTTGCTGAGCAAATGACATCTCTCTGTGTAGCACCAGCTTCTGAATCTCTATTCTTCTTTCAGTGCTGAGGGCATGAAGGCTGGGAATTATGGCAACATTCTAGTCCTGATTGAGCAGCCTCGGGGCGAGTACGCAGTGACAAATGCCTTCCTGCGCTTGATCACCACCCTTGTCAAGGTAATAAACTTATTGATTTCAGCTGTCAATAATAAGAAGGCATGCATTATTTATCATTTAACAGTAGTTTGACCCTATACTTTTCCCAACTTAATTTGGAATACTGTATCCATATGTAAAAGTAGTATGTAGCTCAGCTCATTGAATCATAAACTTGGATGTCTCACAGTTAGGGACTAATATTCTTTGATTGTTGACATCATTTACTCCATCCTAACCCCCTCTCAGGGTCAGCTTGGAAGTACCCAAAACAAGGGTCTGATTCCTTGTGTGTTACTGGTGCTCAAAGAGATGCTTCCCACATATCACAAATGGCGCTACAATACCTATGGAGTGAGGGAGAGAATAGGTATGTGATGTGATATAGATTTTAAAATCAGTCATTTTTCATTTGATTGTATAGTTACCAGAGGGGACTGAGATGCATAATGATGAATGGAATTTATTGTTTTCTATATTTTCATTAAGTGTAATTAACTTATTTTGTCTTCTACTACTGCCTATTTTAAGGTTGCCTGATTTTAGAGCTTATTCATGCAATTCTCAACCTCAGTCCTGAGGGAGAGTCTGAGGGCAGGTAATTCTTCCCTTTACTTTGCAGATATTCTGTTTAAACTTATTTCCTTGTACATCTGGTAGTGAATTATCTAACTTCCCTTTGCGTCCGTAGCTCCCCCAGTCTTCAGTCCTTGTGCATCTACAGTCTGACTAACACTGATGCTGGCCAGGCAGTTGTCAATATCATGGGAATTGGGGTGGATACCATTGATGTGGTCCTGGCAGCGCAGCCAAGCAGGTCAGTCCCACTGGGTGCTCAGTCATTAGACTATACACAATTGTTGAGAGTACATTAAACAGAATATTGTTTCATACTTGTTCTTCTTACAGTGGGGGCTCTGAGGGTCCTGGACAGGTCCTGATACAGACAGTGAAGCTGGCTTTCTCTGTTACCAACAATGTGATCCGACTGAAGCCAGCATCGAATGTGGTGTCGCCCCTGGAGCAGGCACTGACACAACATGGTAAGGCCCCCTGGTTAGAGTAGATTGTCTATGGTACTCATACTTTAATAGCTGCTTGTTGTTACACTATACTGCTGTATCATGTCTCTACAAGAAGTTAAACTTAGAGTTATGTCTTCGGGAGATAAATTGCAGTGGTGTTACTCATAATGTAAAGATTCACATGGAGACAAAACCTGCTGAATCTGGAAAAAGAGCAATGTAATACTTCAATACTGTAATACTATTGGTGATGGATGATCATTTTCAGTGACAGTGGTAGATATATTTGCTAACTCTGCACAGAAGGCAGTGGTTATCAACTTTGTTACCAAAAAAAGATAAGTACAGGAATATACAAACTGGACCATATACTGATACAGTTCTAAAAGATGAGTCCCTCAGGTCAGAAGGTACTCAGTATACTGAAGACCTAGTAAGCATCATTCCAGTCACTGGTGGTGTATATGATGCTGCTTCATTAAAAGGTATTGGATGTCCAATTACTGACAACTGCCATGCAGTATCTTGGTAGTAACAAAGTAGGAACACAGGAATAAATTAAACTGGAATGACATTGAACACTTTCTGTTAAGAGGACATGCCATGTACAGTTGTGGAGATGACAAAGGAGTAGAATAGCTTTTATCATATAAAAAGATATCTCACGCACATTGGTGAGATACAGGGCAGTAGGTGATGTTTATAACATGGATTGATTTGGCCCTGTACATAGCCTTTCAGCTGAAATTGACATCAACTTTATGGCCTTTAAGAAGCTCGTATGCTAAGATCATTCTTATATTTTACTTTAAAATGTTATTTTTAAACAGGCTATATCGAGAAACTGAAACTTTTATACAAGTGAAAAAGGATTCTATGTTTTTCTAAG
Organism: Heterotis niloticus; assembly: GCA_018136845.1. NCBI lineage: Eukaryota > Metazoa > Chordata > Actinopteri > Osteoglossiformes > Osteoglossidae > Heterotis > Heterotis niloticus. The sequence continues at coordinate 26,017,982 of CM030891.1, forward strand.
TTATTTTCTTAAAGAACACCTCTTTAACACCAGAAAAATAGTGTTCCAATAAGCAAAAATTTTGTACATATAGTATGTTCACAACTAATTGATCCGCTGTGGCGAGCCCTAATGGGAGCAGCCGAAAGAAGTATGTTCATAACTAGACTTAAGTGTTTTTTTTTTCTTTCTTTTCATTTTTTTTTTTTTTTTTACTTTTTTGGTTCAGATAGAAATGTATATCATTTATTCAGTCTTAAATATAATAATAAGCAGGCTTTGTGCAACAGTGTATTTTGCTGATGTGTTCCCTTAATTTAAAACTGTGTGATACCGGATATTTTTTTTCAGGTGGCCATGGAAAGAACCTTATTGCAGTTCTGGCAAAATATATCTATCATAAACATGACCCAGCACTTCCACGCCTTGCCATACAACTGCTCAAAAGACTTGCAACGGTAAGTGAGCTGACAGTCATGGGTGGGGGTGGCAACATTACAGCTTATTGAGCAGCAGTACAATGAGAGCAGTGGAGTTGTACAAGTGGTAAATACTGTGGACTTGCTGTGTGCAGGTGGCCCCTATGTCAGTGTATGCCTGCTTGGGGAATGATGCGGCTGCCATCCGAGATGCCTTTCTGACCCGCCTGCAGAGCAAGACAGAAGACATGAGGATCAAAGTCATGATCCTAGAGTTTCTGACGGTTGCTGTGGAAACACAACCAGGCCTTATTGAGCTGTTCCTCAACTTGGAAGTAAAGGATGGAGCTGAGGGGTCAAAGGTAAATGGCCTTTTACTTTTGAAATATACTGTATTAGCTGATGCACTTGCATGGATCCTGTCAGGTGAAGCATTATAATGAAAAGTAAACCATGTCTTTATACACTATATGGCCTAAAGTATGTGGAGACCTGAGCATCACACCCATATGTGCCTGTTGAACATCCCATTTTAAACCCATGGTCATTACTGTGGAGTTGCCCCCCTTTGCTGCTATAACAGTCTCCACCTTCTGGGAGGGCTTTCCACTAGATTTTGGAGTGCAGCTGTGGGAATTTGTATTCATTCAGCCACAAGAGCATTGGTCGGGTCGGTCACCAATATTGGGCAAGAATGCCTGGCTTGCAGTCAGCATTCCAGTTCTTCCCAAAGGGAAGTGAGGTTGAAGTCAGGGTTTTGTCCAACCACTCAAGTTCTTCCAGACCAACCTGGGCAAACCATGTATTTATGGAGATCGTTTGTGCACTGGGCCACAGTCGTACTAGTGCAGGAAAGGAGCTTCTTCCCCAAACTGGCCATAAAGTTGGAAGCACAAAATTGTCTAGAATGGGTTTGTGTAATGTTTAGGTGTAGCTGAATAATTAGCAGGGAGGATTCATATACTTTCAGCCATATAGTGTATGTCCTAATAAGTCAAAAAAGCCGTAAAAAAACTATTTAGCTAAATGCCTTGATGTAAAAAAAGTTCTCTATATTCCCAAATGATTTCTCATAAACGCCAATTTTTTTAGATTTAATAATGTGTGTATATGGTGTGTATATCTTGTGCATGGGCTGTACAACAGGAGTTCCTGCTTGGTGAGTGGAGCTGTCTGCATGTGGTGCTGGACCTGATTGACTCCAAGCAACAGGGCAAGTACTGGTGCCCCCCACTTTTGTATCGGGCTGCTGTAGCCTTCCTGCATGCCCTGTGGCAGGACCGTCGGGACAGCGCTATCTCTGTGCTCCGTAAAAAGTAAGGGCCTCTGCACCTTCCCTCCTGAGTGGATGCTCAGTACTGTGATTTCTTGCATTAATTGTTTCTATTAATTGGTTAGTATTTACTCCTAAATCATTGGCGGTAGTCTTGGTTATAATAGAGTACTATGGTAAAATGGTATAAATGTATGTTGCCCCACAGAGAGAAGTTTTGGGAGAACCTCACCACTCCACTTTTTGGAACCCTCTCAGCACCCTCAGACACAACAGAGGTAGAATTCCTGTTCAAATTATTTTTTTCTAAATTTTAGTAATTCATAGTAATTTTGACTATAGATTTCTCTACAAACTATTTTGTTTTGAAAGCAACTTCTTTGTTTTCATATTAATGTGTTGCTGTTAATTTTTTTTTTCCCTCTGGTTTTCCCCAGCCCTGTGTTCTGGAAACTTGTGCCTTTGTCATGAAAATAATCGGCCTTGAAATATACTATGTTGTCAGGTAATTCCATCTGTTATAGCATGTTGGCCGTCTGTCGTCCCAAGTATTTATTCTGCAACATAAAAAAGCGTTTTCAGTAGCTGCAGCCTCTTTGAATGTATTTGAATTTAGTACCTGTTCAGCATAGTTGTTATATTGATGCCTGTTCTTTGTTTCTTAGTGGTTCCCTAGAGCAATCTCTTAAAGACACCTTGAAGAAATTCTCCTGTGGGAAGCGCTACGAGTACTGGTCCAACTATGTGAAGTCATTGGTGTGCCATATGGCAAAGACCGAGGAGGATGGGATGCGTTGCTTCTCTGAGTGCCAGATGCTCATCTCTGCATGGAGGATGCTGCTTATCCTTTCCACTAGCCACGTATGTTGTCTGCTTATACTTTCAGGTGCATGTTTCTCTGTTGCTGTAATGTAAGTAATGTCACTCAAAGCTTACAGCTGTATCCAAAGAACATTGCTGTGCAGTGACCAAAGCTGATCAACAAGAAGATTCTGGAGGTAGAAGCAGGCTTTGTGCAACAGTATATTTTGCTGATGTTTTCCCTACCTGCCTCAAAAGGAACCAAAGATGTCTGTCATATTCCGTTATGTTTTTTCTGTCTGGCCTTCCCAGGCTGACGTGATGCAGCTAACAGAGGACTCCACTCAGCTGAAGATTTTTGTTGATGTTTTGGACGGAACCAAAGCCGCAGTAAGTGCCGTTCTGTATGTGTGTCTACATATGCAGATGTGAAAATAGGGCTCACCTATGGCCTGTCCCATTTTCCCCAGCTCCTGGTGCCAATGTCCCTGCCTTGCCTGCGTATAGGCTCTATGATGGCTACACTGCTGCTCATCTTGCTGAAACAGTGGAGAAGGTGTGTGCTCAGGCAGACTTCTGTACCACATGGTTTCCAAAAAAGCCTTTCTATCTAAAGAGCTTTAGAAGATAGATAATTAGGGAGGATGCGTTCAGGCAGGCTATAAAATGGTGTATCTCCTTGCAATACCTAGAAAGTCTCATTTTCAGTGCATAGTGGAAGATTGATTTCTGTTTTCTGTATCCCTCTCCCCTGCCCTTCTCTGCATCTTTTCATCATTATTTTTTTACAGTGTGGTGGCATCTGCCCCTGATGTTTTGGCCCCACTCACTCTGGTACTAGAGAGCATCCTGCAAGCAGACCAGCAACTCATGGGAAGGACCAAGGCAAAACTGTTCTCTGCTCTAATCTCTGTCCTGCAAATTCAGGGCCTTAACAGTGAGTATTTGTGCAGACAGTGTGACTGTACTGTGCCTGATATTGCAGTAGGCTGACCATGGAATGATATGTATAAGGTGACTGCACTGTTGAGTCTGTTTTTAGTCCGCGCTGTGTTTGTCTCGTAGGTGGCGGAATCTCCCAGCTTTCCCAGCTTCTGCTGTGTGTTTGTGAGACAGCACAAGATGAAGCTCTAGCACTGATGGACAGCACACGCCATGTGGCCCTTACAGGGGATACCCCTGACGACAAAGACAGCATGGAAACAGATGCTCCCCGTACCCTGCATCAGGATCAGAGAGATGGGGTGAGAAATGATACGATACAACACGATCTCTAACTTTCACTCTTTTCCTTAAACTTGATATTTTATCTCTTGTGCCTCATTTTTGCTTTACTCTTTTATTGGTTGCTTCTTCTATCTTCGTATGTAGTGTTGCTGGTGTCTCGACTGCAATCTGTGTGTGTGGTGTGCCAGCTTGTACTGCCTCTTAACGTGTGTGTGGTCGTGGTAGCTATTTCTGACCCAGCACTGTCCCCCAGGTGTGCGTTCTGGCCCTGCACCTAGCGAAGGAGCTGTGTCGTGTGGACGAGAATGGGGAACACTGGGTGCTGGTGATGCGTAGGCTGCCTGTGTTGCCCTCCATCCTCAGCTGCCTGGAGCTCAGTCTGAGGCTCAAACAGAACCTTTACTTCACAGAGGCTACACTGCACCTGCTGCTCACACTTGCTCGAACCCCACAGGTAAGGGTGCCCTGGGACCCTAAGGGCTGTCTTATTGACAGAAGTAGTAAATAAATGATGTAGTGCGCAAAAGACCATATTGGCCTGAATATAAGATGATCCTGATTATAAGACGACCCCCTCTTTTTCAACACTCGTTTTTGGAACATTATATCTTATCTTTAGAAATAAAAATCATATTCATTCACATTTACCATAATTGCATTTTTAAGACAGACTTTTTGATCTCACTATCTTCAAACACGACATTGCGTAACTATTTCTTGGCTGCTTGAGAGTTGTTTGATACCTCTGCCTCTTTGATCACTATTATCTTAAAATTAGTATCATAACTCCTCCTCACTCCTTGTTTAATTTGGCCTAACTTTGAGCTGCCCCCCCCCCCCCCGACTAAGTCAAGGTTTCAACATCTTTCACAATCAAACTGTAGTTGATCATTTCTGCTGACAAGTGACACCACCTACTAGTGTAGATGACGTATAACCTGTATAGCTCTAGTCACTGAACATGACGACCCCAACTTTTTTAAAGATGTACAGGTATGTGCTGCTTAACAATGGAGATACATTCTGAGAAATGCATTGTTAGGTGATTTAATCGTGCGAACATCATAGTGTACATGCGCCACACCACGTCCGTCTTGACCTGTATATGGTACAGCCTTTTCCTCCTAGGCTACAAACCACCGTTGTATATGTGGTCCGTTGTTGACCACATCATTATGCGGTGCATACCTGTAATTCCCAGAAAAACTACTGTCTTATATTTGGGCCAATACAGTAAATTAACTGATTTAGAGAAATTTGGTCATAAAGCCAATAGAAATTAGGAATCACACACTGTCATCCTGACAAGCAAATTCCTCTTTAGAGATTTGGGGCTTTGCAAAAAAAATCATCACACAGAAAAACATAGCTGTGGATGATCAGTTGTTCCCTATGAAAGAAGTTTCAGTTTTTTATTTTGTGGAAATAAAAAAAAAAAAAAAAAAACAGCATTATTTTGTGACACTTTAAATATCCAGCTGCATGTGCGATGGAAAAAGTGACTTGTACTTTATAGGAGACCATCTTTTTTCTTAAACAACCCAAGCACCTGGGGGCGATCTAAGCAGGAAAAATGTTGTTTAAGTTGGGGAGAAAGTCAGTGTTTTCCAGCGATTGACGCGGCTGAACAGCCACTGGCAGCTCTTTCTAATAAATGAGCTGGGGAAAAGGAAACAGTGTCAAGTAGCCAAAGGCAACAAGAACAGCATCAAGGGGGCATGTGTAAATGTAACTGAAATAGTTGTGGAGAGTGCACTGGAAAATCAGTCTCCTGCCTTGGCTAAAGTAAAGGAAATGGTGCCCTCATAACAGTAATTGGTACATAGCTTGATTTTAACACCAGCACAAATTGAAGCTGCAATTTGTGGGTTTCCCTTTACATGGTACAAGCAGTATAAGTAAATTTTATTTCTGAATTGCCATAAAAAATTTTAAACAAAATAACTAACCAGTGTTACTTTAAGCATTTGTTATCTCATGGCAATGTCAGTTGCATAACCATCTCTACATGATATTTGGTGAACATGGCATAATTTGTGCTAAAGATTGCCTGCTAAATATTCAGTTTAACAGTTTTTTTTTTTAAACAGTGTCTTTGTCTTGTAAATAAAATGGAATCACATAAACGCTTTCATAAGAGCCAAAATGAATGAGATACTGATAGATGTGTGTTTTCCCAGGGTGCCACTGCTGTAGCAGGTGCTGGTGTGATCCAGAGCATCTGTCTCCCCTTGCTGAGTGTGTATGAGGTCACCTCAAATGGAGCCTCTCAGGTGAGTGTGTTCAGGGCCTCTCTAGTGAATGCTTAAACAGCCAGTGAGTAGAGCAACCTGTTGTCATGGTAATTTCTATGTTTAGCTGTCATGTTGAATAGCTATTTCCCCCTCCTCAGAACCTGGGCTTTTCCCGGAAGTCCCAGGACACACCATCTTGGCCTGGAGTTTACCGCCTCTGCTTGTCCCTCATGGAGAGTCTGTTGAAGACTCTTCGCTACAACTTCATAAATGAAGCCCTGGACTTTGTGGGAGTGCACCAGGAGCGCATTCTTCAGGTTTGCTTGCTGGTCCTTTAGTATCCGCTGTCATAATGAATGGAATCCTGCTTTTCTTCCTACTGCTCCCCCCTCAATGTGAATTGGATGGGGGCTGTGTGACGTGAGCACAGGACCCACAATTCTGCCACTTTTTTTGTTGAATGTCTGACCTGAGGTTTGGCCAGCTTAGAGCTGGAATGGTGCACCTGAACCTGCCTGACTTTCCTACAGTGTCTGAACGCGGTGCGGACGGTCCAGAGTTTGGCCTGTCTGGATGAAGCAGACCACACAGTGGGCTTCCTCCTTCAGCTCTCCAGTTTCTGTAAAGAATGGCAGTTCCACCTGCCACAGTTGCTCAGGGATGTGCAGGTGAGGCATTCCTGCCCAATCTCTGCACCTCTACAACACTGCTACTACACTTCTACTATAACCATTCCTGCATCTGTACTGAACCATTGCCACACCTCAACTTTACCCTCACTGCACCTCTACTCCACTGTTACTGCACTGCTGCTTTTGCTCCCATGTACCAGTTTGTGGCTGAACACTGACTGTGTGTCCTTCTTGAGCTCATTTGTTTGTTTATTGTGTGTAGGTGAATCTGTGTTACCTGTGTCAGACGTGTACATACCTCCTACACAGCAAAAAGATGCTGCATCATTATCTTCAGGTGAGTATGGCCATCACCATGATATACTGTGGGGTTAAAAAGCCAATTAATTTGACTTTCTGTGGGAGTCTTCAGTCTTGTACAGCTAACGTAGTACAGTATTTGCACAATTAGGTTCAGACTAGAATTCGGTGACTTCATGCAGAGCACATTGCAGGGGGTCTGCATATGAAGAACGTGTGGTGAAGATCATCATTCGCAGAAGATACAGTGGTCACATTCTTCCATCATGTGTCTCTGCTTAGTGCTTAGTACTGCTTATTATTTGTAGTGGAACATTTTTTTGGTTTTAAAAATAATGCAGTCATTTTTCTGAACAGACAAAGAATGGAGATGCGCTACCCCCGGGCCCCCTCCCCCGAGGCCAACGTGCACCACAGACCCCCTCCAAACAACCAGCAGGGGCAGTGCCAGGGGTTGGCGAGCGTGAGGAGGCTGAGCAGAAGGCCCTGCTGGCGGTACAGTGCAGTCTTCTCAAGATCCTGAGCAAGACGCTGGCCACCCTGCAGCACTTCACCCCTGACTGTTGCCAGATCCTGCTGGACCAGGTAGCCTTGTGTTTGGTGCAGCAGCTTCACTTGGGCACCACAATGTACCGCTCGTAAAAAAAAAAAAAAAAGCGCACCCTTCCCCCTAAGTAGGCAGAATCAACTTGAAAATACCTCTGTACCCCCATAGCTTCTAGATACTGAAGAAGCTGTTGTCTTCATTTCTTCTAATCTGTTCCCTTAAACCATACAAAATATGCACTTGCTATAAAACAGGCCAAGCTGGATACAGAAGATGTTCCTCATCAAACTGTCGTTGCTGTAATAACGCCCCTGTTGGTGGTGTGGCACTGGCTCGGGCTGTGTGTTGTGGATATTGCTCCCCTCTGGTTTAATATCGTGGCAACTTCTCCAGATACTTGGACTAATTGTGAACATCTTGTGTATTCACTGTGAAAGGAATGCGTGCATACAGTTTAACAAAAAGTGGAAACGAGGAATCCGCCATTGGTGTAACTTCACTAGAGACCCACATGGCTGCTTGATAGCTTCCTCATCATTTGGCATCTGTAGCCCAGTGTCCTCGCACAGTCGCTGCTAACAGTGTAGTGGCTCAACTGTGCCTGAATTCCTGCTTATGGTTTCTTGTTTGTTTTTAGAGAAGGCAGATGGTACTTGAGATGAAGTTGATGCCATCTCTCCCTGCCCCTTTGTGGGCTATTGAGCTATAAGCAGTGAACGTTCTACCCTGTTTTTTGTAGCTGCATCTCCAATGAAGTTATACAAACTTCAGAACTAAACTGTTGAACTTGGACATAAAAAAGATGCAGTGCTGAGTAACTGACCATTTTGGGAAGAAATTGCAAAGTCAAAACACTTCTTAATGTTAGAACATGTGCATAAGTAATACAGCAGTGTATATGAATGATAAACGTTACACCTTCACACGACTGTATGCATTTGTGCTGTTTTTAGCTCATAATTTGCAGTAAATGAAACGCACGGATGGCGAAGTGAATTCTCTGTGCGAGCGGACATGGCTGCCGACTAAAGCAGACTCGGACTAATTGTGTGCAATCCCTCGTCGCCCCGCTTCCTTCACTGTGAAAAAGTAGCCCGCCATCAGACTGAGGACACAGAAGGACCGCTGTGCACGACACCTTTCCTTAATCCAGTGTGCCTTTTGCGTGTCTTGCTGCACAGTCCCTGGACCTGGCAGAGTACCGCACCCTGTTTGTACTCAGCTTCACGACGCCTGCCTTCGACTCGGACGTCGCCCCTTCCTTCGGAACTCTGCTGGCCACAATCAACGTGGCGCTCAGCATGCTGGGAGAGGTATGATGACAAGTAGCAAGATTATTCACTGAACGCGAGTTTTACTGTAATTGGTCCATACTGTTTTGTCGTAATGACTGGCCTGCGTCCCGTTGTTACAGGTTGAGAAGAAGAAGGAGCCGGCCTCCCTCAGCGTGGGCACTCTGGCTTCCTCTGAGGACATCCAAGCTCTCAAGTAAGATAAAGAGCAGGAGCAGCGCTGCGTGTGCGGGCCGCAACCCCCCAGGTCGCTAACGTTTTTCACCTCCCGCTCCCTCAGGTCGCTGCTCATGTTCACCATGGAGAACTGCTTCTACGTGCTCATCTCCCAAGCGGTGCGCTACCTGAAGGACCCCACGGTGCACCTGAGGGACAAGCAGAGGCTCAAGCAGGAGCTCAGTTCGGAGCTGGTATGCACGACCTTAGCGCACCTCGTTTTACCGTATTTACTAGCTTTCGTGCTTGTGATGGCTGTGCTGTGGGGCAGGATAGGTGGCCACCGCCAAGTGTGACTACTTTGCCGTCCTCTGCCACCAGAGCACGCTGCTGTCAAGCTTATCCCGCTACTTCCGTCGAGGGTCGCCTTCCTCCCCGGCCAGCGGCCTGCTGCCCTCCCCCCAGAGCAAGCCCTCCACTCCGGGCTCCAAAGCGGTGCCGGAGGGCCAGGAGCCCTTCATCCAGCTGGTGCAGGCGTTTGTGCGCCACGTACAGCGATAGAGGACCCGGCCGCCGCCTCATCCACACTCCCCTGGGGCTGCTGTGTGCGTAAGTGTGCTGAACCCACGAGCAGCCACACACAACCATTAGATTACTTTTCAGGTGAAGAACCAGGAGGAACACCAAGGCGTTCTGCAACCTCTGTTGTCCAAAATGCCAGATTATTCAAGCAGAGATACCATTTTGTGCCAACAAGAGTATTGTTAGAAAGTTGTGACCCAACAAAAAAAAAAAACACAAATTGTGCTCCGTTTCATTCACCCTTCTGTTGGCTGGGCATCCTGGTCATTTCTCTTCTGCAATACTTGAAATGGCACAATTCTTCGAGATCTTTTTATACACCATTGTATTAAATTAAAGCTGCCGGTCCAAAAGCAGCGGTGCCCACGACCGTTACTTTGGCCAAAGGGCTGCTGTTGAATAAGTTGCCAGCAGCGAGTGCGAAAGGGATGGAAATGCAGTGAATGTTTCACTCTCAGGGTTCCTTCAGCTGTGGGCATTTTGGTCTCTGTGCTCACCTGTATGGCTCTCTTGTGGCCCCCCGTGGTCGGTCGAGGCACTTAACAGCACCTAGTTTTATAGGTTGTGCTCTGCACAGATGGGTTACGTTGTTGGACTACAGACATGTGTACACGTTCTAAAGTTTTTCTAGCGCAATATTTCTTAATATTTATAGTACTTAGAACACAGATGTCTTTGCGTTGTGTACTTAAACAGTTTTGTCATGCGGTGGCTTGTCTTGCTATCTTGGTGTATCACACACAGACTGTTATAACAGTTGGAAACTGCCAAAATGTATCAGCTTTTTTGTCATGTTTTGTTTATTCAGAAATAAATTGATTTTAACATTGCCCTCGAAAGCTGCTTGAGCTCTTTGTTACAAGAAGAAAATGCACAGAAAACAAGCATTCGAGTGGTCAGTCAGTCTGACTTTTATTACCACCGAGGAGGAGGACCCCCTGTTATTCCAGCCCTCAGATCACAGATTGAGACGGTGCTGTACCTGCCGCCGTATTTGAGAGAAGCACATTTCCTCACCCCAGCTGCTTTCTACGGACGTTAAAAGACTCAAGAAAACCCTTGTAAAAGCTGCAGGTTCCGTACCCAATTCACAGGCTGAAGTGGGACAGGTGCAAAAAGTCTATGCGTTTATACAGAAGTTTTGCAACTTTATACATCACTTAACTGGGCAAATGCTAAATATATACAACCTAAATTTGCACTTGAACGCGGCAAGGAAAGCAAAATTCAATTTTACGTAAAAGAAATCTTAATCCAAGAATATTTTCTGTATTTACAGATTAAAAACTTTACAGTGTTGCCTTAAAATACTTTCAAAATATTAAAAAAAAAAAACAGGTAAAGGTGCGCAAGTACCATGGTTTCCAAAGCACTTTAGAGTCTGTACCTCAGCACTAATAAAGGCAGGAATAGAGATGAGCAGTAGGGGATGCAGTGGCACAGGGCAGGAGGAGGATGGCCACTCTCAGCTCCACCACACGCTACCCATTGGGTGGGGTTTCCTAGGATGAAAATTTTAAAGAAGACCATTTTGTCCATCGCTATTTCACTTTCAGTTACAACACAGCAAGCTGCTCAAACATCAAATCACTGCATTCCAGTCGTGGAGTTTGGCTGCAGCACAAACACCCTAAGCGCCGACTCCTGTTAGGGACGACCGCAGTAACCAAGCCATGCAGCAACGCAGGGTCCACTTTAACAAACTGACCTTTGACTGCTCCTGGGAGGCCTTAAAGCTCAAGTGTAACATATTTTGCTATTGATTTTTCCCAGGAAACACAGGAATAGAAAAAGAGACAATGATTATTTATTACTTGCAACGAGTATAAATGTTTTCAAGCGATAAAAAATAAAATGAATTGCTTAGAACAGCACATGGTCTCTGATGCAAATAGCAGCCAAACAATTAAGATGACTTTGACACAAACAGCTGTCACTCACCTCCAAGTTGCCTCTTGCCCTCTTGAGTACATCATGGGTCAATGTCACTGCAGGAGAAATTGGATCATCATTACTGCTGCTGCTTTTATAAAAATGTGCAGTGCAGGTCTGATGACAACACTGTCACCTACGTTGGTTAATGATGAGCCTCTCCGTACCCTCCTTCAGGTGGTTTGTGGCCCGAAGCCTTTTCACAGCTCCTGAGAGCATCTTGTCTTGTTGGGACAACTTGCACTTAAGTCTTGCAATTTCATTCTTCAAAAGTTCTTCCTGAGATGAGGAAACAAGAGAGAACTGTTTTGGCTCGACTTCGTGGGGCACCCCAAGAATGACTGAAGAAATCCTCCAACTCGGACCCCACCTGATGGCTCTGGCTGATGTCTGCAGAGATGCAGGTTGGGGGTGAAACTCGCCACAGCAGCTTGAGAAGGCGAGCGGCTTCGTCTAGCACCTGCTGCATGGTGTTGATGTTTGTGGAGAACTCTTTGAGAAGCTGATCGTCCAGCACCTGGCAGAAAAACGTTAAGTATGTGCTCTGTGTGAAATTGCTCACGGCTGAAAGCTCAGAGGTGAGGAAATGTCAGGCAAAACGAGGCCCTTGAGAGCCTCCTCAACACTGAAATGAGTACAAACAGGACTGTGTCCTCTGCATCGCACAGGAGGGACTTACTCTGGACTCGGAGTCCTGCTGGGACAAGCCGCGGAGGCATTCCTGCAGACGTTTCTCCATCCTGCTGGTCAACTTCCTCCCCTCTGAAATCTGCTTCCGCAGAGCACTGTGGTCCTCAATCAGACCGAGGACATGCCTGCCACTCTTGCTCGCCCAGAGGCGGTGGCCAGGGACAAGACGGGAAGGCTTTAGGGACATGCTGTCTGCAGAGCTTCCACTGTACTGGGACGCAGAGTCCAGCTCCCTCCTCTCCTGCCCCTTCATCTCTGAAAGCACAACAGTGACATAACTTATGAAAATCAGAACTGAAATCAAATACAACTACACAATCTGGACAATAAAAATTATGTGCAAAAAAGGGACAGCATCTCAAACTGAGTAAACTTCTTTTGCACTACAAGTGGATATGTTTCGTCGGGATACCTTCATCAGCATTTCAACAAATTAAATCAACTTAATCACTCAAGTTGTCAAGGAGGGGTAGTGACAGACACAGTTAAAGTGGGAGGTTTGGTATGGCCTCTTTTTAAACACCTCATCACCTAATGGTCTTAAACTTCATCATTCATTGTTCTTTATATTAATGTTATTGTCACCACGATTATAACTCATGTACCACTTGTCTTCTTTGATGTGTAGTATGTTCGTGATTTAATAAGTTGTCTTTCTGCCATTAGTGTGCCCAACGATTGTGACATCATAACGTGCCGCATGTTCAAAACACCACATAAGAGTGTCTTTTGAGACAAGATGCTGCACTCTGATGAAGGCATTCAGCTGGAACGCGTTTGCTGTGCAAATTTATTTGCCAAGACAGTGCTGTCCCCTTTTCATCATAAATAAAATTCTGTTAAGATTTAAAGATTAATTCTTAAAATTATCTGCTGAGCAGAGAGCCTGAAAAAGCAGAAGCACAATTTAAACAAATAGGCATATGGCTGCTCTTCTATGAAGAGTACATTGCTCTTACCGTGGTGGCGACTGGATGGATCTCTGTCATGAGGACACAATTGGGAAGGACGGGGGAAAGAGTCACTGCCACCATGTACAGGGTTTTTTACAATGTGTTCTGAAAATTAAAACAGAAAACAAGCCTGAGTTGCACTGAACACATCTGACAATGACAACAGACACTGTGGTGAAGGCTTTGCTACCTGGACTGTGACTGTGGGCAGAGATCTGGGAATCTGCTGACAAAAGGTAGTTGATGTTGATGGTGGATGGAGGACCCTCTGTCCTCGCTGAGCTTCTCAGCAGCTGCTCCTCCAGCTTCTGCCGCAGGGCATTGTTTGTGTGGATGCTTCTCTCGAGCTGCAGTCTAAGATGCCGAATCTCAGAAAGAAGTTCACTCAAATCTAGAGTCCCAGATCCAGGAGCTGCTCTTTCCTGGGAGGGATCTGGAAAAGGATAGATACAAATATCAAGATTACTTTTAGAAACTAATAAAACTGTCTGAATGGGGCTAAATGGTTTGAGGTATCACAAAAATAAAAACTTTGTAGTTTTGAGAAGTGCTTTAAATTTGAACTACATCTTTTGAAAATATCCAAAAGCAAGAAATGTGTACAGTCCATTAGACTTGGTTTTGGACCATTATCAACTCCAGTATTTATTATGAGCTGGAATGTTAAAGATATAAAGTTTCCAGACAGTTTCAAATCCAGGAACCTGAAAGTAGACAGGTAATAATATTTCTTAAAAAAGCATTTTCAGATACAGTCTGCTTGACATTTACAACAAATTATTTTAAATTAATTTACCTAAGTGTTGAGATCAAACTAATTTTCATTTTAATTTGTACTCTTAAATTGGTAAGAATAGTAAAGCCAGAGAGAAAATGTAGACCGTTGTGACTCACCATCCTGTTTGTTTGCTGTGGACTTCATCTGTTCATAAACCTGCAGTTCCACACGCAGCGACTGGAGGACGTGGTGGTTGTCTGCAAGCTGCTGCCTCTGCATATTTATTTCATCCTGCAATCTAAAAAAAGGCATAAAGCTGTCAAAGTTCCAAAGCCAAAGGTAACTACCATACACCCCTTTGTAAGATCGACCTCACCTTTTGATCTCATCTTGGTTATAGTGCAGAGTCTGCTGGAGTCGTTTATTTTCTTCCAGGGTGCTGGAGAATTGGCTCCGCAGGTGGATGTTCTCCTTCTTTAGGGTCTCAAACTCATTTTTCAGGTATTCTAGTTTGGCAGTCTTCCTTGCCAGTGATTCTCTGAGCTTCTCATTTTCTTTTTGTTTGTCTGTTACATAACACAACGCTTTGATTATTTCTCATAAACTTTTAACTTTGTTATGACTTTCTGTAGAATACCATTGAATTGAATGGCGGCAGAGCAGTTTATGAGACAAAGGGTATCTAAGTACAGGACTTACGTACCTCTAGATCCCAGGCTCAGCTGCTCCTTCAGCGCCTGGTTCTGCCCCCACAAAAACTGAACTTCATTGGCTAGTTGGCCCTGTTCCTCATTCCCATGGATGAAGACATTTGTAGCTGCTGAATGTTTAAATGAATAATAGCTTAAAAATATTCACGAGAAATTAAAAACAAAAACAAAACAGTACAAAGCTACTGAAGAAGGTTCGACAAGGTTTACTTTGTGTACCTGCGTCCTTTTCAACCTCGGCAAGCTTGCGTTCCAGCTGTTCACGAAGCCGGTCGTTGGTACGAATGGTATCCTCCAGGCGCTGCCTAAGGCTGCGGATCTCCTGGAGGTGATCTGCCAACAGTTCTACAGAGAGGAGTAGAGATATTACATATACATGGCTCTCTTAAAATGTGCCTTCTTTACAAAGTAAAAAGACTTGGATGGTTGCCTCCACCTGGAGTCATGGCTGCAGGCAAGTCTTGGATATTGTCTTGAGGGATGGCTTGGTCTGCTGCATATTGCATGTGAGCTGACAGGGAGCCCCCCTTCTCAACCAGGATGGAACCATGTAGGTCCAATTCTTTACACAGAGTCACATTCTGCTGCTCACTCCTCTTCAGTTGCTCCAGTAGTCTGCTGTTTCTCTTCTGCAAGCTTTGTAGCAACTCGTTCGTCCCTTCGCTGCAAATGTTTGGGGCCTCAACAGGATCCACGTGCTCAGCTCCGCTCCCTGACATTCAAAGAAGACAAAACATACTGAGACTATGGACACAACAGCACTATGAGTGTTACGGCTACTGCTGTCCAAGCGTATTTGCCTCCAGGCTAATTAAGTAAACCTCATCATTTCCAGCAGTTCAAGATGGCAGCCTTAATAAAATGTTAATAAAACATTCTAGTACAGCTATTCACCTTAACAACAGTTGCATTGGTTATATTGAGTTTTTGCTATTTGGGAAATAATGATAGAACAGAAACATTAAAGTTACCTAAAAGTGTTGAAAACATAGAACAAAAATATCAACTATACAGAGCAAAGATATGTACTGTAGTTATGATGCACAATTTCCAAACCTATATAAAAATATGAGTTCTACTGACCATTATGTTAACCTTGACCAAGGATTCTCTGATCAACAGTAAGTTACAGCTTTCTATCTGCTCTGAAGTGTCTGTACGGTGCACCAGGAGTAGTAGGTGAACTTTGACATTGCACGAAACAACCAGAGTTCACAAACAAGTACACACAGAAGTTAAAATACATCTCAGTTGCTTTAATCAATAGTCAAACTGCAATCAGCTTAACTTTTGCATAAATTAATCGATAGTTTACACATTTAAAAATCCTCTGGCTAAGTATTTGTAAGGATAAACAATAAGAAACAACAGAACGTGAACTGTTTGCATTCTTCAGGACTTCCACCAATTAAAAAGCAATAATGGTTTGCAGAATACTTTCAATAAATAGTGCTATGCTACAACACATACTGCAAAACTATCTTAATTTTTGAGCCCACATTTTGGCAGTTTTATATATAGGGACATCAGAAAAACTAAACATTTCTGTAACACAATACATGCCTACTAAAAACTTTTCTGATCCATTTCACTAAAATGATTTGGGTAACTAGAGCTCCCAATCTAGAAATTTTAAAACGGCTTAAAACAGTATTTCACTTATGAAAATTATGAAAACTTTTCAATAACCAGGACCACAAATCCATCAGCAGAACCCAAGAGTACAATACCTCTGCGTTCATCTTTTGCCGCCTACATTACCTTTGCGTCCCTTGGAAAACATTTCCCTGTAATACCATTCCCTGACTGGCCTTCCCTTTTCAGCACAGAGAAGCTAAGCTCTCCAACAGAATGGAGATTCTGGCAAAAACCTTGCAGTGCAGTCTCACATATCAGTGATAATCCATTCCATAACAGAAACTATTGTTTCCTTTTAAGAAGCACATTTCCAACAGAGCTTGCTGTTAGAGGCAGTGAAACAGTTTGAGTTCACAAACAGAATACCGGTCATAAATAATGCATTTTTAAGTGCCAGGAGAAACTGGAAACCAGCCCTGTATTGTGCTTTCCTTTGTGATACTTGAGTGAAGTATTTGTGGGGGAAAAAAAACACCATTAACTATGTCAATTTGTTAAGGGGATGAATAATGACAATCTGACATTCATATTTAATTTAAAAAATAAACTATCTGAATACTTATCTTCATAATGTGTACCTTTGATCCAATGAGTAACTAGTATTACGATCTGCCATTTTGATATGTTGTTTAACATTAACAAGTACATTTGGTATAGTATCAATATGTACAACATATTATTTTAATCCATTAATGATTATCCCAATTTTACCAAGCTGTTCCTGACGACATAAAAACTGATTTTTATATCACAGATGGGAACAACACACATATCAATGCGCGTTAATGATACTTGTGGCAGAAGAAACCATGAATATTTCTAGCCTTTGTCTTTTTGTCTTCTAAGACACAGATGACTGCTTGAAATGGCACAAAACATATTTAGTTATGTGACTTCAGAAACTGCAAGGTTGGTTGGTATATGCCACCTACCTTATGGAAAATGTCACTTCTAGACAATTAAAAAGTTCTTAGACAAAGTAGAACATGTAAAAGTCTATCCAAAAATTCTTTTATGTACACCCTGGAACATAGTACACTAGTGTAAATCAGTCTGTATGCCAGGGGTCCTGATTTTGAAGGATCTGTTCTGATTATTATGGACAAAAAATATCTGCACCAATACTAACAGAGATTCACTCAAAATCAACCAAAACATAAACAACTAGTTTACGTCTAACAATTTTATAAACATTGTCCTCTTTATCAAACTACTTGATACTACAGAGCAGCTTGAAACTACAGTAAGTACTGTTTATCAGTAGCCAGTGACAATCTGACACTTTAGAAAATAATTAGGTGAAAGGGATCTATAGCACTCTGCATTATACATTACAGTTATCTTTACACAACTATTTTTCTCACACTTTAAGATGAGAAAATGTAAAAATTATTTTTTATTAGCTCAGACCTTCACAATTTTATAAAGTACGAATCAGATGAATTTTTTTTATAACAGGCACCAGTATAACAAAGGAAGGATATACTTGTGAAATTTATAAAAACTATTTTGTAGTAATGGCAATTTAATAAATTGTAATTGTAGTAAATTACAATTTCAGCTGTGGTATGCTATCGCATAGTATAAAAGAGGATTTAAAAAGCAAGAAGTATTGCTTTTACTTAACTAATGGCATGGAAAAATGTGTATACAAATACACAAGCACAAAACAAGTACACAAATATTTGACCCATTGGTCAGCCCTAGAAAATTTACCTTGAGGGAAGTGGCCAAGGTGTTTCTTTTGAGCTAAGACAGGTTTGCTGCTGAATGAGTTAACATGGAAGACCTTGTCAGACAAGTCTGTTGCAGAGCAGCTCTGGTTACTGGGAGACTGGCTTTGGAGCTGCCTCTGAAGTTCTGTCACTTGTTGATTCTTCTCTGTCTCCCTTGGAAAGCTGGAGGTAGAAGACACAGACCTATACCAATTTAAATTTATGCTTAATTTAAAGTGGCTCCTAAGAATAAGAATGTCTGTGATACAAACATATGAAAACATTTGTATTTGGACAAAAATCTTATTGCAAATTGAATTTTCATTATTTAACCTTTTTTTTCAGCACTAATGCAACTTGTCTTCATCTGTCAAGTCAATATATACCATTAAAAGTTTCCAAAAAAAAAAAAAAGTGGAGTTACATCAATTAATTTATACAGTGTTTACAACTTGTGCCTGAAGATAGATAATAATTAATAATTTAAGACATTTTAAGATAATAGTTCCCACAAACAAGAACTAAGAAAAATAAATCAATATAGAATCAACCAGACATCAGTACATGACTTCTTTCTAGCATTACAAAACAGTTGTAGGTCCAGCTGATGTTTAATTTCTTTGGTCAGGTACTATACACCTCATCTGAGAGTACATGGTTTATCATGTGATGGAGGTTATCTGGGCTACTGGGCAGCAGGTAGAAATATTATCCATATGGTGACAAAGCCCTTTCAATGACATAGTGCAAACCAGTAAAATGCAAGCAAGCAAGCAAGCAAATAAATAAATAAATAGCCAAGGCTCAACATGGAGTGGATAATGTAATTCAAGGTATTTCAGAACATTATTCCACTGAAAGTGTGACATCTTATCCCTTTTTCTGGTGTAGCATAAAATACTGAAACTGCCCATATGCATGTTTGTAAAACGTGTTGCTCTAAATTACTTGAGAACTTTAGAAGAAGAAGAAAACCCGGATCGCTGCTGCCAAATTAAAAGTCAAAACAGAGCAGTTGGTGCAGTATGTGCTTTACAATTGTACAGCATAAAGTTAAAGACTATTATCCTACCTCTCAGCCAAATCCAGTGCAGCACTATCTTCTTCACTCAAATGTTTATCTCCTATCAGACAATACAAAAGATGAAAGAAAATATGAAAGACTTGTCTTTCTATATCAGTTACAGTTCATTACTCTTTTACCATAAACAAGTTCAGACAAGTATATGTAATTACTATGGTAATGACCAAGACAGAACCCTGACTAGTGATACATTACAAGCTCCCAACATGACCTTGATTTCTATGATACATTCAGGCATAAAGTTCTGCCTGTCATTTATATGTACTTGACAATAATTGTAAGAAAGCTGTGCTATATCATAATTTTCCAAATAAAATGTTAACAAGAACAGCAAAAGCTGAGACATTAGGCAATGACGTACCACTCTCCAGCCGGTCATCCAGTTGCTCCAACAGGGTTAGGCTTTTGTCCAGCTGCTTGCGGAAGATCTCTCCCACATAGCAGTCAACGTCATTAGCCTGGAGAAGCTCCTCGAAAGCCTTGCTGAGGTCCACCAGCTGTTGGCGCTGGCGTGAGCAAAGTTGCTGGCTCTCCTTGATCTGCTGCCGAAATTGGGAGAGTTCCCTGGCCTGGGACTGTACAAGTGAGTCAATCCTGTGAAGAGAGCCAAGGATAACATTACAAAACTGCCAAAAAACAGGGCCAGCAACACCAACATGTTTAAGTATCCCCATATAAGGATAATTTACACAAGAAAACCAAGGTTATAAATGTGGATTTTTTTTTCTAACTATTTATTACACAAACTAAAACAGACAAAAGGCTTTAGTGAGTTCATATTTATTTGAGATTTTATTGTTTGTAGGCATATTTTGGTTTCATTTACAAAAAAGAACAATATTTCAGAGTAATTAAGAAAACCTCTAATTCACAACATCAATTTAAGTCATCTGTCAAACTTCAGACATAAGATGATAATAAGGTCTGTTACTGCCTGACCTTTTAATAAATGACAATAATTTGAATTAAAAATTACCTTTCCTGAAATTCCAGTAGTAAGTCAATTACTAATTATCTCAACATACAGTACATAAACCCTGGAAACACAGAAAATACACAGTATATAGTATGTCATAAGCCTTTTTGACAATTGAACTGTAAGGTAAAATGTTACCTGGCTGGGGAAGCAGATCTACTATGGAACTGGATATGCTGCAATTGTTCAGCCAGGTTCTTATTCAAGGTGCTCTTTTTCTCCAGTTCAGTGGTGAGGTTAGTAATATGATCTTTCATGACCTGCTTCTCCTCATCATCTTGCCTTGAGGGGAAGAGCAGATTCGGGCTGGTAAAGGAAGGCTCTGGATTACGATCATTTCTGTCTCTGTTCTCCTTGGTCAGTTCAGGGCTGCGTTTTTCCAAAGTAGAAGTGCTAGAGTCAGATTCCATAGTCAGTAGATCATTTGACTGGGAGATTCGGTGCTGGACAGTTTGTAAGTGCTGAATGACCCTCTGGTGGTTGTCAAGCTGGCCCTTTAGCTCTAAGACCTGCTGTCTGAGTTCCTCTGGATCATCAGTGAGGCCATAGTCTTCAAAAACTTGCAAGCTCTTCAGGCTAACCTTGGGGGAGCTGAGGGTAGGTGAGCTTGGGTATGATGTACTGGAGTTTGTGTCAAGATTTTCCACGGAAGAGTAGTTTCCTTGGATTTGCCTCAGGAGGGATGGGATGGTTGACTCACTGGTAAGCTGTACATCTCTGTCATTGTCTGAGAAATCAAAAACCACACCAAAAATAAACACATATAACACTGTCAAAGATGTAATAAAATTACTTTTAACTTTAAGCAGCATAGAGAGTAACAGAATACATGGTAACACAGAAGAAACAGCCATTCTGAGGACATGGATGTCAGCATGCAGAGGAAATTTGATAATGGTGTTGATTTAAACAAGGGCCACAATTCACAACACTGTTAAATTATATAAAAATGCAACACTTGATCAATTTCATGGGGAAAACCAAATGCCATAGTTAGTTGTCAGCATCCCTGTGCACATTCCCATGCAATTTCTGACCATGATTAGTCAACATGCAACAAGCATGCTATCTACCTGTACTACTGTTCTCCTCCCTATCCAATTCGTTCTCACTCTTTCCGCTTGTTTCATAACCCAGGTCCTGCAAATCCACCTGTATCTCTTTGTCATCTTGTTCCAGAGATGTCGCTACGGGCGACACATAAAGGTTAGCAAAGCTCTTTCTTTGGGAGGAAATCCCCCTTTCCTTGTAAAACAATGACGCTTGTGACATGGTTCACCTCATTCTGGCACAAGCCCCAAGCTTTCCTCAGTTATTGAACTTATGAGTCAAAAAGCTACTTTTTAAAGAACAAACGTGTCATTCTAATTTGTTATGATAAGCACAATGGCGTTTGAAAAAGTCACTTTTTAGTCAAAAGCACTTAACTGACATTTATCATTCTCATGTGGTTTTTCAAAGGTGTAGTAAAGAATAATTGCTCCCTTTATGCTCCTCATATTGAAACTTTGTCGTGCTTAACAAAATACTGTTTTTCCAACCAGATTTAATCAAGAGTCATAGCAATAAAATGCTGCACTCAGTTGCTCTTTCAAAAAAAAAAAAAAAAAAAAAAAAATGAACCTCTACAGACACACTGAAAACAAAAAAATTCCCAAAGGGTATAATTAATTTGGTTATAGACATGAAATTCTGAGACACCAAAAACCTACATTTCTATAAATATTAAACATCATTCCATGTACCTTTGTTCTTATGCCAGTTCTTGTTTGCCCACAGTTATTTCTGCCACACTAATTTGCAGTTTCTTCATATTTGATAAAGATTAATGAACATTTCAAAATTTAATTCAATTCAGATTATGAACTGAATAAGGACAAAAAAACTACAATTAATCAGTTATCAGCCTTCATAGTTCATTCCTTACCTTTGTGAGACACACCATGGGCTTTCTGAATGGGATTTTTCTTAGCAATGATTGACTGGGCTGCAGCCAATTCCTCCAGAAGACCTTGGTTTGTAAGCTTTTGTTCTCTCAATGCCTTCTGCAAATGTTGCAGTTCCTCTTGAACATCTGGTGCTATGGGACTTGTACTTGAAGCTTTGAGTAAGTTCTCATACTCTTTATTCTGCTTCTTCTGTTCCTTTAGGGCTTTTTGGAGATCTAAGATGACCCTCTCATTTTCTGTGAAAGTCCTCTGAAGATTATCTATGTTGTGGTACAAATCCATGTATTGGTCTTCATGATGAGCTGCTTTGGAGTTGATATGTTGATACGACTCAACATACAGTTTATGCCACTGACCATTCTCTTGGAAAGCTTTCTGAAGCTTTTTCAGTTGTTCCTGAAGTGGTGCAGTCCTTACTGGCATTTGAGTAGCATCACTGTGTGTGCAAAAAGCAACAAGGGATGCTATAGCAGACTCTGTGGCATGAAAGCATTCTACAAGCTGTTTAATTAACTGATCTTGTTGATGGTCTATATTAAATTTTTGGGTCTTTTCCTGATTTTGTGTGCCAAACCCATGTTTTTTGTTTGTTTCTTTCATTGTGGTTTCCCTCTTCTGCCCTTCTTTTTGCTCTTCAAAATCCCTTTGGATCTTCTTTATGTCGTTCTGATCAGCTGCACAACTGATTTGCTGAGTGACCATCAGCTCAGCAGCACGAAGTTTTTCCTGCATTTCAGCATTTTGTCGATTCTGTTCCCATAAAGCTTCTTGCAGCTGGTCAATCTGTTTATGAAGATCATTGACAGAGTCATGAG
Organism: Heterotis niloticus; assembly: GCA_018136845.1. NCBI lineage: Eukaryota > Metazoa > Chordata > Actinopteri > Osteoglossiformes > Osteoglossidae > Heterotis > Heterotis niloticus. Next base: position 26,040,604 of record CM030891.1, read on the forward strand.
GATGTACCGTTGGTCTCATCACTTCACAGATTGATGATTGGTCAAAAGATGCACTGATGCTTTGGAGAGCATTTTCTAGCTTGTGGAGTAGCTCCTGGGGGTCAGTGCAAGTGGAAAGAACATCTTCAGCAGCACTGCCAGAGGCAAAAACACTCAGAGATGTTATAGCTGACTCTGCAACTTGAAGGGAGTCCATAAGATGTTTATTGAGTTGCTCCTTTTCCTGAAGAGCTCTGTGAAGCTCATTGCACTGCTTCTGGAGATCTGAATCATGTTCTTGACCATCTTTTCCCTGACTGTTCAAGTTACAGGCTGTAAGGTACTCTATGGTGGATTCTGCAGCTTGTAGAGCTTCCACAAACTGTCTATTGAGGTGCTCTTTTTCCTTCAGCTTCAGCTCTAGCTCCTCGCACTTAGCAGCCCGTTCCTCCAGCTGAGCAATAAGTCTCTCTTTCTCCTGACACTCATTGTGGAGTAATTCCAGCTGACTTAAGAGTTCAGGATTTGTGCTGTGGTGGCCTGTAACATTATAATTTTGTTGCCCTGCATTTGAGGCCTTTCTACCATCTGTGCTTAACAATTCTTCTTGATCCCAAATGGCTGACTGTTTCTCTTCACAAACATGTTTTTTCACCATATGACTAAACCCAGCTGCGAGAGGATGCAAGTCCATGATGGAAGCTTGACTGCCCACTGCTGTATTACCGATAGCTGTCTTGTCATGTTTTATGGGAACAGGAAGGCGGGATTTTACAGTCTAGAAATCAATTAAGAAAGAAAAGTAAACACAAAACGTATGAATGGTTAAGTTTTCAAGTCTCATTTTAGAACATTTTTTTTTTTAGCCCTGAAATTGTAAATACATGTACTTACGCCATGTTTTGGTGTCTTATGTTGGTTTTGGTTACAAGAAGTCTCTTTTAAGGTAGTATTTCTCTGTAATGGCTCAAAGATTTCATGCTGTTGAGTCTTTGTCTCCAGCAGTATTTTCTTCAAGTCTTCTGCTCGTCTGCTGGAGGACTGATGCTCTGTCTTAAGTCGCTCGATTTCTCTGGCCATGTTTACAATGAGTTCTGGATTGAAACAGGTCTCACCAGTGGAAGAGTTCAGTTTTAACTGCTCCTTGAGGAGTTTGATAATCTTGCAGTAGGTCTTTGCCTCAGACCTCAGTTTCTCCACCACTTTATGGAGGTCTTTGTTACCATCACTTTCCCCTGAACTATCTGCACTTTCCTTTGATTCAACCGATTTCTCTTCCTTCAGCAGTCCCTTTAAATCCGTATTCTCAACTTGAAGTCTCAGAATTTCCTCCCTGTACCACAAGATATTGATTAAGATATTAGGTCTTTGAAATATTAAGAAATAAACAAAAATGATAAATCAAAAGCATTTGTGATCATTTTCTGTCTACACTTACAGTAAAACATAAAAGATTTTTTCTCCATAAAAAGGTATTATCAAATTTAAATATTGAACAATAGCATCTACACGAAAGTGTTACAAAGTGTAGCACTGGGACTCACCTGAGCTGAATGACAGTTGCCATTCCTGTATCTTTCAACAATGCCACAAGTAGCTCCATCTCTTCATCTCTGTTCTCCTGGACCCTTTCATGTTTGTGTTTTTTGGTATGTTTCCAAGACCTGCCTTCTCTCTGGGGCTGGGAAGTGATGGAGTTTGCACTCACACCTGAGGGTGCCTCATTAGGTTTATCACTGTCAGGAGCCAGAACTCGTTCCTCATTTAGCTGAAAAATTTTAAAGAACATCTGTAACCAATATTCATAGATCAAAATAGGCATTTCACTTATTTCTGCAGTACTGAAATATAAAATATTTTTCTTTGTATTAGTGAATTCCTTTTCTCCTACCTGTATGCAAACAGGTAATAGGTGGTCTTTGTTAAAAGCGTGAGGGGCCTTGTAAATGTGTACAGGTTCCGTCTGCTTCCTCTCAAGATGCTAAAGTAATGGAATGAGGGATGACACACATGGCTTTGTAAAAGAAAATGCAGTGATGGAATGCACTCCATTAACACTTCACATAAAAAGCAGCATGACATGTACATAATGTAACATGACAAATAAAACTGTTCAATGGAACAAAGAGATAAGAGAACAAGGATTAGTTAACAGATGTTGCACAGGGGTGCAAGACATTTGTTAATCACAATACTGAACAATTTTATGAGCATGAGTGAGTTTTTTTTAAAAATAGAAATAGTACCTTCTTTTCTGATGCAATACTTGAAATGTTACCGTCTTCTTTTTCCATGATATCCATTTCAGAAACCTCGACAACAGAAAAATTCTCTTTGTGTTCCTGATTTAGTGCTTGCAGCTGTTTAATATGATCCCGGAGCTCAAGTATCTGAAAGAAAAAAAAAATACAGCAACAGTGCAACTTAAGTTTGTTGGCAAAAAACTGGCACTATTAAGGAGTATAATACATCAAGGTATGTAAAACTGTGTTTGCTGTCTAACAACCCACCATTTGCTGGAGTTCTGCAACAGACAGGTGACCGAGCTCATCATTCAGTCTGTCTTCCACACAGATGCTCATGTAGGAGGTCTGATCAGCTACAAAGCTAAAAGTATCCACTGAAATACCAATCATAATAAAGGAAAAGGTAAGAAAATCTTACCAGAGAATAAGGAGTAATGACATAAGTGAGAACCAGGACTGGACAATGAGCCTGGAGACACCTCACCTGTATCATTGGTGCCTCCCACCCCTCCTCCTCGACTTTGAAAAGCTCCAATAGCAAGACGAGCCTGCAGGGAGGCATTCCATCGCTGAGCATCCTCCAGCTGATGTCGCATGCTCTCAAGCTCTCTGGGATCCACCGATTCCACCTGAGATGTGGTCCCTATACATATGGACAGTATTCATGAAAGTTTTAAAATTAATATATTTATATTGTTAATCTCCTAAAATGTGCTTTACAGATATTTTTATCTCATGTATTCTTTATTCTGCTTAAAGATCAATTAATATTAACATTTAAAAACCTGATTCATATATCTCAGTGTCCTCTTTTAACTGGCCAATTCAAAAATAATCACCAAAATGAATACTAAAGACATTTCTAATTCTACAACAAATAAGCTAATTTTCAATATGTAAAGAATCAATTGGACCTCTAACTTAAAGGCTTCAAACTTCACTGTGATTTCTACTTTATTCTGATGGGTTTTATTTCAACCATTTGAAAAAGAATAACATTCGATAATGGAATATATGGGTCAACTAAGTAAGAATTAAGAATTCTCAATTCATACTTGTAACTTCTGAAACATTTCTCCCTGACAAGTGCAGAAGTATAAATAGCTAGTGACTTACATATTGAGAAACACTATTTATAAGTTTCTGCTGTGGAGAAAGGTCATAAGTTGACACAGCCTGGACCAGATGAAAGCTGGACCGAAAGCCATGCTTTGGAACAAACTGTCATATATAAAGGCGATTAGCTTGGTTATCATGAAATGTAGAGCAAGCTTTTCTGTCTTTTATTTTCACATAAAGCATGGCTTGGTTATTTTTGTACATAGACAACCAATATGTTATATGCACACTAATTTGTGGGGGGGGGGGGAGTGACAAGAAGGAAAAGCAATAAGAAGCGGCAAGAGAGACAGAGACAGATATTGTCTTTTATTGCCTTTGTCCTTTACCTTCAGACTTCATTTTACAAATTCAAAAAGTGAGTGAAACAAAAGAGCGCAAACAGCAATCAGTAAATGGACTGAAAACAGGACGGCATCCGGATAATGCAAACACACAAGCAGACAGGACTAAAAAAGGAAACTGACAATATATCAGAAAATGGAAAATGAAGTTATTAATGGCATGTTAGTTCAAAGGTATGAGAAGCAAGAGACAGACAAAGATTTGAATGTGCATGATGGTTTTAAAAGAGGGAAGGTTAAACATTTGTAGTTTTTTTTTTTTTTTTTTTATTAGCAATATAGAGGGGAAAAAAATAAGCCTGCGAAGTTAAGACAATTTCTAATAAAGCTGGACAATGAAAATGTGTTTTTGTGAACTTGTGAGTCTGCATAACAGGTATAAATGTAATACCAAGATGAATATTTGAAACTCATGAACCTTGGAATGAGCCCTACACACAGGCCTCCTTATCTACTGCACCTTCTCTCTGCTTGACATGTTGAATCTCCCTTTCCAGGTCTTGCCGCAGTTCCTCATTGCTTTGGATTCCCTCCTCTAGCTGCTGACGTAGGAGCTGCACTGAGGTCAACTCCATTTGCAGAGCATGCAAGCGCTGGGCACTGTGTCCACAAAATGGCAGGTTAAAAAGAGGCTTGAACAGTTTGTTGTGTACCTATAATACAGTGAAGTACAGATTTGTTTCTTACCTGTCCTGCTCTTTAAAAGTTCTCACCAAATCAGAGTAAAGCTGCTGTTCAGCCTTTAGTGCCCGGTTTAGGCGTTCATGTTCCGAGAGCAGAACAGACAGAGCAGGAAGAACCTGAAAAGATTTAGATCAGACTTGTGAGTTTCCTACTTAATTTCAAAGAGCAAGCAACAAAGATCAATATCATTAAGACAGATGCTAGCTTTACAGTCTTCATAGGACTGTAAAATAAGTTTTGCACCTTTTTGGTTTCTTGCTGACTATTCCCCCCAATGATAGTCCTTTCCCTTTGTGGAAGGTCTGGTAAGGGTCTCTCTTCCTTGGCCTCAGCAGGCTGAGCATGAGGATCATACACCTTCCTGTCTCCCTGTTTACTCAGCTGATCATGAAGATCCTGGCAAAAAACAAAGACATCCCTGAGGACAAAGCCAATATTCAACAAGCCAAATATAACTTATGGACTATACCAGAGGAGGGATGTGAGCAGTTAAAACAGGTAAAGACCTTTGCACTATACTTTCAAAGAAAAGGCTCTGAATTCTACACTATGTATAGAATGTAAATGCTTTAAACCTCAGAGATGAACACCAATAACATTTATGTGAAAGCACTGTGTATTCACCCTAATTATCTCATCCTTTGTCTTCAGCACAGTAGTTAAGGACTCGAGGCTGGCAGCTTGGGAAACATTCTGGCTTTCCATATCGGCTATCAAGGATTGTAGTTCAGCCAGTTCAATCTGAACAAGAAAATGTGGGCACAGTGTTAAGAATTATAAATCTACATGCAGAAAGTCATTATATGTACACATTTGAAGAACACTTCTACTTAGACATCATTGTTAAGCAAAGATGCTAAGAGACCACAACATCTCTAGACTTTCCTTCTGAGGTCTAGACTGTGCATGCTTTTATACTGAGTGCAACCAAAAATTGTCCAGAGACCTAAAGAACACTCACCCTCAAGTCGTTCTCTGCCTTCAGCGCCTTGGCCAGTGCCTCGGTCTTCTGTGTCAGCTCTTTCTCTAGTGTCACAGAGGTTCTCTTGACAGGAATCTTGTCTATGATGCTGTCAATACTTTTCCTTGAGAGCTCAACTTTTGAAAAGTTCAAAGATTTAATTTGACAAACTTAGTGTACATAAGCAAGCACAACTATAATGTTTTAGCAAAGGATATCAGATCCCTTCAGACAATTAAATGCTTACCATCCTTCTCTTCAAGGTGTTCCTGTAAGACCTGAATGGTCTGTTTCAGCTCCACCACATGAGGCACAGGTGTTTCTGTTGCATTCAGTTCTTCTAGGAACGTATCCCTCTCCTGCTTATTTTCCAAAAGTTTCTAACCCACAAAAAATGAAAGCAAGACTGCATCAAATAAGGTATAACATTACACCTTTTAACATTAAAAACATGTTTACAATAAGTTTGTCAACTGAAACCTGGAATGAAGCTAATTACTGAGAACTTAAAATGCAATTATCCGAATTATGTCATACACATTTGCATGACTTACTGCAGCTATAGTACTAACTAACCAACCTGATGGTATAGTTGTAAAGGAATGTGCAGCCAGAGGATGCCATGTCACAGATTTATATATAATGTTGGTTACAAGCAGTTCTGACATTTAGCTAAGTTGCTGGAAGCCAAGAGGCATGAGTCTAAATAGTTACAGCAAACCAGTTTCATTATATAATTTTTTTGTGAATGTTACTTCTCAGTAAATACTTGTTGCTAATATGATATTAAGACATAAAATAAGCCTTAAAAAAACAGAAAAGTAGTAGGAAAACAAAACACACATTTATTATTGTATCCTTTTCTGCCAGCAGAACCCTGAGCTCTCCACTTTCAAGGTATTTCTCTTGTAAGGTCATTGTACTGTGTTTCTCAGCAGTGGTCAGAAGATGTTGTTTCTTAGTAAGTTGTCTTTTCAGATCCTGTATTTCCTGAGTTTGTTCAGCCAGTGTGCGGTTGTAACGTTCAGCAGTTTCCTAGAAAATAAATTGAAAGCATTTTTAGATTCATGGCATATGTTCAAGCTATAATTGAAGACAGATATTCATGACAAACAGAATTCAGCAGAATAAACAAACAGAACTATCATTACTTTTAGGAGCTGGTCTTTGCTGTTGATAGTAGCCAAGAGTCCCTCCACAGCACTCTCATTATCAGAAACGAGTCTCTCCTTGTCCTTTATGGCTTCATATAGGTTAGCTTCCGCTACCTTCAACCGCTGGCCCAGGAGTTCAGCCAGATCCCGGGTGTCACTCTGTGTCTGACCAAGCAAGGTCTTGGCCATCTCCTGCAGAAAGAAGATGTCAGAACTTGCTCCATTCCCAATATTACATGACAGGATACAAAAGTGTGTGACATTTACCTCCAACTCCCTAGATTTTGCATCAATGGATAGCTGCAACTGTGAGATAATGGAGTCTTTTTCTCGTAGGGCACGGGAGAGGTTCTCTTCCAGCTCATTCTTTGCCCTTTGGAGATTTTTTAAGGTAATGGCTAGATGCTGTAGCTCCACATCCTTCTCTTTAATCATTGCATCAAAATTCTGTGGGCAGGAAGGGGGGGCAAGTCATCCATAATGTGATACTGAGACAGTAAAAATCATGATCTATAAATGCAACCTACATTAATAATCTCCTCATTGTGGGAGAGAAGATTATTAAGTCTTTCCAGATCCCTTTCCCTCTCACGCAGAGAAAGTTGTAATTGGCGGATCTCATTGTCTTTCTCTTCAACGGCAGCAAACTTTTCATCTATGGCTTGCTGTAAAAAAAAAAAAAAAAAAAAAAAAAAAAAAAAAAAAGGATATTATTGGTTAATGAGAACTTAATGAGTAATATCTTCATTCGAGAGGAAAGCAGACAAGTATTTAGAAAGATCACCTCTAATGCAGTCTCTTTTTCTTTTAAGCGCTCTCGCAGTTTTGCTAACATGATGTCACTGCCTCCAGGGCTTCTTCTCTGTTCCCAATCTTTCATCAGATTCATGTACTCCTAGAATCATGCAGCTCAATGAGATGTACCCTTAGATCTTATACAAAGCACACTATATACTCAAACTTTATTGCAATTTTACCTGTAGTTGATGTTCCTTCTCACTAAGCTTGGAGGTAAGATGCTGAATGGTGACTTCATGGGTTTGGAGCTTTCTCTTGCTTTCATCCAGGAGCACCTGATACTGTTGCTCCAGGGCACTCTCCCTTTCTCCTATCTCCCCATTCAACTTCTTCAACTTGTTCTGAAGATCCTGATAATGAAAATATAATCCATAAGACAATGAGATGTAAATACATCTTCCAATAAAAAAAAAATAATATTAAAAGCAAAAATAAAGGAAAACAAAAAAAGGGCTAGAAAAAAATGTTGCAGTCTGTTAGTCCAAAATACAGTATTTGAGGTCTGATCAATACTAGGTTTCAAAGACAATATGAGGTAAATTACTATTCAACAAAATATACAAAGCAATTAACAGGTTTAAGTTTGATTTAAAAAAAAAAGTATACAGTGTGATCATACATGAGCATAGATATTTGGTATGGCTGGATTTTTTCCCCCCTGTGGTAGGGAAGTGAAAGCACTCACATTGATGGCCTTGTCTCCTTTCTTCTTCAACTGCTGCAAATCCTCCAGCTCTTGTTCCAGCTGCTCTTTGGCCTGTTGCAGGTCCCCCAGCTCCTGCTCACGATGCTGCAGGGCACGTTGAAGTTTCTGTGTTTCAAGCACCTTTGCATGGTGCTCTAGCTGTAGGTTTTCCAGTTCCCCCTGCTTTTCCATTAGTAGACTCTGGTGCTCCTCTACACCCTGATGGCAGTGCGTGAAGGGCATTATTTAAACAAGAAAATAAAACTGACCATCCAGACCAAACCACTATCCAATTGATGATTTATAAAAAGAAATTTTGGATACATTAGGCAAAGGCTAAAAATTCCATGAAGTAGTATTGCTAAGCAGAAAACACTTTATTTTAATTGTGTAGGGCTGTCAGCAAGTTTCCACTAATAGAGAAACATGCCTGATATTTTTGGATTTGTGCCTTATGTGCAGTTTCCCGGGCTTTGGCCAAAGCTTCATCTCTGTCTTCAATCTCATGACAGAGCTCCTCAATCTTTTTAACAGAGAGACAAAAACAGATGTAATAAAACAAGATGAATCAGTGCATGCTTGTCATGTTTATTTTGGAAGATTAAACCTTACCTCCTTGTCTTTTTCCTTCAAGATCAGAGACAAGCCTTGTATCGTTTTGTCTCGTTTTAGAGCATTCTTTTTCTCTGAGGAAAGTTCGTTCTCTTTTTCTTCTAGTTTCTCACTGAGGATCTGAAAAGCAAACGGCTGAAATTTAATACCTGCTGAAAGCAAGAAACACACAACATACAATTGGCAGGGTATTTAAATCAGAACCTTGTTTTGGTTTGTTTCATCTTCTAGGGTCTTCTTCAGATTTTGGATAAAAGCCTTGGTGGTGTTTAATTCTTCATTTAGCTGCTTAGTTGCAGCCTCCAATGCAGTTGCCTCATTCTGTTTGTTGATAAGACTCTGAAAAATTATTGAAAAGACAACTTATAAATATGTACTCGAAAATCAAATGTTGGACACATTTAAAAAGGTTTTCTGTTCCATTTTCACACTGGGGCTAGCAATGGCATAAAAGTGATTAGTGTGCCCAAAAAAAAATTCCTTTGACTTAATTAGGATGTGATCTCATTACCTCAGCTTTAAAGGGTATGTACTCATCATCAAAAGCATCTGTTATATCTTCCATACATTTCCACTCTGCAGTCCATTTCTTTCTTGCCATCTCTGCATAGCACTGTATACAATAGTTGCCTGGAGCCAAGCACCTGGAATACTTCAGTAGGATGGGGAGCTTACTTTCTGGTTGTACTACGAGGGGCCTTCTCTGAATACTTCGAAGTAAGCCAAGCAATTCAGAAATAAAAGAATCTTGGTTTCTCTGGGCATTCCATCTCCTAGATTTGATCGTGGGTTTTTGGATAGAAGGCTGAACTCCATCCACTTTGTTCTTCACAAAAGGTGTGGTAGTGTGCATAAAACATCCAGAGAGGAAGGAGGGCTCTGGAAAGTCCAAAATTTGAGACTGAAGCGAGAATGAACGGTTCCGAAAAATGCCTGACATGCTGCTTTTACTCTGGACAAGCTCCATGTACGTGCTCTGTGATCGGGAGCATGGCATCTTTAAGGCTTGACTCCTTGAGGTGCTACTAGTAACTGATTTTCTGAGTTGGAACTGCACAGCCAGGTTGAGGTCTGTGCCCTCCACGGAGTCATAGTTAATACACCTTCTCACTTCACCCAAGTCGCTGTGATTTACTGTACCAAGTGAATGATATTCTGATCCACTTGTAGAAGTGATGATATTCGTGGCATTCTTGTCCTTCTCTGATCTTCCATTATACTGCCAGTACATGCGAGAGATGGACTGCACCAAGTTCTGTTTTTCAACTTGAAGCTTCTGTATCTGGAAGTTGTGGGCTTCCTGTAGCTGGCTAATAGACACATCACACTGAACTACTCTCTCCAGCATATAGACACACTTACTGCAGACGAACTCACTGCGGCCATCACGTATTATCTCCGAACCAACAATGTATGACAGGACCACATGTAGCTTTCTCTTCCCGGAAGAGCTGAATATCCAGCGACACTGACTGCCACGGAGCTGGCTTTTGCAAACACGGCATTGGTCTCTCATAGTCCTAAACTAGCTGTGACTGTATCCACACAAAGTTTATTGAAGGGAGACTCCAAGTCACATCTTCTAGAAAACTGTAGCTTGTACAATGGCAAGGAAGCACTAAAAGGCTCCCAAGACAAAGATAGTAAAGCCTGCACTAAATCCAGTAATCCTGCTTCTTTGTACCAATGGGTATACTCGTACCAAATCCTCTGGGGGGGGGGGGGGGGGGGGATGAAGGACATTACTGAGCATGCTCTTTTAATTCCCTGACTGAATCCAAACTAACTTTCTGGGGCACAGGTACCACAACCACATCATAGTTCAAATATGTATTGAACACTAACCATCCTTAATGGTTGATTTTTGAGTATGCAAGCAGCCATGGAGTAAAAACCTGATCTGGGACTGATATGAAAAGTGCAGACCTTCTGAATACCAGGTACTCTTGTTTGGCACAGTGACTAGGATACGACTAGTCTATTTCTGAATGGAACTTTAAGAGATACATTAATGTTAACATCAATTTTTAAAAAAAACATGCCATTTTTAGACTATGATTGCAGATGCTCAGTTTAGCTACCACATTCAAAGGCTCATGTGTACAACTGAACCTGCATTACCTACCCATAACACTGGCCCGTGCAGAGGCCACATATGTGCACTGCTTACATGCATACAATGAAGAATTGATATCTTTTCTTCTTTCAGCTGCTCCCATTAGAGGTCGCCACAGTGGATCAATTGTTTCCACTTCTTCCTGTCCTCTGCATCTTTCTCTGTCACACCCACCACCGGCATGTCCTCCTTCACCGCATCCAGAAATCTCCTCTTAGGCCTCCCTCTCTTCCTCTTACCTGGCAGCTCCATCCCTAGCATCCTTCTCCCGATATATCCAGGATCTCTCCTCTGCACATGTCCAAACCAACGCAATCTCGCCTCTTTGACTTTGTCGCCAAACCGGCTAACCTGGGCTGACCCTCTAATATACTCATTTCTAATCCTGTCCATCCTCGTCACACCCAATGCAAATCTTAACATCTTTATCTCTGCCACCTCTAGCTCTGCCTCCTGTCTTTTGGTCAGTGCCACTGTCTCCAACCCATAAAGCATAGCTGGTCCCACTACCATCTTATAGACCTTCCCTTTCACTCTGGTTGGTACCCTTCTATCACAAATCAGAAGAATTGATATCTAATAAAGCATGCATTACAGTGTTATTAATGGGACATTTTGGATTACTGTATATCATAAAAGGTAAGAAATACAAAGGAGAACAGAATCAAGAAGATGCTTGCAAGAACACCAATGAAATACAATGCAGTCAGTGACCATTTCATTTCTATTTGTTTGCAAGGAAGACCCCTCAACATCGCCATCAAATACTGTATATGCTCTAAGAGGAGACACAGGAAGAGGGTCAAGTTGATCTGGTCAATGAATTGGTGCAAGCCAAATCTCTGAACACAATTTCCTGATAGTCATGAATGAATGGAATGCAAAAGTTGAAAGCAAAGAAGATCAAGAGAAAAATATGGACTCAGGAACAATAATGAAGTGGGAAATCATGTGAATAAATTCTGCAAGACCAACAACCCATTGATTTCAAACACCATCACCTTCGTACACTAGCGGCAATTATACTAGGATGACAAAGCAGATCAACAGTCTTTTCTACTTGTACCTCACGATCAGGCACTCTTGGTGATGAGAGAAGTACTAGAAGCAGCAGTGAAAGCCTTATCAAAGAACAAAGGAGTGATGGCATTCTCATTAAATTCAAATGTAGAGACTACTGCCTATACCACAGATTGCAAGCAAAACAAATACAAAGGTACTGGAACAAGGTCAAACCTATGATCTCCCTGGAAGCTCAAACGGTAAGGTATCAACTTTCATATATTGGTATCATACAACAAGAAACATCACTGGAGGAGAACATCAGGTCAGTGCAAAAGAGGAAGACCTCCACTCTGGTGGAAATTAACTGCAGTTGTGGATGCCCCTCTGTCAAAGATTAATAATCTGAATAAAGACCATACAAAGTCCAGGGCAACTATCCAGAGTGATCATGAGTTGACAACAACGTGATAGCATTTAACAGCAACAACTGTCAGAGGTCCAATAAACTGGAGAGGCCATTGGACATGCATTGAACTGGCATGTCAGATTGAAGTCTTTTATTGCTGGAATAGCCAGAAACATCACAATGAATTGCTGATTTTTAAAGTTGTAATCAGCAGCTAATTTTGAATAACTGCAACTCTAAAATGCTAAATTCATATAAAGGCTGCATATCATGCAGCATTCAGCATCATCTTTACAGTGTATAAAATTGCTGTTGCTCTCTATATTTTCCTTTAGAGTCAGCATAGTGGGAACAACTTATCCCCTTATGCTGACTATATATGTCATATTTTCAACATCCCCTGAAGTTCAAATAAAACCTTAAAATAGAGACACACTGAAGTCTCACTTATTAAATTTAATTCTATTCTAAGGAATTCTATTCCTTCACTTTGTATATCAGATTCTAAGATGTTTTTTTGTCCCTCCAGTAATGTGTCACAGTTGAGTGATTTTGAAAAGAGGAGAGCAGACATCCTAGCCTATGTCTAAGAGACATCAGTTCTTGCCCACCAAAAGCATTCATGCACGATGGAATACTTCTAGGCATAACACAAAAGAAGAAAACTTTGATAGTCCTTAATAAAACAGGAGGCCTTTTATGATAGGAAAGCATGATGTTACGGCATGCATTTTATTTAGAATTGTTCTGTTATCATAAAAAAGGAAAGGATATAAAAAAAAAGGCATGTGAAATGCACTTAATCCAAACCACACCATATCCATAGGGCATCTTACTGCTGCTACAGCAAATCATTAGAAAAAACAACCAATTCCATCCCCCACATTGTACAAGGACCAATGTCACAGACTGATGGAGGGGAATCCATTGCTGACCTACATCAGTTTCCTTTGGCATAGCCCAACAGCACAAACTGTTTTACTTTCAGTTTTTCACTCATTTTGTATCAATCAATATAAAACCTACCTGAGCCTCTCTTTCAATTCTGGCCCTCTCATGCCCAAGTTCTTCTCTGAGAGCCTTTGGAAAAAGAAAAAGTATTTCTATTACAGTTGAAGACAACTATTATCAAGGCTCTTTTACCATTACAAAATTAATGAAAAGAACTTTTAACCCATGCTTAACCAATATACATGGCTTAACTGGTTCAACTGGGACATCATTAATTTTAAGCAATGTGGAGTCTATTTTACAACAATATTATCCTAGTGTTACAATGTCTGTTATATTCATACAAATATGCCCACTGTAATGTTACAATATTATTACCTGGATTCTTTTACAAAATTCTGTTTTACTTCTGCCTTTATATTCTGTTGCAGGTCATTGCCCCCCACCAACATTAAGTTAACATCTCAATGCAAAGTCATTTACAATTTTACCAATTTATTCATCAAAATGACACCTGTCCCCTACAAGCCAATAAAAATTGAGAAAAACACTCACCTGAAGTTCTCCATCTTTAGCAGTAAGTGCTGAAGAGAGCTGCATGATATGTTCAGAGACTGGAAGGCCCTCTTTCTCCTGTTCAGAGCTGGACCTCTGCAACTCATCAATCTCTTTATCCCTGTTCTTCAGGGTAAACCTCAGCTGTTCAATAATACTGTACAACAAGAGAAGGTGAACAGCTTTAAGCAATAATAAACCTTCTAAACTTTTAACAATTTACAATTCATAAAAATGATACAACTTCTGGTAAGTAAAATTAAACACTCCACTGATCCTACCTGTCTTTCTCTTGCAAGATATGGTACATATCCTGAGGAGGGGCAGATGTAAATGTGCTTGAGAGGCCAAAGGCCCTAAGCTGTTTCTCCATGCATATGTTCCGCACCTTCTCTTGCTCTGCAATTGCTGCCATTTTTTCAATTTCATCTTCAGCTGTCTTCAGATCCTAAGTTAACAAATGTTGCATGGACCGACTTCGGAAAATTTCACAAAATACCTACAAGCTATACTCCGAACATCATTTGATAACTGGAGGACAGTTAAATTTAGTTACTAGGTAATTTACCAACATTATTTCACACTATAAATGTTACAACAAATAAGTCATGTACCACATTACATGTTCTCTCTGTGTTTTTTAACAATAGTGGAGCAGAATTTAGCAATAAAATATGTCCCAAATTTAAATTATTTGGTAAACCCATAGTATAAATATTTACTTTCATATTTAAATACCCTGATTTCAAATAAATAGTTACCTCCTCCAACTGTTGGATCTTCTTATTATAGAAGTCTTTTAGCTTTTCTTTCTCTCTATTGGCCTCTTCTTTGACATGGATGATTTCAGTTGTATCTTTACCTGTCAAACTCTCCAAAGCTTTCCTTTAAAGGAAAACCACTGAGTTAGCCAATGCTATAAAAATTAACAAAAAAAAAATCAGGTTTTAAAGCACTTTCATAAATTCCTCAACAAGAATACTGTGAAAGATGACCTATGTAATGCTTAATTAATATTCAGTGCTCATCTTGCATCCTGGAGGGCAGACAGTTTGTACCTTATGGTTATGATTATTTTTTTTTATTTTCAGATGGCACAATCTGATTCAGTATATGTAAATCTCTTACACATGACTTCACAAATTACACCACAATAAAGTAGAATACTAATGAGCAATAATAAACGAGGCTGAAAAATATTGAGCTGTGAAAGGGGCTCAAAAAATGTTTTGTAATTTCTCAATCAAAATAAGTACATGTACTCTTTGTAGGCATGTTGAATGAATTCTTACTGAATCAAGTACTAACATAACTCTTTACATACAATCATTTTAACTTAGAAATGGAACATGCTGGAAGATTAAAAGGACTATACATACACACTGTACTTAATAAGAAATTATTTCTTTCTAAACATTTGTACTTACGAGGCAGTGAGAAGGAGCTCCTGCTTTTCGGCCAATTCTCTTTTAAGTGACTCCACTTCCACTTTCAGTTCAATATTCTGACAAAAAAAAAAAAAAACTCAGTTAAGCATGTGGTAAGAGCTTATTCATAAATGCAAAATAATGAATAATCACAATGAAGATGAAAGTATAAACCAACTTAAGTGCCATATGGGGGAAGGCTTGTTATTTCACCTATAAGATAATTAAGGTCTATAGGCCTTAAAATTCTACTCAGTCTTTATGAATTCCATAAAGACAACTGAAAACAGAAAAACATATTATGCTATATTTTTGCAATAGCACTCATCTTCTTGAAGTCGCATTTGCATGCAATGTTTTCTTTTAATTGATAAAGATAATCTCATTGTGATCACTTGTGTACTATGGATAAAAAAAAATACATCTTGATACATAGCTATTAAAATAGTCATTGGCACTGAATTTGTACTTGTGGAAGTATAACTGGTAGCCATTACTGTTTTGAGTGAAACATGTGATTTGCTTTCACATGTTGCTATAATTTTTCCCCATTCGTAAATCTAAGTTCTGTCAAGTTGTTAAAATTGGAATACAGTCTCTAAACTTTAGTCAATGTTTAAATTAAAACAGCTGTGTATAACATACTACAAATTTTAGACCAAGCATTCTTTTACTGACAGGTTTTCCTTTATTATATTGGGGGAAGGTATATACACTTTCTCATTTTATCTTCATGGTGCTAGATTTCGAAGCTTAAGTATTAAAAAAGTATCATTAAGAAATAAAAGAAAGTAATTTTCAATGGTTAGTCACCGTCTTGAATATATCCTCTGTTGAGTCATCAAATTTCTGTTGCATTCGTTCTTCCATGAAGTAAATGCGGAGCTTCAGGTTGAAATTCTCTTTCTTTAAACCAGTTATTTGCTGAAAGACAGACCACATTTATTTGCCTGGCTGATGCAGTGTTTTCAAACTATTTGCAAAAGGTTCTAACAGAAAAATACCTGTGATATGCCTAAAAACAAAGCAATCAACTGTGCATTGTTATGCATGACTAAACTTAAAAATGTAAAGAAATATAAGAAGTATGCTGTGCATTCATGGTACAGTGCTTCCTCAAGTCAATGAACTGCAATTGAACATTCTTACACAAACAGCCAATGAATACTAGTCCCAGACTGCTGCTGTGATTCATGGGGGAGGGGAGATGAAGGCAGCAGACTGCAACACTGTCTGCTTCACATTTGTTTTGGGGGAGGGAGTGGGTACCTTATAATCTACAGGACCAAATAAATCCCTAATCCCCCATTAAGAGAGGAAGAAGAATTATACTGACAGTTCAAATGTGTTCTTGAACCATTAAACATGTAAAATATTAGTGAAATTTAAAGAAATCTGTAGAAAACAGCAAGTCAAACCCATGGACTTCAGTTGAACACAATAACACCTAGTTTTTTTTTTTTTTTTAAATCATAAAAAAAGGTCTACATGTAATTGAAAATTATTTTCAAGCACCGCATAACACTGTTGATCCACTTCAACAGCTATCAATTCAATTTCAGTGAAGCACAGTTAAAATCCAGGTAGAGAAACACCTTAATCTTTCAGCACTAAGAAAGCATCCCAGTGGATTTAATTATCTAGGACTTGCAAAGGCAGTCAAATAAACAACTAATCTAATGGTGGGCAGGTTACATGGTCGCAGATAGTTAATATTCAAAGGCAGAAGAGAGTATTACACATTGTAATTTAAAAATTATTTTAAAAAACTATTACCCTTAGTCTGATTGTATTTAGTACATAAGTATAGCTAGTACTGTCAGACAGAGGCTACAGAAAACAACACGTGCAGTGGCTATAGTGAAGTGGAAACATAAAATGTAACAATTTATATACCCTCAAACTTTATTAACCTTGAATTTGTTGCATTTAGTACATAAGTGTTTTTAGTTCTGTATACTGCTGTACCTCAGAGACTAAACAACCCCATTTGTTTTCCTATCCTGAAGAATAACTGAGAACTGTGTGCTGGCACATGTCACTCATGTGTAGTGCACATGTATAAGAAAATGCATTACTGTCATTCTTGCCATTCAGTTACTTCAAAATACACTCTGCATGTGATGTAACTTTGTCCTTCTAAAAACAAAGATGTACCTAAACAAATAGAAATTGAGCTTTATAAACACAGAGGTAGTAACTTACATTTTCATAATCTTTCATTGTGAGAGCTTTGACAGGTGAGATTCTCTCTCCAGGAAACATGCACACTAAGAAAGAAAACATGTTGCATTGTTTCAAAAAGCAAATGTAATACATTTCAGATCCTGTTTATAATACTTTATTGATGCATACATTTCTATGCACAATTTGACCTCAAAATAAAGAGGCAATCTCTCATATTTGCATTCAGGAAGCACTCAAAATACAGCCTTGCACATAATCTCTTTTAACATACGCTGCTCACTTAATTCTTTAAATAACAGCATATTTTTCAGTTAGTGAAGTTGGACACTACGACATGGTGCAGGCATGAGATGTTGAAACAGTTCATAGTTTTTCCATAGTTCAGGCCAATTGCACACTGGCTGGCAACTGTCCCATGATTCACAGATCAGATGGACCAACACTGCCATATAAAGTCAACAATAATGAATGCATCAATAAACTCATTACACTGGAAAAAAAAATATCTTCAATAACACTATGGGGCTATTCCAACAGTATATGTTTTATTTACATTAGTATGGATGCTTAAATAGAACAACTGTATTTAAGTGAAATAATTGTATCTTAACTACAAAGCTATGACATATAAATATTTTATTACATTGGGACAAAACAACAGAACTATCAGGTCTGTCTCTGTTCTCCCACAAAAAATAAATTAGTCACTTTCAAGAGTGTCATACTGTAATGGTGAAAACAACTTTTATATATAGTCTGTTATGCAATTGGTTCCTCCTATTACAACACTAAATAGTAACAGGCAATAATCTAAATTCACATTGTATTCAACCTTTTAAATGAGAAGTTTATTATTTACCACAAACAAAAATCATGCTTCAAATATTCTATCTATATGTATGAAGCTAATCTGTATAAACATGGGATTAATGTTACATGGAAAAAGGGTTTGCAACTTTATATTATTCAATCCTAAAATATACTTATACATTTAACATAAAAAAATTATACATCCTCATTACTGAAACATTTAAATATAAAAACAATATAGCTACAAAGTGAACAACTGTACCTGGCATACTGTTAACAGCAAAATCTCCAACATCTGTAGTCTTTGGAAGTCTGGACATATTTGTACTGCAACACAAGATAATTTTTTCATAAAAGTTACTAAGTACAATGCTGATATAGCAAATGAAATTCACCTCTTTAAAGCAATTCCTTACTTACCCTTCACAAAAAAGAAATAAAAATTTTGTCCAAAACAAGCATTTGCTTATGGAAAAAAATGGGAGGCAAAAATACGGGTGCAATCATCATCATCTTAAAACTTAAGATGCCAAAAAAGCAAAATTACTTTATTTTTTCCCTTCATGAAAAATGAGTTTGTCATGTACCAGTCACAGGATGAATCATCTTTTTAGTCAAAGCTGACTGACCAGCTAACAGGGATGTCACTTCTCAACAAACAACCATTGTAATCTCTGACTGAAGCCTTACAGAACTAAGTACGATTTACAAAGCTGTATTTTCAACACAAAGCAGGTCAAAGTTTCACATTTAAATGCATTTTTAAATTTTAGAAAAGAAATTCTCCACATGACGGAGGCTTTACTGGGCCAAAACCAGAAATGTCAATTGAAGAGCATTCATCTTTTTCAGATTTGATTCTCCTAAACACAACAGCGCTCAGCCATTTCCTTCCGCTATTCTAAGGAAGCCATAGCACCATGCCTGGCTGCAAACCACTGCACTTGTTACTGCATAAATGTGTTTACTAAAACAGCTGAGAAAGCTGATGCTGATAGCCCCCCCCCCCCTTTAAACTGGTTGTGTATTTATTGACATAAGATTGCAGTAACTTCACAGTTCAGAAAAAGACTTTCACCCCAGTTAAACCTTTTCAATACAGCAAAAGGCTTTCCAGATAAAATGATATACATAAAAATGTATCCAATGTAGATCTGAACCAGAACCAAACACAGAATACAAGGCATTTCACCCTTAATACGTTTCAGTGTATCAACATTTATATTTAAAAGAAAGTACTTTCTTACAAAACTTACAAATAATACATAAAGTCAACTTTTGAATGTGATGGAATAGTTTCAATTTAAGACAATATGTGTGCGGCAGAGTACTACCACCTTGCACACTGTAAAACAAGAACTAAGTAAGTGCAGCAATTTTTGGAAAGGGAAATACGTACTGCATCCCTACAACAGAAGAACATAACACAAAGAAGCACTCCGAAAAAGGATGTTCATAAATGTCTTCACAATTACTTGGCCTAAGGAGCTCCAGAGGAAAAAAACTTGCAATCTTAAATTATACAGTATTCTAATGTTATCTCTGTACAGTAGAAAGGTCGCACCTTGTGTCACAGAAGTATGACTTAGTGGGACATGTCAAGATTGAGGAGCATAAAGACATCAGCATCACATCTGTGCTCAAGAGAAAATTCTTATTTTGTGATATAATCAGCTTAACCTTAACCTGGAAACCCACAAATTAAAACCTTAAAATAACAAATCTGTAAAACAAGAAAGTAGACTTAGAAAAACTTCCATGCTTTTAAAATTAAATTACCACTTCAGTTTCCCTAGACTTGGAGAACTTGAAAACTAGATCAAGGCATCACTGTTTTAAGATCAATATAACAAGCAGTATAAATACCATCACTACTTCCCTCTCACTGCAAGCACTTCCTGTGCTGTGATCATGTGACATAAGAAGTTTGTTTATGCATTATTTTCCATGTATTTAACCAACATAAGAGCTTAACAAGCATTAATTCACAAGAATACCATGTACAACTTCACTAGGGCAAATAACCATCTCCAGTTTCACAATAATGTAACACACACCACACCTATCACTTACATGTCAAATTACACCAACTACCACGTGGTTTGACCTGGTCAGCCAGAAACTCGGTGTTATTTCGTGACATCACAGTAGCACGATAATAAAAATTAAGGTGACGGGTAGCACAAGTGGTTGGAGTCTTGCATTTAGAAGGGTCAGAGTTCAAAATCCATCCCTGCAGTAGTAGTCTTGAGAAAAGTATTTATAAATAATAATTATACAGTAGCATCCCTCTTCACCTAACAATTCTCAAAATGCAGGAAAAAAAAAAACATTCAACATTAACAGAATAGAACTGAAGACCATTAAAATGCAGAAGCTGGACATTCAGTGACAATGAGAAGCACCAGATATTCAGAGTAAAACCACCCAGCAGCACAAGCGGGTACCAAGAAACATAGCAAGCAGCTTCACACAAAGGCCCCTTATAGACAATGGGGGGAAATACAAGGACAAATACACACACTCATATCAGTGCTGTAGAGAATGAGAATTACTGTTAACTTTATTTACTATTTATTGTATAATACATTTCACACTGGTCATATCTAAACTAGTCCACCATGTCAACTAGGTGCATCAACTATATTTATACAATGAATATTAGGCTTTGCAGAAAAGAAAAGAAAACACATATTTACCATTCCTGACAGCAACGTTAAAAACATCCATGTTATTTTCCCTTATAAAATATAATTACAAATATCTAAGAATCCCAGAAAGAGGTTATATTCAAGTCGGTTTATTACTTGCTTCATAGTTTCATACAAGACACCAACATCATATCCCCCTAAAAAGGGCAATACTGTATCAATTCAAGTACCTTGCTGAAGGATACTGCAGCAAGACCGGGATTCGAACCGAGGACCTCCTGGGCCGGTAAACGCGAAATTGTACATTTCTGAGCAGCCAAAGAGTTGCTGGCAAAGAATTCGTGAATCTAAGAGGTTCCAAATTCTCTCACCTCAGGAGCTCGCCCAGTCCGCCTCCGAACAAACTGCGCTCGTTGGAGCACCGACTGCCCGCCAGTTACCGGCCTACGAGCAACAGTCAAAGCCTGCGGACCTGACAGCACTGGCGGACCGTTGCTTCCGCCAACACAGCATACCGCTTATTTCACAAACAGGGCAGTCGCCTTTTCTTCACGAAAATCAATTATAACACAACTACATTCAACTTCTCCCCGTTATTCTTTATTTGGGCTCATATATATGGGGGGAAAAAACAGCAACGCCACACAGGTTCAAATAACGTTCGTGCGCAGACCATAAACAAATGTCCCCGAAAGCTATGATAGCGGGAATTTTAAGTTCAGTGTCTACTGCCAGTTACAAAGTAATTTGCCTGCAAAGTAACTCGATAAAATATGCTCAGTTCTGAAGGTTAATGAAATGTTTAAGGGGTTTTTTTTCGGATGTATTCATTACCTCTCACCGTCCGAATGTTGAACCGAGAGGGCTGAATAAGGACGCCGCTTACCTTCCATTAATATCCAGCGGTAGAGTCTGGTCTTCCCCCACCACTGAGTCCATTTTTTATGCTCCTTACGAACCGATACAGAACGCTTCCATGTGAAAACGACAGCACCGCGAGTTCACGGTCGTTCGAAACCGCTAAAAAGCGAAGTTAAAATTCAAAGCGATCGTTACTACCGCCATTTTAGCGAGAGTGACGTAGCCGTCGGTGCAGCGTTGGAAGTTCGGGTGGTGCCTGCTGGGAAACGCCCACATTTTCGAGCCGCACGCAGGGATTGGACAAATCGAAACGGTTACGCCTTCCAAACGTTCGCGATCAGGGTTGACAGGAGGATGGAGAAAATCCTCCATTTATGAAACGTGTGACACAGCTCGGCGCGTACTCGACTGGGTAATTTTAGGGCAAGAATGCAGGCTGCACAACGGAAACCAGACAGCTCAGCTTCCCTATAAACCCAAGAGGTCTCTGGGTAGAACTACAACTAAAGCGATCGACTGCCAGGACGCTTTTACGCTTTAAGTGTCAGGTCATTTATCCAAAGGTTCTTCAGAGTAGCGTTTCTATGTGAATCCTGTAGAATTCATTTGTTCTTTGGAAGATTTGTGAAGTCTCAGAATCTCAGAATGAGATTTAGCAAAATATTTAACGATTAAGCTATGGGTACCATTTGTTAATTTAA
Source organism: Heterotis niloticus (assembly GCA_018136845.1). NCBI lineage: Eukaryota > Metazoa > Chordata > Actinopteri > Osteoglossiformes > Osteoglossidae > Heterotis > Heterotis niloticus. Next base: position 26,062,856 of record CM030891.1, read on the forward strand.
TATGAAAACAAGGGATAAAACTTGACATGAAGGAAAAAGATTGAGTAACATTTCGCAGCAGATGACGACTTATCTGCTCGTTGTTATGACAACAGACATCATGTAAACAGATCCCATATCCTCCAGTCTGCTGGCTTTCTTCATTGGGCAAGACCTAGTGTTACACAGCTATGCAATACAGAATGCTGCACTGTTCTCAGTTAATTTGTTAATATAAATAATCCTGTCTGAGCTGGAAAATTTACAATTCTGAACAATGCAATAAACTACTTGATACAAAACAGACAGAGGAAATAAATGTGGGGTTATGATGTGGGGTTGTTTCAGTTGGTTAGGTCTAGGTTCAGCAACATTATGTGCCCAAAAAATGAGGTCCAGAGCTGACTACCTGAATATACTGAATGACCAGGTTTTTCCATTAATGGATTTTTTCTTCATATTACAAGATGACATTGCCAGGATTCATGGGGCTCAAATCATGAAAGAGTGGTTCAGAGAGTATGAGACATCATTTTCACACATGGATTGGCCACCACAGAATCCAGACCTTAACCCCACCGAGAATTTTTGGGATGCGTTGGAGAAGACTTTACGCAGCGGTCCAACTCTCCCATCCATCATCAATACAAGATGTTGGTGAAAAATGAATGCAACTCTGGACGAAAATAAATGTTCTGCCATTGCATAGGCTTATCGAAATGATGCCACGGCAAATGCATGTCATAATCAAAGCTAAAGGCCGTCCAACGAAATATTAGAGTGCATGACTTTTTTTTGGCCAGGTACTGTATGTTGAGTCAGTAAAAAAAGACTCAAATCTGGTTTTATTGTTAGCTTTTAAGTAAAACCTTTTTTCAAAGCAACTTGCAATGTTAATTTTTGCACATTAGCCAATATTATTGTTCAGCCACACATTTCCATAAACCATTTGCCCTGGTCATGGTTACAGCAGTCTGCAGTCCATTCCAGAACGATTGACTGTGGTAGGAACCCCACCCAAATGCCACGCAAACACTTCATGCAAATTCCACACAGCCTGAGTCGGGCTTGAACAGCCCAGGCACTGTGAATTGACAGCACCATTTTATTTTACTGGCCTAAATCAAGGTACGTAGTTGGCACGAGGGTACTACAGTAGAACTACCTGCTAGTTATAAGTTTTTCTTTTTGGATTTTTAATTACTGTTTCTCTTTCTGCTTTTTCTGTTTTTATTTCCTTTATACCAGTAATGAAACCAAAATAAAAACAATGAAAGCATCAAATGAAGGAAAATAAGAATGTGTACAGAAGACAATAAAGCATATCACGTTGTGTAAACATGAACTGAAGTGATGTCCATTGGTAACATCTGCAGGGATTAGTCACCAGTCTGTGCAGCACTGCACCACAGTGAGGGATACAAGTGTATGGTTCAGACAAATTAATGTCTTTATGTCAAGTTTATGAATAATGGGCCCTGGTGTATATCTTGTGAATCATTCAGTTTCCTCTCACTTGTCCTGCTGTGGTCCAAGATTAAGCAAACAGACCTAAACCTTCTTTTCCCCAGCAACGGTTTCTACTTTATAATAGGAGATCGCAAGGTGTTTCCAAGTTTGCTGAGATATAATCTCTCCAGTGTGTCCTGAGTCTACTGCAGAAGGACATGCCTAATACTGTAGTAGCTGGAACTGTCCTGTGGACATTCTCAAGACATATCCAGACAATCTCGGCTGACTCACCCCTGACTCCCAAGGTTCCCAATGATACAGTGAGCCCAGAAATCCTGTGGAGAAACTGCATTTTGACCTCTTGTATCTGCAGTCTTGTTCTTTTTGTCATTATCCAAGGCTCATGACCATAAGTGAGGATGGGAATACAGACTTAGACTGAGAGCTTTGACTTAAGGTTTATCCCTGCTGCATCACCAGATATTAGCCCAACACCTAGAGAGCTGCTGATGCTGTAACAGTCCTCCTTTAAATTTTCTGCTCCCATTTCCATTATTCTTGGACAAGACCTAAACTCCTCCATTATGACTAGTTGTTCCCTCCACATTTGAAGAGAGCAACTCACTCTTCTATGATAGAGAACCATGCCCTCAGACTTGAACATATTGGTTTTTATCCCAGCTGCTTCACACTTGGCAGTAAAATACTCAAGTCCACACCTAAGATCACTGCTAGATGAAGCTAAAACAAGATTGTCTGTAAAGACCAGAAACACTACTCCCAATACTTCAACTGGTCAACCTCCAAGCCTTGGCTTGATATGCTGGCCGCTAAAATCTCAAATGAGAGGAGACAAAAAACAAAACTCAATTGTGTCAGTGTGAACAAATTCAGTGTAAGGCCAGGAATATGGACACAACCCACACTTTGTTTATACAGGGATTAGATGGCTCACACCAGTGGAGCTGGAACCCTATATCCCTGTGGTACTTATGACTGTACATGCATGTACCTTTTTATATCAGATAACACATGTACACTGGATTCTCATATCCCCACACCCCCATAACAATGCTACCAAGGAGAAGAGCTGGCCTGCAGTTTCACAACCAGCTTTGTTCCCCTGATTTTGAGGCTCATTTATTATACACAATCTCCTCTCTAGTACCATAGTATAAACTCTGTGTGATTCCATTTAACTGATGTCCTCTTCCTTAAATATACAATCACCTCAGGTTGCTGGTCCAGAGGTAACTTACCTGCATTTCTTGAAGAGGTGTATAAGCCACGCTACCCCAACACTATGCAGTGGTTCTAACATCTCCAGCCAGAGCTTACACACCCTGCAGCCTTACCACTATGGATGCCTAAACCACGAAAAATTATGGGTTTTAATTCATGGGAGATGTCAGACACAGCCTCCTGCTAGGAGGAAAGGTCCACCAGGTTAAGAAGTTACAAAAAAGTCTTCCTTCCACCACCTAACAGTCTCCCCAGGAGTTTGCAGAATTTTGCAGTCCTTTCTTAGCACAGTCTGGGCAAGATCAGGCATACCTATTCTGAGGCACTGAGGTTTGACAGAACAACTTTGTCCACAGCCTCTCCAGCACCTACCATACCTGTACTTCTTCTTCCATCACTGGTTTTGCTTGACACCTTGTGATGATGCAGAAAGTCTGTAAACTTTGATCTGAAGCTGGAATGCTTGTCATATTATGCTCACTTCTGTTCACACCCATACTGTACAATAGTTTGTTAGCCATTAAGGTCCATAAAAGTAGACCTTCTGTGGGTTTTAAGAATGTAAAGAATTTACAATGATGGAGTTACTTAAATGTACTGGTATTGTCATATCTTAGATAATCTTTTTACTCATTGTTACAGCTGGAGAAACTCAGGTTTATATCCTCTTTCCCAAGGGTTCATTGGGGGGATTTGGAAGGGTCAAATTACTGGAATGCACAGTACGTATACTAACTTTTGCTGAAACAGTTTTGCACAATATTGTGAATAGAGTGAAGCAACATTTTTAACAGAAAAACAACATAAATGGAAGATTGTTTCTGTAATAAAAAATGCAATTACACAAAACGGAAACACACATCGCTCTGAGAATCCATTTAAATAGTAGTTTATTTTAAATTTTTTTTGTTAAAATTGCTTAACTGGGCTAATTGCTCTAAAATCCGTGATGATTGTGGGATAATTTGTTATTAAAAAATGGGGCCATAAACTGAGTGAAAGGCACAAAAATTGTGCTTAAAATTTTGAGTCCACATCTCCGGCTTAATTTTCAAATATTTATTAAACATCGGAACATTGTTAATGCAAGACAATGAAAAGTATTGGAAATGGTGAATAAAAGAAAATAGAAGACGCTAAAAATGAAAACAAAACCAACACAAATGTGGGTAAACACGGAGATCTTCTACACCACCCTCAAAATCACAATGACTGCTAATGTTCTTTTTTTGACTGATGCTTCACATAGAGACACAGAATTCTACTCAAAACAAAAGAAGGAAAAGAAAAACAGCAATGGATTGCTCTCAAAATGTGTTTAAATGTGAGGTATTCTGAGCTTGTCTTACTACTACTGAATTTGACATAAAAACAGAATTTTCACATACTGTCAATACCTTACTTTAAAAAAGTGATGATAATTAATAGCATAGAACACAGTCCCATTACAGTACAGATTTGATTATCATATAGAAAAATACAATGAAAAAACAACAAAACATTGCAAATAAATTTGTTCTCTGGAGCTCCACATTTACACATAAAATAAAAATCTATAAACTCCAAGACCAGTTGGGAAACTGATACATAAAGTTATTTTTTTTAAAAAAGAACTCTTGCTTTAATAGAGAACTTTGCCTATGCAGACAACATTTTCAACAATTAAATAAAATTAAATTAGCAAGAAAGGATCCACTGTATACAACAAAGCTTGCATAATTATACACATTTTTTTTTTTAAAAAAGCTTACTAATAAAACTAAATCTTTACTAATATTTTTAAGATATTAATTACAGCTATTGGGGATTTGTACAAAAGAATACAAAGTACTTCTTTTAGAATGATTCTGAACCTTAAGATGTTTGGCATGAAGACAAAAATATGTTGACTGAAATAATTTTTTATATGCTTAAAATGTTTATATTAAAATATTCCCTTAAAATATAACAGGTACCTACATTAATGCTACTTTGTGGAGTAGTATAAGGAGGAAACTGGCTTTAAACCTACCACAGAAGTCTGAATCTTTGTTGGCAGCATAGCAAGAGCACCAGGTCAGCATCTCTTTCTCATTTTCATTGAGGTTTTTCCCCCGAGCACCATGGATGAGAGATGGGAGGTAGAACAATCTTCTGTCATCCATCATGGATCTATGCACACTTTCTTGTTTTGGAGTTCTGTGGTGGGAGGGTGTTGATGTGCAGGGATTTGCAGTGTGACCCATGAGAGGAACTGATCCAGAAAGAGAGAACTACCTGTTGACATATCTGTCAGCACAGCTACTTCTGCGGCGCCTTTGCCCCACACCCCCATCCTGACAACACTCCCTGCTCATAAACACAATAGGATCTGTTGACACACACCTGGTATGAAGAGACATGGGTCCATGCACTTGTTCATGGCCCATGTAAGTTCACACTTGAAGAGAATATAAACAGGTAGCTACTCACTTCACTGGTACAGACAAATACTGACAGAGCTCCAGGTAAAGACAGGAAAAAATAAACTTAATTTGGACAAAGATAAAATACTCCAATAAAACAGTACCCCTGAATTGCCTAAAAAAATAATTGCCAACAAAAGATGAATGTCAAGATTCTCTTTTCATTTCTATTGCACTTGAAGATTATTTCTTTACATAAGACATAAATGTATAAGTAAAGTAAAAGGGATAAGTATATATGTACACACGTATAGTTGTTCCCGATTACTTTAATTCCACTCTTTAATGGTATATAGAACCTTGGTGCTAGAATTACATAATAAAATTGAACATATTGTCCATAAATTTTTTTTTTTGGCATAATTTCTTCCAACTATCCAAGATATCAAGGACTTGCAAGAACAAAAATAAAAGTTCCTGAAAAGCACAAAGAACTTGTTTATTTTCCAAAATGTCAACTGTGCGAGAAATCTCAAATCCTCTTCAATTATTTCATTGTCCCAGTCTTCTTGGTAACAAAGTCTTTTCCAAGCAGTCCTGAAACGCTGAAAACCAAGGGATGGGATTTTTTTCTTTCCTTTTGAATGATGTATGCAGGGCAAAATGGACCTCCCCTTCTTCACTCCAGGAAGAGGAGACTCCTTCTTTATACAAAGAGATGCATAATTTAGAGAAAGCAGGCAGGTCCCACCTCAAGGTGGTACCGTAACCCAGTTTTGGTGTCAGGCAAATTGTACACATTTACAATGGGGAGTAAGCTGGGTTCCTGGGTACGGAACACAAAATGCGTCTGATGCCAACGTCCATCTTTGAGCTGAAAAAGAGGATGAAGATCATTATGTAATTAAATAAGGCTTTGGAAGGTATTAGTGTGGAGACATAATATAATCTGAGCATTTCTACTGTATTCATTCAACAGAGCATTCTGAGCTGTGTAATAAATAAAAACATTTTAAAAAATATCCTTGTCAAAAAGAACAAGTAAGGACCCTGAAGCTATTCGTATTTCTCTGTTTCCTAATTTTAACTATGATTTACAGTAAAACTGAACTGAAACATATTGCTATTGCGATTAATACAATTGCTATATATTCATTTTGACTGCATTAACCATTTTTTGACCACAATCAGTTTTTTCACTGCATTGGAAAATTAATATTAAAGGAAAGGGACTGGAAAAGTGGTGGACATACCCAACAATCATCTTGCAGCACTTCAGGTTCTATAGGGCCTCCTGCTTTGATCATTTGGCCATTCCAAGCCTTGAACTGGATAGATTTCTTGGAGGGCAGCTCAGAAGTGCTTGACCTCCACACTGGCATGTTCAAGCAGTGGATGATGATGTGCTGGATGGCTTCTGAGCTCAGCAGGTGCATGAAGTTCATTTGGACACGGCCCACACCAATTTCTAGCTAAACATAGAAGTCAGTGACATGGGATCACAAAATTTGTTAGAACCAAGAACACAAAATTGACCTTGCACAACCTTTAATGACAGTCAACTTTTTAATTTTACTAGCTGAGTTATGTGATGCTGCCTGGATTCAAAAGGTATAGTGGAGGAAAGGTAAAAAGTAACAGTCAGTCAGTCAGTCAGTTTCTTGCCCCATTTGTCCTGGTGAGGGCCACAGTGGGAGAAGGCTTACAAAGTGGGACCAGACCCTCCTGTTCTCCAAAATGGTCAGTGATCTGGAGAGCTCCTAGACAAGACAAGAGGTATAATCCCTCTGCTGTGTCCTCAGTGTACCCCAGGGTCTCCTCCCAGTGGGATGTGACTGGCAAAACTCTTGAGAAGCAGCAGTTCTACTCCTAGGCTCCTCTGGAGCAATGGAGATCACAGATCTTCTCACCCTGTCACACAGGGTCAGCCCAACAATCTACCGTAAAAACCTAATTTTGGCTTCTTGTATCCAGTATCTCATTGTTTCTAGTCATTACAGTTCATACTCATAGGTGAGGATAGGGACATAGACCGAGCGCTAAACCAAGAGCTTCATTCAAAAACTCAACTCCCGCTTCACCACCACAAACCGGTACAATGCCCACAAAACTGCACCAATTTGCCTTTATTTCTTTTCTTTCATCACTGGTGAACAAGACCTTGAGATACTTCTTCGATAGCAGCAGCTGTTCTCCACTCACTTTGAAATTACACACTGCACTGCACCCTTTTCCGAGAGGAGCATGACCTCAGACTTGGAGGTGGAGATTTTCATACCTGCCACTTCACATTCAGCAGTGAACCATTCCAGTGCACATCAAACATTACGATCAAACATCATCTACAAAAAGTAGAGATGCTACCCAGAGTCCACATAACTGAACACTATCTGAACCTTGGCTGTGCCTTGATAGTATATCCATGAAAATCACAAACAGCAGTGGCGACAAGACAGCTTCACCAGAGACTGACACGCACATTGAACGGATTCAGTTTAATTCCAAGAACACAAACACAGCACAAACTGTGCTCGTACATGGAATAGATAGCACACATCAGTCTTCCTTGTACCTCATATTCCTGTAGTACCTCCCAAAGCACATGCTGAGGGACATGGCCATATGGTTTTTCCAGGTCCACAAAGCACTTCTGCTCTGGATTAGCTGTAATGGCCTGCTCTTAGCCTCCTGGTATCGCTCAGCTGAGTTGGAAGACCCCAGTGACAGCAATAATTGGAAGGCATCTTTCTTTGTTCTAATAGCCTCCCTCGCTGCTGGTGTCTACCAGCGGGTTCTAGTGGTGCCACTATGAGAGGCACCAAATGCCCTGAGGCCACAGCTTTTGGCAGCTACATTCACGATTGAGGTCTTAAACAAGGTCCATTCAGACTCAGTGTCTCCAACCTCATTTAACATAAGTGGGAAGTGTTTCTGAGGCTGGGAGTTAAATGCCACATGCAGAGTTGCCTGACAGTTGTTCCTAGTAAACTCTCACAGAACGTTTGTTTTCCAGGTCTGTCTGGTTAATGCCATGTATATCTAGTTTAACTCATCATCAAGTGGTGATCATTTGATAGCTCTGCCCCACACTTCATGTAAGTGTCCAAAACATACAATCTCAAGTCAGATGATACAATCAAAGTCTTTTAATGACTTTAGACCCAAGGTGCTCTGGTATCAAGAACACTTAGGAACCTCCTTGTGTTTGAACCTGGTGTCTGTTATGAACAAACCATGAGAAAAACAGAAACTCAGGGACAGTTCATCTCTTAAGTTCAGTTACAGCAGGCCATTCCTCCCAGTCATGCCCCCTCAGGTGTCCATGTTGTAAGCAAATTCGGCTAGACTTTAAATCCTGTTCACTGACCTGGATGTAAAACACCTAGTAAAAATAAATCAAGAAAGATAAACTGGAAACTAGATACCTTTGAGACCGTCACTGGTCTAAGGCAAGTCTGCCCTCCGCCAGTAAAATTGCAGGTCACCTCTATGGTATCTGAGGCACATCCCAGATTTGGATCAATCCAATAAGTGCCTGAAAACACATTTCAGTACAGTAAAGACAAGGATGGAGTATAGAAAATGATGCAGCAGTACAATGAGGCCGTCAGACCGAGAGGGACTAAATTACCGTCACTCAGTCTTTGCTCACAGTCCTTGAGGTCTCGGCAGATGCGGGCAGGGTTGTCACGGGTACCCAGCGGGTTCTTGAGGCTCTGCACCAGGTTACTGAGGTAGTGGAGGGTCTTAAAGATCTCTGTTCCCTGATCCAGCATGAGGAGGTCCACTCCCTGGTAGCTCTGTTGAATGGACAGCAAATCACAGAAGGGCAAGGCAGCAGTTTCACCTCTGTCAGTTGCGGAGCACAACAAAACTCAGGCACCAACAGAAAGATTAACTTTATTTACCAAGGAACCCGAAAACACAATCAAAGAGTAAAATTTAATGATTTAGATGTAGAGCATATAGCTTGACTTACATCTTTCCTGAGTGCAGTGTCTGAGTCAATAAACACTTGAAAAGCAGCCTCAAGATGGTCATGTTTCTGAATGTAGAAAATACAATAAATTAATTTTTGCATAAATAAGTATGCTATACCATGAGCTGTTAGAAGGTATTAGCTCTGTTGCAACCAAATGTTTGGAAATACCAGGTGGTTGGCAATACTGAAAAACATTTAAATATTGTTCTTTATTTTTGATCTGGAAAACCATTATTTTAAGTAATATACAATTTTTTACACTAAACATCAGCTGTGGTTTAGTTTCTACCAGTAACTGGATTTCAAGACTTTTCTTTGAAGAATATATCTTTGATGACTTTCATTATTATTAATCTGTGCATATATACTTTGGCTTGTACTATAACATCACTAAAAGATTAACAGAAATATATTATTAAAAATAATTACATTACTATTAACAAGAATACTCAAAACAATTGTAAAAAATTTAAATTTCTGAGGAGTTTATTAAAAAAACAGCACTACCAAGAACGATGTCAATGCCTTAAAGCTGTGTATAAAAATGTATATCAGAGAAGACGTTTCATATACAGCTGAAAAGAATAGGAACTTACAAATGACAAAGGAATTCCTGGGGGTCCCTTAAAATGAATAAGAACAAAATCAAAACAATGCATAACAAATGATGAGCTACCCCCTCATGCTTTATGAGTCACATCAATGCCACTATTCTCATCATTGACTTACAGGATGAAAATAAATTTCTACAACAATGAAAATGATGCTTATAGAATATAGCTAAAGAATTAAATATAAAGAAGACCTACTGGGGGTCCAGGGGGACCACGGGGTCCAGGAGGTCCCTAAAACGCAACAATGAAGAACACATTTTATACATATGCAGTTTAATAAATTTAGTGGCTTAACACAACTTTTCTTGACCTGATGGCATAATGAGATGAAAATGTGGTTCAGTAACAGTAGCAATATTCTTATGATAATAATAATAATAATCATAACAAGTCATACCCTTGGTCCTTGCATGCCCTGTTAATAAAGGATAGAAGACAAAGTTAGATGGACATTAAATATGTTCACATAACTTTCAAAATCATATAATAGTTGTGTTATCTTTTGTTTGGGTGCAAACTTAAAAAGTCATTTTCTCAGTGCCATATTGCAACAATCAAACACAAAAGAAGGAGGAAACTCACCATCTCCCCTCGATTGCCTTTGTCTCCTCTGGGTCCCTAAGTGAAAAATGCAGTGGGGTGAGTGCAGGACTGAAGCAAAGAATACAAACCAGCTAAGTGAAAAATTATGGCTGAGATACATACTGGATTACCACTGGGGCCAATTATTCCAACTGGACCCCTCATGCCTTGTTTCCCCTGAACAGACAAAAATATGAAGTCAGCAAGGAAGATACTACCATGTTTTTTTACATAATCTCTGGTAGGTTTATTCAGACTGGTATTTTTCAACTCACCATTAAGCCTGGTGGCCCCCGGGGTCCCTGTATTCCTACTGGTCCAATATCTCCTGGAGGGCCCTACAAACATGCATAGTTATTAGGAAAATGTACAGCAATAACTTTTCCAAACCATCTACAATTCTTACCATTCATACTCCATGTTACAGCTGACAGTAAGTATAATAACTTCTAACTTTTTCACATGCACAAAAAGATATTGCTTATAAAATGTGTTTGAGCAAATTTTTCAAAGAACACTATTCAAAGTATTTTTATAAGCATCATGGATGGAATTTCAAGACTTGGGCTTCAATGAACTTTCATACTAGAAGTAATGGAAAGAAAATAATGCAGCCTTTCTTTAAGTCGCACAGTTTCAATAGTTACCATTTTATTATGACCGTCTTTCACTCATTTCTTTGTTAACTCATTTGAGAGGAATTTTCTTTTCTTATATCTTTAAAAAGAACAGAAAGTGTGCAGAGTAGAAAATCTTTAAATGATGGTGGTGTTAGACATACTGTATTATTGTCAAAACTGATACAGTATGTTCTTAGAGAATGAAATTTCAAGGGAATGGGGTGGTAATGGTATCAGTGAAAAATATATTAATTCAAACCACTTACATATGTCAGCTGCATCAAAATGAAATGCCTTTTTCTTAAACATTTTGTTTCCACATTATCCCACACACAAAGTATTCTATTTAATTTTTTAACTAATACCATAGGTGTTGTTTATTTTCACTTAAAATACATATCAGTACATTTTACTTGTAAATGCACAGTAAACAGTATAATATGGTTGGCCAGTTTAAAGTGAAAAAAAAAAACCCAAAAAAACAAAATATACATAGTATATCGCCAAACTTTCTTAACATTATGCCACTAATGTGTGTAGTGTCGTGTGTTATGTATAATTTGTTATTAATTTTTAGATTTTTATTTACACACATAACAATCACTGGCTCCTGTAGTCAAATAGGTGGATAGCATGGCAGCCATACTGACTTGCAGACAGTAAAAATAAATACATTATCAAACTTCATTACATTTCAACTTATTGCAGATAGTACATTCGTGTGTAAAGTGAGTGTGAGGTTGCCAAGCTTGTGTGTATGAGAAAAGGGATCAGCAAATGTGTATCTGTGAAGAGCCTGTATGATGTATGTGGACTGATGTGCAAGCAGTAATAAATTATATTATATATGACCAAATTTGATTACCTTACAATTTGTGTGTTTGGGTGTGAATGTATGACATCATGTGTGCTTAGACCGTCTAAGGACGCTGTGCTTGTGTGTGGGTATGGAGCAAGAAAATCATCAGGATCATGGACACCTGTGTGTGTGTGTGTGTGTGTGTGTGTGTGTGTGTGTGTGTGTGTGTGGAGCAAGAAGATCTGTCAGCCTCTTCATATAGTTTGTAGTCCATGGCAGTTTTAGACACATACAGCATTTCAAATATAATTATGGGGGCTTTTACTCCATTTCACACTTAGTAACATTGCCCTGGTTTAAAAAATGATTAATAACTAGCTTCCACACTATAAGAAAATGTTGAATCATATGACTTTCAGTTTGCAGCTTACTGTCTCTAGGTAATGTTATTAAAACAGGCTGCGCTTTAACATAGTATGTACTTAGTATTAACCTTAAGAAGAAATAGTACTGACTAAATGACATTTACAGATTTTTTTTTTTCTAAAAATGCATACATTCTGTACTCTCTAACCTCTCATACTGACACATTATAGCTGGCACACTTTAACTTTCAAGAGTTTTGGCTATGCATACTGTTTTACAATGCTGATGTTCATTGACTTTAGATGTGTTATTTAATAATGGGTGTTGCCAATGCTTTCTGAGCATACTAAATTAGAGCCATATTGTTGGAAGGAGTTCATAACCTTATTGAGTTCTTCTGAAGAAGAGTTTACAAATTATAGCTAGTGTTACAGAGTTCAAAACACTTAATAAAAGCATGCAAAGAAAGTTCTACATTCCCATAAACTGCATTTCTTTAGCTCATGCTCCTTTTCAGCTTAAGTTATATGAATAAACTATTAGTAATGTCAAGGTGATGCTAAATAACCAACAGCTAAACAAAAATTAATAGCAAAGAGATCATTCATTCATTGTCTGTACCCACTCGTCCACAAAATATGGCACAAAGCCTGGTAAAGCCTGGACAGGATGCCTTTATGTGGTAACCACATACTCATTGTGTCACATACTGCTACACTATGGGCAATTTAAAGTCAACACATGAAAAACATCTTTGGACTGTGAGAACACCTGAAGGAAACCCCAGAAAGCATGAGGAGAACATAAAAACTCTGCACAGACTGAGGTGAATTATAACCCATATCTAAATGGCCGATCCAGGCAGCACGAATCACTAGCGTTACCTCCTCTAGCACAATTTTGTATAGCAAAGAAATCCATGAGACAAAAATCAACATGATTTGTACAGAATAAATCACACCTTTGGTCCAAACACCCCCAGAACTCCTGGAAACCCTGGTTCTCCAGTGTCACCCTGAAAAATCATTGTAAATAACAAAAATGTTATTAATAGCACTAATTTTTAATGGTAAAATTAATGGATACTGATAAATGTTAATGGTAAAAACAATTTGGGCAAACAACTTTAAATATACATACATACATACATACATACATACATACATACATACATATATATATATATATAAAAAATCGTACTCACAGGTTGGCCTTTGGCCCCCTGGTCACCCTGTTTCCCTGGGAGACCCATCCCTCCAACAGAGCCCCGCTTCCCTGGAGGTCCTGCTTGGCCAGGAAGGCCCCTCTCACCCTGTAAGAATCACAGAGAAAGAAGTAAAGATACAACTACCTCAATAAGTACAGAAAAGCCAGAGATGCACCAGAAAGCAGAATTTGGCATATAGGACAATAATGAAAACTCTGAGTCTGTAACAAAAAACAAGAAGTAGATTTCCTCTGGTGCTTAGAGATGATAAAAGTATTGAAAGGACAGACATACTAGGCTGCACTGGGCCATTAGTTTTGCCACATTGGTTTTAATATTGCATTTCTGTCTTCTCACCTTTGGTCCAAAGGCACCTTGGTCACCTGGCAGACCTGGCACACCAACCTTTCCCCGGGGTCCAGTGTTACCAGGTAGGCCAATTTCCCCATCATCTCCCTGCTCACCCTGTGGTGTCAGGATGGCAAAAATGAAAATTAGCACTGGTGTGGCAGATATTCTTAGACTGTTAGAAATATACACAGGGGATACATATGCTGCCTGGTGTTAGGGCCTCTTACCGGCATGCCTTTGGTTCCGTCCTTGCCTGGGATTCCATCCACACCTGGGTTGCCCTCTAGTCCCTCTCGGCCCACAACCCCTCTTGGGCCAGGAGGACCAACAGCACCCTAATTGAGGCACAAGAAACAATATCATTAACTTATGCCTCCTACTGATGTGTTGACTTGTGAAGGCATTAGAGCAAGCTTTAGTTTCACACTGATACTCTTCATGCATCTGACATGAAATTTCCTGGCTTTCATTTACTACAAATTCTAGTTTGAGGATGATGTCTCTGCCCTTTCTCTATGCATTACTTGTATGCATTTACTTGCATTTACAGTATTATGTAACTTTACAATCTTCTTCCTCAAAAAGAAGCATTTCTTTTCAGCCAATGACTTATAGAACATATGATTTGTATTAAAGACATAGAGAAATGTTAACACAATGCTAAAATCACTGGTGAGCAGCATTTAAAGACAGCATAAACCAAGCAACTGCAACAAATAACCAAAAGAAAGGTTTAGAAATGGAAGAAAGACATTTGTCTTACTAGGGGTCCTCTGTTTCCGGATGCCCCTTGGGGGCCTGGCTTGCCTTGCTGACCCTAGATGAATGACAGAAGAGAACATGCAACAGAGGTCTGAGCCACATTATCCCGTCTGTTTAGCCTTTACAAAGAATTGCGTAGATCCATAATGCCACGTGTCACCAGTCCCTATGGGCTTTGTCAGTGGGAGAAAAAGGGCAACACAAATAAAACTGTTTCCATTTGTTTGATAGCTTAACAAATGACACATGTGTTTCCACACCACTCAACAGTATGCTGAAATGATTTTGTACTGCTAGTTTCATGTTATGATTCACACAGACTTGCTTATGATGTAGGCATAAAAATGAACTCCAGGCTCAATGTTCAGATGCAAACATTATGCATCCAATGATACAAAGCAAGAAAAGATTTAGTCCAGTTTTGGGTTCTTACTTTGCCGCCTTTTGATCCTTTTGGTCCTTGTTGTCCTGGAGGTCCAGGATCTCCCTAAAGGTAACAGTTTGCAAACATCTGTGAACCAACTCCAGAAACTTGTAACATATAAGCTGAGATTAAAACAAAGCACAATATATTCAATAAGGCCATGAAAAATTCTGATTTAAAATACATAATGAAAAGCATTTATGTCTTTTAGAAACTGTACTGTGCAAAGGCAGAAGTAGAAATTCACATTACATGTAATACTTTTGAAAAATGCTAAGCAAAAATGCAGGTAAAACTTTTAACCATACTAATAAAATGTTAGAAAAGACACAAAGGAACCTTTTGCAATATACATTGGACTGGCACATTTTAAATTTAGCCACAGCCAACCAGGTACTAAAGCAAAGGCATTATTTTTCTGCCATGCTCTTGAATAACAGACAATTCACAACGTAGCCTAATTGGAATGAAGCTGGTTTGTATTATGATGTAAGAGAAAGGATAAATTAAATAAACAGCAGTAACTACAAAGGTAAACCTTTAATGTATTTTTTCCTACATTCACCACAATAATAATGCTAAAATGATTGTACAAATATGATGATAGATGTCAATTCACTGCCAAAGGATGTGGGTTAAGTTTTGTTTTGAAAGATGGTTACTTACAGGCATACCAGGGGCTCCAGGATTCCCTCTCGCTCCATCCACACCTTGCTGACCCTGTAGAACAGATATTTTCATATTGCAATAATGATGAAGTTCTACTTTGGTGCACCTCACTTCTGCAACAATTTGCATCTTGAAATTCAGTATGCTGTTTATCACTGAACTGAGTGACAGTTCAAAAAAGAAAAACGCCATCACTGAACTTACTTGGTAGCCAGTATCTCCAGATTCCCCCCTTTCTCCCCGGGCTCCTACAGGACCCTGGTAAACAAAAATAAAAGGAAAGACAAATAAGCAAATGCTATAAAACTTTGGCACATTATTTTGTGTTTTTAAAAGAAATCCAGCCAAACAATGAAGGACTCACTCTATCACCCGGAGAACCGGGAGGACCTTCGACCTTGCCATCGTCCCCCTGCTCCCCCTGGCAAAACAAAAAGCAGTGCACAGTGAGTGTATCATTTGAAAGGGGGGGAGTATTTCAAAGTTTTGAACACTTTCTGATGCCGATATCACAATTCTGAACCAGCAACAAACTCAATAGTTCCTTGTAGTATAAGGAGAGTTTCACCAACATCAGCCTACAGAAGCACTATATGTATATAGAATGCTGCAGTGAGTTGAACACATGATATTGTTATTTTATTAAGTCTTGCTAATCGAATGAGGGTAATGCAGGTTACCCTCTCATCTCAGGTTCTTAGTTCTCATTCCTAAGTTCTTGTCAGCCAAGTTTTCACAGTTACAAGCAAGTCACAACAAAATACAGACCTTATACATTCGCTTACTGACAGTGAGAAGAGCAACTTAGAGACAGAGCATACCTTTTCACCTTTAGGCCCCGGAGGACCCATTGGCCCCTGTGATCCTTGGTGGCCCTACAAAAGCATAGAACACAAAACATAGACAGTTTACATGCTGTTGTCAGAGTCTGATTATAATGCCTTAATGAAAAGAACAAACTAACATTTCCTTTAATCACTTGCTAACCATTCCTAGTGGAAATACATAGAACATAAATGATTTTTACCCGTCAGACACATTGTTATAAACCCACAAAGTAGCAGCATATTTATCAGCATAAGTACAAAATAGTAAAATATCTGTCTTTGGATACATATATCCCTGTACTGGAATGTTTTTGGTGTAATTTTCATGTACTACAACAGATTCAAGTGTTCATAAGAGTGCTTTTCTTACCTCATAACCTGGTAAGCCAGGTTCCCCTTGTTGGCCCATGCGCCCAGGGGCACCCTAGGAGCAGGGAAATAAACCACAGTCACAGAAGAGCAAAAAGCTAAAGCGTCTGCATTTCTAGTGGAATTGATACAGTGTATAGAAACATATCGGAAGAAACTAAATCCTGAACTGATATACACTGTCCTTGATATATGACGTAGGTGACATATGACAAGCTTGTATTTACAGCAGTTAATAATTAAAAAATAGATAATTTTAATGATAGTAAAAAAATGTAATGTCTAAAATTGTCCAAAAAATATTTTTTAAGATTTCCAAGGATCCTGAAAAGCAAATGAGCATTTCATAGCTATTTAAAAGATGTACACATGAACATCTTGTAATGTATAATGTACAGTACATGTATGATGTCAGAGTATCAACAGCATATGCTGACAACTGTACAGAAACATACAACATGACAAATGCTATGAAAATGCATTAAAATATTGCATGTGTACCTCCACAGTAAGTATGTGACATTATAGCGGAACAATTGTGTAAGGTGAATGCTATATACTGTAAGACTGTATGCTACAGCACAAAAGCAGCACCCTAATACAGCCAGCAACCATCTCCTCAGATCTCACAGAATGTTAGTTCTTCTCACTAGTGTTATACCATACAGAGATGTGGATATGATGGTTAATTCAGCACACGTCTTCCATTCATTATGGATCTCACAGAACTGAACTCACTCCAAAAACCCCTCTTATCTCCCGTCCAGTAATGCAGTATATCGCAACCCAGCATGATAGTATCACAAAACAACTGGTGCTGTGTGTAGACATGAGTAAACATCTTTGCTCGCCTGCTGCCGTATCCCCAGTAGCACCAAATCAGGCTCTGCACCAGTTGCACCACTGACTAAGGAGCTATTAACAAGCTCAGCAGGCTTACTAGTGGAACAGTTGCTTGCACTCACTACATCTTAGTGTCGCATGACACAGAATACTTTAGTATTTAAAAACTGTTATGAACATATAGTACTTTTTATAAAAGCAAACTTTGGTAAAGTAGTACTAAATTATTTATTAATTGTGTGCATAAAATACTATACTGTGGCAAGAAATAGGACAAAATAGGTTAAAAAAAATCAATAAATGTTTGAAAACAAGTTACCATATGGTGGGTTACACACTTAGAAATAATCACTCTGTCAGGTGTACAGTCTGACTTATTAATACAAGCAAATAATGGAATAACCTGGGTGTCAATCCCTCACCTGTTGGTCTAAATTGAGGACAGTCTGTATTTTCATTCATTCATTCGACCAACCAACCAACCAACCAACCAACCAACCAATCAATCAATCAATCAATCAATCAATCAATCAATCAATCACTGTCCATGCTATGCAGATTTCTGGAGATCCATAAACAATGCTGGAATCATAGGGTATGAAGAGTGTCCAAACAGTGGTACAGTAGAACTTTGCTATAATGTATTCCTGGGGACCTTAAAAATCAGTATGTTGTGACCAAACTATGTTATAACCAACATCAACTAATACTCATGAATCCAGACTATTTACAGATTTAAGCCTGTACTCTGTTCAGGCGCTTGGACAACAATTCATACTAGGTGATAGAAATGACCACAAGCAATACAGTATGTACACTGTAAATGTTAATATGCTCAAAAAAACCTACAGTGCACACTTCTGGGCAAAAAAGTAAATTATAGTACACAGTATTGAACAATAATGGCTTTTGAGAATAAACAACTCGACAGACAACAGATTCTCCTGGACTGCATCACTGTCCAATGTTGCAAAAAGAAATTGCTGCAAAGTATGAATGCCAGAAATGGAATCATCAACTGACAGAGCTTGAGCTAGACCATCTTTCCTGCCCTCATCCTTATTCATTTCCCAAGCCTTGTAATGCTTGCGGTATGCTCTGAGGAGTACGTGCCACAACAACATCTTCCACGATGTTGCCATTGGTTGGTAGATGGCATACTTGGATGGCATCGCCAACAGTTGTGGAGTTACATCACATGGAAATAGGTATGCTAATGGAATGCCATCATCGTTGTCAACAGTGTCATCGGAGGCAGGAATGCTAGTGTGATTTCATCCAGGTTGTTGGACTTCGGGTGCACCTGGCAAATACTGATGATCATCAGCATCTTATGACACTAAGCTGTTAAGCGTTTGTGCAGCTTGGGAAACCGGTCGTCAAATATAACTGAAGTCATCCATGCTTTCTTATTGAAAGTGCGTGTTACTGGAAGTGTTTTAATGTTTCTGAGGCACTAAGGTCGTTCATACTTCACAATAACCAGTAATGGAAGTTTTTCCGATCCGTCCATATCGACACACATCATTGCGATGATGCGCTCCTTGCCTGGCATTCCACTTTGTCATGATGAATACGACAACAGAAAACATGATAGACATGCTGAGATCCAGGATTCCACAATGTCATTACTGACAGCCGTTGCCTTGCCAAACGCATTATGGAAGACGATGCTGTGATGAATCTTGAATCTATTAAGCCAGCTTCCACCGAACTGAAACTCATTATGCTTTAGTAACTTGGCCAGCTCTTGTGCTTTTTCTTGCAGGAATGGTTCTTGCACTGGTACATTTTGTGACTGAGCAACTGTAAACTACTTAACAAGTGCTTCCTCCACATCGTTGAATGCAGCTTTACGCATGTGTCTTTCATCATTGCTTTGGTGGGATTTGTAGGCCTCTTGCAGCCTATCACAATCTTGCTACATGGAATTTATCATTGTTTTTGCAACATTCATAAACATCACAATAACAGACTGTTTTTTGCCTGCTTTGATTTAATTGCTAATGTCAGGTTTTTTGCTATCTGTCTATTGGATTGCCCTGAAGTTTGGCACTCATTTGACACGTGTGAGGTTATTCGTCCTACAAAAGATTTTTACATGACTTAAAAAAAACTGAATTAAAAATTAGACAGTTAGTTTATTTCTAAACACCCTCAAAGAATCTACACTTTAAGTTGCAAGATTAATTGTGGTTTGTGAATCACTGAGATTGTCATACCTAATGTGGAAGTAAAATGACCATGTAACTCACAAAAATGCCAAAGGATGTATACAGTATTTTCCCAAGGGATTGTAGTGATTTTGCATTGTATAGGACCCCACTGTTTGAGGGCTGAGTGGACATCTTTTTTTGTGGTTAAAAATATTCTTAATTGTGCACATTACCGCAGGTCCAATGGTTCCTCTAGATCCCTTGGGTCCCACAAAACCCACAGGTCCCTGTTCACCAATTGTCCCTGTCTCTCCTAGGTGACCTTGATGGCCTTTGGCACCCTAGAATGCAAAGAAACAAATATCAAAGGTGAAATAACACAGCTGTCAGCATAATACATTTTAGTTGCAATTAAAAATAAAGCACATTACATGTACCACTGCTAAAAGTTCTTTTTTGGGACTCCAATAAATAGAAAGAGAAAACATACCTTCCTTCCTGGTAGGCCTCTTTCACCAATTTTCCCAGGTTTGCCTTCTGGGCCCTAGAGTGACACAGAGCAACTGATCAAATTACAAAGTATGGTACATTTAAATTTCAGCAGCAGAATCAAGTAAGTGATAAATAGTCCATCATCTCTGATAACCGCTTATCCTGACTAGGCTTGTGGCAGTCTGGAGTCTATCCTGGAAGCAGTAGGCTATGAAAGTGCCCCTGAATAGGACACCAGTCAGGTGAACTGTCATCTCACACACACACACACACACACACACACACACACACACTTACATACACACAATACTGGGAATTTAGAGTAACCAATTAACCTGAAATTCATGTCTGGGGACAGTGGGAGAAAATTGGAGCCCCTGCAGGAAACCCACACAGACACAGGGGGAACATGCAAACTCCACAAAAACTGAGCTAGATTCAAACTTACCCCCAACCAGGTAAGGCGCTGTGATGGAACACTGAGCCACCATGTTTCCCATGCAAATAGTGTTTCAAAGATTAAATTTTTACAATGTGTCCACTGCGTATGGCTGACTCGGTTAAACGTGTCTACAGTGCTGATGTGTAACAGCTGCAAGAGGAGTGTATTAGATGAAGAATGTCCATAAAGCATTCAACTATACTGCCAAGACCGACTGACCAATGAGTTAAAACTATTCATGTGAGTAAAACCCATTTTCCTGAGATGTGAAATTGGCACAGATTTCAGCAGAAATCCTGGCAAAATCTGAAGACAAAAATGCTATTTGAGACTCAGTTCCAGTTGTATGCGTGGGCTTAAAAGCAATATATAAACTGGATAAATCAACAGTAGCTTTTAAAAAACAACTTTGGCATCTTGTTCTTTTACAGTAGCCTGGAGCTTTACTTATAAAGGTATGAGTCACAGGGATGCGTTCTGAGAAATGCATTGTTGGGCGATTTCGTCATTGCTTGAACATCATGCAATGTCATTGTGCCACATGTACAATGTATGAGGCTCCTGCTGGCATAACACGGCATACTGTTTTACAGTAAACTTTTTTGTAAGTAGAAAGAGTCACTCTAATATAACAATAAAAAGTACAGCATAGTAAATACATAAACCAATAGCACAGTTGTTTATTATATTATCAAGTATTATCTGCTGTATATAATCTTATGGGACCATTGTTATATATGCAGTCTGTTGTTGACCGACACATCGTTGCATGCGGCGTAACCCACAGATCTCTGTTTTATGTTCTTACATTGATGGTGACTTTCCTTTATGGCATGCCTTTCTCCTGTCACTTGTTAGTATCTCAAAATAACACATATATCCACATGTTTGCAGTAGCCAGTGGTGTTTGTAAACTTTATAAAAGATTGCTATGAGCCACAGTGGAACAATGTGAATAGATAACACTGCTCACAGTGTTGCTCTGAAAGATGGCCTCTTATAGGTCCATTGTACAGTAAGTTTGGGAAAAATACATTAGGCAATAAATCAGTGAAATGCTTATAAAATTATTGTGGTCCTGAAGAATGAAAGGCTCACCCTGACACCAGTGAGGCCAGGGTCCCCAGGTGTTCCTTCCTTTCCTTTCAGGCCAATTTCACCCTTTTCCCCTTTGTCACCCTCTGGTCCAAAGTCGCCCTTCTCACCCTGGGAAGATAGCCATAACGGTCATAATTCAGACACACAAATAGCAGAGACTGTAACTGACAACCAGGACACAAGCAAAGAGGATTAACATTTCCTTTTTGGAAAAACAAAGCAGTGTATGCACCAGCGGTTCGCATCCATGTCATACACATGGAAGTTCAAAAGTGGCAGCATTCTTGGGTCTGTACCAACAAGGGACAGAAAGAGACTGTAACAAGCTTACTGTCTAATGAGCTTGCAGGTCTCAGGCAAATCTTCCAGGTAAAACACACTGAAACCTTTCTGAAACTGTATAAATAGTAAAATAAACAGTACAGTAAAATGGGGGCTTTTACTGATTTTTGCATATGTAAACCAGGGCAGCAAACTCTCTGAACCAGGGATATGTTTAAGTTGGCAGCATGTGAAGCTGAGAAAGACAACCATGGCAACTTATGTTAGCAGGCTGGTTTCATGGAGAAGGTTATTGGCTATTGTAAAAGACAGTATAACAAAACAAACTGCCTTAGTAAGGACAATAGCAGACATTACTGGGAATTATTCAACTGTTTTTACAGTACACTGTCATGTTCAGAGGTGCAGCTCACTTAAGTCCTGTAAATAAGTTCATGGCTTTATGATGACTATAGCTAGAATGCCTTCTGATTTTCCAAAAAGGCAGTCCAACTCCAGGACCTTGAATGAAAGGGATACTGTATGATGTATGTTAGAAGTTTCTGGAATTAGGTTGGGTAAATGTGTTTTGCTAAGAACAGTTGCAGATACAGTAAATGGGGAAAACCCAGTAAAAGCAATGCTACAGAATGGGTTTTTCAACAATAAATTACAAAAGCCATCAATAATAAGTCTTGTAATCAGGGTAAGTTGCCAGCAAATGCCAGATAATGACTGCGCTGCGCTTGTCTCACCTTTGCTCCGTCAGGTCCGGCAGGTCCAGCTTCTCCTTCAAGACCAGGTTCTCCCTGACCAAAAGAACTTTGTTACCAGTGGTACTGATGACAAAACCACTTGTATTTACAAGCAGCCAATGACTGACAGATGCCGCCTCGGTTCCACAAACTGCATACTCGTGAAGCTTGAGAATACCTACCCTCTGCCCAATCAAGCCCTGTTCTCCGATATTCCCAGGAGGTCCCATGGCACCCTGACACATACACACAACATAAATAACAGTAAGACAACAAGCTTTATATAACTATATTTTGTAAAAGCTTGAAATACATTGCAATTTGGACATGTTGACTCATTATAACGTAAAAAGACATGAATTACTACATTACAACTCCAATTTAATGCATATGAATATAACTCTCATTGAAGCAGAATTCCTTACATCAGGCAGAGAATGAAGCAATGCATAAAGATCACTTCAAGTTTACAATTCATATGGAAAATTGTCTTGTTGGTTGTATAAGGAGGTAATTATTTTTCTCAAAGAAATAACAAGAACACAGGGGTGACAGTTGAGAATATAATCCCAGATTGTCTACACCTACATAATTCTTGAGCATTATTGAGTATGAAGACATATTCTTTGAACTGTATGTACTGTACTTGGTAGGTTTTCTTGCTCTGTGAGAGGTACAGTCATAGTCAGGAAAGAAAGCAGAGCTTTGTATTACTAGCAGCTGGATTTGTAGCACTGCTAGTGGTCTTCAGTATAGTTTATCGATATATGGTAGAGGCAGTGACACTCAAACTGCAAACCTGGTCCTAAGTGTGTCTGCCTAACATACTGTGCACTGTAAGCGTGAACTAAAAGAAATAAGGAGAAAACAGGTACATGCAATTTAGTTCCTGTTGTCACTACCTATCTTTTGTAGGACTACAATAGAAAGAGATGCGTTGTCAGAGAGGGTGTCAGTTACCAAACTGTAAACTGGGATGGTTGGGTTTCTTACCTTTTCACCTAATTCCCCTGGCAGCCCGGGCTCCCCTACTTTGCCTGGTGGACCCTTGCAATGGAGTGTGTGGAGAGGTACAGTTATCAAACAATAATTATATAAAATTATCACTAAAAAAATCCTCAGAAACATGACCGTGCAAGGGTTTATGTTGAACTTTATCAATAAATTACTGTTAATTGATTATTAATACAGTGGGATAATTTTATGGTAGCAGTTTTTTAAAGTTTAATAATTTGCTCAATGGCACCATAGCATGGCTGCAATGTGGACATGAATCGACAACCTTTAAGCTGCCTGTCTCTATCCTTAATCACCATGTAATCTTTTCAGACTTAACCCCTACACCCTCATTGAATGAAACTGCCTGTTTCACAGCAGGTGTGCTTTTGCTGGCAGGGGTGCAATGCCTTATTGTGCATCTGTCAGACAGATCCCCGAGGCTGTCCCTGGCTTTATTTTCAGATTAATTAGGCACATTAGTTTATTCAGCGTGCATTAATGATTCACAGCCAGTCGGAACCCAGATGACTCCTTCGCACTGGATCCGGTAGCCGTAGAGGGATCTAGTTATCCTTGTGGAGAGAAAAGAAAACCTCATGGAAATGAATTAATCTACTTGGGGAAAGGAATGGGGTGGGGTGGGGTGATGTGGTGTGGTGTGGTGTTTCCCAGCAAGCACCACATGAAACCCGTGTAGAGCGCAAAACTCCAGCAAAAGTGCTGTGTCTGTGTACAGTTCATCAGTGTAGCTGGTACATGGGAAGAACTCCAATGTGACGGTGTGACTCACCTTCTCACCAATCTCTCCCAGCGGGCCCATTGTCCCTGGAGGCCCTGGGGGTCCCTTTTGATGGAGGACAGTGGAAAACAGAGTGTAGGTCAGTTTAGAATCCTTTCACAGGACACATACAGGACAGATGCAGGCAAGCCCAGAAGAACAAGGCAGGCCTTCCGCAAAGACATGGACCCTGACGTGGCCCATGGACAAGCTATGGCTGCTGCTTGTACTGACCAGGGATTTCTTTGGTTTGTGACGATGGAGATCTGAGGAAGACCTACCAGTGTCAAAGGTTTCTTGCTTTATTCTTGCTGAGGCCATAGTGGGTGAATATATACTACTCTTTCCTCTATGCCTTCGAAGAATTTAAATAAAGACGCTGCCATGTATGACACCAGAAGCATAGTCTGGGAACAAAACCCAGTCTAAACAATAAAGAATGGGAACTTGCCGGTTCGCCTGCGATTCCTTTCGCCCCTGGAGGTCCAGATGATCCAGGGATACCCTGAAATTTAAAAAAACCTGTTTAGGTACACGGTATATAAACAGTACTCAGATGTCAATCTATAACATTGCGAGCAGAGTCTTCATAAAGTAGCTGTATATATGTCTTTCCACTTAGTGTCACCCTGTCAAGTTCAATGTAGCTGTGAGTGGTTCCGTGGCATGTATGTGGTAAAACACTTACTGGGAATCCTTGAGGTCCAGCTTCACCTGGTTCCCCAATCTTCCCCTGGATGCAGAAGGGCCGAGGTTGTAGTAACAGTTATGACAACATATTCAGGTGTGGAAAAGAATCATTTCTTATTTGCATCTACACATAGTTATATAATATTATTAATTTTCTCAAAGGTGACTTACAATTTGGAAGAAACAAGTGTATTTAACAGCTGACAAGGGATTTAAATAGAGGCTCACAACCAATAGAACAGTTAATTTGTTATGTATCTGTTCTACTGAAATCTAGTAGTAATGCAATTGCTAATACTGTAAACACATTTAGGGTAACACAAATACAAGAGTAATTTTATTGTGCCAGTAGGAGGTGCATGATAAATTCTAATCAAAAGAGATCAGTTTCCAGTTGTTAAAGCAATTCATCAGAAGTATTTCTCTCTACAAAAAGCACACAGCTTCACATATAGCCCAAAATTTTGCATCTAGTAGGTTACACAGAGAGAACTTTGTTAAATAAAAATACACTTCTCTTTACTTTCCACTGACCTATTGTTCAGTATTTTAGGAGTTTTTATTTTAAATATATGGGGTAGCAATGACTAGGTATGGCCATATACATGTCAATGATGTATATCTTGCCTTATCTAGATTTCCTCTTCACCTGGTTTGGTAAACTCACAAATCCTCTTATGATTATTTTATTGCATGTTATTTATGGACAGATGGAAAAATGCGTATAATAAAAATGAGAATAATCTGTTTTTACCTGATCACCGGGAAAGCCAATTTTTCCTGGTGGACCATCAGGACCCTAAAATGAACATATATATTTGTATTAATTCATACATTTAATATTCAAACGTTTTTATTATACTGATTTAAAAATCTGGAACTGTCAAAATTAATATTCGAATTAGCTGAATACTGGTACACATCTGTTAAAGTGTGCAATCCTTCTGCAACAAGGATTTTGTTGATAAATGTTTTTTATTTGTAACATACTGTCTACCTAGCAAGTGCTCTGTGTTTAACTAATGGGTTTCGGTATTTTTAAGACTTTTGTAAGGTCTCCCTAGAGACTTAGGAAACTTGTCTTGACCCAACCTAAGATGACCTCTGAACCTGCTTTGATACTTACCTTTCCACCCGGTGACCCCAGCTCGCCTGGTGGACCATCAGGCCCTATGGCACCCTGGAGAGAGACAGAGCAAGCAGGGGAAAGAGAGAGAGCGAGAGAGAGAGAGAGAGAGAGAGAGAGCGAGAGAGGGAGAGAGAGAAAATTTGCATAAATGTGAACAGCAGGGGTCTCCCTTGTGCAGCTACTTGGAATAAATCTGCGTGATCTTGAGATCTGCATATCTTGTCTACAAGGATCTAAATGTATTAATACCTGCAGGGAAATTTACACATTACATGCGGAGCAGCTTTTATAGGCTCAGCATTATCTTGGGATATTATCTACAGTTCCAGGTCATTATTTCCCTGCATCAGTCCAGTATCGGTGAGACTAAAAATAGTAAAAAGTAGATTCCTGACTCTCTCTCTCATCCATACAAACACTCACACACTTGGAAAAAGAAGTATCATGTCCCTGCACTTTGTTTATCTGTGTGAGATGTCAGTAAACTGGGGGGAGTCAGCACATGGTAACAATCCAGAGCATGCATGAGCTATGGTCTAACTGCTGCTGAGCGCCATTAGCGATTTGTTTTCCCTCCTAGCAGTTGATGTCCAGACAGTCATTTTGTTTGCGTAATTTCTGCATGACTGTAAAATATAAACCATTAAAGTCTAATAGTATTATAGAGGGACTCGGAGGGGAAATGTTGGCACTACAGAGAGTATGTAGTGATAACAAAGATGAGAAAGATGAAAGAGCAGTGAGTGTCACAGATGACAAAAGTATTGACTGAACAAATTATTCTTTTGCTGTTTAGAAAGGTTGCAGGACTTACAGTAAGAATGAGTATGGAACACCATATCTTTCTTTCTATAAAGCTCAGTCTCTCTCTTGCTCTGTATGTAGTTTTGTCTTTAAAGCTACAGACTTGAAATTTGGCTCACAGATACCTCTTAAGCTAAGTGAGTTTTTTGTGTAGTGAAGTTCAAAATTTCAAATCTAACCTTTAGAATAAGGATTGGAAATGCACACGTACTTATGTTACCTCCACATACTTATATCATGTAAAATGTACATTGCATTGACTGAATGGCATAAGCATGATGCTAACACACTTTCTGTCTTTCTCTCTCTCTCTCACACACACACACACACACACACACACACACACACACACACACACACACACATAAAGGACTATCCATGGTAGTGATGTGTGCCATCAGGCAGTTTTCAGCTAATTTGTTGGGATGACAAATGGGACAGCTGGGCAGCCGAGGTATAGTATGACGAAGTGAGAATATTTTTCTACTAAATGCCACAAGTTTAAAGGGTTATAATGTTTGGTTATATATAATTTATTAATTTTTACCTTTCCATTTCGGGCCAGCATACGCGTTTCGCTGTTAACTTTTGCCAAGCACGTTAATCTGTGTGGTGTCCATGTGTTTCACAGTACTAGCAATGCTTATGTACTAAGTGCAATAAGTTTAAATATAATAAAATTTAGTGATCTATAATTTGTTATTATTTTTTACCTTTCTACTTTTCCACTTTCTGATCTGGGCAGTGCTGAGGAACTCAGCTAGTCCCCATAATAAAAGCCATAGTCATTCAAATGCATTACAGGGAAGCAACGGAAGACAATCCAATATTTAATATGGCAATATAACAAAATCAGTACCTAAATTGTAAGTTTCTGTAAAATATGCATATAAATCTTAAATACTAACTGCAAACAGTGGTCAATACATAATGAATACATAATTTTGGATATTCTATATCATTATTTGAAACATTAATACAGCGCTTTTATCACTTGAACTGGTTGTACAAAAGCTTAAATCACACGTAGTCTTAATTTTGCTGTGAAAATCATTCTGTATCACTTTCACTGCAGTTCTGAAAAACTGTTTAATTTAAAAAGATTAAAGATAAATGACAGTGATCTCCAAATACCACCTCTATGAGTTGTGTTGCTGCAATATGTGGTACAGCGCTTTCTCCACAGCAAATGGAGCACAACATCAGCTCACTTTCAAACATCAAAACAGGGAAGGATCACAGGTCTACTAAGGACCCCGCAGTGAGCACTACCCTGCAGCTGTGATCCTTCGAGGTCAGGCAGATCAGTCTACTGCTAGCCATGTGGAAGAGACAAGCTGTAGTGTATTAGCAATGTAACTTCTAGGCTGATGAAGACTGGCTATTGGACTCAAGGTACCACGAACTGAATGGGTGCTCTGTGAACACATAGCAGGATTGTATTAATCTACAAACCTCTGCTTTCGGGGTAGCCATCACAGACCAGTCTTCCCTAAATCCAAACCAAAGCTCATTACATGTTTTACAGTACTACAGATTATGAGCTTATCTACTTTAAAAATGGCCTGTGGTACATAGCCTTTGCAAAGCATTCTATGTAGATTTTGCTGGCCTTGTAAGAGCTTGCAAGTTCTTCATGTGGGCTTTCCTTGAGGAATCACTGAGCTTCTAAACTGCTCAGTGCGGGTGCATTCCTCAATGTGTCAACTTGTAGAGATTTAAATGAACTGTTTTCAGGCAAATATATACCCACACTTATATACTGACCCCAAAAATGACTTATCAGAACTCCAAAAAACTAACACAGGTAGGTACAGATGGAGTGATACCGAATAAGATGGAGGCCAATGTGGAACTAATTTGCTTTAAATTGCAATAATTCATAAACACACAAGTTCCTTGGTTACTGAGTGATGTTTGGACATACTGCGGTGGTTGCCATTGTGGTTTATGAGCCACTCGTGGTTTTTCCCTAAAACTGGTCTTTCAGGGACTACCAGTGTCTTGGTTGCAACATGTTTCCATGAAAAACTTTTAAAAGGCTCTACTCCACTTACATAAAGACCTGAGGTCATGCAGAACACAGCTGACCGTTCAACTGCTCTGCAAGTCCCTTCTGATCCCACTACTTGGACTATGAATAGGAATCAGCGTGTGGAGCGCCAAGTTAAAAAAAAAAAAAAACACACACACACATATAAGAGCTTGTATGACTCAGCATGGGATCCAACTGCATGAAGGAAAGACAGTGGGACTACTAGCATTGCTCTGTGTCAATAATGGAGAGAGGTGCCAAATGAATCAATGAAGGGGAACATAGCTTAGCACAGAAAAGTTAATGCAACTACCAGAGTAGCATGGCAGCGAATTCTGGGAAATGACCAGATCACACACAGTACCACTAACACAGCGATGAGGATATGTCCGTAACACACTGCTCTCCTCTCCACTTTTCCAGTTTAAACATCCAGCCAGGAAGATGGCTGGCACTTCTGTGCCTTTTGTTCAATGCAATACATTATAATCATCCTGCTAAAGCTTGTGAGACATCAAAGCGGCCCCCCGTGTTTGTGGTTGGAATACCAGACTGAAGGTAGCTGCCAGGTCAGAGCACGCAAGTGAGATTTATCGAGTGAGGAAGTGCTTCCAATTAGAGTTAATTGAAAACACAGCTTGTAATCTTATGGCCCTGTCCAAGGAAAATACACCTTCCTCTGATCTCTGTCTCAATACGCCTTGTATTCATCCATTCTACCTGGCTGTCGGAACATAAACAGGTCAATCAAATGTAAGCAATTTTCAACATTTTCCATTTAAAAAATATCACAATCATTACATCCTGAAAGCAATTTATTACTGTTGTGCTTCTCCATTTTCCTTATGGACAGACACAGAAACCAGTGTAAGCCAATAAAATAGACTGCAATAGCTTTGGCTGCTTTATGGATCGACAGAGACACTCTGGAGCGTCAAACGCTTTCCGCTGCCTCAGTATTGACTAAGCGATGACTTGTCTTTAACCACGGAGAGACAGAGAATCAGTGTGTTGGAGGAACGGAAACCTCTCAGGACCTCAAAGACACAGCATGCTGCCAGCTGCGGGTCCGCATTGTGCTGCACACTGCGCAAGCTCCTCCCCTCCGATTTTCCTGCTTTTCCCACAATGGTGAGACGGCGTGATGGCATTCCCTTCTTGTTTTAATTAAAGCCCTCATTGGACTTCTCAAACACAACAGAAGCTGAACAGGGCCTGAATAACGTTATTTTTGTACAAATGGGGTGCACATTAGCTCTTTAATGGACTACTGCAAATGGGTTTTTGCCACCAACTTCATATATATTTTCACATTAGCACTGTAAAATGTATTTAAATCAAGGTGTCTGTACCCAATGTAAACATTGCCTAGAAACTTCATTTTTTCATGAACACATTATTGATAAAAAAATGGAGTTTCCTCCAAATTATAATGAGCTTTAAATTTCTGTCATGAAACACTGTTTCCTTTCTTATACAAGATCATAAAACATTAATGATATAATTTATTCTCATAACACACAAGCCTATAAAAGTTAATTATATTCAATTTTGTTGAATATTTTCCTTCTTAATCATACTGTATTCATATTCCATATTTCACTTCAATATAACTTTAAAACCCTAAATCCTGATCTAATTATTACATAAACTACATCCAAAATAACTTGGTTCCCTCAGTATTACAGTACCTGAATATGAGACACTCAAATTCTGTAACTTGAAAATTAAGATTTGTGGACTTCGGCAGGAAAAATCACTTTTACAAACCATTTTTGCAAAACTTATCAAAATATTTGGTGACAGGCCTTTTAATTTTTTCAGTATGACCATTATGACCATTGGCATAGTTGGAGCTATTTTGTATGGCACTTACAATGGTCTCATCTCAAACTTTATTTCATTTAGGGTCATAAATAAACAACGGACCCTGTGATGGACTGGACTTCCATCTACTGCATATCCTGCTTAGCTAAGCACCACTAATTCCAAGTAACTTCTAAAAAAGTAATGCAGTAATTTCCATTGGGCATGAGTCTGCATAGCTTGGCAGGTAGTATTTGCATCCCTACTGAAGAGGGGAATGTATTTCCATTAAAGATGGTAACGCACATGGCACATAGCATAACTCTTATTTCAGGTCTTACCCGTCTGCCTTTTGGACCTCTGGTGCCAATTGGCCCTCGAGACCCATGTGATCCCTGTAAAGGAGAAAGAGTATCATTAATTGGTGGGACCCCCCTTTCCTGGCCATTCAGACCAACTTCTGCGCTTTCTGACTTGACACGGAGAACTGCTCAATCTAGTAAGCCTCGGAATGTAGATCTGGCTCTTCAAAGTTCAGTGTTTATATTTGTTTTCAGTTCCTTAATTCCAGCCGCCCCTGGAACTCAACTAAGCCGTAATAAAGAGACATATGCTGTCACAACTACAATGTCAATGCAGCATGTGATAAAAAGACACGTAAAGCAGGGGGCAAGGTTTCTGGTGAACTGGGTCTCTAATTAGTCTGAGGTGTTGAAGGTTCATCTGAAGAGACAAATCTAATTACTGCTGGTGGCTGTCAGCTTCCATCAACTTTAGAGCTTTTCAGTGACAGGTCCACAGGGAAGGAATTTCTCAGCTCAGTTCAGGGTAAATCCCACCAACAGTTTTGGACTCTAATGAGAGAAGGATGAAAATGTTCTTTCTCCTGATATGAAAGTTTTGCTGAAGGATAGTGAACTCTGTTGTGAATTTTGGATTTAAGTTGTATAACCTGAAGTCAAATTGGAGGATATTATGTTCAATAAGGCATAGAAGATGTGTCAGTATCAACGTTCTTGGAGAATTTGTCACGCATATACTAAGAATAAGTTACTACAAAAACTTTTGTTTAGCTCGCATTCCAAAAATTCTAGTTGATTTGTTCATTTGAAATAATTGTTTATAAATAATTGGTCAAGATTGTTTTTAACTCCAAACTTTAGTCAGGCTTAGTTGACTTAATCACCTCTTAACTATGTGCAATTCTTCATATCTGGAAATAAAATTAAAATGTTATAACTTCTGAAAGCTTCTGCCTTTTTGAGCCAACCATTTTACATCAATACAAAAAAGTTAAAAACAAATAATACCTGAATTATAATTATTTAACACTGAAGTTATTATAAGATTATTTGGATTAATGCTGTACTTACTGGTTTTCCTGGTGGCCCTGGGGGTCCACTTTCACCTGGAATTCCTGGGTGTCCCTAAAAAGAACCAAAAAGGAGCACACTGACATTGTAACAGCAGAACAAGACTCCTAATGTGCCATCATGCTCTTTCCTTTACTACTTTACAGTTGTAAAAGCCATATTGTGGACCCCCAAATTGTTCAGCAATAAAAGGGAACAAATTGTGGTGGCAGCTCCTGTGACCAGCAGTCACATTAATTCAACGAAGTGGAACTAAAACACAGTTTTGGCATGTGGTTTGAACATCTGCTGAACTATTTTGCACATTGGAAGGATGTAAATGTTGTAACCCCATATTTCAATTCAAAAAAGGGTGTTATAGTCTGTCAGATGGAAAGACTGTAATCGCCAGTATATATATAGAACCATACAGACTTGTTAGGATGCAACTGGCCTATCCAGGGTTAACCAAGACCTTTTCCAAATTTTAAACAAAAAGCACTCATTTACATCACTTGCAGATTAATAACTTATTAACCTAATAACTGATTCGTGTGTTTTAAATCCAATGTAATTATTATGAAACATGGCATTAACTGAATACAGCCATGGAGATACATGTATGCTGCATAAGTAACAATATTTTAGCTCACAAGAAATTGATTCTTTCTATGAGGTTTGATTTAAATAATGAAAATCATTTTAATCTTAAAGAAAAATAAATCAAGTGTGAGCATGGGGAAAAATACAAGACAAAAAGCATGATTCTTACAAGAGTTGTAATAACCTATTAACTACAAGCTGATCTTCAAAGGCATCTTCAGCATGCATAATAGACAGCATATAATTAATTATACTAAAGTTTCTCAGTTAATGGTTTTATCCAAAAAAACTTTCAAAGTTTACACTTCACATAATTTCATAGTCCAGTATGTTTTACAGTATGTACATGTTACAGTATGTACATGTTTTACAAGTATTTCCTGTTGGATATAACAACTGTGATATGATGAAATGACTTCTTGGCTAAACTAATGTAAACATAAATAAGCTTCATGCATACAAAATAACTTTTAGAATAATTTCAAAATGTTCATCAGTCCAGCAAATGATTTAACATACTCCATTTAATAAAACTGATTTTTATGGTGAGCATAACCATAAAGAATCTCGCTTACTTGTTTAATCCTACCTGGAATCTTAACCAAAATATTTAGGTTTAGCACGCAGCCTCATTACCTGCTGTACCCCTGCTGCTTGTTTGATATATTTTGATTCCACACTGTTTATCTCAAGGTGTTCTTTGGGTTTTTTTTAAATAGTTAGCAAGCTCTAGTGCAAATGGGCCTCTGTCTGGGTCTGTGAGATCCTACAAGCCTGTAACTAGCAACTCATATGCAAGAAGAGGATGAGTCTGAGCATCAATACCAGATCTATATTTTGAACATAAAGTATTTTAAAAGATCTGCATGCATCGACATTTTCGCATTTACATAATAATGTATGTAAAAATGCACTAACAATTAAAATGTAGTTATGCATACATATTTAGTTTTACTGCTTTACAAACGGAAGACAGGCTGTGAACCTGTTACCCACAGGTAAACCTGGAAAATGCTCCACTGCAATTAAATAGCAATTGTGGTTTTCCACTTCTCATTAAAGTTCTATTTCACTTTCTCTCGAGTTAAAGTCAGTTCAGCAGTTTAGAAGCACAAAAACTGCTGAACTGAATTTAAATAAAAGGTGAACCGGTAAGACAATGCTATAGCTGGCCCCCAAAAGGGAGCTTCTTCTTTAGATTTCGAAGAAAGAAGCATTATTCAGTTGCACTGTCTCTTTTAAGAAGCAGGCTTTTCAGCTTACTGAAATCAATGGGAATGGTCTGCTTTGTGTTATGTCCCATAATAGCTTTCAGATTGCAGATTACAGCAGATCTTACATTTGAGGTGCTGCGTTTTTCTAGGAACGAACTGTTACATATTGTACTCCGCAAAAATAGAAAAAGAAAAAAGCATATACCATAGAAAAGGTGGTCTCTCTCGCAAATAAAAGTAAGTTGGGGTCAAGCTGCTGCAGTGAGACATGAGCAAATGCTATTTTATGCAGAGAACCAGTCCTCGAAATTAACAACAGAGGAGACCAATGTCATGTATATCAGAATGCTCTAGCTGATGCTCAAACCCATACATACATTACCAGAAATTAATTATTCACTGTAATCCCAGGAAGCACAGAGTGTTAGGCTGGGTGCTGTGGAAAGGAGGATCCTCATGAGAACACAGAGCGATAATGCAGTGTACATGGGCATATTCAAACCTGCAACTCATGAACTCTCAGGTTCTAACATGACCCAGTGAACCACCACATAGCCTGACTCAATCATCCAACTGGCTAATTGTGAGACAAGAATGAAAATAAATTAATAAAAATCCTAACAATATCTGTAGTTTTCCTATGGTCAACAAAACGTAGAAAGACAGAAAAGTTTTAGAAATGGCATGTAAGATATTGTGGAGGAGTTTTATATCCGGCGCAATACTCTCCAGCGTTGCAACGAGCAGACTTACTCCTTACCATCGCTCCCTTTTCTCCCGGTGGCCCGGGATGGCCCATCTCTCCACGGTCTCCCTGGGAACACACATTCCCCAATCATTCATAAGACACAATGAATACAGCACATTCCTGTCACCCACTGCCAAGCAGAACACACAATTTATGATTCAGAACAGTAGCAAAAATATGCAGATGTGCATCAGCTCCTATCATTAAAAAAGTAAATTATGTATTTATTTTGACATTTTCCATTCAGTCCATGAAGAATCTAAGGACATCAATTTCTTTTGAAGCTCTTTCTACCTTCTCTCCAGCAATGCCGGTCTCTCCAACAGGTCCAATGAAACCAACAGGACCCTAGTAACATGCATAGAGGATGCATTACCCACAGTGCATATGAGGCATACTGTTTATGTATATCATGAAAGAAAAGGATTCTTACCCTTTCTCCAACTATTCCAACTTTTCCAGTCATTCCTGGCTCCCCCTAAAAAGAGATCAGGGATCAGTTTAGTTTTGCTAAGAATGTTACTACTTGTTAATACACAGTAATAAGAACATGCACAGACACATAAGTGATCCGTTCATCAGTTCCAAATAATACATTTTTTGTTATCTAGAGAATATTCCTTGGCATTAAAAAAGTAAAAAATGAGGGATAGCTTAAGCTAATGGAATATCTACTGTAATTAAAATGTAAATTATTATCCAGTTTCTGGTGAAATATTTAATTTTATCTCACCTTCAATCCATCAGGGCCAGGTTTCCCAGGAAAACCCTTCCTCCCAGGTCTACCCTGCAAAAAAGACAGAAAAACTTTTCATGAGCAGTATACTTTAATAACTGATTCCTGATAAAGCATAGCTTCTGGATACCGCAATCCCTACACCTTCATTACATTGTTCTCTATCTGTAAGATATACAAACATACTACAATGTTTAGTAATTGTTACAGATGAGCATATGGTAACATGAATGTAAAGCAGTACATTTGCTATTGCTGAAGATAACTTCATCCTTGTTTTAAGAATGTTTAACAGTACAGTATACTTTTAGGACATTGTTTCTACACTGAATCTGGCTTTGCACTTTACAGAAAATTGTTTCATTTTAAAGCAATGTCTGTTTTTGTACTTTACAATGAGCTATTGTTTCCAGTCCTTGGAATACTATGACTTCATCTTTTTATACTTAAAGGGTTTGTGCATGTGCTGATTTGGCTGGGTTGAGTGAGAGACTACTCTATTTTAAGACCCTTGTTCTACATAGAGGAGGTACTCCCTTTGTTCGAGGAAAAACTGATCCCCAGGCTAATGTAACAATCAGTGTGCAATCTATCTATAAATATATGGAGCTCCCAAAAACTGGAGAAGTGAGAAGATATCATGTAACCAGGTAAAAATGAGCAGAAACACTGGAGTTGCAAAAACCACACGTATCAGAATCACACAATGCTATAAACATTTGAGGAAATGGGCAACAGTTTCAGTTTAAGATTCCAGAGAATAAAACTTCTATAAATATTTGTGAAAAAGCATGCGCAAAATGGAAACATAAACTTCATTAGTAAACTAAATAGTCAAGTGGTTCTAAATCCTGGTCCTTGTGGAATCCTGAGTGTTCACGGTTTAGCTGACTTGGCAATTAGTATATTGGCTTTATCTGTATTATTCATTCACTACAATCAAATATAATGTAAAACAATGATCCCCAGTGAAAGATTTTAATGACTGAAGACATCCACAAGTAGTGTCACATATAAAATATTTGACTTAACATTATGAGAATAGGTGCGATTTACTTAAGGAGCACATTCAAAAATCCATGCTAACAGCAATAATAGAAAACAGCAGTTTAGGCTGACAAATGAATTTGGGACACAGCATTGCGTGTGGTAGCACACTGGCTATAAATCTTCACAAATTTGCTTCTCATAGTCATTAACAACAAGTAAAATTTTTGGATAAACTCACTTACTTTTAAGAATGAAATTTCAGCATATGCCTGTTCACTGTAGTTCTTTCTAAAAGCTGACCTGTACTCACTGGTACGTGGTACTGACATTGGTCCATTTTCCTGTTTGTACTACTGGGACTTTTTTTTTTTTTTTTGCAAACTAGCACTTCTCATAATTTCAGTATTCTTTTCTGTCCCTGGTCAAACAGATTCTGTGTCTGAGCCCCTCTTCATGCAAAACACTGCTGTATCTAATGGTCATTCTTAATATCCCACACAGCTGTATTTCATTATCCAGTTACACTATGTTATGGTGCAAGTCAATTTGTGTACTGCTTTCCTACAGTTCTTTCGAATTTGTGTCCCTGTAATTAAAAAAATTATAGTGAGCATCATCCATATCTCTTAATATCTTTTTCTTCACTGCATAAATACAAAATTCAATACTTAATAGTCTGCCGAGACCAACCAATATGCAGACCAACATGCCAATAATTACTGGCAATTGTTTTTTCCACTTTAAGTATTGTGAAGAAAATAAAGAAATAAAAAAGCTGCTTTTACTGTGGCCAGATAGAAAGCAATAGACCAAATCAATGGCGAAAAACAAATGGAAGTAATTATATTTTAGCATCTCGAAAATTTCTAAATTAGTCAGTGAAATAAGGGTTGGAAATGCACACCTAGTTACATCATGCTGACTGAATGGGACAAGCATGATGCACAAGCATGATGCTGATACACACACACACACACACACACACACACACACACAGGAGAGTTAGGATTGTATAATGTTAGCAATACTTATGAGGTAAATGCAACCAGTTCATAGGAAATAAAGTTTGGTGGTATATAATTTAATTCTCTCAATTTCTCAACCTTTCTACCTTCTGACCCTGGTAACACTGGGTAACTCAGCTAGTAGTGTTATAATGATTTAGTTGTGCGTCTTCTCTTCATTGCCAACCACCTCTGGCGCATACACATTGACTGCAGGCCAAAATGACACACTACCTCAAAGTAAATGAAAAATCATAATGAAATTATTAATTTATGAAAACTCACCTCCAATCCTGTGGCACCTGGCAGTCCAGGGGGACCTTCATCCCCCTGGAAACAGAAATGAGATCAATATTCAATGCGGAGACATTGTACACTGATTTACTGCTTATTAAATAGCTTGAAGATAGTGAAAATCCAAACACCACTCACCTCATGCCCAGGAGCTCCTCTTGGACCTGGTAAACCCCGTGCTCCTGGTTTCCCCTGTAAAGTGGCAACAAATTAAACACCTGCATTGTAGCTCATGTACTGCACCATCGTGTTAAATAACTGGAGATACATTTCATACTGTATGTTATCATGGTCACCTGTTTTACAGTAAGTATGTTTCTGATATTATTATAATAAAAATGCTACATTCAAATATCAAGTTGCCAGTTAGATCACAAGTACGCAAGCACTGTTTTTGATATGAATCACAGACCTTTGGCCCTTCTGGGCCATTTTGTCCTGGTATTCCGATGTCTCCTGGAAAACCCTAAAAAATTTTAAAATAGTAAGGATTCCACTTGATGACACCACCACCAAGTATGCATTACATATTGAACCAATGTATTTTAACTATTGGAAAAAATAAACAACATATATAACTTAGCAATTAGACAGTAATGACAGAAAATTATATAAAGAAAAGCCTGTGGTGATTTTAAATATATATTTATTACTTGAGTTAGGAAAAGCAACAATGACTGGATAAAATGCACAATGTAGAAGCGACGACTGGACTAGCTTGGCTGCAGATAGACCATAAAGCAGAGTGAGAAGCTGCCATGAAACAACCATCATTAGGGGGAGTAACTACCAAATTCTGTGTGTGAAAGGGCTCCTACCACTGTCAGCCAACATCCTCCCTATTAGAGAGTCACAAGAACAGTGTAATCCTGTGTAGAAATGTCATTCTGCCACCGCTTATTATCAGGGTAGGCTGATGAGAATATTTTGCTAATGCACTTCGTTTTTCAAAAGGTGTCTGCTCAGAAGCAGACTGTTACCCAGCCTAAAGTCCTCATTCTGGGTCTAACCAGAGAGCAAAGGGCCATACATTAAAATATATAAATTGTGATACAAATATGTCTTGGGGGCTCACAACCATTTGAAAAATCATGTACTATGGAGGTGAAGTGTGAATAAGAAACCGACTTCATATCTTTTAAACTGTGGAGCAGGGTACGTACAAAACAACAATAAATATTATTATTTTCTTTCTTTACAAAAACCTTTTTGTTCTGGAAGATGAAAAGGCAAAAGTGGCATCCACTGAAAGCCTGAACCTGGGAATATCTTGCGCAATTTTTTTTCTCCCAAATTTGTCACATTGACCTGAACTTTTATGTATGATGATGTGTTTGCAAAGCAAATGTATGCAAGATATCAGTAAGGAGTGGTGATATAATATGCATACAGAAAGGAAGGAATGAAATGAGAATAAATTTGTCAGATTCTCTTTAAAATATGGTATTTACACATTCAAATATGGAAAACTTACTTCTGGACCAGGGGGACCACCTAAGCCATCTGGACCTTTGTCACCCGGTTTCCCCTGGGAAGAAAGAACTTTTTTTCAAGGAGCATTCACTCCTCTGCCACTTGTGAAATAGTGAACTTCATGCAATAAACACTTGAAAAGCTGTTCCAATCTAACCATTAGATTTCTCACAATTACAGAAAATCAGTGTTCCATTTCATTTTTTCTGGGTGAAAGAATTTTAACCACACTTACAGATGTTGAGATTCTGCAAATGCCATACACACCTGTGGACCAGCCTTCCCTCGGATACCTGGCATTCCTGGCAAACCTTGTGCTCCCTATAAGAGAAATACAGTGACTGAACATAGTGAACAGTTCATCCTCAACATAATATTCACCTCTAGTGGCACACTGAGTGCCACACAACAACTCAGAAGATTTAAGACATCTAGCCAGTCATAAACATCACGTTCCATCCTATAATGCTGCCTTGTACATGAACTTCAAAATGGTCCTTTTTTGCTTGTAAAAAATGAACAAAAGACATCCAAAGAGCAAACTAAAGTACAGGCATACCTTGTCACCTGGGAATCCAATTTCTCCTTGCTCCCCTGGAAGGCCAATTTCACCCTGACAAAAATGAACAGATGTATTAGATCGGTACTGACATGGGATTAGGAAAGGTTAAAATGTCTTTCCACCCAGTTAAAACAAACAAAAAAAAAACAAATGAAAAAACATGGCTTTGTTTGAATAAAATTTATGTAGAAAAATGTACATTTCTAATTGACACTATATGGCCAAAAGTATGTGGACCTTCTAATGACTGAGCTGTTTCAGCCACACCCATGCAGCATACAAACACATTCTAGACAACTGTGTGCTTCCAGCTTTGTGGCCACAGTTTGGGGAAACTCAATTTCCTGCTCCAGCATGACTGTGCCCCGTTGCACAAAGTGAGCTCCATACACGTATGGTTTGCCCAGGTTGGTGTCGAAGAACTTGAGTGGCTGCACACAGTCCTGACCTCAACCCCACTGAACACCTCCATGGACCGATTCCATATCAATGCCCATTGGTCTGGAATGGGATCTTCAACATACTTTTGGCCATATAGTGTATTAATCACTGATATGTCAACTGGCAAAATTAAATTAGAACTTTTTCAAAAAAGAAAAAAATTAATATAATGTTCAGTAAAGATAATATAATTTAGATTGTCTGATGGTTATACTGCCTGTATCAATGTATTACAGCCTGGTAAAGCCTTCTCTTCATCCTAGCTCACTGACATTTATATAGTTTATGTTCCTGTCTTGATGTGTGGCATTCCTAGACAATTTGTGTGTTCAACAGATGAGTTTTAACAGCATTGCTGGAGTGTGCCTGCAGTAAAAAAGGAGAACTGCTAAACACAGCTGTATAATTTTATTTGTCTTACACTGTCTAACAAATATATATCAAGGGGTGCATGCTGAGCAGAACTCCAGTTGGGGATAAATTGAGGACAACAGTGTCTTGTTTTTTTTCTGATCACATTCAAATTTATGACAACAGAATATGTTAAATGTTCAGCAGTCACATGCTTTGTAAATACAGGCCAATAAGGGAGTATGCAGATCACCTTATCACCTTTCAGTCCTGGTTCGCCTGGATTTCCGGGTACCCCCTGTAAAACATTCAGACACACTTTAAACTTTTGACGGCGACTGTCTGTTGCAGTTAGTCCTGCCCTCCCTAGGCATGTGCAATATTTCATTATTTTTACTTTAACTTTTATTGGAAGAGCAGCAGTACCAATACAGATTTAAACAAAAATAGAACTTTTACTATTATTATGAAAAATAATAATTGTTGACCGATAAAAAAGCACAGTGAAAAAAATTATTTTAGGCAAGATCTACGCTGGCCTAAAGCTCTGTAACCACATGCTGTGTGAAATTATTATTCTAATTCAGCTTAAGGTGA
This sequence comes from Heterotis niloticus, assembly GCA_018136845.1. Lineage (NCBI taxonomy): Eukaryota > Metazoa > Chordata > Actinopteri > Osteoglossiformes > Osteoglossidae > Heterotis > Heterotis niloticus. The sequence continues at coordinate 26,104,138 of CM030891.1, forward strand.
TTTGAGGGACATTCCTTGGCTTTCAGAAACAATCAGCTTAGTATTCTTATGACAGAAACATATGGGAGCAACTGGAAATTTTTGTTTGTGTAACTTCTGTTAAGCTTCAACCCTTAGTACTGTAATGAATATTTACCTTGAGTCCTTGAGGTCCTGGGGCCCCCATCTCCCCCACTGGCCCCATGTCCCCCTGCCACCAGAAGCAGAGAGTAAAAAAGTAGTGTTAAGGGGTGATGCTGTCATCTGCCATTGCGGAAGAATCAGTAATTCTCAGTTATATAGGAGTATTGTACATCGTACAATAACCACTGCAGAATCACTGTGGTGTTTAACCTGACTAAAACTGTCACATGCTGATAGTAATCTCATGTTTATATATTCTTTTCAAATCCTCTCATTCCACAAAATATAGCCCACATCATTAATAGTTCATGCACCCACTGTGGATCCACAAATGTGAACAAAGAAAAATGTATTTTTGCTTTAGCTTCGAAATTACCAAATTTTGCAGAATATCGCACAAGATTACAAATAGTCTTAATTTTTAGTGACATAACTGCAGTTGTTGCATTTAAATAGCATGACAGTGGAGAAGGTATTGATGACACAGCTCTTTATTTAGTCTGCATTCACTAAGGAACCCACACTGAAATTGTGGTGGAAAATATTCCAATAAACTAAATTCTTTGCCAACCTACACTCTAAAAGAACTACAGACAGGTCAGAGACGAAAATGCAGAGAAAATACAGCTTGCACGACATAAATTGTGCATTCTAATTTCAATCTGTTTCTGGGCAAAAAGATGTCTGTCCCTGCACTTTGTTGTCTGGTCCAGTATAAATGAAAGTATCCCACATATAATCATTTTCCTCGACAGCAGATATATCTTTATTTCATACACTACAGCTTCTGCTTTTAACTGAATAAATATTTGGACAGGAATGAGTCGCACAGAGGGGCTGAGTCTAATTAAAAATCTGAGTCATCCTTCAGACTTGCTGAGTGCTGCATCCCATCTTGGCCTTCAGTAGCAACAAAAAAGCTCCAAGCATGCAGCACTGGTGCTGCCAGAAGCGTGTCCAATTCAGCTATTGAAGTTTGTTTCGGGTTGATCTGAGGAGTATGATGGCATTTTGGGAATGCACCAGATCAAAAAGTATCCGCTTAGTCTATGGTATGGGCAAGGAGATCCTCAGCATCCTGTCTGTGAATTGTCTGTGAGACAGTGGGACAGGACAGGATATGTGACAGCACATACAAGGCCACTGTCACTACATGGCAATGTGCTTAGGGCTGGAGGACAGTATGTGACTGACAAGGTACAATGGAGGGGCTGTCCATTTCCCATGCAGGCACTTCTTTTAATCATGCACAACACAACCTGTTTTAAGTAACTATCTCAACGCTGAGAGTATTAGAAGCCTTGCACTGCACTGGGATGCAGCATCCAGTCACTGACAGTAATGATTTTAGGTGGCTTCAAGCATGAGTCACTTGTAAAAACTGTACAGTATTGTGGATGCCCTCAGATGCAAATAATGATTCCCTTGACCTGGAGAGATAATTGAGATATGCAATCCTACACTGACCCCTCTTCTCGTGCCTTCCAAGCTCCACCAAGAATGCTGAAATGTGATGCAAATGGTGCTCAGTAACAAATGCATCACTGTGCTGGTTGCTCATTTCGCTTCATCTTTGCTAAGAAAATTGCCTCCAGTTTTAAGTGTTGCACAGCTCTGGTGTTTTGGCTTGTACAGCTATAATGTATGTTTGTTATGTTTTTCCCTCACGCATTTCGGCCTCCTTTCTATTTACTTTCAATTAAAACATTTTTGGCTATGTTCTACATAACATTTTACAGCTCTCCCAGATGTCTGCTGATATAGCTGACACGGTATTATCTGTTTCACTCAACCACAGAAGGGTTCAAGAACCACAAAGAGAACAAGGCATTATATACTGCATGCCAGTCCTGAGGGTGAATTTTACATAAGACAGTGCAACCCTCTAATTTAGTCCTTCACCCTGCTACCTTATAACTTTGCACTACTGCCTATCTTGTACATTTTTACATTGGGCTTCAAGATTCTTTTTGACAGGATAAACAATGAAAGGAAACAAAGCAAAATAAATAAACAAAAATGTAACTGTATTTATTCCATGGTATATTTCGCATTAGGAAATATGAGAGTCCTTAATTGTTTTTTTTCCTTTTTTAACAAAATAATTTTAAATTACCTCTGAAATTGAGTCTTGTGTAATACAGTGTGAGTCATTTATGCCCCCGCTGTTAAAGAGAATGTATATCATACAAGACTAAAAACTTTAATCAAATTTCAGAGCATTCCCAAAGAGCAAAGACTGCATCCTCACTTCGATATTTATAAATGTTATCCAGCCTCTTCCTTCAGAAAAAAAGAGATTTGTTTATGCTGTCTGCCTTGTATTAAATGCAGATCAGGCAGTGAGCAGAGTGCAGCATTTTTAACAGCTATAATCAGAGGGTTTCCAGCATCACAATTACTAGCATTAAGGTGTCTTAGAATAGTGTAGGAGGGAAGGCAGACTGGGGAAGTATATAATCTACAGTTATTATGCGGCTTGGTGCCGGTTTGTAAAAGTTTCAAGCTCTTCGAAAGCTTATTTTAAGAATTTAAAATCGCCCCAGCTCCCTCACTAGTCAGGAAGACTAACAGCTACACCGCATTTAAGGAGCTGAAATCTACGTGTGCTTCTAAAGGACCCTGTCGTTTCGAGTCAATATGTTGTTTTTTGTGTTGACCCTTACTGCCAAGTTCACACTACACAGAACGCACACATAAGCAGCCCAAGCCATAACACCTGAAAGACGACATTGTCAAAGAGAGTTGCTTATAGGACTGTAGAAAGGAAAACAGAGTAAAGAGTGGATGAAAGAAAACATATTCGGGGTTAGCATTGCTGAAGCTCACAGTATTGTTGGATGAAAGCATTAAAATGTGTATTTTTGTATTTCTGTGTTTTTTTCTCTATATTTCTTAACTGAAGGTCTTTTCTTAAGAGCAGGAGGTGGTATGAATACGTTTCTTCAAAAGAAGTCATTGATCACAACAGCTAAACAGCACACACAGAGAAATGGCAGTGTCCATTAGTGTGGAGTGACAAGGGTAGTGGATGCTGTCTTTTGCAAACTTTTTTTAGATTAATTTGACTATTCGAACACTGTCTGCAGGACATATGTCCATAAATTTGTCTGTTTTTATGCAAAAAATTGTTTACAAATGTAGTGCTACAATTAATGTTGCAACATGAAAAAAAGTTAAAAAATTTACAGACAACTGGATACACATAAATGTTTGAGGAGCAAACAAACTCAGTCTCAGATAGAAAAGTAAGCAATTAGTTATTGGACACTGATATACTCACAAGGAGTCCAGGAACTCCATTAGGACCAGGGGGACCCAGCTCTCCCTAGGAGAAAGAGCAGGTTTCTAAGGTTATTGGCTCTATTTTAAACAAACAGAGTCTGAAGAGAGGCCCAGTGTTCCATGGGGGTGTGGGGAGGGGGGAGGCCTCGGCCTCTGTCCCTTGATAGCTTGTGTGATCTGGAGCGCCCATCTCTCCAGCCAGGCTAATGAATGGACTCTGCTGTGGGACACAGAAAGAGGCTTGTTGTTCTGCCCTGTTAGCCCACCGCTACATGCCATGGTCACTTCCTCCCTACCGGCAATCAGGATGAAAGGACATTTTTTTGAAATAGGAAGAAAAGATAGCACCCTCCAGATTCATTTTAACATCCTCTAAGCCGGTCCTGGAGGAAGTGTCACAGAATTTAAAGAGCTGTCTCTCTTCATTCTCCAGAAAGTTCTGTGAAGGAGCATTAACTTTGCTTCAGGTGGAACGAACATGAGCCAAGTCCTCTGAAACAGAGCCAAGGCTTTGAAAAGGATGCCACGCTACCTTGCCCATGACTGCCATTGCATCACACTAATCTAGCCAATCACAGGGCTAAGGTATTCTGGGACTAAAAACACAGTAAGTGTGTTTATGCATCACAATGACTGGGACCTATTTTGACTGGGTAGTAATTGCAGAGTTCATCCAGACTGGCACCTTAACTATGTTTATTGTCTACAAAAAAGGAAAGGTTTGCTAATATATATTTTGAAATTATGATGAAAAATATGCAGAACCGCTGTCTGATGAATGACGGAAAACTGTGTTTGTGTTATTAGACTAAGAGAATGAATAAAACAAACCCCCATTCCAAATGAATACACGGCCCATATTCTAGTAGAAAAATTAATAACAGCATCTGTAAAGGAGAACTTCTTGCGCTACTTAGATTTTTTTTTAGATTTAATCCTTTGTTTTGTCAGGTAATAACAGTCAGGCTGGATTCATTCGGAGTTCAGGAGCAGGAAATCTTGTGCAGCATGTGTGGCCAAGCATTGGCTGAACAAAGCCATAAAAGAAGTGAATGGAAAAGGACAATAAATTATGGTTTAAATACACTACTGGTCAGAAGAAAAAAACAACTTCCCAAAAGCAAACAGATGTAAAAAATGAGGGACATTTAGGTAAATTATTATTATTTTTAAGTGGAATATTTTTAAGAAATATAAATGGATGAATAAATCTCTCATGCAACATTATTCACATTAGGCAATTTCATAATAAGGGAATGGGAATAAATTTAAAAGCAGTGTATAATATCTGCTTTTCCCCCAGTATTAGATGTGCATGTGGCACAAGATTTATTACACTTATTTATAATATGAATAAATCCTGGAGCCTTTAATGATATACTGCCGTGTATTCAAACACAGTGACACATTATCACAATTTTCAGTCCTGGTGTACATCTGCATAAATAGCACACAGGTCATATCTTCCAGTTGGTCACTTACTGGCTCCCCATCAGCCCCTGGGGGTCCTCGTTCACCAAAATCCCCTGGGAAACCCTGGACAATGAAAACGAAATTAATGCCTTTAAGTCTCAGCACAAAGATTTACAATTTTACACTACATGGGTGAAAAAAAAAATGCATACATATTTATTGTTTAACTTTTCCTGAAGAAAAGCTTCTTCATGACATTTGACAGTCTAAAGAGTAGACACTTATTGTGAGCTCAACAATCTATAATTTTTGACAATAACCTTCTAAACATAAATATAGGTAGATTACCCATGTCCTGTGCCAGAGGTTTATGCATGCTCCAAGGGAGGAGCGTTGGCGTGTTTGCTCAGGATTTGAAATATATGACTGGAAAATTTTTATGCACACAGATATTGTTATATGAATGCCACTGCATTAAATATAAGGGATGTGGGGCTGTCTTACAGAACTTTCAATGCTTCTTTTTATGCCTAATGTTTAATTTGCCATAGTAGAATACAGTTTTTACAGAGGCCATAAAAGCAACACAGGAGTCTGCCTTTCACTGAAACGTCTTTCATCAGTATCAAGGCAGATGACCTTCTGAAGGTGACAACCTCAGCTTTTCCAGTTTTGATAACAACCTAACTTGTTTTCTTAAAGTAATTCATCAAATGTTACCAAAATTCATAATCAAGAACATCATATAGTCTGTACCATCTATACAATCCAAATACCTACAGCACGTCACTAGGCAGCCATTTATTACTCAAGTGACAGCAACAATTTTTACTTTCACAGAAGATCACAAAGTTTTAGTAAACACTTCCTGAGTAGCTAATAACTGATGTGTAAATAGGCACACCACTACTGTACAAGAACCATGCCAACAACATTGTTACAAATGGGAAGGCTGACATGGCATCCTGAAACGCGCAGTTGAGGACCTTTATTTAAATCTCAGTGCAGTCCTTGACCTACACAGAATAAACAGCTAACGTGACCCTGCACACAATGAATCCTTGATGGAGGAACATGGGATTGTTGAATGCCTGGCAGCCCTGTGCATTGTCCTGTCTAGGTGTAAGATGAATGGCTTTTCAACACTACTTGTCGCCTCCCCTGCCAGCCTCTTCTGTCTTGCCAACATGTCTTATCGTGCTTGGCAGTCTGATGAATCCAGTGGACAAAGGTACAGCCCAGTAGTCTAACAGAAGTCATTTTCTTCAAATGATACCAAAAAAATTGAATGAACAAAAAAAATCCCATAAAAAGAATTATGGCAGCTACAAATTTGTTGCATGCTTCATATTCAAGTCATCATAAATAACATATGAAAAACATGTTGCTCCTTGAACCTGGCTTCAGACTCTATATTCTAGCTTGTTTTTGGTAAAAATGCAAAAAATGCAATTGAGAAAAGAAAAGAAAAAAATATGGGATGCACAAGGGTAACATGAAGCTGGAAGTTGAGTTGTCAAACTATTTTTTTTTTCTTAAAAAGTTCTGCTGTTTTTGCCTTGGCTTGCTAATGCCTGTGCATGTACAGTATCATTTGGACATGTGTTTCACCGTCAGTGCATCCTTTTTGCACTGCTTGCATACAGAGCTCAGCTTTGACACAATCGTGCAAGAGAGAAGACATCTTCCCGAAACAAGAAAACCTTCATTCCTGTCAGACCAGCAGGAAATTCCATGGCCGAGTCTTTCCTAGCAATTTGGCAAGAACCCTAACCAGTGGCAGGAATATGCTGACAGAGTCCTTTTTTGCCTTGGTTTTCTATTACATTATATAAAAGCCTAAATCAACACTACACTTGTGTCTTTTGCACAACATAGAACAAGATGACAACTTCTGCCTCAAACCTGTAATAATACAATTTTTTACTTTACATTTTAGCACTTAAAGACCCCAAAAAGGTCACCCAAATCTGTGGTGTTTTAAATGGATTTAAAAGGAGAAGTACGATGCTTAAAGCAAGTGAGTGTCAGTGAATGAAACTGAGCGTTTGTGCAACAGTCTACGTTATCATCTTTCAGATCGTTTTTAAGGAAGAGTGGTTTTTTTATGTGCAGTTCCAATTGTTCCAAAACTGCACTAATAAAACAAATGAATAATGGCCTCCATTTCCAATGTTTCTTAAAAATCAGGTATCGAGATGACAGAACAAAGCTAATAATGACACCAAGATTTATTCATGGGGAATATTTGTACTACAGTTTTACGTCTGAGATATTTAACACAGAAATGCATCCAGAAAATAAGTTGATACAGTTTTTGCAAACTGATGGTAGCAGAAATGTAGAAAGGTGTTCAGTGTGGGTAGAGTTCTGCAAAGTTGAGCAGATTATCAGAGAACCTGCGTAAGTAGAGGTTAATTGTCTGATGGAAGGGCAATATGTAGAGACTAAAAGAACTTGGCATGCACATCATCTGCAGTGACTGTCCATACTGGAAGGAGACAGAAACTGGACTTGAACTGACTTTGGTCTGATTCAAAAGGTAAAGGAGGTCCTCCTAGTACTACTCATATGGGAACCTTGGTGCTTATGGCTTTTCTTCACGTTCCAACCACAGTTTAGAAATCTGCCCACCGCCATTTTCCACTGGAACCACTGTTACTATGATACAAGTGTCTTCTTTACATAAAAAGATTTTCAAAGCCAAGACATTGCTTATGGGTTAGAATCACAATTAGAATCACAAGAAAAAAGCACCATGAAGAAACAAGACTGACTTTGAGGTATTAAGGAGTCATTGTATTAACTCCTCGGCATATTACTGATTGGTAAGATGTTTCTGCATAAGAAATGTGGGGATTTGAAGTTATGGGTTACTCTACACTTGATTTTGAAATGTGACCTGCACACAGTAGTACATTTTATTTTAATGTGTTCTTTTTGCTTTCTTGGTCCTGAATAGATATAAACTTTTGCCTCCAATACAGAAGTTACACACAAATATTTTCTGCACCAGAGACCAGGGACTTCATTCTACCAACTTACTTCTGCTCCAGTCCCAACCAGCTTTTCTGTCACATATTCAAACCATTATAAAAGACCACAATGTAGAGCTCTGTAAACTAACAGTAAACCAAAACTTAAGAGTGATTTATTCCTGCAACAAAGTGTTTCATTTTGCTGCGTCTACTAATACTGCATTTTAGAAGGAAAATGTTCCATTGTACCCCAGTTTAAACAGCACTCAGAAGTGTTCCCTTAAGATGCTAATTGAGTACAGGCTTCCTGGCATGGATATTCTTTGTGAGGAACAGACTTAGGCCACACACTTCAAAAGTGAAGAAAGCACCGACATCCTTAACTTCCACTCCTGTTTTTCTCTTCCAGAAAATCAACAGGAAATATCTTACTACTATACCAAATATTCACTATAAAAGTAAAAATAAGTCACTATGTTACTGACTTGACATCATTCATCACTTACAATTTTTTTTTTGGATTCACAAGTTTCTAAGGCCAACCCAACAACTTTTGATACATTTTGTTCTGCTTTCTAGCAGTTTTCTTCTCCAAGATAGCTTTCCAGCTACAAATCTCCACTATGTAGCACCATGTCAAAAGTGCTCACATTCAGTCTCACTACATGACAAAGCTAATTTCTCACTACAGAAAAACGATAAAGGATTCTCTTATTGCCTATAGTCATAAACAATGAATACAATACTAAAAATAATAAGCATAATAAGATGTTGCATTAAAAATGGGGTATGGGTGCAGAGTGCCAACAAAATATTTTTAATGATTTTTAGCTTATTTTATTGATGCAACAAATAGATACACAAGAAAGCTGGATCAACAGAAAAGGCAAACTGAACAACCACACTTTGACAAAAGAACTCAGCCCTTCTAGAATCATTAAGGGTCAACTGCATTGAGCCCCTGGTCCTCCAAAATTTCCAAAGCCCCCCCCCTTCCCTGACATTCAAGATCTTATTACGGGGAAAGAAAAGTTTGGCTCTCCTTCTCAAGGATTTCCGGCTTTCACTCTTATGTTATTTTCCCCTCCTGTCTAGGAAGGTAGGAGGGTCCTGGTGGACCAAAGCCCTGACTCAGCTGCAATTCAGTGTTAGTCAAAGAAGGTGGGTGTTTTTGGGTGAAATATCCTTACTCTGACCTGTCCATTGATCTGGGACCCACTAAACACAGGATAGGCCTCGGAAGGTGTTGACAGCACATGTATACCCGTTGTATGCAAATTGAAAAATGGCTGGGTAACTACTCTGACAGCTGATAAAATGTTAGCATCAGATAATAGTGCGTGAAAGGTACTGAACCTCAGCAATGAGCAGAAGAAACTTTTTCACTCTAAATGGTGTCCATTTGTTTAATTTGTCTCCATGAAAAAGTGAAAAAGCTAATATATTTGCAAAATGGCAGGCTAATGTGAAGGAGGTAGTCTGGAAACAAAAGCCATTCACAGTGTAGTATTACTGAGAAAAAGTAGATGAGTTTTCCTGATAGGAAAAACATTCTTCCATTTTCCCCCTGTGCCAATAAAGGATTCAGGCTCACAACACAATACTTCTGAAAAGGAACACAAATTACATATTAAGACTCAAAGTATTATATTAGGCTCCAAATTTTTTGTTTTAATGTGTTTTTCAATGCATTTTTAAGCATCTCAGTGTATACCAAGTCACATATGGCTTCAATTTCTGCTGGTATAGAAGAAAAGCCCTTCTAAAAGTGCCAATTACAGTAGTCTTCCGGAGGCAGACTGGATTACTGCACCAGAGAATAATTCTACTGCAAAAAACCATGAAAAGGAAAATTGGTTTTTATATGGGACCTGTCAACAATGTTTTTGTTACTTTCATTTTTCCACAATACGTAATAATGGAAAATACTGATACGCTTCTCTCTGACGTACTCAAATTTATGGAGCCTCTTAGGAGCACTAAATAGTGAAAAACACTATAAATGTTTCTGGTATGTTTTTCAGTTTACTGTACTATGATGGCCTTTCTGCCAATGATTTCCCGTAGTTACTGCAAGAACCAACAAAAGACAGACAATAAAAACCACTTCTTATATTATTTCACAGAAAAAACAAAATGTGCTCTCAGAAGCTCACTGTGATTTTGATGCACTTTAGAGTACATTGGGCACCGGTGAGTACTGCAAATGGAAATACTATGCTAAAATAATATTCCTCATGAACAACAGCACATCCCAAAAACATGACTAATGCACAAGATTATAGTATGGCCACACTGTGAACGCACAGTAGGAATGTGGGCATGACCTTGTTTTACCCTGTGCCTGTGTTATCTTTAGACTACAGCATTACAGGCATTATGGAAGCAATACAAAAATGTACAGTAGTCACAATGGCCAAAAACTGCACCCTCAGAGAAATTCAGTTAACTCATTGTTTTTTGTAATAATACAGTGGATTGCTGTATAACTAGTCCTCAAGGTTTGACTGAATGGACAAGTTTTTGTTCTTGACTGCCTGAACCACTACTCTACCTACTGCCCACTACTTAGTACATACTGTATAGTAGTGAAAACAAGGGTCAGATGGATGGATTTTTTAATTTTCATTTTAAAAGTACACTGCCTGGCCAAAACCTGGATTTAACTTGCATAACTAGTGTAATGATGTAGGGTTGCTTAAGTTGGTTAGGTCTAGATTCAGCAATGTTATGTGGCCAAAAATGAGGTGAGCTGACTACCTGAATATACTGAATGAGCAAGTTTTTCCATCAATAGATTTTTTCTTCATATTCCAAGATGACAATGCCAGCAGGATTCATCGGGCTCAAATTGTGAAAGAGTGCTTCAGGGAGCATAAGATATAATTTTCACACATGGATTGGCCACCACAGAGTCCAGACCTTAACCCTGTTGAGAATCTTTTGGATGTGCTGGAGAAGACTTTACGCAGCGGTCCGACTCTCCCATCATCAATACAAGATCGTGGCGAAAAATAAATGCAATTCTGGACGGAAATAAATGTTGTGACATTGGATAAGGTTATCGAAACGATGCCATGGCAAATGCGTGCCATAATCGAAGCTAAAGGCGGTCCAACTAAATATTAGAGTGTGTGACTTGTTTTTGGCTGGGCAGTGTATATTTAAAAATAGCATTAAAAAGTATTTAAATGATGGCTATAGATTTGCATGCTAAGATCAGCCTTCAGTTCTATGCATTCACCAAAAAAATATCTTTAAGGTTGCCCACTTAGCACATAAGACTACTCTGTGTATTATGTGAAATGAGGATCTAAGCTGAGGGCCCACATATCACAGACAGACCCTGCACTGGTGACTGGCTGAGTCCTCAATATATCCAGTGTCATGGGTATACCAGGAGCTCATAAGAGCACTCATTCCGAAACGGGAATGAATGTCTCTCCCTGCCTGCTACATCATAATTCCTCTTCTTTTAAACTAAAATCAGCTGCTGTTGAAGAGGAAAAAGCAGGATAAAAAAACAACCCCATCAATTAAATCATTTGCCTGACTCAGCATACAGGTTCTCTTTGAGGGAGACTGTGGGATAATTTAAACTTGTCTTGAACAGTCTGGATAGTAACCTATCTTTATAGAAGTTCAACCCTGATTTTCAGTTCTAAACTAGAGGTACACTGACACACTCCATAATGTGTACTTCCGCAATACAATTCCTTACAAAGCAAGCAAAGAATGCAATGTTGTATTAAAATAGTGGGACTGCTTTACTGAAGTAAAATACAAATACAATTAAAAGTAAAATGTTTTATATTCACATTTTGATTTTACCTATCCAGTATCAGAAATGAGATCCATAGTGTAAAAAAAATCCCAAAGCAGACATATAATAGAAATATAATGCATTATGAAATATATTTTCTAATATATATAGCACCATGCAAAAATATTTAAACCCCTTAAATTATCAACATTGCCTGGATTACAAATATACCTATACTTACTTTATTTTTTCCAATCAGGATTTGTATTTGTGAACTTACAATAACTAACTAAATTGTACACTAAATTGTCAGAGCCAGAATAAATTATTTGTTTACAGACATTTTAAAGAAAACGAAAAATTGATATGTTGCTTGCTTAAGTATTGAAAACCCTGAGCTCTGGAAACTACAAGGTTACACAAATGAAAAACTATCCCCTAACAAAGACACAATTTGAACATAATTGGTTTCTACCACTGAAGTATACCATTAAAGTAACAACCACTTTAATGAAAAAACACTTTTTACTTTAAAAAAAACACTATTTTAGGGTCATTGGTGAGGCTGTGAACCTGAAGGAAAGGTGTGATAATGAAGACTGTAGAACATACTACAGAAGCTAAAGGTAAATTCATAGAAATGCATAAAATAGGAAATACACTACCTGGACTCTGTCTAGACAAGGCCGTCTGTCAAAATGCAACATCTAAGCAGGACGTAGGCAACTTTGTGAGGGAAGCCACAGAGAGGCCAGCAATCTCTTTGAAGGAGCTACAGAGGTCAGTGGTCCACAATATAAAGAGCACTGCGTAAAACTATAAAGGAGGGAGGCAAGAAAGAAGCCATCACTCCAAAAAACCATAGCAAAGCACATCTGGAGTTTACCAGTGAATGTCTCAGCTAAGATGTGAGAAAATGACATTTTTCAGCATTCTGGATAAAATACAAATTGTTGTGTGTGCTGCAAACCTAACACTGTAACATCTCAAGAAATACTTTCCCTATAGTAAAGCATGGTAGTGGCAATAACTAGAGAGAGTCAGAGAGTCTCTGACATTATTTTAAAATTGTGGTCCACAAGCATCATCCAACCAACCTCTTGCATTTATCAAGATGAATAGGAACATTTACAATAAATATACTTATTGAAAAAATGTTGATGTATAATTTGTAATCCAGGCAATGCTGATAACTTTCAAGGGGTTTTCCGCATTTTGTACTCAAAATTCATGTTTATATTGAGTGATATTATGATCCAGTAGAAAACAACAGGTTTCATTTGAAACTCCAGTTGATCTCTGTGACTTTAATTTCAAAGCACACCATCCAATACCGTTCAAGCTACCCACTTTGGTGTGCAACACAAAATCAAAAAACAGTTGGACATCACTCAAGAAGAATAATAGATGTGTTTTGTCTGGTTCACTGAACCAGGTTTCTTAATTTGGTCTCTGTACAACAGGAGTGCTATGTCAGACTTGACACAAACAAACTCAGTGCTGTTATAAAAAAACAATCTTACAGGACTGTTATCTATAAAGGATGTTGAGAGAAAACTTTACCGGCCTACCCATCTTGCCCCTCTTCCCTGCAACTCCAGGTGCACCCTGAAAATGAGCCAAAAATGGGGGATATGTAGAGGAGAACAGAAAGGAGAGAAAAAAAGACAAAGTCACCCAATATCCAGAAAAAATCAATGTGTAAATAAATTCTTCCAAACACCATTTTCATAATGTACTGCAGACTAATTTCAGAGATGTGGATAAACAGACTACCTTTCATGAGTGAAGGAAAAGGAAGTATGACTTCTGGACCAGACAAACTCATGCATGACCTCAGAATTCAAATTTATTCCAACACCATTCCACACACCTTTTCGCCAGCCAGAGGTAATGGGTGAAAGGCACTGCTGAATCTATTAAGGACAGTAGGTACTGTAACCTGCTAGACTGTGATGAAAGGTAAGCCAGCATCTGCCTAAAGGCTTGCTTCTGTTCTGGAGCAAGCAAATCACCAGTTAGGATGCTGGTGTGTTGTGACCAGAAAGAATTTCTCATCTAACCCTACTGGTCAAGGTAATTGTCACACACACATTACTGATACGCAGTGTTACCTAGGCAGAAGAATATGTCAGGATAACTCACTCTTTCGCCGTCAGGCCCAGGAAGGCCAAAAAGCCCCGGGATTCCTATGAAACCCTGCGGAGAAATAGGAGTGGAAAAACAGAAGTATGAGATCTTCTGATTACAGAAAATGTTGGGGTAGGGGTCAAGACTTCTGTCCCTTTCTGATCCAATGTATGGGAGTGGGGAGGAGGGAGTGGGGTCCATGAAGTGAGGAGCAGGGCTCTCCATGAAGAACTAAGCCTTGAGGCAAGTGTATATGCCCATGGACTGCATGGTGCTGGCTTCCACGATGTAGTCCAAGGGCACATACCCTCACACCAGGGATCACTGACGTATCCTCATGCGCTGCTCAGGTGAGGGGACAAAAAGGGAATTAAACATTGCTGATAATACATAACAACAAAGCACTTTTAGCAGGAAATACAGTACGTTGTCCTTGTCTGACAACTGAGGGTAAGTACACTTCCCACTCAACTGGCAACCATTTCGCTTAGCCAAAATGCATATTAACATACAAATATCTGGAGTCTATGAAAATGTCTTCCACCAGCATCAATTTCTTAAATATCAACCTGATTTTTTCCAAGGTGCACCTATTAAATTCCAAGAGGCTCCTGTTTCCCCATAGCTCACAGACTGGGCGAAAACCAGCTCTTTGGAGTAGCACAGCCTGGAAAGCATTATTAAAACTGTTGACACAGCAGCTTTACACCAAACCAAGGAAAAACACATTCCTTGTCAACCACAAAAAAGCCGTCCTCATTTAAAAAATCCAACTTATTATTTTGTTAGATGAGGTCCATGTATCAAGAATCTATGATGATGATCATCTACATACTGTAAGTTTCTCTTTAGCTTTCTGTTCATGTGCTTCCAATGAATTTAATGGAACAGAGTGACATGAATCAGTATATGGATAATGAATCAAAATGGTTTACTTTTGTTTCCTACATATGGATATGAGGTTAAAGGACAGAATGTCTACTGTTATTTCTGGGTAATGCTTTTCAAACAGGTTACACCATATTGGAACAATGTCATGTTTTTGTGTTTAGTTCTCCAGTTTCCGCTGAACATAAATATTGGTTTACAGTTAAAGCAAATAAAACTTGTAAAGTACCATTAGTGAAGTAACATATGCAAAGTCAGTATTTGGTCACACTGTAGTATGTGCAACAACCACTTCTAATCTGTACCCAATTCATATCACCAGACTCTTCATATTCGTATGCAAAAAATAACCAATTTTATTTCACTGCCCAATTATTTACATTTCTTTTGTATCTTTCTTTTTGCCTTTATGTGACTGAAAGTCATAAACCTAAGAATTAGGTTTAACTTTTTGCTAATGACTTTGCAATGGAAACAGGGTCTTTTCAGCTCAAACATTTGATAATACCTTCTTACATCTTAATACTGAATATGATTCTCAGTATCTATTTTGCACTGTATATGGTTTTTGTGCATACTAAACACTGACAGATTGATTCATGTTCATGTTATGTTTAGTGGGTAACAATCTGCTTCCTTGCTAGAGATTCCTAGCTGCCAGCACAGATAAAGTAACAGAAATGTGGTAATATGTACAGAAAACAATATATTTATTCTTAATTTGCCTTGGGTGATTGCCAGTAGAGTTTGTGGGTTTACTCCAAGCACTACTCATTAAAGCTATGCCATATATATGATCATGTATAGAAAAATCACCAATTTATATGGCACAATGGTATTGAACTGTGCTTTTGTACAATGGAAATGAAGCTCAAGTTGACACGGAACTGTCCAGAATAGCAGGAATTATTTTTCTGAGTGCAGAAAAGCATGTCTATATACAAACAATGGTCACTGTCTCTGCTTGTACTGATAAAAGTCCAACTTACCCGAGAGCCTTTTGGCCCCACATCTCCTATTGGTCCAGGTAAGCCCTAAAACACACAAAAACAAACAGTGGTTAGACAGTAACATGTAACACATTTCTATGAGAATTATACATAATGTGATATTAATAAATAATAAATTTCCAATAAGGTGCTAAAAACTACAAAGGTAACTGGCAGCTTTGGTATGCTTGTATATGTCATGCAGTGAAAAAAGATTTTGAAAAAATTGTCAATATCTGAATGTAGGTAACTGCACTTCCACTAGCCCATTACTGCAACAGATAAATGTAGCATGCAAACAAAATATTTTCATTCTTATAAAAACATACTGATATTTTTGGAAATGCTGCTGCGAACATTTTCTCTACTTTATTTGAGCTGTTTAAATAAATCCACCTTTACAATTTCACTTGGTAAGAAACATTTCACACCATATTACTAATGCACAACCATCTTCTAAAGATGACCAAGTAGTTAGCTGATGCTTAGATGAACTTAGCAAAAAGTAAATTAATTGCCTATATATGTACATGTATACAACATACAGTTGAATATAAATATGCCTGTTTATGCCCTCCCTATTTATTTCTTTGTCTTGTTCTTTATAGCAAAAATTCAGTTTAAGTTCCAAGCTCCCCATATAACATTTTTTGGCCTAACCATGGACAGAAAACTCCCTATTTATTTGGTTTATACAATGTTTTCCAGTTGAACTGTGTAATTCAAAACTCCCCATCCTTAATGTACTATTATTTTGAAATGTGATAGTTGATTATGTTTCTTGCTTGTATTGTCCCTGCTGGGTACCCTCAGTGTCTCCTCTGCAACAAAATCTAACCTGTCTGTGCCTGCATTCATATCACAGAACGTATTAAACAATCTACATTACCAAATCCTGTCAAATGTCCAAAATTGCAAGCAGAAAAACTTTAAAGAGCATTACTGAGTCGGGGATCTGCTGCATCTTTGTTCTCTGATGCACAACACGATCCTGGAATGCCTTCACTGTCTACTCCAGCCTTCTCCACTAATACTACTGCGCATTTCAAATTTTCTTGAAGAAGAGTAAGAATGAGATGGGTTTTTGGATTAGGGGTGTAAACTGGGAAATGACTGTACTATATTTAAGAAGGCAGGATGAGCACGTCAAGACTGATGTATGGGAAAAAGCAGAGCTCTCCCTGTCTTGCTCTTAGAGGAAGGCTGCACCATGTCAGCAACAGCAACCATCCTCTCATGTGAGATCTCCTGCCAGACCCAAGTCTCAAGTAGCTGGCTGATGCTGAAACCCATGGCTCACAAATGGCAGCGGGTGGTAAATTCTAATTCATCAGAACTTTGACCCATCTACTGGGAGACCCTGGACATCATATCTAGAAACCAGACAGGCATGTAACTACTCCCAGAGCACATTTGGTATAGAGACTGAAGTATGAGAGTAACAGAGCAAGAGCAGGAGCTGGCTGCAGGGGAGGGAGACAATGCAAATATACTGGGTCATAGGCCAGAGGACTACCCAAGGTCAGGACCAGTGTGGAGCCCATTTGAAATAAGCAGCTGTAAATGATTCTCCAGCTGTTGATTTTGTATTTGAAAAGGGGAAAGTAAGCATCTTATATTTTGCGGTGAAGTCTGTAACTAATGTTCTGCCAGTGTACTGGCAAAGTTGGAGGATGTCAGGGTCAAAAAAAGCTTTGAGCCCCTTTTTCTATTCCCAATTACATTAACAGCAACAGCCATGACAATAATTTATGGGCTGACCTCCCAAAGCAGGTAGATGCTAACATCAGGAAGCAATATGTGTTAGAGTAATCTGAGAGTGGCAACATCAGGGACTCTTGGATTTACTTTCATTTTTCAGTTCTGTGTAAAATTGCTTCTTTTTTATATCCACTTTTATGAAAAGGTGTATATATGGAACACACCTGTGTACATTCAGTCTACATGCTAGACAGAACCCCCTGGGTGCTGTTAGCATTCAACTGGAAATATTTATTTTTCGATTTTCAAAATTGCTATTTACAGCTTCTAACAATATGCCCTCATCCCCCATAGTGTCTGCATGGGTAAAATATGTGGTGCCTGAAAGGTTCCAGAAAACTCCAGATTAGTCCCTAACCCCAATACATAGAATATTGTTGCAAAGAACTCTGTGCCCCTGAGTACGTACAAACATATTTACCTATAAAAATATTTACACATGGAGTTGTTTCGGTGATTCTCACTTTAACACGTGTATTTTTCCATGAGGTTAGAAGCACATGGCTGCTCTCTCTCTCTCTCTCTCTCTCTCTCTCTCACACACACACACACACACACACACACACACACACACACACAACTTGAAAAACAACCATGCCAGCTTCACAGAGACCTTTCTTGCACCCATTAATGCTGCAAATACTGTCCTGTTTCTGCAAATTCTAAGTGAAAAGCCTGCTTTGTGCATATAGCCAATTTGTGACAGCTCAGCGTCACAATTTTTACTGCACCTGCCTGCCAGGATAACCTTTGGCACCCGGGCTTCCATCTGGCCCTCGTTCTCCCTGAGGAAAAAAGAAAAAAATGAGAAAACAGATATCAATATTTGCAAACCCCTGATCTGTGGGTAGCCCCTGATTGAGGTTCTTGTGTAGTGCATGGCACTACTTGACATCCATGTGCCTCTCCCTTAACTGCCCATAAAAGCCCTTTATTTGGTTAATATTTTTTTTGGAATGCATTGCCTGACTTGAAATAAGGTATTATTTTCTTGTTGGCCTTACAGATTTCATGTATATTTATACCATATGGTCAATTTTCAGTTGGATCCCACTCTGCAGAGGTGATTTAAGTGCAGAGGTCTTCATGTGTAATGTCCTTCGATGTGATCACAATTCAAACACAGGCTTCCTTCATATTCTTTTAACAAAACATGCAACAAGGGATTTGGACTGCGGCATCAAGGAAAGACTTGTTAATGCCATGTTGGTTAAAGGTCATTTTTGCTTTATAAAAAACTGACTGGGTGTCATAGGTGCTTACACACTGCAGCAAGAGTCAGCTGGGCCTTGAGTTGTGCTGACACTACGAAGCAGTTTAACCACAGCTATTTGGCCCTTGTCTCCTGCTGCAGTCACATCCAGGGCTGGAGGTCCAAAATGTTTCAGTGGAATTTGTACGCATCAAAATAATTGTGTGCAACTCAGTAACCTGGAAACCGAATCATTACATAAATACATAAACGTCTATTTGTTTAGATATTTATGTGTGGGCTGCCATGTGGCCAAATATACATGTATATACCACATACATGAGTGTGCATAAGACTTGAGTAGCAACATGTGGAAATTTTGGGAGGGATTTAGCAGAATGATGTGATGCCAGTTTCCTCAGAGCTGGAGAGGGAAAGTCTAACAGCAGAACCCAAAGAAAACGCTCCATATTCTGACTCACCCTTTTCCATTTATAGCCAAGAGGGATGAGCATCATCTTCTGTCATGCGGATGTTACAACTAAAAATAAATTGGGGGCTGGACAGTGCAAATGTGGCTGCTGAATTTTCCCATGGGGTCAGTCCAAACCCTCTGCCTGCACTGCTGCACCACTACTTTATTACTCGTCTTGGACAGCAGCTAGCTGTCTTTGATGACAGGATATATACTGAAATGTGTTGGAGGAATATACGCTGACATTGGAGATCAACTTCAAGTTTGGCAGGGGATTTTATGAGAGCTGTCTTGTTTGAGAGATTAATCCATTTTAAACTTGCACAGGACATTAGAGATATTAAATTAACTTACATATTATATAAATCTAAGGAGCCCTTTAAAAAACCAGTTTGGCACTCATCTGTTGACTTTGAGCATGAAACAGTCCTGGCCTTCATAACAAAAAAGTATACTTTTTTGTCTCACCGCTGCACTATGTGGCAACCCACACAAACTGTGCATTTAAAGCCCTGTTTACAGAAAACAGGAGTGTCAGGATTCTAAGGAAGATGAGAGGTTCCTGCAGTACCATTTTGCTCAGAGATCAAGTCACAGTGTTTACAGATTATGGGGCATAGATGTGCAGCTCCTGTTTTTTCAAAACCCTTGCAAGCCACCTAAAGGCACACAAAAGTTACTTACCGGTTCTCCTGGGTGACCGGATGGACCAGGATGGCCCTTCTGTCCCTGTGAAAAGAAACTCAAACTGAAGCCACACAGAGTTGTAGTTTTCATTGCACATTGCAGTGCACTGTGTCTATATAACAGAACGCAACTGAGGGTCTCTACTTTGACAGATTAATAACATGTCATGTATCAGTAAAAAATTGGTCCCAAATGCATCAACAAACTGTTATCACAGAGTAACATTTTTAATGAATACGTAAACTGCAAAACAGCTTCTTGCTTTGCACTGTCTGCCAAAGGCATATTGTATTTTAGGAACATAAATGCCTTCCTTTTAAACTGGGGCCTCACTGCATCCAGACAGACTGCTTGCATGAATTAAACTGCGGTACTGGACAGCATTTCGATTTTGCTGATGCAGGCAAGAGGAGCAGAACAAAGGATGGAAAATCAGAATCAAGGGATTTGGGCATGCTGAGATCCAGACCATGTTTGAAAACAAAAACGTTGTTCCTCATAAGGAAACACATCGTCATTTACCAAAACCACACTGCTGACTAAGTCATAGTGTGGGTCACTTGTGCACAGTATGTCATCACACCCTGGGGATGTGTAATTTCAGCTCTTAGTCTTTAATGGAGATTCACACACTCTTTTGCAACTTAACAAATGACCGGATCTTTTTTTTCTCCCTCTCTAATAGACATTTAACATCAGGTACAAAAAATTGTTGTGGCCATTCATATTGTGGAAAATAAACACCAATGTATGCTATTTATCACATCAAATCACTTTCTTAAGGTGGATTTTTGCTACAGGGTGTCTGAAACCTTATTGTGTTGAAATAAATCTAGTTTCTCCTGCCATGGTTAAGTATGCAGGCTACCCCAGCCACGTGTTCCACTTCCCCAGCTTGTAGTGATTGTAGGGTGTGAAATGTAGTCTGGGCACAGTTATAGGTTATACTTAACTTGGCCAGAGAGAACCCAATGCCCTAAGTTCCCAGCCCTGGAGAACTTCACAAAAACAATGTGTACTGATCAGCTGACACATAATTTGAATTCACATGCTGCATCCTTTGTTTGTGTTACACTGACAAATAAGTGCTCATTTTCAGATGGCTGTGATGTGCACACATTCAGACCTGGAGACTCTGCAGTTTCATCCTTCCAGAAACCTCTGAGTCTCCCCAAGCAAAAAAAAAAAAAAAAAAACTCAGATAACAGAGCAGAATCCAGAAACCTCTGTAAAAACAATTTTCCACTTAAATGACTTAGTCATGGAGATGCTTTTTCTTACTACACTGTCAGTTTGTAGCCAAGGAACAGATGCTAGCTCCAAACCAAGAAGCCAAAAATGCACAAAATGAACTGTTTCCATTTAATTTCTACAGGATTTAGCAACTAACTGTGCTTACAGATCACTCTGATCTCACTACAGTGAAACTGTACCTGGTGAAAATGAAATGTGGATCCTTAGACACAGATTCATCTCACAAGATGCTATGCAAAATAAAAATCTGAATGAAACACGGTCTCAGAAATGTCATATACTCCCAAATGGGTATCCAGAACACCACATTTATGTAGACTAATATATATACTGTATATACTCTTCTCTGCAAAGGACTTGTGTCCTTTTGGGGGTGTACCCTGACTAACCTTGTGCTTCTGCTCTAGAGCACCGTGACTCTCGCTTAAATAGATGGTTAATATGAGTATATAATTATATTCTGCAATCCAAATACTGAGATATAGATAATGATTTTATTTTCCCTTTGTATTAGAACTACAGTATACACATTGGACTTACAAAACATGGTCCATAATGCAGTACTATTCAGAATGTGAAAGTGATAGTGACGTACTACTACAGAAAAGTTTCCATGTAACCTGAGACCAACTCCAAATCAAGTAGGAATTAGGAAGGAAGAAGGAAAATTGAAAACAAGTTGAGTGATTTTTCTACTGCTACAGTGACTGAAAATAGAAAAATGACTAAACAAGTGAACCTGCTACCAGAAGAACTTGACAAGGTATGACTATGTGGGCCAAATGGTGGGTGGGCCACTGGACCCTTCCTGTGTAAGTGTGACAGTGTGGAAAAGGGATACATGCTAGCCAGGTGTGCACTCCTGGGCTCCCCATCACTGAACTAGATGCCTCCCTCATGGTATGGATGAAATCTGTTCGTCTCCAAGTAGGGGCCATCAGGCAGCACAAAAGTGCATTCTTGGTCGTGTTTTGCTTTCTGCTCTTCCACGATAATTTTGGATTTTCCATCAATTTTGTGGTTTTTATGATGTTAAAGCACAGCAAGAGATCTTTAAAAATTCTCAGGCACCTCTGCAGTTAGTTTATTTTCACTGTGTGAGTTGGGTATCCAGGACAGCCATAAACTAAAACACAGACTCGTGTCAGGTTACACTAACATGACAAGAACAGTCTTTCTGCTTTCCTGTGTGTTACATTCCCAACTGTTTTAGAATAGCACAACATAAAAATTACATAAAATGACTGAGGTTTGAGAACGGTTACTGTAATAATCATTAGGCCCATAATAGAAATATTTAATATTAAAAAACATTTATTTGAACTAGAAGCTTAAAAGTCACATATGAATGCTCTGATAAAACCACTAGAATTCCATTCATTGACTTGTTTTGCAGTATGGTCGGTTTGCAGCTGCCTTTAACACACCTTGCTTAGATTAACAGTACTGCACCATAAGCATGTTTCTCTAAAGATTTTGGAAAATCCAGTCACCCAAGTCATGTGCAATGATGCATTTCATGAGTCACAGAACAAAGTTGGTTTGGAAGTTGAGGAGTAAAAGAATTATGTCTCAGATGAGATTCATAAATATTGTATATGATCATGCTATTTAAAGCCCTTTAAATGCTTTTACTATATCTGCTAAACAAGGGAAATTGCTGGTAAAATTTTTTGCTTATACAGAAATAGAATATTGAATCCTGAGTGAATGACAGATGTAGGACTTAGAATGCTGCCACCATGTATCAGTACTGACAACAGAAGAAAAGTAGATGTCTGCAGCTAGAGATGTTCACTATGTTCAAAGTTTTCTTGCATAGACCATTTAGAGCATTTACAGCAACAAGGGTCACTTGGGTTCATCCAGGTATACCAAGAACACAGTTTCATCAATGTCAGCTCTCAGTTACCACAAAAAAGTACCTTCAGAATGTTCTATGGGCTTAGGCTTAAACTCATGAGGTATCAATATTTTAATGATTATGAAAACAATGGATTTACAGTTAAGCCATTATGTAACACCACATGAAATGCAATTAATTTCTCTCCATTATCCTACAGTAGGAATTTTTGTGGCCTTTTGATGATTCAACACTGGATCTATAATCAAACATTAAATCCATTTCTGCTTCTCTATGACTCAGTACTGGACATTTTTAGATGTTAAATATGCCCAGTACTGAGTGGACCCCTGCAATTCAACAACCTACTTTTTTCATGTTGCTTCATAAATATTAATAAAGATTAATCTCCATAAAATTAAGCATTGTCACCTTATCCATATGAGGGCAAAGTCTGACCTATGTAAATTCTACAGCGCCAGCAACAGTCATATTGGAAAATAAAAAAAAATCTTTTCAAACAGCCCCCTGACTGACAAAACATATGCTTCTGAAAACATACTGTATTAGTCTGCAGCTGTGAAGGTGCAGACTTTTGAAAGCCCTGTGTTAGTGTTAGTTTCATTAGACTTTTCCATGGAAAACTGAATTGTTGGCTTCACATTCCAGCCTTGAACATCACACCCCCTTCAATACATGCGCTGTGAGAGAGTCAAGTGAAAAAAAATGCTCACAATCAGATTTCCAGTCAGTTATAGTGAATTCCACATTTTTCCTGAGCAAATGAATGACAACTGACAAGTGCTCAAATCGTGTTGTAGTATTGTATATGTTGTAGCAGTACAACGGACAGCAGTTGGCAGATGCTGCTATTACATTATGATGTCATACAAGTGCTGTACAAGTACTGTACATTGCAAGATGTTCATATGTACATTTTAATTTGCTGTAAGATGCTCATTCACTTACCAGAATTCTGAAAAATCATTTTTTATTCATTATGTATTATTATTATTTTTTTTTATGACTGACTGCCCTAAGTTCGAGTCAATCGCATCTCAAGCATGTTCTAAGTGGAAAACTACCTGTACTCTTTTCTTCCACTCAACTGACTTATAAATTCAGTAACATGGCCTTTTCACCCATTATGCAGTCATTCTATCTCTATAAATGTACGTTGTACAATCCTAGCAAAGACACAACCTGACATGCAGTAAACCCCCATAAAGGTTATTGAGGAAACCAGAACCATGGAGTAAATATTAGAATATTTAAGTATAATACAGAACATAATACATTAATTATGTACAATAATGTAATATTATTTTGTGCAATACAACATGGAAGGACAAAGGATCTACAGATGTGACCAACATCCTTTAACTTGTTAAAGAAATGAACTACAAACCTGTAACTGTTAACTGCGTTACTTAAATCTGCATTCTCTTTCTGAGAACAGAGCTGAGAACAGAGGTAGGGTGCATTTAAAATTTTTATTTTATTCAGAAATGGTGACTTTTGACAGATGACAGTATAGGACCAGACCCAGGGAGGATCTGTGAAGTAGGTTCTCTGTCAGAAATGCACTCTCCGGTCTCATTCTTGGAATCATGTGCCCTACTAGTGGCAGGAAAAGTTTAAATAAGTGTTGATGCACACCTGGCCTTGTGTGTAAAAATAATATAAACAGCTTTAATAACATAAATACACTCGTGCCAAACATTTGCTAGCAACGCTAAACAGGTTCTTTCATGGGATAACGTCTGAATGCTTTGAAGAGTAAAATAGGCAACGATTTTGGGAATGTCGTAATTTTATTTCTTTATGTAAATATCCATGAGCTAAATGATTAAAATATCTTTAACCAGTTTACCACCTCGACCACCAGAACCCTGCATTGCATAAACTTACTTGCTCTCATTAACTACTTATTCTTGTCAGGGACATGGTAGCCCAGAGGTAGCTCTATTCTATTCTATTCTATTCTATTCTATTCTATTCTATTCTATTCACTGGGCAACAGGTTAGGAGAGGTACACCCAAGACAGGATGCCAAGTAGCCACACATACAGAAAAAATTTAGAGGTATTTTAGTCACCAATAGACCTGAAAAGCATGCACTTGGCTGCGGAAAACAGAGAACCAACAGACATGAGATGCCATCACTCCCGTAGTGTCTGTTCATGACCCATCTAGAGGGCAAATTTCGTAATGGCAGAATGCTGTTTACTGACTTCAATTCATCATTGAATACCATTGCCCCCCCAGCAGCAAGCTGTCTTCACTCTGTCTGAACATTCCTCTATGCAACAGAATCTTAGACTTCCTGACCAATAGGCCACAGGCTGTGAAGATCAATACAAAACTTCCCATATCATGGTCTTGAACACCAGTGTCTGTCTGTCTATCTATCTATCTATCTATCTATCTATCAGAGACAGTAAGTTTCTCCTCTATACGTCTGTATAAAGCAGAGTGATAATAAAGTGAACTCTGAACATTGAATTATAGGTGACACATTTTTTTTTGGAGGATCCAATTATTTTTTCCACAACAAATAATGTAATCCAGTGTGTAATTTTATGTATTTTGGCTCACAATGCATAACTTTTTTACCATTTAAACAAATGGTAATATAAAAAGTTATCAGGAATGTGTTATACTTATCAAATAAAACAGAGGTTTATATAGATTTTTTCAGATTTTACAGCATATACCATTTTGAATGTGTATGGATAAAATGTACAATGTCAAGAAGAATGTAACTGATCGATTCATATTAGCAAATCCTCTATTGCCTACACATTATGTAACTGCTCTGAACTCTGCTTTGTATGAACCACAACTCCCAAGTTCCCAGGGACAACCCAATAAAGTCAGCACTCATGCACACGTCACACTATCGTGGAACACTATAGGCCAATGCCAGCCCATCACACTTCCCTCCATATCATGTTTCTCCAGTTTATTTTCCTATCCCAAGCAGTGACTTGAAGATGACCTTGTTTTACTACATTGTTTACAAATTTCCTCACTCGAACTGTGGCTTGTTCTTTATCCAGCCTTGTCTAGCAAATAACACAAGGTCCTGTGGCCTGCGAGAAGGGTGGAGAGGTCATGGGTTCAATGGTCAGAGGTTTTGGCAGACAGACTGCCATGCAGGAGGGGTTTGCCTAGAGTTGAAGAGTTGACCAGTGTTGCGTCTAATTTAATTGCTGTTCATTGTGGCCCACAGCAGTGTTTGGGCACAGTAACTGCATGAGGGACCAACGGGCACAAAGAGAGGATGTGAAGCATAGAGGAGAGGGGTGTGCACATGTAGGAGCTGGAGGCAAGCATCATAAATGCATTCCAGCTCAGTGGGGCAGTACCACTGGGCTGCATAGAAAAGGAGGATAGGCTACAGCGGTACACCATTGTTCAGGCTTTCTACCTTCTAAAATGTCTGTCCATGCTCAGTGGTTGGACATCTGTGCTCTGCTGACTAAGTTCTCCAGCTTGCAGTAATGGGGTTCAATTAGAAGGGGCTTATGGATTGCAGGCCATCTTCATTTACCTATCACTACATGAAGCATGGCTACCGATACCATCTATCTGCCAAGTACCATCTAATAAAGCCTAGGGACATGGGGCAGGAGAAAGACTACAGTTAAGAAAATTTGTTGCAATATACTGTATGCATGCGCATGTATGCAAGCACGCACACATGCGCGCGCAAACACATATATTAATGATGTATGGCTCCAGGCAGTTCCCAGCTAATTTGTTTAAATGAGAACATATGGCCAACTATTCACACACATGCACATACACAGACACACTTGTGCACATGCGAGCACCAGGAAGGGGTGATGGGAATGTTGCTGGAGGAGGGAATAAATCTTGGAGGGGTAAGAAATTATACAATAATATGCAGCAATGGAATAATAATAATTATAGGTAATTATATAGATTGAGATCACCACACTGCACATGAGAATCAACTAACAGAACTTGAAACTAAAGTACAGCAATAGTAACCGGACAAAAAGAGGTAGCGCCACCAGCAAACTAGATGTAGCTATTGTGTCCTTGTAAGTCATTCACAACAAATAATGAAAAGGCCTCAGAGAGCTGAGGTGATTTTGAACCTTTAAACCTTTACTTAACTCTGAAGACTGCCAACACTTGCTCTGTTCTCTTAATGCTTCTTACATAAAATCACTCATGCATATAAATTGTAGCAGTGGTGGGTGGAACTGTCAGACCTTTTCCTTATTGTGCTGCTTAAATAGTCTGTTTTTAACCACTGTGGTGAGGTATAAGGCACATACTGGCAAAGGTGGGGTTCAGTGTGTTCAAGAGTCCTGGAGGGGTACTTGTTGTGGTGCTCAGTGGGCATTGCTAAGTTAGACATACCATGCAAATATAACATTTGCACGCCCACAATCCTGCCTCCCAAATCTCTATCTGTAAAGATCTCTGACAGGTCTGTCAATAAAATATATATATATATACATATACAGCAATCCCTCAGTATCCAAACTCTTTATATCCAAATTTTTGCTATAACAGTTTTTGAAAATTAAAACCTAAATATCGGTACCCTTATGGACACTTTGCTACAACAATTTTTTTTTTATCCAAAGCCTTTTTGAGTTAATCAAAATAAATTAAAAAAATTGACAAATAAATACTGTAAAGAGCTATACAGTGTACTGGAAAAAATATATGTATTATAATAAACAGTATTGTATACCATAACAAATTTATCTGAAGCGGAAGTTTGAATGCACATGCTCTCAGCTGTTTTTGCCAGTTTTCTTATGAGTCACTACCTTTACCAGAACATGTTTACAGTGTCACTGCATTCACTGTGATTTAAGCTGGATAATTTAGCTGGATGCCTATCAGTCTACTCAGCAAATCTCATAAGCATCACTTCCAATGTGTTTTCAGCAATGAAATCCATGAGAATACCGACAAATTATTGCACATCCATCCAATAAGGACAAAGTTATATTTGAGTGCATCAAACTCAACAAATTTTACTAATTGGTCACCTGTATGCACTCACTCATACACTACAGTGACTGCTGGCCACAAATGTTCCTTTATGTTTGGCCTCTTGTTACTTGTAAATATGAAGAATCAGCTTCATATTTGCTTGTAACTTGCCAAAAGGCATCAAATAATTCAACTTATATACAAGAAAACTCAAAAGTCAAGGACTCACATTTTATGACACCATGCTCTCTAAGGTCAAACAAGAAGCTGTGTTATTCTACCAAACTTTTTTCCTTGAGTAGAGGGGAGGTTCAAATGTTCATATCTACAAAGCTCATTCTCTGTTTCTCTGTCTTTTTGTTTGTTGGTTCTTTATGCACAACTTTGTTTTTCAAACCAAAGACTTGAAATTTGGCACATCAGTACTTCTCACTGTGAGGTTTTTGTGTAGTCCAATTCATTAAATGCCAAAAAAGCCATTTAGTATCTTGAACATTTCTAGTCTGATCTTTGAAATGATGTTTGGAAGCATGCGCACAGCTGCGGTACAATGCTGGACATAGTTATGTTATACAGAGAATGTACTAATGTCACATGCACAGCATGTTATATTGTTTAGTGAGACATCATTTGGTATTACTCTATGCACCAAACATGACATATACATTTATTTGTTTTCTACTCCAGAACAGAACAGCAAGACAGAGATAGCAGGGTGCCCTAGAGGAAGGACCCTAAATGGCAAGAGGCAGGGGTGATAGTGGGGTGGGGTGATGCTTGGAGTAATGACACAAACTGCCAAGAATGAGTGTTAATGGGAGGATGGAAAAACACAAAGTGAAAATGTACAAATTAATAAGAAATTGTACACAACACATACCGTGCTACACACATTACTGATGTAAGGATAATTAACTTTGCTGACATATAATGTTATAACTTTTAACTTTTTTGTCTTTCCATTTTTTGACTCAGGGAGTGCTGAGAAACTCAGCTAGTGAGTGTTTAAGTGTAAATTCAGAATTTTTCTTCCCTGAACTTCAATGACTATGACAAATAATGCCATTTCCTGCAGCAATAATAAATGTACCTGGTTGAATGCTGTCCCAAATCTGTTCTAAAGGTGTAAATTATGCACCATTCCAGTAGGTAAAGAAACATCTTTTTACATATATATAGTGGAGCAACACATGTTCAGCCAAGGTACATTTCATGGTCATGTTGAAAATGTACGCTTTAGTTGCCCTTTTTTTATCTGTGGCCACTGATGATTCCGTGTATATTGTAGTGTGGCATGATAAACAAACGGGTTTTTTTTTTAACTTACCTTTCGACCTAGCTGCCCAGATAATCCAGGAGGGCCCATAATTCCAGGGTCTCCCTGAAAAAACAAACATAGAGAAATGGATGCTTTTTAAACATACTATTCATGGTTGATTTTAAATCTATTTTTGTTGCACAAATACATATATACTTATATAATATTAACAAAAAGTCTGATTACATGTATGCAGCTTTCTGTCTCATGGTAAATGATCAGGTTTGATAGCGGATTTTTGTGAAACAGAAAGATAAACTGCAAAGGAAATTCTTTTGCTTTAAATCTTGTTTGCTAACACTACTCTCTCTCACGAGCACCGTCTTTCCATTTTTTTATTTGCCTTTTGTTATAAAGAAAATAACCTGTTTTGCTGCATGGGCAAGAAAAGGCAGTAGTTAAATGGGGACAGTCTTCACCACAAATATATACTTTTATTCCAAATAGTTAGTCTGAATTTGCATGCTGCTTAACTTCTGTAACAACAAAATGACTGGTATGAAGAATGACCCCAGGATTCCACACATCCTTCAGGCAAGGTGGATGTATTTAAAATATAAAATATTCTCCAGGGACAATAGTGAAGCAACACAGTGAAAGATTTGGCTGGATACCAACAAAGAAGCCTTTATTTTTGCTGGTGGGCAGGGAGAATCTGATTCTTTTCTGAAATTAGATTTTTTTGTTCTGAGAATATCTGATGCCCTGGTAATAGCTACGTTTTTGTAAAATTAGCAGCATGCTTAGGATTGATTTAAATTAGTTTCTTTTAAATTCCTGTACAAAGGTATGAAAGACATCAATACAGATGAGGCCATAGATCTGCAGGAATCTCCTAGAAAATGGAAAAGTCATGGCACTCACTTTGTCTCCATTGGGTGCACTGCCAGGTGACAGTCCAGGGTCACCTTTCCTGCCCTAAAACATGCAGCAGAGATTTTCACTTGATCAAGTATAAAAAATACCATTACAGCTTCAATGTCAGCTTGGATAAAATATTAAAATTCAGGTTGTAGTCTTGACATCCTTTCTGCTTCATATACACACAACACCAGTATGTGCTAGACTGTATGCTTTGTCAGATTACATAAAGCTTCCATTATTACATAAAAAATTATATTCTTGTGTGATCTGCATTACGTTTAACGATCAGTTCATGAGAAGCCTTCAGTAATCTTCTGTAGCAGTACAGCAACAGACACATGCATTTCCTGCCAGAAACGTGACGTTTCATTCTTGAAGCAAACAATAATGTGTTTTGCACTTCAAAGCTGTGTATAGGAAATTAATCTCAGAGCAAGGCTGCATTCTCCCTCAAGCACTCCTGTTGTTTTACAACTTCTGCTTTACTTTAGTCCCAGTGAAACAAACAGTTTTGGAAAAGATCTGTAGATCAATAAACCAAAGGGGTCCTTACTAGCCCACCATGCTTTTAACAAGAGGAAATTTAAAAGCTCTACTCACATGAATCTTTCAGAAAAAAAGAGAAATTAGCTTGAATGATTAAAAATATTATGAATACATTTGAACAACAGTGATAAAGTGAATCAGGTGAAGTAGTTATTTGGCTCTGTGCAATTTTGTAATTCTTTTTTATCTATGAGTTTAAACATGACCCTTTTTAACAGTTATTTAGAACTTGAATTGTTATTTAGAAATGGTGAATGCAAGTAAAAATAGCTTTGGGAAATACTAGATAATACTAAATTAAAGATGCTGACTTTTTATTTTGAAGTTAGAAAAAGTATTTAATTTTTGTGTTAGTGTCACCTATCCAGGGTGTAGTTTCACAGCCTTGTGTTTCATGATTCTGGGATAGGATTTCTGTAACCCTGACCATAATTTACTGTTTAACAATGATGAATTGATGGATAAATGGACAAATAC
Organism: Heterotis niloticus; assembly: GCA_018136845.1. Classification (NCBI taxonomy): domain Eukaryota; kingdom Metazoa; phylum Chordata; class Actinopteri; order Osteoglossiformes; family Osteoglossidae; genus Heterotis; species Heterotis niloticus. The sequence continues at coordinate 26,135,110 of CM030891.1, forward strand.
TTTCAGTAAGAAGGTTTAACCTAAGAAGGTAAGGACCACAGCACTTAAAATATCAGAAAAACCCATTTTTACCTGTTCACAACATACATATCTGCTACCTTTAGAAAATCTGCATTTGAGATAAGTATCTACTACTAAACTGTGTGAACTAGCTTTTAAATTCATCACTTGGCCGAATAACTTTTATGACTGCTTAGTTGAGGAGATATTTGTCAATACTTTTTATTTCTTGTTAAGTAAGCTTGCACGCTGTGAGTCTGACCAAAAGTAATCCAATTTGACTGCACAGCAAAAAAGGCATTATCTCACCTTATGTTGCAACTATGGAACATATGGTGTTATTTCTGGTGGCATCATCAATTTGCTAAAATTAAGACAATTTTAAGAATTTTGTATTGTCTGAAAATGAGACTCAGGCCCAGTGAGCAGTGTTATAATATTTTGCAATGAGAGCAAACTAAGCTGTTGTGCACACTGCTTCTGTCTTTCAAGAAACGGGAAATAAATAAAAGATGCACACCCTTGAATTCTAAATTTTAATCTTCGTATTGTATAAGAGCTTGCTACAGACTAAACTAAGTACAGGGGGCACACTGGACCCAAGGAAAGTCTTCAGACACTGACGCATCAGGAGGAGTTTTGGGAAAATCAGCAGTGGGGGTTGTGGTGGGCAGATGCAAATCTATTTTTACAGCTGCAGTTTTAAAAGGACAAAAAAATGTGAGGTTCCTCCACATGGCTGTGCTGCATTCGAATGTAATGCCCAAACTAACTCCATATTTCACATCAGATTTTCACACATGTGAAGCATGGAAAACACAATTCCCTAGCGAATGTGAGCACGCAGACCTGCCCGCTGTTTAATGAAGTTCCATTGCCATGATTTAAATGGCTTGTGAAATGCCAGATTTCACAGAGTGTGAAGATGGAATAGCCAGGGTTGATCTGACATGGAGGAGAGGGATTGAGAAGGTACCCACACATTATGTTCAGGAGTAGGGGTCAGTTTTACTTTGAGCAGGAAAGAAATATTGCACTAGGAGTAAGAAGTTTTGCAGTGAACAAGGAAAACATGGTTTTAATGTACACCGAACAAAGAGAAGTAGCAAGTAATTGCAACCAGCTGGAATCACTTTTACATTGCTGAAATATCCTTTATAAACACTTGAACCAGACTATTAAAAGTCCTGTTGTAGGCAATGTCTTCATACAATGTCTTCTACTGTGTTCAATTGATCTAGCACTACTAGTCAACTAATACTACTAGTGTGTCTGTGGTTTAATAGCTATGGAGACATTTCCGCACCAAAATGGTCCATTTCCAGCCTTGGGGATACAGATTTTGCTATATGGGTAAATTTTAAAAAATTGTGATTTTGGCTACTGACTGACAAAAAATGAGTCTAAAATCAGGCCACAGTATTGCTTCTGTTCAAGAGTAGCCCCAACCCCATATATCCTCTTACATTTTCACCTAGAGTTTCATTACAAAATCTTTTCCTAGACTGTGATTCATTACATGTTCTCTGGACATGAAATGGAATGTTAAAAACCAGGTGTTTTTCCACTTCGGCACGGTTTTGTCAACTTTCTGCGTAAAGCATTACATAAAAAGGATCCTTGGCTATTTGGGTTCTGCCTCAGAGTAGCTGGGGCTGTCATCCCAAAACATAGGACAGGAAAATGTGGAGCCAAGACAAAAGGTATTTTATGTGCTTTTTAACAAAGCAGCTTCAGCTGGAGACTGTTATGGCTATAACCTGAAGCCTCTTTTTAGTTGCGAGAAGTGATAAAAGAAACTATGTTAGATGTTGCACGGGGAGCAGTGTAAGCTAAGAAGCACAAAGAAGATCAAGGGGTGGCAGGTTAGATTGCATCAGATCTGTCTTATTGGGCTATAAGTTACTACTGTATACACTTTGATCCATTACTAGTCAAGCAAGCTGCAGTGCGGGGTTCATAAAAGACAATTGCAAGCTTTGCTCAAAGTGAGGGCCTGAGGACAGCAACAAAATAGGATTTTTAAAAGCCGGTCTGTCTTAGCTCACCTTCTATAGTTTCCCACAGAGACAAAGGCAATCATTAGGATAAAACTGCATATTTGTTAGGCTCAAGTGTGTTTGATAGCTTGTACATTTGTGTGGTGGCATCAATCCAGTTAGCTGTCCAGTAAGGGTCAAATCCCCATAGCTGTGCTGTGGGCAGACTTCTTCATACCTGCCTGACTGGCGCATCACACAGAACAAGTTGTCTAATACTGTTGGTTCTTTTTGTGTTTTCTTAACTGTGTGTTATTCGGGTTTTTTAAATTATTGTCTCAAAACATTTTACCCAACCATCATTCAGCACACTCTTTCACCGCTCAGACCCTGCCAGAATTTTCCACAACATGCGGTGTGGCTGAGTGCAGACTACCACCATAAAACAGAAAAGCAGAGGTCTTCCCTTTAACCCTTCCAAAGAATATTCTACTTTTCAAGTGTATAGTCACCTGACCAGTGATAACCACCTTCTTAATACTGCTTTAGTATGTGGAAGACAGTTACTTCCAGTTTCTGTTATGTTCAAACTGAACAAAATCTGAGCTGGAAAAAAAGAATAAGTGCCTTTTTTCTGTCTCATTTATTTAGATCTTGGCAAAATTTATCATACTGTACTAAAATGCTAACTAACTTTATTATGATATCCCACGTTATCCTTTATGTGAGCCTTTGTGAGTAAAAACGACATCTGCTTTAAATCAATGAAAGAAATCTGAGATTAAAAATAACTAATGCAATAATAATTGGTTATGCAACAGAGGATAGTAGAATGTTCCCTGGAATATTTAATCCAAGAGATGTTGAAAATCATTTATGAAATTCAAATTCAACATCTCTTGGATTAAATATTATGATACCCCACGTTATCCTTTATGTGAGCCATTCTGCATCATGGAATGTAGAGCATCTATTCATACCTTAAGCCCAGGTGGGCCTGGGGGGCCTGGATTTCCATGTGGCCCAGGGGGTCCCTGCAACAGAAACAGCAAGAATACTATAAGTAACACTTGAGAATCCATGCAGCTATGGTTTCATGATCTAATAAACACTATGCTTCTAACCAAAAGGCATTAGAAAGAAATTCATCCTTGATAACACAGGAAATGTTTGCATAGATAAACACTAAAGAAATGGACAGCAACAAAACTGGGATTTAACAGAAATGCTTAAACTGAAAAAGTGTTACTCTGATTATTAGTGAAGCACTGATAGACAATAAATCCACAAAGCAGTGGTCTTCCAAAAAGGAGCTCACTGTGGTCCATCAAAAGAGCTTCTGTAAAGATATACAGTAGGAGAGCAAAACATTCATTTTATTCCTAAGACACTCCTGAATGTGTCTTGAAGAAATAAATATCTCCCTCTCTACTCACTACTGCCCACTGCCCAAAATGGGGTGAAATATTTGCCACTGAATGCTGGCAGTGTAACTCCCCCTCGCTGCTCCTGGGTGAGTCTGGACTACATCATTTCCCATGTCCTTTTGACACCCAGCCTGCTGCAGCTATCAGCGTCTGTGAGTCTGGTGCATGGAAACTTTGTTTGAATTATGACATGTGGATGTGATTTTCTTCATCCTCCAAAGTTCTCAAACCTCTGGCTTCCTCAGCCAAGAGAATGAATATTTCCTATTTGCTCCTGCAAACTGTATATGAGCTGTAAGGTTTTTGCAGCTACATATGTTTATATGTGAGTGCTAAGGGATCTACATAGCAGCACAGGCATATTCAGCAGTTTTTGTGGTTTCAGGAGAGAAAACTCTACTGAGTACAAAAAGCTATATAAGATCCAGAAGCACTGCAAACATGAATTACCTAAAACAATGATTTAAACTGAAATCTCCTAAAGTTTGAAGGATGTTAAGGTATTTCATCAAAACACTTTGTGAAGTGGCTTATACGCTTAGCCTTTTCACATATCAGCATCTTCTTTGAGCCACCTTTAGCCTACTTTGAATTTCATGCTTCAAAGAAATTTGCTGCTACCATGCTTCTGTTTATTTCAGTCTTAACTTGTGCCACTTCAAAAGAGTGTCTTCAGGAGAGTCTCTCAAAGTGTATTGCTGAGTCATGATGTTTGGTGGCATAAGCTTTCCCAAGAGCTTCAGCTTCGTGTGTTCCCATCTAAGAATAGGTCTTGTTGCTGCTAAATACCCTACCACGTGTATCTCCACTTCCAAGTCCTCAACCTTGGGTTGCCTTGCTCTAACTTTCCCTTTGGTCAGACCTCATCTGAAGGGCCATTTTCACACAGGAGCCAGAAACATGACTGAGAAGGGATGCTGTAGCCTTTCATATGCTAACTTTCACTGACAGTAGATTGGGTTAACAATAAACACCATAATGGAGATCGTACACTGAGGGTCAAAAAATACACACTGCCTTATAACGTTTTTAACTACCCCTTTTCTGAATGTTGATGCGCTCTAACAGTCCTGTTATTCAGAGCACACATAAATATGGAGAACTATGGGGTGGAGGGATTCAGACAAAAAACAAAAATAAGATGATAAAGAGATTCTGAGTAGACAGGTACACATGGAAGGAAACTGCAGAGGTTTTCTACAGTCTTTCAGTATACAGTTTATGCAGCTGGTGTCCTTAATGAGTGAGGATATAACTCAACCTCATACTCAGTTAGAGCGCAATTTGAAGCTGGTAAATGCAGGGATTGGTGCTGCTGGCTTAAAAGACAAAATCTTTATGCTACCGGCCAAAAGACTTAACCACATAAAGTCAGCACAGTGCATTCAGTAATTAGTGTTAAAAATGAGATGTTCCTCATCTTTGTGCTAACAGATAATGCAACTTGCTTACTGTGACGTGGCTCCAAGGAGTCACATCAACACAACCCCTTCCTTGCCACACAGAAGGTCCATAAATGACAGCTTCCTTTCAACATCTATTTCTTCCCTTACCTCTGTAAGCACCTAAAGAATAATTGTAAAAAAGGGTTTGAATAAACCAACACCAAAGAACATCTTACTCTTCTGAAGTCATTAAGGACAAGAAAGCAGCAGTCAAGAGTTGGTTCTTATATGAGAATTTCACAGCTCTTCTAAATTACAGGGCACCCACAATTCAGTGAACTGTAATTTCCCCTTTGCGGTATTTTAAGACTTGGAAAATAGATTTCATAGCACAACATCTGCTCCAGTAACTACACAGTGCACATCCAGGCAGTCAGTCTCTGACAAGGAAGACTGACCTGTCTACCAGGAATTCATGTTCAGTGTTTTGTACCTTTTGTACTAACAGGATAAGATGTAGCAGATCTTCTATGCACAAAGTTAGAGCATTTAGCCATATCACCAAAAATGTCAATAATGTGACAGAAAATTGTAATCAAAATATTGATTTTAAATATATATCTACAGTTCATGCAGTCACTCAAGGATACATGTTTCTGCAGGTGTATCTGAATGTTTATTAAAGTTAGTAATCGTCTTGCTCAAGGGTACAGTGTAGGGGTTTCCAGGTATTAAAACATGAATTCTGAAGTGCTCTGTTCATCAACAACACTTGTTATTATTGTGGTTATTTCACTGTTTTATATCTATATATTTTACTGGAGGAATTTCTGGGTGTAGGGTAGTAGGAGGGCATGAGGGGCAAGGCTACAGGTTTGCAACTGCTGAACTGTGGGTTTGGATGCAGGTTCAGAACTGACTCAGCTTTTACAGTGTACTATACAGGCCATCTGTTAATTCTCATGGATTTGTAACAGCACAAAGAGTTATTTTAGGTGACGTTGTAAGTCTATATCACCTGTACTGTGTGTATAAGTAACTAAATAAATACATGTCCATGTCTAACATGTCTCAAAAAATTTGCTTCTGCAAGAGTCTCCAGACTAGTGTGACTCTCCATTGGTCAAACAGTTAAAGATGAATGGATGGATGCAGGAATGGACAGACAGATGCAGAATGGTATAACAACAGGTGGGTCCCTGTGATTTGAGCCAGCCACCTTCAGATTACATATAATGACATGTGTTACTTTAAAGTCTTTCCACTAACAATGGCTGATCTATCGCTAGTCTCTCAAGCCTCCAAGCATAAGCTTATTATCTAGGTGAGATTTAGTGCTGACCTACTGTAGGTGTGATGTGGATTCCTATCTACCTGCAGTAATCTGTTCTGTTTAGATGCAAAAACAAAAAGAATATACAATCAGATGATGGTAGTTGGTTATTCATGCTGTATAATCTCATAATTGGTACAGGTATATACAACTTTATATAAAAATATTTATTAGCCACTTATTTGAGGCAGCATACTGTTATTTGTAACTACTGAATACTTAACATAAGCTACTTTTACCTGGCTTTGATATGATCTACAAAATTTCATCCATTGATATGGAACTGTATCATGAAGTGGAGAAGAAACTCAGCACCCCAGACAAAGACTCTTTTGACTCAGGCTTGGGACTACAATCTTTAAGAGCCGTTTTATAGCCCAAAACTTTAGCAAGACACACAAGTACTTGCTCATCTGAGCTGACCTGGCACCTCCTTGCAAGGTCGTCCACAACGCGAATGATCACAAGTATGCAGAGCTCACCAACACTTTCATCCTGTGGGATATCTGAGGCCTTTACTAAGTCTTAAGGTCAAGTAAGTAGAGAACTTGGGGGTGGAGGTGAATTCACAGTGTCCAGCTGCATCATGTTCCCTATCTTGTGTTAACAACGGTTGCTATACTACTGTTCACACCCACGTGCGGCAGCTCACTGGGGCCAAAGGTCATGTCTGGTTCAACGAACAACCTTTTGGTAAACTGGGTTTTGCAAGCTTGAATTCTGGGGAAAGTCTCAGAGTACAAAAATCCCCTTCTTTCAAGTCACACCACACATTTCCATGACTAATAAAATTGCTCTGCAGTTCTGGTAAAGAAATCAAATGAACAAACAAGATGGACTTCTGAAAGTACCAGATAAATGGAGTTGAGGTTCCATTTCAGGATCTCTCTTGCCCCCCAAACACCAAGGCACGAAGCATAAAAATCTGTTTCAAATAGAACTTAAAATGCTCCCTTCATTTTGAACAATACAAGTTCTTTTTTGTGATAGCACAATTGCATAAGCACCAATTGCATGGATTACATCAGAATTTTTTCTGTTTCTAATGCAGTTTTTCATAATGATTTCTGAAATATATTTAATATCAACTAACTACGCTTTTTAACTTCAAATGAACTTGAAGTGGGAGATTTGTACTGCTCCCAACCGGATAAGCTGCACCTGTAAAATCAAAACTGTATTTTCACATGCAGTGAAATGTGTGGTATTTGGCAGCTCATGAGAAACAGAAGCTAATGATGTAATTCACCAACATTTCCTCACAGTACAATACAATAGGACAATCGGTCTGAGACCAACTGCTGTTGAAAACATGAAAACGGCGCGTGAACATGCGAGCTGAAAAGACTTCACTGCCAATTACATAGGCAGGTATTAAGTGTATCCTCTGTCCTCCAAAATGAAAGCAATTCAAATGAAAACTCAGAATCTCTAACTGTATCCATTTGAAAATGAATATTTGAGAAAACTTATCCATTTAAGAGGAAAATGGCATTATGATCCCTTAGGGAAGTGGCATGGTTGTTTTTTTTATTTATTTACTTCTCTATAGCAGCCATCTACCCAGTCTGTTGTTAACATTGCTGTGGGTGTCTGGCCTGCTGTAGGATGATGAACTTTATATGATTATGAGGAAGTCTTGATTTTATAGGGGCTTCTGAACGCCCACTAGCGGTCTGCCCATGTGTTGTGCCGAAATTAAATCATGTCATTGTCAGCTCAGTGTTTTGATCCCACTACCTCCAGCCCCTCTTACCCGACACTTGTTTCTGTTGCTTTCCTGTTTGCCATTGCTCCGACCACGTGCTCTTAAACTGATCACTACCACGCTGGGTTTGTTTAACATCAGGTGTAATGCATGGAGACACCCTCTCCAGGAGCGGTAACTGTGCTTTTGGTTTTCCGAATCTAAAGGGTAAATGGCTAATGGAGGATGAATGCAGCATCTTGTTTAATGCACAAACCACTGTGAAACTGACATGTGATCCAATGCTGTGGCAACACACAGGGCCGGATGGTCTGTAGGCTCACCACAGAGCTTTAAATACCTTGAAAAATGCTGTACAAAGGCCTCATTCTCCATTTAAAGGGATTTCCCTCAGCCCACCCAACAGGGATGTCTGGAGTGTGCCAGCCAACCAGTTACACTGGATACAGTGCATGCTTACGTATACATATGCTTTTCTGCACGGACACGCAGACATGAGCTTACACAACCGTGAAAGCACAAAGGCTGAGCTACACACAAACAAGAACACTCAAATGGAACCACTTAAAATAACTTTTTGTTTGTAGCTCAGTTAAATTTTATAAGGAATGACCATTTTCCTCCTGATAAAAGTTCAATTTCCAGAACTTCTTATGAGTCATACAGTAATAGTATCAACTCAACCACTTCCTTTTCCCTTTTAAGGAAATATAAAGTTTTTTGCCTCATCTGTGCACATACAATAGTCACGTGTATTCCGAATTTACGGCCTATTAATCGGTAGGAAGTGATTTGTCAATGTACACCTAGTATCAATCACAAATATTTTGCTTGAATAATTTCATACCATGTGGAATTATGCATTAGATGGCGCCAAACCTGAAGTTACGACTATCGTAGTTCTTCACTGCCAGCTCGTACAAAATGCAAGTTACTGTAAATATACTACTGGACTAAATTCACTGTTCCATAAAGTATCACTGCTTTGAATGAAAACAAACAAGCTTTGCTTACGGTTGTTGTGGTGCTTCATCTTATAAAGTAAATTTCTCAGGGCTCTGTGAAATAACTACTGGCCTTCGTTTCTGATAATCATTAAGCAGTAAGTTCAGTGAGCAAGATGTCTAAAAAGTTGGGTATCACTGTGAGAAAGGTGAAAAACAACCCTTAAGCTAAACAAAACAGGAGATATTCTAATGCAACTGGGATTTTGGGAACACATTGCTGTAAATCATTCTTTAAAATGTACTGTAAACGCATGTTACACACTTAGAAATTAACACCAACATGCAGAAAAAATAGATTAAGTTAAAGAAATGGGAACGCAAAAAGTAAGAAATTGAATACTTGGGCAATAAAAATCCTGAGGGAATAGAACATCCACATCATAACTAAATATTAATTCTGTCCATCTGGTGTCTCTCCCAGGAAAGAAGGCACTCAGCTGGCAAAACCTTTAAGTAATAAACAGCTGGCAAAACCTTTAAGTAATAAACAACTCCAGGATTGTTAAGATACTGCTAAAGTCAAATAATCCTTTTGTAATTCTCCATATACTTTAAATGGCGACTGTTTTTTCCATGTAGTTTCATTACCAATTAAGCACTCTCTAGCAAATATGGAAAAATTCTAAATACCAAAATCATAATTTACATTTAATGCGTTGACCATCAAGTAACCAAAAGAATTTTGCGTTTTTAAATGTGTGTTTTTTGACTTTGACTCAGACATACATATATTGACTGTCTTTTACCCCAGTGCTATTTTTTAAGAGTTATTCAGACTACATTTAAAATCATTTCCTGGACTTTGTTTAACAAGGAACATGCTGTGGTGGCACAAACTTGAGAATTGATGGTTAAAAATGGTTAAAAATCAGACAAATAGAGTTTTGTGGTAATACTGTTATATAATACCGGTCAAAAATACAGAAACAATCCTTGATCCTATGAGTTTTTCTTATCTTGTACTTGTTTGATCCTCAGCCATAGAAACATAGTGCAGCAGTGGGTCAAGTTTGAACTAAACCAAAAGAAAACAAGCGCTGGGTGAATTTAATGCATTGTAATCCCGGGATCTTGTTTTCTATGTTATTGTAAAGCTTATAGCACACATTCTATCTCAGCACCACTAAAAACTGTTTTTTCTGCATGATTCTACAGAATAGAATTTTTTTTTCCTGGTTGGTCAACGTGTTAGCAGCCTGTTCTTAGGAATCAGGGTTATATGTTTCTCCTGAAGTGGAATTTTGAACAACGGGTATTCAGTTCTCATACTCACCCGTGCTCCCCTCTTGCCTGGTAGGCCTGGCTTTCCAGGTGCTCCTGGAGGTCCCTGGGTGGAACAGGTAAGGATGAGAGAAGAGAACACAATCGGTGAGAGCTCCATTATCTTTCACCAGTTCATGAAATCTCTTGTATACCTTCATTGCATTGTAAACAGCAAAACTGCTGCACTGTCCATGCACAGGCTATTCAACTCTTGCACTGAGGACTAAGGACTGAGTTGCACTATCCTAGGTCTAACTTCACATGGAAATGAGTAACTATCTAGTCTAGGATGTTCAGATGGGGGGAACTGAGCTTTAGCTGGACTGGCGGTCTAAGGGTAATGCACTCAGTGAACTCCAGTGAAACATGGAGCCACTCATTCAAGCAAACAGCTGTAAATCTTTGTAAGACATGCCCTCAAATACCCCCTCTTGCAGAACACTTTTGGATACATTGGACTTAAGGCCTGTTCTCAGCCTGGCTCTAAGTAGGGTAAGAAGCTCCTGAGGTCAAGAAAGCAGAGACCACACATTGCTATTAGCATTTATGTGCTTAACTAACAATTCCATCTACCTATATTCATTTACGCTTATACATTCTACTCAGCAATACTACTGCAGTACTTCTGAACCCAGCAAACTGAATGCGCTTTCCCGATGCATCACCTAACCCTTATTCCCTCAATGCTAGAATGCTTCGTGTAAGATGTACATTCCTTACCATCAGCAGACAGCTACCCCACAAGCTTCAAACTCACTTCCTTTGAAATGGTTCTACATATGCTCACTGTTTCACAGGAGTCTGAGAAGAAACAGACTTACTCTTTATAGAGTTGTGGACACAATAAGAGGCAGGAAGGTACTGCCATTTTCTTTTTGTACTTTTGAAGTGACTATTTAGGCTGTTATGTAATTTTTGCTTTTATGTACATTACATTGTCAGTTTGAGAGCTGCTCAAAACTAGCTTTTTCAGCTTACTTCAATATCTTAAAATTTTAAAATCTATTAATAGCTAAACTAGCCAGAGAACAGTACTAGACTAAATTGTCAACAAAGAATGTAATAAAAGTATTCCGAATTTTATTAGGATTTTTGGGCTGGACAAAGAGATCCCAGTCAAGAGGGCAAGTTGGGTTTAGAACACTGTCTGTGTCCAGTACTTACAGTAAGATATGTTTTTTTTCCCACGAGCACAGTGTCCTTAAACCACATCACTATTTTGTTGTTGGAAAAGCAGTTACACACAGGGACTGACAAGTACTCCAATTTGGGGCCAGCTGGGTCATATCCAGACAGCAGAGTCACAAAACTACTGACTTCTGGCTTCTTACTTCCTTCAGATTATTGGAATGAACAACTGTTCTGTTTTTGTTTCTTCATTCCCTCCATTTTCACCTCTAATAAAACAGTAAAGAACATATAACAAAGCCACTTATTATAAATTGACTAAACACTTCTAAAAACCAAGTTAAGGTTTTAAGGTACAGATACAGGAATATGATGAAAAGGAAATCCTAACAAATGATACAATAACAAAAATAAAAAATAATTCCCTCATTTCTGTTCTGAGCAGGATTTTGTGGCAAATGGCAAAAAAATTACGAGACCAGTTACTTTACTTGTACTGTACATCCTTTAGAAGGAATATAAGCACAGCAAACAAAGCAGAATTTTCCGTGCAAGATTTCGTCCGTAGGTGTTTCTTATTTCCTACTGCCACTCTCCACAGATTGTCTGCCATCAACCTGCACCACTAGTGAATGCAAGCCTGAAACTGAGTAGGGGCTTTATTCGAAAATAAATATGAAGTGTGTGAAGTCCAAGCAGTCAGGTAATGTCAGCATAGCACGGAATTAAGCTAATGTGTTTTTCAGATTTTGCTTATAAGTCCAATTCTTGTCATCCCCTCCTCATCACTGTTCATCCATGTTGCTTTCTGGGTCCAGAGAGAACCAGGTCTCTTCCAGCATTTGGGTTTGTTTCCCAAGCATGCACATATCAGTGTTTGCATCCCCAGACCTGATTGTTATGGTGAAGACACTTCCTTATGGTTCTGTGGAAGCATGGACTCTCAACAGTTTACATTCTGGTCCCTTGTCCACATGTTGCACTAAAGCCTCTTAGGGCTTGGTACTAAACAAGGTAAAATGAACATGTTTATCTTAAATAAAATGTAGGGACATGTTGCTAACAGCTAAACATATTATATATTCATTAGATAGCACTTTTCCCCCCAAAGTTGCTTACAACCTAAGACCGCCTACAATGATTTAGTCATTTTCACAATTAGAGCAATGCAAGGTCAGAACCATAATGGTACTAAAGCAGGAGGCCGCAACTGATCCTACAATCTCCAAGTCCGAAAACAGGATCTCTAAACACTGTACTACCTGCTATCCTGTAGTACAAATAAATAATGTTTGTTAATTCCACTTTGAAGAAAGTTGCACTTTTTATGCAGAATGTAAGAACTGCTACAGGAGCTGCTGGTTTTGTGAAAAATGTAATAATGGCATGGAGTACATGAGAACAAGCACCAGAATGAGATAAGGGCTGAAAAATCTGAAGTGGGCCCTATTCAAGGGACAGGTGGCCACAAATGTTCCACGTTAACAAGTTACGGGACAGATTTCTCAGTGCATTTCTATTTAATTCCTCAGCAAATTGCATTTAATGTCTTCTTCAACAATGCAGCCAAGTGGGTGTGTAAGAAATTGTTCAAACAAGGCACTCAGCTGGTAAGCACTTTTATCGGAAGTTAACTGTGGAACGCTGGCTGTAGTCAAGTTAAATGTGACACACCAGTGTGAAAGCTGAATGGCCTGTCCGTTTACTGTCTGTGCATGCGTGTGTTTACCCAAGCTTAAGAGTGAGAGGGAATTGGTGATAGTACTAAAGCCTTTGTAGACCTCCCTCCAGGCCTCCCCCCTGGGTGCAACGTGGCAAATCCCCTCCCCCCACATACCCCACCCAAGAAGAAAGACTTCCATTGAGGAGGGCACTGGGGCCATGATGCTCCTATATGAAGCTGGGGGTTTCTCGGCATGTTTGTTTATGTAAAGTACCGCTCCCCTGGCTGGGTGGCTGAAAAGTGTCTGTTTGTTTCTGACGAGGTCTTCAGTTGACAAGACAGGAAACGAAGACGTCAAACAACGGCAGAGCCTCAGCAAGTAAACGGTGACCTCCCTGGTAAAGCAAGTTCACCCATGAGAAACACCGAGCTGTGAGTCAGACCCTTGCTTAAGTGAAGCTTGTTTGCCCGGCTGCCGAAAAAAACCTGTGATTTCATTACCACCAAGGTGTAAATCTCAAAAATCACAGTGGGGAACAATTTCATTCTCTAGCACAACAAAACATAAGAACTGGAGGTGTTTACTCCTGTACACCGCCTTTCAATTTTTACTGCTGAACTTGTCTGCCTTCTGCAGCTTAACACATCCATTCTTCTTCCTGCTACAGCATACCTTGACTAAAGCTGAATCCAATCTTAATCAACTGAATTCAGAAATAGGCCAAGAAGACTTTCTAGCCTCAGGTATGAGAGATGCAAACTGTCCACTTATCACAAACACACAAACAGGGATAACATAAGCTGTTTTAAATTTCAAGGTTATGCTATATAACAAAGGATGACCAGAGAAGTCATCATCATATCAGGATAGATGCTCTCTGTAGGACTGTAACAGTGGAATGCTGCATAGTCAGCATCATCTACTGTACACTGCCTGTTCAGCATCCTCCCCACACTAACACCGTGTGCAACAGAAGACATGGCACTCATTTCAGCACTGTAAAAACACTACTGTACATCCCCTGTTCAGAATCATCCTCTGTCAAACATAGTACAGTGATAATAGACCTCATTCACCTTCAACACTAAATCTGCAGGCATCAACAGTACATGGAGGCTTATGGGTTTATTCAAAATGTCAAACAATAAAGTATGTCCTTTACAGGAACAATGTCAGTGCATGCAGTGTGGATTCACCTTATTCTCCCTGAATGAAATACAACCCCAAAGCACAGTGAAATTATTCCCAGTAAAACACAATTAATAATAGAGTTCTTTAACTAACTAACACCTACGTAACATTAAATTTACAAAATACACTTTTTCAAATTTTCCTATGCAATTTACTTGACAAGGCAGAGGAAAATACATTCACAAATATCTGGAACAAGCAGCCACTGTTGCAAGATAAATAAATAAGTTGATTTATTATCTTTTTCTTATGCCATTCCTATTTTTATTAGATGGAAACCATCCATCCATCATCATTATCTGCTTAATCCTGTCCTGGGTCCCAGAAATCTATTGACTATCCCGGCATCATTAGGTACTAGACTATGACATTGTCCCCGGATAGGATGGCGGTTCCAGATGGGAGCCATGTTTCTACTTTACTCTGATCCTGATGTCAAACACTTCACTTTCTCCACTTTTTGAGGAGACGAAATTTGTAACCTACAAAAGCATTTTCAGTTTTATTTACAGACAAACTATTTGTTGCATGCAGCGCTTCAAACAGACTTTTATTGCAAAGATTATACAAGTTTTACTCAAGGAAAGCAAGGACCGTATTCTGCATGTCAGCAATTTAAGATTGGGTAATGACAGGCCAGTTCTGCCCTTACATCCAACCTCTAGTCACAGTGCCATCATGAGAGACTGAAGGCTGCAATTGTGTTTTAATTATAGAGAGGGGAGCTATTTGAGAGACAAACTACATGGTAACACAAACCAGCAGACGGTCTAATCAATCCCGAGATGCCGAGGTGGTGAAAGTGCTTCAAGTCATTTGCAGCGGAGGGCACACGTGTGCATAAACTGACACACACATAAACACATGTGCACACAGACATGGAGCTACGGTGAGTGGTGGCAAGTGGTCAGTAGCAAGCAATATTGATGGGGCAAATTGGAGAAAAACCATTAGCTGGTTTCAATATTTCTCTTTTCTCAGTTAAACTATGTTAATGGTCTTATACACTGCCCAGCCAAAAAGAAAGTCACACACTCTAATATTTCGTTGGACCGCCTTTAGTTTTGATTATGGCACGCATTCGCCGTGCCATCATTTCAATAAACTTATGTGATGTCACAACATTTATTTCCGCCCAGAGTTGCATTCATTTTTCGCCAAGATCTTGTATCGATGATGGGAGAGTCGGACCGCTGCGTAAAGTCTTCTCCAGCACATCCCAAAGATTCTCAATGGGGTTAAGGTCTGGACTCTGTGGTTGCCAATCCATGTGTGAAAATGATGTCTTATGCTCCCTGAAGCACTCTTTCACAATTTGAGCTCGATGAATCTTGGCAATGTCATCTTGGAATATGAAGAAAAAATCCATTGATGGAAAAACCTGGTCATTCAGTATGTTCAAATAGTCAGCTGACCTCATTTTCTGGGCACATAATGTTGCTGAACCTAGACCTGACCAACTGAAGCAACCCCAGATCATAACACTAAGCTAAATCCAGGTGGTAACTTTTTTTAGCTGGGCAGTGTATAAAAGGCAACATGCTACTGTACGTATGTCAGCAAAAAAGAACTCCAAAGACACTCCATTGATGAAATGTGCAAAGGAAGCTGTCCCCACATATTGCTGAAGCATGTCTCAGCAAAGAGGAAGCAAATGTTGACCATTTGTACTGCTTTATTTCCTCTGACCTGACCTTTAGAGTAGCTCTGGATGTACACCCGTCCTTCCCTTTGCTCCTACAAAGGAATCCTGTCTTGAAGCTCCTGTCCACACCATTCTATTTCTAACTTGGTTGCTAAAAACAACAAAAATGTCTCACTTTACATGCACTCTTAATGAAGCCAATGTCTCTGGCATTACTCTTAGGACTTTGCCACCACTGAAGTAGTTTGTCTCCATTGTTAAAAAGAGCAACCAACAAACCTGAAATCTGACACTACTGACAAACATAGTTAATAGTTTTACCAGTTTAACTGATTCATTGCTCCTATTGTCTCTAACAAAAGTTGTGTTTGCTGTCAGCTGTACTTTCTTTACTGGTTGTCAAGACTCTGATTCATTGTTAGTTTATGTTAAGCTGGTTCTAAAGATTGACTAATTCTCTGTCTCTGTCTCACTGGTTGCCAGTCTCTAGCTGTTTATTAATGTATGACTGGTTCTCAGTCTCTATGTAACTGTAATTCATGATTTTCTTTTTCCGTCCCTGATTATTTTTCAGTTTCTGTCTGACTGGTCCCTACTCTGTGTCCTGTTTTACAAAGTCCTTTGCTCACTCACTATTACCTGCATGTCCAACTCAAAATCATGATGGTCCAATTCTTATTCCGGAAGCACAGGGCATGAAACTATTTCCAGAACTTTTCCAAACAGCCAAAGGTTCTTTTCTGAGGTACTGACCCTGGGATCAGCTCCATGCCTCTTTCCACCATAGCCATGGTCTGCTGGATAGGACTACACAATGAGATTCTCTTTATTGCCCATGTGAGGAATTTCTTGCATGCTCTGACAACCACTGTCCCTACCACCCAGGCCTTTAATGTGCTCAATTTTTCAGACAGGAGCACTGAGTTGCATCCTCAACACTAGAAGAGAAACAAAATAAGGAGGAGAGCGGTTCACATGTGGAACATGGCTCACGTGAATCATTTCACTGAGCTCAGGATCTCTGCCTTGCCTCTTGCTGGAATTGTACTGGGGCTTTTGACTGCTGATGATCGACCAAAACATTTGCTTGAAAACACAAAGATAAGCACACATACAGTACATGCATAGTGTACATCACATACAAGCAAGCGTCTACTGAAGGGACCTTACCATTGGTCCTGGCTCTCCTTTAAGTCCTGGGGGTCCAACTAAGAGGGGATATTGCATTGGTTCCAAGTAAGAAGTTTGGTACTCATCAGTGGCCGCAGGGGTGACTGGTGCAAAAGAGGTGTGTTTGGTGTAATGCGGGGTAGTTCCTTTTGGTTCAGCTTTCTTTTTGGCTGGTGTGGGCTGCTGCCTCTTTGTGACAGCCGCATTGGTCACAGTTGAGCTTTTAGCTTTGCTTTTGGTGTCTTTTCCAGGCGTGGTTTTTTGAGACCCAAGGCTAGGGGTCGGCTTTGGGTTTTTCTGACCTGTACTTTTCGAGAAAGCTGTACTTGTCCTGAGGGGAAGAGTAACAGTTTGTGTACGGGCATGCAGTGGATGTTGTAGTCCGGGGTGAACAACAATGGGGGCCACTGTGCTGCGAGGAGATGGAGTCGTCGCCCTAGCTTGGGCCTGCTTTCCCCCATGGTTTGAGCTGGAGCTTAGCACAGGCAACCGTGTTGATGAGACCATGTACTTAACACTGGTTCTAGCACCATTCAGAGCCAGGCTTGGGGTGAAGACCTTTTTGGTAACGTCAGTCAGCAAGAGAGGGGTATTGACCGTAACTGTAACATTTCGATCCCTTGGCAACAGAGGAATAAGTGGTGGCAGATTTGGCCGGTAAGTGTCTGCCTCTCTGCACTGTTTCTTAATGTACTTACAATAATTGTGAGCTGCCTTAGCAGAGGGGTAAATGTCGAACTGACAGATAGCACCTTCGAACTGGACTGAATTTTGGTTCATTTTGCCCAAGAGGAAGGAGCCCTCGGGGTCTAGAGTCTCCTCTTTTTTAAAATGCATATCTGCATGTACACGTTGCTTCCCACAAGAAGTAAATAAAGTGACCTTTTGGCCCCGGATGTCCATGGCCAGGTTGTGCCACTGGCCATCGTGAATGTCATAATCAAAATATACAGACTTCTTCTGCCCCACATAGACCACGATCTTCCCAGGGATAAACTGCACTCCCAGCTGGAGTTTTTTCTTCTTTGACACAGCAGCAAAGAAGAAGGCACTGTTAATGCGATGGGAGCACAGGCTCAGGACCAAGGCAAGGTCTGTGCCAAAGGCTGGTGGTACCACAGCGTCCACTCGTGCCTCAACACGTGCCCGCTGAGTGAGAATGACGCCTGACTTGAATGGGATGACCCCTGGGGGGGATGAGCGAGAGCCTGGAGATGGCGCCGCTGTTTTCTTTCCTGTGATTCCCAACCTTTGGAGGACGTCCACATCTGCAGGAGGGAAGGGGAAGAAATACAAAAGACATAAAAAACACATACTGTACTTTTTTACACTACATACCTTTGAAGGCTGGTTTTCATCCCTATTTTCCTGTTTTTTAACTTTTTTACCTCTTTCGGGGCTAATATAGTTAATTCCTGTTTTGTGTTATACAGTAACTCTTCATTTAACACTGTCCCATTTAGTGCTGTTTCATTATAATAATCATGCTAAATCTTTATATTTTGCATGCATGTCTCCATTCATCATTAATGCTGCTCCACGTTTTATTTTAAGCTCAAACTTTTCCAATAAAAAGTTTTTTATTACAAACTTTTTTCTTTAATTTTTACGTTTTACAATGAACTTGTTCATTCCGCAGCTGCGCCACGCGCTGTTTATTTACTTACAGATTTTTTACCGTATTTATTTTTATGTATACTGTACATCCAAGATTGTCTGTGTTTTGCTGGACTGGAAAAATTCTAACCGGCACGGGGACAAGTTGGCAGGAGGAGCTCATTGTTCGTTGTATATTCCATTGACTCAGAAACCCAGATTGCAATACGCAGTTCAGACTCAGTCAAAAGTTACTGGACATTTTTGCTGTCTGTGCATAAAAGAGGAATATCGCACCACAGTTTTGTTATTGCCGAATACTATTCTGAATGAACCTGTATCTT
Organism: Heterotis niloticus; assembly: GCA_018136845.1. NCBI lineage: Eukaryota > Metazoa > Chordata > Actinopteri > Osteoglossiformes > Osteoglossidae > Heterotis > Heterotis niloticus. Next base: position 26,153,950 of record CM030891.1, read on the forward strand.
TACCATATAAGGAGTAATCCTTAACATTTAAAAACCCTTAATAGCCTCCGGCATTTTTATAACATTAAGCTTCTTAATGAACAGGTCATACTGATGACAACATTATTGGAATTTTATATGGCCAGCCTTATGTTTCACAGTGAAAACTAGGTTAGTAGATAACTGCAATCCATCCTCGAGGATAGGGCTATTTTCTGTTGGAAGTCGTGTAAAAGCTTATAAAAAGCCTTACATCATCCAGACCCATAGATTGAAACCAGACAGAGGCATCGTTCCCTTCTTATAAACTGTCAAGATCAACCCAGGTTTAAATGATCCACCACCTCCCTCGGGTAACACTCTGCTCTGTATGTAGGTCAGATAGACACTCCACATCGCAAACACACTCAGTGGTCATCTATATTGGAAAACAAAATAAGCTGAATTTATTGGATGAGATATTGTTTAAAAATAAGGGCCTCAAAGTCACGCATAACAATCCTGCCCGAGGAATTTTCCCTACAGTCAACAGAACGGAGTATCCTAAGTGTCTCGACAGCTCTGGCTGTCCTTACTGTTTATTTAAGCATTTTCTGCTCCTGCTTACTAAGTTCCCATGTCCAGTTTCAGATGGTGGCCGCTCTGGCTGGGTATGGCTGAACAACAGGAGAGCCAGGGATGACAGAATATACTCCTACTAAAGCTGTCACACTGATGAAGGAATGTCATCATCTGGGCATTTATCACATGTCATACCCATCCTACTCTGAGCTCAGACAAGGAACATACCTGACAATGGGCATTAATTACACAAGGACATTGTGGTTGAATCATGATCTTAGAGAACGTGTTTCCTTTAATCCTGGAAAGAAGGAACATATTTTATCTATCTTCAGAGAGAGCTGAAGTTACAATGCATAAGTATATTTGTAAATACTACATTTGTTGTCAACTGGATTTTAGAAACAAGCTCATATCAAACTGAAGCCACTGCATTTATGAGGAAAAACTCACAATTACTTTATTTGGTGAAACCAGAAGCTTAACCTAGGGACTGAATTGTCCCCGTTGCATTATTTAGTCGATTTTAAAATAAATCTTGCGCCCACCGCTTTCATGCCAGGATCAGTAGCTGACGATTGGAGTGTCAGGGAGACTAAACAAAAGCATATGGCTCAATACTGTGAACAGTGAGGTTGAGATTTCCATTAGGCCTGTTCCATACATTAGCCTCCAACCCAGGCCTCCGGTCTCGGCACAGCAATTATATTACAGCTAGCATGCATTTGTCAAAACTTTGGTGGCAAACGCTCTGGAACAGTAGTTGACAGGGTTCCCAGGAGGGAGGAAAATATCATGTGCCAGCACAACTCCTTCAGGTCCTTTTAAACAGGACCAACTGCTGCCAAAGAGAAGTTGAAAACCTGGAGGAAGCTGAGATTAGATCTATAGGACTTGGTGCTACATCTTTTTTAAAAGAGCACACCAAAATACCCCTGTATTTTAAGTGACTGATGAGGTGTTAAACTGGCCAATTTGGATTTATTTTGGGATAACCATAGTACAGGAGAATAATTATTTCTTCAGTCAGTACATAAAAACAACAACACACAAATTAAAGCATTTCTTCAGAGAACTGCTAAATTTCCTGCTGCAAAATCATTCCAATGCAACAATAGTGCAAAACAAGACTTGGAACCACAATAAAAGTGGATTTCTACAAATACAGCAAGTACTCTATGTTCAACTATTTGGTTAAGCCTATAAAAGCCTTATGGGCTTAGATGAATTATCTCCTTTGGTGAATCACTACATCTATAAAGTTCAGTCTCTGTTTGTTTGTTCTTTATAGCTTTGTTTTTTAAGCCATAGAGTTGAAATTTGGCACACAGGTACTTCTCACACTAAGTGTAGTTTCTGCATAGTGAAATGCATACACACACATACACACACACACACACACACACACACACACAATAGTGACATGTGCCTCCAATCAGCTTTCAGCAGGAGTCAGTAAATAAAAATAACAATTTGTATAATTTAACAAAATTAATAAGAATTAACCATAATTACATGTATTTGGCATACACATGCTGCTGTACAAATTAGTGATCTAATAATTCGGGCAACATGACCAGTGAACATGTTACTCCTTGTGGCATCGCCTGTTTGACAGTAATAACAATACTTATATACTAAATGCAACCACTTAAGGGTAATACAGTTTGGTGATTATATAATATTATTTTTAACCTTTCCCCCACTAGACTTTTTGCCCAGACAGCACTGGGTAACTCAAATAGTAAAAGTTAAATGACATACAAGCACTAGACCCAGATGAGGCCATGTGGGCCACAGGATACAGCAAAGTATGCAGAATTCAGCCAAACTAGAGTAACAACTTCTCTTCTGGACTTTAGAACAAGGAATTCAAAACCTTAGGATCAGGAACGGAGATATTTGTACCAGGGTGAGTAATATCGGTTCAAATGGTTAATCCTCTCACGGTGACCAGCATGGTTTTTTGTGTCAAAGGACAAGTTCCCTATACATGGGAGAAATGTAATTTGAACTCAGATGAGTTCAGAGCAAAAACCGTTAATGCAACATCAGCAGTGAAGCTAAGCTCAAGGAAAATTCCAGGATACCATTAGGTAGCGCTCAAGTCTGACAGTTCAGATGGGAGTTATTTGAAGTAATGAGGCCTGTTTTTATCTAAGATTACATGAAAATTAAATTTTAATGGTCTCTGAACGGTTCAGCCAGCAAAGGGGTTTTTCTGAAGTTTGAGTCTGAACCATGTCATGTGGTGCGCCCTGCAGTGGCTGAATACAGCTGGCATTGTCAGCAGCTTGACATAGACCATCTGAAATAATTTTTCATGTGTACTGCATATGCTTCTTCAACAGCAGTTTCGATCACCAGCAGTGCAATGGTTAACAGCAGCAAGGATATGCTGGCTCTCCTGTAAGGCATTGTGTGACAAAAAAGTGAATCAGGGAAACTGGTAGATGTTTTCTACAGTTCAAGTGTTGAAACTGTTTAAAAGTCATGAGAACTAAGAAAAGGACTGGTATCAATTTAAAATATTGGGTGTCTACACTTTCAAGGATATCCGTTTCAAATTAATTTCCATTAATATGAAGGGGACTATTTAACACATATCTAAACAAACATTTGGAAGGTCAATATCCCTGTACAGTAGATGTTATTTCTACTCAAAATATCCCTGAGTAAGTTTTTTTTTCTTCACAATAGCCAATGCTGCTTGCAATAATCAGGACAATTCCATAAATCAGAAAAGAGGAAACTGTGACCCCGAGCAGGCGACCACAAATACGTAATGCTGTAAAATGCCTGAGGCAGCTGCATCTAAGTCGGCATTAGTTAGTCTGCAGGGATTTCAGCAAACAAGTGGACAACAAAAAAGCTGCTGTGTTTATGGAAAAAAAAGTTTATACACAAGGTCACAAAGCTTTAAAGGACTTTTTCTGGGGTGACATGTTCACCTCTGTTATCAGGGCCTTAGACACCAGACAAGGCACCAGATTTTGACCATAGCAGAAATTCACTGATGAGCTCCTTCACGTAGAGGAGCAGGTAGCAGCTTGTATTCTGTTAAAGTCATCTTTTTAAAGAATAGCTCAGCCAGACTGTATTGTTTTCTTAATCAACTGGTGTCTAGAGAAGCAGCCTGAAGGCGGTGGCTGTGAAACAGCTGACAAGAGTCTGGACAGGGTGAGTTGGCTTGAGAAGATCCTAAACAGAAACATCTTTCAACAAGACTGTTACTTAGCTGTGGCCATGACTCCAGTCACATAAAGGGGAAAACACCAAGTACCACAATCCAGCATGACTCCCTACAATTTACAAATGCATTTCTGGTCTCTGATGCATGGGGCTCTTTAGGAAAACTTTATCAGCTCTTTTTCCCAAGTGCCTCTGGGAAAATAAACAGAGCTCATAGCTGATGGTGCACCACCATGGTGTGTTTCGCAACTTAAAACTTTTAAAAGGTATATTTACAAGGGTTTTCCTGTGCTTTTGTCAAGAAGAGCAACCAAAAAATACAGATGTGACAATGTCCCCAGAAAACAAAAAGGTTTTTAAAATTTTGACAGGGCTGCATTTTGACATAAAGTATCCGAATAGCACACCGGCAAAAGAACTTGAGGAAAGGCCAGGCATCGGCTCTAAATGCTGAAAGCAAGTGTCGTTCTTGAGGAAAATCAACACAACAGCCAAATGACTGAAGAAAATTAGAGCTTTTTTTTTATATTTCACCCAAAATTGGTTATTTATATCATGTTTATACTACTCATTTGAATGTAGACATTACTAACTTGACCTCCTCTACCAAATTTACAGTTTGTGCTAATTACTGTACAAACTAACTCTTATTTTACAGATAAATCAGTCTTTTGGCTGTTTCTCATAGACGTTCTACCTCCCTTGGCCACTGCACACAAACATGTACTTCTGCTAAATTTAAAAATAAACTGAACTCTATTTTACTAAACTTAAAAAAGCATGCAATATTGTGTGTTATGTGAATTTAAAAAGTTTAGGCTTTACATCTGACATCATATTATTCACCTAGATAACTTGACTACTGGGTCAAGACTGTTTTCCTGGAAAGTTGCCTCTGTGGAATACAATTTTTACACAAAATATAAAATAATGTAATCATTTTATGACACTCACATCAAGTCTACAAAACTATTTATTCTAGTTCTAGGGCAACTTTGCAGCTCTAAGGAGCATCCTTGAATCTACTTCTATCCACAGCACTATGGCCCTGCATCTAACGCTGCTTTTACATGTTCTTGGGGAAGAATTACTTGAAATGCGTGTTACTGTATTGTTTTTACAAGCAGATAAAAATTAACACAATGACAAATAAATGTCAAAACCAGTTAACGTCTTACCTTCAGAGTGTACTTGTGCAAGCCCCAGGTAGCAAGTACAATATAGAACAGTACAGAGAATTAAGGCTCTCCTGCAGAAAAAAAAGAACATTGTTAGATCATTTTAAAGTGCAGTCTTGTAATGCTGGCAAGAGGGACATTTTTGACTCGTGTGTCAGGATTTAAATGAGCTTAAATGACTGATATCAAGGCGGTAAGCCGCAGAATGTTGTCTGTGGGTACAGCACAGCAACACGAAACATGGCTGGTCTGCACTGTGAACATATCCTGACTAGTGGGTCATTGGAAACTGGAACAGAACGCCATCTGTGTTTTCCATGCAAGTTAACGGTGCATTCAGACCACAGGAGGAAATCTACAAAACAGCTGGCAAGCAGTGTGAGAAGCAAAGGTCAGGGTCATGACACAGACACAGAGATGTCCCACATCATTCCAGGGGTACCTGCCCTGGTGGCGCACATCACATGCAGCCCTGTGGTTTTCCTTGCCTCCCCGAAGCTAAATGATAAATCCAAGGCACTTTTTAAATATGAAATAAGTTGCCTTTTCTGAATCGTTTGCTGACCGAGCCAGTTTCCAGCTCTTACGCAATTCATGGGAACAAAAGCCTGGTGATTCCTTTGTATTCAAGCAATGACCCTGTGGCTATCATACACTGTGGTTGGACACACTTGCCAAATTACACAGCTGGCCAGTGTACTCGTGTAAATGGAGTGGAACTGAACCATGTTCTGAGTTACAAAATCAGTTCCCTTTTATCGTTTAAACCTGCATCACATTGGTCAAGTGTCCTGCTTTTAACCATTATAACCTTACACAGTATCCATTTATCCATCAATCCATTTTCATTACGTGCTTAATCCTGCTCAGGATCACACCAATCATTATACAGTATGAAATGTATTTTTTAGAAAAGGTCAGACAGATGCAAGACAACTTTGATGAATAAAGAGAAGTGCCACTACAAACCTAATATTAAGTACACTATCAAATTAAATAAGATTTATCAGTCATGCATCATGTTTAATTTTATAAAAGTCATTTTGTGAACAGAAAATACAGCTCTACAGCATGTTCCTTCTTGGAGGACTAAATGTAACCGCAAAAAAAAAAAAAAACATTAACTTCAGAAGTCCGTATGAGCTACAACATACACCATTTTAACAGTAATAGGTGTTGGAAATGTCCTCACCTGAGCTATAGCATAAATATATAAAAGAATAAAATTTTGCTGCGTCTGGAAAAATAACCTGGTGTTTTGACAACCACACATACAGCTGCCGCAACCTGAACTACCTACCACCTCTCCATATCCCCCAGCCCCATGGGCTTCTGTGTATGCTTTAAGGCTCTCCAGTGGTCTGAAACTGGAGGAGAAATCCACACGTCATCCAGCCACAAAAACAACAGTGCCAGAAGCGCAAGGCCCACCACAGACCTCTACGGCACGGCGAGGGGGTTGGGCACAAGGAGCCGGGACTGGGAGAACTGGTAGCTCTGTGGGGATTTCCCCGTTTCTTACTCTTTGCTGATGCCTCTTAACTTTGGTTTAACGCTAGTTAATTTGTGCTGAAGCAGCTAAAATCCTGATGACAGCTACTTCCTGTTTGGTTAAACATGTTTTCAGAAGTGTCCGTTGCCAGGGTTTACCAGTACTGCCTCATGGTTTTCTCAGAAACCTTGTGTCCATATGTTCTGGCTGTCCTCACAGCATGACGCTATTGTGAAGGTTTCTTACCGCTGCTCTGGAGGGGTGCCACCGAGCTCACGGATACCCAACTGGCAGGAGAGAGGAGCAGCCTTTCTGGCCCGGACTTTCTGTCCCGACTTGGACCTGATATCTACAAAAAAAAACCCCTCCCGCCAACAATACACCGGCCCACCCCTTTGGCAGCAGCACAAACCATCCGGCCCCAGCTAGCGCGGCCAGCTGTTTGGTTGTGACCCAGAAATTGAGATGCGGCTCACATGCTTGACTAATTTGAACCGTATTAGAGGGAAATACTGTCCTATCATTTTTCCCCTGCTTACTCATCTAATTCATTCATGCCAGTCACTTTCCACTACCCTGGACGCAGAGGAAATGCATGTTTGTGTTCTACAGTGGAAATGTGTTGTGACTCTTGGTTGCTCTGGCGACCAGGACGAGATCTGGAAGGAAGCTGCAGTCTCATGTCGGGCATCAGGTAGTGCAGTTACGGGACAACGGAAGGGACTTTCGAAGAAAAGGAAAGCAGGCCTCTCCTTATTAATACAGGCTGTGTTTCAGCCCCTCTTTTTCCATCTCCTGGTCAAATTGGGGGAGGTGAAAAAAATTCAGGGGGAACCCGACACAGCGCATGTGGCCCCATCTGTAGCTTTACAGCCAGCCGGCCGGCTCAGCAGAACATTCCGGTCCTTCATCAGCACCCAGGGACTCGACCCAGCGAACAGGATATTAGAAGGACAACCCTTTGCTAATACTGGACCACGGGCCGCACCAGCAGCACCTTCCTCAGTGATCATTCGTGTCAAGACAAATTTAAGAGGTGCTCCATCACCTCAGAGCACGACACCGAAGACAAAAGAAAGTTTGCAAAGCTCCCTCCAAAGTCAACGGCTTCTCATTACGTACTCAGCATGGGCTCGCCGACGCCTTCTTTCTGAGGAAATTCGGGCGGACAACGGGTCGCGGAACCACGGTACGCGGTAACTCGCTCTCTTACACTTTCTCGACAGCAACCGCTCATTCCAGCTGACGACGCAAGCCAAACCCACGCAAACATCTGGCGGAGAGCGATAAGTGGGGGCGACATCTAGCGGCCGGAGTTGGGAAACGCGCGATCGGCGGGTTGTGCAGGCGGGATTGACAGGCGGCCGTTCACGTCCAAAGAAAGAGGCGGCCCGCACAACCTCCACGTTCATTCTTAAAAGCACGGAAATTCCTCTACACCCTGGTGTGGAGCTTTATTTCACTTTTTTAAGTGCTCCGCGTGTGGAAGCTGTTATTACGATAGGACGTGCATTTTAACGCGTCGCCCTAAATAATGCCGCTCACTACATGGGCCAAAATAATTTTCAGTTCACATCACGCAGCCGCTCCACGTTTGAATATTTCAAATGCTTCCCGCGTTTATAAAGCACCTTCGCGTGTGTTTGACCTTCGTCTCCATTCATTTCGGCTCAAGCTGCAGTACAGAACCACGTCAAGAAGTGAAATGAATGAAAGACTGCCTGTTTCCCCGTCGCCGGTGCTGCGCGAAGCAGCCCAACGTCGATGACCCAAGACGCGGTCGTGTTTCACACACATCGCGCTGTAGTAAGAGACTCTGGCAAGAACGACGTCTGCTGTTAAGAGAAAGGAGGAAAGAAACGGTGATGTCACCGAAACTGTCGACCGTTGCCGCCAGAATGGAACAACAAACGGTGCCAAACTTGTGTGGCTGAGGAACACGATTTGTGGGACGCGCGCACACAATAAGCCGCAGCTCCCCTGCAAGCTATCGTGCGGCATTTCTATTTTTCACGCCAGATTGTCTTTATTTATGCAAGTGCTCAGAAACTGAGTGTTTCAGACTTAACAGCGGGGTCCGTTTATTTTACGTGATGTACAGGTTTTAAGGAGCGTGCAAGCTGACAGCAGCCAATGGATTGTGCGTTATTTATGCATTTGGCTTAGACTACCGTGAACTTTGACAGCTATTCGCGTCCAGTCGGAACGCAACAGGAAACACATGGCAGAGCTCAAAGAGGGGCGAACGTACTTTCATTCATTCGCTCGTTCGTTCGTTCGTTCAGCTGATGTGCGTGGTTTCACCGCTGCTGCACAATGTGCTCCTCCGGAGGAAATACATCGGGTAAAAAAAAAAAAACGTGCGGGACGTCGGGGATTAAACGCATGCTGGTGATTCCCTGCTACAGGACGCCGGACCCCCGCTGGCTGTGGACACGTGTGCAGCGACACTCCATTGCACCCACGGATCCGAAATCACGGCACATCACCGATGCCCCAGGCAACCACTGACAGCCGCCCCCCACCCCCCGGCCATGAACGCAGAAGCAGCGCGGAGAGAGGGTCGTTTCTACTCACCCCCCGACTCCAGCTGCTTTGAGTTTGGAGTGCGGGGCATTGCGCGCCTCCATTGCTCTTACTTCATTCTTTGTTGTGATTTTTACAGCAGCTCCTCCTCGGCCAAACTGCGCGCTCTCCTTCCATTCCAGCCGGGATCCCCCTGTCTGCAACTTCTGACAACGTCTCAGAAACAGGCAGCGGAGCTACGACACCCTGCCTTGGCTTTGCGTGCCGAGAACGGCTAGGGACGTGGTCGCACGGAGCTCCATCTGAAGCGGTTACAACTCGAAGGGGGATGCGATCGCACACCCTGCTGGCGCCCAGAGCCCGAAATGCGGCGATCAGCGTGTATTCCCCGGCACACAGATGACGCTGGCGCTAAATATTCAACCCTGGGAATGATTTTCCCAGCTTGCCAAGAAAGAGGGGTGGGTGCAAGGGACACAAAGCCGCTCTCTCTACCGCCCTCAGCTGTCTTTGGATAGAAACAGAGTTGCAGCTGAGTTCAAGTTAACGCGGCGCAGAGCTGCGGCGGATCGGACACAGCAGACACGCCGGCGACCCCGAAGAAGCGCGGACGGCCGGGTCGTTCATTTAGAAAGAAGCGCAGCCCCGTTGCGGGTGCGAGAGCCCGGCTTCCCCTCGGCACTGCACAGCATCAGCCACATACAGTCTGTTTGTACTTACTTTGAGGCGAGTCGAGAGGTTCTGCAATCTCTCCTTCGGGTCCCTAAATTCATTTGTATTCATTTGTCCCGGCAGTCAAAAACCTGATCCTTTAATCGCAGCGTGACTCCTGGGCCGGGGGACGATCAGCTCCGGCGGCCTCCTTACGCATTGGGTGCGAGTGACAAGGCGATCCAGAAGGAACTTCTACACAATCGCCTAGGGAGCCCAGCATAAATCCCTATATTCTGTACGAGAGTTTGGCAGGAAGTGTCCACGGGCGCCCTGCTGTTGCTCTCCCCCTCTGATTTATTCATTTATGCCAATCCGGATTTTTTGGGACTTGTGACTGTAGGAAGATTTGGTTGCCGGGGAACTGGGTTGTATTCAGAAGGCTGGTGTTGGAAGCGAAGGGCTCATCATCATCCCATTTCCCTTTTAAATACTTCTGGAGAGGATGACTGGGACACGGGCTGCGCAGCACCAGGTGTCGGGTTACAGCAGCAACACACCGCCTCTAGGGGCTGGACACACCAGGAGCACACTGTACACACACAGACCTCACACTGTACGCACACGCACGCACATAGACCTCCCACTTTACATACACTGAGTCGCACTGCGCACACACACACCTCACACTGTACATGCAGTGACTGATGCTGAACAAAGATGCATCACTCGCACTGTACGTATATACCCATAGCAGGCCGTAACACACTAGACATACTGTACACACAGCACACACTTTATACGTGCATACAACATTTCTCATAGTTTGTACCGTGTTTCCGTACTGCGTCCTCTCTTCTATTGTTTGTGCTGAAGAAGTGTTGAAACAGTAAGGCTGGGGTATGGAAACAGTGTGGCACAGTGCAGTAACAGGGAGAGAGCAGTGTGAAAGCAGTGTTGAAATACTTTGGACGCCATGTGGTGTTTCCACACTTTTTTGCATCACACAGCTTCCCCACTGCATCATGCTGTTACACCACTGCATTGCGCTGCTTCCCCACTGCATCACAGTTTCCCCACTGCATCATGCTGTTACAACACTGCATTACACAGCTTCCATACTGCTACCGCTGTTTACATCATGGTTCCATGCCGCTTTAACAATTTACACGCTATTTCTGCATTGTTGCCGCGCTGCATCTTCACTTCCTTCCTCACTGTTTTCACATTGTTTCCATACTGTTTCTACACTATTATTTTTTAAATTGTTTCACATTGATGGCACACCATTTTCAGATATATAAAAATGTACATTTCCAATGTTTAACACCATCACATCAATGCAACTTATGCCTTTTTTGGTAAAAAAAAAAATCTATTTTGTTAAATCATCATCATCATTGCCCGTCTCACCCACTGCCACATAGAGCAGCGACGAAGGATCTCCACTGTCCTCTATCCTTGGCCAACTTCTCAAGGGATGCCCAGGTGTATGTTTTGTCTTGATGCATTGAACTTTCTATTAGCCATGTCAAGCAGACTTTATATTATCTTTGAACGTGTGACTAAAGATGTGTCAAACATTTCTAAAGGTGAATTTTTAAAAATCTGTAAATTCTTTCTGATAAACAGCCATCTGGAATTAACATGCCTTTAAGCCTTAGGAATCTCTCTCAATTGCAGTCCAGCTTATTCAGTCTCATCCGTTAGATTGTTTCACATTCATGAATCAAAACCACTGTCTATATTAATTTAACCCCATAAGTTTAAAACTGTTATTGGAAATATTTTAAATTGAGGATGAAGATTAATCATAATAGCACAAGCAAATCAGGTCAAAGCACTAAGTCTCCTCACCTTTCCTGCTTTATCTGAATGACTATTATAGTTTTCATGCCTGATACATAATTTGCTATGTTCTTTTTACATTTTTCATATCACATAGAGTAGATTTATTTAAAGGTGTCTCCTCAAACAATACAGACGTTCCGGTTTTTTATCCCAGATAGGTCAAAAGGGGAATTTGTTGCTGTTTTTTTTTCTTAGAAAGCTACAGCAGTGCTTGGCAGAAGTGGCCAGATGAGGCACTTAAGGTCAAAGGCCAGGGTGGAGCTCAGGTTCTCAAAAAAAAAAAAATGTTTGCATGCTGTGACATGCCAACTACTTTCAGCTGTTTCACATTTCAGATTACTACTGAAGATGTCCTGATATACAAACAAACATACATACATACATAAATACATACACACACACATACACATATATATACACATACAACTACTCATACTGATATTGTTACATATAGATTTGTATGGTAAATTTATTCTTGTAATATTTCTACAGCATAATAAAATGTGACATGCATAATTTAACATATCATTTCTCTGAGTCAAGGTTTGTTCATTTCATCTGTTTTATAAATAAATCCTATGAGTATAATTAAAAGACAGTGAAGCTGTGCTAAGCATTTGAAATAAATGTATGTGTACATCACTTTCTTTTTGATATATACCTAAAAACTGCAAAAATGCAGTTTTTCTTTTTGCCCTTGAAACTGCAACCTTGCAATAACAAGGCCCAGGTTTTTTAACATTATTATTCCAGTTGCACGTTTCCTGTAAATGGTTTGATATATTTTTGGTAACGTGTTCTTGAAATTATTTTTTGTGGCCATACACTTTAGAAATTTCTCGTCGTCATTCTGACTTGGCCGTAAAAATGGCAGGAGATTTTGGTAGTTGTTGCCATATAAATGAATGCGCTTGTGTACATTACCTGATCGTTCATAAGATAGATAAGCAGAAGCATCTAAGGGCGAATAGTTTCGCTCCTTTCTAAGAAGCAAGGACCTGGAAGGTTGAGGCAGGGGCTGGGCCAGTCTCTGCTGCCATCCATTAACGTCCTTCTCAGATGGCCTGTTGTATTTAAACACTCGGTCCCGTGTCCCTCCCATATATTTTAGATGCAGTTCATTTTCCTCCTGAAATTACAGCTCAGTCAGGCATGCCGTCACCAATAGCTGTTTAATTATGGTCATTCACACTGCTTCCAATGTGCACTTTATCCTTGCTCTCCAGAAATAGCCCCCCTTTTGACACAGCCAACCCAGATCAAACGCTCCCCAGTAGAGGTAGTGATTAGAGCTGTGGCTGGCACACCACACCCTCAAGTGTGCCCCATCATGCTCATTCGCGATAACCACTGCTGCCATAGCACAAGGCTCGCCTTTCAATCTGCACGCCATTGAAAACATTCCCTAAAGGTACTGTACATATGAGCACATAGGCTTTCTGCCTCTTCTGATGCTAAACTGTGGTAATGAGAGACACACTTGCACATCTTTTATGATCACTGCGCCCGTATCCACGTTTTTTCACCTGCATTTTTACCTGTTTCATCATTGTCATTAGTAGGATGATCCAGAATGTCAAAGCAGCAATTGAGATAGTCAGTCAAACAGCAAACATACAATTTTTGAAAAGAGAAAATAGGGCAGAATTGCAATGCAATTATGATTATGTAGCAGTTGCCTCATTTTGAGATTTTAGAAAGTTTGAAATGTATTCTTATTGTGCAATTGGGAAAGATGCGTAATATGAATTATGACTTTTTGTAAGGGTTATGCCAATGAAATGTGTTCATTACTTTGGAATGAATTTAAAGAGAAAGTAAAATTGCATGGAGTGTTGTGCAATTACTTTTTTCTATGCAGTATCTAATAGCATGGAAATGGCTGCACACACCTGCTATTGTCAAAATATTTCCAAATAATAGTTGTAGGATGACAGAAAAGTCATTCAAGTTTTTCTCAGCACTGATTCAAACAAAGATTAGGTGCTTCGTTTTCTTGTAGTGTGGATAGGATATTTTGGTTGGGCCCAGTGTGCATCTTCTGATATATGCTAGGGCGGTTAGTTACTTTCTTGGAGAAAAAAGCCTTCCTGTCAAAAACCATGGAATTACACATGTTTTTTGATGTGGGACCGCACCAGAGAGTGAAACACAGCCACAGCGGACCACGAACCATGTTTCTGCAGTGAACATTTATGGGAAAACAATGTTTAGTTATGCTTTCTACTAGTGGTGAGAGGCCAGACCTGCTACAAAGGATAATGATATAATATTTCATTGCATCTCAGAAGACCTTTTACTTTATCGCTAATACTTCCTGAAAAGGAAGACAAACATGAAAAACAAAGTTGTCCCAGCATGTACTTTAATTTAGACATGTAATAAAATGTAAAAAAAAACAAAAAAAAAAACATCTGTATCACCAGCACCTAAAATAGCTAGATATCCAATGGATGAAGGCCAGTTTTTTTATCAGGGCACCCAAGCCAAAGAATGCAGTGTGCATTTATGCCTCTATGGTGAATAATGGCAGTGTTTGACAGCCAAACAGCACTGTCTCTCTGCTCTACTGTAAATTTACAGCAGGGGTTTTATGCAGAATCGCTGCTTTTGCTTGTTTGCGCAGTAGCTACACCCAGTTGTTTATTTTCCCCAGTGTTATTTTTGCTGCAGGTTTGGGACGACAGAGAGGCCTGTAAAGTATAAAAAGAGCACTGTACTGTGTGATCAGGGCTCGGTGCTCCCTCTCCCCTCTGCCGCAGGCATTTTCATGGGTGGCACAAGAGCTGAAAATGTGGCCATTTCAGCCCATAATGGTAGCTGCAGAGTCTTATAATTACATTATAATAATGCAGAAGGGATGCGCCATTTTTTGTAACTCTTCTGAGATTCCAGTCTGTTCAGATAAACATGCAGTCTCGACTGGCCCGGTGCTGGTGAGCGGCTTGCGGCTTAGAGTGCCGGCTCTTTACAAGGAAAGGACGCTCAGGCTTTTTAAAGAGTTGCAAATGAACCTTAGTTATTGGCAGTGCAGTGCAAGCATTCCCCAAAGTTTATACAGAATTGTGATTGTTCCTGGGCATGATCTGTCCAGGTATATTTCAATTTTCAGTAAAGTATTGTTTGTATGCAGACATTGTTCTAAATTAGTTATCTTTGTTTTGTGCCTCAAATGTTATGCCTGTGGTGACCTTTGTGGTCCTGCAGAATATTCTGCAACATTTTGGCTCACTTCTTCTGAGTCCAGTATCCAGTCAATGACTAACTCTAACCCTAACCCTAAGCCATACAAGACCGTTCTAACCGCACAAAAGGTCCTGGTTCATTTTCCTGGTCAAAGCAGATCTCTTTTCCAGAAAGTTCAGTTAGAATTTCTTTAGTCAAAGACCTTCTGTCATTTCCAATTTCCGCTTTCATTTTCTGAACAACATTTATACATCATGTGAATTGTATTCCATTAAAATGCATATACACATTTGACACATGTTTACTTCTGTCTTGGGACAGACTCTTAGTGGCAAGATTTAATATACATACAAGGCAGAAATAAAATGAAAATTTGCATCAGTTTGTTCAGTTACCTTTAGATTATCGCAATGTTTGCATGAAACAGAGACAATAGAAGCCACTTGATATGGATCACTTTCCAACATAGTCACCTTGCATTTGTTACTGTATTATCATCCTTTTTTATAATTTTTATAGTAAACAGCCTTCATCAGTCAAAGCACTCTGGCCCTGAATAGGAAGATGCTGAAAACAAATAGATATGTGAATCATGTGAAGAAAATAAAAGCATATTTTATGAAGTTCGAAAGAGGACAGGAGTGATGATGAATGAATGAGCAGAGTAATTTCACCCAGATTTGTTCTCTCTCAAGGCAGCGTTCCCTCAGCAGCGGACACTTACAATAACAAGGCAGATGTTCCAATGCTGTTCAGCAGATGTCCACACACCAACATAAAACAGACTTAGAAGGGAAGACATTTCACTAACTGAAGGTTTCTGGAGAATGGTTGCATTTCTTCACCAAAGAATTTGCATCAGTCTGCACTGAATGGCAAAAGCAAAAAGAGAAAAGAAGACAGATACTGTACATAATAGGGCCCTCGAAAAGGGTGCCATATGATCATTTTTAACCATGGGACTACAGCCTGGAACATGCTTCAGTTTGCTTTAAAACTATTAAATGTGCACTCCTTCTAATAACACACGTTTTAATTTTTAATGTTGGTGGTCAAGCATCTACAAATATTAATGTCATTAAATTTTATAATATTTTCAACATATTCAAATCATACACAAATTGGTGTACCAGCCACGAAGAAATAACAAGAAAATGACCGGAAAAACTTGCATTTTTGCACTACAAAGAGGGGGTTGGCAACATCAAAATCTTATATGGCAGCACTCACTAAGAGTTACTAATGTGTTGATATTGGTTCTACCATTATCAGGAGGCTAGACTTTTTACCTTGGGTTGCTATTATAGCATGTGAGACAAGTGCACGTGAATATGTCATGGCAAGCGAAAAATAAATCCAGAATGCTTGACTGACTATTATTATGCGTTATAATAAATATTTATTCTGAGAGACTAGAACTTGTCAAAGTTTTTTTTGCTTCTTACTTAACCAATTTATCTGAAGGTTGTCTTTTCAGCAAGGATTTCTTGGATCCAGAATGATTACTGATGTTGGCAGGGCTAGAACAAACAAAGTCCATTTGGGCAAAGAAAAGCATTCTCTAGCACTGACGACATGGTAGCCAGTTCTGCCTGTGCCTTATAGATAGTGACACAATATAAGGAAGCTACTCCTTTACAGAGACCTCTCCTGCTGCTCTTCAGCCTGTTTCCTGGCTTCAGGCTCCTCTGCCTTGTGAGCTTGTGGATAGGAACAACAAGGATCTGACATACAGTACATAAAACAAAAACTCTAACCATTGTGTTATTTCCTTGTGTTGTGAGTGAAACCCTGCAGTTAGTGGTTATAAAAAGGTACAGTTAGTATGACTTCCTAGACAGTTGCTTAAGCTATTCAACTTTAGGAATTTGCATCAACAGTTACAAATTTGTGGCAAAAACCTGTATCTTGCAGTCTGCAAGCCTGCATTGCGTTGACATATCCTCTTAAACCTCCTGTATCATGACTTGCTCAGTCACTATTTCCTTTAGCTCAAATGCATTTGGCAAAAACCACAGGTTCCACTAAGTTGGGATACACAGCATACCTACACTGTCCTTGCTACCAGCATGGCTTAAACCAGTAACTCTGGCAATCACAGTGCAAACCAATTTTGGTAAAGAGATTTCCAGCTGGCTCTGCCAAGAGACACATGTCCCAGGCATGGGAAACTGAGGAGACGTTCAACTCAGCTTCCAGTGCTCATTTCCCTGTCTATAATGGAGTTACTATGACTATAAATAGTGCTGAGCAGAAACTCAAACTAACAATTCTTTTATCACCCAAAGTGGTCTGTTTAAAAAAATGTTGTTACACGAGACTGTACAATAGGAATATACATGTTCTGACCACAAACATATGGTCTGACCACATTCTGAAATGGGTATCATCCTCTGAGGTAGGTAAATGTGTTTATAATGATAGATGGAAAACAGTCAAAATTCTGCATTTAAATTACCAACTTACTCATCCAACTAATGGGAACTAAGAGCAGTTCAGACTGAGAAAATTTCAGCATGTATGTGACTAAAGCCAATGCATTCCACCTTCCCCTTGGTTTCTCTGTGTTTTGTTTGTATTTTTTCATTCCCTTATTTAGCACCATAGTCTCTATCCCAGCAGCTAGTATGATCAATCCACCTATTTGACTCTTGGAAGCGAAAGGGTCATTTAAAGTCATCGACTTTCCTGAGCGTTTTGTCTTGAACCAGCCTGTAGCATTTCACAGAAATATGCAGAGAATATGAAAACTCTCAGGGAGAGCCAGACTCAGATGCTGAACCAGATTTAACTGCACAGCCCTACCCACAGTCTTGCCAGTTGAATCAAGTTTTGTCATGTATTAAATTTTGTAAAACCCCACCGTAACATAAGTGGGGTCCAGGAAACTCAATATCGTAAAATGTAGGGTTGGCTTTTTGTAATGTTAATGAAAAACAGAATTTTCATCCAGTTATGATGAGAAGAGATTTTCATTTGTTTTCATTTATTATGTGCGTATGAAATAGACCCATTTATGCAAGCAGTATGTGCACGTGACAAGTATACAGTAGCATGGACAAATAGAATAACATTACTAGTATTATGAAAGAAAGGCTAGGGGGACTAGACTGTGGGAAATGAAGTTTTATTTCTCCTTGGCATGTTTAAACACTGGCACACATAGAACACAATGATAGGCCTTCGTCATAGCCCTTAAATGCAAAGAACACAGAGGGTCCACATTCCCCCTACAACTCTTCACAACATTTGACCCAAATATTTACAAACCAGCAGCAGCACTATGTTGTGGAAGAACTATGGCTGCCACTGCTATCATGGGCCCGAGCAGTCACTTCAACTCCATGCTTTACATTATTACCTTTCCCTCATCCCTCATTCCCTAAGCCCTTCGGCATCATTGCCCATCACAGCTCCTGCACCTGACCCGCACAGGAGACCGTTGGCTCTAGCCTGTGCTGTAAAATTCCTCTGTCAAATAAAGCACCCCCTAGCCCGCCCCTGGCAAACACAGTGCAGCCGTACTCAAGCAGGGCTGTAGGCAGGTACTAAACAGAGGAATGATTCAGTTCTCTGCAACCAGACTCCTCGTTGCCACATAGAGGCACTCAGAGCGGCTGGAGGGCAGCCGGGTGCTGGGCAAATCACCGTGGCTGCACAAGGCCCTTCACTTTCAGGTCTCAGGGTGGGGGCACTGACCACGTAGACGCTCTGAACCGATAAAATACTTTTTTCTTTAATGGATAAAGACAAGCAGCATCTCCAGGGCATACTCACCATTTTGTAATGCAAAATGGGAAGAACTGTTAAAATTGTTCTATATGAGTTCTTGAGCTTAATTCAAAATTGTAAGCACACAGCAAAATGGAACCTGGGTTAAATTTGAAGGCAGAGAATAACAAATTTATCTTGATTTTGCAAAGATTAGCTTTGGCAAAGCAGCTAGCGGATCTATGTTATGGGATGAAGCATCACATTTTTGGCAGTTATGATAGCACTTACACTCTGGTCCGGTATTGATGGCAGTTCCCTGTGCGAAAAACAGAAAGCCCTTCAGTTACCCATTCTTTTTATTGCAGGGAGCATGATGCTCCTTTTGTTCTGGATCCCATGGTCACGCAGAGAGAACAAGTAAAACACTCTGCTCGATATTAAATGTGCTGATGGCACAGGCAGATGAACCAATCTACAAGAATATCAAAGATCTCAATATTTATAACAAACTTGTTTCTTAATTTTTTTCACATTTCCACTTCATTTACATTCATATTCAACTTTGACTCTTTTTTCTGCAAGCATATACATTCCTCCAGTTTAAATGGCCTTACTAGAGTCATGTCTTTCACTTGTTCCATTTTAAATTTTTAAATGTCATATTCTAGCAGAAAATATTTTATGATACATCAGGTTTTCTTGTGCGTAGAGGCTAACTCTTAATGCATCACTATTCCAGCATTACTAACTGAGATGTTTACTGCACAGTTCCATTTCTTGTGTTTTTACAAGATAGAGGACACAGAGATATGGAACAGGTTAAGGAATACAGAAACATATTTTGGTTTTTAAACCTCTGGCATGGTTGGCAAAGGAGTTTACACAAGTGGCTCACAGCTGAGCTGCTTGTTCCTCTATACATCCAGATTCAGAGCAGGGTGTCAGCAGTTTGTATGCTCCCCTGTGTTCAAAGTCAAAACCATGTGCAGAATAAGTCAAAGATAACTTCTGTGCCCTCTCTTCCTAGGAAGACTATGCGAGCGGTTGCTGTGAGTTGAAAACGAATCCATGGCCCTTACCTTTGCCTTCCATAAAGGATACTAACAGAGGATTTTCTTCAAGTAAACTATTTGGCGAGCTTTTTTGAATTTTCTCTGATGTCACTTTCAATTCCAGCTGTATCATCAAAAGACCAATACTGACACAGATACCTGGAACAGACACACAAGTCTGCCCAGTTGCAGAGTCTGGCCAACTTCATAAATTCCTCCAAATTCACACATCTTTAACAGGGGTCTATATAAACATGAGTCTTATAGGGGAAGCAGTCAAGAAAAAAAAACTCTTAACAAGCTGTGGCATGTTTATCTAGTTATCTATACTGCCCAAAAGAGAAAATGTATTTAAACTGTGTAAAAGGCAGGACAGGATTAAAGAAAACCCCCTAAGTTTTGCACTGTCACAGCAACACTAGCAACTTGTCCAACTGTCACAGAAGTACTCGTGTTGATGATGGCGGAGGTAGGGGTGTGGGGGCTGTCCTGGCATCCAATTTCCTCTGCATTGGTTATCCAGCTTTCCAGTCACTTTGGCATATCCTGATGCAGCCTGGTGGCTCTGCTGCAAAGCTGCGGCACTTCCTTTCCTCAGGACAAACACAGATGCTCTTTCACACCCTGCTGACACTTGCCATTCAGGGATCCAGTTTCAGTCAGTTTCTCTTCATCTTTACGAAAGCCACTGGAAAGGCTGCAGGGTGATATAAGCAGCATTGGCTCTATTTTACTAGACAGCTGTATATACAACTTTATATACAAGTGTATGAAGTACGCAAGGTTAACTGAGCATTTGGTGAACACACTTTCCTTCGCTGGCTGAACACAGACATCCATTAATTTACTAACCTGTCTTTATATGAAATTTTGGTATGATGGCTTTTTGCTTTTGATAGGCAATGTTTGCCTTCTGGAATGAAAAGTCAGTAGAAGAAATCACAATATATCTGAAGCCTGTGCAAAAAAGAAAGCTGCGAATGTGAAGGGGACATGCAGTAAACGTACTGTAGTTGGCGCTAATGTACAATGAACTGTTGATTTCTGTTGCTACATTCTGTTATACTGTAAGTATTAATAATGGTTTTAAATGACACACAGGCCTGGTCTTGTGAACATGCATGTTGTGAACATTGCAACTGGTGGTGGTACAGTGTTGGAGACACAGAGACAACCCACAGCACAGAATTCCAGGGCATACAGTTTTACACAGTTCATTATAAGTCAGTACAGTTTAGACACATCACTGCACAGATCAATACAGTTCAGACGCATCACTCTTTCACCGAAAGCAAGAAACTGAGCAAACAGATCTCTCCTGAATACTGTTTAGTCTGATCCATTACTTCAAAATAAAGCAGCTGTGTCTCCTCTTGTCCTACGAACCAGTACCACATTGGTTTGTGGTTTTTAGATGAGCTTGGAATGTATTATTAATTTTCTCATTTAAAATAATGGAAAAAATTCGATGAAATTTTGGCACACAGTGTTTCGGTGAGTCGTTACAGTACATTACAGAACACACTATAATGAGGAAAATATTTTGAGGAAGGAATTGGGTTTTCATAACACCTTATAAACTGTTACTGTAAACAGTTTTAATATTACTATAACTTATTACTCTGTAAAACATGATAACCAACGCAATGTATAAGTGATGACCACTTCAGCAGTGGAGGTCCAAAAACTCCCATAAGCCTAGCACTCTGAAAACCCCTTTTTATTCCAGGCTGTAGGTTTTGCATGGTAGTCAGCTGGTCTTTATACGCTGATATTACACTCCTCATGATAAGCTCAGTTGCTGCAGGAAATTGGAGGATTTTCCTGAAAACCAATGCCATGTGACCAGAGCCCCATACATATTAATCACACATCTCTGTCCAGTTAAATACCAAGTTCACTACAGGAAAAAATAAACTTCTGACATGCATGCTAAATATGTTGACAGGAAGTGATCCATTGACTGATGTATTCACTGACCACAAGAATTTTAAACCGGTGAACATGACAGGACAGTCCCATTGTTTGGAAGCAAATCTAGGCTTCACAGTTGGTAAACAATAACTGGGCTATTCATGTTCCTTCTTTTAAATGAACAGAGTTGGATCTGCTACATGGATAACAACTTGCAGTGTTTTGTTCCTTAGTAGAACATCATCAAAACCCAACTGTGAGACTCTGGACCTGGGGTGCTGGAGGGATCAGTGATGAATTACTTATAAATGCATATTTTCTTAGCCAGCAGACAGATATCCACCTTAAACTGAGCAAACATGAGAGCTGGTGTGAAGCAGTGCAATAGAAAACTCAACTGAGATAAACAGGATCTCAACAGAAAAAAATTGTGGGCCAAAAAGGGAAATGTTACTGGAAATCTGATCATAGGCTGATTGCCAAGATCTGCCCATGGAGGTTTCATAAATGGCTGGCTTGGAGAACACAGCCAGGAAAATGTGGCTGTCCGCAGCATTGAACCAACATCATGCCAAGTGGAGGGGATCTGTCTCTGACAGGGTGCTGTTTCTGTGGAGTGTCTTGAACAGGGGCCAGGATGATGCGGGTGTAGGAAAGCACACACTAAGAGGGAGGTGAAGAAATGAATAGGTTCTAGGGGAGAAATCCAATGTATGCTTTTAGGTGTGCACTGATACTGGCTTCAGAACTGGAAAGTTAGCCTATTGGAAAAGATGAGGATAAAGAGGACGTTTAAAAATGGCTTAAAAACTGAAGAAGTAAGCACGACAGATTCCTACTCTATAGTTGGTTTGTGAAATGGAATAAGTGGAAATCAAAGTCAAACAGAAATATAGATATGCCTTCCACCCTCAATTTCAGAAGATTTGGGATGAAACGGAGTTCTCTGTCAAGCTGCAAAAGTTTTCGTGGTATTTGTGCTACTTGAACTGTGAAATTCAGAGTAGTAGAGACAGCTTTTAATAAAGCATGACACTCGATTAGATACTGCTAAAGTAGTCAACAGTGAAGGAAGACTGCTCAAGGAAGCTTGACATTGTATTTAGCTGCAATTGTATCCCATAGGCCCTCTGAATGATGCTTACAAAGCAGGTGTTTACCCCTTCCTGTTCTATAAATTCAAGTGCTGTTTTGAAGTGGTGGGGATAGATGCACCTAAAAGGGTTGCATGCATGTTTGGACCAATTTATATGATATTGAACACGGTGAGGTCTGAAGAATAGACTCTATGGAATCTGAAAGTGGAGCATACAGAAGGCTGGAACTTGTGGTTTTACATCCATGCTCCTCTCACTTGATTTGTGTAACAGGTGAGACACTGAACATACCAAAGAAACAACATTAGAAAAAGCCCACAAGAACACTTATCATGCTCACATCATATGAACAGTGTAGTCTGTGTGCCTGGATCAATTCATATGCCTATGGCAAAATGTCCTCAGTGTAGTACAGTTTAAAGTTTACAGTCTAACTGAATCAGTTATAATCTACTGAGAGGCAGGTGGAGCAATTTAAGCTTATGGTAAATCTACCTTACTTGACCTCAGTAACAACCTGCAGACTCTTGTTTTCGGCACTCCTTATTTTCAGTTGATCTGGGTATGGCTGAAAGTCCTGCTTTTCATATAGCTGCAGATTGAGCCAAGTGTGTCTAAAAAAGTGGGGGAAACTTATCCTCTTTCTTTAAGTATACAAAAACTCCCCTCAAAACCCCCTGAAGGGTACATAATAAACATTTAATTTCCCCTGGAAAGCAGGAGGAACATTTATATGATGTGAAGGAGGAGAAGAGCAAAGTCTGAAAAATGGTGGTCATTTTCCTTCTTTAAAGCCTGGCACTGCTCCTACTGTCATGGTCACCACCAGTTTGATGAAGAATTTGACAATACCGCAGGGACTGACAGCTCTCCAGCTCCCACAGACCCCATCTGAATTCAGACATAAGATCAAGATACTCCACACTCCATCAAGGGATTATGTTTTATGGGTGTTTTTTAAAGAGCAGCATAGCTCAGATGAATGGGCTAGATTTAAGACTATTTTCAGAGAATATTTAAAAGAAGGTTTCCCAGTCTTTGTCCCAACAAATATCCGTGTACAGCATTCTGGTTAACATTCCAGCAAAAATTAATCAGGCCTGTGGAGCTTCTTTTTTTCTATACATAAATCAGCAAATCTTCAGATTTAATTCCTTCTGAGAGGTTATTAGAGATGTGTTTGAGCTGGTGAAGGACTGTAAATGTGAAGATATTTCACATTGTAAAATGAAAAATTGAAAAAAAAGCTATAATGCTGTCAAACATTTTTATAGTCTCTTAATTATTGAAGTTATAAATTCAGCAATTTGTTAAGTCAATCAAAATCAATTCTGCGTGAGCCTGGTGTAAATGAAAGGCAGATTTTTATTTTTTTTTTTCTGCAGTACATGGGCTTGGAAACCCTATGTGCTTCAAAGTGTCCTTCACTGCTACTGAAACACTGGAAACTTTATTTTGTCTCTGCTGGGACCTGAGGAAATAACTGAGTGAAATGTGTATTGATAGCTTTGGTACGCCTATGCATACAGTGAGCGTCCTCAGGGAGGAGGTGAGAGTCTATTTAACAAGTGCAGTCAACTCTTGTCCTGCAAGGCTGCAATTCAGCGGGTTTTACACCAGAAATACCGTGTGAGGTTACTTAGCATCAAAAATCTGCCTTTTTAAAACCATGATGAGCTTAGGGTAAGCAAAGTCCAACACGCTTTGCAGCTCTTCAGGACCAATTTTAGCTGATCTGGGTAATACAGAGCTTGGTTGGCAAATTATTGCAACATAGATAAACCTCAAAAGAGATTTGTTTCCATGCTTTCAAGCCTATCCACAACCATGCACTGTTCAACCTTCAGTGTCTATATCTTCAGTATCAAGAAGCATCAAAAAATTACAAATATGGAGATTATAGTACTGGAACTCAGATATGCTTCAGTCATGTCAGAATGACTGTGGTTTTCCAGAAGTTTTAGTGAGATGGAATTTCCCCCTGTGTACATTACTAATAGATAAGCACATGCAGTACTGATTCAACTGTCTCCACAGCTGGATATAGTGCTCTACACGTAAACAGATGGTGCCCTATTCCATACAACCAAACAGGAAATTGTAAATCTCTTAACTACACTTAACATACATGAAGAACCATTCATGTAGGATTCTGCTTCCCATAGTCCACCACAAGCAAACAAAGCATATCCAAAGGTATTAAGATGCATCTGGCACATACAGCATATACAGTACACCATAAAGGAACCTGTGATAAAGGTATGGGTGGGCCAGGTACTTAAGAACAAAAGATTCCAGAGGAAGGTCCTTCACAGATGGATTTCTATTTACTAAAAATGATTGTTAAAGGTTAACTAATTGTTGCAGTTAAATACAGAGTTGAACAAATGTATTAAAGTTCTGGAATCATTCCAGGGAAGCAAATGAAAAATGAAAGAATAAAAATATAAGCTGGATCTAGAGTACATTGAGTAGAGTATATTGTTGAATTTACGGTACTTGCCAAAGGTATAAATAAACCTGACCAATCCAGGCAATGTTTGGTAAACCAGACAGAAGTGTCAAAGCAAAGTAACCCCAGGTGTCCTACATCTCTGGGACCTGTTGCAGAAGAGCTGGGAGGACTCAGCTGCTTTTCTGCTGAAACTTGATATTCAAATGTCCTATTGAAAAAAATGCTTGTTTCCAGGTGGACCAAATCTTTTCATTGTTACTGCTGAGTAATAGCCTTGATCATGCAGTCCTTTGAAGATATTGAAACAGGAATGCATTTATACTGTAGCTGAGGCAGAAGGAGGCCTTGGGAGCAGGAAAAGTATCACAGATTCTAACAGTCCAAAGCACCTGTCTCTGTTACAAAATGTGGTTGTGGTTGACCAGCTGAGGACTTTGTGGTCCTATGTTGGTCCATCCTATTCAGTTTCAATTCAAATTAGACATTAAACAACTAATGCAAAACTTGTGTACATTTTAGGCTGCATTGGGTAGACCTCCTATACCTGAGGGTATATTAATGAAGCAGTATTACAGTCCAGTGTAACCCAGGCGAGGGCTCAGACTTTTTTCTGGAATCTCTTTTTGACTGCTCTTTATACACAGCTTTGTTTTTGAATCCAGAAGTTTGAAGGTTGGCATGCAAGTTTTTCTCACCTTTAATGAGGTTTTCAGCAAAGTTAAATGAAAGCGCACACACACACACACACACACACACACACACACACACACACACACACACACAAGTGACATGTGCCTCTAGGCAGATCCTAATAGATTTTTAAAGATTAAAGTTTTTAGACACGCACATACCAGGGATGAATAATCTAAACTAACTGAATGGAAGGATGCACTGAAGGAAAGACCCGAACTGGAGACAGGGAGGGATTAGAAATTATATGTGACTCACACAGCACTGGACACATTACTAGCATAACTGTTATATGTCATATATATATTAGAAAGGTCATAAAAATATACATACTTCTTATTTTTAAAAAAATGTAATATAATTTTTTAAAATATAATATAATTATTTTTTTTTTTATTATTTTTCTTTTTTCCAGCTTCCCATTGGACTACAGCAAGCATGTTGCTGTCTGAGGCATCTGTTTTTTTGAAGGCATTAACAATACTTATGCATTGAATTTCCCACTTTAGTGCTAATACTTTGTTGTCATATAATGAGCTTTTACTGATCTTTACAACTTCACTCCATGCAACGATGGATAACTCAGTGAGTATCCTTTAAAATTGAGTCTGGTGTTCCAATGAAGGATGGTTTATGGTGTAAAGGCCTTATAGGAATTGATATTTGTATGGGCTCAAATACTGCAAGAGCAGCATCTTGTATAATTTATTTGTTTTTTAATTTTACATTCATATTACACTGTAGCATCCCAGGCTACTTACTGCCACTGGTGGTGGGGGTGAGTATTGTATGCATATAGTTAACAGTGTGAAACCGTTGAAAGAAGTGTAGGTGATATTACTGGGATTTACACAAATCCTCTGCGTGAAAAGGTAGTTTTGATAGCTTTGGTAGGTGCTTAACTGGACTCAAGGCAGAGGCTAAAAGAGTGAGCATTCCCTTAGCCCCTCCTGGCTGTAACCTCCCACTGTTGTCATGTCTAAATAAAAGCTGCACCGTGGAAGCTCTTCAGCTGTCCTCCGTGTCTCCACTGAAGCCCACACCCTTGCTCACTATAACAGATTTGGTAGCCAAACATTTGAACAAAAAAATCTGTTATATGCTCAAGAGTGCAGAAATTTCGAATCTTAGGCTTATGAGAGCCTCCTGAACCATGCAATTACACTGCCAGCGCTAAACAAAATATACATCAATGTGACAACTGTTTTTCTACAGGGAACAAAGTTTAAAAAACACATTTTAAGTTGGAAATTAGCACTGGAAACAAGTGTTCCTTTTTGTTTGTATTCTGACCTGAATTATGTAATATAGGGGCATCAATTTGCAGTGCTTTAAGCAAATAAACAATACAGTATCCCTTTCACAGAAACTATACTATTATGTTATATTGAGTACGATGCATGTTTCCTCTAACATATATGTTCAATTCGGTAGACATGTTGAATAATATTCTCTCATTTTAACTTCCAATAATCACCGGAGATGAGGTTCAGCTTCCCTGGACAAAAAATGTGTGGCTCAATAGAAACATCAGCATGTTCTTCCAGCTTCACATCCAAGTGTTAAGTCTCTGCCTTTAAGTGCTGACTCCATTCGGCCCACACTCAGCATATATATTTAGGTTAAAAGTACACAATTTAAAACCAGAAACTGCTAAAAAAAAAGTAAAAATAGCTTCCTGTTTACTTCAACTGTGCTGAATTATGTAAAGTTGCCTACAATGTTCTTTCTGACTCCTTCTTTGCTGTGGAATGGCTGTGTGGTCAAGGGGATTGAGAAACAAGGAGTGTTTGGCAGAGTAACAACTATGTCCTGCCGGACAAACAACTACCCTTCTTTTGGTCTGAGACCTTGGCCTTGATGTTTTACTACCCATTACAGAACTTTCAGGCTCTGCCATGACAATAGATTGGAGGCTCTAAAATGCCTCTTGGTGTTTTTGTCCTGTCTTAATGGTTATTGAAATCTTTTAGTTGTTGTTTTATTCTTCCTTTTTAATGCTTTATCAAATTAAAAGGACCACTTTTGCTTTTGTTTGTTTTTGTTTAATCACTTAGACTTTACTGTGTATTTATCTGGGACATGTATTTCGGGCTTACATTTTTATAAAAATGGGGAAAATGCACCCATCTGTCTTGGTTTTTCTGAATAGATATGCTTCTTCTATTTTTCTGGCACATGATTACCACTGCTTTCCCTTTCAAGGGCTGCTCATCATCACTGTCATTATCATATGATAAAAAAAAAAAGATTTTATGAAATAACCGAAAAAACGCAATTTGGTCGAAACAGAACAGCAAAAAATATCACCCTGGAAATGCCCAGGGAATCACATGCAGAATAGAAAAAACTTTCTTAAAAAATATGTCTGTACCAACATTTGAATGTTTATTTTCTATCACCTGCTTCTTTATTTTCCATATTCCTCCTTGGCTCACAGTGGCTTCCCAGCCAACCTAAATCACTATGGGTTTCTATTTTGTCCTCCATATGTTTGAATTCTCCTCAACCAAAAGACCAGACTTGATTTTCCTTCATTTATGGGTGTTACACTTATCTGTAATTGTACAGTCTGTGTACCTTGCAATGTGTTTTTAGCAACCACTATGTAAGACTGTCGACTATGCGACCACTAATAACCCCACTGTAGCACTGAATCCCCGAACAATCGAACAGAACTGAAGAAAGACAAAACAAATGGTATATGTGGGTCTGGAGTATTATGTACTACCCAATTGCAACATGATGTCTAACAGCCAAGTGTGACAGCTTTCTTACAAAATCCATTGACCCCTATAACACAGCAAAGAGTTTAGCACTGCAAGGCACCAAATCCCTTTGATGAGCCCTCACACCTTTCTGTGGTCTCTTTGCCACAGTTGTTGCTGCTGCTTGTAGTCTATGGCATGAGTAAAAGAATGGGTGCAAGTCAGAAAGTCTCTGCAACTGCCACTGCAGCTGCCAGTATAAAAAATTAAAACAACACTGATGTATTCTTAAATTATAGCATGTGTAGATTTTTTTGTACTATGAAAGTGACATGTTCGGCTATAACTCCCATAGAAGTGTGTATTGTAAATTACTGTCAACTGTTATATAGCTGATGCCTTCTCCAACATGGCTAACAATGTTAAACAATTTTACCATGATTCACCCATTGTGAGTAATTTTACTGCATCAGTTTACACTTAATATCTTGATCAGTGCAACAATGATAATGAAAATGAAACCAGGAAAATTCAGATAAGGTAAAACACCTGACCACTACCCCATCCAGTATAATTCTTCAAATGTTAAATATTATTCATGTATTTTCTGTCTTCTTCTTCCTCATCTTCTGTATTATTATTATTATTATTATTATTTGTTTATTTGTTTATTTGTTTGTTTTTCCTTAGCAGTAGCAGTCATATTACTATAGTTGCAGAAGTAGTCTTAGTATTGCTTTATTTAGCACAATAGCTCATAGTCTTGTCAAGAACTACCAACCAGTAACATCACCCAACTAACCTTATAAATAACATGAGTCAAATGATTTGCTATTGAAATATTTCTACAGTCTTATGAGGTCACACCCTCAGCCTCTACTCTAGCAGCTGACCTCTGTGTTGTTTTATCCATTATTTTTCTGGTGTCCCATCGAATCCTTTGACTTTGCATCCTAACAGCCTTGTGCATCGCTTTCAAAAGCTAAGTGAATGAAATGTACACACATGGGGCATATGCATGTTGCTCTTTATTCCCCCTCTGCTGGTCTCTCTGAGTAACTGTGCTTGCAGCCAGACTGGTGATGCTGGAGGTGTGTCCCTCACCCTGACACAGTGCTCCCTCAGAACCTGAGCTTGGGGACTCTGGAGGGTGTGGATTTTTGGGTTGTAATTAAACCAAAACAAGCAGGCAAAGGAACAGACCGCTGTCTTGTTACCTTTTGTGGGGCAACAGGATATTACAGTCCTCCACCCTGCTTCACGCCACGTGCTGAAGAGTCCCTGTACGGGACCCTGGACCACCAACTCAATCCCATGGGAAGGTCCTCAAAAGCTCCCTGAAGTGACCCTATATGAAAGTAATTGAGTTTGCCCTCTGTGTTCCCAGGGTAAACAAAGGTAACAGTGTCTGCGACAAGGCCATGGAGAAACATGCAGTTCAGGCTCATGACAGGGAAAATACAGAGGGACACAGTGACCATGTTCTGCCTGCACAGAAGCTCCAAAATAAAAATCACGCTCTCTTTTGGGTTTCAGAAAATCTAGGACCTTATTCTAATGCTTGTATTTCTGAATATTTCAAAAAAGTCAGATTGAAATATTCAGATTTCCCGCAGCCCTGGAATGGACAGCCCTCAGGGCACACAATTAAACCAAGCGTTTGTAGCCAGCATATTCAGGTAAATATTATTTCTTTTAGAGCAAATAAGAGTTACATCACAAAAGTGAAATTCATAGCTGGGGCATTGGGTGTGGAGGGCAGAACAGACAACCCTCTCATCAGGCACCCCCACTTGTCCCCCATACCAGCCTCTGCCCAGGTGAATGGCGTCTCAGAGAAGGCTGGACAGCTGAAACCATAAGCCGGCCATAATACCGCACTGAGGAGAGAGACCTAAATCCCCACTGGAAGCGAGGAAGCTCTCAACTTGCCCTCATTAACCAGGCCTTCCGACCAGAGAGCCTCCAGTGTCTCTCAGCTTCAGAGCCTCTAGCCACAAGCAGTGTTTGTACCTTTCCACCTGAACACATTACCTTTGAGAACTGGGACAGGCGAGTTACAGATAAACAAATTTAATGTGATGCTGTTCAGCACAGCAATCTTCATTGGTTTGCCTTCTTTCTAAAATTCTTGCCAATATAAATTTTTTTTTTTATGCTGAAAGTTGTTTTGGTGAGCGCATCCAAGTATACATTTAAATCTGGACACTGAAAAAAGAACCTCATTTTCTCTTTAGCTATGAAGCTCAGCCTCTGTTCATCTGTTTGCTTGTTCTTTACGCATGGCTTTGACTTTCAAGCCAAAAACACAAGTGAAGTTTTTGCATAATCAAATTTATTAAACTTCAGTAAAGCAGCTACTTTGAAAATTCAACATAGGGTCCCTGCCAAGGCTGGGGAAAGCTGTGCTGTCATACACAGTCTGTAGTATTGTCACATGCCGAACATTCATGATTCATAAAGATGCGCCACCCCCCCCCACACACACACACAAACACACACAGTAGTGGACGTCATACGTCTGCATGCACACATGGAGAAAGCCAAACCCTCCATTGTTTGGTCTGAACCGTGGGGTCATGAGGCTACCACAGCCTTTGGAAAAAATCAAAACGTGTTGAAGAATTCAGGGGGTATTCCCTAGTTAGATGAAAATCTAAAGTAGGTGCTGGCCACTGTGGCATTCCATGCACTCTGTTACAGTTGGTTTTTTAGCAGCCAAAATTCTATGAGGAAAGAGAGCTGTTTCCATGGGCGTACACCTGAAACTCAGGTATGCATAGTACATTCAAAATCTTTTGAGCCACGTATTTCATCTGAATCTCCAGAAAACTGCCTGTCCAACCATCTAACATGAAGAATAAAAACTCTTAATGATGTATAGTTCAGTGCATTTTCAAAAACTGTTGAAATTCTGCAGTGGACCTCAAGTATTCAGTGAAACAGTCTTACACATGAAACCTTTGCACTGTACTTGTTTGACCCCTAATAACTAGCGTTAAATTTTTACATTTCTGTTTTTGAGTTGTTCCTCTTGCTTTGTTTCATTTAAGATGGACTATATGAAACACACAATGTCTACCTTTTTAAAGCATTTCTATTATTCTGCAATCATTTTAGGAAATCATAAATAGTATTTCTGTGGATGGTTATTGAATGCACAAACCTTTGCTGAGAGATAATTACTAGTCACATAATCTATATTTTTCTTGAAGCATGTACAGTAATTAACTTTATATATATATGTTTGCCAAGCCAATCCTCCATCATCCACCATTCCAAGTATTATTTTTGGCACCAGAATACTGCCCGAAACCACCACTGTTTCCCGGTATTGATTTTGCCCTTTGCCACTTGCTTCTGAAGTTCCTCAGAATCACATGTGACATTGACTCTCAGATGACCACAGTTTTGCTCTCTATAGCCAGTCTATTAGGAGCCTTTCATTTTCCTAAAGCTAAATAAAATCTTCCTACAGATTTTTGCTGGCTTCATTATTTTGTTTTATTTCAGACACCCGTGTTTTCATTTTTCCCAATATGGTGTGTACATTAGGTCCAGTATGTAACATTCACATTTTCTCACTGTTGACAAATTTCATAAAGTATATTTACCAAATTTTTCAATATCTATATTCCAAGTATATATCTTATGAACCTCTGGGGGTTCAAGGAGCCCTGGTTTAAAAACTCTACTCACTTCTCGAGATAAGGATATGTTTCCCAGAAAAAGATTGCATTCCCATTTCTAAGGCTGAACTCCAATAGAACACCAGCCAAACAGAAGGTCAGAAAAGGCTTTTTTAGCCAGCTAAGTCTGAATAGACTCTTTATAAAAACCTCATTAATATTTTAGTACAGTTTCACCTATATTCGTTCCATGAACTTCCTGTTGAAATCCAAACACCTTAGGGACAGAAAGACTTTTGAAAATGCACATATTTACTGGCCCAGAACAGCATGTCTGTTTACAGAGAGTTCTGCACTCATCTTATGAATGTGAGTCAGTGCCACACTTCATATCAGCAGCCACCAAAAAGTCTCATTTAAATGAAGACCAAAGTCAGACTTTTTTAACTCCTTGCGCTCTCAGAAGATCCATTGAATAGGTTATGTTTGCAAACAAGCAAACAAAAAACTTTAATTCAAAAAGTGGTTATACATACACTGCGTAGGCAAAAAAAAAGGTCACACACTCTAATATTTTGTTTGCCCGCTTTTAGCTTTGATTACGGCACGCATTCGCCATGGCATACTTTCGATAACCTTGTCCAATGTCACAACATTTATTTTTTTCCAGAGTTGCATTAAATTTTTGCCAAGATCTTGTATTGATGATGGGAGAGTCTCAAAGATTTTTAATGGAATTAAGGTCTGGACTCTGCGGTGACCAGTCCATGCGTGAAAATGATGTCTCATGTTCCCTGAACCACTCTTTCACAATGTGAGCCCAATGAATCCTGGCACTGTCATCTCAGAATATGCCCATGCCATCAGGGAAGAAAAAAATCCATTGGTGGAAAAACCTGCTCATTCAGTATATTCAAGTAGTCAGCTGAGCTCATCTTTTGGGCACATAATGTTGCTGAACCTAGACCTGACCAAGGGAAGCAACCCCATGTGATAACAACAAGTTCAATCCAGGTGTTGGCTTTTTTTTTGGCTGGGCAGTGTATAATTCTTTATTTTATACACATCATATTTTTTTTGTTTTTCCTTTTTTTTAACCATGCTATATAAATGAGGTCATTTTGCAACACTTTCCCAGTGAACTCTATTGCGTTCACCAAGAAATGTTCTTTTGCTTTTCGCAAAAGCCACAGCTCTGTGGCAGTTGTGACAACAGGTGCTCTTCTGGAAATCATTCTGGAACACTCATAGAACTTTGAAGCAAATCATAGAGAGCAAATAGGAAGGTGGTAAAGGGCAAGAGATTCATGTTTTAAGCCCTAAAAGGAACTTAACTGAAACTTCTTTATGGGCCCTTTAACTTAAACATTTGCATTAAGACCTGTTATTGTATAACTACATAAAAAGTGCAAGCTGCACTGAGCAGTGTAATACAAATAGAAATTTAAGCATGTACAGAATTTGGACAGTTACTTTTCTCTGATTAACTGAACACATTTTCGAAATGGATTTATTTTAAGACACGGAAATACAAGGTGGGGATGAAGTATGCAAAAAATCGGGCTTTGCTTTTGAGCAGTGGAGTGTCATATCAGAGCCACAAATATCAAAAATCTGTGAATGAAATGTAGGTGTTTGATGAAGCTTTGAAAAAATTTTTAAAAGAGCCCAAACAGCTGTGTGAATATACAGACCCCCCCCCCCCCCCACGACATGCATACACATATGCACCATGTCTGTCCAAAGCAAGTCTAAGAAAGTCCAGTTCTGTTTGCTGTGTTCCTGCTTGGAATCTGGTAGGAGGCTGAATAGGTTGCTTGTTCTGAGGACCCATGTAGAGGTGCAACCCAGTGGCCCCACCTGGTGGTTTCTTACAAACTGCTGGCAGCTTGGAACAAATTGGCCCTTTTTTTCCCCGCAATGGGTCAGGAATGGCTTCATTGCACCGTAACTGGGGTCCCTGAGACCCAAGAAAAAAATCTCACTAAGGTGTCAGCTCTAGCAGATGCACACTCCTCCTCTCATCTGCACCCAAGTCAGCTGTAACTGCAGCCTAGGGTGGCACCCCTGTCTATCTATAGCTGCGGGGGAGGGCATCTGGAAGACAGGCTACCCCTCCCTCCTGTAGGTGGAGGTGTTGAAGAGTGTGGCAAGAATACAGACAATGCTGGCCATCTCACCCAGCCTTACAATACGTGTGGCAGCATGCACATCCTTTGCAGCACTGCTGTGAGGTTTCCCAAATAGCTGTGCTGGTAAAGAAAAATCTAAACTCTGACAAAATGAAAACTGTCAATTCTAGGCTGAAAAACTTGAAATAAAGATAAATAATAGGTGTTGTTTGATTTTTCTAGCCTATATAATATAATGGACATTTACTTAAATTTTTAACTCGACTTGCTTCCAAAGAGCCGAAGGTGTTACTGGAGTGCAGTTGCCATCAGCACTCCAAACAATGTACATAGAAATTTTTCCTTTGTGCAATTTAAAGTGAAAATATTAGAAAACCTTACCTTGGTGTTAAGTGAGATTCCACGGAATTCTTAATATTAAAACATAATGAGGAATTGAACAAACTTTAAATCTTTTTTTTATGCTCTTTTCTAAATTATGTTTTGTTGAAAACTGCTGACACTGCAAAAAAAAAAAAAAAACTGCTTTCACCATTACTGCAGAAGTCACACGTCTGATAGCTGATAGTTGGGGAAAGGTAAAAACAATCTGTTTGACATTAAAACTTTTGGAATGTCAGACAGGGGGGCAGAATTACAAATTGTCCCCTTACAGAAAAGGGGAGTAAATCTGAGCAGCACTGTGGCAGGCAGATTGGTGGAATAGTGATGCAAACTTATTCCTTGCTTTCAAAGACATAATTAAAACCATCCCAGTTATCTTTTTGTTTTGCCAAACATTTGCTTTTGTTTTAGACATTGTCCTGTATCGGCAAGCAATCATGTCTCGCTAGATTTGCCAAATCACGGTGCAAAGTTGCAGGTCAGTACTTCTGGGCCCTGAATGTTACAAAACATTTACAACCTTTCCCAAAGGAAAAGATTCAGTTACTGAAATGGAACAGAAAGAATAATAAGGCAAAGATGTCAAAAATTAAAACAGCAGAAACTTAATTTAGGCTCTGTTTATAGAGTATTGTATGGATGCAGGCACCCAGTTCTTGAAAAGTCAAATACCATCATTTTTCCAGGATAAAATGCATAAGTAGCTGAGTATGGAATTGATGTGGAGTGAAAACCTTTTTTAAACAAAACACATCATACAGCGAATGTTTTTGGAGCAGACAGGAGATGACCGGAGAACTGTGTCTGAAAGAGAGATGCTCCTTAAATGTTGAGCGAGATTCATCAGCTCTAAGTGAGAAACTAAACTTATTCCACCACTTCCGAGTCTGAAGCGAGAACCTTTGCACTTTTAATATTGTACTCTTTGTGCGTGGAACCACTAAGAAGCCAGAAGAACATGTGTGTAGTGGGCCGACTGAGGCTTAGAGAGTGACTGGGTTCTGCAGATACAAGGGCGTTGATCCACCGACTGACCTGTAGGCCACAATCACAGTCTTGAATTTGATGTGAGCAGCTACAGGAAGGCAGTAGAGAGAAACAAATAAAAAAAATTGTTTTATTTGAATCAGCCAGGAATGAGCTGTAACCCAACTGGGCACTGGAGGCAAGTACAGTGCATCATTCTTTTGAAATCCCTATGGCAGCCCCATTCACCCTCTCAGTCATTTAGTCCTTCGCTCAGATACCAGAACCCCAGCTTATAAAAGCATTAGTCCAAATACATTATTACAAAGTAGGAAGAGTGTTCTGGTGGCAAATAATACCATGGGTGTGTTTGAACTGTCCTTTAAATGAAATGTTTTGAGGTGAAAATAAACAGCTCATGCTATACTTGTCAAAACCAGACAAAACAGTCAGAGAGGGCTGAGTCCGAGTGCACTGAACAGAGCCACAGCTGTCCTGCCCAGGTCTTGCCCAGATGGATGTATTGTTTGTACCAACTACAGAGATGTTCTCAGGGCACACCCTTCCTAGCCCTTCCTTTCTCTGTAACTTCATGCCTCGTCCTTCCAGGAAAAGTAAAAGCCTTGCCCATAACCTACCTGCCGCTGACTCAGCTGCCTCTCGACCCAAGGAGCAGACCCCCTTGGTGCTTTGGGGGGACATGCGGGAGCGGATGCCCGAAACCTTGGATGCAAATTTCTACAAAATGCAGCATTCTTTCTGTGTTGCACACAAGTTAAAAATATCGCACACACCTCATTAACAACAATTTTCCAGATGTTATTTTCATCTGATTCTTAATTATTAAAAAAACATTTGAGCTGCGAAAATGTCAAAAGCAGGAAGAGCGCAGCAGGTTAAAGAGGGCGTTGAACATTACTCCCCTATGTACAAAAATAAACTGCGCCCGCTAAGTTCTGGCAAAATTGAGAGCACAATTGCTGTTTGAAGTGAACATAGTCACCCCTTATATAATAGATTCCTGTGCACCAAAAGCTACTTATGAAAATGTGCAGCCCTTTTGCATACAATAGGCCTTTTATTCTGTACAGGGGTTTTTTTGGCCAGTATGAGTTCATTTTACTTCCAGAACCGGTATCCTAGGAATCTTTGCTGGTATTAGACCTTCAGGGACAGATTTGCACTTAATATCACCAATTCAAAAGGTTTTCGTTTTCTATTAGGTCAGTCTTACTATTTTCTACGTCTAATGTATTTGCCTCTAGATTACCCTGGAAACTATAGCCATCAGCCTAAATAAAACCTTAGTCTAGCAGTCAGCTGAAGATGATCTGGCGTCAGACATTCATGGTAATGCTACAGGGTGCCTCTAGCAGCATAGTGACTGTGTGCTTTGCAGAGTAAAAACATAGACATCAGTCTTATCCACTATGGTGCATTTTTTTATATCGCAAAAATCCATGAACCGTATCATCGAAATGTCTCATCCGCATAGACCACAAAGGCTGATACGGATGAATTGATTTGAAAAGCATAACATTAAAAGATAAGAATCAGAAGATAATGTTTAGCGTTCAAAGCGTTGTAGAATATATTCATGGCATTCTTGTATTTAAAAATGTCTAATTTTGTTATTTTTATGAATTCATCCATTTGGGGAACCTATGTCCTAGAATGCACCAGGATGCCTCAAACTTCATTCATGCCTCTTTAGGCAGCTCAGGGGGTTGCAGTGTAATACACAACTGTGTTACTCGCCATCACAGAGGAAGGTGAACCCTCAGGACAGGAAGACAATATTGATTCAGTGTCTGGACCCGCCGTTTCAGACGTGAGAAACTGTGAATCACCGTTCTGTCTGCCCTGTTTGCCTCGCCCTTGTAGCAGCGCCGTGTGTTTGCTGTTTTAATCACCCAGACACTGATGTACGTACGACTAAATAAGCTCCTTTTAGGACTCCAGGTTCATTGATTATTTTCGAGCCAGCTGGTGTCTATAAGCAATAGAAAGAACCATGTTAGAGTGACTAAAATGTCAGAAACAAAGGTGATTTTACAAAAATTATGTCATTTAAATATATTGTGTATATACATACATATGTAGAGATACCGGTTCCATTTAAAAGTGACGCTTAAATTTATTTATTTATTTATTTACATAGGTTTTCGGTAACCAGGCCTACTGTATTAAAAGAGTAAAGAAAGAATTTTTAACATTTTTAAATGCATAGGAATTCAGCAACAGAGATGAGCTGGTTGGGGTTGCCCCCTCCATCTGACAATGAGAACATTATTGAAAATCATGCTAAGATGACACAACTATTTCCACAAACTTTGGTGCAAATGGAATTTCTTTTCTGAATAAGGCCATTTGTTTAAGGGCTCTGGGCACTAGTCATCTTGCCAGCTGCCTCTACTGTCTGCTAGGCTTCCACATGGAAGGCTCTAGGACTCTATCATGTACAGTGATTCATTTCTCCTCTGGAGCACCTGACCCTTGGGGCAGAGGACTCACCTGTCCTGACAGGAAATAACTGTATACAAGTGAAGCACTGCCGCTATTAGTCAGTGTGTTGCTGTTTTTAAGTTGTCAAGAAAATACTTGAATTAGTCACACAGGGACTGACTACCACAAAACCATTTTGGAGAGCTTGCTCAAATATTTTTGTTCACATTAATTTTTACTATTTATCAAAACTTAACTATTACAAGCAATATGATATGTGTTTTATCTGTATAATATTTCTAAGAACTCACAAATGCCAGAGAAATTCATTTGTTTCACCTAAATGCTACTCCCCAGGTACTCTGCCTGGCCAAAAAAAAAAACTTAGTGTTATGATCTGGGGTTGCTTCGGTTGGCCAGGTCTAGATTCAGCAATGTTATGTGCCAAAAAATGAGGTGAGCTGACTACCTGAATATACTGAATGACCAGGTTTTTACATCAATGGATTTTTTCTTCCTTCATGGCATAGGCATTTTCCAAGATGACAATGTCAGGATTCATGGGGCTCAAATTGTGAAAGAGTGGTTCAGGGAGCATGAGACATCATTTTCACACATGGATTGGCCACCATAGAGTCCAGACCTTAACTCCATTGAGAATCTTTGGGATGTGCTGGAGAAGACTTTATGCAGCGGTCCAACTCTCCCATCATCAATACAAGATCTTGGTGAAAAATGAATGGAACTCTGGACGGAAACAAATGTTGTGACATTACATAAGCTTATTGAAATGATGCCACAGCGAATGCGTGCCATACTCAAAACTAAAGGCAGTCCAACCAAATATTAGAGTGTGTGACTCTTTTTTTTTTTGCCTAGGCAGTGTATGTATCACCACTTTTTGGAATTAAAGTTTTTTGTTTGCTTGCTTGCAAACATAACCTATTCAATGGATCTTCTGAGAGGACAAGGAGTTAAAAAGGTCTGACTTTGGTCTTCATTTAAATGAGACTTTTTGGTGGCTGCTGATATGAAGTGTGGCACTGACTCAGGCACAAATGAAGGTAAAAATAAAGAAAGTTAGCTGCTAAATTAATCATAAGCAAGTGCACCCTAAGAGAAAATACATACATGATGCAATATAAAAAAAGACTCTTCCGTCCACTAATCTGATATATTTTAGCTTCAGATTAGTGGACGGAAGAGTCTTTTTTTCTAAATATATGAAGGAAACCTTTGCAGTTTTTGTTTTTCTATTTCTTCACTCAATACACCTGTCTGCTTCTAAACCCAAAATAATTATTCATATTTCCCATGTGATTTGTCTTTGCTTACAGTTGATCCAAAGAGGTGGATTTGCTAACCTGCAGACTGGCACTACTGCTGTACTTAAGCTGTGCCCAGTTCAACAAAATGTGTGTGTTTCAGTCTAAAGATGCAACGTGCCAAATATCTGTGACATCTGTTTGTAATTTTGCAAGAAGCCCCCTTTCTGGAAAGGGACAATAAGTCATTTTAATTTTTGCCTGTGTTTTGAAATCTTTTTTAACAGCAAAAGCAAAACTGTAACCCTGATTTCTATACAGTAATTTTACATTCAGAGATTAATTCAGTTGCCTGGTACACAAACGTAGTTGTTTCAGTTACTCTGTGAGTCTGTAGCAATAGACGTTTCTAAAACTACAGCAGTAAAAACTTTTTTAAAAATTGTACTGAATTTCAATGTTTGCTGGTATTTAAATTTTTTAAAAAATTGCAAAGTTCAAACTGGCTTGAAAAGATGTATTATTCTGGGAAAATGCAGAAATGAAAAAATGTATGAAAACAACAAATGAGATGCATTTATTTAAGATTTTGAGTAACTGCAAAAACTTCAATTGCAGATTAATCATACAAGCCTAAACTTAAATATTCTACTAAGTGTAGAAGAAATAATTAATTGATTTATTTCTAGATTGGATCCTTGGAATTCTAAGTGAATAAAATCCTGGACAAAATCCTCTACTCCCAAAACTCTTATTCGAATCGTTTTATAAACAACAAATAAGCATTACAAGACCAATTTGTGAATTATATTGTGCTCTAGCAGAAATCTTAACCTTGCCCAGCATAAGTAAACATTGAATACAGATGTCAGTGAAGGGAAAATTCTCCTTTGAAAGATTCTTAAGCAGAAGTCCTAAGATGAGAAGTGGTCTTTGCAGGTGTCACAGACTTCAAGTAAACCTTAGAATCAGATTCATTGAAAATTATTTAAAACAATACCTTGCTGGGCTTTTTTGACATTAGAGACTAGGAGAACAGAACCGTGGGTTCATAAATGAATGAGCAGGATATAAGTCCTCCCTGCACAATGGTCACACTTCACATGCCTGACATTCCTATTGGCTATTGACAAACTTCTAAGAGAAGTCAATCACCATGGTGACCAAGGAATTGTACCCTTAGGCTGTGAAGGTGCAGAACCCACCTAGGATAGCCAAAGGAGTCATCATCAGACCAAGAGAATCTTCATCCACCCTACTTGTCCTCATGGGATCAGCTGATCCCGTTGGATGCTCAGCATTAGATTACAGGTGTATAAACAGTGGCAAATCGATCACCTTTTTTAGCCCAAACCATGGTAGTTACCTCTGGAGATGAATGGTAAAAAATCCTTCAACCCATTAAACCTTTTGTATATCACTCCTGCTTAAAATCTGAGGACTGGTGGATGTATAAATAACTCAGATTACTTGATCACTGAAAGAAAATTAATTACCTTTTTAAGGAATCAGCTTTTAAAAAATACGGTTCCTTATACAAGTTTAACAACTTCAGATGAATGCCTGTAATAAATTAAAAGTTTAGACATTTTCCTCTGTCCAGCAACATGCCAACAATCTCAGAACATTTTGCAGTCCTTTTCTGGCAAGCATGCTGTCCATCATAGAATACTGGCAGTATAACAGCAAGTACTGGCATGGCTCTAAATATCACTAAATTTAGGTTGCCAAAAGATTCATTTGTACATTTCCTGGTTGCAATCGCCAAGCGGAATTAACCCAGACAAATGAAAGGGTAAAGAAAACCTAGCCTTTGCTCCAAAAAAGAAAATGCAGCTTCTTTTATAAGAACACACAAAACTCGGAGTGTAACAGTGTATAACTTGAAAAGACGCTGCTGGAAGGCAGGCATAATCTGTTTTACAGAAGACAACAAACAGAACTCTAATTTATTTTAATTATGGCTATTATAAAGGGTATTGCATTTCCTTTGCTTAAAGTTATAAGATTTTTGTTTTTAGCTACAGACAAGTGACGCTCCTCCTTTGCGCGATAAGTAAACACATTTCTCTTAAATGTAAAACCTCTAAACTGCGAAAAACATACGTATTTTCCAAACAATCCAAGCAATGCTTTTATTTTTGTGCACACGTGTGTAAGCTTGACATACTGTACGGTATGTGCAGTCAGAACTTGGCATTTTGAAAATGAGCATTTTGTTTCCCTTGAGAAGCAGTCACCTGGCCCAGGAAGAGGCTGTGCATCTGTCAAACAGCCCCCTGTAAAATGCCTTGAAGATGGAAGGAGTTCTGTCAGGCCTGTTTCAGGGCAGGCCAGCTGAAAGGGCCTCACAAAAGGGCTCCATTCAGCTCAGATTAAGATCGCATTTGGAAAAGACAATGGGATCACTGAGCTCGGCTGGGGAGTAACAGAGAAGACTAGAAGTCTCACTGCAGACTCTGATTTGTGGGACCATAATAGTGAGCCTTGTTTTGTACCTGTCTGAAAAGAAAAAGACCCTTTCTCAAGAAATGGATTCTTCTTCTAAGAATGTATATCCATTTTCAAACATGAAACAAGAATTAGGTGGTAACAATCCTTCCAATCTCTTAAACAACCCCTTAGACAGTACTCTCAGTTTGCTTATGCTGGATTCATTTCAGAATGGGTTCTGGCATTCTTGGACAATAACTTTAAAGATGACAAAGAGCTGAACATGAACAACTATGTCAAGATCAGAGAATTTCATGTTTTCATTTAAGAAAAGTCACAATATTCATCCTTTCTTCTTGCTCATTTCTGCAAAAATTGCTGTTGTTTCTATAATCAGACTCACTTGACAGTGTCTGCAGCGATTACAGACCTTAGCTATGCCTTGAACATGGGATGTACAACTCTCTAGTAATCTTCCACCTATATAACAGGCCACAGAACACAAAGAGAGCTAGTGAGTATTACATGTTGATGAAAACTTCATGAGCCCTTATAAATATAAATTTTGCATTTTTCTTCCATAACAATATGGGTTATTTTTTCTAAATCAAATTCTAGGAAACCATTTATTCACTTATCAGACTGGGCAGTTTCTAAGGGATCAAATGAATCCAAGCCTGAATATTTTTTAGATATGAAAAAATTAGGGCTGTTATTCAATTCAATTCAATTCAATTCAGTTCGGTTCTGTATTTTGCTCTTCTCAATAGGTGACACATTACACTGAATAAAAGTGGAAATGATGAACAAAAAGAAAGGAATGACACAACATAGATTATCTGCTGCAGAGTTATGCAGACAGCTAGCTGTTTAAATGAGCCGGCTAGCAACTGAGGAGAGGAAAAAAAAAATGTTTAACAGCTAGAAGGACAAAAAAAAAATTTCTTGGGGTCCAAGTTCCAGTGGCTGCCCACTCTGCTTCGCTATGCTATCGTGGTGGTATTCATGGATAGGTGTGCTTCTGTCACAATGGAGCTGAAGACTAAGGGAAACACCATGCAGATCCAAGCTCATGATCCAGGTTACTGATCTGTTTGGCCACAACTGATCAGAGGCTCTAGGCTGTAAAGACCAGTTGCAGTTATGCCAGGTCTATCCAGGAGGTTACATGGAGGCTGATGTACCAGGATGCCAAAGTACCTCAGGAAGAAAGCAAAAGCAAAAGAGAACACAACTTCTGAACACATCAGCTGAGGACTATTAAGATACAAATGCAATAAGCAGGTTCTTCACCATGGCTGGCAGCAAGCCTGAAAATGTCCTGCTCAATTTGTAGTTGTATGTTAAAATTAAAACAATTGAAAAAAGAGCCAAATTCTTGCAATCATTTGAAATAAGAAGCAATGGATCGCTGCTGTTCTTCTTGATTAATGTTGAAATATATGTTATATATTCATGAGCCTCATTCTTACTTTCCCCCTGGGTGCAGTAATGTACTGGAGAAGTCTCCAGCCCCCACTAACGTCTCAATGCAAAATTTATGTTGAAGTGCCCAAATTGTTTTGTTTAACCAAGGGCAATGCTTTTTGGCTGCAACTCCTTCAACTCTAAGAGCCACAGTCTCTTAAGTGTTTGGTTTAGGAAAGTATTAAAGTCTTCAGCCATCACATTCACAGAGGAACCATCATGCAGATGAAACTGAAAGCACAGATCACCTCAATAACCCGAGTTGTATTTTGGCAGTCTGAAAATTGCATAGTTATTGCCTTGGTCCTGGGGATTGTAGGAGCCACAGATCACAGATGAAATGATAATTTAATATTTCTTGACTGAGAGGCAAAATGACAAGGCTCCCTGCAATAATGCCGTGGGCAATAATAAGGCCGAGTGTATGGTTATGGAGGTGGCTATGTCCAGTGATGTGTTGGGAGAGCCCCAGAGTATCCAATAGATGCAGGAAGAGCTTCCTGTGTTCACAAATATGAATGTTGAAATCATTGAGAACCACAAGGCTAGCATTCTTAGTTGCCAGATCTGAAGAGAAATTGCCAAACTGTGTTCAAAAGCACAGGATCCAAGAGGTCTGTAAATAAGGGATACAAAGACAGTACTATTCAATTTCAAATAAGGGAGAGGAAAAAAGAGGAAAGAGGAAAGTGATAGTCCTTTCATTGTTTTTTTTATTCATGTGGTTCACGGAAGAACTCGACTCAAGCAGCACATTCTGTGGTATAGCTGGGTTTAACCGTCTCAGGTCAATACTTGTAAATGATGTAAATGTTAAATGTGCCTTAGATTATTCAGATGTATCATACATCATACACTGCCTGGCCAAAAAAAAGTCAGCACCTGGATTTAACTTAGTGTTATGATCTTGGGTTGCTACAGTTGGTCAGGTCTAGGTTCAGCAACATTATGTACCCAAAAAATGAGCTCAGCTGACTACCTGAATATACTGAATGACCAGGGTTTTCCATCAATGG
This sequence comes from Heterotis niloticus, assembly GCA_018136845.1. Classification (NCBI taxonomy): domain Eukaryota; kingdom Metazoa; phylum Chordata; class Actinopteri; order Osteoglossiformes; family Osteoglossidae; genus Heterotis; species Heterotis niloticus. The sequence continues at coordinate 26,197,933 of CM030891.1, forward strand.
ATTTTTTTTTCCCTGATGGCACGAGCATATTCCAAGATGACCATGCCAGGATTCATGGGGCTCAAATTGTGAAAGAGTGGTTCAGGGAGCATGAGACATCATTTTCACGCATGGACTGGTCACCGCAGAGTCCAGACCTAAACCCAAACGAGAATCTTTGGGATGTGCAGGAGAAGACTTTACGCAGCGGTCCAACTCTCCCATCATAAATACAAGATCTTGGTGAAAAATGAATGCAACTCTGGATGGAAATAAATGTTGTGACATTGCATAAGCTTATCGAAACCACGCCACGGCGAATGCGTGCCATACTCAAAGCTAAAGGCGGTCCAATGAAATATTGGAGTGTGTGACTTTCTTTTTGCCTGGGCAGTGTATAACATGAATGAAATATGCAGCTAATATCGATGTAAAGAAAAGTAAAATGTTTGTTACTTATTTGTATTTACAGGAGCATTTTCAACATAAAGATACAAAAAAGAACTACGTAAAATAAATCACCATTTTTATTTGTCACAGCTGCTTTAACAGCGCTGTGAAATCTCTATTACTAAAGTAACATTTAGTCTGCACCATGCTAAGTACAGCAAAAACAGATGACTATACTAATATCTAACATTTGTCTCACTTAAACAAATCCAGACCTCTGTCAGCAAGAAAGGTGTCAAGGTATTCATAGGGGTAAAGACGTGAACATATGTAAAACAGGAACTTATTCAGGACTTTTGCTCAACAACCAAAGAGCTAAACAGACAGACTTATTTGTTAAATATGAAGGGATTTGTGCAACCTGTGTTAAGATTGGGCCCATGTAGACTGGAGCGGTATCTATTTCTGCAAAAAGGTTTGAACAGAAAGTTACAGGTTTTTTTCACAGGATGGCAGGGTGAAAAGCATGATGTTAAACCAAAAATGGGAAGCGGTTTACTTGTTCCCTCTCTTGTGGTGTCTCAGTGAGAGCACTGTGTGAGGCTTTAAAGGGTCAAGAACACAAAAAAAGATCGAAGAGCGGTTTTCTTCACATCAGTGCTTAGGGGCTGCTGCGCGCTCATGCTGGAAACAGCACCAGAAAAGTCTTTGTTGTGGTCAAACAAATAGCATGAAGACAACGTGCCAGCGGATGTCCTGGCTAAGTTCTAATGTGCACAGGCACACGATCCAAGGTGTCCCTGTGTAAATAAATTTTTTTATTTCAATATAAAGAGGTATTTCCTTTTTACTTTTAGAGGTTGTTATTGTGTATGTAAGCATAGATAAAAAAATGTGATTTTGCTCCAAATGCATTATATTTGTATTGAAATAACCAGAAATATTTAACAAGTGAAAAGTAAGAAATTCTGGAGATACTCCATTGAGATGGCTGCTAAGAGTCAACACTGCATTTAAAACCAATAACAAAATCATTTAAAGTGGATGCAGTTCTTTTATTATGAGTTTGCTTTTGTAAAAATGGCCAAGATGAAATACTATTTGTGTCCTTGTTTTTGAAAATTTGTCTTTTTGAAAAGTAAACTGTGTTGGTTTAGTTTCACAGAGCCCAACAAAGTGCGTTGACTTCTCAACTGCGCTAAAACACTTTCACTGAAGAGTCTGCGTCAAAAACACGAATCTACCGCTCTCCATAATCATGAAGCCTCAATCCTTTCACCTCTGCCTTATTAAAGCAAGAGCCATGCAAAATGCTTCCTTGTAGCTGCTGAGGCAGTGTTGTGTTTTGTGGGGCTGAGCAACAGAAAGCGGAGCAGCACATCATGAGCCCACGGTGCAGGAATCGGTTCCCTGTGCTCCGAGGAGCTGAGATGAAACAACTCCAGTGCATTTCATCCATGCTTTGTAATTACGCCACTATTGACCAGTGCATGCCAATAAAGCAGGGGGCTCCTGGGATCTCCTCCCCAGCCAACATCATGATTAGAGAGCTGTGGTCGGTGCTACGCCCTGAGCATGTTTTAGTCTACGGTGGTAAACCTTGATTTAGGGCGCGTTCCATGCTGTGACGTCAACACTCACTGGCGGAGCACTGGGAACTACAGTGTGGAATATTAGATATTCCATAATTCCCAACAAATTAAAAACTGAATCTTTTCCAACAAATCATACTGCTGAAAAAAATTACATGGAGACCACATGGAAAAATAATGGAAAAATAATGACGCAGGTACCAAAGTAGTTCCTAAGCATGGGGAAGTAACCTAATGTTTGCTGGTTAAAGCTCCCCTGTTTCTTCAGTAAGCTGGAGTTTTTCCTGAATTACCGTACAAAAATGTACATGGGTGTCAAAAATGGTAAGCTGTTTTGAATGAAAGTGCCTGCTAAGATATTAATATCCATTTCAATAAGAAGATAAATGATAATTATATTTTATTGTTTAAAGGATGTAAGGGTATTTTTCAGGTGATCCAGTTTCCTCCCAGGGTCCAGAGAGGTTCACAATAAAACCATTTCAGGTTAACTGGTGACTGTAATTTGCCTACAGTGTTTGCCTTTGTGTGAAGGGATGTGTGTGTGTGGCCACAGAGAGACACAGCCAAACACAGGGTGGCCAGACACACACACCCATTCACACAGGCAAACAGTGTTGTCACACATTGTCACAGCCTAGTGCCCAGGGATTCTGGGATAGGCTCCAGCCCACATTGTCCTTGCTTAAGGGATACTTTGAGAAAAGATGCCTGTCTGCTGTCAAGAAAGTCACACCTAGTTTTGCAAGATATTATGGATAAAGTTATAAAAATCTGCTTGTTTCTATTTTCTTTTGCTTTTAGGGATACCTCAGTATTGTGTATTTGAATTTGTAAGATTTTTAATAAAATTTTTACCTTACAGATAGAAGGTGCAGATTCCTGATTTATTGATTATGAAAGATTGTTTTGGAAAAGTTTGGCTAGTGTTACCTGTAAATCCATAATATTGTACTGTTACACCTTCATCCAGTACTTTGGAGCTTTCATGCCTATTCTCAGTGCGATGCTGTGTATAAAAATGCAATAATTGTACACTTTTTCCTTTAACAATGACATTTAAAAAAAAATGAACGTAAAACAATCAAATAATTTAAAACAAATGTTGATGTATAAATACCTCTTCTGTCTGAAGATTGTGGATCAGTAAATGCATTTGTAGTAAATCAGCCTTGGCTATTTTCACTAATATGTAAATACCTAAAATAAGTACTGATAAATAATAGTTTACAGGGCTTTGTAAAGCAGTGATTTATTATTGGAGAACAGGTTGTTTGTTGAAGTCCAGTGCTGATGAGAGGCATTTGCGAAGGCCTTGCACCCATAATCTATTCCAGATCATTGCACCTGAGCTTCAGGCCTCCAATAATAGGGCCTTTCGGGAAATGCTCCAGTCACAATACCTACTCCAGACTGCAGATCCCCTTCTGATGAATCTTTATTGTATGTCCGAGTAAATGGAGAAAGAAAAAAAATGAAAAAAACACAGCATGCGGAATAAAAAGTGATGAGCTACAGAAATAAAAATTTTTAGGCCTTCTATCCTATATACAGATAAATAGTTGATCACAAAAATGCTGTGATGTTCATAGTATCTCAGAACCTGCACATCTTCAGTGGGTTATTTACATTATTAATAGCAGTAGTATTTTGGTAGTTGAGGCTTTTTTATTCATTACAAATAAAATTTAATCCATATAATCATGTCAATGTGAAGACAAAAAGCCTGATCTGACCTAACAATTTAAATAGACATCAGCTTGTGTTTGTTTTTCAAGGCAGGACTTGTGAGCCCTATGACAGGTAAAGCAAGACAAGTTTATTTTCGAAAGTAGTCTTGGTTTCTGTGGGTGGTGTGAGTGTCAGCAGTACTGCACGCTGTTTCCTTCATACAATGTTGACCATCATAGGCAGAAGTGCACAAGAAATACACTGTGACCCTCGGAGCTGTCCACACCTCCAAACCTGTTTATTGGTGTAAATGTGGATTTTGATTTCTAACTATACGAATGATAGCAGCAAGTTCCTCCATTTTAAAATGATAGCCACTTGCGCACTTGTCAGTGACAGCTAAACAGGTAACCCTTAGTATGTTCATCTCATTCTCCAGAAGATAAATTTCCTCTTCGGATTTCTGCAGGCAATTTTCTCCCAACCAGAGCAATAGTTCTTGCTGACATAAGGCACAAAAAAGAAATCTAAATCAGATGGAAAAGGTTCCAGGAAGGAAATCCAACTAATGCTTTTATCACAATAAATCCCTGTTTCAAATGGAACCTGGTTTTGTTTAAAAAGAATGTGGTCTAGTAAACTTTTTGTTACTTTAAACGTAACAGCAGATACTCATTGGCATTTTGTCATCCAGAATATAATACCCTGGAAAAAAATAGCCAGAGGGAAATATATTGGGCAGTTAAATTGGTCCTTCTGGGAATGGTCAGGGGAGATTTTTTTTAAAGCTTTGCCAATATTTTCTAGAGCCCTTAGACAGAGACCAGTCCACTATGAATCCTCAGTACTTAGACTTTATTCATTTGGCTGCAGCTTTTATCTACATTGAAATAGAGTCACCATTGCATCAAATGTTGCATTTGACCATAAAAACACTGAAGGAACAACCAAACTCATACCAAAGTCAAGGTGCCAGTCAATCATACCCACTAATACCTGGATATAATGTCTGTCTCCACAATGATCCTCTATAAGAGTGACCATCTCAAGGCAAGAGGGCTGGAGAATAGGCACATTGTTCGTACTCCATCAGAGAAAAGGCCCATCTCCACTTTTGGCAAAATACTTCATCAGCTGGTGTGCCTGAGTCACATAGACCTGGCTTCACAGAAGATTCTAGTAAGCACTGGGTACACACCTCCAAGAAGAGCGACTCTGTGTGCACTCCTCTTTGGCACTCTCCTCAGTCCTTCCCATCCTTCTGTAACCAAACAAGTTGTGCTGTATGCACTTTTTCCAGCTTTCCTATACTGTTAATGCCTCACTTTGTTAAAGGCAATGTCTGTCTTTGTGCACTAGTACATTTCACAGCAAATGAGATTCAGATTCCTTTTACCATTTTAACACGAGTCAGAGTATTTACAGGTTCTAAACACATAGATATTTGGGTTTTTTGTTGCTCTTTGTTGGAAAATTTTGGAACAAAATGTATAACAGTGCAACCCACACTTTAAAATGCACAAGAATATTTTCAGTATTGAAGAGACATAAATATAAATCATTAATATTAATGACAGAGATTTTGGTATATTTTACAATATATGTATTTTTTCTGTATGGATTACATAAACATACAGTATTCTGTATAAACAGGTATGCTATTATAAGATGCTGTACATATTTTTATCTGAAATACTGAAAATGTGCTTCTCTTATATAGGGGTGGTTTCAAAATCATCAGGATTCACTGCATAGAGTATATTATGGAGTAAAGAAAAGCTATCAGTGCTGCTGATGAACCAGCTTTGTCCGCATAGTTTGACTACATGAATGAGAAAATGCAGCTCCATTGGTGACATGGGAATGTAAAATGCACTTCATTACATCTTGTGTCAGTATTTAAAGTGGTTTTCCTCTTCAGTGGAGCATCACTGAGGAGAATAAATTAAACAAATAGAAACAGTCAGCAGTGGCTGCTGGCCCTTCCACCATACTATCTGACCGGGCATCCTGCTAGATGCTTTGGGAGATCCAGCCAGGTCACCCCAATCAACTGCCAAGGAAAACCTAGGCCTGTGTGAAGTGGGGCAGAAAAGAGAAACTGTTGTGTCAACACCATTCAAAGCAGTACTCTGTGTGGGGATTTGGGTGCTATGCTGCCCATGGCTCAGGCATTTGTTTTGAGATGAGAAAATGCCTCATAAATATAAGACATTAGCTTGGCTTCCTCTTTCAGAAGAACAGGGCAGCAGGTAGTGAAATGTTTACAGCTTTGTCACTTTACAGCCTGAAGGTCCCTGTTTAAAATCCCCACTTCTGCTGTGGTGCCCCTAAGCAAGGTGCTTACCCTCACCTGACACAGAAAGACAACATATACAGTTACTCAACCTCATTCAGTATTGATAACCGTTTACCCTAGGACAGGGTTGCAGTGCTACTAAAAATAATCTATGGACTAAATCGATATTTCACTCTAAAGTTGCTTATCAACCACTATAAATCTACATGGATAAGGAAATCAGAAGAATACAGGTTAATGAGCAATAAAATTCAGTTAAATGCAACAAGTTCTGAAATAAAATGTCCTTTCATATATAGCTGAGAACCTGATTTTTCTGCAGTGTCCACAATATGCTGAAATATCAGTTTTAACTGGCTCTGCAAACACCAAAGGCAAAGCTATAAATGATTAACTGAGGAAGACTGTATGGTCTCAGAAAATGATGTTTGATCTGGACTGCTGGGAGTTTGCATTACTATAGTTATCAAACAGTGGCAGATCCACAAGTTAAATATGCCTCAGATTATTCATACACTGGAGCAAGTGATGTTGACAAATGGACGGCAGTTCCTTCCATGAGGTCCACATTTGTGAGGGTGGGCAGGCAAACCACATGACAGATGAAACCCTACTCTGACCGCAGCAGGTACGAGTCCAACTTTCTGGGCTCCTCCCTGGAAAGGAACACGGTTGCTTGCACACACCCACGATACACCGCGATGCACCCAGCACAACTAAACAACTGACAAACTCAGCTCCATGCCTCAGTCCAGTCTTTGATTTCAGCTGGGCTCCACACAAACCAAAGCCTCCCAGTAGAAGCTCTGGACCTACTGACTTGTTGTCGGAGCAAACAGCCTCAAATATGTTTCCAGTGCTTTTCTTCATGGACCCAGCCCTTGGTGTCTCCCGTGTGGAGACTCAGCAATGTGACTGAAGTCATTCATTCAGAACCGCAAGCCACCCACATGAAGTTTACACTCTCCAGCCCAATGTTAATGGCACCAAGAGGAGGGGTGTTTTCTTGTTCTCTGTGACTTTTAGCAGGTCTTCATTTCTTGACAGACACTTAAGAGATGGGCTTATCTGAGACCCTCTCTGGCCTACGTGCAGATTATAAAGCTACCTTTCCGAATGGGTGTCCCTAACCGAGGGCTGGAGAGAGGATGCTGCCACTAATCGGTTTGCTGTCACACGCCTGGGGCAAATTAGAGAGCTACAGAAGCAAGAATAGAACCTTCTAAATGCGGGGCTGACATTTAAGATGGTGCTCAGCCCTCTGCAGCATCCTTTTTATCACTGATTCCATCCACATGTTTCAAAACTTCAAATAAATAAATAAATAAATAAATAGAAACAGATAAACATGAACAAGGTTCAGTGCCAGAGCTGAGTTTTTTTCCATATTTATTGAAGTACCATGTTTGTGTTTTGGCCTGCCAAAAAGTACAATATAAATAGAGTATATTTTTTAGAAGTAATTTCAACATATATCTGCATTTCACAAATACACTTACGATTGCTATAAATATGTGAATTCAAAAAAATATTTATATTATTCGTTCTGCCCATCTCAGAGTTTGGAAAATGATGCTTATCTCTGGAAGCTACTGCATGTCTCGGAAAAGCATCAATTGTCACATCTCTTGCTTCACTTTTGCTTGCATTTTGTATTTAAAGACCGGCCCTACACTTTTTTATGAATGTTAACTGAGACTGCTTGTGCCTTTTAAGACGTGTCGTGAATTAGCAGGGAATAAAAACAGCAAACATAGCTGGAGAGCAACATTAACTCTAAAATAACGGTGCTTTTTAAGTCATGTAGGCCAGGAGAATGCCGGCCAGTCCTTAGTCAGGTTCAGGCCCATTTACTTTTCTACTGTGTATTTGCACCTCTAATTTCTCAATTCCATTTCAAAGTAAAAAACTCTTAGGTACAAATAACATTACCCCTATTAGAAATTCAGATTGCTAAAAAAATAAAAACAATGTTTGCACACATTGCTTACATTTTCACTTAAGCAGGAATCTTTTGGCATCCAAAGGTCAGAGATACTTTAGTATAATGACATTTCTAATAAACACCAATATACAAACTGGCATAAAATGTTTGGCTTAGTCTTAATAAAAGGTTTTAAATGTTTGAAAGATAATTGTTTGCTCTTGGTTATTATTCCACGGATTTTAGACATGGTTTAATGACCAAATTACAAAGGCATGCAGTGTATTTCCAGAAAGTGACCACTGTTGAAACAGAGAGACTGGCGTTTAGAGTAACTTGCCAAGGAGGAATAGACATTATAATAATAATAATAATTTTGAAAAAATAATAATGTTGCCAACGTTTATTTATATAAAGTTTTTGGCTTGACGAGATGGGAACACAATGTCTTTTAAAGAATAGTATCATAATATTATCTAAAATAAATAAAAAAATATTTTAATATATTTTTTTAAAGTTTATACAAATATAGGGACGAGGACCTTCAATTGTTGTTATGAGCATTGGTGGTTCAGTGGTAGAATTCTCGCCTGCCACGCGGGAGGCCCGGGTTCGATTCCCGGCCAATGCAACGTTTCCTTTTCAGTAAAATTGGGCTCTTCCGCGGTTCTTAAGTTCTGCATTCGACAGCTTGATTGTGATAATTCCCATGAATCGATCGATAAATATCAGAAAAACTGACCCGGTGTCTGTGTGGCTTTTCCTGTTGGTAAAATGTGTTTTTTTTTTTTTTAAACTAAACTGCAGATCGCTTTGGAGAAAACTATTTGCTAAATTGCTACGTTTTATTCGACGTGTGCATCTTTTTCAATGGATTGGCATTAGGAAAAGATGGGTATGTGGGAAATTTTTGTGCTAAAATACAGACACTTGTATTTGTACAACTGTAGCCTTGGAAAACGAAAAAATATAAACGGTTTCAATCACAATCACTGGCCTTCGGGTCAGTGACAGTCTATCGGCTCCACCCAGTGACAGAATGTCGAAAATTCACCGCCCTTGCTAAAAAAGAACCCATAAAATCCCAGTGCCGCGCTTTCTCCTTCTTTATTTTCTTCATTTTCTTATCTTCTATTTTTGATAGCCCGTACGCGCTGCGTCCCCTCCGTTTAACACAGTCCTCATTTAAGTTTACACTTTGCTGTCGCCAAGACAACAGGATGACGTTCACCTGGCAAACGCGAATACTCTGTAACCACGCATTTTCTCGCGATATTGAGGAGATCTAAACAGTGACAAAGATGGCCACCTCCGTAGAGGGTTTGCTTTCGGAGATTTCGCATGCAGAGGACCCAATTGAGGAACTGAGGAGTTTAAGAACTGCTGTTTTGGCCGTACCTTTGGACACGCTGAAAGAGACTGTGCTCGGACTGCGACTCGACGATATATTTTCTCTCCTAAATTCCAGTGACAGGTATGTTTGTGAAATATTGCTGAGTCAAGTTCAGCCCGCTCAACCAAAATCGCGAATAACAATTCACAGTACAGTTCCTCTTCGGGTAACGAATCTTGCAAGATGCTTATATTTATTGGCCTCACAAAATGCTCGTATTCGCCACATATCTCAAAGGTTTGTAGCCGTCAGAAAGTGAGCCGTATTTACCGAAGCCGATAGATGTCAGTAAAACACACCCAAGCAAAGTGTTGACAGCTGCCGTCAAGGGGTTTGCGAGCGTTGCTCAAGCTCAACCCTTTCGTGAGAAGTGGCGCCCTGTTACCATGCAGACACCATGCGGAGATTAAATAGGATTTTGTACAGACTCCGCACTTTCACTTTTAATATTTTGAGAATGGTTTTGGTTGAAATGTCGTAAGACGTTAATCGATTTTTTTTAATAGTGGTAGCTGTATCTGAGATTAATACGTACCCTAATCCACAAATCGAGGGACTATTTTATTCAAAGTTGATGTTAAGGGCTACTTTCTTCTTCTTCTTAATAATAATAATAATAATAATAATACATATGATAAACATCCTTCCATCCATTATCATGAACTGCTTTTCCTGGTCAGGGTCATTGCAGTGTAGACCCTCTATCCCAGCATCACAGGGCGCTAGGCTATGGAACATGTTTATGAAACAGTTCTGTAGTTGTTAACAAGTCATTTTTGAGAAATGTGTTATCTAAATTAATCATGAATAATAATGAATATGTTGGTTTTGGTTTTAATTTGAGATTGGTGGACATTGCCAATGTTTTGGTAAGGAGGAAGTACTATATACTGTAGTTGGGGTTTTTTATGGAAGAAGCATTGTGTCCAAGTGCTTTCCAGAGTAGAAAAAAGCAGGAAGTGACTGAAATATCAACTATATAAGTAATATAACTGTGCCATGGGGCAAATTGCATCATACTAAATTCACCCACTTTATGAAAAAGGTATACATTTTCATAATCTCCTAAAGGTATATATTTTCATAAACTCCTACAGTGGTTTTTCATTCTACTAGGGGCTCTTGTCGTGTCATGGTTGGGCATATATGTAGTGTAATAATAATAATTTTAATGTTTTAATTGTTTTGCTATTAAACAGGGAGCAGGTGGAGCTCTGTGTTGTCATTTTGGGCCGCTTTATGCAGGCACTTGACCCACACCATGTGGCCCAGAACTTCAGAGAGGAACTCCAAGTGGGATTAAAACACAGTGACCATGCTGTCAAAATCCTGGCCATTTCACAGGTACATACTTCATACTGCAACCTAATCCTAGGCAATTTTGAAGTATGTTTTTAAACTTCTTTCTAAAATGGATATTGTGCGTGCAGATCAGGCGAATTGTGGAGCATCCTGATGCTGTGCTACAGATTGTGAACAGTCCAGAACTGCTAACAGGGCTGATCCACTGCATTGCAGAGGAAAAGATATCTGTTGCCAAGGAGGTATTTGGTTTGACCTTTTTGTTATCCATAGTGACTGTATTTGTTCATAGGTTTGACTGTGTAATACTCTGATTTGTATGGCATCAGTGTTCCTTGTTCTTTTTCTCAAATACAGGCTATTCGGGCTCTCTCGAAGCTTGCTAACACAACAGAGGGTTTGCACGCGCTATTTCAGAGCAGTATGCTGGACCATTTGAAGGATGTGATGAGGACCAGTGATGTTGTCCGATACAGAGTGTATGAGGTCAGTGTGCTTTCAGTGGTTCTGAGTGTCAATTTTGAAATTCATTTCCCTGGGTTAACCACAGAATGTAAGTGTCTATGTCTGTACTTGACAGCTGGTGGTGGAGGTGTCTTCCATCTCACCGGTGTCTCTGAGTTACTGTACAAATGCCAACTTTGCATCCACTTTGCTTGGTGAACTCACTGGGGATGATGTTCTGGTTAGGTAAGAAGACCACTAAAGCACAAACACTGATATTAATAAGTATACACTTTTGCAAGTTTTATGTTTGCTGTTAATGCAAACATTTTTATAACACACAGTATTTCCACACACGAATATTTCTATCATTGTAGCGAGATTATACATTGTCCTGTACTTCTTGTACACAGTATCTTCTTATCTAATGAACTCCTCTGTACACTTCTCACATTGAATATTATTTTATATTCTGGTGATCATACTACTTTATACATGGAATATTGTACTTTCTCTCTTTCAGAGCTACAGCAATAGAAATGGTAACAACTCTTGCTCACACCAAACATGGGAGGCAGTATTTGGCAGAGCAAGGGATCATGGATAAAATCTCCAATATGATCATTGGTGCAGAATCAGACCCTTTCGCAGACTTTTACCTTCCGGGTGAGTCGTCTCTGTCCCGTTGTTAAGACTTTAAGATGCTGCTACATCTATATTGACTTAATGCCACTCTAAATTAAATATTAATTATCTTCAGTTTCAGGTTTTGTCTATTATTTTGACCACATCAGTATCTTCCAGTCTCATTTTTGATGTGCTTTCTTTCTCACATTTCCTCAGGGCTGGTGAAATTTTTTGGAAATCTGGCTATCATGGACAGTCCCCAGCAAATCTGTGAATGCTACCCAGCTTTCTTGAAAAAGGTCTTTGAGATGGCTATGGACAAGGACCCAGTTATGATTGGTGTGGCCCTGGACACACTAGGCATCCTGGGCTCCACGGTAGAGGGAAAGCAGGTCCTGCAGAAAGCGGGTAGGAAGTTATGCAGCCACTTTTTCCTCTCAGGATTAGAGGCAAATGATAGGAACTCAGGCACTCAGCTGTGGAACAATGAAAAGCATTTTATTCCCCAAGAGTGTCGTCTCTGGTTGAGTCTGAATTTACTAGCAACAGATTCTGGTTCAGGCAGCTGTAATATAGCTATACTTGCCTTTTCTAAATCCTGCTGCCTCTCACATTATTGATACAAATCAATACATTGAATCGGATAGGTTCTAGTAAAATATTTTAAAACTCATATAAACCTTCATGTGAAATTGTGACACATTTGTTGTTGATGAAACAATGAGGAAACTCTAGGATTCATTTTGAATAATACCAAGGGTAGATTAAAATACTTGAAGCATCTAACTATGTATTTACGAAAGAGTAAGGTCACTTTTTAATGCTATCATACAAGTCCCAAATTGTGTATAGTGGGATACTGCAGCTGTCCTCATGAAGAAAAGCATCCAGTTCTTGGATAAAGGAGTAAGAAATATACTTTCCACTTTGCTCCAGAGCTTCCCATAAAGTTTCAATGATGTTTAGGTCTTGTGATTAGAGAAGCCATTAAAGGTATTTGTCTTCATCCTGGTGTCCATGAAACCACTCTTGAATATATTTTGCAGTGTGTATGGAGCCATTATCATCCTGATATATGGGAACATCACGAGAGAACAGTGCACCATAGGGTGTACCTGGTTTTGTACAATGGCCTCATTCTCTGGCTCTTAATATGACTACAGGGCAAACACTGGTCTTAATGACTCCCAACAAGATGGCTGCCCAAATGATTACAACTCTCATGTTATCTGCAGGCAACAGACATTCTGGTTTGATGGCATGCTTTGCCTTTCTTCAAACATAATTCTGTCCAGCAGTAGGGAATAAAGACTTCAGTCCATATTACTTTTTTCCTGTTCCTCGATAGTTCAGAGTCTGTGTTTCCTACACTTGGTTATGTGTCTGTGCATTTGCCTTGGACAAAATCGGTTTCCAAGTGACAGCCCTGCCATAAATGTAAGCTTTTTGAAGTTCACAATATGAATTTGGTGAGAATGGGTCACGGAGGTGCTGATGCAGTTTGGTGTTAATGCGCAAGTGTACTTCTGTGGCTTATAGCAACACTCAGGTCAAGTATGTATTCTGTCAGTGTGAGCTTCAATTTGAGACTGATGTCCTTTTTAGCGGATGCAGCTTGCCCATGTTTGGCATACGTCGTCATTATTTTTGGGATTGTTTCCCTTGACACAATAATTATTTGGTATGTATTTGAGAGTAGTCACCATCTACTCTACCTGCTGCTTAAACTTGCCAGTTTTTTGAGTTGCTAATGTCCATATCAGTGTACAGGAATATTATGGAAGAATTTGAAACTCTGACAGCAGCTGATGTCAACAGTGACTGTTACATAATATACATGAGTAAGCAGTCCTGGTGAATCTGCACTTGGATGTGTGATTTACAAACTCATCTGACCCTGACTTGTTTGTGTGTTTGCAGGAGAGAAATTCCAGCAAGTGTTAAAGAGGATGAGCCAACTGGCCCAGAATTCCAGCACAGAGCTCAGGGTTCGCTGTCTCGAGGCACTGACCCTGCTCCTCACTCTGCCGGTATAACAGTGCTTGTGCTGAACTGTCACCTTAAGCTGCATGTGCCTTGTCATCATTAGCATAGTGTAGCAAAAATCCAGCTGCCTCCTCTAAGAAACACGTTTAGACAACTAAACAGCTGATGTGCTCTCCACCGCCATATATCGGCAGCTGTTTGTCTGTAGAAATGGCTCGCATTCACTTGATTCCAGATATTGACCTCAGATTTTCTTTCACTGCCTATAAGATGGTGGAAAACAATAGTGTTGCTTTGCATTCTCTTGTGTTTTCCCTATAATAATAGCAGTTTCATGTGTAATGGTAAAGTGTCCAGTGGTCAAAGTGAGTGGTTTCAAACATGGCTGTTCATACATTTAGTGGGGTTTTTTTTTTACGCATTGTTCCCCTTGCTACGCTTGCAATGTTTTGTTTCACTACTAATCAACATGCTAGGAAATTATTATAGAGGAAAGTCTTAAATGCAGAAATTACATTGGACTGTTGTCTTTTGTAATTTTTTTTTGTCAATTTGTGATCTTCACCTTAATGCTTGCTTTTTGGTAACTGTAATCAGTTCACATTGAGCAGAGCTATGAAGACAGCGTAGATTAGCTTAGATCGGACTGGTGGCATTGTAGTTGTAATCGGAGTGCTTACTGTTGTATTTCAGGGTTCATTTTATTGTCATTCTGCCTTGTACAGTTGTACAAGACAGAAAAATTATCTCTTTGATTGGTTCTTTTATATAAAACAACATGTAGTATTTGACCCATTTCTATAGATTAACTAGAGCGATTCAGGGTCAGTCCATTGCTTAAGGGTACTATTGTAGTGGCTTCACCAAGTCTATACCTTTAATCATCTTCTACATCATCTTCTGCCACAGATGAGCATAAAACCACTGTATTCCTGCAGGCTGAGCAGCAGACTGAAGATCTCTTGGGCCTGACAGAGTCTTGGTTCAGCTCCTTGTCCAGCCAGCCATTGGAAATGTTTCGCAGCATCAGCATCCAGCCATTCCCAGAGCTTCACTGTGGGGCCATCCGAATTTTCACAGTTAGTATTGGACCTGTTCTCTTCAGCTGTGACCTCTGGTTTGCATTTGTTAAATCTGCATACTTATTAATAAACTTCTTAATGTAACGAATGATTACCAAACCAGGATATTTTGTCTGTGAGCACATTTGTATATCCCATAATGCTTTCATATTTGACATCCTGGGTTGGGTGAAATGTACAAAAAATTACAAAATGTTTCAGCTTTAGAAAACATATCATTTCATAGTCCTCATTTTTGCTGTTTTTTCTCATGAAAGGCCATAGCTGACCAACGCTGGGGGCAGAAGCTAATGATTGCTGCTCCAGGCTTCATGGAATTCATTGTGGATCGGTCAACAGAACCAACCAAGGAGTCGAAAGATGCCAAGTTTGATCTGGTGAAAGTGCTTGTGAATTCTGCCTCCACTCCAGAGATCTTTGGAAACCAACACTATCTCCGCCTGCGGAGCTACATGCATGAGGGACCATACTATGTGACCGCCGTATCATCAGTTTCAGTGGAAGGTGCAGAATAAACTCTGGGCAGTCCATGGTTGAAAGGAGAGATCAAAGACAGGAAGGCATCCATCTTGAGCAACAGGTGTTCTCAATTTATTTTTACTATGACAGTCAATTTCTCTTTTCTGTTCTCTCAACAAAGAATAAAATTTTGCTGAATAAAGAATGCAGTAGGTGTATTTCTACATTAACATTTATATGGGGTGTACAAATCTTTTGTTAAAACTGAAATGTATTTGTTTAGGGTTTTTATTCCTTAAAGATCTGTGGCTTTAATTTCCTTTTTCACATCTTACACACATCTATATATGTTGCCATAAGTGGAATTGTCCCTAACATTATGCCAATTTGCCATTATTACTGCTTTCATATATAACTGTTAAAAAATAATGTATAATCTCTGTGGTTTTGTCATTGCTTCACTTTTCAAAGTATCTCTTTACTTGGCTTCACTTTTTTTACTGGAACATTTGGGATATCTGAAGGCTACAACAGCAGTTGCCTCTCTACAATGTGAACTACTACTTTCAAGCTGCACCTTATTATTTCTTAAATTCTACACCCTTTGCTGTCCAAACAGAAACATTGTAAGTCTACAATGTCGGCGCACCCAGGTCTTCTTTCCTGTTGCCTGAAAAGTTTTCATTTAAAACCTGTGTAATACAAAGAACTATAGGATTATGTTACTAAAGTAGTTCAGGTTAATTAATGTATCATTGGAGAAGCAGCAAGAACTTTGCTGACCATGAGCCTATAACCAATTTTTCAGTTACTTAATTACAGACTTTATAATAGCTATGCTGCACTTGTCTGTGTGATGAATGGGCTATGAAAATGTCCTACCTTGTTTGTGTGGTTTAATTTATTACTTTTTTAATAGATTTATGAGTGGCATTATATCACCATAACATACAGGTAGAGAGAACCGAATAAACTAGGGTGACCAAACATTTTAGAGCTGCTTTGAATCATGCAGATTTTTTGAGCTGAAGAAAATTAAATCCTTCAGACATTTACATACCAACAAATGGAACTTAGGATCTACACCAAAGCATTGAAGTAATACTATATGTCAGCTTTATATCAGTGTGAGCAACCTGCGTTCTTTAGCTTAATGAACAAGAATATTGTAAATTTGTAGTTTAACAAGAATCTAAATCTGGACAACTTTTTGTTAAAGGTCTTTGAATCTTTGTGGGAAATTCCTTCCAATAAGCTTGTACCCTATCGTATTCCCAGAATAAACATATGAAATACCAGGAACAGTTAAAACATCCTAAGATCCCCAGGGGAGAGGTAGATTCTTTGACTGAGCTTGAAGTTTTGTTCCAGTAGATGATAACTGTACCTTTACAGACTGCGTTCTTGAATTCTGTTCCTTTTTTCTTTTAATTATAACTCTTTACTCTGTGGCAGCTGTCAGTACATTGGTACTGCAAACACATAAAACATAAACAGACAAATTTTAAAGCACATGTATGAGTCACACCTGCTCCCTTAATTTTTGAAAAATGAGATGCAGGCTATTTTTTCAATTTAATAAGCCTCCTCCATTCCATTATGTCACCATTAATAAATGTGGACAGTGGTGCAGTGAATAGCACTCCTGCCTCACAAGACCTGGGCTGTTCAGGCATATCTTCAGCTCTGGCTCTAGTCTAAAAACATGTGTTTGGGTTGAACTGCAGGGTGGACTGTGTGTGTGGGTACACTCTGAAATTTGCTAGTGTCCTGTGCCCCAGATTCTGGGACCGTGTCTGCATCACCTTACAAGGACAAGAGGTTAAAAAAAGTGTGTGAATTAATTCTGGATCAAAACCTAAGGCATAAAAACTGGGAGGGCGTTTAGACTTCTGTCCTAGTTGTTCAACACCATCTCGGTCATCAATGCAAATAACCTACACACACAAAAACAGAAACATCCATATAAAACAGAATCTTGTTGCAGATATCATTCTCATAGAAAACACCTTACAACCTGACTTTTCATGTAACTTATGTTTATGATCCTTTTACATCTTACTGTAAATGTAAAATAAAAAGTATTTGTCTCCACATAAATCTTAATATAAAATAAAATAAATTCATTAAATGGTATAATTTATAGCTATATACCAGAGTATACAGTTTTGTTTTTATTTTTTAGCTAAAGACCTTAAATCATACAGCTGGGCAGTTTATTAGAACTGCATTGCTCAAGGGATAAACAGCAGCAGCAGTACAGAGTGGGCTTTGGATAAGCAGCCTTCAGGTTGTTAAACCATTTGCGGCTCTGCTTTTTCTATGCAGATCATTTCTTTGCAAACAGGGATGTGAACTGTCATTGCAGTTAAGGACACACACGTGAAACTAGAATATGTCTGGTGTACGTGGAAGTACCATCAGAGCAATACTCTGAGCAGTTTTTCCAGTTAAATATTCACCTGTTTACAGTTTTTCCCCATTTTATACACACAAATAATGGAAGTGTGCACATAATTCTGAAAACGTGAAGCTCATGTATCAACAATATGACTCCAAACTGCTTAACTCTAAGCACAATTCCATTGGTCTCATTCAAATGTCATTCTAAATCACAGTTTTGCAAATCTCTGAACACAAACTGCATCTTTTAGCACACTTTGTTCACCTAGAAACACTGGCCTTCAAAATGCAATACCCCGATTACCAGTTAGTCTCATTCATGTTGCAGTTCTGGCCTGACCAGGATCAGAGGCGGGATGCAGAATGATCTGTTTCATTGCATCTTTCAATTGTTTTTATCAGTTCAGCCGGACACCTTGTTTTGCAGTAACAAATAAATATTTCTTTTGTTACCTTTTGTATCTGTGCACTGATTTTCTTTGTACTGTTTCTCATTGTACTTACATTACATAGGTGAAATTACTGAGTTTTACTACATAATACGTAAAAAAAGGTAACATTTGTGTTGCATATACATGTAGTACTGTAAATGCTATTTCGGGACAAAAAAACCCTACACTTCACTAAAACGAGAAAAAGCAAAAAATTTTCCATACACTTGTATGCATCTGAATATGTAACATGGCCTCATGAAGTCAAAACATACATGGAACACTTTTGATGGTGGTGTTTTGAATTTATCACATCACTGTTTATTTGATGCTCTGTAACACATAAACATGGAATAGCTGTGTGTATTGTTTTGGTAGAAGGAATCAGTTTTGAGAAGAGAAAACATGGTTTTGACTGTTGTTTCATTTTGCAAGAGATTTGTGGAGTTTTGACAAAGTAGTTAACTCTTTTCAGTTTGTGTTTAGTTTTTGAGAAACAGTTTCTGGAAACATGTTTAAATATTTGGGAAAAACTGTAAACTGAGTTTTTTTTGTTTAAAAAATATCAAAACAATTAATTTAATAATCAGCGAAAAATTTGTCTTTTTGGATAGACAATAATACAGTTCTTATAAAGCTGGTGGTGAAACTGATATTAAACAAGACTTATATTTCAACTTATGCATTACATTGTACTTTAAATGTTATGCTTACATCCCTATAGAGCAGTTTAAAAATTATCCTTGAAAACATATTAAACTTGTCTAATTTATCCAGAGCAGTTCAATTTTCTCAGAGGTAAATGTTTACACATGTGTTTCTATGGCTACAATGATGCATTATTTTTAAAAAAAAAAACAATATAAGAAATGTAGTTCTGGGTGATACTGGAGGAAAAAAAAAATCCTAAATTCACCAGCTTTTTTGGGTCCAGCCTATTTAAATTTTTCAGAATTTTACCATTACTATTGCTTGGAAATTTCTTTGTGTTGTTTTCACAGAAACTTTGGAATCAGGATTATAGGCTGAACTTGATTAGAAAAATTACATGGTTATAATTTACAATAATAAAATAACAGTTTTCCATAAACCTTTCATTTGGTGAATGTGTGCATAACCCAGTAAACTGCATTGGTCTGTAACCCATACTGACCCCATTAATTGCTTAAAACCTCAATTATTTTTTTTCCAGTGGACCTTTTTTGTGATAGCTTAAAAAGATATATTATCAGTGTAAAAGGAAGACTGTCAGTGACAATGAAGTAGATTAGAAAATTTACCTGAAACAGCTGTCCAGAATTTTCTCAAATGATTACTTTTATAAGAGGTAAATGATCATGTATTTGTTTCCATGGCTACTAGGAGCCTTTTGTTACCTGTGTTCTGCAAAGTTAAGCTCCGCTTGCAGGGTGAGAGAAAGGCTTTGGTTTGTCAATGCATTAGCAAACAAAGCAAGGTAAGTGCATCTCTCCGTGGGTAACAAATTATTTACTACCTGGGATTTAATAGCAAAAGCTGGTTATGGTTTATGACCTTTGTTTATTATTTTCTTTCAACTTTCCTTGGTATCGCTTGTATGATCAAGTCACTTTCTTTTGTGATTGAAAGGTTTCTATTAAATTGTGAAATGACTGCAGTTTTGGCAGATTTTTTTTTTTTTTGGCTTGAGAAAATTAAATTAAATTTTACTAGGTGGCCTTTTAATTAACTTTAGCAAAAGTCATTCATCATTGTTGAAGGCAACATGGCAACATGTCAGTAATAAACAATCATGTGTTGTTCCCCCCATCAGGCACCTCACGGTCTGTGAGAACAGCAAACCAGCTGGCTTAGCACTGGTATAGTTGAATAAAATAAAGCTGGTTGGTCCACTGAGAACTTGCCAACTTCAGCCTTTGTAGCACTGGTCATGGCCTTAATACAAATAAGATTTATGTGCTGTATCTGTTCATTAACCTTTGCTGCTGCATAGCCTTAGACAGCGCACACATACTTGAGTAAGTGTATTGTGAATGCACACTTGGGTACACGTTGGCAGAGAGCCTATGGTTTACCTTTCCTGGGCAATAATGGGCCTTTTGGGGAAACCCTGATCTAAAGCCTTGGAATCCTTCTCAGCTGTCAGAGTTTCTAGGATGGAAGCTGTGAGGAAACATCTAGGTAGTAGCTGTTTCTGTTCTATACAATGCATTGCTCAAAATTGTCAATAAATAAAGATCATTCTTGTGGAGAAAGGGTATAAAGCAGTCTGGCAAAATACTTCAAAACTATGGCAACAGAACCATGTTTTCATGTAACTTTGAAAAGATTATTTTTGAAACCTATTCCTCACTGCTGTATTAATGTTTGGTTTATTCACGTTTGTGTCCGGCTAATCTTTAAGCAGACAGGTTCCCATGATGGTTTTTTAAAAGTAAAACCAAGCGGGCTCTGCGGACTATTACCATATACCACTTGCTTGTCTTGGATAAAGAGCTGCTTTAGAACATTTCGGTCACTAAAGCACCACTAAATGTCACTGTTCATGTCTGAGCCCGGGGTTATGTGGCTCTGTCTCCTTGCATTGCTTGTCCATCTTCATGTGGCTCACCAGTGTTTGTGATCTGGACCCCACTGATATTAACATGGCAGCTGTTGTGTTGTGATGTGCAAAACTAAAGAGTAAGGCTAATATTTTCACACCCAGTGTGAAATGTATGAGGAAAAGATCATTTGATCAAACCGTTAAGACAAAGTTTGAGCCTGACAGGCTTCACTCATGTCACTTCATCAGTGATCCAAGTGTTCGGCAGCTGGAGTGAGGAACGCTTTCTAGATCAGCTGTTCTCAGCCTTTTTTTTTTGTGTGGCAGGATCAGATTTATTTGGCCAAGTATGTTCACACATACAAGGAATTTGGCTTCAAATTCTAATGGCTTTAAGTGTACATCAGGCAGTGCAACATGCATACATGCATACAAATGATGTGTGGTGCATGCATAACAGTGCAGGAAAATAAAAATAAATTTAAGAGAAATAAATATTGTAAGGGGAACATTGCACAAACTAACAAACAAGTCAACTGTTCATGAGTGTAACTGTGAAGAAAGAAACTGTTCCTGTATCTGCTGCAGTGATTTTTAATGCCTGGCAGATGGAAGATCAAAAAAAGCTGTGGCCTGGGTGAGAGGGGTCTGTTTATTCTCCCCCTACTTGTTTCCTAATTTGGGAGGAATATGGGTTCTGGAGGCAGGGTTGTCTAGCGCCAATCATCTTTTTGGCAGACCTGGCTATTCGGTGTAGCCTGTTCTTGTCTTATTTGGTGGCTCATCCAAACTGTGACTGAAGAGCTGAGGACGGACTCAGTGACTGCTGTATAGAACTGGATCAGCAGCTCCCGCGGTGGGTTGAGCTTCCTCAGCTGGTACAGTAAATATGTCCTCCGCTGGGCCTGGCACGTATGTAATTTTTTTTTTTTTTTTTTTGGACCCAGGCAGGATTAAACCCCTTTTCCTAGCAAAGGTAGTTCTGTGACCCATTATACATGAGGCCCTCATTGCAGCATTTGTGCATAACATGCACCTTTATGCCTGCTTCTGCTACAAGCCAAACGCCCTTCTCACACAGACTGCTTGGTTTCTAAGGGGTTATGAAGCTTTGATAGCTTCACTGACACGTAGGAAAGAATTTTTGTTCACAATACACATCAGATGTGATGCTTGAGAATCCCCCGTTGGAACAAATCCATACTTTATCAAATGTGTGGTCCATCATATATAGCTTGCTTTGCTTTTGTTGGCATTTTCAGATGCTAAGTTACCTTTATTTTTTTCACAAAAACTGCTCCACTGTTTGCAGAAGGCCACTCATATTGTGTGTGTGTGTGTGTGTGTGTGTGTGTGTGTGTGTATACACTGCATGCAAGATAAGATGGTTAAAAGCAGTATGTGCTCTGCATCTATGAACCATAACTAATAAAACTGAACTAATGCAAAACCCTGCCCTGCATGTAGCTGAACTGAAACGAGTACAATTTATTTTATTATTAAATCTGTCTTACAATCTATGATTCAAGCAGCAAAAATGTCTTACCTACCCACAGAAGTATTTGTCTGTATATTTAAGTGTTCTTTCCGCAGCCTGGCAAAGCACCATTCACAGCCCAGTTGTCGAGAAGCTCTGTTCTGTATCACTGCTTTGACACAGACCATCTGAGCTGTATTGTAGCTGGAGTCCTGCACACCCTGGCAACCGTCACTGACTTATTTATGGATTTTCTCTAAAAAATGGCCAAGTAGTGTGTATTATACACCTGGGAACTTTGTCTGTCTTGGCCAACAGACACAGTGCAGAAGAATTAAAAAAGGTAGTCTAGCCAAGTTTTCAAGGCTATGTATGGTATTTGGTTAAACAGGAGTGTGCATTAGTAAGGACTTCAGTTATTTCATGTGTGACTCTCAAAACTCTAAATGAAGACTTTGAGTTTCCTTGTTAGTGTTTGCCCTAAGGTAAATTAATAAAACATTGTTAAACAGTACTGTGTGTGTGTCTGCGTGTGTGTATAAATATAAAGCTACTTGTACAGTGCCTTGATAAAAGTATTCAGCCCCTTGACAAAATCAAAATGTGCAAAAACTGCATCAGGCCAGTGTCAACCTGCTAGACCCTGACTCAATAAGACTTGGTACTGTAATTGCTGGCAAATGTTGAGCTTGAGTGCATATGCACACATTTCCCTTTTTTAAAAAAATGTTATTATGGAATGTTAATTAAATTTATTTTATTAAATTAAAATAATATAATATTTTAAATTAAAATACAGTCAGGTCCATAAGTATTTGGACAATGACATAATGTTCAGTATTTTGCCACTGTGCACAACCACAATGAACTTGAAACAAAGCAAACCAGATGTGATTTAAGTGTAGACTTTCAGCTTTAATTTAAAGGGTTTAACAAAAGTATCGCATTAACCATTTAGGAATTGCAGCCACTGCATTCAAATTGTAATTTTCTTACCCCTCCTGGAGCACAGGTTTGCTAGCTGCCCCTTGCTAATGTTTAATCCATGAAACATAAATTTTTTTGCCTGTAAGTACGCCTTCAAGAAGTTTATGTAGCTAACTAACTATAGAGAAATCTTTAAGTGCAGCACATTGTCATTAAGCCATTTGAGCAAAAGAGTGCTTGCCATATTTTACATCCACATTCTGTTGACCTCCCTGACACTTTTTTAAAAGTTATTTATTTAATTTCCCTGACATGACAGAAATAGGAACTCCAGCATCATTTCCTTGGTTTTTTAATTCTTTATAAATTAAAATTAATTTTTCCTATGGCTTTACAGATCTTTCTTTTTACCAGACAGACCACACAACAAATTAATTTTTATTTTGCAAAAAAAATTTTATATGTATACACTATACCATCAGCATTTTTTTCAAATTAAATTTTAATGTGTATCTGAAATAATTATAAGTCATAGATGGAATTACTAGTTCTGCATTCTATTTGTCTTTCAGAGTTTAAAATCTAAATGTTGCAAAGGTCAGTGGGGACAGAATGTATTTTAATGTTATTATTTTTTCACCTCTTAACCTGTATGAACATTCAGTGAAACCGTTCCTGCTCTGAAAAGTTTTGACATTTTCCTTCTGAGCTGTGTCTGACAGCACTTATTTACTGCCAATAATAAAATCCATTTAAACATCACACACCCGTTCTTACAGGATCATTGTAGATGCAATGTTTAGCAGTTTAGGCTTGTTATGGCCTGGATCTGAAAAAGGAGAGTTTGTCCAAGTAGGTGAGAGTCTTGCACTTCACCAGTCCATAGTAGGTCTTCAGCATGGAGCAGTTCTCTTTGTCCTGCAGATCTTTCCAAATGAGAGACATTTCACCGGCCCCGATGTCGGCTGAGCTAAAGAGAAAGCGGTAGCAGCAGGTGTTGTATCTGATGTGCCTTCTCCCAGAAAAGCGGGAGCTGTGAGTGGGTACTACGCCAGCCTGCCTGGCACACAAGCCCACAAAAACATCATATGGTACTGCGACCATTACCCCAGATGAGGACACATACACCTTCCGTGCCACATCTTGGGACACTACAAAAGCTGAGCCTGCACAGTAGTCTGGGAAGTACTTATCAGGATAGAAGTTGGGGGAGATGAACTGCGAACTCTGAGGATCTCGCTCTGGCATACCCTGGTGCACTACGCGGCCCAAGTACAGGTCCTCTGGGTGTCTGCGGAGAGTCAGGAGGTACTCTCCCAGGGCCACGACGTTAATGAACACACTCTCATCGGCTAGTAGGATGAATCGGGCGTAAGGGCAGTATGTAATGGCCCACTGCATTGCCAGGACTGTCTTG
Organism: Heterotis niloticus; assembly: GCA_018136845.1. Classification (NCBI taxonomy): domain Eukaryota; kingdom Metazoa; phylum Chordata; class Actinopteri; order Osteoglossiformes; family Osteoglossidae; genus Heterotis; species Heterotis niloticus. Next base: position 26,222,260 of record CM030891.1, read on the forward strand.
GAGATCATGTTCTTGGGGGAGTCAATGAACTGCCCTTGGATGATGTCAGCGTGATGCTTGGCTTCTGCCACAATGGCAGCCTGTGTGTTTGGTGAAACGGAAGACCCCAGCAGGAACAGCGTCTGGATGAGGAATCCCTGCATGTGAACGCGGTTGCCCCACGTCCCTCGGATATCCTCCCGGCGACTGAAGTTGTCAGGAGTGCTGAAGACAAGTGTTAGCAGAAAGACATCCTGACTGAAGCAGGCCTGTGGGTTGCTTATGACATACCATTGCGAGGCATTGGCTTTCACTGAATTCATGTCAAGCTTGCGGGCCTGCTCTCGTACCTCCAGCACCTTGGCACCCATGTAGGTCCTCGGGGCAGGCTGGAGCAGATACTCCTCCACAAAATCTGCCCCAAAGAGCAGAGCGTGGAACAGGAGCACATTGAAAAGCAGGAAACACCACTGGTGGGTGCGCAGCCTGCAGAACAACAGCTGCAAGAACAAACAGTGAGAGCCTTTAAATTTAACATTACGCTTGCACAGAACGTCCCTAGTAAGCAGACATTTGACGTGAAGCCTCCACGAAAAGAAAGAAAAAGCCTGATCGTAGTCACGCGCTTACCTGCATGATGGCTCATATAACTGCGCTGTCCTTGTCTTCCAACAGACAAAACAGCGTAGTGGATCAGGTCCGTCTGAAGCACAGAGGAAAACTGTAGGCTAGCAGTTGTGGTGCTGGAGTACATCGATTCTCAGTTTCCCAGCCATGAAATATTAAGGTACAATGGGAGCAAGGTATAACCTTACTATTAGCTTTAGACAATGATGTTGGTCTACTACATTAAAATATTGATGGGCTGGATAAGACACTTGAATCATTAAAACATTAAAATAAAAGTGGCCATAAACAGTATAATAGATAGGGCAAATGAGAATGATCACACAAACTTGTATTTGCACAGAGTGGTGCCTATACATAATTCTCCACCAACACAATTTCCAGGGCTGTTAAAGGAATGACAGAAACACGAAAGCGCACACCGCACAACATGTCATGCTGATGAATGTAGTGTTTCTGCTGTGCTTTGAAAAAAGGAGTGCATTTTCTATCTGGAGGATCAGCTCGCATCACAAGGTCTGGAAAACTGGCCCGGGAGACACTTCTCCAGGCTTCGCACTATGCGGCCACAATGCTTCTCAGTGCAGTCACAAAGGTGAGGATATTTGGTTTACACACCATCAGCACTGATGGAATTGAGCAATAAATTATTCAATGAAAACGGAAACGTGTACTGTACGTTTCTGACATTGGCTAAAATTGTACACATTTTTCCCCATTGCTGTCTACACTGTTAATGAAAGTGGCGTCTCGGCTGTGAATTTTAATAGGAAATATTCTGGCAAGAGTGTTTATGAGGGTGGAAATCGAAAAATGGAAGAACTTCCTCGTAGCTTAATTTTTCAGAATTAACTCACCGGTCATTTTGTTAGGTATACCTAGGACCCTCTTTTGCCTCCTGAACAGCATTAATTCAGAAACAAGATGATGGCCACATTCCATAGGGCTCTTTTCCCATGCTGGCATATTTTTTAATGGTTTCAAGGTTTCAAGGGTTTATTTGTCATGGGTGTACTAACAGCAGCATAGCAGTGTTGTGACTATGAAGAGTGTTGCTTCCAGGCATCCTCAGCAAATAAGATATATAAATAAGATATGAGAAATTTAAATAATAAATAATGAAATTAAGAAAAATAAATAAGGAATAAAATGTAAATAAATAAATATACATATAAGTTAAAAGTTAGTGAACGAGAAAAGAAATAGGCAAACAACTGCCAAACCAACAAACACACAAACTGATAAGGGCATACAGAGACTCTGATTGATGAACCTTTGTCCTTCTGCTACCACTTGCTTTCCACCTCATTCCAAAGAAGCTTAGCTTGACAGATGAACACTGCTTTTAGATGAGACACATCACCCAACTAAAGTATTAATTTGAAGAAGGCTTCACCAGCCGTGGAATTTTATGGCATTCAAACAGTCCTTAGTTGGTAATAAATAGACCTAATGTGTACCAAGCTCATTCCCAACACGATTACACCACCACTATACCATCAGCACCAGGTGGGATGGATACAAGGATTCAATCTTTTTACACAAATTTCTAATATTGCCATCAAAATATCTCTACAACAACTGGGATTTGACAGACCAGGCAATGCTTCCCACTGTTCAGTCATCCAGTACAGATGACTGCATGTCCACTCAAACCTCATATTCCTGCTACAAATGCTCAAGAGATAAATGTACCCTGCAGTAGTGACTCAGAAAGGACACACAACTATCACAGAGTTCTTTATTCTGTTGCTGAACAGCAGTGTCTTTATAATCTACATTAACCAAAAAAGTCCTTTACCTTTAACTTTATGAAAGAAAAATATGACATACAGTGCAGTTCAATAAAATGACATTGCTCTTCCCCAGAATCAGTACCTAAAACTGGCACGAAACTCAATAGAATATAATCAAAATAAAACATTTTCTAGAACAAATACAGTCTTTGCCTTTCTCATGCAGCTCTGTTTTTTCAGACTACTACAGGTCACAGAAAAAAAGAATTGCTTCAGAAAAATGTCTGTGCATGACTCTTTCACAGACTTACGGTAAAGATCCTTAAAGAACCAGCAAAAAAAGCTGCCATATCTGAGCAGATAGCTTTCAGCACCTGGGCACCTGAACCTGGCATGTCTACTGCTGGAGGCTACCTGCTTCAAGGTTTGACAAAGCTGTGCAGTCTAAGATATCTTTTTGCACTGCCACGGAGTCATTGTCTGCTTACTTGTGCCATATTAGCTTGAACAAGCGTTGGCGTTCCTCTTTGGCAGTTCTGCTCAGTGATACTTTTTTCCAAAGGACTGCCACTGTTTAGATTTTACTTGTCCATCCCATCGTTCGCTGTAAGCTCTCATCACCGTGCAAAAAGATGCTGGAACTAGAGCAACTGGCACCAATATTCCTGTGATGTTCAAACTTACTCGTATCACACTTCTTGTCCATTCCAACATTCATTCAAACAGTTAGTGGACCTCATGGCTCTGTCTACATTCTTTTTAGATTGAGTCCCACTCATGTGACTCTTTGTGTGGAAGGTGAATTGAATTCATACGCAATTCATACGAATTCATACTTAATAATGTGGCCAAACAGTGTATAGTGGGAAAAAAACTTGCATTAAAATATTTTTATTCAGTTTTTCCACACTCCAGTTCTTCTCCATCACATAGCTGTTGGGTCATGAAAATATACTAATCTGGCCTTTGTGTGTTCTGCTCACTGTGAAAAAGCCTTTTGTTTCAAGTCTTGTCTATAACTGATGGAAAAGGAGACTTAGACACCAAAAGGTGGTGTGGTGAAGAGTCAGTGGTTCTGAATGCACTGTGATCTGTGGAGGGGAACTGGGAGCCAGGCCCTGGCAAAAGCTCCCAGTTTACTGCTCAGTCTATACCCTTATCCTCTGCTGTAGCCGTATGCTTAGGGTAATGACAGAAAAAAGAAATTATAGATTCCACTCGTTGAAATGAAGCTTCTTTGCAGATTACTGGGCTTATCATACCTGACAGACTTTGAAGCTTGGCGATCCAGGACATCCTCAGAACAGAGTCAAAGAACTGAGTTGAGGTGGTTTGGAAATGTCATGTCCCCAATCAGCTCCGCTTGCATTTATTCTGAGTACTGGGACAAGACCCCAGGACAAAGGATTTCTATCTTATGGGTGGAATGGGAACACTTGGAGATCAAACATGAAGAACAGCTTGTTTGTTCTGGGAACCTCTCAAGAACGGTCAAAAGTAAACTGATTCCCATTTATTTAATAATTGAAGATATGCAGTATGTTTATTTCCAAACTCAAGTATAACTTACAAAGACTAATGAGTGAAAAATCAACAAAAAACACCATCTCTCTTCTTATTTTTCACTCATTCAGAATTTTTTACTGACATGGAAGGCTTAGGTAAAATTGCCTGTAAAATAAACTAAAGCACATTATATTATTTTTATACAAAGATCTTTTGCATTTTATATCTGAATAGTTTATATAGGAAGAAAATTGTCAGTTAGAGAGGACATAGAGGAAAAACTGCCTTCTTTACCATCCACTCTATACTCCAGAGCGACAGGTGGTCTTAAGGCTGCGAGATAATTTTTATGTGTATTCCATTTTTGTGTACTGTTTCTTTCAGACAAAAGTATAAAGTACAACCCACACTGAATATTTTGTTCTGTGTGGTTTATTCTTTGGTGATCCTATGAATCAGGCTGCAGAGCTTTAAAAAATTCAGCTGTATTTTCACTGAGCGTTGTACCTTTTGTTTCCTTTTTGAAAGTTAAGGTACTTGTGTAATACTGTGGATTTATTCTACTGGCCAAAGAATATCACTCCTGGTCTTCACTTCTGGTACAGTGGACAGCAGCTTTGTTTTAATAACTATATATTGTATTTAGAGAGAAATTAAAACGTATTGTGCAGTGTAATAAATAAAAAGTCATTAAAACTTAGTAAAGTGTTTGAGTAAAAAGAACATTTATACCCTCAGACTTTGACTGGAGACCTAGAACTTAGACTGCAAGCATGAAGTAATCTATGATAGTTCAAGCTTATCTTCTTCAGAACTCCTAATCCAACGTGGCTGATGCTCTTATGCTCAAATGGGTACAAATTACCAAAATCTGGTGGAAAGGTTTCCCAGAAGAGTGGAGGCTGCTATAGCAGCAAAGGGGGAACAACTCCTTATTAATGCCCATGGGTTTGGAATGTTCAGCCAGCACATTTCGGTATGTTGCTCAGATGTCCACATACCTTTGGCCATAGAGTATATCTTCCCAGCTCCTCTGCAGATGTACTCATAGTTCTGCCTGTGACTGTATGCAACAAATTTCTCAGCATTATTACTTGGCAAATCTGAATGCTTTGAGAACTTCAGAATGTATTTACATTTAAGCATGGTATACATCAAAAGCCCATATTAAAAGCTCAAACTCTCTAAATATAACTTTAAACATACAGCAATCAAGGTTATGTAATGCAATTTCCTTCTGCATCCTACCTTCTTAACTATTAGGTTCATGCTAAATTTCAATTTTTTTGCCTGGCGGGTTATTTCTTTACAAGTCCTTTTTTTACTCAGAAAAAGTCCTACTGCATGCTGACCACATTCTGTATCTAGGCTCCAGGAGGTTTCTTGGTTATACAATCTGCAAGATTCCCTTCAGACAAACAGCAGCTTAGTCATTGCATGACACTTTCATACCCCCAACTGTAAATACAGGGAAAATATCATTGTGTCATGAATGGTGCGTCCCTTTTAATTCAGTAATTTTTGGTTTTTAGTATTGAAACACTTGGTTTATATGATGTTATGTTATGGAAAGTACTGCTGTCCTTTCTCAAGAACTACAATCCTCATTGCACTCACTTTACAGTCACGGCATGCATTGTGCCGAGTGTTTTCCAAATAAAAGCATATTTGCTGCCTGCATCATTTTCTTGCACACAGTTACCATGCTATGCCTTGCTTCTCGGTGCTGGGGCTGAACCCTGTTCCTCTGCAGTTTATGTTCAAGGTAAATCTATCAGATGCCCTGTTTCTGCTCTATGCTTCAATATCACTATTGAGAAATCAGAAGGCCACCAAAAGCCAGGCTCTAGATCAGTCAGAATTTTGCTATGGACTCATCCAGAGTTCATCTGACCTCTTCATGCCAAATAATAATTATTAATGCTAAATAATAAGAAATGAATTAGAGATGCCTGAATCTCCAGGGCACGTGTACGATAGAAAATACCTGGAACACAGTGTCTGACTGTGGTGTACATAAAAAAGTCATACAAATTTAAACTAATAGTGATTATTCAGTTTTGGAAATGTCCTCTATGCTGAAGAAGGTAAGTGACATACATAGACAGTGTTACGCTTAATGTTTTTCTATATGTGTCTCTGTAGACACTCCGGTTCACTGTGGGGCAGCTTACAAATTTTTTCACCCCATTGCATAATAGGCCGAATGTCTACAGGGCACACTGGAAATGCCTCCCTTGATAGATCTTTGGTGAGACTAAAAGTCTTTCTATGGCTGATTAAAACAGGCCAGTTTTCCTTTCTAGAGTGTGATGTGTCCAGACACCCACTTGCACAGTCCTTGGCCTAAAATATGATGGCAGGTGTTCTGAGAACAGCAATCATCTGTCGTTCATGGTTACGTTTCAGCTTGGCAAAGACTGCTTGAGGACAGCTGTGGATGTCATTAATGTCATCACTGAGTGTCATTTCGCCCGCCTGGAAGGCTTGGATTTAGGGCTAAGTGAACCTCAGTCCTTTGGCATGTTTGCCATCATTACTAACGTTAGTGCTATCAACATTTTGTACATAAAAAATGAAAAATCTGTACTTTATTTTCACAGTAATATAATCACAAACTCACAAAGTGCAAGGGATAACCACTGTTTTTGCGATGAGCAGATTTTTTTCCAGGCTTGTCCTAAAAGGTGGTCATTTTACTGAAGGTAAAAGGAGGGTCAGCACAAACATGGTTGTGCCTTGAAGTCTTGAAGCCCTCTATTAATTTCAAGTCAAAAATCATGTCTGCCATCATCACTAAAGTGAAGCGAGGTTATGGCTGCGCAAACCCATTTTATCCCATTTTCCTTATCTTAATCATCACTTTTACATGCCATGTGACAAACATGGCCGCCACCCAACTAAGATCACAAGACCGATGTCGGAAAATGCAGTAACACTTTTATTTAACATAACCTTTGTCCTTCATTAATTACTTCAAAATCAATATTTAGGAGTCATACCTTCTAACAAATTGGATTGGTACTCCACGGTTGTGGCTTTCCAGAATTAGGCTTTTCCCGATTTTAGTTTTGTCAGAGTCCTACTTGGTGCCAGGCTGATAAAGACATGCAATACTTTCAACAAACAAGTATATATGACCATATGAGCTGGGAAGCTTTCGGCTCTAGAACACCTGAATCTATACCTACAAGGAAAGTGAATGCACACGATGATATTTCACCCCAGCCACAAACTATTCTCCTTGCTCCCGTCTGGGAAATGCTTTAGAAGTGTTCGGACAAGGAAAAAAAGGTTCCGGGACAGTTTTTTCCTCCACATCATAAGACTGCTAAACCACTGACCCCTCCCTCGGACAGTGGGAACAGTCGATTGGGGTTTGTCTGTCTGTCTGTCTGTATTCCTGCCCCCCCATTGTATAAAACTATCAGTGGTGTATTTTTGTAGATTTGGTTGCTGTTTTTTTTTTCCCCTCTCTCCCCCTATGTATATTTTCATACCCTTCTTCTTCTTCTTTCGGCCGCTCCCGTTAGGGGTCGTCACAGCAGATCAAAAGCTTCCACTTCCTCCTGTCCTCTGCATCTCTCTCCGTCACCCCCACCACCTGCATGTCCTTCTTCACCACATCCATAAATCTCCTCTTAGGCCTTCCTCTCTTCCTCTTGCCTGGCAACTCCATCCCTAGCATCCTTCTCCCGATATATCCAGGATCTCTCCTCTGCACATGTCCAAACCAACGCAATCTCGCCTCTCTGACTTTGTCTCCAAACCGTTCAACCTGTGCTGACCCTCTAATATACTCATTTCTAATCCTGTCCATCCTCGTCACACCCAATGCAAACCTTAACATCTTTAACTCTGCCACCTCCAGCTCTGCCTCCTGTCTTTTGGTCAGTGCCACCGTCTCCAACCCATAAAGCATAGCTGGTCTCACTACCGTCTTGTAGACCTTCCCTTTCACTCTTGCTGGTACCCTTCTGTCGCAGATCACTCCTGACACTCTTCTCCATCCACTCCACCCTGCCTGCATTCTCTTCTTGACCTCTCTTCCACACTCCCCATTACTCTGGACTGTTGATCCTAAGTATTTAAATTCATTCACCTTCGCCAACTCTATTCCCTGCATCCTCACCATTCCTCTGTCCTCCCTCTCATTTATGCACATGTATTCTGTCTTAGTCCTACTGACCTTCATTCCTCTTCTCTCTAGAGCATATCGCCACCTCTCCAGGGTCTCTTCAACCTGCTCCCTACTCTCACTACAGATCACAATGTCATCTGCAAACATCATAGTCCACGGTGCCTCCTGTCTGATCTCATCTGTCAACCTGTCCATTACCATTGCAAACAAGAAAGGACTCAAAGCTGATCCTTGGTGTAATCCTACCCCCACCCTGAAAGCATCCGTCACTCCTACTGCAGACCTCACCACTGTCACACTGTCCTTGTACATATCCTGTACCACTCTTACATACTTTTCTGGCACACCCGACTTCCTCATACAATACCACAGCTCCTCTCTAGGTACCCTGTCATATGCTTTCTCTAAGTCCACGAAGACACAATGCAACTCCTTCTTACCTTCTCGGTACTTCTCCATCAACATCCTCAGAGCAAACAACGCATCTGTAGTACTCCTTCTCGGCATGAAGCCATACTGCTGCTCACTAATTGTCACCTCCCTTCTTAACCTAGCTTCCACTACTCTTTCCCATAACTTCATGCTATGGCTGATCAGTTTTATCCCTCTGTAGTTACTACAGCTCTGCACATCACCTTTATTCTTAAAAATAGGTACCAGTACACTTCTTCTCCACTCCTCAGGCATCGTCTCACTTTCCAAGATTCCATTAAACAATCTGGTTAAAAACTCCACTGCCATCTCTCCTAAACACTTCCATGCTTCCACAGGTATGTCATCTGGGCCAACAGCCTTTCCATTCTTCATCCTCTTCATAGCTGTCCTAACTTCCTCCTTGCTAATCCATTGCACTCCCCTATTCATAGTCCCTACATCATCCAGTCTTCTCTCTCTCTCATTCTCTTCATTCATCAGCCCCTCAAAGTACTCTTTCCATCTGCTCAACACACTCTCCTCGCTTGTGAGTACGTTTCCATTGCTATCTTTTATCACCCTAACCTGCTGCACATCTTTCCCAGCTCGGTCCCTCTGCCTAGCCAATCGGTACAGGTTCTTTTCTCCCTCCTTAGTGTCCAACCTCTCATACAATTCACCATAAGCCTTCTCTTTAGCCTTTGCCACCTCTCTCTTCGCCCTACGCCTCATCTCCTTGTACTCCTGTCTACATTCTTCATCTCTCTGTCTATCCCACTTCTTCTTCGCCAGCCTCTTCCTCTGTATACTCTCCTGTACTTCTTCATTCCACCACCAGGTTTCCTTGTCCTCCTTCCTCTGTCCTGATGCCACACCAAGCACCTTTCTAGCTGTCTCCCTTACCACTTCTGCTGTCGATGTCCAGCTCACTGGTAACTTTTCACTGCCACCCAGTGCCTGTCTTAATTCCTCCCTGAACTCCACCTTATAGTTTTCCTTTTCCAACTTCCACCATTTGATCCTTGGTTCTGCCCTCACTCTCCTTCTCTTTTTGATCTCCAATGTCATCCTACAAACCACCATCCTATGCTGCCTAACTACGCTTTCCCCTGCCACCACTTTACAGTCTACAGTCTCCTTCAGTCTGGCCCTCCTGCATAAGATATAGTCCACCTGTGTGCATCTTCCTCCACTCTTGTACGTCACCCTGTGTTCCTCCCTCTTCTTAAAATACGTGTTTACCACAGCCATGTCCATCCTTTTTGCAAAATCCACTATCATCTGACCTTCTGCATTCCTCTCCTTGACACCATATCTACCCATCACCTCCTCATCTCCTCTGTTTCCTTCCCCAACATGTCCATTGAAATCCGCTCCAATCACCACTCTCTCTCCCTCAGGTACACTCCTCGCCACTTCATCCATATCACTCCAGAATTCTTCTTTCACATCCATCTCACACCCAACTTGCGGGGCATATGCACTAACAACATTCAGCATCACACCATCAATTTCCAGTTTCATAACCATCACTCTGTCAGACACTCGCTTCACCTCCAAGACACTCTTTACATACTGTTCCTTCAGGATAATCCCTACCCCATTTCTCCTCCCATCCACACCATGGTAAAACAGTTTAAACCCCGCTCCGATGCACCTAGCCTTACTCCCCTTCCATTTGGTCTCTTGCACACACAATATATCAACCTTCCTTCTCTCCATCATATCTGCAAGCTCTCTCCCTTTACCAGTCATACTACCAACATTCAAAGTTCCTATCCTCACATCCACTCTCTTAACCTTCCTCCTCTCCTCCTTCCTCCTGACATGCCTTCCTCCTCTCTTCCTCCTTCTTTGGCCGGCAGTAGCCCAATTTCCGCCAGCACCCTGTCGGCTAGCAGTGCTGGTGGCGGTCGTTGTTAACCCGGGCCTCGACCGATCCGGTTTGGAAATTTCTATTTTTGTCCGCATATTTAGTTTGGCAAAAATTTTTACGCCGGATGCCCTTCCTGACGCAACCCTCTCCATTTCCGGGCTTGGGACCGGCACAAAGACATGCACTAGTTTGTGCATCCCCTTGCGGCTGGATTGTATATTTTCATACCCTATTCTTATTTATTTACTCTCCTTATTTATTTATTTTCCTTTTCTTAATTCAAGTATTTATTTAACTTTTGTTATACCTTATTTATAAAATTACATATTTATATACGTACTTATATCACTGAGGATGCCCGGAAACAAAAACTTTTCATGGTGACAACACTGCTATGTTGTGTTGTTCAGCCATGACAAATAAACCTTGACCTTGACCTTGATAGGTGTACCTGTGTGTTCTGCGATCCTTTGTGCCATCAGAAACAAAACCTACCCAGTCACTTTGTTTACAGTGTTGGATGTCTCATAGGATTTATTCAGTTGCAGGGTTGGTGACAGACGCCTCAAACACAGTTACAGGCTCCCAAAATGTGGACTCAGTGTTAGTGAGCCCTCCAGGGTTGTTTGCATAATGATAATCCAGCAATTCATTAAAGAATTTGCTTTTTTCAAAACTGCAGCTGCTTTAGGCAGAATAGGAGAAGCAAAAGAACCATGTGGTTGAGACCCAGCAGTTTCATGGCAGGATAGAGACACTATTTGGAAAAATACCCACCTGTCTAACTGCCGCCTATATTGTGCTGTTGAGATCAGAGCAACTGCTGATCTGTTACCAGAGACTAAAAGAACATTAACTGTTAAGGCACCTCTTGCTTCTTTCTCTCATTCCTTTCTACTCTGAGCATCACATGAGGGTAAGAGACTGTTAAATACACAGCAGGCCAAATGCATTCAAATTCGGTTTCACTGATCATTTATTTCAGCAGCATGATGGTGAAGTGAGTAATGTTGCTGCCAAGGGTTGTTTCTTAACCCCAGTGCCCAGTAACTCTATGATAGGCTGGACCACTGTGATACTGACCAGGATGAAGCAGTTAATCATGGGTGGATGGGCTGATGGATAATAATTTATTTCACCTGCTTTCAGAATTTATGTTACGAGTTTTATGAAACAGTTCAGATTTGTGATTGTGCAAGGTTATTTGGATTGTGAAAGCCTATACTTAAAATTCAGCCATTTAAGTCTGTACTACATGTAAAATTCACAGTATTAAGGGGGCAGCTTTTCTTTAGAGTTTATAAAAAAGATGTACTGTAGCTTATTTCTTCAGTGAGGTATCTGTTGCTCCCAGATGATTTACAACACTGCAAGGCAGGTGAAATGGTAAACTGGTTGCTTCACCTGAATTTGTCTTGCAGTATATGTATGTATTTGTGGCAACCTCACATTCTGCTCCCAGGATCAGGTGCCAGGGGATTCCCTCACAATCTCTGTGAACACATCTGTGACTGGGGAAGTACTGCTATATAAGGAGACTGCTTTCAGCATCACTTCAGAGCAAAATTAATACTAGGGAATACCTTTTCGTCTAGCTAATGCACCTTAAGCATTTCTAGTCTTTCTTACTGAAGATTTAAGGGAGATGATTGGCATCTGGTGTATGCCGAGTCTCTGGATGAGCATGCACATTGAATTCTCTTCTGGTCAAGCAAGTGTTGAGTGATTTGTTAAAAATTGTTTGTCACGGAGAACTGTAGCTTTCAGTGGTCCACTGTATTCTTTTTAAGATATGTTCGTAGCCCACAGACCAATACAAGTTAAGTATGGGCAATGGTCAAATGCCCTCAGCCATGGAAATCATTAAATTGGTTTTATCACATGCACAAAATACACAAAAATGCATAATGCAGTTTTGAATTTTCTGAATTGAATGGCATTTTCTCAAATTGTACTTGCAAAAGTTTAGTTTAAACTGTCTGCGTATTTTGCTAAACCTAAACTCTTCCAGGCATATATTCATTACTTTGATAATACTGTCTAGCCATCTCAGCCTTTGTTATCCTGTAGTTTGTCTGAGTTTGGTTTTGCCCAGCCTAAAAATACCCCCCTTTGTTCCTTTCTCCTTTGTCTACATTATGTGGCCATCATATTTAAACTTTAGTTTCTCTACCAGTCCAGTCAGTGATTATTCTGGGTATATTCCTTGGTTGCCCAAGGCTGTCCAAGTAACTCACAACATCACAGCTTAAAAGCATCTATGTCCCAGCAGTCAGCCTTTCAGATGGTCCAGCTTTCACTGCAATACTCTGCCACTGAGAAGACCACAACCTTAACTATGCAAACCTTTGCTGACAGTGTGACATCTGTGCTCTTTAATGTCTTATCCACATTTTCCATGGATTTCCTCCCAAGAAGTAAACATCTTTTAATCTCATGGCTGCATTCACCAAAGAACTCAGCGTAGGTGTACACATAATTACAGTTCTTGCTCTATAATGCCTTATATAATACCATGTCGATTGCCTGAAAATTCCTGAAGAAGCAGGAATTATTATATCCACACCCATGATATAATAATTAAAAGAAACTGATATTTGCTTTCAGTTAAAACAGTTTAGACAAATAACCATGTACGGTATATTGTTGCCAGCTTTGGGCAGAAGCAGCCACAGGAACAGGGTCAAGGTACAAGATAGCAGGTTTTAGCCACCAAAATAAGTTGTGAGGGCTGATGTAATGTTGGCTGAGCTTTTTTTTTGAGGGTAATTTCAGCTTAATACCTTGCACAGACAACCACATTAGGGTCCAGGTTGATGCAGTAATGTGTATTGTCTTTGATCATCTGTTTTTGGTGGCAAAGAATGTATTTTAAAGCTTTGGTCTACAACTGAAGCTCCCTCTGTAAATATGTGGGTGACTGAAGTGTTTAACTTCCTCCCACTAACATTTAACCTACAAAATTTATTTAGAACAATTTTGGGATCTTTGGATACCATTCTGGAACTTATTAGACAGTGCTGTATCATACCCGATACACTGTAACCATCTGGTCCTCAGCCGCTTGCTGTACAGTATGTAGATGGAGATGTTCTGTCTCTGTCTGTACACTATATACTGCTGTGGCCAAATAAGAAAACTTCCCAATATGCTATTTTGAAATACAAGAACTGATCATGCGTCTTGCTTGCAATGTCCCTATTGGGTGTGCATAACGTCTGGTCTGCAGTATACTGTAGTCTGACATGGCTGCATTCAAGTCACACAATGCACTATGCTACCTATGTTGGCACGTCGAAAACCTGTCATGTTGTGAGCAGAAAAATTTTAAATAGCCCAGTGAGTGTGAATGGGGGCCTACTGCGGCTTTGTGCCCAGTCAGTTGTGCAAACCGGTCAGATGTACATTTTGATCTCTCTTACGCAGCATGCTGGTATTATAAAATTTCCATTGCTGTAAAAGTAGGAGTATGAGAATGAAGATGCATTTTACAGTGTATCTTTTTTATTGCGAGAAATATGATCCCTGACCACTTACTTACTCATCTGATCTTCAGTTCAAACACTTATTAGGCATTCTGTCTTCTGTTTCTTAATTTCTTGTTCTAACAGACTTTGTAGCACTATTTGTTTTTCCCATTTTTATTTTCTCAGCATTTCTAAATATTTTTTGCAAACTAGTCTCTTGTTTATGGCAGTAACATGAATGATATCGCATGGTCTTTCATTTCTTTCAAAATGCTTGATAAATTCAATCTTTCCCTCAATCCAAGCCTCACAGTTGCCATTCGGCTGGGGTCACAAAGTAGGAGGAAAGAATTATGGCTTGCTGAGTAGGTTCTTGTGGTCCTTTATACAGCCAGGAGATGGCATCAGCTTTACTGTTCTTGGAATCTTGTTGGTAGGAGATGGTAAACCTGAATCTGGTTAAAAAAAAAAAAAAAACAAGGCCTAGTCAGCCTGGAGAGAATTTATACACTGGACTTTTGGGAAGCGTTCTAAGTTCAGTCGTCAGTCGACAAATGGGTTCGTGGATCCCATCAGCCAGTGCCTCCAATTTTCATAGCAAATTCACCTGACGGCAGTTGTCTGTTCCCTACATACATCATCATTACACTCTGAAAAGCACATAAATAAAACTTTGCACATGTCAGTGTGATAAAATTGTCTCCCCCTATTACAGAGGCATCCACCTCTGTCACAGATTACTAGTGGGATCAGAGTGTCTCAAAATGGCAGCAAACTGGTCCTTAATATCCTGGAGCCTAAAGTGCCGCTGTGAAGCAGGACAATTGCTTAGACTTTCCCCACAAAGCAGCCGTAAGAGGAGCTGTCACACTTCTAATGCACTTAATAAAATGGAAGTTGAAGTTTGCAAACTCCAAGAAATGTTGCAGTTTTTTAACCTTGCATGTTTGGGGCCTTACCACTACTGCTTTGACCCTTACAGGGTCTGTAGATACTCCTTGTGGACCAAGGATAAACTCTAAAAATGCCACAGAGGATTGGTAAAGCCATTTTGAGAGAGGCATTTCTCTTTTTTAATCCTCTTACCGTCCCTTATCTCTTTAGCTATATATTTATCTGTCATATTATCTATTTATTTGTCTTTTGATCTATTACAGACCCCTGGAATGTACTTCTCCATAGCTTGCGGATCTGGGTGAGAACCACAATAGCACAGGGGAGGCTAAATCAGGTCAGGTCGCGCTCGATCTCCTCTATGATTGTTCACTGTTTGCTCTACTACGAGGAAGTTTGATTTATTAATTGTTCATAATAAATTTGTGCGTGTTGGTGTGTTGCTCACGCTATGAGTACTGTTTAGCAAATATATATAAATATGTATAATTAAGCTTGATATTACATGGCATTGGTTTTTGAGGTTGGAGCAGCTGTCGTTTATCATATTACGGTGTAAGTAGGGCCCCAACAATGACACGAGGCCAGGGCCTCCACCCCTCTAAGTCCACCACTCATCACAAATACAGGTGGGGATCCTTGTTAAGTGAACTGGAGCTAAGAGGAGATGCTAAGAGGAGATGGTAGGAGATATTTTTTTGCCTTTCACATGCAAAGTTGTCTATAATAATGTTTTGTTCTATTAATACAGTAAGTGTCCAACCTAATGCTGATCTGCTGGCTCACTATTAAATGGCATATAGCATCCTGCTATCAGATGATACAGCAATGCCTTGAAATGTGCTTTCAATTGCAAATACGCAGTGACTGTAGAATCCTGGCATTCCCAGATTGCTGTAGCCCATTGAAAACCACTGTATGTAAGCAGAGAATAATGTATGTAATGTGGTTCCTATCAGTAGTCCGAGAAGCATGGCAAGGTGAGAACTGGAGGGGTTTCACACTTCCTGGGCTGTTAGTGCTGGTGTTACTGATGGTTCAAGCTGGACAGCAGTAGCTCTGGGTTTTCAGATCTGGAAAACTTTCTCCTTCGGTCAGAAAGACCACAAAGCATCTATTTAAAAGTTTCCAAGAAATTTACTTGAGCTGACATGGTTGATCAGACTTTTCCAGGCTCAGCTACATTTATAATCTGGTGGAACCTCCAGTCAAAGCGTGTGAACTAGGACTGCCGTTCAAGTCAGGTCTGCCCCCCGAGGGCATGACACATGTCAACATAAATTAATAATTCAAGATGGACATTTATTGATCCCTTCTGTTCCACTGCAACTGTTGAAACCTCAAACAAGGTGAAAATGCCTGTCAATTTGGAACTAGTTTAAGATGATTTTGACCTGTATTTTAATCCAAACCATAATTCCAAAAGAATCCAGACAGTGTCCTTATTTACATTATCAGTCTTACATGATTTATATATTCCTCCCTTGCACTGTAGCTATGTTTTGCTAGAATCAGTTTCATTCTTTTAAAAGGGAACAGTTTGGTAATTCTGTGGATGTAGTTTTTTGGGAGGGTGTTTTAGTGTATTTCTAATTGAAAGATTCCCAGCGTGATCTTTGCTATGTCACCAAATTATTGCACTTTTTTTGCTCTTAAATGTTGCCTTACATTTTTCTAATCGATTTTATACCAGGTTCTGTGTAGCAATAATGTCCTGAAGCCTAGAAAAACAGCTGTTGTCCATTTACTGTGTACAGACTCCTCAACGTATGACATACTCGACATATTATAGACTCGCACTTGCGACACTAAATTATAATAAATAATTATATGAATAATAATTTTGAAATGAAATGGACAAAAAATGTCTACAAAAAACAAATTTTTAATCTTTTTCAGAACCCTCTTAAGCAAATGAGAATCTTATAGCTAACTGAAACCTGTACGCAGGAATATCTTGTGATGCACAATATACAGTACTTGTACAGTACATGTACAATATTACAGCGATATCATTTGTCAACAGCCTAACAAAAAACATATTCTACGATACGACTGAGTCCAAAATGTAAAGCGTAGCTCATACTTTAAAAGAAAAATAGATGCACATCTGTACCCACACAGTGTGCATATGTGACATCATTGCACAGCATTGCATAACATAACAGCAAGGTGAACACTGCATGAGACCATGCGCTGCAACATGATGGCAGTGCCCCACCCACACATAGCTAGCAACCATTTTTTTTTGTATCTCACACAGTGTTATTTGTTCTCACAAACAGTAAACATCTTACTGTCATGCCTCAGCCATAATTGTTTTGTGCTGCTGTCCTGCTGGGATAGGATAGAATATGACTGGATACGGCGTTATGCCGCAGGAGACAAGAAAGGCGCTTGCATGGGATTTTCAGTGTGAGCTCACTTCTGCGAGATGCGAAATAAATGGAAGATGAAGGAGGCAGAGCTGAGTTATTTAATAAGGGTGTTGATAATGTACTATAGTGTGGCCACAAGTAAAAACATAGAGTGAAAAGCATCAACAAATGCTTCAAAAAGTGTATTGTGGACTGCACACTTAGAAATAATCATGCTGTCATGAGTGCATTCTAACTCAGGGACAGTTTGTGGAGGGAGTAGAATGGTGGTACAATGGTAGGGGTGTAACTTTGTATATTTCATGACATGACTGAGGATGTCTTAGCCTGTATACTTCAGTGATTTACCTGACTGTCATGGCAGTGCATAATATGATCAAAACATAGCATTTTCTCAATATTACTACAATGTTAGAAGTACTTGGTTGCACGTGATTGTATTTATTAACTGGTATTTTAATGGTTGATTTGCTGGTTAACTCTCTGCATGCAGCTAACACTAATACTCGTGTACTGCGACCCATTTCTCCTGATGCCTCTGGCTGGAATTTTTATGAATTTTGGCACCACTGGATCAGTTGCTTAGCAGCAATAGCAGTTTGTGTGGTTTGTAAACATAATTGGACTTTCGGTAACCCCTCCACCATCCCTCCAAATGAATGAACTTGAGAAGCTGTTGCTTGGTGTCTGAGGCCCAGAAGGATAGTTCTTATGTCCCCAGTTTTCATTCTGGTTAACTAAAAAAAAATGCCCCAGTTTGCCACTTTCTGTGTTTCTTATTCTGGATACCCCTGCTGCATGTCACACATTTTTCCATGCTGAGTCCCATAGGCATACTTCTGTTCATCCAATTTTATTTATTTATTTTTAAACAGTTCATGATGTGTCTTATTCGGGTTATATCACGTTCAGCAAAATTCTGCCGAGACTCTTTTTAATATTGTAATAGTCACACATTCTTGTGTTTATGCTCCCTGTGTTCTGAAGATGTGAATGAGTAAAAACAAGCAGTCCCTTAAAATCAAAAACTGCAAATCTGAGAGCACTTCATGACTACATGTCTATCAGTTGTTTCGGAGACCACTTTATGCTAAGGTTAATGGGAATACTCTCACTGCATCCTATCGCTGATGGACATCCTCACACCGTCACATTCTGTAATAGCAGATCTCTGTTCTTGCCCAAGAAAAAAAATATGGCAACCCCCACATAACCTGCTGTGAAATTGGAAACTTGCCTTGACTCATGCTGAAAAGCAACCATGTTTACAAACCTAATAAATTTACAAGGTCAGCACAGAGACATGAACTGTCCTTGTAACCCCTCTTCCCCACATTGTCACAGGGAGGAAGGAGCTTGTCAGGCTTCCAAAAAGCACGTTGGCTTTCACACCTCACACGCTACTCACAGATGTCTCCTGAGACCAAAAGAACCTCTAGACAGGTTGCCTGGGTTTCTGACGTGGATCAGCTTTCACAAAACAGGAGTACTAAAACCAGTTACTGTTTCAGTGGGTAAGTATTCCTTTTCTAAGCCAATGTCTCAGTGTCAAATTGTTGGGTTCAATAAAAGGTTTAAAGTAACCCAATGCTGGGGAGATAAACAGTCCAGCTTTCTTGTCATTATTTATTTTTTTAAATTTTCTGTGCTGTACTGTTAGGTGTTCAGTCATCTCCCTGCACAGTCTGGACAGGACCGTTCATGAACGTTCATGACCATTCGCAAATCACTGTGGTAATTTCATTGTTGCTATGATCTTCTGCATTATTTCTAAGAATAACCCATTATGTACAGTATTATACCCTTTGCTTCCTGCAAATGAATGAGTGTCAGAACTGTGTTATGAAGTTCTGAAATGGTGTGAGCTCCAGCCACTTTCTTCAGTCCTTTGCACCCCTGTGCAGCCTAGGTGATTGACAGACTTGGGCTAACACATTGTGTAGGAGGAGAACCTAGGACCTCATTGCTGCTCACTGCTCCAGCTGCAGATTGAAGGCAGCGCATGCCTTCATACCAAGCACATACTATTTTTCAAAGATGCATTTTAGGAGTTTAATCAAGAATTTTAACTGTTGTTAATATTAGTAGCACAAAATAATATTCCTAAGAGGCAACTCACACACCTGAATCAGCACTGCAGTTTCACTTCTGAGTTTCACTTGCCACTGTGCTCATTGTAGTAAAAATAATCAGTTGACTCTTAAAGAAGTTTGTTCTTCAAAATACTTTGGAAATAAAACCCAAGACTGGCCAGAGAGCTGTAAAGAAGACTCACTTTGCCATTTTAAAGAAAATCATTCAGTATTTAATAACACATTGACAACTTTTCTGCTGTTTGGAGAAGTGCACAATCTCTACATTCGCGTTTTCATTCCAAAATCGGTTGCTGTGCACAGGGAAGGGGCAGTTAGTCCCAGGCCTAGAAATTTAAATAGATTTGGTTTGTTACACGAAAGTTTTACATTTAATTTGTATGTACAGTATGTATCTTCTCATGTGTTGTAGCATCAAAAACAGGGGTATTGGACTATATGACTGTGATTCAAGAAGTGCATTGGTGTATCTGTATCCCTCTGTGGGAGAAAATCATTAGCTTAAATAATAAACGTAACATCAGAAACCCAGGCAATTCCATGAAATGGGAAGCAACAGGAGTAGAGCAATGGGTGGTCTCTCTCGCTCTCTCTCTCTTTCTTTCTCTCCTCTCACAAGCCGTTTCCTCTAATGAACCATGAGGCATTGTATGAATGCTTGAGTCCCTTGGCAGGTTATGAAACCTATGTTTGGGTAAGAAAGCCTAACAAATACCCATATCAGGGCACTGGAGGTCATTGGTGGCTCTGCACTTCTTTCTTGTAACCCAAGCATCACAGAAAAGTTACCAATGCTGCAGAACTAATTCCGTGGCACTACGGTCCTTGAAGAAACTTGATCTAACTTGCAGTCTACACCACTTCTCTAATAGATCCATGTGATTTTATGTTAAAGCTTCCTGAAAATTTCCCATTTTACAGAATGACATTGTCAGTCCCATGCCCATGGAGGACCTAGATGGGTAATTTAGAGCAAACATTTAATATTAAACAGATGTCTTTAGAAGGTGGGAGGAAACCCACATGAAATGCAACCTCCACACAGACTAAGTGGAGATTGATCCTCTGTACTGTGCTGTAAGGCAGCAGTGTGGTGCTTCACCCCCGTATCAACCTACTAATTGAAATAAATGAAAGAAAATTAAGAAACAGGATAACCTGACTTTTATTTATGCAGAAAATTGCATATCAACTGGGAACCAGAAGTTTTACATGAAAGATTAATACACCAATCACCAGTAAACCTTAGCATTTACTGTTTGCTGCTATTTTGTCAGATATCATTTCATACCAACGAACACTGTTTGTTGCTGAGTCCGACTCAACGTAATGATTCAGCATCAGGCCTGTGAGTTCTCAAAATCTTTGAGCATCCCTTTGAATGCTCTTGGCGGTGTCCTAGTTTTCTCCTTGGTTGGTTGTGCTGGATGCTTCCATTACAGACTTTGTTATATTCTGTCTGGTTCATCACAGTGGTGGATCCATGCTTTGTCTCCAGGACTTACACGTCTCAAAAATGCATCACCTTCATCACAATAGCAATTTAAAAGGCAGACAGATTTCCAGCTGACATTGTGTTTATCCTTTAGTTAGCAGTTTTCGAACCCATTGTATTACAAACCTATCAAAAGTCATGGTTGGATGATTTTGCATGCAGAACCATGACTGATTTGCAGATGAACAGCTACCTCACCAATGGTCAAACGCCTATTTGCCAGAGTCATGCCACAGGCACGTTCATTATCATCAGCAGTGGACTTGGACAAGCAACCTGATCATTCTTTATCTGTGGCATTCACACAACTTTAACTTTTCAATACATTCGTAGAAAATTTGGTGCCATACTGTGCTGACAGTTGCAGATGGGTCCATGCTACTCATATGCCTTTAGCTTCCCCATCTCCTGTACACACCCAGTGCTGCTGACTACACTGAAAAAAAGGCAACGGCATGCTGCTTTACTTTGGTTCATTCAGAAAGGGGAATGGCCAGGTTAACAATGGTACACAACATGCCAAACAGACCAGTTTGGACCTGTGTCACAGAAACTTAGACAAACAAAAGTCACATATACACGCACAGCTATTACTGCAGTGTAACAGTATACAAAAGTTAAAATGTTGCACAAATTTTTGACTTTCCTCTAAAAAAGCAGATGATGCAATATATTATAATATTAAACTTCTGACTGCCACAACCCCAACCAAGATAAAGCAGTTAATGGATATATAATGGATGGATGGGTATTACAGCATAATATTGTATTTCATGTAATAAAATACTGTCATTGGTTACTGCAAGGGATAATCTGGAGAAGTTTGAAAACATGATGAATAGTTACAAATACCACTTTATTAAATTCATTTTAGTGCATTTTGTGGTTCCGATAAATATGTAACTTACAGGAGAAATGATGGGAGATAACTTTGCATTCATGCATGAGAGCGCATTGCTCCTAAAAATAGGTAGCTTCCTGCAGAGAGTTGCTGATTCCCATTCCTACGAGTTGAGCAAGCGAGAAGTCAAACTAGGAGGTGTGTGGTCATGAATCATGGGAGCCTGGCAACATTTAACTTTCTCAGGACTATTTCCTGACAAGTTCAAGCTTTCTTTCCAGAGGAACTTCAAGTACTGATGCAGAGGAATCCCAAGACCTTAGTCTTATCAAATGTTTCTTTTATCCATAAACAATAGGTCCTGAGAGACGAATCAGTGTCATGGATCCGTCTTTCCAAAAGTACAACAGACTACATAACTTAATTATGTTATGCTAACAACATATTAACCATTTAAAACAGACATGAGGAGATGGTTACTCCTCCTGATTTTCATATACCTGATCCATCTATTTTCAGCTACAAAGCAGGCTGTACAATTTAATGTTACACATATGCATGTTGACACATATTATGTCCACAGCCAAACACACACACACACACAAAGTTCATGCCCTGAGTTGCTACTTTATTGGGTACTCACACTTTCGCTTAAATTGTACATTCTAGTCTTCCTTCGTCAAATGCTTGTACTGTGTGGTATACTGTAGCTCAGACAGACTAGCATTTCTAGCATCTGTTAGTATTCAGCTGAGGATTGGAATGGGCAAACTGAGTGACCTCAGTGACTTTGAATGTGGCAGGATTTTTAGCAAGTATGCCAGTACTAGCATTGCCCAAATGACTGTTGTCCTGGGCTTTTCACACACAACCATATCAATGTGCGTGAACCAACAGTAGTATGAAAAGCAGAACAAATAACTAGTGATTTGCAATCCTGTGGACAAACAACTTGAGGATCAGAGGGCTCAAAGGAGAATTATGCAAACAAACAAACCTCCCACAGTCAGGCAAATTATATCCAAATTCAACAATGGTGTGCAGAATATCATCTCAGAACTTGTCAGAATTTGTGTCAAATGGGCTATAATCACCAAAGACAATGATGGGTGCCAATACTGCCAGTGAAGAACAAGGGACCGTGTCTCCAGTAGGCACAAGAGCATGAAAACTGGACTACTAAGGAGTGGATAAAGTTCCTTTTGCATCATGCTAATAGAAGGATAAGAAATTGGTATAAGCAACATGAATCCATGCAGCCATCCTGTTTAGTGTCAACGGTTCAAGCTGGTGGTGACAGTGTGAATGATGTGGGTAATACTTTCCTTTCATACATTAGGACTTCTGATGCCCCCTGAGGAATGTCTGAATGGCACAGCACATCTGAACATCAGTGCTGACCGAATTCAGTCCTTTGTGGCTTCACTTCCAGCATTATCATGTTGCACCATTCACCATGTCACAAGGAGCATATCATCAAAGAATGGTTCCACGAACATGACAACACCTTTTCATATCTTTAGTGGCCTGCACAGTCCCTAGATCTCATTTCATCCAATTTGCATCAGTTCTGCACATTCATTTCTGCTTGATACAAAATTCCTACATAATGCATCCAGCATCTTGTAGAATCAATGTCCAGAAAAATTAATTTTGTTCTGAAGGAAAAAGGAGATGCAGCATGCTACTAGATAGGTGCACCTAATAGACTGGCAACTCGGTGTATCTTTCCACAAATACATGTTTTTTCCCTCACAAAGGTAGACAATTGCTGTTTCAGTTTCTTTATACACATGCCACCCCCCTCAACAGGGCTTGGAGCTATGTATGCCTGGAACAGATAGATAGGTATCTGGATGCCCTCCAAGGGCATGATGGCTTCATTTGGCCCAGAACTGTAGAGGTAAATCCATTCCTTTTTCATAATGGCAGTAGTTATAATATGTTAGAGATAAAAAAGAAAACTGGTAACTTGGACTGCGGAGGTAGTCTCTTTGTCATAGACTTGGACTTGCGACCAAAAGATAGTGAAAGAGTTCTGCATTTGTATTGTACTAGAACTCACAAAGACAATGAGATACATGTTTCAGTAGAGACTTTTTTCAAGCAATTGCACAGATGTGGGTCAAAACAATTCATGCCGAAGATATGCTAAAGCAGGTTTGTATACAGCTGTTCATGGCAAAGCATAGCATAGCATAGCACAGCATAGCATAAATATCACCAGAATGTATGATTATTATTGGTCTTACATTTAAGTAGCCTAAGTAGGAGATAAGAAATGAAATTCTGAGCACCAGTACCTTAATTTCATGGCAGACTGACATATTCTAGGCACATCATAAAATTCAGCTAACCCTCACTATTTAAACTCTCTGTATCTAAATTTTCACTATAACAGCTCTCAAAAATAAATACAGGTGTGCACCATTTAATGATGGGGATATGTTCCGAGAAATGCTTCGTCTGGCGATTTCATTGTTTTGTGAATATCATAACGTGTACATGCGCCACATAACGTCTGTTTTGACTTGTATATGGTATAACCTATTGCTTCTAGGCTACAAACCTATACTGCATGTTAAGGCAGACACGATAAACACAAGATGTATGAGGCTGCTGCCAGCGTAACACAACATACTGTTTTACAGTAAACTTTTTTAATAACTAGAAAGAGTACACTCTAAATTTACAATAAAAAATGCAATATAGTAAATACATAAACCAGTAACATGGTTGTTTATTATCATTATCAAGTATTATGTACTGTATATAATCTTCTGAGACCACTGTCGTATATTCAGTCCATTGTTGACCAGCACATCATTATGCTACACATACCTGTACCAAAATATTGGCATCCAAACAGAAAGTTTAGCTGTAGCAAATTTTTATCTGAAGCTTATCCATAGCAAAAAATCAAAATGCAAATAAAATTAAAATAAAGGTTAAAAATCAACAAATAGATGTCATGCAATACTGTACAGGGTGCTGTAACAAAAAATACTGTATCTAGTCTAATAAACTGTATTTTTTTGTTATGAATTTATTCAAAGTAATATTTCAAAATGTGAACACCCACGCTGGTGTCTTATCAGCTTTTTCCACTCATTTCCTTATGAGTCTTGGGTTTACTTTGTGTCAACAAGTTTGCACTATGTTACCATAATTACTATGATTTAACTTGGATAATTCAGTTGGATGCCCTCAGAAGAAGAGGGGAAGGAGGAAAGATTTTTGCTCAATTAAAAATCATTCCCATTCTGAGCAATAGCTTTAAAAGAAATTTTAAAGGATGCAAGTGTTATGATCTCACTACTTTTAGAGCATGATAGTTGTTCTGTCAAACAAAGGTGCAGACACATGTGTGACACATGTCTTCCCTTTATTCAACATCTTACATTGAACTCCCACTCAAAACCCAGTACATGCGCACTCATCTCCCATTTGTAACACGTCATGTGTGCAGACATGACAATGGTAGAGAAATGTCCTGTACTGTACATACTGTATCATCAGTTATAAACATGCAAATTAATGACAATATGAAGTGTTCTGTAATTATGTAATTGGTATTTGAAGTGGTTTGTCCTGCTGAAATCATGGGTTGATAGTTATGTACTATAGGTACTTTCAAATTAGTTGGGAGTGCAATATCTGTCTATCTATCTATCTATCTATCTATCTATCTATCTATCTATCTATCTATCTATCTATCTATCTATCTATTCCAATTTAAAATAATGAAAATTAGGCATTCGATATTTGAAATTTTGGCATCATATGTGCTTTCGGGGATAAATTAGATTCAGAAACCAAGGGATTATGGCTATTTTTGTGTCCTATAATCAGTATAGTTTTGCACCCTGAACACCAGACCGGGAAATTAGATCAGATGAAGGTCACTGACAATTTTTTTGTTCTTTGTGGGAGGTAATTAAAATGAACTGTTTTCGTAAAAAATTCCAGTGGTATAAATTGTGGAGTTAAAAATTGCAAGCTGTTACAAAGATGTTTCTTTGGATAAAAGCATCTGCTAAGCAAGTCAAATGAAAAACATCAATCCTATGGTTATGTGAGAATAATGAATTTGCAGTGATGTAACTGTGAATACTGCATTAAAGTGTGTCAGGAGGCATGTGGTTATGTACCAGGTGTCAACTGTTTAAAGTTAACATTTTTCTTTGTCATTACCAATAAGTTCTTCAACTATAACTAATAGCATGGTGCACTGTTTCCAAGTCACAAGTACAGGGTTTGTTGTTCCCTAGGTGTATTTCAGTCAGCTAATGTCCTGTCCATGTTGGCATAGGTGAAGCTGAAGGTGAAGGGAGGAAACTGTCCCTCATGAACCAGCAGTACTCCTAAGCAGTGGTGATTACTATGCACATGAGATAATATATCAGGTCCTCCAGTGACTGAGACCATCCCCTAAGCGCTGGTGAGAATTCTTCTGATCTAAAGCAGTAGCCTTAATACCTGGGGCCATCTGCTGAGCTCAGGTGTCTCTCTGTGGGAATTCCTCAGATCCCCACACCTTGTTGAATAAATTTTACATTTAGAATTTCACATATACTACAGTACAGTACATATTGTGTTATTTTTCTCTTTTCCAAAACTAAATGGTAATGTAACAGCAGGAGTTGAACCCTTAACTGTAGAATCTTATTAAAACAGTAGTAGCAACATTGTTTTTAATACATTGTACTTTTTTAATGTTTAATTTTTCTGAGCAACTTTGGACAAGTACATGTTCACATGGTTTTCAAAAAGATTGAATAGACAGAATAGTACTAGGCTTGACTGTTACCACAGTGGAAAAAAGATTTGACACTTCAACAAAAGATAAAGAAACAAGATGACATTTCATTACCAAATAAAGACAACTCTGATTTATTCAGTCAAAATACCAGCATGAAATGCCTTTCCCTAAAGATTTTTTACGCAGTGTGTTAATGTCAGTACAACTGAATGGGAAGAAAATCGAAATGCTCTACTGCTCATGCTGCTCCACAAGTGGCAGATTTATTTGTTTAGATGATTCAAGCCTGTTGACGGCCATTGCCCAGTATTCAGTGCAGTATGGGCATAAATCCAGGGATAAAGGTTCTAGAGGGAGCTGAGGTGGAAACATTTAATTGCAGTTGGAAGAGCTTGAAACTGGAACACAAGAGAAATGATTGCCTGTGTGCGTGTGTGTGTGTGTGTGTGTTTGTGTGCGCGCATGTGCGTGGGTGACTTTAATGCCTGCCTATACTGTGCACTCTTGATAAGATGTGGATGGTACGATAAAATAGGTGTGAGTGATTCATTGCTCATACATATGCATGAAGACACTTATAGAACTCTAGACTTTTCCAGTGGGGTCAAGAAGGTGCTTCAAAGTAAGGGTCAGCCACAAGTTGGCAGTGGCTATTTATGCCTGTGGGACATCATGATCACTTCCATAATGCCTCCCAAAGTTTTCTTTTAGAGCACTTCATTTTTTAAAATATTTTTACCACTTTTGCATAGTAGAACTAAAGAAAACACCTGCAAAATAAGCGGTGCTTGCCTGTAGGCAGCTAATAAGCTGCTAGTTCACTGAGACCTCCTTAGATGGCAGTAGAGAGACCAGAAACCTGTCAAAATAACATCAACATACAGTTCCATTGTTTTTACCCCACTTTCTTGTTATGGTTTAGCTGTCACATAGCTAAAAGTAATAATACTGAAATACATGAAATGCAGAAATTAAATACAAAAATAATTAAAGGTTTTCATCATCACTGAGACATCCACATCTTCAACTGCTTTGCCTTTACAATAGACTAGCTGAGTTACCTGCCGCTACCACAGGTCAAAAAGCTGGCAGTGTAAAAAGATAAACAATAATAATGCATTATATAATCACTAAACTGTTTTACCATTAAAGTGGTTGTATTTATTACATAGGTTATTGCCAATGGACAGGCAAACACCACAGAGAGTGACAGATGTCAGTTGTAGTCAACTGGGAAGAAAAACAATACATTTATATAAACAAATTTTACTGCCCTGCTGATTTGTGAAGCTCTGTGTGTGTCATGTATAGTTGCTTAATACTAACATTTGCACACACATAACAGCTACTGGTTTCTGTGGTGAAATATGCAGATGGCCTTAACAGCAATGCGCACTCTGACTGTAGTGACATCCACATAGTAATAAGTTACAGATCATCAAAATTTATTATCTTTGAATTTTTTGAATTTAGTACATTTGTGTTGAGTGGGTGTGGGCTAAACCGGCAGACAGTAATTACCAATTATATTCACCAGGCTTTATTACCTTTTAGTTTGTGTGGTTGACTGAGAAAGTGTAAGCGTAAAATTAAGTTTAACAATCGTAAGCTTGACAATGGATTAATTACAAACAGCATTTCTGCTGCAAACATTTTACAAATTTTCTTAATTTATTGCAAGGGTTGGCAAAAGTTGACACATTCGGATGGCATCACAGACTTGAAAATTATTTTGTCATGAAAAAAATGTATGGGGGTGAATCATATGAGGCTGTACTTCAATGCTGCTGCATGAAATTGCATTTGATGTTTGACATGTTTACAGAACATTTGTGTTTACAGTAACTGAAGAGACCAAGTGAAGAGATCATCACTGCTAAAGACAGTAAACAATGAAACCACATTGTGATGCAGATCCAAATATTAAATATAAGAAATTTGCCAGCAAGCTGTTATAGACCTCTGTTATTCTTTTTCTTCGTAGCTTGGGGCTATCCTTTGGTGACTAGATAGTATGGGGTTGCTTTATTTACAGTTAATAAGCAGAAAATGCAAAACTCTAACAGCTCTATGAAGGAATATGACAGCACAAACTAGGACTAGGAAGCATTGAAAATAAATTGAAAATACTGGACATTAATATCAACATGAAGAATGCTGATAACAATAGGAAGTGAAAGCATAATGCAGGTGCAGATTAAAAAAACTGAAGAAAGCTAATAAATCTTCTATTAAAAAGTGAATAAATGCAGACAGATCAATATCGCAGGTCCTTGTACTTCTGCAACCTCTTGCCAGCTGTAAGTTGTATTTCAAGTGAAAGGGAGCCTAAAATGCCAAATTCCTTTGCCATGATTATAAAATATTAGACTGTTCCATAAAGGTTTATGGACAAAGTAAAGCTGACTTTGGGCTTAGCCAATTGGCATATTTTCAGTACTGTTCAAGCTTACTTTGAAATAAAACAGAATGCGGGCTTTTTTGTATTTTATGGTGTCTGAAGGTTTTATGGCAAAGCAACACATATATCATACAGAACAGAATCATTATATGTAAATACTGGAAGGAAAACCTGCTTGTCCTAAGATATCCAACTAATCCAGGCTGAGTGTTCTTAGCTTTTGATGCTAAACTTGTCAAAACTCCTGCCATATGTAACATACAGTGGGCATAGAAAGTATTTACCCCACAGAATGCTTGATTTATTTAGGAATTTAATAACTGGTAGCCTTCACTTTTGCAGCAATACGCTGCAGCCAGCTTTTCACAGGTTTGCAGGTTTTACTGGTTGTCCGCTGTTACTTGCAAATTTGATTCAACTGCTACAGGATATTTGGGGAATGATGGTGTAAAGTAGTCATGTGAGATCTTGCTATGTGACTTTCTGTGGGATTTAAGTCTGGAGTTTGACTGGGGTAGACGTTAAATACTCATTTAAAATCAATCAAGAGAAGCATTGGCTTTGTTTTGGAGGATTTATAGTTTCTGCAATTTGTCCCCAAAAGCATGTTATTTTGTTTTTTGTTCACAGCAGTGTGCAAAATAATTAAAAACAAAAATTTTATGGTAAAGAAAATAAAGCAGATAATCATGCCAGTGTCTCTGTTTTTTTTGCTAGGTAGAAGAGAGCAGGTATGGGATGTGGTAGTGTAGCAGGGTAAAGTGGTCCCTCACACTACTTGCACTGCTTGTTCGATATGAAGTTCAAATCCAACTCATGGGTTTGTGTGTGGGAATTGCATGGTCTCCTCTGTGTTTCCCCCCCCAAGGAAAAAGGTATGCTGGAAAAAGGCAAAGACAAACCAGTTTCTTTGCCTTGAAAACCATAGTAGTGATCACTTAGGAGTCAGATGTGACTTGATGGCACTTTTTCTTCCAGGTACATTTTATTTAGCAGAAGTATCAATGGCAAATAAACATATAACATCTCCAGCTTGGCATTGCTTGTAACATACAGTGGATTTTAAGCAAGAAATATTTGTTAATTAATTTTTTTTTTTTAAAAAATGGCTGCAGATTTGTGATCCCTCTACTTTAACGCCAGAGGTTTAAATAACATTTTGCTAATGCAGTGACACGGCTTTTTCCGCACAGCGCCCATGCTATCCTGCAGGTGATGAGTAAAAGGAGTCAGAAGCAGACACGTTGAGAGACTGACAGCTCGACAGCTCACATAGTGCAGAACCAGCTCCCGAGGCTCAAACCTTTTGCTGAATTATTATAAAAGGACCATGAGCACAGACATGAAAGGACAGCATTCACAAACGTAGGTCAGCTTGTCTTCTTAGTGTGTACATTTTATGCCAATTCATGTGCGTTTTTCACAAAGAACTGGCATAAAATGTCGGGCAGCTTGTGCTTTCTTCCTTTTAAATGGTTATGTACATTTTCCTTTGATGTTCCTGCCAATGTTTTACTATCTCCTAACTTCAAATATCTAAACTCAACTGTAAGAATGTTAACTGTAATCCTCCTGTTAGCTGTTGAATCCTGGTCATGAAGCAGTGGCCAATCTCAGGAATCATAAGGTGCCAGGCAAAGTAAGCAGCCATATTCCACTCAAATAACTGCTGTATAAATACAACAGTAATTTATTGCAATTATTTCCCCTTCACCGAATCAGTTTGCTGAATCAAATGTTCTCCTGCACTATGGAACTGAATGTGTAATAATTGTATTTGAAAGCTGTGCACTTCAGTTTGCTGATAGCCACAGTATTCATAGGGGTAGTATTGTTTTTACCATGATTAGCCAGCTGTATTACACAATACGGCTTATAGTTACAGTAAAGTTTTTAGTGAAGTTTTCAGAAAGTGTTTTCAGTTCTGTCACTGAACAAGGCAATACATACAGTGAATAATTTCAACTGGCAACTTAAACAGGGAAAAAAACCTTTCGGTCCTTTGCAAGCTGTTTACTGCACCCCACCTGCTCAGCCTTAGTCATCATCATTTGTGTCTATACTTTGTATTCATAAAATCCTAATGGAGACATCAGCAGCCTTGTATAAATGCTCAGGTGTCATCACCCAGGAGACACAATGCCATGAACTAACAATACTGCTTTACTGAACCAGTTTACTACAGCATTATTACTTTCATCTGCCACCTGTCACCCTTTCAGAAATATCCTAAAGTTTTAAATATGCCCTGCCTGGCTAACTCAGTCAGTAGAGCATGTGACTCATAATCTCAGGCTTGTAGGTTTGAGCCCCACATTGGGCATCAATGCAAATCCAGCCACAAGGGGGTGCACCTCTGTACTGGTCCCAAGCCCAGACAAAAATGGAGGGTTGCGTCAGGAAGGGCATCCGGTGTAAAAATCTGCTAAACCAAATATGTGGACGATTTGCTGTGGCAACCCCTAACAGGGGTAGCTGAAAGTCAGTTTTTTTATGAATGCATTCTGATGCTTCACTGGGGTAAGCAAGGCTTCATTTAAGCAAGCACTGGAATTCCTTTGCCAAGTGGCTGCAGGGAGCTGATGGCAATTTCAATCAATAGGTTGATTTATTATAAATATATTTACATAAATTTTTGTTATGAATTGTGAATTTTACTGTTTATTGAAGTGAGAGGAAGGCAGCCAACTGGTGTAGCTGGTGGTGCTGGTGTCTCACAGCTCCTTGTCTGTGAGTTTAGATATGGGCTTCCTCTTAGTGCTCTGGTGCCTTTTGACATGGTGTTTAAGATGAATTAGTGACAGAACTGCCTTTCCTGCAAGGTCTCGCACACAAGGAGGACAAAAACACCATTACAAATTTTAAATTGACCAAGGGTCCTGGAAATAAAAGCACAAAGGACCCTGGAGATCTACAGTGAGGACAGAAGCAGCATCATTCAAAGCCAGAAGGAAAATTGAGACAGTAATGCAAGAACTCATATGGTCACTGGATCATGTCCCTCCCAACCTGCCCTCACTATCAGTGCACATTCAAAGCCCAGGCTGGACTTGTCAGACACCTTCACATCCACTGTAGCAACAACACTCCTACATTACAAAATGCAGCTATACCTCAGTTATTCCTTCTATACACGTTCAGGTGAAATAAAGATGTCCTTGGAGCGAAGCGACTGACGTACTTTCAGTATTTTTCCATCTGACACTGTGCTTCAGGTTGAATAAATGACTATGGAATCTAGAGAACACAAATCAGTGGTTTTATTTAGGACCGAAAAGCTGTAGTTAAAGGGTCTGCCTAAGAAAGAGTATTATATTCCTGTTACCACCACCATAGCTTCTACACATACATGGTTGACTCAAGTGTCTAAACTTCTTCCACTACAAAAGTTAATGCATTCATCCTGCATGATAATGGAAATGAATTCTGGGATATTTGGCCACCTTTTTGTGTGACCCAGTTCTTCCCAGTTGTTAACAAACTAAAATGTTTTATTTAAAAGGCCTTCTTGCCAACAGCAACATTAAGACAACTGAATCTATTCGTGATGTGGATTAAGGTCTGTTTCATCACCTGTGCCTTCTGAGATTGTTATTCTTTTGTATTTAGCATCTTTACTCAAATCAGTTTGCAGCTGTTACCCCATTTGTATACCAGCTTACTGTTACCAGAACAGTTCACTGTACATTGCTTAAGGGTACTGCATTTTATTACAAAGCAACAGCACCAACTGCCTCCACAAATGCTGGAGTTTGATTCTAACTCTGTTTTACACCCAGTGAAATCGCTACCTTGGTGCCAGAACTGTGCAAAAAAGTCAGGTCTGGCAGCCCTGAGCAGGTTGTAACACCAGCAGGAAATTTTGCAGCCTGTACTCTTTGACTTGACTGCAAACTGTGGTGGTCCCTACATGAGAGGTGGCTATGTTGTGACTGTTGAGTCCTTAGAATAAAAACAGCATTTTTGTGATAAGGTAAATCTTGTCACCTTTGACATGAGATATAACTGTCATCAATTTTCTTCTTGCTGTGAAGTATCACGTAGTGAGTTGCTGCAGTAGGTAACTGAACACTAACAGAGCCAACATGCAATTCAGAATTTTATCATGTACTATGTATAATATACTGTTACTCTTTTTCTTCATTTGGACATCAACTTTAACACTGTTCACTACTGTTCTACATCTCTATTAGTATGAACATGGAGAAAAGCCCACTTTATGTGAACTGATGGGCCCCCACCACGAAATGAAATGTTACTGCCTGAATGGTGTTGTGGGGCAATTTTTAAACAAACATCTCTGGTGAATAATGTTAAACTCAAAACAGCATTGCCCTTTTCAGTGTGTTTCCATGTCATGAGACAAACAGACCATTCATTCTTACAAGTAAGAAATAGCAAAAGAAAGTTTTCCCCATGTAAGTTTCCTAGGGTAACATTTGAGAATACTGAGATTTTTGGTACCCTGAACCTATTGGTTTCAACTTTATTCTTTTCTGACACTGAGCAGACAAAAATAATTAATATTATTAAATGGTGCCTCATTGAACAATCTGCAAACCCTGTGAATTCTTTTGTAGTCTTCTTCTATTCCTAATACAGTATACAATATGTTCCACTT
Source organism: Heterotis niloticus (assembly GCA_018136845.1). Classification (NCBI taxonomy): domain Eukaryota; kingdom Metazoa; phylum Chordata; class Actinopteri; order Osteoglossiformes; family Osteoglossidae; genus Heterotis; species Heterotis niloticus. The sequence continues at coordinate 26,255,491 of CM030891.1, forward strand.
CACAGAAATTTCTTTTTCAATAATTTGCATTAAACATGGACATGGACATTAATGGGGATTCAAAAAATATATATATTTAATAGCTGTTGGTAGCATGATGGAGCAGTGGTTAATGCTTTCATCTCACAGCTCCTGGGTTGGTCAGGCATCAGTTTGGTTGTGTTTTCAGGTTAATAGGCCACTATAATATGTTGACATCACTACCTGACTGAGTACTGGTGTCCCATCCTGGGTGTACCTGTGTCCCCCTCTTGCATTGTGCCCAGCGATTAGCTGCGGACCTCCACAACCCTGACCAGTCCAAGCAGCAATTAAAATTGATGGACACGCATGGAAGGGTGAATAGATGTTCAACACATGCAGAAGAATACTGTATATTTATTCTTGCAAGGATTTCTGATATGAAGTTACCGAACCATTTAAGCTATTCACAAGACATAGCAGCTGGACTTGGCAGCAGGTCTTATAGCCCTTTAGACTGTAATCTGAATGTTGAAATTTCTCTTCTGCTGTAACATACCTGATGAAGAAACATCCCTTGTATGGACAGAGAAGCTTTCGGTATGAATGGGCAAATCATTGTTAAGTGGTTTGCCTAAAACTGTAAGCTGTCTTGGTCAGCCGCATGAAGGCGAAATACACTGCCTAGCCAAAAAAAAAAAAAGAGAGTCACACACTAATATTTTGTTGGACCGCCTTTAGCTTTGAGTACGGCACGCATTAGCTGTGGCATCGTTTCAATAAGCCTATGCAATGGCGCAACATTTATTTCCATCCAGAGTTGCATTCATTTTTCGCCAAGATCTTGTCTTGATGACGGGAGAGTCGGACCGCAGCGTAAAGTCTTCTCCGGCACATCCCAAAGATTCTCAGTGGGGTTAAGTTCTGGACTCCGTGGTGGCCGATCCATGTGTGAAAATGATGTCTCATGCTCCCTGAAGCACTCTTTCACAATTTGAGCTCGACGAATCCTGGCATTGTCATCTTGGAAAATGAAGAAAAAACCCATTGATGGAAAAACCTGGTCATTCAGTATATTCAGGTAGTCAGCTCACCTCATTTTTTGGGCACATAACGTTGCTGAACTTAGACCTGACCAAGGGAAGCAACCCCAGATCACAAGATCATAACACTAAGTTAAATCCCGGTGGTGACTTCTTTTGGCCGGGCAGTGTATCATAACTGCCGGTTCGTCTGAAGATTTTGGAATACGATTACAAGCTTTTCCAGTAGATGTCGCCTGGCAATGGGTATAAAAGGCACCGCTCACAAGAAGCAGCAGTTCTCCCAGAGCATCCTCGAACCAGATAAGACGCAATGTGGCTTCTACTGTAGGCTTACGTTCTTGCACGGCTTTATTTTCGAGCTTCTGCTCGGCATGCTTATGCTCTCACAGGGGGAGGAGACCCTGGCACGTTTTCGCTCTTTATGACACGACGAGAAATAAAGGCTCATGATGTCTGATAGTGGTTGCTACCAGCAGCTTGAGAACTTCTAACACTGAGCTCCACCTGCACGTCTGAATTGATGTGGGCTCGCCCGACCGGGACTGAGTTATCCCCCAGCGACGTGTGTGGGGGGGTCGCAATGTCTGCGCAAAGACATCACTGAGCCGAGCGCGGCGCGCTAGATGCTTTGAACAAGTTTGAACGCGGTCTTCACTGGGGGTCCCCGACAGTCCTGCCGCTCCATGCCATTTCCCGAGGAAGCTTCGGAGGGGACCTTCGCAGCGACCGCTCTCCAGTGTCCGGCGGCTGGAGCTCCGTGCAACATGTGCAGCGAATGCTATACGAACCAGACGTTTGTTTACGATGATGGGACCGCGCACGAACACGCAGCCAGGTACGCGCATCTCCTTGGCCGTCGCCGCTTCTGAGCGGGGCTCTGGGCTGACACCTTTTTCACGGCGTGTGCGCTTGTGTGTTAAATGCTAGGTGCAAACGTGCTGCGTGTCGGTGTGTGTGTGTGGAAGTCATGCTCATCCTAACTGTATGCTCCGCAGGCACGTTGGTCTGGTAAGTGTGACGTGTAAACGGACCGGAGGGCAGCAGGGAAAGTTCACGTCGACCACAAGCTGAAGTGTGTGTGTGTGTGTGTGAGAGAGAGAGAGAGAGCGAGCGTACGTGTGTTGTGTTAGGGCAGCTTCTGAAAGAAGGGAAAAAATGAATGACCGGAAAACTGAAGAAAATGTGAAGGGCATCATGTTTATTTTGTCACTCCTTGTGATGGCTGAGTACAGCTAATGGAAGTATGTTGCATTCCAGCAGCAGAAGGTTCGAGATGATTTGTTTTATCTGATGTCATATTTTTCTTTATGTGAGCGCGTTACTGGTCTTGACATACTGGACGTAAATGCAGAATGGGCTGAGGGATGCGGCTGAAGCGGATAGTGCCTTTGATGCGGTGAAACGGGGTAAGTACACCCTTATAAACAGGGTGGGCAGCACGGCACAGTTTCCTCTAAAACATGGAGTTTGTACGACCACCTGCATTGCTGGCTCGCAGCAGTTCACGTGTGCCTCTCCGGTGCTGGCGGAAAAATGGCTACTGACGAATACCTGTCATCTTTCGCCTTTTTTTCCAGCAGTACATTATACTTGACATCGAAGGCAGAGGCCGGTGGGGGGAGAACATTTTTTTTTTTCATTTTTTTCTCGTTGCTGCGTTAAAATTTGCCTCCTTTTCGCGTGTCAGAGAGCATCCTCGCAGGTTCTTGCGGGCAACCACTGCGTTACGGGAAGTCACGTTGCCCTACAAGGTGCGAAGCGCTCGTGTCGAGCTTCTCATTGGTCGGAGGCCCGCGGACGCCGTGCCTCGTGGACGCGCACGGCGCTCCGCGTTGAACCGAGAGGGGAACGCGCGTTTGTTGTAGTCCCCCCCCCCTCCCGTCCCAAAAACCCACCCGTCGGCCGTGACTGCGGTTTGCACGTCAACCAAGGACGATACAGCACCGCAAGTGTCGGGGGCGTCCAAAAACATGCGCAGAAGTGCTCGGTGGCCTTACACACCTTAAACAGTGTGGGGCACAGCAGGTGTGTTTGAACGCTGGGGGGCGGGAGGGGGGGACTTTTTAGCCCATGATGTCAACTGTAAAATGGGGGGGGGGGTGCAGAGATCGGATACTGTTTGCTCACTGGGGCAGCTGACAATGAAGACCACATGAAAAGTGACCGCTAATTCCTTCCTCTATGTTCTGCTGAAACCCTTTCCTTTTTTTATTACTGTATATGCAGCAGGTACAGTACAACCCTAATCCATGCCTTGGATTATTGAAATTATTGAAGTTCAGAAAAACAGACTTTTGGTAATTGTCGGAGGTAATTTTATTTCAAGGCAGAGACTTTATATAAACATAAAGTGTGCTGACCTTCGATGAGCTTCACGGCACAGTCCAGGGGGCAAGATTTAGGTGTCAAAGTATTTCAGGTTTGTGCTCTTTTTGACAAAGGGGTGATTACGCACGGCCGCCGTGAGCTTTCAATCTCCAGAATTGAGTCATCAGACCAGGCCGGCGGAGAGACACACAGGGGACAGAGCATAAATAAACAGCAACATTTATTGTCCCCTAAAGGAACCTCCCAGCCTAGGTCATCAGTGAGACTTTTTATTCTGGACATTTCTGTAATAGGAAAAAGTGCTTTGGTTCAAAGCAGATAATGGATTTGGAATGAGTAAAGGAGTTATGTTGTGATTTTTTTTTTTGACCCCCCCCCCCATGGTTTTCTTCAGTCTTGGTTTATCACCGCATGTCAGATCCACTGAAACAGTGCGCTGATGTCTTGCCCATATTCCACATTAATGAATAAGACCCCGGGACTGGAAAATTAAAAAGGATTCGAGCAAATGGAGCTGACTCTGTTGCGAAAAGCCATCCATTGCCAGCTGCTAGTGATCCCATGGTAGCAGTGACTTTATCTGGCTAAATAATTACAATGATTTGGATATGCTTGCACATAATTAGAAGCTTTATCCACCTCTCTTTGATGTCTAAAGTGGTGTGGAATATTCCCTTAAGGCACTCCTTCTTAACCTTCTCTATGCCACAGTCCCCTTCAAGGATTTAATGAAGGCCAAGGAACACCTTAGAGAAAAACATCAAAATATAAATTAAGATCTACCTACTGTATCTCCAAGGGGTCCATGGACCCCAGGTTAAAAACCCCTGCCTTAGGTTATATCATGGTTATTAGTTATATAATGCATTGAATTAGGCATTTTTTGTTAATGTAGCTCTGTTTTATGGAAACTTGGTAATGGCAGTGATGGCCTATTTGTAGACAGGCAATATTATATTATGACCAAGTTTCATAAATGTTAAGTCTAAATCAGTATTTTTATGATGGTTTTATGTGTTAGCTCATATATGAAGATAAAATTGCAGTGACTTCTTAATATTCTAACTCTATATTCAAATTTTTCCCATAAGAGTTCTTAATTAATTAGATTATTTGAAAAGTAGAAAATTAATGCCTAAATATTGGTATGGAAAGAGAAGTTTTGCTATAACAAAATTTTATCGGAAGCTTACCCAAAATAAAAAAAAAGATTTAAAAAATGCACATGCAAATACAAATCAGAATAAGTAAAACATCAGAATAAATACTGCACAGTACCGTACAATGTACTGTAATAAGTAAAGGACAACACAGTAGGCAATAAACCGTATTGTATACTATTAAAATGTATTTATTATTATATTTAGTGTTTGTTTGCTGTTTCTACTTTTTTTCTGATGAGTCTTCTGCTCTCTTCGTATGAACTCATTTGTGTTGGCACCTTTCCTGTGGTTTAAGCCGCGTAATTCAGATGGATGCCCATTGTTACACGAAGAAAGTTTTAGAAACTTTTAGAAGTTCAGCGCAGCAAAAGCAAAAACTTCACTAATTATGGAACATGATAGTGGCATGAAAAGGAGCCTTGCTTTCAAGAACACAACTGAAGAAGCTGTCACCAGCTAGGAAGAAATTTGCAAAAGGTGGTCCAAATGTTGGATACTGAGCAATGGTACTCCGGAACAGCGTTCAGGTAATGACCAGCAAAGATGTCGCTTACACTCACAAGGCTTTCACTGTTTTTGTGATGCACCTGTCATGGAAAAGCAATCGAAAAAAGAGTCCAAATAAATTGTCAGTGAAGAAATGTGCTTATTGAAAAAAAACATTTTAATTTGCCTTTTAATTTGGTATATAGTTCACACAATGGAAAGACTTTAATGGAAAAGTGTTAATTTAAATTTAATCCATTTTCCATGGATTCAGAAAAACCCAGTATGACTTGTTAGCTTTGTTCATTTACATTTTTTCAACTAAATGTATCTTTTAAAAAATAAAACGATTCATTTAGTTGCTAGTGACAACACTAACATCCGAAATGTACATACTGTACCATGCGCTACTAGCATGCACATTAATGACAACATTAAGTGTTTTCTAATTAAATATCTGGTGTTTAGAATGTTTTATGATGCTGAAAACATTGCTTTAATGGTTGTATACTGTAGATGTTTTCGGATTGGCATTTTTTTCTTATTTAATGGGAATTGGGCATTTGGTATAAGAAATTTCGGTATCCAACCCATTTACAAATTAAATGTCGATTCTGAGAGATGACTTTATACTGTATTTATTGATATAAGAATTGAAATCACAATTGTTCTATTCATCTTCAGTTGACTCATTGCAGAAATACTATTTTCAGGGTGTGGGATTTTTAGGAATTTGTGACTTCTTGGTTATACAGTGCAAGCTTCACAGCTGCTGATGTGCATATTTACAGCGCCTTTTAAAATACAATGGGGTGGTAATACTTTATGCTAATATCAGAGTGAAGGTAATAGTGTGCAGTGTGAGGGCATAAATAGCAGCCTGAAAGCACTGATAATGTTCAGTTTTGTCCATTTTCACATGACAGTCACTGTGTGTCTAGCAAAATTCTCACTAGCCTATAGCAAACCAATTCGGTGAGAACTTTGCTGGTCATCCTTTATCTGTTGACTTGTTTAATGAATCTGTTGGTTCAAGGTGACAGTAAAGGTATTTCAGCAGCATAGTGCGCGAGGGAAAGCAACGTGTTTGTGCACTTAGAATTCTTAAGTATTGGTTCCTCCCCCAAGGCCCCACTCTTTGTTTCTGTGTATCTGTATAACTGTATTGTATATCTGTTTTCCATCTGTCATTATTTTAAAACACTTACTATACAACAACTGTTAAAAATGACCCATAAACAGAATGGGTGCAGTCGTCTGAGGAAGTGTGTGTTGTAAGACTATTAAGATCCTCCCTATTTTATGGCACGGATGGTCATGAAGCTGAAAAGAAAGTGTGTCCTTCAAATTTATGTTTAAATGTACTGCATGGTAAATCTCTAAAAAAAAAAAAAAAATTATGTTTGGAAATCTAATTTTTGTAAGCAGGACAATTTCTGCTTCTTTACAATAGTGTATGCATATTTTATTCAACAGCTCACATAAGTTTTAAAAGAAACAAAAGTAAATTTTATTTATTGTCTCTGAGAATAAGCATGCTATGTGTAGCTAGTCAATACTTTTAATCCATTTTGACAGAATCTCACTCAACGACTAATCCAGTTGTGAGCTGAACAGTTTTGTTTAATACAGAGGTTAACTTCAGCTCCTAAAACTGACTCAGAGAATAGGTTATTAATGTTTTCAATCTTCCTTTTTGTGTTTTAATTTAATATTGTTTTTTTTAATTCCATGAGGCAGTCATGAACCCACCACCTCCTCCCCCGTGTTCCCATGGCGACAGGTAATTTCTGACCCTTCAATTCCACCGCATGCAGAATGTAGCTCAGCGTGGTCCCAAGGAAAACTGGATATTAATGGGGGTCAGCACGTGTGTTCTGTATGAATCCTAATCACCACTTTTTTTAAGGTATTTGCATGGTTTACCGAAGGGGTTGTATTCATCTTTTACTTTGCTCTTCCAGTTTCCATTGAACAAAATTCTTTGGTTGAAATTAATGAGTCTTGAACCTTCTTTTCTTCCTCTTTTCTCCCTCAGGGCTGAAAATAATCTTTTGCTAACTAATTCCAAGCAAAATGCATGCTGGTGGTGAAAGTGCTTAGGAACGAGCAACTGCATATATATTAGCATATATATGTATTGAATGCATCATGACATCAATGTGCATGCAGGTGTCTAGCTGGATCACGGGGACCTGTGATTTAAAAATCAGATTTTCTTCATTTGTGTTGATTAAAATTGCACAAGATCATTGCCCGTGATTTCAGTTCACACCTCATTTATACTTGAATTCAGCCTTCGCTCTAATGTGTTTGGCTGTTTGTAAGGAAAGACCACATTTGAGTGGTGGAGGATTCAGTATAAAAGACAGTCTGCTCACCACAGACGTTACCATGGAGTAAACCACTTCTTGGGCTTGCTCAGAGAACGTACTCTCACATCTGTAGTCATTTTGGAATTGCAATGTAAGAATTATATGTTTAAAAAAGATCCATAAAACTCACATTGCACTGCTAAAATATAAGACATGCATCTCACTCTATAGTATATAGCAGTTAGGATAATTTGCTGTACTGTAGTGATTTTTAAATTATTTATTCATTAAAATGCTACCAATTTAATCCCATTTATGTTTATTATTTTTAATTAATATAGTTATATAAAATACAGAAATATTATCTCTTCTGTACAGAGGATCATATGCTATTTTGTATACTGAATGTACATGTTGCACTGAATTTCATGGGAGTAATAGTGCAAGTTGCAGTCTGCTTTTCAGCTGAGCAAGTTGTTCGTTAAAATAAGCATATTAGACTTGAAAACTGAACACAATATTAGCTCTATCAGTCTGCTGGCGGCATGCATTTTTATGCTGCTTTTTAACTCTTAACAAGCACATTTCTGTAACCCATAGCTAAAATATAAAACTGGCACTGATGATCTCACAGATCCAGAGAAGACTGTGAATCTGCAAAGGATCTGGATTTTTCTGTTGCTGTTCTTCAATAATATATGTTTAATGGAACAGACAAAAATATATTGTGATGTTTTCCCTTATTTAGCTTTGCAAAGTACACTTGGGTTTATTAGCTTCATAGTGTGTACATGTTACATAAACATGGGATCCTTGTGTTTGTATATGAAGTTTAACTCCCCCTTCACATCCACAGGCCCTCACCTGAGACTGTTCAGAAGAACAACAGCAGCAACACAGGAGTTATTCTGGACATCTCCACACTTAAGATGACTGAGGTGGACTCGGAGGTGCCACCTCTCCCACCTCGGTACAGATTTCGGGATTTACTCCTTGGAGACCAGTCCTTCCAGAATGATGACAGGTACTGTACTGTGTGTTGAAATGTGGTTATGTGCACCCAGAGGACTGGTTGTTGAGATTGGAGCTGGCGCTCTCCATGGTATTTAACAATAAATCTGATTCAAGTCAGAGGCATTCTTTATAATTCATGACAGCGTGCAAACTTCAGTGTAAGAGTGCACAGCATTTCTGTGGAAATGCAAGTTTTGCACTGACTGAAATGAAAACATTCCTTAAATGATACAAGTTGGATTTGTCTGGTGTTTTGGGGTGATTTGCTATATGTTTTGTTGGTGGATCAGATACAAATGAGTAAGAAACACATATAGAGTTCACAAAGTAAGCAAAAAAATGAATGTCTATGAAGGCACATTCTGTATAAATAGACCTATGTCTATATCTGTATTATTACATGCATATATGTGTGTACACACACACACACACACACACACACACACACACACACACACTCACTCGCTCAATGGATTGTGTTTATTGAGTTGAGTTTGACCTGAATTTGGATTTAAGATTATTAAACTGTTATAGCAAGCTAATAATTAAAACTAAAACCTTATATTAGTTATGAAATTTTGTTTTGTTATGCCAGACCACTATGTAGGTGTTGCTAAAGCTAAAACCCCATTTTCTATTTTTTAGTATTCAGAAGAAACAACTCATCTTTCACTTAGTAGAAGTTCTTCATTGAAAAAGCAATAGCATAAGTTGTAAACAGCAAATCTGGAGGTGGAGATAAGCGGCACTGCTGTGAGAAAGCAAGATTGAAATAGTACCTTAATTAATTTGATATGTACAGTAAATGAAACAGGATTGTTGCTTCTTGCACTCATAAAGAGCAAAATGAATGCTCTATTTCTTTTCCTTGGCTTTTGTTCTTGCTGGGTTTGTAATATTCCAGATAATTAATACTGCGTGCAAGTTAATAAAGTGTCTAAATACAATACCAAAGTCGTGTTGTTCCTCCTGTTCCTTGAACCACAAATTTATTGAATTTTTTTTTTTAAATCTCCACTCTCAGAAATATTTATTTATGTTTTGTGGGATATTTTTTTAGGATTTTGGTACACAGCATCTCAAGGTGAGAGTCAAACTAAATTCTCAATTCTAAATTCAGTTTTCTAAAGCATTAAATGCCATCTGTAAGATGTGGTTCGTATTTCCAGCAGCTGTACTTCCTAAAAATGGTGGGTTAAAGCAAACCAAGCTTAGTCTCTGTGTAATAGAAGACCCATTAAGTTATAGTACAGCAGTGCTTATTGGGTTTGTCAAAATACCGATTTTTTTGTATTGCGCTGGATCGTAAAAAAGCAATATTTAATTTTCATTTCACTTTCATTAATCTTTTGTATTTGTCAGAATCCTCTTCCTGAAATCAATAAGTGCTATGTCCAGACAGGTTACATCCTAGATGGGACTCCAGTCCATTGAAGGCCAGCCACATGCACGTTCACTCACAGTCACACAATACTGCAGTTTAGAGACTCCAGCTAATCTGAAACACATGTCTTTGTAGCGTGGGAGGAAACCGGAGTACGCGTACAAAACCCATGCAGACATACAGAGAACATGCAAGCGCCACATGGACTGAGCTGCATTCAGACATATAACAGTCTAGGTTCTGTGAGGTGGCAGCATTACCCACTCCACCACTGTACCCCCAACACTGATAGTACTGCAGTGATCTGCAGAAAAATCATGTTAGCTGCACTGAAAAAAATGTGGTTCTGTCTCTAGCAAAGAGTTATTTTTGCTTGCAGTTTTTAGAGCATGCTAACATTGAACCAAATTTCTTGCACATTAAAGGATTGAGTACTAACAGAGTAAAGTATTCTCTTGTTGAAACTGTTCCAGATCCAACTACTGTGTGTATGAGAACAGAAATAGGTCCTTCTTACTCAATGTATTATTGAAAAATTCTTTCATTTCTTATTGAAGAGAGATGATTTCTGCCCAAGAAATAATATGTGGAATGTAATATATAATATATAACATAACATCTAATAATATGTGGACATCTAATGAAGAATTTCAGATGCAAAGAGCTTTACCTCACTTGGTTGAGTGAGGGGAGGGGCTTGTTGTGGATACCTGTGGACAGGTCAGAAAGGACAGATGGAAAAACCACCTGTCTTCCGAATCCAGGTACCAGTGGCAGCACCAGTGACAAAAAGAGCAGTTTTCAGACTTTATGTTGGTAAATGCCGTTTAAGAGCGTTAGACCTTGAACAAAAACTATGCTATTGCTTTTCTCTGCAACTTACTATGAACCGATCGCAGTGTCCCTTGATATTTTAGGGATAAATGAGACTTTTAAAAAAATAAATTTAAACTGATTTTTAAACACCCTTTAGTAACAGCTATAGGATGTTACCAACAGGTATTATAGAGACATTGTCTTAGGAGTTCAAAAAAACAGATTATATTTTAAGTTACTTTTAATTTTAAAGCTTCTGGAAGTTTTTCTTTCCATGTTCTTCTTTACTTTATTCTTGGACTATTACCCTGAGCAAGCTCCCTTTATGACTGTTGAATGGGTTTTTATGATTTCCCTTAATGGTTGCTTTGAGCAAATTCTGAACAGCATTCATTTTGAAATTCTGCCAGAAACCACCTCTGCCTTTTATTAATGCTTAAAGCTGCAATAATAAATTTGATTTGTCAATGGGTAAACACAAACAACAACTGTCAGCATGAGTTTGGCTCCTTTTATTTAGGACAGTTTAGATTGCCCTCTGAGCAATGTCAAAATGTTATATATTTCTCCCTAAACTCTTCTGACAGTGACTTTGTCTTTTGAAGACGGCACTGAACAGGTGGGCGTCATCCCAATGGTTGCATTAAGATGAATACTGGCTCTAAAGGCAGTGAGAAGCAGTGCAAGAAAGCCATGTGTTGCAAGTAAAGCAGTAGCTTTGGACTGCTGAGCTTCCTGTGGATTCCTGTGGGTTAACCTGGACAACAATGCATGAAGCAAGAATTTAAGTTGTTTTACACACTGAATGGTGTGATAGTCTGTGCAAATGTGCTGTTTGCTGTTTATTCTGGACTCAGAGCTAAGAGGTGGCAGTGATAGGGGTGGCGGGGGGGGGGGGGGGTGTTCACAATCTGGAAAGCTCTAACCCTGCATCTTCAGCAGTGTGAATTTTAAACTTAGTCACTTGTGTGCTGGAATGTGCTGTCTGCTGTGTATTTGACACGTTATCATAGTTTTGTATTAGACTGGGATCGTTGGTTGTGTTGACTCATTTTATTTGCGCCGAGTTGGAAGAAAAAAATATGTTTTCACACTAAATGAAAAAGTTTGAATGGACAAAAAGAAAGTAAGCATTATTGTGAGAGTTGCTGCAACGGCTCATTTGCAGAGTTGTCTTCAGCAGCAAGCAAAACAAATCAGAGCATTTCGCTTAAAAGTGTCCCATGTCACTTATTTCATTTTGCTGCTGTATCTGATGCCTTGCCTAGTCTGAGTGCAGATAGTCGGTTGTCTTTAGAGTCACAGTATTGTTTGTATTATTTCCAGCCATTGTTTATTTCCCCTGAGTTACTAATATCTTGTATCTCTTTTTTTTTTTTAATTTAAAAAAGGTCACCTGCGAATGACTTGGTAAACAAATTATTTGTCCCCTGGGCTGCACATGCTCTTCCAAAGAAATGTCAAGCAGACTGACTCACAGATGGGGTGAAGGGTTGCTGGTGGGGGGTATGTACGATGCACTTGTTCACGAGACGGTGGAAGCACCTTAAAGCCTTGTTCTCTGCTAATGTGTTCTAATTCTCTGATTAGTCTGCCGATCTGGATGAACATCCAGTGATGCTGTGCCCATATGTTCAGGTTTGTGCCTATGCATATTAACTTGTTTATGCACTTGGGCAATTTTTCATCCAACACAACCTGCATGTTGTGATTGTGCAGCTTTCCTTTTTCTCCATTTCTATATCTGGATTGCTTTTAATCCGCTCTTTCTCAGTACCTTTTGTTAAAGGTAAAACATTAGGAATCCTCCAGTTACACGGATCTCATGTATACAATTCTGTATATTTCCATAGCTCTTGTGCTGTTATCTTTGGTGTTCTACTATGGATACGACCTAAGTCTTTAACTGTGCCATTCTGGACTAAAAGCAGTAAAATTACCTTTATCCCTTCTTCCCACTGTGACATTTTCAAATTTTTTCTTATCCTTCTGTCCTTTCTCCTCTTTTTTAAACCTATATATGTGTTGTTATTTGTTTATCTCTATCTATGTATTTAAATATCTAGTCAGTTCAATTTGTCTATGTTGTACTGTGTTGCCATGCTGTCTGTTTTAGTGTTCTTGCCATCATCCAGGAGAAACTAGATAATTAGTCCTTTCTAATAAATACATCAGGATGAGGGCAGGAGGACAATAAAGTAAACCTTGAACCTCGATATGTGTACTGTAGCTCAAACCTACATGGGTTGTGTTGGCCCAGTTTCCATCATTCTGCCTTCAAAAATATCAATAGTGCCATTCAGTCTTATGAATAATTCCTGGAGTTTTGGAGGTCTTTTGTGTCCTTTGATGCTCTCAGACTTTGTTTTCCATTGCCGTGAGGTTTGCTTTGAGAATGCTGTCTTTCTTTAGGATGAGCGCACCTTTTGTTGAACGAATGTACGTGTCTTTGTAACGGTGCTGACTGGAATTCATAAGAAGGGCGACAATACAAATTGTCCTGGCAGCATACTTAACAGTTAGGTAGAGCAGACAAAATTTTATTTTGCCACAAAATTGGAATTTACCATTATGCATGTTCAAAATGAAGGGTTCACTTCCCTGTGGAAATTGAGATGTCTACAGAAGCACATCAGTTCTTCCTTTTGACTGATCCTCTTTTATTTTTTTATTTAACCAACAATACGAAATACAATACTTGCAAGAATGCATATGACATATTTAACATTGCCAAGGGATATAGATTATAATACAGATACATATCATGCAAAAGATGAAACAAAGTAAACACAGAAAATGTTCTTATCACTTCATTGTTTTTCGATTTCACTGGTACTTTCTAGCGATTGCTCTTGCACGTCTGCAATATGGCTTGAGAAACGTGCTATAGCTCAAGCAAGAATGTTTTCTCTCCTGATGTGTCTTGGTTTTGAGCTCAGCACCGCTTGAAAGTTTTAAAAAATCCCCAGTTTGTCATAGCCGCCCTAGAACAGAGCACAATGCATTCTGCAGCCTGCGAATTGCAGCGCAGTGGAATTCCGCCGCTCGGCAGTTACTCTTGACAACCACAAGTCACATATGGTACATTTCCATAAGTCCTTTACATGGGGGGGGATATGCAAATGAGCTGAAGTACATGCTAGCAGATCAGCGAGCGCCCCACTGAAGTGTGCAGAGCTGGGTCAAGTGTGCTGGTCTAGACTAGCGGGTTGGATTAGTCAGGACAGTGAGTGGGTGGGCACAAATTAGCCCACAAGCAAAGGCAGTCTCCTCCGCAGAGCAATTAGTGTCCTCTGCCTCTATAGGAGCGATGAAGAGGAAAAGAGCCTCTCACTGATGGAGAGTGAGTCACAGGTGGTCCCTGGCAGCTTTCACAGAATTTCAATCCATTACACCCCCCCCCCATATGTGTGCTTCTATACATTTTTTTTTTTACGTACTGTATTGTATTTACAGATATGCTTCTGTATACAGTATAGCTGTGACTCTTTTTAAAAATAGGTGGAATAGCAATAGCATAAATGTGCAGCCAGATTTGGCTATAGTGGAATAACGGTTAAAGAACTGGACCAAAAGGCACCCACACTGATGTTTTTTTTTTTTTTAAATTATAATAATACCTTGGAGGAAGACATTTAGTCCCAACCTGGTCTGCTCTGATACCCCAAGAAGTCCTTGGTGAAAAAGGCTGCACTAAGTTTACCTGTGAGTATGAACTGAAGACTGTTTTGTGTAACACACTTAAACTTTCGTGAGTGTGTGTGGAACCTGAGAGCCACTTTGTAAAAATTGTCTGCTAGATTAATGTGAAAATTAATCGCATCGGTTAATAGCCAGCCGTTTAAGTGTCTAAGTCGTAGGAAGCGTGTGGTTACAGCTGCCCTCTTGCTCGGAAAAGAGTCAACATTCGAATCCCTTTCCTGCTGTAGTACCCTCAAGCAAGGCACTTACCCTGAATTGCTCAAGTAAAAATTGTGCGGCTATACAAAGGGTAAAAGGGGTAATGATTGTGAGTGGCTTAACATTGTAAGTTGCTTCCAGAGAAATGCATCGGTCAAATGAATAACAGGTGCAAGGGAAAATGGCTTTAATGGTGCTCATTTAAAGATGTCCATTACAAAAGGCAAAGGTAAATGATGCGCTGCTGAGAAGATATTTTTTGTCTTGGAATTGCTTGCTGATTTTGTGCATTCAAATGTGGGGAACCTTAAAATTGAACTGTCAGTCTCTCAGTTTCTAATTAATGGAGTTGGCAACAATAGACCCTGGCTGTCAGGATTTAATTATTCAAGGAACAAGGCCAAGAAGAGAATCATCCCACTCGCACAACAGACAGGCATAATGGAAGAATGTAAAAATCTCCCATAGAAGCAGTGGGACTGTAGTCAAGCCATCAAATGATTGAAGATTCTGTCTGACCGTAATGTATATGTGACTTCGTATACAGTAATTGGTATGCAATGGGGGTGGTTTGTTGTGGGGGAAAAAAAACCCACACATTTTCAAGCAATAATGAAATATAAAATCTTCTTATGTTATCTATTAACTAAATATTATGCATTTGCAGTTACCACATAACTAAGATCATATTGACACCACCATGTCTATATAGCGTCGCGTTCAAAAATTTAAAAAAAAAAAACCTCCTATTTTGCCACCCCAGAAAATCATGAACAGTTCTTTTTGTATTATTTACAGTTGCTACTTAGAATGCACAAAATAAGTCAAAAATGACCCCAATGACCTGCAACACTATCTTTGCTAATAATACCTTTAACAAAAATTGCCTGCCAAGACTATGATGAATTGTATAAAATGTTTTTGTTTCACTAAATTATTTTATGCAGTTGAAGATGTTTAAAGTTGTGTTTAAATAAAAAACGAGTGACAATAAATGTAATGAAAATAAGTACAGTCGTCCCTTGATTTATGCACCTACCTGGTTAATAAAAACCACAGTGTGAAAACATGTAAATCAAGACAGCTATTTCCATTATTATGGAGAAAATTAAAGTGAATTCCAGCCCAACTGAAAAAGACCAAACCATTTTCCCAGTTTTTCACTAAAACACAGAAAAAAATGTAAGTAATGACATTGAGCACACTATTGTGATAGCGTTTCAAAGGAGTCACCACTGTGACATAATTTAAACCAGTGAAATGTTGATTTATTAACACCCAAGCATACATACAGAATTCTTGCACACACAAAACCTCTATAACCGTATTGCCATGGTGATGACTGTGATAAGTGATAACTTCCATCCTAACTGTATTCACGTATGCAGAAGAGCACTAATAATTGCCATATTTGCCAATGTAGCACAGTACTAAATAGGTGCCACCGCATACATGAGGCAAGCATTTTTTGCCCAAGTTTTTTTTCCTTGGAGAGCACTGAATTGAGTAGACTGGCATGAAAATTGAAAAATGCTATTAAATATTTAACTGCATTCTAGCGAATATGTGTTCTATGAATGCTCGCAAATCAAGTGATGATATCTACTACAGGAAATTAATTGGGAATTAAACATTTATTTTATACTCTGGGTAATGTCCGTGTCAGATTTCAGTGTTCGTAAGAAGACAGTTGTATGGAAAAATAATTATGAACCATTTCTTTAAATATTATACTAAAAGGAAGATTTACAAAAGTCCATTTATTTATTTGCTTATTTGTTTGTTTGCTTGTTTGCTCAGGAGGATTCTACTGTGATGGCTTTTATTTATATGTTCCTCTTTGTATGGTTGACGTCCAAAAATTAACCTTCCTCTGTTGAATAATGTTAAAATTTAATTTGTATTATTTGTAGGATCTATGCACCCTTCTTTAGGACAATTGTACTTCATCATGGCTAAATTGTAAACGGTGTAACCGTTATTTATGTAGGTTGCTACTCTTTCCTAAAAATTTCCATGACCCACAGTTACTTCTGATGCATTAAAAAAGAATTTTGAACCTTTTATATGCAATAGTCTGAAAATCTGTACAATCTATAGGAAACCATACAATGAATCGTATGTATAGGTATACATATGTATGATGTACGTATATGTATTTCTTTAGAAATGTAGTGGTATGATTTCTTTTGACAAAATATGACAAGACCTTGCACGTACCAAACGTTATGCTCTTTTCCTCTAATGGTGTGTTGCAACCTGATCTTTGTTATCTTTTCACAGTGAATGAGACAAAAAAA
This sequence comes from Heterotis niloticus, assembly GCA_018136845.1. NCBI lineage: Eukaryota > Metazoa > Chordata > Actinopteri > Osteoglossiformes > Osteoglossidae > Heterotis > Heterotis niloticus. The sequence continues at coordinate 26,272,204 of CM030891.1, forward strand.
TATCTAGTTAGCATACCAAAGCCAGCGCAGATCTCTTTGAGCCACAGTGTGCATGTAGGGGTCATTTTTAACCCATGTGTATTCTAAGGGTAAGTTCTTCTAATACAGATAAAAAGCATTATATATATTTTTTCGGTGGCATGATATGAAATTTATAATTGTTTAACACAATGCGCAATGCTGACTGTGGGGTGAATCAGTCCCAATATGTGCATTCTAGGGGATTCAAACTTTGAGTGAAAATGCTAAATAAAAAACTGGACATTTAAAATTTTCGAACATAGAGCACAGTGCAGACATGGTCGGGTCAATTTCTCCCAACAATTCAGGCGATTTTCTCAAAAGTACACGAGCAGCTTCCCTCTGGGACATGAATTGCGAATCTTTTGGTCACAGGCTTGGTAATTTGGCTACTTGCAACAGCATCCAGAACTAATCCACTCTCACAGGACCAGTAAGCGTGCTTCCCGAACAGGAACAGCTCAGAGCTGGGGAGAGGATGGAGCGTGAGGGACATTTCCACAGTGATCATTGTAACTTGTCAAAGGCACTCAGATGCATTGCCTTTTTTTAGATACAACAGATACTCCACCTTTAACTACAAGGATGCTGGAGTGGTGAGGGAGGCAGAAAATAAGGTCTAAAAGGCCATCTGGCTGCGACTGGCAGAAAGCGGTACCCCAAGAGGCAGCTGGGAAGTACCGAGAGGTCAACATTGAGCGCTATGAAGTCTCATGCTTCACTTCAGTTTAGGACAGTGTTTCACCTCCAATACTGGGGCAAACAAATAAAACAATAAAATATACAGGGTGATTAAAAAACACTTAATTTTTAACTCTAAGGATCATAAAAACAAGTATGCTGAGCATTTGTTAGATTACGAAAAACCGAGTTTCTTTACCAGTTAGTTTCGATTACATCATCGTATCATAAGTTACTGAGTAATAAATGTTTGGAGTATTCTTGTGTATTGTACTGTATCCAGGTCTTAGTGTTTATGTCGTGGAATGGCGGTACAGCAAATAGTGCTGCCACCTCACCTCCCTGGGTCAGTCTATGTGGAGTTGGAATTGTGTGTGACTATCCTGTGCTGGACTGGCATTCCCTCCAGCCTTGTGCAAGGATGTTTCGTGGCTTGATGTCCAATTGTGTTGCAGCCTTGATGACCTTACTTACTGGCATGAGTTCCCAGATCCTTTCGTGCAATTTTAATTTATCGCAACCGCACACTGATCGCACATGACATTTTCCCACCATCCAGCGCTTTCCCGAAATGTTGTGAAACATTGTCAAGGTTGTTTAGCGCTGAACCCAGTAGTAAGTTCTGTTTGTTGTTTTCTCCCCCAGGTCCTTTTTCTTTCCTTCCACCTTTTCCTTCCTGTCCCTTTCACACATATGAAATGCCCATTGTTAATATTTACCGGCTTCCCAGCCAATTCGGGAACTGAGTATTTAGTCACGTTCTCACTGAGGTAATGAAATTATGGGAGCCCCACAGCTGTTCATTGTGTCTTCCGCTGCAGTCTAATATTTCTCATAAATTGATCTGTAGTGGCATTCCCATTCCTCTTAAAAGAAAATGGAATTAAGTGAAGACTACCTAAAATTATTTTAGAAAAACATGCCTTTCCACGTTATTACTATACCATGATGGGACGTGACCTGTGCCCCCAGTGTCAGCAAAAAAGAGGAGAATGTCTGTCTCTGACCACTAAGGGTCATGTTGTCTAATAAGCCAAATAATAGTTTGGCTGGCATCTTCTGGATATGTTTCATTTTACTTGTACATATACTGGGAGAGATGTCTAAAATACACCGATCAGCCACAACATTAAAACTGCTGACAGGTAAAGTGAATAATATTGATTATCTCATCACAATGGCACCTGTCAAGGGGTGAGGGGGGGTATACTGTATTAGGCAGCAAGTGAACAGTCAGTTGTTGAAGTTGATGTGTTGGAAGGAGGAAAAATGGGCAAGCGTAAGGATCTGAGCGCCTTCGACAAGGGCCAAATTGTGATGGCTGGACGACTAGGTCATAGTATCTTGTGGGGTGTTCCTAGTACGCAGTGGTTAGTACCTAGCAAATGTGGACCAAAGAAGGACAACCAGTGAACCGCTGGCAGGGCTATGGGCGCCCAAGGTTCATTGATGTGTGTGTGTGGGAAGCCAAGGCTAGCCCGTCTGGTCCAACCCCACAGAAGAGCCACTGTAACACAAAATGCTGAAAACCTTAATGCTGGCTATGATAGAAAGGTGTCAGAACATACAGTGCATCACACCTTGCTGTGTTTGGGGCTGCGTTGCCACAGACTGGTCAGGGTACCCATGCCGACCACTGTCCACCTCCAAAAGCGCTTTCAATGTGCATGTGAGCGTTAGAACTGGGCCACGGAGCAATGGAAGAAGATGACCTGGTCTGACGAATCACGTTTTCTTTTAGATCACGTGGACGGCCAGGTGCGTGTATCGTTTACCTGGGGAAGAGATAGCAGTAGGATGCACTATGGGAAGAAGGCAAGCTGATGGAGGCAGTGTGATGCGCTCGGTAATGTTCTGCTGGGAAACTTTAGGTGCTGGCATTCATGTGGATATTACTTTCGCCCGTACCACCTACCTAAATATTGTTGCAGACCACTTACACCCCTTCATGACAACAGTATTCCCTGATGGCAGTGGCCCTGTTACACTGCAAAAATTGTTCGGGAATGGTTTGAGGAACATCGGAAAGACTTCAAGGTTTGTCTTGGCCTCCGAATTCCCCAGATCTCAATCCGATGGAGCATCTGTGGGATCTGCTGGAAAAATAAGTCCGATCCATGGAGACTCCACCTCGCAACTTACTTAAAGGATCTGTTGCTACTGTCTTGGTGCGAGATAACACAGGACATCTTCAGAAGTCTTGTGGAGTCCACACCTTGATGGGTCAGAGCTGTTTTAGCGGCACGAGGGGAATCTACACAATATTAGGCAGGTGGTTTTAGTGTTGTGGCTGATCGCTGCATTTTGTAGAGGTTATTAGGTTTGTTGACCTTGCACTGGTGAATAAAATAAATTTGTTCATATTTAGGTTATTGAAATTAAAGAGAAATGGTGATTTGAACACCAGTTGAGAATCTTATTCATTATCCTTGCGATGCCTGCAGGATATTGACTGGATGGAGCTACCTGTTGTAATGAGATCTGGCCCTGTTGATCTTTGCTGTCAATGTGAGGTTTGCAGCAGCCAATCTGCATGGCAGGAAGGACAACCCTCCTTTAGCAAATATTGCCGACTTGCTCCAGTACAGTACCCAGCTATGTACATGATCGCTGAAAAATGCATCAGCTGAGCAATAACATAGTAACATTTGAAAGACATACTGTACATACTCAGATTCAGTGCTGTGATTTTTTTTTGTCATTGAATATGTATTTTTTTAGATTCTGTTGCTTTTGTTCACTGTTAGACAGCCACCGGCTTCATTACAGCCCCTTCCATTTTAGTCAGAAACCCAGTCTGTTACCATTTCTGCTGTGTTACAGAAACCCAGTAATAATCCATCTGGTCTCTGAATAACTCTGTTGTGCTCATTTGCATCTTATTCTCAAGTCTGCATAAGGGAGTTGTGGAAGATAGTAGGGGAGCTTTAACTTTGCTTGTTCTGTTGCGGTTTAATGTCCATTGTGTCAAAGGTACACCACACAGTTTAACGCTGCCATTAAATCCCCAAGACCTGATCCTATGTAAAAGGGCTTGCGAAGGCAAGGGGTTATGCCATTTGCTTACACAGTGCACTGGCTTATTTTTTTATTTTATTTTAAACATCATATATTTCTTTTTAATCCTAGTGATTTTATTACCTTCTTATTACCTCCAACTAATCTCTTTTTCCAATGGAAAAAAATATTTTTAAAAACTCAGTTTCTAAATATGAACTTTACAGTCTATTTCCCTTGTATTGTCTTCATATTTGTCTGGTTAAATATGGCAGTTCCCTACAAAAACCACCTGCAGTCACCAAATTGACAATCACCTCTCCATGTCCCTTCAATGAGAATGAAAGATGTCCTGTTTTTAGTCATCAAGGTTGCATTTCAGCTGGAATGACTTTATGGTGAGTGGCTGCTGGATTGGCGAATTTTTGTCCTCACCCAGCAGTTGTGTTGACATATTAGTCAGAAGCAGCAGTAGCAGGGGGGATGTTAGATCTTTTCACTGATCCATGTGACTATACCCCTCTGCTATGGGTCTCACTTTCCATCTGCCACTCAATAAGGAAATGTGGTGTGGTTGGTAATAATGAAGAATCTCACATCACTACCCTGTTTCTTCAAGCAAGCTTCCTCCCCACCGTTTCCATGTCATAAACTTGTACCTTTTGGAAAAAGGAGACCCATTGCCTCTGTTTATTAAGAATCCAGAAGTGATACAAGTGACTAATTTTGGTCTGTTAATATTTGCTAATTTGTGAGAAAGAAAATGATGCTGCTTTTAAGTGAATGGATGATGCTAAGCAGTTTCACAATGAAAACTGAAATCTTACCACTGTATTGCAATGCACAATTGTTAGTTCATAGAAGTATACAATTATGATATCAACATTCGAAAGAGCCATGGAGCCATGTCTGACTCCTAGGCAACCACTTCTATGGCTTTCAGGGCAAGGAGGGACAGAAGTGGTTTAACATTGCATTCTTCCAGTGTTTTGTTTCCTTAGAGGACTGCAAACATGAAGGAGAACAGGCAAACTCCACACACACCCCCGAGTTGGACTTGAACCCCACAGCAGATAAGCAGCCTAAGAGCTGCAAGACACCAGCTTACCCCATTTGTGTCACTGTCCCCCTTGCCTAATATCAGCATACCAAGCTATTCTGACTATTGATGTTGATGAGGCACAAAACAGCCCTCTGGAGGTGACAGTTCTTTATGACAAGCTGCACGATTAGCTTCCCTCTGTCACCACATGAGGTCTCCCTGGAGCTCTTTTAAACCAGATGCCTGTTTCCCCATCTCCCCTTCCTCTCTTACGGCGATTTCAGCCTGACTCGTGTGAGGGACCAACTTTCTATATATAATTCCCTAAAGTAATTTTGAACATTGCGTGCTACCTGACAAGTTGCAACGCATAATTTAACACAATGTTCTCTATGTTAATTCATCTACTGTGTGCAGAAGAATTGCAAAGTTGACTTTAACAGGATTCCACTGCTGGCTTCCGTCACTACGTAATGGTATTTTCCTTGGTTCCAGAAGCAAACTGACAAGTTATACCAGAGCAGATGTAAACTCAAGTGAGTTGTAGGGTTCACTTATTTGTCTTCGCTTGTAAGCACAGTAAGCGTTGATACCATAAGATGCAATTACCTTATTTTAACATGTGCAAAATAAGGAGACCTATTGATGGTAAAGTGATGTAGAAGTAGGATAAATCTCATAAGCAGGATACAGAAGATGACGCAAAGCCAACTGCTGTACGTTTGCTCAAGACGTTTGCTCTGCAAAATCGCTAGTGACCGGTTTAAAATAACCAGTAGAGCAAACAATGGTAGTGATTAGAAGACAAGCAGATAATAATGCAAACATTACATTTAAAAAAGCTTTTTGTGTATTTTAAGATGCATTGCAATTTTGAGCAAGGATGTGGCTGCTATGAACACTAACAAGACGCATGCCTCAGTCCGAGTTTATTTCTGGTCATATTGGCGTTGCTGTGGCAACACGAGGAGCCTCACACAGACAACAGGCAAAGACGCAACACAGATTAGCAGTCCACATTCTGCTTTTTAAAGCCTTCCATTTAGCTGCTTTGCTTGTCTGGGCGCAGTTTTAAGGATCCTGCTGTTAGCATGGTGTGACCAATAGCTCTAGACAAAATTGATATAGTCTTCAAAAAAGTGTTGGACCCTAAAGAATCTCTTTTTTCTGTTTTTATGTTACACTGTTGGTATTTGAAAAAGATAAAACTTCTGATGCACATCTTTTCTTCTCAGATGAACATGCAAAACACACAACTGAATTCACCAGTTCAGTTGGAAACAGAATTAGATATGACCAATGTATAATTTTAACAATTAATTTTAGATTCATCCATTATCATTAAACACTTCATTCTGGTCAGGGCAATCTAGGGCTTATCGCAGAACCAAAGAACACTAAGAAACAGCCCCAGGCTGGGACAACCATCCACTGCAGGGTGGCCCACACGTACTATAGGCAATTTGGAGTGATACGCTAACCGGAAATACACATCTTTGGACTATCGGAGGAAATCCACACAAACATGGCAAGAACTCACAAACTCCACAGACTGAAGTGGATTTAAACCCATGCCCAACCAGTCTAAGCACTGTGAGACATTGTACCACCCTGATCAATTAGTTTTCAATTACGGTTTTACAGTTGGCATACTTTAGAAAGTATTATAATATCTAAATGTACTGTATATTAGTCATTCTCTAATTCACTTGATAACCATACTTACATCTTACACAGGTTGTGTAAAATGATGGAAAGGAACCAAATCCCGAGTTAATTTCTGAGTTTTGCCCTGCTGTGATCTTATAAGCTTTATGTAGAGGCCTTATCTCAGGATATGACTGGGGATTCTAGTTCCTTTGCAGTGGGGAATTGGGGATTGATTTATGATTTTGTTCTTCCCCTGCAGAATTGCTATAATACAGTAGGGTTCTTTCTGCACACCATCTTTCCTCTTGGAAGTGCTTTCCTTGTGTTATCTCTAGATAGCCTTATGTAAGGAGTTTAAATAAGGTTAGTTGCAACAGACTTTTAGCTGCAGTGGTGTTCAAGAAAGGGCCAGTATTAAATAAAATATTTTTTGACCAAACATTCCAAACACATACTTTCTATGAGGTGCCAAGATCCTAATTGACTTATTACAGCTCTGGAATGGTGTCACATAATGTGCCATCAAAAAGTATGCAGGTATATAGAAGGTTATGTAAATATGTGTCAGAAAACATGATGCAATATAATCTGGTTGAAGAGAAATCCAGATGAAGTGTTGAAGGGTTCAGAGATATTTTGTGGAAACTGTCCTGGTGTATCAATCAGTAAAAAATGTCACCACATTTGGTTGAATAGGGTTGAATAAGGAAGTATATCATAACCCCTATAGGCAGGAGAGGACTTTGAGCTGGAAAATGTCGATTTACCCATGACTTGTATTCATTTAACGGATGCCTAGAGTAATATTAGAGTCTAGTAGCCTCTTGACAAAATTGGCAAAGAACAAACTAGCCATCTGGGAAGGATGCTATGCATGGGACGTGTGGACCTTGGCTCTTCTTTTAAAGCCTGAACAAACATCTGCCTATTACACTGACGGTAGACAGTAAAATTTAACAATCATAACATATTCTTAAAGGCAGGACTAAAATAGTGCTACCAATCTCGGTACTTTAGATGCCAGGAAGTGCGCTTATATTTTTGTTCAACAGTTTTCTCCAAAGTAATGTGCAGTTAATCTTATCTACTAGTATCTAATTGAAACCTTTGTCCAAAGCATCTTACAACGCTAGATACACCACACAAAGCAACCTGCAATCATTCATGCATCTACACACCAAAGCAATCTAAGACACACACTAAAGGACGGTAAAGGTTTATCAAAGTTGTTCAGACCGTGAGAGAGTGGAAGAAGTACATAGAGTGTTGGTGACAACATGCAAACTACACGGAAAGAACATGATTCAAACCCACACCTCAGGACAGGTGAGACACCTGTGCTACCTGCTGGACCATAGTGGCATTGTTATGACCTTCATTATGGGTTTTATATCTGTCACATCATCTCAGGTGAAGGTGATCAGCATCTAATGTTCTGTCCCGAGATAATTCCGTCTCAAAACCCACAACACGAAGGTATAGACAAGCTGGGCTTTGGGCTCCTCCTTTGGTGTTGCCTGGGAGAATCAGTATCAGAACAGTGTCCTTTCACGTCGTTTGTCAGACACCAAACCCCAACTGGTGCTAATCTTGGTCCACAATACAGTAGGTCCAGTACACAGCACAAGGCCACGCAGTTGAGGCTTCCTTGCCATCCTCACGATCGCTGTCCGTCCCTTCACATTTTACCTCTCGTTTATGAAGGACTTGCGCTCCCAGCCAGCGCCGTGCAGAGGTTCGCGCCGGCGCGCTCGTGCGCGCACGTGCACATGGCCATGCCCATGCCCGCGCGGGCGCGCGCGCGCGCTGAAGGTAGTCTCTTCGCTCGCGCGGACGGCACAGCTCTAGGGACCCGCGTCGCTCGTGCTGGTGGCCCGGCGTGGACATGGGACTGCCGGTACCATGAGGAGCGAATCTCAGGGCAACTTGGTGGTGACATGGGCCAACCCCGCGCAGCCCGCCTGGAGAGGGGACACGTTCGGCAGCGACGAGGGGCAGAGGTACAGCGCAGCTCGATGGCGGGCGGCTGCGCAGGCGGAGGTCCATCTGCAGCATCCTCCGCTCGGCGCTCAGCGAGCAGCACCTTGGCAGCCCTGTGCCGGTCTTACTAGCAACACGCATCAACACACCTTACTATATTATAACTTTTTCGGCCGTGAAATGCGTGTTTATGCTGAACTGTAACTTCGCCTGCGCTTTCGTGTAGATGCCGGATGCGCACAGATGCGCACCTGAAGCGATTTCCGGTCGCCCTTTCTTCCTGTGGTTCCCGCGCACTTCTGCTTGGATAGCTTGGATCGCAGTGCGCCGTGGAGGATTTCTGCAGATTTGCCCCACACTTCTTTTTAGGGCTTCTCACCAAAATCGTGCATGTTGTCAACTCTTAGACAAGCTGTGCACCGTACACTGTTGACGTGCGTGTCCTGCATTACACTGTCGCCTGGACATCCAGTGTTGAGCATGTCTCATCTTTTTGCACACAGTGTTGTAGAAATGGATTTGGTGTGCAGTGCAAACCACGGGGCGTTTAGTAGGGCTGTCCTCAGAACGAAAGCTCCTACGTACCGTAGAGTCCGAATGTCCTCTTGCAGGGACAGCGAGTCCAGATCTTTTTGTGGCAAACAGCTTCCGTTCTCCCTGTAAACACTGGCACAAGTGAGTGAGTTTTATTTAGCATCCCTTGATGTTCTACATCTAACACAAGTCTCTATAAAAAAGATTTCGAAATTCTGGAGAAAAAGGGGAGGCAGGATGACAGCAGTGACAGAAAAGTAGCAGGTGATATAAATATGTGCGCTTTATTTATTGGACTCTTCTGTAGAATTCTTTCTAGCTCTCAGGGTGACGCAAGTATGGAGGAACCTTTAATTCCCACAGCGCTTTCTGAGGGAACCTGGAAATGAATCTCTGCAAACTGCTGCACGGACCGAGTATTAAAAAGGCATGCGAGGGGATGATAGGTGAAACGCATTATTTACATTCTAACCTGTGACTTACTGTGGTTTCCATTTCAGCTGTAGGCTTGCCAAATTTGCGAGCATTTCATACACTTTCGTTGAAGTGGGCTGTTTGCATCGCCCTACTTTGCAGAGCACATATACATGCATGTGGCTGTTGTTCATTGCAAAGAACCGAAAAAGGTTCTTCATGTCAGCGTTACAGGTAGCATGAGGTCTCACAGTGTGAATGTACAATTACCCTCAGCTAAACTGGTGTCTTGGGCTCTGGGAAAAAGATTTTTCTAGGAGGTGCAGTGATGTGTTCTTTGTTGGAGTTGTTTGCTGTTTCCGCCAAGGCCTGTGAGATTTTGACATGATGGGGAAATAACAATAACAGTAGATATAATGCAACTTTATTGTGATATTTATATGTCTGAGTCAAATGCAGTGAGTCTCTGGTTAGTGTCTGTTTTCATTTTAAGTCCTGGTTTCAGAAAAAGAAATATGGCACTGGTTTGACTCTGTGAGTGGCTCAGCTAGTGTTGTAAGTGACAGACTGTAATCATACTGAATGGTCAAGACTCACCTTCACCCTAATCCCTGCCCATAACCCTGGCTGCAAAATCTGTGACTGTGACGTTGCCTTATTTTCCTGGATCTGGACAACCTACCTTCCCAACTCCACTCCACTCCAGGTAAAACAGTGTTCTTTAGCTTATCGAGAACCCTTGAAGCCGCTTAACAGTTCACAGTAGCGCAGCTCAGGATGTCTTTAGGCTGTCTGCTTATCCACACGTTCTCCGGGAGAGCAGTGTGCTAAACTAACAGAGGGAGGGATCTGTGTTTTCTGAGATGTATGTATGCTGCTGTCTGTTCAAATTCATGCTGACATGTTTGTGTCTTCAACGTTGTGATTTCTGCCTAGTTTCTGTTCCTCTATTGTATTCCAGTACTCTTGTAAAAAAAAAGGTAGGTTTGAGGGGAATCTCTGCATTTCATCAATAAAAATACATTTGGGTTTCTATATATAGGTAGATATTATGATAGATATTTAAAGATATTTCCCATCATGCCATTCACTTTATATGAAATGGAATTTAACTGTCAGAAGAGACAGTGCTCTTCATTTGAAACCCACGCTACCCTCTCGGCGCACTACATCGATTCAGTAGGTTCTTCTGCCAGAACATACTGAGAGCAGGGATTATTCCAGCACACCCCACACACTGGCGCATGCGTAGGAGGATGGTTGCAGTTGCTGACGGATCGTTTGGACCGAGACTGTTGCTGCTGGTTAGTATTGTTATCAGGTTCCTGGTGAAGGTGCCAGTGGACCACAGGAGCCCCTCCACTGAATGACCCTGAACACAGTTGCAGTCATGGCGGCTGGCCCACCAATTTGCTGTAGCCGTGACCACTAATTGTGTGGCTCCATCTGGACATGGGAAGTGTAGTTGTTAAGTCGTCTAGGGTGCCAGTCATCTCTTACCATGAAGTAACAGTCAGAGACTACAGATCCCAGTCCTCTGTTAATTTACTGCAGAGATATTAGTGCTGAAGCCTTTAACCATAGAGAACACATCAGAAACAAGCAACAGGATATGGTTCTGAAGTAAGTTTTTTCCTGCATTGGTGTAAATCCAGGAACCTCTAATTAAATTACATTATTTTCCCCATGTATGGATAGCTTGATTTTGTACATAATGACCTACAGGTAAATTTACTGGATTCTGGTAGGATGGGTGTGGTAAATACGATATTTGCTCTGTTATGTAAGCTGTCATGAAAAAGCAACATTTTGTGAGCTATGAAGTGATTGTAAATGCAGTAGTTAGTTGTTTTATGTACTGTACAGTCCAAAGGGACCAATATTTTACAGCTTCTTTCCACTAAATAATTTTTGTGAGTAGAATTTTTACCCTCCACTGTCCTTAAGAGATTCTGACAGGGTTTACAGTGCTGATTTATTTCAAATGTGGAGGGTTGTGACTTGTGTCTGCATCAAGTATTTAATTCAAATAAATATGTTTGGTTGTATAAGCAATTATGAATCTATAGCTAGTCAGTGAACATGAAGCATCTAAATGAAGTAAGGTCCAATAAAGCAGTTGCATGATTCCACTTGAAAAACTGCGGAGGACAGTGAAATATTTTCTTGTTTGGATCAAAATACTTTACAGTCTAGTCTTTTTCCCACAGAGTGGCTTATTATAGGCTAATTTTTACAAACATGTTTTACTGTTCCGCATTAGCACATTATTACTGGGTTGCCAGCTCAGTTTTGCAAGAAGAATTACGTTTTACATAATATGTACTATAGGAAATGTTACACAGTGAAAAGCATAAGCTTTGTCTCAATACTTATACTTTTCACTTTTTACTTTTAGCTGTTGTTCAGGTAAATAGCATTTAACAGCTTCAGTATAAATTGTAAATATCTTCTTTCCATTCCATTTTACTTTACTGCTCTTTCATGGTCAGGGTCACCTGTCTCAGAATCACCAGGCACTTGGCTATAAAACTATCCCCTGCATAGGATGCCAATCCATCACAGGAAATTGTGAATGCATTCTATTTTTAAATATATTTTTGACATAATAATGGTTTTCATTAAAGTGCAGGCTTTATTTTTTATCTGTATCCAGGTGAATCAATTTCTAAAATGATTCTGTATGCTATCAATTTTGTGTTAAATTGAAATAAGAACAAGCTTTGCAATGCCCTCTACAGTTAACAGTGATATAGTAAAAGGCAATGAATGCCTTGTTATTTTTACCAAATTGTTCCTCTTTTAATTCGCCTTATTTGAGGACAAAGAAAACTATCAGTTTTCATATTTTTGAGATACTCAGTTATCACTCAGCTGTGTGTCTTGTGATTTTTTCCAGTTTAAAAGTTTTTATAGCTGTAGCAAGAAAAGCATACAACAATTCATTACATACTTTAAAGCTCAAACTTGTCTCTGTTTTTTCAGTGCTCTCAGCACTTATGTATTGTGCAGTTCTTGAGTATATAGTAGCTCTTTATGTGATGCAGTATGGAGTGTCTGAAGGAGTGTGAACTCAGATTATATAGCATCATAATCACTTATTAATGTAAAAACATCCTTTCCTATGTAGACATCACAGGCATCTGTGGTTTGGTGGTCATCTCACGGATGATCATTTGAAACACACCTATCCCAAATACAGGATATTATATTGTGACTGTCCTTGCTTTTTGTAAAAGCTCAGTGTTGTGTTGTAACTACCTACTGTATATACTCTATTTACTGTGAGACATCAGTACGAGGACATGGCAAAAAAACAGCTGCTCAATTAATCAAAACAAAACAAATTCCCTGATTTTGCCTTTGCTTAGAGTGTTCTCTAACATTTTAAACCTGTGTTATCAGAAAAATCAAGTTCATTTTGTTGGTAATTTCAGTGCAACTGTCAAATATATCCACTGGCTTGCAGTACCACTTGTGTAAGGAGCACTTATCATGTCAGATATAATTATTGGCTTTCTAGAATGCTGGAACATTGCTCCCGTGGTTTGCATTCAGCACATCCTAGCCAAACACCCAAGCCAAACCGTGTGTCAGTGTTATCAAAGCTGTTTTGACGCAATGTCATTTTTCGAGTGGTTGGGTCTGTGTGTCCCAAATGTCCATGTAGCCTACCTCCCCTTCGCATTTGCTTACTTTATCTTATGTCTCTATCTGTGTGTCCCATGACCAGGTTTTTGGACGAGTACAGTACGGATTCCACCAACGCGCAGTGAGTTCAAACAGCATGTAGACACAACATTAAATGAATTGGTTCCCCAGGTCCCATTCCCTTGGTGCAGTGTCCATCCACATCTCCTGTACATGTTTGTTAGGATAAACAGGCCTGCTGACCTCAAACTAGACTTTCAGTCACCTGTGCTGAAGAATGTGAATGGTTACTGTACTAATATTGACAAACATTTATTAAAATGCTAAATCTGAATTTTTCTTCCTGTATAAGAGTCAAGGGCCATTACTATTCATTCTAACCAATTTGGAACCCTAGCTGTTTTGGATGCAAACTGGCATTCATAGTAACACACACTATGAGTATCTTGTTAGTGATATACCCTGTTACATTTGTGCAGCTTTGGTTTGCTAGGAACAAATGTGGATCAATGTAGTTTAATACATTCACCCAACTACGATGTAGCATTACATAACAACTATTTACAGACTAATGGAATGGATATAATTATATTAAACACTTCTAATGGCTTCTGCATCTGATGTTATGCAAATACACCAAACAAGTTGCCATAATAAGCAGATGGGGAACGTCCCCAAACAGACTTTCATCTGTTCCATCATATGCTAGAAAATGGCTGCATGTACATGTGGAACCTGCATTAGAGCAATGGGGCTTGACCCTGTTCTTCATTACTGTGGTACAAAAGGAGACACCAGGTACTTCACAGCAGAAATGCTGAATATCCCAGTCATTCCGTTGAGTGGCGTCTTAACTTCCAAACCTGCCACCATTCCTCTCTGCAGCCCACAGCTCAAGAGGGCGATTAGTGGTCATTGAGAGTGGCCCTCTGTCCATGTCAAAAAGTCTGCTGTTGTCCAGGCAACAGACCCACTAAATAAGGAGAAGTGTGGCTGGCCGAGAAAAATATAGCAGCAGCACATACTGTTGACGAAAGTTACCATTTCCACAAGCTACAAACTCTCTCTTCAGTTGTATACAGTATGCTTTGAACGTTGAAATCTGACTTAAAGGGATTTAGGGTCTCACAGAATTTACTGAAAATTGAATTTAGGAAGCAAATCTTATCAAATATTTGATAAATTTTTCTTTTTTAACTCTACATTTACCACTTGCATATGGCTTATGATGTGGGTGAAAGGGAGGTCATAGTGCTTACTTTGCAATTAAAAAGAATTTAAAATCAATTCCAGAGTTATGGATAATAAAAAAGAGCATACTGTGCAATTTACCATGTCTGTGCTGTCCAGTGTTCTAAATGATTCCCAGAATAAAGACATTCGAATCTGTGAAATCTGTTACCATTTAGTTACCATTATTATTAAACATGTATTTTTAAATTATGCTGTTATGCTGACAGTACAAAATATGGAAGAATAATGGCATGTTAACAATAATGGTATAAAATATTTCAATGTATGAATATTCATATCTATGCAAATTCAAATTAATTTAACTTGCACAAAGACAGACAAAAAATGAATTATAAACAAGTGGTTTATAAATATTTTTATAAGCAAACTTCTTCACTTGTATGAGGCCTTATTTGTACACAGTGTGTTTACATTTTATTAAAATATACTGTTTTCCCAGTAATTTATTAATTTTCATAATCAATTTATAAGAAATGTTTCAGTTAAAATATGTATGGTTGAGGACTCTTTACATTATTGAAGTCTTCTAGGCTATCCCAGCACTAAAATGTGGTTTAGACAAAGGTATAAATGTGTACGTTGGGGTCCAATCACTTGGCTGACTCTCAGATGGATAGACCTGCTGCATATTTTATGACATACAAGACTTTCATTGTTAACTTGCTTTTATTATTCTAAATATGTTTCAGGTACCATGGGTGGAAAAAAGTACAAAAAATTTAATTCATATACAGTATAGACTATATTTTTAATTTGGTTTTAATCGATTATTATAATGCTTTAACATAAGTTTTCCATTTTGTTTCCAAAATCCTTTACTCGGCTGCAAAAACTACTTTCAAATGCAAAGGATTTTAGAAGCTAATGTAGTATTGTGACCACAGGTTTTGTTATTGAGGTCAGTCCCTTGAAATGAATCTGAAAGCTTATAGAAAAGCCCTGTTTCCCAGCATATGCTTAAAAAGCTGGCTTGTTTTATTTAATATGAGACTTATTTGCATAGATTTTTCCTGTGCAACATGTAGAACAAAAGTCTGCAGAGCATCACACAGTATCATATTTTGAAAAGATAAATGACTTTTTTCTTCAGTAGGATTTTCCCTATTAGCCTCATCAGTTTGTCTGTCAGCATTCTTCAATAATAGCTGTATGTAATAATTTGCCAAAGGTGTAATTTTCTCTCAAGGCTTTCAGAAGCACTGTGTCTACTGCTGCCATTAAAGTTTCCCAAGTTGAGCTGTTAAACTCTCCTGCTTCATATAACTGTATAGCCTGATTTTATTGTTGCATGGTGCAACAAATAGTGCTGTTACCTCATAGTGCCTGCCCTGTTCAGGTTTGGGTTCAAATTCACCTCAGTCTGTATAGAATTTGTATGTGGTGTATGTGTGGGCTTCCCCCGTGTGTGACTCCATCCATTTCAGGTCAGGTTAGTATCTATAAATGCCCATAGTGTGTGTGGCCACCCTGTAAAGGACTGGGATCCCATCCAAGGTGTAGTTTTGTAGCTTAGAGTTCAGTGACTGTCGTATAGACTTAGTCTTACTGCAGTATAAAGCAGTTTATGATAATTCATTATATCATTGATTAATTAATAGATTTTATCATTAATCTTTATTTTACCCTTTGCTCAGCAGAACTTGCAGTATTACATAAGTGACTTTACAATGATTTTTCCATTTGCAATGCAGTATTCTTAAGATAAGTACTTTGCTTAAGGATACTACAGCAACAGTGAAGTTTGAGCTAATTTGAACTGTATAACACAGTGACAGCCTTAACCACCACACCACCTGCTGTTTTAGGAAACTTTCTACTGCCCATCACAAACAGCAGCAGATGCCTGTACAAAATGGTCATGCTCAGCTTCTGTGAAGTTTCTGAGTTGATATGTGCTAATGATCAAAAAGCATTTGTTCTCTCCTGATTTTCCCCATTATTGCATGTTTGTAATACTGAATGGTTGTAGTTTATCCGTTTAGATCAAATGTAATATGTGGTATAATAAAAGGAGTGATATGACTGTTCAGTATTTTTTTTGTGTAGATAAATCAAGTAATAATTTCAAAACTGTGTTATATGTTTAGTTGCTTTCCCTTGATTTAATTTTATATTTCCTCTAAAGATTGGAAACCATTCAGTGCGACAAATATCCAGTAATCAAGGAAGGAGACAAATGCGTTTTTCACAGCACTTTATCTGCGGATGTACTAATGTTGCATTGTTTGGTTCATATCTCATGTTTGCTTCGTTTCTATGCATTTGTAGAAATTTTAATCTCATAAATAAAGCAGCACAGTCCTTTGTGTGCTTTGCTGCATCTCAAGGTCCAGTGTGCTGCACTGTGTCACAAAATTGCAAGTGTACAGCATCCCACAACACAATCCCCTGAGTGTGTGCTGCACTATACGGCATATACTATAGGGCACAGTGTTGTATGGAGTTTTAGTGATGTTTGGGTAAGTTGGCTTGGGGTTTTCAGATGAACTGGGAACTCATAATCATTATTCCCTATTAAAATAATGGAAAATAATATCACAGTATATGCAATTTCAATATGCACATCATTTTCAGGAATGAATAAAGTGCAGTATGTAAATGAGGGTTATGTATTTTATCTTTTTTCTATTTCTATATTCTTACACTTATTTGTTAGAATAATAAGATAAATTTTTGTTGTTGGTTTTCTTTATGCTGGCAAACATTTTCATGTTACAGTAAAGGCGTTGGTTTGAGAGGACCTGCAACTTTCTCTACTGACCTCAGTTTAATTAGTACAATACAGCCTGCTGTTGATGGCAAATCAATGACAGTTAAGTACAAAAATTACTAATATCATATTGCATTTCTGTGTAATATGTGACAGATCATCTGTAGTATTTGTTCAACTATGTCAACAGTCAGTCTACTGAGAATTACCAAGAGTAAAGTGTTTATAGAAACAAATGCATGTATTAGGCTACTTTTGTGAGGAAAAGCACACATGAAAAATGAAGCAGTATTTTTTTAATATAAGGTCTTCTTGTATATTATTTTTAAGCAATTTCAACTCAATGTCTTCTTTAACCTCTAAAACACAGATTCTCTTATTTGCATTTTATTTTTGCTTTCAGTTTCTTTAAATTGTACACTTGATCATAAAAAAGAGTATATAAAAACAACTTTTTCATTCTTGATACTAAATTAATTATTTTGAAGAAACTCTATATGACCAAAAGTTTGTGAAGCATATGGAGTTGTTCTGCCTTTACTGCTATAATACCCTTTACTCTTTCGGGAAATGCTTTCCACCACATTTTTGACTTGAGTGCAGCTGTGGGAAATTGTGCCCGTCGAGCCACAAGAACATCAGTGAGGTTGGACACTAATGTCAAGCAGTCAGCTTTCCAGTCCCAAAGGTGTTGAGTGGGGTTGAGGTCAGAGCTCCATGCAAGCCACTTAAGTTCTTCCATACCAACCTGAACACACCCTGTGTTTATGGAGCTCACTTTTTATATGGGGGGGGGGGGGGTCACAGTCATACTGTGCAGGAAAGGAGCTTCCCTAAACTGTGGTCACAAAGCTTGAAGCTCACAATTATCTAAAATTTGTTTGTTTGCTGTATGGGTGCAGCTGAAAACAGCTCTGTTCAATCATTACGAGGGCTTCACATATTTTTGCCCATATAGTGTATATTATGAGCCAGAACAAAGCCTGGAAAAATGTAACTTAATATGCTTACGGGAGATTTAGCAGTGAATATGTGGCTCAGTGTCCTGTTGTGAGATTACCATCCTATACCCTGTCTAAGGTCTGTGATTCCCAGGAATGACTCTAGACCACTGTGACCCTGTGCTGAATAAGTGGTGTGAAAATGCATGGATCTTATTGGGGGATTTTAAACAGGGATGGTTAATGACAGTTTTGTGTGATATTGTCAGACTTGAAGGAAAATACAAATGTATTTTTTGGAATTTCATTGTGATGATGGTCCCTTCATTAAATTTAAAAAAATGCTATTTCACATTTATGACCATTTTACAATAATGAGGGTATAAATGAATAAATGAAAGGTCCTGTGAAATTAACATGAAAATAATATAGAAGAAGATAAGTAAGACCCTGGACATCATGATATACTATTTGACATATTTCATACCTTCAGAATCTTTTTCTTCGGAAAGAATGACAACAAATCAATAAGTTTCTGCTGGTTTCTCAACAGTGTTATGATTCTTATCTAGCTTCCTTGAAACTGGTATAATAACGGTAACATGCTAAGGCCTCTTAGTACATCAAATAATGCTATAGCAGTTATTTTGATGTCAGGAGACAATAAAACTTCAGCTTCCGTTAAGTCTCATGTTGTGAATAGGAGGTGGAGAGTTGGTTTAATCCATCATGTTTTTCATGTAGTTTTAGGGTCTAGTGGGCCATTATTTAAATGTCTTCTTGTTTCTTCTCTGTCAGGGTGCAGGTGGAGTTTTACGTGAACGAGAACACCTTCAAAGAGAGACTGAAGCTCTTTTTCATCAAAAACCAAAGATCAAGTAAGTTGCAGTTGGGAGCAAGCAGCCTGTGCTTTGCTTTTCAGTGGCTGAACTGTGAGCTGTGATCAAGCTGATATGCAAGATAGTAAAATCTGCTCCATAAATTTACTGTCTCAAGGCTCGATAGGGACCCTTCTGTTGTCATCTTGAGCAAGACGCTTGAACTGAATGAAAATATCAAGCTAATCTCTATAAAGCTCACTCTGTCTATTTTTCTGTTTGTTCCCATGGCTTTGTTTTTCATGACACAGACTTGAAAGTAGGCATAGAGGTATTTCTCACCGTGAGACTTTTCCATAGTCAAGTTTATTAAACTAAGCTATTTTGAAAATTTAAAATTCGGTGTCTGATATGCTGGTCACTCACACACTCAACAGAGTCATAAAGCAGTCACTCCACACATATATAAAACCCCATGTATTGCAGATTATGTATGTTGTCAGTGTGACTATAGAAATGTGCTGTTTACATGTACAACAAACACTTGCCTTACCTTAAGTCAGATGGAAGCTGGGGTGACAAAAGAGGAATTATTTGACTTGTACTTCTATAAATATTAATGGGGAAAAGTCAATTTACAAATGCTTAGAAATGGATACAATTTACAGTTAAATAGTTAAAGTTATTGAAACTGTTAACGTTCAACAGTTGTTGTAAAATGTTGTATTAAATGAATATTTAATGTGTTGCACTTTAAATGAATGATGGATATTGTTTTGTACTTTAAAGGAAGAATTGGTGTGTGTTAATTTAAATGGTGAATCGAAAGCTTAAGGCAAAGCCTGTTGTTTAAATTTGTTCATTTAAGAGAGGAACTGTGACATGGAAGCAGGCAAATGTAGAATATTATTATTATTATTATTATTATTATTATTATTATTATTGTTGTTGTTGTTGTTGTTGTTGTTAATAATAATAATAATAATAATAATAATAATAATAAGAGTGTTCACTTGCAAAAATTTGTAAATAGGTATTGTTGTGACTTTTGGGCCTATAGAGTAGACTGTACTGGACACTGCTGAAAAGGTTAACCTGTTGTCAATCCGCATTAACCTCACAATCACTTCACTGCTTGGCTAGCCCGGTCACACACAGATGTACATGACACAGATGGATTTTCTCCACACACAAACATTAGAAGAGAATAAAGTGTGATGATATATAATTTGTTATTACTGTCTGCACATCAGTGTGCCACACCATACATGCTGTACACGCATATACAATTGTGGCCAAAAGGATTGGTATCCTTGCATTTTATTGAAATAACACATCATTCTTCCTAAAAAGTGGAACAAAAAAGATCTGTAAAAATTGAATTTTTACTTATTGTACAAAAACATTCTAAAATGGTCTCGAGAATGTTACTGATACCTCTTAGAATTTAAAAGAAATATTTGTATTGTAGTGGTGCTTGAAGCAGACTGTTTTCCTTTAGTCAGTACAACCAGTGTCGTTCGTTCAGCCAGTTTAAATAGAAAAAAGTGCTCACTGCTTTTTTGTTACCGTGTGTCTCAGAGAAAATATGGAAAAGAGAAAGGAGAGGTTATCTGAGCTTAGAAAGAAGGAACTAGCTAAGCATGGTCAGCGTAAAGGCTATAAGACTACCTCCAAAGAGCTTAATGATACACATACAGACTAATGTTCAAAATTAAAAAAAGTTGAAATGTAATCTTGCTGATATATAGCTTATTAGTGTGTACACATCACTACAGTCAGCATGTGTGTTGCTGTCACTGCCATGAACCTGTTCCACCACAGGAGCCAGTAACTCAGTGAGTGACACTGCAAAGGCAAAATATTAAAATGTGTGAATTCTGTTAACTTTGATTTCCATGCAGGCCTTAAACCCAATGCACTGAACCCAAGTGATGTAAATTAATACATCATACATTACAGTAACAAATAAGATTTTTCTAAGTTATTTTTAGATAACCTAAATGAAATAGCTGTAGGGCTGTAGCTTTGTTTTGCTGGCCAAAAGAAACAGGCAACCAGTATGATTTTTTTTCTGACTTTTTATATGTGCTGTTGGATGTGTGGGTTGTTTTCTGGTTACTGGTTTGCTATCAGCTCTTTACAAGCCTAGAGTATGTAAGGTATTTTGAGAAAACAACATTTTGAAATGTGAACAAGTCTTATGCTGCTTTCCCCATGGTCTTATTTGCCTGTTAGCCATAAAGCATTTGACAGTAATTCAGCTATCATGTTTATAAACATTTAAAGTAGATGTTGTAGCAGTTTTGGAAAGAAAGTATTTGCTCAAATGTAACTCTTTGCCCTGTGATGGATTGGGGTCTGTCCAGGATTGTACCATTCTTAGCTTTGTTCTCCAGGATAGTTCCCAGACCACCAAAACCATGGGCAAGCAGTTTACAAAACTGAATCATTAAACTGAATAACTTTTTGGGCAAAAAAAAAATTTATTTAGTTTTCTGAAGTTGTCCCAGAGATATGTTTCCTGCAGAATTACAGTATTTCACACACGGTAATTTCATTGTAAACTGTATTGTGTGCTTGACTTGAATTGAACGAACTGTGTGTGACTGTCTTCGGGTGCCTGAATCTCAATTTGATTTTCCTTCATTCTCCTTTACTAAGTACAATATAACAAGTACAATATAACAAGTGCTTGTGCTGAAACACCTTACTTGGACAGTACTATGTTGTTATTGCTTGAGATATTTTGATCAAATACAAACTATTAAGTGCATATTAAGGTGTTCAACTTTCAAATATTTAAATGAGTTGTCATGTGTGTCATCATTTCCTGTTGCTTTAGTGTGAAATGCTTATTAAATAGACCCTGACTGGCAGGTAAAGCCATTAGACCATTAGAGCCATTAGGGGATAATACCAGTGTGCTTCTTACAGCAAACTGAGTAACACTAAGTGCCATCTGAGGAAAAGGTAATGAATTAATGGTTTCTTTCTGTCCATCGCCCTATAAGTGCTGAAATATGTGAGAGTACATAGATCAGCCTATGCACAAGGGAGTGTAAAACAGTCTCCAAAGTGCAGGAACATTTTGCTTTATAATGTGAGGAGGATATTGGTGGTATTTCCTTATGTCCATGCCTGCTGTTTTTCTGAAAAGTGCACTACTGTAGTACATATTTGATCATCCACTTGTACAAAAATTTCTTTAAGAAATGTAGAGATTGTGCTATTTATTTTATTTGTTTGTTTGTTTTGTTTATTAGCAGAACAGAATTGGCTCAGAGCAGTGAAAAGAGAGAAACAGTACTACAAAAATACAAACGCTTACAGTACAACATAGTGGGACAAAATATTTATTATTGGTGGATGTTCATCTCTGTTTAAGATTCAAATGACCAAATATTTAAGCTCTGTTGTAGTGTAGTCACTTTTATATAATTTAAACTTTAATATTAATTAGCAGTTAATTTATTTAGCATATAAGAGTAATCAAGTAATTAAGACTATTAGCATAATTAAGGGTAATTAATTAATTAGTCTTAATTTTTTAAATTATAGTATTTGCTGTCTTTTATTGTTTTATGCTTTTTTTTCATTCTTAGATATAGTACTGTGAAAAGTTCTGGAATACAAAGCAATTTCAACACAAACATACAGAGTGTATGCGAGATGCTCTATGTTCTGTCAGAAGTATGAGTACATTAATGATGGACAACACCTGGCAAAATTCTACACAACGGTTGTGAAGCCCCTTTTAAATTTTGGTGTGTGTCATCATTGAGACCTTCAAGTTTTCGGAAAAAATCCTGGAGTTCATCCAACTTCCCCTACAGGCCAAATATTTCTAGCGCATGGAAGTTAAATACTTCAATCGGTGACATCTTTGTAAAAAAAAAAAAAAAAGTGTGTTGTAGTGTGGTGTGTGTGTGGATCAGATGGGGGCAAACATTTGAATAGTGAAATTGATTATTTACGTAGTTAATGAATGCACATACAGTACAGTCAGTCATTTTTCAACCAGGTTTCATCATTGCGCATGCTTATCTACCCAGCAAACATAATACAACCCTGCAAAGATCGGCATCTGACTCAAGTAAAACTTACTGACACGCACCTACCGGAGATAGAACAGGAGGGTTTTTTCAGCCGTTTACTTTGATGTCCCCACAGTCAATGTTTTATGTTGAACATAATTATGACAACGCCCTCTTCATTTTTCTTTTTGTGTGACAGGTCTCAGAATACGGATATTCAATTTCTCCCTAAAGCTGCTGACATGCCTCCTGTACATTGTTCGGGTTATGCTGGATGACCCAACACAGAGTGCCTGGTGAGCTTTGGTTCTTTCTTATCCCTTTCAGATTTTGGTTTGGTCTTTACCTAAAAATCAGTTAGGTAGAGCAATCTGGAAGAAATGGTAACCATGGCAACGATCTACTCCCAACTTTCTGCATGTATCTTTCCATCCATCCATCCATTCATGACCCAAAACAAAACTGTTAAACAATCCATATGAACTCTCCAACCCTGCATTTTTGATATGATATTTTGGTGCTGAGTTTAGCAGAACTGAATAAACATGCTTTGAATGTATTTATCTGAATGTGAGTAGGACTGACCATGCAATTTGCTGTTTTGAATTTTAATTTTCAGTTTTTATTTTCAAATAGCTTAATTTTTACAAACGTGTATTAAAAAAGAAAGAAAACAGTAAGAAGCATTCCTTTTTGACACATCTGAACATTCTGTACACTTACAAACCAGCTTCAGTAGTGATGATTGATGACTGAATTTGATTTTAATGATGTTACTGCAGACTAAAAAAGAAAACTACCACTATGAGTCTGATGTGAGTGGCACAGTTTCACACAGTTCATAATCATAGGGGCTGTCTTTGGTTGTCATGATAGCCACATCCAGTGTCCAATACTGATCAGCCACAGCATTCTCACATGCCCCTTCCATTTCCTCTGCCTGATATTGGTTCTGATAGTAGCGGGGAGTGCCGAGTGAACGACACAACAAGCTCTGCAGAAATCAACTGGTGAGTGAGCATGCCAAAAGGCCTCCAACTTCACTGACACTGACAGAAGTGACAATGGTGATGATGTTTAAACTGCCTCCAGTCTAAACTGAAAGAACTTTTAATATTGAACGCATCACCGTGCTGCATCCGTATACAATATTACTGTATGTATTTGTTTTTTGACTATAGTATGATACAAACATTAAAAGTTGAACCATCATAATATTTTTTATATGTATATGGAAATTGGTAGATTACTGTATACAAACATAACACATACATATATAAACATACTGTACATTAATGCAAGGAGTGATCAAAAAGACAAAATTTTCTTTCAGTAAAATTATTTTATTTTCTGAACCCTCATACACATATTAAGTGTCAGAAATACCAGAGAGGTCAGTGTAGCAGACCCTCAATGGAATACATGTATTATCAAACTGTATATCTTGTTTTTTTTTCCATTTTCTGCACGTGTTTAGAAAATGCCCTTTTTTAATGACAGGGACGTGATTTTCTGGGTCAACAGAAGGGTTCCAGTATGGGCAATACAGGTGAGTCCATGAGAAAGCTGAGGAATCTACTAATGGGCCACCAGAGAACCTCACTGGTAACCATGCCCACGTGCTGTTGTCATCTCTGTTCCTGAGATTGCTGTTGGGTTGTTCATAGTGGGAAATTAGTAGCTGAAGCGAGAACTGCACGTGCTTGGGCTGATCCAGGCAGGGAGATAGAAGTAGTTCATGCCACTATGTTAGCAACAGTGTCATCTGAAGAAAAATGATTTTTGGAGGGCATAATAGCAGCCTCCAACCTTTTATTTTGATGGCTATCATCATTTATAAGTGTGTTAAATACCTCTGTACACCTGTTCTGCCTTACTATGACATCATTTTGGTGATGAAAAAAGTTTTCAAGGCTATGGCTGGGCCTCAGCATGCTGCATTTTTATGTAACCTCTGTGCAAATGCATGTAGTTTATGTAACATGGAGCTTTCCCAGGCAGGGGTGTGCTGGAAGGTGCAGGTCCTCCAAGGCTAAAGAATATAACTGCCATGCTTAGCCTAGAGTGGAGGTTTGCTCTGTGTTTGCCTTGGCTGATGATGGAATGCATTTCTCATTGTAGGTGATTGTGGCCTTGATCAGCTTCCTGGAGACAATGCTCTTGACGTACCTCAGCTACAAGGTAAGGCTTTTTTTCTAAAGCTCTCAGCTTACTTTTTTATCAGAGACATAAATGCAGCCAAGTATGAATCACATAGGATGATGTATCATTTTACTGGGTTGCTTTTTCTTTCTGCTTCGCATCTTTTTTCCTGATAATAAATTTCAACCAAATTATTATTTTTTTCTTTTTCTTGATTTGATGCTTTAATAAAATCATACTGCATAATGTTCTCAAGAAAAGCCATTGTCCCTTTTTTGATCATAAGCACCCTCTCACCATGAAACCTCAGCTGTCTTTGTTTCTACTGAACACTTTTATTGGCTGCTTTTAGGGGAACATTTGGGAGCAGATTTTCCAGGTTTCCTTCCTCCTGGAGATGATCAACACAGTGCCCTTTATCATCACAGTAAGCATTCTTAAGGACGGGATATGGTGGTTGTGTGTGGGATTGAAGGTGAGGAAGGTACCAAGGCTTGGAACAAAGTTAGTTGTAAGTAGGGACTGGCATTCATTAATGAATCCTGGCTTTTGCTGAGACAAGTCATTATCATTAAAATGAATGAAATATTGCCAACTGCCATTCATTTGTGTTATTTTATATCTTAAAATAATGGTTCAGTTTTTTCTTGGCAAATAAAATCTACTTATATTTAAATGTTGACTGAAATTATGGCTTGTCAAATGAATAGGTCATATAAAGATCTTTTCATGTTATATTAACAATTTGAATGTCAAAGCCTGTTATGCAAAGCTACTTTTAAAAGACGGAATACTAACAAGTGAACCCATTAGAAATAGTATGAAGTCCAGGTAACTTTGGTGTTTATAGGGGATCGGTTTTCCACAAAGAGCAACTTTAGTTGTCATTGTCTTACAGATATTTTGGCCACCTTTAAGGAATATTTTTATCCCAGTGTTTCTCAACTGCTGGCTGGCCAAAAGTGCCCTGGAGAACATGATTGTAAGTAGGCTGTTTAAGGAAACTCACAACATAATCTGTTATAATGCTCCATATCTGTTTATGGCCCTCCTTTTGGTCCTACTAAAAGTGGACCCAAAATCTTGCACTATGGATAAGGATCATAAACAGATGTAGAAGGGCAACAGTGCCAATAATATTAAAGTACGAGAATACTCACCAAGAAGTTGATAAACCAACTTAACATGGCCAATTTAATTTTACATTTATAATGCATAGTTCACTCTGGTATTCATGAATTTTCATGTTTTGAGAGCTGGCACAGATTTCCTTCCATTCTGTTCTTTCTTCAGAATGATCTGCACCGAGCTATCCAGAGAACACACTCTGCTATGTTCAACCAGGTTCTTATCCTCATCTGCACTTTGCTATGTCTTGTCTTCACTGGGTGAGTTTTCTCTCTTGCCGCCTTTTGACAGTCCACTCTGCATCTCAGAATTTGTGGCAAGCATAGACATATTCGGTGCCAAAATTGAGTGCATTGTGCATTGTCGGAGGATGATACTGATTTAAGAGTTTTGAGGAAATTGCTGAGGATTAATGTATTTTATTTTAACAACATGATGGTGTTTGTTTTTTTATTTGTTACAGTTTTTCTCAAATGCAAAAAACGTTTTTCCCTGTTTCATAGGTCAATTTTGTTATGTTGCTCTCAGTATTTCATCTAAATTCCTGTTTTTCTCTTTTCTTTACAAACTTTGGCTCTTTTGATTCTTAATTTTTCCCAGATCACTGAGACAGTTAAAACTAGGATTAATAAGAAGCCATTTTGCAGACTGAGTCTTGAGGGAGAGCAGAGAGATTTAAATATGTTGGTGATGCTGATAGAGGAAACGAAGGAAAGATGGAATTATTGATCCTGTGTTGCATGCACTTTCACAGGACATGTGGGATTCAACACCTGGAACGGGCAGGGAAGAATCTCTCCCTCTTCAACTCATTATACTTCTGCATTGTCACCTTTTCCACCGTGGGCTTTGGAGATGTCACACCTCAGATCTGGCCATCACAGCTGTTGGTGGTCATCATGATCTGTGTGGCTTTGGTAGTGCTCCCCTTACAGGTATGAGGTGTGAGTGACATGGCATTTAGTTGAACTAAGATGTGAAATGAAGGAAGTCTGCTACATCTTTGATGGGTCTGCCTATTTGTAGGTCTTCTTTGTAGGTTTTCCTATTTTTAAATAAGCAGAGTTCTTTACATAGACACAGGAAATTTGGTTGCAGTGTACAATTTCTGCTTTACCAGATTTAACAAATTCTCACTTCTTTACTGTGCAGTTAAGGGACACGGATTAATTCTTTTGGCACTTTCACCATCACTGTATAGGCCTCTGGGTTTCACTTGGGCTCTGTCTGTGTGGAGTTTACATGTTTTTGCATTCACATGGGTTTCCAGATGAATTTGTAAATCTAAAATGCCACTAGCATGTCTGTCAGTGCTGTGTGATAACCTACTGTCCTGTCCATCCTGCATTATGCCCAGTGCTTCATGGGGATTGGCTACACACCCATGAATATGATTAAAAGGTTCTGATGATGGAAGAATAAAGATAGTGGACATATTTCAACTTTTGCTTTATAGTATTTGGAAATCACCACTCTGCTGACTGTAGTCTTTAAGGATCTTGTTTCCACTGTATGTATTCTAAATTCCTGAATAACTGTCCCTGACATTAATCACTTTAATTAAGCTTTCTGAATTTTCTGAACACTTTCATATTTGGATAAAATCTTTCTGCTTTTCCATAGATTTCAAGAAACTTTTTATATTATTTGCAGTATTGTGCTTGGGTTATTTTTAATGGTATGTTTTGATGAGAAAGGTATTTGTCATCACCTTCAGATATCTACTGACATGATCTGTTGACAGGAGAAAATTCATAGACCCCTTGGGAGCTCAGCTACTTAAGTGGCCCTATTCTGACCCTGAATCTTTTACTGAAAGCAGTTGGATAAATCAAGTAAATCAGATAAGGGCCATTGTTAAGCTCAGTTATTTGTTTTTTTTTTTTTTGCTGATTTTGATTTTATTGCTTCAAGGGTAGATTATTTCATTCCTTTTGCCAAATAAATTCATCACCAGATGGTTCCTGTTAGTATGCAATATCTGACATAAAGATTCATTGTTAAATAAAGAATAAGTCATTAATATTGTCAGGACACTTAATCAAGTGCTTTTAAATCAGCATGCAAAGACACAATTGATATATGCTTCTCGAAGATTAATAGGTTTCTTAAATATTTCTTCAAGATTCAAAACCACACTTCATCTATATGGATTAATTCATTACATTAAATCTTGGTGACTTGCTATTGTGAGGAGGTTAAATTAGCATTTTGTATTACAGAAAAAAGTAACAGACTCCGAGACAAAAAAAAAATCACCTAAAAATTAAATAATATAACAAAACAAGATTTTTATTCATGGCAATCTAATGCTAACATAACATGTACAGCAAAGATGAACTGAATTCTAACACTTTTTATACTAATTATTGAACCTGGTGGTAGCATGAAATTGTACAGGAGGTTGAATAATTTCTGGGCTATCAGCGTGAGCTTTGCACTGTGACTGTTAAACAATAAGAGTTATTTGAGTCCTGAAATTGAAGGCTTAGAGTGCAGCATCAGAGCTACCTTCCCTCAATTTTTATGACGCCTTCTTCATTATGCTTTTCTTTCACAGCTTCAACAATTTGTCACCACCTGTCAAAGTTTCTGGGCTTGTACGATATTTTTATCATTAATCCATGTGCAATAACTATGTCAGGATTGCAGAGGTTTACAACTCATCCTAAAACTTCTGGGCACAAGGCAAGATATGGAGTACAACCTGGACAAAGTGCCAGTCCATTGCTAGGTAGCACAAAGTAATTTATTGTTATCAATTAATCTGAAACACATGTCTTTGGACTGTAGAAAGATACCAGAGGAAACCCACATAGGCAAAGCATGCAAGCTCCACACATGGATTCGAAACTATACCTAAAAAGATCAAGTTCTGTGAAACAGCCACACTAACCGCTGCACCACCCTGCTTACATCTCTTCATTTTTGAAAAATTGCATAAATAGAATCAGCTAATTCAATATTTGTAATACATCTGTTTCAAATGTCTTTCTGCTTCTTATATGCCTTATCATTTCTAACTTACTTTTTAATGTTATATTTTTTTCTTTTTTTATTCTTTGCAACCTTTTTAGGAGACGTTTTTATAATTTTGCTCATGAATGTGTGTGAAAAGATGACAAGATCACACTTTCATTGCACGAAGGAAAGGCTTTGTCTAATATTTAACACTAAGTTCACATCATTTCATTGTGAAATTAAGGCTTTGTTTACAGTTCATTTGTTTTGGAGAAAGTGTAGCTTCTGCATGTTTTGCAGAGTGAAATATATGGTAGGCAGTGAATAAATTACCCGTTATGGGAGTAAAATGACTGCAAAATTGGGTGAAAATGTCATTATACTGAATAATAACACCCTTTGTATGAAAATGGATATATTTTGTCATAAGCTGTTTTACTGCTGTTTCATAGCATTATCCCCTATAAAATTGGGAAAGTGATGATTTTGATTTAGGTGAAGTGTGTAAAGCAGTTCAGAACATTGCTGAATTAAATTAAGCAGCTATATGAATTGTATGAGCAAGTTTTGTGTTTCAGTTTGAGGAACTGATGTACCTGTGGATGGAGAGGCAGAAGTCAGGAGGGAACTACAGCCGACACCGTGCACAAACAGAGAAACATGTGGTGCTGTGTGTAAGCTCGCTCAAGATTGACCTACTCATGGACTTCCTCAATGAGTTCTATGCTCACCCCAGGCTACAGGTAAAAGTACCAGAAGTGTCAACCTTCAGATGAGAGCTTTTAAAATAACCCCTTTTAAACATCACAATGCAGAGACCCGAAGCAGTCAAACTACAAGTGTTTTGAGTTAGACCTCAGCTGACATGAGATTCATGGTATGTCTCTGTGCCCATCTTCTTTGCAGGATTACTATGTTGTGATACTCTGCCCCACTGAGATGGACATTCAGGTCCGCCGGGTCCTACAAATTCCACTCTGGTCTCAAAGGGTTATCTATCTTCAGGGCTCCGTACTGAAGGACCAGGATCTGATGAGAGCAAAGTGAGTTGTGTTCACCAGCACGGTGGCATGGGAGAATCACCTCTTTCATTTTTCGCTCTGGTCTCATCGGAGGACTGTTCTTAAAAAGTTTCAGCAAAATGCAGCTTCTGACGTTCTAAAGTTTCCTTGAAGTGTGACTACCCTTAACAATTGTGAGTATTGACTCATGGCAATGAACGGGGATGGTGATGAACGCATTGAGCACTTTGCCTGTTCCCATTTCTTTTTTTCCCTTGCCTGTGTGGGTGTCCTTTTCATCAACGCTTGGCTGCCGCTATATTTTTCTCCTTGAGGGTTTTTCAAATGGGGAGGGGGCGGAGGAGTTTCACAGCTGGGGTTCTTTTTCTAGACTTGGTTTGAGATCCTATCGACCTCTGAATTTAGTAGCTAGTCAAAGTACTCATTGATCCTGTTTATATATGACAATTGCTAAGATTTTAATTAACTTTCATTTTCTTGGGGCTCCCTCCAAAAAAATCAATTGCATGAGTCTACTGAGATTTATTTCAAGGCATTTTTTTGTAGCCACTCTGATAGTCTTATAGTTTTATACTGTTGAAAAAAAAAATCAATGTCCTAATCCTGGTATCATACAATGTTAATATTGTTTTGATGTTTTTATTTTCACAAGCAACTAATCAAAAAGAGCTTGTTTTCCAAAAGGAAACAAAAATGAGAAAAACCAAATTTCCTATGAGGGGAAAGCTAAAATTTTATTTCCTACCTTCTTCAAATAGGCAGTTGGGAAGAACAATTACAAATGTGACTAATAGGTTTGTTTAGAGATTGAATAAAGCGATCGTGAGTCTTTTGGTCTTAGATGAACAGTGATCAGTATTTAAATTGCTAGATGGGACGAGCATAATGACGAGGTTCATGACTCCAAATAATAAAGCTTATTTAAGTGAGTTGTGTCCAATGTAATGCTATACATACAGTATAAAAAAGAGAACAGTAAACAATAGACAAAATATACACTAAATTAAAAAAATACATTTTGCAAGCTCTAGATAAATATACCACTAAGATCTTAGTCATTTAATTGATTACTTTGCTCAGGGTTCCATGAGCAAACAGTCTGGACTTAAAAATAAAAATATTTCAGTAAATGCAATTCATCAAACATGGGTCTATTAAACTAGTCCATCAAAATACCTTCCACTGAGAAAATGCAGATCTAGCTCATAAGTATAATATATTAAGAATAGAATATACTAAAACCAATACAAATAAATTTTCACTGACTCATCACAAGTAGTGAGAAATATGGCAGGCACGAACCCTGTGATATGTCTATGTCTCCTGTCGCAATGTGAAATTAGTCTACTTTACTACATACAGGTCAGCTGAAGAACATTTCAGCATTTGCAGCAAACCTGACATTTATTTTTATCTGAAGAATATATTCTTTAATGAAATGTACACCCCATACACAATAAGGAATTTCACACAACGGCTCCCCCTTTTGTCGTTGTACATTTAATTTTTTTCTGTTATACTATTGTTTTTGAAGGATATTCTGCTTCTAGTAAAATGCTTTCTTAACATCCTCAGTTTTAATAAGCATGAGGTTTGGTTTATAACTGTTTGAACTGAATTAGCTCCGGTTTAACATGCACTTGCTCGCTATCTGCATTTTGCCAAGTGTGGATCTGATAGAGAAGCTGCTGTATTTTGCAGGATGGACGATGCAGAGGCTTGCTTCATACTGAGTAGCAGAAATGAGGTTGACCGCACAGCTGCTGTAAGAATCGACCACATTAACCTTGTCTGTCTATTTACATGGCAACTCTGAGGACATCATAGTGTATCAAAAGTAGTAAAAAGCTATATAGCTGTACTGTAAATCACCATTTGCACATCTGTATTTTAGATTAAAATTTGCATCATACTATACAACAAAATTTTTATTTATTGCACTGATATAACAATGTCTGCGTACTTTTTGTAAACATGGGTTAGTATCTTGTGTCTAGTAGTTAAAAGTGTTTGAGCGTAGAACAATAAGCTAGTTTAAAATATATGGCATTACTTAAGCTTATAGTAACATTTTAGATTCCTGCCCAAGTTCCTTTTGTTAACGTGAGAACTGAGGATGCTATGCCTGGCTTACAGCCCCACCAACCACAGCATTCCTCCATATTCCTTCACAGGACCATCAGACCATCCTGAGGGCTTGGGCTGTGAAGGACTTTGCCCCGAATTGTCCTCTTTATGTCCAGATCCTTAAACCAGAAAACAAGTTCCATGTGAAATTTGCCGGTGAGTCTCCTTACCCCTTTGCCACAGTGCAGATCAGCACTCTGGAGAGCAGCCAGCACCCTTTATGCCCAGCAGCATCTCCTTAATCACCAAGGTGTCCTATACTGAGTCATGTGTGTGATGAAAGAAGAAAAACCAGCAGTCAGAAGCAAACACATTAACTTTTCTAACCTTACTCTAAATGTGTAGCATTTAAAAGGGACCCCTTGAAACAAAATGCAGAGAGATATGGTTAACTGTAATATATAAATACACTTTATATGAATTATTGCTCTGCTCCTTTTGTTTTTAATAAAACAAAGCTTATATAACAAGAGCGTTATGTTTACATGGTTCACACTGTTAGATAGAGTTGTGTACCCAGTGAAAGAGAAAGAATATATTAAAACGAATACAAATAAATTTTCACTGACATGGCTCAAGATTTACGATCTATGGTGATTAATTAAAGTTATATACTTGGATGTTAATTAACCTGCCAGTACTGTGAATTTCTCTTTTAAAAATAGAGGTGCTTCATTGGTCAGTCCAAAACTTGCACACAACACAGCAATGATGCATACACAGGAGTCTGCAGACTGGGTCAGTTCATCACTGAAAAGGTCCCTAGACACCAAGGCATTGCTCTACTGAAGTCTTGCAACTCCAGCATAGGTGACATCACAGAACAGTTCCATGCAGGCTGCATGATGGCCATGGACCACACCATAAGCAATCAGGGCAATCAGCACAATGAAAAACATCCAAGTTGTAACTCCATTCCACCACATGATATACCTGTTTTTCCAGCCTACACTGTGCAAAAGCATGGCAAGTTCTGACTATTCCCCTGCTGCTCATCCAGAGCACTGTTACATGGGAACACCTCCTCAGGGTTGATTTTAAAAGTGATGGTGAAAATATGCAGTGCAGAAAATGGGAATGAAAACCGAATACAGTACAAAATGTAGTCACAACACAAACGCAATAGAACGCCACCACTGTGGCTATGTGAAAACAAGCTAAAATGAACCAAACAAAATGCAGTGCACAAATACTAAAAAGTTAAATTATAGCTAAATCAAAAGAAACACCAACATTAAAGAAAGGACGAAAAACATGCTGTTGAATCCTTAGCAGCCACAATTCTCTGCAACATTTTGGTTTACTATGTCATGGATTTCAGGCTCTTTTGTGTTATGTGAGAAAGACTTTACACCATGTTGGCTAAAGTGTGCATGTCTGTTATGTATTTCAGATCACGTTGTTTGTGAGGAAGAGTTCAAGTACGCCATGCTGGCTCTAAACTGTGTGTGTCCAGCCACATCTACCCTGATCACACTCCTTGTCCACACATCCCGGGGACAGTGAGTTCTTAGGATGTTTTGTCACCTACACGGTGCACGCATATGATTCAGATCATGCTGCCTTTTATAACCATCTTTACTGAAAATGGGAATAATATAGATTTTTTTACATTGTGACCAACAATCCTTGAAATCCATTACTGCATACATTTGTGGTCAACATTATTGGCACCCTTGTATTTAAAGTACATCAGGTACAGAAATAGCCGGAAATTTGCCTACACCTGATTATCAGAATATGTGAATAGGATATCCACAGCTGTACAACTGAAATAAAATCTGTTCAGTTTAAAAGTTTTTTTTTTTAACAGAAGAACAAGAAAATATGACCTGGACAGTATTAAAGACACCCTTCACCTATTATTTGGTTGCACAACCCTTGGCAGTGATGACAGCCTCCAAACATTTCACATACCTATCTGAAAGCTTCTTGTACCTTTTTACTGGTAGTTTTTCCCACATTTAAATTAGTTTGTTGTAGCTCTTGAGTGTTTGGTTTCCAGATTTCTTTTCTGAAAAGGTTTCTTTTACCAGTAGTAGATTTCAGCTCTTTCCAAAGGTTTTTAGTCTCATTGAAATTGGGACACATTGCTGGTCAGTTAAATGCAGTTCTTTTTTTTCTTTTTAATCATTCTTTTGTGCTTTTAGATGTGTGTTTTCCATAACTTTCCTGTTGGAGGACCCATGATCTTTTCCCTATACCTAGTTTTTAGACTCTTACTAATTTCACTCTAAAATGCCTTGGTAGTCCTCTGATTTCATGTATCCCTTAATTCGATGAAGGCCTCAAGTACCAGAGTTCTGTTTTGGTTTCTTTAGTCAACAAAACATTTTCCCAGAACAATGTTGGTTTTTCCAGGTAGGTTTGAGCAAGGATCAGTTGCGCTTTTTTAGGTCATGCTTTTTACATCGCCTATAAAATTTTTGGTTTAGTGTACGTACGCTGTGTGATACAGGCTGAAACCATCACTCCAGGTCAGCTTTAAGCTCTTTCAATCTTTTACATGCTATTTTTCAACAGCTAACCAATCTTAGAAGGCTTCTTTGATCAATTTTTCACTTCCTACCAGGTCCGGAGGTTCTTGACAGTTCTATGAACAGCACATTATGTTATTAATAACATTGAGAAATGTGAAAACAGGGATACCAAGGTCTCTGGAGATGGCCTTGTACCCTTCTGAATTTGTGTATTTGGTGATAAACATAGTCCTCACCTTACAGCCAGCTTAGTGACTGACAGCCAGGTTGAACATGGACTCAGTCCAAAATTGGATTGTACTTGTGACAGAGTAATTATTTCTAAGTGTCTAGTCCACCATAGAGCAACTTCTTTTCAAACGTTTGTTCATATTTTTGACCAGTTTTGTTTTATTTATGGCTACAATATAGTATATTATCCATGCCATCATTACATAATTCAGTACTGTATTCTTTACCAAAGTTTATTTTTAAGTATTTTCAGGACATTTTTAAACACAGTTGTTTTCTGTACCATATGACAGTAAGTTGTAATAAGTGCAGGTGACAATCTTTTGTGCCTGTTCCATTGGAAACAGGCAGAGGTGAAACATATAGACGATATATGGCTGCAGTTGTGGGAAGTTTTCATTGTGAGTTCAGTTCTGTAAGATGCACAATAAAGGGAAGACGTGCCAAATTAACCCAACCCGTCAGAGTCGTTGTGTGATGTAACACTCGTGAGACCAACTAAAACTGTATTGCACAATCTTTTAGTCGCAGAACTGAGGGAGAAGGGAGAGGGGAGGGGCCACGGTGGAGCGGACATGACAAGATGGTTGCTGGTTGTGTATGGGCCGGGTGAGTTTGCAGCACACGGTCTTGTACAGATTTAGCTCACGCAATCATTATGCTACGATGTGGGATATGCATACTGCGCAGGTACACATATGCAAATATTTAATACATTTTCTTTAAATTTTTCATCTGCAGTATAAGCATTATAAATTTATTTATGTATGAGTGACCATCATAAGTGTTAATTTCATCGTATGTCTATTAAATTGTAAATTGAGGACTTCCTGTAATAGCTTGTCTGATGGTGTTGAACAGCTCTCTGGACTTCACTATTGTCAGGAAGGAATTGGATGTGAAAGTGACCTTTTTTAAGGATTAAAACCATCATCCATTGATGAATCATTGGTTATTTCATGTGAGTACTGACAATTTATTGTGGGTGAGTCTAATGTTACCGCAGTGAGAATCTAGTTCTTCTAACCAAAGAGATTTGAATTATTCAAAAGGGTGCTAATGGTGTCTGGCAAGTTTACAGTTTTTATACTATTTCCACATTTATTTGTTACTGTTTTATCTTGAGTTGCTCTGTATCAAACAGATGAGTATATATAGGCTAAAGCAGTTTCACTTCTTAATTTTGTCAACAGATATTGTAGATGATATCCTTAAGATACAAAGGCACCAATAATGTTGATAAGAATTATAAATCAAAGTAATATCTCACTGGAGAAAAAAAATCACTGCACACTGTAAATTAGTGTAATTGCAAGTAATCCATATCTGAGAACAATCTTGTTATGTAACCTTATTGCTAATACATTTTGAAGTACGTGTAAATGTCCCTGGTTTATGAATTTATAGTAGCATGGAGAATACTTCTGTAATTCCCAGACTATTTGTTGCAAGCAGTTAACGTTTATTGCTTGCACAAATTTATGGCGCTTCATTTTCACAAACATAGCCAAATATGATTGAAATAAGTTTCCAACATTGGTTATACTCCTAAAAACAAGACATGCTGTACACCAAAATCCATCTAGATTGCCAACAAATGATTTTTGGTCACCCAGCTTATGTCCTTAAATCTGAAGTCTGCAAAACATTAATTAACCAGTGTGGAATCATGAGGGGATTTTTCTGTTATAGCGATTAAAAATGATCTTTTACTGGCCACTCACACATGAAAAAAATAATTTTACAGCTGCAACCAGTTGTACAGTGAGCACTACTGAAAAAAAAACTTTATTCTATGGTCTTAACTCTCAGTAAAATGAATGAACTTGCACTGAAGCATATCTGCTATTATTTTATTCATGTGCCAGTTCTGAGACACTCTAGCTATTTCTGAGAATTTTCAAACCTTTCTTCCGTTCTCTGTATGTGACAAGCAGAATGTAGTTGCATATACAAGATGTAATTTGAGGCAGAACAACTTAAACTGTATGGTTAAAAGTAATGTGGACACCTGAGCATCACACCCTTACATGTTTCTTGAACATCCCTTTCCAAATCCCTGGGAGTTGTTCTCCGTTTTGCTGCTGTAACAGCCTCCATCTTTTTGGCGAAGGCTTTTCACCAGATTTTGGAGTGCGGTTGTGGGAATTTGTGCCCATTTGGCCTCAAGACGTTTAGTGAGTTTGGCCACCAATGTCAGGCAAGAAGGCCTGGCTCACAGTTGACGTTCCAATTCATCCCAAAGATGTTCCGTGGGGTTGAGGTCAGGGCTCTGTGCAGCCACTCAAGTTCTTCCACACCAACCGGGGAAAACCCTGTGTTTATGGAGCTCACTTTGTGCACGGGGCAACAGTCAAGCTAGAGCAGGAAAGGAGCTTCCCCAAACTATGCCCACAAAGCTGGTAGCACACAATTGTCTAGAATGTGTTTGTTTGCTGTCTGGATATGGCTCAGCTCAGTCATTAGAAGGGGGGGTCCACATACTTTTTGCCATACAGCGTATCCCATGCATATGCCATTACACAACACATTTGCATCACTTTTCTGCAGTGCCTGACATATTCTACCTCACGGTGTTACTCACTTTCATATAGTAGACACTTTTTCTGTTAGATGAAGTCATTATTCAAAATGTCTTAGATTAAAGTTAATAAAATATTGCAATGTTTTATTGGAGACACACTGACAGGTGTAATAAAACTACTGTGTAGTCTTAATATTGAGGTGCATTGTTCTCATTCCGTATTAAATATCTTGATTTTAGAGTTGTCCAGTGGAATGGGCTTTTTTCTCAGGAAAATACTGTAGGTCCCCACAGGACCGCACATTTAGAAAGGAAATTAACGAATATGCACTTTTAGAAGGGGAAATAACTCGGGCTGAGTTCACAGAAGGACAATCTCGGCAGGGAATAAAAAGCTCTTTTGAAACAAAAAGGAGTTAGGGCAAGACAGCTGTTGTCTCCAGTTAAAACTGCATTTCGTATTTTGTTGAGGACTCGGATGCATTAGAATTGAGTCACAGCACAGTAGAGAGGGAGAGATGAAAACTGCTGAGCCGAAGGGCTCCCTGCAGTGTTTTAGCTGATGAAAACCAATTATAGAGAGGATACCAGTCTAGTTTTCTGGTGTGTGCAGTTGTTCATCACCCTGCAAATCTTCAGTGAAACAAATCCTTTGCTTCCCTGTGGTTCTCCATTTTACCGTGTCTGCTTTTCTGGAGTTCTTTTAGCTAAAAAAACAGCCAACCTTTTGAAAACTTTTGTTTACATGTGTGTCTAATAGTTTAGTGGAGAGGCTTTAATAGTATTAATTCCATATAATTCTGAAATTATAATGAATTAATTCCCGGTTTGAGCATGGGATCCTCAACTGAGGTGAATATAGAGAAAAGTAAAGAATACCTTATTTATAGTTAAAAAAGAGATCGATTGCATAGAGTCTTTAGTTTTGTCAAATAACTGGATTCAAGCAGCATACAGTGTTATATAAACTGCCCTCACCCTCACTAACTGCAAAGTATGGCAAGTGCTGTTTTAGTGTAATTAATAAGAAAAAATCGTTCCAAGTTGTTTCATTTTCTGTCGATGGTTCATTGAATGTTTTCATTAAAAACTCGTTTCTGCTTGGCCTTTTTGGAAAACTTGCTTGAAACTGGGCTCTCACTGAGAATATGCAAAATATGAAACAGTTACAGACAGCTCTGATGTTGCAGGGAGGGTCAGCAGTCCCCCGAGCAGTGGCAGAGGATGTATGGCCGTTGCTCTGGTAATGAGGTCTACCACATCCGCCTTGGTGACAGCAAGTTTTTTGGCGAATACGATGGCAAGAGCTTCACCTATGCTTCCTTTCACGCACATAAAAAGTAAGTTGAAAAGCCTTTGTAGATGATGTTGGCTCTAAGAGAAGATACTTTCACTATGCCATAAACTGATAAACCATCCTAATACATGTATGGGTTTTCAAAATATTTTATTGTTTTTTAAACTTGTCAGAAAAGAAAAATTGTCAGGACATACATTAATTCTAATTCAACATTTAAA
The DNA here is from genome assembly GCA_018136845.1 of Heterotis niloticus. NCBI lineage: Eukaryota > Metazoa > Chordata > Actinopteri > Osteoglossiformes > Osteoglossidae > Heterotis > Heterotis niloticus. Next base: position 26,311,067 of record CM030891.1, read on the forward strand.
AGGATTTGAGGGTTGAATCGGTAATTAAAATTGAAAATTAGTTTAATATATTTAATCTGTGTTTGCTTAAACATTTAAAAAATAATTCATATAATAATAATACAGTGCGTCAGCATACACAGACCACATAATGTGGTGTACTAGCTTTTGTAACCTTTCTCTAACCTTTTTTTTTTTTTGCAAAGTTTGAGCAGGAAATGAGCCAAAATGTTTTCTCTGCACTTATGCAGAAATTTGCAGAAATGTATGGCACTTACTTTTGCATTCATATTTATTCATTTAGCAGATGCTTTTTTTCAAAGTGATATGTACAACTCAGAGTAAACAAAAGGGCATTTCACAAGGACCAGAGACCTACAGGTACAAATATTTGAATGTCAAAAGAGTGAGTTTGTCCCGTACCACCATTTTTTGCCAGGACATGTACACTAGTAGGAATGCTAAAGTTTCCGTAGTAGGTGATGTAAGGCAAGGTTATAAAACAATTAGTAGCTCCAGAGTGAACTGTGTTTGAAAGAAGGAGAGAGAATGCTAATTGCAACCTTCCTTTGCTTAAGTCTTCTGTCCAGTTCCTGTCATAAAAGCATTGCCACTATTGCCCTGGTGCACTCACTTTTGACTCATACTAAATTTATACCTGTGTAAGGTTTGAAGGCAAAGGTATAGTTTTACATCAGTGCCACCCACTGCTCTTTTAGCAGCTGTGTAAGGGTCTCCTCTGTGTTTCCAGGTATGGTGTCTGTCTGATCGGAGTCAAACGGGAAGATAACAAGAGCATCCTGCTGAACCCAGGTCCACGGCACATCATGGCATCCTCCGACACCTGCTATTACATCAACATCACCAAGGAGGAGAACTCAGCTTTCATCTTCAAGCAGGAGGAGAAGCACAAGAGGAAAGGGCTACCTGCTGGGGGCCTATATGATGCTCCTTCTAGCCTTCCTGTCCACAGCATCATTGCCAGTATGGGTGAGTGTGAAATTCAGTCCTCATGGGTCTCCTTGATTTGAAAGGCTAGGATTAGCATCAGAGGCAGCAAGGTTAGGTTTGCATTTGTTGGGATACCCTTTGTCCGTCAGTGAATGTGGACATCATCAGCACTATTACCACATCTAGTCAGGTATAAAGGCTGCTCAGTGTAACTGCTTTTGACACACCTTGTTTCTACTATTTCATTTACACAAATTTTTTTATGATTGAAAGGGACAAAATGAGTGGGGACACTCATACCAGCTCCGCCAGGTTTTTTACTATGCAGTTTACTTGATGGATTTAATTGACCTAGTGTTAAAAGAGGACCGTGCTTTCCAACACTACATTTATAAATGTAAAGGTCACTTTAGAAAATATAACCTTTAATGCAAAGTATTCAACAAATTGTATGTGAATACAAATTTTTCTTCAGTACTTTTTTCCATGAACCACACTGTAAAGCAAGCATTTCTCACCACATTGACTGATATTATGTTCTGTTATAGTCTCTGATGTCAGCGATAACTTAGCAGTCAGGACAGAACAAAAAACATGGAAAAGAGCTGTCAGAGCCACTGTTAGACCATCTCCAATCAAAATTTTGTTTTTTTTTAGTTTAGCAGTCCCTTTCATTCTAGTGTGAGCTGCATAGCCAACACTTCTTCACCACCAGACATTTACTGAGCAATTCAAGAAAGACCAGATGGGTACAGCAGAGCCCCTCTTTGGAACAGAACTCACAACACTTTGATCACAAATCTGTTTCAGGGAAAAAAAATGGAAAACTCAAAGTAAAGCCATGCAGGGCATTGCGTCACACAAAGAGGGAATTAAAAAATATATTTTAGAAATAGATTTTTATTAGTCCCATCATAGACTGTTTCAAGCATCCCTTTCCAAAGCTCTGTTTCAAGCTCTAGATTTAAACTGTTTTTTAAAGTGTCTGAATTCAAGGTTTTAGATCACATGCCATGGGATTTTCTCTGCTCTTTTTGCTGATATTGATTTAATTGTTTCTGTTCCTTTGATTTGTTAAAGTGGATCGGTCCACTGCCTATGGTAAGTCTGTGCATGTCACTTTGATGACATGAGGGAAAAAATATTGCCCAATTCATTCATGCTGCTGGCAAACATTGACCCACTCCACAAAAGTCAAACCAAGACTCAGTGTAGCTGAGAATAGGCAACTCTGGAGTGTGTCATGGCGTCCAAGCATGCATTTTATTTCGTAAAAGGGTGAATCAGCATTTGCTGGTCAAAGCTGAGCCCCTGTCAGTCTTCAGTTTAAACATGATTGATTTTGACAGCATTTTGAGGATTTTGAATGCAAAAGCTTCCAGCTTTTGTGACTCTGAATGTTATTCTGCACATCAGAGAATTTTAAAAGGATGCTTGCATTCATGCAATTAAAGCAGATTTAAACATGAAATATTAAGGTTTCTGTGAAAGCATGATTGATCTATATAGCCAACACTGATGGCAATGTTTGCATGAAGACACACACGGTAGCCTTGAAAATTGTCATTGTGGCTCCTAGCAATACTGATGAATCAATTGCTTCCATTCAACCCAATAGCATCTCAGCATGCAGTCTGCTAGGTATACTGCTATACACAGATATCTGGCAAGCATAAGCATTCATTCACAAGATGGATGCAGCCATGTTTCTGTTTGGCAGAAAATAAAGAGTTAATCAATGCAGTTTTTCGTAGCAGACTTTATAGCAGGGCAGGGTTGCTTAGGGAGACAAGATATTTTTTCATTAAGACATTTGAGGAATGTGTGTTGTAGAGGGGATTTCCACCTACCAGTTCCTGCTCAGTATTGATTCCTACCAAATCCATCCTGACTTACTGAAGTCTGGGGAAGCATTGCTCTGTGAAGAGTTAGAGAATGTCTTTCTGCTTAGCAGAATACTGCGTGGGGCATGAAGTGTTCACTCACACAGTTCAGCAAGTGTCTCCAGAAACCAGTGTTGTTCAAATCATTTAGAATCATTTTGGCCATATTAAGCCAGTCCAACTTTATTTAAGATTATCTGGAACACATATATATTTTTTGCAATCACTCAAATTTATTCCCTTATTTTGCTCTTCATTTTCTTGTTGCAGTGTGCTGTATTTCTGCATTCATGTGTTACTTGTCAGCAAAATAAAATACAAGTGTGTAGCACTGCTTTTATTCAATTGATCGCTTCCATAGTGTTTACAGCTCTTATCTGCTGATGAGTTTTATTGATCAATAAATTGACACTGCACTGCATGTTTATGTGATAAATCAATCATCAGGATTAAACCGAAATTCTGGAGAGTATGTATTTTTGTAGTAATTTTGAAAAAAGTATTACTTTTAATGTAGTTTTAAAGTTTTTTTTAACACTGTGCCCATCCAGGGTGTTTCTTGTATTTTAGGATAGACACCAAACCCATGTGACCATGCAGTAACAAGCACCTATTGATAACAGATTGATGAATGGAAGTATTATGGAATATATTTGCATAATCTATTCATTATAGCTTTGCCTATGATTTACATAGAGCCTAATCTTTAGAAACACAGAGGAATTCTGCATTGTGTAGCTTTTATTTACATATTGACTTACATACAGGATTCCACACATAAATGTCTATGAATCGAAGAGCCAGTGTATAAGTTTGCGCTTTCAAACTACCTGATGGGAAATCCATGTTACCTTAAAGATCCCCAATTTACAAGGTAGACTGTGATTGGATGGATTAGTTTAGCAGCTAATTCACACTGACAAAGCTTCTCAGGTCATCTCACTTCTCTCTAGCTTTGCACCAAACCTTGCCCTGTGCGCATCCGTAACAAGGCCTGGCCATGTGCACCACTGTGCTTCTTGCCGCAGGGACTGTAGCCATGGACCTCCAGAATGCAAGTCCATCTAGCGGCGATGGAGACGGCAAGCTGGCTCTCCCAGCTGAGAACGGCTCTGGCAGTCGACGGCCCAGCATTGCGCCCGTGCTGGAGATCGCCGACTCTGCTGCCATCCTACCCTGTGATCTGCTTGCTGACCAGTCAGAGGACGAAACCACCCAGTCTGATGACGAGAGCTCCACAGCCTCTGAGTGAGTCTTCACCTCAGCTGCAGTAATGTGGAAGCTTGGTTCAGTGCAGAAAATGCAAGAGTGTGAGGCAGGCATTTTCATAGATTTCTCTAGAAAGTGAGTCATCATTCACCTGTTTTATTTTAAGCCCTTGTCAAATGGCTTTGGTCATTGCTTTGGAGGGAGAAAGCTTTAGGGATTTTTATGGTAAAGAAGAGCATCCTATTCAACTTGGTTCATGTTTCCCAAGAAGAACTTATTTGATAGTTCTGTATAATTTACAGAATTTTGAAGACTGTAAGCTTGGGTTCTCTAATTTAAGTATTCTGCAAGTGACTGAAGATGCAGTTCAGATGCACATTGTTTTTCTCTAGATGCAAGTGCCCAGTTTGCACTGCAGCTTAGACATTGCACAATAAAACTATTCACACAAACAAACACAGTGCAGATTCTATGCTCTTTGCAAGTGTTTGGCAGCCAACCGGCAACCCTGTAATTAAAAGTTAGTACCTTAACCACTGATAAGAACATAACATCCAGATGCCAAAAAGAAATTAACTGAAAGAGTTCAACTGAAAATTAATGTGATATTTTTCTTGAGGAACAGTTAATAAGACTTACATTATGCTGTCACTAAGGTAGAATATATATGATGCTTTTAGCAAAAAAGGGTTCACTGACTATATAATAACATTCTCAGATTATTCATTCGCAGACGTAAACATCATTCCCTGACATTTCTGACATTATTTATAGGCAAGCACGTCACTTGTTGCATTTGTAGCCAGTTATTATGAAATGTCACAGAACATACAAGGAATCGTGAGCCAGGCCAACTTGACACACAATGTCTTTTTCCATGAGCAATTGCAATTGTCGTAGACGCGCATATGCAGTTATTAATGTTGCTTAAGTTAAAACACATTGTAATCTATATATACAAATGCCAACTGGGTTTGTCTCATATCAAAAAACGGGAATGTGGGATGAGGCGAAAATGTCATAAAGTCCTAAAAAGCTGTGGAGAACTGGTGACAGCGTATATGTTGTGTCTGTATTGTTCCCCAGTTTATACACATATGAATGTCACACGGCATACTTCTGCTGTGCACAAAAACGGCACTACTTTGAAACACCGTTTTTGTCTGAACAAAAATAGCCAGCTGTCCATCAAAATGGTAATGACTGTTCATTTGGTGTTTACTTCTTATTTGCAATTATATATCAAGTCTAATAATAATATTTTGATCAAGAAGTATTGCATTGCAAACTATAATGAAAATAGGCATTGTGATGTCAAAGGTAGTCATCATTACAGCTTTGGGTTCCTCAGAATCAGACACATGCATCTTATATAACAATAGACATGGCTTGTTATGAATTTCTTCTGGAGTGACAGTGAATCCTCTGATATATTTTTTTGGAGATATGGAAATGTTTTCAATCAATTTTCTTTCACTGCAAGCTTAAATTTCTCAGTCTGTCTTAGTTTCTTGAGTGCGCTGTTTAATAATTTCTCTGAAAAGCACAATGCTTGTGAGCCAGGAGAAAAGCAGTCTGATACAAAGCTGATGGTAGTCATCTTGCGTTGAAGCTCTTCTGCCTCCCTCCCTCCTCCGCACACTAATACAGACATTTACAGAGGTTCATTCAGGACAGGATTTATTCCATTATTGCCCATTTTTCCTGCTGGGCTGGGGGTCATACAGGAGATGACCGCCCCTGGAGTCATGGCTGGACTTTCTCCTCTGATGAGTCACACATATTGTCCATCCTCTTCTTTCTAGCCACCATTCTGGGCTTTCAGTTTTATTGCTTATCCCCCCAAGGCCTGGCTAAGGAGCAGCATGTGAGGCACTGTCCACTGTTTAGCATGGGGACACAGCTCCCCTTAGTGGATTTAAGTGTGCTTCTTCCTTTTTTAATAAACATCAAGGAATAGCACCTTTGAAGGATTGCCTAAAAAGTTGAGCTAATTCAGGAAAGCTATTTGCCACATGTCTACTTTAATAGTTTAGTCTGAAAACCGATAACATAGTTGTGCACAGCTTTCTCCATACTTCAGAAAGCAAGTTTATGTTATGAAAAAAATTTGACTTTGACACCTGTCAGGTCTGCATCGCCAGGGAGGTTCAAAGGAGATGCAAAGCAAGTGCATGCCCTCCAGAAAAGTTATCACTTTTTGCTTACATTGATTTATTGATCGATAAGGAGGACTGGGCATGTAAACTTCAAGTTCACTTTCAGTTGAGGTGCAAGGGTAAAAATGTTAGGAGACAATCATTTAAGTGCTGACAGAAAACAAAAAATATCTTGAGAGTCCTGCAACTGTAATTTGATGAAACAAAATGTGTTCAGAAGGATATTTAAAAATTGAGTGTAGAACTAGCTGACCTGCAAAAATTGGTAAAATGTCATATTTCATCTTAACATTACAAAATACAACAAGAGAATTATAATTTTGTACATTATAAAACGTGTTGTGGCGCAATACATGGATTAAAAAGGGGAGTTTTAAACTGTATGTATCTCATAGGAATAAATGAAACTGCACTGCTTCCCGTTTTGTTTCCCCAAGGTATGTGAAAGGTTACCCCCCCAACTCCCCCTACATAGGGAGCTCGCCCACCTTGTGCCATCTGCTGCTCCACAAGGCTCCCTTCTGTTGCCTGCGTCTGGACAAGGTGAGAGGCCTCAGAGGCTGAGAGGATCACTGTTCTTTGAGGCAATCTGCTCTTGTGCTTCCGTTCTATGGAAAATGCTTCATAAATTCTACTTTCCAAATTTTGATTCTCTTAATAAAATGGATATCTGGTTTCCACAGAAGATTCACTTCTATTTAGGAGAAAACTTTTTGCTTATATTGGGTAAATGGCTACCTAGACAATTTTTGTTTGGTTCTGATGTATTTACATTTATTGTTATAGTGGCTGTACAAGTTTGAGAAAGGCATACCCCTGCTCTTTTCCATTTTTAATTTTGTCCTGACCGTTTTTCCTTACCTTTAGGGCTGCAGACACAACAGTTTTGAAGATGCCAAAGCATATGGTTTCAAGAACAAGCTGATCATCGTGTCTGCTGAGACAGCTGGCAATGGCCTCTACAACTTCATAGTCCCCCTTCGTGCGTACTACCGTCCTAGGAAAGAGCTCAATCCCATCGTATTGCTACTGGACAACCCGTAAGTCACAAAACTGTGCACTCTAACCTGCCTTTTAAAAATGCCATACTGATGTAAATCAGTTTCCTCTCACTGTCCTTTAGACAGTTGCAGTGCCACACTGAGCAAGCAGGCCCAACTTTCCTTTCCCCAGGAAGTCTTAAGCTCTTCCTGTACGATCCCTGAACATTTCTGGGCCAGCTGAGAAATATGATCTATTCTATGTGTCTTGGGTCTCCTTCCAGTGGGATGTGTATAATTAATGTGAGCTGGTAGCATTTTTTTAAACATGTCCCTACCAGCTAAATGGACTCTGCTCTTCCAGATCCTCACTATGGAACCATGGAGGAACTGTGTTAAAGAGATGAATTATGCATCCATCGGTCATCTATCAACCCTACAGAGAAGCCTAATTTTGGCCTCTTATAACCACAGTCTTTTTCTGACAGTTATTACCAAAAGCTCATGACTGTAGGTGAGAAAAGGGGCATAGTGTAAGAGAGTTGCAACCTTTTTTGTAGGCTCAGTTGCTGCTGCACCACCACAAAATTGTACATCATGCAGAACTGCTGATGCAGCACCAGTCCTCCTTTCAGTTTCGCATCTTGGGGTGACAGCGTATGGTTGGAAAAGCTTAAAATAATAAAAATATATGCCACTAAATTTATATCTGGAGAATACATTGCAATACATTTCCATAAATATTTGTTGTATTGCAGCTCAATTAGCATCAGCATCACAGCTTATTATTATAAAATTTTTGCTCATTCAGTTAACTGATGCAGCTTACAGTGATGTACCCATTTATAAGTCAGTGTAATTTTTTACTTTGGGTGTAGCAGTTCAGGGTAAGGACCTTGGTCAATGTACTATAGCAGGAGTCATTTAAACCTGGGTGCTTTGAGTAGAAAGTGGCACAGCTAAGCAAAGTTCAATTTTAATACAAGACCATGGAGCTCAATGTATATCGGGCTAATTAAATACTTTCCATTGCACAAGTTATTATGCAGCTGGGTGATCCTTGCCACACTACTTTATAAGCAGATACTCAGTTCAAACATCCTCCTCTTAGTCAAGCTGTTTTTATGCATGCAGTCTGCCTGATGTTATGCAAGCACACTCATTTATCTGAGGAACTCTATATACAAATAGACATGGCTTTTGTTTCTGTTTCCTGTTTGCTTTTGCAAAATTCACACTGAGGATGCACTGAACAATTAGATTTTTAACAAAATTATTCATAGAAAAATTTTATTTTAGAGTCCTTTCAAAAAAGGAGAACCCCCGTGGTAATTTTCCCGCATGTGGACGCTTCAGACTTTGTGAGCAACATAGACCTCCACTAATCTGTCAGACCAGGGAGACAATAACATAGCCAGTGCACTGTTGGAGAACATCACCATGATGAGGAGGTTGCATAATTTGTCTCTTTGACGCAGTTCCTCCATGGTTCCAAGGTGGAGAAATGGTGGAAATTCCTGCACTTCAACAGTAGCTGTCTCACTCAAGTAGCCAGTAGCAATTATATTAATACAGGCTGTAAGAAGCAGCAGAGAACAAAAGCTGCCACCACGCAACTGGATGACGGTTCCATGGCAACGCTGTAATACGTCGCAAGGCATATGCAGACACGGGGACTGTAGGACGAAGGCAAAATGTTGGGATTGAACCGTGTGGTTTAAAGGTCACCTAGCCCAAGTCTCTAGATATGATGAGGATAAACTCTGGTTTTATTCCTCAGTGGCAATACAAAAACTGCTTATCAAACACTTGACAAGCCGCTTTTCACACCTTGGGTGTTTATACATACAACTGGTTATTTTACCGAAGCAGTTTGGGTCAATTACCTTCCTTAAATGTACAACAGGGATCTGAGATGTGAACCTGTGACCTACTGTTTTCTAATCACTGCATCATCTAACTTCTTGGGGGATTTATTCTATGTTCTTTCCAAATATCCACAGCTACATTCGTGTGGATGGACAAGTCAGTGTGGTTTAGCATCAACTGGGATTTAGACCCTATAAAGCCCTGCAGCAGAAGCGTAAATCTGAGGGGTATGTAGGGAGGGAAAGCATTAAAATGCAAATGTGGAAAGAAAATCACAGTCATGGAACACATTTCAGCAGTTTTCCATCTTCGCGTGGCTGCAACAAGGGAGAAAAGGGGGGAAGAGGGTTAGGGTGAAATCAGCTCGTACAATATTGATGTGGACAGAACACTTGGTAATGTTGAATGACTGATAACTTCTGTAATTTTTTTTTTCAAAAAGGCAAGGCCTTTGCAATGAGTACATTCATCCTTCTTGCATTTTTGTGTTCCTTTTTTGATGAAGTAGAGCACGGACATCTTCACTCTAGCTCGAAATTCTTTCCCGTTTACCATCCTCTGTATGTTTTACCATTCTAAATGTATTTTGAACCCATCTTGAATTTCATAGTCATACCCCCGTTCCAAAGCAAATTTACAACACTTAAAAAAATGCATTTGAAAAACAACTTTTGAGTGATATTAAGTTTTAAGGTTACTGTGGCCCATTTCAAATTTTAAGTCTATGAGATGTTAGCTACCGGAATAAAAATCATCAATTTTGAGTTCTCAGATGTCTCCGACAGTAAAAGCATTTGTTCCAGCCCCACAGCTCAAATCACAGGTTGAGTCATAAATGTGTCATCTATATTCAGTCTGCTGTTGCAGTGTAACAATTATTAGTGCATTCAAATAAGACGAAGATCTCCGAGTTAAGAAAAGTGCATTTCACCAATCGACAGAGAGTTACAGATACAGACACATGATTCTCGCTGCATCACCACATAGTCCGGTGCACCGTTGCAAGTTACACAAGTAGCTGTACAGAGAACTGACGTCGAGCCCATGGCCTATTCACTGTTGCATTTGACTTGTAAACTTTTCAAATAATGAATCAAAATTCACTCCCAAGTAACTTTGTAAGCAGATGTTCAGAGTAAAAGTTAGGAAGGTATATATTTACCTTCAGATTTTTATTATTCTTTATTTATCTGATGCCTTGGTTCAAGGCAGTGTGTAGCATTGGGTAATCAGCTTTAAAATGCTTTACCCATGTATTCAAGATATCCTTCCTGCATCAATATGGTACTCTAACTTTCCGGATCAAGAGTATCCTACAGCAGGAGTGGGATTCAAACCATAGATCTTCACACTCTAAGGCAACGGATCTACACACCATGCAGCCTAATGTAGCAGAGACATTACACTCTTGCTCAGCTCTCTTTCATTTGTCACAATGATCCCCAAATTGTTCCAAAGGAACTCGGCCGCCCTGACTGCGAGAGACGTCTTCTTATCTGAGGCAGCTTGTTAGATTAACATTGCATAAAGGTGAGACTTTAAATGTCAGACGGGACTGAGTGGCAGTGTCACTTTGTTGCTGTTTCCTGCAGGCCAGACAACCACTTCCTGGAAGCCATCTGTTGCTTCCCAATGGTTTACTTCATGGCTGGTACCATAGATAAGTATGTTCTTGATCATCTATTTTTTATTTAAACTTTACTCTTTTTAAAGCCTAATTATCCCATTGCTTATTTATTTTTACACAACAACTTATAAAGCCTACAAACTGAACAAGAATTACATTTTGGAGTTTTTATTAAGCATAGTGGTATAGTAGTGTGGTTTCTAACTTTGCTACCAATCCAGTGCATGCACCACTGTGGGTTGAAGAGCCATGTTTCTTAATGTCCTCCTGAGTGATTGTTTTCCTTTATGTTAGCCTGGATAGTCTGCTGCAGTGTGGGATCATCTATGCTGACAACCTGGTGGTGGTGGACAAGGAGAGCACCATGAGTGCAAAGGAGGACTATATGGCAGACGCAAAAACGATTGTCAACGTTCAGACCATGTTCAGGTAAGGAACACCATCCTAACACGTGCTGCCGGCACACAAACGATTTTCTCCTGCAACAGGTCAGTAGAACAGTTTACGTCCGTCTTCTGCATATAGACCAGGATGAATCTCCTGTTCCATTTCACCTGGGCTTATACAAACAACAGTAACAGGGAAAAGAAAAAAGGAGTTGAACAAGTCTTCATCAAAGTTGTTTTGTTGTACTTTTTTCTAGCAGAAGTTAAAAATGTTCCCACAGCAGGCAAAACAGTCAGTTGTCTATTAAGTATCTCAGTTTAAAATTTGACTGACCGGCATTAACAAATTTTGACAAATTCTCTGAAGAGCAGACACCATTAGAAATGCTAGAGTAAGAATCGACTAAACATGTTTACAAAAGACAACTTTTTGAAATTATATTTTTTCTGTTTCTTTTGTCTGCATGACTACACTGCTACAGACTGTTCCCAAGCCTCAGCATCATCACCGAACTCACCCACCCATCCAATATGAGGTTCATGCAGTTTAGGGCTAAGGACTGCTACTCGCTGGCACTCTCTAGACTGGAGAAGGTGAGGAGAGAGCAAGAAAAATGCAGCCGCACCAGCATCACTCAGAGGTGAACTCGGGGGCACAGTGCCACCGCATTCAGAGTGTGACTTTCAAAGGGAGTTCCTCGTTGTTGTCTTATCTTTCAGAAGGAGCGTGACAAGGGCTCCAACCTGGCTTTCATGTTCCGCTTGCCATTTGCCGCTGGACGCGTGTTCAGCATCAGCATGCTTGACACATTGCTGTACCAGGTGAGCTCCATGCTCTTTTCCCACTCAGGAAATTTCTGCCTCTCCTGCCACCAAATATCTTAACAAGTTGCTGCCTTACATCAGATGCTGTAATGGCTAAAAACATTCTTTGCCTGTCATTCTTTTTCAAATGTTTTACTGAAGTTGTTGTGATAAATGTTATCAAAACACTAAACAGTCTACATAAGAAATTTACATGTCTACTCCTATTGTTTAAAAATGCAAAGGAATAGTGTTTTTATAGATCAGTTGAGACTCCATATTCAGCTCCGAATAACTGAAAATTGAATTTGTGTCACCTAAATAAACTACTGCATACTACAAAAATTCCAACAGTGCCCTCTAGAGCTAATGTATATGCAGTGTTGTAAAATAAATTGTCAATAAATATTTTATTAATTTAAATAAGTAAGTTAAATAACAGTTGAATCCTTTACATTGTGGACAATTAGGTAATAACAGAAGGAGATCAGTAACAGATTCAGTAGACTGAATAATATTCTGATGCTGTTCTGTCACAATCTACAGTCATTTGTGAAGGACTACATGATCCTTATTGCAAGGTTGCTGCTGGGGTTGGACACTACGCCTGGCTCTGGCTACCTGTGTGCAGTAAGCAGTGATCGTCTCACCTTCAAATTATATCGGTGCTGTAAAGCACACCTGCACAGCAAATAAACTGCTCTGTGCTCATCCAGATGAAGGTGACGGAGGAAGACTTGTGGATTCGGACATACGGCAGGCTCTTTCAAAAGCTCTGCTCTTCCAGTGCAGAAATTCCAATTGGGATCTACAGGACAGAGTCACACATCTTTTCATCCTCAGAGGTAAAAGGTTCCCTCACAACAGGGGATGCCAGTCTGTCAAAATTGTACTGTGCCTGGGCATATTTCATGCACAATTTGACAACATAAATGGGACTTTAAAGTATTTACTCAGAAGGCAAAATCTGAATTACTCGCGACAAATACAGTAATTGTCAGAGTCTTCAGCTAGGGACAACTCCAAGGTTGTCAAAGGTAAATAGTGGAAGCACGATGAAATACAGAAATGCAAAAGCAAAGGCTTGATTCTCTTTATGTCAAAAGAATTTAATTGGGGTTTTAAGCACAGTCAGTTGCAATTTGAGTGAAAAGACAGCAGACATCTAATACATGTAGTTCACTTCTTCAGAGTTATTTCAAAAGAATCTGTGACAGCATACAGAAGCGTAGATGTGCTCTGGAATCTGGGGTCCAATGGGAGACAAAGTGTCGGTGCTCCACAGGATGTCATTATTCTGAGCGTGCATGATGGGAAGTTTAGTTTTACAGTTCATTTTTAATATTCCAAATCTGACAAAAACCTTTCAATTGATTTTTTTAAAATAATAATTCACTATTTTATTTTGTGCACCTTATGGTTATTGGAAGAAATTTATTATTAGTGGCTCAGATTCTTAATACAGAATTATACAATTCTTAATACAGAATTGTGTTTTCTACAGAAGTTTATTAACAAAGTTTCTGTGAATGATAAATTTTCATAAATTTTTGAGCATGATACAATATTATTTTCATTTTATGGCTTCAAACTGGAGTAGCATGGTGGCACAGGGAGTAGCTCTGCTGCCTCATAACACCTGGAGTGCTTAGGTGAGGACCTGTGTGGAGTGTGCATGTTTTCTCCATGTCTGTGTGGATTTCCTCTTTAGGCTCCACTTTCCTCCCACAGTCCAAAGACAAGCATTTCAGATTAATTGTAAATCGTGAAACGTGTGCAGCCACATTTCAATCGGCAGGCATCCCATCCATGGTGCAGTTTCATAGCCTGGTACACAGTGATGGGTTCTGGACCACTGTTACTGTGACTGTTATATTGTTCTCTGTTTGCAATAAGCACTGCAGAACTGAACTGTTAAAATTTTTAATTTAACTGAAACTCATTCAAACTGTGTTAATTCCTTAAGGCAGAAACAGTGGTTAGATAGGATATTGCATTTGCTACTTTTGTTACTGGATCTCATGGTGATCCCACCTCCTAGGTCTCCATCAACGTAGAGGAGCGTGAAGATGTCAGGGAGAGGCCTGAGCCCCGGAAGGACAAGGGAGTGCACCGGAACTCCACAGCCAGTGACCAGTCAGAGCACCCACTGTTGCGGAAGAAAAGTATGCAGTGGGCACGGCGTTTGAGCCGACGGGCTCCCAAGCCAGGCAGCCGTGCTGAGCGTGTCGCACAGCAGCGTCTCAACCTGTACCGACGCTCCGAGCGGCAGGAGCTTTCCGAGCTGGTCAAAAACCGCATGAAGCACCTGGGCCTGCCAACTAATGGATACGGTAAGCAGTGGGACATACTTGGCCACACACACATCCACATCTTTGGTTGCTTGTAGAAATGGTCATTCACTTAGAAGCAATTATTCATGAATGAATGTAATTCAAGTTTCTGCTGTTATTTTAAAGCAAATCATTACCACATAATGTTAAAATCTGTAATAGTAGTAATATTCATCTGTGGTTTTAGAGGGACACCAGTGTACTTTTTTGGTCTACCTGAGCACCAAAGTATTTTTTGACGGAGCTCAGAAACTTGAATTCAGCTCCAGAAGTAGAGACAGAATACTGAAGGAAGAGAGCTGAAATATCTCTAAGATTAATGCTGCTAGACACACAAAACAGTACTGTGATCAGGCTGTTTACATAGGAAGACTTGTTTTTACTTTTCTCCTGCCACCCAACAATGTTCTATGCCTTCACTTTGCATTTCATGTTAGCGCTTTGCACCACTTCATGTCTTTATCTGATGCTTTCATTGTGTACTGGACTGTCATTTTTTTTTACATTTTAATTTATGCAGTTTACATGAGGAGTACCTGGTGAAATGACTTACTTGACAAATAGTAAAATTACTTTGATCCACATTAAGCTTTTTAACTACTAACAATGTTAACTTAAAAATATGGAATTAAGTAATAAAATATATACCTTTTCAATAGATTAAATCTGCTAAGACAGTATATTTGTACATTGTCATTATTGCACAGTCAATACAAAATAAAGGACAGACTCCATTAAATATTAACCATTATTTAGCTGATACCTTTCTGCAAGGATTTACAATGCTATTTTTATTACTTTTATATAACTTTATTGTTTTTCCCAATGTTAGAAATACTTTGTGTGGAGCAATTTATCATCATAAAATCCAACCATGGACAAAAGTATGTGGACCCCTCCCCTTCTAATGACTGAGTTGAGCTGTTTCAGCTACACCCATACAACATACAAACACATTCTAGACAACTGTGTGCTTCCAACAGAAAACTGTAAAGCTTGGTGTTATGCCATTATACAAGGTTTTCAAATGGCTAATGGCTGGCAGAGTTACCTGGCACTGCCGAAGTCAAAAAGTGTAGCGACAGGACGGTAAAAAGTATTAACACATTATATGATCATTAAACGGGTCTACTGTTAAACTGGCTGTATCTTGTGCATAAGTAAAATAAGGGCAGGCTAACAACACAAAGACTGACGCACATACCGGTTGTACTCAAGTGGAAAAAAATTCTAAATATATATCAGTGCGTCATATATAATTTGCTATTAGTTTAACATTTCCATTTGCTGACAAATAACAGCTACTGGCTCCTGTGGTCAAATGGCTGTAGTGACGTGCATACAGCAATTACAAATTGTCACCAGATTTTATTATATTACCTTTAAACTTTTTGGATTTAGTACATTTTTGTGTTTGTGTGTGCACGTACACTCTGTGTGTGGCATCACTGCTTATAAAGAGAGTAGAGAGACAGAAATATAGAAGTAAAAGTCTTTTCTTTTCTTTACAAATATACCCATGTAAAATTATAAAAGGGCAATTACCAAACTGCTCAAAAAGTACAATTTATCCAGAAATCCTCTATATTTAAATACAAGAAACCAAATAAATGTGACAGGTTACTATGCAAATTGCCACCCTGCAATAGAGGTTGAGGGGTTATGACTGAGGAGCTCAAACCCAGTGTAGCACAAGTTTAAACTAAGAAGGGTCCTTGGGACTGAGCTGCTTGGCCAGTACAGCATGACTCCATCTTTCATCTCTTTTCATCCTCATTTGCTGCATCACACTGCACCAAAGTCAGACAACCCACATTCTGTTCCCGGCAGAACTGCTCTTAAAAGGTACTGAGCCCTTGCTGTTAAAATAATGGTGTGTTTAAGGCACAAAAGAAAAGAAAGGAAGTTTTTGAAATCCTTTTAAATCATAGCATTTCAGAAAATGGGTTGCTTGCTTTTCCAGCGGAGCCATACGAGTGTCCTGCTGCACTTGAAGTTTTCCATTACATGTTTTGCTTAAACTCCTGTCCTCTTCTGTTTGCCTGACCCTCTTTTTCTCTTTTTCCCTGTTTGTCTATTGTTTGTCTTCTTTTTCTGTTGTCTGTAGAGGATGTAGCTAATTTAACAGCAAGCGATGTGATGAATCGGGTAAACCTAGGATATTTGCAAGGTAATTCTGCCAGTGATGCACTGCAGGCACATTCGGTCGACAGGAAGATAAAGAAGAGCACAGTGGGCATCCACTAGAATTCCAGTAGCTAAGGACCGTGACCAGAACTGGCCACAAAGCCTCTTCTGCGGTCTATAGTCAAAACTGTTTTGTTAGTCACATAGCTGGCTCATTTCTGATAATGTGAGCCTTTACCAAAGCATTGGATCATGTTCTTTCTGTCTGGAATCTCAAGTCTTAAGTATTTCTGTGTAATCGAAAACCAGTTTCTAAGATCATCAAATGGCACTTTCTTAAAATGCATTGTGTGCTTGTGAAAACGAGTTGTGCCATAGAGCGAATTCTATCCCAAGGAATCCGAGACTTCAGGGAAACCACAGGCACCAAAGAGTTACAAAGCATGTTTAATCTGGACATCTTACACTAGTAGATGTCTTTCAGTTATGATGATGCTCATTTCTGCGTTTTTGACAACAAACTGGTTCGGAGGGGTAGATTTGCTGTAGAAATCCCCACCAGATGAGGGCTTTCTCGTGATACAGTTCCATTTTCGATGCTGGATATGACGTGGATGCCGGAGCATGTATGCTACATGTTTGTTGGAATGGCAACCTGGAGATGGCCACCCGTGTGTTCGCATGGCAACTGGGGGCTGAATGCCGGCAGAACTTTGACTGACGTGGACGTGACGTGCATGTTCGCAGCATGGTTAGGCTTCCGGTTGCATGAGCCTCATGATGAGCTGTGCCTAAGTAGTAACAGCCAGAACTTCTTTCTCTTTTACCACCTCCCCTCTCCACCCCACCCCACAACGGCACTGTAAGTGGCACACACAGGTGGGTTTGGAGAAGTTAACACACCCCCCACCACAAAATCACATATCTGTATCACAGCTCACAGCTCTGTAAAGATTCATTCATTGTAGGACATGAATGTTCAGGGGTCTAAATTCCACATCTTAACAAAAAGCCCTGATTTCAGTAACACACCAGCTACATAAGGTCACCTACACGTTTCTTTGGCTTTTTTTCTCAAATATTAGACTCCTTGATATCCTCTGTCTTGAAAAAGTAGCTTAAACTTTAGACTGAAATACTGCTCTCAGGTGAGAATGATTTTTGTGCACATTATGGCAGTTATAAATTTATGGATGATGTTGCAAATGTCTCCCTTTGTTACAGATGAAATGAATGACCACCAGAACACATTATCCTATGTTCTCATCAACCCCCCCCCAGATACCAGACTTGAACTCAACGACATTGTGTAAGTATCCGACAGAGTGTGGTGTTTGCTCTGCCTCCCCACACAGGGCTCTTCCACAACTAGCCGCAACCCATGCCTTCTCCACCGTAGGTACCTGATCCGCCCCGACCCACTGGCACACGTCCCCGACGAACCGCCTCCGGGGAAGGGCAGCTTGCGGTTGAAGCAGGAACTTGGCATGGTGACCCGAGACGAGACGCAGCTCTGAGCACTCTGAGCTCTGACCCTACCCCGCTCCTCCTCACTCACCCCTGTCTCCTTCAAGAAGCCCCCAGCTGCTGTGCCTAGCCTGAGAGGGGAGTGTGGTGTACGGCCAAGAAGACAGCTGGGTACTGAGGGACAGCCTGATGGGCCAGCATTCACGATCAATAGGCGACTCAAGCTGAGTGTCCTGTACTACAGCTGGGCCTTTAACTCCACCGACATTCACTGGAAAAAAGCCACAAAGAGGCACATTAAAAGAAACTCAGAGCTCAAGTAGGCCCACGTAGAGCCTGGGAACACGGTAATTCCTCTGGCTGACTGTGACTCTGGCATAAGGACTGAAGAACACAGAAGGTCACTATCCAACGATGCATGTTATTCACACCACCAGGGAATGTGCTGCTAATATCTTACTGGGAGGGGCTGCTCATGGACAAAGGGCGTTTGCTGTCGACAGTGTGAAAAGCCTTTTTATCGCCGTGGTTAATATTTTTACTCACCTTGTATCCACTGTCCACAGTGACACACACACTGCTTACATTTATCCACTTATGAGGTTGCATATTTTCACCGAACCGATTCAGAACAAATACCTCAAAGGTACAACAACGGGGTTCATCTTGGTACTTGTGTCATTTCAGTCATACACCAGCATCTTTAACAATGAACATAATATTTGCACTGGTTGTGTGTCATTTTGAGCTAAAATGCTTGCTAGAGTTTGAGCTAGGAGTCTCTGTCACATTTAGCAGATGCCCTTGTCCAGTGAGGGAATTTTGTTCAGAAGGAGAGATTAAATCCTGGAAGAGAAAAACATGCAGCGTTTAATGTGTCACAGTCTTCTCATTTGAGGGTTTCTCTTCCCGTTTGTGATTGCCGAGGTTGCTAGCGTGCTGAACCTCTTGCTGGTGCCCTTACTCAGGGTTCTTCCAGGACAATGCGGTGCAGGGACACGGGTTCAAACACAGCGAGAGGCGCTTCTTGGTTTGTTAGCAACTAGCAGCGTTTTTGAAGACAATAACAAAGACTTAATGTAAATGGAATCCATTTCCTACAATTTACATAGTTTTTTGCCTTCTTTATTTAGGTGCTCAAAGCAATTTTTAGTTAAGCGTTCCTTTTTTTCTAGTCACTGCAATACACCGCTGTTGTGAATCACGAATGGCTCGCGTTGGAAAAAGGCGCGACTTCGCCAGTGTTTCGTTACCACTCTGAATTTTTCTTTCAGCTCAAGCATATCGCATAAAAGAAAAGCACGAGATGCTGGAACCAAAAGGAAGAGAAGCCAAGAGAACCCAGCACAAATGGGGAAATGTTTACTAATGTAGGCGAGAAGGACGCGGTGAGCTGCGTATATGAGAGTGGAGTGTGTTTCACACGTTTTCCTCCAGAACCCAGGGAAAGTCCACTAAAAAACAGGTGCCTATGCCATCTTTGGATATTGTTTTCACATTTGTGACAAGTTTTATTTGTTTATTTCTCATGTTTTATTTATTTTTTTATTGAGCAACAGCAGCAAATCCACATCATAGCAAGATATTTTTGTTGTTTTTCTCAGCCATTTAATTTCTCACTGATTCAGGCTAAAAGGAAGCAAAGCAGAGGAAGGGCCTGACAGATGTCACCACAGTTGTACTGCTGTGATTCTTGCAAAGTTGGTGCGGGTTCTAGTTTTTGGGCATTTACGTGAACATAGGCGTCTTTAAATGGGCCAGACAGGGTGTGGAAGCAACTATGTTGTGAGGCATCACGTTGCACCTGATCTGCACTGAAGGGGTAGTTGCAAACACCCACTCCGGCACATTAGATAGGAAACACGATGAGGGTCTCTGTGGTGCTGGATGTGTCTGCTGCTCTAATCTGACCCTCAGCTGAGAAAGCTGTATTTGGAACTTAGTGACATTAGAAAACAGTCTGGTCTAACATGTAAATAATTTAAAGAAACTTGGCTGTTTACTATAAAATTTGGAGACTTTGGAGTTGAAGAACATGTTTGGTGAGCATCTGTCACAGTTTTGCCCTGAGAGAAACTGTGCAGGTGGGTGGTGTTATGGTGACCGTTCTCAAGCAAGGACCTCATTTTGGGTTTCCTGCGATGGAAGCTGAGATCCTTCTGAAGAACTTTTCTCACTGTTATGTCACACGTCGGTTGTGTTCATTGTGCCCAGCACAACTTCAGCAGTCATCTGTGTGCAGGGACATCAGAGAAACCCCCAGACTGCCCGCCCATTCAGTATTACAAGGAGACCTTAGTGCCACTGGCATCTCTGCAATGTGGTTAGCGCGGTCCAGAAAGTCAAGACCCACGAGGAATTGTGGTTTCCAGTTTACACCATGTTAATATGTTTATACTTAGAATATTGAGAACATGTTTATCCTTTTTATTTATATTTAATTACATTACTATACAATTAGAGTAGACCTCAAAGATAGTTTATGACTATATTATAGTATTCATTCTTCTAGACTTTTACCTTATTGTATTTGCCACATATAACCATGTATGGTTGAGTTGACTGATGTTACTGTTATGTATTTTAAAATAGCCTCCACCCAGATCCACCTTTCTGAAGACAACATACATTCAGATGATTTACTGCATGTTTTCAAGTGCTATTTAAAAAAAAAAAATCAATTTATGCTGGTACTGATTTTTTTTTTATTGTTTCAGTGCCTTTCCTTATTCCAGATCAACAAACAGTGACGTTTATAATGAATTTCTGGTGGGATTTTTATTCATTATCAAGGTGTCAAAGGGCCCCAAATAGGTTTATTGGTTTCATAATTTAAAGTCATTTTTGTTCTTACGCTAGAATGGTTTTATCACAAGTGCAATGAGTAGTGCGCCAAAAGGCATGGTAAAAAGACAATTCAACCCTTTAAGCCTAAGCTCTTAAAGCAGAAAATTCATGCTATTGTTCACTGTAAATAACCATTTTCTGATTAATCATTAGTGTACCAAAATAGAAATATATTTTGCTACATGTTGCATGACTGACCAACACTTTTTTCCTCAGATATGATGGATAATATCAAGTTTGTGATACTACAGAACAGTGAAAACCATGTACATTTTTGTCTGCTCACATTGACATGATGGGCTTGTTCACAGCATTCCAGTGGGAGGTTTGAAAACCAAAAGGAGTTGAAGAAATTGACAGCAATATGTGGCTTGGCCTTTGCGCGCTGCAGTTTTCTGTGATGCCCATCAGTGGCAAATTGAGGTGCAGCTTGGACAGAAGAACCCCATGATGACTCCTTTCATTATCGCAGAAATTTGCCATTAGCAGAGTTTCATACCAGGAAATGTCAGCATTATGATATGAGTCCAACACACAGGCATTAAACAAAGTCAAGTTTAATTTTCTGTACATTTTTCCAAGCTGCACCATAAAAGTTAAGCACAAATGTGCTTTTTGTTAAATTTATCACAAAGTGTAAATAAATAGACCACTGTTCAACATAAGGAGTATTTGTTTTTCCTACATTCTTGTACAGGGTGATTAAAAAAAGAACTGAAAACTTACTATGCAGGATCCATGCATCATAACGTTAATAAAACCAATTTAAAATTACACTTTTTTTTTTTAACAGATTCCACTACTTTACACTTAGCGTAAACATGTTCATTTTTTTTTTTTTTGGTCATTATCCTGCTTTCCTTTTCACAAGCAGTCTCAGTCCACTTTGCGGAGCATCCCTACCACACTATCAGACCTCAGTGAGAAGAGGCATTTATCCCAAATACAGAACAGGTGAGCCAGCAACACAGGTGGAGACCTTTAACAAACTTGTTGAGCTGGTAAGGTAATACACTGCACCTGAGCATTTTTGATGCGTACCTTTTTAGTCAAAGGATGATAGGTTTTCATTTTGCTTCTTTTGATCCTGGCATGATGTAAACTGTTCTGTAGATCAGCTGGAATAATTCTTTAATATATTATATGTTTAGAATCTGAAACAATAAATAGTTGGGAGTTGAATACTTTTTCAAGGCACTGTGGACCTGAGCTGTTTACATGGAGCAGCAAAGTACCCTGGGTAAAAATTGAAGCCTGTGGCCAAGGTGGTCACATAGGAATTGTGGGAGTTGTAGTTGTTCAAATATCAACATTTAGGAATTGGAATGGGTGGTAGAAGTATAATACGTTGGTTTGGCATGGCCTGAATTAAGGTGATGAAATGGAAAATACTGTGTTTGTAATATGTTGTTAATGAATATTTACTCTGTTGTAGTGTAAAGGACTTACAAATGCAGGGCAACACGGTGGTGCAAGGAGTAGATGTTCCAATCCAACTCAGTACGTATGGAGTTTGCGTGCTCTCCCCATGTCTGGGTTTCCTCGAGATGCTCCTGTTTCTTCCCACCATCAGTAGAAAGGTGTTTCATCTCAATTGCTCACTGTAAACAGCCCATGGTGTGGAGTAGTTTCATAACCTATTGCACAGTAACTGTGGGATAGGCTATGGACCTCCATGATCATCACCAGGATAACAGCAGGAAGGAAAGTAAGGAAGAGGATTATTGCTATGGCTTGTAGTTCACTAGCAGAAGTTTTGAGTTTGTGTAGTCAGCGCACCTGTAAATGGAGCAGTGGGACTTTGCTGAAAAGAATACACCTTCTATGGACCCGCAGCAGCCTTGCATTCTCCTCACTGCTTGGCCAGAGGATCCACGGTGACATTAAAATTGGTGTAAGAAGGCAAACCAGGTACAGAGGTCAGTCATGGTTGTCAGGTTGGAGAAGTAATGCCTGTAAGAGTTTTTCCTCCTGTAAGGTACGACATTCTCGAAAATCTAACTGTATGGTGAATTCTCATAAGTCAAACTCTTATCTAGGAATTTAATTTGGGAGGAATAAATACGTTCCTGATTCACTAAAGGTTTACCGATTTTTTCACTAAACATGTCAACGTCTGGCTTTACTTTTGAAGCAGAATAGCAGAACGCCGCAATGAACACTGAAGTTACCATAGTGACTCTGCAGTTGAATGAATAATTTGCCTTAACCTGTCGATCCAGCCATTTTTAATAACCACCTTTCCAGTGCAGGTCCTGGTAGTTCTGGAAGGAAAAATAGGCAGCCTTCCACACCTTGATAAGTTTCATTTTAGTGACCTTCACTTCAAAAAATCGGGGTGAAGGACTTTTACATGGTTGAGTCTCACACACAAAGGGAAAAAAAAAAAAAACAAAATTCACCCTTTTGCTGTAAGAACTCTTAAAGCTCACAACCCCCCAGTGTCATGCACACTAAATTAATCATTTAAAACAATTATTCTTAATGATATTGCCTTTCATATTCCAGTGTTTTGTGTACACAGTTTTAGGCATTTTTGATGGTTTTAAACCAACATGTGAGGCTTTTTTGCAAAACAGCGCCCCTTGTGGTGATCCGGCATACCTCGTGCATTACTCAAAAGTTCATAAATTGAGGATCAGCAGGTTCATCCTGAGTATTTCCTTAAGCGTTCTGTTTTACCGTAATACACAGGTTTGTAGTTACTGACAGCTCAGACTAAAAACTTAAAAGCTTAATTTAGATAAACTGGCTTTGTGATTAGCATTATTTTAGCTAAAACATCACACTTTATAGTCACTAGTTGCTTCAACCAAAAATAAAGCAACTGCAACCCAGCCCGCTATAATGCAGGAAATGCATTATGAGGAATTCAGGTTAATAATTTCTTCTGATTCACACCTTTAATTTTTTTACTCATTGTATTTGAATCCAAGGAACAGCAGTTGCATACAAACCCATTTTCTGATAATGCATCCAAATAAAAAAATAGAAATAGAAAATTTTAAAACATTGCATGGATACTCAACTCTTTTGCAAGTGTAAATGTTAAATTTGGGACACAGTAGAGGACTGACGTCCATGTTGGTTTTTGTGTGACTCACGTTTATGTGCCCATTTCTTTGCAGTGGTCCAGGAGGAGGTTTACTGCGGTGAAAAAATGGATCCAAGGCAGTCAAACAGGAAGGAGATAGATGGTAACATGCAGCTTGGTCACTCGTTTCCTCTGGCGTTCTACCATCAGGAAGTTGGTAAAGGTTGTCTTTTTGGACAAAAGTACCATAATATTGCCATAACCTTAATTTGCTTTTCAAAATGTGTTCCAACTGCACAGATATTAAACTCCAACTTAATCGCTGTGTTCTCAACATTTATTCAGCACTGTCAGATGAACAGTATTAAGAATACAAAACTGGAAATTTTACATTTTCAGTACTGAAATGTCACCATGCAGCTAAATATGGTAAATAGATAAGTGCACGTCTGTCCCAAATCAGTGATCACCAGTAAGTATGCAGGCCCACAGGCAGCAGCACTACCTGCGAAGCCTCCTTCTACATTCTCATATATTTTTGCAATTTAACTTTAAACACAAATGTATTTCTTGCTGGTAAGAAACGGAAGCAAGACGATGCATGCTGTGCGGCACACACGGCGATTTCCCATTTTTGTTATAAGCACCTTTCATTGTTCTGAACATTATATATATTAATAGGTATAATGTATAAAGACTAAAAGCAGTGAGCTTTAAATTGCTACCTAATGTTTCAGATATTGAATTTATTAAATATTAAATTTACACTTGATAAAAACAATAAAATTTAAACAGTTTTGGTTAAAGGCACAAATGAACCGGGAATTTCATTACTGCTTAAAAGAAAGTGTCGCTTTTAGTCTTTACAGTAGGCAACATGTACACCGGACTATGAAACGGGCCAAACCGAGCAAGCGCTGAGGATGAGGATGAAGAAACGGATCAAAGCTTCACCATCCTCTACGGCAGAAAAGGAGGCAATCCCGCCCCCAACAGTTCAGTTAAGCACAGATATAAGCTGACAAAGGCCCGTGAAATGACTTGATGTATTAGAAGAAATTGTCTTTATTATATTAAAGACATCCTCAAAGTGTAACAATGGGCAGAAGCACGTATTTGAAAACGTGGTACAAAGACCTTAGTCCAGAAGGACGGACAAAACCCATGAGGAAATATTTCCTTAAAAGTGTGTTTTGGGCTTGAACTCCACGATACCATAACCAAGTTGCTGAGCACAAGAAAGCACCAACTGTAGCGACAGTGGCCTGCAGATGAAGGGGCACGAGAGCAAGTGGCTCTGTGAACGGTCTTTTAAATACAAATTCTAATGTGATTGTCACAGTTTGAATTTGTAACTTTGCACTTTAGTGACCATTTTCTCTCTCTCTCTCTCTCACACACAAACACAGACACACACAACCTCTCAGCATGGCTTGGAGTTTCTCAGCCAAGCTTGACTTCATCCCTCAGGTGCCGCTTTCAGAAGAAATGATTGACAAGCCCACCTCACAGACACAGCTAAAAAATAAAGAATAAAAAATAAAACCAAAATCTAAATTTTGTCACTGAAGGATTCCTACAGGAGCACTTTGTTCGGTCACCTTTGGTTCTCATAAGACGCTTTTGCCTTTTCTCTAACAATTGCATTAACAGGAACATCAGAAGGTGACATCCTTCATGTAACAAAAACAAAGCCTGCCCCCCCCCCCCCTTTTTTTTTTTTTTTTTTTTTTTTAAAAACTACACAGTACCTTTCAGTCCACTGTCAGGGCTACGCAATGATGATAACAGTGGTTTTATTTAAGGGAGGTCGATGCATGATCCTTTACTCGGTGAATGCGTTACACAGTTGTTGAGCAAAATGGACTTGTCAATCACATCTACTGGAAACTTACCTGCATCCTAATGAAATTGAACAGATGGCAACAGCTTCTGATTTTGTGTGCAGCAAAAAAATGATTAAATAAAATACAAAAATTAAAAGTGAGGGATGCAGAAAATGCTGGAAAATATGTAAAAATGATTTGGAAAAGGATGGAATCAATATTTTTTGCCTGTAATGTTTATTAATTATCAGTGCGTCTCTTTAAAATAAATATATGGTAGTAAAGAAACAAGGAAACAGCACAAGCATGGAAAGCATGGTAATGAAATAAGTCCTAGTGTGATCAATATTAATACCAATCTTCAGTCAACATAAACAATACGTTATGTACAAAACTGCTATTGAGAACATATGTACAAAATTCACCAAATCATAGTCAAGTATTGTAAAGCATTCCTTAGTCTGGGCAATAGGGGAGTAAAGCAGGAGCAACGGCAGAGCTTCCGCTTGCTCTGATTCAGAGTCGACTTCGGAGTCAGTTTGTTGCGCTGTCTGTCTGTCTGTAGTGGAGGCTTCTCTCAACTCAGAGCAGTGTGGACCCCAGCATTTACAGAGCCTGACATTGCTTTGCTTCTTAGTTAAGGTTTCGAGTAGTCGTGGAAACACAAGTGGATGCTGGAACTGTGAGGCACAGAGGAAAGATGCGTCTCGGTGTCTGCGACCTCGTCCTTATTTTAGTGTTTGTGACTCAATCAGACAGCAGTCCAAAGCGGTAGCCATTAGGAATATATTAAATACTGTCATCCAACAGAATCAAGTAACACACTCCTCCTAGGAGAGCACACTGCTCACAAAAAAGGAAAAATAAACACGAGCCCTGCGCTGGTTATGGTTACATTGCATGGTAGTGACAATAAAA
Source organism: Heterotis niloticus (assembly GCA_018136845.1). Taxonomy (NCBI): domain Eukaryota; kingdom Metazoa; phylum Chordata; class Actinopteri; order Osteoglossiformes; family Osteoglossidae; genus Heterotis; species Heterotis niloticus. The sequence goes on from CM030891.1 coordinate 26,337,466, forward strand.
ACATGACCGAGTGCACCTTCTGACAGGACAATTGGGCCGAATGCAGGAAACATGGTGAGCTGTAACAGATTTACCTTAGGAACACATATATTCGTCTTCATACTGCATACAAATAAAAAAAAAAAAAAAACCCACAATGTAATGGTTTTACTCATCCCTTTCGTACCTAAATGAAATCTAAAATAAGTTTAAAATCCTCTCCAAGCCGTTACGTGAAAGCAGTGAATAAACAGACGACGCTACCGTGACGCCTGGCGGCCTCTGCGGTTCGGCCCGGCTGTCGTCAGTAAAAACAGCAGCTAGAGAGGTTTGAGCAGCATGTGTTTTTAATTTAGTTTTGGGAGGACACTGGACAGGACCGGCTGTGGTCATGTGCAATACGAGATTACTGGGAGCAAAGAGTCTTGTGTCTCGCTGAGAAGAGATGCCCAGCTGGTCGATGTCCAAAATGGTGGGCAAAATGTGGCCCTACCACCCCCCTAAAACCGCTCTCCTCTACTACAAGCCAGCTCTGCAATTTACCACAAAAGGAACGGTTAAATCAAATAAAACTGACCGAGTAGGGATTTGGGGGGGGGGGGGGGGGGGAATCACACATGCAAAGACTTGTCTGTGTTGGGGGGGTGAAAGATAAATAAAATAAATAAGCATAAATAAACCATACCCCGCTCCCCTGAACAGCTCACATTAAGATCCAGACCACATCTGTCAAACTAGGTGACAAACCGTTTCTGTGGGACTTGACTGTTCTGAGGAATCTCAGGCTGTGGCCCCACACGTGCATCACAGTTCGAGTCTAATGTTCCCTGCCACTGAAGCGGGTGACTTCTCCTGGATGTCAACGCGGCCTGTCCGGGGGGCCAAGGCCCCAAGCTCACTTCCCACCCTTTCTGGGCGCCGCAGGCCTCTTCACCTGCCACAGGTGATTGTGGATGGTTAGCGCGTCCACACTGACCGACACAGTCTTGGCTGGGATGACCGTGAACTGCTTGCGGTCAGAACTGTATTTGTACAGCTTGTCGATCATCTTCTTGCTGATGCTCTTTGGCCCCGTGCCGGTGAGCTTGTGGATCTCCTCCGTATCAGGGAAAAACGAGTAGAGGGCCCTGAACTGGCAGCCGCCATCTCTGAACAGGATCATCAGGTGGTTCGACTCACATTTCTCTAGTTCCTGCGTATAAAAAAAAAAAAAAAAAAAAAAAAAAAAAAAAGTTTTCCCTTGAATCGCAAATTAGCCTTTAGCAAAATGTACAAGGTCTCACTGATCACTGAATGCTGCACTCAACCAGGGAAGTGGCTTAACCAAACAGAGGACAAATCAGTTCAATATCTGATCATACTAACAGCATTAAAGATTTGATTTGTATATTCTATATTAAAACAACTGGCCTAATAAGCAAAGAAAAAGAACATGTGGCACTTGTACACACCTCCAAGATGGAATTCTTCTGTGGTTCATTGACTTTCCCAGCCAGGCAGCAGTGAGCAATGGCGTTGTGAATTATTGGTTTGTTTGACTTAGCGCTGGGTTCCTTGAAGAGTTTGGGACCTGCACGACAAATAAATTCTTCAGCTTACAACATAGGAGGGGCTTGTACCATGCACAGTGTCTCATGGGGTTGTCCAGCTTCTAAAGGGAAAGCAGTGTTATGTCAAAAGTATTACTTTTGTTAATTTGTGACTACAAACACTAACCATGTATGTAACAGTATATACATTTATCTAAATTGAGTCATACAACATTTACCAAATACACATGGCAATAGTGCATTCAGAGTTAAAATTTACAACAAAGTACAACCTCATGTTTAACTTCATTTTCCTCAAATGACTTATCACATGGCAAATGGAATTCATGTTGACTTTCACAAATTGGGATGTGCTGTTAGAATCTTCCAAAAGCAAACTCAGTTGACACCAAACACTGAGCTTTTCATTGAACAATGGCAAAATTTTACCAAATTCATTGCCCGAAAGTGATTTTAATGAGATTTGCAGTCTGATGGTGAACACAGATCATATTTATACCCTCACTTCAAACCTGCCCAATTTATAAGCTCCTCATAAAATCATAGCAATTTTTAGTTACATCAGGTGTTGCTGCCCATGGCCACAAATACAAAAAGTGTGCTTACTGTGTGAATCCATCAGACACTAAAAAACAGAAAAGTTGGAGATGGAAAATGTTTTCTGCAGAAAAGCCAAGACTCACCACTGTACTCTGCTACGGACGTTATGGAGGAGGCCGTGGATGCGTTTTCCCAGTCGCGCTCTGTGTTCCGGCTGGCGTTCCGGCTCAGCACTGGGAAAGACTCGACAGACTCACCCCTATCAAACACAGAACAAAACCACGCATCAGGCATGCCCCCAAAAAGAATCCCACCCAAAGAATGCTGTAAGACAGGCTGCAGGGGACCTGCTGTTCTCCACATCCTTCACTGGGTTCATTCTGAGAGTCAGATCATATTAAACTGAATGCAGGAAGCGAGAATTCCCTTTTCAGTCACGTTAAGAGTTTAATAAAGGAAAATATTAATATAAATATTTGGGACTTTACTTTATAATTTGTTTGAAAACTGAAGCACAAGCTTACAGTTATTTCTGGAAGAAATTGTTTAATAATTATTTCAGTTAATTTGAATTCCTTATTTATCTGTGAGGGCCAAGGTTCAGATAATATCAAATGCGTTCAGTTTTTTTTAAGCAACACCTGCAACAACAACCTGCACAAGCTCTAAACTGCAAAAAGCCAGACAGAAGACCTAGGCTATGAAAGAAATGTCTACCACACTGTTCCTTGCATTATCCCTCTGGTGATGACTACAGTGTCACCCACAGAGTAAATAAGATGGCCTTTGCGTTACATCAGCCTCACACTGACTTGGACCTTTCTGGGTTTTCTTTCAGCTGCTTAACTCTACAATATCTGCAGTAGGTAATATATAAACCATAGGCAGCACTTTAGGTTGTGGGCTCCAATCTGTCTCGTGTGTGGAGTTGCAGGCTCTCAACGCTGTTCTCCCACTGGATGCTAGTTAGTACCCTAATCACAGTCCAAAGAAAACTGAAGCGGTGTCTCTAAATTTCCCAAAGTTCTGACTGAATGTGTGCGACCACCCTATGACAGACTAGGGTGTCACCCAGGGTGCACCCGGTTTCGTGCCCTATGCTTCCGTTATAGGTTCCAGCCCACTGCATCCCAGCACTGCACAAGTAGAAATACATTAAGCTCTTTGAATATTTTAGTTGATAAACACCTGCAGGAACACCCCTGTGTACACGTCCATGATCTCTGATTTGTATATTTAAACATTTGCACACAGAGAGAGGAGCTCACCGCTGAGACCCTGCCCCCCCGGAATGGACACTCTCTGCCTCAGTGGTAGCTGCAGAGGCCAAGGACAGGCTGGAGCCTGACTGGGCGCTGCTCAAGTTGTCAGCTGGGAAAAAGACAACAATGGTGTCACTAGAATGAACACGACACACTTATGCCAACATAGCACATACACAAAGGAAGAAGAGCAGAGTTTTAAAATTCCTGAAACCTCTCTACAATGACTATTGTGAAGCACGATGGCTGCTGCTTGTGTGGACAGCATTTCCAGTATACAAGACTATCAGTGAAAGATTGAATGCATCACAAGGACAGTGAGTTAGATCTGCACAACACCTCTGGAATTTCAACATGCTACTTTTACAAAAATGTACAGTGCCAGTCAAAAGTTCGAGCACACCTGGGCAACCTCAGTAATATTGAAACTGCAGGGAAGACTAAAAGCAAAACAAAGCATAAGCATCCTATCCTGCACCTCTGAGGACTGCTGCAGAGGAGCTGGAATGACATAAAACCTTTTTGTGATTACCCTTGTACATGGATGCCTTGGGGGGGGGCTGTTTCTTGCAAGTATCTGGCCAAAACGACACATTGGTACATTACAGTGGTGCTGCAGGAAACTTACGGGTGGAGGAACACTTGGAGTACGTGTCACTGCTGGACTCTCCCCGGTGGACTGACTTGGGCCTCTGTTTCTTGGGCTTGGTCTTGGGCTTGGCGAGACCCTGCTCCTCAATCATTTCCTGCTGCTTTCTCCTCAGATACTCCTGTTTGATGAGCTCCCGCCGCGCTTTCTCCTCTTCTTTTCTGATACGGTCCTCCTCGGCCTTGCGCCTAGTACAAAAATCCAGAGCAGCTTGTCAGGGCAATAAATTTCAGGTAAGAACCAGAAGCTGGGATGCTGGACATAGTTTTAAAACTACAGTTACACAGTCAGCCCTGTAAAAACACTGTAACCAATTGCCCTTATTTTATGTGCATGTACGTATGTATTTGCAATCTCAGTGTATTATTCCTGTGCTAGTGTTTTTCTGACCCAATGTGGCAACGTAAATAAGTAAACAAACAAATAAACAAGCAGGTAGAAGCTTATTTACATACATTTAAAACTATAGTCAATTTTCTTTCAAAGTTACTTAAAATATTAAGCTACTTAGCGATTTACCCAATAATATAGCTGGGTATTTTATTACTGGAATAATTCAAAGCAAGTACTTTACTGGAACTAAATCAGGCGGTATTAGAACCTGGCTCCTTCAAGTCCAAGCTTAAAGCCGTTTATTTCCACTCATTTGTATAGCTGACTTTTCAGAAGCACTTAAGCTGCAACAAACTTGCTTGAAGGTACTGTAATGTGGGCCTTAACCACTATAGGCTCTGGCAGTTGCAGGTGTAGTTGTGGTACCTGGCCTCGTCCCTTTTCAGCTCCGACTCCACCTCCAGTTGCTGCTTGCGGAGACGCGCTTCTTCAGCCTTGCGCTGCTGCTTCAGGAGGAACGCTGCACGCTTCTTTGCTAGCTCATCTTCGGCTTTCTGCTCATCCTGCAGACAGAGATATAGCCCTGTTCATCCCTCATCTCTCACAACAAACCCCACCCTGACCAACTGTGTGAATCTAGTGGTCATTGTACTCTAGGATGAAAAATTACTGTACCTTGAAGAAGAAACCCAAAACAGACTTCTGTTCTCCATCAGTTGCATCAGCAGTAATGTCCTGGATGTCTGAGCCACCTTCCTCGGAAGGGTCCTTTAACTCAGACAGATCCACCTCAATGAGATGGGCTTTGCCCTTAGAGACCTCCTCAAAAGTCACATTTTCTTTTGCAGAGCCCTCATTCAGCTCCCGTTCCTTTGGGGTGCTGGACACACAGTCCTCAAGACAGGGCTCTGGTGTGATGTTGACCACCTCCCTGGGGACAACAGTCCGTTGATTAGCTTCACTGTGAAGCCGGAAGGTGGTGCTGCGGAAATTTCCCCTGTCCAGGGCAGTGGTTGCCTCTGTGTGAGGGGTACTCTGGGAACTACTGTCCTCTGTGTCACCCTTAGGGGTCCGGCCCCCAGGGAACTGTCTCAGGTGTGGCAGAGTCTCCACGCTCTGGGTAGGGGTGATGACACGTGACACAGGCTTCCCGTTTTCCTTGGACAACTTGAGGTCACTGGGCTTTGACCGGGGACCCCGGCTGGAACTAAGCTTTGGAGGTCTGCGGACAACAGAGGAGCCCGACATGGAGATTGGCTCCACAAAATGCACAGCAGGGCGAATCTTGGGTTCAGGGCCATTGTTTTTCCCATTAGCAAAGGGACAGACAGTGGCAGAGTCGGGAGCAGACGCTGGGGAGGGGGTTGGAGGAGCACTGGGTGGGGACTGGATGTTCTGCTTCATTAACAGATCCTGCTGTAAGGACAGCTGCAACATCTGCTGCTGGATGGCATTAATAGCTTCGTTGAGCATCTCAATGGAGCGGTTGCACTCATTCAAGTCTGGTTCCGATGCACCGTCATCCAGCAGCAGGCCACCATTCGTCTTGTTGTCCATTTCTAGGGAGCAGGGGGATGGTGGGGATTCTAAAGCCCATCGCACTGCAGCCTTACCATCCTGCCCCTCCCTGTCCTTAGCTCTACCTCTTAATGCATCCACACAAGAGTCATCCTTGGAAGAGGACTCCTTCTCCCCATTGAGCTTTTGATCATCCTTGGAATAGTGGTCTGATTTTAGGGGCTGGGGGAGGGTGTCACTCTTGCCCTTCTTAACAATGTTTAGGAAGGCAGCCTTTCCCAGCTTAAGCCTCTGCCTGGCAGACAGTGACTCCATCTTCTTCTTCTGCATCTCTATGGCACGTCGCTTCTCCTCCAGCTGCATGTGAAGTTGCACCAATTCAGAGGCCAGCACACTTGCACCATCTTTACCTGCCAGAGTGGGACTCTGCTCCCGCCGCATCCTCCAGGTGGTCAGCGACAGTGGACAGCTTTCGGAACCATCAGGAGTGGTCTTCTGAGAGCTACTAGTGCTGGAACGTCCATCGTGGGCGCCTGCCTTCTGCAGCTTGCGCTCAGCAAAGCTGGTCATGCGTACACTGCCACTAGCCACGCTGCTGGCCTGTGACGTAGCGCTGAGACAAGGGCTGGAACGGCCGCTCTCCCCATCCTTGTCTTCATGCTCCCGCACCTTCATGTCTTCTTGGAGCTTCAGCGACTCCTCCCCATCATCTAGAGCCTTCTGCCATGTAGGGGCCAGCTCCGGATCCTGCTCATCATCATCCATGTCTGCTACCTCAGAATCGGAGTCCTTGCTGACCTCCCAGGCCAGGGAAGCATTGGAGAAGGGGCTACTCCTCACTTGACCTGCCAGTGGTACCTTGTCATTAGAGTCAGATGTGTGGAGGAAGAATCCACAGGACTGCTCCCGAGATATGGGCTCTACACTGCTTGTGACCTTTGGTGCAAAAGTAGTAGAACCACCTTCTGCAGGAGGCTCCATTGATTCAGTCACTGGGAGGAACTCTGTACTGCTGATGGGCGTGAAGGTCCTGTTTAGGTCACGACTGGGGCCAGCTGAGGGGACTTTTCTCCTCGTAGACAGCATGGGCCCCTCAACTTTCTTTACTGAGTTTCGTGATCTTCCTTCACCACACTCCTCCTCTTTGTTGGGGTTTACAGACTTCTCCTTAGCCGGTTTCAGAATTGCAGGCATCAATGGTTCCAAGTAAAAGCTATCAACCTGGGGCTCTGCAGGCAGTTCCTCTTGCCTCCTCCGGGACCTTAAAGACATATTTTGAAGGTCTGGGTCCTCCCGTAATGAACCTTTCTCAGACCTGATTATGGCCACTAGCTCTTCTTCTTCCTCCTCATCCCTTGGGCTTGCACGGCCTATTAAGCCCTGGCCATTGGGCCTGCGTGTGGTGGCATGAAGGAGGGAGCCCCCTGACTGGTGATTTGGGGTGACATTGATTACATTCGAGGCCAGGCTGTCCTTGCTCATAGAGCGAGCCAAGCTGATGCTGTCACCTGAGGCCATGTCAGCATCACTATCCGTGGCGTAAGGGGTGGGCTGCGACATGGGCCTGGGGGAAAACCATAAGAGGATACCGTAAGAAGTTATTTCATTTCAAACCTTAGAAGATCAGGGCAGATTTTTAACTCACTGTTTCCACAACATAACTGATATGAAAATGGAAATAAAAGCTAGGGAAATCAGTCTGGAAACAGAATGATGCCTACATAAAGAAGAGTAAATAAGTAAGTAATAAGTAATTAAAAACAGATTTAATGCCAATAAATAATTACTGTAGAAGATAATAGTAAGAATGATTAGGTATAAAGTAACATGGTTCACCTTTGTTTTTTGTCTGGCCAGGCTAGCAGGGTTCCCTTGGGATGGCCATCCACTCTAGTCAAGGAGTTGGAGCGGTTCCGATGCCCTGGGCAAAAGCACAAAAAGAATTAATTTAAAACAGGAGTAATCTTTTCACAATCTCATATTTAACAGTGCATTCTTTTCAAAAGTCCATCCACCTGTTCATTTTCCAAAACCCACTACATTCCAGTACAGGGTAAGTAGTCCTGAGCCAACAGTGGAGAAGGTGGGGCACCCACTCATTTATAAAATATTTATGTTGTCCTGAGACAGCCATTACACTGTGTCATGTGAACATTAGGTCACTTACAAACACCATGCTTGCTGTAATCTTGAGGACTTAATGAGCTTTGAAGAACCATCTCATAAGTAGTCACTCGTGTACAGTGATTTTAGCGTTGCTATTTTTTCCGTGCACTAGGTGGCAGCACTGACCACATGCCTTTGTTCTTACCGGAAGCCTCTTCTGATTGCAAGGACTTCTGCTGCCTCTGTCTCAAGGGAAGCAGAGGATGGGAAGCACCTAGGGCGGGACTCCCTTTATTGCTGGAACACAAATAAAACATCAACTTATCTGGAACTGTGTGACAATTTAAAAATATAAATAAATAAACAAACATCTTTAGGTTGTTAGAAGAAACTGCTACATTCTCAAGATCTGCACCAAAGGCCTTCACGACAAAATAGTCAGACACCAAAGCTTTGGATCTTTTATGTTTCATTTTCCTGGAGGATGAAGTGGCGTTTCTTCATACTGTCAACTGAATAATTATCCTTTACTGGCATGTGATCCAGGCCTCGAGCAGGGAAAACTCCCTACCCAGCATGCACCACACAAAGGTTAACAAAAAACGAGTGTCCCTCCATAATGAATGTACACTACATTATGCGACAAAGGTTACCAAAGAGGAGGATAGAACAAAATTACACAGAGCCATCTCTCTCTCTCTCTCTCACACACACACACACACACACACACACACACACACACACACACACACACACCACCGAGCTGCTGCACCAATCATCATTCTGGTTTCTACAGTCTTGGTGTAACTTTGATGCAACACAATGCAACATTAAGGTAACGTTTCAAAAACATGAGCAAAACACCAGGAGCAACCATGTGCGCCACCACCAGTCAGACAACAGGCTTTGCTTTCCCTTTAATCGGAATCAATCCAATTACTGGGGACAAGCAAAAGGTCACAGTGTTGCACAAGTTACAACCAACAACATATTGAAGGATAAAGATTGTTTTAAAAATAACGTCTAGCAAAAAAAAAAACACAAAAATGCCTTATCGGTTCCATGGCAAATACCACGGTAAACTTGTATCCTGCATAGCACGGTCTCGATGCAAATATGGATCCTGTAAGTATTACTTCTCTTCATGAATAATAAATGGAGACAAAGTAAGCAAAAAAAGAAATCAGGCAAATAACAGTAAAGACGTTAATTTCAAAAACAAATACAACGCATTGAATTGAACAAATTGAGGAGTAGCTTAGTACTGTAAGGTAAAAATTTTTTTTTTTTTTTTTTTTTTAAACATGCCATTTATACATTTTCAGTTGTGTTTAATTCAAAAATTCATAAGGTGACAGGATACCACATCAATAAGACCACATCAGAACACAGACAGGACAGGGAGACATTTTTAGACTTGGAGATGCACACTGTCGCAGGATGTAGGCATTACCTGTTACAAATATCTTGGTTCTGCACACCTGACATTGTGTCAGCTGAGCCAGGCGTGGCCAGGAAGCTGCGCTTGGTGGCATTGGAAATGGGAACTGGTGGCCGGGCGCTCTTGGTCTGCACTGTGGCTCTTGCTGTGTGAGAAGGGAAGAGACGCAACTCAGAATGGAGGGCATTACATTAAATGTGTACAAGAACAATGCAACTTCTTGTATTCAAGACTCCATTTTTTGAGACAGCATATTTTATTATACATCTCATTTGTCTCAAATTTAAAGTCTGTAAAAGCAGCGAAATAATCTGCATATAAACAAAATTTTTCGTGCCACATATGCACAATGAAAACATGCTTCAAAGCAGTAAAAGCAAACAATGTTTCGCTGCAACCTCAAACCTGACACTGCATCTCTGTTAACTTGGGAGGTGGCACAGTTACAAAACCAACAGACAAATCTTGCTTGCAATTCAGGTTAAACAGCTTGGAACTGCAGCGCAGAGAGACAGGGGAATGATATTCACAACTGTGGGAGGCTGGTCTGACTCATGCCAAACACAGACAATCCCTCACCATCTTTGATTTCCTGCAAGTCCCTGGGCTGCACGAAATCAGGCTTGACGACCTCGAACCACCAGAAGAGCTCTGCGATGAAGACCATGACGTTTTGCTGAAATAAGAGTTTTGAAGAATGAAGATTTTGAGGAAAGTAACATTATGGTATTGCACAACAGCTGAGGAGCTAGACTGAAAGAGTACATATGCATGAACCTGTGAAAGACACTTCTCTTGTACCCTTGTGCTAAGCACTTAGCTGGGATGACAGTCACAACACCAGCTGCGAGTACAGGAAGAAATATGCTCTATACATCATACTACTATATATAATGAATAAATAAAATACACACTTCTGTGTACAAGTATTAGCTCACCAGTGTGCTTCAGATATTTTACTCTTAGGAATGCCCTCAATTTCCCTTTCACACCATCACTTCTCATAAGCTCTCTGGACTCTCTTCTGTCTCCAGCCAACTAGATTCTGTAAACTGCTGCCATTATTCATAATAGCCCTCAGTGCTGCAATTCATTACCCAGGGTGCACAAAATTATACTGCAAGTTGACTTGCATGCAGCTTTCCTACTGTTAGTTTGAAATTTGTTCCATTAAGAAATATTTATCGTGAACATCAGCGGTATCTCCCAGTATCTAACTCACTGAAGAAATTCAGAATTAGTCACATCAAGCACTAGCATTAGCTAATATTAAAAAAAAAAAAAAAATTGAGGGAATGTTAACAGTAAAGACTGACCTTTAATACAAGTGGAGCATACAGCATGTCCTCAACAGTCAGATAGAAGCCCTTGTTAAGGTACTCATTGGCAAACTCCTTTAACAATTCAATGTTGTATAGGCTGTCAGCAATCGAGGTCACCTCCTTCAAGCAGATATCTGAGAGGAACAGAGGTTAGGTTCCTTGGCATTGCAATCCAAAAAGAGGTTTCCTTTAAACTTAAGTAATAAAGCAACATCTTACATTATGTAAAAGTCACCCATACTATTTACATTTCATACATGTGCAGGCAAGCCTACCATCCAGCTTCATGTGGTCAGGGCAGTAATAATGGACTACAGCCAACAGGGCGGTGCCATCACACACATCTTTCATCAGCTCCTCCAGCAAAGGGAAGTAGGGCATCTGTCTGCCGGAGAGATGGTCCCTACGATACCGCACCTGAGCACAGGGATGGACACAAATCAGACAGGCCTGGGAAGACAGGGTTTCACTACTATAGCAAGCACATTTCACTGGAGCTGGCTGGACACCGCCATCCAACAGCATGGTTGCAGAGTGACACAGCTTACATTGGTACCAATCTTTGTCTCCAAGGATATGCATATCCATTACTCCAGCCACACCCCAGCCCCTGCCAAAGATGTCAGCATGTATCATCTCTGCCTTTCAGGCCTTGGATGTACCAGCTAAGCCATGTGAGCAGGATGAACAGTTTTGATGCGCGCCTAAAAGAACGAACACAGACACGCACCAGCAAACACAGGGGGCACAGTGTACGGGTAACAGTCAGTGACGTGCCAGCCTTATTGGCGTTCTAGTCACGCTCATCTCTTTTTTGCGTGCACATCTTCAATGCATATAACTGTTGCTGCAAATACCAGTTAGGTACAGCACCAGCCTGCACAGCCCAAATTCTGTGAAATGTCAGAGCAGCAGCATTTGCTGGCCAGGGCATAGCCATGTTATAAGGCGATGTAGAGGCAGTAACCCACAATCTGGTGCGTGACTTGGATAACTTGGGGGACTAGGACTTGGAGAGGAGCTTGTCGTATCTACTGAGCAATGCGTATTAATTCAGCTACGGATGTAAACCTATTCTATTCTACAGTTCAGCAGAGTGGGATTCTGCAGTGCAGGAAGAAGCACTGTGGTGGGAGGCAGATGGCAGAGTCTGGTGAAGGAGTACTACATCAAGAGAACAGTTAATGAGACTGAGGAGCACAAATGAAGCAGGCAGCAGGGGAGGAATACTATGCTGACTGACAAAGCAGGAAAAGGGCATAATGAAGGTGTGCCCTACCACTCGGGAGAACTCGGCCGGCTCCAGCATGCAATGGGCCAGAGCGTGCATGAAATCGGGCTGATGAGACAAACAAAACACGAGCACAGAGAAATGTGCCATCAAAGACGGGTACAAGCAAAGAAAGGCCCCATGGGAAAAGGTGAGGGGGTATGGCATGATCGATGCGTGAACTGTTCAGCTGTTCTTCCACCACTGTGACAAAGGCTGTGAAAGGATCTCAAACTACAGAGGAAAATACAGCAGTAACTGTTCCACAACTGAACTTCCTGCCATTACATCCAGCTCCTCGCTTGCCCTACTCCCACCATGCAACACCCACCCATGACTGATGGGGGAGCTAGTGGAAATGGCAGCTGCAGGCACGCATGGACACACACAGACCAGAGGGAATGCCTTCATACAGGAAGAGAGGAAGAGCTCAGAATCAACTTACAGGTACTAGCTTCCAATACCACTTGGAGGGAGACTATCCAAGTAGCAGGGTAGGAGTTTTGGGAGGAGACACAGGAAAATCAGCAGAGGTCAAACAGGTCAGATGCAAACAAATGGGATCAGATCCACTTCCGGGTTAGGACACAGTTGAACGGTGTTAAAAACAAAAATGGACCTAAATGAATGAATCATCTCAAGAGGGAAATTGGGACCTGAGGCAAATAGGGCAGGGATTGCAGGATATCAGAGACATGCAGTTAAGAGAGATAATGTAGTCAAACAGTAGCACGTTGGGGAAGTACAGGATCATTTGCCAAATGGACGTCTAAGGAGGAAGCTGTTTTGTCAAAACAGGAACACTGAACCAGTGTAGACCTGGAATATGTGTTTTAACACGCCAGGCTACTTAATGTGGGGATTTTTCTATATTTTCCACTTCCACAACAGTCACAAAGCAAATAATTCCCTTCACTGTATATGATGAATTGAGAGAACGTAAGAATTCACTCCATGTAGGACACAGACACAAGTGGGACAGATATCCAGTCATGGCCAAAAGATAATAAATGTTTTCCACCCTTACACAACAGACAGGATCAGAGGGTACACCCACCACATCCCACACAAATGAACATAAAACAGAAATACAACTCTGTACCAGTACCTTCTGGTGACTGGGAGATTCCAGTAAGTGCTGCTTCAGCTTCAGCTCCTTCTCAGTGATCTCCCTCAGCTTCAGGTTCACCTGCAACATACACAGCAGATTCCTGTTAGCAAAGCAACAACTGCACTCAGTCTGCATCTAACTTCAATTGTTCAGCAGCTCATAGACAACACATCAGCCTGTCAGGTCACTAGAGGTCCAGCTCCACCCACAACAAAACACACTTTGGTAGGCATCAGGAGCAGTGCATTACAGCTCTGGACGGTGGCTTGGTGCTGGGTTTCAGTCCCGATTACTAATGCATGGATGGATATTTACATAGAGAGAAAGAGAGAGGGAGTTCCACCAAGGTGCTACTGAGTCACAACCCACCCCAGAACACATCTCTGCAGACCATTCAGAGGAAACACAAGGAACTTGCTGTCAAAACACAGGGAGCAAATGCAAGCACAGGGCTCCCAAAGGGACAATAGAGGAGAACTGAGTTAAGAAGGTGGTGGTGGGGGGGGGGGGTACATATTCCTGCTGAGGTCATGCAAGTTCAGGAGGGTGAACATGCTTAGGCTACAGAGGCAGCCAGATTCTTACTCAAATCTGTATCACACCTCACGTACAAATGAAGTTGATGAAGCTACTATGTAAACTAGTTGCTGCTCCCCAACTAGGTTTTTTTTATTTTTTATGTACTAATCCCTGCAGCCTTGCGAAGAGCTGATGGCTCAAGTATACATTTGAAATCCACACATTTTTCTGCCATCTTCCTAAAGAATGCTTTTGTGAAATTACCGGTAATCGCTGACTGACACTTTTAGAGAGCACACCTTGTTGATCCAGAAGATCATGGCATCCTCCAGGTCAAAGGGCAGCTCCTTGGAGGCACTGAAGGTCGAGAAGCGCTTCACGCTGGCCACCACCTTCTCAATACTGATCATCTCCACAGTGTAGGCCATCATGAGGGCATCAATCATGGCTATGTGGGCACTCTGTGCAGGGAAGCAACAGCAAAACTATTAGGTTAAGGACTCAGACAGAACACCATTCATGAGTCAGACATGGAGATCAGGAAAGATAAACAGTATACAAGTGAAATATATCAAAGAGCAGTTCTCTACTAGTGTTTCCCAAGAATATACTCCTCTCACGCCACTCACTCCACCAGTTAGCCAGGCTTTTTAACCTGCAGCTACACAGACACGCATGGTTTACGCTCTGGTGCACCCTGCCAACTTCACGCTTTAATAGTTTCACTGTAATATCGGCTCACGATCATGAGGCAGCCTCAGGTCCCAGTGTGGCACAGGGGTTTGTGACATCCATGCTTGGAAGTATTATCACAAGCAACTGTTCATTCCACATTTAGGAGCCTAAATTTGTTGTACAGTAATCCCTACAGAGGATCTGCAGTACAGAGTTGGTTAGTGGAGACCTGGGGGGGCTGCATGTGTAGTCCCTGAGGAGCAGAAGTTAACCTTTTGATACTACATTATGCAACCACTCAGCAAGGTAATATTAACCAAATGCACACCCGAATGGCCCTCAAAGGCAGCCCTGAAGCAGGTAACTGTGAATAATCCTCAATTAAAATGATCACAACACAATAACAAGCCAGGAGAAAATATCTACAGGGTGCAGCACTTAAATTCACTAAATACACTCCCACTAAAAACATTCTCTTTGTGAATTACATGAACTGTGAAAGCAAGAATGTGTCAGAAACAGCAGTCTGAATTTTGAGTTTTGAAAAGAATAGATGCCAGTTAACGTTTTCCCCTCAGTTCCGTATTTAGAGCAGGGTGATGGTTAAGGGAAGCAGTTCGTGCATGTCAGACACACCCTGTCATCCTCTGACAAGGTTGTGCATCAGGTCCAGCAGGCGCCAGTGTGTCCTAGCATGTGAATTGCATCACTGGTTAACAAAATGAGATTCAGAAGAAAGCGGGACAGCACCTTACTGTTAAGAATAGACCAAAGATGACAAATACCAGAAGGGGAGGACATTTAGGAAAGTCCAACCATGTACAGTGCACTGACTATTTACACACTTTTCACTTGCCTCAGTCTCAGCTTCCTCAGTTTTTTGTGAGGGAAAAATGACACAAAAATTAAATCTTCAACTGTGTTCCAATACTTCTGAAGACACCAGCTTAGCAAGTGGGCCTAAATCACTTCTCTCCTGCAAGACTCCTGACATCCCTACATATCCATTGTGTACATAGATGCTTTTGTCTTTTTAATGTTTTATTCATATTCTTTATTATAATGGCCATTTCATAAACATGTCTATAACTGGATGTACTATTATGCTGCATTTTATGTTGCCCTCAGCTAAAGGTTTATATGGACAGCTGTGTATAGGCCATTTCTGCAATTCTTCTTTCGTCTTTAGTGTGCATTCTGAGCCTACTTCAGAAGCCTACAATATTTTTTTCTGTATCAGCAACCAATGTGCCACTTATCTACAGACTTTTCATCATGCTACCTTCAAATCCACAGATAACAAGTATTGTGTTTTAAAATGTTTTAAAAGGTTACATTTATTCAGTCAAGAGACGCTTCCCCCCCCCAATGCAACATACAGTTCAGAATATACATTTAATACACAAGTCAATCTTTGACTCTTTGTGCCGAATATCACGGACTGTGTCTACACCTTCAATTCAGCACGAAGCAAGAAAAGTTACAAAAAAAAAAAAAAAACATGCCAATGGTGTTAAGTGCAAATATCTCCAGCCATGTAAAATAACAGTTTAAAATCCAAGGGACCATTTCAAAAACCTAGGATATAATTTAGGTCACTTATGCTTTTTTTTTCTTGAATTTAGTTTTACTGGGCTACGGCTACCACCCCAGCAATTTCTATTAAGGCATCACCGATAAGGAGATTCTCACTGACCTCTACATGTTTGTCATCTGGGAAGTAATCTAGATGCAGTGGACGGAATGCTGTTTATGCTCTTGTCTTTAACATTCATATTTATCACAATTAAAACGGTCAAGCTTGAGGTAATAAGTGCAATATCTATTTTCATCAAAACTGTTCCAATTCTGCCTTCTTGCTAAATGCGATAGCTGAAGTTCAGATTCATCCCAAACATTTTACAATTAGACTGGAATATAATTATCTGACAAATAATCTTCAAGAACCTTCACTTTGTAAGATAGCAGCTTTCATTACAATGCTACTTGCTGGACCACATGATGAGTTAAGTGCCGTGGATGTACTTTCTAAAACATTAAGTCAAAGAAATAAGGCACTGTGGTAAATTGCATGCGATGCAAGGAAATGTATGATTTGTGAGCTCCACAAAAGAACCTCTTAAAAACAATATACTTCCTTAACTTAAAAATACAACCAATTCCTGAGCAGCAGTATTAAAAATGATGGAAAGCCTCTGTACAAAAAAAATAATTTAAAAAGCCATAAAAATGAAGGCTCTCCGAATTTCGCGTGAACAAAGTATAAATAAAAAAGTACACGTCATTGGCAGATACTCCCGACAAAGAGATTATGGCTGCAATTTAAAAAAAGCCTGACACACAAGAGACCGTTGTAATTCACTCTCGCAGTAAGCCCCATTTACTCTGACGGAAGTTAGGATGAAGATTATACACCTCACACAGAATCCTTCAAATCCCTGTGATTTCTGAGTTTCAGGCCCCGTCAGACAGATGTTTCCCTAGCACACCCTTCTTTCTCAGCCAGACACTGACCTTGACTCTGTAGTGCAGGAGATGTTCATTTTAAATCTGGAAGGCAGCAGTGAGTGGGCATGGCCAATTCAATTATAGTCGTGACTGTGACAACAGCAAATAAGAATCTGTATCCATCTCACAAAAACCAGTTATTCATTAATTGTTCCATTTTGAGCCCATTTTCTGTCACAGTTTGGGATATGGTGACCATTTCTTTCCAGACCTCTGCCTCTGTTCTTCTTGCCCTGCTCCTGGCATCCTCTCCCTTTGTGTCTAGGGAGGGACAATCACTGGCAAAGTCCGTTCCCATCCGACAGCACAGAAGACGGCAGCCCCTCATGGCTGTTTGACCCAGCAGCAGAGCCAGACAGCCTCAGACAACACAGAAGGCATGAAAATTTAAAATGCTTGTCTGCAAAAATATTGAGCAGAAAATTTTACTCAGCTGATGGCCAGCAGCTGGTGCAGTAGTTAGAGGCATCAACCTTGCACTCAAGTTAATACCAGAGGTTGGTGAAAAACATGTGATTAAATATTTTTAAATAAAATTTTTTCCATTAACATTTCCAGAAAATATCTGCTTTGACCTGCAATACATTTTATTAAACCAGTAATGCTATTACTATGCAAACAGAGGAACAATTTAAATCACCATGTTATCTTTCAACATTTCATAAAGAACTATAGCTAACATCTAATATTCTCTTGTTCTTTTCAGTGGGGAAAAAAAAGCTTTCTTATTAATAAATGCCACTTCCTTCTTAAGGCAACCTGCAATTGTGTAGGTTAAACTACTATTGCTAAATATTTATCCAGTAACAGAGCTGTTTAATTTGTACCGCATCTATTTAGCATGAGTATCTTGCTAAAGTATGCCACAGAAGGAGTGCAGAAGGGCAACCGCTCTAACCACACCACCCATCACCCCATGTTTCTAGCCCCTGTTAATAATCCAATGATTTGCACTTACTACATTCGCTTTCAAATGAAACAACAGCAATCGGAATTTAATATGTAATCATGGCTAAACTGCAGGAGAATGAAGAATGCTACGATGTCAAGAGGCTACTTAAAGTGTTTGAACACAAGCGATGCTCATAATGGGCACATACTTAATATGGTGATGCATGACAGATCATCGGTACAGTATTATTTAGTTCACAGCATGTTAACAATGCAAATATAGCAGATTCTCTCTGCGGCCGCTGCCCTGAAACAACATCACTACATTCAAGTATTACAACAGTCCAAAAGCTACCTCTGTGCTCAATGGTTGCTAAGGAAACCAGCCAGCCCGTCAACCCCCTAGGCTCACACCCGACTTGTGCATGACGTTCAGGGGCATTCTTATCATCTAGCAGCGAGATTTGGGCATGGTGAGATTGTCTGCCAAAAGTGAATCTTCTCCACAGCAATCGCAGGTTTCCCCATCAATGACATGATTCTACCGAAGAGAGAGGGAGCATGCTGAGGGAAGAATCCACCCTTGGCTCCGTGTTACCATGGCAGCAGGTATGCGAGAAGGGGAAGGAGAAAGGATGGGAGTGTGAGGCAGGTTTTACAAAAGCGCCCGATTCCAGCAATGGAACGCATGTGACGTTTCAGGGAGCGACAGCATGCCATCTATTGCTGTGGCAGAAAAGCCTGTGACTACACCCTACCCCAGCAGGTCTGGCCTCGTGAGAAATGTAAATACACACAGGAGCATGGCTGGAGACGGTCTAAGACACTTGCCGGTAAAACACCACACAAAGATGCACACTGCTCCTGCCACGACAAAACCAAGTAGCTGTCTCCAGACACCACCTCAAAGGAGATGAACTATTAAATCTTTACATTTACACCTAAAAACCTGCATGAAAGGGATAAAAGAAAACACCAGTGTGACCATTATAAGAATTTTTTTTTTCTTCTTCTCCAAAACGACATGAGACCTAATAGCTGGTTAAATCAGGACAGGTCTGGCTGTGCAATTGTTACAAACCTCTCCCATGTTGACAGATAAACCCAGGAAACAAACAGGGCAGAAATTCTGCAAGATCAATAAGTCCATTCCATAAAGGCACAGACAAAAAGGTTGTGACACACCACGACAACACAAGGTGCAACTCCACAGACAGTTGCATGACACAGGATTATACCACATTTTATGTGAATAATCCTCAAGTTAACACTCTCCAAACAGAAGCAGCATTGCAAATACAAACCACAATGAGCATGGTTCTTCATACCTCATATTCATTTGTTAATTCGCATAAGAAAAAAGATAAATAAAAAAAAAGAAATGACTGAGGTCATTTAAATAATTTTTATTCAGCTTATATTTGAATACAATAACATTTGAACACTACCGTTTCAGTGCTTGCTTTCTGACTTGGCCAAGGAAAAAATACAATAGTGCAAAACGGACACCAACAAATTACTTGTGCTACATCAGTGTGTGCGTGTGTGTGTGGGGGGGGGGGGGTGTTCTGGGCAGACCACAAGTCCACACAGCCCTCATTGGTTGACCTCCGAAAAAGCATACATCGAGTCTGTGCAGCTGACTCCATGACGCCGGGTTTGCTTGGGGGGGGGGGGGGTGACATTATACACATAGAAGAGAAGGAGAGATATTCCTGCTGGCTGCTCATGAAAAGGCCAACACCTCACTGGTGACTGCTGCTGACTGGCAATAGGCAGTGTCCTGGGGGAATATGGGGCAGATGGCTTCCTCCACTGGCCATTTTCCACTACACTGACAGCAACAGTTCGAATAACCATAAGGTTGGCCCTGCATACAAGCGAATACACATACACACCCACCAAGAATAAGTGCAGTACTGTAAAGGAGGCCCAACAAACTGCCACCACAGAATGGCTTTATAACAGCCAAGCTGGCTTCATGTTATCAGGACAATCAAAGGAAAATAATTTGCCAGGTTTATTAAAATGCAAAACACAATTCAAAATATGCAGCTTCAGACAGGCACCTTCCTGATTTTTAACCGGAAAATCCAAATAGAGGAATGGGGGGGGGGGGGCGCATAGAAACATATTACAATTAGATAAAGGAAGGTAAAACTTTATTTAAAAAAAAAATAAATAAAAATCCATGTGGGGCTCTGCTGTAATATCTGTGAGTAAATCCAAAATTGAACTCTTAACACTTCCAATTTGTACAAAATGCAGTACTAATTCGCTTTGGATAAATTTAAACAACAAACACCAGCACCATCATCCGCAATCATATCAAGATGACCTTAGCTTCTATATTCCTCTAGGTTAAATAGGAAAAATTGGAATATCACAACCCTGTGATACAATGAACAAAGCATACCATTTACTGGCAACACCACACTTAGATAAGACATCTACAGCAGGAAGTGCAGTGTGATATACAACCTGTAGTAACAACTGAAACAGGAGAGTAGGCTGTGTTGTGGGCAAAGCAGTTGTCTGATCCATTACAAACACCATGGAGTGAAACAACTCCCAGAATTCCCAGTACCATTAAAGAATGAACAGAAAGACTGAGCATCATTGGGATGATGTACAAATGCTGCCCAGGTCATTATGCTCATTCATTCAGTGTCATTAAGGTTTCCTCAAACAGTCCCAACTCTCTGGAGGACACCAGGTGGACATAAACATCCCTCTGAAAACTCACCATCTTGATGGGTGTGCAGGCCAGGTCAGCCTCAGACACAGGCAAATCATCACTCTCCATGACATAGATGCCCTTGCGGGACAGAGCCTGTACCACAGCCTGGTGGGACTGCAGGGAGGCCACCTGGTCCCCTTTGAGGATGAGGCCACAAACGCTGCAGTACAGCTCACTGGACAGCAACAGCCGGATCACGGGCGGTTTGATGTGCTCTTGCTCATACTGGTCTGTGTAGAAGGGGTCACGCAGGTCCTCCGGAATGTGGTCTGCAAGGTAGGGAACAGCAGAACCACTTAAGAAACATGCAACACCTGATCAACATGAAAAGCACAACTGGGCTGAATGTATGCTGAAATTACATACAACCCTGATATTTCACAATAGGATCTCTTTCAAAAAACACTATTACAAATACACTTGAATGCAGAAAAAATTGTTTTTAAAGTCCATTTAAATAATCATGTTGTAATATAGCTCAATCATACGAGAGATGTGTCTCTAGTAATACCAGACACACACATAAAGCCACAATCTCAGGTTCTACTACAAAGTACAAGACAGACAAGACAGGCATAGGATAAATAGTCCACACACTGCCATTTAAGCTCCTGAGTTCCATATTATGTCTCACATTTGGGGGTGCAATAAGCAGTGTGTATACACTGTTCATGTACACCTATACACACACAAAGTTCCTTCAGGTCTGTGTTCCTTGTGACGGTGAGCTGTGCCACGAAATCAGTAGAGAGCTCATGTATGAAGGACAGGAGGGAGTAGCTGCAGACAGAGTGAGAGAGACATATTTCTATAATCTATGCAACATACAGTTTGCCAATGACATTGTGATCCAGGCAGCACACCTCTGTGCCAACAGACTCATGGTCCACATGTAGTCGGAGTGCCACCCTAACCAAGACAAATGGGTACACAAAACAAGGCCAAGACAACTTCTCTTCTGGACACTTGGGGGAATCCACACTGACTTTTAACTGTTTTAATTACCCCTCACCCATCTATACAAACCCTAGAAACAAGTAATTTGATTATGACAATCGCTTTTGAAAAACCCATGTATACACACACAGACCCTTTAGTGTCTCCTGGTATTGCTCTGGCAGTACCTATCTGATCCAGCAATAACAGGGGCTGGAGTTCAGCCGATTAAAGAGGAAAGCAGAGGTGGTGATTCACTCCCTACCCTGCTCGAGTCCCAACCTGTAAAATGCTTTTTATTTCACATCAAAGGAAAAACATGAACTCAGAATAATGCTTAGCTATACTGAGGCATTTGCCTGTTGTTGACATGTTGTCAAGTGAATTTTGATGTGAATAAATACTAAGACTGCTGATACAGTATTGATAGTACAGGACAAACTAGCACATACTATGGTTCTCAAGATTCTGAGACCTAGAACAGCTTGGCTGATTTTTGTTTTTCTACTCCGCAGTGCGGAGCCACCTGTCAACACACAGAACCATCAATCCTGCTGCCGGAAGCCAACTGAGCTGTGAGACACTGTTTCTCTCTCCCGTCTGTCTGTTACACCCCTTGTGACCAGCAAAGTGCCTGGCAGCCATGTCTGAAACCTGCTGCCCCCAGCAACCAGGCTACAGAGACCCACACAGGGGAAGGATCTTCTCGCTGTCCATGATTTAGCCCCCACTTTATGCCTCCTGACTGAGTTACACCAATATCCAAGATTTCTTCAAAAAAGCTGGGACTCACAAACACATACAGCTTCCACAGGGTGTCCATTAGTGCATTATAAATTTTATACCACCAGACCAACCAAATTCACAACAAGTACCATTATCTCAGCATTCTCATATGCTAGAAAGATAAATGAGGAAATAGCAAATTTTTTTTTTTTTTTTTTTTTTTAAATCTGTTACAATAACTAGAACTACAGGTCAGCGAGAGTGAGGAAGAGCTGGGAAAAGCACAGTGACAACGCCCTGAATTACTAGCAAACAGCACATCAGTGGTACCAAAGGTAAGAGGTGAGAGATTTAAAAAGCACAACCTGGGTTTAGCAGTGTCAATACCCAATTCTGTAAGAGTCTAATGGTGGTGGGAGGGTTATTTATACCCTGGGAGCAGAAAACATTCAACAATTATTTACCACTGTTAAATCAGAGGCTAAAAACAAAAACACCCCCCCCCCCCACCTTCAACAAACCAGTAAGCTGTGTGCACCAGGTGCCATTGACCCACATCTGGAACACTTCTCTGTACATTTACGTTTCATGGTTTCAACTATAACATTCCTTACAATGTACATACACAACTAGGCTAAATATACATTAGCTAGTGTTTCCTCAATTATGAACTTTCATTCTACTGCAAAACTTTTTGAATTGTGTGCTACCTGGTTTTCCAAACTTATTTAATTTAGTCCAGCCTCCACCATTTCCAACAGGAAGTTTATGAACATAAAGAAGTTCAGTAAATTTGCTATTTATGCCTTACGTTCCATGAGCAGAATTTAGATTGTATGTGGGTAGCAAACACTGGTCTTGGTAATCCTTATATCAACCTGGAAATTAGTTATTTTAAGAAAATGTTATATTTTAAGAATATATATTATATTGCATTTGATTTTTTTTGTCCATCGCATGACCCATATCTACAGTCACAAGCCCACGTGTGATGACCTCACGGTTGACTTTAGCATGAGCTTTGGCAGAACAATATGTCAACCAACAAATGCTTGGTTACAAAAAAGAAAAATTATTAGAACCTCAGTCAATACAAAGCTATACACAGCAGTAGATGCCTGAGGTGGACAGGTTTAGCAGTACGGTGAAATGGTGACCAGCACAGCTGTGATGCCTCATGATGGGCAGCTGCAAGGTTAGGTTGCCGAGCCTGAGAGGAATCGGCACAGCCAGATAGGGGTGGCCAACTTTCAGTCTCCCTGGATATGCTGATGTGTCCAGACCACATGCAACCAAGGTAAGAACAGGGATGCCTCCCTCTTTCCTGGTCACCACAGGCCCTGACTGCTCTCTCCTAATTCCGGAAAACTCCAGCAGGGAAGAGGGGGAGGAGCTGGGAGCAATTCAGGTTGCTGCTGTGTAACAGGGTGGTAGCAATAGGGGCCTATCATGCAGGTGCCCCACCCTGAAAGCAGCTCTTTGTTCAGTCCTGAATGTCTTTGACTATCACAGACCTCATTGGGGGGGCTAAGCCAAATGCATCTGGCACTTTGAAAAAGCCTCATTTGTTCATTTTCACATTTACATTGACATTCTGTTGTGCCACCACAGAGGTGCCCTTACACTTGAAAGCATAACAAAATACAAAATGGCAAAACACATACAAAGTTGATATAACGCAATCACATTAACAATCCAGTATTTGTTCATTTGTTTTACAGTGGCAGCACATGTTCTTAAATTGTGATTTTGGTCATTTTATATTGGTTTTCTTTTATGGAAAAAAGATAATACATGTAAGAGTAGAACATTAATGCCCAGTTATCATCTATACCTCAGTCTGATCAGCTGCCTGCCCAGTGTTGCAATAAAGGACCACTGCAAGAAGCCCCTCTGTCAACAGTGATGACACCAGCAACAATAACCCAAGTAAAAGCAAGCAAATGAGAGCTTGAATAAAAGCAAAACCGCACAGATGGAGCAATGGCCCAACCCAGATCTGCCTGTTCCCAGAATCCAGTGCTCACATGTTCAGTGGGGTCCACCCACCATTCAGCAGTGACTTCATGGTTGTAATGCCTTCAGAACAAACAATAATAGCAGCAAGATTTTTATTTATTTGGAGCTTCAAAAGAATACCGCAGCTCACATTTTCTTTTTGTGCATGAAGACTTGAAGGTTATGAATGAGGATTTTTTTTTCTTTCAGGGATAACACTTTTCATTTTATCTGACTGCAAGGAGCAACAATATGTGTGCATTTGCTATGCACCTGAATGTAGGCTTCCCCAGCAGCTGGGAAAGGTGAGGAGTGAGGCTCCACAAGACACATGCAGACATTTTGTATGTCTATATTAGTTGTATATTCATATACATTCAGTTACATTACATTATAGTAAATGATAATGTTGCTTGTACTGCAGCCTTTAGAAAGCCAGCCAGTGTTAGGTATACTGCAACTTTCATCTAACAGGATAACAAGTCACAGTGCAGCACCAATCTGTGTCCTGCCTCTAGGCCTGACCAAACCCAAACTACATGCAGTCTAACACCCAGATTGACCTAGCCTTTCCCTTTTGTGAGGTGAGCAAGGGGGGGGGGGGATTTATTTTTTTTAATTTACAAAAACCATCTCATAAGGGAGGCATCAGTCAATATGACAGCCAGTGACAGCTCTGGCAAAGCAGAACACAAAAATAAACATCAAAATCTCAAGTTAAATGCTATATTATTTTGTAGCAGTAAATCACAACTTTAAAAAATTACATTGAGAATTAAAGTAAGAGCACAAGCACAGCAAACAATATCAAAGAACAAGAAAACTGGCTTACAACAATTGTTTGAATCCTCCTTTGAACAGTAACTATACGAGACCTATTTTTTGAGCTTGTCAGGCTGTGTCCCTAACCCCTAAGCACTGGGACAGCCAGACAGATTACAGATGACAGAGAGATCACTAATGAGAAGCTCAGAAGCATTCAGTGTTTGCTACGTAGGGTCAAATGGCCTCCACTGAACAGCTGCCTACCTCATTGTGATGCAAGGTCCATCCGGGTAATGGGACTGCTGGACATTTCAAATCTCACAAAAAATACCAAAAATGCATTCTCAAAGCTCAAGAACACTATAAGAAGTGTATGTTTTAGGTACCAGTGAGTTAGAAACTATATTTGAAATTAGAAATTATTAGTTTAAGCTAATGAAGGCCTCTTAGTGGAACTAAAGTGAACTCACACTGCGAAAGGGGATGAGAACTGTTGCAAGCTCACATTCGAGGCCATCTTTCTACTTCCTTCTACGGTAATCATTGCGAGCTCAAATCAAGGTCTGTGTACAACCTAAAACAGAAAATAAATTTTAAAAACTAAACCTCAAGCTAACAAATTCAAAGACCAGACAGACAAAAACAGAATTACTTACAGTAGCTGGTATGAAGACACTGATCAAGGGGACATGGACAGTAAGAGATCCTGGTTCTCCACGTGTTGGAGCATCCCAGGCAAAGTAGCAGCCACTTCACACAAGCAAATGTCACATCTTAAGTGGTGAGAGTTTGAGAATATGTTTGAATTTCCCTGGTCTACGTAGTTTGGAGGGTGAGTCGGTAAACTCGGGCTTGGATGAGATGGTAGGCTGAGGAAGTAGCTGACACCTAACAAACAGTTGGCTGGTGAGTGAAAAAAACTAAACCTTGGCCTCCGTAGTTAAGTTGGTCACCTTGAATAAGATTGCATCTACAATCTATATGCACAAGCCATACTGAGAACTGTGAACTCCCATCAGTTTAGGTATAAGGGCCCAGTCAGCATCTGCTGTGAGGTTTTAATAAAAATAAAATAAAAAAACCCTTTACAGCAGATAGGCAGGCAAAGAGCACTGCCATGACACTGGTTGTTCCCAATTAAAAATTAATCATCTGGGCGACTGCTCATTCCAAAAAATAGGTCAACTGGCTGACACGAGACACATTTTCTTTGGCATAACAGACCACACCCTACTCCTGTATCTCCTCAACGTCCTCCCACCACTGGTGAAGTAGGGAAGACGCTTCATTAACCTCAGCACTTCTACCTTCTTCACTTCAGATGGACCAAATGGAAAAAGGCAAAGAGAAGCCTACTCCATATTTCAAAGTTCAGCCATAAAAGCGGTTGAAAACCTGAATGTTTTCAAGATGCAATCAACCAGACACATTCACACAATTGGGCAAAATTACTTGCAGAAAGGTGCAAGTTAATACATTTATTTTTATAAATTACATTTAACCAATACAACGGATCTAAAACTATTATAACCTGAACACTTTGAATCTGGAGTTCAGTGTTACATGTTAGGACCAAGCCAGTATCATGTCCAGTTTCTCCAAGACGTACTTTAGAAAGGATATGATTTCCACTGGGATTCAAAGGAGGTTAGTCCTGTGCTCTTCTACACAACAATCCTATAAACAAACACATAATCTGATAAATAAAGGTTATGTCCCTGATTAAAGTTCAAGCTTGACTAAGTGCAGACAGGAAATATTGGATGTTGACTTGGTGCGTTGCGGTCATTTTGTTTTCCTGGTTTAGGTATTGAACTGTCCTCAGCAAACCCCTGTACAACACAGCCATGGCATCTACAGACTTTCTGTTTGGAGTTCCATTAAAGATTTGTGCTGTTCCAATTGAACTTAATCGGGAAATGGTTCATTGCAGCAATGACCTCATTCAGTGTTAAAGGTACAGCTGAGCAGTCATGTGTCCTCAAAATAAGCCAATCTTTCTGAAGTTTGCCACAAAAGAAAATGTACATCGAAAAATGGAAAAATGTTTGATGCTGCTTCTGAAAATGACTGTAATTTGTAAGATGGAAAAAATCATTACAAATAAATTTGTGCCCCAATGGTACAGGCAGACCTTCTGTATTTAACCTGGTGACATTCATACATGATGCCACAGATAATGAAAGAATGGAATCAGAGATAAGGAAAGTAGCAGGAAAACAGTGGGCAGTAAACCAGGCCCTCAAAAATGATCTGACAGTATCTCCTCTGGTAAAATAAAGCATCTCTGTCTCAACTGCCACTTCTAAAACTGATGCCTCAAACCCAAGTCTGCATGTGCCCCAAATAGTTACAGTGCTCTAGCTGAGTGAATACCTCAAGCTGCTGCTCAACAAAGTCTGTTATTTGCAGTAACTTATATTGCATACATTTGCTATTCTTCAGCCATTTACAGGTAAGCAATTAAAACAACCTAAAAAGAATCCATCCTGCCATCCGTTATCAATATCCACTTGTCCAATGCAAAGTCGCAGTAGTCCTGAGCTTACCCTGGAAGCGTAGGGCTTGAAGCGAATCCCTGATGAAAAGCAGATTTCTCACACAATTTAATCAAAATTATTACCTTTAATATTTATTTAACCCCCAAAACTTTTAAATGGCAATGAATTAGACATGGACTTAAAAGAAAAATGGTTACTGCTTACCACCACCAGCCTCTCAGGAATGCACTAAGAGTGAACCATTTCACAGAGGCTACATGACTTGTTTAGAAAGCACCAATTTGCGTGATTCCATCTCGGTCTTCAACTGACCATGGTCATGGCTGTGAGAGGTAAAAGTGAGAACAACCATCTCATCTGGCTAAGGGGACATAACCAGTTTGTGTTGCCTGATCCTGACCACAACACACTGTCTATGTTGTATGGCAGAAACCCAAGTCTGCGCCATACAGCACATGGCAGTTTACCAACAGGCCAGGAGTAACAATGGTAATCACTGTTAGTTCTTTATCAGCATTTTACCTTCCAAAGTTCAAACTGCAATTGAGTAAACCCGTGTTTTGGCAGAAAATTAAAATAAAAAATGTATAATCAGACCACCTTAATGAACCCACCAAATAATCCGCTGCCTAAATATAAGTTTATCTGAGTTATAGTAATGCTAGCTAAAACACTTTTGTATATAGCTAACATTTTGGCAAACTGCAAATGCATTAAAAATAAACCAATAAAAATAAAGTAACCCACCATCATTATAAGTCCAGGTACTTAACCACTACACAGCCTGCCGTTGCACATCGTGATAATCGAGTATCACACTCCACAAAAGACAAAAAAAATAAAAATAAATGGCTGTCAGCCTCTTACTTGAAATATTCAGTTTGTCTTATTGCATTCCCAATGTCCAGATTAAGCCTTTTGAACACTGGTGTCAGACAGCTGCAAACAGGATCAGTCATGATACATTTTTTCTAAAGATAATATCTAAAGTATATTGACTATAGATCAATTTTACAGGTCATTGGTAACTAAAATCCTACTGCCCCAGAACAGGAGCAAAACCCCCACCTAACCTAAGCAAGCCACACTGCGGGCAACACTCATATGTACACACACTTTCATAAACAGAAGCAGAGAGGTATTTTTAACTGACATGCCAATGGATTATGTTCAAGCGTGAGTGAGGTCATTTCTGATCTTACACAGTTAGGACTGTGGAGAAGAGCACAGGACTAACCTCCTTTGAATCCCAGTGGAAATCATATCCTTTCTAAAGTACATCTTGGAGAAACTGGACGTGATACTGGCTTGGTCCTAACATGTAACACTGAACTCCAGATTCAAAGTGTTCAGGTTATAATAGTTTTAGATCCATTGTATTGGTTAAATGTAATTTATAAAAATAAATGTATTAACTTGCACCTTTGATAAAAGCAAAACATAACAAGCACCATCCATAGCAGCAAAATTTTCCTTATCTATAATATTTCTGATGTAACACTGGTATCCATAAGCAGAAGTCACACCCAAAAAAGTCCTGCTAAAAACCACGCTATCTTACAAAACAGACAACTGTTGTAAAAACGATTCTCTAATGCAACTTGTGGTCAAAGAAACCAGATTGCTCTGGGAAAAAAAGTCTAAAGAGATATTTTATGACAAATCTCAAATTCTGATCATCTACAGATGAGGGGAAAAAAAAAATCTTCCGAAACTCCTAGTAAGCTCTATAAAGTACTCATAGCTACAAGCTTTAGAAGTGATCTACAGCTGTCACTGTGATATTCTGAGGCTTTTTTTATAAACCTATAATTTAAAGCACAGTGAATTATATGTGTATTCAGACAGTAATTGAGACATCATACAGAAAAACAACACACAAAATTCAAATGGCAGCTGCATGTGGCCAGCTCATACCACATCTGATGTTCTGCAGCATCTCAGATGTTAAACATTTGGCAAAAAGTGTTTATTTGGATTGCTGTATGGTTACTTACCACAAAGCAAAAAGAAATCATACACTGAACCTGTCACATCTATGGTAACAGTTATTAAAACACAAAACAGTAAAAGGATGATGCGCAATTACAAAATCAGAGTGCATGGTGTGTTCCAGTACGTGGGTAGTCAATTTTACGCCAGTCAATGACAAAATAAGCATTTACAGTCAGTAACTACCCATCTTAATGCACTGTTGCAGAAATCCAGAGTCTATCCTGGAAGCACAAGGGTAGGCAGATTATGCTCTGCATGGAATGCTAGTCCTCTGTAGGATAACCTCATGCACAGCAACTTAAAAGTCCAACCTGCAGAGAATGTGCAAACTTCACAAATTGAACAGGGTTTCAACTTACTCCAGATCACAGTCTAAACTCAGAGAAGCACTTGTGCTCCCAACAGTGCCTCTTGGGGAAAATAATTAATCTGCATACATTTTGGCACACACTTTTCATCAGAAGAAACACATAACCTGTCTTTTGGAAGAGGGGAACACAAACACCAAATGTTAAATTATATTAAATCATTTGAGAGCCGTGTTACTCCAGCACAACCTGTGCTGGGGCACATTTAAAAAAAAAAAAAAACTGTGCAAAGACAGAGAACCTGATCATGCAAGACTTAAAAGCCAAAGCGCACGTGGAGAAGAAAAGCTAAACATATGTTGTTAGAACCACTTTACGAAAACATTGATATGTCTGGCTCAGAGTGGTTGGCAGAAAGAAGCATACCAAAAAAGGGCCTCCCAACTGAAATTTATGGAAGTTAGATTGTGTACATCCTAATATGGTCACGCTCCAATATTGTCTCTGGGGTTTGGGCGTAGTGCAGAAACTGGCCTTGTACCTGTACCCTAAACACCGCAGCAGGGCTGCAGGACAACCGTAAAGCACACCACAATAGGCCTTATCTACATTCCACACATAGCGCTGCACAATACCACACGAGTTGGGAAAGACCAGCTAATGTGTTTGGATTTCCAAGGCCCAGCCTTGTCCGGTGCCAAAGGTATCATTTCTCAATGGAGCTCAGCAATTGCTGACTGTCAGTCTGGTATGGCCACACACACACACACACAACTCTACATTGTTTGCAACACAAATACAATCTCATATCTTGCAAAACAAGATGTTTGTTTTCCTAAAGTGTTACAAACTTAACATACAGTATCTTTTTGCAGTTCAAGTGCCGGACACAATTCTGCATTTGTCAACTTAAACGTGCCAAACATAGACTTGAAAACTGAAGTGAACAGCGGGCCATATATTTGCCCTGATCCATCTCACCACTCAAGATGACGTCCTGATATGGTCTCCAAGCAACTATGCTTTACTTACTGGAAAACATTACATAAGAAAGCAATCCAGACTTTTTTTTTTTTTTTTTTTTTTTTTTTAAATAGAAAACGTGAAAGAAAGCTTGCACTCCAATTCTGCAGAAAGGGCAAA
This sequence comes from Heterotis niloticus, assembly GCA_018136845.1. Lineage (NCBI taxonomy): Eukaryota > Metazoa > Chordata > Actinopteri > Osteoglossiformes > Osteoglossidae > Heterotis > Heterotis niloticus. The sequence goes on from CM030891.1 coordinate 26,368,252, forward strand.
CACCTGAGGTGCAGAAAAACACCGCAGTGCCCAGCAGACCACATGTTCTGTTACAGCGATGGAAAACGATTATTTGGACAAACACATAACAGACCAGTGAAAAACTGCTGTCTTACAACATTAATTCGGAAGTCCTTCCAAGCACAAACACCACGGGGATCCTTCAGTGAATCAACGCACAAGAACAAATATCTGTGGTGAAGCTGTGAATAAATACAACACCACCACACACCAAGCATCCATTAGCTGACAGTCTTCTCCAATAAATGTGCCGCTTACATATGCTGGCTAATACACAACACCTCACACCAAATGCCTTAGATATGCCTCGACGTGCACAGGTGTAGAAACGCACAGGGATGTTGAAGGCTCCCCGTCGCCGCTCTAATGGCCTCCTGCCACCAGCGCCACCGGCGAGTGACCCGGGCCCCGCCGCTCCCCTTACCTATTCCGTAGGCTTTGGCGAAGAGCCACCGCAGATTGGCGTCTATCTTCGCCCGGGCTGAGTCATACAGCTCCAGCGGCACGACGTCCGCGGCGCCCTCACCCCGTAGCGACTCCGTCTTCCTCCGACCGCCAGCGGGGAGCGCAGCGGCACCAGGGGCGGCGGCGGCGTCCGCGTCCATCCTAAGAGGGGAAGGGGGGAGGGAAAGCGGGGCGGACAATGTCACCGAGCCCGGCGGGAGGCTCACGATGCGGGGCGCGCGTTACGTGTTCAAGCGGCGAGTTCGCTGCGAGCACAGCTCTCCGCGGAACGCCTTCCCAGCCGCAGTGTTCCAACACGGCCGCAGGTAGCCATTTTACCTCGCCGGAGTGCTGGTCTGTGAAGGTCAGGTGCGAGGTAAACGCGGTGCAAACATGGTACAAACGCCACCGAGATCGGTGGAAGCGGGGCTGGCTGGCTGGCGGGCGGGCGCGCGCGCGCACTCACGCATACCTCACAACAATGGGAATTCGCTTCCTCAGCACACGGCGACGCGCCCACCACATCCCACACTGACATCACGCACCTTTCGCGGCGCCCTTTTGACACTTAAATTAAAAATATCACCATTCTTATGCGATTACTAACTGGAAAGGAAGGTGTCAGATGAGGACTTGGTGAATTAAAGGCACGACCGGATTAACACCCCCCCACACACACACACACACCTCCCCCCCCCCCCCTTTAGCTAGCCGGTTATGTGTGCGGTAGCTAACTTGCTAACGCAAATTCACCGAAGCCAACATGCTAGCTAACGTTAACATAAATGTCGGTCCTCGTATGGTTTAGTTGAACACGCCAGCCCACCGGTGGTTCACGCTGGAATATAAAGGCCACACTGCAGCTGGGCGAAATGTGCTCCATAGCTAGCGAGGCATGGTTAGCTTGGTGGCTAGTTTAAAAAAAGCTCAATAACGTCAGCATATTAAGGCACCCTTCTTACAATAACATCGCGCGAATCGACAAAACGCTGGCTTTTGGAACGAATAACGTTTATTTGGCTATGAATGAACGGATAACGTGAGAAATGTGGTTAGCTAGTTAACGAGGGGACGACTAGAAAGGTTTGAATGAGGGGCTAGACGGCTACTGACACACCGCCTTAAATCGGAATAAAAAAGGCAACGATGCACACTGGCAGAAACTCATCGTACCTTCAAAAACGCGAGGGATCCGCTTGGAAGAAACAGTCAGATCCGCCGAAGGATGATACATAAAATGATTCGGTTTCAATGTCTCATGGAAATGAAAGGTCTCCTCCCCAGCAGCAGTCCAGCCCGATCCGATCCGACCCGATCCAGTCCGACGGCCTGTGGCTACATGACAAGCGACAGGACGAGGGGGGCGAGGAGAAAAACGGTACGTCCGCGAACAGAGGCCGCCGGCGCTGGGATTCCTTTATTCCTTCCTCGGTTCTGCTGCTAAAAATTCGTGTGGCGAATGTGCGATCCGTGTGTGCTTGACGCCCGAGCGACGTCGGCTGCTCCGCGGACCGTGCGGATCGCTCGTCTCTATGGAGATAAGTGTGTGTCGACGCAGTCAGCCACTGGTGTGCCGGCCGGCCTGCGTCACTACGGCGGCGCTGTGTGCGCGCCAATCGGCGCCACCGGGGCCAAATTGAAATTTTCCATCTCAAACAAGAAGCGTTAATAAAGTCGTCCAATGCGACTTTTGTGCTTTTATTTCTAATGTGGCAGTGGTTACAGCTACAGCCGAGAAATCGAACGCCCCGGTTTAGAATCACACCTCCTGCTGTAGCCCCATCCATCCATCGTTGTAAACGGCTTATCCTGAGCAGGGTCGAGGCGGTCCGGAGTCTATCCCGACATCACCGGGTGCCAGACTGGTTGCCTGGACGACTATTCTTTGCGAGTATTTTACCTCGTTCGGCGAGGTAAAATTACCTCGCTGTATAAATGGGGAAGCACTGTAGGTGGTTGAACCCCGTAAGCCGCTGTGGCATTGGTGGCAAAGCGCTTGTGAACGGTGCCACTGAGGTTTAAAGAAAGCCCAGCATGACCCTCATGGTGCTGGACAAACAAAAAAGGAATATCCATTCCTATCCCGAATTTTACAGTGCGTGTGTCGTGTTTTGAAATGTTTACGGACGATTAACTTGTTTTAGTCTTTCTCTCGTTTCACTTTTCTTATCGGAGGTCTCTATGCAAATCATAGAATTTCCTCACATGAAATTCTTGTCTAATCTCACTGTTTGACGGGAACTGCACATTGCGATGTAAAAAATGATTCCTTCACCCTTCAAATAAGGAGTGCTTCTGGAAGTAACAAAGACGGCAACGTAAAATACGTGAATACATTGCAGAACGCATACATAACTCAAGTAGCTCGGAAACATTGTTTCAGCTTGGTTTAAGTCATACCGCTTATGTACGGTTTTCCCTTCTAATGTCAGTCATGGGCTTGGCTGAATGGGGCACGCAGCCCCTCAACTTTCAGACAAGTCGAAATACTATATTTGCAACTCACTTGGATACTTTTAATGTTTTTTAAATCCCGCTTTAATCGTAATTGCATTACGATCCTGTGCTGGTAGAGTTCCTGTTTAAAGAAAGGAGATCCTTTGGGTTATTTTTGTTGAAGCTTAAGATATTCTTATTAGTAGGCTTCAGTACCCGCAGCGAATGTTTACTCAGGACACTGAATCACGACTTTTGTTCCACGACACCTTTTGAGCTCTTTACTTTATGCGCAAAAGTGTTATTTGCAAGAAATTTAACAATGTATCCTCCAAGAATCTTTCTATCGATCAGTTACATTATAACCTTGGGGCTGGACTTTTGATCCAGGCTTCAACACGGTGTTATTAAACAACTATCGTATGAGAAGAATAAATATCAATAAATCCGTTACTAGGTAATCCCACATCCTGATGTCATTTACATGATGCAAAAGTGTATCGCACAGAGGCAAACCCAAGTTCGCATGCAAGTTCAGCTGCGCCCCTGACTGTATGCATGCGCAGTTATGCCCTCGCCGATGCACCTGTAGCTGCACAGTATTTGTGTCACCGGGGTTCTGAAGGCGTTGTGCCAGGAGGACACCGAAGACTTACAAAAATTCCTCTCACTCTCGACTGAGTCATTTCCCGTTTCCTTTTGTCGAACTTAATCCCGGTCCTGTGGCCGCAAACGAGTAAAAATCCTGGCGCTAATCCGTTTTATGAGCCTGGCACCAGGTGTGGTTGGCGGCGCCGGGAGGATCGCTCGGCTTTCGCGTTCACGCCAGCCGCGTCCCACTCCTCCACGCGTGTTTCTCGCATTCGCTTCTGTCGTCTGCGCGTCGCAGGGTGGGTAGCGTTTCCACGGCAACGGGAGCGGGCGCCTTCCAGAACATGACGTCATTCTCAAACTCGGGCATCCAGACCGGCTGCTTGGGAATAACCGGACTCCAGTCGTTTTTAGGATGAAAACTTGACTGGGTCCAGTTAAGGAATGTAATTAAACCCAGCAAGAAATAAATCAACGACATAAATACAGACAAGATGCTGAATAACTCGTTCCCTTTTATGGATGTTCGCATTCTTAATCCTGCGTTTATTTCAGCGTTTGGCAATAACACGTTTTAATTCAAATTCTCCATGGCATGTGTTTTTTTTTTCTCCCGTCGCTGTTATTGCGTAACTTTTTGTGGAAAAAAAAGCATAGTGAATAAGCGGGTTAATGTCCACAAGTGTTTGTCCGTCCGTGGGGGGTTAAATGCTGATCTCTCTTCTTATCTCCCGCCAAATCCTCTGGGTACTTGAAGGCTCTTGTGGGGGAGGGGAGCGGGGAAGGGGGGGGTGTCACGTATTTATCCAGTCAGGTTTGAAGGTGATGGAAGGCTGAAAATGGATGAGGTCGTGGCACCTTTTACATCCCTGCTTCAGATATTCTATCATCCAGATGAACCATTTCTGTCATTTCTTTCCCAAGGCAGTACACCGCAGGGGTTTCAGAGCGATGGGCTGCCAAATGTGTAAATAATTTGTCCCCCGAGTATCTGTGCAAAATTCCTCTTATTATTGCTGCCAATATTGTAAGGATCGCGAGTATCCGACCTGCTCCGACGCCCTTATAATAAACTTGGGACGTTGTTATTGTTCTTGGTTAAAACCCGACACGTGGAACGCCCCCTAGTGGTCAGCCTTAAATGTTCACCTGAACACATTTGCTGGTTCATAGCGAATGCCCACCAGCGATTCACGGTTAAAAAGGAATTTCCACTATAACGTTTACGAAATAAAAACCAGGAAGGAGGTGTGCTGATGGCCATTCCATTCTGTCATCATTTAAAAAAAATATGAAGGTTGTTCAGTTTGGACATGCTTCTGTAAAGGGTCATTGAATAGCTAATAATAATAATAATAATAATAATAATAATACTGGTGGATCCATCGCCTCGGTGCCAGTGAGTAGAGTGGTTGAGTGTTTCAGTGTCACGCTGAGACCACTTGGCGGTGCTGTGTCATTCAGGCTCCTCTTGTGCATGCATCCATCCACTTTCCCTCTCTGTCTAGCATTTTAAGAAAAAGGTTCAGTTCAAATTATCCATCAGTCAGTCAATAATTTCTCTGCAAATAATGCCCATCATCCCTGTTGTTCCCTTCCTCTGTCAGTCCATCTCATCTGTCATGGAGAAGAAAAATGTACCCATCGCTTTTCTACTTTTGTTCTGACCATCACTGTGTATTCTGTTCCCTACTATTCTGCTTTTCAGTTTCATTATTTGCTTCATATCCTTCAGTACAGTACTGTCCGCTGTCTAATCCAGCCGCAAGGGGATGCACAAACTAGTGCATGTCTTTGTGCCGGTCCCAAGCCCGGAAATGGAGAGGGTTGCGTCAGGAAGGGCATCCGGCGTAAAAATTTTTGCCAAACTAAATATGCGGACAAAAATAGAAATTTCCAAACCGGATCGGTCGAGGCCCGGGTTAACAACGACCGCCACCAGCACTGCTAGCCGACAGGGTGCTGGCGGAAATTGGGCTACTGCTGGCCAAAGAAGGAGGAAGAGAGGAGGAAGGCATGTCCGGAGGAAGGAGGAGAGGAGGAAGGTTAAGAGAGTGGACGTGAGGATAGGAACTTTGAATGTTGGTAGTATGACTGGTAAAGGGAGAGAGCTTGCTGATATGATGGAGAGAAGGAAGGTTGATATATTGTGTGTGCAAGAGACCAAATGGAAGGGGAGTAAGGCTAGGTGCTTCGGAGGGGGGTTTAAACTATTTTACCATGGTGTGGATGGGAGGAGAAACGGGGTAGGGATTATCCTGAAGGAACAGTATGTAAAGAGTGTCTTGGAGGTGAAGCGAGTGTCTGACAGAGTGATGGTTATGAAACTGGAAATTGATGGTGTGATGCTGAATGTTGTTAGTGCATATGCCCCGCAAGTTGGGTGTGAGATGGATGAGAAAGAAGAATTCTGGAGTGATATGGATGAAGTGGCGAGGAGTGTACCTGAGGGAGAGAGAGTGGTGATTGGAGCGGATTTCAATGGACATGTTGGGGAAGGAAACAGAGGAGATGAGGAGGTGATGGGTAGATATGGTGTCAAGGAGAGGAACGCAGAAGGTCAGATGATAGTGGATTTTGCAAAAAGGATGGACATGGCTGTGGTAAACACGTATTTTAAGAAGAGGGAGGAACACAGGGTGACGTACAAGAGTGGAGGAAGATGCACACAGGTGGACTATATCTTATGCAGGAGGGCCAGACTGAAGGAGACTGTAGACTGTAAAGTGGTGGCAGGGGAAAGCGTAGTTAGGTAGCATAGGATGGTGGTTTGTAGGAGGACATTGGAGATCAAAAAGAGAAGGAGAGTGAGGGCAGAACCAAGGATCAAATGGTGGAAGTTGGAAAAGGAAAACTATAAGGTGGAGTTCAGGGAGGAATTAAGACAGGCACTGGGTGGCAGTGAAAAGTTACCAGTGAGCTGGACATCTACAGCAGAAGTGGTAAGGGAGACAGCTAGAAAGGTGCTTGGTGTGGCATTGGGACAGAGGAAGGAGGACAAGGAAACCTGGTGGTGGAATGAAGAAGTACAGGAGAGTATACAGAGGAAGAGGCTGGTGAAGAAGAAGTGGGATAGACAGAGAGATGAAGAATGTAGACAGGAGTACAAGGAGATGAGGCGTAGGGCGAAGAGAGAGGTGGCAAAGGCTAAAGAGAAGGCTTATGGTGAATTGTATGAGAGGTTGGACACTAAGGAGGGAGAAAAGAACCTGTACCGATTAGCTAGGCAGAGGGACCGAGCTGGGAAAGATGTGCAGCAGGTTAGGGTGATAAAGGATAGCAATGGAAATGTAATCACAAGTGAGGAGAGTGTGTTGAGCAGATGGAAAGAGTACTTTGAGGGGCTGATGAATGAAGAGAATGAGAGAGAAAGAAGGTTGGATGATGTAGGGGTTATGAATAGGGGAGTGCAATGGATTAGCAAGGAAGAAGTTAGGACAGCTATGAAGAGGATGAAAAATGGAAAGGCTGTTGGCCCAGATGACATACCTGTGGAAGCATGGAAGTGTTTAGGAGAGATGGCAGTGGAGTTTTTAACCAGATTGTTTAATGGAATCTTGGAAAGTGAGACGATGCCTGAGGAGTGGAGAAGAAGTGTACTGGTACCTGTATTTAAGAATAAAGGTGATGTGCAGAGCTGTAGTAACTACAGAGGGATAAAACTGATCAGCCATAGCATGAAGTTATGGGAAAGAGTAGTGGAAGCTAGGTTAAGAAGGGAGGTGACAATTAGTGAGCAGCAGTATGGCTTCATGCCGAGAAGGAGTACTACAGATGCGTTGTTTGCTCTGAGGGTGTTGATGGAGAAGTACCGAGAAGGTAAGAAGGAGTTGCATTGTGTCTTCGTGGACTTTGAGAAAGCATATGGCAGGGTACCTAGAGAGGAGCTATGGTATTGTATGAGGAAGTCGGGGATGCCAGAAAAGTATGTAAGAGTTGTACAGGATATGTACAAGGACAGTGTGACAGTGGTGAGGTCTGCAGTAGGAGTGACGGATGCTTTCAGGGTTGGGGTAGGATTACATCAAGGATCAGCTTTGAGTCCTTTCTTGTTTGCAATGGTAACGGACAGGTTGACAGATGAGATCAGACAGGAGTCACCGTGGACTATGATGTTTGCAGATGACATTGTGATCTGTAGTGAGAGTAGGGAGCAGGTTGAAGAGACCCTGGAGAGGTGGAGATATGCTCTAGAGAGAAGAGGAATGAAGGTCAGTAGGACTAAGACAGAATACATGTGCATAAATGAGAGGGAGGACAGAGGAATAGTGAGGATGCAGGGAATAGAGTTGGTGAAGGTGGGGGAATTTAAATACTTAGGATCAACAGTCCAGAGTAATGGGGAGTGTGGAAGAGAGGTGAAGAAGAGAGTGCAGGCAGGGTGGAGTGGGTGGAGAAGAGTGTCAGGAGTGATCTGCGACAGAAGGGTACCAGCAAGAGTGAAAGGGAAGGTCTACAAGATGGTAGTGAGACCAGCTATGCTTTATGGGTTGGAGACGGTGGCACTGACCAAAAGACAGGAGGCAGAGCTGGAGGTGGCAGAGTTAAAGATGTTAAGGTTTGCATTGGGTGTGACGAGGATGGACAGGATTAGAAATGAGTATATTAGAGGGTCAGCACAGGTTGGACGGTTTGGAGACAAAGTCAGAGAGGCGAGATTGCGTTGGTTTGGAAATGTGCAGAGGAGAGATTCTGGATATATCGGGAGAAGGATGCTAGGGATGGAGCTGCCAGGTAAGAGGAAGAGAGGAAGGCCTAAGAGGAGATTTATGGATGTGGTGAAGGAGGACATGCAGGTGTTGGGTGTGACGGAGAAGGATGCAGGGGACAGGAAGAAGTGGAAACAGTTGATCCGCTGTGGCGACCCCTAACGGGAGCAGCCAAAAGATGAAGAAGATATATTTTATCGTGACTATTATTAACAAAACTTCAAGAAAGGTGGTTCTGGTTTTGTCCCACCAGATGGCGACAATGAAATAATGAAAGACAGGGATGGGATGTGTGGGTACAGTACATGGCAAAAATGAGTACAGCTCCTCTGAACATAGATATATTTCTGTTTCTAAATTAAGACCTTTATAACCTCCGGAAAGATAACAGAATATTAAGTTTAATAATCATATACTTGAAATAAACAATAAGAGAAAGATATGTCATCACTATGGGTAAAGTAAGTAAACTAGGCAACATTCCTTAAATCAAGGGTTGAAAAAATGAGTACACCTGTGATTCAGTTCTACAAATCTAGAATATTCTAGTACTTGGGGTGTCAGTCATTACTTTTTTAGCACTGCACTGGTTCTTCTTGGTATCAAGTTCACAGCATATTGTTGTGTCCATCCTGTTCCACTCCTGGATGATGGCTACTTTGGGTACCTTGATGTTGGATGAAGAAACTCTACAACTTGTGCTTTCTTGGATTCCTTATTCCTTAGGAATGCAGCAGTGGCCTTGGCGCAATGTTTGGGTTCATTATCATGTTGAAAAATTGCCTGACAACCCTGGGGTTGAGGACAAGGCAGCATCTTTTCTTTAAAGGTTTTGCGGTACATCTATGAATTTATGATGCCATCAGTGAAGTACAGTTTCCCCACACCTTCAGTGCTCATGCATCCCCATATAAGAACTCTACCACTGCCGTGCTTCACTTCCACATCAGAACCATGCCCTCCTCCCCCTTGCGATGCCATACATTTTTAGCACCATCCGATTCAAAAAGATTGATTTCAGTCTCATTAGACCAGAAATAGATTCTCAAAAGTCCTCATACCTTTGTTAATATGGGTCTTGACAGAGGTTCAAAGGGCCTTCTTGTGCTTTGACTTCAGTAGTGACTTCCTGTGTGAACAACAGCCATGCATTCAACTTCTGTGCAGGATGCATGCTACTATATGAGATGAAACAGTCATTCCAGATTGGCTTTCCAGAGCTTTTGCCAGCTCTGAGGCACTTGCTTTATGATTTTCCTGCACTTTTCTCTGCAGTAAATACTTATCACAAGGTGATATCTTACGACCAAGGTCTAAGTGTTTCATGGTGCTTGTCACAGGTCCATTCTTTTTGAATTTCTGTATCACTATGTTACCATATTTTGGCATGTTAACAGTGATTTGATAATCTTTTTGTACCCATGTCCTCCTTTGTGCAATTAAATCATTTTCTTCTTAAGTCTCCAGACAATTCTTTCCCAGGTGGTGCCATTGCAGCACTAAGTCTAGGAACCATTCCTTGGGTACCACTCTTACTCAATTATGATAGTTCAACAGCTCATCTGCTGATCAGTTACCCTTATCCAGCTTCAAACAAATTCTGGACTTTTACTATGAAAATTTTATGTGAGTATACTCATTTTTCCAACATAGACTTTTATCATTTTGTTACGAAAATATACTTTCATGTTCAGCATCTAGTATTGACATATTTCATTGGTGACTGATAAACCAGTGTTGCTGACACACTACCATCATATAGGAACCCCAAGCATTTCTCACTGTGAAAGAGAAACAGCTGGATGTGTTTGCTTTCAGAAGGCTGTACTAATTTAAGCTGTATAGTGTATGTGCTTTCTGTATTTTTAATACAGTACCAAGTAACATTTGATAAACTTGTCATTTGGTTGTCTGAACATATACTGGGGGTCCACCGTGAGCCCACTGTTTAAACACTCATGTATATTAACCTTTGCGCAATGCACTGTAAGTTTCGTAGGTGAATTAACTGCACAAGAAAAAAAAAAAAACATTTGAAGATGGGGATGAATACACAATGCAACAAAACATGGCAAAAGCACCTCCTCAGAACAGATGGTGCACTACATCTACAGAGAGTGGTAGAATTTAGGATGAAACAGAGAGAAGGGCTACTCAAAGAACAGTTGGGTTGTAACACTGATGAAAAATGCTGAAAAAGGTACAGTTTAAAGGATAGCACCATGGTGATGGTCGAGCTGAAGTAAGTAACATGAAGATTAACATTTTTCTGAGTGAGGAAGAGGAGAACAACAGAAGAAGAAAAGAAAAAGTGTGAAAAGGAGAAGGGGGGACGTGGGAAGTGGCTGAGGCAGGCGCCCATAGAGAAAAACATCTTGAGAATGCAAAACACATGCAAATAAGGAGAGAGAAGAGATCCATAAGAACAGGAAGAAAGAAAGGGAAAGCACAGAGAGAGGAGAGGAGGAGAAAGTGGACAGGCAGGAAAAGTGACTGCAGAAGGCCAAACTGATGGAAAGAATGGTCCTTTTGACACAACCTTAAAGTCCATAGAAGAATTTGTATGGTGGTCACAGATATTATTCCTGTCAGACAGAGGAAGAAAAATACAAAGGTGAGGTGTACAGGCCAAGCAGAAAATTGTGAGGAATTGTTGGAATGAAGGTTGGGGTAACGGGAACATGTAAGTATCTGAGGGTGCATCTGGACGACAGGCTGGCAATGGACATGGATCGCTGAGCCCCCGCCTGCACGAGAAATGAAACGATCACCTTTATTTCCTGGTCTTTCAGAATATGTTGTCACAGTTGCTGTTGGCTGTAGCTAGTGCTGTCTTCTTCATAGTAGAGTGCTGGAGCAGTAGCATCTCTACAGGTGATGGTTCAGTCCTAGGAATAAGACTGGACTCCCAGGTTGAAATCTCAGAAAAATGGACAATGAACAAATGCCAATCCATCAAGAAGGGAAACTCACATCCTGTGCAAACTAGCTTGGTTAAATAAAGGAGCACATTCAGTTACAGGCTGCTCCAGTTACGGAGCTCCAAGCAGCGCTGCTGAACGTCATTTCTCCCAGCAGCCATCAGGTTCTACAGTGAGTCCTCACGCTGCCGAGGTAATGACTTCTTCATGCCGTGATCTCCTGAAACCTTGGACCGTCACACTTCCCCCATGACTTTCATGCATATACATTTTCTTGCCTGTTGATTTACTTCCTAATATATTTATCTCTGTTCTGTGTCTGCATGTGAGTACCGTATATTGTGTGTAGGTACAGTATGATGTATATTCCAAGCTTCTGCTACCAAGAGGAATCTCCCTCAGCAATTTTTGTTAATTCATCCACTTAATCCTCCAGTTTTGGTGATCGCATGTCTACTGAAACTTTAAATTTCATAGTGCTCACAGCAGATTAACCTGGCATGGTCTTGTGCTGCTGGAGCCTCGTCATTGTTTGAGGATTCTTACATGCCTTTCTGCTCACGACTGCTCTTATGGGCCATTACTTTTGCACTTGTGGCCTTGCAGTTACCTTTCAACAATATGTCTTTTCTGATGTCTCTTATTAACATTGAAGTGGATGCTTTATGTTTAATGCAACATGTAAACTCTCAGCGCTGGATGTCCCAAGAGTTTGGCCATTTCTGAGATGTTGAAACCAATATTCTTGTATCAACAAACCACTTTCTAAATTACTTAACTGCACATGTTGCCAGTTCTAAGGCTTATTCCAAAAATAACTCTTTATATACTGAGATGCGCTCATGCGATACCCTGTTTGGAGGAGCAGAGTGTCTGCGTTCACAAGCTGTTGTTAAGCGCCATGGAGTTGATGTTGAGTCTTGGTGACTTTACGGATAGTTGCCCTGAAATGCATCCCGTGTTCCCAAGCAGGAGAGCCTAAAAGTGGTTGCTGTGTTAAAACAGTGGTTATTAACATTACGCAGAGCAGAATAGGGGAACTTCATAGTCCTTTTAAAAGAGTTAGTACCACCATTTTTTTTTTGTTTGCCTTACATCCTCTCTGAGGGATGTGGTGGCACAGCAGGGTAAAGTGCTGCTTGTCTGATGTGGGGTTCAAATCCAGCTTGGGTGTGCGTGTGGAGTTTGCCTGTTTTCCTCCATGTTTGTGATCCTCTGCAATCTGCCACAAAAAAGGCAATAGCAAACCACTCCTGTTTTGCCTTCAAAACCCATGGTTGCATTGGAGTCAGACTTAACTTAATGGTACTTTCCATTCCATTTACACTACATATTCTCTAGGTGTTGTTGACTAATTCAAAGATGATAGTGTGCATCTTTTGTACAGTATAATGGAGACACCAGAAGTGTTTATTTTTTGAGTAATAAGTTTGATTAGTGCTATCTTTTTTGTCCCTTAGAGTAATTTAAGTAACTTGTTTGCCATGTTGAATAGCTTGTGGACTAAATGTTGGACAGTTGATAATGATAAAGGCATTTGAAATGCAGATCAAAAACAATGCTCTTTATTGTAATAAAAACTGTAGTTTACAAATCAGTTTACACATTTTGTTTGCAAACAACTTTGCATGGTATGTCACTTAAAAAAAAAAAAAAAAAGTCATGTTACATCGTCTATGACCTAGTTTATCAAACAAGTAAATATCTCACACCATCCAGTACTTCTCATGAAGCAACAGAGATGTCATAACATTGCGCCATATAAGGACGCTACAAAACAAGCTCTCCCATCTACAAGTTATACAGTTAAACATCATGTCCAGAACCCTTAGGATACTCAATGGATTATCTTGTATTACAAAACAAATCAATAAATAATGATTTATATACCCATCTTTATTTATCTATAGGAATTACAAGTATTTCCCATGTAATGTATCCATATAATTTCATATATTTCTATTTAAGTCCAACTCAGTACAATACTGAGAAACATAAAATGGGTATCTTACAATTTTTCAGCTGTGACATATTGACAAAACATGTTTAAGACTAAGATTTCTGAAACAAAATCTTGTTTTCGGCAACACATTATTTACATAAAAAAAAAATTTAAAAAAAAACCAACAACAGATTTGTTTCATTCAAGAGTTATTGAAGAGGAGATCAGCAAGTAGGAAGACCGCAGAAGCGAATTCGGTTATGGCTCGGCCACGTGGCCATCATTCCTCCAACAAGAAAAACGAGTTGGATGTTACTGCAGTTACGAAGCAAAGGCCCGTGCATTGCCAAAGTCCATGTTCTGCTCTTGTCTGTTTGTACAAAAAGAACATCCTGTGTTCACCGTCACAGAGGCTTTGGGGATCCAAACCCACAGCAATCTAAAACAGTCTCTGTGACACAAAATACCAGTGAGAACAAGAAAAGACAACCGACAGACTACCGCTGGCAATACGCTATGTAATTTCTGGTAACTAATAAAATTCAAAATTTTGAGAATGATGAGTGATATTCTTTAGTATTAAAATGCATGTATCTAATTGGAGAGGAAACTGAGATGCTAAAATCTGTGATCTACATAGACAACAAAATGATAGCTTATGGGTTCTGTTTCTGTAAAAAACAAGAAATAACTAGTTTGTTAGAATACTAATATAAATCTAATACTGAAGTTGTTTTAAAAAAATCCAGAAACATTAAGAAGGAAAATCCGTAGCACATTTTTCTTTACAAAAAATTATAAAGTGTTACAGTCAGTGGGGGAGGGGGGGAGTTGCGTCCTGCCCAATTAAGTAACAACATAAGCCACCAATAAATATCATGCGTTAACATGTGGGAATTGATGATGAAATGTGGACAAAAGCACTAACTTAGCCACTGTTTGTTTAAAAAAAATTAAATTAAATTTTTAAAAAAATCAGGTTTCCACAGTTTCAGGCCCAGTTCTTTGGCCCCAGAAATTATTTTTGCAGAAAATACAATATATAAATAACACCGTTTATCCATTTTCCCTACATAAAATATAAAGTACATAAATAAATACAAAATTAATGCAACATAAGTCTTACCACATTAGTATAAAATCATATTAAAAGGGGATAACTCAGACAAATCGGTTCGTTCTACTTTTTAAATTCCTCTTTGCAGTTTAAGAAGAATTTGTTTTTATAGAGTGCTTTTAAAACTAGTCTTACCTTATTTTGTCACCAACATCCATCCTATATGAATTTTTGGCAAGAGGCAAGGTTGACAGCTTTTTGAAGGAAATATTGTGGCCTGAAATCCATTCTGTCACAGCATGGGGTGAGATGCAAGGTTGGTAGGATAATAAGAGGTGAGATAATGGGGTAAGACTGTAATTAAAACTGAAGTTGTTTGAGCAAATTCGGTCTCCCTACTTAAACTGGTCTGGAATATGTCCAATCTGGGACTGCATGCTGGTTGGAGGACTGGAAATGCCTTCTGACCAGTCAGACATATTGGAATGTGGGGAGGAGCTTGACCACTGGTCTGGCGATCCAGGCGAAGGGGTTAGAAAGGGGTGATCTGGCACCTGCAGCTGGTGACTGGGAGTATTGTCCATGGGAGCTGAATAGCTGTGCTGAGAAGGCGGGGTGAGGAACTGTGTGCTTGGCATGGTCTGGTTAAGTGAGGCAGGCAGGATCTGGGTTTCCTGGGGTAAAATGGTATGGATAGGCATGGTGCCACCTGACCCAGGCTGCAGATCTGACCTGTTCAAATCGCTACTGATGAAATTCTGGCCAATACCATGGCCACCAGTAGCAGTATTGGAGTTCTGGTGCTGCAACGCAATACCAGGCTGCGGAGGCTGTGGAGGCTGCTGCTGATGCAACTGCTGCTGTATGCTTTGCTGGTGTTGGAGCTGCTGCATCTGCTGTGCCTGCATGAGGTGGGGCTGTGCGGCAAGGCAGTTGCCAGGCAAGCCCTGGTAGCTCATCATCTGGGACAGGGTAGTGGTAGGCAGACTGTTGTGTAGTGAGGTCATCATGCCATGCTGTGGCACTGAGGTGCTAGCTTGGTGGAGACCCCCTGCAGCTGACGTACCCCGCATGGGGTTGAACTGGTTTTGCTGGCTAGCACCTGGGTGCATCCTAGAGATCCAGTCACACTGGGTGCCTCCACCACCCATGGCCTGCGTCATGGACCCAGAGGTACCAGGACTGGACACAGGCAAATGTGAGAGGCGCGGTGGCACTGGGTCAAAGGGTACGCGACCCAGCTCTTGTTTGGGAGCCATGCCTAGGTGGCCGACTCCCATGTGGGTCTCGGGCATGCCTTGCAGGGGATTAAGTGACATTGATGGGGATGACTGGAAGGGCGATGTCATCATGGGTGGAGAGGCCACGTCAGACAAGTAACCATGCGGAGACTCCAGGGAGTCCACTGGTGAGAGCACAGCAGAACTGTCCAGTAGGCCTCCCTTGCCATCCTGGGCCTTCTTCCTGCGAGCCTTCATGTCCTTTCCATCCTTGCAGCCGATGCCCTTTGTACTGGGCTTGCGTGCCTTCTTGCCTGAGGCTGTCGGCTTTACAATACCACTGCTGCTGCCGCCACCGCCTAGGTAGCTGTTGGGTGAGCAGAGTGGAGGCGACAGAGTGGCACCAATGTGGCCGTTGTGCATGGGTGGACTGCGCACCACGTTGTATTCATCCAGAAGGCGCACAATGTCGTGGTGCATACGTTCCTGGGCAATGTCCCGTGGCAGCCTGTCCATGTGGTCTGTGATCTCACGGTTGGCAAAGTGGTCCAGCAACACCTTGGCTGTCTCATAGCTTCCCTCTCTGGCCGCCAAGAACAACGGTGTTTCCTCCTGCAGCACAGAGATAACAAACATATGATAACGTGGCACAAAGTGCAATACTGAGATGGTGCTGCCACAGAAACCAGATAACCAATTCAGAACTTTAAATAAAAGAAGGACTTAGTGTTCATGGGAACCCAAATCGAGGTTGTCTTATACCAACCTTCTTGAACAAATTATTTGATGCTTTTCACCAAAATTACTTGCACTGTGACATTATTACACTAAGGTGCTTAAGATTATTTACTGTATGTACAGCTGGGTAATAATTTAGTGCATAAATGTAACTCAAGTACATTTATTAAGATTATACACAAAATGTAAATCTCTTTTTGAAATTTGAATCAACAACTCAGAATTGGAGAGACCTGAACGATTCCTCACCTTGTTGTTCTGCATGTCCTTGTTGGCGCCGTTCTTCAATAGAACTACAGCTGCATCCAAGTTGTTCACTGCAGCAGCCCAGTGCAGGGCAGACTTGCCTGATGAGATGGACATGCACACTGAACCACTTTCTGATAGAGCCAAGGGGAATTTGCTCTTTTTTATCAGTATTATTATTATAAATATTACTTTACAAATTACATATTATATATCATGTAAGATATACTGAAGAAATATTAAGATGACTACAACAGGATCCTCCTTAGGAGCTGAAATTCCAAATTGCCTGTTACAGGTCCAGCTGCATAACAACCAGTGTACAGATCTCTGTTCTTTCAGACGAAAGACTGATGGACCCATACCAAAGTCATCAACAGCATTGACATCTGCATGGCAGTTGATGAGCTCCTCCACCATGCCCTCCACTGCAAGGCGAGCTGCCAGGATCAGAGGGGTGGTTCCATCATGCATGCGAGCATCCAGGTCTGTGGCTCTGTTCCGGATCAAAATCTGCAAGGAACCAGCCATTTTTGTCATTCATAACAAAGTACATTCTGGTACCGTACGTCCAATGGTACCATAAAAAACTTCTTACATTTTTGAACGTCTACATAAAAAGAATTTTAAGAAATACAACAGCAGAGGTATCTTAGGTGTGTCCAAACTGCACCTGGAAAACTCCCTGGGCATCAGCTGCAACAGCTGCATGCAGTGGAGTGCGCCCCATGTTGTCTTGGACGTTGGCATCAGCACTGGACTCCAAGAGACGCTTAGCAGCATCAGAGCGGGCATAACGGGCTGCGAGGTGCAGAGCAGTCTCGCCTGTGCGGTCTGTCTGGTTGTGCAAGTTGGCACCCTGGTAGATGAAGTCAGAGATCACGTTTGCTGAGGCGTCTTCCTCTTCCTCACTGTTGCCTGTCTCCAAGCCTCCACCACTGCAGGATGCAATCATCAGCGGGGTAAAGCCATCTATAAGGAAAAGGGAACCCATCAGCTACACAGCAGAGAAAGAGAGAAACTACACTTTTCATTTTGAAAAGTGGGGAACCACACCTGTACACACTTCCGTTTATTCACTTTACCAGATGACTTACAGTATCCACACATACAGCTCAGACCGAAAACCACAATTAAATGTATTTTCATTCAATACCAACACATAAACAACCAAGAAAAAAAAAGAAGTTGAAATTTTTTTGACCACATAATGTTTAAAGTACCAGATGCAAGACAACCTTCATTTTTGGATTTTTGACACAGTAAAGTTTTTTTTTTTTTGTTTTTGGGGAGAGGGTGGCAAAATCCAGGCCTCTAAGGCCCCAGCCGCTACAATAATTGGGAATTACAGCATTTGAAATGTAATTCTGTCTGTCAGATTTGACAAGCGGCTCCTCTGCAGTCTGCAGGGAGGAGAAAAAAAAATAAAAAATTCTGCCAACATTTCCCCAAAGTATCTGATTTGGTTTCTACTATCCATATAGAAGCACCTCTCAGAACCAGAGAGCATTTCTTTGAATTGTAAACACACTCTCCAGGGGCATTTATTGAAGAAAATGTTTGTAGCAAATTATTTTTTTAAATGATTAAAACTTTTAAATTATTTGACAAAGGGAAAAAATGTTAGAGGGTAAATTACTAACCCATCTAACACAAATGTCCCTGAGGACAGCAGCCTGCTCCTTTGATGTTCACCTCTTTGCCCTCAGGGCTCCAGGCTCTTGCTGCGCCTACTCACTGCACGCACTCACTCCCTCAACTCTGCATACTTACAACCCACCCGCTGCACAAGCTCAGCGCAGGAACACATTTACGTGCAGGCTTTGATGCTACTGCAGAAAATTTGCTATGAAATACTGCGTGACAGTCAAGGAGAAGAGGCATTAGAATTTAACCCACCTGGACCGCGGACATTGACATCCATGCAGTCGTTGTCAATTTCACCCTGTGGGGGTGTGGGGGCTATGGAGGGAATGCGAAGATCAGCTGCATCCAGGTGCTGCTGCGTCCACTGCCGATGGTCCGTCTGATCATCCAGATCCAACATAGCCTGTTCCTCAAACTAAAAAAAAGCAAGAAGTTGACTGTTGCAAGCTGTTCTAGTCTGCGCACAGAACCCACGGGGGCACATGCCAGAAACTAACCTCTCCTTACACTCACACTGTGCCAGAGCAGAAGCAGTTATCTATAGTAAAAGCACCCGAGAAACCCAGACACTGACAGAAACAAAAATAAAACCATATTCTTACATGGACCAAATACCATCACTAAACCAAGCCTCATTTTTTAAATGTGGTACACATCTAAGTACATACTTTTAACTGGTGTTGATTATGCATTCACTTTCCACTGTAGCTTATTTTGACATGAAGCGTTAGCCTATCCTAGCATGAGTTTCTATAAAAATCTCAGAAAGGGAATGGATAAAAGCCTTGAAAATGTATTTAATTAAAAACAAAACAAAAAAAACTATTACATTTTACTCATGAAACAATATTTTGTACAACCTGTATACTTCCTGTTTACCTAGTGTAAAGAACAAGTCCCACAAGCACCTTCTTACCCTGAAGCGCTTGATGTCCGAAGGCTCCTCTCCCCACTCATTCTGGTTGTCGTCCATCAGAGAAATGTCCGAAGAGTTCTTCAGCGGCCTGTTTCCACAAGGAGAACCCCAAAGGAGTCCAATTATTGATCTGTCAAATGCTGGAGGAATCCTCATCCCCTGCTAATGAGCTGCTTTTGTGTCCTCTCACAGAGTAACTGACCCACTGATTCAAATCTCGTATCCATCAAATGTTGACTAACGTAGGGACCCGAGCAGCTTCTACAAACCAAATATCCAGCATATAGCACTGTTGCTTAAAAAGGGTACTTGCTACCAAAGTCAGTGAGATGGGTGGTGTTGGGGGAGCCAACATTGTACTTACTTCAGCCCGACCGAGTCTTCTCCCACTGGCTCCCGCCTCTTCTTCTTGCTGGGCTCACTGACCTTGAAGCCCTCGGGGAACCAGAGCTGGCCGTGCTCACGCCGCCGCTTACGGGAGGCCACGACCCCGGCAGCAATAAAGGCAAGCATTGCCAGCCCGGCCAGCACCACATACACCGGGTACAGTACAATGGGTGGCTTGGTGTCGTCCTTACCTGCAGGGTAGAACAGTACTACAATCAGGCACGGGGTTCCGCCCAAAAAGGAAACTGCCGCATCCAGAGGAATGGAAGCTAGGATGGAGTGCCACCTCGCCCTGCTCGTGCTCCGAATCCTGCTTGGCCAATCCCCTATTTGTTCAAGCCAGTAATGGTGGGATCATTTGTAAAACAAGGCTGCTCCGTTAGCTAATAATCAGAATAGCTAACCAGCTCTGCACAAAAAGACGCAAAAAAAATAGAATGGAAATCCCACCCCTCTCCCCTTTTCAGCCCAATAACTAAACCAGGAGCCAACTTTACCATTTCTTCTTTAAGGGAAAAAGGGGAGGGATTAATGAACCTCAAATTACTGCACATGCTTTAAGCTGTAAAGACGAAGGATTTATTCGGCTTTTCGAGATAACAGAGTCTCCCAACTTCTAGCGCTCCCCCGATCAATTTTTCCTTTTTCTTTTTTTTGCACACACTCCGCTAACGATTTTGAAATGATAAACTCTCTCCACCTAAACCCTTGGAGATGAATTAAGTCCCAGCATTACACGCAATGGGGTGAAGGCCACAGCCATCCCTGATCACAGGCAGTGGGCTGAGGGTGGGAGTTTGCAGAGTGGGCTCATGGTTATTTATGGCAATTAATTGTTTTGGAGCCTCAAGCTAGTTAGTTCAGAAGTCAAGGATTGATTTGTACATACAGCCTAATTGTGTCTCCTCCATTGTTGGTTATCAAAACACAGTATCAGTCAATAGAGGAGCTCTGTTTTTAACAAAAATAGCAAGTCGCAAAAGAGTGTCTGCATTTGTGGGCTGTCCATTCAAAGTGATCTAACCACACGTAGATTTTTGTGTCTGGTCTGTACTCACTGGTAACAGCCTCGATGACATAGGGAACGTTTAGGTTGCCGCTGGAGGCCAATGCTCCCAAGAAGGCCGCTACATCCGTAGCACTCTGGAAACAATCATTGGACTGCTGGATGCACTGCCGATTATCGATCTCCAGGTGCACAAATGACCTGTATATGTTTGGAAGGTGGATGAAGGAATAGATGAATACTGTATCCTGTAGCCCAGCAACAGCCTGTGGCTGTTGACTGACTCAGGTAGCAAAACCATATAAAGTAACACTTAAACCCACCCCTTGATCTGCATCTGGTCAAGCTCACGGCGGTGGCGGCGGACGTCAAATGCACCATTCAGTGAGCTCTTCACTTGACTGAGCAGGATTCCAGGGAAATGAGCCCAAGTGTCAACTGAGCGCTTGATTTTGTGCTTCCTCAGTTCCTGCTCACTGCCAAAGTATGGATAAATCATGGGCTCGCCTTGGGCATCCCGCCTGAAGACCACATTGGTGTGGATCACGCGGCTCAGCTCGCGCAGGAAGGCAGCTGAATTGTTCTTCAGCTGCTCTGGTGTGATGTGGACCACCAAGACCAGGTGGCCAACTGCCAGCTTCTCAGGTACATTGTTGGCACAGTCCAGGCCATCCCACTCACATTCAGCATTATTGCAGCCCTGGTCACAATGACCGTCTGCATAATGGTCCTTACAATACTGGTCATACAATGGGCTGCAAAGGAAACCATATCACAAATTAACATCCAAATTTAATATGACCCCAGATTTGACCTTCCAAGGTTTCTAAACAGTTAGGCATTAGTCAAGTGAAGCCTTTTTATTGCTTCTTTGGTCTAATTACTAGTTAATTATATATGTACTCTGTATTTTTACACTCGCATACACAAACACACCCATTAATGTAAAATCTGTGAAACACAAAATATTTTAATACATACAATTATAATTCATCACTGGAAAATAAAACTGAATGACTGCATCAATAAGCGAAATGAGTACTCAGAGTAAAAGTTTGTACAACACAAGGCCCCTGTGGTCTGATTGTCAATTAAGAGTAACAGACTAAGACATCTCCAGAGCCAGATTTCCAACTCACTTGCACTGGTCCTCCAGGTTCTGGCAGTCGAATCCATCGTAGAGGCAGCCAGCACTGTTGCACTGCTCATCGCACTTTCCGTCATTGAAATAGCGCCAGCACTGCAGTGAAGCCGTGCAGTTCTTCCATGGGTCATTGAAGTTGAGCGAGCAGTCACCACCATCCCAGCCACATGCGTAACTGTTGCATGCGCTGTCGCAGGTCTTGTCACCCCGCCGCTCCTCGCAGCGTGGGATGCCACAGCTTTCTGCCACCTCAGCCGGTGGTGTGATGTCACGTCCAAATCCCCCCCGGAAGGTGTAGTCCAAGATGTGGCAGAGAAGGCCATTGAAGTTCGTGGGGCAAATGCAGTGGTAGAACGGTGCTTCAGACATGTACTCACAAGTGCCACCATTATAGCAGGGGTTGGAGTTGCATGGGCTGTCCACTGGATACTGGCATTCAGGACCTGTAAAAGCTGCCGTGCACAAGCAGCGGGGACTCTTGTGGCCAGAAATGCAGGTTCCGCCATTTCGGCAGTGCAGGCTGCCACAGGATCGGGCATCGTATTCGCAGGTCGAACCCGTGTACCCCTGAGCAACACAGTCAGATCGTAAAAACATTAATGTAATTTTGCTTCTGCTTCTCCTTTCATCCAAAATCATGCGTAATATATTCCAAATTAAGATAACTAATCGATCTTGTGTTACTGCAACCTATAAGGGTACAGAGAAGTATAGTGTGACCAGCAAAGTTCTAAGAAATCTGTTGTCTGGCACATATCAGTGCATTATTTGTTACTTACTGGTGGACATTTGCAGATGAAGCCATGAGGGGTGTTGCTGGCCACTGCACATGTGCCCCCATTGTGGCAGGGCTTTCCCTTACAGCCATCGAACACAGTGTCACAGTGCTTTCCTGTTCAGTCAGGGAAATGATACAGAAAGTACCTGGTAAGGTAAATCTAAAACAAAAGTCTATCAGAACTTTGACACACTAAAGAGTGCACAGTTCAAATATCATTTTCTAAATAAAAGGGTGGGAACCCATACCTGTGTAGCCAGTACGGCACTCGCAGCGATAGCTGTTGGTGAGCTGGACACATGTGTAAGTCCCACGAGGGTCGCAGGGGTCTGACAAGCACTCATTAACATCGCCCTCGCAGCGTTCTCCCACGTATCCAGGTGGACACACACAGTGGTAGCCTCCAACACGGTCCACACATTTGCCTCCATGAAAGCACTTGGGCTCATTGGTGAATGGGTCGTTGAAGGGACTGCAGTCATCCACATTGATCTCACAGTGAACACCTGCACAGTAAGTGACATAGGAAGACCCGTTCAGATGTCATCCACATGTCACTATCCCACTCCATAACAACTCAATCTTGCTAGGTTTTTTGAATTTGAAATATTCAAGCTTGCATCAAGTACAGCTGACATAACTGCCCTACAGACATATCGACCACTATAAACTAACTACTTTAATGGATATGTAAACAAAAATTTGATCTGTTTAATGTATTTCAGGCAGGTTAGTCAGCATGAATTATAACTGGAGGGAAGGGGTCAGAGGACTGACCTTGAGTCCCTCGGGGGCAGGAACATTTGTATGTGTTGACCAAATCAATGCAGGTTCCACCATTCTGGCAGGGCTGGGAGACGCATTCATTGATCTCGATGGAGCAGTTAACTCCGTGATAACCCAGCACACACTGAGAAAGAAAGAATTATGATGCAGAAATGATAATTCCAGTTCCCTTCAGTTAAAATACATTTGTTGGTAAATATGCAGTTCTAACTTTTTCCTTGCATTCATTTTATTCTTTGATGTTGTCTTATGTTATTCTTTACTGTTCTGGAAATATTAATGTATCAAATGCAGGCAAGGCAGGCAGGAGTTTAAATGTGCATGTGTTAGGGAAATATCTGATTTAATTAAACTATAACTGCCTGTCCCAATTATTTTCACATATGTAAAACTGGAAGAGGGATGGACCGGATGGTGATACAATATTGAATTTGTACTATTTACCTCACACGTATACCCTCCCAGGTAGTCTGTGCAGGTGGCTCCATTCTGACATGGATTGGGCAAGCACTCATCCACCTGATCCTCGCAGTAGCTGCCTGTGTAGCCAGCCTGGCAACGGCAGTAGTGTGTGTTGCCAGCATCCAGGCACTGTCCCAAGTTCTTGCACAGGTGGGCCACATCCACACCTGGGGAGGAAGGTGGCAACAGAAAAAACAACCACGAAACACTGGGGTCAAAACAAGGGACAAAGGCATTTAAACTTCATGCTACAGACACAGTAATCAATGCCTCCACTTGTGGTACCTCTTCGCTCCGCTGCCACCTCACAGGAGACACTGGGAACATCACAGTATAGGCCTGTCCAGCCACTCTGGCACCCACAACTGTAGGAAGCCCCCGTCTGCCAGCAGGATCCGCCATTTTTGCAAGGTGATGAGTCACACCAGTTTACCAAGCTCTGGAGTCAAAAAGGAAAGTTTTAACACTATATGTCCAATAAAAAGTGCAAACAGTGAAGCAACATTCAGTGGATACCATTTCCTACAAACCTTGGGAAAGGAAAGATGCCACGTACCTCGCAGCTGTGCCCCTTATAGCCCTGGGGACATGTGCACTTGTAGGTTCCATAGCTGTCCTGACAGGTGCCACCATTTAGGCAAGGCTTAGAGTCACACTCATTAATATCATGTTGGCAATAGCTCCCTGTGAAGCCAGGTAGGCATAGGCAGGTGAAGTTGTTGATGCCATCCACGCAAGTACCACCATTGAAGCAGGAGCTGAGAACATAAGGAAGCAGAGTAGAAAAATAAGAACAGTAGAAAAAAACCTAACATCAGTGTCTGTAAAGTTTCTTCATGACCCTGGTTTCAAGGGCATAAACTAAGAAAAAGAAAAAGGTAATTTGTACTTTAAAAAAAAAAAAAATAGTGATTCTAGTGTCACACCATGTAGCACAATTGCTAAAGGTGAGTCGTCATTTAAAACTAACAAAAAAATATACCAAGCCACCTGAACAATAAACGCACCTCTCTGTGCAATCAGGAATATTTTTCTCACAATGGATGCCACTGAAACCCAGAGGACAGGTGCAAGTATAGCTGTTGACGCAATCTGTGCAATTGGCACCATTCTTGCAAGGGTTACTATCACACTCGTTGATGTCCTCTTCACACAAAGGACCCCGGAAGCCAGGCTGGCAGGTACAGACAAAGCCATCCACCTGGTCCCGGCAGATACCGCCATTACTGCAGGGGTCTGAGGGAGGATGCAAAGGAGGGACACAGTAAACCACAGCCTTTATCCTAAGCTGCAGGAGAACAAGGAAAAAGGATGGTGGACTTACTGGGCTTGCAGTCATCAATGTCGTTTTCACACATAGGGCCTGCAAAACCTTTCAGACAGGTGCACTTGTACCCGCCTTCGGTGTTTGTGCAGGTGGCCCCATTGCGGCATGGACTCTTTACGCACTCATTAATGTCCACTTCACATGTTTGACCTGTTAGAGGGTCAAAATAATTTTCAGTTTTCTCACTTACACACACACACACACACACACACACACACACACACACACACACACACACACACACACACACACACACACACAATGTCCTCATCTGTGGGAGGAAACTCATATGGAGGAAGGGTTTTGGAATTGTGGACCAAAGGCAGTGTAACTCACCTTGCCAACCCTCAGGACAGGCACAGGAGAAGCTCTCATAGTCTTCAGATTCCTGGCACACACCCCTATTTTTACAGGGTCTAGAGCTACAGGGTGCCAGCAGGTTCTCACAGTTCTCACCTAAGAGAGAGACAACAACCTTCAAAATGAGTCAAAGGTATACCAACTGGAACTTTGTAGAGCATACCGATGTACAATTTCCTCTAAAAAGAACATTTTTAAGTCTCAAAAGTTTGATTCTTTTTTTTTTTTTTTTTTTTTACATATCAGTTTCTATAGCAACCCCTGCAGACAGGAAGTCCCCCCTGTTTCCTGCCATTGTGCAGGCATTTTTGCTGTTCTCTGAGACAGGAATTGGGAAGTGGGCAAACAGGAAATGGATACAGCAGCAGTTCCCACCCAAACACAACCAGCACAGTGTTATTCTGCCTTTTACAGTTGTGTGGATTTTTCCAACAGCATGGAAAACAAATAATCCCTTTGCCTAGAGAGGTCTATCAAATACCCATCACGGTCCATCACTGTTATCTTAAAAAACACCAGAATTGGAAAAAGCTAAAAAACATTTCCTTGTAGTTAGAAAAAATATCACCTGCAACCCAGAACATGAATGTTTCTCTTGTGAGGATGCAAAAGGAGTCAAAGTTAACAGTCGCAAATAGGCCAATAATCCAATGCACTCAGCTCCACAAATGAACTCTCCAACCTCACACAGTTCTCAAAATTCAACTATGAAATAATGCAAACAACTTGCGACAACTGGTCATTTTGAGTACAAACAACTTGTGCCACAGAAAATGTAAAAAAAAAAATAAAATTTAAAAAAAAAAAAAAAAAAAAAAAAAGCTGAAGCAAATTGAAAAGCTTCATACCCGTGTAAGGTAGTATGCAGTTGCACTTGTAGCCAGCAACATCATCAATACAGGTCCCTTGGTTCAAGCATGGGTTGGAAGCACACTCATTGATGTTAGTTTGGCAGTTAGGTCCTGCATTATAGAAGAACACGCCAGTTAGAGTCGTCATCAAGCAGGGAGGGCATATAGTAAACACAAGCGTGACAAAACTCACCACTAAAGCCCGCTCTACATGTGCATACGTATCCGCTGGTCATGTCCTTGCATGTTCCTCCATTCATACAGGGGTTTGACTCGCACTCGTTGTTGTTAATATCACAGTTCAACCCACTCCAGCCTGCATCACATACACACTTGTAGCTAAAGAATGAGAAAGAGAGACATGTCTATTATATATTAAGTGGCCATTATCACATGAGAAGGAACTCCATAGCTCCAAATGAATTGCAGTTACTGCATTTAAACTCACCCATTGACTTTGTCCTCACAGTGGCCATGGATGCAGGGGTTGCTAAAGCACTCATTGACCTGTGAGAGGCAGGTGGCATCACTGTACCCATCTGGGCATGCGCAGGTGAAGTTGTTGATGCCATCGACACAAGTCCCACCATTATGACAAGGTGCTGAGGCACACTCGTCAATGTTGATGTTGCACATGGTTCCTGACAAGGACCACAGTACAGTAATTTGTTAGCATTGTATTTTCAAAATCCTTTTTTTAAAAGTCACTGACCTTTTATACTCAGTGAGCTGAGTTAGAACATTAGACATTCAGCAAGCACAGTACCCACTCAACACTACATATTTATTAGAAGCTGGCAGTGTAAGTTAGTAAAACCTGAACATCATTGTGTCAAGTCCCAGGAAGTTGTAGTACTGTGGTAAATTAACCAAGGTGAGGTGTTAGACTTCCCAGCTAGTGCTTCTCCCCTAACTACACAGACAGAAGCTTCCTCATTATCCGCAATACTGAGCAATTAACTTAAACCCATTTCCCTACTCCCTTCCTCTTTAATAATTAAAAAATGATAATGGAAAGTGGTAGGTTTTTATATTGCAAGGCCTCTTTTTTTTCTTTTACAGATTTAATCACTGCAGGTTCTTATAGAAGAAAGAGGTGGATAAGACATGGTAGTGTAACATGGCAGCCTGGCAGAAGAACAAACCCATTAAAGTGGAGCAAGGGAGTGGTGAGGGACACTGTGCCCCACTAATAGCAGGTGAGTGCTGCTAGCCCGACCCCTTTGTCACCTGTGAACCAACTGGGCAAGGTGCAGCCACCATAAACTGGTACGAGATAAGAGGACTGCCAACATCCCAGGTAGCACAGCAGTCAAAATACTGTTCAAGCCCCTTCTGTTTTTACTTATGACTTTTCATTTGTGCTAAGAAGCATAACAAAAAGTTGTGAAATTTAGGTTTACTTGTAAGTACAAAGGGGGCTAGCAGCAGCAGGAATGAAAAGATTTATCATTTGTTGAAACACTATTCACCCCACGATGCTTATTATGAAGCGGGTCTCAGTTGTCTTTAGAGCAGCAGCTGACTTACACCCTTTTAAAGGATCACCTTTCAAACTTTTTAAAGTCCTGGCGTCATTAAGTCTTTTCAGCAGGCCAACAAAGCGAAGAGCTTTTCGCGTCTGCATGCCAGACGGAGGACTGAGAGTAACTTTCCCCCATCACCCCAAATGGTACAGGTAAACCGAGACAGGTCTTCCTTGCCAGGTGAGCTCGCTGGCCACCTGTCGAAAGCAAAACCCACCAGACCATCCTACAGGATTTGTCCCTCCCTTACCGGTGTATCCTGGCTCACAGGCACATTCATAGCCATTGATTTTATCAATGCATTTTCCATAGTCGCACGGATTATCTTTGCAGTCATCCAGATTTATCTCACAGTTCAACCCTGAGAGTAGGAGAAATGGAGAAAATCAAATCACCTGTTAGTTAAAAAACTATTTCAAACAAACATGCCCCTAATTTGAGCCCCAGAAAAAAAGAGACGTATTCAGGCATGTGGCACACCTGCAGTGCCCTTAGGGCAGGTACAGATGTATGAGTTCTCCCGGTCCTGGCAGGTGCCACCATTCTGGCAAGGCTGGCTCTGACACTCATTGATGTTGGTCTCACACAGTCGGCCAGTGTAGCCAGGTTTGCAGTAGCAGGTGAAGGTGTCCAGGCCGTCCTCACAGGTGCCATAGTGGCAGGGGTCTGACTGACATTCATCAATGTCGATCTCACAGTGCTTCCCAGTGTAGCCTAGGATGAAGGCAGCATGCTTGAAAAAGGAACTCACCTGCTTTACAAACACATAGCATCAAGACAGGGAAGACAGGAAGACTGATCTGCTGCTGATACATACCCTCAGTGCATTCACACGTGTACTTGTTAGGTCCATCGATGCACTTTGCTCCGTTATTGCATGGCGTGCTGGAGCACTCATCAATGTCCACCTGACACAAGTTCCCCCTGAACCCTGGCATAGCAGAACAGAGGAAACAATCACAACCTATTTTGCCCCCCCCCCCCCCCCCTCCCCTGCAGCACCCCTGCCCCCATCGCCTTCATACCCCTACACACACAAAAAACACTGTGGGCGGCAATGGTGGAGCAGAGGGAATGTTAATCCCATTCACGGAGGCCCCTGCACAACCGCGGGAATTTTCAAATTTGCTTTCAGTCCTTATAAAAAAAGTCCCAAAAAGAGGAGCCTCAGATTTAAAAAAAAAAAAGAGGAAAAAAAAGCTTCCCAACCTCATGGTTGTGGCATGGGTCAAAGACATAAATGTCTGCTTAACGCAGCAAGAAAATAAAGTTGTCCACTTTGTCCTTCAGAGCTTCCATCACAATGCATGTTCTCTTGTTCTCTCTCCACAGGATGCCCATGCTCAGCCCTTGATCAGTGTTTAGTCTAACAGCAAACTCCATTCTCAAATATTTCTAACACCTTTTCTTAACTTCACCCTTTTTAAAAAAAAATTATTCTTCCTGTTACTGTTTATACCCAACGATGGGGTAGTTTCGAAGTGTAGTGTCAAATGACTCAAAGATAGGTAATGTATAATAATCATAACGGATACTGTAGATGGATGTCACTAATTACTGTACTTATACATTTGCTCACAGGTTTGATCAACGCTCAATTCCGTTACTTGGTAACAGCTTCTTAGCTGCAGTTACATTTCTAACCTTGAGCCCTTTTTCTGCAGACCCCCGGAATGAGATATTTCTAAGGCTGCACTGGGGTTTCCATGGATATGGGCAGAACGCGACATGAATGGACCTACTTGCCATATGGAGGACCTTATTTGCATCTCAAGGAAGTGAGGCAGGGATCCTGAACTTCAAGTCCAATCTGGTCTCACAGTTCCCCCTCCTAGAGATTATCGAGATTCTCTGTAGCGGCACCTCTACAGGCAGTCCATCCTTTGCCACCCCCAGTTAGGAGCTTGGGGTGGGCACTTTTCAGGCAGTGAGCTCTTGTGCTCGCTGTCATACCCCCAGTATTAATGCTTTAGAATCCTAATTCCTGTCTACCAACAAAAAGACTGTCCTCCGTCTAACATCTACTTTGATCTGCCTTAGGAAACTGGGCTGTTTTCCTGAGGAATCATTTCCACTTCACTGGCACAGCCAACTCTCACCACTCCTGTATTTCCTGTATGAAAACCTCTGACTGGGTTTCCAGTCATCAGCAATGAACTTAAAATAACATATTCATAATAACTTTTTAATAATCGTCAAAGAACCTGGCAGGCTTGCTTGAAGTAACAATAAAATATCACATTGTTTGTTCAAAGGAAGTGTCTATTAAATGAAAGGGGCCACCTTCACCCATTACATTCAAAAAGGTCATTTTAAAGGAAATATTTTATACCTATGAGACAATCATTTTCCGAAGCTATTCACAGCATTTACACACCTTTCTTCATTTAACTACACAAGTGTCTCACTGCAAGAATTTGAGTAGCTTTCATCTGTCCCTGTGTTTATGCAGCAGTGAATCCAACCACACACACACACACACACACACACACACACACACACACACACACACACACACACACACACACCTTACCTTTAGGGCACTCGCAGTTGAAAGCATTGATCCTGTCAATGCACTTCCCATTGTGCAGACAGGGAGAGCTGGCACACTCATCTGTGTTGATTTCACAGGACTTCCCTTCATACCCTGGTTGGACACAGAAAATTTTTTTCATTCAGGCCTTACAGCCCAACAATTGAGTTCTGCTATAGACATAGCAGACAATATAAATGACATCATGGTAAATAGCTATTATAATAGAGAACTGAATTTGCAAAGAACATTTTTGATTGAAATTCTGAATGGAAAATACAGTTGGAGGAAATCTGTGTCATCTGTACCCAGCTGTACAAATTTCATTAGACACAGCATTCTATTATGTAAGCAATTCTAGAGCAGATAGAAGCTCACACCATGTGTTGAGACAACTACTACAATTAATTTGATATAACAGAAAACCAAATGAATGCAGCCAAAAATATGCAGTCTGAAAAGGGAGACACGCAATGCCCACAGCCAAATCCCACAGTGGATGTGTTCTGGGTACCTGGCATGCAGATACACTGGAAGCCCCCAATCTGGTCCAAGCAGGTGGCATCATTCTTGCAGGGGTTGGAAATGCACTCATTGATGTCAACTTCACAGCGTGGTCCTGTGTAGCCCAGTAGACAGTTGCACTGGAAGGAACCTTTGGTATTCAGGCATCGGCCTCCATGTTCACAAGGGTTTGAGCCTGTTAGGTGAAGGTGATGATGTACAGGGTATTAAAAACATTCTGTCTGAAAGAACCAATGCGCACTACTGAAGACAGTTATTGGGCACACAATTTTTTAAAAAGTCCAAAGTCTCACCAAGGGAGCATTCATCAATGTCTTGATTGCAGGCAGAGCCCATGTATCCTGGTGGGCAGGTACAGATGGCTTTGCCATTGACTGGGTTGGTGTCACAGTTGGAGCCCTTTTGACATGGGTTACTGATGCAGGCATCGTCGAGATGACACAGTAGACCTGAGGAGTGATGCAAAAAAAAAAAAAAAAAAATCATGGTTAACCTGAAGACTGTTGGCTAGAGGACATAGTGTGGTACTCTTGACCGATGTTTCATTGTTCAAATACAGCAATATAAAATGTTATATTGCATAAGGACTACTGAAATGATAAAAAAACTAAAGTACAGGAGGAAAACCGTGGCAGCTCAGAAACACCACTTTGAACATCTGAGACTGTACCTGTGCGGCCATGAGGACACTCGCAGAAGAAGGAAGCCACGCGGTCATGACAGGTGGAGCCTTGGTGACAGGCTGCATTCGCACAGTCATCTATGTTTTCACTGCAGTCATCACCAGTCCAGCCATTCACACAAACACAGTGGTACCCTCCATGTGTGTTGTGGCATGTGCCACCATTCTGACAAGCATTGGGCATAAGCTGGCACTCGTCAACATCCTCCGTGCAGAACTGACCTACAGGGGTACACAGGTGTCGGAGAAAATAACAGATGATCAGAGCTCAGAAAAGGTGAGGGGATGCAAAGGAGCGGGTGTGTGTGTGTGTGTGTGTGTGTGTGTGTGTGTATATATATATATATATATATATATATATATATATATATGTTTTTTTTTTTTTTTTTAACATATATAAAAAAATACCTGTCCAATCAGGACGACACTGGCAGTTGTAAGTGTTCACACCATCGACGCATGTGCCTCCATTCTGACAGCGATGGTCTGGACAGTCATCAATGTTCTGTTCACAGTGATGGCCAGTGAAGCCTGTAAAGACCACAGAATACTCATGTTAGCTCATCGGTTAGGAGTTAATATCACCAAATTTTCTTTGGCTCCAAACTCAAGTAAATGGACAAGAATCTCTAGTAAATCTAGATCAGAGCCACAGACAGGTAGTAACCTGATAAGGCAAAAAAAGGTTTCCCAGTACAGTGATCTCAACTGGGGGAGAGAAAAAAAAAAAAAGACGACAGATTAAGTTTTTTGCCACGTTAATTTCAAATAACTTTCTTTTCTCTACAGCACATTAATCTGAATGGTATGATGGAAGGCTTGTTTCAAGTTCTATAGCAATATTGCTGCTTGAATCTCACTGCCAAGTAAATATTGTCAGCAGCCACCATAAACTTTGTAGAGTATGTGCAGGAGCCTCCATCAGGCTGGTGTGTCAAGATTAATGTTCAACTGTAGGTGAAGCAGACTGCCAACCTGCTTGCTACCTGTCTTTAAGCACAAAGAACCACTAGCCTAGCCTGTGTAGGCTTACATATTAACTACAGTTATCTCATTTAAATGGCTTTGTCTGTTGTCTGCCAATAGGCCTCACAGTGGAATTACTCATTAACAATTTATTTTCCATTGGAATGATATGATTTGAGGGACCTGTGTAGTATTACTAAAGAACAGGGAATTTCTGGACTCTGACCATGGATATTCAATTCACTCATACAGCTGCTATCAACTTTTAAGAAACCATTTTCAAGAAACTGGAACCAATTTTGAACCCTGCACATTGTCACATTTTTCTACAGACATATGTAACAAAAGATTAATCGGGAGTGTGTGTCTAATAACCAAATCCATTCCATCCTGCGAGCCCACTGTCACCCACTTGCAGTTCTTGAGATTTACAATATGAAAAAGTTGTGCAACCAACACAGGCTTAATAGGCAAAAATGTGGGCGACAAACCAGAAATCAGCCTCCTCTGATGTTAAACAGGAAATTTTGCAAACTGAAATCAACTGAATAAAACTGGGTGACACACATAAGGGACCTCTCACCCAGTGTCACCAGCCTTATATTTGATCCAAACTGGTCAAGCCCCCTCCCAGATCTGAGCGCCTTGTGAATGGCCTTCAAGGGTTAAATCACAGGCCTGCTCCCTGACCATAGCTGCATGTGAACACAATGACCTGGTAGGGCGTACAACAAAGCTGCCTTCCAGGCCCTAAGTCGCAGGCCCTGCCCCGTCTGCCTACAGTCCCAACTGAGAAGGATGTCGCCGCTCAGAGGTTTCCTCCTGATAAGGCCAGCTGCTTTCCTGCTCTGCTGCGTTCTCACACAGCCACTCGTGTGTACTCCACAAACAACATACTGGTGGTGGTGGTGGTGGGGGGGTATTTACGCAATGACATAACCACGAACACAGACCTTACACTATAGGCTTTATTTTTCACAGAGTTTTTTTTTTTTTTTTTTTAACACAGTTGTTGAAACCTATATAATTCCACTTTTTGGTACAGATTTTTTTCCCCTTTCAATCCTGAAAGAAAAGACATCAAAGAAAAGCAATAGCTTTCCATCTTTCAAGTGGCTACAATTTCGGTGGCCACATTCAAACCACAGATCCTTAAACACTCCTAGGGAATGCTTTAGCTATGAAGTAGTTACTGGGTAGCAGAATGGAGACTAGCATACCTGGCAAACAGGTGCATTCGTAGGTGGTATCTCCTTTCTGCATGCAGGTGCCCCCATTTTGGCAAGGGGAGGGGTTGCATGGCATGTAGAGCACCTCGCAGTGTTTGCCAGTGTACTCTGGGGGGCACTCACAGCGGTATGAGCCCACTTCATTGAAACACACACCACCGTTCCTGCATAGAGATGGGTTCTGCGTGCACTCGTTGATGTCCTGCTTGCACATCTGCCCATGGAAAAACTCTGTGCAGCGACAGATGTATTGAGACTCGAAAGGAGTACACTGGCCACCATTAGCACATGGATTTGAGGCACAGGGGTCTGCTTGCTGGCAAGTTTTTCCTGGTGAAACATAAGTATAATTAAATTAACTTTTAGAAATACAATATGTTGACCATAACACAGACATTACAGCAGAGGCCACACTAAAGGTGAGAAGGTGAATTCTGACCTGTCCAGCCAGGTGGGCATCGGCACTTGAACTCAAGGAGGCTGATTAGCTCACAGGTCCCTCCATTTCTGCAGGGAGAGTTCAAGCAGGCATTGTTGGTTGCAGTCAGGCAAAGGCGGTCCATGAAGCCAGGTGGGCAGTCGCAGACGAAGTCCACAGAGTCTCCTTGCTCGGAGACGCGGCACGTGCCACCGTTCTTACATCTGGGCTTGATGCAGGGGTTGGTGGACTGGCACCGGCTGCCGACATATTCATCAGGGCACCTGGAAAAAGTGCAGGGATACAAAGCATGATCAATAGTGCAAGAAACGGGTGTGGGCTGTGGAATCCCCACAAGAAGCTCATCTGTCACGAATGCATGGTCTACCCCCTATCCACTGGGACAGGCAGAAATAAAGCAAGGCAAATAGCAAAAACAGAGGGAGGAAAAGTAACAAACCTCAACAATCAAGCAGGGAAAAAAAAAATGGGGCTTAAGCCCTTTTTTGACCCCAAGTACATCTAATAAGCAGTAAAGTATGAAATACTTGCAAGTGGTCAGTTTATACCAAAAAACACATTAAAACACCAATCCCTCAAATTCATAAATGATACTTAAATAAAAGATTTAAAGATATTTTCTTTAACTGCCACTTGAAAATGCAAATCACTGGATGCTGCACTGATACTGAACACCCCTGATAGGCGATAAGTTAGTTACCATGATGGCGAACAATGCTAAAATCACAGTGGGCACCCAACCAGATAATTATTTTTGTGCTACTGAGTGGACACAAAGTGACGACTACATTGTGGGGGAAATGTGCACAGTTACCTCTATGGGAGTATCAAAGCAGATTCCTGCAGGCAACTGTGAATTGGTTCCAAAAGACACAAAGAAAAAGGAGATAAATGCCCATCAACGGTTCTGTTCCAGAACTGCTCACCATGGTGCTTTGTTATCCTCATTCTGCACAGAGGACAAGGCACGCTCTATCCCAGAGCCTTTGAACTGATACCTTACATTATTGGCCTTCAAAGCCACCTTCCCCGCCTCAATACCTGCCATTCTTTCAATAGCAGAGTTCAGTCTCCAATCAACTGGGGTAGTAAGATTCACAAAGGGACAGCCCCCCAAGCTTTGTCAAAAATGTCCACAAGCCCTAATGGAGATTATCATGCTGTGGCTCCACTGTAATCTGCCATAATTTCTCTCGACAATACAGTGGTGCCATTTTCCCCAGATGTGACACTGATGGAAGACCCTTTGAAACCCCCAAAAGGCCAAACAATGAATGAAGGCAAAGTGTTGAAGAAAGGGCGGAATGACCGAATCTAACCTCCCTGAACTGTCCTGCCTAGAGGGGAACAAACACACCGTCCTCTGAGGGGGTGGGGGAGTTGTTGTTTCAGAAGGTCTGCTGTGATTATGGTGCCTTGCAAATTTTTCCAGAAAGAGAAAACATTCCCGCGGATGCCTGGGCTCCACATTAACACGCTGCAGGACAAGCAATTCTGAGCCCTCTCCGCCAACTCAATGACTACCTGCTGGAAACCCATGCACCCAAAGTTCTAACTGCTACAGTACTACCATTCTGACTTTAAAGATTATTTAAATTAGAGCAATTTCTATGTTAATAAATAAATAAATAAATATATAATAAAATAAACGTATTACCATTCACCCAAAAATATTCCCAACAATAACAGAGCACTAATGCATACAGTGAGAATATGGGGGTGCTGCTTGATTGAGGGGTGGCGCTGGGGGGTAACAGAACTGGCATCTGCTGACCTCCCAAGAGCGCCACAGGGAGCAGGTGCGCATGATAATGAGCGGACGGCAGCTGCTGGCCACAACCCGCCCCCCACCCCCACACTCCTCGCTTGCCGTCCCCCGTCCCAGGGGCTGCAAGTGTCTGAATGGCAGTCCCCACGTCGGGCCCCGACGCGGGCGGTCAGAATGAGTGAAGCCATTGTCTTCAACAGCATTCAGGGCCATCCAGGGGCCCGGCGCCTCCACGCTGGGAGAGCGTGCATTCAGCTGTTCAACCTCCTCGTCTTCCTCCTCCTCTGCTGCCCCCGCTCCCATTCGTCCTCTTTTCATCAAACTCAACATCTCCAGCCCCCTTTCCTCTGCCCCTCGCCGCTACACTCACTCATTCTGCCTCCACAGTCCTTTCTCTCTTTTCATTGGAACTATTTAAGCACCCCCTCCTCAGACACCACACTTGCCTCCAGGCAGAGTGCAACGAAATCTGAATTTCAACTGCTTTCCTCTAACCATCCTTTTTTTACCCAGAAAACCCCTAAGAGGCTTAACCACATTCAGTGGTGTGCTGTTAAGGGAAAAAGAAGTTTGGTTCAAATTTTAAAAAAAAGACACT
Organism: Heterotis niloticus; assembly: GCA_018136845.1. Classification (NCBI taxonomy): domain Eukaryota; kingdom Metazoa; phylum Chordata; class Actinopteri; order Osteoglossiformes; family Osteoglossidae; genus Heterotis; species Heterotis niloticus. The sequence continues at coordinate 26,404,507 of CM030891.1, forward strand.
CGACAATGCCTTTCGAAGAAAAGGAAACTGTTGGCACAGGGTGATAACTGCCAGCCACAATGACAGGGGTGGCATCACAAGTTGAGATGGAATTTGACTGTTTACTCCAAACCCCCTTCCTACCACCACCACCAGTGTTATTCAATGGAAACCCCTGGCAGCCGCACTTTGCAGCCCTTTGCAGAAACTCACACCGGTCTTCAAGCGAACCCTCTTTTACAAAGGACCCCCAAAAAAAACAAACAGAGAAAACTGCTTCTCGCCTCCTGTCCACGAGCCTCTTCCTCGGTCAAATGCCGACTGGCCTGTTGACAACCATCCCTTACCTGCCAGAGAATGTGGCCCAAGTTTGACCTGGCAGGTAGCCACCAAACAGGTCATGTACATATAGTGTGCATGCTAAATTGGTGAAACACATGCCACCTGAGCTCCAGTCACCAAGGCAGACAAGAGCTCCATTTTTTTCTAATCTGACAATTCCCTGCTGCAGACAACGCTGTACCATGGCCCTGAGCTGTTTCTGCTTCCACATTACTGGGGGGGGGGGGGGAAATGCCCGCAAATGCCAATTAAATTAAGAGTTTTTTTGAACGATACAGTCTGAGAAGTCATCACATGAAAAGTATAACAGGTACAAAGGTCCAGGAGAAAAGTTGTCGAGGACACAGCTGAAAAGGGACATTAGAGGCTTGGAGAGAAAGAAAAGAAAAAAAATACCCTCTCTTAGTTTGGTGTTAAATAACCAAGGAAAAGCCAGAGACGGGGGAGGCAACACACAAAAGACGTAAGGGTATTGGAAGGTTCCTGTTGTCGGGATGATACTGTAATCTATCCCTTCACTATTGTTCCTGGACCAGGACCCCTTTGTCCCAGTCCCCAAGCCAAGCCTTTCCTGTGCTCTACACCAGTGAGCCCTGGCAACAGGTCTCCCCCAGCGTTGCAATGCCCCCCTGGGCCAGAGCAGATGTTTCCTCGACCTCTGACCTGTGGCCATTTGCAGCGAACGGGGGTCCCAGCCACCCTCCTTTCACGAAGCTAATCTGCCATCTGCCACGGAGAGATTCAAAAAAATGAGATGCTGCCTCTCGACACAAAAAGTCAAACTCTCCCATTTGTGCTCTGCAATGCAAAAAAAAAACTGACGTCTTTGATAGCCGATTTGAGATGGAGAGCGTGGCACGTGTGCAGCTGGTAGACACAAAGAGCTCACAGAACAGATGCTGCGGCCTGAATTACATCAGAGCTGCAACTCCTGCAAGTTCTCATACCTTCAGTCCTGACAGTATAACCCAACACACACGGGCAATATGACTTTAGCCGCTGCGGTTTAATAGAAGAGTCCTTGTGGGTTTATCTGAAGGTTATTCTGTGGTCTCTTGATGCTCAGAAGGTTCAGGCCGCTGTAAGTCTCGCAGAGCACTGTTAAACGATTGTAAACACGCAACTGCTTTGCATCTCACTTCCTGCCATTCAGCATCTCTCACAGGTCTCTTTGCTCTGTCATACCTCTTCTCTCCACATCAGCGGCTACAAGCTCCTCCACAAGTGTAATCATTACCCAAGTCCTAACCCCCCAGGCCCACATCTGTTAGTGTCCAGTAGGGCTTTGTTTATTTTTGTACCACAGTCCTGAGGAACACCATGGAAGCATCCGGCTCTCATGGGAATATTGTGTAGAGGGGGCAAGGGGAGAAGCAGAGCCGAGACCCGAATCTGCATTGTTAATGAGTCTTAGATTGCTTTTGACTTTAACAAAAGTAAACAGTGTACTGAATACTACTTAACTGACACGTGACAGGAAAAAGAAAGGTCACTGACTGGGAAAATTACTTAGTGAGAAGTGAATGTGAATGTGAATTTCTATTTCCTACTTGGAGACCATTAACTGTTTTTATAATGAAAATGCACTAAACATGGTGCAAATCTGACTGTTTACTGTAGTTTAAGTGTCACAATTACACTATGGTTTTTTTTGAAGATGTTATCCTTGCAAACCCTCTTTAAATATACCGTCAGCTCACCTCTGAAAGCAAAGCTCAGAAACAGCTGCTCACATCTTTTCTTGTTTGTGACCTCTGTCTTTCCTTAACTCTGAAACAGCATTCTTCTAACAAGGATGCATGGAGCAGCTCAGTTCCCCATGCACTGTTTGCCTACTAAAATTCCAGGTGACACCGTTTGGTTGCCATGACACTACAAAGAGAAGCTGTACCTTCTCTTCCTCTTCCTGTGCCTGTACAAAACAAGAAACTGTGGGGACAAACTCACAGGAACTCCAGGTCCTGCAAACAGTGGTGGTATTGAGCATTGAGGACCACCACCCCCCGCACTCAGCCATGAATACACAGCGATGTCCACAAAGCGCCTCATCGGGACTGTGTAGGGAGTCTCTTTATCATGCAGTGTCAGCAGCTCCATCTGTGCAGCTGAGGTTCCAAATGATGCATTCTTTAATAGCCAATGAGCAAATACCAGTTTCTCCCCTCAAACAGTGGACTTAAAAAACACAGGAAATGCCAATGCAACACACTTTCCACTCCTGGTGCTTAGATGACCTCTGCTGTGACAAAGATCTATTTAGCATCTACAGATGGAGATGATTACTGTGTTTGTTAGTGAAAGGTCACTTAAGTTTTACCTAAACCAGCATTCAACATCCTCACTGTGACCTGGTTGTCTTTACCCAAGTGAGGTTTCTTACTGTTTTGCCCTGTATTTGTAACAGTGGATGTGTATGGTAATGACACTTTAATCTGCACAGTGACATACTGCTAGGTTTCCATCCATCCAGCTTCATTAACCACTGTGTCACGGTCAGGATCGCGGTGGTTTGGAGCCTATCCCTGAATCACTGGACACCAGGCTACGAAACTGCAACTGGGATGTTGGGCCAGTCCTCAGATTTTTATTCAAATTAACAAAAATGCATACACCAGCAGCAATAACACACCACTGCCAAATCTTTTTCATCAGCCGTACCACAGTACACTCACTTGAAGGGGCCTCACTGTGAGCACAGCAGTTTTCACCAGAGCATGTGAACCTTCAGCACCCTCTCCAGCCTTGTGCCGTTTATCTCTACAGCAGAGGCACAGCCCCTTTGATGGCGGCCGACCAGAGACTCTCCACTACCCACCCCAGGAGAATTCAGGTCTTCAGGCACTTTCCTGTGCTGTTTTCCATTACCATCAGCCTGGCTTAAGCAAGGCCTCTTTTACCACATACAAGATAAACTATGCTACTCCATTCCCATATCTTCCAGACATTTATGGCATGACAAGTAGAAGAGAGCTGCTCTGTGCTTTTGCTGCCTAATAAAGCCAAGCAAACCACTTGACCTTTCAATGAATCTTTGACTCCTCCTGCTGTAAGTTCAGCCAGCTAACAATGTCAACTCTGAGATGGGACATCTGGAACTCACCTTAAACAAAAGCAAAAGGAAGCTCTTTACAGTTATAGGAACATTTGTGATAGTAAGCTACAGGAGAAATACCTTGGCACGTCAAACCATCATTACGTGCCCCCCGTTACATGTCTTATACATGCACATTCTTACCAGACACTCTCACAAAAGTCACTGAAGGCCAACAGTAGCCAACATGCCACTGCAATGCCACTATTCTGACAGTGGTCACATGAATACAGTTTCCCAGAAAGCCTAGCATTGCACAGATACATGAACCCATTAAAAACTGAGCAAGCGGCAAATACAGGATGCACACTTGACAGCACATCCAGCCATTTGTGTTATATATTCTATCCTTCCACTATCATTAACTTTTTAATCCGTTCATGGTCACAGCAGTCTACAGTCTATCCCAGAATCACTGGGAGCCAGGCTATGAATCTACACCCTGAACAGGAAGCAAAACTACTGCTGTGTGGCCACGCATAAAGTCACACAGTGTGGGCAGTTTAGCAGCATCAATTAACCCAAAATGTATGTCTTTGGACTGTGAGAGGAAATTGGAGCACCCAGAAGAAACTCATGCAGATACAGGGCAAATATTCGAACTCCACGCAGATAAAATTGGATTCAAACCTATGCCTGAACCAAGCACAACGAGTCAGCAGTGCTGCTCGCCACCCCACAGTACTGTCCTTGTATTACAAATTCCTTTACACAGAAAACGTACTGCTGTCTCAGAGGCATAAGGAAAGGTATTTATGTGTATTGTTGAAGGCAGTGGCAAAAACCTTACAAAGTTCAAAATGCAAAAATAACAGAATGGACAACATTGCAGCGACTGACTATTACAGCAAGATTAGGTATCTTCATAACCTTGTGTTCCCTCTACTTTAAGAGAGATGGTTCGTCTAGGTGACATCGCAATGGCAGGTCTGAGCAGCATCCTGCTGTCTGACATACAGCAATTCCACGGTCCCCATGAGCTCACTGAGCAATTGGTGCCATTCACCTGAGAGAAAACAGGTGCCTGAAACTCATCTGTCTGTAGCACAAGCCTCAACGTGTAGTGGACGACGTGACATTTGATTGGATTCCGAAATCAGAGCTGTTTCCGACACCACTAAGCACACACAAACAATCCCATGAGCCACCCCACTGCCACTTCCATCACTACATAGGAAACGGATCAGCCGGTAACACAGACTGCAACAGTTGCAACAGGGAAATCACAACAAGTCACCAGACAAGATGTATAGATAAAAAGATTTTAAGTACTACTTACAATTTTAGCACAAAAGTGCTTTACTACAGGTGTGAAGAGTGAATAAGAATAAAGTCACACAGTAACTGCTCAATATAGGATCTCAATACACTAAATAATTGACCCAATAAGAACACTATAACCTTAATACAAGTCCCTTTGGTCTCATATGTGGGAGGCTGACCCTTCGTGACCTCTCATTTACCTCAGCTGAATGCCACTTCTTTAAAGCACTCTTGCCACACTCACACCTCCTTGGGGTCCTCTATTTGACCCATGTAGTTGAAAATTGTACTTTGAGTCACACAACTGAGTTGCCAACACACTTGTTCCAGAGCCCACAGCACCTGCAGGAGCATTCTGTGACTTGGACACCTTCACCTGCTGATGGAAGCTAAAACTCACTGCAGAGCCTCCATCCTTTTTTTTTTTTTTTTTTTTAAACTTTTTACTTCCTACAACATTTTTTCTGGGTTGTGACAGTTAGGAATTTGCAGTTGACCCTAGGATAAAGCAGCAACCAAGCTTTAATAACACCCCAAGGGTTTATTTCTGAAGTCCAAACATCAGCTACCACAGTGCACAGCATTTTCTCACAGCTTTTCCCCACAGTACCTAACAAGCACTTTGCTGAGGTAAGACAAACTACAGGAAAAAAGGCGATGGCAACAAACACATCCTAGAGATAAAATAACAAAACATGTGATGTCTTTATTTTGTCTTAACTAGAAGAAAAGAAACCAAATATTGTGAAAACAGTTTTAAAATATCCCTATTTTAAGGCCTCAGTCTAAAACCTGATTGATTTTCCCAAGGCCTTTCCTGTTTACAGAATCCCTTAAAGGATAAGGTCACTTCCTGCAGGAAACAGCAGTAGATGTGGGAAAGACACATTATCAAGTGATTAAAAATGCTGATTTTAATTGTTATCTATTCTAAAAACATTGATTTTAGAGGCCCCCAGCGGCTGGGAAGCATCAGCCAGGTTGACGTATTTTGTGGCCCTTTACGTCACCATCAACCTACAACCTTGGCAAAATCTGTTCTTATTTTGAATGAAGCTTAGATTAGAAGCCCAAATGCACTTTACTGAAACTAGCGGCACGTTTTTAGTCATGCGCAGAACAAACTTAAAGCAAAGTGCGGCCCAAATTGTTTAATTTTACAGTGACTGCCTGTTGATAACCTTCTTTAAAAAGGTTAAATAAAAATGAAAAACAACTCTCTTGGGTGAAGAGAGGAGTCTTTGAGCACTCGGCGCATCTCTCTCTTTGACTGAAGGAACTCGGAGGAACGGCACAATGCAGACTTTGTGGTCGACTAAGGGCAACCGCCAGATAGAATTAAGATGTGGCCCCAAGCCAAAGAGGCTACCCAGGTTCAAAATACTCAACAGTGCCAACAGACAACCTGGCCCGCTTTGTCCTACTTCATCCCACCACAGCACTTCACAGCAGAGACGTCTAATGTGATAATCAGTGAGGAGAGCCAGACGCACAGGGCCCGGCTTTTGAAAATTGCCGTCCTGGCCAGCCACCTTTGTATGAAGGGAGATAAGGCCTGACACTTGCTGAAAGCAGGCAACAAGCATCACCACAACCTATAGTTTATGCAGAATTCTTGCCGAAAGTGAATGCATCTCACTTGTTTGCTTGCATTTCACCGACTCTAAATTTCCACCAATTAAAACAACATCCAAACTAATTACACTTCACTGCCATCTGTCCCTCCGGCGTAAATCACAGAGAGAATGGCCATTCAGAAAGCACAGGACAAAAAACGAGGGGCGGGCACAGGGCAGAGGGGCAGCGTGCATTCTGGGAAGCCTCGCACAGATTAGTCACACAGCATTAATCTGGCCGGGGAAACAATAGCCGGCGGGCTTGGGGCGAACCCCAGCTGTCGCACCATAAAAGAAAAGAAAAACAAGATTTAGAGCTTCAAGCGTCCCCAGGACTTCTGCTGGAGAAGTGTCCTGCATTCATTAGCACGGGGAGCGGGAGGGAAGAGTTCCCTCTGTCCACTCCTCCCTCCCGTCACGACCACAACCAATCCCTACCAAAACACACAGACACACACTTATTTCCTCTGTCCCCAATTCAGTCAGAGAATGGAAAGGTTTATTCTTTTCTTTTAAAGAATGCGTGTGTGTGTGTGTGTTTGCAGGCTTCATGAATTCAGGAAACTGCAAGCCCTCCAGTTGAGAAGAAAGGAAGAAGTCCAAAAAGAAGAGTGAAGGTGGCTCCCAAACCCAGCCCCTTGACACGATGCTTGTTCACCCACTGGGCCTAAAGCTCATACCATGTGCTAGTTCAATATGACTTCATAATCCTTTGCACACTCAACCCCCCCATGCTGTGCACATTTTTCCAAGCAGAAAATCCAGAAGCCAGTGCACTACTGTGTCTACTCACTTGCACTCCCCCTCTTCGCATCTTCCACCGTTCAGGCATGATTCAGTTGGCAGAGAGCACCTCAGACCTGCGGACACAACTCAAAGTCACTACAGTAGCACAGAACACAGACTTCTGTGACACAAATTCAAAAGACTCATCAGTGCTTCCAAAAAGGAAATGTGGGACGGCAGGTGAACACAGGTGCAGCCATGCAGTCAGAAGGTTCCCAGTTCAACTCCGTTCCTGCTGCTATACTTAAGATGCTCACCCCAATCCTAGACAGCCAAATTCAGTTTAACAAAGATCCATAAAAACAAATGAATGAGCAGAGGTATCTCAAGTAAACAGAACAGAACCATTATTCAACACATCAAGTCTGATGTAAATCATTAACACACCTTAGGTAAGAGTGTGGATACCTGTGTGCGCCGGCACAGCCCGAACCGAATTGGCTCCCATTTAGTGCCACCGTACGAGAAACGGCGCCATGCGGCACGTGGCTCAAGTCATTACTCTTCGCGACACCTCCAGGGCCGTCGCGACATCATTCACTGCAGTCTTTATTTACCTTCATTTCGCTGACACCTTTGTCACGTTTTTGAACTTTACAACGGTTTAGCCACCTATTTTTACCGCCTCAATTCGGACCCGAGATACAGCATTTGCAGACGCCACGGCATCCGCCCGGGTCTTTCATGTGCTTTCAGTATTTGTCAGCGCTTCAACTTTTCGAACTTTTTTGGGCTACATAATAAAACCAAAATAAGTTTAGAAAAGTCCGAAACTCCAAAGAAGTCACGAGTGGCTGCCCCGAGATGCTGGTGTACTTCGCAGTTTCCAGCTTACGCTTGTATCACTCGGGGAATTTTGTTATGTGAAACAGTTGAGCAGTCAACGTGACGAAGAAAAGACGTTTTGTTAATCACACTTCTACTGTAAAAACAAGAACGAAGAGCTGTAAAGCGATATTAGAAGCCAAGAAGTGGCAACAGACTGTAAAGGACGTTCTTGATAGGCAGAAAAAAATAAACTGCTTACTCTTCCACCCTGTGTTGACTTTATATATACAGTGATAAAGGCAAGATCAGTTTCACGAACAAATGATGCATTCCTTCTCTTCCACGTTACAGATTTCGTATAATTCCGCGTGGAGTTAGCATAGATCCAAAATGTTCTCTCTATCCCAACAAAAAGAGGTTGCAAATGCAAAGCAGGAGCAAAGTCGAACAAATAGATCCCAAGGGAAGAGCGTGCTGAGCTCGCCTCGCTGCGCCGCGTCCACGCCGACTGTCCCCCTCCGCTCCTTGGCCCTTAATGACTCCCGCCCGGCCGCGCTTCTCGCTCTCCAAACTCGCGTGCTGGGGGGCGGTATCCTTCCGCGTGGGCGTGGGACCCGGCGCCGCCACCAAACTCTCTTTTCAGCGCCTTTCCGCGGAAGGGGCGTGCGCGAAGCGGCTATATATACATTCGCGTGTATTTAACGTGGGGAGTCTGGGGCGAACCGAGTCTGAAATCGCGATGCGGAGCCGCGGTCTAGCTAAACTGAGCTTTGGCGGAGTTCAGCGCCGGCGGCGCAGCACTACTTCGTCCCCAGGCGCGGGCTTTAAAACTCCTCGTCGAATTTACAAGTCAATCGGCGGCCCGGAGAGTTGGACGCGGGGGGTGGTGGGGACTGTTGCTGTCACGATTACAGAAAAGTTCCTTTTATAATTCATTTTGGCTGGGGGAAAACCGAAGAATGAGTCAAGTCGCAAATACAGAAAGCGTTACATGTGAACGGAGGTTATAACTTAGAAAAAAAGACTGAAAGAACTGTGGTTTTTGTACCGACAGTCATGTCGATGGTAATAGGACATATGGGAGAGGAACGAAATGAGTAGCACTTTCGTATTTGAAATGGTCTTTCCATGACAGGAAATATTTTGATTTAGGAACCTGTTTCTCTCGAATGTAAGGCACACATGTCTAGTTCTGAGGAATTTAGAAAGAAATAATGCACTTACAATATCCAACTTAAGTTATTTACCTGTTTATGAAGGTGCGTAGTTTTTACTAAAGTAATTCACGTTAAGTAATCTGAGATGCGCATTCACCCCATTTAAGACACACCTTGCTTAGGCTAGCACCCCATGCTACGTCTTGAGATGTTTGCCAACGTGGTCCGATTAAAAGTCACTATCTCATAAAGTTAGATAGGTGTCTTATCTGATCGTGATTTCCTTGCCTGTTCTTGTATAATACAGGCCGATTTTAGCTGAAAGAATATATTTTTCTTGTCTTGCTTTTCAACACAAAATCCAAACTTGTGTTTTTTTTGTATTTTTGCTTTGCACCATAGTTATACCCCACTTACGCCAAATGCTTTCACTTATAAACATTCCTCAGGGCAAGATTAAGCAGGTGGAATTTTGCTTGCAGTTTCTACACCTGCAGGCACAGTTCAGATTTGCATGTCCATTTTTCTGTCTGACAGGCAAGGAGGTGTAGGTGAGCACCCGTGGGAACGTCTCAGTGGGGAATCTCTGACCCCGGGGGCCATAGAAAGAAGAAACTGCGGAGGAGGCATCGGTGATAAGAAGACAATGAGAGCTGTGTGTTGACTTGCAAGAACAGCCCACACTCATGACTGGCAATGCGATGAGGGTGTGGTGTTTGCCAAGGCACAGCGTTGCACACAGTCGTGACCTCCGAAGGTTTACTAAACACATACTTCTCAACTATTATTGACTGCTTCTGGCATCTTTTTGCCCCTTTGAAGCCTATGTGAGCATCATCCTCTGATCATGGCTAACTGGGCTCATGAAAGCAGCACCTCATATAGGACTATAACCCACAAAGACCAATTCATTCAGTGAAAGACAATGCCTAGAACTTGAGAAGTTCCAACCTCACCTATTTACCTCGTGCTGCTAGATAAAAGAGTCTTATCTACATTTACTATCATTTCTCGTTGCGTCCGATACCACAGAGCTGTGACCAGATTGAGTATTATTTGATGATATCCACCACAGTTTTGTGAGAAATTCTTGATGTGAGTCTGGTACTGGTAATCCCCAATACCCTATGGGAAAGGACCACCACAAACAACACAAAAAAGTCTGCTGCCCTCATTGTGTGATGCACGCCACAGCCAAGTAATATCTGGTTTATGGTTTCATTTCAATGTGCGCACGATGTCTGTCTAATTTTTAAACCGCCATGCAAGGCCTGACACTAGATACAGCTGTCTGGGAAGGTTTAGCAAAGTGGCATGGTCGGGGAAATTCTAAGGAGGAGTCCTAGCAACTTAATCCATTTTGTATTGGGAGCTAAGCAACACAATGCATTCCCATCTTAAGCAGAGATTGCTGGTGGCCCTCTTAACAAAACTACATATTTATGTATAATACTCAGTGGCTTAGGAGACTCAGTCACTTGCATATCACACAACTTTATATTACATTGATTTACAGTTACATGATGTTTGCCTGCCTGCAGGAGAAATATGGACTTTCAACATTACACTGGTGGGTCTCTTTTTTAAGCTCTATTTGTAACTTTTTATGAATTGGCTATGGTTTTTATATGGAAGAAGTACCATGGTCAGTGTGGGAGAACTGTGGAATATTCATTCTCAGGGTAGTGGTGGTCAGCTTAAAACGGTAAAACAATAACAGATCTTGTCTCTTGTCTCTTTTTTCGCCCGCACAGCCTTATTCCCTGTTGTATGTAGCCAGGAGTCCTCACTGGTTCATCGTCTTGGTTCAGGTACAAGAGCTGAAGAAAAGGGTGTGAGAGCCCAGCTCTTTCATTTGCGTATTCATAAGTGTTCTCCACAACAGTCCAGACTTCACTCCTCTCCAGCTCATTTTTCAGTGTGAAAAAGGTGCGATTGTGTTAAAGAATATGTCTAGGGTCACCCTGTCTCTTGTTTTACAGATTTGTTTTGCCCTGTTTTTGCCAACATTTCCCAGAGTTCAAAACAAAGCAGAAAGGCTGACTGCAATGAATACATGATCTCAGCAAAAAACTTCCCTCACATGAGTAAACAGTTTCAAATGTTTTTTTTTTTCCAAGTTTCATAGATTATCTTGTGAGGCATCTAGAAACACTTCTGGTGTCATTTACTCTCATTCAAGATGCATGTATGCGTGCTGAAAGTGTGGGAAGACCACAGAGTATACAGGTCTACCAATGGCGAGAGGAAAGGGAAAACAAAGTCAGAGGTTAAGAAAATTGGCTCCTAATGTATGCTCTAGTGAACCAGCATGAAGTCAAGTTTTTTTTTCTGCACTTTCACTTAACTTTTGAATCATACAAGTTAGATGAAAATTATTTTAAAAATGAAGAATCATTCCAGAAAAGTGAGATAAATTAAGTTAAATTAAAGATGTTAATGTCTTGCCACCATCTTCCCCCCAGGTAATACACCTGCTACAAAATTTGATGAACACCTCAACACTGCGATCATTTTGGCAGGAAGCAGACCCTTCTGCTAAAACCATATCTCTAGACAGAAAACAAAACCTCACAACTGTTTAATACTATTACAGTGCACTGCAGCCATGGTAGTCACACTCGATCTATAATGCAAGCGTAAGTGAAGAAAACACTCAGAATACAGTTTGATATTTGCACATCACATTTTGTCACATTTTCACAGTTTTAAACTACAGGTATGGAAGCCTGTCAGTTTTTATGAAATAATCATTGTGATTTAGTTGTAAAAAATGGACTGGCATACCATGCAGGGTGTAGTTTCATAGCCAGGTGCCCAAAGATTCTGGTATAGGCTCTGAACCACCACATCCCTAACCAGGATACAAGAATTAAAATATGGGCAGATTATGGGCAGATGGATGTTATTATTTTTAATGCAGCACAGTTCAGTTTTTCACAGCATGCATACTGGAACACTGCTGCCAAATTTGATAAATGATGACTTAAGCAGTCTACAGGTCATCAAAGTGTTAATAAACTGGTTGCTGAACCATTGACTTCTATTGAGACAATACCCATACCACCAAATGCTTGTAGCACAGCGGTGTCCACTCTACCCAATTCAATGCAAATGAAAAGAATCATGGCATAGAGCTAACAACATCTTTAACTTGTGTTCTTCTTTTCTGTCCAACATAAATGTGACAGCAAACTTCCGTTAGCGTAAATATAAAGTGGTCCAAAGATGAAAACACACAAAGATGTTGCCTTCTTTCAGTAAAGCTACCAAAGATATTTTATATTCTGTATTTAAAGTTACATTTTCCCTACCTGACAAAGGCTTTCATACTTGGAATGCTTTACTATTTTTTACAAAACTCTACTGTTAGGCTGAGACATCCACTGGAAGATTCCAGAGGTATTCATCATCTGTAAGGAGCATATGAAAGATATTAAAATACATTCCAAGAACAATAGCACCTAAAAGCATTCACAGTGAGTTCTGAAAATCATGCTTCTAAGTGGCTGCTCTATATTCCAGGCTCACGCTAGAATTCACTAATGACAGAAAGACAAAATAAGTCACTACATCAGTTGGTCTGTCTCTTCTGCAGACCTAGTCATGGGAAACTCAGACATCAGCACAAGATCTGCAGATATCTACACAGCTGTGAGATCACGAATGGATATGAAGTCTTCAGTGGAGCAGGTGTAGGGTGTAAGGTTCTTGAAAAACAAGGTATTATTTTTTTTATCTTGGTTCACATCTTTTTTGTGCTCAAGGGGGGAAAACCTGAGGGATGTCACTGTTGGGGGTCCAGTGGGGACCTGAAATATCTGATATTAAGACTGGGGCAGGTGCTCTCACTCCCTTTGTCAACAAACTAGTAGTGAGGTGGTTCTTTTTAGTGGGAGTTGGTACAGTGCAAAAGTGTGAGTTCAACACCACTACACTACTCTGTCTCTTTGCACTTATTTTTGAAATTGTGCAGATTTTACCTACAACTCAAACTCTACAGCGTTATTCCTATGGAAGTCCAAAGATTTGTTACTGATGCTGTGAACCAAAGAAAGGGAAATAAAGTGATGGCCACTGAAGCATTCCTCTGTGCTTTGCCCGGGTGCAGAAAGGCCACCATGTTCCCAGCACTCCATCACCCTAAGAACTTTTTTGGAGCCTCTCCCCCACCCAGCACTCTGGCTCCTCTCTCAACCTCCAGCACACTGGCAGGACAATTTTAAGAAAACTGCATGGGCATTTTCAAGTCTGCGGGGAGAGATTGGGATTCTCAGTCTGCGCCCTGTGTGCTCACTACATTGGATATGTCAACAGTTGGTGGAGCACAGAAGGTCTTCAAAGAGCTGAAATTCATAAGGAATCCCACAGCAGTCTGACTCTGCCACAACAATGTATCCAGAAGTTCCTAAGACGAGGTCCTTCACTCCTTATCCTCATCACTCTGCCTCCTTAGATGTAAATAAAAAGCTGTATAATGTGACACTGCAACAGCCTAACAGTAGAGTTTTGCAAAAAAATGTCTTGATGTACCTGCTCATTCTCAGTTATTGAGGTTCTTGGTTACTGGGTATTTTTTCTTTACAGTGCTTATGGGGGTCATTGTCCAGCCCAACCTTTGTGATTTTATCACACTACAGCCCACAAACTTCCCAAAAGAACAAAAAGAAGAAACTTCCCTGGGACTGGTCCTGATTCACTTTCTATAGTCTATAGTGTCTTGGATCTGGCTGTGTCTGCCTGTCTGTCTTAATTTCCACTGTGGACTGGGGAAACTGTGCTGTGACATTATGACGTGTAGTGCTGGGTAAATAACACAAAACTCAGCTGCAGTTATAATTAAAACTGAACTTTTAAGTGGTTTCCACTAAAGCCCAGCTGCCAAGCCCGTATTCCTGCAGGCTGCATTTTATGCCACTTTTCTTTAGAACCAAAGCCTACTTCCAACATTAGTTTTGTCACTTCCACTTCAAAAATATGTTTTGAGTTATGAAACTAAGCTGACATCCTGCATCCGTACACAAAAGTTAGAATGCTTTATGAAAATAGTCTAAAGTGGTTGAGCCCTTGAGCGCAATAGTTTTCTGCTTCATTATGTGTGATTCATTCCATGATGAAGGCCAGAACAAAGACTGGAACACTGAAGAATGAGAGCTGTTTGCACTAAAGAAATATGGACAAGTGTGTGTTTATGCTCAGATCGAATCAGATAATATCTTAATAAATAAAATAATAGCACACTTTCATGCCCAATGTGTAGATTCATTAGAATTGAGTTTAACTGGAACTGTAATAATAATGCTGCCAATTACAAGCAGCATTGCACATGACCAAATAAAATATTATAATAAACTAGACTGTAGCAGCTATGACACAGTACAAGGTAAGTTAAAAGGATTAGAACGCATTTATAAATTTTTTAGTCAGCAAATAATTATCATGCAAACATGTAATCTATAGAAATTTGTAAAAAAAAAAAAAAAAGACTCGGATTTTTTCTTAATCTTAAATATGTTCAGCTTTTTTCAAATTCTTGTTGTTTAGACCCACAACCTTGCTGCTACTAACCAGCCTCTCCCCCACAAATGTTCAAAAGACTAAATGTTTGCATGAGACTTAGTGAGTTATAAATTTATGAAAGTATTAATTTCTTTTTGAATTATCTTATATATCACTTTGAGAGACATGGTAGACCTTCACAACTCCTGGGGTGCTTGTCTGATGTGAGGTTCAAGTCCAGCTCAGGGGTATGTGTGGAGTTTGCGTGTTCTCTGTGTTTGTATCTTTCTAAGGAAAAAAATATGCCAGAGGAAGAAGGCAATGTTAAACCACTCCTGTTGCTCCTTGCCCTGAAAACCATGCCAGCGGTCACTAGAAGTCAGAACTGACTCAATAGCACTTTCCTTTCCATCACTTTCACCTTGTCTTTGGGGTAGAAATTTACACCTAAGGGTTAAGGACAACAGTAAAAAGGCAAGTGACTGTGGATACCATGCAGACCACTGTTTTCTTTTTCACAGCAACACTCCCTCCTTCTGGGAGGTGCTGACAGCGAAAGCAATCCTGATTTTTATCAACTTTGTGTCTCTTTTCCCACAGGTCAAATGTCAAAACATACATGAAAAAAAGAATGCACCAGCAAGAATTGATAAAACAGATATCACTGGCTTTTTGATTTTATCATACAAGATCAAATAAGTGTACTAACAAATTTGGATCCAGTCCTAATTAATACTTTTTATTCCATATTTTATATATTTTCACGGTGCTTAATTTTCATTAAACTCTGTTTCTAAGATGTGAGAGACAATATCAAAGCATGTGAAGATATGAGTGTTTAATCTTCATTACAGGCCTTAAGCAGGGGATGTCAATAACTAAATTATTACACTGATTTCTCTTTCACGCAACTCTACAGTCTGGTTTCACTTTAATTTAGATTCCATAGGAGATTATTAGTCTTTGTCCATGACAAAGTAAAACTTCTGCCCATCAGATTTAGACTGAATAGCAGCAGACTCATGTTAATGAACAAAATGAATTAACAGCAGGACCTGTACACACACTCATGGCTGGATGATGAAATAATGTGCTTCTATTCTCAGCCAAAAAGCTTAACTTAAATTACCATACTTTTACACTACTAAATTATTTTTTTTTTATATTAGAAATCCATTTTTAATAAACTTTTGTTATTTTCTTCATGAGAACTATGTGTGGAGTAAAAACTGATTTTTCCACATCGAGAGGACTTAACTGCGGTCCCTTTGAGAGCTTCTTTAGATCCTGCACATGATCATTATTTTTGCATTCACTGAGTCATTTCCATTAATCTTGCTGGAAGGACCGCATTTCATTCTTCTCAAAATGAAAATAATAAATGATAAAGCAAGGAGCAAAACTACTGTACAGTTGATGCCAAACAAAACAAAAGGTGCATTACATATACATATCAGTTTGCAGGAATGTTAAAAATCAAAAAGAATTGCCAATAGAAAATTACAGTATGGACAAAGAGGTAATGTTTTTGCACTTTTCTTAGTATAACTTGTTCTGTACATTTATTGAATACTGGACTATACGGCATTTTGTTACACAAACATTTGCCATTTGGTATAAGCGAACATTGCTGTTGAAAGTCAATTTACCATTTGCTGAAAACCAAAAGCTTTTCATTAATGACCTTGGTTACTTGGTTTGGTCAGTTTGCATGAAAAAAGGATATGTACAAAATGGTTTAGGCAAAAGTATTTTATGAAACCATTTGATTAAGTAGATATATTTAACATTGCAGGAAAACCGCTACGCTGTATTTGAGGGCTGTGTAAACCGAGTGAGCTGACATCCTGATGCTCAGGGCAGGGTAGGTGAGACTGCTTTGGCAGGAAGACTGGAAGGAACTGTGCAATCTTTTGACACCTCCTATCCCCCACCCTACCACCGTGGTCCTTTGAAGTACCAATGGCATGTGTGAGAACAATTTGTGAGATGGGGGGTGGACAGTTTTAGAAGGTGTTGGAGACTGTTAGTTCCAAGGTGACAGGACAGCACACTCCTTCCTTGCTTCAAGAAACCTCAGTCAAGATGGAATTAGGATGCAGCAAAACTTGACACCCTGAAGTATGTTGGGAAGGTGGCAGCCATGGTGTACAAAGAGGAAATGAGGATGATGTGGTTAGAAAGGGTTGATCAGCAGATCCTGGAGTAAACAAATAGGTGGGCTGAGGCAACGGACCTCTGCCGACAAATAATAAAGTTCAGCTGTGCTATTAGAAAAAGGATCTTCTCTTGATCACAAGAGGTGCTGGTATCCTGGTCACACCACTCTGCTTCTCATCTGCTTTGTGTCTCCTTCACAGTGGTGAAAGGTTGACACAGACAACAAAAAATAAAATCAAGAACAACTCACTCCTGTCAAACTTAGCTAGCAGACTACAGCATAAGGTGGGACCAAATGAATTTGACTCAATATTCTCAGTCTGGGAATTTTTTATACACAGCCTACGCATTTTCTGCTTCTTTGGTGTGGGTTCCTTGAAACCTTCTTTGAGTAGTTTTACACTTCCCCATGGGTTTTCTGTGTGTTATTCATACTGGTTACAATCCAGTGTAATTTGGCAGAGTATAATGGGTTAAAATAAGGATAAATCTGGTAGGAGAGAGGTGGGGCAAATGACAATAGTTGTTAGCCTGTATGCTCCTATGTCTACATGCTCAAAACCTGAGCGACAGCTATCTTCTGCTGAGGGTACACATTAAAAGATGTTACTCATCCAGCCCAGAGCCTGGCCCATCTTGGTTTCCCTCATTCCTATCTTCTTTTACAGTTCCTGCAGTAAATAACTTCAGGCCTGCCCAGATGCCTGCCTATTAATAGCAATGTTCCTGACCATGCTTCCGGATTTCTCCAATTGTTGTCCATGTGTGTCACATCCCGGTGTCCTGTTCTCTCTGTGCACTTGCCTTGGAGCCCAGATCCACTTCTTCTCTAGCAGGAGAGAATTAATTTGTTTTTGAACTTATTGTTGTTAAATTATGATATTGGGAATTGTCTTAGTTATTATTTCAATTTTTTTTTTTCATTTATTTTGCACCTTGTTATGTGTCATATTATGAAACTTCTGTCTCGAGCTCCTGTATTGGTACGTGTCCCTCCAGGCATTAGTAAACTTAATAATCTTCTACCACCGTTCCAACATTTTATGTCAAATCAGTTTCTATAAACAATGAAAGGAATCCATAATGATGGCTTCTAAAATGTATATCATGTTCTTTTTGTATTATTGTTTCATGTATAGTATATTCCTGGCACACCTACATTATTATTATAATAGCAGATCTGCAAACTCAAGATTTTCAGCTACAGAAAGAACCCTGGTGCCATACCCTTCAGACAAGTATTTACATAAGCTGAATTTCCCAAGTGAAATATCTAGCTGTGCAAACATGTGAAACTAAAAACTACTTTAGACAAAAGTTAAAGAAACGAAACATATAATAACTGTAATAACAGCATGCCTGCACTGGGGTATTTTTGTTGTTTTTCTAAACTCTGTCTAAATGGGATCTGATCATCCCAAACAGTAAAGTTTCTTGAAGAACAGGGCAATGAATAAATCCATCAGGCATGCATTTCTGAGGCTTTTAATCGTGGTGTCATGGTATTTTTTTAAATATAGATTTTGAGAAAGACATGAAAACCAGCGACCACTCAAATCCCATTATGGGCTTTTCACAAAGGCATGGGTAAGGGCCTGGGTTGCCACTGATTCCTTTGTTGAGTCCACAGACAAGCCAGCACATGCCGCCACGCCTCATCTGTCTTCACCCCCCCTCCCCTTTGCGTCCATAGTTCTATTAGCATTTGTAAAGATCAGGGGGGACTTGTTCTGGGTTCTCTGTTGGAACAATGATGTGACCGTTTGTCTTCTGTCACACCAGCATTTGGACACATTTACTGTATGTTCACTCTTTGTGACAATGGGCAGATGCAGACCATTATAGTCTGTTTTAGAAGGTCACAAACAGGAAAAGTCACTGGGCTTGACCAATCAGATTTTATCCTGGCACTAAAGAAGAGCCATAAAAATGTATGCATGTGGCTGAAATCCAAATGAAGAGAAAAAGTTTCATAAGACAGGCCTCAGATCAGTGTAACTTGCCTTGAACAAAACAACAACTATTAATTTGGTCCTCCTTTACATACATTCACTGTCAAGGAAGAAAAGCCTCTAAGAAAAAGCACTGCCTGCAGTGTAAGTGAATGCAAACACTGCAGGTAGCCTGGAGCAAAATGTTGCACTTTTACATCAGTATCCTCTACCGTAAGTGTACTGCAATATACAGCATTCTGGTGATCGGATGCTGGACAGATACTTACAATCCAGGTTACCGTCCAGTCTTTTTATTTGGGCCTTACAAGAGTCTTTATCCCCTGAGTGGGCAGCACCAAAACACAGAAATATAAAGTGAACACCCCTTGAGAATGTGTTTTAGAGAATCTCCATCTTTAAAACTGTTCTCTGGAACCATCTTTGTCAAGAAGCTGTAAGTGCCTCTCAAGAAGTCAGTCAAGAAAGTGGGAGCACTGGAGTGTGACAGGAGGCAGAGGAGCGGTCTCGTCTGTCTAGGAAGTGTATCTTTACACCTTGATCACAACAGTGCTATTCACTGCTCATCTGTGTCCCCTGGTTTTCACTCCCTCTGGCAGGGGTGTAAGGCCAGACCTCCCGTTGTCCCAACACTACTGACCAAACACAAGGTCATTTGTCAGTTTGCAGTGTATGAACATCTGGGCACAGCCCTGCTTTCCTATTGATTTTGGCCTATTCAGCGGTGTTGTGTGTACTGGCTAAGGCAGATCACATGACACATACAGGGGCATGATCCCCCTTTTTAAAACTTTTCTAATGATGCCAGTTTTTGGTTTAAATGGACTTACATTCCAAAGTCTCTTGAGGAACCTTGACAATCTGACCCCCTGCATCTAAGTCTGGTTTGGGAACTACTCTGCCTCTGATCAGGGAGCCTTGCAGTTTTTAGTGAAGTCTACCCAGTCCATCACAAGGTCCTCAATAGCAACCATCTAGGTCACCTATGAAAAAGGAATGCCAGGAAAGTTCATACAATCACGGAGGACCTCTCTCACCCTATTCTCTGTCTGTTTTTTCTGTTACTGTCTGGAAATTGTACCATCTATATCCGCTTAGTTGAGTTAGCTAGCCAGGTATATAGGATTTTTTTTAAAGAACTTATAGTAGCATATTGGATATTTATACTTATATTTATTTATTGTATATTCTATTTATTTAATATGTTTATCACTACAGTTGCTTATTTCTCTTCCTGTTATGTGTGTCTTCCTGCTATTTGTGTCCTCGCCAATTGTACAGTTATAACATAAGTAATTTCCTTCGGGATAATAAAGTTTTCTGATTCTGATTCTGATTCTGATAAGATGGAATAGGACGGGACGGGACGGGATGAGATATGATAGGATGGGATGGGATGGGACGGGATGGGACTTTTTGAGCCTCGCAGGGAAAAACACTGTATAGCAGCTGGGCACATAAAACACCTAACATAAAACACATGTAACAAGTACTTGTGTATCATGAACGTGCGACGGCTGATAGAAAGGCCCCCAGAAGCACTTCTTAGTGCACCAAAGTTAAACAAGAAGGTGGCTAAAGAACTCATGGTGATCACTTTATTTTGGGGATGAAGGTCAATGTCCATGATTGATTGTAGCTTCCTACATAAAAATGTAGTACGTTTTTAAAATACTTTGGAATGCGTTGTTTTTATTTGCACAGAGAATTCAGCCTCTGTAGCAAAGCGGACGTGTAATAAAATCAAGCACAGCGAACTATTCAGCTGAAATCAAATTGCATTAATATAGCAGTCAATTTAGCAATCCAATTTTTTGTAATCAAAGCGCATTTTAATAAAAAGGAACCTTTACAAAAACTACCAAAATGTACTGTAACACACAATAATTTGTATTCATTTACAACATTTTTTAATACGATATTAGTCATTACAAACTGAATGGATAAGCCTCATTGAATACATGTAAATAATAAGTGATGATATCATCATTTTTCTATTATAGTTTTCTTATCTGCAACCATTGTTATTTTTCCACGATATTGTCTTTGGATTATCATGCAAATCAGTTATTACAACAAGGCCTTTATGGAAACCTTGCTACTAAATCAGTAATACTGCACCATGATCATATGAACACTGGGTCAGATTCAAATGTACATCTACTTTCATCCGAATGCCAGCATCATTGGTGCCGCCCTTCTGCAGACTGGAGGTAAAATTACGAGCCCTTCTTATAACATTATACACTGTTCTGAAAGTATTTGTTTGCCTGTTTCACTGCTCTGGCTCTAATCCAGAGAGAAAAAGCACCAGTCCAGGGGATGGGTTGGAGTCTCTGTGATGATTGACTGAGGTGGATTCTATATAGGTCTTCTGGGAAATACCATGACCTTAAGGCACCTTTATTTCACTCTTGGGATATTATGTTAGGGCTCACACAGAGTGTTCCTGCACAGCAGCTTTCTGACCTGTCATCAGATCCAGAGCAAAACTGTTTCAATAACATGTATGGTTGTCTGTTTGTGTGTGTGTGTGTGTGTGTGTGTGTGTGTGTGTGTGTGTGTGTGTGAATGCATGTGTGTAGATGTGTGTATGTGCCTTGTGTATGTTTCTGCATGAGTGCCTTTGTGAAAAAAGTATACTTATTATAATAAAAGTATACTAAGTATACTTTTTTCACAAGGGTGTGTTTGTGCCTGTGTCTGTATTTGTGTATGAGCAAGCAAGCTTGGATCTCATGTGCGTGATTGTGAGGTGGGTGGGGTATGTGAACAGTCACAACACAATCTAAAAGCACCACTTCCTCACGCCACATTCTATTGTGCTTGACAAAGCCCTACCCCCTTCCCCTAACCTCACTGCCTGGGGACAGGCCTCCTTGTCACCAGGGTCCCCACTGCTGAGCCTTGGTCAACCATCAGAAGACAAAGGCTATCAGGAAGGATGAGACCCTATTATGCCCTCCAGTACACGCTTTTATGAACCATCATGGGATATAGGTCTGAAATTGTTCAGAACACAGAACCCGAGTCTCTGTCACACATACCTACACACGTAAACATGTTCCAGCCTCAAGTGTGTTCCACTCGTACTCTCACAATGACTTTACAGCACAGAGTCCTGGCATGGCAGTGGTGGGAAAATTGTCACCTTGGCTCTATACAAAAGGAAATGACCTGTAATCACAGAACTGTCGTGGAGTGCAGCTGGAGCTGTGTGACACATCCACTCAGTTGCAAAGAGACCCTCCCAACATCTGCATTATTATTTCAATACGTAGCTGACAAACTTCTTCCAAGGTAACTTAGTCTATTGCCCAGTTATACTGTCTCAGTAGACCAAAAAAGCTCAGTTAGATGCAAAATGATCCATCCATTCATTAATCCCTCCTTCCATCCATCCTTATTAGCTGCTTTATTTTAGTCAGGGTTGCGGTGGTCCGGAGCCTATCCCAGAATCACTTTGTGCTGCACTATGAAACTACACCCCAAATGGGATGCAAGTCCATAGCTGTGTGGTGACACACACACGCATACACTATGGACAATTCTGAGTGACCAGTTAGCCTGAAACACATGTCTTTGGACTGTTGGGAGGAAACCCAGAGGAAACCCATGGAGACTCAAGGACAACATGTAATCTCCACACAGGCTGAGCTGGATATGAACCCATACCTAAACATTCTGGCAGTGTGAAGAAGCAGCGCTACTGCTGGCTGCTCAAGCACAATTATTTCAATAAAAACAGATAATGTGAATGTAACTCAGAACCATATGAAGTCTAGACATGAAACAAGTAGCAAAACAATTGATGACACTAAATCCAGTAAAACATGGGCAGTTGTTGAGTTTTTCTCCCACCTCCTACTTCATTTCCTGGTGGGTCAGGGAGTGGCCTTTGATGTCAAGAGTAGCCTTCCTCTTCAAAAAGGCTGCAGACTTTATCATCCCTGTGGGCTGTGTTATATTTCACCCACCTTCCACTGGTTGACCAGCCACATAATTCTAATCCCTCCTCTCTCGCTGCTACTGGAAAAGCCAGGGCTCAGGAGGCAGGTAGCATGACTCTCCATCATAGCTTGTGCACTCCATATTTCCACTTCCTTTTTCAGTTTTTTAAATTGTTTTTTTTCTAGCAAACTATGAAATGTCATTTCATTAAGTTATACATAGCCAAGGTTTCTCAGCTCTATCCAGCCTCTTCATTTCCCACAATGGAGCACTGTGTGAGACAGCAGACATGTCTTGCAGGGGTTATTTCTATGCTGAATTATTCTGACCTTTGTCCCCTGTCTCTGTGGAGCATTGGTGCACCCTAACCCTTTCATCTTGAGCAGCTAGATGGGTGGTTGCTGTGGAACTCTCTTCTGGGGCCACAGTGTGTGAACATTTTCTTTTCCCATGCACATGGCTCTAGGCTGGGCAAAGAAACAAACACGTGACTCAAGTTTAGACATTACATGTATTTTGGAAGCTGGAAAAAAAGCACATCTGTTCAACGGTCTGTTTTAACAAAAAACACTGGCATGAAAGCTGTCAGGTAAATTTCGGCAAGTTAAAGAAAGTTGCTGTTTGGGGTATCAACAAATATTTGCATAACTTAACCCCTTGGGTCAGATCATTTACATTTAAATGTACATTTGCTCTTCGGGTCTGAGTTCAGTGGAAAACATCTCCATGTCGACTATGTGTTAATGCTTTATGAAAATATGTAAAATAGACGATTACATTGTTTTCAGTGTCAAAGTATATTTATTATATTTAGTGCAACATACAATCTGTAGGAGGTTACAGCACGGTTATGTTTTAATACATTCATCCATTCATTATCAATTATGTGGTTCTGCAGGGCCATGGTGGTTCACAGCTTAAGCAGAAAGCAGAAGGGATGCAATTCCACTGCAGGCCAAGCACACACATCCCTTTACTCACACTGATCACAAGTTTTATAGTCTTTACATCTTTGAATGGTGGGGGAAACCAGTGTATGAAGACAATGCCCATCCAAGCATGGGTAGAACAGCGAAACTACTTACACACCAACCTGGGTTTGAAATACAGATCCAAACCTGCAGCCCTGGGGCTGTGAGGCACTAGTGGTAACTGCCGCATCACTGTACCGCTTTCTCTTACTGCAAACAAAGTCATGCCTGACAGAAAGTTCTTGTTTGAGAAACATGTATTTCAAAATAGTTTATGTTAATACTCCTCAAAAATATTTCAGATGATTCATATTCAAAACATTGTCTGTATGCTATTTTGATATTCTTTTCCCATCCAGTTCTGAACTTCCTCAATAAATTACTACACAGTCTAATCATATGAGCAAAGGTTGTTGCAAAAGGTCCTGAGATGTAGGCCCAACTACTTTGTTTCATTTGTTTTGTTGCTACATCAGTAAGGTTTAAGGTTCGAGGTTCCCTTGGTTTTCATTCTGCACTGATACAGATGTACAGGGAGAACAAAATTTAGTTTCTTCTGGATCGCAGTGCACAACAAACATAAATGACACACCAAAAACAAATTTAGGAAATCAAAAAATAACAAAGATGATAAATCGGTAAATAAAAAAATGGTTCCCATAATCAGCACAAACAGTCAGCAGAGATGCTGGAGATGGTGGAATTCAGCAGCCTGACAGCCTGAACGAAGAATCTAAAGATAGAAAACTTTCAGCAGCCATACTAGTACCTGAAGTTTGACTCACGCCAGCTATTTGCATTGTAAGGAAGGGTACAGAATTGGTGTACTTTTGCCTTCTTGCATGCATGCGTTTGGATTATGAACATGCAAACCATGCATGCTCTGTATTAGATTTGACCCTATGCCCCAGTGTATATCTTGGGCACAGGGAGGCATCAGTGTCATCGGTGTTGCCTGCTGCCCAACACAGAGCAGCACATCAAACAAACACAAAACTCTTCCTCTGATCTAATTTTACTTTTTCACTTGTCAATCAGTGGTAAGGTATGATTGTATTAAAGGTAAAAAGTAGGAATTTACTTTCAGACCCACAGTTAAGAAGAGCAAGGACTGATCAAGGTAGATTAATATGAAGGAAGCTTGGATGAAAAACGCTGAACTTGTAGTAGACAGTGTAGTAGATGGAATGTCCGTTGACACAAAAGTATTTGGATTGTTTGGTGATTTGGTTCCTTAGGGAAAGTTCCAGACCTCTGTCAGGGCAAACAAGGTTAGAGCTGGATCTGTTGCAGCTCTCCACTTGTCTCTTTGGTGGACACAGAGAGCAGGCAGCTGGGACTGGCGGCCTGGCCATTGAAAACTACTGAGGCAGGCAGTGATGTTCTGTTTGCAAGAGCCCAAGCGACCACCGAGGGAGCCTGTGTTCGCCCCCAAGTCCATGGGGCTCCCCCCAGCCCCTCAACGCCTTGCCTGACTCCTGGGCTTGCTTACACCCGGCTACAGGCTAGCGCTCGGCAGGCTGGCCCGCACGCCGGACCCGCGACACACAGCGCTTCCAAGTGAACCCCTTTCAGAGCCAACCAATTGGACAGACAAGACCCCTGTGGGGTAACAAAGCCCTTTTGTTGCTGCTAACCCCCTGAACCCACCGGGCGGCCGACACCCCCTTCAGCTGTTCTGCAACCGGTTCCTGCCTGACCAGGGCCATTAAATTCAGCTCCTCGCTTATTGTTCTGACGCAGCTTCAGTAGATTTGTGTCTTTTAATTAAAAGAGCTCTTCTGAGAGTCCGAGAGGCGGCAGGGGAAGCAAGACTGGGGTTGGTGGAGGGGGCGATTTGGGGGGTGCCATGCACCAGTTCTCATTAGGGTCTGGACCCCTGCCAAAGGACAAAATAGCCAGGAGGTTCATGCAGGCCTGAATCAGGCCTTTATCCAAGGTCGCCATCTTCTCATCACTAAGTTATCAAAGCAACGCTCGGGACAGGACAAGTTTCAGTGTCGCGGTGGGTCTTTAAACAGCGTGTGAGAGGCCAAGTGGACTCTGCATCCAATACCGTCCTCGCTCAGCCAGCTTGACAAACAGTCAGAGACAATAAGTAAACAAGAAAACAAGCAGCCCGATAAGCAAGTCTCTACTTGAATGCAATAAAACGGTGTCTCATAGCACTTGCAATTCAGAGGAGCAGGTTATCACAACTGCTGACCAAGTCATCTTAGTAATGCTCATTGATCGGTTTGAAGCAGTGACTCAGCAATACGTGCACAGTAGCTTGTCCTGCTGAGCTAGTTGTGGGCCTGCTGTTGCTGCGGGTGCTGCTATTTCTCACATTTCTCTATCTGCACCATCTTTACTTTGCGGTTGTTAGCGCAGCTGCTGGAAAGGAGGAGCAAGTTCATTAATGGGGTCCAGGGGCCCAGGATGTAAACAGAAAAACATCAGAAACTGCCCACAGAACAGCTGTTTGGTTGTACTGTGCCCAGCGGTGCTCTCAAGGAATATCCGTCAATTGTCCTGCTGAGGACAGATGGCTATGGTTGCCATGGAGACACCCATCCACAGCATTGCTATCCACGGTAAACTATATTCCAAGTTAAGTTATGTTTGGTTTCTGCTCTTTAGAGCACCATGAAAAAAACATGACTTTATGATTGTGCAATCAGATATTTTACGCTTGGGCAAAAAAAAAAACACTTTTACTCAAAAATCGCACAAAGCAGTTGTGAAATTTAGCCATAAATTTAGCCTGAGCGCACACACACAGTGTACTGTTGCGGAACAAGAGGATTTTCTCATACTTCTCTTTTCCAAGAATCTGCCTGGTCACTTATGGCTGCTGCCACGGGGGTCCTCATGGAGGTGCTGTCTATGCTCTGCTTCTGTCTGTGACAAACTCTCACACTCCAGGGAGCAGCAGATTACACCTTTTTATCCACTCAAGTATGTCTGGCCCAGTGACCTGGGAGGGAGGTGTGATTCCCATAGCTGGACACCCAGACGCTGAGCCACAGAGACACCTTTCACCTTTGTGACAGACACTGCTCCTGTACACACCTCAGTGTGCCTGCCAAAAAATTCACTGAACAGTGTGCACTGTGGCCAACAGGTTGTGAAACATCTACAGCCATACAAGGAATCATCTTCAGTCATATCAGAACTCTGCCCACATCTGTGGTAGTAGGTGGCATAAAGGTTAAACCTTATGTCTTTAGCCTCATAGGCCCCAGGATTGAATCCTGCCTTTTGTTGTCTCACCCTTGAGCGATGCACTTGCAATAAAAAAAGATAAAAAATAGCCTATGTGTATCAATGGTTAAATAATTTTAAGTAGCTTAACATTGTAAATTGTAAGCTAAATGAATAAATGTAAGCTTAAAAGTCAGTGGGAGTGTGCTGTATGAATCTGATCAGCATGCGTAGAATTAGAATTTTCTCCTAGTATCTGAGTGGGTTTCCTGCAGGCACTTCAGTTTCCTCCTATAGTCCAGGGACAGGTGTTTCAGATTACTTGGTTACTCTAAAGTGCCAATAATGTGTGCATGCATGTGTGACTACATGCTCGCATGGCCAAGCTGCAATGGACTGATGGATCGCACTCGTGGTTAGTTTCATAGCCCAATGTCCAGTGATTCCAGGAGAGGGTTTGGACCCTGACCAGGACAAAGATATTGGATGGATGGATGGATGGATATGGCTGCATGCCATTATCTTTGTCATAAAGAGAGAGTGAGTCACCCTTCAGGCCAGTTCCTCAAGTACTTGCATCGCTGAGCTCTTCTACAGACATTTGTAACTATTAAAAAACTGATGTTGAACAGACCAGGACCCAGTCAACAAAAACAGAAAGCACAATTAAACTGAAGCATTAATGTCATAAAATTTAAAAAGCATGAAAAATATGCAGAGCATGACAACATGAAGCTTATTAGGAAAAGAACACCTTACCTACAGTTAAATATGCTACAGGTTCTGTAATGCTGTGGGGCTTCTTTGCTGTCTCTAGTATTGGAGGCCTTGAATGTATTTAGAAAATCATGAAATTAGAGGATTACCAAGGCATTTTAGAGCAAAATTAGGTATGGGTCAAAGATCATGGGTTCTCCAGCAGGACAGTGATCCAAAATACGCATGTACAAGCACAAAAGAATGACTGAAAAGGAAAAAAGGACCATGTTACACTGGCCAGCAATGAGTCCTGACCTCAGTCCAATTGAAAATAGGGAAAAGGAATCTGGCTAACAGCTAAAACAAACTACAAGGGAAGGGTGGGACAAACTTCCAGTAGAACAGTGCAAGAAGCTTATAGATGCTACAAGATACATTTATGGAGGTCTTATTATTACCAAGGAGTGTGCAACCAACAATTAGGAAAGGGTGTTTTTAATGGGGTCCAGGTTATACTTTCCTTTTCTTTTGCAAAAAACATGTAAGTTGAGAATATATATTTTTGTTATTTAACTCTGAACATAAGTTGGAAGTATTCTGATGATTAAAAGTTGGTAAATTTCCATTTACTTCTGAAGATGCTTTGCATGATGTAACTAAAATGCAAGGCTGCCAATAATGCTGAGCAGAACTGTATGTATAGGAAGTGTGACAGTAAATGCAGCTGTGAGACAGGAGCTGGTTCTGCTATACTAATCACAGCTTCAGACTGCAACTGAAACACACAAAAAATCTAATGTTGTGTTTAGTGCACAGTGGCTATTTCTGTGTTTATGGAAGCATTTGCTTGCCAGCTTCCTGGTCAGGTGTTGGTCTTGCCAAGGTCAGCGCGGTGAGGGAGCCATTTAGGGAGATCAGAAATCTGGTGGAGTCCTGTGGGAATAAGAGAGGAAGAAAGAGATATGAGTTTGGCCCTGAGAAGCTGGCCCAGGAGTTATCAAGGACCACTGGAAAGATTAATGCTGTTCATGAAGTTTGTAGACAGAAAACTCACAGCATCTCTGCTGCTATACTACTTAAATGACTTGAGAAGGTTTCCACTAACAACTGCTGCCTTACACAAATTATTGGATATTAAAAAATGACATCCAGTTGTCTTCAAAATGGCTTTGATAAGGTATCAAGTACAGTACAAACAAAAAAAAAAATCAAGAGTTTACGCAGAGTTTCTCATGAAATCACATGTGAAACACAAATAAAAAACAATTCTGGTGAGAGGCACAGACTCAACAAATTTGTCAGGAAAGAGGGTTCTGCCATGGGTCAGAGCCCTTTTTTGGTGGTCAGTGGCAGAGGCCAGGAAGAGGAGGAAACTACAGTCCATCACGGACAAGGGATCACATTATGAATATCTTCCATCCTGCGAGTCCAGCTGGTGTCTGGTGAATTTCTCTGGGATGATCAATAGAGTTGTATATTATCCTATAATATTCAATCACTTCTAATATCTAGAACCTGTCAGAGGTCTTTGTTACAAATGCATAGATACACATATGCACATATACACATGGAGAGCACATAAAGTGAACACACCAGCAGAATATATTCATAGTCGGGGTTATTGGAGAGCTGGGAAGGTGATGTTGGGGGACAGGAAGTGTGTGTAAGGGATGATTTGATAGCTCACGGCCAGAGGAAATCTGTACTGTGTCAAAGAACGGGGACCTTTTGGGAAGCTGGGGCATCTGTTATCACTTCCACAAAACACAACTGCCAATGCTTGTTTTTTAGGACGTAAAAGACAATGTGAGACAAAGGCAATGCAAGAAATAGCTCCAGAATAAACTTTTAAGGTCATGTCTAAATATATACGCACCACATTCTTACACTAAGCATGAAACTTGTACATAAATGTTAAGTATGAAAAATAAATCATACTGACATTCTCATGTCATGATGCACAAGAATGTTGGTATAGATACCATGTATGTAAATATGGATTTATTGTAGAAGTTTACAACGACTTGTCTGAATTTTATGAAGAGCTTTCTAAATAAATTATGAAATATCACAAAGCATTTTCTAAGCACTTTTTCTACAGATATTTTAAATGTCTTTTTGTCATATCAGTGCCAAAGCCACAACCACACTGTTATGGAGAAAAATCTTAAGCTAAAAAGCTGAGGAAACAAAGTGAAGTGAAGTCCTATTTGCATTGTTAGGATTCTTACCAGACTGTATAACCGACGTTTAATTCATGTGCCTGTTAAGAGGAGATGTGTCTGTATCCATAAAAGATGTTCGTGTCCCACTTCACTGCAGTGGAGCAGCACCTAGTAATGTCCGTGTTATTTCTGAATGGACACTTTGTTTTTACACACGATAACATTGATTAATGGGCTTGAGTTTATGCCCCTGACGCCTGAGTCAACAGAAAGATGAATGTTTTCCATCTATTGAGTTGAGACTCTTGGAGGAAGTCAGGACTGAGGTCATCGTAAACAAGTTGGAAAACAAAATAAAGCAGTGGGCGCAGATATGGAAGTGACAGAGAGCAACTCCTTACATCTTTCCCGTAATTCTTTGAAAGACTTGGGGGCATAGCCTGACTGTTATTTACGCAACAGACATATTTATCTTAAATCCGGTTGCATAACTTTTATTTGTATTTAGCACAGCTGGACTGGGTATTCGCCCTTAAATTCAATTAACAGTCCAGTATCTTACTGTTAAAATAATTGTATGTATAAAGATGCACATGCATAGCCATAACTCCATGCTTTTTTTGATACAGCCTGTCCATCAACATGCTTCTTAAAATGAATTCTGTATGTACTGTTACCTAAAGGTTCACAAATTAGACACCTATGCAAGATTTGCGTACATCTACATCTTTTGGAGAATCACTTTACAAAACAAAGGTAAGTGTCTATTCAGTGAATGAATGAATTTGGGAAAAAAAACTGTAAAGAGAAAAATTTAAATTGAATGCACAGTACTTTGCTGGCAAAGAGAATGAAAAATAAAAGTAAAAAATTTTATACAGAAATTTTGTGAAAAAAATTAGTAATAGCCACTTATAGGTACAGAAGTGTAGGGCATGAGAGAGGGTGCATTGCACAAAGGAAGCCAGTCCATTACAGGAGAATTAAACACTCATTCATTTACATTTGCATTTATTTCTTTAACTGCCTCACACACACACTCTACAGACAACTTAGTTAGCAGTTTACCTGAAACAAATGACTACGGGAAGAAACTAGACCACGTGGAGGAAAACACACAAACATCTGGAGAACACTTAAAATCCATACAGACTAAATCACATTCAAAACCATAAGTGAATCTAAAATCCCGATGCTATGAGGCACAAATGGCCTTTGCCGCAAAATCTTACTACACAGAACCTTTATCTGAAACA
This sequence comes from Heterotis niloticus, assembly GCA_018136845.1. NCBI lineage: Eukaryota > Metazoa > Chordata > Actinopteri > Osteoglossiformes > Osteoglossidae > Heterotis > Heterotis niloticus. The sequence goes on from CM030891.1 coordinate 26,435,348, forward strand.
AGTTAGTCAGAGTAAATGTGGCATTTTCTATTTATCTCAATTCCTATGCCTTTTGTAACCTAACATATTAGGAATTCAGAGTTAAACAGATTTCCATTATGTCGTGTTCAACTGCAGGTTCTTGAAAAAGAATTCCCAGATGTCTCTGTGTTGCTGCCACCACAGTGACCCTTCATCTGTGAATTTAATTTCAGTCGCAAAACTGTGTCAGTTTCAGCTGTTCCTGGTATTACTTTCTTTGGGTGGGTTCTCGAGCCCGACAACTGTCACCGCAACTCCTGAACCTTTGACCCATCACAAACAAGCTATGACCTGCATGAAGATCACCAGCTACATAAATATATTTTTCAGGGAAGGGAGTCTTCCATCATGCTGTGAATCTGTGTGAGACAGGAGCTGATACACTCACAATTATTTGCCATAATATTCTATATTTGGCTCTATCAGATCTGAATTTAGCCCACCCAGCTTTACCAATGGGGTGGATTCAGTATAAATATACTTCTGGCCACAACACAGGCAAAGATTCAAAGTCATGGTAATAAGCTGGACAAGAAGGACAGACACGACAAACATTAGGTTTAAACGGAACAGCAGGTGACATAGCAGTTAACAACAAATTCTAGAAAGGGCCATGTTGGTGAGCTGAGTCCTTAACATCAATTACTCCCATTGAATATGCAGTAACCGAATAAAAGCATCATTTGAACAAAAAATAATAAAAAGTGATGGCTACCAACTTGAGGACTGGCAAGTCATCTGGCCAAGGAAGTGTAAAGCAGGCCGCTCCCCATGGGGTTTTAGAGAATGGAGGCGGGCGTGCCTGCGACCAGGAGTCGGCAGGCGCACATGGCGGAGACAGCTGGCACCAGTGAAACTTTAACCCTGTGGGGGCACGGTCAGCGCATGCCAGCCACTGCCCGAAGTTACATGGGTCAGCCAGCTGACGGGTGGAGAAAGGTAACCCAACACCCTTAAAATGACCCAGAAGTGTGATCATGAAACCGGTGGGTAAAAAGGGAGCACGAGTAAAAGGCCACCTGACACCATCTGACACGCACAGTTCACTAACTGTTGCCCAGTGAACAACGCCAGGACTTGTGCTGTGGTTTTAAGTGCCATGTCAGCACACATTCGACACTCGTCCACCTTGCTGGCAGCGCAGGTGGATCATGAACTTATGAACAATGATAAGTCAGGAGATGATTTTTCCTAACAACTGCACTCCAATGAAATATATAAGGAAAAACTAACTGGTATGGAAAACTGTACAAAATTTTGCAGAAAAGGGAATAAAGGAAGATTAATAGGATTCTATGATAGGATGACGTTCAATACAATTACTTTGTTTATCAAACGCAGACCCAGCAGCTGTAACTGTGCGATGAGGTCAAAACAAGCAACTGTCGGAAAAACGTACACAGACCATAAAAGCAATGTATGAAACGGAAAAGACTGATAGTAGGAGAAAGGGAACAGGAGATATTTGCTTCCTCCAGGCTCTAAACGGACAGCTCACACTTTTAAATGACGTTTTACTGGTAGCTGAGGGAGAGCCTCAGGCAGTTCAAATGTAACTCAGAAAGAATCAATAGATATTAACATAAAGATAGTTGGAACCCCCAGTATTATTCTGTCAGGGTGGGCTTTAAAATGCTAAAATTCAAGCAAGAGACAAAATCCCAACGTGACACTGATAAAAAAACATCAGTCTGAAGGGATAAAAGTGTGTGTAAATACGTCAAGATCAGTGATACGGCTAACAAATAGATTAACATTATAAAGATACAGAAAGAACTGGGTTAATATCCATAACAGAGGAAGGTTTTAGCTATCATAATGGGGTAAAATAATAGAGGGGGCTTGCATGCTGAACATACTCAAAAATGTTATTTGATTATTTTATCGCGTCTAACAGCGCTGCGGACGTTTCTCCTGCGTGGCGGTGATCCTTTTCTTCCACTGCCTCCTCTTCCCAGGCAATTAGAGGAGAAGGTGGTGCCAGTGGGGCTGTCGCATGTCCCAATCTGTCCATGAGAAACAGAGAAGGCCACATCCACCAGGAGGATGGAGGCAATCATGCACAGATTACAGAGTATTCATAAAGCAAACAATTATCAGCCTCACCCATCCTGGGACTATCAGCTCAAATGAGCCATATGCCAAAGAAGGGAGCAGAGAGAGGGCCTACATTACATCACTTCTGCGGATGCTGCGGGAGCAGGACTCCTCCCATGGACAGGTTTCAGGGAGTAGCAGAATGCATGGGAGTTGGGCTGGCGGTGGAAAAAGAACAAGATAAGTGGAGAGGCAGAAGGGAGTGTCACTGTGGCTGGTTGGGTACTGGGGAGCAGGAGTGGGTGGGGGTGGGGATATGCGGGGACCCGGGTCTGGGGGAGGAGACAGGTTCCCATGCCCCTTCGGGCCTCAGGGGAGTGACAGTGGCAGATGTGACGTCTGGGCGTCACTCCTGCCGTATGCACTCGAGATAAACAGCCTGCCCTGAGAGGGAAAGGAGGGAGGCTCCAGTCCATCACCCCATTTCACCCCACCCCCATGCAACACAGAGCCCAGAGGTTCCAACTCCGGCCATCTGAAAGTTAGCAGTAGCCATCTCTGCTCCTGCAGGGACAAATCAGGAGACAATTCCTGCTCCATCCACTGTACATGGACATATAAATCACAGTATGTTACTTCATTCTCATTTTATTTGCCCAATACAAGGCACAACTCAAAGCAACTTACATATCACACAGTTTTACCCTGCTGTAGAATTTGAAAATAATTTAATTTTAAATTTAATTAATTCCCAAAAACTTTGGAAAGAGACATTGTTTGTACAAAGCCATGTCTGAAATCTTTTTTATTGCCCAAAGTCATTGCTCTATATTCTCAGGTATGGTACTACATTTGATAATAACAGAACATTTAATAGCAATTTTATTAAAGATCAATGAATAGTTTTATTTGAACCTTATAATATGTACACAGCTACATTGAATATCCTTACAGGAAATATGAGAAAATAAGTGGCGTCACATTTAAGATCCTCTCTATTGTGGCTTTGCTCTCTTGAGAAGTTTCCAGGAAGAAACCAGTCTTAAGATGCTGTGAGGAAAGGCCTTAATCACGTCACACACTGTATTACTAAGCTTCCAGAAAAATCCACACTCTCTGGATGAGGATGAGAGAGATCTGGCCTGGATCACCCTTCAAAAGGATTGGGATTGAGTTTGCACTGTGCATCTACAACAGCCATCATTGCTGTGATACCCAGAGAGAGGGAATATTCATACTGTCAGTAAAATATCCAGATCATACCTTTCTCATGGGAACCATATGGATTTCAATATGATAAAAAAAATCCAGCTGAATATATAAATATAGCCTTTAAAAACCTTAGTATCTTAGTACCTTTCTCTCTTAAGTTAAAAAACAAATTAACCAGGAGAGTTTGAATTTCCTGGAGTGGAGATGATATAAATGTAGCTGGAGTCAAGCAACAGGAAATCACATTCATGTTTTAGAAGGGAAGTACGGTGTTCATTCATAAATCCATCCATTGTTTTACTCAGTGATTCAATCTGAAGGACTGCAGTGCATTTTTCCTATAATAATGGAAAGCCTAACATTATCTTCAATCTCACTTTAAACTGTCCCCACCACCTAGCATGAAATATTAAACAACACAAACTTCTGCCAAAATGTTCTGGAACCTTGAGTGCATAAGAACAGGAACCTAAAGTTAGAAAGAAATGCATTCTCATAAACAGTTCCATTTTATTTGTTTATTGGCTTATTTAATGATATTTCTAGCAACAATGCATTGCACAAACAATGGTGGGAGCTGCTTGGTGCCTCTTTCCAGTCTCCCTCTAGGACAGGACTTCCTACTCAGTAATGACAATACTGTCCCCTACTGGTGTAGTCTGACTACGCTTATACGTGATCACATGTCCCCTATTCTCCTCAGAAAGACTTCAGTGCAGGTCCACAGGATTTGAAGTGATTGTCCAAGGAAGGTGGAAAATTTAGACAAATGGGATTGTCTGTAATGCTGAATAGGTATCAGCTCTGCAGGGGAGGAAGTCCTCACCTTTCATGCTTTTATTGATGCCATCCTGCTTCCTAATTTCACTGCTTTTAAAGTACTTTTAAGATCTGCAGTGAAGTGTAGAATGTATTTACTGTAACTTGTAATGCAATTACTAACACTTCCCAATGTGTCATAAGTTTTTTCTCTCTTTCATTTAACATAAAAGTGACTCTTCCTTAACATGCATCCTTGCGCAAGTCAACAACTCATGATACCATATTATACCCTGAATGCCTTGCATTCTGTATCCTTCATATGTCAGTTAGGGACAACCATCCCGTTGCTGATGTGTCCTAGAGATCAGCATGCCACAACCCCCTGCCTCTAAGGTGATACCCTCTGATAAGCTGAATATGAGTTGAGGTATTAGAGCTTTGACTTGGGCAGCCACTAGGTATGCCCTTCCCGCTGAGACTCATATTAAGAGGTAAAGCCTGCACAGCTGGTGGACAGAGGCTACACAGTCCTTTTTCTTGATTAAACTGACATTTCTTGTTTCCATAACTCTGGCTTCATGCCGCACATCTTACTTCCCAGCATCTCATCTCTTAGCCCCTACCACCCCCCACCAACATACTAACAGCTTCATTTAATAGATGGGGAACTTCAAACACTGGATGGCCTTTTGTCTGCCTTTAACTGTGTGTAACCAATCCCTTAAACCATCTATAATGAAAACATCTTAGGCAGCAAAATTAAATTTATTGTTATAGCCACAACTGCAGATATTAATGTAGTCAGAAAACAGTAATATTGACAATGAATAGAAGTTTATTAGTTGTTTGTAAAGTTGAGAACCAAAGCATATTTACTATTATTTACTTACCAGATTATATCACTCGGTTTTGCTAAAAAATTTCTTTTTTTCCTCCATCTCTCAAGGTATTTGGCTGTTTCTGGGTACTTGAATTCAGAGTGTCTAAATGTCACACTATCTCAAGAGGTTCTGAACCTGGGGAGCAGAGTGAGAAAGCATTTTGACAAACGTGAAGGTTGAAAACTCCCTTTTCCTTTTACAAACTCTCACACATACAAAAAAAAAGAAATTTCCACATCTGTTGTGGCCTTCCCTATACCGCTGCCCCAGAAACCAAACAGGCCAAGGAAATATTTCCTGGTTATGTCTCTGGTTGTGTGTTTAACCACCTTTTCCAGCAGGTTTTTCCCCATGGAGATGTCCACTGCACAGATTGCCCGAGCCCTGGCCTCGTCCACAGCTGTGAAAACAGGGATGGGTAGACAGTAACCTCCGTGTGGGCAGAGTGGAAACAGGCTTGTCCCTGGCACCTGACCCAAGGCCGTGTGGTGTTCATCTCAGAACAATCCTAGGGCTTTACTCTGCTCAGGCCTCCAACTTTCCACAATCCAGTGCCTTCACTCCTTCATCGCAGTGCAAGTTAGGTTATGCCTGCATCACGCCTCTGTATAAACATTATTTCTGGTGTGATGGAACTGTCTTCAGTACCTCTTTGACTGATGTTCTAGAACCTCTCTATTTTCTGATCTTGCAAGAAACATTGGATGCTGGGATGGTGGTGACTTGGGGCATCAACAGGCCGGAGAAAGAGGACCTGAGAAAGAGGATCAAGGAAGGAATTTCTACCCTCTTCACCTCTGACTGTTGCTCTTGGCTTTGCTGCAATATTCACAGGTCTGTGTGTCTGGTGATGGCCATTGGGAATCAAGTCCCCGTTGAGGGTCATTGGGGATAATTTACTAAGGTGTCTTGGAGGCCTGAGCCCACACCCACTAGAGGGGCAAGGAGTATGGCAGGTCCACTTAACTGACCATTTATTGCCTGGGCCTCATTCCTTGATTCCCACTGAAACCTTGAGATCTCCTTTCCTTCTTAGCAGAACCACTTATCTAAAGAGACACAAATAACACACTCTAGTATTATACCATTCTTTTTTCACGTTCATTTATTGACATACACTTACATCAAATAATATTTTACTCCAGCAGGATAAAAGCCAGGACTCACAATCAAGTTGTGTTTTGGCAAAATGCATTTTTTATGGAATAGAATCTATTCTCCAACCAAGGTGAAAACAATATGATTAAAGTTTCATATTTTATGAGCACAACAATATTCATCACTCTATTTTCAGTTCTGGTAATACCTTTGTTAATAACATTTATTAGCAATTTTATTGTAGACTAATGAATAGTTTTATTTCAACCTTATAATATGTAGACAGCCACACTGTATAGTCTTACAGAGAATATAAGGAAAAAAGTGGTGTCACACTTAAGATCATCTCTGCTGTGCTTTTTGTTCACTTGAGATGCTTCTGGCAAGAAGCCAGCCTTAAGAAGCTGTGAGGAAAGACCTTCATCGCATCACGCAGTGTAGGAAAAAAAAAGGAATACAAGTAAATAAGGTGCTAAACTTAAACATGCTTTTGTGTAAAGAGCCTAAGTAAAGAAATGAGGAAATATTATGTCACAGGGAGCAAACAAACAGCTGCGGTGTGCTTACCCAGTTGTGTACAAACTTGGCCTTTTGAAAGAAGACAATGAAGAAGTGTAATCACAACAGGCAGAGGAATAGTTAAAGATCATAAAACTGTAAAAACACAGGTTAACGTTTGTTTGCACTTTGCCTTTTGGCTCCACACACTCCTCCGTGCCTCACACCGAATGGGCAGCTAGTCAGAGGCAACCTACAGTAGCTGCATTCCTGTTTTGAATGCACACACCCAAATTATTATTGTTTGAAACTTTACAATTTTCCTCTGGCATACTTCCACCTGTTTCTTCTGATATCCTCATTGTTCCCACACTTTGAGCATTGGCTTGTGTCCTCAAAATGATGGCTGGCACTTCTGTTTGACGGTGGAACAAGGTGACCCCACAGTCATGTTCCTGAAAGATGGGGGTGGACCTGGTTCCCCAGTCATCCCTCTTCATCCTTTATTGCTTCCTAGGAATCTTGGCTCTGGGCACGTGGAATCGCGGGGGCTGCTGTGTTCTCAAGGTCTCTGGATGTTGCAAACAAAGAGAGTGGAGTGGATGAAAAAAGCTGAAAGGGGGGGAGGAAATGTGCCTTTGACCTGAGGACAGGATTCTACAGCGCATGTCCCTCATGCACCTGGACACAGTGTGTTTTACACTTGCTGGCTTTCCTTGGTGACAGCATATCAGAAAGAGGGGATAACAATGTTGAATCCATTTATTGGTAGTAATGGTCCACTCCCTTCATAGTCAATGACCAAAAGAGCACCTGTATGGGGGCAAAGAGTATGAAGGTCAAACTTTGGTGGAAATATCAAGTAGATAACAGAAATGGATATTTTGTTTTGCTTTATGGGTCTTTACTTAAAAATGGCCTCAAGATAAGTAATGGCGACCAGCTCTTAACAGCCAGGAACAATTAACAGATGCATTTTTCTAGTTAGTATGTACCAGCTTTAACTGGTAAGGTCTATAGGCCAAGAGCAGCATTGGGAACAATGCAGATGTTGCTGCAGAAGCTCAAATGAAGGTGTATGAGGAAAGAAGATTTTGTAGACCAGCATCAGCAGTTGAAAGAACCCAAATAAAGCTCAGTTTCTGACAACATAGAAAAGTTTGTAATTATTTATTACAGCCACAACAAGTGCCACGATTTATGTACAGCATGTTTTATTGTCAGGAGGTCACCAAATTGACCACTCAAGCCCAAAAAAGCAAAGCAACACCTCAGATATTACTAACACCTATAGCATTGTTTTACAATCTTTTATTTTAGCCATTCAAGGAATTTATCATCATATGCTACCATATTTAAAAAAGAAAAAGACATTTCAGTACATTTATATTTGTTGTCCACAAAATATACCTCTTTCTGTGATTACTCTTTGTTATTAATGGTGTAACAAATCTGTTTAGCCTTATATAATGTGAAGCCCATTTATGCAATATACTGTACTATCTGAGTTACTGGCATAGCCTGGATCAAAAGGTAAAAAGGTAATAAGAAATAATACATTATATATAACCAAACTGTGTTATTAATGTTGACGAACAGGCGGACACAGCAGAGAGTTAGTTCCATAGTTCCATAGTTCAGTGGAAAGGAAGAAAGTAATGGCAAAACATGTATTAATAAACTTCATTACTCTTACATTACTAATGTTTGTAGCCCTGCATGTGTCATGTGATTTCTTCATTTTTAATTTTTAACTTTGTACAGATTCTACAAATCTATAATTGCTATTTTTATTTGTAAACAATTTGCAGATTTTACTTTATGTCACCACTTGGCATTGTGATGACTTTCATGATGATGCTGAAGATGATAATATTTTTCCATTTCTGAAGCACCCCTCCCATTTGCCCTTCCCATCGGCCAGTTCAGCAATTTACTCCAATCATCCACTAGCACCCCCACAGCAGTTTTCACACCTCCCTTTCACCAGGTTGGATTCTTCTTCCAGCACACTTTAACACCTGTCACCTATCCATCTCACTGCTCTGTTCCAGCACAGAAAGCAAAGAATTGTTTTGATGTATTTGATGCATATGTTGTGTTTGGCACAAAGATGTTCACATGTAGCTTGGAGCCCATTGCTGGTATTTTGGACAGCAGGACTAAACTAGTTGCATTTATTATACAACGTACATGTCTATTGCACGCACGTTCCCCCAAGAAGGTTGAACACCAAGATAAATAAATAAATGGCACAGATGTGCATGCTGGCTATAATGATCACTAATATGTGTAGTGCTGTGTGTGTGTGTGTGTGTGTGTGTGTGTGTGTGTGTGTGTGTGTTAGTGAGAAACTGAGTCAGTGTAATGCTCGTGCCATTCAGTTACTGTCACTCAGACATGTGACACTCTGTGTATGATGTAACTACACCCTGTGTGATGCAACTATGTGAACATTGCCAAGCTTTACTTCAAAGTCCAAAATCGAAATTTTAAAGGTACTAAGTGGCTTTTATGGTATTTAATGATCTTGACCTAATTTAGTACTCTTTTGTGTGTGTGTGTGTGTGTGTGTGTGTGTGTGTGTGTGTGTGCGCGCGCGCGCGCATCTTTGCATACACTCTATGTATATAGGCTTCCCCAAGCCTTGTCAGAGACCAAATGTTAAGCAGCCTTATTGTAGTTTAGCTTAAAAATGCAAAACCTCACTTAATGTGAGAAGTGCCAGTGTTCAAAATTTGAAGTCTGCAGGTTGAAAAACAAAACCATGTATAAAGAACAAACACAGGCAAACAGAAAACAGATGGGATTTTATAGATACAGACATTCTAGAGCTGTACCGGAATGCTGTAATGTTTCCTCTTTGCATTCACAGAAGGAAAACCAACAGTGTAAGATCATGCACAAAAGCCATATCCCTGAATAAATATGAGTCTAAAATAAGTCTAACTTCATTCCTGTTCAGCCAAGCTTAAGCCAGCTTACATACATCTGACTGGTGGTGTTAAACAGTTGAAGCATTCTGGTCATAAATTATTTGCAAAAAAAGCTTACTCTGCAGTAACTCTCCTGAAGGTCACCATCTGCTGACCCTGGGAAAGTTACAGGCTTCTTTTTCACTGACGGGAAAATATAATAATGCATCAGAATGCGAATTGTTAGCCTCAAAACATTTTTATTCAGTCTTAACACCAGCATGGAAAATGTGTAACTTTAATAATAACTTTCTTGCATCCCTTTGATGTGAAATCTGCTAACACTTAAAGACAAAGGGATTTTAAAATGAATTCTTCTGAAGTATCCATGAACTTCTCTGTAGCATGACAGCATTTTTATGGCTTTTGAAAGGTTAACTCCCTTCTAAATGTTCTTGCATTTTTCATTGTATGGGTTGCTGGGGCACTCTAATTTAACTGAAATGTTGTGTTCCAGTGGTATCTGCCATGCATGTGAGGGCTCCCTCCAGCCTGGACATGCAATCCATCTCCGGTGGCCAAACATGGGTGCTGCCGGTACTGCTGCCTTTGCTAATAGCAAACAAAAAAGAGTGTGGGGTGGATGGACTAGGTGCCCTTTCTCAGTCTGAACTGGATTTCCTGACTATACAAGTGCACACAACTGAAAAGGAACTGGCAACAACGGCTTTTTCCAGCAAGGAAAACAAGTGCATTTGTCAGAAGGGGAGCAAAAGTACAGGAGGGAAAACAATGCTAAGACAGTAAGTTGGGTAAAGCCTCTTTAAAAAATTAAATTTCTCTAAGCACCTATGAACACAAAAAATAAGAGTGGATTAGGCCTTTTTTCAGTTCTAATTTTCTTTATATTTCTTTACAACAATATTCTGAGCATGCAAATTTTTACGCAAAAATTTATTGCAGGTTTCTGAATATACTACATAAAATCTACACTGAAAAATAATCTCAATGTTTTTATTAGTAAGAATTTCAATTTTAAAAGTAAAAAATTGTAACGTTTTAAACTCTCAAAGTGTGTTTTTTTTCCACTGAGCTCACTTTACCTCTTCAGCATGAGAAGAACTGTGTATGCAAGACAGGGGACTGTGTGGGTTTGCTGTATTGTGAAACTTTGTGTAATTCTGATTATTTTTAACATGCACGGTGATCTGGAGGGCAGCACTGATGGACAGCTCCCCACTGCCGACCCTTGCTCGGCCTCCATATGCTGAATGAAGACCTGCTGTTGCTAATAAAGGGAAACAGACTGAGGCATTCGATGATGCTGGCGAGATGACTCGGGGAGGAGTTGGCCTTCAGGCGTGAGTGGCCATGCAGGCCTTATTGTGGTTGTTTGGCTATTCAAGCCCTTTTGGTGGTAAATCTTGCTGTCCTGTGTTTTTAGTCCTGTTTATGTGGGTGCCTATGACCTACAATCAACCACAGTGCCCTTCAGTTTATGTTTTCTTTTAGAAAATGTTAACCTTCCAAAACATACCTTTGTATTGCACTCTTTGTTAACCAACCTCAAAATCAAGGCTGCCTAATGCCCAAAATAAAGGTTTAAACAGACAATTTCAGTTTATCACATTTGAAGCCTTCTTGCATTTGTAAGCATTTTTTAAGAGTGCAGTTTATCTATATTGTTAAAAAAATACTTGTTTGAAAAAAACTACAGGTGGTTTTGATACCCAGTGGTGCACTCAAAAGATTTGTTTTATTTTTCTTACTATCTCATAGTTCATGCAAGCGTGAGTTTTTCTTCTATGATTCAGTCATAGAATCAGTTACTTAAGGTAAGAGTTTATGCCAAAAGAGTTAAAATTGTACTTGTGCAATAGTTGTGGGCAGTAAATAGTCCATGTGTAACTTCCACGTTGATACTCCCTAGCGGGGGGATACTAACTGCTAAATACTTCTAAACTATTCTCATAACCTCCAATAAATTGTTTTGCTTTAAAACAATAAAATCAGTTCGCCATTCATATTGAATGTGTTTTAAATAAAACAAGGAGAGGAACTTGCTAATCATTCCCTAGCTTTGTTAGCAGGCAGGAGCTGTCCTGGGACAAATTTTTCCTGGCTGTTTATAAATGCTTTTTTTTACAAATAGCTTTTCTGATTGATCTTGTCAAACCCTTTTGAGATCTTGTGGCTCAATATTTTTTCATATTTTCTTGCCCACCAGTGCTCATGGTATCTGTAACTGTACAAAAGTCCTCCTCCCAAAAAGTATTGCAAGGTTGTAGTTATCTTAGGTCATAAGGAAATACAACATACTCCAGTGCTGCTTACAGCATCAAAGACGAACAGGTTTGCCCCCTTTCAGGACTTGAGCACTTGCTGTGCTGCAGCAGATTGCTATGCTTGTCCATTTCTGGCTGTCTGGAGGGTCCACTCAGAAGGGGTCAAATATCCACATGGTCTCAGTTCTTAGAAGAATGGCAACAACAGACTCCAAAGGTGATCAAAAGTGTAGAAGCAAGCATAGCTCACTTACACCTGCACTAGTAAAGCAGTTAAACACACCTGAGTAGTCACAAACCCCTGTGAATCAAAATGTCCCAAACATTGTGGTGCACTGAAATGGGGGGACTGTGTATAAAAAAATGCTGTAATTTCTAAACGGTGAAACCAAACCGTATACAAAAAATTTATAAAACTATAATAAATAATAAAATCTGAGAATTTGCACTTTAACTGTGAGTGAATTATTTAATTACAGATCTAAAACTGTGGAGCACAGGGACAAATCAAGGAGAAATGTGCCTTTGCCCCAAACCTTGCAGAGGGGTGCAGTATAATGCTTTTGATAAGCTGAGCCCAAAAATGTTTTCCACTGACACTTGTCCCTCACCTTAAGATACAACTGGAATTGCTACCGTTTAACATTTGTTTATAAATACAAAGTCACTTTTAGCTTTAATCACATTTGAAAAATTTTAAATGAATAATGCAGAAATCCCTCAATTTATTCACTGGTGAGGTTCTACAAAAATATAAAACATGCATCCACAATACAATAAATACAAAAGGAAGAAAACATTCCATATTTTTAAAGCTTCAGAGAATTTTAAATCAATTAATTGTTTATGAATAATTGCTTGTCTGCTGCAGGGTTGGGATGCTCTGGACAGTATCCTACATGCACACAGTGATTTATGGTTTGTATATCAATTCAGTCAGTGCAGCTAATATAAGCAAATGACAGTAATGGGAATATTTACAGTTCCTCAAGATGCCCACATTATGTTCTTAAATGTGAAGTTTAGTCCACATTTGAATAGGCCTCTAACCGAAACTAGAGACACCAAATGAAGTACTATAACACCCTCATTACCTTATTCAGCAATAAATAGATGTGGATGGACATCGGGTGCACCCTGTAGCCCTCCAGGACCTGGATTAGGTAACCCATGTTCACAAATTGCGTGTAAAAGCTTAAGCAGGTGTACATAAGTTTAATTTTCTGTGTTTACTGAAAAGATTGCTAACAATTTATTCACCGGTCAAAAAAAAACAGATCAATTAATAATTCTGTATTCTTCTGAAAGATATTTTTAAGCACAGACTAGAAAGTGACTGCTGAGATGGATCATTAAACAGAAAATCCAAGAGTGAGGCTGACTGTCTTCCACAGATTTTGCCCTAAAGCATCGAATATGATTATCTATTCTTTCCTTTGATCTCTGATTATATCCCCACACAAAATACCTATATCATGTCTACGCTGCAATATTTTTGCTTAAAAGAACTTTGCTGGGCTTTCTGTTGGTGTCTACAGGGCCAAGTTTGCACCATGTAATCCCTGGTCTCAGCACCATCACCTATACTAATCTTTGCACCCCATAATAAATGGGAGTGCAGAGTAATCTGTAGTCTCAAATAACTCATTACTGTGTCTAGATGGGATTAATGAATTTCTTCATGTACTGAATCATCTCAACACTGTAAATCATGCTACTGCTGTGTTTTTCAATTATTTGTTTATTTTAAAGGGAATACCAGGTAAACAATAGCTTTGAGCCAGTCATGCAATAAATTCCTTTAAAATTCTCTCTGAATCGCAGCCAATTCAGTACAGCAATTTTAAATGATATACAAGAAAGTAACCTTAAAATACAACATTTGGTATACATTCCCCCGAACAGTGAATTAAAGATCCAGATTTCAACTACTAAAGGCCATAATAAGTCACATTCTGTTCTAGATATGTACGGGCAGGCGTGGATCTGGTTATTTTTTTGTATATTTAGTTGTGACCTATTGTTTTGATCATCTGCTAATTTAATAAACTAAATCTGTGGTATTATTCATTGCGTTATACTAAGTGTTAAGCTTTAAAAGGTATTCCATATCTATATTTGTATTATGGGCTCCCTTTAGACTCAGGTTATTTAACCTGATTTCTTACAACACTATAAAGTGAAACATAAAGGATTCTGGTGTAAAGTTACTATATAAATTGACAAAACAGCATTGGCTGTCAGCAGATAGCAATGGAAGGCAGAACAATGCTTCAGCACAGACATAGATCTGAGCACAGGCCCAGATCATCTGTCTGCCCGCTATAAGGGCATCAGACAGTGTGCGGAGGGTGGAGAGTTGGCCATAATGAGGGATTAAACCAGGATTATCCTCCTTTATTAAGACATTCCAGATTCTCATTAGGCTTCCCAGAGCACTCCGGTGCATCGATTACTGCACAGAGGGAGAGAAAATTTGGAGAACATACAGGGATGCATAGTCAGATTTGCCCCACATGGATGCCTTTTGCCTGCGCAGCTGTGGAAAACCTGTTTGTAAGGACACACACGGCCATCTGTAGGGATGCTTGCTACACAATGAACTCCCTGCTATTGTTTCAGGAGAATGCACCAAGAAAACCAGTTGGAAGGATTGTTGTGTGTTCAAAGTAAATTTTTATGGCCTGGCCTTGATATTAAATAAGAACTCTGCAAACACCATCAGCAGCCCAGAGTTCTTGGCAGTGTAGGAGAATCACAAAAAGACTTAAGGGTCTTATAAATCAGGTTCATAACTTATCTTCTGTAGACTTATACATGGATGCCAAAGTCACTGACTTGTTCATGATGGACTGTAATTTATTTGTATATTGAACAGTGCACATTAATTATGCAACATAAACCAAGCTATGATAATGGTGCACCCCATTATTGCTATAACCTGAGGTCACTGGGTGTTTCAGCATCAGATACCCTCACCCAGGTGAGTCAAGTAGAGTTGATCAGACCCCAGCCTAAATCTAGGTAACACTACAGTGAACCCACAGTTTACCATCTTGATCTCTCCTCCCTAAGTTGTCCTCGCCACAATTTCAGTAACCGACTTTCAGCTGCTCCCATCAGGGGTCGCCACAGCGGATTGGCTCGTCTGCATATTTGGTTTGGCAGATTTTTACGCCAGATGCCCTTCCTGACGCAACCCTCCATTTTGCCCGGGCTTGGACCAGCACAGAGGTGCACCCCCTTGAGGCTGGATTTGCAGCAATGCCCAATGTGGGGCCCGAACCCCTGGGATTACGAGTCACGTGCTCTACCGACTGAGCTAGCCGGGCAGGGCCCTTGCCACAATTTCAGTAATAAAATCTATTCCTCAGAATCCCTGTGAGGCCCAGAATGTTTTATCCTACACAGAGACTTTTCTGCAAAGCCTTTGCAGCCAACCTTATTGGGCATGCACCTTGCCTTCAAGCATTTTCACAGACGTTGCTCTGTTAGTTCCTCATATTCACTGCATTTCTCCCACTGGCCTCCTTCTCGTGTTTTTAGAAGTTCTAGACAACACAGCCAAGTCTACTGTGACAGTTCCTGGAAACCCAATTTCACTTCCTAAGTTGACCATCAGCTGCCATACTCTGTCACAGCCCTGAGCACTTGGACATGGTGGCAGTAATAGCAGTGCTCACCAAGAAATCTTGTATTGCAGCTAAGGATGTGCTCCAGTGTCTTTCTCTTTAGACTTAATTTGGAGAATCAAATAAAATAAATTTCAGTGTTATCATACCAATAATGTTGTCAGATCAATCATACACTATATGGCCAAAGTGTGTGGACCCCTTTTCTAATGACTGAGTTGAACCATTTCAGCTGCACCCATGCAGCATACAAACACATTCTAGACAATTGTGTGCTTCCAGCTTCGTGGCCACAGTTTGGGGAAGCTCCTTTCCTGTTCCAGCATGACTATGCCCAACCCTCCCCCATGCACAAAGCAATCTCCATAAACACATCATTTGCCCAGGTTGGTGTGGAAGATCTTGAGTGGCCTGCACAGAGCCGTGACCTCAACCCCATTGAACACCTTTGGGATGAACCGGGACTCCAAATACGAGCCAGACCTTCTTGCCCAACGTTGGTGACTGACTTCACTGATACTCTTGTGGCTGAATGGGCTCAAATTTCTGGTGGAAAGGCTTTCCAGAAGAGCGGAGGCTGTTATAGCAGCAAAGGGGGGAATGACTCCATATTAAAGCCCATGGTTATGGAATGAGATGTTCAACAAGCACATATGGGTATGAGGCTCAGGTGTCCACATACTTTTTGCCATATAGTGTATATCTGGTTAAGTATAGAATGTTTCAGGAGAACAATACAACAGAAGACCTGGAAAAAAGCAGATAGCCATCTCACTATGTTGTTAAACAACCCAATGAAAAATGATGAGTGATATAATCTAATCCTGTGTTGTGTAAATGTTCATGGTGAAAAGCTGATAACAGTAATCTATGATCTACATGCGGTGAATCCCTGCATTGTTCCTCCAAGCCCTGCATCCACCCCAGGTGCATTCTGTGGTACTACTGCAGTTCTTGCTCACACAGATTTACAAAGGGAGTGGGTAAGTAGCAGTGCTGTGGGGAAGAAAGTGCGTGCCATTTGCCATGTGCCTTCCATTCCCACGGAAGGCCGTATCAGTATACCTGCGCCGGCATGCTCACTGAAACTAGCGTGTGTTTTTTTAACCCCCCCGGGCACAAGGCAGGCTGAGGCAAAATGAGAAAGTGTGAGAAAGGAACCTCCTGCCACAGAGAGGAGAAGTGGGAGAGGCCCACTCATGCTGTCCAGTCATGCCCTGGCGTGTCACTGGAGAGCAACTGGCCTTACATTTGCAAAAGTGGCAAAAACAATATTTTAAGGTTTTCAGAGAATGTTATTTCTTTATGTATAGATAACGTTGGATATCTTTAAATCAATTAAATATATCGTGCTGATATAATGATATAATAAACAGATATATGAGTTGTTATAGTAAGTCCTGTTTACTATTTTCTCTTTACTCTTGTCTACGGTTTCTTTCTCATTGTTGTCTCTTTCACCTTGTAAAGCACTTTGAGCTACAGACCACTGTCTGAAAAGGTGCTATACAAATAAATGTTGTTGTTGTCATATTTTGCATGAATATAACTCAGTTTAAAAATTTTTAACAGAAGTATGGAACACACAAGGTTTAAGTTTTTTATAAAATTGATATGCTTCTTAACCCTGTCTATTGAAAACTGAGTCACGGGTCTGTGCCACCACCCTGATTGCGTACAACTCCGTAAACTGGAACGCTGAACATTGTGGTTTATGTGTTTCACAAGTCTGCCCAATTTTGTGGCCTTGCCTCTTGCACACCCAGCACCTTTCTCCTGAAGAAATGGCCCTGCTTGCTTTGCCTTAGCTTTGTCTTATCTGCTGAAGTCCTCAGTGTGACTGGAGGTCCGCAACAAAGTAGGTTAGGAAGGTCATTACAAGGGGCATGGGATACTTACTGAACAAAAGGCACCATAAATAAAATGCATGCATTCTGATTTATTTCAATGTTCTTACAAGTTTTCTGTGAGAGTCTGGTTTCAGGATGTCAAGCAGGGTGAATTGCCAGGTTGCTATGGCAAGAGTAATTGGTTTTTTAGTCAAAAGTTTTCCTGTCTTTATGCAGATGATAATCCCTTGCATGAATTGCTGCGGTTTAACGCACAATGCTTCAGGCTCATAAAACCACAACAGCTGCACCTAAACATGAATCCACAATACAGGACAGAGGCGATACAGGGGGATAAAATCCCACAATCCTTCAGTTCTGGAGTTTGACACAACATGCCCAGCCTGGGAAAGGCAAAGGCTTCTTGAACAGTAAATCCACCAAAAACAAGCAAGATTTATGCATGAATCTGAACACAGTTATAATTAGGATAAACATAGCATCTAGGGGTTCATGTATTGATGCTCTGATACAAAAGTGCTTTATGAACTATGCATTTCACAATGTACAGTATATATGTCATCAAACCCCACTTCTTACCCATCCCATACCCTTCATTACATTTTTACAAACCGGAGTCTAAAGATGATGAGAACAGGTAAAACCAGTACCTGAGAGGTAGCGGACATTTCTTCAGGCTTAGGATTAGGCTTTTGCATTGTGCATTGCTATTACCTGACCTGAAGAACCTCAGCAATGAATGACATCATCAAAGGAAGACTTACGCAGATATCTTCTATATCATTATCACTTGGATCCGTCTTGAAACTACTGGAGGCTGGACATATTTCAGATAAAAAAAATACAGGTTGCCTTCTGAAGAATAATAGCAACTACTAAGAAGATGGTGAGAACTTTTTCTAAAGCTAGGAAGAGGCTACGGGTTATTTATGGGCGCAAGACGGGGACTTCGGCAAGTTTACCACAGCGTATCATAGGAGAGTAAACCCTGTATGAGGAGACGTGCAGACAGTCCCTCATAGGTGACTGACAGGGCATCTGCTGGCACCACGAGGCAAGCCCACCCTGAGCGTGGGCTGATTTTCCATACCATTCTCAGGCAGAAATCAGTCAAATGTCAAAGAGCCCAGGTAAAACAAAAGTGCTGGGTGGAGAGAAACTGAGAATGGGTGGAGTGGCACACCGAGAGTGGAGGCAAGACCCAGCAAAGCACAGCTTATCAAAGCAGACTGCTCTAGAAAGTTCTACATGTGCATTAGATAAAATTTGAACATTTCTTTGTATCCAAAAAAGGTTGATATTTTTGTAATTTTTGCCACTTTGCCAGTAGCCTAAAAGCTGTTTACTTTTATTTGTCTTTCTTTTTGTTTATGGTGTTTACCCCTGAAAAGGACAGTAAAAAGTACAAGCAGCCACTTCTGTTTCTCATCTGAGACCATGGACAGCTGCACATGCTCCAGCATGTGAGATTGCTGGTAGTGCTTCTTAGAGCAAGAACACCAACATGAAGAAACTGTTTGTTACTGTATGAAGAGTTGTATAAAACTCACTGGGAATGACGCAGTTTTTATCCAATATACACTTTAAAAGAAAAAGATACACATAAAATCCAATTTGCTTAAAGCTGGGTTTTCCTTCAAAAGAGACTTAGAATTAGAGATCTAATTCAACATAGGTTTCAGCCCCCAGTGTAAAAAGATGGAAAAGATGATATTTTGTAACAAGTAAAAATATGAAAAAAGTATGGTAGTTTAAATGGTTTTCCTTTAAATCATTGGATTGGACATTGGTAGAAAGATAATTACTCTAATGTATACCAGAGCCACACTTAAGTACATTTACTTTTATTTATTCAGCTAATACTTAAAAGCTGTGACAACCAGGTAGACTTTACTGGACACATTTACAGTAAGCGCCTTGGCAGCAGCTTTAACCACTGTGCTCTTCTTGAAGCTTTATAACCCTGCAGGAGAATACCAGTGAGGGTGGCCTTTACTCCATCATAAACAACCAGCACTGCAGGAATACTTCAAGGGTTTTTTTGAGTCTGATTTAAGTCCTCCTTTGACAATAATGGTTTCCCACTTTTGGGGGTCTTCAGATTATGATCCATCAGATGTGAACTATGTAGTCAGGTGTCAGCGTCAAAACAGAGTTAAGATTTCAACGTCAAGGGTGCTTGAAGCTACAGGGAAGCTTTACTCCCAGGTTCCAGTGTCACAGCAGACAAAATTTCCTCTAGCTTACACAAAGTCTGTCAGGTTCTACTGCTGTGTCAGCAATTTTTTCTGTATTTGGATTTACCTGTCAGATTTTGAAAGTGGGATCCATTAAAGTTTAAAAATCATATCTGTTGTCACCATGTCAGTCATGTTGGGAAACAGTGCCTTTCAAATGATTCCATCATAAAAGTCATTAAAGAGGCACAGAGCCATTTCACCATAACATTGGGTAGTTTTATAACTACCAACCCCTAGTGTAACTGTGTAAATTTGCTGCTAAAGACAGTTCCAGAGACCATACGGTTAAGCACATGGACCTGAATGACTATGATAAATGGGCAATATATTTAGCAGACAAGAGCAAAAGTTTAATTGGGAACTGAGATTTATACGGTCTGTCATGAGACAAAATCTATTAAGAGAAATGTGTTTGAGTGGCCTTGAGATAGTTGACTTATGTAAGAGACCTCTTCTCATTCTAATAAAACAATATTCAGTCAGAAAAGCAGAAGATTGTGGTGTAGGCTGAGCAAACAGGCTCAAGCGTCACTTTCCTCTGTAACGTCTTGGTCCTAATAGGGGATCTCTGTACATTACCATGTCAGGTGACGGATACAATCTCTCCAACATGAACTGGGTCTTCTTCAAGGTTTCCTCCATGTAGGACATGTCTACTATAACTCCAGTAGAAGGAAGCAGTGGACGTTCCTATGACATGCCAAATCCACCTCAACTCAGACCTTCAGATGCTGCTTTTCATACCAGTTGCTTCACACGTGGTAACAAACCCCCTGAGTGCATGCCGGATGTCACAGTCAGTTGAGGCCAAATCATCTACAAACAAACAGAGATGTCCCTCCAGCCACCCATCCAACACCCTTGGAACCTTAGCTGCACTTTGATATCTTGTCTCTGAAAACTGAGAGCAGGAGTGGAGGCAAAACATAGCCTTGGCAGAGTTCTATAACCACACAATCATTTTTATACAGGAAACTCACAAACCCTTTGGCTCACCCGATTTAATCTAACTGGCATACATTGACTTCAACTCACTATTAATTACCAACAGTTCTGCCCCTTGCTTCTCCTGAGTACCAAGAACATACAAACTCATGTTGGGTGAGGTTATGACAAAGTTAGTCATTGACTTACAGTCTGAGGTGCTCTGGTGCACGGTATACCCCCTAGTATTCAAATATTGTGTTTCTTATGAACGTGGTGACAAGCACAGAAGTCCAACAACAATTCACCGTTGGAATTAAATGTCAATTTGCCCCTCAACCCAACCTCTTCAGGCTTGGTTCCCAGTGTCCCCAGTAGGACTACTGAGTCTTTAACATGGCTGAATATGCTGGACAGCTATTTGGTGAATATGTACAGTGAACAGTCAGATTTTTCTTCACAGTTAACTCGCAGTTGCACTGTGGCTACCCTTTTTGTCCATATGACAGAACTCCACCTATGTGTAACTCAGCCAAGGGCTTATGAGTGTTACTTGACTTGCCTGTGGCCTTTCATAATGAAGAACTACAGAATAGGGGAGAAACCACTATCAAGAAGATCAAGAAGTTTGGTTCTAGAACTCACGCCATGCAGAGAAGGTATAACAAGTATGCCCAGCTGGTTCTTTTCCACTTCCCACACCAGAGAGGTGACATTCTACATTCTCAGAGTGAGGTTCCATTACAAGGGACCAAATCTACATTAATCATCTACTGCTTTGCTGCTATTGCACCTGACCCCCATTGTTCATATTACACATGGTGAGCTCATAAGATGTCTCCAAATTGCCATTTTACTCTGAACCTAGTATGTGGGTCTGGGTAACCTTAATGTGAGCTTCAAAATTTAAAGCTCATTCAGTGAGTCACTGCTACACTGTACAGCTAAAATAATGTGGAAACACCTGAGCATCACACCCATGTGTGCTTGCTGAACCTCCCATTCCAAACCTATGGGCATTAATATGGAGTTGTTCCCCCTTTGCTACTATAACAGCCCCCACTTTTCTGGGAAGGCTTTCCACCAGATTTTGGGAATTTGTGCCCATTCAGCCACAAGGGCATCAGTGAGGTCAGATGAGAAGGCTTACCTCACAGTCAGGGTTCCAGTTCATCCCAAAGGTGTTCAATGGGATTGAGGTCACGGCTCTGTGCAGGCCACTCAAGTTCTTCCATACCAGCCTGGGTGAACCATGTGTTTATAGAGCTCACTTTGTGCATGGGGCCACAGTCATGCTGGAGCAGGAAAGGCATTTCCCCAAACTGTGGCCACAAAGTTGGAAGCATACAAATGCCTAGAGTGTGTTTGTATGCTGTGTGGGTGCGGCTGAAACAGCTGAGCTCAATCATTAGAAGGGGTGCCCACGTACTTTTGGCCATTTGGGTTCCAGTATATCTGTCTATTCTTCCATCAGTCTGCACATTTGTTTTTCTTCAGGTAGTGGCCATGACTTGCTGTAGCTCCTTACCACTTCAATGTCTTCAAAATAGTTAAGGGATTAAAATTCATACATTATTTCACCTCTTGGAGCTGTGTGTTATAAAATGATTCACAGGTATTCCCAACCAAGTGAGATTCTCCACACCTGAGTGAGGCTTCACAACGTTTGGGTGAAAGTTTCTAAATAAGTAAACTTTTCCTTGGGTAGATCACAATCTAATAACAGCAAGGACACACATTAGTAAACCACATTCTAAAATGTAAGCAACACGAGTTCTTATATATCACTGGGGGTAATAATGTAAAACGT
This sequence comes from Heterotis niloticus, assembly GCA_018136845.1. Classification (NCBI taxonomy): domain Eukaryota; kingdom Metazoa; phylum Chordata; class Actinopteri; order Osteoglossiformes; family Osteoglossidae; genus Heterotis; species Heterotis niloticus. Next base: position 26,457,513 of record CM030891.1, read on the forward strand.
AAATATTAAAGGGGAAAGCGACTTCTGGATGTTAAATCTGCAGATGATCGTGAACAAGGGGAAGCCCCGCAGCAAGGCGTTCTGAAACGCAATACAATGTGAATGGAGCTCAGATATTCCTATCGCGTGCTGCCCTCTGCTGGTAGAAACGTGCAATTTTAACCATTGTCAACGTGCAGCTACCAGGAACCATAATGCTAACATTTTGGGCTTGCAGAATATTCCCCAGCAAAACATTTTTTCCCAGAAACTAATCCTACATAACTAGATTAAATACAGAAAACAGGTTTTGAACGTGAATCTGTACTTGTTAGTTGTACTTTCTACTGTGACCGCTGTCTGGCAGGACTGAGATGGTCATTCAGCTCTTTGCTGCAATCCAGTGTAACAGTTCAGTCTACAACATTTAGCCCCAGGCATTCTTAATAAAGAAATAATTTTTGACTTTTATAAGCTCTTTACATATTGAAAAATGGCCCTGAACTGGCTGGTTAATTCAATTCGATTCAATTTTATTTTTGTATAGCACTTTTCTCACTGCAGTGACACAGAGTGCTGAACAGACATGTAAAGGGTTTTGATTCACATGCAGTTCAACAGGTAATCTTGCACAGTTAGCCAACTGGTCACACAGGAAAGGAAAACAAAAAACTCCTTTCCACTAGGGAACAGGAGAAAAATAACCCTCTGGGGGTCCATGTGCCAATGGAACCCCACCCCTCTTGGGCATTCTAAGCAATGTTAATAATCAGAAATTGTAGTTTTGTCTTTGTTGCATAAACAGGAATGAAAAGTTCCAGTTCACAGTCCAGGCAAAGCCATCTGCATCTGAAGCATCTGGTCTTTCGTGGATCTTTGTCATTCGATGAGGTCTGGTCGTTCAAACTTTCTGCCTGTCTCCTACGTACTTGTCCAACAACAAGTAATCTAAATGGACAACTACCTCAACCTCCACTGCATAATCATATAAACATAAACCTGTGATGTGACGTGTTTACAGTTAACTGAAAGTCGGCAGTAAGCTGGAAGTCCAAAAGTAAAATCATTTGTGATTATGATGCATTTCATGAATCATTGCAGGCTCTCATTAAATGTTTGTTTGAAGCTAGAAATTTAAATACACTGCCTGGCCAAAAAAAGTTACTACCTGGACTGAACTTAGTGTTGTGATGTGGGGTTGCTTCAGTCGGTCAGGTCTAGGTTCGACAATGTTACGTGCCCAAAAAATGAGGTGAGCTGGCTACCTGAATAAACTGAATGAGCAGGTTTTTCCATCAATGGATTTTTTCTTCATATTCCAAGATGACATTGCCAGGATTCATCGAGCTGAGCTCAAATTGTGAAAGAGTGCTTCGGGGAGCATGAGAGGGACATCATTTTCACGCATTGAGTGGCCACCACAGAGTCCAGACCTTAACCCTGTTGAGAATCTTTGGGATGTCCTGGAGAAGGCTTTACGCGGCGGTTCGACTCTCCCATCATCGATACAAGATCTTGGCGAAAAATGAATGCAACTCTGGATGGAAATAAATATTGTGACATTGCGTAAGTTTATAGAAATGATGCCATGGCGAATGCGTTCTGTAATGAAAGCTAAAGGCGGTCCAACCAAATACTAGCGTCTCATTTTTTTGGGCCGGGCAGTGTATATATAGAAATACAGTGTATTGAATTTACAGGCCTCTTTTTTAGATGTTCCAGGTGTTGCTTTTCATCTGAATGAACCCCGTGAAAACAGCTTCTCTTTTTTAAGAGTAAGGCTCTTTTTAAATTATGATTTAAAAAAAAAAAAACCACTTAAAAAACCTGATGTGTGCGATTACCTGTTTTACAACTACTTGATGCATTTTTATTTCATCGTTATAGGATAAGAGAGTAAAGCACTCGTAGTTAAAACTTAACGACTTTAAACAGAAGACATAACAAAAGGTGCAAAAAATAAGTCACCAATGACTGAAATATAACAAATAACAGAAGAAACAAGTTTAACGACTTAAAAAGCTAACAATTAACACGTCCTTGCGTAGTACAAGTATTACGGAGGCGGATGACTTGGTAGGAGGGACACCCTGAGTCGCTTCGTCGGGAACCAAAGTTGAATATTATAATGCATATTTAACACATTATATAATATAATGAACATATAGTGCAGTGTTATGTGATAAATAGAACTTGTATAATAAGTTATTTAAATTGCTACTGTTTAATTGTAATTATTTTAAATGAACAGAGAGCTATTATTCCAAAGTTTTCGGATGAAACGAAATTGTAAGTAAAATATAATCCGAGTACAGTACAGCCCCTACAGTCATGACAGGGTTATTATCGGACATTGCCGATCCGGAAGCGCTGGGGGCGCTGTTTCCTTCTGGATTAGTCTACTTCCGACAAAATAAACCTGTACTTTACCGAATGTCTATTTATATTTTTTCATCATTTTTTAAAGTGAGAAATGTGGGTATCAATGCACTTTGAATGTGAAAAAAAACTGTAAGGAAAGTATAAAAACGACAGCGAAGGCGACGTGACGCGGCCGTGTTTGTGATGATGACGTCGAGGTACACGTCGCCCAGCAGGATGTGTCCGCCGAAGATGGCCGCCGTGGATCCGCTCCACATTCCTGCTCTTTTGTGAGGATTTACACGTAATCCCACGCGATAGGACGGCCGTGCTCTGTCGGTGGAAGGTAAGGCTCGACATTGGAGAGTCGCGGGGGAACTGTTAGAGGCTCATCGGCAGAGACTTGACCCGGAGCCGGCCGGGTATAGGGTGAACAGAGACTGCTAGCTAAGGTTGTGTGTGCCGAGATCGAGCGACACACAGCCATTGACGACCAGCTTGGAGACCGGGACCGTGATGCGAGGTGCCGGCGCTTCTTAGTGAATTTTACCGCATTGAATTTGTCTACCGGCTCCACGGATAGGCAGGCTGTGGAAACTGACGTGGCTGTGAGTGTCGAGCCACTCATCGTCCAGTATACTTCGGCCGGCGGACAGAGAGGAGTCTGCTGCTGGCTGTTGTGGCTTCGCTCTTCGCCGAGTGTATAAACCACTGGATGTTCAACAGCCACATATCGGAGAAGCCCCTCTCTGTGTCCGTTTCCCCCCGCTTTTCCCAGCAGAAAATGGATTATCATTCGGGTGTTTGACGGTTCTTTTCAAGGCGTGAACTGGGGGAAAACAAGAGCCGAAGAAACGGATTTTGCGCAGGTTAACGAGCGAGGATCATTTTCTTGTTCCAGCTCAGATTATTATTTGTGTAACTCGGGAGTTTTCGCGCTATTGATGCTGGTTTGGTTTTTAAAAAATAAACTTCTAAGTTACGGTTAACTTTTTAAGAGTAACTTTTTTTTTAAAACTGCAGCTTTTTTTCCCCTAATGTTATACTTTCATTTTAGTTAGCGTTATCTTCAGGTGTTGTCTGAAGTATTATGTTGTGATGTTGATGGACAACATCTTGGATACTGAGAGCCTTGAACGAAGTTTTCTTTATAGTTTAATAAAATATACTGCACATTCTGCTCTTTTAAAGCTTAATGCCAGTAGAATAGCTAGCTTGCTGTTTGAAATTGCATATTAAAATATTTACCTAACATATATGAGTAATACGTCTTGGTATGTAGTTCTGCTTCCTGTATTGTAGCCATTTCTGTTCAAAGCTATAAGCTTCTTACAGTTTCCTACGAGACCAATTGGATAACGGTTTATTTCTTGCTAGGCTTGTGGAAATATGCCAATGTATCTAGTATTTTGTGTCTTTCTATTTAATTGTAGGTGAAATAAAACAGATATCTTTGTAGTTTTATTAATACACTTCCTGTTTTTTGTCTTCCTGCAGTTGTTTGAAATCTGTCTCTTGACAGCTAACTTGTGGAGTTGAGCTTCTTGCACCGTGAATAAGACGTTATGATGCAGCCCCCTCCTCGGACAGCTCCGCCAGGTCCTACAGGACCTCCACAACCATCAGCGGCAGTTCCCAATGCTTTCCGGCGGCCCAGGGCCCAGAAACCACCAGGGAGTTCAAATGCAATGCCAGGTCTGGCCCAGCCTGTCCTCCCAATGACGGACCCCTTCTCCTTTGGTAGGCAAGCCCCGTCCACTGTGCCTGCTGCGAGCCACCTACCAACTTCCAACAGCAGCCCTCAGTTTATGCAAACTCCACCTTCTGCTGGCTTCCTGCAGACTGCTCCAGCCCTCAGTCAGTCACCACATCTGCATGAAGGCACACTGGGACTCCATGCTGTTGCACCGGCTTCATCTTTAGCCTGTCAGACCACAGGGGGAAACACTTTGAATTATAAAAATGCTACATCTCCAGCTCCTGGGCAGTTCTCAAACCCTCATGCTGGTGCAGGTTTGAATGCCCCTGCCATAGAAGAAGGGTATTTCAACACAAAGGAAAATGTTTCCAATGTAGCACCAGGAGCCATGCCTTATGGTTCATCAGCTACTCAGAACAGACCTCCTTATGGGCAGGACACTGCTCCATGTGGACCTTCCCCACCAGGTTCTTTGATGTACCAGCCCCAGCCCACACAGTGGATACCTGACCATGGTAGTCGCCCACCTTCTGTCCAGAACTACTTTCAGCCTACCAGTGATCATTCATCCCAGACTTTTGCCACCCCATCTTCAACTCATGGAGCTTTACCAGATCCTTCTTCTCATACCCCTTCTCCAGCCCCTTCTCTGCATCCTCCTTCCCAAGCCCCCTCTGCTCATGCTACCCAAGCAGGGCTTACCGCACGTGCTGCCCCTTTTTATTCTCCATCCCAGCAGCAAGCCCACCCAGCTCATGCAGGACCCAGTGACTCACATGGAACACCCACTGCTGCAGGGAGCACATCTCAGCAACACAATTCTCAATTTTCTGCCCAAAACTATTTCTGTCAGAATAGCACAGTGCCTGACGCTTGGGTTAACCAGTCCCAACAAGAGCACTTTTACCACCAGATGGCTGGGGGTCCAAGCACCCATCGAAATGAATCTGCCAATTCTCAGCAAGTTGCCCCTCTTAGCAACACAGGCCCTGCTTCTTACGGTCCCGATCCTGGCACAATCTCAATGTTTTTCAAGGAAAATGATGTGGAGAATGAGGAGACCCTTACCAGAGAAAGAAAGGCTGTAAATGGGGTTTCGAGTGGTGATTTGACCACTCCATATTTAAACGACAGTGGGTTTGTGGGTGGAACCCCAAAACATGAAGGAAGCCAGTTTGATCATGTGGAGAACCTGGAATGTGTCCCCAACGAGGAGGTTTTGCCCAGTGAGCCTCACAAAATGCCCCAAAATGTTGGTGAAAACCCTGTAGCAGGGCAGGGCACTGCCACTGTCCATGGTGGTGTGCATTTTGAAACTGGGCCGAATTTGGAGACCCCAGACTCAGTGCCACAACCTCCAAGACCTGAGAGTGTGTCATCAAGCTATAGCAACATGAGCCATGGTAGTGTCTCTGGGGCACGCAGGCCACAGGGTGTGGTTGGTACCTTCATCCAGCAGGAGGTGTCAAGACCTTCAGAAGACTCCTCAACAGGGTACTTTGAGCAGATTGATACTTCCCCTGCTGTTGAGGCTGGGTCACAGCATGCGTCTCCTCGGACTGGCCATGCCCAGCCTTCCCACTCCCTCACCCCAAGTCCTCCAAAGCCCACCGGGATTTTCCAGGCCAGTGCCAACAGCTCCTTTGAGCCTGTTCACTCCCACAGTGTCGGTGTCAGACCCATTGAAGTGGACCAGGCTAGGATGGTGGCAGAAAAGAATGGCAGTGGACCAGCAAGGTCGAGCATTCCTGATGTATCTCCGGGAAACCTTGAGCAGCCACCCGACAACATGGAGAACATTTTTATGGCCTCTACAAACCACCCCAGTGCTGTGCTATCTGAAAGGAGGCCCTCGTCTCGGGCACACGGCACCCACTTGACATGTGAAAGCCCCGCCACCACACTCTGGGCTCAGAATGAGTTGCCTGTTGTAGGCAGCAACATCATGTTGGCCCCTGCAGCTCCGCCAATACTTGGTCCAGTGAAGCCCAGCGCAGAGGTCATCCAGCCCCCAGAGGACAGCCCTCTTGACCTCCAGGCAACACAGGCTTGCCCGCAGTCCTTCCAAAAGTCTGACAACTCGATGGAAAATCTGGAGAACCCCCCGAAACTGGGGGAGACTGACCCAAAGAGCCCCCAGGCGAGTCTAGGCTATGCGTCCCTTTTGGTCCCTTCCCCAGCACCAGAATCCTTCCAGAATCAGCCCGTGTTGATTGCTCCTCCTACAAATTACAGTGCAATTCCACCAAATAATTCTGCCCCAATGGCATACCAAATGGTCTCTAATGAAAGTCTGCAGAATCCCTTGCCTGTACATCAGTCCTCTGAGATGGCTGCAAACACACCATCGGTAGACCCTCAAAAGACTTCTAATCATCTGGAGCCATTTGCTTCAGCGGTTAATTCTTCTGAAACTTTTCCTGGTAGACCTCCTGTGAATTTGTCTCCTCTAAATCTGGCACCAGAGAGCAGGCATATCCAAAAACCAGATATCCCCCTGGTAACGTCTACTGTTGGACCCACTAATCCACCTTTTCCTAGAGCTGATTCAGTTGGGGGTGCAAATCAATCTACAATCCCTCTTGCCGCTGATCACAAGCAGCTCACTAATTATGAGCTCCTAGATTTCATGATGCATCAACCACAGAGCAACCATAACCCTCCCAACCCAGTTAGTAATGTGCCTTCTGGTGTTTCCCATCAAGCTCTACCCCTGACGTCAGGACCGAAGCAACAAGTGCCAGTCAGTAATGCCTCAGATTTTTACCGGCAGGTAACCAAAGACCCGCAGCAGGAACTGAGGCCAGAGAATGAGCCCCAGCAGTCCAGCAACATTGGTCACCCGATGCAACCCACCCCAGACTTGTCCCAGAAGCCTGGGATGCAACCCAGCCTTCAGGGTGAACCAGATGCTGCTTCAAACCAAACCAATCAGGCACCTCTCCAGAATACCCAGTATCCTCAGCTGCAGCCTCCTGGGGCTGCTCCTTCTCTTCCAGGGTCTGGAGGAACTCAGCTTCCTCCCTTCCCTCCTCAGCCAGGCAATTCCTCTCGGCCATCCTCGGTACTTGGGGGGCAGCCAGGATACAGCGGGTTTCCACCGGTGCCAGGACAAATGTATGGAGGTTACTATGGAAACACCTATCCCGAGTACATGGATAGCAGACAACCTTACCCTCCTCAGTATCCTCCAGCTGACCCCAGAGCACAACCATATCACCAGGTAACACTTTCCAAAGTCAGATTTTTAAATTATTGAAACTTCCAGTGTGAATGTAGATTATAGAATATAGATATGTTTGTAGTTGTAGACCACTGGGAACACAACATAAACCTTTTCCTAGGATTTTTAGTATTTATGTATACTTGTAATGGTGTGGGTAGTTGGGGGGGGGGGGTAGTTGTAGGTAATTTCAACATCTCTGCAAACCCTGTTTCCCTGATGTCAATGTTTTTGTCGATGAGAACAACCCTCAGTCCAGTTACAGTATATTATGTTAATTTTTGTGAAGATTATTTTATACTCGGTGGTAATTTTGGTGGTTTCAGATGACACTTAACTGCAGTCACCAAAGTACAGATTTTTACATTGTATCACTATTTTATTGGTGCTTATTCAGGTAATTTTATTTCTAGTTTTTTTTTTTTAAACTGAAGTACATGTGCAATAGGTTCAAAAGCAAAAATTCTCTGCTCATTCAGTTGTCTTCTCCCCCCCCATATTTGTTTTTTTTGAAATTGCTGAATAGTCAAGGTTCAAGGTTTATATCAAGATAAAAACTAGTGTTGAGTGAATGTTCCCTTCATTGAAGAATACTGTTTGTTTTACTTAGGATGATCCTTACCGGAGGTATGACCCGCGGTATGCTCGGTATGAAGGTTCCAACCCAGGCTACAGGGACGCAGAACGGTACCAGGCCAGGGAGCAACCAGAGAGGCCCAGTTCCAGAGCCAGTCAGTACTCAGATCGCCCCTCATCCAGGTCAGTACTTTTCCAAGTCTTATATGCTTATCATATTTTGTTACATATGGCCTTGATGCTATGTTGTTGCTCAGCTATCCCAGGTTAGTTTTAATTTGTGTTTGTTGAAAATACTTTTAAAAAAAGTGCTGGTAAATTAATCTTACATTTACTTGGCTTTGTGTACATCCTTACATTGCCATTTGAAATGTAGTAATTACATACATTATAAAGTGAAAATTTTCACCACCTGACATTGTGAGAGTATTTTACATGCAGGTTTCCACCTGAAACCTTTCATTGTAAGAGCAAACATGTCAGGTGTATGTGTCTCTGGGCAGGTCTTTCTAATATATTTATTTTAAACTGGTAGTATAACTATTTCAGATAATGCTAGCATGACTTTGTTTACAGTAACCATAAACTACCACCCACTGTTTAAGCCTGTTTGCGTAGGAATCTTTGCTCTGTTTTCTTTTGTTAAATAGACAGCCCTTTTCCAAAGCCTGCTATTTTGCTTAAAGGTAAAGAATAGGATGTCCCTGGGTCTATTGAACATTGCGAGAGACCCCTGACATGTGGCTTGCTGCTGACCCTGCTTATGTATGGGTTTCATTGAGGGCTGAGGGTCATTGCCCATGGCTGACCTGTTCCAGAGAAAGCTCCAAATTGCACTGCTGATAAATTTCGTCAGCATCTCTATTTCTAGCCTTTTTGTGTTCTCTTGGTACAGTGTGGACATCAAATTTTTAATAGCTGAGCTGGAAAACTTCAATACTATGCAAAGTACATTTTTCAGCCATGAAAAATATAGGTGCCCAACAATGGGTTTACCTGATCATGTAAATACAGTAATTGCTTTATTAGCAGTACGTCCTGTAGTGCTGTTTCTTAATAGTGCCCTTTTATTTTAGCAATGAGTAATTTGTCATGACCATATTTAAAAAAGTTAACATTTGAACAGATTTTCTGGAATTTTATATTTTTATATATATATATATATATATAAAATCTCAATAAAATTGACTGTTTTCTGTTTCTTATATCTGCAGTAATAGTGACCAATCTGGAATTATTTTGTGCATACAGTTTTCAAAGTCCATTTATGCAGCATACAGTTCATCCTCAATTTTAGACTATTTGGAGAGGACGTGTCAGGGTCCTGCCAATGTCTGGAAAATTGAAATTGTAAATTTTTTTTCTTTAACTGTGGCACTTCATTCTGCATTATATATTGCAGTAACACTTATATAATCTAATGTAATGCTTTATGAACATGTAATTTTCTCTAGTAAAATGAAGTCAGTATTGTAATTAAAGTATAGATGTATACGGATACTGAAGTATATGCCGAAAGAATAAGGCACAAACGCAGCATCTTTTGAAAGGAACTAGTTGACACTTCATCACATTCATTGAACATACAGTGCATACAGTGGGGTGGTTCTTTTTTGATACAGTGTCAAAATCGTTAAAAATATTTTATGCATTAATGAAGCGTTTTTTTTCCCCCAAAAAATGAAAAAGGTTTAATTTTTTTTATTTCTTATTATACTTACAAATGTGTTTTTTCAGTATGTACATTTTTTTTCTGGAATATTTTCGTGACCATTTGCAAAATCTGCCCTGTAAATCGAGGGTCCACGATACTGTTTTAATAATATCCAATTATGTTCTTTCATTAAGTACTCAGATTTACAGGAATGTATGTGGACTGCTATTTAAGGAATTACTGTACTGGGAAACTTTGTTAATTTATGGTAGTGGGGTCATTTTTATTGTTTAACCTAGCACACATTGTCTCACTGTGTAAGGAAGAAGTGGTAGAAATGTTTAATTTTTCAAAAAGAGAGCTACATTAATACTCAGACTACTAATATTGGAGTTGACTTTTTTCTTGTCCTACTCTTTGTGACAGACAAGGCTATCCAGACGACTACCAGAGAGCCAGCCGAAGTGCCTATGATGGTTATTATGCAGACTATTATAAGAAACCATATGAGTATGGAGGTAAGCTACAAGTTTATGTTTTAGGTGTGGAAGTTGTGCGCATAAGAAGAAAATGACACTTTTTTTTTCTTGGTTATACAGATCGTCGGTGGGAGCATTATGATCCTTTGGCTGCTTACGACCCTCGGTACAGGGGCTACTATGACCAGTCGTACTGGTATAACTACGAGCATCCAGCCTACGGCTTCAGGGAGAACTACTATAACCAGGCGTATCCCAACAGGTGCACACACGGGCTTCTTGGGGAGCCTATTATTTAAAGTGTATTGAGTGTATAGAACAGCAAGACCCTTTACTGAGCTTGCACATTTGTATTCTTGGCTGTGTGCTCAAAGTATGTATTGTGCTTCTAAAAACACGTCAGTTTTAAAGCTGATTTTGTATGTTGGAATATGAAGTGTTGTGGTCTTTCATACTGTAGGCGGGAGGGGTATGATGACCCATGGCGCTATGACCCCCGATATGATGCAAGCTTTGATGAGGACTATGGGCGCCAGCGCGACCCGTATGGCGATGATTATGACCGACGCAGTGTGCACAGCGAGCACTCAGCCCGCAGCGTGCACAGCTCTCACAGCCAGCACAGCCGCAGAAGCAGCTTCAGCTCTCGCTCACAACAGGTTGGCCGCACATGGTTTTGTGTATCTTGACATGTACAGAGTTTGAGAAATGTGCCATTTCTTACTTTGCATGTTAAGTAAAAAAAAATACTGTGAAGAACTTAAGCCTGCATGCCTTATGATCTTATTATTCTTATTTCAGTGTACAGAAGGTTCATCGTTAAAATGAACTTGTCTGACTTTCAATACCTGAGAGCCTCTCAAAACATTGTATCATAGTTTTCCATGTTTGCTTAACAGATTTTTAATTGCAAGTTGCATGACATAATTTTTCCCCAAAGTGATAAACAGCAAAACCCTTTTTCCGAACTAAACCCTAAAGTCTGGATCCCAAGATTCACTTTATTTTTCACACAACTGCGGCACTCTTTCCACTTATGTTTTCTGGCTGCTTTGATTTTGTGAATCAGGTTTCCTTGCCTTATCTGCCATTGCATGTGTGAAATATCAAGCACCACCACTGTTTTGCTGCGAATTGTGACCCCAGATGTTCTTATTCCCTTCAGAGTCAGGTCAGCAGGAGTCAACAGGAACTCATTTCAGCTGCATATGACCCCTCCGGCCAGCCTTCCATGCCTGGGGTCTACACTGACAATGTGGATGGGTACCAGTACCCAGCAGACTATTATGGAGGGGGTGGGTGGCCTGCTGTGGAGCAAAGTAAGAAAACCCTTAGTAATAAAGTATTATCTCAGTTTTTTTTTTTTTTTAACCTGAATAACTTCTGGAGTGATTCAGATTCATATGGTTGTTTACTTTATTCATTTAGAAACACAGCCATTTAGATGTTATGAGTTTATGTTATGAACAGTAATATATTTTATCTTTTACAATTGTTCTTGGTCTGTCTGCGTAAATGACAATTTGTGATTGCCCTGCAATGGACTGGTAGCCTATCCAGGATTTACTTTGCCTAACACAATATGCACGCTTTGGGCAGGCTATTATTAATAATGGATAGACTGAAATTATTCTTTAAATGTGTACTGCATTTCTGCTAAGTGACAACTATGAAAAGCCATTAGCATTTCTTTTTAAGGAACACCAAGTAGGACAGAATTGTTTTGCTGTCCTATTCATATCAAACACGTAGTTCTATTTTGCTGTCATACATGTATGTTGTAATGTATTTTTTAATTATCCAAGAACTAACTTTCTTTTGTGATGCAGTTTATTCCCTGAGACTACTGAATATGACAAAATTAAAAACAGAGCACCAACATAAGTAGTGATGAATTTATGGAAGTCAGCAGCAATGTTTATCATTGTTTTTCCTGGTATCCTCAGTGCCACCCCGGCCAGTGACCCCAGAGAAATACACGGTGCCACACAGATGTGGTAGGTTTGGGCCTGGAGGCCAAATGATCCAGGTTCTGCCAAACCTGCCATCAGCTGGGCAGCCCGCATTGGTGGAGATCCATAGCGTTGAGGTCAGGCTTTGTCAGTAATATGAAACCTCTGATTGTTTCAGAAAGATACATATGTGTACACATTTCATATGAGAAAGTTCCACAATTTTTACTTCCATGGTTGTTTTTATTTTAAAATATTCTTCTTGCTGACTAACTATGTGTCTCCTCTGCTTGCAGCGCATACTGGAAAAAACAGAGGAACAGGAAGAACTGCTCTCCTTCCCAGGACCTCTGGTGAAGTAAGTCTTCTGCTTGTGTCTATATCAAACCCTTATAGCAAAAATAGCATGGAGATGGGACTTTCACACCGTTTTCTCTGGCAGATCAGACAGGCAGTAATCATAAAACTCCATACTCTCTGTTCTTTGTACAGTTTACTGTATACTGTATGTTATGCTCCTAAGCCTTATTAAATAAAGTAATTTATTTGGAGTTTGAAAATAATTTGAAGAATTACTCTGAAGTGAACCAACATCCAAATTAGGGTGTATCCTGCCTCATGCTTTGTGCTTCCATGCTCAGGGCCACTTGCACTGGACAAGCATTTATTAACCTATGGATGGAAGTGTGTTTGTGGCTATCAAATCTAACTTGTGATCAATTAAAATAAACTGTATTGTGTAGCTTCTGTTGATTATTGACTTAGTGGTAAAATTGTCTTTGCAGTTAGGATAAAGTGGTTACAAACAGATTCCAGTTCCATTTGTTGGTTGCTTGAGCAGCTAGAGTTTAAAAACCAGTACACACTTCAGCTCTGCAGAAGCATGAGTTCAGGTCTGCGAATTAGTGTACCTACAACCATCCTATGGATGTTCATTTGCAATCGAAGTAGAGGATTAAGTTTTTGAGTCCACAGGACTTTGTCTTAGTCCTGTCCCCCTTCACCCCCCAGGGATGAGACTCACAAGGTTGATGTAATCAAGTTTGCTCAAAACAAGTCCCTCGAGTGCCTTCGCAACGATGGTCTCATTGACAAGGACTCTGCGCAACTCATCTGGGAGTTTATTGTGCTGCTCTGCAGGCAGAATGGGGTGTGTGCTTTCTTTCTGTTTTCTGTGTTGAGTGTGTGTGTAGATCACTCTTACTTTTCTTACAGTCTGTTGGTGTGTTCACCATGCACATCTATTTTGAATCGTAACAGTATTACTCATGCATTTTACTTGATGTGCTTTCAGTTATAAATAGATTCATGGATATTTAAGTATACAGTAAGTTCTTAGTTGCATAAATGTTATACGTCACTCATTTATTGCGCATACCTTCAGTATGTGATTTTGCTAAAAATCTGTGTATCATTGTGACAAACCTGTTACATACTTTGTGTTTTCAGAAATCTCCTTCCTGCTGTTAAAAGACTATTTGTATGCTGACATTTGAAAACAACTATTTTGAGCTGTGAATGCATCTGAAAAGACATTAAATAAATGAACCACATTTATTTATCTCTTGCCCCGGCAGACTGTGGTTGGGACAGACATTGCAGACTTGCTGCTGCGTGAGCACAAGTCTGTTTGGCTACCTGGGAAGTCACCTAATGAAGCTAACTTGATCGACTTTAACAAGGAGCCACTAGAGCGGCCTGATGATGAGCCAGGCTCTTGTCCGCTCTCTCTCCTTTCTGACACATTCATGAGCATGCCTGATGGCATTGGCAAGGAAACCGAGCGCTTCAGGGAGCTTCTCCTTTTTGGCCGGAAGAAGGTGAATCTATACTTCCTTTTTTTTTTTTTTCAAACTCCCTGTACAGCGCCTCTGGTTCATGAGCTTCTGTGCAATAAACTGTGGATATTGCATTGGCTGGCAGCTAAGAGAATCCCCATGGGTGGGGCACCTGCTATTACATACCTTGCAAGAAGATTAATGTCCCTCCAGCACTGAGTCTAGCAAAGAGCAGATTAATAAATCTGTTCTTTTCTCACAATGTACTGATGTGACTGTATAGCTGTTTTAACACTTATTTCTGGAGGGAAATGTATTTTGTAAAATTTTTCTGAAATTTTTGTGTTCTGTAAAATAAATTTTTACAGTTGATGCTATTAATTAATTAATGGCGTGTTCTGTGTATTTAGGATGCTCTGGAGTCAGCCATGAAAACTGGTCTCTGGGGACATGCTCTCCTGCTTGCAAGCAAAATGGACAACAGAACACATGCACGTGTTATGACTAGGTAGGAACCTGTTGCAAATTTGTTTTTTACATCTGTTTGCACTGAAGCCCATCTATTTAATGCAGTAAGTGCATTGGAGATTTGACAAAAACCTTGTTGATTCGTGGTGAAATAGTAATGGACTGTTCTTGTCCCTGCTGTGGTCATTAGGTTCGCCAACAGTCTTCCCATCAATGACCCTCTGCAGACTGTGTACCAGTTAATGTCTGGGAGGATGCCAGCTGCAGCAACTGTAAGTGAGATTGTCCGTGTTGAAGATGTCTCGACCGTTGGGCTGCGGCATCAATGAATGAATGAATGACTGTTACCTTCTTCTCTCATGTTTCTTCTATAGTGCTGCGGGGATGAAAAGTGGGGGGATTGGCGGCCACATCTAGCCATGGTGTTATCAAACCTCATGCATACCTTGGACCTCGATACACGAACCATTACCACCATGGGAGATACCCTGGGTAAAAATTATCAAGTCACTCTGTAGTTAGGAATAAGTAGTAAGTTGGTAATAACTGAGTAATTTACTCAGTTTTTACTAGATTGATCAATTTTTTATTTTTCTCACAGATTTAGTTATGTTTTTGCATTCAAAAAAGGAGTGTTCTGAGGGCCAACAACTTTTGAAAAGAGAATCAAAAAGACTAGTGAAGATACTACAAGCATAAACATTATCACTTGTTCAGGGAAATGATTTTATTTACTTTACACAATTGTCATTCTCCACTGATGTTAAAATTTTGTTTACCTGTCTGAATTTTTGTGAAAATCGAGGAATAACCGTTGTTTTAATTATTGTTAAAACTTCTTGTGACATTAAAAAAAATGTTTTAAACAGTTTTATTTGATTTGGACTTTGGATACTGATAGAGTGAGTTGTAAATAGTGCGTGCTAACCTAACTGCACATAATATGCATGTTATTTATTTCTTTGTGCCAAATGTCTATCTGCCACCTTTAGCTTCCAAAGGACTTGTTGACGCAGCTCATTTCTGTTATATGATGGCTCAAGTTGGACTGGGTGTCTACACCAAGAAGAATACCAAGATGGTCTTGATAGGCTCCAATCACAGGTCAGAAAAACGAATCGAATGCTGCTTTAGCAATAATTGTACAAGTGATTAATTAAATCGCTCATATTTTGAAAATTGTGATTTTCAATAACTATCCTGTCAAAATGTTAGCACAGGATGTGTGTGGTTCTCCCCAGCCTCAAAACTCCCAACTGTTGCGTACATGTTTGCAGACCAAAAGTAGCAGGATATTTGTCTTACACTCTTTTAATTGTCATTCCATCATTTTCTCGCATGGGAGTATGACTACACA
The DNA here is from genome assembly GCA_018136845.1 of Heterotis niloticus. NCBI lineage: Eukaryota > Metazoa > Chordata > Actinopteri > Osteoglossiformes > Osteoglossidae > Heterotis > Heterotis niloticus. The sequence continues at coordinate 26,473,039 of CM030891.1, forward strand.
AAACTTTCTTCAGCTCAGCATACTCTGTCTCTCCCCTCAGTCTGCCATTCTTCAAGTTTGCCTCCAATGAAGCAATCCAGCGGACGGAGGCTTATGAGTATGCACAGTCACTGGGGTCGCAGCCCTGCTCCTTACCCAACTTCCAGGTACACATTGTCTCTTTTTCGACATATGACCTTCATTCTTTGTGTTCTCTAAATATCTAACTTACTCTGGTTATGTTTAGTATGTTATAGTAGTTCTTTTGTATGATGACTGCTCCTTACATGACAATTTAGTTTTAGGTACATATGTAATTTGAAACCTAAAATCTGCATATCAAGCTGTCAGCTTGCACTTATGAGAAAACCCTTACAAGAACTTTTCCTTTCTGTAAATTTTTGTTCAAGATATATTTATTGTTGACCAGGAGCAGCCTTCCCTGAGGTGTTCCACATTCAACAGGACAAATTAAAAATGGAGTTGTTGGCAGCATGTGTTGAAGTGTATTTGGGATATAGCCTGCTTAAATGGCTGAATGATTGCGTCAGCAGCTGTAGTGAGACCCAACAAAATGAAAGATCACTGCACTCATACACCTAATACACATAAGGTTTCAGGCAATCTAACCAAAGAATGACACCTTCCCCTACAGGTTTTCAAGTTCATTTATGCCTGTAGGCTGGCTGAGGCTGGACTTTGTACTCTGGCCTTCCAATACTGTGAGGTCATTGCCAGGGCTCTGCTCAGCCTCCCATCCTACCACTCTACTGTATTTATCAGCCAGCTCATAGAGGTATGTTTACTTGCATATAGTACTCATCAGCAGCATCATAGAAGAATACCAATGCAGGCACTCTCCTGTGTTCATTGGCCAGTTTACGCAATCCCTGTTCTGGTTCTGTTTCTGAACCTAGGTATCTGCCAAGCTGCGATTCTTTGATCCCCAGCTGAAGGAGAAGCCAGAACAGGAGCTTTTCATTGAGCCCGATTGGCTGCTTCATCTACGCCAGTTGGACAGCCAGATCAGGGTGAGCTATTAATATAATATTGTTGTTGCTGTGTGTGTTTGTGTATACTGAGCAGATCTTTCTTTCAAAGCATGTTTTTAAACTTTGGTTTATTCAGCATAGTTTCTGTACATTTATGCATTTAAGGGGTATAAGATGGAAGGCCTTTATATGATTTCAATCACAAGCCCAGGTCTCTTAACTTCTTTGTCGATTCTGCCCTCTGTAATGAGGAGTTTCATGTGATACTCCCCGTTCATTTAATGAAACATTTTCTAGCATTTATGAGGATTGCATTTACATTTTGTGTGCCTTCTAATTGCTTTGTAATGCAACACATTTACATTCATGTTGCAGATGTTTTTCTCTTAGAATGGTTATTAAATAGTATTTAGATGACACCTTTACCCAAGGCGAATTACAATGGTGGACACAATCCTTGACCCATTTTTACACACATATACAAAGGATATGCAATTTAGAGTCTCACATTCACTTGAATCACATGTTTCTGGACTGTGGGAGGAAACCAGAGCACTTGGGACAAACTCAAATAAACATAGGGTGAGATTTATTTGCAGGGGCTGTTTAAATGTTTATCTGTTCTGAATATATTAGTGTGTTGTGTGTGTGTGTGTTTTTTTTTTTTTTTAGTAATTTTAGTGTATTTTATGAACATGTTTAATATTATCTAACCTTTTTTTTGTTTAAGTTTATTTTAACATTTACCATGAGGTTTATATGGTACAAGCATTAAACATAGTTTTTGGGTTTGTAAGCAATATCAGTAGAAGAGCAATGTAATTGATTCACACACTATGGGCAGTTAGAGCCACCTCCAATATATGTATTTTTTTTTAAACTGTGTAAGAATTACCTTCTTGTTGGCAGGACTGTAAAGGTTTTAAAATGTGTTCTCTGTGTTAAGGAATTTTTGAATGAGTGTTTCTTTGCCTGCTTACAGGATGGGGTTATCTCCTACACCACAGACAGGACAACTCCCCAACAGTATGTGTGCAGCACCCCTAGCTCTGAGTTTGAGCAGCCTACCCCCCCTGACCCAGTGGGGATCCCAGCAAGTATGGGCACAGGTCCAGACAACCACATCATGTCCACATTGCTTCCAAACTCGGGACCACCGCTGCCAGAGGTGCAACTCATGCCCCCAGGTGCAACTTGTTTCACCAGTACATTATCTACATTTGCACCATTATATTGTAAAAAGTGGCTTGGTGCAATTCTGTTAGAATGTTAGTGGTCTGAGGGCCACTAACAGAATAGAGGGTCTCATCTCCCTCTATTCTGTCTTTCAGCACCCCCCAACATTCTGGATGACAGCATGGCCTCTGTACCACAAGTTCTGCCAAGCGATGGAGTTCCTTTCTACCCAGTTCCTCCTCACCTTGGTTTAGTGCCTGGTCAGACACACGGTGCTCTGCCTCCGCTCTCTGGATATGATCTGCCATACCAAGCTGAGCAGCCATACCCCATCTCTCAAGTGTCTCCTATGGAGCCTCCACTTGCCATCCAAGACCAGCAGGTTTCTCATCACAACTTATCCCAACCTTCATCCCCCATCCGCAACACCCTAACAGAACATATGGACTTCTACGACCAGATGGCATCCATGGTGAGTACTGAGCATAGACTTCATGCTGTCATTACAAAGGCTTGTGGGGTTCCACACTGGAGTGTGGGTCAGTTCTGATACTGCTGATTGCTGCTTTAGCTTTGGAACATGGCAGTGGTATTTTAAAAAGTGATATATTGGGCTTTGTGTCTGACTAGGTTCCTGGAAGGAGATCAAGAACAACTTCACAGTCTTCAATGAATGTGGTAGGGGCTGCATTTGCTGTTGAGTGCCCCTTGAGCTCTATTTAGTGGTTTTCCTCCACACCTTCCTCTTACCCTTTTCAGTTCACCCAGTTCTTAGAACTTTTTCATTTTTTTTTTCCTCCTAAATGTTTGTCTTGTCAGTCTTTTCAGGTTGCTTTCCTTTGTTGTGATCCCTGCATTTATACAATAAATAACCCCCATGCACACACTTCTATGCTGTGTTATGTGAAGTAAAAACACTGCAGTTTCTCTCATATTTTTCACTATAGGGTCTAGGGCTGCGGTCCCGCACAACCTCAGAGTCCTCCAATTATTCTGCAGGACGGGAGCGAAGCAGTTCTACTGCCAAGCCATCCCTTTCCCCTCCTAAGTCCATTCCAGAGCAACCCATTCACCAGGAGGAGCCCAAAAAGCCAAAGAAAAACTCTCCCAAAAAGGTACACTGCAGAAACTACATACATTTAATTTTGGGGGGAAAAAAAATTTTAGTAGGTATACTACCAACACTTGAAATCTCTTTAAATTTGAATGATTCCCCTTTTTGATTATATATTTTAGTCATTTTGATTATATAGATTCATCTCATTCATTTAGTCTTTTTTTTTTTTTTTTCTGTGAAATGGAAAGCATACAGGAGTCTTCCAAGTAACCACAAAACACCTTATTTAAAGTGTTTATTTTTCAGGACTTGTTTTTTGAATGGAGAAACAGCAGTCTTGTTTAAAATTGAACTTTTTTCTGTCTCAGAGTGGTGGTGGCTGGCTGGATTGGTTCTATCGCAAGGGAAAGAATGAGGCTCATCTGCCTGATGACAAGAACAAATCTGTGAGAAACCAGTTCTCCAGTCTTCACAAAACTTTTCTGTATTTAGTATTGTAAATCTTTTTCAAAATATTAGATGATGTGAAAGAGTGCATTCATATATGATCTTTGTTAAAATTTTTTTCTTCTCAGATTGTTTGGGATGAGAAGAAAAAGAGATGGGTTAATCTGGATGAACCAGAAGAGGAGGTATGTTTGATTTACCTTCAGCCTGTTTTTCTTTCACAATTTGCTTTAAGAGTAATCTCCTTCTAAAAAAAAAATATATATATATATATATATATAATTTTTTTTATTTATTTTTTTTAAATTTTTTTTATTTAAATAAACAGAACAAGCCACCCCCACCACCCCCCACTAGCTTCCCAAGAACAGCTGGTCAGCTGGGACCTGGTGGTCCAGGTGGCCCACCAAGTGGTGGCCCACAAGTGAATATGTTCTCCAGAAAAGCAGGTGAGATGTGGTCATTTTGTCTTAAGACAGTGCAGTGGTATTTTGTTGTTAAGTGCCGTCAAGTCGATGTTGTCTCATGGCGACAACTTGAAATCTCCTCCAATAACAAAATAAATAGTATTTGTTAGAACTCACATTCCTGAATATATGTAATTTTTAACATAAAATGTATAATGAGCTATTAATGCAACCTGAGAAATGCAGTATGGGAACAAATGTGAGTTAATTTGATACTGAGCACCACACAAGGCAAGCAGTCCCATTCATTGTTTTAACAAATCTAAAAAAGTTGTAAAGTTCTGAAAGATATTGAAAAGGCAAGGGAAAGCCTAACCCTTGCAGTTTAAAACTGAGGAGGACTAGCAAAGGCATCTACTAGGCACTACTTTTGTCTTCAGCAATTTATTATGTAGTTTACTGATATCCTGGACTTTTAAGAGGTAAGAATCTTTGTATGTTTGTTGAAAAAATGGTTGAACCATCTGTGTCTCAGGAATGCATTTTTTATTTCTCAATTTAAATTAATGGTAATTATGAGTTTGTTTTATCCTACAAGCATACTTTCAGGAACAAATTATATTTATGTCAAGGAAGTCTATATGTATAACAGTGTTACTTGTGGTTGTCTAGACTAGCAGCACTGATTCAGAAGCACAGAAACACATAACACAGAAACATAGAAACTTTATAGGGAAATAAGTTTTTCCACGCCACCAGGACTCTTCTGTTAAAGCATGGTAACAGCTACGTTTCCCAGTCACCAGAGTGTACTTCTGATCTGTGCAGGCACAAAGAGTAGGTATGTGGATGTCTTGAACCCAGGAGGGTCCAGCAACAAGCTTGGTGGGTCCGTCCCTCCTCCAGCTGACCTCTTTGCACCTTTAGCCCCTATGCCGATGCCAGCAAACCTTTTCATGCCAGGAGCAGGTGAGTTGGTTTGCCTTATTTCTTATTAAACCAAACAGAGGATTAAAATCAGTAAGGAGTTTTAACTACACTTTTACCTCAGTTTACAAACCCAACTGGGACTGGAAGTCTGTTCATAACCCAGAATTGTTTTTAAGTTGCCCGCTATGCCACAATCAGTAAAAACTTAATACAGGTTATCTAGCAATTTATTCACACATTAGAATCTGTTAAAAACATGACATAAATCTATAGAAACATTTTTTTTATTAGACAAATATTTATTATATATTTCATCAGTATAGTGAAAGGTCTCAGTGGCCCTCTGTCTTGGAAGCACAGGGAGATACAGGATGCAACAAGGGTGTGACACAAATTTTATTTTCACTCAACATTTACAGTTTATAAATAAGATGAAGAAAATGGAATTAAACCCAAACTTGGATGGAAGTGTATCTTTAAAAATTCATGCTACAAGGTACAAACATACAGAAAGCACTGGAAGTGGTATGTGTCCTGTGACCTCAGCTATAGATGAGCAGCAGCCCATAGAGGGGAGTGTTCCTGATGCAGGTGTACCCCAAGGCCAGGCACTTCCCAGCCAAAGCACAGCAGCACAGGTGAGGGCTTCCTTCTTTGTTAGGCACATCTGCTGGTGCCGGATGGCTAGTTTCATTGTGAATGTGTGATACTATTGATCTCCAGACATCCAACCAAACCCTTTACCCTCCTGGCCATGATGGGGCTCAAATAATTGAAGGAACTCAATCTGGGGAGGTAAGTTGAAGGTCCTGACTTTCTTTTAAAAAAAAAAAAAAAAAAAAAACTGTTCTAACTCAGAGCTTTATGCATCTAGCCATCTTACTGCCCCATAAATCCTTTAATCATGCAGACTGATTCCAAAATCTTCAAGCATCCAACCACCTAGACTTCATTCTTGTAGATTCTTGTGTGCAAGTTGTTCATAAGCAAGAGTAGGTCATCAACATGTTACACGTTTGTTTAGGAATAAGCAAGTGCTGTTTGACAGATTCACAGTTGTAGTACTTAACCAGCCTACTTGTAGTTATGTATGTGAGCATGTGGGTCCATTTCGACTTGACGCCATCAGCCATTGTTTTTTTTTTTTTTGCAAGTCTGGTTTCCAAATAGAGGGCTTGAGCCAAAAGCTGTCCTTCAGTATTTTGTTCAATTTGCATCAGGATTCTATTTAAGCATCCTATCTGTATTTTTTCCTTATCTAGTCAATGTTTTCCTTTTTATACAGCTGCAATAACTTTTTAGAAGTAGTTTTAATGTATATATTTTGCAGCTGGAAAGTAGTTTTTCCACAGAGGTGAGGAGCCTTGTCATTTTTTTTTTTTTTTTTGTGGGGACCTAAAATAGCCAGTGTACTCACAACTTGTACACAAATATCTTGTGGAAATAATTATGTTTCCTTAAATATTTGGGAGACATCTTTGCTATACCTGTGTGACTCCTAAATGGCTCAGCCAGGAAAGGTGCTCTTCTAAAGCTGCATGGTTGTTCTGTTGCTCTTTCTATAGTGAACCGTGTCAGCTGATTGATTTGTCTTCACAACTAAACTGAACAACTTGCTTGCAACAGTTTTGAATACATGCTGCATAATATGTTCGTACTGCATAACTATTCACACAGGCAAGTCGGGCACTAAAAGGTTGTCTGTCAGCAAAGCGATGAGTTTCTGGAGGTGGAATTTTAATTTCATTATAGTCCAGAGTGATATGAGACTTCACTCTCCTGCCATTTAAGACTCAGATTTGCAGTTAAATCCTGAGAACCTGCCCCACAGAGATAGCTTGAGATTGGTACTTGCACATATTAATTTTGGTTTGTGGTTTTTGTTTGTCCATCTGTTTATCCCTGCCGTTTTAGCTGTCGCGTTCTAGCTCAATGAGTTCTTTATCACGCGAAGTGAGTCAGCATTTAAACCAGGTACATCCAGCGGGGCGTCTTTCACCCTCTTGTCCATCCCTCTCTGCGCACCTTTCACCCTGCCCTCCAGAGTTGTCATGCTTCCCTACGCACATCTGAATCCTCTGTCTCCAGCGTGGTTCACAGTCACCATCTCCACCATTTCTGTGGACCATGGCTGCAGCATCCACCTCCTGGCTTAGCATTAACCAGAACAACCCACAGTATGGGCTGCCTCTGGGGTTGTTAGGTTGTGCCTTTCAAGCTAACATAGTCTGTTTTAACACTTCAGTATTTTTGGACAGCCATCTCATTGTAGAGATAAAAATTCGATCTGGGCTTTTGTCAGAGTGCTGGAGGCAGAGGTGTCCAGGCGTTTGCTCTTTGTCACTCCATTTGTGCCTCTGTGCGCATGCCTACACGTTAACCCTCTCATTCTTTGCATGCTTCCATTAACATTAGTGAGCGTGTCAACTCGTCACATCGTACACAGCAACACTGTACGGGGAACAGGAATATTTATATTTCGTTCTGCCATTACCTCCAGGATCCTCCTCATTAATTCTTTAGATGGAAGGAATGAGGAGGAATTGTCCTGGGGGTTTGATTTGACCATTGAACACTGTGTTGCCTTCATTGAAGTGCCAAATCTAAGCTGCATAATATGCCTGTGGAAAAAAGAATGTCACTTCTTGGTTGCCATGGTAACATTTTTGCCCACAGGGCCCCCCCCAGGCCTCAGCCCCAGGAGCACCACCCTCTGGAAGTGTGACCTTCTACAATCCTTCCCAGTTTGCACAGGTGTTGTTTGATATCACTTGTTTGCCATCTGATGATGCTTTCTTTGGTAGCTTTTGTTAGCTCAGAAAATGTAGCTCTTGCGTCAGTTTAGAAGGTTTACGTGATCTATAATATGATTCCGTTTTTGTGTAAACATTGACTAAAGCAGTGTTGACATCAGGTCCACATTAGTGGCCCAACATTTGGTGATGGTGACAATAAAAGATATGTTTCTCTTTCAAAGACAACTACCCCTGCAGGAGGAGCCCGGCCAGGACGTTTTGGTCAGAGGAAATACCCAGCACTAAAGTAGATGCTGGCTATCTTCAAAAGGACAGTCCCATAGTCCACAGCAAACTGTCACCCTCTAATGACACACAGTTGCCCAGGAAAAGGCATTTTTGCCAAGTTCTGCTCCTCATTCATCCTGCAAACTATTTTTTTTTTTTTTTTTTTTTTTTTTTTTAAAGACAGACCACCACCAGATGAGCTGAACCTGTTATTTCTTTTTTCTTTTTTTTTCTTTTTTTACATTTTTATTTTAAAAGCATACTTAATTTCATACATGGTTATCCCTTTAATTAGCATCATTTCCTATCCAAATGATGGTGCATGGCAGGTACTATTTGCAATTGTATTGTGTAATTGGGAGTCTTTTTTTTTTTTTTTTTTTTTTTTTTTTTTTTGTGTGCTTAGTTAGCCTGATGGCTTAGTTTTTCCTTGTAGAGACTCTAAAGTTAACAGCAGGTGTATTTGAGTTTTTTTTTTTTTTTTTTTTTTTTTTTTTTTTTTTTTTTTTTTTTTTTTTGTCAATGGAGTTCAAGATGGAAATTAACATACCACCATTGTTGAAGAATGATAAAGTGGCCACGCATTCTACAATGGCAAGCTGCAGTTTTTTTTTTTTTTTTTTAAACCATTTTACAAGGATAATGTAGGGCAAGTCATTTTAAATCTGACTCAATTTTTCCTGTTCAGCTGCTAGATCAGGGCAGTTTGGGAAGTACAAGTATAGCAGTTGTCCGCAAAACTGGTTTTGTGTTCTGTCACTAGTATCCATTGACTGCTGTTCACTACTGTCTCCTGGATGAGTCAAGCCAGTGTTTATTCTGTGCTCTCAACTTATTTTTTCCTCTGCTTAATGCCACTGAGTGGCCATTGAGAGCTTGTTTCTTTTTCCTTTTATGATTTATATGATTAGAGAAATGAAATTCACCTTGATTTTTTTTTTTTTTTTTTTTTTTTTTTTATTTTATTTTGAAATATCTGGAATTAATTTCCTTTGAAACCTCAGTACCTGTGTAGGCAGTGGTCCTTAAGTATCTTGTTGAGAGAAGGAAGAGCCCTCAAGGTTTGTGTCAGAGCCAAACCGTGTGACTTTATAAGTGCAATATTTAAACTGGCTTCTCTTGTGTCCCAGTTTGTCAGACATTTCTTGAAGAGGCAACAGCTCAGCAGAAAGATAATGAATTGCTCTTTGCCTAGGCTTCTATAATTTGGTAACCTTTGGGTGGTATGGAGTGTTGGAATGCTATTTTAAGATGTTTTCCAGCCCATCTACATCTAGCTGTCAGTGATCATGGTCTTAATGCCTAGCTGCTGCATTTAAAAAAAGGCTATGCCAGAATTTAGAGGAACTACCAGTGGATTAATTTTACAGGAGGTTTCAGGACTGAATGCCATTTTTAATTGTCACAAATGTATCCAAATATTTGTATATCTGATTCAGATTGTATTTATGACCTATAGTCAAAAGTGTGCAAAGCGACTAATATTTGTAATTTAACCATTGTATGCAGTTAAAAATATCTAGATTAAAACCATAATGTTCAGTTGCATTATGTGCTTCATTGTATGAATTATGGAAGGTAAACTGAATAAGAAGCAGATTGACAGTTTTGTGCTAACCTCAGCCCCAGGTATATTTTTCCACTGTTAATTAATTTTCCCCCAAGTCATATTTAATGTCCCTCCGAATGCTTCTTTTGATGTAGTTCCTGAAGCTATTTCCATGTAGACCAATACATACTTTTAAAACTTTCCTTTTTTCAAAGGAGACATCTTGGGTTTTCCAAAGTGTTTAGAATTGACACTGAAATTCTTGAAGAATCAAACACAAAGGAATAATAAAAATATTTTTGCGCTCTTGATCAATTTGTTTGTGTGACATCCTCCTTGGTGTGTCAGACATCTTGAAATATTTAGAGAATATGAAATGACATACTATTTTTAAAAGTATAAATACCAAGTTGGAGTACCTTGCTCTTTTATAATAAGATAGAACAGCTTAAATGGAAGTCATTGTCAGGCTAAAGAAACATACAGTTGACTGCATTTTCCTCACTGTTTAGGTAAGGTAAAAAAAAATGATCCACAATATTTTCATTTTTGGAATTTGGTCCAGTGTCTTGCATGCAAATTATGTAAATGATTTTTTTTTACATTTATCATAAGTTTTAGTCTCCCAATGCTGCATGTATTAGGATTATGCTGCCCAGCTAGAAGGCATCTTAATGTCATGTGATCATTTACAACTCATTGAATTACTGTTCAACTGTTTACACAAACAAATTGTGCTGTAACCCAATCCAAAAGATGGTGTTTGTGTGAAGTATAGTTGGATGTTTATCCAGAATACCCTTTCAGAGTTCGAATGGATTTGTAGCCAGTACACTGTTAAGGGTGAAAGGGAAGTGTAATCTTCTTTAGGCTGGAGAACCCACACTGGGCAAGTCTGTTGGTTCCATTGTGAGGTAGTAGTGTGTCAATAACAAGGGGACAGGAAGTGGAAAAATGACAAGTATTCAGTGTTGATATCTTAAGTTTTCAAAGCAACAAGAGGTAAGAGTTTCAAAGAGGCCAAATACACTATATGGTCAAGAGTATGTGGACAACTGACTGTCACACCCATATGTGCTTGTTGAACATCCCATTCCAAACCCTTTGGCATTAATATGGAGTTGCTACCCCTTTGCTGCTATAACAGCCTCAACTCTTCTGAGAAGGCTTTCCACCAGATTTCTGCCCATTTAGCAGTCAAAAGATTAACAGAAGACACAAAGTTCAGTCCTGTAACAAATTGTGCAGATGAATTGAAAATGGAACAAATGTGGAAGAGAGCAAGGAAGGCCTTCTAAAAGATTAGAAAAATCAAAAACTCAACCTGAAATGTTCAAAGCTGCAAACTGACAAATGATATAGTAGAGATCAAGCAGAGATGGAAATATGAATTTGTTCAGCTGAGATATCAATGGCCAAGACACATAAGAACCCATTAGTTCTAAACAAGAACCTTTGATATTGAAGGATGAAATAATGTCAGCGTAATAGCACTATGTAGTACATAGCAACTGACAGCTTTTGCCTCCTGGGATTGCAAATCAGCAGCGAGCAATCCGGCAAAGATGAAACATGCCAAAGTCTAACACTGCAATGAAAGGTCTGAAAAAGGACCTCAAATGCACTGACAAACCTCCAAAAACAAAGACTGGAGCTATTCAAGCAATGGTATTTTTATAACACTGTAAGGATGAGAAAGCTGAACTGAAATAGAGATTCCTTTCAGCTGCAGTGCTAGACAAGTATTCCACTGAATGGGCATGTAAACAAATAGATAACATAAAAAATAATAGAGAAATTTTCTTTCCTCTGTCACTTTTATGATGTTTGTGTGTAATGTCATACTCAGTGTGTTAATGATTTGCATCAATAACAAAATGCTGGTTAATTTTTTTATGAGACATTCATAGAATATGAAATTCCTGCTCTATAATTCAAAGCAAAATGGAAATAAAAGGTGTTTCTTCTCTTTCAAAGTCTGCGAAAGGATATAAACAGAAACACTGACAACTTTGACGTGAACATTGGCCGACAGCGTTCAGCTCTGACCGCCGGCTGCTGTTTCTCCTCCTGGCCATGCGGGGCAGTGTGCTGGAGCGCCACGGCTCTGCGCCCCATCAGTGTTTCGGCTTGGAACGAACGCGTTTGTTGCTAAGGAAGTGATTCGCTGCTTTTAAGCATCAAAGGGAAACGGAGCATCTGTTTAGTTTTCTTTAAAAAAAACAAGATAATGCATACATTTCTGTAAAAAAAAAAGAAAGTGGCAGTACTTAGATCTCTGCTAAAAAAAGATTTTAACAGTAAAAATAAAAGTCAGTGCCACGCTAAACATATAGTTAAGTGCATTTTCTCGCCGTTGAGGTAAGTTAATGCAGTGTTCGCATTTTTTTTTTGGGAAAATGAATCGTTTGTCTGGTCGGGAGACAGCAAACTTTGCTAACGTGTTATAGTGATTTTTTTCCACGCTGGCACTGGTGTCGCAAGTCGCTTTTTAACGTGGTCGCATTTATGGTTGTGGCGTCCAGCTAGAAGGTAACTTGAGGTCACGTGATCGTCATTCTCCTTGTTAACGTATCGTATCCATCCACCAAAGTGCAAAAAAGGAATCGCTAACAGTTTGTAAATGCATTTCTTGCTTTTCTGTGAAGCCCTTATTCTATTGTCATGTCCTGTTGTCTCACTTTTCACTTTTTACGTATTTTTGTTGTCGTTTTAACTGTACAGTTGAGTGACACCGATGCAAATTGGCTTGTGCCCCATTTCACGTCTTGCTTATGTTGTTACTGTTGATGTTTCCGTTTACAAAATAAGTTTTCAGAGTTAAATTTATGTTGCATTAGATCTTTTTTTAAATCCATAGATTCAACAAAACTATAAATTGAAATCAAAACAAACAATAATTTAGTAGCCAATCTGCATAAATGTTATATATCTTCATTAAACTTTTGTAAATTGGAATTAAACATATATATATATATATATATATATATATATAGCGCTGTAGCTGAAATATATATATATACATTTTTTTTTACCTTCTAGTTTAAAAGACATGTGATTGCATCATAAAGTGAAGGCTTGGGAGAGCTGGCTGGAAATGACAATGAATGAAGTTCCAATTCAGCCAGTAAACAGAGCGCTGTCTGGTGGAGCTGCAGAAGTGAGGGATCCTGGTCAGTGTGGTGATGCTTTGAAGCTGGGGAAATCCAGCAAGGATGCTGAAGAGTTCTTCAACGACACTCTCCGGTTCCCCGCAGATGAGCTGGACCAAGGAGGCAGTGCAGGCTTCTCTTCTCCTCAGCAACCTCTCCACCCTAAGCCCCCCAGGGTGTTGAAAACGAGTAAGGAGGCCAATGTGAGAAGGAGGAGACTGAAGGCTCTCAAGACGAGTCAGGAGAGTTTAACTGACCGAACAGGGACAGGATCTTCATCAGATTCTCTTCAGGATGATGGTGTGTCACTGCCTGTATATAGCAACACTACTCTGCCACCAAGCAGGCAGTGGTCTGTAGATGGGAGTCTGGTGGGCAACACGGTGGATTTCCACCTCTCTAGAGATCATGGTGGCAGTCTGTCTGAACTTGAGAAGACCTTCAGGCACAGTGACCTCTTGCTGAATCGTGCCCCGTCCTCCAAGATTCGCCTGTCCCCCCTTCAGCCTTCAGGACCATTGCCTGCTGTGGAGCTCTGTGCTGCCTCCACATCCTTAAGGACCACTAATCGGATTGACAGGGATTGTTTGGATTATGGCACTGCACGGAAAAGGGGGACGGAGCAGCTGCACAGGAACCTCAGTGACAGCCGGTTGCTGGAGACCATGGTGTCAGACAACACCTCCCTCAACTCCATGAAGTCTTCCTTCAGTGTGCTCAACCCCATTCGACCCAGGGATGTGAGAAACAGGTAAAGGTTTCTTTCTTTCTAACTTTGTTAGCGACTCTGTTCTCTTGGTCTTCAGCAGTCATTTTAGTCACCGTAGATTAGTGTGGTGCTTTTTATAGCAGTTGCTTGTTTAAGGTTTACAGCAAACTAATTTGGCAAATTCAGATTTCTTTTTAAAGATGGCGAGATGGCTTGTGTTCATTAACACCTTGTGAAAGTTGGAGCGCTGCATGGAAAAATCATATTCTAGTTGCCAATATTTTAAAATGTTGTACAAGAATTGTATAGGTCATAGTTTAAGTAGACTCTCATAGTACGTATTGGAGAAAAAGAACATGACGCATTACAGAAACCATTACCATTGCTGTCAATGACAAATGAACATTTTAGTTTGGCTATGAGGCAGGAAAAGTGATAAGAAGGCTAATGTGTTAGTTAATGGAGGGGAAAGAAGGGTGAGCAAAGAGATTAAGACTAGTTGGAAGAGAAAAGAGTGAAATAGACAGATGCTAGTGAAAGGACAAAGGGGCTCAGAACACACTTTTGTTAATGAAGGTGTCGATTCCTCAAGAAATAAGGGTGGTGTGACTCCAGAAATTATATTTGAATAACAAAGGTTAGCATTCTTTAAGTCAAAGAATGGGTCATCCCAGAGGTTTGCTTCTCATTTGATAGTGAAAGATGAATTGGTTTATGGTCCTGATAAAATGGAATGAGCAGTATTAAGAGCTCAGTTCTGGGGTGTCTCAGTTATTCTTTGCTTCTGTCTGTCTCTTCCATGGAATTGCACAGGAGCTTTCTGGAGGGAAGTGTTCTGGGACACGGTGCATTGCTAGGTGCAGAGGAGCTGGACCGATATTTTCCAGAGAGAAGGATGGGAATCTACATTGTCACCTGGAATATGCAAGGGGAGAAGGTTGGTCAGACTTTTACCAGAGTGGTTGTAAAGTACAAACAAACAATGGTGTTTATGGAATATTTGTTCTTCAGGGTCTTCCCAACAACTTGGATGACCTTCTGCTCCCCACAGATTCAGAATTTGCTCAAGACTTCTATGTCATTGGAGTCCAGGAAGGCTGTGATGACAGGTGCAGTGTCACTGTTGTGGGGAAAAATTCTTAGCTTTTAAAACAGTTTTTTTCAAAAATGACATGTACAGAAGTATGCTTTCTGTAAAGTTTATTTTGACTTTTATGAAGGTCTGAGTTTTTAACTTTTCTGCGCCCTTGTTTAAACAGGAGAGAATGGGAGATTCGTCTGCAAGAGACTCTGGGGCCTTACTATGTTATGCTATACGCTGCCACGCATGGAGTGCTATACCTTTCCATCTTTGTTAGGAGGGACCTCATCTGGTTCTGCTCAGGTGGGCCTAGCAATCTGCTATGTAGCCGTACAATGATTTTACATGGTAGTGTTTCTGCGCTGTTTGGTAACCACAAGCGACTCCCTTTTTCTGGAGCAGAAGTGGAACATGCGACTGTCACCACACGTATCATCTCTCAGATCAAGACCAAAGGTGCCGTCGGGGTCGGTTTCACCTTTTTTGGCACCTCCTTCCTTTTTATCACCTCCCATTTCACTTGTGAGTATGATGTCTGTGTAAGCTAGCCTTGTTAATTCAGCATAGAAATTTGTCAGAAAACGGATCTCTTTAAGTTACCGGCCAGTGTTTTTCAGGAAAACTTGATCAAATCAGAATGGAATAAGGGCAGAATAAATGTTTCATAATATCAAAGTTACCATATAGTGATGAGTTATTTATTGCTCTAGTCTCACTGTGCTCTTGTTGGGTTCAGCTGGAGACACCAAAGTGTATGAGCGGATTCTGGACTACAACAAGATCATTGAGGCCCTTGCACTTCCCAGAAGTCTTCCTGACACCAACCCCTACCGCTCCACTTCCTGTAAGTGTTCCCCAGCCTCTTTATGACCTTATCTACGTAGATGCACTGAAGCTCTTATTGTAAACCTGTGTTGCATCGACACTGGGTGTTATTATGGAGTAATTTTCTCGTTCCAGCGGACGTGACAACACGATTTGATGAGGTCTTCTGGTTTGGAGACTTCAACTTCCGCCTCGGTAAGGACCGGGCAGGAGTGGAGGCTATCCTGAAGGACGATGTGGAGTCAGACATGGGACCACTATTAAAGTATGATCAGCTGTCCAAGGAGATGAAGAATGGTATGTTTAATTGTTATTTTCAGGGATGGGTGGGTGTGGGTCATTAGCGAGATCCTATTATGGAAAATAAAACTGTTATTATAGTAAGTTAGCCTGGAAGTTACTGCTCAGAGTGAGAAATGGTGAGCTTCAGGCTAAATGGTTTGGAGCATATAATATATTATTTTATGTAAAGATTTTTAGGTTTTTAAACATTGAATCATTTTATACAAGATTATGCATGACTAAATCAGCTACATTAGAGAATTGTTTGGCTTGCTCACTCTTATAGAAGGTTAAGGTTAACAACCCACATGCTGTAGTAGAACACATGCTTGTGTTAAGCAGTTTTTGTAGCAGTGGTCATAGTCATAGTCCAGCAGTAATAGTCATTGCAGCAGGAAAGAATGTCAAAATCTGTTTGTATACCATGGTAATACAGCTACTGAAATTGTTTTTAAGTTAATCTCATTTTAGTTAATTCTGTTGTAATTATTGAGGGTTATTCTTATTTTCACTTTCTTGCAGGTGCCATCTTTAAAGGATTCCAGGAAGCATCCATACAGTTCCTTCCTACGTACAAGTTTGACATCGGCTCTGATGTTTATGACACAACATCAAAGAAGAGGATTCCCTCGTACACGGTAAGGAATGCCGCATTCGGAGCCTATACAAACACCTGGGCATTTACTGGTGTTTTACTTTTATCTACAAGCATGTACCCAGTTTGTTTTTATTACCATTTCAAAACAAGTAATATGTCACAGTAATATGAACGGGGCAAAAATTGAAGTCATAATGATACAGTGTGGTTTTGTGACATTGTGAGACAAGAGTATTTATTGTCCCTCCTTATGTCTGATGTTTGTTCTTCCTTGGCTGGTGAAGGACCGGATTTTGTACAGGAGCAGGCAAAAGGACGACATCAGCGTAGTGAAGTACACAAGCTGTTCGTCTATCAGAACCTCTGACCATCGGCCTGTCATTGGTATTTTCCAGGTCAGACTCAGACCTGGAAGGGACAAGTAAGTGATGAGAGCAATCTAAATCCTTCTACAGAATGTCAGCAAATTCTGAGAAGCCCGGTGGGTGCAGTAATCTGGGGTTAAAGTAGAAGTAACACTAAAAACAACCTCCCTGATTTTTATTGAAAAGCTACACTGGTACCAACATGTCAGTTCGGCCTGTGTTGACAGTCTGCTCCAGCAATCAAAATAGAGCCATGTGGTAAAGAAGCTGAAGGTTTCTCTGTATTCCAGCATCCCTCTGGGGGCCGGCCAGTTTGATAGGGAGCTCTACCTGGAGGGCATTCGGAGGAGGATCACTCGCGAGCTGAAGAGGAGGGAGGTTATGAAAAGCCAGAAGAACAGCACAGTCTGTGCAATCTCTTGACGAGAGGACTAAAGTAGACTATTTCAAAGGCTGGCTTAGAGTTTTAAGCCTGTAACACGAGAACCAGAGAAATAAGCATCTGGGTGCATCCTCTGTTTGCTCAACTGTGGAGGAGGTTGTGAAACACACATTGAACTTCCTGCAAGATGGAAAGACAGAGCTGGTGCAAAACAACCAGCCTTCATTACACACCATTACAAAAGCTGTGGTTACACTGCTTCAACGCTAATGGACTTCTTTTTTGAAAAACGGTTGAATTTACTTAATACTCATGCATGTATGTACTGTATATACCCTGACACTTCAACTTTAAAACACAATTGTGACTGACAGTCTTCATATTTCATTTTGTTTGTAACTCTTTCTTTTACCCCTAATTCGCAATCAATACAATTTAATACACTAATCCTTTATCTGTGGTGTAGATTTTGAGAAAATGGCATATTGGTATAATAATGCAACAGTTGACTGACATTTTTCTTTAAGGTAAATTTAAACCTAAATTAAATAACAAAAGCTAACAATAAATTGGCACCACTAGTCCTATTCAGCACTGACTGTTGACAGATTCATCCCAGACTCATGGGCAGGGTATGTCATCTTCCTGTTCACCAGAGCTGCAGACACTGTGGAAGCAAATTGAACTGAGGCACATCTGTGTGGTTGACGGGAGTCATGTGTGCTCTGCTTCTGGGGAAAAAAAAAAAGAACAAACTGTTTAATCTTCAGAAAATGTTAACTGTTTATAATGTGGAACCAGTGTGCTGTATTTTTTTATGTTTTGTACATTGATATTTAACCAGCCTCTGTGAAAATGTATGTTTTATTTTCCTTTTGTTGTAATTTAAATATTACTGTGATGGTTTGTAAGCGATTGGACTAACTTCTCGTTCGGACAAATGGACTCAGCTATTGGTATACACGTGGTTCCAGGTGGCATTTATTACTTGAGGCAAATGCAATATTCTAAGTTGAAGAGAACAGTTGAGGTGCTGAACATATCACAGGTGGAAGCAAAGAAATAAGGTTGTGTTATGCTTGGCCTTAATCTATTTCTGAATTCGATCCTTTGAAAGTATGTGATAAATGAAATTATTCTGATGCCTTTCATATACATGTAAAATGTCTTAAAAGCGTTAAAGGTTTCATTCTTGTAATGAGGTTATGGCACATGAGGAGCATGAAAGGCCAATGCAACTACCTTAACCTAAGCTGTATTCACTATATATGTGTGTGTATATATATAATTTCTTTAAAAGGTTTGTGATTTTCAGCTACACCCTTTTGTTTTTTTTATTACAAGTCAATAAGATGACTGTATACAGTGCCTTTTCCACAAAAACAGGATACTTGTTGTTGTGAGAACTGAACAGTTTCTGCCCAGTTTTTAAAGACCACACTGATTATAGACCCAAACAATGGGGAATATGGTAGTGCGTTTTATTTTTGTAGCCACAATGTATTTCCACTCTCTAGTATTATTTACTTGAAAAACTAAAATCCCAAATTTATGCTAATAAAATGTTTTTGCATTAAACATCAGAAATCTATGTACAATATATAAACATTTGCATAGCTTTGAAATATACTGGGTGACTTGCATGTTTTGTCAGGCTTTAAAGGTTGCCTAGGCCACATAAAAAAGGAGTTGAATGAGTGACCTGGAATGGCATGAAGCTCAACTATGAAAATAACCATAAACATTAAATTGTATGTTCATTGGTTTTACATCAATTCCCACTGTAGCCAGACATCTGTGATGAATTCAAGGTAGATTACAGTTACAGACATATTAACATAGCAGGGTGTTTTACTGGTGTAAATCAGGGTGAGTATTTTCCGAGAGATGCATCATCATGTGTGGGAGTTGAGTTGATCCAAAAACCTTCAGCTTGTAAGACAACAGCCCTAGCCACTACACAATCTCCTGACCTAAAATGTTCATCTGCAAAACTATCATGCATACACTATCCATACATACATTTGCTAAGTTATAAAATGTCTTGTACATGAGAATGAATATTAAAATGATCTGTCAGATCAATCTTTCCAAAAAAATTAATTTCCTGCTTGAGGATACACTGAAGTGTATCGATAAGATGTGAAAGTTTGGGACTGAATGGCGTTTATATGGCAAGTGGTTTAAGCTTATTAAAACAAACACAGAAATAAATTGTAATCACAAGTGATGCATTTGTTTGATGTTATTCACTGAGAACACTATTTTCAGAACATTTCATAAAAATTGAATTGTTCCAAGTAACATTCACTTACGAATCTCAAAGTAAAGGTTGTATCAACACCTGTGAAAACCCATCGCAAATTTTCCGGAACGGATTTTTATAATATTTACTAATAACTTTCAAGTAACACCTATCCATCCATTACCAAGATCCTTTTGTCTGGATTCACTGAGAAAAGCCCAACATCTGTCTTAACATTTTGTGTACTTTCATGATGTATAGTCATGACAAAGCCCCTTAACCACTTTATGGTATATCAAGTTCATATCAAGAAACTCAGGTCCTTTCTAATAAGCACAAACCTTTAATGTTCCTTCAAACATGTAACAATAGTGTATTATAAAAGATAAGTTATGTAAAGAACACCTAATACTTAGAGAAGTCTTTTATTTAGGCATAACACTGTACAAAATATACAATGTGCTGCAGTAAAACAAACAAGTTTTGTTTTAGAGACACCTCAGCACTGTGAGCGTTATCCTTAATATAAGGTACATTATACAGAATGTGAGATCTAACATTCATAAACACACAGTCTACGCCATCCACAACTGATTCACACCGTACACTGGTCCTTCTGGATGTCCAAAAACGCTTTAAGATGGTAGACAAAACAGGGCTGTGAACATATTTTTAACAATTTGACGTGATTCTGTTTTGTACCTTGATGTTCCTTTCTTGCAACCCCTGAAGCTGACCTCCATTCCATGTCTTCACTATGGAGCCAAACACAGAACAGAGTCCATCATGCTTTAGGTTTAGGTACATCTGAAGCATCGGACACCAAAACTGACTGGGCCTTCTGAACTGCCTGCTCCAGCATAGTGTGGTCACACAGAACCTGCTTCAGAGTCTTGGAATCCATCTCCAGCAACATTCCTGGAAAAGGCAAAAGTAAGCACAAAAACTAGCACCAACTTGGTGGACACAAACAACCACATAATTATGCCAATAATATGGACATTGCACACCTAAATGTTAATGGATTCCAGGTGCCTTGTGACTTTAGCTCACCAGTTATGTCAGCACAATTCTTTGCATCAATTTTCTTTACAGCCTCAAACAGCTTCTCCCCAAGTCTTTCAGTGTCATCAGGTTCAGATGAGTCACTTACATCTGTTTCCATAGAATTCTCTCTTTAAAAACACAAACAAACCAAAAATGCAATATTCATCCATACATCCATTCTGCTTATCCTGGTCAGGGTCACAGTAAGCTGGAGCCTGTCCTGGAATAACCAGGTACAAATTTATTAATGCATTCATTTCTCAGTCAGTCAGTTACTTTAACCACTTGTCCATTGTGTTCAAAATTCCACTCATAACCTAGTTCTTCAAACTTAAACAATTCAAAAGCTATTTTCTTATATTTTCCAAATCTAAAGTGTCCATGCATGGTAAGCCAGACTTCTGTATACTGTATGTCAGCACATTCAACAATCAGGCACATTGTTCCAAGCTGCACTGTTCAAACTTACTCCTTCAGTGTTTTGAGTGCCACACTAATCCTTTCTTCCAAAAGTGCAGAGTCTGAAAGAAGTTTCTGTACTTCCTCTTTCTTCTGCTCTAGCAGCATACCTACACAAACCACAATAAATTCAAATAATATCAAGTACTTCGAATAACTTTATTAAAAACGTGCATGTTTCTGTATCTCACATCTGCCGATGCATTATATCCCACATGGGATTATAATTCATGTTAGGTCACAATTTTACAGTAAATATTCATTACACCTCCCTTTTTGTACATTTAAAAAAACTGCATACATTTTCATAGTGGAGAAGTTGGGGAGGCTTGTAATGGATGACAGAACACCATGGTCCCATTTAGGATTCAAACTGAATGTGTGTACCCCATCTAACCAACACTGAAAGCCCACTTTCAGTAATTTCTGTGTTCTTACTCACCTGTGATTTTTTCAGTGAACCCAGTGTTATGGACATCCACAAGCTCATACAGCTGCTCGCCCAAAGAATCAGAGGACACAGACACGTCATCCTCTCCTTGGGTCTCCATCTTGCTATTTTAAGTGACAGAAAGGTCAAATTTGTCGAACCTAGTAAAACTGCATACAATAACTTCAATGTCCACACTTAAATTAACCAAAATGAAAACCAGCACGGCACTGATTATTATTCCTAAGAAACTAAAAAAGTGGTTAAAAAATTATAACCAACACTATATCAAACTTGCATGCAATAGTTGACATAATTTCAAGAGAAAATTTTATGCACTGAGGAAATGGTGCTCCTAACTTACCTGGTTTTGTCAAACTGAATGAGAGCCCTGAGGGCTTTCTCCACAGCTTTGGTCAACATGGCCTCATCCTTCAACATCTCTGCCAGAACAGAACTGGGCAGCTCCAGCAACATTCCTGCCAAATATAACACACTCATAGCACCAATTGCATATTATTCAAAATTTTACATGGCAAGGCATTAAAGTGAAATAACTGTCAATTCATTTAATTTACTTAGACGTCTATCTTTCGGCTGCTCCTGTTAGGGGTCGCCACAGCGGATCAACTGATTTGATTTACTTAGTAACACTTGAAAATAATTTCCATCACATAAGGTGTGAATAATGCCCACAGCAATACCTGTAAGTTTCCCTGCCATTTCCATGTGTCTTGGATAAATGAGGTTATAAAGCTGCTCCCCAAGCATATCAAGGTCTTCTTCATCTTCCATGCTGTAAACTAGTTAATGTACACAGATCATTTATGAGGTTTGAATATTTCTTTTCTGTCTGTACATTTTTTTTCCCCCATTTTAAGAGAAAAATACAAATAAACAGCACACTGTCAGAATGCATGGGCACCATAGTATTTATGCATTTTATACTGGCTATGTTGGACAACACTGGTTGCTTTAACAAACTTTTGAGAATTTTAAAGCACTGAGTAAATTTTTAGCATTCCAGCAATTAACATTGGGTTTATTTCTTCATGTTTTTGCAGTACATATGAAGCTGTAAGTACTAATCTTGGTAACAGTCACCTGTAAGGCATTAAATAGAATAGGGGACATCATATAATAAAAATCTTTGGCTCTGTAACCCCATATAAACATTTGATGTCTCAGTAAATTCTATCAAAATTCCCCGTGTGATACTTTACAAACACAAAACTTTGTTCCACCACAAATGTTGGCATTTCAGTGGAGCATTAGTAGGACAAAAAGTATACATTTAACTGCTTAGCTATAAGTTGAAATGGCCTTATGCTTTATATACACATCCTTAAAACAACTTTACTCCTTGATGCAACTGAAAACCTTTACTGACATGACTGTGACAACTAAACAAGCATTTCTGCAGTAGAACGAAAGGCTGAATCATGGTTTCGCTACATAATGGAAAGCAGAGGGTCACACAATGAAGTTCCAGAAAAAAAGCAACAAAACTATTACTCAGATACTCAAAAATCATAGCGATTTAACCACTCACAGCACAACTTTTTAAGAATACTTACTCTTTTCCAGCAGGGTTGACAGCTACATATTATTAACAAACGATGTATTTTCCTTCAATCGAAATGTACTAACCTGACACCATTTTATCAACTTTATTCTGATCCCGTCTTAACGGTTCCATTTAGAAAGAGGTCGTTTAAAAACAACAACTGTGAATGTAGTGCATGACGAAGACAGTTTTTCGGGAAAAAAGCAAGCATTCGTTCTCTGTCGACGATAAAGTGCCCACAGAAGTCCATTTAGACACAGAAGGTAAACACTTAGAGCCGCGCACATTGATGACGCAATTTTTGACCGGATGTCTGTTTGCGTATGAGTTGAAGCACTCCTTTTGTGTTAAATATCCTTCCGAGCTAATCAAGAAATATAGCGTAATACACATTTAAAAATAAGAATTAATTTAAAAATTATATATAACAAAATTAATTTTGTATATTTTTTGTTTAAATTAAAATTAAACCCAATTTGTTTTCAAAGCATAAAGTGCATACGCGCATGAATCTAAGAAGCGCCTATGTGTAGTGCGGCTTCCTTCCTTTCCTTCTCTCTTCTATCGCTGAAGGTAACGTGGTCGTGGCCTTGTGTCGTTCCTGAGCGCTTTTAGTCCAAAATGTACTAAATTTATGTATTAGCAAACTGCATTTATGAAAAGTCAAAGTGAAATTTATATCATAATCACAACTACCAAAATTTCGGTTTCAAGCATTATGTGTTTTCCCGTATAAACCTGAGCAGCTACACGTAGCTTCATGAAGCGGCGGCCGGAACCCGTGTGCAGGGCGCTCTTACGCTCCAGCCGCCTGTGTGCCGTTACTCTGGACTTTTTTTGGCCCTTTTCTAGCCTTAATACGTTTTTACTGTAACGAAAGGACGCTACCATTTAAGGGAATAACTTGGTAGCAGCCGTAGTTGACCAGGCAACAAAGATATAACATTTATATTTCATAACTGTAAGTTGACGTTGTGTGTTCGGAAAGAATTTGCACATCTTTCAAAGATTTGGCATAAATGCCTGTTTCCCCGTAACGTCAGTGATACAAACTTTACTTTTGTGCCGTTGTATGTGTTGTCAGCATCAGCTAAGTAAATGAAAGTAATGAAACGATGTTCTCCATACAGGTTTGCGACAACATGTCTGCTCATTTGCAGTGGATGGTGATCAGGAATTGCTCCAGTTTCCTCCTCAAGAGGAACGGGCAAATCTACAGCACTGTAAGTCGGTGTTCGTGCTCCTGGGAAACTCGCCGATTTGCACAGAAATTGTCCCTGTCACCATTCATCACTTGTATGAATGCTAAGAGGTGTGTGTGTGTGTGTGTGTGTGTTTTGCTGCTAGGAACCCAACAATCTGAAGTCCAAAAACTCGTTCCGTTTCAATGGACTTGTGCACAGGAAGACTGTGGGAGTGGAGCCAGCGGCTGATGGGAAAGGGGTTGTTGTGGTCTTGAAGAAACGTGCAGGTAGATACCAAGTTTGTTTTAACTTGTTTTGTCAGGAGCCAGAGACCTTTCTAGCATATACTTGTGAAAAAATCCGGTCTTAGTCTAAGGCATAGGTCCATTATGCAGTATTTGAACGTAAATGGTTTATCTTGATAGGTAGAGTAATATGTTAAGTATTAATTTTATAAGCTTACAGCTTATCCATTAATGTTGTAAACCCTCTAGTATGTTACAAAAGCAAATTTTTGATACAGAGAAATAAACCTTTTGCCAGTATTTAAGCTGGGGGGAAAAGAGCGTCCCCTTTTCTCTTAGACGTTTTCCACTGAAGTCATGCTTTAAAGCCGTATTGATTTTTATGGGATAAGCGGTAACAATGAGGCTCAAATGTTTGGCTGTCTAGGTCAGCGCAAACCGGCTAATGTTTATGAAAAGATCACCATCAACAAGAACTCGCGCGCCACCCTGAACAGCCTGCGCCACATTATCCGCAAGAACAACTACAGGAAAGATCTGCGCATGGTAGGTTCCTCAACACAGCGCTTGGGAATTCCAGCAAAGGCCTTACGGATGGATTAATGGTTCACCTCAGGTTCTGAACAGCTATGTACAGTTTAGTGGATAACATTAATAGTCCCACGTCAAGAAAAAACCATTGGTCCTTTCCATAAATTTCAGAAGGTACGCATTTAGTGTTGTGGTTAATCATTTTGGGTTCAACCTGGCAAATGAAATGTGAAAATAGTACATGTAGGAAGGCTACTTTTTAAAGGCTACAGAGTTTTGTGCTAGTGAGAGGGTGTGTAAGAGGTGACTACTGTTTTTTTCCCCTGCAGGCGGCTCTGCGTCGTGCCAGCGCCATCCTGAAAAGTCAGAAACCTGTGGTCGTGAAGAAGAAGCGCACGAAAGCTACTAAGACAGCATGAGCTTTACAGGAATGATGATTCAATAAAGTTTTGTTAAAACTTCCAACGTCTGGTGTCATATTGGAACAGAAATGTCACACTAATAGTTTTAGTGGCAGTTGAACGCAGCAAAAAGTTTTTTGCATAAATGAGCGATCCTGTCGTTGAAATAATTTGTGTTCTCACTGTTTTTTCTGTAATATGCCATTGTTTTTCCTCGACACTTTGTTTACATGGTTCTAAAGTGTCATCATCTGAATGTGTATTTAGTGACGTGCTTATGGGACAAGTGTTGAGGATTGTGCAGCTAGAAATAGGACATGTTTAGTTAATAGGAAATTAATAGGACGCATCTAATTAATGGGAAAAGTCAGCGGGATGTATGTGCAGCGTCTATTGACTACCAGCCACTTCGGTAGGAAAAATTAGTACTTTTTTCACATTTTAAACTTAATTTTTTAGCATTTTTCTTATGTGTCCATGTCTGTTAACTTTTTAAATATCCTTTATGCTAAAAACATTGTTTAAAAAAAAAAAAATTGAGGTCACACGCGGCATGGCTGAGGCAGCCAGTAGCTTTGCTCTGTGATGCAGAACAATAGGATTGATTTTTCACAGTAGCTCGCTGACATCTCACCACCTCGAGGCTCAGTCAAATTGGATGTGCCATCACATAACACTGATAAATGCAATGCTTCTGACGTGCTCAGGTCAGATCTGTCTAGGAATGTTGAAGTGCTGTTTGGGATTAATGTGAGGGCTGTCTCGCAGGAGGAATGAAAAAGTGCCTCTTCCAGCAAGCTGAAAGTTGTTTATGGATGCTTGCGTGCTGAGAAGGTGCCGACACAATGTTATCAGTCCAGATGGTGTTCACATTCTGGGCACTGCTCACTTTTCCTAGAAGTGGAGTTATGTTTGAGCTGCAGGATACCATCCACTCCCTGATAGAGGAGAACATACATCTGCACGACCAGCTGGAGAACTTGACACAAGCGCTTCGACAACTGAAACAGCTGTTGTGGAGTCACTCCAAAGGTTGGCTTTTCCTTTCTTAAATACAACACGGTGTGTCCTGTGTTTCATGTCTACTTAGTCTGGTTTCACGTTGAGAACAGGTGTAACTGAAGTGTCTTAAGACATTGATTTGTCCTTGGTAACAGAAGCTGGAGGTCAACATGACCCTGAATTGCAGCATCTGTGGGACGAATGGATGGAACATGGTATGTAAATCCTTACTGCTCACTCCATAAAGGTCTGTTCAGTGCCCGCAATTATTATTTTTTGCTCATTTTGTGGCAGTGGAACAATAATTTCTGACATTTTACATTTTTCTGACAGAAGGTTTCTTTAATTCACTTTTTTTCATCTCTGCAGTGTTTCTAGCTTCAACAAGGCCTTAGTAACCGCTCACTCACTGTTAACTGCTTGTCCAAGTCAAGGTCATGGTGGTCTGGAGCCTGTCCCAGAAGTTCAGGGCTCCAGGCTGGTCATGGATGGGACACCAGCCCACTGCAGGGTACTTTGTACCTTACAATGCTTGTAAAAAGTATTCACCTTCATCATACCTTTTCACATTTTATTTCTTACAGCATGAGTTATTTAATTGAGAATTTTTGACATTCATCTACAGAAAGTATTATATAATGTTAAACTGAAAAAATCCAGACATTTGTCTAAATTAACTGAAAATAAAAACAGGAAATCGATGAGTGCATAAGTAATCATCCCCATATGGCCGGAGTCCACCTAGGTGCAGTGGATTTGTTTCACAAAGTTTCAAAATAAATGGGCCTGTTTTTGCGAGCTTCCTTATTTAGTGCATTTCCAAGGAAACAATAAACCATGAAGAATGAGGAACATTCTAAGCAGGTCTGAGACAAGGTTCTGGAAAGTACTAGTTACAGCAAGAAAATTCTCAAGGCAATGAATATACTTTGAGGCAGAGTGAAATCCAAAATTTAAGTGAGAAAATATGGAACTGCACAAAAATGGCTACATTCCAAAACTAAATTTTTGGCAATAAGAGCAAGAGGACTATGCCAGCTCTAAAGTGGGTACGGTCCTCCACGACAGACGGGAGAAAGTGTACATGAGACAACAGCAGCATACACACTTCATAAATGGGACTTGTATGGAAAGGTGGCAAGAATAAGCCTTTACTGAGAAAAGAATGACGTTGCATCTTGGGTGGAGTTTGCCTAAAGGCATGTGAGAGACTCAGCAATTTGGAGGAAGAGTATGGTTTGATGAGACCAAAACTGAACTTTTCACTCCAGTAATGAGTGCTGTGATTGGTGCAAACCTAACACATCACACTATAAACACTATCCCTACAGTAAAGCATGGTGGTGGCAGCATCATGCTTTGGGGATGCTTCTCGAAGGGAGGGAAAAATAGAAAGCAAAATGATTGGTGCCATGTACAGAAAAATCCTATTTGTTTTAAATGTTACCCAAAATGTGATGGAATTGAATGCCATCCTACAGTGAAATTTGTGATGTCCTGTTCTAGCTCGGGAAAGGTAGTGTTTTTACTGTCATTTTAAAATATGTATTATGTCTGTATTAATATATAAGATGTTTTATGTTGCATATTTTGTATAAATTCCAGTAGGAATTATGTTCACTATTACTTCTACTACTAAAGGAGGTGAGGAACCAAACTGACTTGAATGTTGGTATGAATTCTTATGGTAAAAGACAGTTTTTTTTTTACAGGTAGTGACATACAGAACTATCAATATGCAACTGTCGATCTGTTTACAGTGTGAACTTTTGGAGGTAGGTTGTGTTAAATGAGGCATTGCAACACACTGTCTTCCAGGTGTCGGTGCAGAGACACATCTACTGCTGGAGCATGTGTTCTGTGGGCATGATCTCCATGGGATGGCAAGTCCATTGAAGGCAAATGTCATCCTCATCCTTATTTCCCTGTTATATTTAAACTTTTTACATGTTTAGTGCAAACCCCTTTCCCATTTATACTTCATACCAGTAACTATTTAGGGATTCTCCAGTAACAAGGAACTTGTGTGTGTTCATACAATTACTAGTGACAATTATAAATTCTATAGGTATGCAACAACTGGACACAGGGAAACTGTGAATATGTGCACATTCTACTTAATATATTTTATTTTTATTATCCCAGAACTAGTTTTTCCTTTTCATATAAAATTCTTTTTATTCTTCAATTTACTTGACACTAAATAATGACTGATGTTAAAAAAGGTACAAAATACACACAAAAGAGCCTCGATTAATTTATTTGTAATTTATCCAAGGTTCACAATAGTTGAAACATACAAATTGTACAAAACTAAGGAAAATGAGTTTTGTGTATAGGAATGAACGTTAGTTTGCGGTGACGTCTGCAGCCATGAGGAAGTGTGACACAACATGCACGATCACATTGAAAACAAAAAAGCTGTTATCAGACACCGACACATGCACTGATACAAGAGAATTTCTGCATCTAGCGTTCAAATTACACAGCACAAGAAAGGATCGTTTTCAGAAAAGCTTTTCAATTGCATGCAACAGAAAAGCACTTGTTTGGTCGGACCTCAGAAAGCAGTCCAAGGGGTGTTTGTTGGTGTCAGTGATTTTGAGCTACACCAGGACTTGCTGTCGACGACATTTTCTCCAGGATGAGAGCGACCCCGAGAAAGGGAAACTGTCGGTGTGTGAGCGGATCTAGCTTAGACTCGACTGGAAGACAACTCGGCCCCTTAGACCAGAACAAAACTCGCAGGAAACAGAACTGGGTTTAATGGTGTGAGACAGATGTGCACATTGGGCTGTAATAATATTGGCGGGAAGACTAATCTTATGAATAAAATGCTTAATCCACAAAATTTTGCAAATAAGCAGCCTTTCATTCACAAGTATTTACTTTCACTGTTAGTTTGATTTTATATTATAAAAACATTTTTTGTTCTAGACCTCTTCAGAACAAGTCCATACACACTGGCTGCTGCCTTCAGGGCGCATCTACTGGCCGTTTCTCAACCTACGTTTTGGATTTTGCCAAGGCGTATGTGCTACTACCAAACAAAAGCTGAGTAAATATTCACCCAGCACAATGTGAAGGTTGCTCACATGTATATTTCATGTACAGTAGATAACTGAACTTACTGACGAGTCTACGATAATCTATGTTTTGCCAGTAAACCAGAAGCAAATAAGTTCAGCACAAGCCATTCACTAAATTCTGATGAACAAGGAGCTAGCTTTAGAGGAGCATGTATAAGGATAATAATTATCAAATATCCATCTGCTGATCATTTGCCAATAAAGAACTTCTAATATAAATATTAAATTTCAATTTTGCCAAAGGACTACTTAATGGTTCAAAAAATTGAAATGCTTATAACTTATGTTTATTCAAGAGTCTATATGGAGTAACATCGCCTGCATACAGTTATACGTCCTATGGGATGCATATTTAAAAAAAATACAATATAAAGACAATGAACTGAGTCCTTTTTGCCTTGAACATGTCTTAAAGGTAAAAGTTCCATGGTGCCTAGAGACCATACAACCTGACTACTGACCATAGATTCTGAATGTCTGTCTTCAATATGAGTGTTTCGTCACCACAGCTGGGTCAGGAATGAGGACACAAACACACACACACTTTCTAAGCCAATAATCCGGCACACCTGTACCTTCAACATTAAAACAGAATGCTGAATGCAAAGCTTCTGAAGAACACGCACAAGGCTATCTGCTTTGAGACAAGTGGGAACAGCAGCAAGGCTAGTCGATGTCCAGGTCACTGTCGGTGTCACTGTGCTGTGTCACAGCAGCACTGCGAATTGATGTCTGGATCACGGCCGTCTTGTCTGGTAGCAGACCGTACTCCTGCAGGAGGGCCTCCACGTCCACTGCAAAGAAGTCCTCTCCCAACTGGTCAGTGATGCGTACAAAGTTCCCGATAAGGTCACCATCTTTGTAGACCAGTAGAGCAGGCAGGGCGTTGCCTGTGAAAAGAGCACTGGTGCCGATGACTGAGCTGCGAACACTGCAGAACTTGACAAATGGGTACTCCTGCGCCAGGCACAGCAGGCAGCCAACCATGGCCTCGCAGGCAGGCATATCGCCCTCATAGATGTGGATGACCACCAGCGTGCCCCTATCCTCCTTATCCACAGCCTCTAGGAACTCCTCCCCACTGCTCAGCTCAAGCACCTGCTCAAAGCGCTTGCCTCTGTACAGCTGCCGCCGCATCTCATCAATGCGCTGCTTGCGGTACTGTGCCAAGAAGTCCTCATCATCCTCAACCTCTCGAAGTAGGTTGTACTCCTGCAGTGTCATCTAAGACACACACATGGCAAAAAAGACCAATTACGCAAAAAGAGCAATGGTTGGGCTCCTAAATGGTGGTGGGACTGACAAACAACACATTTCACATTTGGAGGAACCCTGCCTCACCTTGCCATTGATCTTCTCCTGCAGCTCCTTCTGCTTCTCCTCCTCACGCTCATCATCCAAATTGGAGCGACAGGTCATGGACAACTTCTTGATCAGCCTCTCCATCTCTTTCTTCTGCTCTTCGCGTTGCTCTGTTTCTAGCTGCTTGTACTTCCTCCAGTCATTGATCACTCCTTTTGGTCCTGAGACAGAGCATCATCTGCTGCTAATACCATTACCATTACGAACCCACAAACACATTTTTTTAATCACCCTTTTTAACAGAATACATACTCACTGACGTGCATACGGAGGAACTCAAGCAGAGGTGTTACACAATAATACCTAATTTGGATTTAGCCAGTTAAAAGTTATGTGTGAGATGTTACTTTTGGGCAAGTAAGGGAACAACTTGAGAGATCCCATCATTGACCCATCTGCTCAATTCAAAGTTTTTTTTTGCACTTGGAAAAAACAGTAAACCCTTTCTGAAGAATATCTATGCAAATCTGAGATACCAGACAGAAGCTCTCTGTCGTCTTTGAGGGGGGCACAGACAGGTGAAAGAAAGAGGTGAAGGTATGCGAGAGAGCATGATCAAGAATTGAGGTCACACTGTAACAGTAATAAGACATTTTCTGAGAGGGGAGTACCTGTGTTTATGGCGCTGCCGTCCCCACTGTATTCCACCTCCAGAACATCTGGGTTACGAATGGTCTTGTCCTCTACATTTTCCTCCTCCTTGTCACTGTCTTCATCCTCACTGCTGCTGTAGTAGTACTGCAGCTTCTCCCCAAGTAGCTTGTCATCCAGTGTAGTCATGGTAACTCACCTGTACCCCCCCCACCCATCACCACAATTGCTTCAGTTTAAAGATATACAGTATACTGGCCAAGAATAACAAAGTGATTTCCAAAAAGTTTAAGACCACATCGTAACTGCATAAAACTAATGCACTTCACTGGTCTACTTTGTGTAAAGGAGCAATCAGTTTCATTATTTAAGTCAAAGACCCTCCAAAAAGAGCTGTGCAGACAGTTCTTTGAGAGCTGCTTGTTTAGTCTTAACTTAGATAATATGGACAGTATGAAGTAAAGCAACAGGAGCACTTATATGCTTCCTCCTTGGTAAGAATACTCTTTAATGATCCATTTTGGAATAGGGATCTCCATGGGGTTACTCAGTAAGGAGGGATAATCCTGTAGTGGAGCTGCATCTGGGTTTATTATATATCTAAGTACCTCCAGGCTCAGCTACAGTGACAGGTGGGGTGATGCATCATATTAAAGCAACACTCCCCCATCTAAAACGTGCACAGATGGCCAGGGATACAGTGAATATTCCACCGCAATCCTCAACAAATGCATTTTAATAACTGGTATCACTACAGAAAATATGCAAGTCAAGGAGACAATGTCAAACCCATACAGTACATTTCATAGAAACATGGGACCTTTTCTCTTTCGACAAAAGATTTCATCAAGATGTGCGTTTATAAGCCTTTTTCTCCTGCAACTTTGCAGGACTCAGTTTAGGATTAGTTATAAACATGGCTCCCATACACAAATAAAAATCCTCTTCACTGAAATATCGCAGCAATAGGCAGTGTAGTGCTAAGGATTTTTGTTTTGCAGTGTGAAGTTTAGTAGTTCAAATCCTTGCTCTAAAGGCCTTGGTAAACGGCCTAAGCAAATTGCTGTAAAGTTGCTCATCCAACACAGTAAACCTTGCTGTCAGCTAATGGTCACAACTACTGTTTACAAATGAATTTTTTCGATTTAGTCTCTAAAACAGCAGTCTTTGGACAAACAAAAAAGCAGCATCAGCGGCGGCAAACACTATAAAATAGAAAAATTTAAGCGGGGGAGGGGCGCGCTTAGAGTTTTGTTACCACGGCAACGCTCCAGATGCAAATAGTCGGGATGCAAACCAGGTGCAACATTTCTGTGTGGCCACATTTAAAGCTTTCAACAGAGCCGTCCGCCATAGCACCGAACTGTAGCTCATATAGCAAACCTGTTCATGTGTCGCCGATTATCACTGTACACAGCTAATGGCCCGGGAAGCCATGTGGGAAGGAAGTCGCTCGCTAATCGGATCAATGCAACATTGTGTCCACAGAGGCCAACAGCACTCCAACGAAACAGTAACCGGAGTACTGCTGTAAAATCTGCATTACTATTTTTCTGCTAAAATACACAGAAACCTGCTAACACGATAACATGACGACTACCTCACCTACTGGGGAAGTGACGCGCTCCGCACTCCTACAACCAACATCACGAGTGAACGCGGCGTGGCAACAGGATTGCAGTCGGAACTGACAAATACAATTCCTAAATATTAAATAATAATCGCAAGAGGCTCACCGTAAATAAACCTTGTAGACTTCTCGTCAAAAAGCGACGTCCGACTGCCTTCCAGTTGACAAGATCGCAGTGGCGTGAACTCGCTGGTACTTGATATACTCGTAGCCGCATAGACCAATAAAATTACTAATAAAATGATCGACAGCAAAAACAACCAATGGCAATTAGACAGGAAATGTTTTTCGGCTCCACTGACATCGCTCAAGCTTGGTTGCCTAACACGGAAGCGAAAATAAAGGTTTATTTGGCTGTGCGTTTAAAATGTACAACCTGATATAAAAAAATTAAAAACTGGTATTTAAAAAAACGCGGCGAATCCCCCCACATTCAGACGTTTACCATAAACATAGGATTGATCTTTAACAAAGATTAAAATATTGCATATTAACGGATTTATTATTGATTTTACTTAGAATCTACTATGTCAGCAATGAAAAGTTTAGGTACATTAAGTAAAGTATAACTGAAATAAAAGTCCGTTTTTTACAGTTTTTTGTGTTTTAATGGAATATATCTTTTCAACGTCTTGTGCAGTCTTTCACAATTTAACAGAAAAATATTAGCAATTTTCGCCGCATTTTAAACCACAACGTTTTAATATCAGTATAATTTTTGCATCATAAATAATTTTATTTATACTAATTAATATAAGTACCCCTTAAAAATAGAAACAGAAGTGTGTGTAGAACTATAGTATTGGTAATTGTTAATAATAATAATAATAATAATAATAATAATAATAATAATAATAATAATAATAATAATAATAATAATAATAATAACAACAACACATCGCCACTGCATGAAAATAACTATTTTGTCAAATAATTTTCAATGCTGATAAAAATGGAGTCATATCTTGTACATAGTACAGTCAATATTAAGCTATAGCTGCTGTGGCTGCTGTCTCTGCTACTGTCTGCCTAAATATAAAATATAAAGCTATAAAATACCCTGGAAATAATGAAAAAGCATAAAAACATGCTAACCTTATAAATATGTGGCTCACTCAGAAGCTGAAAGAGAACTTAATACTCAATCTGTGTATTTATTTGGTTGGACTTTGTGAACTTATTACATTTTTTTAATCATTTTGATGATGGGTTGTATGACCATCCCTACTAATAATTATAACCCTATGTGTGGTGTAATGCCCTTGTGTGTATTTGTATTTCTCTATTTATTGACTTATTCTTCATACTGTTGTGACCCGAGGCTGTTCTGTTGCTCACGCAGGTCCGCTGCAGGGTCAATGCAGTTCAAAGTCCATTCTGGAAACATAAGGTGTGAGGTGAGCTGCCTTGAGACCCCTGTCCATCTCTCCATACCATTGGTCATGTTACCTCCATTTTGCCTCTGGCAGCCTGTTGTTGTGTTCTCTCAGACCTGCTCCTCAATATCACCCATCAGGCCGTGAAGTTTCAGCTTAACCTCAGGCCCATGCCCAGACTCTCCTCAAACATCAGAGTTTTTTACTGCATCCCAAGCGACTATTTTCTAGTCCCCGGCTGATTGTCTGTAACTTGCAGCACAATATTTATCTTAGATTGCTATTTTTGGATTATTACTGTAACCCTACAGCCCTCATTTACACCTTTAATAACTTTTGTAAATTTAATCAATTGCTTATACTAAGTATGAACAAGTTGCTGTATATGACTACAGTACATCTAAATAATGACCTCAATAATAGTAATAATAATCATCATCATCATCACCACCACCACCACCAACTCTGGTTTTGTTTAAAAAGTATTGAAAACTTCAAATGTAAATCTCAGTTGTTCTGCCAGGTCCCTCCAGTGGTGGCAGGCATTTCATGAGATCGCTGTAAACATGCACTCGAGCTGTGACCTCAGCTCACTGTGATGCCCATGGGAGAATTCCGAGAACAGTGGAAAAAAAAAAGAACACCTAATTTCTTACCGCAGGAATGCCAGGACTCAGTTACGCTGCAATTCGAAATGCATTTTAATTGGCTTTAGATGACCGCAACCCTCGGTTGCATAAGCGGTTTCTAAAAACGGGTGGCTAGATAATACCATTTTGCGTTTTTACATGACATTAACTTTACTGCGGCATTCTGGTCATGTACACAAATGCAAATGTAAACCCAGCTTCATTATTTGAGTGAGGCTCAGCCTTTAATGATTTTGGCAGTCAGTGTCTTGGAGGCAGAGCCATTGAAAGATCCCAGTTAAGGGATAACAAATTACTCTTTGCTGCTGTGAGAGGAAGTTTACAGTGAGGGAGCTGTGCTTCCTAGGAAATACCAGTGGGAATGCAGGCCGATAAAAATTGGCACGCTGACTGTTTTTTCGAGTTTCTGCCTGCAACCCGGACCCCTCGAACTGTTACAGCCAAGAGGTAGCCAAGACAGTCAGCCATTCAGAATGCTCCCCCTCCAACAATACATGAAAGAATCAAACATATTAGAGGTATGATTCAGTATTTTTCAGATACACCAATCAGCTACAACATTAAAACTGCTGACAGGTGAAGTGAATAACATCGATTATCTTGTTGCAGTGGCAACTGTCAAGGGGTGGGGGGGTATATTAGGCAGCAAGTGAACAGTCAGTTGTTGAAGTTGATGTGTTGGAAGTAGGAAAAATGGGCAAGTAAGGAGGATCTGAGCACCTTTGACAAGGGCCAAATTGTGATGGCTGGACGACTGGGTCAGAGGATCTCCAAAACGGCAGATCTTGTGGGGGGTTCCTGGTATGCAGTGGTTAGTACCTACTAAAAGTGGATCAAAGAAAGAAAACTGGTGAACCGGTGGCAGGGTTATGGGTGCACAAGGTTCATTGATGCACATGGGGAGTGAAAACTAGCCCGTCTGGTCCGATCCCACACAAGAACTACTGTAGCACAAATTGCTGAAATCCTGCTAATGTCTTGGTGCCAGATACCACAGGACACCTTTAAAGGTCTTGGCATGAGTCCATGCCTTGATGGGTCAGAGCTGTTTTGGCGGCACAAAGAGGACCTACACAATATTAGGCAGCTGGTTTTAATGCTGTGGCTGATCAGTGTACAGTGGCATGCAAAAGTTTGGGCACCCCTGGTCAAAATTCCTGTTACTGTGAATAGTTAAGGGAGCATAAGATGAACTGATCTCCAAAAGATTTGCGCTCTCAGATCATTTTTACTAAGGTCTCAGACCTTAATTGGTTCACTAGGGTTATGGCTTGTTCACAGTCATCATTAGGAAAGGCGGGATGACGCAAATTTCAAAGCTTTATAAATACTCTGGCTCCTCAAACCTTGTCCCAACAACCAGCAGCCATGGGCTCCTCTAAGCCACTGCCTAGCACTCTGAAAATTAAAATAACTAATGCCCAAAAAGCAGGATAAGGCTATAAGAAGATATCAAAGCGTTTTCAGGTAGCTGTTTCTTCAATTCGTAATATAATTAAGAAATGGCTGTTAACAGGAACGGTGGAGGTCAAGTCGAGGTTTGGAAGACCAAGAAAACTTTCAGAGAGATCTGCTTGTAGGACTGCAGAAAGGCAAATAAAAACCCCATTTGATTGCAAAAGACCTTTAGGAAGATTTAGCAGACTCTGGAGTGGTGGTGCACTGTTCTGTTGTGTAGCGATACCTGTACAAATATGATCTTCATGGAAGAGTCATCAGAAGAAAACTTTTCCTGTCTCCTCGCCACAAAATTCAGCGTCCTAAGTTTGAAAATGAACATCTAAACAAGCCTGATGCATTTTGGAAACAAGTCCTGTGGACTGATGAAGTCAGAATATAAGTTTTTGGCCGCAATGTGCAAAGGTATGTTTGGAGAAAAGAGGGTGCAGAATTCCATGGAAACAACACCACTCCAGCTATTAAGCACAGGGGTGGATAGATCATGCTTTGGGCTTGTGTTGCAGCCAGTGGCACGGAGAACATTTCTCTGGTAGAGGAAAGAATGGATTCAATTAAATACCAGCAAATTCTGGAAGCAAACATTACACCGTCTGTTAAAAAAAGCTGAAGATGAAAAGAGGATGGCTTGTACAACAGGATAATGATCCAAAACACACCTCAAAATCCACAATGGAGTACCTCAAGGGGCGCAAGCTGAAGGTTTTGGCATGGCTCTCAGTCTCTCAACCAAAAAAACCATTAAAAATCTTTGGATACACCTCAAAAAAGTAGTGCATGCAAGACAGCCCAAGAATCTTGCAGAACTAGAAGCCCTTTGCAAGAAAAAAATGGGTGGAAATCCTCCAAATAAGAATTGAAAGACTACAAAAAGTGTTTACAAGGGGTAATACTTTTCAAAGGGAATGTTACTAAGTACTGACCAGGCAGGGTGCGCAAAATTTTGCTTTGAGCCCTTTTCCTTTTTTGTTATTTTGAAACTGTAAAAGATGGAAAAGTAATCTTGCTTAAAATATTAAAGAAATGTGTCATCTTTAACTTAATGCCTTTTGGAAATCAGGTCCTCTTTTACTTGCTTAGCTATTCACAGAAACAGAAATTTTGACTAGGGGTGCCAAAACTTTTGCTTGCCACTGTATATTAAAATCTACATTTCAAATGGTTTTTAGCAAGGTTGTAGAAAAATTATACATCCTCTTAAAGTAACCATATAAAAATGCACAAAAAGCTGAATTTTTTCCCTCAACTCATGAGTACTGTTTTGGTCAATGTAATGCCATCTTAATATCTTGTTTATGCAAATGCAAATGGCCCTTGCTGAAAACTGTCATTAAATAGATGTTCTGAAAAATGATTTTAGAATTTTCCCAATTTGCACAGCAGCACTGCACAACCGCAGCATCCAGTAGTGTGTGCAAGTATGCAGCTGTGTCAGCAGCAAAATCCATTTTGGTAATTTTCTTCAAGAGCAGTGAAGGGCTGAACGATTTGCATAGTAAAGCCCCGTGCTATTGACTGTGTTGTGAGATGGGCTGTAAGAGATCACGGCCAGGGGTACTCAACCCTCACTCTAACAGCATCATCGCCATTGGATACACAATTCCTCAATGCCAGAGAACACCAACCTCTTCCTTCTGAGCTCTGCTCAAGCATACTTATATGGCTATTACTTTTCTTAAACTGGTTTATGAAAACATTATATTCATAGAGGTTAAACTGCTTTTTGTGAGGAAAAGTGGCACAAAATGGCTCAAGTCTCTGTGTTACTCAATGGTACAGCAGGTTATCTCCCTGTGAGCATCTACTCCATGTAGGACAGTTCAATTGTGTGTTACTGTGTTCCTAGATTTTGAGTACTTGCTACTAAGCAAGTATCATGTTCTTTATTTTCTTCAGTTCTTTCTAATCTGACAAGTTACACAAATATTTTTTAAACCTTTATTTTCTCTAAGAAAGCCTCAAATCATACAGTGGCACCTTTTACTGCGCTACAACTCAGTTTTCTTCTTCTCTGCCCCAAGCTGTTGGCTGTAGTCTGCTGGTACATGGAAGGACACGTATGGGCACCACTTTGTGTTGAGGCACACGAGCTTCTGCAGTGTGGCTGAGTTGACAATGTCAAATCCTGTTTTGCCTCCAAAGGTGCTGGGCTTCCAGTACTCTGGAGAACAGATGGGGTTTCCCATGAGTCCTTTCAAGGAAAAGGGTGATCCCATCTCCACCATGCTCTGACCAAATATTGCGTTGGGTCGTGGCTTCTCAAGCAGTAGAGCAGGGTAGAATTCCAAGGCATCAATATCTCCATATAGCTCCTCCAGCTCCTGAGCCATAACTTTGTCATCTACAGTCCAAAGACATGACAGAACACACATTACTGCTTCTCAGAAACAAGAGTAATGTGCTAATAATGATAATACTAACAATAATAATTATGACAATGATAGATGTGGTAACCCAGTGAACACTATAGCATTTTCTAAAAGCAAGTTAGCAGTTATGCAAATAGCAAAATTAGAGAATACCTTATGCTGGTGGAGAAATGTGACAATACACTTCAGTTCGGAACACTTCAGTTCCGCTGATTACTTTTCATACCCAATCCATCATATTTTGAGAGGAAACAGTTGGCTAATGCTTCTCATAAAACTGCCTGCTCCAAATTTATAAAACAGTGATGCATAAATCCAGGCCTCTGTAGATCCTGGAGATACAAACCACAATAAAATTTCCTCTTCGTATCACTGAATTTTCCTGCATTTCTGGGGTTAGGAATGTCAAACATCCACCCAGAAAGATGGAGACATATTCGCCTGCTGTAGTCACAGCTTCATTTGATTGAACTGTAGCTTTGCTTTCCTCTCTAGACTGACCTGGCGTGTAAAAAGTTCTCACAGGTAAGTGCTCACCTGTAAATTCTGCAAAGGATGTGTACGGTGCCAGGTTAAACCTCTTTCTATACTGGTTGAAGGGCTGCATGCGTAGATATCTGGACTCCTTAATGGTGCCCACTGCCACCTTTGCCACCACCTGATGAATGTTGTGACCCCCGCATACCTGTGAGGAATGGGATAAAGCAAATATGGCGCTTATGTCGTGTATGCCAACAAACTGCTTCTGAAGCAGAGCTAAGCAGAGGAAACAGGATACAAGAGAGACAAACACAGCTGTGCACATCAGTCACAGAAACTGAAGAAGTCAACAAGTTAGCAAAACATCTGGCTATCTGGGTTGATGCCCTTGTTGACGGATGTACTTGGGAAAGAAGGACATTTCCACCCACGAAAAAATGTTTCAGCAGTGAGGCTTATCTGTCCACAATGAGGCCCTTAAACTGCTAGCCAGTATTTCCACAGGGCCCAACAATTTTCAGTACATACTTCTGCATGGTATATTTTAAAAATTAAATATATATTCAATATTTTTGTACTTTGCAAAAGATTACGTGATTTTTTTTTAAGATATCAAGCAAATGGTGCCCTAACGGCTAAAAACAAATCAAAATGAACCTTAACTCAAGTGTGTCACTTAAATATCCATTTACGGCCCCTCATATAATACACCACAATGTGGTGGTCAGAGTTACAAAATTCCAAATCTGTAAAAGAGCGGTCATATGAGTTCACTGCTTCTTGTTTTGAATACAAACTATAGTTTACTCCTGTCTACAGAAAAAGAATGCTAAATATCTTAGTGAGCAATTTCTTAACTCAATATTTGGGAAAATACTGGTGCGAATTCATTTTTATCTCTGCTTCAGAATGCAATTATGGAATTATAGGTTATGAGGTTATATACTGTATTATGAGGTTATAGAGCTTTATATAGAATATAAACTTTTTATTTCATTATACTGATTTATTTAAACTGGGACTATTTAATGTGTGCAAACAGTAGGTATAACTTACATACTAGATACAGTTCAAATGTATTTTTCAGGTTACGGGGATTATCCATTGGGTGGGTCAGAGCCTATTTGGGTAACTGAATGAGATTGAATGTGACCAACTGGACCTCACCTGGCCAGCTGGTTGTTTTGAAAAAGCCTCTACAAGTTTCTCCACACCAAAGTGGGTCAGAATTGAGGTGTTGAAGAGGAACTGGGAATAGGGAATATTGTTGCCGTCGATGTGGAAGCTGTCCGGCATCAGCGGGTGCCAGTGGTACAGCTGGGTGAACTCCACAGAAATGCGATTCCCATATTGGAACTGGGAGCCAAAGATCAAGGTGGGGTCAAACTTCAGCTTCAGCAGATATCCACTCAGATGCTGAACGTAGTCCTCAATCACAATGCGGATTGTCTCACCTATGCAGAACAGAAAACACCATGCTGTTCAATTGATCTCAGCTGTAACAGCCAGCATTTTTACCTATTAAATCCAAGTGTCTATGATATGGTGCTTTAAATACACAAACATGTAAGAAATACAAAGAAGTAAAAATGGCATCCACAGCCTCCACTTATGTGGCTAGATATAAATGCCTGGACCATTCAGCTCACCGATGACGATAAGACGTGCAGTCTGGAAGAGCTGCTCATCATCCCAGCTGGGATGTTCTGCCTTCAGAATGTCACAGATGCGGTTGTGCTCACGTAGCCAAAGGGTGGCATACATGGTCAAGCCTGGAAGGAGGCCGAAAACCTCTTGGCCAATTGCAAAGTGTTGCTTTGGAGACACACCTTCTGGATAGCTCATTTTCACAGGTGCTTGTGCCACCGTTGGGGGGTACACCTCACCATTTATCATCTGAGGACAGCAAACAGCATTACTCATTGCTCTAGACATTGACCAAGTCAGTAAGAATGGTGTGTCATACTGTACATGAGGGAACATGTTCAGTGGGAACATGACACTATGCTCTGCATGATCAGATCTGTAAGTGCACATATGCAATCGTACAAACACTGAAAAAAGACTTTCTCAGTTTGGAGATTAGAGATGAGATTGTTATATCTTCTTTGGCGCCATCACCTCAAGTATGGTGTAATTGACATAGATTAGTCTGGACAACATCTTCTTGTATAGATTATTGATGTGAAGATTTAAATAAAAGCACCAACAACGCTGGCTCTCCAACATGTTTCATACCTGATATTTCAGTTTCCCGTCTTTGTGAAGTCGAAGTTTCAGCTGGCGAGCCAGGTTATCTCCATAAATGTGCCCAGCATCCACCTAGTGCCAGTTCAGACAAGTTAGGAAGGAAGAAGACAAGACAATAAAGAAGTTAAATAAGAGTAAGTAAGAGTAAGTATATGCGGTCAGTTATATTAGGTTTTTTTAAAAAAAAGGTGAAAAAATTCCTTAATGGATCGTAAGACCCAGTAAAGGACCTCAGAGCAGTATGATTTAGTTTGGCCGGATAGTTGTCGCTCAAATGGAAACGGAGTACACACAGTACATTTATTACTGTTTCATTTTTAATGATGGCCCAACTACAAACTTGTTTTTGCACCATTCATGTAGTTTATAGTACCACACAGCTATGGATGAAATCCCGTGCTTGAGCTGTCCGACCCTGTGCCTTTTATCGCTGATCTAATGAGATGATCAGGTGCAGCTGCGATGGGTAGGCGGGCCGTGCCTATCTGGCTCCTGACAACTACTTCTCTAACAGAAACTATTAATGCAGCAAGTCCAGGCTATCCAAATCTCTCTATCCCAATTTTCGCTATAACAGAAGATGAAAATTATTACCTATGTATTCAAACCGAAACTTTTGCTATAGGGTTTGTTAACAATAGGATTTAGATATTTTAATGTTTTCACTATATAAGTGAGACACTCACACATGCACACACCCATACTGGTGTCTTATCAGCTGTTTCTGCTAGTTTTCTTTTGTCTGAGCACACTTGCCCTGGATCACTGCACTTACTATGCAGTTCAGTTCTAAATTAAATCTATTTAAATGCCAGTTAAATCAAACAAAGATGCAGAGGGTTACTTTCCCTCATAGTTTCCTTTTATTCAGCATCTCTCAACACTAAACTCCAGCTTCAAACCCTGCACGCACCCTACCATCTCCCATGCATAACGCAGTGACACCAGTGGTGGCACTAATATGCAAAATGTCCTGTACTGTACATATTGTGTTATGAACATGAAAATTAATAACAATTTTAAATGTTTTCTATTTAGGTAACTAGCATTCAGTGTGTTTTATCATACTGAAATCATGGGTTGACAGTTATACAGGTGTTTTCGGATAGACTGAGAGACCATTATTTATGGTTTTTTCCTATTTAAAATCATGAAGATAGGCCTTTTTTATTCCAAAATTCAATATCCAATTGATTTTCTGGAACAAATTTCTTTTGAATACTGAGGGATTATTGTATTTTCAAGCATAATACACAGCACCTGGATGGATGTTATGTTAATTTCATTGTGCCTGTAAGGCTTGTGACCTGCTTTGAAACTATTGTTTAAGAGTTATTTGTGAAAAAAGGTTAGGCTCATTATGAATAACTGGTACAATATGCTGCTGAATGTTTCTTAGAAACATAAATAATAAAACATAAGAGAAACTTGAGGGAGGTTTATACATGGTAATGTTGGTATCTGAAAAAAGCTATGCAAAAAAGAGGCTTTGTCTGTGCGAAGAGGAGCAGTTTAAGCAGCTTGTAATTCAAATTTGTTATAATTTTCATTTGAATAGATTTTGTTGAAATTATGACATAACATTTTGTTTTATTGTTACTATTGTTACTTCTCATGCTGTATATTTAAAGAATTTGAAACTGTATCTATGATGACTGGGCAGTCATTTTGCGTTGATAATGTTATACTTCTGAGAAATACTCACTCCATGTCCCAGAGCTTTAGTGAATTCCAGTCCCTTCCGATTGTGCGTCTTGAAAAACTGATGCGTAAAATGTTGAGCAAAAAAGGCAAACATCAAATTACTGCCCTGGGGATCTGGTCTGAACTTTTTTCTCAGGAAAAATTTCTGCACCAGTAATTCAGGATCTGGAAGTATAGCTTTTCCTGTTAGAGGAAATCAAAAAAGGATTAAATATCTTGCTATGAATCTAAATTTAGCTGTTTTCAATTTTTTTAAAATAAAAAAACTGACTTACTTTCAAAATGTACTGTTTTTAACAGTTATATACACCTTCAGTTGACTAACCCAACTGAAGGTGTATATAAGGTGCATTGCTGTATTAAAAATAGGAGAATCTTTAAAATGTTCCATTAATCTCATATCAATAACCACTTGTCTAAAGCCAAGTCATGGTGGTCCAAAGTCTATACCAGAAGAATGGGACACAGTCCACCCTGTATGGGATGCCAGGCAGCTACTGTGCAATCACACACTTATTCACCGTGTTAATAAACAGGGTCATATACAAATTAACATACAAAAAATGAACAACACGCTAATCTTTACCTTTGACACCCATGGGTGTGGGGCAATCTTCAGGCACTGGGGGTAAGATGCGTGTATAGTAGGTT
This sequence comes from Heterotis niloticus, assembly GCA_018136845.1. Classification (NCBI taxonomy): domain Eukaryota; kingdom Metazoa; phylum Chordata; class Actinopteri; order Osteoglossiformes; family Osteoglossidae; genus Heterotis; species Heterotis niloticus. The sequence continues at coordinate 26,516,714 of CM030891.1, forward strand.
ATATTGGAGTATGACTCCCAGTTCAGATAACCATACTTGGAGTTGTAGGTTGGTGGGCTGGGAATCAAATATGACCTTGCTAAGAGAAAGACAATACAAACAGGAGGGAGTCCTTATATATTTCCAAATCCAAAGTTAAACAAGTCATATAGTATCTGCTAACAGTGCTATTGTCCTTACAAAATATGAAATGCTCATTGTTTTAATCACACAACATATACAGTAAGCAATACACTTGAATCTCAACTAAGGGGCACAGTCAGGAGCAGTTTGTTCACAAAACAGAATTGTCTGTAAGGTCTCCTACTGCATTATAGTCAAGAACAAAGCTTAATAAATTAGTGTGACCCCTGGCTTTATTCATGTGTTAAGTTGTATTAAAAATATTGGATAAACCTATAGTGAATTGTACAGTGCATTTGTTATAAAGCTCATATTTACTCTGTATACTCATATATGATACAGGGTGAGTTCTATTCTGGAAGCATTAGGATAGAGACAGGATACCATGTGGATTGACATCAGTTTTTGTATTTTACTTCCCCAGATTTTGAACTGTGCAGAGGTCCAGTGTATGACTATAATAAACAAAAATATGCTGAATAAAATTACTGTTGAACATCTCCGAGATGCCATGCCCCCCTCCCCTTCTTCCCCCACAGCACCACTTGAGTTTCCATTCAATTTGAGTGCTCTTTAATGCCTTCCATTGGCAAAAAGACAGAAATGCATTTAATTTAAATAATGTAGCAGTTTTGATTTAAGCACACATGTGAGTCCACAGCACAGCATCAGCTCAGAGTTATGCAGTGTCGCCATGTTGTCCTTACATGCAAACAGATTATCTTATTGTTATTATTATTGTTTTGACAATTTAATGTAGTACAGTAACTAATCTGCTTTTGTACTGTTGGTGGGCCATAAAAATTCAAACTGACAACTGAAGTTTTCCTGTAATGCTTGAGATACATTTGCATGCTTAAGATCTGGGTCTGCCTGTATTGCTTCATGACTAGGGAGGGGAGATTTAACATTGCTAAATGTGTAATTTTGGTGCCAACTTCCCCAAACTTTCCACTGTATAAAATAGGCATGTGTATACAAAGTCAAGAAGGTCTTAATTCATCATCTACTCTATTTATAAGAATACCATGCGGACATCATTTATATCATGAAGATGATTTGCTAATCTCTACTTTTAGAATGTGTGACAGCAGATGTAGACTAAAACTTTTAAATAAGTGACAAGATTAGTATATATTCAATGTGATCATTACAGATGAAAAACTATGATGGACAGAAGATGCTGACTTAAATTTTCCATTAAATTTCCATTGACAACAGTCTTGTTACAACCAGGTAACACATCTGCTAAATATTTGTCCTTGACTGGGATTTATTACCTTAAGGTCATCCATCACCAAACAGAAGCTGTAACTAAACAAAGCAAAACATACATTTATTATTATATTTTTTGTCTATAAAGTTATTATTAAGAAAAGTAAAAACTTCACAGACTGTTCATGTAATTTTGGAAAAAATATGTAATGCTATGCAATTAAAAGCAGTGACTGGAAGAGATTTCATTCCATGGGTAAACATAATCCCAGTAACGGAAAAAAGTATAGTCTTACCCCACCTTATGGTAAAAGAGTCCTCAAAAACCATTTATAAAATAAATTAAAAACTTTCAGCTGTAAAAAATGTATATGTTCTTGAGCCCTAAATTCAGACTCACTCATGCTAAAATATTATCTAATTATATTAAAATGAGCACAGTCATTTGGCTTTTAAGGAGTTCTTCCTGCTTTCTTTTAGGTTTTTAGCCAGACAATACACTTTGTTCCAATATTCCTGCTATTTTTCAGGGCAATCTTTGAAGTGTTCAGCTCTTTGAAAATTCTACTTTGACATTATTGTAGAAACTTGGAATATCATCAAATAATTCCTTTCAGCTTCCTTTTTATTATTTTTAAATTAGTTTTTTCTTCCAAAAGTTCTTAAAGAGAGACAGCAGTGTGTGATAGAGTATTGCAAAGGGCAGAGAAACCAGTGACCATTTTCCCATAGACTATAACAGAAAAAAGTCCTGGGGTAAGTTGATAGTAACACTGATGAATTATTGTGCTAATAATTCAAATATTAAACCTAATACTAATTTAACATATACTTTCGAAGACTGACAGCCAGTTAAGGGTTAGAAAATTGGGAATTTTTGAAACAGTAGGCTAAATTTATTATAAATCCAATAAGCTATTTTAGTTATATTTAGGAGTATTTTGTGAAAAGTTGTCAACCTCTATGGTGAAATTGTGGGCAAATTACAATTAATAAAGAATTTTTTCAAAATTGCAGGATTTTCTTCCCATATGTTGTAAGAAGGACTGAAAATATCAAACTTTTTTTTTAAACCTTATTTTCAGATGCCTAAAATACTTTTAAGACACACACACTCCAATTTTGAATGTAAAGTCAGGCATAAGTAAAGTGATGAATTAGTACAGCAATAACAAAAATGCATTTTGTCAGTAGATGCAGGTTCTGTTCTCCTACTTTACTGGCTTGATTTCCATGAACAATGCTCTAAGCAGGAAATTTATGAAAATGGACCATTTCAATATAATGTGAATAAAACAAATAGATGCAATTTCAGCACTTTTTTCAGCAAAATATTCAGCTGTACAACCGGGTGAAATGAGAAACTGTCCTTTTGTTAAAAATGTAACAATTATAGATAACTATTAGACAAGGATGTCTTCTTGCTGACTTTATGTCTACACTGCAGAGCTATTTACATAAACTGTTGATTTTACATAATTCCTCAGGCAAGAAGAGACACGGAGATAAAAGATTAAAAAAAAAAAAACAGATGACTAAACCAGCAACCTTTCTTGAAAAGTTTAACAAATCAGAGATCTGCAAATGTGCTGATGACCATCCAGATAACTCTTTTTCTTCACTGGATGTGACCCTTGCTAAAACATACTATGCTTAATATTCAGGTTGAAAGATCATTACAAATCTTCCATTACTTGTTGCCTCCTGCACTGATACAGCTCACAGGAAAAAACAATTATATTAGACAATTAATAGTATTATTTCCTTAGGATGCTTTGAGCAATTCTGCTTAGTCAATTTGCATCAACCAAAGGATTACTTAATGCAACCTAGGGCCTGGAACTAAGAAACTAACAAATTACCATCCATCATAAATCCAGTAAGAGTTTTCAAAATTTATTATGTAATACAGGATTGTGAACACTGGATGTGTTTCTCACCACTGTTACTCAATTATAGGTAAACCCCAGCGCACACAGCCCCAATATATGCAATTTTGCTGTAACACAGCTAATCTTTTAATACCAACTACTGGTTTGTGCAACAGACGTCCTGCAATAGTGCAGAGCCACAGTGCCGTGCTAGAAACTCATCAGCAAGAAATCAAGAAGTTCTAAGTTTGCCCATCGCGTGAGAAGCTTTTTTATTCACAAAGCCACAAAAGTGTGATGTCAGAATAGCCAACCTAACTACAACCATGCTGAGGAGTTCTAAAAACAAATTTTCAAGTGATAGAGTAAGTACAATACCCAACCAAGCTGTTCCAAGGAATCAACCAGGCAAAATACATAAGAATCCCCACTAACCTCCATCCCCTATGTGCTAATTTTCACAATCCACTATTTGTCCAGTAAATTCTAATCAAAGGCTCTACCTCACTTACTGGCAGATATGAGTCTGCTAGCAGACTATAAGAACAGATATATAGCACATAAGCCTAATGCATATAATATAATTATATTTTAGAACACTCAATATTTGGTAAACTGTTAACCAAGGCCCTATAGACAGTAAATTAGCTTCATTGTGTAAGCTGTTTAGTCTTGTCATTGTTTTGAGTCAGTTATGCTGCTGCTGTTAACACATGTGTGGAGATGTGATAAAGCTGATGTAAATATTGTTCTAAGCTTCAAAATGCTTAAAGGAGAGGGATCTCAGAAACAAAACACTATGAGCAAAACTGGGAAAGCATACAATGGTGCTGTTTCTTGAAAAGAGGCCAATCATTCTGCTTCATAAAACGAATTCCTATAAAAATATTTTCACACTCACTTTTGTTAGGGTTGTAGGGGCCCAACACCTATCCTAAAACCACACATGCACACATCAGAATTACCGATAAACCCGAAGCTAGAGCCTTCATAGACATAGAAAGAATTTGTAACCTTTACACAAAACTCAACCATACCAGATCCTCTCTTCAAACAGCCTGGTTACCGGGAAGTGTATTTGTTTGAAAATATAGTACAGAAAAAGTATAGTATAGAAAAATAAGGTGCACATAACCATAGACTCAAAAAGGAAAACATTAAATTTGGGTATAGTTTTCCTTCTAAGCTTTTAACCAAAATGCCTAACACACTTTCAGTTATTGAATCCAACAAGGTTTTCATTGTGCGCATCTCCCAAAAGTGCCTGAGGCATTGGCCTGCATCATGGGAATTCTGCAGCACCACTGTTTTGTTAGATTAACAATCACTGTAAGTCATTTCACACATTTGGCACATCCTTGTGCTAGGGGGGAAAAAAACTTTAATATAATTTAGCCATTGTGTCTTGAAAGATGTTTGATACTCTTATTGCAAGGTTAGTGCAAGTTTCATTATACCTGCTCTTTGAGACATTGACTGAACATGACACTGGATCAGTGACTTCAATAAGTATAGAATGATGCTTATCTGACACAAAATAAAAAATAAAGCTAAATTAACAGACTGGCTCAACGTCACTGATGCGAGTTACTGTGCTGGAGATTAACATTTCCCACAGTCACAAATTTTTTTTCGTAATGTCTGTAAAAAAGTTTTTTATGTTAATACTTAGGTGGTAAAAAGGGGGCAAAGTGAGTATTAGAGGTTCAGCATGCAGACACCTGTGTATGCAGACGTAGATACACACATACGCATGTACGCATGCACGTACACACACAGTTTGCTGTCTTATTTATAGTAATCAGTTGCTTGGCAAAACCATCAAGCCCCTGCACAGTGTTGAGTCCAGTGTTAACCTGTGACCAGACGGCATATTACCTGTAAGGACCAAGCGCATGAAAACATCTCTCAGGAAAGTGTGGTTGATAATGTTCCACAGCCACTTGAAGTGGGTCAGTATGTAGTGCACCACATCAGGGTTGGGTTTCAGCAGCTGTCGCACCCTGGACCAAAACTCAGCTGCAAAGAAACAGAAAGAGCTCTAGTACTGTGATCTTACATTTCCTTAGTTTATTTTTTAGATATAAAAAAGACAAACAGAAACAACTCCGGTACATACTGTGGATCTAATAAGCAGGCAGTAGCTATCTTTGGCTTTGTCCTTAGTTGGATTTTACACAAATGCGAATTTATTCATGCTAGCTTAGGTTTTGATAACATTTTGTTATCAAATTAATCAGCTTAGCCAAAATGCATTTTTAATAAGTGTATTAGGAATATAAATTCAACACTTGTCTAATGCCTGAGCCTAAGACTGGAAATGATTGCTGGATTCCGGTCCCAGGCTGTATGCCAAACAATCCTCCACATTCCATTTGGCAAGACAGCATTACAGAGGAACATGGAATTTATTATCCTATGGTAGCTTATCCGGGAAGCTCAAATTGCTTAAAACAATATTCCCATAAGCCAGGGACCGTCAGGGACAAACCTGGTACCACAGGCAATTCACTCTCGTGGATCGGACCTGCGTTACTGTGATCAGGAGTGATTCGGACACACAAACTCCTCATCACAGGAGTTGTACAGCGCTTCAGTAAACTGTGCACTCTCAGGCCATTGGCTGTCATTCAAGTCCTCCTGTTCTCCATTGCTATCATCTTTCAATTTCTACATTGTGTTTATTGCCCTTGTAACAAGATCTTGGTATTTAGCTTGGTTTCACTTAATCAGTGAAAAGTGCACTTGGGTTCATAATATTCACCATCTCCGAGTCACTGTTGAGTCTATATTTTGTTTGCTTTCCACTGTGCCCTTTTCTCTTTATTTCCACTGAAAATGTATTCATAATTAACTTTATTGCCCCAGTGTTGCTAGATGCTTAAAATCTACCATTATTTTAATTAAGGGCAGGGAGGAAGGTTGCATGATGGAAGAAATTTTGATCAACACAGACAGGATAAAAAACAGAAAAGGTGTTGAAGATGTACAGGCTGCAATGAAAATTAAAATATACATGGATAGCCTTACACAGCATCTATGTCACAAAAGTACACTTTAAATAAACATATTGTGTTTTCTTTAAATGTTTCGTGAAAAGTTTAAATAACAAAAACCACACATTTGGTTTCTGACTTACAAAGTTCAGTGAGACGGAGTTATAGCATTATTCAAAAAGTTTGTATGTTGAAAAGAGCACGGAGCTGGTGACGGGTTGGCCATCAGTTTTGGGGTTGGCCATGAAGCTACTCATGTAATATGGGCTGCAAAAACAGTGCTGGACAAATGGACTGTGAGAATCACATGTCTATCTGTATCTCCTCATCTGTTTTGAAATGTACTTTGGTTTATTTACTCTGAGGAGTTTGTCGCTTTGGTCAAAAGCATCTGCTAAATGAATAAATGTAAATGTAAACGTCAGCAACCTGCAGAACTTCTCAAGGTGGGAGGGACATTTCGGACAAGAACAGAACGGCACCGTTGCCTCTTTTCCTTCCAATTCCTCCCTGGGCTGGGCTAAGATGGATCATGCTTGTGCCTGCTTGTTTTGAGTCCCCTGCCAGCAGTGTTTGCAACATAATGTAAATAAGAAAACCAAATAAAGAGTTACAGCAGAGTGTTAATGCTCACCGGTAGCTCCTTGATCCTTTCTACCCCACGCATAGCATGAAATTCACCTTTACCCAAAACAAGTGTAACAAAAGAACTAAAAGCATAATTTAAAACAATGTCAAATCAATGTGGGTTTTCTGTTATTTTCCTGGAAACACACACAGCAAATCACAGCTCATCAATTTGGAGTCAGAGGTGTTACATGGAGGTGGAGGATTAAGACAAGTGGCACTTCACTGACAGCTGGGAACTGGCAGATGTAGAAGCTGTCTACAACTTGTTAACCTTCTGTTTACCTTTTTAAAAAGTACACTCTTTCAGAAAAAAGCTATTCCCAGGGATTAGAATCAGAATCAGAAAAACTTTATTAATCCCAAAGGAAATTCCTTTCATTATATGCCACCACATGAAGAGATGGGTTTGGCATTCAATTTGAGTGATATGCCAGCTATGTTTTTGTGAAAAAATAAAGACTAGGGAGAAATGCTTCATTAGGTGATTTTGTCATGGCGCGAACATCACAGTGTACAGGTGCCGCATCACATCTGTTTTGACTTGTATACGGTACAGTATAGCCTGTTGCTCCTAGGCTACAAACCTGTACAACATGTTACAACAGATGCGGTAAACATGAGACGTATGAGGCTGCTGCTTGCATAACATGGCATACTGTTTTACAGTATTTTTTTTTTTATAAGTGGAAAGAGTACACTCTACAACAATGATAAAAAGTACCATATAGAAAATATATAAACCAGTAACATAGTTGTTTTTTATCATTATCAAGTATTATGTACTGTATATAATCTTCTGGGACCACTGTTGCATATGCGGTCCATTGTTGACTGACACGTCATTATGCAGTGCATGCCTGTATCATAAAACTATCTCAGGATTTCATTTCTGCTAACTCAGCCAGATCCTCAGCGAAATATTTAAAGATATAAGACCTATTTTAAAATGCAAATGTGATTCTCCTTCATAGTCCGAACATGGACAAAGGTTTAAATAGGTGGCGGTGAAAGAGACAGTACAAAATGTTGGTGACATGCACTGAAAGTATACCTTGGAGAAACAAAATTTAAGAAAAAATACAGGCTCCAAAAACACATTCTGGTTATCTTTTCTGCATGAGAACAAAATGTTTAAATCCACAATAGCTTTTTTCCTTTTTAAACATATACCAGGTTATTCAGGTTCCTTGCATTATCAAAGGCCCAAATCAGCCATTAAGCACATTTCACTACATTTTTAGAATGCCACAATCCTAGTTGCCAGCTAAATCAGTCTTTGTTCCGACATTTCCTGGTCTGTGGATGCAGATCCCTCACCACCAAATCTCTGCCTTACTCCTTATTAACTTGTGTTACCTTATTTATTACATAAACACACTTAACATTTCATTATAAAAATATGTTTAACATCTGTGTCACAAATAAAAATGTGCATGCTGGCAAGTAGCATTTTTCATGTAGATGTCTTGGTAGAACTGGTAAAAGGGGTGTAGTGGGGAGGCTAGGCAGATGACGTGAAATTCATCTTAGGAGTGTTAGCTGCTCTCTCAGAACAGTGATACGGGAGTTTTTTATGCATTCTCATTCTGCTGCTAATGGAAAAGAGACAAATGCTATAAACATTATTACTGCTCTGGAAATAATGCTGGTTTAGGAAGCAGGTCTTGATAACTCTTTTTAGTGGGCTTTAGTTTGTCTGCTACTTGCACAGATCTCTGAGGGACCTGTTTAGCATAGCAATGGAGCTGTATTATCTCCTTTTTCTTGTGGGGTTCAAGTTCCCTCTCTTAAAGGACACCCATAATAACTACTTCAACTATTGTTGGACTTACCATACCCTTCACTGTACCCTGGGGCAAAGAATGTGCAGCAGGTACCTGTGCTAAACATTGTGAATTGCTTTAATCATGGCTGTTTGGAAAGTGGACTAAACCAAACAGTCCTTAAGGCAGTTCCTTCATTGGTATGGCAGTCACACATATCTCTCGTTGTTTTTTAGTTTTTTGCCGGAAATGTCTGAGATGGTTCTGATTGTTAGGACTGTAAGGAAACAAGCCTGAAAAAGGGAAAGGAAATTGAAGTATGAAAGAACTTTAAAACACAAAAATGCACACTTACGAATAGTGCAGTTTTCTCCATAGTAACCAGTGTGGGTACAGTCACACTCGTATCTGTCTAGCCCAAACCGCACACACACACCCATGTTCTGGCAGGGGTAATGACAGCAGGGATTGTCTGCAACAAAAGAACATAAGCACAGCACATGAAAAGGACCAAATGAAAGGATGAAATAATACCAAGTCAGATGTTCTCTACTGAGCGCTCATCAATTAGATCCCCAGTTGTTCACCCTGCGTAATGCTCCTTCACCTCATTAGCAATAAGAACGTCTCATTTCTTATCGTGGTTTTGGTTACTTCTCACCTTGTTGCTAAAAAGAAATTACTAAATTTCCCCAACTCCAGTTATTGTATGATAATACAGAACATTTCTAATGAATTTTAGTGTAAAGTAGTAGGCAGTAATACTGATGACTAGCAGCTCCTTGGCTGTAGGTTCAGATGTCAGTTCGACTGGCTCAGTGTGTGCTGAGCTTGCAAGTTCTCCAAGTGTTTGTGTGAGTGTCCTCCAGAAGTTTTGATTTCCTGTGACAGTCGAAAGACATGTTTCGGGTTAACTGGTTTCTCTAAACTGTCCCTAATGTGTTTTTGTGCAAGTGAACAACAGTGTGTGTGATTGCCCTGCACTGGATGAGCCTCCGCTAACGTGTGTACCCTGCCTCCCACCCTATTCTTCTGACATGGGCTCTGAACCTCTGTAGCGCCCATTCAACAAGCTATAGTTGAAAATGGATGACTAGATTGATGTATAGTTGCATAAGACTACTGAGTCAGACTGAAGCAGATATTTGACTTAAACAAAAACAATAACACCCTCAAATTAGGGGGGTAACAAAAATCCTTAAAATGCAGCTCCCAAAATACAATGTGTAAGACAAATAGTAACATTTTCATGCCATAAGTTGGTTGTGGCCAATCACTTAATGCAGTATACAATAAACAACCAACATTCTGTGCCTTGGTGAAATGTGGCCATGTGTTTTGTAGAAACTTAGGTCATTTTCATGGCTTCAGACGCACAAAATATAAAGCTGTATGCAAATTTGCACGAAATCGATAAGTACAAACCTGCAAGGTCAGAAAACGCCGAACTTGAGTGCACACCCTGCATGGATGCGAAGTTACAAGGATGCCAGTCATATCTAGTTTTATCTTTATCTTATTTGCATCATAAATACAACAGATTCATATTACACATATAGTGTTTTAGTCTCTTCATCAAAAACATTACAAAGCATGATCCTTTTAGCAAAATAGTACCTGTGCCAAAAGTAACATCTTCAAACTGCCTGTTTTGTATACTTAAAGATTACAGATTGGTCAATGTCCTCCACAACCTCCAAGAAACATCTGGCTTGAGTACCGTTCTAGTAACACACACATTCACTGTATCCATGCTTTACTCAAGGTAGCTTACCACCAACCACTGTTTACATTCCTGTAGAACTTATCACCATGCAGCATCTCTCTTCTCATACCTGCCACACTTTTGAAGGGAGTATACATACTTGCACGCCGTATTCTAAAGTTCTTCCCAGTTTTGGAGGTCAGTAATGGGCGTCAGTGGTGGTTTCAAGTGAAACTTTCAAGTGATCTTCTTAGAAAAGCCAGCAAAAAAGCTGTTGTTCTTCAACCCATATAACAGCTGTCCTGAACGATATCCCAAATGCCTCAAATTCCCCACACCCCACCTCATAGGGAAAGTGTAATCTTATACAACGCCTGAACTCTTCCAAGATCAGACTTGTTCAGTACAGCACACAAATACCTCTGACCTAGAAGGGGAGAGGCTGGGATCAAACAGGAAGCAGAAAGCATCCCAAATCCAACCCCATGCAAAAAGCAGTCCTTACCCACTCACTTTAATATATGTTATTCTTAGTGACTCTTTTTCGCGGGCTTCAGTTTGTCTGCTCCGATGCACAAATGTGAGGACAGTATTTGCAATATTACTACAATCACTGGCAAATGTTCAGGTTTAATAACCCCTTCAAATCTGTATAAATCACTGAGGGACAGTGACAGAGAATTCTTATTTTGGATATTACATCTCTCCAAAATAGGACACCTTGCACACATCTTGACTGAGCAAAGAAGAAACAAAAGAATATTTTCCGTGTCCTCAAGTACCTCACTCATGCTGGCCTCGTTTGGTAAAAATCGCCCGGATGTATAACAAATCATGTGAAGTAATTTTACTAGAAATTATATTTCGGTATGTAACGCTGCAGTCTGATAGAGCGATGAAGAGTAATAAAGAGCAGCACAACACAGAGTTATATTTCTGGGAAACAACGTGTGCGCTTGTTTAAATAAAGAAGTTTAATTTTATGTCCCTTTGCTTGAAAAACGCCGCGCCTGGTCCAGTTCGTGGCTCCGTCACCCTGTCAACGTCAAGCTCTCGATCTGCGGTGGGAAAACCGCTGCAATAAAATCAAAGTTGCTTCTCGGCGCAGACTCCTGCTATATGAATGAACACCGATTCATATTCTGAGCGTCGTGTGAAATTCCCTGCTGGGTTGCAGGTCGGCGCCGGGGCTGTACTTACACACTTTCTGCGCCGCTTCTGCCTCACGAAGTCCTTGTGCCAGCAGTATGAGGCCACATATCAGGCTGGAAACTGGCAACGCGGACAAAAAGAAGCTCACGTTCATTCGGGATGGGGGGGGGGGGGGGGAAACAAGTGTCAGGCTGTTTGCTAAGCGTCTTGAAGGCGACATGCGGGCAGGGGCAGAGAGGCGCGTCCGGGGCGCTCACCTCGCATCCTCGGCTGCGGTGCGGGCGCTCGCTCCTTCGACCCAGGTCTCGCAGCTCGCGGTGAGGGGGTCCGAGCGCGCGGTGGCGCGCGTGAAGTACCGCCGCGTTCCTGCGTGCCGATGATGTCAGCGTCGCGCGCTTCTGCAGCACGCCCTCGCGCCTCCGTGCTCATGGACGCCCCCCCACCCCCGCGCCCCAGGGTGAGGGTCCTCAGACGACGGCACAAAGTTGAAGTTTTTGTTGTAAAAGAGCAACAACACTTCTTTTTCTTCTTCTTCTTCTTCTTATTATTATTATTATTATTGCTATTGCTATCAATCATCATTATTAAATCTGGTCGTAGTCCAATACTTGCGGTTAAGGTGCGTAAACAGAACTCTTACAGGCAGAATACGTGCATGTGTAAATGGGTGACGCATAGCAAACTTGGCTAATATGGTGAATCGCCTTGGATTAAAGACGTCCGTTGGGAAAAAAAAGTTAGGATCTATTAACTTTAACTTTTAATTTTACTCTGCTGACTTTACTTTAAACTCTTTGGATTGGTGTCCCATCCCCGAACCTCCTAGCCTGACAGCAAGGGATTCCAGCACAGGCTCCCTGAATCGGACCACTGGTTAGGGATGATGGAGTAGTTGTTATTATTATTATTATTATTATTATTATTATTATTATTATTATTATTATTATTATTAAGCGACTTACGAAGCATTTGTACAGTTGGGTATTTTGCAGCAATAATTCGAAGAAAGTGCAGGACTGCGAGCAAATGTGCTACAGCGGAGCAGGAGGGGCTTAGCATCCTCAGCCATGTTTAGGCGCTACGGAGCTCTCCGAGGTTCAGGTGCAGCTCACCTTTTTCAGCCGAGAACCTGGATGGTGTTGCTCTCAAAGAGAAAATCCTACTGCTCATAAGATTTTTTTTTAATTATAAAGAATACAAATTCACGTGTGCCTCCTCCTTGCTGCCTCAAACTGGGGTCTGTACCGAGAAACGGATATTTGGGGAAAACAGGAATCCCGATCCTGAAAACCACTTTTCATCTCAAAACCCAGAAGACGGAGACTAACCTAGAAAATACTTGTCTATTCCTATTTATATAAAATATGTAAATGTTCGCTTGGGGCTGACTTGGAGGAGACCAGAAGGAGGATAAAGACCTGTGAGCCCCAGAACGGTTACCGCGAACTGGGCTTTAAAACCACCACATTTTGCACTAAATGAGATAAAGGCTGAAGATAATTATAACATTTACTTTTTTTAAAGGGCACAAAAGAATAAACTCTTTGTCGGCAGTTCATATTACGGATGCGGAAAAAAGGCGCCTGAACCGTTTACATTGTTTGTCTCCCCCTGCTGGTGGTGGAGGAGTACAGCGGGATTCCCGAGGAGAGCCGTATGGCAGACCGCTCAGGCGCCCACAAGCGTGGTTCCGACGGACCAGGTCGGCCATCACCGATTCAGACTCTTGGTGAGGACTTTTGCGATGAGCTTTACGTCTACCTAAATCATCCCGAGGGGCCCCCAGTTGGTGAGATTGTTTTTATCATCTTTGTTGTACAACATCAGGAACCTAGTCCTCATTCTCCTAGTAGACAGGTGTCCACTAAGCACCTCCTCAACTAGGCCCAAAAATGCCAGTCCTAAGACATCCGAAAAGGTGGAATAAAAGTCCACCAGAAGGACATCTAGATGGGGAAACTTTTTGGTCAATTTACTCAAAGTTATTGACTCTGGGGAGTGCAAGATGTTACCCTTTCTGAACGACCTCTTTTTGTTACTGGGTCCGATTCCTTAACTTTAAAAAGTTTTTTACAAAAACAAGATGCAACCTCCAACATCTGGACTGGATCAGTGAAGGACATAGCATAAAACTTTCTGCAGCAACACAGAGTATCTTGTGGCTCTGCAGTCCAGAGCTGTGCTGTCCCCAAGGGCCAGTCACATACCTTACATTTTTAGTGGCTGCACTTGATATTGGTCAGGTCCCACAGTGCAACTGACAATACAGAGGGTGTGGTCAAATTTCCTGTGCGCTGCCCTCAGCCTTCACCTTTGCCTGGGTCAGAAAAGGGAAAGTAAATAGTCATAACACATTATGGACCATCAAACTGTATTACCCTTATAGTGATGCATTTAGTTCACGAGTGCTGTTAATGCTGCAGAACAGACAGGTACCACAGAGAGTCACGTGCTGGTTGTAGTTCAGTAAAAAGGTGGAAAGAAAAGTGATAAAATATACATTGCAAATAATTAATATTTTTTTTAGTAACGTGACCAGTGCCATGTGTATGTGTCATGTATAATTTCTTATCCCTGTCTGTTACCAATTTGGATCTTTCCTACATCGCATGCCACCCCCCCTTCACTCCTTCCTGGTATGTGTGTATGTGTTTGCATAGTGGGCAGTTTGTCCTCATCCATACAAATTAGCTAGGAACTGCCTGGAACCACATGTACCTGTGTGTGTGTGTGTGTGTGTGTGTGTGTGTGTGTGTGTGTTTGAGTACACAGAATCCTCACTTAGTGTGAGAAGTATTACTGTACATTCCTCTTACTATCACAGTAAACCGAACCGACTTTCGGCTGCTCCCGTCAGGGGTCGCCACAGCAGATCGGCTCGTCCACATATTCGGTTTGGCAGATTTTTACACCGGATGCCCTTCCTGACGCAACCCTCCATTTTTGCAATCTCAGTAAACTGAATATGAATAAAGGCAAATATAAATGTAAACAAGTGAAAAGCAGATTTGGTATTATTATTATTATTAACAACAACAACAACAACAATAATAATAATAATAATAATAATAATAATAATAATAATACATTGCGCTCATGCTTTTCTCCAAAGCAACTTTAAGTATTATACTAATTATATAATTATAATTATTATACTATTATACTAGCGAAACGCTGCACCAGATCTGATCTGCCGTCCCTACATGACATCTATACCAGGAGATGCAGGACCAGAGCGACTAGGATCGTCGGTGACCTATCTCATCCCAGCAACCATCTATTCATCTTGCTGAAATCAGGCAAACGCTTCAGAAGCATTATGGCCAGAACAGAGAGGCTCAGGAGGAGCTTCTACCCACAGGCCATAAGACTTCTGAACCCGGACATGATATCACAACCCTCACAGACCAGGGTCCTCAATAATCTCTGACCACTCCACTCCACCCCCCCCCCCCACTGTCACTGCCTTTCCAGGGCACCTTAACGGTTTCTTTACCATTTTGCCTATTTATTTATTTATTTATTTACTTATTTATTTATCTATTTGCTGCTTGTTTCTGTTTCTATTCTTCTTAGTGTTTGGATGTGTGTTTGCTTTATTTTCCATCATAGATTTTTTGCACAGTCGTCCTGGATCAGATCGGAGCACATTTCAACACATGGTACACAACCATGTACTTGACAAATAAACTCTTTTGACTTTTTTGACTTTTTGAATTACAATTATTTACTGATTGATACAGCAGGATAAAGATGATCCTCAGGCTTTAAGGCTTTATTTCATTTAATATGAAAAATATTTGTATTATAAAAGCTGCTTATATGGTTTAAACAACTAAGTTATTAATATCTTGTTTATAGTTTATTTCTATATGTCCTGAAATAACCCAGGTTAGAATCACACTGTCACCACAGTACCCTATATGAAGCTACTTACCCTGAATTGCTGCAGGAAAAAACTTTCCTGCTGTATAAATGGATAGATTTTTGCAAGCTGTGTCAGCTATATTATTATATTTTTCTAATCAAGCGCTGTCATTGTTTGAGATTGTCAATGTGATAGGAAGTAAGTAGAACAGTATATGCAGTAGCTGGTTTTGCTCTAGAAACAGAGTGCGCTGTACAAAGCACAAAACAGACTGGGCAGTAAATACCTGTTTTGGTGGTTAAAAAAAAAACTTCTTAAATTGTCAAATATGCCACCGTACTTAATACTTACCCTGTTGTTTGAAAAAGGTTATATTTGTACTTCACTTTTCAAACACAGTTTAGACCAGAAGTATTCTTAACTCTAATTACTATTACACAATCTGTAAAAGCTCAATAAAACAGTTTAATCAGTTGAACGATAGGTTGGAGTCCATTAAAACATCAGACAATGGTGTAAAGAATTAAATATTTCCTGTAAGATTTTTATTTATTATACTTTATTATACTGTGTTACAATACAGGTTCTTTATAATGGAAATATTATGTGTGAGACAAGATACTACAGAACTAGGTGCCAGTTTATTTAATTATCTTTTATTAATTTGAAGCAACATTCAATTTATGTTTGATATAAAATGGCTAAAATTAAGAAAATAATTCTCAAATTTTTGTTTAGTGTGCTTTGATCTGCTTTATGAATGCAATACAGTGTTGTGTGAGGACTCCAATGAAGGAGACAAAGACACTGAGATAGCCTTCATAAAACAGGCTTTATTTACAACACTGTGGTAGTGCTTCACTGTATGAGACCCTGTTACATGAGGACTGAAGATACATCCAAATTATAATGCATTCAAATCCAACTCAAGAACTCCAAAAAATCTCCCATATTTCTCTAGAACACTGAAAAATGGTAAAATAAGTAAGGCGCAACACTTTGTGAACCCTGTTTGGTAGCGTTTAAAAGGATTCGCCACTGCACTGCAGTCAAAACAAAATGAAAGCTTTTTTTTTTTTACCACCAGCCAAACATATAGCTTTCTTGCACAAACCCCTAAACCCCTAAAACTCTGTCACTACCGAATTCACCTATGTAGAAGAGCACTAAATACAATTCTACACTGTCCAGCCAAAAAAAGTCACATACTCTAATATTTTGTTGGACCGCCTTTAGCTTTGAGTACGGCACGCATTTGCTGTGGCATCATTTCGATAAGCTTATGCAATGTCACAACATTTATTTCAGTCCAGAGTTGCATTCATTTTTCGCCAAGATCTTATATTGATGGGAGAGTCGGACCGCTGCGTAAAGTCTTCTCCAGCACATCCCAAAGATTCTCAATGGGGTTAAGGTCTGGACTCTGTGGTGGCCAATCCATGTGTGAAAATGATGTCTCATGCTCCCTGAAGCACTCTTTCACTATTTGAGCCTGATGAATCCTGGCATTATCATCTTGGAATATGTCCATGCCATAAGGGAAGAAAAAATCCATTGATGGAAAAACCTGGTCATTCAGTATATTCAGGTAGTCAGCTCACCTCATTTTATGGGCACATAACACTGCTGACCAACTGAAGCAACCCCATGTGATAACACTACGTTAAATCCAGTTAAGTACAGGTGGTGACTTTTTTTTGGCTGGGCAGTGTATTATAGTCACAAATGTAGCACAGTATTAAACAGATACCACTACATGTCAAGCAGAATAGCAATTACGTAAATTACTGTACACTGTATCACATGGTTATTCATAACAGTTTATTTTATTTAACCTCTGTGTAGAATATACTGGGGGACGTGGTGGTGCTTGCTTGATGTGGCTCAAGGCTGTCTGTAGAGTTTGCATGCTCTCCCCCATGTTTGCACCCCTCTAAGGAAAAAATATTCCAGAAGAAGGTGATGGCAAACCCTTTCTGTTCCTCCTTCCCCTGAAAACCATGCCAGAGGTTGCCCAGGAGTCAGCATTGACTTGATGGCACTTTCCATTCCATGGAGTAGATTAGGGGAGCTTTCCTTCATTGGTGCCTTAAAGTTCAAACTGTTTTTCCGTTTGCATTGATGTTATGTCAGTAACATGGCAAACAGATGTGTATGGATGTGTCGGAAATTTTATGGTATTTGTGCGTAAACCAAAACCATAAGCGAAAGCTGCAGTTTCTCTGTTTCATGGATCGCCACTTGGGGGAGTATTGTATAAATTATATCCGTGTGTAGCCTAGCAATCTGCCGCAAAAGAGCTGGAAATGGTACTGTGCTCTGTTGCCATGGAGACTCACCATACCTCGCTACAGTGAGTGATACAGGTCGAGAAATTGAAAAGGCCTTTTTACATCATGAGTGTCGGCGAGCAATATCCAGAGTAAAGTCTGGTGTCTCTTGGACTGACCGAACGCGAGCAGTTTCCCACCGGCTTTCTATCCTCGTCTCCCAAGCGCTCTTCAGTTGCCGTCTCCAGCAATAACAACTTTTCTGTCAGACCAGAGGAATACATGTTGAGCAGATTTGAACATTTTGTTTTTTTTCTTTTTTCTCGTTTTCTGCACATTTTTGCATGCAATACTGTGTAAAAAACTTAAATGCACTGGTCCATTAATCTTTGAACGTGACCCTTTATATCGCATCTGCTCTCATCAACCCTGGCCATCAACCGGAGGTATTTTCCTCTGGGTTTATACTCAGAACATCTGATATCTTTCTCTTCAAATGATAGTTGGAACCATCAGTTTGAAAGACCAGTCACATTCCCTTCCTTATAACATGACAAAGGTTTAATCATTGTGCAATTAATATTCCGGGGCAAGAAATACACCAGGAACCAATTATTTAATAATAATTTTTCTCCCTTCTTCCTTTGACTTTAAGAGAGGAACAACACACATATCTATGGCAGAGTGCACTCTGAGCTTGTTGCCATGGCGCTACAGGCTCACAGCACCAGAAAAGTCTAATATCACCCCGGTAATTGAGATCAGATGCTTGCACGACCTGGGCTCTAAGTAACCTGGAAGCATTTATTTCATGAAAAAGATGTTTAGTTAAGTGCAGCAATGTAGCCTAATGAGTCTGGGCCAAGCCCTGTGATGAATATGATTGGCGAAAGCTCTGAAGGCTGGTTCCTGACTTCTTCCTTCCTCGGTATTGGGTTACAGATTAGCAGACTTCCTGTCCAGTCCTTGTATTTGCTTTCCAACTGATAGTTTTGTGAGGGTCATCATGTATTCCTTAAGATGATCTTTCCTACAGAACTACACAATGTTGGTAAGAGCTTATCTAAAGCCTTTTATAAGCCAGTGAATTAGAAGCAAACGAATGACATAGCTTTTATGCTGCTTTGAACTGATATGGGATCATCTTAGGGTTTTGGTTATGAATAACTTTAAATAGTGATGTGCTGTGTCACATGGAAGAGTTTGCCTTTCCTTGTAGACTAATTACTGCGCTATGTCCATCGTCCTGGTATGAACACGTGTTTGTTCCATGTTAGGTCTCCATGGTAAAACAATACAGGCTTTGGATCTATGTGCAATTAAAGTATTCAATAATAAAAATTCTTCTGCTGCAAGGCATAAAGTGGTATTAACCATTCAACAAATCCTAATACAGTAGTACAGTTGTACATTGCTTGTGGCACCCATAGCGAAGTAGAAATTTAAGATTAACAACATGTGAGATGGAAGAGTTTCCTCACTGCAAAGCTTTTTTTAGTTCAGCGATCCTTAAGGTATCAGCTTTCACGCAACCATATGTACAACACACGAACTTGACATCTAAAAAACTGGGCTGAGTGTGTTTCATTGGCAATATGGTATTTTGCTACACAATAAATCAGAAATATATCTAGAGTAATTTATTCTGTGCAGATATTTAAAACACATTTGGGCTGTAAATGTACGAGTCCCCCCCATGTTTTATTCTGAAGCTATATTAGAAATTAATAAAAAAATATATTAACATAGACAAGTTTTTCCTTGCTTAATTAAAATCCTTGCCAAAGAACATTCTTCATGCAGAATCACACTTTCATACAAATATGTATTTCCTCCCTCGGGTTTTATATGGCAAATTGATCAGGATTCTGTTTGTACCTGGGCTTTCTGGAATCTGAACTGAAGGCAGTGTTGGATGTAGTGACTCAGGAGGCCAGTTCCGAGAAGGCAAAGGTACACGTAAAACCTGGAAATGAGCTGCTCTCGGTCAAAATCAATTCCAGTTGCAAACTTGGCCATATTCTTTAAATGAAATTATATACTTTTTTGCTCATGGATATGTATTTGCAATGCAAGTGTAATTTTCAGAAAGTAGGGGTATCTTTTCTCTTGTGATGAGGAGTTTCCATGATAGATGGGTAGGTGGGTCTAGATACCCCCTGCAGAGCCAGGCTGCTATGTGTAATTTATATTGGGTGGCCTGTGCCGTGTAAATAAAGCAGCTGGTTTTTCGGGGACCTGTAAAACTTTGGACAGGTATATTTAAAGCACGTATTCTTAACTTGGGGCCCATGAACTTGCTTTAAAAATAACTGTTTCACCAAGCAAAATGAAAATATTACTGTGGTATTACTGTCTGTGACATAATTGTATGCAAAGGTAATTAAGTTTCCCACATTTTCAGATTAAAGCAGAGATGACATTTTTTAAAATCATATCTCTGCCAATCCATGACCAACACTGTTTATAAAACACATTTAGATGGGACCCAGTGAGCTGAAGCCCCAAGTAAAGGTTTATGTCATCCATTCCCAGCTGAACCTGTGAACTACAGGGCAGGGAGGACTTAGTGCAGCACAGATAGAATCAGCGAAGGCCGAACGGGTGCGAGGATTCGGAGGACAAAAAAGAGAAGGAGGTCCTGTGCTGTGGTCATTTGTCATGTGTCAGGGAGCATGCACAGTTCAGTGAAAAAACAACACAGGCCCCGCTGTGCTCCAGCAGACCTCTGGTGATCCCTCAAAGTGGAGGGTAATCGGGGTTACACCAGCACTACTCAAGCTGGCCGATATGTCAGCCACGGAATGCGCCAGGAAGGAAACTCTACAGCCCTCCTTTTGCATTGCACCCAGTGCAAGAATTATAAGATTCACGCTCTCGGGTAATCAGCACTCCCCCTCGTGGGCTCTCACACCGGTGCTGGGACTGCGTACGCTCCATCAACAAGCCTTGAAAACGCGCACGCCTAAATATTGCACTTGGGCATCTTTAGTGTTACCCTTACCTGCCATTTGCATAAACAAATAATTCACGTCGATGCATTCAATCTTAATGAATATTTTAAGCAAAACATAGGGATTATCTGGTGGAAAACCAGGGTGCACCCGCATGCTAGCACACATGTGACTTCCAGCTTCTGAAAGCAGATGCTGAGCAACATCGCAGAACCCCTGCGAAGAAGGAAAAGCCATGTTCATGCCCCACATGTGTCAGACACAGGCCTAGAGACACTAAGGTAAAGGGTACCTTCACCATACTCTTGTACCTCTACAGCAGAAACTCTGCTGCCCTTTTTTGGGCACCGTTCTAGCTTTTGTCCCAAACCTCATCCCCATCCGAGATTTTATACAGGTAGAGATCTGCTTGAAAAAGTAAAATCTCTGAGTCGGACAAAAAGGTTCTGGAGTCACAGTCGTTTCCTTATTCAGACTGAGGGAGCCTGACTATTTTGCCACTCACTCCTTGTCTTGTACCTTGTCAAGCATTAACATGGCTGGGTGCTGGGCAACTGAAGAAACTCTAAAGTAAATGCTGCCGTGCCCTTCACCTTCATCAAAGCCCCGGGAGGTCATTAGACTCTCATCTACAAGTCAAACAAAGATTGGTATTATTCCTACATTAGAGGACCCGGAGTGATCCTCTCTCCAACTACAAATTAAAAGCTAAGGGTTGTAATGTGTGGAAAGCAAGCCGTAGGATCTAACAGGCCCTGTCAAGGCCCTCCCCTTCGGTGTTGTTGATTACCATGTTCCTGGGGTGTGAGCACGGCTCTTTGGAGATGGGGGAATATCGAGAGCACCAGTCACCTTGGATCAACACGGGGGCAGGAAATTATGGTGGACATAAAGCTAAATGTATAATTCCTCTCACGCCAGTAATTACAGTGTCCAGACTATTCAAATTGACAGTTTAACCATTTGGAGCTCAAAAAAGAGGTTCTGTTCTGAGAGGACGGCTGTGTGGCAGCGAGGGTCCTGCGTGCCCTGCCCGTATGCCCTGGGGTGTTGCCCCGAGGGGGCTCACACTCCGCCAGCCTACAATTGCGCTGCCAAACAGGTCGCCTTGGCTGGATGTAAGTGGAGGGAAGGAAACAATTTTCCTCCTGGAATTAGTTACTTGATTATATGGTTGCTGTCTTCCTCCCCAAAATGTTCCAGAAGAGCAGAGGGGGGTAACGTTCCCTCCCAGGTATCCCGTCATATAGAAATGTTGCGTTAGCTAATGTAACCACCTTCTTATTACTCAAACAACTGCGGCCTCGCAAAAAAATCCATAGCTGGAATTCGATTCAAACGCTTCGCTTCGACGGCAGCGTTTCGGAATAATTTGCATGCCGAGTCGTAGGCAGGGCAGAGAAAGGAAAAAAAAAAATCGACGATCTATCTTTATCGTTTTAAACGTCGCGCAAAATCCGAATGCGTTAAAATTTCCAAAGAGATCAACTACAATTAACGCCAAAGCATGTCTTCCTAAATCATTAACCAGGACTAACCCTAACCCTAACCCCTAACCCCTCAAGCCGAGCTGCTTTCCGGAAGCCGAAACCAGTTTTGAATGGATTTGCAGTCTAATCTGCATACGCGGTAATGCCGCCCTTATCTCACGAGCGTCCCGGCAAAAAATCCCTTCCCTTCGCACGAGAAGTACGGCCTTGATTGGATCTTTGATGAGAGCGCGCGGCAGCTCGCGCTCTCCATGGGGCGAGGACATGACGGGCGCCCGGGCGCCAATTCCAGTGTGCGGAGAAGTGATTAAACGTCCTCTTGAGGCCGTGCGGATGGAGCGTAATCAGAGCGCGCAGACAGGGAGGCACAATAGGCCGCTTCATCGCAGGAAGCCCCGTTGTCAGTCAAGTGCTCGGGACTTGCTGAACGGAGCACATCAACAGTAGCCCTTTGCTCCAAACCCCCGAGATGAGAGAATCGAAAAAATAATTTAATCCAGCATAATCTGCATATCAAGCGGATGCAAAGGTAGCGGAGAGCGGGCTCCTAGGGACCCACGGTTTCCGGCCTGGCTCGGCAGGGCACACCTGAGCAATCGCTATAATTTTAAGGCCCACCATGTTGCACCTTGAGTTCTAATCACTTATTCTGAAATGTAATTTACTTATTCCTACAAGCTAAACAACCCCTCACATTCGCAACAGGAGAGCCAAGAGTCGATATGTTTCGAAACACACTGCAGTATTCATTTCAACACAATCACATCCTGAATATAATACATTTGCGGGGTTAAAAAAAGTGGTCACGCACTGTGGGAGTTGCTGCCCACCAAGATCATTATTCTACCACCGTAGCGCTTGGCTGTACGTTGAGTTTAGTTATTCATTTTAAGGCGTGTTTGTGTGTCACAGGTAGTGGATAAAAGCTGCAGAAGTTATGGCACAAAACATATGGCCACTGTGTATGCGTATCGTAAAAGCGGCGTGAAACGCGCAGGAGTCCCGCGTATGGAACAGGCGGCACCGTTAGTTCAAAATTACATGGTACCTTCCTGTCTGCAGGTGGAGATTCTGGTAACACGGAAGTCTGTGCAGTAGGAAGCAGGCTCATCTGTATACATTCGGGATGCTGGCAAAGGGGGAATAAGAGAGAATTGTGCAGTAATGTAAAAATGATTTGTGGCTGCTGAGGTTTGATGTCTGCCTGCAAGCCAATGTTTCGTGAGATGAGAAAATTGCACCAGAAACAATACAGCATACCTACATTTTATTTTAAAAGCAAATCAAACTGCTTGGTTTGGAAGTACTGGCTGGCAAAATGGAAGATTTGAAGGTTGAAGTGCACCCTGGTTAATCCCACAGTGCAGCAGGAACAATCCCATTACTCCAAACAGAAATAAATGGAAAATGGAAGTAAATTTGTTAGACAAACTTGTGTTAGAGATCATACAGCTGCTGAGATATCAGTCTTTTGAGGAATTAGATTTAAAAATCATGTGGAATTTTTCATTTTGTCAAGCACAAAAACTTACTGAACAAATGTACAGTATGTGAGATTGCCCTTTGATAGAACGGAGGCCAATGCTGGATGTAGCCGGCTTAGCCGAGCGCATGACACTTTAGGGATAGTGACAATAAAAATCCACGACGAAAACAAACAAAAATTGTATGTCTAATTTGAAAAGCCTATTTTGGATTTCAATGCATTTCTTTGCATTTATAAGAACCAAAACTGAATTTGTCCCCAACATCTGATGAGCGCGAATCACCATGTGGCATTTACGTATCTTGTGCTATGTTAACACCCATTACCCCCTGTTCGCTCATTCACTGGTTATAATCTCAGTAATCACAACTGCTTGGTAATCGTGACCCAAGTTTGGACCGTCCAGAGGACGTACTGTAAATATCATTTTGCATTATTTTTAGTGATGTCTTTTGTCTTTACTGCTGTTTCCATTAAAGGATGAATTTGCACACTGTATGCATTGAGTGTCATATGTTCATATTTATGTTTTGTTTCTGAGCAGTTCTTAAATGTGCAGTATGTAATGGCTCTGAAAGAGCTGAATGAGTGCATAGGGTAGACAGCCGTAGATTGTTACGGAATAAAGGGAAACTGCCTTGGGTTATGGTAACTAATTTTAATACTGCATCCATTGTAACAGCATTTGGTGTTCATTTCAGGAACAAATTATGTTCATATGGCAGTATCCAATTTTTGGTTCTTTTAGCGGTGCATTATTAAAAAAAAGTACACCCCAAAACGTACTTTTGTCCCTCTAATTCCCAGCTGTATGATGAACAAACATTGACTACAGCTTGTGAAAATGCCGTTCTTCCTTTCGTAAAAAAGCTGTTTCAGTTTTTTAAAATAATTTGTTAATAACGCCATAATGTGTTTTTGCACAGTCTCCAGAAACTTTGTAAAGATTTGCCTTTCTATAAATTTAGTTCATATTTAAGAATGTCATGAAACAGAATGTGCATTATGCATTTCTGCTCTTTGCTATTATTTATGGCTCTGAAACCATTGTGTTTAAATGGCCTGGCCATTGGTATTTTAAAATGTACGGCCAATATTCACGTTGTCACTTATTCCAGCTGTGTCTCATGGTGGTCAGTGAAGACATAAAGCATAATGACTTTTCAGAATGACTATAGAATAAATGAGCATTAACAAGCATCCACTGACAGCAAAACTCTGGGTCAGGTTCTTCAACAAAATACAAAGACAAAACTGCCAGGAAGGAGAGAAAAACACGCAGCTTTTCTGGGCTTCTTAAGTTGTTTCCTCTTGTTTTCATTTGCTTTCTCTCTTGGCAATGTTGGTGTTTCCTCAGTGTATTTATACTAGTAGTTTTGCAGACTGAAACTCTTAACTGCAGGCCGAACCGTGTTTAGCCAAAGCCGAACGGTTCAAACAAAAGGTCACCGAGAAGGTGGAGAGGCAGCCAATCACCTGCCGGCAGCCAGAATCCAAGCAGTGAGCACACTGTCAATTACCAAGTTTACCGAGCCTATTTATAGTTGTATATTTTCAGCATGGAAACAAAAAAACAGTAAGTTCCCCTCTATTTTGCCTTTGCTATCTGTTCAGGCGGAGCGGTAAACAGAGTGGCGTACTGTAATCCACTTGATAAATGTCAACTGAAATGAAGCTATCAGCTGAAAGCAATTTTCTGCTCTGTGTTCAGACTACGGACTACAGATTTTCACTCCTTCATCTATCAAGAATTGGCGCTTCTGGCCAAGATACACAATGCCCTCAAATTACTGACATATGGTCTGAAAGTACAGAATACCCTGCCGCTGCCAGTCTTGACTCGAGTTTGTGACCATCGGTCATTTGTCAGAACCAGGATGCAGCTTCTTCATCGCCGAGTGATCTGAACCTCTGGACACATTAACAGCCGATGACGCACTTGTAACGGCAAGAACCAAGCACCAGTGAAAGGTTAGGTGTTATGAATTCTTACATTTTAAATAAGACAACTTCTCAAGAATTAAAGATTTCTCAGGCACCAGGCACTAAAACAGCAAAGAAGAGGATGCAAATTATTTTGAACTTGCTTAAGCATTGTCATAGACCGTCACGAGCTCATTACATGATAGCGCTGCAAAAATAAACTTATTTTCTTTAAATTGTGGCTGAAACACCTTCCATTAAGGCAGAGGTGCTGCTTTCCACACAGTACCCTACCAGCTGAATCACCTTGCGCTGCCCAGGAAAGAAAGTGGAAAAGTAAAAAGCAAAAGCACATTATATATCACCAAACTGTTCCACTGCATCATTTAAGCCAGTAACACCGTGTGTATCGTGCACAATTAATTTTTTCATTTCCACTTTGTACAGATTTTACTAATTTTTCAGTATTGTTGCTTGGCATTGTGGAGGCGATGATGCTGATGGTGTTTTCTCCATTTCTGAAGCAGCCTCTCTCCATCACCCCTCCCTGCTGCTAGCACCCTCTCCTCCACATCACATTCTCAAGGTACACGTCCTCACATGCACGCTCCCCCAAAATCAAATACGCAAACAAACACGCGGAGGCCACAGAGAGAGCGCGTCAATAAACGGCACGACCCTTAACTCTTTCGCCTTTAGTGGCCAAACAGCCGTGACATGCACCCCAAGTGTGATGTAACTGCATTCTGTGCATTTCCAAGCCTTATTTCAACGACGGAAGTTTGAAACTGCCAAGAAAGTCAGCGGCCTTTCTGGTGTTTAGTCAGCTTCACTACACAAAAACCTCACTTAGGGTGACAAATACTACTGAGCCGAATGTCAGGTCTGTGGCTTGAAAAGCAAAGCTGTGTATTAAGAATAAACAAACAAGAGACTGAGCTTTATACATGTAGAGGTACTCAGACAAAACCCTAGACTAACACAGACACCCACATGCAGAGTGCCAAGATGTGTCAAAAGGATTTTTAATAGTAAATAACATGTATTTAATAAATAACTGATAACATGTACCGTACTTTATTGTCCCAGTGTGTACATGGCAAAGATCACCGCTAGAACAGCCAATAAAGTGCGGTCACGATCAGCTTTCATTTAAAGGGGCTGAACTTGAAAAATTAAACGAACAGCATAACAAAATCAAAAGCCCTTAAGACCACAACATTAATACCCAGAGTAAATAATGTCTGCGTTTCTCCCTGTGTGCATTAGTAACAACGCCGTATCTCTCCCAAACTGGTGGAAAGAATGAAAAATCTGTTTGCCATGGCATCTGAAACAAAATGTTGGCAACACATTAATACCTGTAATCATCTCCCAAAAAGAAGTTCCAGCCACAGAGTTTACATTCAGCATGGCGCTCTCATGCATAAACAGGGCGTATACAGCGGGGGTTTGATTAGAAGGAGGACCCCACAATCCCATTAAAAGTCCATTTTCTCACAGTTTGTTTGAAGGCGTGTGGCACAAAGGGCCGCCTGGCGGCTGGCGTGCGATGCCAAGGCTTGTTGACGCATGAATGCAACAGACAAACACCCCTCAGCACCGCCCAGGCCCACGAACCAGCGTTCTCAGACAGCGATTTATCAACGGGCGTCAGCCTCTCTTTTATTCGTTTATTTTCAAAAGGTTACATGTTCATGTATCTCCAGTCGCACAGAATATCTCATCACACTGAAAAGGTTGAGAAGGAGGGATGTGAACAAGGGTGACCCCCATGTTAATGTTCATCCCAGCAATTCCTTGGTTTTGGCGGCAAGCTGTCGCTCTATGTCGGCGGCATAGCCGTCTGTCATTTGCTGCACCTGGCAACGATAAAGCAAAGAGGACACGTAATGGTAAGCCCCGCTGCTTATTAAGCAGTTTTTAAAAAGGGGGGATACGAGAAATGTTCGATATACATAAAAATAATAGCAACACCTCCACAATTACATTTGCTTAATACCTTTTTGATTTTTTCAGGATCAGTACAATTGTGATGCAACTACTTATTTGTACTGTAGTAGCCTTACCTGCTGCTCTAAAAGGCGGATAATGTCTTCAGAAACGCCGTCTTTAGAGTTCTTCAACTGGTTGATGGCATCAGACCGCACCCTCCTCAGGGAGTCTTTGGCCTTATTGCTGAATTCCTTGGCCAGTCTGGCCAGGTTCTCCCTGTGTTCACGGGTCACCCTGTGGGGTAGTGGACACCAAAAACATTCAGCTGAGCTTCCAGGAAATCAGCAGCTCATTGCCCTTTTTAACTGGCTGCTCTCTAGGGCAGAAACATGCTAGGTGTGTGTGTGTGTGTGTGTGTGTGTGTGTGTGTGTGTAAAATCCCCTTTGCCTTGGATTGGGGGATCCACTGTGACTGGAAACTTTTATTCTTTGTTTAGATGATGTTTTCTTCCAAAGATCTATCTGAGCCCCTGATGATTAAGGCCTGGTAAAGCGATTGATTGAATCCCGACTGTGCTGACACAGAACTCCAAGAACTCCACACAGTTTTACACACAAATTTGTTTTTGTCCCATCTTCATTTTTATAGGGAACTAATTATTGCCAATTAATTCATAAGCAGCAAATTAATAACTGGATTATAAATAAGGGCTTATAGTTGGAAGCCATCTGAACAATTGCATAAATTCAAAGTACTCCTGTGGCTGACCTGTGGGGTACAAAGATGACCTGCATGTATACTGGGCCTAACTTAAAGGACTTGCTGTCTGTAAACAAATTATATAGCATGCAAGCATACATTTTCTTGCTGAAACAATTAACCGTATGTTTAAAAAAAAAAAAAAAAAAAAAAAAAATATATATATATATATATATATATATATATATATATAAACTACGACTGTAGATCTTACTGTGAGACATTTAAAGCTCCGTTGCTATTGTAAGTATTTGGGATTTTATTCTTGCTCTCCATTGACAAAAACCAACTGCAACAGAAAATGGTTAAAAATGATAAACAATAAATCTTATGCTTGCTTGGGTTTACTGCTGCTACTACTGCTAGCTTTACTGCTGACAGATATGCTAACAGACAGTGGGATCCCTCACTTAAGATGACCTAGTGTAAAAGACTGCAAATACTGTAGGTCAGTTACAGACTGACAGCCAGACTGTATGTTGCATCGGTCACAAGCTGGGTTCTACTCATGACAGAGAGATTATTTTTAAGTGTGTAGTCATCCGTGTAGTAACTTCTTTTCAAATATTTGTTGATGTTTTTGGCCTATTTTGTTTAATTTCTGGCCACAGTATAGCATATTGTCTACATCATTATTAAATTATTCAGTGCTGTATTCCTCACTAAAGTTTCTTTTTCAAAAGTACCATAGTGAGCATGGGTGTGGGCTCCAGTGGAGGGAGCAAAGACCACAAGGCTGTCTCGACAATACAGCCTTTATTAACAATAGGCAACTGCAGGAGGTTACAGCCAGGAAGGGCACAATGAAGGACTGCTTTTTTAGCCTCCGCCCTGAGGCCAGTTAACCACCACAGTCCATTTTTTCACACACTGGAACTGAGAAGTCCTGCATAATAACACAAACTTTATTTTATGCACAGTTGCACATTAATAACTATGTACATGTGCCTTTAAGTAGCATGGGATGCAACAGTAAATACCTTTATAACATTTTTTAAATAATTCAGTATTCTGTGAAATATGACAGAAAACTGTAGTAGGTGCAAGCGACGTGATCTCTTGTGACTGTTCCACAGGTCAGCCCGCTGAGCTCACTGATGCCCCGCCATCGGTCAGGGATGCGACTAGTGCAGAACCAGCGTCGATGGGTGTTATATCATACAAACATGTGCATGCAGCAGGCTAATCCAATGTACCTTCCCTTTATTTTGCATCAATGCTGAAAACCCCCTACAAGACCCCCCCAGCTTCCCGTGCCGTTACCCAAATATATCCTAACCCAGTACAACAACGTCACAAAACAACTGCCGCCGTGTGCAGACATGACAGTGGGAAGATTTTTACTACTTCTGAGAACAACTGTGTGTTGCATGATCTTTTAGTCACAAAAGCGATGGAGAGAAGGGGGACTGCAATAGAGCAGATATGGAGAGATGGTTGCTTTCTGTGCATGGGTGCTGCCATTGTATTGTAGCACAGTCTCGTATGGTGTTAACCTTACACAACCATTATGCTACAATGTCATACATACATACTCTGCAGGTACAAATGTGCAATGTTTTAATGCATTTTCATTTACAGAATGTTTTTGTACTACTGCTAGCAGATGCTATTCTACAATCTTGCACATATACTATACAGATTGTATATTGAACACTACAAGTTGTTCATGTGTATATGTTTCAATTAGCTATAAGACGCTCATTCACTTACCAGATTTCGTGAAAAAGATTCAAGATTTTTTTTTCCTCTTCCATTTAATTTTTAAAAAATTATTACTACTTATTTCATTATTATGTGAAGATTACAATATTTAAGTTTACTGCTGGTAGTGGACAACTGAGCCAAGCACCCAAGGTCAGACAAGTACCAGGACCACAAGAAGACCTCTAAAAAAAAAAATTGCACTTCAAGGACAACCTTTTAAATTTTCTGCCAAAAAATGATAATGCACAATAAAATGTTTGACACTTAAACAGTAAACAGTTCTTACTGTTTTCCGGAAAAAAAAAAAAAAAATAAAAAAAAAAATTTTAAAAAAAATTAAAAAAACGTAACATTTTGATGATAATTCTACCTTTAGCTTCGCATCTAACAAAAGTCTTCACATGGCATTCTATAAGTCTTTCTTAATTGGTAAAGCCTTATTTCCCTTGCAAACAGAGTCGTGAAGCAGCATCTATTTTCCACAAACAATAACTGTAATTGCATCTTCCGGTCCAATCAAACAAGCCGCACTCTTCAGAAATGTAGATGTGCATGCCTGGACTGATTGCTCGGAGGGTAAGAAAGTCATTCATAGCACTTTTTGCAGCGAGCACCCACTGATACTGCGGAGTAAGAAGAGCTCAGCGAGGGAACTGTGGACCTCAAGTCTTTCTGAAGGACGGAAGGCTATAAATGTCATTCTGCTGGTCGTAGTCCTACTCTTACATGAGGTGGAGGGTCAGGGGACTCACATAGGAATGGGCACCTTTACAATGGAGCCGTCCACCTCTGGGTTGAGTCTCATGCTGCTCTCTCTCAGGGCTCGGACCGCCGCCGCTGTGACCTGCGGGCCGATCAAAGGCAGAGAACCGGGTGATGTGGGGGGTGGGGGGTACTGCTGTTAATGGCTACCAGCTGGAGTGCACTTCTTACCTGTGGTGGCGTCTGCCCCCCCCCACCCCACCCGAGAGTGAGAACGCACCAGGAAGCATGTGGGTTGCTCTTGCTTTGATCCGAAGCAAGGCCATCTCCCAACTGTGGGACTAACACAGGCAAAAAAAAAAAAAAGACACACAAAGCAAAGCCCCCACAAGGTGGAAGCTCTGCTGGGGGAGGGAGGGGAAGGGTGTCCGAATCACACTCCCTAGGGTTGGACTTGAGAAACTGCAGCACTGGGGCCCAGGTCTACAGACCCTACAGACCTCCCCTGGTCTCCTGGCTGCTCAGCTTACACATAATGCCCTACAGCAGCGTTGAACAAGCCTGTGTGGCACAGGGGACAGGTCAATGAGTCAAAAGATTGTGAGCAGGACAGGGACAAGGCCCTGCCATTGAACTGACTCTGAGGCATAGATCAGAGACACAAGTTGTACAAGGACAACTAACTAGGAGTAAAGACAGGGACAAAGAGAGACTGAACATGTGTGAAGAGAACACCCTGGGCTAAAACAACTGGAAAACCCAGCACTGCTTGACGCACAATGACTGAATATTTCAGTGTGGCTGTGAATCAATGATGGTTGAAGAAAAATGCAAAAATTGAGAATCCCAAGTCATATTGTGACAAAAAAAAAAAAATGCACACAAATGCTTTAAATTCTAAATAGAAAGCATGACTGCAAGACAGTGCATTATTTCATTTGTGCAGATCTTCTCACAAGGAAAAAAAAAAAAAAAGGACACACTTTGGTATTATATTCATCCAAAATAATTTTTTCTAAAATGCTTTGCAAAATATAAGTTTCAACCTCTACTGATCCCAAGTACAATTTATTTTAAGACCAAGGGATGACTCCATACTCAAAACAAGGTGCCAAATTGTGTTTTTAAAAATGGTGGCTTCAAGAAAAAAATAAAGCAATAAAGCAGAAACAATGCAGCGCAGCTTTTATGTTTTGTCAAATGTAAAAGCAAATTCAAAGTAGTTCATAATAAATAAGATGTAAGCTCCCTGTTTATCATTTACAAATAGTTGTGTCATAAAAGCAGTGATTAGAGAGAATGTTGAATACTGTGTGAAGTTTTGTAAGGACCAGGCCTGTTCTGGTTAATATGTTAAAAATAGTGGCGTTCCACTGGGTCTGATTAAACACCAGACTCATAGCAAACTGAGACTCCAACAAATTGGGGCGGGGGGAAAAAAAATTAAAAAAAATAAAAAATAAAAAAAGCACCTCAATTATGACCCAGCTGCCACACATAAAAGGGTTTGTCTCTTGAGAATGGACCGCTGTAACTGATGTTCTTTGTAAGACGGTGCAACAGCTATGGCAGGGCCAAAACCGTCTGTGTTTTAATTTGAATTAATAGTTAGAAATCAATGTTTTCCTTCTAGGAATACACGTAATGGATTAGAATCATTATGCGCCTGTTTGTTTTTGCGGCTTTGCAGTCACCTCTGAGTTGGTTTTACGGAGCTGCTGGGTAATTTGGAGGAGGGAGGCAGCATTCATTAGACTCCTTTTCAGCAGTGCTGCTGGGGGGCCTCAGCAACTAGGAACTAAGGTGTGAGGTCAGTGACCTCATGCTTTGCAAAATATAAGTTTCAACCTCTACTGATCCCAAGTACAATTTATTTTAAGACCAAGGGATGACTCCATACTCAAAACAAGGTGCCAAATTGTGTTTTTAAAAATGGTGGCTTCAAGAAAAAAATAAAGCAATAAAGCAGAAACAATGCAGCGCAGCTTTTATGTTTTGTCAAATGTAAAAGCAAATTCAAAGTAGTTCATTTTATTCCTCACGGATCGGATTCCATACCAAAAACGTAGTTTCACTTTGGTGACTTTCCTTTTTAAGGCGGTGTTTCTAAATTTTTTTATTTGTGACAAGTAGGTTTCACTACATGCACAAACAAACAAACAAAAAAAAACACTATCGTATATAGATTTTAGGGTTTTGGATCCTTCTCAGAGTGCTGGACAAAAAGATTAAATTTTCTTAAGCGGATTTTTCACAAGATTCACAGAGATTCAGCTCAAGGAGAAATGAAGACGTTAAATATTGCAGAAACGTTTGACTGGCACACAGAAACATTTTTATCTGTTCAAGGCACAGAACAGTATCGGGCATGGCAGGCACAATAAAATGTGTTTTCACAAGACAGACCCTTTTAGGCATACTTCATTCTGAGCAGACTATGCTATTCCCATTTCAGGCATTTCTGTGGTCCAAAATTAAGTTAAACACATGTATGCTATTTGGTAAATAATGGTACATTTTGCAAATAAATGCTATGTGGTGCTGCTGATCTTAGCTCAGCTAATTTCTGCTCTGCCAGTACGCCAGCTGGAACCAGTGTCAATGAGAACAAACACTAGCAAGTCCTACTGGAGGGCTCAGCAGCAAGCTCACAGCAGTCATCCCAAGCAGTAGGACCACCAAAGTGCTGCTGAAATTACAAATACTGAGAGTATGTACAATCAAAGCACTAAGGAAGGGAAAGGGGAACTGAAGATCACTCAGTAAACACATGCACTTTGACAAATTCGCAAAAAAAAAAACTTTGGTTTCTGAGTGTGGAAGAGAAAAAAAAAAAAGGATCTTGTTCATCTGAGGGGGAAAACAAACCAGGCTAAGGAGCATTAATCTCTCCCTTCCAAGCGATGTGACCAGCTTCAGCAACAGCCCCCATCAATAATAGCCAAAGACGCTGTTGGGAGGAGGTGGAGAACATGGTGGCGGTTGCCTGTGAAGTGCATGTTTGGAAAAGAAAAAAGCCGCTGGCGCAAACCTTAGCTTGGAGGGGTGTGGTGGTGGTGGTGGTGGGGGAGAGCAAAGCCTGGTCACTTCCTCCTCCTGACAGCCCACCACAGACTCTTGGCCTTTGTTTCAATAGCTCTCCAGGAACAAAAGGGGTCCCAAATAATCAATCAATTTGTCTTAAAAATACAGCAAAAAACCGACTCGGGTTTCAGCACCAGATCGCTGGGCCTTTTCCATTGCATGCAAGATATGATAGTTTTCTCAGGGATTGTGCTGGGGATGAAGAGTTGCCAGCTCTTTATGGATATGATGAACATGTAGCATGACAGTGCATGACTCTGGTCCTCAAGGGCCACAGGGTGGGCTGGTTTTCAGTCTCAGCACTACTTGCATTACTGAAACACGTGAGCAGTGAAGTGACCACACCTGGTGTATCAGGTGGCGACCAGGCGCTAATTTAAATGTATACTAAAACTGGCAGGATTCCGGCCCTAGAGAAACAGATCTGGCCACCCCGATCCAGCAAAAAAAAAAAAAAAAAATACCCTGAGGAGATTTAGGTCATATAATCTCATACCTCCGGAAAGCCGGTCATGTTGATCACAATGAGGTGTGGAGACTTCATAGAGATCTGGCCCAGCTGCTTGAGGGGCACCTTGCCATTCTTGGTGCTCACAACGATGTGGTCCAGAGCTCCTAGGTTGGGACGGTAAGAAAACAGGTTGAGATTTATGCCAGACATCACTGACAACAGGCCAGAATGTGGCACACTACTGTACCAGAACAAAATATGCATCTTTTTACTACCAGTTGGATTACATTAAGCCACAAAGTCGTAATTTGAGAAAGTAGATGAACATGGCAAAAACCACAGCAACAGTGTAGCGGATAAAGCTGGCTCTTTCCACTTGAAGGACTCAGGCTTGGATCTCAGCTCCTGCTGTAGTACTTTGATCGAGGCACTTACCCTGAATTGCTCCTTCCTTACCCTGAACTGGCAAAAAATACCCTGCTGTATTAACTGGTAAATCACTGCTGTACATTATGCTGAGGAAAAAAGTCAACTAAATGAATAAAGAACAGAATAAACTAAAGCAAGAAACAGTGAACAAAAAATAAATAAATGAAAATGCAAGCTTAATATCTTCACTTTTATTTTTTGGGAGTGACAAAAAAGTTAGTAATTTGGCCCTGGTGTCAAACATTGATAAATGCATCTAAAAGCGTATGCCTTCTTCAGTCACAATGCTGTGAAAGCAGAGTATGCAGGCATTTTTCAATCAGCTTGTGCATCGAGAGACGAACTACACCGTGAGTAAGGGCAGAAGCCTCCACCTTATGAAGTCACACACAAAGCTGCATTTCTTACATTGGTCTGGTTTAACTCAGACTCTGGGCTTTCTGTGTTGCTTCAGTCATTCTCACTCCTTATTGGACTAGGGTTTGTGACGGAGTAATTTGCAGTTTTTAGCCAACAGGCTTTGTACACTTTGATCTTTCTTCATGCAGCTTTAGAAAACAAATCTCCACTTGGGATGCAAAAAGAAAAACCCATGCTACTTCCTTTTAGTAAGATTTGTAGCTGAAAATAGTATTCAACAAGGGGGGGGGGGGGGACCTGCTTTGGTTACGTGCAAATGATTTAAACACCACAAAACTGGAATACGTACATGGCTCAAACCAGTTTCAGGCCACAAAATAACAAAATAAAAACTAAACTTTGACCAAAAAAAGACAGTACTTAAAAAATAAAAATAGAAATTGCACTAAGATGAACAGTGTGGATCATGGGTTATATAATGGTGTGTCTGAGGTACTTATCCCAGCTTTATCGGCCTTGATACCTCAGCTCCGATTTTTCCTACACATCTGCTACCACTTCCATGGCACAAAATAATGACTCCACTGATGCACACAAATGGGAATCGGTAGGGGAAGTTATTCATGAAATGGTCTCACGTCGGACAGAGCATGACCCAGGCTCTGTGGTCTGAAGACTGTACATCACTGCACTTGCCAGAGGGGAAGTAATAGTGAAACAGACAGGGTTTCAGTATCCCCTCATTTCTCATATAAGAGATGCTGCACTCTGGGAAGCTTCACTGGATCTCCAAAGGGTACGTTTTTAGCCTCTCCAATTTCAAACTATAAGTGTCCGGTACAGGGGGATGACATCAAGTCTAAACTGGGGGTACTTGTGTTTGACACCAGGCTTCAAAAGTCACAATCTCCGTTCATAGGAAAAATCCAACCGCTGAGAACACCGAAATGCCAACAAAAGCGCACATCATCACCCACTCTAAAAGGTCACTTCTTAACCTGTTCTGTACAAAGTTTTGGTGATTCCTTCAAGAGAGGAATGTTTTGAGCTGAATTTTAAGTGTCTGATTGGATCACACCACATTTGGGTGGGATTCGAGTCTAGTCTCATTCACCTGTGAGTGAGGGATGTGGATAGGTGTGCTCAGAGCGATTTAATCTGGAGCCCTGTCAAACATCACAGCAACTGAGGGAGGCTGAGGAGGCACGGTGTGCACTCTGAGAGTATTCCTGGCCTGGAGTGTGCTGATGAGCTCCTCCAGACTCCACCTGTGTTGTGTCGGAGTAAGGGAGCGACACCGGGTCGTGCCCCTAACCCACCCTTCACAGAGGTGCCTTCCAGGTCTCTTACACAATAAACAGGCCCCATAATGACACCCAGATGAGACTTTTAAACCATCCCTCTACTAAAAACATCATTTATATTTAGTTATACGCCAGCTCTTTAACATTGCCCTTTCTTTCATTTTCTTTCTTAAAATCCTGTTGACTCAGTTCAAGGACATCAGCAGACTTTAAGGAAATCTGGAAGGAGTTTATTGAAGAAAAAAGTAGGGTATGACACTAGCACCTCACTATTCACCTTTGGATCTTCTTACTTTAACTCCCTTTGGTGTACCATGGATTGCGGTGTTCTCAAATGAAAGCGGTTAATAAATAGAGCCTGGACATATTGTCCTATATAGCTTTAATGATTGGAAGGTGACTTTCTAGCAAGCAAGTCAGCATTCGGCACAGTTACCGACACGAATAAAGATGTCAATCTACAGCTTAGTTTCTTCCATGTGTTTTTCATGACATTGCAAAGGCTTTACATAACAAAACCACAGCTGAATTGGATTTTCTGTGTACTTTTAGATACCTGAGGTATAGCTTTTTCTAGTGAAATATTAAAACATAATAAGAATGCCGTGGCCTCGAGAGCCACGGCTAACTACTGTTAGGCGATGATCTTTGAAGCATTCAGTGACAGATAGCAACCAACAAAATTTAATGGATTTAGTCTTTGGGTTTCAATATAACACTCACCTCACTAAACCAGAATTCACAAAGCCCCATGGTTATTTCCCCACTCAAGAAGAAAACATTGCTGAACTCAAGAGGGCTTCCTATTCATATTAAAATAGCACATTGAAGGTAGCCTGTTATTTCTTATCCTAATGTCCAGGGATATAACAACATCAGGTGAATGTAACTGGATTGTACTAAACATATGAATATGTGATGGCGACCCTTTTTGTCAGATGTGCCGTCAAACACGCACAAGGAGCAGCAGCAGCAGCACAAAGATCAAGGCTTCAACTGGGCAAGATCCCAGCAACATCACTCCAACCACACAAAACAGCAACGGCACTTGAAAAACAAAAGCGCAGAAAAACGGCATCTTGTCGTCTTCCTATAAATGGACACATTTGCATTCGTCACCTTGATTAGTGGTGGGGAGCTCAGTCTGGCAGCACGTTCTAAGAATTACATCATAGCAATTGGGCCGATAACCAGGTGCCAAGCGTGGTCTGTGCCAATACCACTTTTACCGCAAAATTGAATATATCAACCCACTACTACTTGGTATTATACTTGGTATTATAATTATGAATTTTTTGCTTAGCAAAGAGACTTGTAGCATTTGACTTATTTATGAAATAGGGTATTCTTACTCAGGGGTACTACAGCAATATCAAGGCTTCAACTGGCACCATTCATGTTAAAGGTCCATGTCCTTAACAACTACAGCCTGTTGTAACCTGCTGCCCTAGCTTAAATGCATAACTTCACCCTTATTAAAAATCAAACATCATTAGAATTTATTCCTTTAGAATTTATTCCTTTAGAAATCAAAGGAAAAAGGCAGTTTGTTTGCACTGAGTCACTCTCTACTGCAGTTTACAGATTGCACAGTGTCTTGCCTCCTCCCCTGGGTGACAACTTACCCGGGGAAGTGCGGATGTTCAGGTTGCGGCTGTAGTCCTCTTTGAGGTTCTGGAGCACCGCTTCCATGTCCTGTTTCACCTCCTGTAGGTTGATGATGTCCTCCACAAGCTCAGTGTTGATCTTCAATTTGGCCTGCGGGCCTTTCCCTTTGACTAGTGAGGGTGGAGGTGGGTATGGGGAGAGGAAGAAAGAATTCAACATCGCTGCTATACTTAACAACTGTTACTTAAAAGGAAGAACAAAATGAAAGCGAGCAACCAGCATGCTGGTGGATGATCTTTGATATTACAAATAAAAGGAAGACAAAAAACACACTAAAACTGCCCCCTCAAAAAGCACTGAGCCTCAAACCTTTACACAACCACTCCATGCAATAAAACAGAAATGAACAGGCAGGAGGCTGAGGAAGAACGGCACACTTGGCCTGGGAATCTGTACCAGTGGGGGATGCAGTCTTGTGCTCCACTAACCTTTACTCTTCTTGCTGGCATAGTGACGTGTGAGGGCAAGTGTGTGGGGTGAGACAGGGTGCAGGATGTCCTGTGCACAGTCGTTCCTGAGCACGGAGGGCAGATTGGTGCATTTGGGAATGGAAAACCTCCCCACAGTGGCCAGGGAGCGGTACAAGGCTGGCCGAAGGATGCCGAGCTGACTCAGGGCCATCGTGTCTGGAAGTGCACAACAGACGGCACACTTGTCAGGCAAGAAATGCTTTGCTACAGACCAAGGCAAACAACTAAAGTAAATACCGGCAGGTGTAAGTCCAAACAAACAACTACTGTTAACACAACAAACAAAATTTTGTAAACACAAACAGTGTAAGCAACATGTTCACAGAAAACAATGTGTGCACATAAGGACTGACAAAATAATATTAAATAAAAAAAGCTAAAAATGCACCACATGCACACACATATAGACAGAGAAGTGAAAACCAAGACATTTTTTCAAATGCATTTTCAGACTGATCACCAAAAACTGCAGGAACTGCAGAATGCTGACTATCACACAAGTGGAGAAGACTCCTCCGCAGTGAAACGGTAACACTGCCCACTGAGGCCAGCAAAAGTAAAGCAGAAACACATACAGAACACGTTTGACCCAGTGATTGTGGGATAGACTCCAGACATAAGGGCACACATTTTCCATTAGTTAAAAATGACTTCAATATCTGTGACTTTAGTTGTTGTTTCAAAAATTGATATAGTGGTTAAACCACGGTAATGTTTGCGTCTCAAGGCATCAGACTCTTTTTCACGCTTGTTACTTTCAAATTTAGACAATGCACCATTTAATCTCACAGACATTAGATATCTTTCTATGCGTCTCACTGATTTCAAGGCAATCTTCCTTCTTTAGATCTTCTAGCAGGAGAAATATTTCTGCTCTGTGCCTGGGTACCAACAGGGAACAAAAGACATGTGCTTTTCTTTCTCGTGTTTAGCAAATTATGGTTGTAACTTGCCAGCCCCGTCCCAGAGGGAAACCAGACATAGTGTGGTGTCCCTGAAAAACACGGAAGCAAACAAGTCCCGTGTCCCTAGCCAAGTGTCGGGTATTTAGAGGAGCAATTTTAGAGACAAAAAGGCTAAATCACTGACAGAACCAGAAGAGGGCACTGCTGGCATCTTACACATCCTAACCAGCTTGGTCAAAGGTGGATGGAAGGCCTTTAGCAGTTCACTAAAAATGGCCCTGTTGCTAAAGATGTGTTTTTTTTTTTCCTTGCAGATACTGCAATTCCAAAACAATTGCTTTGCCAGTACACTCTACCTTTCACAGTCACCAGGTGTGTACACAGTGAATGCCATCTCAAAAGAGAAGGGGCTTGCTTTCTTAGATACATACTTCCCAGGAAGTTCATAAAAAAACATGCAAGGAAAAAGATGTAGCTGCCATGCAGGTGTATCTATCCAATGCAAAGACTGCTTTCCATCAAGGTGTGAGGTTTCGGCCTAGTCAAAATAAGGGCACAGTATGCGCTTGCACAGAAGGGGGTTCCAGACAGTCTGTTTACTGTCTGCCATGCTCCAATGTATCAACAGCATCTCAAAGTGGCAACCAAAAAGCAAGCCAACTCTTTGTACCTTTTTAAATAAATCCCAATCACGATTTTATCAGGTCTGACCTGTAGCTAAGTTTCACTGACAGATACACAAATGTTTGTTAAAAGACAGCATAATGAAACATGCCTGGTCTTCAGACTCTGCCATTATGAAGAATCATCGACTGGTGAAGAACGAAAGGAGAGGTGAGGGCCGTCTTTACAATGGAAGCAGAGCAGAAAACTCCTGTGCAGGTGTTAAGTGTGATACGCTGCTTTCATTCTCAATGTATGAGGAAGGGCAGCTGGCCTACACCTCTGTGTTGTGATGCAATATCATGAAAGATCTCTGCACTTTTTCAAATAACTGTTTATAACAGAAAGGTGATAGCATAGTTATCAGTGTGCGGTATCTGCTACTTGGAAGGCTACAATTTTTAGTTCATTCTAAGGTCCACAACTTTGAATAGCAATATAAAATAAATTGACTTTTTTTCCAGTTTAGGTGTTTTTTTCCAAGAGCTAATATGAAAGTGAGTAATTATTAAAATAGAAATTACAACAGTATTGCATCAAAGTCATAAAAAAAGAGAAAATCAAACATACCATAGTCTGTGTTTAAACAGAACAAGCATCACAAATTTCTTTATGCTCCAAAGCTGTATCTTAATATAGCAAGATCACATACAAAGTAAAAAAAAATAGGTAAATTTATTGTATAGCCTCATTTACAGTAAATTAGTATCTGTTCAACAGCTGAAGCAACATAAAACACATTTATGGGACTGTAAGGAAGCATAAGGATAATTATGATCATTATTAGCAAGCAATTACCATTCATTTGCTAATTATTATTAGCTAAGATTTACTAATTATTATTCCTATGAACAACCAACACAGCCTGCTTATTAAGCTGTATAAAAAAATTGATAGCTGGGTCCCTACACTTCAAACACATTAAAGCATCTGGTGAAGTCTGCAGCCCACACATCGAACAGCAACAGGCAGCAGACATAATGCAAACTAGAGGAGGAGTATGCGTTTGTTCAGAATCTGTCAGTTTTCATGGGTATCTTAGCATAGAAGAACATTATAATAGTGTCATTGCTTATAATTGAATTGGGGGAAATGGAATACAACACAAAAAGCTTCCAAACTTAATTTACACTGGGTGCACCCCCTTCCCATAGTCTTCACAACATTGGTTTTAGAATGGGCACTGAGGAGACAAATTCCTAAAATATAACTTGACTAAAACAAAGAATGCAAAATTGAACTTAAATTTGGAGGCTAGTGTGGATCTCCTTAGAGGGTATTATTTCAGACAACACACCTAGCAGCAGCATGCATCCTACAGGTTGGAGGATCAAACATTGGGAACATCTTTCAGTTTCATTACCATAAAAAGCTTATAACCTAAACTACCTCAAAGGCATCCTACAGAGCAGAAACAAAACACAGTATAAACATCAACTTATGTATAATGCTTATTTGATGCATCTGCTATAAGAACAATGGCTAGATTTTTTTTTGCTTATGCATCAAAACAGGGATGTCACACTTCAGTTTCTGGTAAAGAAATTTATAAGACGTTTTGTGAATCCAAGGTAAATATTTGACTGAAGTGATGCAAAGATACATCAGATAGACACAGCATGCCAAATTCGAGGTTACAAAAGACTGAGCTCTCACCAGGAGCAATAAATAGCGTTTTTGCTCCAGTGGGTGAATCTGAGAGCAAAGAACTGTTTGGCGTCCCCTGCTTCCCATGATTCCACGTGCAGACCGAAACGGAAGTAGAAAGGAAGCCACATCTCTGTCCTTTGGGTCCTTCGTTTTCCATATACAAGAAACATCAACTACACTTTGCGTCTGCGCCTATTCAACATTTTAATTCTGCCTCCGAAAAAAAATACAATTAAAAAATTTGGAGTACTATACGAACATGATAGGTCAGGCACTTAACATTGAAAAATGACAGCTGATTAAATAGTGACACCAACATAAAGACACTTACAACACACTATATTAAAATCTGCCACAGCAATATCTAGTGGTACGGTAAAACATAATCTGTTGTATACTTACATTAACTAGAGGATGTAACGGACAAGTATGCAGGCAAGGTCGATGCACATGTAGAACAAGTTACAGGATAAAAATCAAATAAATTTTATTACAGCTTGAAATATAATCTTATCACAGTCACATAGAGTTTTATAGAATACTTAAATGCATATATAAGAATATTCACAAAGTTCTCCTGACATCTATGATTTCCCAAATCAACATGCACACTGTTTCACGCTTACGAGTATATGTGTTACGTCATCACGATGCGACGAAAGCGCAACACGATTTCAGCCAATCGGCGAATGCCTCGACTGATTATGTCACTCCTGGAAAATGTTAGCGTTTGGTGTCGTTGTTAATGTTTTAGTTTATGAACCGTAGTTTATTAAGCTTAATAAGGACGTCAGCCTCACAGACTGATTAACATATTGTTTAGGTGAATTTATATAAAGAATCAACGAGAACGGGGAGGCAAAATAAAAGAGCGACTCTGAAGAAGTGTACAACGGTAAATTTCGGGTTCCGGGTTGCTAACGTACTGGCGTCCAAATCCAATCCGGCTCTCGTAGTAGGTTATGGGTTTAAATGAAATGGCTGTTGCGTCTGACTAAACCGGGATTAGCGCACCATTTCATTTATGACACGCTTATGTAACTAAAGCAGCAATGTAATTTGCAGTATGTTTTCTTTTAACTGCAGCTAGCTGATTCAGGCTAATTATTTATTGAGCCAACAGAGTTTTCCAAATCTACTGTACACGTCACTGTCTAAAATGTAAAATATGTACATTGACTGGGTTTAATTTTCCTAGGACCAGGTGATAATTACATAAATATGTGACGTCACTGATAACTAAACGTGTGCAGGCCAGTTTCATAAATGTATGCTGCGAGACATCAGGCAGTGCTGCTTGTAACCCAGACTGGTGACGTCATCTTCAGACCTGCTCACATGATATTTCAATGAATTTAAAGCAAATTTCATTCGTAAGTAATGATATACCGAACTCTCTAAACTTGGGTTTACAGATGTTGTAAGTACTTACAGCATCTACCATGGAGCTTCTCATGGAGACTAGATTTAAAAAAAAATTTTTTTTTATTTTTATTTAGGGAGAGAAGTTCTAAAAGTACAGCAGGGAATATTTTGGTCAAAGTTAGTTATGAACTTATTTTAAAATCAGTGTTACAGGCTTTGCATTATTCATATCTTTTGTGAAAATGTCATATAATTAAGGTGAAATATTTTCATATCGTCATGAAGATGTGCAGATTTTTCGGAATTTGTTTGAGGTGTGTATTGTTTCTATCTCTGCAGGAGCCCATGCAGTCAACTGCAGAAACTCTGGAGAATGCCTCCATATTGTCTGAGAGCTCATCGCAGGAGGGACATCGCCTGTGGATTGGCAACATCGACCCTAAAATCACAGAGTAAGGAACAGGTTCCACCCCCTTTCTTTCATGGTGTTAGGGGGAGGAGAGCTCAGCCCATATGATGGATTGACTTTGTCTCTTTAGGGTTTGGGTAGTAGCGCTCTGTGGAGGCATATGAAGGAGGCGGTTTCATTCTTCACTCACCTAATGCTAAGAAATGCCAGTCTGCAACCACTGCTGATGGTAAACAAGAGGGTAAACCCACCACATCTAAATATATTTACAAGACTCTTGGAAAATGTAAGGTCTAGTCTGTGCTTCTGTCTAGATGAATATTTCCATACAACTCTCCTCATTTTTCCTTTATAATCTGATGGAATAAAAACAACAGTAATACCCATGGGTTGGTGATTGGTAAGATTAATTAGAGGGCATGATGTGAGTGTTTGTTGTAGGAAGTCCACTGCTGAATTTCCTGGAGGCAGCATACAGCTGTGCAGTCCAAGTTCACAAGGTTATTATTCACCTACAGGCATGTTTCAGACCAGGGAGCAAGTTGTTGAAGGCATGAGTAGGTAATTGAAGGCAGTGTTGAAATTTCAAGTAAAATGTTTTTCCACTTTTAGTGTTGTAACTTTCTTTTAATTCTTTGAAAGACTGACAATGTAAAGGGAATATTGGATGGTGCTTAGTATTATACACTATTTTAAATTGTAGCTGATTTGATACTCCAAAAAAATGGTATTAGCAGAGAAGGTTTGGCAGTCAAAAGATAAAACCTTCTGAAGTGACATAGATGGCTTTTACACTTAAAATGGTAATAGCGGTGTTCATTGCAATTCTGGTCATTTGTTAAATGCTGATGACCGCATATCTGGAACATAAAATAAAGTGCTACCAGTGAAACTGATTTGGTAGACAGCAGCAGGAGTTTTGTGTTGATTATAAGTTGTAACAGCTTTTAAGAACTTTTGTGACAGTAGTTGGTAGAACTGGCTTACAACTAGTTGGGAAGGGTGT
This sequence comes from Heterotis niloticus, assembly GCA_018136845.1. Taxonomy (NCBI): domain Eukaryota; kingdom Metazoa; phylum Chordata; class Actinopteri; order Osteoglossiformes; family Osteoglossidae; genus Heterotis; species Heterotis niloticus. The sequence goes on from CM030891.1 coordinate 26,561,028, forward strand.
GTTTGAAGGAGTGAAAAAAAAAATGTTAACGAAATGCGTAAATGATTACTTTGTATTTAATATACCTTCTATATAATAGTTATGACTGTCTTGTTGCTTTATACTGCATGTGCCAACATGTAAGTTTTTCCAGATGTTCCCTCTCCTTAACGTAAAGGCTAACTCAATACAGCTATATATGTAGGAGGGTATTATCATATATAGAATTCAGATGAGCTTAATACATACAAGAGGACCAGCAAGTTACCACTTTTCTTGAATTCTGCATTTTTCTTGTAACTTTGTGCTTATCAGTTATAAGTTGACAATAAGTTGACATCACAATCCTCGCAAACCAGGGTCTACAATATTCTCTGACCGCTCCCCTCACTGTCACTGTCTTTCCGGTGCACCTTAAGCTTTATTTACCATTTATGTATTTATTTATTTATTTACTTACTTACTTACTTATCTATTTGCTGTTTGTTTCTTTTCTTCTTGGTGTTTGGTTGTTTATTTGTTTTACTCATTGTAAATTTTTATGCACAGTCTCCTATCCTGAATCTGGGCACATTTCACTACATGGTATACTCAGTAACCATGTATGTGACAAATAAACTCTTTTGACTTTGACTCTTTGAATAAGACTTGGACACATGTTGTGGGAGGAGCATTGAACAGTGGTCCCTATACTGATTTTCCCCCAGGCAGTGAAAGGCACACACACACACACAAACAAAAGGTCCTGCCTACCACATTTCAGAGAGGGCAGCCTGCACATGTGTGGAAAACTGACATGGTGACCAGTCATTTTTCAGCTTATGTTGCCTTTGGGATGGTGATAGATTTAGCGTAGTCTGCAGGGTGTTTGTATTGTACAAGTAATCTTTGCGGGGCATCACCAAACAGGGTAGTCAGGCAAAGGGTCTTGAGCTGATGGAAATGGGGGGGGCACCTTTATGCATCTGCTTCACAGCTGCTGAGCAGAACTGCCAGTCATATGTTTCTGCCTCTGGTGCAGTGTACATTTACTCCCCTCCAGCCATGTCAGATTTCCTTAAGGCTTTGTGATGCCTGTGTTCTATAAGTGAGTTTTGTTTTACACTCTGCAGAAGAACATGCATAAAATTATAGGAGTGTTATCTTGGGAGAAATTCTCACCTCAAATAAGGCACCCATTAGTTAACCTTTACATCCACAGCCTAATTTGTTCCGGAAAGTCATATACAGATCCTGCTACATCTTTTAAAAGTAGAGGAACATTTCATTTAAAACCAAATCCTGAATATTGGCTATGCACCTTTAAACCCACTTGTTCAAAATTGCTTATACATAACACATCTGTGTGCTCACATTATTCTTCTGCTCCTTTTTCCCTTTATTATTTGTATTGCTAATATTGTTTATTATTGTTGTATATTTTTCCTGGCCAGTACATTTCTGCAGCCATTATCAATGGTGGTTTTGGGTTTGAACGTTGGTTTCAGGCTGACTCAATCTGTGTGGAGTTTTGCATGTTTTCATGTAGTCCAAAGACATGTTCTTTAGGCAAATTTGAGACTTGTAAGACTGTACACCTGAGTGAATAAATATGATTTCCCCCTCCCCCCCACAGTGCACTAGTGTCCTAAGTTGTATACTGTCTCGCACCCAATGCTTCCTGAAAGACTGCGGACTGTTCAAATTGACAGTGAATGAATGAGCAAATGATGATGATGATTATTATTAAAGCACTACCTAACAAGGCAGTTCTTATAATGTAATTACTGTAATTACTCATAATGCTTACCCTTTATCCTTTTCTGCTGAGCTATTTGTAAAGTATCATTTTCAATTAAGGAATAGTAAATCATTTGTAATGTTACCACATATAAAGACAATATGTATTTTTTTTTTGTTTTAAACTGATAGCTCAAGCTTTGTCTTTTTAATGTATTTTGAATTTCTTTAATGCTTTTTGCTTTATGGCTCATAGCAAATGCTGCAACAAAGTCATGAGCTTTTTGAAAGATGTTTATGAGTGGGCACGTACCTGTGAGACAACTGAGATGTGCAGGGGGCTCCACTCCCTTTGTGAGGGGTGGGGAGGCTGCTCATCTTGTGGCACTCGAAATTCCCAAGGCCCATATTTTGAGTTGAAATTTGTGTTTGCAGTTGTGAGTTGACAGTTTGCTGTGCCAATTTTAAGGTACAAACTACCTGTACTTCTACATTTGAATTCCTATATGAGCATTTGTTATACAGTTGAAGCCTGTGTTTAAAGGCAAATCTTTTCCATAAAGTGTAATCCCCTGGCATCCAAAGGACATCAGATGAAGCAGCCTTATCGGTACTTGCAGCAGACTGTTCTCTGTTGACTTCAAACCATACTGTGAAATAACACTCTTGAGCCCAGGCATCTCTCTTCGGCTTACGTCCGTTTTGTTCCTTATCTGAGTTTGATGGCCCCCTTGAGAAGCACACTGAGGTCTATTTCAAACCAGAAGTGGCCTCTGTGTATCAGGGGCTATCAATTTCTCAATCATCCCCATTACAGGAAGGGCCCAGTACAGACTGGAGAGGTGGAGTCTGGGAAAGTGCGAAACACGCCCTGGAGAGAGCTCTAGGGAGACCAGGGAAAAGCGTTGTATATCATACAGGACCCCACTTTGCCCATTCATACCTCTCCAGGATTAAAAATAACCATGGCCAAAACAATAAAGACATCCCAACAATTTCTCTGGGACTAACGCAGGACTGTTCCCGGACGAACTAAATTGTCAGTCAGGAAAAAACAAGTTCACTGACTTGTTGTTTATTCCCTGTTATTTGCAGTCACCTGACTTTAATGTTTTGTCAGTATTTGCTGTTACTGAGCGAGAAGGGTAAATATTATGTAAATGTATTTATATACAGTACATGCACATATATGAGATAAATGTGTTTTTGTGGCCATACAGTAAAAGCAGTACCCGACTTAGGAGCATTTAAAGCTAATTTAATTAAAGACTGATTTGCAGAATTCATCAGTGCATTATTCAAGCCTGGTTCCAAGTGTAACTGCTACTGGACTTTAACATTTTTCCTTTAAGAAATTCCATCATAAAGTTGTTTAGAAGCATAACATAACATGCCTATGTGCCCACTTCAGAATGTTCTGGGTACCAAATTATCTTTTTTGTCTGGCTTTCCTAAGGTCGTCTAATTATATTAGAAGTTTTTCACTGAGAGCAGCGCAATAGACTTGTGTCCATCCACAGTGTATCCTGCCTCACACCCTAAACACCCATTTTTCATGTAAAGGGGCTAATTTATTTGAACAAATCGCCCTGTTAAGCAGATTCCAATATTGAGGGGTTTCTCTTATTATATCTTAATAGATAAAAATGATCTGTTCCTGAACATCAAATAAGGCTCTTTAAAATGATAAAATACAAGGCACGGCTACAATTTAATTCATTCTTGAAAATGTGTCCGATTGTGAATTTTTAAGATGGTGAGTCTATGTTTCATAATTTCCTAGTGGGAGAAATTAAAATGCCTTCTCAGCACATTGCAGTTCCCAATCTAGTTTACCCATATATCACTGAAACCCTTCTGAAGACCTACACAACAGTTGCACCTGATGGAGCTTGTGTTGTAGCACCCTTGATTAAGGTATGAATCCTGAGTGACACTGGTTAAAAAATTGCCCATCAGTATTAATGGGTACATTTTAAGTAGGTTAACATTGGAAGTTGCACTGGAGAAATGTCACTTTAATTATTGTTAATAATAGTATTCAGTGTGCTATTTCAGTTCAAGAATATTTGGTTTGCAATAAATTCATGATTGTGATTGGCTCATCTGTATGCCTGGAAGTAGTTGTTAGAGAAGTACTTTTTTTTTTTTTTTTGATGGTAAAATGAATTTATTGTGTTTGGTAATTTTCTTAAATGTTGCTATGAACCAGTAATTGTGGATGGGAGTCATGCACTCAGGGATCACCTATGCAGTTACGTGTATGTGTGTTACTCTACTGTCTATTGAGTCTGTCAAGATTGCCCACAAATGTTCCTGTGCAGCGTAATAAAATGGTTATTGATGATCAAAACATTAATTACAACCAGTGCTCAGTGAGTAAGGAATGGTTGAGGAGTTTAGAATATGGTTATACAATCATTAGGAATATTTTTGGGAATAAAATTACCCCAAGAATGTAACTGTAGCACTTAGTAGTATTAACAGTTTCAGTTTTCAGGAGTATTTCACCTAACTGGATTGTCTGAAGAATTTGGAAAAGTGCAGTACACAATGGTGTTTAAAGTCCTATATAAGTCTTTGAATTTGAGTCAATTAGTACAATTCAGCCACAAATATAAAGCAGATAGTTCTGATGTACTGCATACATTTATTTTTCAATTGAATAGACATGTTTGATATTACAGGATTTGTCACATTTGAGCAATATATTCAGCTTTTGGCTGTAAATACAGTGATAATGGCTGGCAGGAAGGTTTAATCTCCCTTGATTCCTGTTGGTTATTTAAACGGTTAAACACAGCGCTCTATTAGTTACAATTTTTTAATTTGCGCACAGATGGGAATTCCGACTTCCTCCTCTTTATTTTCTCATTGTCCCGCTTCTGTATCCTCCTTATTGTTTTGTTAAAAGATTTATTGCCACTAAAATGTGTAAAGACATGTCATTGTAACTAAAATTCAATGTGAATGAATCTTGTTTCATGGTGAGATGCTGTGGTTCTGCATTTTTAAATGTTTTTCCTGTCAGTGTTCATATCCGAATAAAGATATGTCTGCATGAATCAGATCCACTGAGCCATGCTTTGAACAGCAGTTTTCACACTTGCAGATACCATCTTGTAAAGCTCCTGGAGAAGTTTGGGAAGGTGAAGCAGTTTGACTTCCTCTTCCACAAGTCTGGCCCCCTGGAAGGGCAACCCCGGGGTTACTGCTTTGTCAACTTTCAGACAAAAGAGGCAAGCCTGCACTTGTAATCTTTTACATGACTGTTGATCTCATAATAAAATTGCTATTGCATAGTTAAAAAAAAAAAAAAAAAAAAAAAAAAAAATATATATATAAAAATGTAATTATTTAGTGTATAATAGATTGTGCATAGTGTGTTATCTGACATTTGGCATCAGTGGTGCCGAAGGAACATTAAGATTTTGTTATAGAACTAAGGCTGTCTTTAAGAAAAGACTGTTTTTAAAGAAAAATAAATCTTATTACTGTGCTGCAGACACTGCTGTCTTAATGCACCTAATGTCATTAATATATCGGCTCTAAAAAAAGATATGTTAACCAGTTTTTAATATGGGGTAAAGTATAGATTTTGTTTTATTAAGGAAAATATATTTTTTATTGCTGTTTTATCTGTATTGGTTTTCTAGTATCTACGTACTTACTAATATGATGTGGTATCACTGGCACTTTGTTTGTTCTGTAATATGGTGTCTTTCTATTAGTGAAGTAAAGTGACTGAGTTAAAGAGGATATGAATTCCTATTGATTTTTTTTTTTTTTTTTGCACATCTGTGATGTTTCAGTTTTTTTGATGATCACAATAATGAACTTTCTGGCAATGCTCTCAGGAGGCTGAAAGGGCCATCCAGTGCCTCAACGGGAAGCTGGCCCTGTCCAAGAAGTTGGTGGTCCGCTGGGCCCATGCACAGGTAAAGGTAAATGTCCCACAGGGCTCTTGGTGTGGGCAAGCACACACCTGAAGGTCAGTGTTTCGCCGGGGATGACTCCTGTAAGACCTGTACTGACCTGATGTACCACTGTTTGCAGGAGAGGGGCCGTTCCTGACTGCAGTTTGGCAAACCTTATGCACTGTGGCGAATGTTTACTCATCTCCAAGGAACGTAGTTTGACAAAGAAGTTCATTGTTGGGTTTAAATTATAAACTGTGATATATATATATATATATATATATATATATTTTTTTTTTTTTTTTTTGCAGTAGGTAGCTAACTTAGTAGTTAAGCGAACTTGTGCTGTCGTTCATGATCCACAGTGATAAAGTGCATGGGGATTCAGAACCTCTTTATACTCTTTATGTGTAGACAGAGTAGCACTCATCAGTTCAGAGAATGTTGGTGAGAGTGAGAACTGTTGAACAGAAGCGAACGGGACTCTAAGAATAGGCTCTGGTGTGGAGTGAGGAAATCCTGTACTGGTTGTGCTGAGCTCTGCCCCCCATGGGGAGTGGGGCAAGGGGCTCAGGTCAAGGTTAACTGCACAGACTTGTTGACAACAATGTGTGGCAGCTGATTCTGGTTTCAGCCTTCACGATTTAAAACCTCATAACTTGCCAGTGTCTGTCTCGGTGTGGTCTGCATGTGTTCAGTGTTTGTCAAAGCACCATAACGTATGTTGTGATTGTCTGTAGTCATCTGTATTAATTGTTTCTGAAGCATAAACAGTCCTTACCTTGCAAAGAAACATTCTGTTGGGTTGTATTTATTCACTTCTCGCTGTGCCTATATGAGACTCTACAAAGCTTATCATTATGTATTCATCAAACGCTTCTTTCTTTTTTAATCCTGTTTATTTGTATAGCTGACGAGATGCAGCAGTTAGTTTTGCAGTTTATCCATTTGTGTAAATGAATGTATATTCTGAAGTAACAATTAATATCTTGCAGTGGAACAACGATTTCAGTGTGTTTCTTGGGATTTGAACTTTAAACTCTTATGTCCACAAGGATCTCTTTCTTTAACCACGTTACTTGTATTGTTTGCATTTCTTCTGGCCTTAAATTCTCTGATGAAATCTAAAGGCAAGAAATGATTTATTTATTGATTATTAATGGAAACAAAAACATATCAACATGTTAATACTTATGTAATAGTAACAGAGGTCGTAGGACACTGGAACTCGTTTCTTAAACAGAGTAAAGAATTTCCTGAAGTTTTATATTACTTGTGTTTCAACCATTCATTGATCAAATATTAACAAGTATGAGTTAAGATTACAAAGTTTTAATAAATAAAATATAAAGCAGGTAGAGCAGCAGGTGTTATAGTGGTTAGGGCTGTTGCTTTGCACCCAGTGAGCCAAAACTCAAATCCTGCCCTTTTGCCTTTGAGTAAGGAATTTATTTTGATTGGCTCCAATAAAAATGATTGAATAAAGAGTTTCAAGGAGATTAAACTAAGTTACCAAGTATCAGCGTAATGAATATTTAAATAATGTTAAAGCTACTGGTACAGTTCAGATTTACTTAAGCCGATTTTATACGCGTTGCCTTTTCAACATGTATTGAAAGGTCAAGATATCACATTAGTTTAAAAATGTTTTATTGAATATGTATAAGGGCAAATGCAACAATAAAGCACCATTTTTTTATCATTGCCAGTCAGCAACTTGCATACCAGGACCAATTCTGCATCTCATCTGAAAATATCAGTTTAAAAGGATTATTTGGTTTACATTGTGGTAAATCTCTGCTAAATAGATACGATAAAAATGCGATGATTTGATCCTATTGCATAGTCCCATTTCTGTACCGTTGTTGAAGAAGTGACCTCCAAGTGAGCTTTATCCTGCTGTAGAAATTGTTTAACAGCTGAGTGCAGCTTTGAAATCTGCAGATAAAAAGTGGGAGTGCAAGCCAGAGACAACAGTTCTTAGGAAACAGGAGGCTTTTTTAGGGAGGGTGCCTGGCATCTTGTCTGGGGTTGTGGAACAGGAAACACCTTAGTAGCTGGTCTTACAGTGGCAAGTCTCCTTTATTATTCATCAAGGTACTTTTATCTGCTAAGATCCAGTAAATATCCAGTTGTGTTTTTTAAAAAAAAAAAAAAAAAAAATAGAAGATTAAACTGCATACCAAAATAATTAAACCTGAGAAGTGTAGTTAAATGAAACAGGGATGGTTAAATGTTACGAGATAGTTCTCTGCAGCACCTTACCTGCACTACATGTCTGTCTTTCATAGTTGATTTGAATGGTGGACTTGTTCATTTTTTTTAATTGAAATACCTTTATTTGATTTGAATTTCATCAGAAGTTTGACAAGTACAGAGGTGACAAAATGCTGCCTGCCAGCCTTGAGCCCTCATCGAGTGCAGAGGAGATGCCCACCACCCTGAGGTTAGCATTGCATGCGCTCAGATCTACACCAGCAACTGCTCTCAACTGTGTCTGTGCTCAAAATCTGCTGCACTAGCGGTCAGTTATTGCAGCTCCCACTTGACACTGCCTTGCGCTAGAACACACAAATGGCAAACACCAGTATCCCAACACACAGTAATTCAGTGATTACTCTGTGGAAGTCGTGACTTTGATTCCCTCTTATAAGGCAGCTCTGCATAGCTGGCTTTGAAGTGTTGAGGACCTGGTGGCAAGCTTTGCTTGTAATAATGGTTGCATCCTGCAAGAAAAACGCACATTAGGTATTGGTGAAGTAACTGTTTACAAGGAAAAGTTAATTTGGAGTAGCCTGGATTTACTGCTCATTTTATCTTCTGAACTCAAGCTGTTCTGCATAGCAACCTACCGGACTAAGATTTATACTGAGCTGACAAAACACACTGAACCCAATTGTAATAAAAGTCCATGCAGAATAATACAATGAAATTTAAATTTCAAAACTTGGGAAGTGCACAAATCAGTCTGATTTTTACATGCCCGTTTTAGTTCAGTTTCGCGTCTCGAGTCTTTGTGAGGCTGAGTGGCTTAGCAGTTGCACGAAAGCAGTTACACCTGTGAGTGACTTGTGTTTCACTTATTCTTCTCTTTTTCATGGCTAGCGTGAATGCAAAAATCCGTGCCATCGAGGCAAAGCTGCAGATGATGGAGGAGAATCCTGACGAGGAGTACACAGGTCCCTCGCCGTACGTTTACAACAAGCCACCCGAGAAGAAGCGCCCAGCTCCATACAACAGATACCCCCGCAAACACCGCCGATGACAGCAGTCCTAGCCCACGTTACCTTTGGCTGTGTGGAAAATCACTAGGATACTGAAAAGTGTCGCAGCCAAAACAGTCCACTTCTGTCGCCAGACTGTAATGTATGATGTGCAGGACACACAAGTCATTGCCTCATGCTGTGGTCTGGATGTAGATACACTGGGCTTCATTTTTGGATGTCAGGCTGCACCTATTACATTTTTGGCCACGACACAGACACTGCAGCAAATTACTTTTTACTAGTGAAATGTTTTGCTTTTAATTTTGACATATGTAGATTTTTGAAGAACTTCTTTTTTCTCTTACAGTTTTATACTCTTTGCTCCAGAGTGTTTTTAATATAGACACACATTGAGATTACAAACTGTATATCTTTTCTGTGGCCTTTTTTTCTTTGGGGCTTTTGAATCAAAGCCACTTGAATTGTGTGCTAGCAGTATTGTATCTTATGTATGTTATATTTCCTAGTGTAATTAAAATATGAGATTCCAAAGCCCCTTAAGTCTGATTCACATGGTTCTTTCCATATTTGTGTGGACACAACTAGTTATGCTCTCTGAAAGAGAGACCAGTGGCCAGCTTCAAACTATTTCACAAGTGAAATCTTTACTTTGTGAACAAACAGCAGTAGTATTTCAAAATTAAATCTGCAATAAAAAAGATTTACTTTAACAAATATTAATTTCTTTGACAAAGCAATATTTCCTTGTGGGTAAGCAACAAAGCTGGTCTGAGCATTGCAGTTTGATGGACTTGCAGCCAACACTGGCTGTGGGTGTATGTTTGTTGGTGTGTTTGCCTCTTGCTTTGTGCTTAATCCACCAACTGTTTCATCACTTCTTCCTTGTGTCAATTTTTGCAAGGAAATGCTGAAATCTAACATGTTAGTTTAAAAAAAAAAAAAAAAAAAAAACTAAAACCAATGTTTGAAGTTAGACGAAGGAAAAAATTTACATAACACATTTGTTTGGCTCTTATTTTCATTAATTGCATTACATTTTCTTAGTTGTTTTCACAGCATATAAACTGTTAAAATAAACACATCTACATTTCCGACAATCTCCGTTACATGTTCGTTTGCATGTGAGTACTTGTGGGTTAAAAGAACTAAGGATTCACATGTTACGACTTTACACTGCATTTGAACTCCTTACTACCCATTGTTCCAGAAACATTAGTGCCTTCTGTAAATGAGTTATAAACATGAATGCTTTTTGCTTGAAAGATGAACTCACCAGAAAATGAGCTTACAAAATGTTCACCCTTTAGTATTAGCATATGTTTCCTATGTGATTTTCATTTACTTCAGTGACCTTGTGAGCCTGTCTGCAGGATAGATCGGTATAGAAGCATAAATTACAATGTACTTGTATAGCAACTGCTTAATGTATACGAACATGGTAGATTCCTTCCATTTGTTCTGCTATCAAATCCATTTAAATGCGTAAATGAACAATGCTTATGCAATTTAAACCACAATCGTGACAAATACAGCATTGGACAAACCCAAAATGCTACATCCTCTGTTGGTTACTGCAGCGAGGTTTAAACCGGAGGACGGTTCATTAAAGTCGCTTTCAGTGCGGTGCAAATGCAGAACCTGTGAGTAAACTCTGTACTTTACCCTTTACTACTATTTTCATGCCTAGAGCTCAAGGCCAATGTAGCCTTAAAAGTCCTACGTGCAATTTCTTACAGTGCTGTTGCTAATATTTTTCCCAACACCTGACAAGCTGTTAGGCCCCTGGCTTCCTTTTTCCTCTTCCATGGTAGATGAAATTCTCTCCACAGCACTTACAGAAATAAAGCAACTCATTTAACTTTATAACTTTTAAAAGAAGCCAGAAATGCTAAGGAACTGAAACACCTATAAAGTCCTGAAGCTGAATTCTTGTACAAAACATGTTCGTAAAATTCGTTCTGAGCTCCACAAAAGGGTTCTGTCATGTTCCCCCACTCAGGACAACTGTCTCACATCTGGCTTTCTGCTGCAAGATATATTTACCACTTTGAGATCCACTTTAGTTAAGCAAGAAATGCGAACCACGATCCCATTTTTTCTTAGTCTTCATTCTCAGTATTTTTCAGAGGAGTATGCAGTAAAACTGGAGGTGTTCATTGTGGACAGTTGATTGTATATCAACTCATTCAATTCACCTGACTGTCTTTACCATAAAATGGCAGAAGCTCTTCCCAAACACTAATCCATTCTTTTTCACTTGTCCTGCTCATGGTAGTCCAGAATCTAACCTGGAGCGCTAATCTATTGAACTGCACCCATTAGGGGATGCTGTGCATGGACATGCAAATTCTGTAGCCTGAGATGGGATTAGAACCCATATAACCCAGGGGCAGCAATGCTACCTACTAAGCACTGCTTTGTTAAACCAATTCAGCTATAAATACACATTTGTTAGTATTCCTTCAGTCCCTGCAGTGACCATTCCATACAGTGAAATTCAGGAAATCTAGGTTAAATATTGACCATGCAAAGTGGGGTGTGTCTAGCTGTTTCAACCACACAGCAAAAGTATGATTTTAAATTCAATTGTTTAAAGTAATTGTGCTTCCATATTTCAGTGATCTTTGTTTTCCACACTATTTTGTAATTGGACGCAGTATTCTTTCTGGCATGAAAAATCTGAGATAACACCGACACTGCGGAAACACAGCAAGCAGTTTTGTTTAACATTTTGTATCTTACTTAAAGACATATTAAAGGCATAAATAACCAATTTTAACAACACTGACGATTAAAAATGTCATCTCCTAACAACATACCTCACTTTTTTTTTTTGCTCCAGCCTCTCCATCCATAAAATCCTTGAACAGAACAGCCTAAAAATGTATTAGTTCTCATACAAATGGACAAAAACCATGTTCATCTTTTTTTCTTTTTTTTCCCCCTGCTTAAATATCCTCTTTATGATGTCCCACAGGGCAAATCCAACATCTCGTGGCTTAGCCACTAAACCAAGTTCACTTAAATTCCCATAGATACTCATTTCAAAGTGATCTCTCCTGCCAAGCAGTATGGTACCTTCCACTCTCGTCTGTGGAGCCATTATCGCTTTTTTGGGCTGATGGGCATCACAGAAAATCATCGCTCTCCAGATATTACATATTATGGCTGCACTGATTGTAAAGGATGGTATGATGCCCGTAATAATACAATTTGCGCTGGTATTGAGCATCACTCTTTTGTGAGATGTGAGATTCCCGGTATACACGTCTTTAACTTGAGGGTATAACACCCCCCCCCCCAAAAAAAAAAAAAAAAAAATCGAAGGAATTACTGTCTCGTGCTGCTCAAGATCGCGCGACGGCCTTTAAAATCAGTGCCTCCCTCTCGCGTGCCGCCGAGGCGCGCGCTCACCGCCCCCCTACTTCCGGCTCGGAGCGTTTCACAATTTTTGACACCCGGCCTACGGTGATGCACCGCAAGGTTTTATCGTTGCTTCGGCGCGCGTTGCGAATAACGCTCATTTCTGATCATGTTTGTTTTAAAACGTTGCAGCCATTTGTTCGCGGATGGGTTTCTCAGTAACAGTAGCTAATGCGGGGTTTTTTTTTCTAACCATAAACGACATCAATACGTGACATAAACGATGGGAAACGGCAAATTGTCCTGCCGCGCATGCACCGTGGATCCCGTATTTGTCGTCCGTCGTGTCATTTGAAAGGCGGCGAATTTCTCAAAACCTGAGACAGTATCTGGAAAATGCATATCAGGTTTTCCCCTGAGCTTCGTGGACAACAGATCATTCACTGTTGTGACTGTTCTGCGCCAACAAGCCATTAAAATAAAAATAAAGTAAAGAGTGCGTGTATTTGCATGCTCGGTGTGTGGCAAATAGGAAAGAGCACCTTAGTGATGCCCGACACAGCGGGAAACCGCAGTACCGGCTTTACCGCAGACATTTCAGCACACTGGACCGCAAAACTTTGTTTTCTACCGAACTTTGTTTTCTAGCACGAAGTACAGTAAAGCCCCGGAAACCTTTTTCAACTCTAAATGTCTGCTACAATATGTGCTTTAAATCGTTTTTTTTTCCTTTCTTTTTTTCACAAGAACCGACTAAACTTTTGCGCTAACGACTCCGCACATATTTCCCGCACTACGGTCTAGCTTGCACTTTCATATTTCCACCACAAACAAAACAAACTGAAAAGTTAAACAAAAGTTAACATTTTTAAGTTCCTCTGAACAGTTATTCAGCAGATCTCTGGCAATATATCGATAGCGCTCTTATTCTTAGATATTTTACAAAAGAAGGCGTTTGCACTGTGCCCATTTCTTAACCCCGATGTTATTCTAAGAATGAGGGAAGCACACGGCAAACAGTGGACCCAACGCCTGACTTCTGGCACGTCCTCGTGTGACAGCAGCAGCTTTTAAGAGCAAAGAAAGAGTTTACTTACACGAACGTTTGACACGGGCAAAAACCGTTCACACGCACTCGGGTTCGAGCTGCGGCTCTAAACACGCTCGGCTCCTGGGGGTTGCGCAGCTGTAACTAAACTCTCCCTTCATCGCCAGCCGCCTCGCACTGCTTTATGGCAGCAGGTTTTGCCTCCCTAACCAAAGAACCAGAGAGCGCGGCTGCACAGAAATTCGTATTACCTGAAGGTTTTCGCACAAAGACTTTCTCCAACCATGGAAATAACAAACAAAAAACAAACGTGCTGGACTTAAAGCGTTTCTAATCGCCATCGTTTATTTTGATTTACTTTTAATGCTCTCCAACCAGACTCCCTCTCCGATGCAGGCTCCTTTCTTAACATCGCGCCGAAATGTGGTTCTCCTGCGCGCTGCGTCTGGATTCTGTTCACGGCGGTGCGTGAAACGTGACAAAATCGACTTTAAATTGTGTAATTTTTGTTTATTTCAGCGGCTTAATCCAATATGAAGTTGTGTTTACTCGCACAGTCTCCGCAGTTTAAGGTCACCGGGGTTCCGCTTGATAATGATGTAATGATGATGTCAGGATTCACTGGTTTTTAACACATTTTCATGATGCTTGAGCGCTACACTGTATTTAATGGTAACAGGAAGGAATGTGTGATGCCCATTACACCAAACCGAGCCCTGGCAGCTTGGTATAAAGACAAATCTCCCGCATATCCCTCACCTGTCCATCACACACCTGTCAGCCACACGACGCGCAGGTCAGCGGCCTTTTTGTAGTCGAGCAGACGCCCGACAGCCTATTGGCAAAATCCGTGCAGGTTCAGCAGGATATATGCGTGAGGCACATTTTATTCTCTTTTTTTTTTTTACATTTATTTTCAGAAAGGAGAGTTAAGTTGCCGCAGTTGTCGGACAGTTGCAACCATTCATTCGTTTTCATACGAAACCTTATGAATTCGCTTTCTGTAACTCCTTGCAGATCGGCCGCGTTATTTTTGCTCTGATTCCAAAGATAGCTGTTTGCGCCAAACGCGGGGCAGCTCAACATAGCTGTAATAGCAGGTTAGGCTCAGGCTGTGTTCTCCCGCATGCACACGGTTTGAAAGTTATATTCGATGCTCCCACAAAGAATCTTACGACTGAAAAAGTGTGTCCCGCTGTTACCTTGTGTTTAGGTTCCTCTACTCCCGTGGGTTTCTACAGGTCTTCACACGCCCGCCAGTCCAGTGAGACTCACAGGTCCAGCATCACATAATCGCACGCGGAATGCCAAAAATGACAACGGCAAAGAGGCAAAAAACAGCAGAACACTTTTCTTTTTTCCCCCAGAAAGAATCGAAAAAACAGTAAACAGCATGTGGAGGACACGTGACGCTGCACGCTTTCCCTCTGACATTTTATTGAAGTTCTGCAAGGAGATCCAGCTGACGGTGGGGAAGCAGGTAAAGCAGCACTGCTTTAAGGAACCCGGAGATTCAGTAAACAGGGGATCAATATAGATGTCTTAAAACTTCAGCGTATGCATCTCTGTGACGTCTCACTTCACGATCAGTCCAGTTAACATTTTAGTATGATTCCAGTTAAAATTTCACTTCAATTCAACGATTTGAACAACAGCTGTCCCACATTGATCTTAATCTGCAGCTCAACATCTTTTGATTCACTCTCGGTGCCTTTGCCACTACCTGCCCAAAAGTAAAATACTATAATTGAGACAAGTATTTCCATGTATTTAAAATTGAATTAATATGAGACTCGTTTGTTATTATTTATTTCTTGCATGTCACATTAAATCTCGCATTATTTTGTCTGAGAAAATAGTATAATTTCAGAAAATATTGGATGCTCGAAGAACGTGACTTTATCACGTAGTGCATTTCTAAATAGTAAAAAAACACCCATTTAATAGAGAGAGAATGATTTCTGACTCCAGAAATATATTTGTAACCCTGAAGTCGGGTCAAAACTGCGCTTCTTAGCATAACTTCTGACACTTGACAGCGTTACATTTACTTAAGCTGTGTGTCACATCAATGCAAGTGCTGTCATCCAGCACACACTATGTCAGAATTGACCCGCCCAGTATATACAATGGTATTTGTATTTTTCCAAAGAAGTATGACGAAATATTAAGTATTTTTAGTATTTGAATACCAAATTTAACCTTTAGAAGCTAACAGGCTTGCAGAAGCTAAAACTGGTTCTGTCTCATTTTATAACTGTACTAACTACACAGCTACCTAACTTTCTACTTAAAGCACAAACCTTGAAGCTTGGGCCACTAAGATAGAATGCTTTACTATGTCTTCTTCGATGAGAATTCAGAACCGATACAAATATCCGAAAATTTTTATCCCGATTTTAAAAGAATTGCATACAGTACCGTATGGAGAATTTTATAACCCATAACATGCCAACATACATAATGTTGTACATAAAAATACCGATTAGACTTAAGTCGTTCAGGATGCAAAGTAACGTTGTTTAACAGATAAGAGCCCTGCTTCTTGTGCTGTGACGTTGGTATGTGTGTGTAGATGTGTGTTTTTGTCCGCCCGCTCTACAGTTGTGTGACACTGCGGGCGATCATACACGCACAAACCTTTGATACAGGTTATCGGCTCGTATTTTTTGCTAGTAAAGAACAGTAGTTTGTCAGGGTGCTCTGCACAAAAAAACAACAATGAAACCCCCCCCCCCCGTTTACCATTATAAGAATGTATGAAATATAATAGAACTTTTTTCCGGTCCTCTAGTGGTTGAAGTCCTAGTGCACAGCGACCACTAAGTGTCCGTGCCTCCATCCAAAGCATGTGACAATGTGACACCTATAAAAGGAGGTGAAATTGCTAATGAATATAACAGTTTAGTGACAATTCATTTCTCAGGTTATTTATTTATTTTTTAGAAATAAATGTGTATTTTGTGTTTGTTTAAAGATTGCCTATTAATTTCGTTACTCACTGTTAGGTAGCCGTACGATCGATCCAGGTACGTTTTGAATACACTAATGTATATTTGTCCCACCACCTTACGACGTTGTACTTTCATGGTTTCGGTAACAAAACAGGGCTGCATGTCAAGTTTCTTTGCCGTAAGCATAGCTTGATGCCCAATTCCGTGTCGTATATTCTGCCCATGCAGGTCAGAGCTCTGTTAAATGTCTGCCTTCTCCGTCTTAATTTGTCACCACTCCAGCATGTGTGAAACCTCTCTAACCTGTTGAGTGAGCCGATGGAAGCAGTTAACGACACGCGTGGGAACATCGGTCCCACGTAAGCGACCTCGGCCTGCGCAACGGATCTCAGTAGCCTCTGTTGTGTCGGTACTTGAGCACACGGGGAAGTGTGCTGTGGTGACAGACAGACGCAGACGACGGGGGCTCGGCGTTGGCGCGCAGGGAGCCAAGAACACGCCAGAAAACGCGCGACACATTTCTCCATCCAGGTTGCTGCTCTTTTTTCTTTCTTTTTTTTTTCCACAACTCCGCACCCGTAAACCCCAACTTCCACACCTATGTTAGAACCCACCCTTCCCCCCCACCCCCTCCGTTTGGAGGGGCGCGCCAGTAAAACTTTCACTTCAGACACACTTGAGGGAGAAGGTGCTCCGCTCGGCTGGCCCGTCTTGCGCTCTCCGGGAGATCCAGAGCAGACCTGCAGATCCCCGGGCTTCACCTACTTCCTGTAGTTTGCAATTCCATCCCAAAAGGGGGTGGGGGGAGAGAAAAAAGTGGAAGGAAGAATTGTTCTAAATAAGGCGCTCCGAAAAACTAACCCCCTCCACTTGGCCGCCTCTCCGTCCGAACTTTGCAGTTTTATTGCCTCGCTTTTGCCCGCGTTAAAATGAGCGGAGTGTGAGGAGAAGCTACGCGGCAGCGCGCCGAAGAAAAGGAGAAAAACACCGCCCCGCAGTGTGTGTGCGTGTGTGCGTGCGTGCGTGCGTGCGTGGAGAATCATGACATGAAGGATACAACAGCGGCTTTTCTCGTCCTTTAAGAGTTCAATCCCGAGGACTCAAGGCAGGACTCGAAGACCCCTCGGGCTGGCGTCAATTCCGTGCTCTTTTTTCATGTACTGGAAAAATGAAGTTTTGGCCCCTCTCCCAGAGGGAAATCAATTTGTATCCAAAGGAATACCCGCAAAAGAGGTAAAAAAGAAATAAATTAAATATATATATTTGTCAAATTAAGTGCTATTGAACTCGATGATTACTGTTTGCAAATGGTCATAAAACGCGAACAATGCAACGACGACTTCATTGGTGGCAGCCAGAAGTCAAAGTGATCCCGCGGTGTTATTAGCAAAAAAAAAAAAAAAAAAAAACAAGGTTTGGAAAATGCGAAAGTTTGAAAATTGCCTCGAAATTAAGATAAATAATAGAGGTTTATGACGTAAATAAGCGGAGAAAACGTGTTGCGTTTTTTTCCCCCTTCCTCCCTCTCCATCGCGACGTAACGGCACGAGGAGCGACTCGTTTTGTGCGCGAGGATCAGCTGCGAGCCGCGCGAGCCCTCCTCCATGAATGGTGTGATTTGCAGTCCATCCTCTTCACATCCCAATTCTGCTTTAGAAAAATTCGATTTTAATTACTGCCATTAAAAAATCAAATTTGCAATTCTTTTGGGTGGCCCGATGCCTTTTTTTCCTGATTGACAGTTGAAATTGACACTCCGGGTCCCTCTTATCCTGAACATTTCAAGCTATTTCTAATTGCAGGTAGTTTATTTTTTCTCGCTGCTCTGGATTGCATTGGGTAGACGATTACTTTAAGAGGCATGGGTTAAGTGCAGGGAAAAAATCAATCCAAATTGAAATCGTTTCATTAAAAAAAAAAAAGAAGGTCTTTTGTTGCGAGGCTTCTAAATACGCAGTGGAAATTCCTATTTATTGTTTTGGACCGGTTATATAGCCTCAAATATAGCTGGGAGGTTTAGTGCAAGGGACAGAAGACACCGAGCTTACTTGGCAGGGCTGCTGAATGTGTCTTGTAGGTGATTTCCACAGAAGGGCAGAGCACTCCTGCAGACCCACACTGTGTGGAAGCCAAACAGTCACACATCATGGTGAGTAAAAATGTGATAAAATGGCTTTATTCTTTATCTCTTTTGGAAACGCGGACCTTACGCGATATTATGTTTTAAATGAGTCGTCATGTAGGTTATGTTGTGCATGCTGTTTTTCCCTTTGGCCTGTTAGTATTATCGCAGTAATTTTTCGGAAAAAATATTGGAGCTCTTATTCCCACCGGAGCTGGTAATTCTTTTATTTTGAGCTTTTTTTTTCACAGTTTTAAATTAATTTAAACATATAATTGAGAAAAATGCATTGATTTATTATTAAATCACAATTTCAACATTGCAGTATCTACAGTCTCTTCCTAGTCGAATATAGCAAAAACAATAGTTTATTTTGACTGAATATTTCAATAAGAAGTTATGTGTTTATCCTCTTATTTGCACTTCATAACAATCACAAAGTGCTGTTGTATATACATCTTTGTTAATCTTTTAATTGTCTTATCGCTATTGTTTCTTCGAAGACTTACAGATATGAAAGGATTTCTTAAAAATATCCTTCTGCTATGCTGCATGTCTACAGATTTATATTGGCTTTTTAGCATCAGTGGGTCTGTAAAGCAGCCTCAGCTCTATTTAGGAAATCCGTGGCTCTCTTCTCGCTCGACGCGTATTTTCCCTGCATCTTTGCCATATTTAACACGCAGTTTCCCAACCCAAACGCAGTCCCACTCAGATGGAGAGTCACACAGGTCCAATGTGGAGAAGGAGGATCCGCGCTCGTCCCCGACCCCTCCGTCCACGCCGTCCATGTGTTCCCCGACGTCGTCTTCCTCCTCCGTGCCGTCCACGGGGAAGAACGTGTGCGCGAGCTGCGGCCTCGAGATCCTCGACAGGTACCTGCTCAAGGTGAGACCGCGAAACGTCTGACCCGGTCCACAGTTTCACCTCGGCGCTGGTCTGCCGAAAAAGGCGCCGGGTTGAAAACGCAAACTAATTTGAGGTCGAGACTTGACAGTGATTGATCTTCACATCGGAACGGCGCACAGTCTCCTCTTTATATTCGCACCACAGAGAAACAGCGCAGGAAAATACATTTGGTGCCATTTTTACATTGCGCGACCTCTTTTATTTACTGTATTTATTACTTTATGGTAAGTGCACGTGTTTAACAAGAAAGTAATCCGTTTCGTGCGTTGTTACCGTTGTATTATCATGTGGAAATCGTGATATATATTCGCCTAAATATGAATTAAATATTGAACCTTGCTTTATGAGCGCAGCTTTTTGGTAGGTGACTGGTAATGAAACAATTCTCGAGATATAAAGAAAAATTCCAAGCAGTATAGCGAATAATATCGAGTATTTATTTATCAACTGTATCGTTATTTTAAACGGTTGTTTTCGAAACTACAGAGGCTTTTCCTCTGCGCACAATAAGAAAAGGACATTGGGTTTGTTCCAGTGACACGGAGACATGATTTCCGTCTGCCGAGAAAATGTGCAAAAGTGCGGCAGTTCCCGGCGCGGAGCCGCGCTCTTTTCTCATGGATGTGTGCCGCTATTTAACTTCGTACTGTTTTGCTCAGCAGTCATGCTTCCATAACGTAGTTAATAGCAGCCAGTACAAAATACGCAACTGTATCTATAATAACCGTGAACATACCGCATGCGCGGATTTTAACTGAAATTTGTTCATTTCTAGCATCCAGAAACAGATTGTGCGATTTTAAATAACAGAACGCACTGCAGTTCTGCACATCACACACGCGTTTGGACTGTAATCGGTCGTTGGATCGGAGCCTGTTCGTATTTTATTTCACTATTTCCAGAGTTCAACCTCATTTATAAGGAAAACAAAGATGTGATGACTGGGATAACGCGAACACTTGCACTACCCAGCTGTAGTAGCAACAGTAGCAGCAGCGATAATAATAATAATAATAATAATAATAATAATAATAATAATAATAATAATAATTCAAGTGCATCGAATTTTGTAAAAGATTTATGCCGAACATCTTTAAGTAATGTATGGAATTTAAACAGTATAACAATTGCAGTCAATGTTTTTGGCCGCATGCAAAATAAACGTAATTTCAAAATCGTGTTAATGTGTTAAAATTTACAACGAAAGAGATTAGCATATAAGTAACCGTTATGATTAAATTATTTACGGTAAAAATAGTCATACTGGCTCTATTTTCGCCTGTTTAAATATAGCCCCTAAAACAACAACAGCAACAATACTACTACTACTACTACTAATAATAATAATAATAATAATGATAATAATAATGCTAATAATAATCTCTATTTAGTAATGAGTAATCACATAGTAAATTATATTTGCAGTGGATGTTGCTTTGTTGACGTCCTCGCAGCCTGCCTGTGCACATCTCTGCTCCACTGCATCCTTAGGAAAAGGCCTATTGACTGACCCCTGCGCCCCCCCCCCCCCCCAACCGTGTTTCCCCAGGTGAACAACCTGATCTGGCACGTGCGCTGTCTCGAGTGCTCCGTGTGCAGGACATCGTTACGTCAGCACAGCAGCTGCTACATCAAAAACAAAGAGATCTTCTGTAAAATGGACTATTTCAGGTAGGGAAACTTTTCACTTTTTCTGCAGCGTTCTTCATGAAGTGTTCACAGATTCCGCGTGTTTTTATTGAGAGCTTTTTTTCCCAACGGAATAAACAGAATCTCGTCCAGCGACCTGAATTTCGACGTGGCTGCTTGGTTTCCTTCGCTAAATACTCCGAGACTGCGTACAAGTGCAACCTTTTGCTGTCACAGTCTTATCACTGCTACAGGGTGAGATGCTCACTCGGCTTCTTAGCCCAGCGTGAGGATCCGTGATCCGTTATCGACAGGAAAACACGTTTTCTGCGTTTTATGCGCACATAAACCTGATCATATTTATATTTTCAAAGATCCTTAAAATTACAGCAACATTTTCTCTTAGTTTACTAGTGCCACCAATTCAGTAAAGCTTTAAACATAAATACATTTTAAAACAATATTAAGACAACTGTCGAAAAATGTTAACTCGTGATAATAAGTTAGGCTAAAGGAAAACAAAATATACAGTGCTGTATACTGTATCCTTTTAAACATTTGGGTAGCCGAGCTGAACGGAAATAGGTTAAGTGTCAGCTCTATAAATGTAGGATAGGATACATTCTGATATATGTTACCTGTTCAGGAATAAAAATAACATTGCATGACATGTTGCAGTAGTTCTTTACAATAAACCAAAAGGCTTGTACAGTTGCACAGAAACCTTCTGACATTTTTACGTTTCCATTTATTGTTAGTTACTGATTTTAAGTGGGTGTGTTCTATCATGTTTTGCTTGAAATTTAAAATGTAGCTGGAAAAGTGAATTGAATCTGTTATTGTCTATGCCAGGAGGATGTAGAATATTTGTGGCATAGCGTGCTGCACGTGACAGCGAACGTGCAAAGATCTGAGAGTTCTCTTCACTCATTCAGTATAATTGTGCAAGTTTGACCACCGCTTTCAGATGGTGAGACCAGTGGAATTTTAAAACTAATACAGTAGGCTGGTTTCATCCCCACTGATTTAGAAGTTACTGGGGCTTCAGTGTGGGAGTTTTGTTGTCTCTTGGAAGTTTATAATCTGAAATCTGAATCAAATGCTGCCGCCAAACAGACCAATAAAGCTGCTTTCGAGACAATAAATTAAATTTTGTTGAAAACTGTAACACTCATGAGCTCAAGAAAAGGACTGTTTGCATGTTGCAACCCCAATGCAAGTTGTCCTAAACTATAAGTAAAGTCATTTAAGCATGTGTCCTTTCTGCATTACACTATGACTGAAGGCATAATACCTGTCCTGGAAATTTCACTGTAAAAACACAGATTTAAATACAGTAGTTCTGTACCAATGCAAAACACACAGATACGAGTACAAGACGCAAACCCATCTACAGCATTACATTATTATTTTTATTGGCATTAATGAAAACAACCTTATGTTTAACTATTCTGTACATGTGCAATATTTATGTATATATAAGTTGCATATTTGGTTTCTTATAATATATTGATATTCATAAGGGTAGTGCTGACAAGAAATAAATTTCTGCTTAATTTACAAAATAGGATTCCTAGCACTGGAGGAACAAAGCAGCTGCAGAAAGGACAATTTATTCATTTTCTTTGTGCAGTACAAAAATTATCTGTTTTCAGTACCGCGTTTATCTCACGGGTACAGGTATCCCCCTGCTCATGAGCATAATATTTTCCTAGAAATTGGCTCATAAGGTTAAATCTGGTATTTGGTCATAACTCAGTACAGGGTGCTAAATAATTTCATCTGTATATGTGAACACTTTTAAACCAGTGACTCATATCTCAGGGAATACCTCTGTATTTTAAAAGTTTAGGTCTGTTTTTGAAGCTTATGATTTCTTAATATGTATATATGGCAAAATTAACCCAAGTTAAAACAGTGATTTAGTTCATTATTTTTGTTAAGGGTTGGATTTAGTTTAGAATAATGTTAACGTTTGCATTCAGAGAAGAAACTGATATGGCTCATTTGACTTAAGTACTTGATTGACATGCCTTAAAATCATTTCATACCAAAATGGACTTTGATATTCAATTGCTGGATTGTTCTTTTGATCTGCCAAAAAGTAAAACATTAAATAAGATTCATAACATGATTGTTGTTCAAGAGCCAAGTCCCCAGTAGTCTTGTTGTGTCCAGAGGACGTCACTGGAGCTTGTATTGCTTGTTCTTTTGCATATGAGAAGAATTTGTCGGTCCTTCATTGTTTTTTGTCATAGGCTCATTCTAAACATCTTTTTCTGGTATGGAGAGCATCATGGCAATCTAAGAATTTAACCAGAGGCAACACTTTGATTGACTCTTTAACGTATTTTAGCTGACAATACAAAAGAGCTTAATAGCTTCAAGCTTGAGAGGGAGACCAACCCTCATGATTATATGTGAAAGGAGGAGGCATGCTGGACCCACCATGGGTTGATGTGCTCTTCTGCAGGCCAACTGCGGGGTAACCTGCATCAGGGAACTGAACATCAATAGGGGAGAGGGTGAAAGAGATGGATGTGGGAACTGTTTACACTGAGCATTCTCCCATGGGCCTGTGGGTAGCCACTGGTCCTCAGTGCTTCAATCCTGTATTCCAGTGTGGATCGCAACTCAATACTGGGTGTCGGTCTGAGGTTTATAATCACCAGCGATTAAAAGCTGAAAACAGCACCACTGCTGGCCTGTTCGCAACCTGATGCTTAGTCAGGCTGTATGTGCCCGCTGATCTCGTGGACGAAAGACTGACAGGAGAAGGTGTCTAGCTCTGCCTGTTATAGACTGTGGTCTCGTATGAAACTGCTCTTGGCATGTTACTTCTATTGCCGTGTTTACAGACCTTCGATTTATGTACACTTCTCGAGTCATTAAGGTTTCTTTATCAAGTCCATGAAGAGACTACTTGTTATATGATAACATTTGCTACATGAAATTTAGGACAATTTGCTTCATGACACTCATAAGCGCCTCATTTTTCCTCTGAAATTTTCAGGATATGAGGTTGCAGAAGTGCAGTTGCAGAAGTCAAGAACTTGCTTCCAATTTCAGGATCAGTGCACGTGTGTGCATCTGAGGTTATGAACAGCACCAGTGAAAGTGGTCTGTGGTTAGCAGCTCAGTATTAGGGCTGGTTGGCAAGACCTGGTGGTCTTCAGCTGAACTGCACCTGTAAGAAAGTAAGCTTGATTCTCTCTTGATTTGCATCCCCAGGAGCCCACTTTTTTCAGTTATGTGGTTCTGTCTAACTGATCCATTCACATTCCTCATGTCTATTCTTTCGGCCAGCTGTGTGATTATCTCCTATATTCAGAACTATACATATTATGGAGGGGTTAAAGGACACAGTAACAGGTGCACTGTAATGAGTTCAAGGCTACAAATGAAATATGAAGCAAGACACCTGCAGTCCTAGGTACTCTTAGCAAGCCTGTTTCATTTGGTAACTTGACATTTTATGTTAGGGACGGTCCAGTTTTAACACTTTACCAAACATGTATAATTTGCTAATTACCAAATGGACAGCCCTGAAGTTTTCATTTCTGGGTTACTTTAAAGCAGTTTAAGTTGGCTGTGAAGCATGTGAAGAAGAAAAAGCAAAGTTTGGAACATTTGAGAGGATTCTCTCAGTTTGGTCCTTTCTGCAGAAGTCAGGTGTGGCAACCTATTCCCAGGACTGGATGATAATACCTTTTAAAAGAAATGCTGAGCAAACCTCTCACTAGAGTCACTGGAAATTAATCTTAATAATTCTAAAGAATTCCCAGAGCATATAAACATCAGTCCACAAAATGTGTATTTTTTCAAGTCTTTCTTTCAGATGAATGCAAATAAGATTGAGTATCAAAAGACTCTAGAGGAAAATGTTTGTGTCTGTTCAAATGTGGGTTGGATGTGACCACAAATAATTAATCTCTTTCTGATCTCCAACACTGGCGGGGATTTTCCCCCGGTGTAATACCGATAGGTGTTTAGAAGCAAGCCTGGAATAACCAAAAGGTTTTAGTACAGGAGAAACTTTTTGTTAATGTTCAGAAAGATTTTTCTTAACTTTGTCTGTTTTTCTTAGTGCGTGTGGCAGAACAGTTACCATAAAGGATTAGAAGGTGGTTTCACATCAGTTATCTTAAATCAATCTTTTCAAACGCTTTCATAGTCCAGTGTTACGCTTGTGGCTCAAATGACATTTTTTGAGTTCCTGTGACGTAACACACCGAAGAGCTTAGAAAGATTTAGTAGAGGATTTCGTAAGTAAACAGTGAAAATAATTACCACTTTCCACAGCGATTCTAATGATAGTTTAGCGTGGGCTGAAAAGTTGCGAAAGCGCGGAGAGACGGCACAGGTAGGACAGAGGTGCGAACTGATGTTATGCTCGGTAGTTTTTGAAGAGCACAGTCCCAGCACTTCGGCGAACACTTTCTCACAGAGCTGGGCCTTGAGGCTACTGAGACACAGAGCAGCAGGGCTGCATTCGCAGACTTGACGTGATTTTTGGTAAATGTGTTCCAGAGCCATGCTCTACACTGTGGCATGGGAATCCAAACAGAGGCGAACTCAGGCCAATGTTGTCATTCACTGACAGATGGGATATGCCAAATCCGGCTGTCCTTCCTCTGATTGGTCTCCTGCCCTCCCTCCCTCAAACCGCCCCCCCAGGGGTGTTTATGATAGCGTGTATACAAGAACTCTGTGCGAGCCTGGGAGAACTAGTAAGGAGCAGGCCGCTGAGGTTCGGCCTGCACTTTCCTCATTCATGTTCATGTCGGTGATGGGTTCGGGACAAACATCTGCATGCAATTAGCTTTCACTCCTCCTCCGAGCTGCTGTGGCTCCCGTACTCCAGCGAGGTCACTCTAGTTCTTCCTGGGTCAAGCGAGCTGGATCCGTCCACACCCAGCTTAATGAAAACTGACTCCGCATGTGCATCTTGCTGTGGCCTGGACCAGACACGCATCCAGCATTCACAAATGTGTCCCTCTGTCAGATTATTTATAATTTATACATCCCCTTGAAATGTATATTTTCAAGCACTTTGGTTGACATAGCAAGAACACAATTTGTCACACATGAAGCAAACAAACGTGCCGAATGTCTTTTCACAAACAAGTGCACGTGTAAAAATGCAATAACGCTTTTGAGATGCAGCGTCCGGACTCATAAATGCGATTGATAGTGCTGAATAGTAGCACACAGAACATTAGGTTTGTGAATGTGTATAGTTTGAAGCAAGAAGCTCTTACTGGTACTCTTGGTGGAAATTTGCCAGTTCAGATTCTCATGTCTCTCAGTCAATTGCAGGTGCTTGTTTATATTTAAAGCTCTTTTGGCAACTGTGAATATTACATTACTATTGCACATGGCGCATTAGTTATATTTCCTCTTAATTTTATATTATAACCGTTACATCAAAGAAGGGCAAATTTTGGTTACATTTACTGTCTTTATTTCGTTCACCGTTTTTTGGGTGATGTTCCATAGTTCTTATTGTCAAGTTTCACCTGTTTGTTGATAAATAAAAATGGTCAGTGACTTTGGGCAACAGAAAGTTTATCTTCCAGGCCTTCTCTTTTCCACAGTAGGTTTGGTACAAAGTGCGCCCGCTGTGGGAGGCAGATCTACGCCAGTGACTGGGTACGGCGAGCCAGAGGCAATGCCTATCACCTGGCCTGTTTCGCTTGCTTCTCCTGCAAGCGGCAGCTCTCAACGGGGGAGGAGTTTGGCCTGGTCGAGGAGAAGGTTCTCTGCAGGATCCACTATGACACCATGGTGGAGAACTTCAAACGGGCTGCAGAGAGTGGTGAGATCTCATGGCGTGTCACATCCTGGTCTTTTCGCTTGCTCACAATTACAGGCTTTACGGTGCGAAATGGATTTCAATTCATTTCAAGCTGTCTGTGTTGTCCCATGACTGATCTGACTGTTTTATTCTCCTGAATGTTAGGGAGTGGGATTACGTTAGAGGGAGCTGTTCCATCTGAGCAAGACAGCCAGCCCAAACCAGCTAAACGTGCGCGCACATCCTTCACTGCTGAACAGTTACAGGTGTGTATGACATTGGCAAGTGACAGGGAGAAAGACGACAAAAATTATGCAGCTGCAGAGTTTTGACTATGACCAGTCAAAATACATGACTGCATCCGTTGTATTTGTAGGTGATGCAGGCACAGTTTGCGCAAGACAACAACCCAGATGCACAAACGCTGCAGAAGCTGGCTGACATGACGGGGCTCAGCAGGCGAGTCATACAGGTGAGGACAAGGAGCTACCGTACCGTCAGAAAGGGAACGAGGATAAAGGGAAATGTGCACAGTTACACGTGATGAAAAAATAATGAACATTTGATATCATTGATAGTTATGTGTTTACTGGTGACATTGCATCTTCATAGGTCTGGTTTCAAAACTGCAGAGCAAGGCACAAAAAGCACACCCCCCAGCACAGCGGACCCCCGCAGGGCCATCCTCAGTCTCGGATGCCCCCCTCTCTCCAAGATGACCTGCATTACTCCCCTTTTAGCAGTCCTGAGAGAGCACGTATGGTGGCCTTGCATGGATATATTGAGAGTGAGTGTGCACCAGAGACTGTCAGCCGCTTCACCGCCTCCAGTCCCATGTGCTCCTGTCCTGCCACTTTGTTTCCTCACCTTATGGTTTCCACTCTCAGATCCAATCACAAAAGATTTCTTACCCTCTGGGAGACATTTCACTGATTTTTAATTTTAAATAACCGATCATTTCCTCATAGGAAATGAAAAGTATGGGAAAATGAGTGAAATATGTGGCAGAGATGTAAATAAGATTCTAGTAAAAGGGATGTACATATCGCGGATTTTCCTGCTCCAGTGACTGAGTGCTAGTATCTGTGTTTTGGCTGTTTGCTTCAGCAGGTCACCCCTTCTCTGTGCTGACAACACAGACACTTCCTCACCAGGCCATGGCACTACCCCAACTGCCCCTCAGCCGCTAACATCCTTTAGACTGACCCTGACCTCTGACCTACGGACACTTAATTCCCACTGCCTCAAACTGCTCTGCTGACCCTGAGTGGAAGTCTAAGTGAATAACAAAAGGTGGGAGGGAATGTGATCATTTTCCAGCTGACCACACAAATAAGATGGCTCTCCCTTGCGTCCACTGGATGGGACTACTTCTCCCTCACCATCAATGACCCGGTTGAATTCTCGAGCAAGAAACCTCCACTGGAGTTGAAGAGAGGGCGGTTTGTGCTGGAGAAACCAGGGCTTGATCGCCACAGTTAAGAGGTGCCAAACTTCTTGTACAGTATCCCTCCTATGGACTGTGGGCTTTAAAAAACTGGATGCTCTTCGATGGTGACTGCTCTTTCCTGCCCTCCATTGGAGAGTTTTAATCCAAGTGCTGAAGACTGTTGTTCCATGTGCACTGTCACTATTTGCAGAGAAGAACTGATGGGGACAAAGAAAGAGAAATGTAATAACAGCTGGCATAGGACAGACAGGTAAGAAATGGGCCCTCTCTCTCTTTTCAGCAGATGACTCATGGTGGAGCATTTTACTGGAGCATCCTGTGAGAATCAGGATTGAGTTAAATGAGAATTAAATGTTGCTTCAGAAGCTGACTTCAAAGGACCAATTGCAAACACAGAAAAAAAATATCCCATAATGAAGAGAACCGAGGCAATTAGAATTTTTTCCTTTTCTATGTATATTGTACTTAGGCATGTATTTTCAATTTACTTTCCCCCCACGACTAAACAGTTTTGCCTTTTACCTGCCCACAAAACTCCAGTCATTTCTGCTCTTTCATTTATTTCTCATTAGATTCCCAATATTTCATTTCTCCAGTGAACTGAAATGAAAGGCCTGTTTGAAGAAACTGATGTATTTAAGAACATTAAGGGAGGATTGCTGTTTCCGTGCAGGTGACTGCTTAGACTGGTTTGCGAAGGACGAATCGCTTTATAATTCAAGTGCACCGTTTCTAAGAGCATTGTGTTGTTTGCATTTCTGGAAGGCATTTGTTGTCATTAACTTGGTAGCTGTTTGAATGGGTTGAATTGTCACGCCTAAAAATTTAGTCCGTCTAATTCTTAGTTTGACCATACTTCTCCGCAGTTCCGGAGGTAATTCTAACCAGGGTTTTCGCATACGGTACCAGTCGAAAGTTTGAGCACACCAGCTGAAGCCAGAAGCTTTGCGCTTGTAAAGCCGTCGTTGAGGCAAATGGTGACTCGAGGGATCCAAAACTGAGGGAGAATTGTCAACATTTTCATTTTTGATCTTTACAGAAGATTATACAACACTGTCCATTGTGAAAAAAGTTTCCAGCAAATGTACTCAGACTTTGCGCTGTTACCGTATCCTTGTACATTTTATAGCTTCTTTAGGAGATAGCTGACTGGCAATAAAAACGTGAACCGTGCTCTGCAGATGTGTAAATACATATTTTACTTGACATTTGCTCGATATATCTAAATATGTTAGAAAAAAATCTAAGAAAAACAGCTTGAGATATTGTGGAGTTGGGTTAAATTAATGGAAAAATGAAAATAACAGCAAGCATAAACTACCAAAGTGGAATCTCACAGCATTGTTATCATTCACCGGGTAAAATAAATCAGTTGAGCGCAAGATGAAAGTTTTGCTCATCAGATGACTCTCTTCATATAAGAAAAGACCATTTATTTTGGCTGACAGTCCTTCCCCTTAAACAAATGTGGGTTTGAATTAATTTTCTCATTTACACATTGCATCAGTGAGGGAAGCTTCACATATCTTCTTACCACGTAGATTTAAAAAGGCTTTGCAGAAAAGCTGTATGTCCCGACGGAAAATGAACTTTTAAAAAGTTGATTTTTTTAAACTAAAGTAAGTATTTTTTGCAGGTTACACTTCTTATAAAATAAGTTCAGCAGGCCTTGCCCATTAAATTTGTGTATGAGTTGTGTTTGTATTTGTTGCCGTTTCTGTGTGCTTTTGTGCGTTTACGTGTAAATACATATAAACAGTATCCAAACCATACATATCAAAACTATTTAGGATACGCCAGGCTGTAACTTTATTAGGGGAAATTCACCAAAACACGGTAAATACCCAACTCCACAAATCTGGTTTATTAAGAGATGTCACGTTACACCTTATGGGCTAATCTAAAGGCAGTCTTTAAGATAAGTGTGATAAATTAAAAATTATTTACCTCCAGTATATGTTAGGAAAATGTGGTTGCTAGCAATTATGCTTCAGCCATAGACGCCACAGAGTTATGCATATTGTATTTCAGCAAAAGTTTTGGTTGTGGAATATGTTGAAAATTAATGTATCCCTTATGAAGGTGACAGTCCACAGCAACATTTGGAATCCAAACCGCAAATATTCCTAGAGTGTGTATTATAGTTCGTAGACTGAAAGTACCAATGCAATCTTCCTGTGAAAAAGACTTCATTTCTAGGTGTACAGCAGAGCATTGTCTAACAGTTGTGTCGAAAACGTAGGCGTAGACTCCCTTTGTGTGACGAGCGTGAGTGTGGGCCGAGGACGGTGCAGCCGACAGCTTCCTATTCCTGCTCCCCTCCGTATAAAAAGTGCAGTACAAATGTGCAGGAAAACAAAACGTACGCATTTCTTACATACTTTTCCGTTACCAGCTTCCAAGGATGTATTCAGTAGTGGATGTTTTGAGTGCCTTATTTATTAAATTATTAAAGAACAAAGACATTTTCTGTTTTTACATTTTTAAAAGAATCCAGTCATTTCATTGCCATGAAGGAAGCTGAGTAACTCCTCAATGGTGCAGAACAAGAGAACATAGCGGGTACAGGGAACTCATTCCAACATGCATATAAAGTAACAAAGTGTGAAATTACAATTGCAACAAATGCAGTATATTTGACTGTTAAACAGGAATATATTAATTATTGACACTGTAATGTAACTGTCGCAATATATTGTAGAGCGCATTGCTTTGTCTGTAATTTATTTATTCTTTAGCAGCTGACATATGCTGTATTTTCAGATAGGTTTAAACATGTGAGCTTGTTTCTAACTTTACGGTTTAGCAGGCAGTTCTCTTGGATTCCAGGTCTGGGTACCACGACAGTAGTTGCACTGCTAACCTCTTCCCCACTTTGCCATAGGCATGTGACTGACTGCGTTCCAGTAAACGTTCAAGTAAATAAGGGGGAAGACAAAAAAAAAAAAAAAAAAACATTCACAGTAATCTGTTTTCTTTCTCTACTATAAATACCAACAGTGGGACAGTTACATGTTCAGCTACATGTAATGCACTTTTTAACAGTCATACATTTTCATTATTTTGCGACTAATTTATGTCTCGGCAGGATTTTCAGTTGCGAGTTTCTTCCAGCCACAGTTTTTTCCTCTGTGCTTCACCCCAGTGGGGAAAGTGGTACCGTGTCAGTGGACAGGCTGTGTAAATAGATGTACATGAAGGAGGAGCAACTGCATTGTGTGAAACTGTAACTTTGTGTTTGGCTGTAGAGTGAGAAATATGACCGTGTTTACGAAGAGAGACAAGGCCTCAATGTTCCTGTATTTATTGAGACAGAAAATAGCCTGTAAGCACTTTTTTGTTAAAATGAATAAAAATTTATTTCATTTATTGTGCATTGTCTTTTTGTGTACTACATGCAATAAATTTGACCCTGAAGGTAGTGTTTTATAGTCTCGTTTTATCTTTTTCTGTTAAAACAGATGTAAATCTGATAGATGATAAATTCTGGCAATACAATTAAAAAAGACACACAAACCAAGGCTGCGTCCCTAGTCAGACCTGCCCAAACATTTTGTATTCATCATGTCGCTGCTAACCAAAAACAGGCTGGTCTTGACGGTGTGGCTTGTCTTTTGAGACACAGTAGACGTCCAGATGCAATGGCGCAGGGAGAGATCCTGTGATCCTGATCTGCTCTCCACACCGATGTGTGTCTCACCATCGATGTGTGTGTGTGCAGGTATGCAAGTGCGTGTGCGAGCAGACCCATCACGTGCACTCAGCACAGGGCAGGAAGCAATCATGGGCCGACGGCGGCGCTGCCAGGCGCTTCACGGGTCAGCGTGCTCAGTAATGACTCCGCCGCTCATTCCACTGCCATCACAGACAGGAAGTCACTGTCAGGCTGCATCATGGGATTGATCTCGTATGGGTCCCATTTCAAGGGGAATGGAACCAAGGTTTTGCAAAAGCCCATGCGAGCGTCCAAATGTGCGCGCGTGCGCACACACAAACAGGTCATTAACAAGCTCTTTACAGAGCAAATAGTCAATTTTAAACCCCAGACAGCTTTTTACAGAAATATTCATAGGAATTTCATTAGAGTGCAAAGCTGATGGAGCCAAATTTACTCTTTGTAGGGTTAATGGTGAAGACATTTTCATCCAATTGCCATTTGGAAAACAGCAGCATATTTAGCTCTGCGTGCTGCATTGATCCACAGCTTGGCCCGCATTCATCAGTCCTTTTTACCGAGATGATCTGCTATCGATCACATTGACTGGCAGCACTCAAGCACTCAAGCATAATAAAAGTCCAAACAAAACAGAAAGAAACTGGTGTGAGCTGTTTCGCTCATAAAGAACTAATTTCATTTATCTTCTCTTTAACTAGTTAACTGGTCGATGGGAAGCATTTCAGTTTTCTTTGCATTTCAAATGCTTTTTATGATGCTTTCAAAAAGTGGATATTTATCCGCTCACCTAACACTGGCTCTCCCTTATTTTTGACACTGCAGAAAAAGCACATTAAGATACCCAGTTCTTTAATAAAATGCATCCACGCTGTACTTTTAAAAATATTTTTTAAATCACCGCAGTGACGAATACTATAAGACTACTTTTAAAAAATGTGCTTTTTGTTTTTGGTATTCATAAAAAAATCATTTTCATTCAAATTAAATTTCTAAAGCCGTGCTTACTATGTCTATGCTTGCAAAATAAACCTCAACTGCATAAAGTGATCACGGTCACGAATGTGACGCATGTAACTTTTAAATATATATACTAAATTTTAAGTTCAGTTTTAATTGAGAAAAAAAAAACCAGTCAAAACCAATTTTTAATTTTGACCCACTTGATAAAAAGCATTGCAAATTACAAAAATCACCTGTTTGGAATCATATTCAAATATTTATTAATATCAGTTGTTCATGTTATTTGAAAAGTGTAATTTCACAGAAATGCATTCACAACATTTAGTATTAATTCATTTCTCATAACTAAAACAGAAAGCTCTGATTGATGTTTATCTGCAGTGTTTTATTTCTATTTCGTGCCTACCTCGGTAACATAACCCACACTGCACTTGAACAAGAACCTAAAGAGAGGCTGAGCATTACTATCAAATAAATACTAATTGTAAGAGATATTTCTTTAGATAAACTAGAACATGGGCCAGGATTTAACATTGTTTTGAGCCTTAACAGTGGAAATTATAGTTGAGTTAAGAATGGGTCAATAACTGCAAAATAATAAAGCCATGGGTTAGAAATACAGCGGCGGCCGCAATAATTTGGGGTCCCCATTCAGGTCACAACAGATGATCTGAAACTGGAAACAACTTTTTCAATTATTTCTTGGTTGTAACAGTACTTGCATCTATTCTTCATCCAGAATGCTACTGTAGCATCATCGTACTTCTTCAGCTCGGTTCAACCAGGATTCTGGAACTCGGTTCCTAAAATGAAATCTCGTAAGCCAGCGACGTGATCACCATAACAACACAAACTTTGAAAATTCCCCCCACGCTTGGCTCTTGTTACTCGAAAGCAAGAAAAAGTCAGCATTTGGTTGTAACTCGGTAAAGGCATTAATTTCACTCGTATGCTCAAACCCTGGTATGTCAGACTTAACCTGTATGCTTTAAGTTTTTAAGCGTTTTATTAATGTCTAGCTGTCAAGTTCAGCTTTTAGCCATTTGGTACAAAGTAAAGAATCAAAGCATAAGAAGCAAAAATCCTACATTAAGGATCTCAGTAATCATTACTGGAAATTAGGTAAATGGTATGACTTTGCTTCATATATACAGATGCAAATTTTGTGCATGTGTGTGTAGTTTATCATACATTGACTAATTTTACAAATGTCGCTGGATTCCAGCCTAATATATTCATCAACAAATTCATTTCTGGGGTGAGCAGATTCCCAAAAACATGAAACATAAACACCTCCCGCAAAGCTGCAGAAAAGAAATGTTCTTTACTACCAAATATAAAATTCTGTGGCATAGCGGCACCGAAAATCAGCATCCGGGGGGGGGGGGGGTCACACTCAATTGGGTTTCTCCTTTCGATGGCCCACGACTTCATCCCAGCTCTTCCGACAGGTGCGCACGATCCAGTTGTGCTCTTCATCATCTGCAGAAACACAAACACACACACACGGGATGGGGATCGTTTAGCTCCGCACGCTCCTGCTCCCATACGGCTACGGTGAAACGGCGGGAGAGACCCACCGCACGCGTGCACATCCTTAAGACGGCGCTTCATGAAGCAACTGGTTTTACCGCGCGGCACAAAGATGCCACCCGAAGTTAAAGACGCACCAGATTCTCACCGCACTGGACGTGTGTGTGTGTGTGGGGTGGGGGGGTCTCTTTTCCACGTGCCGTTTGCGCAGCAAAAACAGTGGATAATAAACAACACCGTTTTTTTTTTTTTTTTTTTTGGGTCCCCCTCCGCGGCTGAAACTGAAAGGAGTTGCTAATTGCAGAGGGAGAGGTAAAGCGTTTCGGCTCCCTCTGAATCGGAGCGCGCAGCTGCACGCACTTGAGCGCTCAACCCCCGCGAACAAGGCGAACCGGGCCCATTGTCGCGAACAGGTCTTAAGCTCCCTCTCTGATTGTCGGTAATTGCCTGCAATGGCCCTAACAGCCTCTCCACCCGCGTTTCTCGCCACTTCTACCTGGCTGGCGCCGCAATTGAAATCACAGCCCTCGCCGGGGCTCCCGTGCGCGGCGGCGGCAGCTGAATGCTAACGAACGGCTTCTTCTCGCGCGCCACGCGGAGGTCGCGCTCGAGGAGGACATTTCATCACTGTTTTAAACCAATTAATAGCTCGGCTTCCTTCGGCCCTGGCGAGCGCCTGGCTGCAATTACCGTCTTGTGAGCGCGCATTGGTAATGAGCGCGCATTCACGCGTTTGCCGCAGTTTTGCCCTTTCAAAAGCCAGCGGTCCTTTCTTTGCCTCTTTCTGGGCTCTTTAATCACAGCAAAATTGATACATTTTTTTTGGTCGTCGATAGCCCACGGCCACCCCTTTTATTTCAGAGGTTTTGCGCTTATTGACAATAATACTCCAGTTACTCATGAATACATTTGAAATTCCTACCTGCCAGGCTATTGTTAACACACACACCCCCCCTCCCCCATACACTTCTCTCCTCGCTGCGGACAATGCCCGTGACCAGAGGTAGAAGAAGAAAATGGTCACGCATAAAGGGACCGGAAAATGACAAGTACGGGAGAAGGGCTCGAGATTTTCGAAGACGCTGCTGCTGCAGCAGCAGCACAAAAGCTAAGCTTTAAGCTGAACGCACCGTTTCTGTTTTGCTCAATTCTGACTTATGCGGCTAACGTTAAGCCAAAGTCATTTCCCGATTCATTCGGCTCATTTTTTATCATGCGGCCAAGCGCTCGAAAAAAGGGAAAAAAAAAAAATTCATTCATCATTCAGTCATTCACAGAAGCTGGTCATTGCTCAAATATTAAACATACATTATTCTTCTTCTCTTTTCGGCCGCTCCCGTTAGGGGTCGCCACGGCGGATCATTAAACATACATTATTATTATACATAAATACAACAGGCCAGTAGGTAGCAGGTAGTTAAGAACAAGGATTTGAAATCTGAAGGTTTCCCACTTCCCACTCCTGCTGTAGTACCCTTGATCAAGGTACTTACCTTGAATTGCTCTGGTAAAAATACCCTGCTGTACACATTGGTCCAATACTGTAAGTCAGTTTGGATAAAAGTGTCAGCCAGTCAGCATCTTACATTGTATTATTATTATTACAAAGGCAATGCATCCCTGAAAAACCTTTTACCCTCATAACTCAAAGACATAATTATTATTAGTTTCAATTGTCAAAAATTTTAAGAGCTCTCAAGTCCCAACATTGACATTTATGCTAAATTATCACGAAATTCCATTGAAATGAACAATTACTTCAATTAACCTCAGTCGTAAGAAAAAGAAGAGTGCAGAGTTTACCTCCATTAGTATTTAATACTATATAGGTGTTCATCTTTGCTCATTCAACTCTTCTGTGTGTACTGTATTGTTTCATTTGTGTTGAACATTGAAAAAGAGAAAAAGCACAGATCCGATACTCAGAGCTGATGTGTTAATCCAACCTTTAATGCGGAAAACAACACAAGACTTAAGAGAAATAAAAATCACTCTCGAGTCGAGTGAGCGTACCCTGGGGTGCGACTATATCGTCATCGTATGTCACTGTCCAGAGGACAGAAGGACACAGAAAGCCACCAGCTCCAAAGAATTTCTGATGGGAGTCATTGGTTGCCACTAACAGTTCCAACAGTTTCAGTTTTACTTTGGCCCTTGGAACTGCGTCAGTATGGACACCGATTAATTAATCATATAAATGGGCCAACTGGCGTGCCGAACCCAGGGTACAGGAGGGAAAACAGTAATGGCACCTTGTTAAAGCAGTTCTTCCTAGTCCTTAAAATACACTCATAAGGGAAGTTGTTTCCTTCCAAAACACAACGCTACTTGTGTTAATGGGTTCGTGATCACTCTGGTCATCGCAACGGAGAAGAATCAAACTGAACCGGACTGTTATTTTTTCAAAGAGCACAAAATAGAAGCTGTTCATAAATTTATTTATGAGAATCAGTGGCAGAGCTAGGAGTGGCGGCCTTTTCCGCTGCACTCAGAACTTGTTTTGGCACAAACACGTGGACGTTATATTGACACTGGCTGTTGGAAATTCTTTGGCTGATCTCACAATAGAACCGAAAGGCTGTGGGTCAAGACAGGTTGTTTTCGTTGGCTGTGTGATGCTTTGAATGTGACCCTTTGTAAGTTTCAAAGGGGCAATTATTCCAGAAGCAGGAAACCGCACTGAACAATATACCAATGGGACTCTACACCACTTAAAGAATTACTTGTTGCCAAGGCTAAATACAATGGAGGATCAATTTCTATAAAAAAATATATCTGGGTGCTGCATAAAAATGGTTATGCTTTTTCAACCTTGTCTTATAAGGTTTAGAATGAAAGGCTCTTTTTTGCTGTCACGTATAAATAAAATTGTTATAAATGTATTTTTTTCCGACCCTCCGTCATGCTTTTATTACCTAGCTTCAGTTTTCCAAAATCAGTGAAATGCACAAATTCCACTCCCAAGTGAAAGAAATATTCATGGACTTTGACATCTGGTCTATTATAAATAAATCGATTTTACATAAAATTTTAACTTATCAAGTGCAAATTTTTTTTTTTATGCCACTGATTCCGTCTCTTTAGTTTCTTTGCACAATGTCTGCGTTGCCAAAAAGTCTTCTCATTCTTAGACTTGGCAGTTCGGATCATAAACGGCTGAGATGCTAACAGGCTCCTTTCTCTCGTTTTCCATCAGCCATCATTACGCGCGAATCCACGTTGTTTGCAGAATTAGAAAGGATATTACTTTACCCTTCATGTACATCTATATGTCTATAT
The DNA here is from genome assembly GCA_018136845.1 of Heterotis niloticus. Classification (NCBI taxonomy): domain Eukaryota; kingdom Metazoa; phylum Chordata; class Actinopteri; order Osteoglossiformes; family Osteoglossidae; genus Heterotis; species Heterotis niloticus. The sequence continues at coordinate 26,598,590 of CM030891.1, forward strand.
AAACAAGTTTAAAGAAAGATTATAATTCTGATTGCAAGCGTATGAAATGCTTTTTCTGGGAAACACTGTAGGGGAAATAATGAAAAATATATCTTGGACTACTTGCAATGTTTCCCTTTCCTAGGTAAACAACAAGTGATTTCTAACCCCTCGGTAATTCCCACTTTATTTTTCCCCCTATGTGATTCCCGAGTGCAACTGAGCTGCAAGTACAAGTCATAGTGTGGGGCCACTGGCCAGTGCACATGAGATAACCTTCTGAGGATTTTCATTTAGAAACCATTCCATGCTTCTAGTGGCACGAGGCCAGGTGATTCCAATCGTCCATGGCCACCACTCCCTGCCCCCCATACTGGGATTCTGTTGCCCTTGGAGGGCGCGTCTCACCCGCAGTTCTGTGTAAGGAGAATCCTGGGGGCTTCCTCCCATCTGCTTTTTCTACTTTCCAGGACTTGGCCTACAGCCGGGGCATTTCCCAGGCCTTTCCTGCCCGACCCAAGAATGGCTTAGCAGGCTCCTTGTCATTCCTGCCCCCAACAAGTCTCTTTCTCCGATCCCACAGCTGTGGCCTGACTCATCCCCCCAAGCTCCTCAGCTAACCCCCTCCCAAATGCCCCCAGCGGGACAGCACTTCCTCTCGGCGTCCAGTAAGTGCTGGTGTCGTACGCGCTTGTTCATTCTGGAGGGATGCCATTGGCAATAAATTGTACCTTCACACCTATTTTGACAAATAAACACTCCCTACACCAAAATAAAAAGAGATGAAGGAGCGCAAGCTTTCTTTACAGTGCAAACAGATACAAACTTAATGCAAAATGCACAACCCGTCCAGTGTAAAAGTTCACATAATTTTGACACAAAAAATTATTTGATCGCAGTATGTGGCTGTCGATGTGATGTTTTCCTATTTCCTAAGGCGTTATGGCTCGTTTCTTCACAGCGGCGTTCGGTTATCGGGCCAATCGCACATACTGTGTCCAATTCAACTAAGCTGTGTGCCATATGCAGCCGCTGTCATCTTATTTTCAACGCATCTACCCAGAGCAGCAGAGTTAGCACATACTCCTCTCTACATCTCACTTAAAATATTTCCGGACAAATAACGCACAACAAGGATGGAAAAGTAGCACAAGGATCTAAGATTACTTGTGGTTTTATTTGAAGCGCTGTGGCACTTGTCACAAAAAGCCTCTTTTTCACCCTGAAAGTAGCACACATAACTTCCCTTCCAACTGGCAGATCAATAGTGAATAATACTGTGCTTAGCATTGCCAAGCAGTGGAGAAATTCAGTCTGGTATCTGTTCAAGATGTGTGCACTCTAATACTTTCAGACTGACAACAGACTTAAGATCAATTTGCAACGTCTCCATCGTGTTATTATATTGTTCTGTGTCTTGTTGCAATATCCCTGACATGGGGTAATGGGGTGTCTCATGTTGCACGTAGTTAGGGCAAAATCTTTCAGACAATGGACTGTGGTGCAGGAGGAGGGATCTACTGCAGTTAGACCTCCAGGTCAACAATCTTTCAGCTCCCGTGTCTCACGCCCACTCCTGAGTACAGATGGAAACCGCAGTCCTTCCTAGCACAGGACGTTGTCTCAAGGTGTGTGGCTACAGACTTCAGGCACACACCACACACTACAGTCTTTCTTAAACCAAAATGCTGCAATGACTGAAAAAGAACAAAATTCTTATCTGCTAGAAAAAGGTAGCAATGTACAGAAGGGGGACTTAATGAGAAACTACAAAGAAAGATTGTGATAAAAAATTAAAACCCAGGTGCACTGTTGGCTTGGCAAACGTTTAACAGATCATCCATGGCTGACCCCCACATTAGGATGGCGTAAAAGGGAAAGAAAACATGAGGTGGCCAGAAGTGGGATGTGAAGAGCTGATTTAGAGCTGTTTGTGTTATCCGTGCTCTCAGAAGAGTCATTTACTTAAGTATGATTTTTTTGCGTCAGTGTTGTCTGAAACCTTTGTTTAAGATGAGTAAAAAGGTGTGGGTTTTCACACTAAGCTTGATGAATAGGGCCCGTGTGTTTCTGCAAGTTATCTTTGCACCCATGTGCTGTCTCTGCATTGTTAAACTTCCGAGAGAATCTCTGATCTCACCTGCGTTCCTCAGGAAACTGAGCTTGTAATTGGTGATGACTCGGGTCTTGGGGTTATAGAATCCATCCTTGCAGTCATAGCAGCCTTCTGGAATAACTCGGGGAGGGTCCAGGTCTGTCAGCTGGGATTCACCTGCGAGACCGCAGTGGACAGCATAAACGCCGCGGATGCAAAGCAAAGCATCTAAGCCCAAAACATTCAAATTAAAATGTTTACACAAAAGGCAGTATCCACCATCCACCTGTTTTCATAAAGCTGTTTTATGTCGGCCCTGTCGCTTCCCGTTTTTAACTGAATATTTGCAGGCCCAAACCATGTGGCCTGTTTTACATTTTGATCTTTCAATAATTTGATAAACAGTTACTATCAAAATAAATTCTATTAAGTGCAGTAAAACATTGCAGTTATCCAAAAAAAGGTCAAAACAGTACATTTTAAAAACTGTGGATGTTTAATGACAATGAAAAGAAGGAGTGCAACGCGAATGGTATAAATCTAGACAGTGAAGGAAACTGATATACACTGTTAATACCTGCGTGCCAGCAAAGTGTAAAATACATTTATTATATCAGGTCAGTATTTAATATGAGCACAGAGTAAAGTAACAACAGTTCACTGACTGGTGATGATCTCAGCAGACAAAAATAATCAGAAGCAGACATTAGCGAGCAACACAACAGTTCCTGAGCCCGAGCAAGTCAGTAAGAGGAAGTCAAAAATGAGGTGGTGGTCTATGAGGAGAGAAGAAGGCAAATGGCAACATTTTGTTTCCGTTGATGAAGGACAGAGTCAGACTTCAGCCCAAGAACGTAATCTGTGACATTAATCAGAGCGAGAAATTGCTAAATTCGGGCAAGGTGTTCTCATGGCCTACGCAGCTCGGGAAGAGGGAGTAGCAGATGTTCGGGGGAAAAAAGGGCTGTGCGTGACCTCACCTGCGGGTTTCAGTCCATTGCATCGCTCAGAGTAGAACTGTCTGTCATTCCCATTACAGAAATCCCAGTCTTTCTCCTGGTACCGCAGCCCATCGGCAAAAGTGTAGCTTCCCTGCAGCGGACATATGGCCATCACCCCCTGTGCGGACTTTTCCCGCTTTATGTGGGATTAACAATGTCTGACGTTGACAATTGCAGCATTGCACATTAAAAAGGTGAAGCACGTATGTGTAAATATACGGTACTTTTTGTGTCTGCGGTGCCCCCTACAAGCAAACTCAATATCAAAAACCAAGGGGCAGCCAACTGTAACAAAAAAAATGCCCATTTAAATCAAAGGAGCATCGTCGTATAATACCATTCAAATATATATAAATTTAAATTACTGCAGTAAAACACACTAAGTTTAAATGAATGAAATGCTAAGTTACTTTGAATACATTTTAAAGCGTTGCATTAAAAGAAAGTCAATGCTGAATGAATGTCAGTGAAATTTTCATCACTTCTGATTGATGGCGTAACAACTTCTGAGGTATTGGGGGACCAAAAAATATTAATCTTGCACAGTTGAGTTGTTCACATACTATATTGGAGGGACAAACTCTCCATCCATGCATTTTCATCAACTGCTTCTCCAGAGCATTGTCACACAGTGCAGAGCTAACTAGGAAGCAATGGGCATTGGGTTATGGCCCTGAATGGGACAGCAGTCCATTGCAGAGTGAGCACACACTCACTCACACACTATGGGCCAAAGTAACAGGAAATGCATGTCTTTGTGGACAGTAGGAAAAACAGCAAACAAATAGGAGATTTAAACTATGAAGCAGCAGCGCTACTTGCGGAGCCACTGTGACTCCTGCAGAGAGGTGAGCGTTCATACAACATAGGTGGAACATAAACTCCCTCAACCCAGTCATGCCTTTGCACCTCATTCATTTTAGCAAATCTTGATTACTGCTACTGCTATTACTGTTGCTAATATTCTGTCTGCATCCAACAAATGACTAAAAATTTACAAGGAAAGGAATGCGCAGCACTGCTGCATCACAGCGTCCGGGCTTGAATGTAATTCAGTCTGGAGTCGCATGTTTTCTCCACGTCTGCATGAATTTCCTCTGGGTTCTCTGGTTTCCTTTGACAGCCCAAAGACATACATTTCCGGATAAAAGAGCACTCCGAATTGCATGCGCACATGTTTGTGACTCTGTCTGGCTACCATGCAGTGGATTGGCATCTCACCCAGGGTGTAGCTTCATACCCTAGCACCCAATGATTGTGGGATAGGCCAGAAAGCTGCATCCCTGACCAGGATCAAGCAGTTGATGATAATGGATAAGATGCAATGTTGCTATGTTTTGCCTCATACTTTTGACTGCCAGTCCTGTGCATGAAGTGTTTCACTGTCAGTTATGTTCCAAAAGATGATGCTGAACAATGTGAATGATGGCCTTGTTTACATATACACACCTGCTTAGACAGTCCATTCTCCCAGGTCCCCTCATATTTGCTCCCATTTGGAAAATACAACAGCCCACTTCCATGAAAGACACCATCCTTCATCTCTCCAACATATCTTGTCCCTGTTGGGAATGTGTACTCTCCTTTTCCTTCCATCCTGAGGGAGAAAAACGTGTTCAGCTGACTATTAAACAGATTTCATTAAGGCCCAGAGAGACTTACCACGATTCCAGGTTATAGGGATATGAAAATAATGCCAGTGGAATAACTGACTCAAGCAAACCGCATGGGTGGCTGCAGTTTTGTCATCATATATAAGTAAATAGATTTTAAACATGTACAGTTATTTGGAAAACAAGGGTCCAGCACTAAGTTGCCATGACAAACACTGCAGTGCAACCTGTCAGGTTAAATTTACTGCATCGCGTATCAGTTCGGTCAACAGTATATGGAAACCAAATGAAAAGGTTTTGCTTGAAAACAATCTGTAAACCCCCAACAAGGTGTAACTCAACCACGCAGCAGGTTCAGTTAAACAAGGCACTCCATGTGTCACATTGGATATAGCTTGTTATGGAGCAAAAACAACAAATTCCGTATTTGTCATGTTTTGTTCTTCATTGATTCTGCTGCACAGGTTAGCCATCATGACTGTTTATCTCAATATTAGCAGGGTTGTTTAAATTTAATCGGACTACATTGCCTAACTGAGAGAAGACAGTGCAGAACAGTGCAAGGTTTTCGAGGGCATGTTGTAAGCCAGTGTATTCTGTCTCACTTTATTTACAGGCACTATTAAAAATGAATGCCATAAAAGTCAACTCCATGAATGACATAAAAGTCAACTCCTAACTTTCATATTTCTGCTGAGAAAAACTTTGCTTGCAATTAGCTCCATTCCTCCTTGAATGGCGCACAAAATGTGATGTGATCTTCTTATATATGACAACAAAGACAGTCCTATTTAGTATAAAGTAACTAGAAATTGTTACATTCCTATATCTTTATTGAGCACACAGTTTAAACAATCACATTCATTAATGGAAAAAGTGCATGTTTATCTAGGACGATGAATTCTTGAAAAGAAGGTCATTTGAGCCAGGAATTCCTTATTTTATTAGCAGCAAACACTGGATCAGAGCAAAATAGAAGCAGAAAAAGCAACACAAATGATAAACATATCTCCAAGCATAAAAATAAGAATTTGGGGAAAAAAACTAGCATTTTGAAAGCCAGGTACTACTGCATGAAAACTTTATTATCTAATGAGGTGGCAACAGTTTATATGAGTTGTCATGCCCATCAAATGTTAATTTCTATTGAAAACAATAGATTTATTATTTATTTGACTCAAAGAAGAACTGACTTGACCTGCAGAAATGGTCTGAGAATATTCTCCTCAGCATTCTCAGGTAAACTCACCTATATATTCAGATTGTTGCGGCAGTTTTTATACTTCACTTTATCCAGTTTTTCTTAGTACAAATTGGGACCTAAATACCCTCTCTGCAGCATTTGCAAAAACTTTCATAGCCTTCCTCCTCTAACTTGCCAGCGATACCCAGCATACTATAGGCTTCATACAAGACTTTTGCTGTAAAGTCCCTGCAGCCTACCTTAGTGGGCACACACCTTGTCCTCTAGCCTTCTGAGAAACAGTGCTCCGCCACTCATACCATGCTGTCTTCCTTTCATTTGCCTCTTCCATCCATTGTTTAGAAAAAGCCTCTGATGACAACATGGTTTCTAGTCTTACAGATGCCACCGGATGCCAAACTCATGTTTTCACATTCCTTGAAAAAAACACTATGACCTCCTTTGCCAGCGACCAGGTCCTGGCAGCTGACACCAAAAAACTGATTTTGGTATTTTAGGGTCCATATATGTGGAAAACTAGATAATTTCTCACAACTGTATGCAGACTCAAAGCCACACATGTTCTCAACCTTGTCTCTTACAGCTGTACAGAGAAATTAACAAGATTGGAACCCCAACTGTAACTGTAACCCTAACATAAGGCAGTATTTCATTGTAACTGCTCACATTTTGCTTCTTCAGCTGTACTTTTTCAAGGACAGCATACATCAGAGTTCTTTAAATACAGTGACAGAGAAAGAATTAAACAACTTAAATTTATTAGTGTGTAACTAAGTATCATAGGAACATGTAGTATGTTGAGTTTTTGTATGGTTAAGAAGAAACTTGAGTTACTTTACAAATTGGTTTCAATTGTTTTAGCAATAAATTTATGCTTTTTTAAAACTCTTTTCGGATCACCCCGTATATAATATATAAATAAGCTTGTCAAGCAATGGAAGGGGCCAGAAATGTCAACAGTATTCGGTGAAGTTAAAGTGAAAGAAAAGCAGGCGTGGGTACATTGGGACTGCTGGCAACTTGTTAGGTCCATGGATCGGTACCCTTGAGACATCCCATTGCTAATTCCATGCAGCCTAAGCAGGATTTAATTTGTCACTTTGGACACAAAAGGACTGCAAAATACAATACACTGTTCATTCTATTGTGTGTGTGTGTGTGTGTGTGTGTGTGTGTGTGTGTGTAAGCCGACGACTTTTGGTTTATATGGTTTACACATCTGTAGAAATGACGCAAAAGCCACGGATAGATAAACAGCTATAAAGTGTTTTTGTTTTACCTGCCGTTGTAATGCTCTCCATTGTAACTGCTGCCGGTGAACTCCATGTTGAGAAGTGTCTTCCGCAGAAGCTGCAGGAGGGCTGAGAGTTTTGCGTCGGCGTTCCCATAGTAACCACACACGACCACGTGCACCCGCGCGTTTCGTCAGCATTCTCGCTTTCATCTCATTTCACCGTGAAAGAGCTCGCGTTTTAGAAGTCGTTTCCATTCGGTGAAACCAGAAATATGGCTACGGTGAATTGTCAAAAGGATCGTCGCTGTGGCACTCTGACTGGTCGTAAAGCCTTCACATTACTATATTTTTTAACCATTATTTACCTGACATCTCTGTTCAAGTTGACTTACACTCGTAGATAATCGATTTAGTAGTGATTCACTCACTTACTTGTATGGCAACCTTTCAGGTTACAAGGTAACAACCCAAACCACTGCGCCACCTGCTGTCTCGGATCTAGAAGGATTCTTAAATGGAGGAGAGGCTGTGCTGGAAAAATGGAAGATATTCTCGGTTCAGCTGAGTCTTCAAACAAGTGAAGCATATGAGGAAGATCAGAAGAACATCCATGTACCGAGTAAAATGCAGGCTCTTTACGAATCCTTGGTTCTATGAAAAATGAAAGAATGCGGTTACATTTAAGGCTCAGAGTGCAGGAATGTGTGACTTTCCTGCCATGCAGAAATGCACGGTGGGATGGAGTTTGATGTTTTACTTCAGAGCGCAGCCATATTGATTCACAAGAGCTGAGTAACAAATTGTTCAGAGAAGGAACTGCATTTGAGCAGAATATTAAAATAAATGGATATTAGTCATGCAAAAATATTTGGAATTCTTTGTTTATTCTGCCTAATAGACATGATGTGTGCAGATGTGCTTTTGTGTAATTTGTTTTGCAGACATGTGCCTGTGATCTCCATCAGCACTCCTCGCTTCCATTATTTCTGGATTTAGCAACCCATTTCTTGTAATTGGAAGCAGCGGTGATGCTGCATGTCATGCAAGTTTCAGTCTGCTCTTTTGGGCTTGCTCATACGCGAATTACAACTGCACCATGACCCAGAACGTTATTATATTTTATGTTATTGTGCAATTTTAATGTACTTTAAAACAATGTTTTAGGTAAAATGTTTGTTGTTATATACAGTAGTATTATGAAAATGTTATATATTTTAGAGTTTAGCACACTCCGTTCCACGCAGAGTTCGCCCATCTCTCCTTTCTCAATGCCTACACATGTAAACTACACTGTGGTCAAGATATTAATCAGATAATAATATGACTAATGGACAGGTGTGTCTGTCTGTCGGTTCCAGCAGGGAGAAAGTGTCCCTGAACCCTGGCCTAACGCAGAATTAGTTTATTTTTATTTACATACACAATATTTCAGTCACTCACTTGCTATTCATAACCACTTTTCCAAATCATTTACATTTGCTTCCACACTGTTTGCAGCTTCTGCCTAGAATGTTGCTATCCCTCACTATATCATATATTTTTTCAGCAATATTAAATGAATTTTTAATATTAAGGTAGCAATTTTTAAAAATTTATTGTGGTCATACCTGAGATTTTTGCAGAACCTAACAGCCGATTAAAGCAAAGTAGAGGTGCATTGTTGAACTTTTATTGATGCTGACTTAGGGATAAAAGTGATTTTGGAGTCGCAACAAAAACGAACAGCTTTAAAGGTTTCTCATGTTTATATGGTAGCAAGGGGTGTACTTTGCCTCCAGAAAAGCACGAATTCAGCAGCAAGATGCTGGGGATATTCCACGGGGTCTTTGTCCATGCTTGCTTGACAGCTTTGCGCTGTTTTTGACGACTTTTTTGACCGTACTTTCATTCTCGCGCTGCATTCCGCAGAAGCTCTGTTGGCTCAACAGACGGGAACTGCGTAGGCCATTGGCCTAAAGTAAATGTGCTGTCATGTTTGTGAAACCATCCTGAACTGCTAAGTGTGTTGTGACATGGCAAACTCTCATGTCTGAGGTTTGAAAGTTTGAAAAAAAAGGCCCGACCGGTCAAGAAGGGATGCACCTGGTAAGCAAGCAGGATTTTGTTACTTTGTGGTGCTCAAATAAAGCTCAGCTGGTGCTAAGGAATGTATGGCAAGAAAACCTTCCCCATATGACCGCTCCAGTACCACCAGACTGTGCTGTTACCCCAGAACAGGCTGGGTTCAAGGATTCATGCTGTAGACACAAAATTCTGTCATTTCCATCAGCAAATCATGAAAGAATATCAAGATTCAAAGACAATTTTTTTCTTCAGTGGTTCGGTTGGGGTCATTCTGTGCACATTGTGGTGTAAAGTCTCTGTTCTAAGCTAACTGGGGTAGAATCCAGAAAGACCTTCTGCTACTGTTTCCGATCTGCTTCAAAGTTCAACAGCTGAGCTTTCAGAGATGCCATTTTCATGTTGCCGTGGACTTTTATTGTTGTATTTGTGACCCTCCTGTATTTTTTTGGCTATTCTCTGTAATCTCTGACACTGCAGTGCGCAAAAATACCAGAAGAATGGCTTCCGAGATCCTGAAGCCACCATGTGTGGCACTATCAGTTATACCACATTCAAGGTAACTTAGATATCATTTCTTATCCATTATAGTGTTCATCTAAGCAGTAATTGATGCTGTTGGTACGACTCAACAATAGGGAGGAAATTATGTGTATAAGGCCAGGTGTACCGAAAGGGGGCAGGTGAGCATGTAAATACTTAAAGATTTTGTGTACTGCTTCACCGGTGCAAATTATGAAATAACTTGATAAATACAATTTAAAAAATTATTAATTTGAAATAATTGGACAGTGAAACCATTACACAAAACAGCAGCCTACACTTTTTCAGAAATTTGATTCTGGTCAAATTCTGGTTGTGCAAAGAATAAAGAAGTTAAGATTTTACTGACAAAGTCAATGTGTTTTTTTATTACGCTTATTGCATTATTATAGTACATATATTGCTCAGGATTAAGTGGTTACTGATAATGGATGAATGGATATTATATATTTATTTACTTACTTCTACAGATGGTGAATAGTTACAATATTAGCTGCGATGTTTAAAATATGTTTGTAATATTTTTTCAATAGAATAATTAGGCCTTGGTTTAAACATAATCTCAGGTTACTATTGGTGAGGAATATTCTAGTATGATGATGCTAGACCTGTGGTCAGATAGACAGTCTGCAACCGGTGAGCAGAATGGAAATGTTTGTTTTGAAATGAAGAGCACCAGAGTGCAGTCCACTCACGTTATTATGAAAGTTCATTCAGCACCATCACATTTTATTCCGCAGCTCTGGTGGCTGGGTTATGCTAACAGTTGTGTTACATCTACTGTACAACAGAGGTGCTAGGTGGCTCCTTGACAACACATAATGTGATTCTTTAGCAGAATTTCATTGTTATACCGTATTATATGTGACAATCATAATAACTAAACTGCTGGACAAAATAAGGAAGCTAAGCTATCTGATGAAGACATCAGCATGAGGGATGGCAGTTTTCTTGAAGCCAGTAGATGATATCTTTATGCAGAAAACATGTCAGCTGAATTTAGCATTGAACATTTTGACTGGCATTTTCATCTGCAGACTTTTTTAACAATTATGAAAGGATTTTTGTAGATTACCGTAGGACTACAGGAGATTTGAAGGCTCAAACTGAGCACTGCTCATAGAGAGCCATGAAACAGGACAGACAGGACTGGACGCTGATGTTTGGGGCTCTGGAGGAAATGACATGGTACTCGGAAGTTCTGGCAAACATAACATGCAAGTAGGGGGTGATATAAGCTATAATGCATATTACAAATTTTGCTTGAGTGACGTGCATGCACGGTCACTAAAATCAGTTTGTGTGTTCAAAATTTAGTCAGCCTTTTTTATAAGCGTTTCCGAACAAACGCTTCCAACTGGAAGTGTTCGGACGTCACATTCGCGTTCAGCTTGGAAAGCTGGGATGTGAAGAACATTGATGGCTCTGACTGATTTTAAACTGGAATTTTTTCATCACACTCATCATTAGATATAAGGTGAAAACAATTCTTGTCTGAAGACAGACATACCTGTATCCACCAGGCACTGCGACAATTTTAGTGTGGACAAATCCAAATACTAGTTACAAGTCAGTAAAAATGTGCTTTTTGTGACAAGTACGTGCAAAGATTTTTTTAAACAAAAAATGTAATTACACATGTGCGCAAAATCCCTGTAATTTATGGATTTTATTGCACCTCCTTGTGGATTGACCAAGTATTGCATATTATTGGCTTGTGCAAAGGAGGACTTTCTAGGTGGCTTCATATGCGTGTGTTTGTCAGATTGAAGAAGCCTAGGGTAGTGGTCTGGGTCATATAAGCCTGGGCAATGGCAGCTGTGTTTATTGAAACTAACTGTGCTGTAACAACAACTGCTGTTGCCTCTGTGCCATGGAGTGGTGTCATAACTGAACAGGTACCACGGGTGGATGAAGGTGTTCTTTGTACCGCAGGATCATGCGCCATCAAAAAGGCCAAAGGAGGGACAAACGTACAGCATCGCAAAAGAAATGGCTGCAGACAACAGAGTGAAAAATGTTGCAAAAGAAGACAAACTATGTTATAGAAGGACAATATTGTGCTGATTTTGTCAAGGTTAAACTGATACTATAGTGCATTTTGATCAATATTGATAATACTGGTGGGTACTGTACTGTGTGTACTTATTCAAGTCTAGAACATAAAAAATTGCCAGCACAGAAACCCTGTGATGCAATGGTTGATGCCTAAAGTTTTATTGTTTTGACATAATAATACAAAGACAGAGGAAGAGAAAACGTGTGGAGTCATTGGTTTGGCATGACGGCAGAATGAATAAGATCGTTGCGGCTTGGAAAAGTCGGCTTCAGGAAAAACTGAGGTGGGTGAGTCTTTTAAGGTGGAGCTCCATGTGTGCTGTCCTGCGGCTCAGCTCCTCGGATTTTTACATGGCTATCAAATGTAGCAGCCAGAAAGGTGCCAGCAGGTCCTACATGTTTGCTTCTCAGCTCCATTGTGTAAATTGCTGTCTGTCTACATGGTGGCCACGCAGGCGAGAGGCTGACCCCTACTTGACAGCGCAGCACTCGACATTAAGCCACATCCCCTAGACTGAACATCATCTCTCAATTCAAGTGTGGCAGTTATGTTCTTCAGGACCTGCTGGAAACTGCCCTTACCTATCTGCCAGAAAATTTCACACACCTGGTGGTAACCCTTTGCAGACAGGAAAGGTAAAAAAACACCACACATTAGGTATTGTGGAATCCATAATAACATCAGCGCTGTGTGAAAAACTCATCGTGGACTCAAGATGAAAGCAGCTTACTTACTGCCGCACCAAAGTGACAACTGGCTCACATATTTTAATAAAAGCATTAAAACAGCTTAGAAATCACACTCGGTTTATGTACTGGCAGTTTTTTTTGCGCAAAGCTGCGAGCAGAAAACCTCAGTATGCTATTTCCTCGCCAGAATAGTCAACATTTTTTTGCTTTGTCACTTGGTCACGTCCAGCTGTTCGATTTCCACCCCGTCTTGTAAAGAGAAATGAAAACAAATGTGTGCATTTTCTTCAGAGAGGAGACTTCATCTCTTATGTTCATGCTGCGTCCATGTTTGAAGTCAGACATATCTGCGTTTTGTCAGCCTACACAGCGGTCTGGGGTCATTATCCACAGACTCCGGCAAATCCGCCCACTCCCCCCGCACTTCCTTAAGTCAACTTCAAGACTGCTTTGTGTATCGGAACGCAAATCCACAAAGTTGTTTGTGACTTTCACCTTCTTTGGAGCAAATCTCAAACAGCGGGGTTCTGACAGACAGCACGGACAACCACATGAAAGCCTCGTCTCTGTATTCGAGGGCCACATTACTGGGTTTTATGTTACTGTAGCAGCACGGTAGCACAAAAGAATATTTCGTAACATTTATTTCAATTTATATGATTTTATAAATACTTTTTCGTAAGCAGGGTTAAACTCACAAAGATTGAAATCAGCACACCAACGTGTAACAAAACCGGCATGGTTGTGGAGGGAACGACATTGCTACCTGGGCTGTTTGGGTGTGGGTTCAAATCCAGCACAGTCTAGGGGCAGCGTGCATGTTCTCCCTGTGTCTGGCTGGGTTTCCTCCCACAGTCCAGAGACATGTGTTTCAGGTTAATAAGTCACTCAAAATGGCCCATTATGTGTGGCCATAATCCACTGCCCAGTGAGTAAAGGATTGGCGCTGTACTGCAGCAACCAGGACACAACTGTTACTGATGATGGATGGATGGGTGAAAAATTAACTAACACAATAAATTTGCTAAAAAACATAATGACTAAATGTAATTTATTTGCATCCAGTTGTTTTCTAAGCAATGTTATAGTTTGCTTTTTAATCAGTTTGTCTTTCTTTCTGTATTAGTTAAATATAAATTATACACAACAATATCAGTCCAAAGGGATTTATTTTGTAGATGAACTAGAAAAAAGTATTGCTGTTTGACCAACTTAATGTTCCTTTAAAGATTTGTTACCTAGCTGATGATTTTTTGTTCACTTTTGACTGTTTTTACAGCTGGACGTTTTTCTACGTTACCAGAGCAATTCAGGTTGAGTGTTTTGTTCAGCGGAATAACAGCCGCCGCAAACAACATTCAAGTTACGGGTTCTTGTGCCACTAAACCTTCTGCTGCCCAGAAAACTGCAAATTTATAAACTGGAAAATATGAAAGGTTTACAGAGGAAAAGCGCAATGCGACATTTCTGCGCGTGCGCTTTGGTGTGTGTGTGGGCAAGGCCAATAGGCAGATCTTAAATGTTTTTGCCTTATATTAGCCAGTTGTCGCTTCGCATCAGTCTTTCTCTTTGAACCACTAGAGTGAGCTGATGTCAACATGCAGCTGAAGTGGTCTTTACTGAATTCATCGTGATGTTTCTTTGGCAGGGGCATAGCTGGGGTGCGTTAGCTATGCAATGAGAGCCTGCCTGCCTGCCACTTGCGCACATTACATACCCCGGGCCCTGGGGCTGGCTAAAATAACGCATCAAGGGAAACCGAAAACTGGGAGTCAGAAAGACTCGGTCATGTTAGATCACCACTGTAAATAAATACCTCTTAACCTTAAAAGCACCTGTGGGCCATTTTTATGTTGAGATGTTTCCATTTAGTCTGTAGGAGGAGGGAGAAGGTCTAAGACTAAAACTTGCTGCTCGGTCCAGTTTTGATTGCTGAAGCGCTCTTAATTTCCAAAGTAATTCTACAAATATTCGTAGGGGTGGGGGGGGCTTGCTGTAACCTTGCCTTACCTCAAAAATGGAGGGTAAGCGGAGAAGAAATCCAACCTTAACATTTAGTGAGGGCTCTTAATTCCTCAAGTGAGCGCATTTCATCACACATTACAGTCAAAAAATGAGCAGTGTCTCGTGGAGTGTGCGCAGAAATGTGCTCTGCAGGAGGTCACCACGGGGGGGTCTGGGTTACGTTCATTTACTCTTAAGTCTGTGGAGGGCCAGTGCGAAGCACCTGCCTTCTGCACAGACACCCGCAGTGATGCAGATGTTACCCGCAATAACAGCTGGGAAATCTCTTTGAATTGTGCTAATATAACATAAGAGAATAGTAAAGTGGTGCATATCGGTTAAAACCCGATCTGCTTTAAACACTGGGTAACTTGTGTGTGTGAGATCCATCTTTAGGTGCAATTTGTGTGTGTACATCTGGGTTATGTGATTTCTCACTGGAATAACAGTTCATGTTGTTGTCCAGAGTGGTCTGCTTGCCTCCCCCATGAGGCCCGCTGTTGCCCGGGGAGAGGATCCCCCTCTGTTTTATCCTGTTCTTGCCGCAGGCTCACACAGGAAGCAAATGGCCATGGTGGTCCTGACCTGGGCAATATGTGGATGGTGGGCGGGGTGGTGGTGGTGGTTTTTTTCGGGGGAAGGGGGGCGTGAGGTGGGGCTTGGGGTCTCGTGGCAGCTCAAGCTCAGAGCCTCACACAGGAAGGGGGGGGGGGTCACTGTCAGTTGACTCTGCCCTGCTGCAGGAAGTGCATTCTGGCAAAGGAAAGAAATACAATACAGGACTTTCACAAAGACCCAGCCCGCCCGACAGGCCATGGTGCTAAAACACTTAAACAAACCAGCTAATTCATGTTCCTTCTTGGTAAATATTCCCATTGTTCAGCAGCAAGTCTGACAGAGTCAAATAAATAGTGAACCCATGTCGATTGGCCATGAACAGTTTATGCCGCTCACCTCTTTATCGCACAGTCATTAGGCCATGAGAGGCTAAACTGATAAAAGAGATAAAGCGGGGCCTGAGCTCTGCATGCTTTCTTTTTTCATATCGCCATGTTTTTAAACGTAGGAAAACATATTATGTGAAAATATTTATCTAGATATGGCTTCATGTAATACTTTATGGAGTGCATCTTAAAGAGCACACATCCATTCCTTACATAATGAAGTTAAGTTGTTCCATGAAATCACCCCGTCGGGCAAATTCCCAATGTGATGGAGTCAGGTTACCATTATTTCACATGGAAAAAATAATTGCCTCCCACAAGAAAAATATGTCACATACCTTTCATTAAAATTCAAACAAAAGGTGTTTTTATGCATGGCAAAGTTGAAAATGTGCTGCATTTTACATTTTTCGCAAAAATTGCTTTTTGCTCGTCTTTGAAGGTTACCTTTTCTTTCATTTGTGATCGGAAACCACTTGTCCAGGGTCTGCATTTTTTATATTTGGATCATAGCCTGAATGGCAAAGGCAGCAACGGAGCTTTTCTCTGCTGGGCAAAGTTCCGTGTTAACAGTTGAGTTGGTGTCTTTTAAAAGTTGCTTTTGTTACCTTTTTTACCTTATTCATGTCTTACTGTGTTTTAAAGAAAGCTGTACTTGTAACCTAGGCACCTTGTGTTTTACACTGTGTGGTTTTCACGTGCTCTACTAGTGTTGCGTTTTGCTGTTTGTTCACTTTTTTAAATTATTTAAATAATAAATACTATCGAATAATTACTGAAAAATAAATCTTCAGTTGAACTATTTTAATAATTTTTTTTCCTGCAACATGTGCTTCATCTGGTACGTGAGTTGCTGAGCTGAAGTGTGCTGCCGCAATAGCAGTCTGAGGTGAGTGTGGTATTTCCAAACAAAATGAAAAACTAAAAGTTTTGAACCTTTGATTAAAAACGGCACTTTTAATCCGCTTTCTTTTTTAAAACCAAGCTTTCATACCAGTTTGCCCAACAGCTGAAAAACTGCAGCAGCTGCACCCGCTGTGGAAGTGAAATCGCTGCACGCAGACAAAATGCCATTGCGCTGAGAAATTTGCTCAGTTTCTCTTTTTAAGGGTATATATTTTTACACCTTTATAAGTTTTTGTGGCCTTTGTTTCCTGGGCAGGATTCTGTTATATGAAAGCTATGCTGTATGTTTCTGCATTCTACACAATGGTGCCAGTTAGACCTGAGAGGTGCTTGGGGTTGGCATGCAGAGTATTAACACTTCTGCTTACTTATATGCAAGTTCCAAGAAACACAGCAGCTTCTCTCATTATCGACTTCTATTTATCTTGTGCCTTTTTTCAAAATAATTTACCATTTACAACAGGGTATACCGTACTGTTCCACCTGCAGTCATTCAAAACGACTCAGTTTGTTAACACTTCTCCTTAAAGTGACTTACAGAGTTGAACTATTTACAGTTATTACACATTTAAACAGCTGGAGCAATTGCAAGCACCTTGCTCAAGGGAACTACAGCAGGTGACCGGTTTGAAAGCTGCAGCCTCTGAGTACAGAGGGGCTATTTCAGCTGAACATTTAATCTGAAGCATGTCTTCAGACTCTGGGAAAAAACCCATGTGACATGGGAGGAACATGTAAACTGCCACAGTCTTGCGTAGCTTTACTGACAATGGGACCACCTTGTCAATTTTCACGCAAACGTCCCCATGCATGCTGATCAGGTCATAACCGAGGAAGGAAATTAATATTCCTAATGCAGTCACTGAACTGCTAATGTTAAAATTATTAAAAGTATTTTCTATGTTAACCAGCTTCTTATCTTCACTGCTGGCCACAAGGTCTTGGCATCCCTAAGGTTATGGTCAAATGAGCACCCAGCCATCCAGGGTCATGGAGAGAGGTCCTGAGAAATTGATCAAAACAGTAAGAAACTGAGACAAAAACAGTTCACCCACATATTCATTTATTCGTTGTTTTTGCCGAAGTGAAAACTTTCTTACGTAACTTAGTTTTTATAAACTGTAAATTTTTCATAAACCAAATTAATTGTAAGATTAACTGCGATTAGTTGTGATTAAGAATAAATTGTAAGCCCTATTTTATACTGGTTCCAAGCGGCCATTTAAATGTTTCTCTTTACATTCTGTGTAGAAAAACAATAAATTATCTTATATGGATCACATCTAAGATATCTGGGTTAAAAAGTGGGAAGATGGAAAGGTAAGTAGTAATAACACGTTAAATATCACCAAATCACATCATCCTTAAAATGAGTGCATTCAATACATAAGTACTGTTAGTACTATGGAACAGGCAGATGCCGCACAAAGCGACGCACGCACATAATGAAGTGAAAAGGGAAAAATGACAAAATCTTTAATACCAAACTTTGTTACCATGTCGTGTTTAGTTTCTTATTAACTTGTGCATTTTCACTTTGTACGGATTGTACAAGGTAATTTTATTCGCACGCATTCTATCTATTGGCTCGTGGTTGCTGCTCAGCAACATGCTGTCAATGTTTATGGTGATTTTCCAACACTCCTCTTTGTCAGTAGTTTAGGTCATTCCTCCAGGAAACCCCCCTCTGTCACCTCCCCTAGGGTGAGAAGTATTTGTGTTCCAGATTTCAAGTCTGTGGTTTGAATGAAAAAGCTGTTTGTGAAGACAGAGAGACAAACAAACAAACAAACAGAGACTGCTTTATAGATGTAGCAGAGATTCTTATGTGTACAAAAATAATCTACTTTATACAGCCAGGTTAGTAGAGGGATACAGAAAATTCATTTGGAATAGTTTATACATCATCACATGAAGATAAATATCCTCACGAGGACTGCAGAGAGCATCAACAGTGAATATCTTTATCTATTCCAAGCTACTTACAAACATCTACCCATCCACGCTTCTTGGCAAGGCAGCTCATATATTCACACTGTTATACACGAAAGGCAATTCAGTGGCACAAATTTGCCAAAAATAAGTCGTTGGACTGATGTGCCAATTTTTTCTGCATGAAGCTGTCAAGCATTTCGATAAGATTTCAGATCTGGAGCTCCACGTGCCTCTTGTGCGTCTATATTGTGACTTCTCTCAAGTGAAAGCGGCACTATGCAAATCCATGCATTTTTGTGCTTCCGAGATGCCTAACACTTGACTCTGAAGGACCAATGGCATCCAATGTTTTCATGATTTGCTATTCCCCGTTTTGGCATTTAACTCAAATATCCCACAGATACCTTACAAATAGCTTAAGGTTTTGTTGAATCATCAGTTTATGCTCATTTTCCAATTTGCATAAATATTTACACTCGAAAGGCAGTGAAGAAATAAATAGAAAGTCCTCTGGATCAATTCTGTATCCAGGAAATAGGATCATTTACATTTTCATATTAACAGTGACATATATTTTAAAGAAAGAAAAGGAAAGAAACAGTAGCCGTTTGAAATATTTGAGATGACAAACTGAGTACTGATTGGGAATTTTTTGCCTTGTGTTTTATAGAAACTAACAAGATTTTGTGTGTTGGTTTCTTGTATGTACTCCATCATTAGGAAATAAGAAATCTTTTAATATTGGTGTCATTTATCATTTTTAGACATTTTTTCATGATTCCAAAGTAAAATAGTTGTAAGCTATTATTATTATTATTATTATTATTATTATTATTATTATTATTATTATTATTATTATACTGGTCCCATAAGATTTTTACTTATTTACTTATTTATTTATTTACTACTGCTGCTGCTACTAGAGCACTGTGCACATGTTCTGATTTTCTGTGTATTGCTCTGAAGTTGTGGTGAATTGAAGTGTTTTTGAGGTTTGTGTGTGGGTTTCTATTATGCCAAAAATGCATCTGTTTAATTACATCCTGGAAAAAGAAACGTGTTTAACATATCGCATTTCATCGGGAGCTGAAAGCAGTTTTTCAAAAAAGTGCAGCTTCCGCTCGCTATCTGTGCCCCGTTTTGTCAGCAGAACTAATCTTTATGACTATTATGACCAGATTTTAAGTAACCACGGTGATGTGAACGTTTAATAAGCTGTTATTCACTGCGCTGCTGCAGTCATTCTTTGTTCCACCCTGGATGGAGTGGACTCAACGCTTTTTGGCAAATTGGCCTGTTCTTATAATACTTTCGGAGTTGCCAATAATGCAATAAATGCTACAGGCTGGAGAGAACTCAAGCAACCATTTAAATATGTGCTGTGGGATTTTTACAAATCTATATATCTGTAAAGATAGCCGTAAACCTTGCAGACCTGAGGGTCATCCGTCACAGGGATTTTCGTGAAGGTTTGCCTTTTCACCACGCCAGTGTCTGCATCTGAGCTAAGCCCAGTGAAGGTGCGGTCTCGCCAGGTCCAAAGTAACTGCGGTAGTAAAAGGCTGCTCGCCCCAGGTCCCTGTCCAGCTTTCAGCTTTTTTGCAGCTCTGGTGACTGACAGCTCCAACTGCTGACAGCTGTATTGAGGACAGAAAGGGTACATGGGGGGGGGGGAGGTTGTCGAGGGAGGTTCAGTTCTAAAAGGAGGAAAGAAAACTGAAAGGCACAGACCCTCCTGGGCAAGCGCCTGTTTGTCTTGGATGGAGACCAGGCCTTCATTACTCCTCATGAGATACAGGCCTTGGGACTATTTACTGCCCCAGCTTCACGTTCGTGCGAGCTCCAAATCCTTTTTTTCTCCCTGTCTGCTACATGGGGAGTGCAGCAGTGTCATATATGGCATTGTTTGTTGAAATTTCAGTCATGATTCATCTTCTGCCTAATGGAGAAAAATGGTCAATGCATTCCCCCATACTTACAGGCATGTCCATGCTGGGGGGTGGACATTCAGGGATGGATGCTCAATTTTGGCTCTTCAACACACTTTTGTACCCACAAAGAAATTTTGATGATAAAACCATGACAAACCTCAGGTACGGAGAAAGTTCCTGCATTACTGCTATGTAAGAGTTCCCATACAGTTATCATAAATGCTAAGATTTTTTAGATGCAGAGGTGTAGACAGTAGCCTTGGGCCCAGTTTGACAGCAAAAGGGGGAAATACTACTACCTGCCACGTACAAAGTTTCACCGCTGATTTGTGATCAGACGCTGCACGTTGGCACAGTCCAAGGGGTACTGTGCCAGGGTGTGCTTCTCCCTGCGATGTAAGCCTAAAAGCACACGACAGATGTTTGGTTAGACGTGTATGTTTCTCGTGGCAGAGACCCAGTCCCATGTGTGGCTGTATTTGTGTGTGTGTTTTTTCCTTGATGGCATCGCTCCACATTTGTGTGTGGTTCGAATCTGTCAGGCAGGGTGGAGGGCTGCGCAGAATTCTTGCCCAGTGTGCTCATCTAAACACATTTACTGGAAGTGTGCACGGAGCAACTCAAGAAAAACGTTGACCTGCAGAGCTCCGCTGGGGGCGCATGTCTGCTTGTTCTCCGTGTGCTGCAAAACGCAGGTTTCACACACGCTTCAAGGTTGCTCACCCTATACGCTGTTCCTGGGCTACCAAATGTGCATGGGTTGGCGAGAGGTGTCACCACATCCTTCATCCCAGCTGGCTTCTTGCCTTTTTCCCTGTTTTAGACTGCCTTCTAGACAAAGTCTGGAAAGTCTGCCAAATCTCAAGAAGAATTTCCTCATCCATTTTCATGGCCAGCTGCTGGCCTTCCAGTGGTCAAGTTCACAGCTCAGTTGCAATTTCTCAGCTTTAGCCAGGCCTCTCAATTCTCCGCACCATTCTGCGCTGCAAGTTTCTCTCTTTTGCATTAAAGTTCTTGCTTCACACATCTGACAATAATCACAAATAATGCCATGTTATTGCTCCCCCCCCCCTTATCCACTTGGATGTTCAGTTGAGTGGTTTATTATGTCATCCATAACTGGCAGGACTCAATGGCTTTGGCATCAGGAGTATCTGTAAAAGATCATTATGTTGGTATGTGTTAAACTCAAGCTGTGTGGAAATGGTGCTAGCAAAGAATGAGGCGGAAATATATTCTGATACGATAATATGCGGTAGCATTATTAGCAAGTGGGAATTTCTTCAAAAGTAAACTGATGAAAACATCTGTCTCTTTTCCAATAAGGATTTGTTTCTATGACAACTATAACTGATATGGCTGCAATTGTTTTCAAAATTAGCTGCTGATGTGCATCCAGGGAATCCAGTGAATTCTATTCATTACATATTCACCTCTTTGTCAGTCTATTCAGGCTAAAGATATGTTCAACAATTTTCAATAATTTTTAAGTCACTGAGATAGTCCTGGTTATATCTTAATAATATTATCTTGTTAGATGTGGCAGAATAAGCATGACAAGCCTTATTTCTGTAAATACCATGGCAAGGTTTCCTTATAAGTACAATTTATACATTTAGTACTGTGACACATTTAGCATATTTCCGGCATTATTTTATATTAATAATTAGACAAGTGTTTAATGGGCAATAATGAAACTACACACATTTAAATTTTATAAGCTGAATATTCTATAGAATTATTTAAATATTATTATGTAATAATTTGACCAGTTTTTTCTTAGATTTCTGGCTTGGTGATTAGATTATGAAAAAGTACAGGAAAATGATGATCAGTAAAAACACCAAAAGGTACAACAGGTGTTTACCGCATTACATACGGAAATATGAGTACCTCTTGACTAAAGTGTACCAGCAAGCAAGTAGTGTCAGTCGGACAAGGTGTTGTTGAAGAGTTGCGGGTTGGTATCTAAGGCTCTTTGTTGCTTAATGCAGTTTTTGCACTTCACTTTGAAAAAACCAATTGTCTGGAAAAAGTCTAAACAGAAATGTATGGTAAAAAATAAAAAATGTCACATTTCCATGCTACCGCTTCAAGCACAGCTTTGTATTTTTCGCCAGCAAATGACAGCACGTTTAGGGAGTGAGGTGAAATGCTGTTTGCTTGCTATTTGTAAGTGTGCGCAATTTCTCTGCATTGAAGAATCAGTTCAGCAGATGATAAGATCATTTAAGCACTAACAATATGACCTGGCACCCTAATAAAAGGCATCTGCCAAGTGCATGTAAATGTAAATAACCACCAGTCCTGTTTCTAGACAAAGTAAACACTTTTACGAGGTATACAGTCACATACAGTTTTTGTTCTGTTTACACACTGCTCCTTAGACGTTCAAATTTTAAACAACGGCATAAAAAAGAGGTTGCCTGTGTTGCCTGGAGATGTTCTGCGACTTGGAACGGAGCGAATTTAAATGAATAGATTTTGTTGTATGCTTTGCAGAACAGTGTGGGATGGTAAAAATCCTGTTTACATCTGAAACCTACAGAGCAGCTGTTGGTGATAAACAACATGCATATTGCTCCTTGAAGGAAGTCAACACCTTAGTCACTGACATATGCACAATGCTTTCTGTGCTTGGCAAGACAACAGAAGGATTTAGCCACTTTGAAACGCCGCCTGGAAAAGGTTCTGCGCTCGAAGCAGGATATCACGATATATACGGCCAATGTCCAGATCAAATTCATTTGTTCTTTAAAGAAATCTCTACATAAGAAAATGACATACCAAAGGGTCCAAGTGTCTCACAAAAAATAAAATGCAGTCAAAAAAGAAGATAAAATATTTATAACACATAAGCAAATCTGTATATTAAGTAAATAAATGAATGAATTAATAAATAGCATTAAAATAAAAAAGGACCACATGAGCATTAACTACTAACTGAGTTACCTGCTGCTGCCCAGGGAAGTGGAAAAGTATAAAGTAATAACCAACTGTATAATCAGCAAAATGTTTTACTTTTAAGTCATTTAAGTATTGGTAGTGCTGCCAGACAGTAGAGCGGCACAAAGACTGAAACACTGCAGTCAAGTGTAAAGGAAAAAATTGCAAAATATATATAGCCAAACCTTAGTACCCTTACATCACTAAATTGTGTAATGCTGGGTGTGTGTCTTGCAATTTCTTTTTAACTTTTACATTTGAATTTATGCATTATTACAGCCACTGGCACCTGCTGGTACATAGTAGCATGTTGATGACGATAAGGGTGTTTTTCATCTCCGAAGCATCCTCCATCACCTATCCATCTCACCAGACCTGTGCACATGTGGCAGCTACCGGGTCCTGCGGTTGAACACGTGAATGACACTGACAGCAAAGCATGAGATGGCCGCAGTGACCTGCACGCAGCAATAAATCACCGAACTTGTTACATTTCAAGGAAGAGATTCTATCAGTACCTTTATGTGGGCTTTGTGTGTAACTTCTCTGCTCCTGCTTTTCCAAGCCTCATCAGAGACCAAACTTAAACATTTTGAAATAGTAAGCAGTTTAATGAACTTAACTGCGCAAAAACCTCACTTGGGGTGAAAAGTGCCTGCATGCCAAATTTCAAGTTAAACAAACAGCTAGAGTTTAATACAGTAGAGACAAAGATGCAGGAAACTAGCTGGCATATACTGTATGTTACACTTTACATACGCATTCTATAGCTTTATTTTTTTATATTTTAGTTAATTTAGAAAGATGTCTGTTCACTTTGACGTTAGAGTGCATTGTGTTCTCAGGTTAATTCATTATGTTTCCATGCTGTAACACAATAGACTTTGAGCGCAGCATTGAATCAGACAATTTTCATTTATGCTGTAATGTATCCTTAATTTATCCTTTAGGAGACAGAAATTTTGTGAAATTATAAGTCTTTATTACTAGTCACCAAGATCTAAGCACAGATTTTACGTCAGTGACATCATTATCATAGATTTTCACAGGAAGTGATATCACCAACAAATATGTTCACACAATGAGGCATGTCCTGACTATGCACTGCTTCCTTCCACCTGTTTCCATGCAACATTTTTGGGTGCATAAATCACGATACATGTGCAAGTTAGGGAAGATCTACAGCTAAAATATCATTTTTTTTGCCTATAAGCATGCCCTATGTTAACTGTACAAAGATGGTCCATGTAATACTTTATAATTCATATGTTCAGCATTTTTAAGAACCTTTGCCAAATTATGGCAAATATACAGTATATATGAAATGGATGTAAAAAAGGATGTTCCCATAATTCGGTTTTTTGGGGGTTTTTGGGGGTTCCAGCATGAAATACATAAACTATTACATGTATGAAATCATCATGAAGCGCCATCACTGTCAAGTGATGTCATCTCAGAGGCAATGGAAAGATGAAGGATGAACTTAATGCTTGTCTTTGATGACAGGTCTTAGGCATGGGTTTACAAAGATGAAAAGCACAACTTGTGATGTCATTTTTGATTACGGGACAAATAATCTTTGAACATTTCCCAATCTCATGTACGTCATTCAAGCGGACTTTCTGCATAGAGGTGCTAAATGCAGGCTTTGGAGGAAAGAGAGAGGAAAAATACGAAATCACACCTTCTCTCAGCTGGCTGCCAGGATGTCCACGATGTTCTGCGCGAGGCAGGTTCATTGGGCGGACGCCCAGAGCACCACTCCAGCTCTGTACACAAGCAAGCACATCACTTCCACATTTACTTTGCCTGTTAGTGTCCCACAGTACACAACCCAATTAGAACACATTGCCTAATTGTGAATGCAGGGAGTTTGTGAGTCAAAACTAAAATAACTTTGCAAAGAAAAAATAAACCGTTGGGGATTTTTCTTGGGAGGAAACCTTTAGTTTACTGTATGACATGTTTCTTAATAGTGCTAAAGTGTTCTGCGTTCTTTAAATAAACAATGTGGAGTTTTGCATAGAGGAGCATGAAAGAATGCAGGGTTTCGCTGCACCTCACACATATGTCAGCAATTTGAATGCTTTGTGTATTTTGGATATAAAAAAAAAGCATTTCAAAGTAAACGAACGAAGGAAAGTCTTATCCGCCTGGCAGCTGCGCTCGGCAGTAAATTGCTTTCAGCTGATGCACTGCAACTCAAACTTGCTTGGGTAATGTCAAGTGATGCATTGCAATACTGAGAAAACAACACAGACAAAAATAAATAGAAGAAACAAATGATGGAAAGTTCCTATGTTTACCTTTGGCTCCCTGCAGGGTCCCACTACTTTGCGCCCCTCAGTGTATATTTGTAATCCTGAATAATCCAGTATGATGGGAAGCATGGGTTGCTCTAAAATTATCTAGGAGCAGTGGTCATCCTGCACCCAGCAGCACACAGGATCCCCTCTCTGGCATCTGTCCTATGCAGTCACCCCCTACACCAAGGCATCTATGACGCGTTGAGGCCGAACCGAGCGAGCGTGCGGCCCAGATTCTGTGGAAGCGCACCCACACGAGGAGTGCAGGCAAGCCAACGTATAAGTGCATCTGGTCCTGACCGATCTTCTCTTTCTGGCAGCCCCTGGCAGTCTACTGCCAGCCCCATTACTGCAGATCCGTCTCAGACAAACAACTCGATAAGAGCTGCCCACTGAATGAAAAGGCTTCTGCTTATTGACTTCCCTTGATTTTTTTTTTTTTGGCTGTCACTGTAGAAACATAGAGGGTAGATGGAGCTTACACATCTTCCACGCATCTCCGTGACTGGTGCTCGCTGCTGCTGTGTGACAACGGTAGATAACATCTCCAGGTTAAAGAAAAGCAGGCTGGCAAGGAAGGTTCTGCATTTAAGAAATAAGAGGACAGATGGGCAAGGAGCACAGAGCACAGCTAAGTGTGCCAAGAAAGTAAAGTCATGTGCTTGTTCTCACTTCAGGAAACCTTGGCAATAGGCAGGCTGGCCATAATCAGTCAACACACAACTGCTTGCTTTCCAACTGCAGGCCTAAATCACAGCCCGAGAGGTTGCATTTAAAGTTGGATAATGCCAGAATCAAATAGCAAAAACAATATGGCAGTCACTCCAGCGTTCTGAGAGTCCGTTTCAGCATTCTGGCACGTTCTGCGCCGCATGTTATCCAAAATGTCCATTAACTCATGTTGGCAGCTCAGGGATCAGAGGCAGCGGAATGCTTTGTGTTCTAATCGTGCCGTATTTCTGCGCGTGCGTCTGTGTGAACCTTGACTGGGCATTCAGAGTTGGGGCTACCACAATCACAGCCTGCGCGTTCACATTCGGAGCTAAAAAGACAGGTATTCAGATTCCCAGATTGAACTGAAGTGTGCAATATCCTTTCTGTTTGTTCGGAACAAATGAAAATCAGAGGGCGTAAAAGAACAGTGATTGCTTCAGCAGAGAAGAAAGGGGAAGTGTGGGGCACAGGGTCATTTCTCAGAGGTAAGGTGTCTTTGTTATCTCTGCCTTACTGGTGCCGTCATCTCCTCCCGCTTTTGGCACTGGGAACCTTAGGTTCCTACTTTCTACAGCCACCCCCTCCCCAAGTCCTGGCATCCCACTATTCCTCCACCCCCACTCCAGCAAACTGGCAGTCTTCATGATGTAAGCAGTGACGTCCAGGGACAAATGAGACAAAAGAGTCTTGGATGTCAGCTTATCTGAACCTATATTCATAAAAGCAGAATCACAGCTATTAGGATTGTAAGGGGACTCAGTGAAAAGCAGGGTTATGACTGTGGGCAGTGACCATTCCTACTTGTTCTTTTAACAGTGCTAACCTATTAACTTATAACTGAAATAGCTTATTCCACTGGAACTTGCAAAGAAATATTTTAAATCCAGATCTTCTGGCTGTGGAACATACTGTATACATTTCCTGTCTCTAAGACATCACGAGACAGTCTTGCCATGTGATTGAGACAGTGGGGAAGAGGGAAGGAGAGAGAGAGAAGGCTTAAACTACTCTTACGTTTGCTGCTTTTATTTTTAGTACAGAATGTGGATGTGGCAGAGAGTTTGCTGGGAACTATCTGACAAAGCTGTTCTGCGATACAAAGCCTGCGAGAGTCAACCGGTGCATGAGAACACAAATCCCCAGAGTTTAGGGCTTGGCTGTGCTTCGTGTAGGAGAGATAGATTGACATGGAGCAGCCAGGGTGGTGTCAGGAACACCAACATTTCTACAGCAAAACACTCTGCAGCACCATGGTAAAATCCTTAATGGCAGTTCCTGTCTGTTCCTCACTGGTAAGGGAGGAACTAGCACAGCACACAGTGGTCTTGGGTTCTCACTGGCAGCTGCTGTTTCTCCTGTCGATACTGCAGAAGCCTAGCAGGAGTCAAAGTTCACAGGATTATAAGGAACCTTCTGCCCCATGGCCATTAGAGTGGCATTAAGACTCCCTCAGCCACACACAAAGGAGTTGTTACCAAATTCAAAAGGTGACACCCTGGCAACCCCATACAACTACTCGGGACCTATTACCTAAATGTGTTTATTCTGTAATCTTTTATTAACCCCCCCCAAAAAAGCCACCCATCCAACCCTTTGCTTTGGAGCTAATGGCCGAAATTCCTTGCATAAGTTTGTAAAATAATTGGTTGCATGTGAGTGCAATGGTGCGTGTTTCCACAGTTTTGCGATATTGCCAGGGCCTAAAATGTTCTTCTGATACTCTGATTGCTTCCGCTACAGGCCGGACCAGCAGATGGAGGAATGAGAGGCATTACAGCATTAAATAATAATGCATCGGCATCAAAGGTGAGCCGGTATTGCTGCACAACGCCTGGATGCAAGTCACTGGTCCATTTTATGGCACAGCCAGGAAGCTGGGCGCAGAAGCAGGCAACTTTGGCCTCGTCACAGTTATATTTAAATCATATTTTATGTTTGGGACTAGTGGAACAGTTCTTTAGCTTGTTCTTTTTTCCCTGGATTTTCCAATTATGTGATCTTTTTTCCAAAGCCCATTACCGTCAAGAGATCAGAAAATTTTACTCAAGCAATTCTGCTAAAAGACCTTTGTTAAGGCAATAGCAGCAGGGACATTACTGGAAACTGAGCTGGAAACCTTAAGGATAAAAACCTCTGTCCTTGACAATTATGCAGTAAAATGTCTATTATCGCACTAGATGTGCTCTTGAGAAATAGAGTGCTTAATAAAACAGCGCTATAGGAGGTTGTGAAAATGGAGCTTGAAAACCGTGCATGCAAAGTAATGCAAAATATGGTAGCTATCGCTTTAACTGTTGCAAATACACAGAAAAACACTCATTTCACAGATAACAAATATAGCATTTCAAAATAATATCTGGAATTTCAAATGCTAAAAAATTCTTTTAAAAAACATATTTTTTTATTTTTTAAATGTGGGTAATTAAACTAAAAGAGCACAATTTTAAAAAATAGTGCCGATGAAGACGGAGCTAAATGGGACTAATACTCAACCAGACTGGTTTTGTTGCTGCATTTATGCTTTATTTTTATTTAGATGCTGCCTTTCTGCAACATTCAGCTATCCAGTTGGGGTGATTTTTCAAACAAATTTTACTAGGGCAATTCAGGATAAGTACTTTCCTTAGGGGTACAACAGCAAGAGGTGGGATTTGAGGCTGGGTCCTTCAACTGAAAGATGACAGCACTAACCACTACGCTACCTGTTGCCCCACAGCAAGTACTGGTTCGAGAATATCCAGCATGTTGACAAAAAGGGGAGATGCCAAAGTGATGTTTGGGTGTACGATTTGAGCCACATGCGCTGACATGTGCAGCTGAGATACATATTTGCAACTTCACTGCATATCTGCACTGAAACAGTCACAACAAACTGTCCCAAACACAGGACAAACACTTGCACAGAATCACAACCAGCAGCTGAAGGGAAAGCGCTGTTTTCCCCCATCTATCGAAGCAGGAAAACATGGGGGCCGCTGAGTGCTCAGACACTCGCCTTCAGCACCTCCGCATTGAAAAAGCACGGCTGTTTGTTTGACTTTTTTGTACTGCTCCGGAGAATTAGACTTGACCGGCTAAAACACACAACACAGATTCGAGCCACCCCCACTCCGGCAAAAAGGACTCTCGGCTTCAGTAACCTGACTTTTTTTTTTCGTATTTTGACAAATTTGCGTTTCCAGGAAGCAGCTGAGGTCAGTGCAGCATCTGTTGCTACTTACATCCAAGATGCAGGACTGCTTTGTGTGGGTTGCCATGGCAATGGGACCTCCGCAATCAGATTTGAATGGCAGCATCTTCAAAGTCCGCACGTGATGCTGGAAAAAACCTGGAGCATTTTCAGGAACGTTATTCCCTTTTGTGCAAGAACCAGTGTAACCTTACCTCTGGACTTTTAACATTCCTGCCCTTACTCATTTGTGCAGCCGTGGACAAAACATCCTAAGCTTTATAATACGACTTCCATCGATGTGATACAATTTTCTGTTGCAAAGTTAAATTTACAGTAAGATATGTATGTCGGGTATCTAAGTCTTGCCACTTAAACTGACATTTTAGATTTTTTCCAACCTTAAGGGGAAGGAAGCATAACTGGACTGAAAGAAACCCAGCAAGGAGTACAGGATGAGAGAAGCCAGATGTCTTCAGGTTCCAGAAACTCAGGGCTACACAGTCCAGCTCAGAAATTGGTGTTCACAGCCAAGCCACAAAGCCAGGCAGCCTTTCACATTCACATTTCCAGTTGGGTGGGTCCTACTGACATGTCAGCGACAGCAGCTAAAGACTGACAGCTAATCTGATACATGTGAGTCCCGCAAAGGGCGTTAATGTCATCGTGCAGCAGTCACACTTAGCTGCCTGCCATACAGTAAATCACTGCAGCCTATTTCAAAGCTGGGGAGGTCAAAACAAGCTGCCGCTGTTTCACACATCGCTGGACCACTTCCAGCTTCAGCAGGTAAACCATTGGCCATGTCTGGTTTGTTTTCTCAAGTCTAGACGTGCATCATTCCACCTCAGCCCAGACGCGTACTTGAGCCATTTGAGATCTCCTTCTCTGCCTTGAAACCCTGCTGGTCAGTCAGTTATGGGCCAAACTGGACAGATCGAAGC
Source organism: Heterotis niloticus (assembly GCA_018136845.1). Classification (NCBI taxonomy): domain Eukaryota; kingdom Metazoa; phylum Chordata; class Actinopteri; order Osteoglossiformes; family Osteoglossidae; genus Heterotis; species Heterotis niloticus. The sequence goes on from CM030891.1 coordinate 26,628,867, forward strand.
AGCCTTAATTGTGACTGAAGTTCTGGTAAATTTAGAAAAATGTTCTTCGTTGGAATAAAACACCAAGTTGAATGAATTTGACTGTGGTGAACCAGGCTGAAATGATATACACCATTGATATACACTGCTCATCCATGCCTTTTTGGTAAACATGTAGGCTGTGATCTCAGTTGCAGATGCGCACTCCATGCACAGAAAGCCCTTGTTATCCAAACTCTATATGCAAATTTTTGTTATAACAGATATTGAAAATAAATATCTATATATTGGTGTGTGAACATATGAACATGATATGAACATATGCTATAAGGAATTTTTTTTCCGCAGCTTATCCATAATTTAAAAATCAAAGCGCAAATAAAAAGTCAAATTGAATTAAAAAAACAAGTAAAAGCCGTGAAATGTAATAAAAAATAATTCTGCATCATTATGAACTCTGGTTTTGTATTTTGTTACAAATTTATCTGACGCCTGCATGCATGTGCCTGCACAAGATTTTTTTTATTCTAATTTTTTTTTCAGGCAAATTTCACTTTTACCGCATTTGGGCCGCATCACCTCATTCACTGTGCATTTTATTTTTTAAATAAACCTATTGATTTAAATGCTGGTGGGTTACTTTCACACATACCTTCCCTTTTTATTCAGCACCCAACACCGAATTCCCGCTCCAAACCCTGCACATCCACCACATCATCTCCAGCGCACAACACAGTGAGACCGGTGGTGACATCAACACACGAAATGTCCTGTACCGTAAATACTGTGCCGTGTATTATAAACATACAAATTAATGACAAAATTAGGTGTGTTCTCATCAGGTAACTGGTGTTTAGTGTTTTGTCAGGCTGAAATCATGGGTTGACCGTTATATGGGCGTTTTCGGATGGGCTGTGTTAGTTATTAGTTATTAGGTATTTTTTCCTCTTTTATAATAACAGGAAATAAGCATTCAGTATCAGAAATTTTGTTATCTGACGCGTTTCCAGGGACGAATTAGATTCAGATACGAAGGGATCACTGTATTCCAAGTGGATGAATGTGCGAATTTCTGCCAACTTATTCCCTTGTGCTCACTGTAAACAAGTTGCAAAGAAATTCCCCTTTGGTTTGATCATAGCCCGCTGCTCCTTGCACGCCTTCTTGTGTTGTGTGAAGGACTCACTAAGACTTTACCTGTCCATAGGAAGCTGTCAGCTGCCAGTTAACATTCTGCTGTCATGTAGCTTTTGGCTGTGCTCTGCAGTCTGACCTGGCACTGCGCTCAGGATCCCACTCGTTCTCTTCCCCCTCGCTCTCTTTTTTAAACAAAGTGTTAGGTTGTGCTCCCCAAGGGTTACATGCTGTTTCAATTTTCGCTCCTTCCCCTCTGTCCTTACAGCTGTTGTTTTGGATTAGCAAAATAGTGCCTGTCAGATGAAATGATCCCTTCTCGTGGCTGCCACCCACCACGGCCTGAGCTGGGACAGGTAGGTGCTGTGGCCGTAGGGTGCAGGGTTCAGGTGGGCATCTCCGCAATGTCAGTGCATTCTTACAATAGCACGACTGCTAAGCTGACCGTGTTTTCTTTTTATTTTTGCTTCATTTTTAATGCGGGAACACTGAATATTTCAAACTTTTTTTATTGCTGCATTTCTGGCACTGATCCTTTCGCAGCTTCAACCTGCACCCTCTATCAGGGTGTGAATATAAGAAACAGTTTTCAGGAAAAATCATACATGCAGGGTTGGCCTCTGCATCACCTTGTTGCCATCCTCTTGGAGCTCTTTAGAACATATGTTCATCATGTCATAATATTACTAAAAACTTGTGTAAAGGAAGGAAACATAGGCGGGGTGTCTTGACCTTGGCATTTCTGCCTGAATTTGTGCTGCGAATTGGCCTATAGACATACGTTTGCTGTTTTCTTGCTAAAAAACGCCTCCCTCCACATCAAAGGTCTGGTCCCAAATAGGTGAGGCAGGTATCTTAACCTGAACCGAACGATCATCTCTGGGTCACCATCTGACTCTGCTTAGCTGTATTCCCAGTACAGCAGTTTTGCTGGTGCATTATACTGCGTTTAACCCGGAATAGTCCTGTGAACACTTCCTACACTTCTGATTGAACACTGTAACTTTTTCAGTGACAAATGCTAGTTATTTTATTTATTTATTTATTTTTTACTTTCTATAAATTTACTTGTTTAATTTTGTTAAATTGTTAATGCAACAGAACTGGCTGTCTTCAATATAGAGACATAACATTCATGAAAACGCATACAAGTACATAGATCAACTCAAAGGGTTTTAGCTGTTTGGAAAGCTGGACATGACCCATTCATCTAAGAAGGTACAGCACAAAAAACAGCCTCAATCTTTCAAAGTTCATTCAAATTATCCCAAAGATCAAGCGCTGAGCTTTCCTTCGGTTCTTTACTCCGCCTTTGCTTATTTACTGAGAATCTCTGTGGACCAACAGGAGCAAATGTAGCTTCATGCTGAGGGATTTCTGAGCAGTTAAATGAGCGTCGCTCCAGTAACCTCGCAACCTGTCATATCCTGGGAATAAATGTAGGAAAATCCATGGAGTGGACGTTTGCGTAAAATGCGGCAAATGTGTATGTGGAAATACCCTGAGAAGATGGGCTGGAGTAAAGTACGCCGTGTCTAATCGTTTTTAATTCCCTCACATATTTTCCAGTTATTCGTGTAAACTTTTCTTAAAAAGAAAAGCATAGCCCAGTGGAGAGACCCACTAGCAAATTTCCCACAATGCCAGAGCCCTGCGATGGACTGTGGCCGTGTTTTTTTCTCCAAGGGAAGAGAGAGCAGGAGCGAAGACCCCATCGTGCTGCCGCGTCTCGGCAATGTAAAGCACGACAACCCTGCAGCATTTCCCTTACAACACCCTTGCCCTTCTCATGGTGGGGAAAGGGGGCGGGGGCTACCGAAGGCGCCCGTGCCTCAGCTTGGCCCAGGCTTCCTCTGGGAAACAATGGGGGGCAGCACAGAGGCAGTACCGGAGCGAGGGGGAGGGAGGGTGCTAGATTTATTGCGGAGGAAATGCGTGAGCGTGGCTGCCGGTGTCAGGGCGAACAATGGAGGATGCACAGTGCGGGGTGTCCCTGGGACGGAGGGAGGCCCTCTGTTCCTCCTGTGGGGACCTCCCTTCCTGCAGCACGGGCCAGGCAGGGGGCCCGGCTTCCTCTCTGCTTGTCTAGCCGCCAGAGGGGCAGGCGAGGCGCACTGCCCGGTCGTCGGACACTGATGCATGCGCTCGACAGCTTGGCCGGACGCGCTGCGATTCTCGTCTTCGATGGCCCGAGTTCGGGGTCCGCGTCCACTCTGCTGCCCTCGCCGGGCTGGCGGCGAGGGGCAGTGAAAAGCACAACATGACCACTCCCCCTCCGCCTCCTCCAAGGGCTCCGGTCCTGCAGCGAGAGGAGTTCGCCGTGTCCTCAGTCGGCACGCCGATGAAAAGAAGCTCAGATTTTCCGCTTTCAAACTCACGGCGATGCCGTTTTGTTCTGCTGTTCCGCCTCATCCTTCTCCTCGAAGGAGGTACGCAGGGGACGAACACACCTTGGGAGAAAGTGACATCTTGGGTCACGGCTGCATGTCGGCTATCTAAGATTTAGCCAAGCGATAAGCTGGAGTCTCCCAAAAAGATTCCAGGCACAACAAACGAAGACCTGTGGAAAATTCCCCCGGCCGTCGCCGTCCTACCTTTCAAACGCGGCAGAATTTAGGCGCGAATACGTTTGGTTCATCCTGAGCGGAACGGGAGGATAGCAATGTGCAGAGAGGTGCAGGAAAGCCTCCGCGGGTGCAGCGCGCTTAATTCAGAGAAGCCCCCTCGATGATTGCCAGAGGAGGAACCTGTAACCTTAAGGCGCGCTCTGCCCCTAGGGCGCCCCCTACGTCAACCGCGGGGAACTACGCCGAGACAACGTCACTTTTGATATTTCCATTGTGCTGCCGAGAGATTGTCTTCGTCGATGCAGGATAAATAGCAGCTAATAGGCATTCGTGTTGTCGCCCGCCGTCCGGCAAAATTCGATATAAATGCGCGAGATTATTTAGTTTCATTAAGTTTTTCTCCCCTTTCTTTCACAATGCAGTAACAGCTATTCAGAGCATAAAGCAGCCTAAATATAGTGTTTAGGGTTGTTATACCACACGTTGGCCTGGCTAGTGATTGAAACTTTTTCATTTTGCTTTTGTAATGTCATGTGTCTGCGGGGATGACTGGCAGCCTCAAGTGTGCGCGGATGAAATAGCGGCCGTGTTAATGAATAGAGCGCTGATTGCAGGATCCCGAGCGGCAAATTACTGCGCTGCCACGGCGACGTGCAATTACCGGCCCACCTTGCATATTCATGCCGCTGCTTTGCATACGGATCGACACCCAGTCGCAGGCGAAGGCCGAGCGAAGCCAGCGAAAGTCTGCGCTCTCTCGCCTGTGTGCAGATTAAGGTATTCCTTCCTTGGCCCCCGCCGCGTTTAAACAGAACGTCTTTTGTCTCGGGGCTTTTTTTTTTCTTTCTTCCTCCTCCCCTCTTTCTTCTCATTCCCTTCCAAGGCCCAGACGCGTTGCTCCGAGAACCTGCTGGCGCTATCGGCGCGACCTCTCGGAAAGCCGTCCCCCGCACGTCTCACACGCGTGTTTCAGCGTAAGCAGCTCCTCGTCCGGCGTGTTGTTGCTGAGGGGGGGACGGAGCTTTAATACTTCGTGCGCGCCCCAAGACCGGGTCGAGAAAGACGCGCGAAGGCATTGCTGCGGAGAAAATAAAAAAAATAAATAAATAAAAAAATAGTCCGTCTTCCCTCGACAGACCCTTCCGCTGAGGAAAGCGCCTTCTTGTCAAGGAGGAAGACGAGAAACTCCTTCCGATTCGTTTGGGAAACTGCAGACGTCGCTTTATTATTAAGCGTAATTACTATTTTCTGCGAAATTGCTATTTTTCCGCACACATTAATGTGCGCCGGATTTCCAACGGGGACAACCGCGGCCTCCAAATTACATTGTTTGTAGCCTTGCATGCAAATTTTGCCGGATAGTCTGTTTATTGTTATAATAAATGTCCTATAAATTGAAACTTAGGGCACCTGATAGCACATGGCAGGAATACAGTACTGCCACACACCATAACCACAACAGAAGCGGTAACAATGACAACAATGAAAGGCAAATTATACAATTCGTCGTATTTGTTTGGCAGAAATAATATTGAGATTTAATAATATTGAGAAAGCCGGAGAAGACCCTCTTTTAAACGATTAATATACGTTGTCTAAAGGCATCTGAATTGGAACTGCAGCCCATGCATTAAGCCTGCGGTCAGGGTTGCTTCTGAGGAAATGGAAGTTATCGTTCGAACCCAAGGCTATAACAAAGTAACTGGAACCCCGTGGAAACTGCCCGACTTTTTGTCGTAGATACCACTCGATTTTTCTTTTTTAAGGCATAATTACACGAAGGCACCTAGCTCGCTGTACAAAGGCGCAAACTTGCTGTAAATGGGAACGATTATGATCCCAACGCCGTGGCGCACATCCAGCACTCGCGCGCCTCTCCTGGCCCACCCAGCGCCTCTTCTAGCGGACATCAAGTCTCACTTTAGTCATTTGTATTTTGTATATCAAGTTAAGATGCAGCCACAAAAGCAAAGGGAAATAACCGGGAAATGCGCAGAAGCTGCACGTTCAGGCCGGGCGCACAGAATGTCATAATGACTGTACTGTGTTATGACGCACCGTGGACGCAGCGCGTTTCTCGTAGCCTCTTCTAAAATTCTTTGGAAAGATCCTTTAGTACCGCACTTTGCTTTCACGCAGCCGTTGCCTTAAACTATTTTTTTTTGTGAACAGTATGTACTGACCTCTGTAGAAAATGTCAAAATGTAAAAAAGAAAAAATCTCACTTCATTTAAAAAGTTAGAATTGTCCGTTAGAAACATATGTGTGTATATAATCTTAAACTCAACTAATGTAGTTAAATAAAAATAATAAACATTACAGTTGTTCAAATTTTTTTTTCTTTTTATTTAAAAGTAAAAAAAAATAAAATATATTTGCATACTAAAAATTCAGTTAAATTACCCACTTTAATGTAAAATCAATATTACTGGTAATAATATTATCTTAATAAAATAAGTATGAATAATAAAGTTTTTATTGCAGCAATAAGTTCAAGTTGGTAATTGCGCCAAAGGAAATGAAGACATGGTTTAGTTTAAAAAAATATAAAATAAAAAAATGCGTCCGATGTCTCTAAAAGTAGCCTTGCTTTTGTTTTCCTTGTGGGGACGTAAATCTGCGTTATATGCGGGTGCCACTAAGCTTTATAAGTAACCTGCGAGCGCTATTCCCGTCTTTTTCTGTGTGCGGTTTGCTGTTGGATTTAATATAAAATGTAAGAATTCTGAGAAAAGGCTGCTCCTGTGGAATGAATAAATTCCATTGCTAGAGGCTGTCTGGGCACACAAAGCAGGAAGGCCCATTTGATATTTAAAATTTGTCTAAGCTTGTTGTGTGGCTGTATTTATTTGAATCTGCCGCAAAGTGAAATTTTGTAATAATTCAGTCTTATTGCTGTGGAATAGTGCTGGGTGCCTGTTTCACTGCAATACAAGCACATTTTTTGTAAATAACGCAAGCTACCATTTTACTCTGATCACAGGGTGCAGTGTGTTAAGAAAATGAAAAGGATGTTTTGCCCGGTTTCACGGAGCAGTTCTGGCTTTTCTTTGAGGTACAAGGATCAATCTTTGTCCTGGTTATCCTGATTTGGGAAACTTAGCATTGATGACAGCCATTGATAAAATCTACAGCGTCCCCATGCTGATTTCCAAAGCCTGGGTGTGTTTTCGAAAATGAGCAAGCAACCTGTAGACTGAGAAATGAAGGAGCGGGGGGGTTGGGGGCGGGTCGCATGAATGGGGAACTTGTGAGCGCAGGTGGTGACCCCCGGTATTGTTCACATCTGTTTGTATCTGTTTGTAATTTCGGTAAAGATTTCAGCGGCTGATTCATTTGCGCATTGAGCCATTTTCCTCCGGCCCAACTGGAAGCCAATCAAAGGCCGCAGTGGCGATGCGGCCCAGCTGCGGACTCTGCCAGCTCCCCGGTTTAGACTCCTTCCAAGATCGGCCCCGCAGATACCGGCACGCTAATTCCATTAAATTGGCCACTTTGTACATTGTGAACATAAACAGTAAACACACCTCAAGCGTTTTGCTTATTTCTCCAAAAACAGCCCAAGGGTCCCACATGCGGGTCACGCTGAACACTTAATGGTTTGCCCTTTAATGTCACCGTATATCTGAACGCTATTGAGCGTGACATATTTTGGGCACGACCGCTGGATTCCCAGGGAGCGAACCCTCAGTCGACCGGCTTTGCGGAAGGTGAGAGGACGCAGCGACGGATCGCCGATGCCCTCCTGTTATCAGGATGATGACCCACACCTTGGGGGAGAGAAGCCGTTTCGAATCGCGTGGTCATTTATAAGCACGGGACAGACGCGAATCGCAGCTTTTTTGTTCCAATGCTGCTTCTCCTTTTATTTTTCCCCTACTCCAATCCCGTCTGTCAGCATCATGGAAATTAGCCTGCACTTCCTCCAGAGTTAGCAACAGAGAAACCGCGGTAATGCTTCCTCTGCTCTAAATTTCAGGGACTCCCTAAAGGAAACAAAAAAAATCGTAGAAAGAAATAATATCAATTATATTGAAAATTATGGCAGAGACATTATCAAAAAATGATTTGCGGAAAATGCTTTTTTTCTCTAACAAAAAGAACGCATTATAATCGGGCGCAATTGTAAAACAAATGCTTTGGTTAATGGTGTGTATGGATGTTAAAAAGATGAGCAAAAACAGCTCTGCCTCATTTTTCCTGCAGCGATGGCCGAAGGTGACGTGCGTGTAAAGGGACCCGGTGCTCTCTTTGTGCCGGGATGACACGCTTCTCTGGGATTAATTTTCGGTGGCGGTGTAATCAGGGACGGCAGGGGGTCAAGTGGGGTGATGGGTTGCATCCTGGTGCAGCCCAAGCCACGCGGGTGCGCAGCGGCCTTGATCAAACACCCGGGCGAGACGCCGATTCCAGGACCTGCCAGTCAAGAAGCCACAGAGAAACCCCAGTGTACGGGTGTGTGGCCTCAGAGAGGACAGCGTGCTTTTATTGCGGAAATTAAAGTCGAGCTTTGTCTCTGTCCCAAGTGTGTGGAGGAGAAGGTGATGGGTATGGCTGGCATGATGACCACATCCAAAGACCAGGTGTTGCTGGAAAGGAGCTGACACCCTTGCGCCTGCCAGCCGAGGACGGAGCAGCGTGAGGAGCAGCTTCGCTCGTAGCTCCTGTGGAGGCGCAGCATCCCTATAACAAATAAGTGCAGACACGCATTTCGCTTACCCGCCATTTCGCCGCATTCCCCCAACGTGGCCAGAAACAGACACGACGTGCGGCTCACAATTTTTCTGGAAGCGACAGGCTGAGTGCTGTGCTGCAGAGTACAGCCGCAAGGAGTGACACGTACACGGCCTGGCACCCGTCAGACCAGGGTACTCTCTGTTTATACGGTTCAACTTATTCCACTTGATGCACACAAAAAAATGGGTGTTGTACATAGGGTTTAGTGAGATGTGTATGTATTTGCAGTTAGAAGTGACGCGGCAGTGATTCATCACCAAAGTGGCTTGCGGTCCACAGTGTTCCTCTGCACCTTCAACCAAAATGTCTCTAGCAAGTTCAGCCGCCTCACAGCACTTCCATACAAGCCAGGATGGGAGAGCAATTGTCGATCTGTAAAAATAGTAGACAGTTTAAATGATCCACAGTGGTATTAGCAAATACCATTTAAATGCAGAAAGAAAGCTGTCTAAGAGCCTATAGCTAATTATTGTTGTCATTAAAGATGTAATAAGTTATGTGGTGTAACAAAAGTATTAAAGTCTGTTAGACACAGAGGGGTGGTGCCAGAAATTGAGCTTCTGGAGTTTGACGCAGCTCCATATCGCCACCTGCTGGAGCCCCAAAATCAAAGGGCAGAATCCCAGTGAAAAGCAAGAAGGCAGCTTAAGAGCAGGCAGTTCTGAAATTGGGCCTTCCCATATTATTCAAACAAGCTACGAGAAGAGAGAACACTTTTGAACTTCTTTGACAAATGCTCCTACCACACATGTCCCAGCACATGAAAGTACCACAACAAAGGAAATGTAGGTAATCGCTGAAATTATTCACTTTGACATGCACGGTTTTACTCCCCCACAGCAGAGAATAGTTTGGCAAAACAAGCAACTAGCGCCCTCATAACCCTTTCATTCTTTTGTTGTTGTTTTCTTCAGCGTGTGGTGACTTCTGAGCTTGAGGCCCAGTGTAGATGGCCTGACAGAGGCTCCAGCCACAGTTTGAAAGAGACTTGTCAAGGGCAGCTTTTTTACGCGGACACTTCCACCTGGGCGCTGAAGTTTGGGGTTATGACTCACCTGGCTGTGCCCCTGTGGAAATGAGGATGGTTTCGGTCTGCTTTCGGCTACTGAAAACACTAGAATTGGACGTGAAGTTCATCCAGCCACGATCGATAACTGGTTGTTCAGCAATGGTTTGGAACTAAAGCCCAAAAACACAGGGTTTGAAGAGGGTACACCTTAGTACACCACACACACACTCACATTCTGTCACACAGTCACACATCAGAGGCAGTTTATAGTCACCAGTTCACCTGAACCAAATGTCTTTGCATTATGGGAGGAAACCAGAGCAAGATGAGGAAGCGCATGTCAAATCTGGAAGAATACACACTTGTTACACACTTGTGCAAACAAGGCTAAATAAAATCATATGTGCCTTGCGAATGAATACTCAAAACCCGTTTTAAAAAAATGGTCATTCCTGTCAAGCCAACAGATAATAAAGTGGACAGAGGTGTAGCAGTTCACGATTCATGTACCCAGAAGGTGTCAAGTTCACATCCCAGAAAGGTCTCTGTTGTTGTCGTACCTAAATATGAAGTGTTCCAGTAATGGAATGCTACATTTCTTAACTTATTGAAAACAATAAGTTAAAAACAATAAGTAAAAATGCAAATTAAAATCTTTGACTTACAGCTTGTTGATTTTGTGCCCTTGAGAACAGTGCTATGTCGGAAATGCTGATTAAAATTATAAAGCTCCATTGCTCACACTGAATAAAGTGGAAAACTTGGAAAAATATACAATCTTCTCCATACTGGTTAAAGATTATGTTCCTTTACTACTAAACTGTTGTTGTTCCTTTCCTTTTTGAAAACTCAAAGGGGCAGAGAAACTCGAGTTAAAGTCGAATTTAGGAAACGACCAGGAAAGAAATGACCACTGGGTGGTGCTGTTTCCCAAAAAGAGAATCGAGTTTCAGACAATGTGGAAATGATGATAGGACAAAACTATAATATTAGCAGGCAGTGTGCGCAACATAAAGTGGGGCTATAAAAGTGCGGACTGACCTTAGTCAAACATAAAACAAAACCGCTTTCATCAGTAACTGAACGTCTTGCTTGTGCAAACTGAAGTCATTTTTCTGCCTTCGTCATTCGGTGCCTTACGTGCACCGAGTGTTTTATCTGCATACATATTCTGTGTGTGTGTGAGAAAGGTTCCCTGTCAGATGGCTGGAGAAAACCAATAGTCACACCTATGCCCCAGGGTACTGTGGCCAACAGATAATATAGTATAATCTTGTGCCTTTGTGACTGTAAAACTAGGGAAAAGTGAGACTGGGTGCCCATTTTTTAGGTTACAGGAGAGTAAATAGTGTTAAAAGTGCATAATTATTTACTGTGTTGAGCAGTGCAAGTGCAGAACAATATTATCCAGTGGCCATCTGGTATGGTTATTATGGTTACTACTTGTACTGCAACCACTACTACTCCTAACACTACTATTGCCATTACTACTGCTCCTACTGCTATTAATACTAATATTGCTACTATTCCTACTACTAGCACTACTAATACTGATATTATTGCTACCACTACTATTAATAGGGCAGATTATTTAGAGGGGAAGTTTATATTATTTGCTTTCAAGTGTGTAAAGGCACTGAGTGCAGTTGGTCTATTTATTTTGCTAGTTCATACCACTGAATAGCTGCATTTTGGCCTTTTATGAGCACTTCACCTAGGTTTTTGTCTTGTTTATGGTGTATTCTGGGAACAGGTGGCATTGTGGTTACAGCTGTAGTTTTCCATCTGCAGGTCTGAATTCAATGTTCAGCTGCAGTACCAATGAGCAAAGTATAATAGTGTGAATAGCGCATTAAAAATGACCCTGCTGTATAAACAGACCCATCGCTGTCAAAAGCCAGCCGTGTAAGTGGCCTTGGAGAAAAGCATCCATCAAATCATTACGCGCCGCTATAATGAACTGAGACAGGAACCTGGGCCTGGCAGGACTTGGAAGGCAAGCAGGGGGAGCAGGTCATGAACTTTTGCTTCCTTTTTTGCCCGTCTCTCCTTCGAGTGCGCCCATCCTCTGTCTGCGTTTCTTGTGTTTATGTTAGTTACCATCGACGCATGTTTGCTGCTGGGTGTATGTTCAGCATTTGTATTCACAAAATCCCGCTTAAGACAGCCTAATTGCTTTGCCAGCCATCATAAAGGAGTTTATTTAGCGCCATTATTCTCGCAGTCACATGTAGGACAAGCAAGTGCAAGCTGCAGACATGTCAGATAACACTGTCACTCGTGTCCCGCACAGTCGACGGGTGAAGGTGACGGCCTCTTCCTGGTTTGCTTAGCAAACATTTCCCCAAAGCTAACAACACCACTCCTGCGGTTGACACTGCATTCCCTTAACCGCCTGAGCGCCTTACCTCACACCAGGAAAGCATTTTCCAAAAAACAAAAGGCCTTAATTAAATAAAACAACACCTTTGCTGCAAAAACCATTATCAATGCCAGAAACGTACCACACAGCCTATATTATTTTAAGGCACCTGCAAATGTTTCTTGCAGAGGGAAATAAATATGAGCCTGAATATTTGCAATAAATTTCATTCTTACGGGAGCTCACCTCCTGCTTTAACTATACGTCTGCAGGCATTGCATCTACGGAAGGTTTCGCCGAATGCACAATTTGGATGCAGCTCATGCATTGCATGAATGTAAGTTGATTAGAATGCAAAATTTGACAGAAGGGACCTTATTGTGAACAGGGGAGTCGCTGGAGTCAGGCCGCGAATAGCTTGTCGGAGCATCTAGAACTTTCTCTTTGCTTACACGCAACGCTAACATACATTGCTTTTTTTATGCTAAGATTTGGAATGAATGTTTTTGATTTTTGGTTTCTGGTCTTCCTTTTTTGTGTCTTGTAGTGTCTCGGTTTTAGTGTTTTAGCAGAGCAGAGGATCATTTTGTTGAAGCAGAGATACTGACACTGTGTCTCTTCATAGTGTTTTTGCACCCTTTCTAATCCCATGCATCTCTCCACTACTTGCCTGTTTGTGTTTTTTTTTTTCCTTTTGTGACCGAGGCAAACACACAGTGTCAGGTACCTGTGCGGTTTCAGTTTCCGGAGACCATAAATGTCTGTGCTGACAGTATTCTGCCAGCTTAAACAAGAACACTCCACCACACTAAGATCACACCATTAAACTCATTGTTCTGCTCTGTTCCTCTCTCCAATAATCCTTGGCTCCAGAACGTTCCTCGCTTGACCCTCTGTTCCTCCTGCTGCCCACTGGCAACCTGGAAAGAGATGAGCCTCAAGTAAGCTGTGTCTCATTCTCTGCTCTTTCTTCCGTCGGCCAAACTTGCTAGATGATATCTGGAGCCTCGGTTCAGCAAAAATCGAAATGTTCTGCCTCTCGCCTCATCTCCATTAGGCTTTTCATCCCAGTTTTCTCCTCTTTGAACCACAGAACAGAAGGCTCACCGGATTAATTTCTCTCTGGAAAAGAACCATAGGTCCTGACCGTCACTGACATCACCGAAATGATCTGAACTGACGGTGCAACTTATTACGGTGATCGAATAAAGTTTGATTCTCTGCAAGTGATGGTGAAAAAATATAAGTTGACAGGTTTTCTGGCTGTCTGTCTGTGGCACATCTCTTCTTATCAGATGCAGGTCCACCTTGCAATGTTGTACAAGCCATGACATCCATTACATTCACGAATGGTAACGGCAATAAGTATGCTTGAGTCTACACTCTATTGTCCTTTAATTCTGCTTAACTAACTTTGTGAGCTTAATGAAAAAATAATGATTTTCCCCTTAGGAGTAGATACCTTGGGTATCTCTTTGGGGAGGGAAAGGGGGTAGAAGACCTTCCAGTGTCATTTTAAATTGGGCCTGCTGTTTGGTGGACCATTAGTACAGGTGTGTCTGCTCTTTCACTCTCACAAAGTTACAGCTGAGGTGTGTCAGTTGTTCTTGCACCCGTCTGCCTTGTGTGAGTTTGGTAGTCCTCATAAGCATCAAATGAAATGTGAATTTTTGGCATACCTGTCTTTAATCCCGTGTTTCTCACGCACAGTAGATGAGGTTGGGGAACCAGCTGGTGCCCAATCTCTGTTTAATCGTGATAATCGAAACGACAGTTAGAAAATGCAACAGAAGGTGCGACTGAAGTAATAAAAACAAATTACTTTTGGCTGCTTGATATAGGTTTTTTCATCTCTCTCCTTCTTGACTATACTTATGCTAATCTTACAGATTAGCACACGTAATCCCTTGTTAAATCACTGCTGTCCTTGCACTCTGGAGTCATTACGATGGCTTAAATGGAACTTGCAGGTGGCCCCCTAGTTGCTTCTTCATTGGGAACAGGCGATGGGGTGCTGCTTGAAAAATGTGAAAGTCAGCAGTGACACGAAATGGCCCAGGGCCTCCAAAGAAGGAAAGCCAGCAAAAACAGTAGTGCTGCACTAAATTACTGAACTTTGCGAACCACATGTCTGCATCTGCATCTTTCTGTTTGCTGGTGAAAAGCATTTTTGTTTATTTTGAGTTGCTTGTTATGCTGGAGAAAAGCATTTGCTAAATGAATGAATATGTAAGGTAAACGGCAGCAATGTGACAGCTTGTAGGATAAGAGGCAGCAGTGGGGCTTTTGGATGGGAACAGTGCAGCAGATTTTCTGTCTCCCACTACGTAGCTCACAACAACCAGGCTGGTGGGAAATCCATTGCTTTGTTGAGCCAGGAAGCCTCGAGCTTGAATGTCCTGGGGTGTTTATGATGGATTTTTAACACTGTTTCTCATGTCGTCTCATCTCATCTCACCCCATCTCACCATCTCACCAGAGTGTTGAGAAACTATTCATGATCTCTCTTTTGCCAGTCCATAGGTTGAAGCTTTGACTCAACTCTGCATTGGTACTCCAGCTCTTCATATAAAAAAAATGTAATAAATGTTTTTGAAAAAAGCTTGCAATGGTGAAAAGTCACTTAATAGTTCATAATCTGAGGACTAGTTGTACTCTGTAAGGGATTAAATTGTTTTCCATAGATGTGGGATTGAATGGTAGGCTTTCAAAGTGTGTGTTTAGGGTTTATGGTTCTGCATACAATGTTTATTTATATCTGAAAATCTGGGGGCATTAAAAACTGGCTGCAGCAAGGTAAGCAAGATTAATGACGCTAACATCAATCTTACAGTCCCCTTTGTAGACAGATGATGTTCTATGCTGTCTGGCTGGGAAATCATTCTGTGGAAATGTCAGGCGTCTCATCATCTTGTAGTTGTCAAAAATGTAATACAGAGTAAAGAACCGTGGCCAGAACTTAAGCAGGGTGTTGATAAAATCTGACATGTGCTTACTGTTGGCAATGGCTATCTGTTGGCACATCAGGTGAAGTTTTTGTATCAGTATGTTGGCTCTTTTTATGAAAAAAGAAAATATGAAATACTTCTCAAAAAAGCTTTTAATGAAAACTTTGTTACTGGAATCTTAAGCTGGGGACCAAATATACTCGCATTCCACAGAACTGAAATGGAGGGTTGGTCTTCATAGACTGTGTTTAGGATTTATGGTCCTGTATGCATTGTTTGTTTATGTTTGAAAATCTTTTGTCATTCAAATGTTACTAAAAGGTAAAGAAGTCACTGATGCTGTGCAGTGTTGTGACAGACTTGGAGGTGAATCTTTGGCATCAGTCCTTCAGTCCCTTTTATTGACAGGTGACATTCTTTGTTGTATGTCTGGGTAAATCTTTGAGTACATACCTTTGAGTGTCTTGAGATCATGAGGGTGTTGTAACTGTGGTGTAATCTGCATGACTTTGGAACTTACAGAAATTCCAGCAGCTTGTGGACCACTGGTGAGAAGAACTGTACAGAAGGTCAAAGCAGGCCATGCTGAATTTGAGTCCAACAGTTACAAGTTGAGTCACTAGACAAGGAGGAATAGAACCTGGATATGATGGTAGTACCTCATAGGGTTGCTAGACACACAATTTAAAGTCAGTTATACCAATCAATTCACTTTAAAGAAATTTGTTTTTGGGGGAAGTTCATACAGACATGACACAAGCATACAAGCTCCACACACAGAGCAGATAGGACATAAGGACAGATGTAAAGAAGGAGTCTGACTGAAAAGGGGAGTTAACTCCGCCGTATTGGAGTCAAAACCCAAAAACGTTTGCTTTTTTGATTTCGGACCACTTGCTCCCAGGACTTCCAAGTGGCCAGGTGTGGAGAAGCATTGCAGTCTGGCGGGGGCATTGCACGTGGCGAGGTCTGGCAGGTTACAGGGTATAGATCCACCGATTGTCTTGCAGGCTGGGAGAACATGCAAACTTCACACAAACAGGAGAGACGTGTGGCATAAAAGCTCGACCATCTTCCACAGCAGCCCCAGCCCTTTATAAATTGTTCCACAGACATTAACATTTTTCTTGATGACATCACATTCCTTCACTGGTCAGGACCTGTTGTTTACGCTGAGACAAACCCCACACCTACATCACGTAATCTGCCATCCAGTTTCTTGACCAGATTTGGTTATTGCAATTCCAATTTGATAGCTCTACTTTCAACACAACCCAAAAATCTTTTTAAAAACTTTAGTTGGCAAAACATGCAGCTATAGGTCCCCTGAATTATGGAATGATTTTGAAACCAGGCTGAAACTCTTTACTTTAAATAGCTTTTCATGTATACTGGTGATCTACACTGTACTTTTGTCTTTATATTCATATCTTAACCTGTTTTGAATGACCTTTTTCATAACTAACTGTCAAACACATTATCTATCCCTCTTTCCTTCTCCATCTCCATGGGGTGTCCCAGCACCCTCCTGGACCTGTCATATCAGGGAAGCCACTGGCAGTGACAGCTGGATCAGCCTCTCAGGTACCAGTGGGGTCACAGCTCTTGTCTGCACCCAGCAAAGTCAATTTCTCCCTCCACACAGGCACACTGTACCATCCCTCAATGCCCTAGAAGGTCAAGC
The DNA here is from genome assembly GCA_018136845.1 of Heterotis niloticus. Taxonomy (NCBI): domain Eukaryota; kingdom Metazoa; phylum Chordata; class Actinopteri; order Osteoglossiformes; family Osteoglossidae; genus Heterotis; species Heterotis niloticus. The sequence continues at coordinate 26,645,287 of CM030891.1, forward strand.
AACCAGCAGTATTAGGATCTCCAGAGGTTTACTTCTCACTCATTTCCTTCCCTGGGAATTTTTTTTTGGCTTTTTGTTGTTGCCAGACATTTTACTTAAGAAAAATACATTGTTCATCTGAACTTTCTTTTTAAATTTTTTTTATGTCACTTATGTGTCAACCATATGTGCTGTACAGTGTTGATGGGAGAGTTGGACCGCTGCGTAAAGTCTTCTCCAGCACATCCCAAAGATTCTCAATGGAGTTAAGGTCTGAACTCTGTGGTGGCCAATCCATGTGTGAAAATGATGTCCCTCTCATGCTCCCTAGAGAACTCTTTCACAATTTGAGCCCCATGAATCCTAGCATTGTCATCTTGGAATATGAAGAAAAAATCCACTGATGTAAAAACTTGCTCATTCAGTATATTCAGGTAGTCAGCTCACCTCATTTTTGGCCACATAACATTGCTGAACTGCAGTAATTATCCAATGGAAGGCTCTTACCTATTTGCTTAGTTAAATCCAGGTGGTTACTTTTTTTTTTGGCCGGGCAGTGTATATGTCTTGGCTCGTCGCCACCTCCAGACCACCATGTTTCCCTGTTGTCCTCTGTGTGGCCTCTGCTCTGTCTCTACCTGCCTTCTCTCTGCAGCTACTCTCCACAGACAAATAAAGCGAACTCTCTTTCTCCCTTCTTACTCTTAAACTGAGGGCTTAGCTTCAATATGACATGAGATGTGTTACTAGTCTTCTGACTTTCCCTCGGCTTTTAAAGACAGCTCTTCTCGTATTACCTTGGGGCTGTCTAAATGTTTCTAGTTTCTCACGAACTTTCCCAGAATGCTAAGCTGTGCTCTGAGTCCTGAGTATAAGTAATAGGCTTACTTGCCTATAATCTGTGTAATTTTTCTTTTGTTAAAAGAACCACAACTGGGCACTGGAAGTCACTCTGGACAAAGATGTGAACTAAATGTAGATTAATAGCAATAAAAACTAGAAGAATCTGATTTGGTGTTTGAAGACCTTGGAGTTTCTGTCCCTTTGAGTGAGGCAAAGTCACACCAGCTGTGACATGCTGAGGAGAGTGGAACACCACAGACCTAAACCTGTAGACCTCTAGGAGCAGGTTGAAGAACGTTATTATTCCAGTGAGTCACTGGCTGAGAAAGCAGTGTTGGTGGGAGGGAAAGTGGGTGCAGAGACATTTCCCGTCTGAACCATGGCGCACACTTGTTAAATCCCACCATGCCGCTCCCAGATCTGGGTCCTGCACACCCACCCCATCTGACGCTGATGGGACAGGAAGGGTGTGACAACACCTTGTCCAAACCCTTAGTCAGTCATGAACCTGCTCTCCCTGCTCTCCAAAACCCAGGCCCACCCTGAGTGTGCAATACAACTTTTATAGACTCAAATAAAGTCCAACTTAAAGTAGATTAATTTTGATGTTCTGGGATTTCGTTGATTCAGGTTTATGGGTTGAAACACAGGGATTAAAATTCTGCAGAAATTGCTGATTTAAAGTTCCATTATGTCATCATTTGTTGGTGTTAAGGATAACTTGGATTTCATTAACTAAGAACTGCTGCAGTGAAGGGTAGGATGACAGAATAGGCCAGGATAGAACTTTATTAATCCCTGCAGGGAAATTGAATGTATAGCAGCATAAAAACAAGGTAGATAACAAAAGGTTCAGACATCAAATACTAATGCATGACAAAAAACTGAATTACCGATTACAGAAATAAAAGACAGAGTGATGAACCTAAGTTCAGAAGACACTTTCAAGTTCACTGCCTGAAGGAGCCAACATCTCCCTGAATGGCACTATGGAGGCAGAGGGGTGTTGGTAGGACAATTCCCAAAAGCGCTTCTTTGTGCACACGAGCTTAATAACCTAAAAGTGGTTAAAGAAGTCACTGTGCTCACTTCATTTGGGGTATGTGAGCCACTGTCCGTGATGGACTGTAGCTTCCTTCCCATCCTGGCCTGTGCCACAGCTTTGGCTGAATGAAGGGTCTGGCCCAATTTTTACAAGTTTGTTGAGTCTGTAGCTCTTACCAGACATAATGTTAGCACTACCACAAAACCACAAAAAAAGATCACACCAGTGACTACGATCTGACAGACCATATTGAGAACATTGTTACACACATTAAAGGAGCTTAGTCTTCTGAGAAAGTGTAGCCTGCTCTGTCCTTTTCTACACAGTGTATCTGTGTTGTGCTACCAGTCCTGTTTGTGGTTGATGTGGACCCCAAAGTCCTTGTAGACTGGACCCACTTCACACCTGCACTCTCAATAGTAACCGAGCCCAAGGGCTTCTTAACGCGGCAAAACTCAACCACCAGCTATTTTGTTCTGTTGCTTCATCTTGCACTTTTTGTATGTATGTATGATTGTATGTGTATAATGTGTATGTATGCTGTGTTTGTCTAATGAACACCGAGCCATTGGGAACCAAAGCCAAATGTGTGTGCTTATTTGTCCAAATAAATCTGATTCTGATTCTGTTAATGGTGCTGGAGGTGGTTTGACTTACACAATGAAACAAAGCCCTCAGTCAAACACCTATTTTCCACTTCATTACCTTTCCTTATACACCCCACTGCTGTATATGGAAAAGTATAGAATTAAGTCCTCTAAAAATGTGTAGTATTTTGTGATTCACTAAAACACAGACACCCTCAAATACATCCTTAATTTCACACTTTCACCAAGCTGCTAAAGTAAAAATCTCTGAGTATTTAAAACTGTGACAGATTTTTACTTTGGGATAAATTTAAAACAGTGTTTTTCGAAAGTTAAGGACAAACCATTCATTTTCTTGATTTGGGAAAGTCATTTTATTTGTAAAAGCTTTTGAATATCTTCTTTTGAATTCCTTGGTGTCAGATTTCTACTCTGCCTCCTGACACGTGGCCAAGTACTGCTGCTGAGCTCCTCCCATCTTGCTGTGGCTGGTCCTCTATATAGGATCACCTGCAGCATCAGGGACAGAGCACAGCTGGAAGTTTCAGGAAATTTCTTCAAGTGAGCAGCAAACATCCAGGTCAGTATTCCCACCAACACTGTTTTTCTTTAAAAATTTGTGCAAAATAACTTTGTACGCAGTGCAAGAGCTTCTGCAGCAGACAGCTGACCTGTATTGAGTCAGGCTGCCTTTTTAAAATAGTCATCGCTCAAATGTGAAAACTCTTTAATGTTGCTGCTGAGTTTTGATGTTGCGAAAAATATTTGTTCAAAATTGTGGTGTGAGCAGACAAAAATCTGGTCTCATTGTGTCACAAATCTCAATGGTTGTGGGGATAAGCTCACTGATGTATTGAATTTAAATATTGTTTCAGTCCATTTTATTATCTATTTTATTTAGTAAAAATACCTTACAGAGTTGAAATTTCTGCCTATATGTTACAGTTCGCCAAAAAAAGCTCGAACTGTTATTCGTATAGTATTACATAAATAGCTATAATGGTATCACACAGTATTCTGACAAGAGTAACACCCACTTCCAAATTATCTTTTAAATTCCAGGTAACTGATATGTTGAGTAGGAAAAAAATGTACATATTATTTGTTTGTCATTAATGGGTGTGTCACTTCAAAACTTTCTGTCATTTGGGTGACGTGTGCACAATAATGCATAGTTTACTCCATGTGTCCACACTGAAATTGCATAATAACCCACAGAGATGCCTTTGTATTTTATAAACTCAACTGAGCGTTACCACAGATTACGGCTCCATCAAAGTGTGAAGGGAGATAAAACTGATCGTGTTCAGATGTAAGCCAGCAACTACTGGCTGTGAAGTCCATCATTTTCTGAGATATGAGGTCTAAATGGACATTCTCATTTATTGCTGTGCTTCTCCTTTAAATGAGAGCTGCTAATGAGTTGATATTCGGTAGTCCCAACTGCTGAACACTCTGAGGTACCAGGATTTATGCTGTTACCGGACAGTTGAAAACTCAGGTTTACGGGACGCCTACATCCCACCATTAGCATGACGTGTGTTGCTGGACTGGTAATATCATGCATCATTTCCATTCCACAGAAGCCCCCATGGCATCCGTGCGGACTTATTCCTCAGGTCGCCAGCCCTCTTTCTCCAGTTTTTCACTCCGGGACATGCGACTGGGTGTGTCGAGGAGTCCGGCCATGATCTCTTCCGTTAGCGTCCGCTCTCCTTCCTCTGGCCTTGATTTCAATGGCCCAGCAGGTCTTTCCTTCACGGACCTGCAAGGCGGCGCCAATGAAAAAGAGACCATGCAGGATCTCAATAGTCGCCTGGCCAGCTACTTGGAAAAGGTGCGCTCTCTGGAGAAATCCAATGCTGACCTGGAGGTGAAGATCAAGCAGCTGATGATGGAGAGAGCACCAAAGGGGCATGACATAGAACCCATGCTGAGCAAAGCTCATGCCGTTCAACAGGAGGTCAGTGCTCCGTGACGCTAAGTGACAGTGGTTTCCGCTACAGTTGCTCCAATTGTCCAGATATTGGACCAGATGACTGATGACAGTTGACACTGGCAGCTCCAAAGTTCTTGCAGGTCGCCGTTCAAAGTCTCTTACCACAACCGTTGGAATAGTCTGTAAACCCCTGTATGTAGGTGTACAAAAGCAAAAATGCTTTCATTGGCTTCTGTGCACCCTGCAGATGTTTTACTTAAGCAAGTAGTCGATTTGGCTTTGTTTATATGTGCATTGTTTGATCACTACCTGAGATAAAGACACCCTTCAGTTCCTCCTCGGACATTTTTGAACAGTCTTCAAAACTATAAAAGTTAAAGATTAGCAGCAATTATCTAGAGGGCTAAACTTTCCATGAATGCAAAACAGGTTTCCAAAATTCCAAGTATTAAATGCAGACGATGACAGATAACACCACATGACCGACCTTTTCTGCCCATTTCAGGTGATGAAGAAAATGCTGGAAAACGCTCGTATTATGCTGGAGATTGACAATGCAAAGCTGGCTGCCGACGACTTCAGAGTCAAGTGAGCATGTTACTCCCCACCCTTCCCACGTATCTCCCCTCCTCATCTTCCTGCTTGTGGCATACAGCGGAGGTGCTACTCCTCCAGTCTTCATACTGATCGGTGACCAGCATCACGAGAGGAGAATTCCCTTTTTGGGGGGGTCATTTAAATAAGGGGACAATTTTGGGTGGCTTGGCATTGTGCATCTGCTGATCCACAGTAGAACGGCTCAGCTCCAAAGGAAATCCCTCAGATAGCTTTTGCTTGGTTGTCATGGCAACATCCAGCTTCTGCTAGTGGAGAGTTTTGTTTTGAAAAATAAAAACACAGCATTTTTCTTACGGTTCCTTCAGACTCCAATTCAAGGATCTAACATTGATTCTGTTTCCTGGTTCTACTGGTTTATTTTTATGTTTTTTCCAAATCACTACTAAATTTAGACCAGTAAAACAGAAAGCCCAACCTAACTGTAATGACTTGTGTAATAAAATATTTGTAATTATATGTAATGTATAATTATGATTCTAATGATTAAGATTTAGCCTCTTAAAGAATATAATCTCTCATGACAATTACCTGCTTACTGCTTTAAGAAAATGAAATAAGGCTGTACTGAGCTTTTGTCTGTTGCTGTGATGAGGTAACTATCAGACCTCAAAGTAAGATAATAGTTTTTATGGTGTTTTTTGAGTTTAAGCTCATTGCATTCAAAATTTAATCCTGCTTGGATTTTTGCCCGAGGGTTTTAACTTGAAAATAAGGGCTTCTGTGGCATAGTAAGGCATTACTCAAGTAAGGGTGGAGCACGTAGGAATGACAGGAATGGCAGGCGCATGCACAGGTGTGCATATGTCCGTGGGAATAGCATCACACATGTACCTGTTCCTATAGGTGGGAAGCAGAGGTGGCACTGAGCCAGTCAGTGGAGGGGGACTGTGTTGCCCTGAGGAAAGCTAAGACAGACCACGACCAGATCATTGCTACCCTGAGTGGGGACCTCAAGAGCCTGCAGGATGAGCTGTACTACCTGAAGAAGAACCACGAGGAGGTGAGACTCACTGCAGACAGCTCATGCCGTTTCCTTCTTTCACAAGAAGGAAGAAGGAGAGAGGAACTGAAGAATGAGGTCATACTCTGCCCAGTTGCTCTGTAACTTACATCCATCATACCCACCATAACCAAAAACATTAAGGTCTTTAAGAGAAGAGAATTTATTTTAGCAGCAAGAATTTCTGCTTTAGTCTCTTAATTTTATAAGTCAGACAAAGAAACAAATAGGAAGGTGTTTACATGACATACTTCCCAAAGAATTATCTTGAAAAGCCAAGGGAAAGTTCTTCCATCACTTCAGGAACCATCTATGGCTTTGAAAGGTGCAGAATCAAGAATTTCTATTTCTAATGTGGACAGAGAGCTTATAGGCCTGTGAGCAGTGAAAAGCAGTCCCTCTTTGCCTACTGAGGACCACAAGAAGACACTTCTTCATACTATAACAATGATTTGAAGCTAACGTGGGTGCTTTTAAGCATTGGGGTCATAAAGTATTCATCCAAAGGCTGTTAGTTATGAAGGTCTCTATCTGTCTGCACACATGGAATCTGTCAGACACCAATTTTTTGACCTTCTCTCTCACAGGAAGTGGCCAGTGTAAGAGCTCAGCTGACCAAAGACCAGGTCAATGTGGAGGTAGATGCCACCAAAGGTCCTGACTTGGCAGCTATACTAGCTGACCTGAGGTCACAGTACGAGGGGATTGTCCAGAAGAACAAGGATGACCTGGATACGTGGTATAAGAAGAAGGTCAGTTACTCCACAGCAAAAATACTTTTTCCACAAAGATTCTGTACATCACAATAACATTTACAGGGAACAAGCTCTGACGCTCTGACATACATCTACTGATTTTGAAGCATGAGTGTGAGTATGTATATTGTGCCTATTTGCATAGCATGTGTATTTGCATGCACAAAAAAAATCCATTATCAGCACCTCCAAATGCAGGATCTTGGCAGTCCAAAGTCTGGAGGGTAGGGTACAGGCCAACACAGAACACATACACACACGCACACACATCCTAGACAACAGGTCGCCTGAAAACATTTTTGAAATGTAAGATGAAACTGACACAAGGAGAACATGCAAACTCCACGTTGACGGAGCTCCATTTGAATCCACATCTGATCACCCAGTCCAGGCAATTCAAGGCATCTGTGCTACTGTGCCATCCCATGCACTAGCAAAACATATGCAATTACAGTATACAATAATAAAGGTTATGACCTCTACATCCTCTACATCCCTACATCCAGCAGCTTTGTGGCATTATCCTTAGAATGAATGTCAATAAATTTTGCATATTTCAGACTATTAAACCATCTTGCCGAGAATATATACAGCATACAGTGTGAACATAGTAGCTCAGCATACATGTATAGTAGTACGTATGTTTGTTTCTCGCAGCTGGAAACTGTACAGACAGAAGTACAGGAGAGCAACGAGGCACTGCGCAATTCTCAGAATGAGCTCAATGACAGAAAACGCTACCTGCAGACCTTAGAGGTGGAGCTGGACAGCCTGCGGAGACAGGTAAGACCCCCATCTCTGGCCAGTCTCTTCCCTGGTATACTCTGTTCCTACCAAATTTGGTCTCCACTAAAGCTGGAGGCCAGTCAACCTTTACAAATGTTGAGTGAAATTTGTTATTAGTAGTTAAGAGCTAGAGACTTACAACTTGACTGAACTTAGGAAATCTCCTGCCAGACTTGTGTTAATAGAACAGTTCTTCCGGTTTGACCAGCTCTCCACATTTTTTAAATTACAATTTACACAGTTACCTACTGTTACTGTAGCACTTGAGATTAAAAAGACCCCATTGAGAGTTACTTCTATAGTCTCTGTATTACACATCTACCACTGTACTGAGAAAAGGGAGACAGATTAGCATGCGCTGACTTCCCAGCCTCGATTAAACATGGACCGACTTGTTCTGTTCCACACATGAAAATATCTCTTACTCTTTGTCCTACTGACCAGATCAGCTATTGTGTGTGGTTGCTATGGCTATGTGGCACAGAGCAATGTATGCATAATACACCAGTGTGTTCCTGCGTGTGTGTCATCCATGGGTGCTGTGTGTATTAGGGTGTACTGGGGGGTGCTTGACACAGACCCATCTCTCCTCCACAGGTGGGGGCGTTGGAGGTCAACCTGGGTGACGTGAATCAAAAGTATGCCGTAGAGATGGAGCAGCTGCAGATGACCCTGTCCCAGCTGGAGGAGACCCTGTCCCAGCTGCGCCTTGACATGCAGCGCAACAAGACTGAGTATGAGCAGCTGCTTCGCGTTAAGCAGAACCTGGAGATGGAGATTGCCACCTACAGGAGGCTCCTAGAAGGAGAGGAGACGTGAGTGAGGGGACAAAGGGACAGCACCTGTGTGGGACCCAGTAATTTAATGCCCCGACATTACATGCTGCTATAGAATACATCTGTAAACCTTCACGGATGACCTCTAAAAACTTTTCAAAGTGTCGGAAATGTTGCGACCCGTAATATTTATCCCCTTGTACATCACCTAACAATGTTAATGACAGTATGAACATAAAGACCTTTAAACAAATTACAAAACAGACTTGCTGAACTTTGTCCTTTAATTTTCTTTTCAGGGTAAAGGAAGTCCCCAAGAGTAAGTATTGTTTTTTAAACAATGTCAAGGCCCTCCTTAAGCATCGACATCACTCTTATTCTGCAGTGATTCATTTCTAAAACATCTGTTGACTGGAGAAAAATATACTGCTGATGGCTGAAATTAAATCCTCTGTTAATGCAAGGAGCATACATAGGCCATCCAGATTAACTTTATTTACAGTAAGGTCTTATACAGCTGAGCTCTTCTCTATTGTTTGTGGGAACAGAGCTGGGCTGAATCGACTAACAGTCTTGCTGGCCTGTTACCTTGCACCCACCTTAAACTGTTTCACACTGACATCACTGCATTCCAGAACAATGAATTGATCGATCCTGGCATCAAGCCTGGCTTCAGCCTCAGCCCGGATTTACCCTTTTCTATCCTTACAAAGCCTGGCTCACTTTTATTGGCTTCCTCTTCACTTTCGGATACGATGTCATCAACGGCACGACCAAATCATAATAGGCACTCCTAGAGCAAATAAATTACGCCGCTACTCTATGAGGTGTGCACTTACATTAACAAAGAATGGGGCGGCTCCACCTTTCCTACCTGTATGCTGACCAGCAGGCCTCTGACATGTTGCCTTTTCATATTGTTTTCTGTTTAATACTGGCAGCTTATGCCTTCCCTGTGGGCTGGGGCAATGAATAAATTATGTATTAATTAAAACTGCACACAAAGAAACCTCTCAAACACAGTAGCCCAGGCAACTGTACACACAAATATACGTATACCCAACCCTTCAGCCTTTCTCATAAGGAGTTTCTTTGCCATTGCTGGGAAACAGAACTTTTGGCTGTGGTTTCTTTTAACTTCTTTAATCCTCACTTCCTTTGTGCACACGCAATTCATATGGGAAGCAAATTGGTTGATGTCACTAAAACTTACCGTTGTCACCACTTTGAGAGCAGTTTACACAGGAAGGGTTTTAAAGATTCCCAGAGGTTCGACACCTAGGACAAATAGACAGTGACTGCATTTGTGCTGGGAGGTGTGCAGCAGTGCAGCGTTCACTGTTGTCCTCTTTTACTTTGTTTTGCAGAGGAACCAGATGTCAGGACCCGGAAGATTGTCAAAGTGGTCACCCAAACTATGATCGATGGCAAGGTGATAGATGAGTCCAGCGAGGTTGAACATTTCGAGGAAAAGAAAAAATAAGCTGCCCCATCTATGATCCACCGAGATTCCAATCTTCTGTTCAAGTGCTTGATTTCTCCATGGTTCTCAAGGCATGTCTGAATATGATAATGTTTGTAATATATTCCCCCAACACTACCAAGCTCTGCTTCACATTGGTGTAAACCTCAGCTCTAGGTGTCTGTCATTGCATCACTACAGGATCTGTAAAGAGTTTTGTGTTCAGTTTCAATATTTATTTTACATACAGGGAGACAAAGGAATTTCAGCATCCTTCTTTTTGCATTTCCAGCTATTATAAGCAAACATGTAAATGAACTGTAATAAAAAATGATTCCAGTCTTCTAATGGCTTCTGTGTCTGTTAGCTCTGTATAATAGAAGTTTTATTAACAAGCTTTCTCCTGCCGACTTATTTTACATTGTAGCACATTTACACAGAGGCTGCTATTTTCTGAGTTAATACTGATAAGTAAGTTCAGTTGTGTTTTTGGTTTTCCCCGGTAAATAAAACAATCACTCTCAGGACCTGAGCTTGTAACTCCTTGCCTGCCTAGTTCTGCCACTTCAAAAACAAAAAAAAACATTTTAAATAATGGCAAAACAAAAAAAATAATAATGCATGTAAATAGATTTTAAGAGCAATAATAAACATTAATCCCAGACTGTCCAGTGTAGCACAGAAAGTTAGAGAGTTCCCTTCAATGAGGTGTTTCATACTTTATATAAATTACAACACAGGTGTGATATTTTTACACAAGCTTAATTTCTCCAACCAATATTTATGTTCAACTCCATTTAGTGCTATTACTAATATGTTTTTGATCCATCCTAATACCTGACAAATAGACCGGGACTCAGAGGTATGCACTGGTGACACTTCTATATTTTGTTTTTTGGAGCTCTGGGACTTTTCTACTGTGTAGTGGAAGTTTTCACAAACTGCCAGGACTCCTTTCTGCACCCAACCAGCCTGACTCTCTGGCTGAGTTGCTCTTCCTGCAAAATACTCCTGCAGTAGAAAGCAATTTTTCATAACAGTTCTCATAGGTACATTTCATTATCCAGGGTGCACTAAGTTATGCAGCAAGTCAGCCTACACATTGTTTTCATACCATTCACTTGAAATTTGTGTCTCCTTTATTGAAGAAGTGTATAGTATGAACATTAGAAATACACTGCCTGGCCAAAAAAAATCCATCACCTGGATTTAACTTAGTGTTATGATGTGGGGTTGCTTCAGTTGGTCTAGGTTCAGCAATGTTATGTGCATAAAAAATGAGCTCAGCTGACTACCTGAATATACTGAATGACCAGGTTTTTCCATTTTCCATAGTGAAAGAGTGCTTCAGGGAGCATGAGAAAGACATCATTTTCACACATGCATTGGCCACCACAGAGTCCAGACCTTAACCCCATTGAGAATCTTTGGGATGTGCTGGAGAAGACTTTACACGGCGGTCCGACTCTCCCATCAATACAAGTTCTTGGCGAAAAATTAATGCAACTCTGGACGGAAATAAATGTTGTGACATCACATAAGTTTATTGAAATGATGCCACGGCGAATGCGTGCCATACTCAAAGCTAAAGGCAGTTCAGTGAAATATTAGAGTGTGTGACTCTTTTTTGGCTGAGCAGTGTAGATACCTGCATGTTATCATCTTTATCTGGGTCCTGTCTGTATATTGGTGGAGATACTTGAATAGAGACGTACATCATAGTCTTTTCCATTCACTGCAGAAATTCAAAATTTAATGTTTGATAATTTGCTCATGCTTACCAAAATGTATACCAGCGTGTATTGGCACTTGTGTTTTCCATGTCAGTCAGTAGTTATGTCCCAGGAGAGATGTTTTCTGTGCTAGATTCTGTATTTTAAAAATGTTTGTTGTTTGTCCAAATATTGCACAACAAGAGTAAATAAGCCTTGATTACTGGCTATTCAGATGCTTAAGACTCTAATTGTTTGTTAGCTTGTTGTCTACTAGATTTGAACTTGAACATTTTCCATATTAGTGACCCAAAACTAAACCTAGTCTTAGAAGAATAAATATTGTCTTGAGAAACCTTGTATTTAGCACTCATTTTGTTAAACTTTCTAGCTGTGTTGTCAAAACAGACATATTGTCTGTTTGCTCATAAAATTAGTGGTTGTGGTGTAAACCCCTTGACAATCTTCTACTCTTCCATGTCTCTAAATGTCCTGCCAGTATGTGTGTGTTGAGTTTAACCACACTTCTCTTTCTATACTGTGTCATGTCTGTCTAGCAAAATCACAGCATATACAATTTTCTGTTTGTACCCCCAATAATTATGTAGATTGTGACATGCTATGTATTTTTTTAAATAAATGTAATATATTTTCTTTAAAACATACTTATTTTCCTATAAAATCACAGTGAGTACAGAGTATCTCTATATTCATAAAGCTCAGTCCCTGTCTGTTTGTCTGTCTGTTCTTTATGCACAGATTTGTTTTTCATGTTCTAGACTTGAAGTTTGGCCCAGTGGTGTTTCTGAACCTAAGTTCGATTTTTGCGTAGTCAAATTTATTGATCACTTAGTATCTTGAATGTTTGTACTGTTCTTTGGTTCTAGCAAATGCTTGGAGTAAAGAGCTGAGCTGGAAAGAGGAAAGGATGAGGGGAGAAAAACATCTTCATCATTTTCATTACAATGATGCCAGTGGCTAAAATACATGTATGAATGAAAATAACAGTTTTTATTACTTTTATTTTTATTTTTGTGTGATAATGTGTGTATAGCTGTGTGACTGTGTGACCACCCTTTGATGGCCTGGCATCCTGTCTAAGGTGCAGTTTCATGGCCTAGTGCCCAATGGCTCTGGGATAGACTCCAGAGCACAGAGATCCTGGCCAGGAAAAAATGGTAAATGATAGTAAAAGGATGGATGGATGGATGGATGGATCAGGTGTCTGTGAGTGTCACTGATCACTAACTTGAGGAATATTGAGCTTATGAGATAAATTGGGTAGCAATCAGTTCTGAAGACGACTTGTGCAGATGGGGCCCAAGATGATGTTTTTTCAGCCATTCAAATAGGTATTAATAATGCAAATGAAAATGTTAAAATACCTCCTGACAAAGTATATTTTATTTACTGTAGCTATATCCATTTTTACAAAGGATAAGCTGTAATTATCTATAATAATAAGGTTTTATTAGAGAGAAAATAAAGATGAGTGTTGACGCGATGAATTAGCTATCAGAATTGTATAGAGGCTTGTGAACATTACATGTGCTATGTTTTCAGTAATTTTAGATGAATTTAAATTTTAATGAAGTTTGGAGTTCATAAAAAAATTTTAAAAAAGCATTGTACTGCTATAAACTTCATGTCCGGACTGTACCCTATTTTCCAGAATAAGTTTCAGATCACAGCAATACTTGCGCTGGACATCCTGTATTGTGTGGCCTTCCTGTATAAGTAGTTTTTAAGTGATTTTGCTGTTATGATGAAATTGTGTTACAGACTTTTGTTCCAAGTTGTGTTTCTAAGTTGGGAAGCCAGTGAACCGTTCTCCATCAATGACTTCACTGAAATATTCTATACAGTCTTCTTCTTCATCTTTCGGCTGCTCCCGTTAGGGGTCACCACAGCGGATCAACTGTTTCCACTTCTTCCTGTCCCCTGTATCCTTCTCCGTCACTCCCACCACCAGCATGTCCTCCTTCACCACATCCATAAATCTCCTCTTAGGCCGTCCTCTCTTCCTCTTGCCTGGCAGCTCCATCCCTAGCATCCTTCTCCCGATATATCCAGAATTTGTATTTTTGTCCACATATTTGGTTTGGCAAATTTTTACGCCGGATACCCTTCCTGACGCAACCCTCTCCATTTATCCGGGCTTGGGACCAGCACGAAGAAATACACTAGTTTGTGCATCCTCTTGTGGCTGGATTAAATATTCTATACAGTATTAAATGAAAAATGACAAAAAAATCCTGTAACAACAGAACCACAGTCAAACATTTTTACACGATACAAGATAAATGCAATCTGAAGGAACATAACTGGTCCATTTTCAAGAAAGGTACAAAGGAACAACTGCAAAGTTGACCTGACAGTGACCGCCTGCTCTTGAGAACTCATCATGAACAAAAAGAAAATCCTAAGTCACTGGCTCTCTGCCTACTCTCATTCAGAGGTAGAAGCTGTCTACTTGCACACAACACCTTAAATCAACAAAAAAAACAGCTAAGGTTGTTAACTTGACTAGACATAACAACAATGATGAAACTGACATTGCCTTCCCACATTAAACATCATGCCTGAAATTCCACACTTTGCACAAGCTCCACCTCATGGTCTCCACTTGCTGTATTTTATGTCTACATGTGGATGATCAGGGAGTAGCTGTGGTTATAGAAGACTTGTATAGAGCCTGAGCGAAGACAGTAGGGTGGTATTTGTTTTATATTCAACTCAAATGTTTAAAGCACTGTCCTGTATTCCATTACAAGCTTTGATGCGATAATGTGCTAACTGGGCTTTATATCTGTACTGTCAATTCAATTCATTTCAATTTATTTTTACACAGCGTTCTTCTCAAAAGCTGGCAGACATTCCTTACAGCTCGCGCCTCGTGATGTCCCTTTGGCTTTTTTTTTTTTTAATCTACTTCTACATGTTCAGGAAAAACAACTTGATTTCATGCGGTTTCCCTGTATTGTAAAACAACAATATTGTGCTTGTTGTGTACATGGTAAGCAGGGTTTTCATTGAACGTGAAGGAGAAATTTCCATGCAAAGTTGTTATTTGCACATAAAAGAGATTCTTCTGCTGACATTGCAGACATGCAGCTTCTCCGTAAGGGAAAACAAAAAATGGAGATCAGCCATAACCCTGCACAAGATTTGCAGAATCATTATTGATTGCAAAAACCATTATGTTGTCAGTTAGTGTAAAAGATTAATCTGGAGTTTCATAAGCCAAAAAGAATAGTGTTTGTAGGTGTGTCTTAGCTGTTCTTGCAGATAAAAGAGTATGGGTTATGCTAGGCATGACTGTAAATACATCCTTTGGCCACAGTCAGCTTTACTTAAGTGTCAGTTTCTGGAAATCACAGCTTTTCAGATCTGGTTCATCATTCAGGTGTCCATCCTTTAAAAATGTGACAAGCGCAAAAGAGGGTGAGGAAATATTCTCACAGTCCAGAGCTATTTGTGATCAAACCTTTGGTAAGGAACTTCCGAGAAGTTCAAAGACAGACGAGGGTAAAACTGTCAAAAATGTGAGGTTCCAGCATCCTATTATCTAGAGAAGGCCTCTCAAAGACCCACTCTAAGCATGAGCTGGCCAAGACCAAGTACCACCTTAGTGGGGTTGGAACTACCAGGTGTGTGGAAATATCTTTGCACAACATGCTAGCCAGATCGTGGATTTCTCACAGACAAGCAAAGACAAAATGTAAATAAATAAACCTTGTTTAAATAATAATTGAGATTGGAGGTACATGACCAGCAGGTACATCCGCAATGGAAAAATTGCTGTTTTCATGAGGCAGCAAATGACATGGATGCAAATGACTATAATTATCACGGCTGTAAAAAAGCAAACAACATCTTAAAGCTAATCCTCATTGTGTGCCTGCTTCATGTCTTGCCTCAACATGTGTGAAGGGGGGGTTGTTCTCCAGCTTTTTTTTTAACACAGGCCTGCATGAGAACCTATTTTCTCTGCAAAACTTGGCAGTGAGTTACTAGGGGTTATACTGATGAAAGGAGTTTAGTGACAAATTTGTACTTTTGTCTTTAAATAGACAAAACTTTGAATTTTATCTGAAAATCCTACAGAAAATAAAATGTTCCTGGCTTCAGGTGAACTGTTTGTGTTTTTAGTTGCTGCAAGGTCAGCTTATTCCCTTGTTATGTGCATGCCTCTGTGCATCACACCCTTTCTCAAGAAAGCTTTCATTGATTTGCATAACCTTATTCAGTTTTGGCTTAAAAGTGCCCTCCTTACTGAAAGAAATCATTACAGAGAATCCAGACAGGTAAATACATGCAAAACATTTATATTAAAAAAGTTCAGGCCATTTATAACATTTTTAGGTTAATTCCATGGCAGATTAATATAAATTTTGACTGGCAGAAACAAGAATTTAAAATAATTTAGAAGACCAGCAAGATATTCATCTTGCATTAAAATGTTTGAAAGCTGGGATTTGCACATCTGATTCCACCATGGTAGAGAGGGATTTATTCTGTTTCGGGATCTTTTATTGCTACGAAAAGCAAGTTGGGTCAAGAACTTTTTGGAAGCGGGGCTCTATTTTCTTAACAATTAGTTCGGCCTTTTGGACTCGAACATGTAAACCACGCTGAATCAGATCCTTAAGCCAAACCAATTCTTTCAGCAGAAGACATGCAACGCAGCTACCTAATCCATGCTGTAAAACAGGGGCATGTTGAACTGTGTCCAAAACAATGGATTCCCATATTTAAAACTTCTTGAATAGTCAAAAGTACTCCTAAACACATTACAAAAGAAAAGAGAGACTTAAGGTTTAAGATACTCATGATATGTGATTTTTCCTAATAATACAAGTTAAGAACATTTTAGTTTGAACACTCCTGTGAAAAGCAAATTCATTCACCAGAAGCAGAATAATGGTGATACCACCGCGGTGGCATTAGCATTGAACTTTTGAAACTCAGTACTTCATTCCATTTGAACAACTGTTTGGGACAACATAGGAGCTGTAAAAACATGCAGACAAATTTATATCAAAAAGTAGTTTAAGTAAAAGGCTTTGGTTTGATATTTAAAAGTAAACTGAGACTTACAGCACAAGTCCAAAAGTGTAAGCATCCCTGCTACATTATTTTGCAGGGGATTCAGTCAACAAGTTTCAGGAGGCTTCTGCAGCATTTCCCTGAGATGTAGGACATTTTCACAGTATTTTTAAATTCATATTTATTCATCTAGCAGATGTTTTTCTCCAACGCAATGTACAGCATCAGAGCAAACAAAAGCGCATTTTATAGCTTAAGGTAGACCATTGCTGAAAGTGGTTATTCAAAACAACCTTATTTTGCCAGTGCACATTACATTAATATTTTCTTATCGATACATAGGAAATGTAAAAGTAATCCTGTGCAACTTCAGAAAGCAGTTAGGAGAAAAGGATGGCTTTGAAATAGTTTCATTTTGACATCTATATTTATTTATGTTTGTTACAACCACATGGCTGTCCAAGGGTAGAGAGGGGTACAACAAACTGTCCCAAGTTACTTGTGAATGAACTGACCAGAGATCAGATGGGATGTACAGTATGTATTTCACAGTGGCAGTGAGATTAAAGTACAAAAAAAAGCAGAAATGTCAATGAAAGAAAAAAAAAGGAAACTAACTTACAAGAGACTGAGCTAAACTGTATGTTATGGGAAACCTCTCAAAGTCTTCAAGGTTCTCTGGGGTCTCAGTGATGGAGCACAATAAGGTTTGAATGGTTTCATTACCGTTCCGCAGAATGTTGCCTGGCGTTATTTATCACTGACATGGAAATGTGCAGCTTTTAATCCATCTTGGTGCTCAGTGTATGCTCTGTGCACGTAGTGTGTGTCTCACGTGTGCCTCCCTGCACATCTCTGCTCATTCTCTTATTAAACCATGGATCTTCTTATCTCCTGGTACTCAAACAAGAACCATCCATGGGCTTTCAACCTCTTATCTCAGCTTGAGTGGAACAGCTACAAACGACAGAAAAGGTCTTTGTTCCAGAACTTCATATGTATACTTTCACAGCACATGTTATAATTAAAAAATAAGGTAATAATAGGCAATAGGTGAAGGAAATGATTATGTAAAATACCAAAATGTGAGCACACTGTAACAGAGCCAAAAACAATAACCTCCAGCTCTTGGATCTGTCATAAGTAAGGCTAAGCAGAAGGAGTACAGGACTTTTGCTGGGGGGCTGATGCTTTGACCATTCTGTAGGCCATAACCAAAGTTCTGAACTTGATGTGGGCAGCTACAGGAAGCCAAAAGAGATGGCATAGATACAAGGGAATGCTTTGGAAGGTCAAAGAAGTCCTGCTGGTGCATTCTGGATCAGGTGGAGAGGCTTGACGGCAGGGGCCAAGAGAGCGGTAGGGAGGAAGCCGCAGCAATCCAGGTGATATATTGTCATAGCCTGGATTAGGCGTTATGTACAGTTTGTTTGTTGAGATATAAGCAGAATTAATAGATTTGGGCTGGTTTGACAGACAAGGCCTACTCAAAAGTTTTTTGCCCTTCCAGTTGAGAATCATCTATTTTGGGAAATAACCTGGACCTCCCTTATGATTGGGTTTGTTTTTCAGCCCTGTTGTATTTGAAGCTGAAACTGAGACTATGGGAGGGCCCCTTCACTTCATGCCCACATGCACAGCTTACCTCACCGGATTAGAGTGACAGCACAGGCAAACATTTCTGGTGAAACCTTCTTAAGCCCTGAAAGAAGGAGACACACCACAACGTCAGGATACTTGCCCAGGGGTGAATGAGCTCATGGCTTTGCCCTAGTATGTCATCAGCATGGATCATTAGGCAGTAGCTTTGATAAAATGAGACAGTTTTGTAATCCGCACCCACAAGAAAATGTAGGAGACTGTATAAATGAAATGGAAAGGAATTCAGTGAGCATGTTTCACATTGAAAGCACCAGGTTGAGGATGGGCTGATATCCAGTTAAATGGTAGTGACTCACTGACTTTACAGGTCTGTGTCTCACTAACTTCCCCCCCAATGCTACAGTCTTCAGGGCCACTGAAATTACAGCAACAATTTTCCATCTTCTCCCTGAAAGAAGTTACCAGAAACAGGTGTGTTTCTGATACCTCTCTTCAGAGTGCAGCCACATACACATACATGCAAAGCGCTCACGCGATGCTGACAACCACTTATCTGAGAAAACTCACAGAGGCCCAAAACACATGGCTCCACACTAGATGCACTTACGATGTCCAGCAAACTACATATCCAGCATTCTACTCCCTATTACTAACCTTCTCAATATGACACACAGCACAATTACGCATCATGTATTTTTTATATACATGTTAGGTCCCTATAATAGCTCAGTATCATTGCTGGCGGGTTTGAGACAAGCTGCCAAGGTTCTGGAGTTTTTGAACTTGTTTTACTTAAATAGATTAAATTCTTTGTTTAAAAAAGAGTTCACCAACATCTTTTTACCAACAAGTAAAAGTTGGGTAATTATAGTAGTTCTTTCACCTGTGTGCCAAGGTTTAACCAAGTACACATTTTTTCAATAACACTATTCTCATAGAAGTGCAACGGTAGTATACAGCTCACATTTTCAGAGATAGTTTGAGATGGAATGTGAACTGTGATAAGCAAGTGAAGGCCACAAGAAAGTTAATATTAAGGTTTTAAAAGAGAAGAAGGGAGTATTATGAGGTGCACACCAAAACCAGGTGAAATCATGCTAGTGATACTGACATCATATAAACAGTATTTGTGTCTCCATGTCTAAATGTTAGCTGGCAGTAAAAGGTACCCAGAGAATAGGATGTGACTTGTGCCTTCATACAGGGACCCCCCCAAACAAATAGTCAGAATGAGGAAAAACAGAGCACTTCTCACACACACATGCACGCACGCACACAGATGCACTTTCTTCAGACACATACAAGCACAGCTGTCTCACATACTGTACACTCACACTGCTGACGTATTTTTTCAATAAAAACACAAACTGGAAGTTAATAAAGCATTTTGATATATAATTATTATTACTGTCCACATGCCACACACACTCTGCACACACATGCGCTGACTCGCATTCTATCACATGCACTTACAAACGTAGTTAACTAAAGAAGTTTAAAGGTCATACATTTTTATGATATATAATTTTTTATTACTGTCACTGCCATCTGCATGTTTGACCACAGGAGCCAGTAGCTGCTGCCTGTGAGGAAATGAAATGTTGAAAATTGATAAGAAATTATACATGACACACACAGACACATGGGACTGCACACATTTGTGAGATAAGAGCAATAAAATTTGGCAATATATATTTGATTTTTTTCCCTTTCCTATTTGACTACAACTGATGTGTGTCACTGTCTGTGGTGTTCACCTATCTGACAGCACTAACAATACTTATATATACTGTATATGTATATATAATGTGTTATTGCTTTTAATCTTTCCAGCACCACACCTTTCTGACCTGGGCAACACCAAGTAATTCAGCCAGCACAACAGCACAATAAATTATATATGTCTGTATATTGTGCTTTTATTGACAGCATATGTAGTAAAACAAACTGAGCATTACTGATGTTATCCCAAGTTAATGAAAATTGTTTGGATAAAAAAAGAATACGCAGGATCCGTGTCACATGTTCAAGTTATGAGTTTTTGGAGACATCTTCCATTTATTTGTTTATGTCCATTGCAATGTTGTGGTCTTCTTTGTTTGTTGATGAACTAATATGCATTTCAACATCCATCCATCATTTGCTGAAAACAAAGCACAAGTACAATAGAAATGCAGCTATTTATGCACTTTTATTGATCTTCTGTTTTATTTTAAATCCTGTTTTTCATTTCATCATAAACAAAGCTATGCTTTTTTGTTACACGCTTTAAGATTCTTTTTGCTCATTTTAATATGAAGCAGGGTTATTCATAAAAGGCTATGGTGTAAAATTTATTTTAAAAATGTGATTATTACAGGTTTATATGAATTATAATTTATGCATAAGAGCCATAAATAAAATAACGGAGATAATTCATTAAAAAAATAACTCGAATTAATTTCAACAGGTTAAACTTAGCTTGAGTTCTTTTATGTTGTGCCCTTGGCTCCTTCTCGTGTGTATGTACCGCCCCCTAGCGGCAGAATTATGATAAAACAAACGTAAAAAATGAATGAGTTTAAATTCTTTGTCAACCAGCCGGCATAAATAGTTTTGTACACAAAACACACTAATTCAATAATTCAAAAAAAAAAAAAAACGTATTTGATGACCCCCCCCCCCCCCCAATTTTATTTATAATTCCTCTGATTGGTAATGCGAATACTTTGTGTTCATGCAAATATTTGACACATACTTACGTATCTGAACTACTGTATCAGTGTATCATGTGCAAATTTAGACTTTGCAGAAATATGGCTTAAATTGTTAATGCTACATAAAGTAAAATGTATGTTAAAATATAAAATCTGCAGTAAATATAAATTAAATCCCAAATTTAGTTATCGATGTATCTGGCTTTGTCAGGGCTCCGGCCTGTGCGGGGACTTTTGGTCGCCCTGCTGGCCATTTTGTGTACTGCAAGTGCATGTTCTCCTGCTTACTTCCTTGTGCTCCTTGCCCCGCCTTCCCCATCTGATCAATATTATTACCCTCGTTATTGCCTCTTGTGTTCCCCTAACAGCTTGTATTGGTGGTTTATTGCTTTGAGCATTGAAGTCCTGTGTTTGTACCTGTTCTCTGTTAGATTGTGACTGTACTTTCTAGTCCCTGGTCTCTGTTGGTGTTCTCTGTGCCACTGGATTTGATCCTGTTTCTCCTGAGCTGCTTTTTCCTGCCAAATTGAATTATTTTCCGATCACTTCACTGTTTTTTTTTTTTCTTTCATTTTAACACCCTGTTCCTCTTGACTTGCTTTTGCCCCATGAATTGGATGTCCTTGTAATAAATCCCTTTCCTTTCTTTAAGTGCGCGATTGGGTCCTGACTTGTGAACCCTGACAGGTTTTTATTAAGGTGGTAAGTGCTTTTAAGTACTTTTACTTCTATTCACACATACACTGGAGTTGGCCACAATTTAATGAATATGTAGCTGTAAACACAAGTGTTTCTAAAGACAGATCAATAGTGGTTGTTAAAAGTAATCTATTGGACAGCCCTGTTAGACAAGGTGAAGGTGTGTTGTCCAAATAGTATAGATTTAGGCCTGATATTATCAGCTTTTTCCCTTATTGATTTGAACACCCATTTTGGCTTGGGGTATCCTAGTCTTAGAAACATAACAAAACTTACTCATAACTAGGGGTTCTATTAATATTTTAGCAGCATTTATTACCCTTTATGTCATTCTAATTTTTTAAGCTTTAGCAAGCATTGATTTACCATTGCTTTTTGTAATTGTCTATTTTGACTGGCTGTAGAATTTGAATCTGTATCTTAGGATTCTTCAGTACTAATAAGAATTTTTTACCATTGGGAAATCCTCTCAGGATGTTTGTCAATACTACTTAACTTGACAAAACATCCCCACTTGCCATAACATCTCCATACAACATTTGGCAATAGACTGGGATTTGTGTTCCAGTACTTTACTTGCTATTTTGCTGTTTTGTGACGTTGACTAAGACACAGATTCTCAGTTCCAGGTCTCAAAGGACAGACTGTACTCTTTCTATGTAATGCCTTAAATAGTCTTTTTTTATTTTTCAGTCTTGGTTTTGATTAAATATGTTGCATAAATAATCTTACCTAAACTCAAGAAGAGAATTGAGAACATAAAGTCCTTCATTCAGATCAAACCTAAATGAAATTTAAATGGAAATAGTTACAAATGCATTTGTGCTAGTAAAACACTGTTCAATGATTACTGAAGCAACAAGGAGCTGTCTGAGATGAAGAGCTCAACATATCTGTGTTAAGCAACCCTGTTGGGCTGAGAAATGAAGCAGCTTAGTTGGAACAGAAGCCAGTACCCCTTCAGGATCATCAGGCAGCCTTACCAAGCTTTTCAGTAAAACTTACATATTTAAATTAAAACAAAATAGAAAGTCCTTCTTAGTTTTGCCCATATCACATTTTTAATTTATAAGGCTAATTTGCACTATTTACTGTTTTTACTGGTAGTGAAAAAATACAAGATGTTTAATATAATTTTTCTCACTTTTATCCAATTTATCTTCCACCATTTTAAATTACATAATTGTATTACAGTTAACAGCAATTTTCAAGACTTTTTTTTCATATTTTAACTTCACCAAAATAAAATAAGAAACTGCAGTGAATTTTGTGGGACAAAAACCTGGGAGAGTATGATATAGATTACAGATCAATTTAATTTTTCCAAATTCAGACTAATATGTTCTGTCCAGAATGATGAGTTTCTGTCTAAATGTAGCCACCAGTGACAAAAATAATATACAATAAAGCATTGTAAAAAATTAATTTATTATAGCAATATCTAAAGATTTTTTTTTAAAATGTAACCTGCTAGTTAAATGATAGGCAGGAGGCAGTATGATTCAGAAAGAATTGAACCCATTTGTAAACTTATTATTCAATAAATAAATATCATATGACCATGTAGTCTAAATGAATTTGTAAAGTACCTCAAGGTGTTTTCTTAATCTTATACAAACTCAACACACCACATATTTATATGATACCTAGTTATTGAGTAATGCATTTATGAAGGTGTTAAATTCTTTTTAAAAGGTTTTATTATCTGTGATTTTTATGAACAAAACAAGTTACAAAATGCCTTTAGTCTCTTAATGGGAAATACCGACTTTCGGCTGCTCCCGTTAGGGGTCGCCACAGCAGATCGGCTCGTCCGCATATTTGGTTTGGCAGATTTTTACGCTGGATGCCCTTCCTGATGCAACCCTCCATTTTGTCCGGGCTTGGGACCAGCACAGAGGTGCATCCCCTTGTGGCTGGATAGTCTCTTAATGGGAAATAAAAATATTTAATAACTGAAAATAACAAACTGTGATTAAGGTACTGTCCCTTGGATTGGGTGTAACATCGGGGAAGAAGCTCAGTGAAATGATTAAATACTAGTAAACAATTTTAGAAATTCAACTTTTTCTAAACAATAATCTGTTAAACTTAATAGGAACAGGATACACAGCGACATATGACAACAATGTGCCACTTAGATACAAATACAACCATACAGAATGTAACTACAGCTTATTAGATAACCACTAGAGACCAGCAGAGACCACTGTTGAACATTTTAAGCAAACACTAAGGGAAACCATGAGAAAGTATCTGTAAATATACAGAATCTAAACAATATCTTGTAAAACCTTCACAAAATTTTTAACTCCTTTTAATCTTTCCTTAAGTATGATACTTGCACTGTGTATAAATGGCATATTGTGTATTATGAATTGCATTTAAAATGTACAGTAGTTTCTTTACAAAAAGATTTGTACTTCTGCCACATCAGACAAATGTCAGTTTTGTACTTTTACCAGTTTCTGCACTTTAGTCAAGCATGCATAATGATTTACTAGGCCTAACGGAGTTACTTTTTATAGAGTTTAGCTATATGCATATACATGGCACTGAATGAAAATAAATATCTTCCAATACCTGTAATAGCCACAGCAGTCTTTGTACAGCTCCTCCAAAGCAAATACTGTACACACAAAATCATTAATCGCAGGTATATGCTAAGATAAGGAAGAAGACAGTGCCCTTGTAGGGCATGCATATTTCCCAACTGCAAAGCCCAGAAAACTGTCACAAGAGTGGAGTAGGATCAAAGGGTGCTCCAGCAGCCTTCGTGCAGTAAGGTTACTTTAGCCATGTGCAGGAAGAGCATCTTCTGCTGCTGTAAGCAGAGACATTCCCTCTGCATCCACAAAGGCTGCAAGCCCTTCTACTGCTCCTTGAGCCACATAACCATTACATGGAAAAACACTCTGAAGAGACACTTCAGCCTGCAGACTGCAAGGTCAGATTGAATGCCAGTCTGTTTCCTGGAATTAAGAACAAACAGGACTCTTTCACTGTTTTCTTCTCGTGTACAATAATTAATGCCTCAGTCTTACAAGCAGCAGAGTCTTTTGGACGTTGAAGGTCACATGGTTATATGTCCAGAGTTCTGTTTATTTAAAAAAAAAATTGTGTAAGGTCAAATAGGCTGTAAGGGCCATTTAATTCCACCTGACCATTATTATTTGGCTGATACCTTTGCCCAAAACATCTTATAATGTTAGATAAGCAACTCATAATGAGTAAACTATTTATACAGAATGGGGGTTACTGGAGCAATTTAATGTTAGGACTTTACTCAGTCCTACTGCAGCAGGTGCAGAGATCTGAAGCCAGTGCCATCAGACTGTTTGGCAGCAACCGTAACCACTAGAATAAATTAGATGGCTTTAAATAAAAATATGCCGTAGACAGGGAATTTATGTCATTCTTCTAATGCATAGAATGACTTTCTCCTGTTTCATTTTGGCACCCTCTGTGTTTTGTTCCATCTACAAAAAACATAACATATTTCCTAAGATAGGTTAATAATTTAATTAAATGTTAATTTTAAAAAGTTAGCTAAAAAGAAAGAGGTTTTGGACATCAGTTACAGTATGTTAAAAAATATCTGAATGCATTCTGACCTTTTTTATATGATACCTTTGTGTTTATTTTTATTTATTGATTCTGGATTATTGCTTTAAATTACAATTAACAATTTGCAAAAATATTAAATTGTAAGCAAAGCATTGCTACAAATAGATCTAATATTTTAATTTTCTTGACTATGGATTCTTGTGGAAGCTGCTTTGGTCAAGATTTCAGTTTTGCAATAAAGTGTTGCACTACTTGAGGCATAGGAATGATAAAGTGAGGCCAGATTAACTTTCTTCCCCGCTGGTCAGTAAATGCTGTTAAATTCACACCCCTGTATTTGTGTGTAACTCCACTGACAGCACTACTGCTAATATTTTTGGTTCCATCATGTGATGAGAATTTTTTTACTTGAGATGAGGATAGTTCTAAAAAGTCTTGCCCAGATTAAGTGTATAGTATCTGTTAGCTTTAACTGTTATGGATACATAGAGGTATATCATACAAAAGTGTAAAAAAAAATCTTTTTAGAGTTCAATCTGGCATGCTATATAATACTTTTAATAACTTTTACAAGCTGAATTTTTTGATAACATTACACTTACCATGTATAAATTTACACAACTAGATTTATTCGGCCAATGTATAATAAAGTGGGGGGAAAATTAGAAACAACAGTATTGAATTTGAAAAATGTTCTGTATGTGCCTTTACTTTAGTCATAATCTCTATATGTATAAAGCTGAATCACTGTTAATCTGTCTATTTGCTCCTTATGTACAGCTTTGTTTTTCAAGACACAGAATTATGTATTAAATATGACCTTAATCGTAAATAGTTTCGTGATTATGTAATGTGTTATTACTTTTTACCTTTCCATAATTACACCTTTTTGACCCAGGCAGCACCAGGTAACTCTAGTTTAGTTATGATAAAAAGCATTTTACAGGCTCTGTTGTGGATTGGACCTCCATCTCGCCAATGAATATTCTCATAGCTTTGAAAGCAGTGATTCCTGCTTAGGCTTTGATTTCCTCTCAACCCAGTATAAGGACTTTGTCACTGTTTATTTTTAATTTTCTACCTGTACCAAGTCACCACCCGATGACCAAACAAACCACTTGCTCAGATCGGTAACCCGCCCCAGGGAAGGAGCAAGAGAGCTCCCTATAGCTGTACATTGAAAATGGGCTTTCTGTTCATTTTCTCCCAATTTACTTAGTCTTTGACATCCACACTGACATTTTATTTGACAAATGTGCATATAAATCCTTTTCATCTGGAAGACTTGTTCTTTTGTTTCCTTTGCACCAAAAATGTGAACACCTCAACCCCAAATGTGTCCACGGATTAATGTTTTTACAAAGTGTTTATATTTTGATACTTTCTGAGTAAACTCCAGATCAGATTAACATGTTGCTTGTGAGAAATAATAGAAGAAAATTTTTTTTTTTATTTTGCTATCTGGAGCCCTGCTTTATGGACAAATTTTCAGGTACATATTAAATTTGAATACTGGAGAAAATGTAAAAGCCTCCATACAATTCCACATTCAGTAGAAAATATGTATTAAAATTATTATTATTGAATTCAAAATGCATGGAATGCTTTTGAAGACTCATTTGTCTTCTGTTTGTTGACATTACTTTTCATTGTGCAGGGCTTTTCCCCAAACTAGGCAAATATAGCAAGCCTTCAAAACGGTTGTAGCCGTAGGATCTGCTTCTGCCCTACAAATGACATACAGTTGGCCTGATTTTTCTTCTCTGATGCTTGCCTTAGCGCTGGTGCCAGATTAATACCTTGTGAACATTACAAAATGCAGTTGCCCTTCAAACCCATCAAATCCATGAGGCCCAGGGTCTGCAGCAGTGATAAACTGGCTTCTTAAATATGTAGTGGTAACCAAAAGACCAATTTTGTGCTGCTCTGTTATATTCGGTCTTGTAAAACATTAAGGTGGCATGAAGAAAACAGTATTTTTTTAGGGAAAAATACTTCCACTTCCACCTGTCTGTTGATCCTGTTATGCAAGATGCGAATTGTATTGTTACAACATTAAATGGACAACTTTACAACTGTACAGTACATCCATTCATACAGCAGAGAAAGACTACAGACCTTAGTGATGTTGCAAAAGACAGGCAGTTGCTGGAAATGTACAAAAAGGGAAATGGTATTCTTATCAAAGCAATTCAAGGTAAGCACCATGATCAAAATGTAGAAGTGAGAGCAGAACTCAAAATATTGACCTTCTGATAGCCACGGTCCTATGCATCCCACTATGCAGACATAGAGATTTATACAAACTGGTCTTTCTACATGGGTTAGTAAACAACAGTTTTGCGTGATTGATCTGATCAATACTTTCCCCCAGTAATAGACATCAGTATAGAGGTGGAACTCAGGGGTGGGCTACATTTAGATATTCAGCCAAACTGCCAGAATTGGTTGGTCTGGTGAAGATATTGGTGTCGCACAGAAATGTTTGGTCATTTAAAAAGTCTTGTTTATGTTAGGCTAGAGCTAGAATTGATCTGAAATGTCACTTAAGCAAATATAGCTTTTTTGGCTTAAAATGGGACTTTAGGCATTCAAAATGTTGGTAAAGTTCATGCTTTGTTCAACTCATGCTGCTGACCTGGGTTCAAGGCAAATGGGAATAATTTGGGGAAAAAAGGGAATTAAACCTAACTCTTGAAAAACATGCAGTGTTGAAAGTAGAATTAAGATCACATAAAGATGACATGGAAGCATGTGGTTGCTCAAGCAAAAATCATAGTTTGTACATGTTAAAGTTAACTATTTCAATAACAATTATAATACAGTATCTATAGAAATACCTATAGAAAATATGAGTTTGGTTGTTCAGCATGGCTCATGTTGGCCTCCAGATTCTTATAGTCTGGTATGTACACATGAACAAATTTACAGCAACCCAGAGGTGGATCTGCAGATTTTACTGAGCCAAAATCACAGTGCAGGGCCTTAGCATAGGAACAAGAAAAATGTTTATACTGGATTATCTCATTTTTTCACAACAATGAATGAGTTGGACATGGAAATTAGATGCAATCATACCAGCTTTCCAGCAGAACATTTAGGGGTTTAGGATTATTTCTGTCCTTGAAATCTTTATAGACTTACGTACATCTCAGTCTGACACTTACGGTGCATATTGATGTAAGACAGGGAATGTGGACAGCTCAAATGAAATACAGATACGTGTGTCAAACTTAGAGGCCTTTTCGCACTATGAAATCCTTCCTCAGAAATAACTGAGTGGAAATATTTACTTCAAATGGTAGATTTGCAAAGCCTTGCATGTGTTTTCAAGTGTACTTTTGGAGATGTATATTTTAGAACCAGTGTGAAGAAGGCAAATCATTCGCTTTCAGTTTTGTTTTACATAGATTGTTATTTGGAAAGGAATCAGTTAAAACTGCTTTTTGAGAAGTACCGTAAGTTGACTGTTATGACAAAGCTGGTAGTGCTCTAAAGGTGGAGTTTCCCAGCCCTCATTCAGTCTTGCTAACTCTTCTCATTGTAGTCATGACAGATTCGTTCTGTGTTCTCCCAAAAGTCAGATATACAGAAATAGCTTCTACCTACGTGAGAGAGCGCAGGATATGCTGTGTTTCATTTGGGAGGTAGCATGGCCTGGATGTAACCTGACTTTATCTGTGTGCCTCGCTGAGCGCAAACACATTATGAGTGAATTTGCAAGCACATCTGAGAGGGTTTCCTCAATCCTCTGTCTTTGCTCCAAAAACGTCATCCTTACTCAGCTCAGCATGTGCTCAGTCCACTGTTTCCTTTAGGGCTGTGCTCTGGAGGGGCTGGAAAAGGCTGCAAGCACTCAAAATGCATGTTGACCACTAAGGGGGTCATGAACTATTTATTGGCACTATGCTACTTAAGAGTCCTTTCGTGCAATACATTGCTGTAGCCTAGTATGGAGACTAACAATACACAAACTGCTCAAATCAGGCTCATCTGTATTTTTGCTTACACTATTTTAATATTATACAAGCAAAATGGGATTTATCTCTTTTTATCACAAATATAATGATCTATTGCGTCTAATACCCATCAATTTATTATCAGTAACTATTTTATTCCGGTCAGGGACACAGCAGTCCAGATCCTTTTCTGGAATCACTGAGTGCCAGGCTTTGAACCAATACCCTGGGTGAAACCTCAGTCCATCACAGGTTATTGCACGTAATATAATCAGCCAGCAGTAAGCAACTTCCTGCACTTAAGAACTGCCTTAACCTGACCTTGTGGAATCATTTTCTTGGTTATATTTACATTTAAACTCAGTGTGAAATTTTCAATTTTAGTTTATACTGTTTCAGTTGAATAATTTGACATTATATGGCTAAGGTTATATCATTTCTTGAACTCAGGTGATCTGTGGAACAAATTAATTACAAATATTTGTATCTGCTTTTCTTAGTTCAGCTACAGAAACTATAAAAATATTGGCGGCTTCAAACCTGTGTAAAAGTGCTTTATATTCTTGTGCTCCCAGGCGACAATCAGGGTAATTGTACTAACATCACAGACTAGACATTTGGATCGACGTGACTGGGGGAAAAAAGCACATTCCTAAAAGATAGATTTGTGAATAAGAGTAGTATTCAGTTTGAACCTATTCTAATACATGTTGTTAGTAGCTGGCCCACTTTTGACCTTTTTTTATGTTATTATCACACTTAGAGGGATGCACGATGTACCTCTTGTACTTGCCTTTCTTAACCATTCTCAGGTGACTGAAGGCTCTGGTAGAATCTAAGTAGGTCAATATACGTCTCACCTGTGTGTTGATGTTTTTGAGTCTGTGCTGTGGAGAACTTCTTCATTATGAATGAGGAAATGAGGGGGAGGGGAACAAAGTTGTTTTTCATCTTTGGTACTTTGTGCTTAGCCACATTCTGCACCTTCAAGACATGTGGTGCAAGTTAACAAACAAACTACTAAGACATGTAATTGCATACATGGTCAAATTCGGTTATGCTCATTGCATTGTATGGCCAACTTTCTTCAGGGAAAGAAAAAATGAAATAGATTGGAACCGATTGCAGAAGTTGTTTTATATTTGCTAACAGAGAAACTTAGCAGATATTAAACATATGGTCTGTATTTCTTGTTTATAGCTTATTCTGCAAAAGTAATGTCTTTATAGCATGTTGTTCTGCAAAAGTACATACTCCATTAATTGTAGTTTATAAACATTCTTTTGTTAATTTTATCAAAGCCATTTTTTTGTAATCTAATTATTGACTTGTTGCATATGATCATGATCTTTGTTAAATATTTCCGGGTCATGTTATTATAGCATTTTGTTCTACCAGGACACTGACCCGGGCTTAATGAACCCTGGATGATGGTGCCTGACCCAAAACACTCCATCACCCAAGGTTACATGACTAATGGCTGTCTAGCTGGATCACAAGATGTATGGCATGAATGAGTAGCATGTTTTTCATTATTGACTTTATAAACAGAAAAAAAAAAACTGTTTCATGCTGTCACTTGTTTGTGTTGTGCTTTCTACTTGATGTCACTTCCATTTCATAAAAATGTGGTCTGATGGACCCATACAGATATATTTTGTCTAAAATAAAAAATCATTTGTGATATTTATATTTTGAACACAATGCAAAGAGGCAGATATGATCATAAAGGAAGTTTAGGCTTTTGCTGTGTTAAAAGTGTAATTGAGTATTTCATGTAGTTTTTTTGAAAAAGTTTTAGTAGAACAGTGTCACCTTCAAAACAGTACTGACATAGACGAGTCAGCATAACAACAGTGAAAGTACTGCTGGAATATGGTTTGTGCATTATGATGAAAATCTGAGGCAGAAGTAGGACAGTTCTGCCTGTGTGGGCTTATACTTCTGTTTTTTAAGGCACACTGGAAGTTGTTTTGATCTAATGCTTTATTTTTTCATGCTGAAACTACATTCACTCTGAAATATTTATGCTTTGTTATGTAATACTGTGAATTGTGTCCGGGCAAAACAGTGGCACAGCGAGTAGCGCTGCTGCTTCACAGCACCTGGGCTGTTTTTGTATGGGTTTGATTCGTGCTCAGTATGTGTGAACTTTGTGGGTTCTACTTCTGTCTGTGTTGGTTTCCACCCTCAGTCCAAAGACAGGCAATTCAGATTCATTGGTCACTATAAGCTGCTTGTAGTGTGTGAACTAGCATCCCAACCATCAACTAGTGTCATAGCCCAATGATTCCAGGATATACTGTGATGCTGACCAGGATGAAGTGGTCAATAACAATAAATGGTTGGACTATAATTTGCAAAACTCAGCTGAATTTATTTCTTGAATGGCAGTAGAACTGTTCAGACAGCAGTCATGCAGCCATAATAGATAATTGTTTGTGACTGTCATAATTTGTAATAATATTTATGCTCTCATTTTCCTACTTGTTGCTAGGCCATTTTGAGATAAAACGCGGTGAGCTGAAAATCACTCGTCTTCTGATGTCCTTCCGTTTGGGTGTCATGACTGTGGGACGTAAACCCCAGTTACTGCACAAGGCGCTTTTATTTTTACAATGCTTGACATGGCACCAGCATTCCAATGAAGCATATTTATAGCTGCATAAATGCTGGCTTGTATCCAAGGGCTGAAGAGCATGTTAGTCTTCCTTGAGCAATAGTATAGCAATATGGGTGGAGAAAACATAAAGTAAGGCAATACGGAAGCCCAAGACACAATTGTCTTTGCATAATTTCTGTGGGTGTGAGCAACAGGTGTTGACGTTCCTTCGTGCATGACGTTGGCACCATTTCAGAACGCAGATGGGGGGAGTGTTGGCCGTGGTGCTTCAGGTTCTGTGCGGAGCCGTAGAAAATACCCGTGTACGGTGTGTAGCCAAGATGATTTCCCTGTCAACCGCACGCCATCGGATTCAACTGTCAGCATCGCCCTGCCAAGCCCCGTCCTACCCCACACGCAGTAGTAAAGAAGGATGCGCACGTCGGATTTGTTGTATTCAACGCCATAACGCGGCTGAATCGCGCAGTCGAAAATATGGCACGCAGCGTTAACCGTGCGGCTTAAAAAAGCTTGGTTTGCAGCAGGAGGTTTTGGTTTCAAAATCGAACCGTGCACCGTAGCAGGCCTTCCAAACGCATCGCTGTCTCTTTAAAAGCGCTGCAGCCTACGCCTCAAAAAGCGGCTTGTTCCGGCTTTGCCCCTTTACATCTTTATCCTTGCCCAGCCGGTGAAAATAGTACCGCGCCCACGGGGCGATGCCGAGCGCAGCGCGACGCCGCACTTCCAGCGCCCCGCTAATTTGACGGAGCTCGCACGGTCCCGAGTCGCGTACCGCGGCGGCGGCTGAGCGTCCGGGCGCAGGGCGCGTCGAGCCCACGGAGCCGGCGGAGTGATACAGAGCAGCGGGCTCCTTCCAGCTGTCAATCCGAGGGAGTGAACTGTGCGAACATGTCGCGTCGTCAGGGAGCCTTCGCCAACACCGCGACGGATTACATGTCAAATTTTTGCTCATGACACCATATCATGGCGTGACGCATGGCTTTTTTTTAAAAATAATGGAAGGCTACCGTTTTCTGCCGCTTCTGTGAAGTTGTGTCAGTCAAAGTCCATATTCCCGCATTTCCTCTTGTTTTTTTTTGGTTTTTTTTTTGGTCGAGAAAGGCGATGGACATGACTCTCTCCCACCTTAGTGCCTGAGGTGAGTGACTTGACAGCCGTGACTTTCCTGCCTGCTTTTACAACAGTCAAAGCGACGTCGATATTCGAGTGCCGCCACGTTATGTAATGGCAGCTAATAAACGAATAAAGCGTCGATAAGAGGCGCAGGTCGTGTGCGCTTCTGCGTTGTAATCGAATATTTATATGGAGTAGTGCGAGCGGAGCGGGCGCGGAGTTGGGGTCCCCTGCTGCAACGCGGTGGACTCACACGACCACCCCTCTCCGAGGCAGTAGAAATTTCCCGAAAGCCCCCCGTCTTTCGCATCCTGGAAGTCCAGCTTTTCGCGCTTATTGCCAGTTCGGTGCTCCTATCATTCTGCTGCTCATGGCTGCTTGGCAGGAAGGGAAGCTAGTTTTTTTTTTTTTTTTTTAACTACTTAGTACTACTGTTCTACGCAGTCTCTCCGATGTTTAGCTGTGGAACTTAGCTGAAATTATAGTCAAATTTGAACGGGTTTCCTTTGAAGAAGTTATAGGTTAAATTTATGTTTGTGCATCCCTGCATGTCGTCATCCTTTATATATTTGGACATTCATTCTCAGAGCACTGCACAAGAGATAAGCTATATATATATATATATATATATAAACACGATATATACATGATAGTTCAACTAGGCCAGGCTGAACTGTCTGCTTGACTGGTTAGTTTGCAGTGTAGGTATGCACTGAGGCAGTTACCGGGCTTTTCTTTCTTTCACTTTCACTTCCAAACAAGGCAGTCTTAACAGACGATAATAATAGTTTCTCATTGTTCATTTTCATTCCCAATTTTTTATATAAATTTACCCACAGACTTAATAATGCCTTCAGGAATATAACAGAGCCCTGGCTTTGTCAGTGTTGAGGATGCTACATTACGCAGCCACGAATTTCACTTTGGCACTTCTGCCATTTCTCTGCCATGCCAGGTTGGCTGCATGGTATTTTTTTGCCCATTTTTCCTTTCAACTGTGGTGTCTGTGTGTCTGATACTGTCGCACTGCTAGGTTGCAGAGTCCACGATCCATTTGGTACATGTATGACTAGATGCATCTGCATATCAAGAATTACTACCCTGCTACATTTGTCCTTTTGTTAAAACAAGTTTTCGTGACTTCTGCCAGTGCAGTTGTTAGTACACACAAAGAATATGCAATAAAATAGTGTGAACTTACAAATGAAATGCCTTAAGAAGGTAACTATTATGTGCATATTTGTTGTATTTGAGTTTGTGGAAGC
Source organism: Heterotis niloticus (assembly GCA_018136845.1). NCBI lineage: Eukaryota > Metazoa > Chordata > Actinopteri > Osteoglossiformes > Osteoglossidae > Heterotis > Heterotis niloticus. The sequence continues at coordinate 26,679,362 of CM030891.1, forward strand.
CATCACAGGAGCAATACAAGTGTTGAAATTGCACATTCAGAACTCTCTCAGTTCCAGGCTTCTGTTTTGATAGTACTGTAGAATACAGTTGGTTTGTGCAGTGCTAACATGGCTACATGTGCTCCCACAGGTAAATGCTGATAAAAGGGGCAACGGGATTCAATTGATGATTGCTATACACTTCATTTGTACCCTCAACTTTCTTGTTCCAGCGATAACAGGTGGCTGAGTTCAGTTGGGCGGAATCAGTCTTCTGTTTTACGCCAACTAGTGCCGAAACACTTATGTAAATATTCCAGCCTAAGCATATCCTTTTAAACACACTGCAGTTTTATTTTGCGAATAATCAAATAATCTGCCAAATTATGTATTTATTTTTGTATTTAAGTATTGCTTAGACTTTTATTTTTCATTTTGTGTCCTTTGTGGGTGCTGCATACAGAATTGACTTTATATTTTATAGCCCTCTCTTGAGATGTCTTCCAAGATGTCCGGTTTAGCTCAAACACAGTCTTTTCCAAGATGTCTAAGATTCCATCTAATGACCCTTTCACATTAAATCATGGTGGCAGGTCTTTGCAAAGACATTTGTTTTTTTATCTTAAAATTGCAAGGAATATTTGAATTTTAAAGTTGACTTTGTTAGAGATTCTCTCTGAGCCTGTACACAAACTATATATATTTGCAAAAGTATATTTTACAAGTTTTTGATGTGATGCAAAACACCAACCAGTGTGATTGCTATAGAGCTGCTATATGTGAGAGTTGCAAAACCTTTTTAACAGTGCAGTCAGCAACCCACTTGTGGCTTTTTAGATTCTCCATCACATACTTGTATTATGTGTCTGATATTACTGGAATATTTGTCTTTAGTCAAAAGACTGAACTAATACTGTATTTAATTTCTATTGCAGAGTTCATATTGAACATCTTGGTTTGACTTGTATTTGTGGCACTTGCAGCAACATCTTGTTGAAATTCAGGAGGTAATGTGATGGTTAAGGACACAGGCTTGTAGCATGAAGGTAGCTGGTTCAAATTCAAGGAAGGATCCTGTTTTTGTAATTTTTTTTACAAGTTAACTTGAATAGTTCAAGTAAGATACCTGACTGTGCAAAACAGATAGAAGCATCATATAAGTAATGTTATTGTATTATTAAACAGCTTTTTCCTGCTGTAGGTCGACAGCAGCTACTGGTTGATGCCCACCATAAAGGGATTTGCAAGGGGCAGTCTGCTGCCTTGGACAACTCTGTGTGTAGCTTACCTTATTCTGTCCCGTGCAGTGTGTTTCATTGAGCTCACACTGGTACTTGAGCCCTAAGGACATTATAGTACACTCCTGCACAATTATGGTGACAGTGTCTTGTACTGTGTGTCCTTGTTGATACCTGTTCTGTAAGTTTCCCTGTTGAGTTTCTGCTCTCTGAGAATGTCTTCTGGGTTTTGGACTTTTGTTTTGAAATCATTGGTCTGTGAATAATCATTTAATAGTTGCCATTTGTTTATTTTTCATTTAGGTAAGCATTTTTTCTGTAGGAACTTCCCAAGTAGTCAGTTAAGAGTGTCAGAGTACCGTAGATGTAGAAAAAAGTTGAGTGGTATAAATCTGGAGCATTATGATAAAATGGCATGTGATTATGACTGTTGCAGTGAAAAATTTGCATTGGGGAGAGCTGCCCTTTAAGATGTTTTCTTTGTGAGAGTGGGACTGTTTCAGCTCACCTACACTTGTCACATGAGGATGAACAAATACTTCCTGTTTTTATAAAAGCGTGAGGCGGTTACTGGATTATTTTTGTGAGTTTCCCCCCCCCCAGAGCATTAGTCTTTTAATGATAATGGATCTATGGCTGGGTGATTTGAGTGTGCAGGATTTGATTTGTATAACAAATTAAATACACGTGTCTGAAAGTTCAGGAAATCTTTTGTTTATTAGACATACAGCTTTCAGTGGGGTCAGGCCTGTAAGGATCTGTGCAGGCAGCTTGTGATGGTTAGTGGAGCTGCTTAATAGTATGCTATCAGCCATGCACTGTCACATTCCTTTTTTGTGAAATGGTACAGTAGATACGCACCTTCAGTGTTGTTGTTCCTTATGCGGTGTTTTAAGGTGTCAAAAACACTAAGTGACCATTAACCTGATAAATGGATCTGTTTTTAATTAATTCAATTGCTTTTTTCTTCTCAAACCCTGGGAGATCGAATAACAGGATACAGCAGGTGGTCATCCACGTGAATGTGAATCATAGTTGCACTGTGTTATTTACAGAACAGCCATGCCTGCCTCTACCAACTTCCTCTCTGCAGTTTTTCTGCTAGAAAACTTTCCCCCACAAAGTGTTTTGTCACACACTCTCCCAGCACTAAAGGTGTCCGGTGAACTTAGTTTTTTGGAGAGTAGTGACTGTTTAATTCGTAGCGTAGCAGTGAAACATGATGGGCAGAATAAACCTTTTGCTGTCTTCAGCTTGGTGGCATTTTGGGCAAGCTCAAGGAGTTCAGCAAGGTATGTGTATGTGCTCTTTCTCTTGTATGGCCACCAAAAAGATACCTGCATAATATCAATCAGTTTAACTTAAGTATGTATTCATTTAGAATATTTTACATGACTGATGATTTGAAAATTAGATTTTGCAAGTGGTTAATGTAATCAGTGATCATTTAATGTTAGTGTGTTGTATGGTGTGCATATATTATATTGTAAAGTATTGCACGTTATATGCTGCCCATTTCTTTTACTTGATGTTCAGGCCATGCACATAGTAACAAAGAAAGGTGTCTGCATGTAACCCAGGTTTTGATTTATATGTTGATATATTAGATTTTCTTAACATCAAAATAAGAAAATAATAATTGTATATATTTGTGTAGTTGTGTGCTTATTATGGCATTCATCTAATGTCATTTGCACTGTGGTATCATTTTAAAAAATTCTGTAACCATGGAATGTGGATTGCTCATTTAAAAAACAAAGACCATCATAAAAGAGAGAACAATGCAACCAGTGGGGCTTCATTGGTACGCAGCAGACATATGGGAGCTGCACTACCGATCCCATTTTGAGAGGTTATCTGTGACTATTGGTTTTATTGTTATTGGTTGAGTGTGTATTAAGGAGATAAAGCACATTACACTGTATATTTATTGTCTAAATATTATGTCTTTCTTCAGGATTGGGGGCCTTGAAGCTTTTGGCCTTGTTGATTGTTAACATTTTTCTGCAATAAAAATTTTAAAAGCATACAACAAGCATTGACTGGCTGAGGATTGTCTCTTACTTTCTCACATGTGCACAGTTCTGCACATTCTTATTTTGCTGCTTCCACCTTCTTCAGTTCCACCCTCAGTATTTATAGTGCTAAATAGCAGAACATGTAAATCAAAGTGACGTGTGGGGTGTAAATCAGCCTGCCAAGTGATCTGACTATTTCCCATTCCAGAGCAGGCAGGGTCTGCTTTCTGGCTGTTCAGGCAAGGAGGGTGGGTATAGCATGGTTGACACAGAAGCACCGTAAACCAGGGAGCTTGTTAGGGGGTATCAAATGCAGGCCACTCATTTGATTCCAGTGTGCTTAGGAATTTAGTGGATGTGTATAATGTGCAAGAGCTGGGTAGTACAAACATAAAGTCAAAGTCAAACACAGCACATGTGCTACATTCATGTTCATGGTTTTTGGAAGCCCAGCCTGTGAATTTGGCTTATGTGCACAGAGAGTAGCACAAACAAATGATGCTTCAGAGAGCATGACACATGTACGTGGTATAAGGTCAAAGAAAGTTTAGAATTCTAAGCGTTCGTCACCAAAGCCTCAGTGAGTGGCAGTTAGTTTCACATTGTCAGAGGAGCTGTGTAAAGCCTTCATTTTGATAACAGGCATATGAGACTTGTGTTACTTGGCTTTGGGTGTGGTTGTTATTTTTGTGCCACAGTGATGGTGAGTACACTTTTTTCAGGACAAGCATTTATACCAATTCGTTATTAAATACCAGTAATAGGAATCAATAGTGATAACATTGCTGTTAATACATGTTCTGAGAAATAATACTGTATACATTTATTGTATTCTTGCCTTTCAGTGTTCTTTTCAAGCAGCCATTTTCATCCCCAATGCATCCATCAGTAAACAATGTCACTAGTTCAGCAGCATAGATGTTCTGTTGTGTTATGTAATTATGACTTTTACATTTATGAATTTGGCAGACATTTCAAAAATAACATACAACTTACAGTAAGTCAAATGGCATCTCATAAAAAGCAGAGAGCTTTGATACACGCAGTCATTTACTACATTTAAAATAGCAAGTACAAAGGTCTTTGCAGCTCAGGAAAGAAATGGGTCAGAAAGAAGGAAGTTCTGAGACCTTTCTTGAATGCTGAAAGGGATTTTGCAGTTTTGAGGGACATGGGAGAGGATCTGAATGGTGTCAGATTTAACTGTTAATTGAGGTAACATAACAGTAGTGATGTGTGTCTGACATGTGTCCTCTCCATTGCCTCTTCTTCAGCTGTCTGCAAGCTGGCTGGGTGTGGCGGCATGCGATCTCCCTGAGTGTGGTGGCACCCTCAGCTGACGGCATGCCGGTGCAGGCGGCCCAGTGGACGGAGTTCCTCTCCTGCCCCATCTGCTACAATGAGTTTGATGGGAGTGGCCACAAGCCCATTAGCCTGGGCTGTTCCCACACTGTCTGCAAGACCTGCCTACACAAGCTGCACCGCAAGGCCTGTCCCTTTGACCAAACCGCTATCAGCACTGACATTGACCTGCTTCCTGTCAACTGTGCCCTGTTGCAGCTGGTTGGAGCTCAGGTATTACCTTTGAGGTTGATCACTTGACCATTACTCAGATTACAAACAAAATGGTATTAAATTAATCTGTGGTAAATAAGTATTGTAATTTTGTCCAGAAATTAATATTACTCTATACAGTAGATTGCTGTTATGTCATTAATGTTGCTTTGCAATCCATCTGAATCATAAAATGACCTACAAAAGCTTACAGTTATTATTTTTATATAGCTAGGAATTTTGGTTTTCCAAAATTCCAAAATTTTGGTTTTTTTTGCTTACAGTTATTATTTTTATATAGCTAGGAATTCTGGTTGTAACCTGAGGTCTCCTTCTTGGTCCTGAGTCAGCAGCTCTTTTTTTTCCCCCAACAAGTCGGTGTCCTAACTACAATTGGTAATTGTTTTATTGTTCAGGTGCCAGATGCTCAGACAGCATCTCTTAGCAGTGTGACTGAGAACAAACACTATGAGGTGGCTAGGAAGTGTGTGGAGGAGCTGGCACTCTACTTGAAGCCCATCAGCGGAGGAAAAGGTATGGCTGTGCTTAGAAGCCCCCCCTACAGGGTGTATGGTTAAAAATTGCAAAGCACAAGAAATTCATGTTAGAGGAAAAGGAGTATTTCCGGCTCTCTGCATGTTATGTTTGTTTTAGTTTCAGTTACAGTGAGAAACTATGAGTGAGAGCACTGCCGGGAATGCAGTGTCTGTCATGTGAGATGTTTTGCACGCAAAGCCCAGCTCCCTCCCCCACAAAGGTTTCCTATGACAGAAGGTGCATATTTTATAAAGGCCCTGTTATAGAAGGACATGTATTCACAATTACTTCTTGCTGTAATTAAACTTCTGTCTAGTTAAACACTTCTTGTCAAGGTTTTGGAATAGTTAAGAAATCAGGCATAAAAAAAAAAAAATTGAAAATTAGGTATATGCCACCACAAGCAGCTACAAAGGCCTGAATGCAAATTAGCTGTCATCTTGAATTTTACAAAAGGGATGGAACACCACTGCCCCACTAGTAGGTAAATCAGCTAATACTTGTTTTATAGAGATGGGAAATAATAGTCTTTCCAATAATTTCACAAGTACTTTGTTTTTTCCAGTTTTCTTACTGGGGAGTGTAAGAAGTACATCAGTGTGATGTTAAATCATTGGGTGACCAGTCGTGCTCTGTAGATGGGAACACAGTGCTAAAAGACTCAAGAAAAGACTATAAGCTTGAGAACAACTTGAAGAATAGCACAGCATGGCGTGAAGAGGGTCAGTTAAGATATTAGCTCTGGTCTACTCTTGTAAGGGAGAGAAGGGCTAGACTCTGGATCCTAAATGTAAGGATTTATAGAAAGTACCACACATGGAGAACATGACTGGTCATCTGATGGTATCCTATTGCTAATCCCTGCAGCAGTGGCCCCTCTTTTAAAATTGTACCAGGGCTTGGTTAGTGCCACTCAATTTACCTATTTGCATATTTTATGTGTAAACCACCTGAATACAGAATCCCCTGCACTGTTATGTGTTTCCTGTGTATTTGAATTACATTACCTGTTTTGTGTCTTAGTTTTTTGTTTCAATAGTACAAATGATGAGTGTGTCATAGTTCAGGTTTTACTCATTTCGTACTAGTCTTTACAAAAGATTCTGCTTTATAAATCCAGCTGTTATAAATAGTGTTATATAATTTAACCTTTTTAATTATTGCCCCTTCCCTTTCCATAGAAGAATTTTGCTTCAACTATAGTTGATGCTAATATTGCTCTGTGTTTGCCGTAGGCATGGCGACTCTCAGCCAGAGCCCACTCAGTCGGCCCATGCAACGCAAGCTGGTCATGTTGGTGAACTGCCAGCTGGTAGAGGAGGAGGGACGTATTCGTGCAATGAGGGCAGGCCGCTCCCTGGGTGAGAGAACAGTCACTGAGCTCATCCTACAACACCAGAACCCTCAGCAGCTCTCTGCCAACCTGTGGGCTGCTGTACGAGCAAGAGGCTGTCAGTTCCTGGGGCCTGGTAAGTGAAGGCTCTTAAGAATGTTGTATACCTCTAACTGTACCTGTATCAGAAGTGCAGTGGTGTGTGGGTGTCTGTTTCTTCTGTGTGTGTGTGTGTGTGTGTGGGTGTGTGGTTAATATGCATGTGGATTCTGTGGGTGTTTGTGGGTGCATATGTGAGGATTGTATGCGTGTATATGTAGAGCAGTTCAAGGACTCAATTGTCTGTGTGTTTCTCTGGAGCAGGCTGCCCACCTCCCTCCCACTCTGGCAACTGTTTGTCACTGAGCTCTGCTATGGGTTAGGCTACACGGGTTGGTTTTTGGGGTTTTTTTTTGCTGACTTTTCTTCCTCAGTCTACCAGGTAGTCTCTTCTATACAAAACCTGTCCTGTGGATGCTGGCCAGTGGGTTAAATTTCATTGTACTGAAATATCATAGCTTACAAAACCATTTGCCAGTACTATTGCGTACCTACCCTTGTTATTCTTGTGACAGTTAACAACTGCGACTTTGACCAGGTTTATGAGCTCTTGTGTACCTTGGCTTTAGGTGTGGGTCCTAATGAGCTTTTTTAAGTCTGTGATGTCAGTGTGGAGGGGAGTTGCAACCTTTAGTGATTGATTCTGCCTTTGTGTCTCATTGTCTGGGTGTCTAATGATGATCACTCATAGGGCAGATTCTGAGTTTGCAGGGGACGCTTGTTCTTCATGCCTGATTTGATTTTTATTTTTCGGTCTGAAGACACCCAGGAGACATATTCCTTTGTGACTCTTAAGAGCAGAAGTGCCATTTGGCCCTGTATGTATGAAGTGTGGAAGTATAAATGATCCTGTGTGGCTGTGTGTATCAGCTATGCAGGAGGATGCCCTGAAGTTGGTCCTGCTGGCACTGGAGGATGGTTCTGCTCTCTCCAGGAAGGTGCTTGTCCTCTTTGTGGTGCAGAAGCTGGAGGCACGCTTCCCCCAGGCCTCCAAAACCAGCATTGGCCATGTGGTTCAGCTGCTGTATCGGGCTTCCTGTTTTAAGGTAAGCACAGGCTTTGCAGTACATAGCTGTGTCTTGGTTTATAATCATAATTCATACTGCTGCACATGTAGTTTAAAAAGAGGAAATTGTGACTGGTTTAAGTTTAACATATTATGCACAGGCTTTCTGCAGTTTTTTCTGAAAACTGAATTATGTGTCTACCCAGAATCACTAAAACTAGAAACAAATTTTGCTCAAGTGCAGACAGCTCAGGTCAGCAATATTTGACTCTTTTAAATCAAAGGCATAAGTGATAGCCAGTATTAACTGTATACACTAGATAACTTTTGACAGCATGGCTGGTAGGGCAGGAATCCTATTTTCCAAGAGTTTACTGGAGCTCCACATTTGCACAGCTGCAGCTACAATTGGCACTGCTCAAGGCTGTTTCACCCAGTGGGATCTCTCAGGATAAAAGCCAGGCTGTGCCCCAGGCTACGTCACACAATTTGGCCTTCTAGCACAACAGTTAGGCTGTGCTCAGCATATATAGAATGTACTGATGAATGTGCTAATTTTATTGGAGTTAGAGTTGAAGTAATTCATAATCTGGTGTTTGTGGATTTCTGGAGATGTCACATAAGTTGGTGTCAGATGCCTCATGAGTCAGTGCAATAGATGCATACTAACATACAGAAATGATAATTTGTTATAGCATGACTACTGTTCATGTGTTATTTTCTAGTTTTTCAGTTTTTGTGTAATAATATTTCTATATACTTGTGTCCTTTTGGTGTCTGATGATGATCATTCATAGGGCAGATTATGAGTGGGAGAACAATTGTTTTCACACCTGATTTGACTTGAAATTCTTGCTCTGAAGACACCAGTAGTATTTATTTCTGTTATACACTGTGGTGCAGTTCTGCTAAACGTTAAGAAATTAAGGTACTTAGCACTTTGTAGTACTCCTGAATCACATGCAGCTACCTTCTATTGCTTGTTAACAGAAATACACTGAATGTGTTGCCCCAGGTGACTAAGCGAGACGAGGACTCATCGCTAATGCAGCTGAAAGAGGAATTCCGTACTTATGAAGCCCTGCGCCGTGAGCACGATGCCCAGATTGTCCACATTGCCATGGAGGCAGGACTGCGTATCTCACCAGAGCAGTGGTCCTCGCTGCTTTATGGGGATCTAGTTCACAAATCCCATATGCAGTCCATCATTGACAAGGTATGCTGGACTACAGAGAATACTCAATGATATGTATCATCAACAGTTTTGAGCCTGTACATGTGGAGTATATAATCCACGACTTTTCTTTTTCTGCATATGCTGCCCATTATATTTCAATATTATACTATAATGCATATTATTGAGAAACATTAATGCTCACACATTTACTGTACAGTGATATGTAGCTATAGTTCTTCGATTAGTTTTTTTTTTTTTTTGGCTCTGAACTATTTGCTTTTTTGTTGCGGTGTGGCTCTCTTAAGCTCCAGTCCCCTGAATCATTTGCAAAAAGTGTTCAGGAGTTGACCATCGTTCTGCAGAGGACAGGAGATCCAGCCAACCTTAACAGTCTGAGGCCTCAGCTGGAGCTTCTAGCTAACATTGATCACAATCCAGGTAATTGCCCAAGTTGTTTAAATTCTTTATACATTTTATTTGTGATCACACCAAATTGGGACCAGTGTTTTACCCCAGGAAGATTTTCATGGAAGTCTGTCTCTTAAGTGTTTTCATGTGAGGGTGACTTGCATTTCTTGTGTGTGAAATTCTGGATTTGAAGATGCTGCCTCACCCACATGGGAGCAACTGGAGAAGGTGATGCTGGCAGTAAAGGTGGTAGTCCATGGTTTGGTCGATTTTATTCAGAACTTCAGCAAAAAGAGCCACGAGACCCCTCAGGTATTCTCAGCTTCCTGTTGTGCAATTTAATATCTCAAATCTCTTCCCGTGCATGTTATCATAAGCTGTTTTTGTTGCTTTATACACATGATCTGAGCTAACTATCACCCCCCCTCAGCCACAACCCAACAGCAAGTATAAGACGAGCATGTGTCGTGACCTGCGCATGCAGGGGGGCTGTCCTCGTGGGACCAACTGTACTTTTGCCCACTCCCAAGATGAGCTGGAAAAGTGAGTGTCAAAGACACACCGGTGTGCAATGTTTCTCTTTCTCAGACATATTCTATAATTTCTTATACCTCCTTCTCTATCTCTGTACCAGATTCAGGATGAGGAACAAGAAGATCAGTAATGCTGCACGACCTTTCACATCTACACAGACAGCTGTAGGAAAAGGGGTGTCAACTGTGGGCTCTGGCCCAGCAGGGGGTGTGTCCCCTGGAGGTTCTGAGAGCACAGACAAAGGGGCATCCCGGACAGAGTGCACAGTACTTCCACAGCTCATTCCCCGGGGAGGAGAAACACTGGAGGACTTGAAAAGAGCTGTCCGAAATGGATCTAACAGGCTGAGTGGTCCTGGTGCTCCCTCCCCTGTTCAGAGCGAGCAGTAAGGACTTAGATTTATATTTTTTCTTGATATTTGTCTCTTCACCTGAACATATCCTAAACATATTCTCTGGCAGTGCTTAACTTGAACTAATATATTTAAATTCGAGCACAACATCTTTACTCTAGATTAAACAGGGATTCTGGATTCTCCTGTAATTGAAGTGGCAAAGTAGCAAACTGGATTCTCTCATTCCTTGTTGATGTTTATAATATGGTGAATGATGTGTGTTATAATAATAATGGGATGAAGGAAAAGGGTTATTTTTCATAAGAACTTGCAGTTAGACTAAAAAAAACAAGTTTCCTGTTGATGGGGGGAAAAAAAACCATTACTGCTTGGCTGACACAAGTCTTTTTCTCTGGCTGTCCTGCTTTCTTTTGTTTTTCAAGTTCAATTATACGCATTTGCAAGGCCTTCTCCTCTGAGGACCAAACAACTATACTACTATCCTCATAACTGCCCAGAGTGAAGCCATATTGATTATTATTGTATAGCAGGCAAGGCTGTGTTCCTTGTTTAGCTTAGCACACAGTGAAAACAAAAGCAAAGAAAGCATTTTCTCTAGTCTAATTTGTGGTCATTTGTACTTGTTTTAGGAAGTCGATTTCTCCCCCTAAAACCCCTGTCAATCACATCACAACTACCTCATCTCTTGCCCCTGGCCCTGTGGTGGACGGCACCACCTCGTATCCCAAACCTGGACATTTTGTCATCAGGGGTCCTCTTTACTCTCAGCAATCCGATGTTTACTGCCAGGAGCCACAGCCCACCTTTGACACACCTTCTTACCCACCCACCAGTAAGTCAGATGAAAGCTGGAATCTCATGATTATGTTGCTGAGTACAGTTGGTGTTTTGAAGCAGTTATTTCTTAAATTGCTCTTTATTCATTTAAAAACTTATGTAGGTATTGTATGATTTTTAGTCCACTGTTTATCAATTGACTGATCAGTGAGCTGTAGTTGCATCTCTCAGGGCTTTTCTATAATTAGGGAAGATGTCATATGTATTGATAATGTGGCCTACTGGTTACATGAGCTTTTTGCTTAGTCTCTATGACTAACTTGCAGTTGTCTTCTGATCTCTCCAGATAGTTACTATGCCCCCACCGTGCCCCCACCAAAACCCTGTGTCACTCGCTTCCTGTACTCCAATATGCCTGAATCCTCGCTGCCTCCACCTGTAGCTGGCTATCCAGAGCAGCACCCAACCTTCCCACCACGGGAGCGGCCTGGCCTTGGCCCCAACCAGGCTCCATATAGCCCAGCCCCGCAATATGGCCACCTGGCGCCAGCCAATGGTGCCTATGCCCCTGTGTATGACAGTCGCCGGATGTGGCGCCCACAGATGTACCACCGGGAGGATGCACGCAGCAATTCATTACCCCCTGAGGTGCTGCACTCATCTGTATACCAGCCCCCTCTGAGAGAGCGCTTCAATTCTTTGGATGGACCTTATTGTACCCCAGGGGAGCAGAGGACTGCCCTACAAAGGGTGAGCTGTACAAACTGCTTTGTCTACAGCCCATACAGCAGCTAGAAATGATCCAGTGTAACCCCTTGTAATAGGCCTCTGAGTCCAATACTAGGTATTCATCATACTACTAGGAATTTAGATAAAAAGGTTCAAATCAAGCGAGTCAGTTGATTTAGGTGCATCACTATTAATTGGAGTAAAGTCCTCCTGGATTTAGCATTCCAATATGGTAACTAGCCCTGGTTTTAATACTTCTGATGTTCGCAGCTGACAGTTAAGAACCAGAAGATGCTTTTTTGCAGTATTTCAGAAATCCTGACCTTTGACCCTAAGTGTCAAAAGATTAGCATCTTGGTCATAAAATTTCTCATCTGTCTAAGAATGTTGCAATAACAATCCAGCTGCAGACAGAAAAGAAGACCCTGAAATTGACAAACATTTTCAGTCACATTTCACTACATGGTGTACAACCATGTACGTGACAAACTCTTTTGTCTCTTTGTCATGAGCTACTGTAGTAATTGGGAGGAGCTTTTTAGACTGCCGATCGAAGCTTTACTCTTCTTTCTCTGTAGGAATCGTACAACCGTTTGGCTCTTGGTTATGGCGATCTCAGGAGAAAACCTGAACAGTGGACCCAACAGCACAGTAACAGGCCCTCCCCCTCCTCGCCTCTCTTCACTGTTGACTTTAGCTCAGAGGTAGGTCTGTTTACATCTGTTTGTGTTTGAAAGGAATCTTCATCCTTCAAGCATTTTCTCTTCCATTTTGTTGTACCTTTTTAATTTCTTTTTCTTTTGGCTTATATCAGTGACGTGTCTTAAAATGGCTAAATGTGATTGCATGATATGGCTATGGTGGTTAGTATTATGGAACATGGCATTGTCAAACAATATTTTGGTCTTATAAAAGAACGTAACACTAAAACATGGCTGTCTGGTTAGTTGACTTACTGCTGATTTCATTCTTTTGACTTATTGATAACAGTTAATTTAGGACTTACCCTGTTCTGTACTGCAGATTTTTTAAAGTATAAATTCTTTTAACTGGGGAAAAGGCATACAAATATCTTTGGTCACTAGAATTATTTTTTTTCTATTATTTATAACTGATACATTGATGTGATTCATAGGTTCTTAGCCAATGTGGGTGATGCTTTAAATAGGTTTGATCGGGGGATGCTGAATGTCTTTTGGAGCACACAGGGAAGATAAGCCCACACTCTGTAATCCCTATGTCTTTTTGCATTACCTTTATGGTTTCTGTCACTCTCTTCATCTTCTAGCTCTCTGAAAGTGTAGGTGGTGACTGTGCAGGTTGCAAGTACCGTGGGGAGGAGAACCTGACCCACTACTCACCCTGGTCTTGTGGCACCATTGGACCCTGCATCAGCACGGCAGAATCAGAGCCACACAGCGTCATGGCAACGGCTCCTTCTGAGCAGACTGTGAGTGTGATGCTGCAGCATCAGCTGTTAAATTTAGTCACAGAACACTATATGTCCCATTAGTGATTGGTCTCATCTCTCTCTCAGTTAAAAAAATTCAGATCTTTCACTTTTCACCCTTTTTAAAAAATTGCATTTATTAACCGTAGAAACCATATGATAATTGTGGAATGAACGTGCAAGTACAGCAGAGATAGTTTGAATATAGATCACAACAGTAGAATGCTCTTAAGTTCTGAAACCAAAAAAGGCTCTGATACCACTAAATAGCTCCAGCTAATTTTAACGCCAAACTACACTGTAAACCATTAGGTTTAAGACTAACTGGTAATTATAGTAGAGTTAATAGCAGTAAATGATGCTCAAAGTACACAAGAGAACCATCTCTAATGACTCACAATAGACCTTTTCATTTAGGTAGGTTTTTTGGGTATGCAATATATGACAGCTGTTTTCTATGTTCCTTGCAGGATTTGGAGGGCTGTGGGGTGAAACGAAGGCTGCACACTTCAGAGTCCTACCGTCGGATGGAGGAGGACCCCATTATTCCCTTTGGGGAGGGTCCCATAATCTCCAAGTGGGGTGCCATCTCACGTGCCTCCCGTACAGAGTACCACACAACAGGCCCTGTGCAGGCAACTGCCTCTCAGGGGAGTGCTACCACCACACCCATTAACTTCCGAGGTGGGTGAGAGCTGTAGTATGTAGAGATTATGCCTTATTAAAATATTTGATGTAAATTTTAGTTGTGTAGTTAATGGCATTATCATTTTTTGCATTTTAACAGCAGTCATCCAACCTGAGCACAACTAAAGGACCACATTCCCTTTGCATGATTTTTAATTGTGGCATATTTTATACATTGAAAATGAATCCCTCAATTCTTTCTGAGAAGAGAAAAAGCTAAAAGTGACTGTCATGAATCCTCTTTATTTTTAGCAGGATTTAGGGTTTAGCAAGTGGTTTTGCTTTCATCTCTGTTTTGATGTTTGAGTTTACAGTGTGAACAGTATCAAGTGCAAATGTGTTATGAGATATTCAGTATTGGACTGCAGCAACAAATGAATGCTTGCAGTTTAAGACAGTGCAAGATTATATTTATGATTTGTCTTTACAGATTATGGCTCGTATATGAGTCACAATGACTACCGGTGGAGTTCACAAGGTTCCGAAGCCTCCAGTTTTCTCGAAAGGTCCGTCTCCTTTTGTTCCTTTTTAAATCCAGTCCTGAATATTTCTGAATGAATTTTAATTCATTCTGATTAACACCTAAAACTCCAGATGTGCTATCGAAATAACCTCACTGGTAAAGCTGAAACTGAATGAAATCAGCACAGCACTCAGTCCCTTTGACTAGGCTTCTACACCCTGTGGTTACAAGAGTTCTGAAGATTGACATGACTGCTGTGACTTTCACTAAGCCTTACATCAATGTACAGCAGCTCTCTCATGCATCCAGTTGCTTGCAGTTGTGAAGTTTGGCAGGATTTTTTTTTGCCTGCATTTCTGCTTATGGTAATATGCATTACATCAGCTGCACAGAATGGATATTATATGATTAATTCATTTTTTGTTACTTCAAAAGTGATCTGTGTAAATATACCCATCCACTGTTGTATGGATAGTTGTTTCACGGATATGCAGGACTTCACCTATGTGCTCTACTCATCCTGGAGGACTCTATCTGTAGTTACAAAGACATTTTTTTGTCTTGAAATTGTATTTGCTGCATGCACACATTTTGTAAAAAGCCAAAAAGTAGGATGTTAAAGATGAGTCTGTGTAACTGCTTTATGAAAATGAATAGTAGGGGTGAATAGAATAATTAATTAATAAGCTGTTGAAGATCATGCATGTTTTGGACCACTTTTGACTGACCTTGTTTGTCAGAACATTTCAGACCTTTCTCAGTAAATATTTGATAATGGGTGCAGCTTCCTCTATATCTGAATGCCTTACAGATTAATCTTCTCCAACAGGTTAGGTTTGCAAACCAAGGAAAAGTCTTATATCTAAGAGTTTTGTTTTTCCAGTGATCAGCTAAGCGCCCCAGAGCTGAGAGCCCGGCGTAAGTCTTCCAGCAGCGGAGAGAGCCGGAGTGCAGACCTGCTGCAGGTATGAACGATGGAGGGGCCTGTGTTCTGGGGATTTGGAGCCAGAGTGATGTCTGCCTTTGAGTGTGAGAGCCAAGATCTCCTCTTTTCCATCACAGGCGGATTTCTGTAAAGATGCCATGGATGTGGATGGGGAACCAGACAGAGACATTGAGTTGGAGTTGTCTGCCCTTGACATAGAAGAGGTCAGGTTGCAGGATGACAAGGCTGAGGTTCGACTTTTAAATTTCAAAAGACTTTCATGTCTTTTTAAAAATTTTTAATTACTTAAAAATTTTGTTTAGTTCTGTGTCTTGCCAAGTAGTTTGACAACCTGCACACCTGCAGACTCTCATGTTTAAGGAATGGAAAAGACCCTGTCCCCTGAAAGTTAGATGCTTTCTTTATTCACTGATAGGTGTTAGCCTGTGATGGCCAGGTAATGCCATATGGACATCAGTGAAACTGTTAGCTTTCCAGTCACTCACAAATCTGTCAGCATCATTCATCTTATTTTCCTGCCCCCCCCCCCCCAAAAAAAAAAAAAAAAAAAGAAAGAAAACAATGACAGTTGGGTTGCATTGTGACAACTGACAAATGACCAGTAGCTTTTGGAAGCTATGAAATTGTTCCAATAGCAGTCTCCTGCCTAAAGACTTGGGAACTGTAACAAACTTGCTTTTGCTATGTGCTGTTTATAGGAATGATGAATCATAGCTTTTAAGAGGACTCTTTTACTTGAGAAATAACATTGCTGACATAGACATAATTTCTTTTTTGGCAATGCAGGAGTCACTAGGCCCAGAATCACATGGCAGCCATCTCTCTGATAGACCATTGTCTGGCAGCGGACACCAAAGGAGCAAACAAGACCAGCTCTTGCCTGACAAGATGGAAGCTCATTTGCTGAAGAAAATGGCCTTCAGGTGAGTCTCAGTACCCTTGTATAGCTGCAAGGGGATAATATGAGACAGGCAGATTTTACACAACATCCCATCTACTGGCTCATTTGAAAAATACAGCATGCATCTGTTTCTGTGTCACAGGAAGTCCACATCCCCCAGAGGGCTTGACTCAGCTGGGCTCAGTGTCAATAAGCTGGTGATGAAGACAAGCCCACACAGGGTGGGGGAAGGGCCCTGTCCAGGCTCTGGTGCTGAGATGTTGCTTAATGGCAGCTGAGGGTTCATCAGATGGGCAACAGTACTAGCATCTTGTGTCAAGGCCATAACAACTGTGCTCTTTAGATTGCAGGTAATGTTGCATTTTCAAAATGCGTCATACCTCCCTGTTTACTGTGGGTCATTTGGTTACACAAAACGGCCTTTCAAGTATGTATTTTTGTGTTTTTTCTTTTTTCTTTTCTGCATTTACATATTCACATTTAGGTCTTACTGTAAGTCTCAGTGATATTTGCAGCGCTATTAGAGCTTTGCTGACCATTGGAGTATTTACAAAAACACTGGATGGCTTGAACTTAACAGTAGCAGGGCCTTGCATTCATACTGTCTGTAAGCTATTATTTTGTTTTGCTCTTTGTTCTTTTGATTTTTCTTTTTTTTTTTCTATGTTCTGTTTTTTCTGTTGAGAAAACATTGCCCCCAACAGATTATTATTGAAATCGCACGACGACGCCAGACACCTTTTCTCTCTGTTGGTGAAAGAGCTCAAATGTCTGTCCAGGTAGGACCGTATATGTGACACAGATTAATCATGTAACCAAGAAAGAAGTTCCAGTTCCTGATGGCTCAGCACAGAAATCCACATTAGCTGTTCAAACTGCATTCTCTATTCTGATCTAATGCATACACTTTCAGCTTTTTTAAAAATAATTATTATGTTACCCTTCTTAATCTGACTTGCAGTTCTAGTTGAAATGAAATTTAAAAAGGCACTTATTAAATGAAACAAAAACTTGCCGTTTAGATGGGCCCTGTTTACCTTTGCACAGGTTATTAATGCTTATAACTGTTTAATTACCATCAGTTGTCTGTTTACACTTATACAAACATGCAGAAAACAACCCTGGTGCTCTGCACTGACAGCTAAATGGAGGACCTTATCCACGTGTAGTTCCTATACCGATTACAGTACAATATTACAGAAATTGCAGTTACAGAAATAATGTTTTATATTAAATTATACAAATGCTGACATTCACTTTCAAAAATATTGTGGTAATTGAATAACAGTTAGAATCTGTAGGCTGCACATCAGGTATTCCATTTGTGTAGGGACAGCGTTATCAAGTCTATTATCACAGTAGACATTATAAGGTTATGTAAACATGACTCTTGTACCAAAACCACATCTAAAAATGTGTTAGCATATTTTACTATACTGTTGGGATGGTATCTTCCTTACATAAAGGTTTAACTTAAAATAAATGCAGATTCTGGTAGTGAAACACTGTATGATAGAACAGTTTTCAACTTAACTATAACTTTATTTAAATTTGTTGCTATGGCCTTTTAAAATTTCTCCTTAAATTTAAAAGATGTTGCAGTAGATTATATAGAGTAAAACATTTTGTGGGAATCACCTAGAAGCAAAGCAGAATCATTATAGATTTGTATGAGATACACAGCGACAGGTTTCCGTTGTAATGTATGGTTTAATCTAGGTGATTGCATGGCAAACAAGGGTTTCTGACTCAAACATTTGGTAAATGTGCTGCATGTTGCTGGCATTGCGACATGTTTATTGAGCAAGTTCTGTGTGCAGGAAGCCAAACTGACACATACAGTTCTACAGGCTTTGTATGCAGTGATTGTTTTGCTCCGTTCACTTCACATGCGTAGAGAATGGCTCTATTCTTGTCTCATGATCTTTCAGACTGTTTTTTTTTTTTCCAATTTTTTCTGACTTTCCAGATTTTGCATATTTTACAACATTCTAACTTCTGTGAAGTTGTTTGTCAAAATATTTTGTATCAGGATCTTTTTTTCATTCATTTATGAAAATGTAACCAGTCAATTTGAGTTGTTAATTTTTTTTTTTTTTTTTTTTTTTTTTTTTTTTTAAATGTGGTTTTCTTGCTAGTTGACTGACATGGTCCATAACATGGAAATCTTGAGCAATGCTCAGACCAATCACCAATGACCAGAGGGGTCAGTGTTATTTTACTGGTTTTGTGTACAGTACTTGACATTTGGGTAGACGTCTTCTCCTGAGGGGATTAAGGATTTTCAAAAATGATGCTGAATGATACAGCTATGAGGGAAATTCTTGAATAGGTTTTATACTTCATGTCTGTAAAGAGGTAGTTTGGACAAGCTAGGACCAACTTGACCAATCCTCCAAATGCTCCTATTCTGCTGCTCTTAAGAGCCTGTTTACAGTGACTGTTTTGCTTTGCCAAGGAAGTCTGAGGGCATCTTTTGAGACCTTGTGCATTGATTCAGGACATTGTTTTTTGTACATAATCAAAAGTTAGTTACTAGTTAATGCTAGTATTAATACATACATAATTATTTTGCTAATATGAAGGCATTTTTGCAATTTTAATTGTACAGTACGGTTAATTGACTTTATTCAATATTACATTTTATAATTTGATGGTTGCCTAGTTGCTGGTCACTATTCATTTGTTAAAGAAATGAAATTTTACCAAAGCAGGCCTGCTGTTCTTATTAATGTACGTAGGCATGATTGTGTCCTGTGTCCTCTTTCTATTTAGAGTAAGGGATTATTAAAACAACTTTGTATTAGCTGTCTTGTGTCTTTTTTCTAGGTAGTTAGGGTGACAGTTTATTTTATTACTTTTACAACAATACATTCAATCCAGTACAGAGAAGGGCACAGCTCAATTTAATAATGTCTACAAAAAGAAAATGAGGACACCGTAATGTTGTGACTTCATAATTGTTAAATATTAAGTATTAGTTATTTCCATCTCCACCTGCTATGAACTGTATGTAAACTTATCTTTATTGATTGAATGTATTATAGCTAAAATACTTCTATAGATATGCAGTTCATGATCACATACAGTATGATGTGTAGCATGTTATGAAAGCTTGTTGTTACATAAGTGCCCATTTATTCACATTTAAAACATGTGCTTCAGGATGGTAGTGTCTGTGTCTTATTGGATACTCTGTGCACTGGGTGCCATAAGAACCCCTCAGGCTGTGTGGAACAAAGGGGGAAAGGTCTGTCTACCAGAAGATTGGTCAAGTTGAGAGGAGACTACAACTGGAGTCTCTTGTTGTTCACACCGATTACTGCAAGGGGTCGCCAAAGCCAAGTATCTGCAGCCCTCAGGGAAGATTCTCCTTTGTATTGCTATGCTAGTAATGGCTTCCTCAGCATTAACTGAGGGTGAATACAAATATTACATGAATTAATATTGTGTACCTTTTGAATTAATTGTGTACACCCAGGAGTTTGTTCTTTTGACTTTTTTTTGTGTTGCACTGGAAGGTATTTATATTTGGTGACCTCTGCATGGAGTTATTATTAATAGAAAGGAAGAGGTGTATGTCTACACAGTACCCCAGAGGTATAGCTAACACTTGCCCAACATCCTACTTGTCTTGATCCCCCTCCCACCCCCAGATTCGTCTACCGTGAGCTCACGCCAAGTGTAGCTTTGGCCCTGAGCCCTGATCAGCCTGCATGGAGAAATTGGGGCTGTGTGGCTTTTATGTCGGGGGTTGGGGGATTCCTTTCCCTGCTGTGATAGCAAGTGCAGCACTACTTCAAATGATCACATTTCCTACATCCCAACCCAGACACAAATGGATCCCTGCTGCATCCCCACCCAACCATCCAAACCAAACCTGGGTCAATCCGAGCAAGGCCATGCATGCTGTCCCTTAGCTGGGCAATGGAAGACATTATTCTGTAGTTGTGATACAACACACCCGCCGTTGTACATGTTCTGCACATGCCCACTGTGTGGCCACGTTGAGTATCGTGGTTAGCTTGCAGCATTTACTGTCTGCTTTTATAATGTTTTATTGTATATTATTATCGGTAGTTTATTGGAAATAAAAGAAGTCCTCTTTTTGTATTGTTTGAATTTTAAAAATTTGCTTAGTTGTGATTGTTTTCGGAGGTATGGTTGGAGAGAAGAGAAGCTTGTTTGTCAATTGTACAACCAGTAATGGAGCTGACGTTTGAATATTTTTACGTCTGTATTAGACATTTTCTTTGCAAATCTATTGTTCGATTGAATTGTAAATGAAATAAAAGATGGTACACATCCGTCATTGTATACAGCTGGCACCATCGTTAGATGGAATTACTGCTCATTTTTATGACATAATCAGCTATATTTAAATATATAAAGAGACAGAAAAAACATAATTTAAAACAAAAAAAAAAACTTTTCAGGAAAGGGAATATGCCCAAGTGAATGATTTTTATTCCATTTTATTTCTTTTTACTTAACCACTTGTGCGAGTTTTTGGTTTAAGCATTTTGGATTACAATACAAGATGACCTCTGGCTTATGTCTTGTGTGGCAAATAGAAAAGAGTGAATTATTTTCATTAAATGTTTGCTCAAGCACTAACAGGCCTGTATTCCTGTGTGGAGCAGCAAAGAAATACAAATGGAAAGGAGACTGCAGTATCTGAAATGTATTTGCATGCATTAAAATAAAAATGCAAAAAAGTTCATGGAAATGCAACCGTGTGCCTCTCATTTTGTGCAGTTTCCTCGTTTTTCTTCAGCATCTCTCTCTGCGCGCGCCACCGCGTCCTCTAGTGGTGAACCAATGCACTGCAACATGTCTGAACACAGGGACCTTTCGTTATTTCCAGGGAAGGTCTATCCAAATCTTGAACTGATAGTCCAATTTTTTTAGCCACAAACAACAAAAACACATCGCTGGATCCCCCCCCCCCCCCCCCAAAAAAAAACAGGAAGAATATAATTTTCATTTTCTAAAGCAGGTAAGTACCATCAAGTCGATGTCAATCTTTGGCAACGAATAGAACTTCGTACAGTTGAAAGAACGCGAAAAAAATGCTCATTTTTGAACAGACAATAAGCAAAAGGATGAACATTCGTTAAACAAACCCCTACTGTACAATACAAGGAAAGGACGAATATTATATTCGTGATATTTGAAAGGTGTTATACGTAACATTTTGCATAAAACTATGTAGCTCCCTTAAGCTGCCCAAGTGCGCAGGCGCTGACCACAACGCCCCCCCCCCCCCAGTTCCCCTTCACCCCTCCTCCTAGATGCGCGCCTGCGCACTGGGCAGACGGCGGCCTCGGCTTATGTTTACAGCAGCTCGGCCAGTGTAATGTAGTACAATGTTATGACAACCCTTTCTGGAATTAAAAAGTATTCAGGAATCAGGTAGGATGCTTAAGTCCTTAAAGCTTTTGTGTAGGAAAACGACTGCCTATGGGCAAAGTTTGCAAAAAATGCTGAACGTGGTAATAATATGTGGGAAGAAGTGGGAAAATGGCTAGCAGGGCTTGTCTGTACTGAAGGCCCTTATCTGTCCGGGTGGCGACTGACTGACAGACTGACTGTATAACGGCTGCAAAGTGTTTCTTGCACACGAAAAAATAAGACAATGTCCACAACTGCAAAATGCTGGTCGAGCAGCAGTTTTTCGTTTAACTGCGAGGATGGGCTGACTGGGCCCGTATGTCGCGCGTGCGCTCATAATTTCTCATTTTGTGTTTTATGTGAAGTTACGTATCGGTCGAATGGGAAATTTATATGCAAGTTCGGTTTAAAAAGATGTGCTATCAAACGGTTTTTCGCGTCAGAAAAGGTGGGAGTTTGTCGGTTAGGGAGCCGTTGCTGTCGCCGTCCGTCGTGTTTTTTCTTTTACCTCAGGAGCTGCACGCACAGGTGACGTCTCTCCTCAACACCTGATGTGTTCCCGCAGTAACGGTGGTAACAGGTAACATACCCGTGCGGTGCAGGGGTTCTATGTTGGGCCGCGAACACGCAATGGGCTGAGGTTAACTGGCTAAACTGTTGGAGCCGCGTACACACACATTCACTCGAACACTCCCTGGCGATGCACAGCCGCATCGTTGAGTCCCATCGTAGGTCACACACTTGCGCCTACCTGCCTACCTACATGCGTGGTGTGGCCATTCCATGTGCAGGGCCCTGGCATCACGGACACTTCCTACCATTGTGGTTATTCCAGGTAGCAGGTGGCTTTTTGGTCACAGCTACCTCTTCTGGACTCGGGGATCATAGGTTCCAATCCTGCTTCCTGCTGTAGGACCTGTGATGATTCCTAAATTGTTCCAGTAAAAATGATTCTGCTGTATAAATGGGCAAATCACTGCATGTCGCTTTAGAGGAAAGCATCAGCACAGTGGATAAATGCTGAAGCACCCCCAGGTGTGTCCCATACATTGTGTTAGTGGCACAAACCTTTTATGAAAGATTTGGAACCATTGCATTTTCTGTGTTAATGGAGAGAGAAAGGAAGTCTAAACTGATAATTGGAATTTAGAGGATGGTTGTACTTTAGATGTTATTTCTCCATGTACACCTTTTTCTTTACTTTTTTGTATGGATTTATTGTGCTTTGTTGAGCTTTCATTGTAACGTGCTAAAATGTGTATTTCTGGTAACTAGAATACCTGAAAGTAGACAAGCCCCCAATTGACTTTTTTCTACATTTTATTTACTGTACCATTTTTTATTTTGACTCTGATACTCAGGTAGTCTCTAAATGTTTATCTCTTTGCTGGCAAAGAATTACAAAGTGCAGATAACGGGAGTTTGGGAATTTCAAAGTAACTGTCTAGAGCACTGAGGTTTCTCAAAACTTTTGAAAAATCCTTATTAAAAATACATTTTTTGAAAAACTAAAGATTTTTACATCTTGCAACACTTTTCTTAGTTCTAGGGCCGGTACAGTGGGTTGTGCTGTTCAAGCAGTCTTGATATTAACTCAACCTGTGTCCTGTGTGGAGTTTGCATGTTCTCTGCCTTGGTTTCCTTGGGGTGCTCTGTTATCTCCCACAGTTCAGACATGCATTTCAGGTTTAATGGCAATCTGAATTGCCAATAATGTGTGCATGTGTAAGTTTCTGTGTGTAGTTACCTTGTGATGCACTGGCATCCTGATCAGGGTATATCGTTTCTAGCCCAGCACCCAGTGGTTCTGGGATAGGCTTCAGACTACTGGAACCATGACCAGGACAAGTAGTTATCAACAGTAAGGGAGGAGTGAGTGAGTGAGTTTTAATGTGCATAAATTGTAGAAGGAAATTAAAAAAAACTAGCAAAAATCTTTTTTTTTTAATGTAACAGGAAACCCTACTGTTCTGCACATCTGAAAACATTACTAAAAAGGATGTTTTCACCATTGATGTCAGGCCTTGCGGAAATACAACATGTGTAAGTATTTGCACGCAGTGTCAGGAAGCATTGTTCACTGTGGGAGGCCGGAGCGGGGACCATTCTGTTCAGCATTAGTGGCTATGAGGAAGAACGTTAACCATCACGGTTTCTTGTGACACATGGTGTCAGTTAAGATATGGACCAATGAGCAGTTCTTGAGTTTAAGATGGTAGCAGTTGGCAGTTAGCACACCTTGGTGAGGCAGCAAGTCACCTGATCTACCTGCTTAGTGAGAATATGTCACTCTACTACCTTGCCAAACCAATTGCTCCTGTCCCTGAAATGATTCTCATGCCTTCCTGAAACCAGCCTGTTTCATGTTGTCTCATATTTGAAAAGATAGTTTGCAACCTTAATTTATCCAAGCACATGCCTTTTTTGCTGGCTCAGTGAGTAGCATTTTGACCTCACAGCATCTGTGCTATTCAAGTGCAGGTTTGAATCCATTTCAGCCTGTGAGGAGTTTGCATGTTCTGCAGGTACTCTGGTGTCCTCCTACAGTCCAAAGACATGCCTTTCAGGTTCATTTGCCACTCTAAATTGCCTGTAGAGTGTTGCATGTGTGCAAAAATGTGTGCATGTGTGGCCACTTTGCACTGGACTGACATCCCATCCATGGGTAGTTTCATAGCTTGTCACCCAGTGGTTTTGGGGTTGGCTCCAGACCTCTAAGACCCTGACTTGGGCAAATGATTAATGGTAATGGATGGATAGAGCTGCTGGATGTTTTTGAGAGCAGTCTTAAAAGATATGCAGACAGTAATAATAGTTTCTCAGTAGCTGTTCAGTATGGTTATCACAAGTGTGTGGAAGAAGGATGATTCCCTTGGTGTCAAACTCTACTGCTTCAGCAGAGCTGAGCACTTCCTTTTCTTTGAACTTTGTGTTGAAGTTTGAGTACATATGCATTGCTCCACTAGTGGGTCCACTTGAATCAGTGGTGCTTTTACTTTGGAGTTGTGCTGAGACCTGCTGTCTCTCTTTATAGATAAATAGTGATCGGTCAATCGATCAATAGATGGTAGATATTTATTGGATGGCAAACTACACAGGACTAGAGCAGCATACAACACAGTGCATTAGGGGCAGAAGCCACAAGTGCATGTGTGCAGATAAGACATTGTGAGTGCGAAAAAGAAGCGCTTCAAGCTCAGCTGGACCAGTCCTCCAAAGTATGTATCTTAAAACTAGTTGAGGTTTCTCATGTGGCACTCTATATTTCTGTTTTCTGAAATTTGTAGTATTTTATCATATTTACTTATTATTTGGTAATTGATTTATTGTTCTTTTTTAAAAATTGGTTTTACCCAATTAATTTGCTTATCACAGACTTTATATATAGTAGATGGTTTATGCCACCTTTAACATTTCACACTATACATGGAATGTTGTACACATCCACACCATGGCTGGACACCATGCCAACCCTAACATGTATACCTAGTTACCTTCTGCAAACACCTAGTTGCCATGACTCCTCTGTTTAAACCCCTTCTATGCACCATAAGAGGACTTACCCTAGGAGTGACAAATGGATAGTTATGAGTTCTCTCATGAGCCACTTTTTCCCAAAAGCTTCACTAACCTATGAGTTCTAAAATAAAGGGAAACTAAGCTTGAATTCCAGAATCTGTGTTCTCTGATCTCATGATCCAGTTGTCACACTTCTGTTTTGTTTTGCTGGATTTGAATGCAGTGCAACCTGTTAATGAAGCTGCCTGTGGTGAAAGCATGGTCCTGCCGATGTCTTTGCGTTTCAGTCGTGTGTGAAGTTAACAGGACTGAGAGTGAGACTTTCTGGACTACCCGCTGGTGCTGTACACGCTGCATGGTAGGGGTGCTGCTGTAAAGCAGATCCCCTGGTGTCTGGAGAGAAATAAGCCTGCATTTCAGCTGTTGTCCTCCCATCAGCCCTTTCTGAGACCGGCTGACACCTCCCCAGGCAGTGATAGCAGAGGCCTCACAAGGAAGTTATTATGAGCTGTAGCACTGAACAGAGCACATTGTTTGTGCGAACTAGTGTAGAGCTGCATGCTGTGTGTGTGTAAGCCAGCATGTGGGAAAGTGACTCTTCATAATCTTAGAAACTATGCTTGTGTCAGTCAGGTTAGTCGGTTCACCTTGCCACTTCCATTTGTCTTTGATATTAAGGCTTGGTGGTAGAAAAACATTGTTTCCGGTTATTACTGTAAGTTATTTATGGATTTGCTGCTTAGATACTCATTGCAATTCTGACACTATTATTGTACTAAAAGACAGACTTGGTCGGTTAGCTACTCACAGCTAGCATAATAAGGTACATGGCATGGCAAATGGATTTTAAGGGTACTTTTTTTTATATTTCAGTTTATAACCCTCATGAATTTAATACAATATTTTAAATTTCAGTGCCTGAGGTAACTGTCAATTTGCTAACCTTTTAGTACTAATGTAACACACAGGACTCTTTGAGAATGACATTCTTCTCTTGGGGGCTTCTGTTTTTATCATTTCAGGGTTACATTTTGTTGGTGGTGCTACCAGCAAGTCAACAGTTTTGGATTAGTCAGATTTTAGTCTCCGGAAGATCTGCTTAAGTAGTTATTAGCTTATGGCAGGGGCTAGTGGGGCTATATGAGTCTGGAGATGTGGATGTTCTGTTTTCTTCTTACTATAACTAAAACCCCATGCAGGCCTGTTGCCAATATGCTGAGCCAATAAGTCTTGAGTTGGTTAAGAACAGTCTACAGAAAATGTTCAAGTCCTCATGCACTACATACGACAGATGACATCCTGAGACATAACCAAGGCACCTTTCTCCATGCCTCTCTTCTTTCTTTCTTTCATAGCTCTTTATCCACTTATTCAGGTGCCTCTGGTAATAGACATTTCTAACTCCAGCTTGATTATGTGCCTAATTTGCCTATTGGTTAACTCTTTTTTGTGTGAGCACAATATGGCATGTGGCAGTGTATAAGTTAATAAGTCATTGAGCAGAGCTGGCTGAAAAGGAAGCTGGGGGCTGAAGTACACACAGTGCAGTTGCTATTTGGGAGGCGATGGGACACTTGCTGTGAGTCTTGTCACAATGGATGACAAGCAGGCACATAGCCAGCAATGGCTGCAAGAGTTTCAAACGCTTCCATCATGACCCTGTCTGTTATGTTTAACAAAAAAAAAAATTAAGACAAAAGATGCATAACATGGTTTTAACCTCACACGATATAATATTGAAGGTATGGATACACAAATTATCTAAAAGTTATAGTGTTGTAATTTAAGTAATACACCATGACACAACACTTTCTGAACTCATTTTGGTTACCGACCCACCAGATTATTGTGGTGCTTTTCCTATCTCTGCTGGAAGGGGGATGCACTCACCTTGGGTTTCTAGGCTGCTGCAGTGGAGATGGAGTCTGGCTCCTGCTGTCTTATGCTTGTTTGTAGAGTGGGTCTCCAAATAAAAACTAAAATGAGTACATTTGATTTCTTTAAAAAAAACCTAAAATTTCATGGATGACTATGTGCTCTGGTACTGTTATTACTCTTACTTGTTGCTGAGCTCATATTCAAAAACTTTCTAATGTGCTCCTATTAGATATCTGATCATTGTTCTGGTGCAGCTGGTATTAAGCATTATGTCTAAGAGTTTTACAGCAAACCGGATCTGGTAGTACAGATTTGAGAGTACTACAAGTCTCTGTCCTTAACCACAAATATACTTTTTTGTGTCAAAAAAGATGGTTTCTACATTTTTTGAGCTCCATGCAAAACATGAGCAGTCTGCTGTATGACCTGCATTCAGCCATTTTTCTCCTCACAGTCTTGTAGTTTGGGTTCACAGATAAATAAAATGTTGGGTGAGATGCTTAGCCTTAGTTGCTCCTGTAAAAATGATCCTGGTATATAAAAGGTAGTTTCCACTGCTGGAGTTGACACTGAAAGAGAAATGGCAGTTCACTGTCAGATTAATTCATCAGACTATTCAGTTGCTTCTCCACCCAGGATTTAGTCTATTGTGTTTCTAGGTGTTTAACACTGACCATGATTTCATGCTGAGTTGCTTGCAACCATTGTCTTATTGCCAAAGATTATTGTCATCCTGTTGTTGGTTCAGCTGTGTCGGTTTTGTGGAACCCTGATTTCAGGGCTGCTTTTAGTCTGTATTATGATGAAGATGATGGTGATGATGATGTAGAGCTTGATTTGAAGCTAGGGTGTGTAAAGGACTTCCAAGTCCAGGTGAATACTACAGAGTCTATTGTCCTCAGGGGATTATGATCACAACCACAGCTATTATACCTCAATTTAACCACTTTACACCAATCTGTGAGTGCCCACTGTGACCCTTCATCAGTGGTCTAGACAGCATTTCTTACCACATACACTCTGTACCTAAATGAATGGCGATAACTTACAGACCACTACTATAAATAATTTATTCAGAAGTTCTGTTAAGCCTGGAGTATTGTAAATTTAAAGCATTAAGGTGTTATTCTTTGGTTTGTCCCATATTTTTTAACTCATGGGAAACATAAGGTGTACACACCACAGTGATTTAGTGGGTATCACTGGTGTTGCACAGTTCATGGCCAATGCATCAGGATATAAAATCTCTATGTGGAGCTTGCATTTTCTCTCCATGTTCATGTAGGCTTTGCTCCTACAGTGTGAAGATACAACAATGGCAGTGAACAACTTCCATACGCACCCTTATCTTGAAAGATAGGCGAATGGTTGCCAGGAGTTGAGTGAAACTCAGTGGCTGTTTTCCTATATTTAAACTTTGTTTGTAGACGTCTGGTGATTTACCTGCCAGTGTGTACTGTGCAGTGCACTTGCCATGCTATTGTGAGATTTTCAGAAACTTTTCGCTTGGTCATTGTGAAATTTTAGAACTTTCTTTCATCAGACAAAGCACTGCAAATGCACTGACAATTCTCATGAGGAAGTCTTCCCTTACATATATACTAAGTGCACTAATGTAATGCATTTTTAAAGTGATATTTAATTACTCTAATATGATAATTTTGTCAAACTAAATCCCTGGTTTTTTTTTTAAACCAAGCTGTAAAACAGAGGGACATAATAGTGAAGTCGGGAGTGCTGATGCTTTACAGGTTTCAAGTTCTAGGTTTAGGCATAGGTTTGAATCTGACTCTGTGTAGAGTTTGCATATTTCTCCAGACTAGATGTTTTCCTCAGTCCCCAGTCCAAAGATGTGATGAAGGTGAATTGGAGAATTTAAATTTACATTAACGTATGGCTGTGTGAGACTGCACTGTGTCCTCTTTAGGCTTTTCCCTGCCCTGTGCTTCCCTGGATTGGCTCTAGACCAGCTCGACCATAGTGCATAAATGGTTATGGCAAACAGATTAATGCATAATTGCTCCAATTTAACATTGTTGAGAATAACTTTAAATAAAATATTTTTGTTTCTTACATTTCTAGATCTTTTTTGCATATCTCAAGTGAAAAATGTTTCATTTTAAAAAATAAGTATATTTACAGTATAACCCTGATCTTCTGTTTATCATTGTTACTGTATGAGAGGATGTAGCTTTGAATTTGCTGTATCTAGTTAAAGTGAATATTTGGGGAGAGGTTTGTAGCAGAAATTTATATTTATTGCGACAAATTTTAGTATTCTTTTAACATTGCTTTAGTTATCGCTATGTGTCGTAATGCATGCAGATTTAAATATGGTTACGTTTTGTTATAATAGTGTTTAAATCCTGTGTGGTGAACAGTGAGAATGAAGCGGTTGTTCACAGTGGGGTAGAAGGTGTTCAGATGTGGATCTACGTGTGATGTTTTCACTGCATTGCAGGCCTCCGCCGTGGCTTCCACATGGAGCGTGTGCATATTGCAGCTGTGTGTAATGTGTCTGCGGGGTCCCCCGTCACCCCCCATTGTGCTCCTGTGCATGGTCACAGGGCAAGAACTCTATAAATAGCCTGTGCAGGGCTTGCCTTGACAGGCTGCCAAGCTGTGCATTCTCTCCGCGCTCCTCCTGTTACAGGCTGGCATTTCTCTTTGCTGCTCTCTCTCTCCTCCCTGCTCGCCTGTGATCCAGCAGGCCTGTCTACCTCCCATAAGAAATAATGCACCTTTTGTAGCCTTGTCTCTCTTTCTGGGGTTTTACATATAAGGGCAGAATTGTCTCCTTCCGTGTGACAAAATCTCTGCATTGTTCAACTTACTCAGTTCTAATATGGTCAACATGGACCATCGATCTTGATGTCCCTGCCACCTTTTGACTTTAATGCATTGTAAAGAGAAGATGGTGTAACTATTATTGGGGCCTGCTGTGTGCTTGCTAGAGAGCAGGTCAGATCTGTGCTGGATATAAATTTTACTTTCTGCATGGGACACAGATTCCTTACACACAGCTGTCTTTATTGTGAAGGCCATACTGCTCAGCTGTTTGGACCCTTAGAGAAGCGTGATATTAGATAGTCCCATTAGTTGCCTTCTGTCCTCCTCTGGTGGCCTCTGGATAATTGTGAAGAGTGCTGGAAGCTGCAAAGCGTAACATCTTTCACAGGAAGGTGTATTGCAGGTGCAGTAGAGTTCACTCATGTAGCCTTGTTGGTGTAATGGTCTGCACAAGGGTTAACACACTTGTACTCTATGTCCTGTTTTCCAACCATGCCCTGTTTTTGTGCAACACTTGGAACAGTGCCAGTCTTTCTTTTTTTCTTTTTTTTTTTTTTTTTTTTTTTTGCATGTCTTTAGTTTATTTAGTTTATCAGCGTGACTAGATAGGTAGCCTAGAACCTTTGGAGATAGTAACAGTCATCACTGTAATTCTTTTTTTATTGTGTCCACAAATGGTTTGGTCACAGTTGAGAAACAGTGGACATTTCTGAGTGAATAATTGATAACTCTTAATGTAACCTTATCTTGAAATAAGTGTGAATGGTTTATACCTAGTTGTTTTTCACTGTCTTTTTGCTGTGGACAAAAATAGTCTCTTGAGGTGGTCTCAAAGTAAATCCTAACCTTTACCCAAAAGAATGACCTTTGCCAATACAGTTGCTATAGATTTTCATTAGTATGTATGTTTTCACTAAAAAGTAATTGGCCAAATTTCCAGTTTTCAGTTTTGGAAATACCTAGTTTTGTGTGAGTATTTGATTCTAATTCAGTCTTGATTATAATAGGAATGGGAAAATTTTTGTAATACTGTTATGGTGTTGTATAATAGGAATAAAATTATTTAAATATTTTCTGTGTAATTTCAAACTTGACTTCTTGAAGTTTGAGTTGAAGTGATTTTATTTTAATTTAAAGTGTTTTGCTCATGTTAATTAAATGAAAATTGATTGTAGTTTACTTAATTTTGGTGCCCTTAAATACAGTAATGCCTTGGTTAGTGCTCCAAATGTGTTCTTGAGAAATGGGTATAAAAATGGTCATAATATCGGGTGATTCAAAAACGTTTTAGCACTTTCATAAATGTACTCAGTAACCAAGTATCATATGAACATGTTGTATATTATAAGATTAGAAAAAGTTTCTTCACAAATTTTAGACTATATGTTCATATTATATGATACTTAGTTACTAACAAATTTATTAGTGTTCATTGTTTTTTGAATCTTCCCATACAGTATATTGCATAAATAGGCCTTAAATTGAACATCTGCAACATAATACCAAGTAGATGAGGTGTACTAATGAGCTGTAGTAATGCCAAAGAGACACAGGAAAGTCTATTTTATAAATAACAAATATTAAATTCCAGAAGTTGTTTCAACATATCTATTTTATTTAAAAAAGGTAAATGACAAATGATGCAAAGGACTAAGAGTGCTGTCACCACCTGTGGAGGTAGTGCTAACTGAGGAATTACTGTAGCATATATAGTCACTTAATAGATACAGTATGCATTACTTCCATCATCACATTTTAAAGTTTACTTTTTAGTGTTTCTTCATTAAACCAAGCTGTTCATTGATTTTCATTTACTTTATTATGTTTTGATTCTCTCATATTAAAAATGTTATTGCCTTGGTGTTAAGATGCCACTTTTTGGTAGTAGCAGCACCAAGCAGTTGTGACTGATGTTGCTTTAAGGTTAGGATATTGGATGCTGCACAGCCATGGAAAGTCTGCACATCTGTAGCTCTGGTCCAGGCAACTGTGCGTTGAGCAGCTCCCTCATTTCCATTGCCACCTCCCGCTTGCATGGGCCTTTCATTTTGCGTTGCCATGGCATCCGATCGCATTTCTTAGTGTTGACTATGGACTACTACTCAACTGTCTAAATGGAGAGATCCGTCTGCAGCAATGAGGAAAGTTGCCCTGCCCTGTCACTTCCCTCACCTCACACCCTGCAGCAGCTCCTCCTGCACTGTTAACAAGAGTGCTTCTCTTTGCTCCTGACTGGAGGTTGCATAACCAACCCCACCAATACACAGTCAACGAGGCCCTTCCCTGCAACGGGTGGAGATCCAGTATTCTAACCTTAACCCCAATATAGCCCCTTGATATCAGAAGTGTCCGCTTAATGGTCTTTTTTATGGCTTTTGTTTTCTAGGTGGTTTTAATTGCTTAACTCCATTCATGTGCTGCGCATGGTTTAGCAGTCATGGATGACAAGGCTTCGGTTGGGAAAATTAGCGTGTCGTCCGACTCGGTCTCCACCCTGAACAGTGAGGACTTTGTGCTGGTGTCCCGCCAGGGGGACGAGACGCCCTCAACTAATAACGGTAGCGATGACGAAAAGACGGGACTGAAGGTAAGAGCGCTGAAGACTCTGTGGGGTGGGGGTTTGGGGGGGCATAAAGCCCGAAAACAATCCACAAAAGTGCAGGGTGGCTGGTGGAGGTACTGTTCTGCAAGAAATTCGAGGACTGTGTGTGTTACTGTCTCCTCCACACATGCCTCTCTCTGTTAGGCACACTCTGCACACATCCTTCTTTGCCGTGAGGTCTTGTCTTTGTGTGTTTTTCATCTTTCCCCCCCTCCTCCCTAGATGTGTATGATGCCTATTCACAGCAGCTCATTAAACAAGCCCATCCCATGCCTTCTTATGTTAGCAGTTTGTCATTTCAAACAGCAATCTTGCAAAATTGTCAATTAGTGACCCGTTTCAAAAATGTGTATCAACAAACACCACTTCTATTGTAAATTAACACTTCAGTATCATTTAGATATGACTGAATTTCCTGTGGGAACAAGTGTAATGTGAACATCTGCATTGATAAGGTTCATGTAGGGGGGAGAGCATATGTGTGTTTTATTCACTTATGATTTTGAGGTGTCACTAAAAATTTACCTTCATCTCTCCAGTGGTATTTAGATATGTTCCTGGTGTTTTACTTGAGAATGCTTTCTTTCACTATCTTTTTACTTTTTTTTTTTGTTGTTTTTGAAAGGAATTTTACTTCCTCAGTACAGTCATATTGTGCCTTTATTTGAATAAATTAACTGTAAAAACTGATTATTATTTATTATATATTTGAATAAATTAACTGTAATTTGAATAATTCCTTGGTAGGTGAACCAGTTTCAAATTTTCTGTTGTAATGAATAACTTGATGGCCTGGCTATTTATATTCCACCCTTTCATAATATTCATGCAAAACAAAGTAATATAACCATACCCTTAAAGGGAATGCAGGTTTCAGCATGGAGAGGCCCTAGACCATTAAGGACCAGGTTACAAGTATATTCAGGTGGCACCTTTATCCACAGATAGATCAGAGGTTGACTGCACTATTGTGTAAATGGTGTGTAAGTTTTTAACTATCATAAAATGTGTTGCCTCTCCAGGATACTATGTTTGTTGGTAATGTTTCATTAAAAAAAAAATGAACAGTATTCCCAATTCAGAAATTTACATCTATTATTAAGAGTGCTGCGGATGATTCATGGGTTGTTGCTTGACTGAGAAAACCATCTTTGCTTGTGATTTATGCCACAACATTTAATTGGTCTAAGAGCAAGTCATAGGGATGGATTGTCCATGCCATTCTGTACAATTTGTTAGTCTTAGCTTCATAGTGAGCATTGTGCAATCTCACTTCCTTTCTCATTTACCTATTTTGACATGCAGCACACAATGAGACTGCAAGTTAGTATTTCAGTCTTTCAGTATTCATCATAATTAGAACTGTGAATCCAGAAATAGTTTTCAAGGTTATGCCCTTTCAGATAATCTCTACATTATTGCTCCTTTAAAGTTTGTGCCTTGATCATTCTGAACAGTTCTGGTATGAGAAACTGCTGTCTCCATTTGTTTGGGCTCTATTTCTGATAATCACATCTTGATTGCTGACAGATTTTGCTGTTGCAGGGAACATATCTTGTTCTGCAGTTTTCCTGACACTTCTGACTTCTTATTCGTTATGGTGAGGTCTACAGGGCAGACTCATGTACTGGTTTCAGTTCCTGATATTAGTGAGTGCAGTCTTTGACATGGATCTTTTTTTCACCATGGTCCAAACTTAAGTCCGGCATATTTTTCAACTTATTTACCCCATTAAAAACTAAGAATAGCGGCTTCAGTGAGAGCCCAATTTGGACAACTCCTCAATTTGCCCAATATTACAATAACATCTGCTTTATGCGTGGCCTTTTTTGTTGCATGGTTGTCAAATAGATGAAAAAAGTTACAGTTGTCCTTCTAGCCAAGGTTGTCATTAATACCAGCCTTCAAGAACACATATAAGTGAAGATCTCCCTTGGCACTTGGCATGTGAGCTGCTTTTGACAAAAGTATCTGATCTGTGCCATTGCAGAGGTTGGCATGTTTTCACATGTGACTGTCAGAGGCTTTATTTTTGTACACGATGCATTCTGGTATAGCTCTGATTTTATCCACTCTGTTTCAAAAATACTTTACAGTCATGAGGAAGTTATTTGAGGACTGCATATTGGGAGCTTTTGCAAAATTTACAGCATTGCTGGGCTCCCTGTTGCTTCAAGGCACAGTATATGAGAGGAGTTTAAAAATGTTGCTGGAAAAAGCTACAGTAAGCACACATCTGGCATTCTTTCTCATAGATCTGTAAGTTGTTGATGTTTTCAGATGAGTCATCAGATGATGTACACCTCTCAAGGTGTTCAGTGCTGCAGTATTTGCACAAACCTCATCTGCCAACAGGGTTCTATAAAACACTTTAAGCCTCCTTAAGGAATGTACAAGCTACAGTTTCCTTACAGCCATATGGACTTCTCACAGATGACAAAATCCTTTATAACTATCAGGGTTCTGTGGTTGTTCTTAAATAACTCCTTGAAATCATTATGCAGTGCAGGGGAGGCTTGCGTGTGCTCCATCTCCATGGTGATAGATACTGGCTTTTTACATGAAGCAAATTCTCAGTCCCTTATTTATAGACCATAAAATACAGTTGGATGTTGTGGTCTGTCAGTGCGGAAACAGGTGCAATATCAGGTCCTTCACAGCAATAGGGACAATGCTGGTTTGCGACATACTGGCTGTATGAGAACTGGAACACTGTAACACAAAGTTGGTCATGTTTGTGAAATGTCATGTCTGTCTTACAATGGAACTCTGTAGTGTCAAGTTAATGTTTTACAGCTGAAACTGACCATTATGTCAGGTGCTGAGTGAGGGCCATTTCCTGACTCCCAGTCCAGTGTTTTTCTGCCAGAAGAGGGAGCTAGAGGTGATTTTAATGTTTGCGTTACATTATGGTCAGTACAGGTTTCATCATGTACAGGTTTTACAGTTTCCATATGTACATGATTGAATTCTGAATGCGCACTCATCCCGATTGACAACCCTTTGGTCATTTACTAAGAAGATTACATTTTATTCATAAGGTAAAAAAAAAAAGAAGTTTACGTGGGTTAATACAAACTAAGGTCAGTTGTATAGAAAGATGTCTTCATTATGCCTTGATTTGTTTCTAAAAGGTCAGACTCTATTTTTAATCCCTCCACTCCATGCAGTTAGATAAAGGAGGAATGTGGCAGGAGTCTCTAAACGTGTCGTTTGTTACACAGGTAATTTCTGAGGAAGGTGTCAGCTTTAAGGTCAGTCTCTCTCCTCTCTTTTCTGTTGTGGTGCCACTGTCTGTGCTCTCTTGTCCTCTGTGTTGATTCTCTGTCGACTGACAGCCCATTTGACAGTCTTCCCCTCTTGGCAAAGACACAATCGGACAGGAAGCTCCTGGACTGAGTTGTGTTCCTTCGCGCTGCTTCAGGGCTTCCTACTGCTCTAAGCCGGCCCAACATTTACACCTTTGACAACAAAGCCCGCTTCTTCCAGGTGTTAGTTTGAGGTGACTTAAAGTAAATTTCATGTGCCAGCCTTTGCTTCTTAGTTGCTTTTCAAATATTTTTATAATCAGTCTAGTGTTTATAGACAAGTACCATATATCTTGCTAGCGAAGAGTTCAGCTAAGATGTCTGCACTACTGTAGAAGTGTAGTGTGTTTTGCTTACTCTCCTGACTCTTAAGAAAGTATACAAGATGGCAGTCAAACGCTGAATAACTTGTTTTGGAAACGGCAAAAAGTATTAACCTTATCACTTGCTAATCTCTTGGTATTACAGCTAAGCATGCAGTTGTTGATATCTACCTGTGTACACTGGTAAAGCCAACAAAAGATGTTTTGTTTCTTATATGTACTTGGTCTTACTCAGTACCCTTTATTTATAAAACTCCATCATTTGGTTTTCCAGGTGTACCAAGTACACATGGTCATACACAGGCAGCAGTTGAGTAGTGGAAAGAGTCTCAAGAAGGTGTTTGGCCTGTCTGTGAAATTCTTTAAAACACAGCAAGTCAGGCACTTAACCAGCTTTTGTAAATCAATGAATCACACAAAGGGAAGTAATTAGGGTCCCAAATTAGATCCCATGTGAATATATTGTACTAGTTAAGCCTTTTAAAGAAATGTGTTTGGTTGTGTAAGGTGCAGCTTTAGGGTGCTGTGCACAGTGACATGTGGTCTGCTTTTGACACTGGGCCTGTGCCTGCCTGTCGCTCCCTGTATTTGCACACTTCCTCAGATTGTCGGCAACGGCAGTGAGCAGCAGCTACAGCGAGAGCTGGAGGATGTGCTGATGGACCCATCAGTGGCTGAGCATGCGGAGGGTGCAGGGGTTCCTACTGTGGCCACCCCTGCACCAGTGTGTTCCACCACTCCAGGTGCCCCGCCCAAACTGGAGATGCTGCTGCCAGTCCAGTCGGCAAAAGAGGGCGAGTTTTTGTATAAGGGTGAGTAAATGATTTGTGGTCCACAGAAGGTGGGTACGTTAATGGTGAGTAATCATAGATACGAACATTTTAGTCATCAGATTTTCTGTCATGGGGCAAAAAACTTTGAGGAAGAATATAACCAGGAGGTGTGTGCAAGGGATTATATTTCCTGGCAGTCCATTTATGGTCACCGTTAACTGTATGAAAATATGGTTAAATGTATTAATTTAGTTTTTCTTGATGCTCTGTGTGCCTTATGTATATTTGTTACTAACCTTTTTAATCTTTTTATTTGGCAAAATGTCTGTTATACACTATCATTGAAAGGAACACTGATATTAAAGTTTCATAAAGCTCATAACACATAAAATAAGACTTTTTAATATAGTAGCCCATTGTGTGGTGCATGACTGGAAGTTGTGCTTTGTCCAACATTTGCAGATGATTCATCTGAGCCGAGCCCCAGCACGCCAGTACCAGATGAGGACAGTGTGGTATTCAGCAAGCTGACCTACCTGGGCTGTGCCTCTGTCAATGCTCCTCGCAGTGAGGTGGAAGCCCTGCGCATGATTAGCATCCTCCGGGGCCAGTGCCAGGTGCCCCTGGATGTCACGCTTTCCGTACCTGGAGTCTCTGAAGGGACTGTCAGGTGGGAGTTCACTGTGATTAGCTCAGTCTACAAAGCACATTGTGGAAATAGTGCCTGTACTCTGCGGTCAGTAGATATTTTCTAGAAATGGCTAATGACTACTTGTCCAAGCATGTTGTAGTGCTCCTGAGGAAGTCCCAGAACCATAGGGTGCAACAAGAATGCAAACTGAATGCAACTCCAGTCCATCAGATAGTGACTTGTACACACACATTCCCTGGATTTAAGGCTACAACACTGCTAAATAAACCACTCATACTGAGCAGTAATGGTAGTACTAATATAACACAGTAGCAACAGCTTATTAGATGAGTTAAGTATAGATGGTCCCCAAGTTACAATGGTCCGACTTATGATTTTTCGACTTTACAATGGTGCAGTAGCGATATGCATTCAGTAGAAACCTTACTTTGAATTTTGAATTTTGATTTTTTTTTTCCCTGGGCAAGCGATATGCGATACAGTACTCTCATGATACTAGGCAGATGCAGCGATCCACATCTCTCAGTCTGCCACATACATTGTGCTTTGTGCATCCATCATGTCTACGAAACGCCCATCTGTATCTGTGTCTCATGAAAGCGGAAAGCCTGACTTTTAAGGTAGGCTAGGCTATGATGTTTGGTAGGTGTTATGATGTGGGTTGGTGGAAGTAATCGCAAGACACCATGGTAAAAAGTTCCGTTAAACTCTATACTGAGTGTTGTTTCTGACAAAGTGTGTTACTGTTAGCCAGGAGCTACAGCTAAACATTAGCAATTGATAGTAAACAAAAATAGAAGATGCCACAATTCAAAATAAACAAAATACAAGGTCTTAGCAAGACAGTGGTTGCAGGAGAATTCACAAGGGGCAGCGGAAACTGAGCACTGACAGGAAGTCCGGGTAGGAACTAAATTCTGTCCATCGATGGTTCCTAGGCCAATCAGTGCTCAGTCTAAAGACAGGTAGAGAGACCGCCTAAATTTCATTGCTGATACGGCCACAGGCATGACAGAAGGTTAGGTGTATTATAAGTGTTTTCAACTTATGATATTTTCGACTTACAATGGGTTTATTGGAACGTAACCCCATCATAAGGTGCGGGGCCATCTGTAGTCTTAGAGATTTTAGGTATCCCATATTACATTCATCCAGTGGAATTGTTTGTCATGTAATACTTTAAATGTTAGGCTCAAGCTGATCAGATTCATCTCTTTTCCAGACAATTTGTGGTTCTTTTGCTTGTAAGTGAGCTCTTATTCCCCTAACTAACCCAAAGGAGTCGATGGGGAAGAGCTCTGATAGGAAGTCCTACATTATTACAGGAAGCTGGAATCCAAAAAATGGTTTATTACTGTTCAGCAGAATTTCACCAGGTGCTGTTTATCACGGAGGTGTGAAAGATATATGTAAACTTTTGCAAAAAACAGTCACCTTGCACTGGTGTTAATGCCTTTGGCATCTTTTATGTCTGCCCTGTGGGCATGCTTGCACATCTCTGTTCTGTTTTTTTAAATTCAGACTGAAACTTAAGTTTTTTTTATTTTTTTTAATTTTTTTTTTTTTTACACAAAACAACAACCATCCAAGGCTTTTTAGTCTCATGTCCCTGCTTGTGTGGAAAATGAGCTAGTTATAGAAATGCTCAGTATTCCAGGAGTGGATTTGCAATTTTACTGTAACATATTTGATAAATTAATAAAAGTAGTGGAGACTGCATAATAACTAAATAAGACTAAACAGTAAAGATAAAACATAGAAAAGTGAGTACACTCCAATGTCAAAATTGACCCTACAGTACTGAGGTAATAAGAAGTACGCGATTTGGGTGTAGGGGTGAGAAGATGTATGTGGATTGGTATGAATTGTGCTGATTGTAACATTTGGTACTCTGTCTTTGCTCACACTGTAATTTCACAAAGAATCCCAACTATACCTGAAGCCTGCTGATGCACAGGTCAGGTGTGGGTCTGTATCAAGCTTCTGGAGTGCCTGGCTCAGGACTGCAAGTAATCCTCTGGGCCATGAGCTCACACAGGGTTTTTCTTTGTGCTTCAGGTTGCTGGACCCTCAGATGAGCACTGAAATAGCTAACTACCCAATCTACAAAATACTCTTCTGTGTGCGCGGCCATGATGGAACGCCTGAAAGCGACTGCTTTGCCTTCACAGAGAGCCACTCCAATGCCGAGATCTTCCGTATCCACGTCTTCCGGTGTGAAATCCAGGAAGCGGTAAGGGGAGGGGTGCAGAAAATTGTGAAATTCTGCCACTGAACTGCAGGTGGAGTGCGGATGTTTCGAAATAAAGCAGCACTCCTTACAGTGTATCACCCTCCAGTGGTAATGTAGTGGCATAATATTGCTGAGACAAGCCTGTATTGTGCACAGTTTACTTCTAGGGTATTTTAATGGAGATTTTTCTTTTCTGTTTTTTTTTATTTATATATATATATATATATATATATATATATATATATATATATAGTATTGTGACAATCCTAATGTGGTAATTAAACATTTTGTGATGTGGATTTTTGCCTCCAGTAATACACTGCTGTCATTTAAATGCCACAAAAGATCCATGTACTGATGCTAGGCAGAAGCTGGTTGAATGACCAGGGATCATTTTCAGTCACACAGGCTCTGTCATGGTGAATCTAAACAGAACCTTTTTTTCCTGCCATGTGACCATGGTAATCCCTTGAGCTAATCATTAACTGGTTCTTAGTAATACAAGTGCAAGCCCCTCT
Organism: Heterotis niloticus; assembly: GCA_018136845.1. Taxonomy (NCBI): domain Eukaryota; kingdom Metazoa; phylum Chordata; class Actinopteri; order Osteoglossiformes; family Osteoglossidae; genus Heterotis; species Heterotis niloticus. The sequence continues at coordinate 26,719,543 of CM030891.1, forward strand.
TTTTATCTAATTTGCCCCTTTGCTGATGCACTCCAGTCCCCTATTCATGACCTCCATCACAGTCCTGTGCTTTAGAGGGAGACAGGGAGTGTTTCCCTGTGAAGTTCCCCTGCAGCATGAAGGCAGGAGACTGGACCTCCACTAATGTATTACCATGGCTGGCCTAGAGTGCCAGTAAGATTCACTATGATAAGTGGCCACAATCCATTTACACAGAAATGTCTGTTCGCATTAGAGGATTTAAATTGAACTATCAGCAGTTAACTAAATTTTTGGATATTAAATTTTGGCATCATGTCTGTAAAGGCAATGTGCAGTAATAGTATTGTCCTCTTTATGTGTACAACCTTACAGGTCAGCCGAATATTGTACAGCTTTGCTACAGCTTTCAGGCGGTCAGCCAGCAAGGCCCCTTTGGCAGCCCAGCCCCCACCCTTAACACCAGACAGTGATGTTTTTACCTTTACTGTCTGCCTTGAGATCAAGGAGGATGATGGAAAGGGCTCTTTCAGGTGAGTTCCCTAGGCCTGACAATAGTATGTTTTTGGAGGTAGTGGGGTGTGGAGAGCACTAATGCATAATGGAGACTGTGTTCCAAAAATAGTGGGTCTGTACAAATATAGCACTGTCTGTATTAACTCCATACCTTTGTTTTCCTGTGCAGATCATATCTACTTTAATTCTAGAACCATTTACCAAATTTTTCAGAGTACATATGTACATTTTTTTTTCTTTTTACCTGTGGGGAAAGGATATTATCTGTTTAAAGAAGCATATGTGTAGAAGCCACTTTTTGTAGAACTTGAGACACCCACTTCCTTTAATTTGTCATCCTGTGCAGCTCTTTCTGATTGTGATGTCCACAAAGAAGCTTATTCACACAGCAAAGCTGTGCTTCTTCACAAAAATCCATTAATGTGATGAGAGAGCACGTTCATCAGGATTATATAGCCTCTGCCTGATTGTAGGATATTTACAATATCCACAGTGCTGCTCCTTCAGACCCTGTCTCCAGCTCAGACTTCTGACTCTTTCCTGGTACTTCCTGCAATAATCTAACCATGACAGGTTACATAGTTTAGAACGGAAGTAAAAAAGCACAGTACAAAAGTTTCCCTTACCTCACAAATAACCAGTTTTCTGAATTGTTTAGAAAACAAAGGGGGCTTATTTTTAGGCTTTGGGAGAACAAAGTCCTTAACTGATTAGGATCTTTGATCTAAGGTTTCTGTGGAGGTTGTGAGCTGCTAGTATCGAGTGGAAGACACTTGACTAGTGAGCGTCATTTTTAAAATGTGGGCAGCAGTGCACTGTGTTTTCTGCATATTTATTTGCATTTAAAACCAGAAATGTGTGGAACCATATATATGAAAATTAATATTTATTTCTGAACAAACTCAGACCTCAATTTGATAGCCATGGATTATGGAAAATAAGAATTACCTACTGTACCTACCATAATACCTAGCAGGACAGAGTTTTTACACTTACGGTTATGACATTGAGTCAACAGGCCAAGGCCATATTTTCAAAGTATGTCCTGCTGTTCAATTTAAAACTGGCATACATCATTCTCATGACACTTTCATAGTGTAGATTTTGACATTCCTGAAGCACTCAACGTAAAATCCTCTCAGTCAGATCAAGTTAGTGTAGCAAGGGCAGTAGTATACTTGAGTAAAGCTTAACATTTTTGTGTATTCCTGGAACAAGGAACTTGGTGTGTGATAGATGACTGTCTGAAGCGTGGGCTTGGCACAGAGGTAAACTGCACGTTATGAAATGAGTATTACAGTCTGTGTTGTCACAGATGGATTATCCACAAAATGGTAATATAACATAGGTTTTCTTCTCTTGCCTTCCTAAACATTCTGTTGAAAAAGTAAAACGGCAACGAATGAGACAAAAAATCTTTTTTTCCTTCATTGTCTGTGATGTGGCATTCTTTTAAAGGCAAGTGGATAATTTATAGGAGCATGCCTTGTAGAAGGGGACTATATTATGTAACATTATTGTGGATTTTATACAATGGACAACATATGTGGAATAAGTCCTTTGAAATGTTTTGGTGTTGCAGTGCTGTATCTAAAGACAAAGATAAGCAGAGCTTCAAGCTACGTCCAGGTATGGACAAGAAGATAGTCATCTATGTACAGCAAACCTCCAACAAAGAACTGCAGATTGAAAGGTAATTGATGTGGTTGACATTTATGATTAATACCACAGTTATTGTAGTGATAATTTTTTTTCAAAATTATTCTGCACAATAAACTGTGTCTGAGCTGTAAATAGTTTAAAAAAAACCTTCTCAATGGTGAATAGTGTTAGCAGTCTTGCTGACCTGAAAGATCCCAGTGTAGTTGCTCAGTTAATCAGGAAATAGGATTTCTTCTTAAATTGCTTTTAGCTTCTTACGTTAACAAGCTTTATGTATTAAATTTAGATTTATAGAGCCTTCTTGAAAATCATTATTGGAAAATACATGTCTTGCCTCAGTGCCTTGCGGAAATTTGAATTCGTTTTCATTTCTATTAATGTTAACCATTTATGGCATTTGTAGTTTTAACAGTTGAACTATGCTGATATCTGTCCCTTTATTATTATTTTCTGCTTTTTATGTGGGATTTGATTTCAATGCATCAGACAGTTTCTCTGTATCCCAGGTGTTTTGGCCTGCTGCTTAGTCCAGGTAAAGATGTGCGGAACAGTGATATGCATCTCCTCGATCTGGTAAGTTTTCTGCTCTGCAGCTGTCCCTGTCCCTTGCGTAGCTCTGTTTGTGGCTCTAATTCCCCTGTCTAACTAACCCAAAGGAGTCGATGGGGAAGAGCTCTGACGGGAAGTCCTACATTATTACAGGAAGCTGGAATCCCAACACGCCTCACTTTCAGTCTGTCAATGAGGAGACCCCAAAAGGTATGAATTCATCTGTCACAGGTGATAAGACCCATGGAATGGAGTCAACCTTTAATTTGTCTGACCAGTGTTAATATTTTTATTGTTGAAGTAAAAGGATTCAACTGATGTGCCCTACTGAATTCTTTAGATAAGTTCATGTACATGACTACGGCTGTGGATTTAGTCATCACTGAAGTTGAAGAACCAGTCCGATTTCTGTTGGAAACACGGGTTCGAGTCTGCTCACCCAACGAGAGACTCTTCTGGCCTTTTAGCAAGCGAAACTATACTGAAACCTTCTACCTGAAACTTAAACAGGTAAGGAGGTCTCTTAAAGGTGTGAAGGGTATGAGTTTTTTCCCTACCATTCTAGCTTTTTCAGCCATTTTAAGAGGCCTATATGAACTTTGAATTTTGTTACTGTAATGTTAAAGCACAGAATTTGACCCCTGCATTCAAGTCTTTCTGCTCAGTCCTGAGCTTGTAGTGTTTAGTACAGTATGTCCTCCAGGACATGTAAATTTTAACCAAAAAACTGGAAACACTTGGGTGAAGTTACCATGTGTCCAAACTTCAGTGAAAGAAGATAAATTCTGAGGTCGAATGAAATCCACCACACCCTGCTACTCTTTGGTGCCACAGCTGAGCATCTCTACTGCAGTTATTTGCATGAAAAGCATTAGAGGAAATGTGTTCTTCAGGCTTTTCCTCTATTTGCCAGATTGAGAGGAAGGACCGGAAGAGTAACACAGATACACTTTATGAGGTGGTCAGCTTAGAGAGTGAGTCGGAAAGAGAGAAAAAGAAGACCACTGCCAGTCCCAACATCCTCCCATCTGCCTCCCATGGTTCCATGGTGCCCTCACCCCCCGAAGATGATGAAGAGGAAGGTCGATCTTAAAACCCTTTTCTTTGCCTTTGTCTCTCATGTGTCCTCCAAGTTGATGACAGTAGTACTGTACCTGTTCCATCTATCTGAGTCTCTGTATATGAATCTTTTTTTTTTTTTTTTTACTTGTTGGTCACAGACAATGATGAGCCATTGCTCAGTGGCTCAGGAGATGTGTCCAAGGAGTGTGGTGAGAAGATCCTTGAGACGTGGGGGGAGCTGCTGTCAAAGTGGTGAGTAGTCTAGCTTTTTTTAAAGGGTTGATGCATTTCCTCATTTTAGTACTCTTTTAATTCACATTTGTTGCACCTTTATTGTTTATGCTTCCTATATTTAAGCATTGCCACAAATTTAACATGTAGATGTCGGTAGGCCAGTTTATCAAAGAAAAGACATAGCAATGGTCTGGACTGGTACCTCCCTTGCTTACTTGTGGCGCTCTGAAAATTTTTTTCTTGTCCTTCAACCAGAAACTGGTGTTTTGTAGAAGTAAGAACAGAAACAAAGTTTGCTTGAATGTCTGAAGTTATTTTGCTGCCTGTTTAATCTATGATAGCATAGAATGTTTGATCTGATGCTTTGCACATTTAATGTGTTCTTAAATTATTCTGATTTAGTTTCAAGCAGGTTTTGAATAACAGACGGATTGCTAAATTCATTTGGATTTGTATGACACTGAAATCCCTTGATTTGTTTGTGTTAAACTCAGTAGTTAAAAACAGTGCTTTAATAAAGTTGTTTGAGAAATGTTTTCCTTTTAGTATCCTCTTGAACTGTATATTAAGTGATTTGACTGTTGCTGGTTTTTAAATATGATAGGAGTGGAGAATTTTCCTTTTTTTGATTCAGAATGAGGTTAAATAGATTGCACTTAAAAATGTCATTAAAAGCAGCTAATTCTGACTTTAATTTCATTAGGATTATCAGTGCACCATATTTATTTCCACATAGTACAGTATGACATATCTGTACCGTGGTATACATGTCTTTTCCTTGTCAGCTGAAGCTAGCAATTTGCCTTACCCTACGACAGGATTGACACTCTCTCTCTCTCGCATAAATCATGCAAATGGAAAAATTTCTTCAAGCAAGAGAATTTGGACTGCTGTTTGATAATTTTACTTTTAAAGAAAAAGAACAAGGATTTACAGTCATGTAATAAGCTTATCAAAATTGTAGTTCTGTTTTATTAATTCAAACCTGAAGCTTAAAGCTCAGTAGTATATTAAATTAACCTAATTATTTTGTCAGTATAGTATTCACAGCAGAATTTCCCTATTATTTCATGTTTTTTTTCCTTGTTCATACCACTAGTACCATAAACATAAAAATATCTTCTAGTTTCCCTAGCTAAGACAGATAGAGGTTTGAGTTGTACCATATAATGTTGCTTTGAGAAGTTTATTTTTATTAATATTCTTCATATGTAACATGTACACGTTGGATTCCAGCGGTCACTTTTGGTTAATGAAGTGAAATAAGAACCGAGTCACTTTTTCTGGAATTATGCCCCTGTAAGTCTGCACTATTTAAGGAGTGGGAAAAGTCCTGCTAGTGTATCACTAGTGTCATCACTGTGTAATTGGCCTTCAGTTAAGGTTTCTTTCAGAGCACAGTGAATCTCCAGGCTCCATCCGTTTGATACGTGATGTTCCGAATGTTCTACAAATCATGGAATAAGTGTTCTTTTTGACAGCGAAATCTACAAACATCACCATTTTATTTCTCTACGGACAGGCCAGCTGTTACTTGTGTACGTGAATAACGGCTTTGAGAAACATGGGACCCACCGGTTAAATTTAATCTGTTTTTAGCCCTCGTGAAATTATTCTTTATTATTTATAAATCAAGCTTCAGAAATGGTATTCGAGTTTAATCAGTGGAGCAGTTGTCTTCTACTGCACTGACTGTTGTGTAATCACTGTGGGTAGAACTGCTTACAACATATTATAACGTCAAGAGTATGCCCTCAGGGATGGCATCTTGTTTCCCATGCGCCTGAATGACTGCTGCTCCTCTTTGCAGGAAAGGTCTTGGTGCTGACATCAGACTGCACTGTTGAATAGGGGTGTTCATTGTATGTCGTAAGATGTTCTATAAACCGTAGCACCAACTCCTTGTTCTCAAGGTGCTCTATAACAATGCAGTATGTTGCGTACTGGTGGTACTACATTCAGTATTACACTTGTGTTTGATGATTGTTTCTGATTCCAGGCACCTAAACCTTGCAGTGCGGCCCAAGCAGCTTCCAGCACTGGTCCGCAGCGGTGTTCCAGAAGCACTGAGGGGAGAGGTTTGGCAGCTCCTGGCTGGTTGCCATAACAATGACCACCTGGTGGAAGAGTACCGTACTCTCATCACTAAGGTAGGCACTTGGTGTGACCTCTAGAACCGTGCATATAAATGAGCTGAGCTCAGATGTTTCTCATTGACTCTGTTGCTTATGAACTGCAGTCTCATTGCCCACGTTCCTGGGGGACTGCATTCTTTTTGGCCATGTTTCTCATGGTGCTGCAGTCTTATTGGCTGGCATGCTTGCTTGCAGTAAGTGTTTCTCAGCCATAGCAAGTTTTAATGAAACAACCTGGTGAACTAACTGGTTCCCTGTGCCAGATGTTATACTGATTAATCTGCTAATGTGTTGAAGTATGTTATGTAACTGAAGGACTTTTTTTATCCGAATTTTTGGAGGCCAGATTAGGACATTTTGCATCCTAAACAGTTTATTTAGATTATCATAATTTATCAGTGTTATTAATCACTAAGTCATTATTTATAGTGCCCATGAGTTGAATTGTTTCGAATAAATTCCAGAATTGGAAGAATACAAATTTAGAAATTGATTTAGATAATGTAAAGCAGGGAAAAAATGGGTACAATAAAGGGAATATCACATCACAATACATAAACTGTTACTGTATAACAGTCAAAGGAAAATGTGTAAATGCTGTCACAAAGCAACTCTGTAAAACCAGATACAAAGATCATTGTTGATGGACTCTTGGAAGCCAACATAAAGAAGTAGACAGTGTGTGATGAGAACAGTGTCATTCAGCTCCCACTGGAGTCCCTGGTGATATGTCACACTGCTGCTGTCAAAGACCAGGCCTCACCCCATGTGCCTCACAACCCCCACACTTGATGGTACATTGCTTGCTCTGCTGCCTCTGATCACCGCACACACTGTTCATCCCTGTGGACTTAACCAGGCCCCATATTTTCTTACCTTCCACATTCCAGCCTATCAGTTTTCCCCCTAAAATGCTTATGCTCAAAATTCTCACCTCACTTCTCTTATAGTTTTCTCCCTACCTCTGTTTACACCTGCACAGCTTTCCACTTTCCATTACTTTCTTCACTTTGGTGTCATCAAATTAAAACTCAGAAGGTTCTTTTGGCTAGAAGTGCATATTTATTTATAGTTCTTATGATTTTCTCTGCTGTGGTACCTTTGCCATTGGTTTAAATTTATTTGTTTTAACAGTTTAACTTCATATATGGTCTCGATTTATATAATTGTATTACCATATTATAATCACATTTTGGTGATATAAATCACATCTTGTTTCTCCATATTGTCTGAAAGGAGCTTGCATTCACAAATTAGAATTTATATTCAGGAGTAATCAGAATATAAGTATTTCATTTTTCAGTTGTATTATTTTCCTATTTGTTATAATAATGAGCAGTCTTGCTTTATGGATTTTGGTTATGGTTCTCCAGGCTGAAATTCCATTTCCAGCCGGAGTGTTGCAGGAAGCCAATTTTTGAAGAAAACATTCAAGTGTGGACATTTCAGTATGTATGAGATCCACTCTGGAGAAATGAGCCCTATACATATGACAAAATCATTAAAAAAAAATTATAACCTAATAAAATCATAACATTAAAACATTTTAAAGCAAATAAAGATGAAATGACCAAAGTAAAAGTTGTCACCTGCCTGTTGGGCTTGCCTAAATTTGAAGGCATGTTGTAGTTTAATAGACATTTTTCTGTATTCTGAACCACATAGTACATGTGTTTATGTCCAAAAGTGTTATTCCACAGTGAGGCATGATGTATATTAATACAAGACATAAAGATAAAGAAAGAAGCTGGTATTACCCCATGATGCCAACACTCAAAAACAAAACTGTCTGTGAAGTGAAACCTCAGTAATAATTTGTTATGGCCATCAATGTCCTATTTATCTAATGCAGTTTAAATATCATGTGACTGCTGGTTTGTCTCATATTAGTTGAGTTTTCCCATCATTTGGGAGAAAAATTCCTTTAGTCTAAGTGAACTGATTGGAGATATAGAAAAAATTGTGTCAGAGTGGATCTCTGTGTTAGGGAACAAGAAATGAGTGAAAACGGATGAAGGCAGTAAATATCCAGGACACATCAGACAGCATGAGAGACAGACTGTTTTCACTTTTTAATGTTAGCTTTTATATTTTAGAAATAGTTATAGCTTGGTTTGAGGTACTAGGAGAGAGTGGAAATATACTTTATAGATAACTTACACAGAGTAGATTAAATGTTAAGTGTGAGACATGGGCAGGTTTCCTGTTAGCGTTGGCAAGGTGGTTTTTTTTTTTTTTTTTTTGCACGTATTCAATCTGTTCTTGCAGTCACATGTTTTTCCTCATGTGTTTTTCCTGGCTGATGGCATTTTGATTTCTTTTACGTAATGCCCCAGGTGGCTGGAAAATATAGCCGTGGACCCCACCCCCTTGGTTGTACCCTTTTGCCCCTGCTGCTTCATTGGTATATATCAGTAAATATTATAATTTTTTTTTTCTTTCTGCATCTCCTCATATTTAGGGAAGTGTCTGCTTTTAAAGAAAGCAGATGGCTTTGGTGGTAAATGGTGATACTGTTTATAAACAAAATTAAATTGTTTTGTGTAAGTTTGTTCTGTCAATGGAAGAATTAGACATGCATGCAATAACTTGCATGACATGAAACATAAGGTTTAGCATTCAAATTGAATGTAAATATCACTTTTTTTGCTAAAAAATGTATACATTTCCACAATAATGCAGAATGGTCAACCATTCTGCTGTGCTGTTGTACTATAGAAATTTAAGATTTTCATGCTGACAGTAGAGGTTTGTAATGCAAGCAGCTCTACACTTTTATTTTTCTCTAGCATTCATCCTACCAGCTCTAAATCCAATCTTGATTTTTGCTGTAGGAGAATGTCAACATAATGTCAAAAGAAACTTTGGTATCTCTCTACATAGAACTCATATTAGGGTAACATTGATTTTGCACTTTAAATCAGAAAACTGGCACTCGGCCATGTTAAGCCTCATAGGACAGTTCTTTCCAAATTGTTATGATCAGCAGTCACTTTAATTTTACAATAAATGTAAAAAGTTTTTATACATGTGTTTGGTATCTGACTAAAGAAACCTTTGTAGTGTTAGAGGTGCTGTTATTTGCAACTCAGCTTTGCAGGATTGATCATATACATTCAACATTTTTTCTTTGAAAGTGTTCTTCAGGATGGTGGAACCTCAAAAGAGGATGGCATATAGCCACACCACAGAAAATCTTAAGAGCATTTATAGGAATGCTCAGTATGGTTTTTAAACAGCAAAGGAATTTTTCTTGTTCTCTATTGCAGTAACCTAAATAACTCTACAGTTCTTCTACAGTTCTTAAATTCTCAAAATAGTTCCATGTATTAGGAGCAAAACCTGTTTTGTGTTAGGGTTATCATATGAATCGGACCAACTGGTAGTTTTTGGAGCAAGTAAAATTACGTTTTCCCCCTGTACAATCTCTTTGGGGACCATGTCCACCTCGTGCCAAGTTTTTGGCTTTTAATTGGTCTGTTCTGAAGATCACAGATGATGAAAACCAGACATCTTGAGACTGAGACTGAACAGAACCCTCTTAAGTTGAGAATAAGACCAAAAACCTGGGCTCCTGTCTGCCATCACGAGACAAGGGCTAGAACTGCTCTCTTCTGCTCAGGAATGTTTTTTTATTCTGCAGGCTCATCCAGGTCTTGCTGCATCACTGTTGAAATGGGAAGTGATGAGCCTCCACAACAGGAGAGCTGAAAAGAAGCAGATGGATGGGCACAGCTGGACTACTGTCCTTGGCACAGATGCTCAGATCTGGGTTCATATGTAGTTAATGAATGTCTTTTTTGGTTTATCATGAGTAAGCATAGATACAGCAAGCAGTCTCTTGTCTGAACATTTCATAAATTTGTTTTTCATTTCTTTGGTGCTTGTGGGTGATGGGTACATGTTTTTACTAATTAAATATTTGGTGACAGTGGTTAATGGCAAAATAATCACTGCAGATTGTGCATCTAAACTTAACTCTGAACTAAGAAAGTCAACTTGAGAGAAACCTGCAGACATACTTAAGTACCACTGCTCTTCTTAGGGGAAACAGAATCAATTCAATCTGGGACCACTCAAGTGAAGCCTTCCTAGTCTTGATAATGGATGGGCATTGACTGCCCTATTTTGCCTGGCTGTATTTTTAGCTCTCGACAAGGAGAATGTTCAAGAGAAGAGAGGTGGACATCTTGAGTAAATATGGTAGTATTGGTGGGAATCATCACATCATCCCCACCTCTATAAGGAAACAGGACAAAAATGCACAGTCACATATCTAGGAGACCCAACGAATCAGGTACTTATACATGCAAGTTGGAGAGAGGATACATGCAAAAAAAAAAGGAAAAAAAAGAGATGTATAGACAAGAATAACAACAGATAAGAGAAAGAACAGAAGAGCAGAGAAGATCAAGAAGAGGGAAGTGCCAAGAGGTATCTTTTTCTGACATGTTTAAGAACCCAAAATACATTGGAACTGGCAATGGTATTGGTCTCTTTTCCCCAGGGGAGATCCATGCCAAAAGAAAGAACACAAGATGGTTCACACTCCTGCATCTGGGGCCATTGCAGCCTGACATTGTGATGCTGTTTTTCTCCATAATACCACAGAATTACCGTTTGTATTAGGACCACAACCTTTGCTGGCCTGCTGATGGGAGTCAGCTGCCTCATCTCCTCAGGAAGGAGAGAATTTGGAAAGCAGGAGAAATTGGAGAGTCACAAGGGTGGCCCAGAGAGTAACCCTACATCCTTCAGGCTTCAAGAAGTCATAGAGAAGACTACAGTAAAGTTGAAAGAACAAGGTCAATGCACAAAACCTTATCTGATATTTTAAGATATCTAGTCATACCTCTGTATGCCTGAAGAACACAAATTTTATTTTATTATATTGATGGTCTAGAGACAAATTTGTGTTTGTTGAAAAAGAACTTGTACCTGACACTGAAGTTATTCATACGCTTTATTTTAACAGGTGTTGTTTTATAATTTATTATTTCTGGTAGCTTCATATACTATAAATTGCAGGTTTACAGTATACATTTTCAACCCATGTACTATAGCACAGTTGGTATGTCTGTAGTTCAGCTGAACAGCGTGCATTAGCGTGTCTGTGTGAAAAAGGTGATCGCTGCTGGCCCGTGTGCACATGTATGTTTTTGTATGTTCTGTGTGCGCACCCAGTGAATGAGGGCATATAGACTCCTCCCTGCTCCTGCTTTCTAATGCCACCGCTCACTGGCTGAGTTTAAGAAAGGGGAGGAGCCCTCTGCCATTGCTGCTGCAGAGAGGGAGCGAGACAGAGACTGATAGAGAGAGAGAGAGGGGGGGGAAGGAAGGGAGGGAGGAAGGGAGGGAGAGCAGCACAGAGAAGCAGCAGCATTGCATCAGGGCCACAGCAAAGAGGGAAGCTTGTTTCTCTGCATCTAACTGCGGGCTCCCTCATTTACATTCCAGACACTGCCGTCTCCCTGGAGGGATCTGAGCTCCTTTTTGAAACACCGGTCACCTCTGCACGCTCCCACGCCTTCGTTTGTTTTCACATTCCTGCCTTTGTTGGGGGGCAAGGCTAGAAAACTATCCTTGTGTTTCTCCTGCTGAAGTTGATTTGAGAAGGTCTGCTGCCGGTTTTGTCCTCTGGAGGTTAACTGCATTCTCGGGAATGAATTTCTGATGGTCTTGCTGCTGTTTCTTCACTCATGGAACCTGAACGCTGGAGTGGTTTGCTGTGGCATCTTTTTTTGGTTCTTTTTTAAATGAACCAGGATTTCTTATAGTCTACTTTGACGGGACTTGTAGTCAAGGGTATTTCTCGCCTCCTCTTGTTATCAATCCAATGCTTTTTATGAGGACCTGACTGCCCTATTCCGACAGTGCTGTGCATCTCCACCAGTGGACATTTAAAGTCGGGGGTGGCGTGGTGGACAGAAGTGACGGCGCCTCGGTGCCAATGCCCACCTTCAACTATCCCCCCAGCCACAATCAGTTCCTTGCCTGCTCCGCGAAATGCGTCGGTCCAGAGCAGTGTCCCCTCCCCAGGTCTTGCTGCATCGCTGCTGACATGGCAGGCTCTGCACGCGGCTGTATCTGTAGGCTCTCGCTGAAGTACATCAGTTGTCAGGATTTGTCGAGAAAGGAAAGCAATAAAAAGAAGAAATAAGAAGAAAAAGGCAGACCAGAGAAAAAGAACCCCCTCACAGAAGATGAGAGCTTGGTGGAAATAAAGACCTGTATCAAAATGAACTCCTCTTTGGATATGAACCAGAGCAGCTCACCATTTTGTCTTCTGGGCATAGGGTACTCGCAAATCCTCAACACCTGCATCCTGGAGGTAGCCATCATCCTCTTCCTTACAATCCTTATCATATCTGGAAACCTGGTGGTAATCTTTGTCTTCCACTGTGCACCTTTGCTCAATCACCACACTACCAGCTCCTTTATCAAAACCATGACTTATGCGGATCTGCTGGTAGGGGTCAGCTGTGTGGTTCCTTCCTTGTCCCTGCTGCACTATTTAAAAGGACTGGACGATGAACTCACTTGTAAAATCTTTGGCTACATGGTGTCTGTGCTGAAGAGTGTGTCTATGGCTTCGCTGGCATGTGTCAGTGTGGACCGTTACATTGCAATCACCCGGCCACTCTACTACACCACGTTAGTGACGCCCTGCCGGTTGCGCACCTGCATTACTCTCATATGGCTGTATTCTGGACTCATCTTCCTTCCCTCTTTCTTCGGCTGGGGCAAGCCTGGCTACCACGGAGATATCATCCACTGGTGCGCCACTTCCTGGAGCACCAGGCCATCCTTCACCTCCTTCATTGTGGCCCTGCTGTATGCACCAGCCGCACTCACTGTATGCTTCACTTACGGCAACATTTTTCGCATTTGCCAGCAGCATACGCGTGAGATTAATGAGCGGCGTGCACGTTTTGGGCCACAGGAGGGTGAACCTGGTGAGGGCCAGGCCTGCCCAGACAAGCGTTATGCTATGGTTCTGTTCCGTATCACCAGCGTCTTCTACATCCTGTGGCTGCCATACATCACCTACTTCTTGCTGGAGAGTGCTGGGATCTACCGTCATCGCCTAGCCTCTTTCTTCACCACCTGGCTGGCCATCAGCAATAGCTTCTGCAACTGCCTCATCTATAGCCTCTCCAACAGCGCCTTCCGCAAGGGGCTCAAGCGCCTGTGTTCCTTCTGTCTACGGCGAGTGGATAGCAAGAAACCCCCTGAAGTGTGTGCCACGCGCTCCACCTGTCATGTTTGACAGCTTTGGATTTCCAAGCCATTTGTGGTCTAAGGACGGCATTCACGTCTCGTCCCCTCTGTGTTACGTAGGCCATTGAGAAAAGAGCAGTACGGAACCCTGGGAGGGGAGGAGATGTCCGCCAGGATCAGAGTGCCTGGAATGGAGGACAAAACTTAACAGCATCTGCTGTTCCTGGAACTCATTTTAGATAACATACTCACTAGTCTTTGCCAAATAACAGTCTGCTGCAAAAAGTTCTTTATGTGCAACCCTCCGTATCTTAGCATTGTGTGAAATAATCCTGTGTAAAAAAAGCCAGATCTAAGAGATGAAAAGCAGAATGCTACTTCCTAGGGCACTGTTGCAGAGGGAACTTGTTTGGTTTGAAAGCAACAGATTCAAATGGCTTTAACACAGTTATCAACAGACATTTTCCAAGGATTTTATCCCAGGGATTTTGTTTTGTTTTGTTTCGCAGGGCATAGCTTTGTGGGGCATATCGCTCAACTAGATCAAGCTTCAGGATAAGGCAAAAGCAAGCACACAGTTCCTTCTCATTTCCAGAAAATTTCCTGAAGTAAGTTGGGTATAAGAATGACTGACAGCTTGGTGGAAGATAGTTGTGCTGTGTCAGCTCAAATTTACAAGCAACTGAGTAGCTGTGTATGTGGTTAAGGTTTCAGTTAGGTAGCTGTTATATTGTTAAGTGATGTATTTCAGAAGAGGCAAATCCAGACTGCTGCCTGCACTTGTGCTGTCTGCTCTGCACATGCATGCTGTTGTTTCTACTCCGTGGCACTCTATGCGAATAATCTCTGATAACCCTGGAGTGTTTATCTGTTTTGGAGGTTTATCTTCATGACTCTTCATGATGCTTCAAACTGGCACTCTGCCGTTGCTGTCTTATTTATTTATTATGTCTGGTTTCAGTCTGACCCAGAGACCACAGTGACTAATGTGTTTTACCAGTATGATGCCTTTCAGAGGGTGGTATTGACATGTTTCAAACAAGTCTTCCTCCCCAGTGGTGTTCACAAGTGATGCTTGGGGTGACACAATTTCCCTTCTCATAGGGGTGCGTTTCATAGGCATAAGCACAGATAGTGAAGCCATTCTCCATTGTTGCTTCCTGATCCATTCTGCAGATTTATTGAAACAGAAGGGCAGCAGCTTTATCCTTTGCAACACAACAGCATGTTTTTTTTTTTTTTTTAAGCTCTCTGAAAAGAATGGTGACCAGTTAGGTAGGCTGAACTGATGTCCAGATGATACTGGGAAAGGGTTTTCATTGGGCTTTATTAGGCACAGGGTGATATAAAAATGGGAGAAGTAGATTATTGCAAAATAGACAGGTGATGCCTCATGTACAAATGTAGTATTGTTGTTGGTTTGAAGAAAGGAAGTTTGACTGAGGTACTGCTGAGAAATAATGTCTGTCATTAATGTTGGTGTCCTACTTTTATGTCTGCTTCACCTGACATGCTGTGCACTGGCTACTGTGGAATCCCAGGAAGCCCCTGCATCTCTCACATTTGTGTGTAAAGCAGCATCCCTTGAGAAGGTCAACCATCATTTTGCCAGATGCACATAAGCAATCGAGACCAGCTTGTATGCGAGTTGCTGCTGAGTAAGTGGGTCAGGCAAGGTTGGTCGCATTGCGCACTGTCTGGATGTAACATGAGGTTTAGGGTCTGTGTTCTTAGTGGGGTGGGGTGAGAATGGAATCCCATCTAGGTGTTCACCTGAGGAGGTGCTAAACACTGCATCTTGAGAGCAGAATAGTCATTCCAACCTCATAGTGTTGTTGTCTTTCTGATCCAGCGCATTAGAGATTGAAATCCACCTTAAGTGGCGCAATGCTTGTTCTATTGCAGTCTTCCATCACTGTCATCTGTTTGAATACGGTGCTTTCTGAGAGTTTTACGTGCTTAAAAAGAATTTTGACAAAAGCATTTGCTAAACATCAAATGTTAGGAAACATTTTAATCCTTTGTGTTGACCAAAGTTAATGAGTGAGCTCTGAGAATGGCTCTGTTTACTGAAATAGTAGTTTGAGGCTGTTAAAATGAATTCGTGTGCTGAAGTTAACGTGCAGGATTTTTATTGACTGGTGGATTTTGAGTATATCTCCTCCTCAGGCCTCCGAATGCAATACTGTTGGTAACCATTATTTTAAACACTTCTTCCTGTCCCGAGGGTTTAATTTATTGTGGTATTGTGTAAGCACCTTTGAATGTGACATAATGATGTTTTTACATGTCACATCTATCTTTACCATGTGTTTGATATAGTATACATTAACATTTTTTATTATTAAAACAAAATCACAGGAACCCATATGTTTGTGTTCAGTCTATGAACTGAACTAAGTTTTTTTTATTATTTTTTTTTTTTTTTTTTTTTTGGGAGGTGGGCCGGGGGGTGCATTCAATGTAGGCTTGTGGACTGTTTTCTCTTGCCATGCTGTTGCAGGGTATCGTGCAATATGTACATTTAGTGTTTTTAAATTTGTTTTTTTTTTTTTTAATCAATGATAGAAACATATCACTGATTACAAGAAAGGGCTTTTCATTCTCATATAATTCCAAAGTTTTACCATTGTGTTTTAGAAGAAATAAGTAAATTTTTGCTGTAAAAAAAAAAAACAAAAAAAAAACAGGGTGTCATTTCTGTATGTCCACTTTCTGTTTTTGGACTTTGGTAATAGACTCCTATGTCAGACTCTTGCTCTGATAACCTCCCTGTGAGTAATTTCAGTGCTTTACTGAACGTGTGTATCTCGCAGAGTCCTGTGTGCATCCATGTCCAAGGTGAATACGCGGATGGTCTCGCACTTTAGATTTTTGCCCTTTTGACCAGATCCGTAAATGTAGGTGATATGAACAGCTGTAGCCTTTTTGCCTGTTTCCTGTCTCGCCAAATGTAGTTGAATTCAGAGTAGAAAAACAATTGTGAAGCTTAGATTACGAAGCTGTTCCTGTTAACTTCCACATATTGTAATTCTCGAATGATTTCCGCACAGCAGCGTGTACCTGTGCATTTGATGGTGCGACTGTTTCTTGGCTACAAGCTAAAGCCGTAATGGCTAAATGTTGAGCAATACCACATTAACATGCAACGAAAACCCATTACTTAGATTTGTATGTTTAAGCCTACTTTCAGGCACTCTTTTTAGAAGGTCACCAATTTCCTCACAGCTGTGGTTTCTGTTGCTGTTGTTTTATGGTGAACCTTGCACTAAATTTCAAGCATGTGGGTTGTTGTGTGTTTTTCTGTGTATATACTTATTAACTCTCCCCATTTCCACTGACAGAAATGCCTTTTGGACCATTTGAACAAGTGGTGTAGTTAATTCTTATGTTTAAGTTTGTACCTCACAAGAGATGATGTAAGCAAGTTTAAGTGAGATGAAGCCAATGTCGTAAGATTATTATATAGTTGGCATTTCTGAGAGTAGTACAGTGTCCTGTATTTTCTCTAGTCTGTTTTGGGACATTTTTATGCCAATGAGTATTTTTTTTTTCCTGTGGGAAAACTGCAACGTTCTTGGAATTAGTCAAGGGTTAGCAATCTCAGGGGACCAAATTTCCCATGGTGACCTGCTCCACAGTGCCATATTAGGACTGAAAACCTGGTACGGGCCCACTTTTATGGAACATGTATGTTTGGACTGGAACAGCCTGTCCCCCGACATCAGAGGAAACTTCCCTGTGTATTGCCTCATTTCATTATTTCTTGGTTTCAGAAACCATCGTATTAAATTTTCTTCTCGTAATTCCTACCATCTTTGTTATTACACTAACCCTTTAATACAGTTCTCATGAACCAGAATTCTACGTCTGATTAAATCTGATAAAAGGAGAGGAGGGGGGAAAACTGTAAATTTCATTTTGGCTTTGAAATGTCCCAAAACACAGAGGATTTTGATAGGAAGCTGCAAAACATTGCATACACTAGGATACATTTTCTGAATTGTATGGGGTGAATGACTCCAGAGATATTTTTTTCCTAAAAATTTAGAGGTATGCCAGTGTTCTGCAAAATGTCTTCTTTGGTGTGCAGCGTGTCAGTGAGGTGTATCAATACCTTGTTTTGTAATGTATTGTATGTATGAGGAATACAAGTGTCAATGATATATTTATATACTGGTTATATCTGCACTGAGAAAATAAATGTGATATTATTTAAAGGAATTCAGATGTTGTCCAGTTGTGCTTTGTTTAGCTGTTGTAAGCCTCTTTTAGGGTGTTGAGGATAATCAGCAGCCACACAGACCTCTGCAGGAAGAACGACTTGCCTTGCTGTCCATGCATGAGGGCCTGCAGTTATAGCTGCCTCACTAATCAGCAGGAATGCAGCAAAAATAAGAGCTTGTTTCTTGTGGCCAGTTATTCTTAGCATCTTTTGCTTGCACCGGACTTGGGCTGGGCTTACGCTGTGATGAAGAACCTGGCAGCCCCCCCTCCTCCATGACTGTTTCATTTTCCCGCCCAGACGCTGAGTCCAAAGGAGGGAAGGAGATATTGACATAGCTCTCATGGCTTTCAGCGCTCCAGTATAGCCTTCATTCCTCAACTCCACAAGAAAAACACAGGCGTGCTTTGCCATTGTTGTGCTGCAGAATAAACCCTGACTGTAAACAATGGGGGGGGTGAGAGTACAGTCTTTCCTGCGGAAGTCACTCCCATTCTCACTGTGATTTCTCCCCCCTCAGCACCCCTCCTCACCTCGTACAAAGGGTCGGCGCCAGTATGCAATAACCCATTTTGACTGGATTTTGAGCTTAGCTAACACAAAAATAATGATCACTGCAAGCGAACTGTGTTGCCAAACCGGGCAAATTCGACTTAGGGTGGCACCGTGGGAAACTTGAACCGATCTGGAGAATGCCTGTTCTCATTACTCCTGCAGTTTTGTTGTTTATTATTCATTCTTCCTGCCATTCTTTTTTGTGCTTTTTTCATTCTTGCCTTTCTCAGAGTCACCAAAGACTTTTCATTATCAACCTTTCTGATACCGGCATTGCCATTGCAGTTACCAATAGTCCTCAACATTCCAAACTTCATAGCTGAATATCCTTACATTGTATGAGACTGGGAATGTGACATCAGTTTCTTGGTTAACATCAGGAAATGTAGTAATCCCTGTGATTGTGTATTCTGCTATTTTAAGAATTTTAGATTAGGTAGTTTTAAAAAGAAAAAACATTTTAGGAAGTTGAAAAAGAGCATTCTACGCGATCAGATTTGCTCGGATCCATGGCAACTGTTCTAAGACTTTTTTTTATTGGTATTGAAACTGCAGTTTTTCTCATTTACCTTTTACATAACTGAATGAAAAGATAGGGTAGGGTACAGTTTTAATTGTCCATGTACAAAGGCAGACATCAGGGTTGCTAGAAGTACCACCTTGTCCAATGAAAGAAAAAACGGAAATCATTATCAGTATTTCTAAACATTAGTGACAGATGAACATTGATTTGAAGTTCCATTGGATATAAGATGGGAAAACCAGTCAAGCTGATGTCTGCCAGTTCTGCATGCTGATCTGTGTGCCCATGTGCTGCCGAGTTTGAGCAACTTCTGTCCACAATTGACTGACAACTCAACCTTGACTTGAACCTCAGTCTGATCTGTATAGTTATACCCTGAGTTATTCTCACTCTTTACAGTTATAGTTCTGCTCATATTCTTAAGTTCTCAACTTCCATTTCTCTTTGCTAGTTTTAATCTATTATCCCGATAAACATGGCTTCCCCTTTGAGTTATCGAAACCATGCCAGCTTATTTGGCAAGTAGGATTTAATTTGCATTATCTTACTGGTTTGTTTTGTATTGACTTTTTTGTGTCACAGTATCATGTACGCATGTTCTGTTTCGATGATTGTTAGGTGTATTTTGCGTAACAACTAAGGTAGATTTAAAGGAGCGATAAGTAATAAAGAAAACTGCCTTGTGGTGTTGTGTTATGATCTATTGTTGCGATTATATATTTTAAGGAGATTTGGAGAGATTTTAACATAAGTAAAATAACATTTTATGTTAAGTTAATGTTGAGGCTTAGGAATGAGCAAAATTCACCATTGAAATGAATCGTAATTGCTTTTTCAGTTGATCAGATGCAAATTTTAGGAGACTACAAAGTCACCTTTTATGAAATGGATGAATCAGTCTTTTTGCTTTTAGAGTTTATGTTATGCAGGTCTATCCCACACGCAAAATAGAATAGTGCTGACCTGCAGTGTTTTGTCTATTTCCCCGTCCCTGCTTCGATCTCACGTAGTCTGCAAATTTGTGCAGAGTTTTACCTGAAGTCCAGGTAATATGAGAGATGAAAGTGCTCATGTGCCATCTGGGCAGCGCTCTCGCTCTTTCCCTTGTTGGTGGCTCTCTGTGTCGTGGACCTGACATGCTGCTCATCTCCCCTCCTTGCTTCTGGCTCTGCATATTGCGACCAAATCTATTATTTAGAGACTTTCCTGTTCCAGATAAACAGTGCATGAATAATGTAAGGTAGGGTAATTAATCTTTGAAAAGCAGCTCACTTTGGTTTGGTAACCTTCAGTTGCTATTGTGGTGGCCAAAGCCAACCCGTGGGGTTCGGAGGAGCGGCGAACGTGTCGCCTCACAGTTGTGGAGTCACTGCAGAATATTTGGAATTCCAACTTCCATCAAAGGTGGCTGGTATAAAAACGTGAAATTCAACAGGATACAGCTGGACGCCTGGGAATGGGCTGCCTCCCAGGGGACAGTGGCTCTCAAGCACTCCTACTCTGGGTTTTTGGGGGGATGGGCCGATATGGGTGGCGCGTAATGCAACACTGTTGTTTAGTCCCCAAACAGCTCTCACCTGGAACTCCTGCCTCTAGTAGCCCTCAGTTCAGAAACAGCTTGCAAAGGGAGGATTTACAAACAGATAAAAAAGACTAAGCTCCACATCTGCTGCAGAAAAGAAACCTTTTAATTGCGTCATTTTATTTAAAAAACCGGAAAACTCACTAGTAAAGCACATTTTCAGTATGAGAACTGGGCAGTTTAAAATACAAGCTATCAGGTAAAATAACACCTTTAAAAATCAAAAGTAAGATATAAATAAGGTTAAAGGATTTTAAAACTCACTTTTAAAAGATACTTCTTTCCTCCATTAGTACGGAGCTTCTCCCATCAAATAGAAGAACCATTTTTTTCAACTTTGAAATTGTTTAAAATATTACAGAAATCCAAACTAAGTACTAGGGGACAAGTAGTTACTGATAAAGAAAGAAAGAAGGAATATACAATATTAAAAAAAAAAAGGCCGAAAATTAAAAAAAAAAAAAAAAAAAAGTAACATGATGTGTTGATATGTTGATGTTTGTCATGCAAAAAAAAAAAATTCCTGGAATAAGTTTTCCTTTTCCAGTAATAAGAGAAAACCTTAAGGGGTGATTTTATGGAACAAATTAACCCCATTATGTGATGAATGTTTTTATTTTAAAAGTTGTTCCTGCACTCCCAAATTCACCGAACATGCTTCTTGTGGTCATTTTGCAAATTAAAATGCAGTATAAGTTGATCTGCAAATGAGCTCCCCATGTTCGGAGAATACATAACATGAGATATTCTGTGATGTTGAACGATTCTAATGCCTGCTTGTTTATGGTTCTGTCTAGTCCCAATTTTAGTGCCTGACTCCTGCATCGAGGAAGCATTGCCCCCCAGATTGTCACCAGATTACTGCTAAATGGCTCATAATTTAATGCAGATTTTTTTGAGAGCATTAAAGAAAGCATCCATTGTTTTCCAGCATTTCTGGGTTTGACTTTTACCCCACTTGAGGAACATGGTATGCCAAAAGAACAGGGCAGGCAAATGAATGTCTTTTGAACTTGCTGCTCTCTTGGTGTGATACCAGTATATGGTTCTTGTCTCAGTTGGAAGTATTGAAAAGATGGTTTTTATAAACCTGCTCAAGTCTGTGGCCTATAACTCATTATACTGCTTGAACAAAAAAATACACATTCCTGCTCTATGAATTTTTATCCACAGTATATATTTTGGTTAAATGTGTGCCACATTCAAAACACTGTTACTTAATTTTTACATGGCTCTGGTTTACAAATACCAAAGAATATTCAATGTATTATGTATTATAACATTATTGTCTATACTGTAAGAATAAGAGGAAAAATTAGGTCAATTTATAGTGAAACATTTGAGTAATGCTTCCCCATGGGGACCATGGGGACCAAATAAACAGTATTCCAGGAAAGTACATGCTAAAAATTGTCTCATTAAACTGTGGTTTATGCCATCACAAAAGAACAATGTGCCTTTTTAAAGGAGGTGTTACAGTACATTAGGGGGTTAAATTTTGCACACTGTAGGGATGTTATGGTACGATACCCTCCATGCATGCAATTTAACTGCAGGTTGAATGCAGAATTAAGCTATGCGATCTTTGCCACAGGAAGCTTTTAGGGAGTACCTTGTAAATGTGTTGAGTGTATTCTTGCATGCTCATATCCCTTCTCTAGTATAAGCAGGATTAGTAAGTAATAAAGAAATGTGGAAAAAGATTTGAATTGGACAAATTGGAATTGTAAAATTTTAACCCTACTATGTATTTGTATATGGCTGGGCTGACAATAAGGGTTTCTTGAGTCTTGAGTAAAGGTCCTGAGTCTGTATCTGCTGTTGATTTGTTATTTTAATGCACTCTGCAAACACAGTATTGTTGCTAGTTACTGTTACCAGTACATTTACCAATTTGTTTAAATCCATCCTTTTAGTATCATTTAGCGGTCACATTATCATAAAGTACACTGTGGAGAGTTTTATAACACTGTAGTCATTTTGGCATTACAGTCATTCAACTTAAAACACCTGGTGGTTTCTTGGGAAAGTAAGGGAATAGAGTCTATATACCTTATTTACTGGTAGAATATACAAGTTCAGTCTGCAGGGTTTGTCAATGTCATGTTGCATTTCTTTTTTAACACTTTAAATGAGCTTAGTTACCTGAAACTTTTATTACTGCCTGGTCACTTGTGCAGTGTTTAGTTTAGTACTGTTTTCTATTTAGGGATTTTGTGTAGTGAATACATTGTTTTCAGGTTTAGTTTATACTTTGAATTTCCTTGCTTGGTTTCTTGTAATTTTCTCTGTTCAGAAAATTATTATACCAATTAGCAGTTTTTTTTTACATGTTACTTTAGTAACAAGTGAATAAAAATAGATAGCTATTGTTTCCAGATTAAAGCCCCAATAGGAAGTTTAGTCTAACAGTGACATGGTTTGGTTATGTTACAGGGAAACTCTAAAATTGATTTATTGCTCCAGGACAGGCTTGCCAAGTGAGCTGAATGGCTGGCTATTCGTCGTGGTGGCAGCTGATAGGTGGGTTTATGCTGGGATACATAGCAGCACGTCTGTTTTGACGTTAACTCTGTCATTACTTACTCCTGTTATGACACTTTACTATGATGTTCTCTATTACAGAACTGAGTTTATGGTTAACTGCGGATGGGGTCACGTCAGCCCAGGAAGAGAATGTAGTCCTGTGCTTCCTGCTTAAAAACAAATTAAGTTAAATATTGCTTTTCGGTGTGTGTTAAATCAGCCTCAAGAAAGGGTGATTTAGTGCGTACTCTCCAATTGGGCCTGCTATCACTTTCAGGGGGAGTAATCACCTGACTCCAAGAGATAGGTGGAAAAAGTTTTTATTATTGTCTTTATTTTTGTTCTTATCAGTTCTTTGCCCTAGAAGACCCACTTAAAGAATGTCCTCATGTAACTCCATCAGAGGATTTTGTGCTTAGGCCTACTGTTGCTGACAATGTCCTCACTTGTTTGCTTCCCTTATTCCCAAGAGTGTACAAATAATGCACAGAGTCAGACCTTTCTTCCCCACAGAGGTGGGCATTGCAGCTGGAAGGAAAGAATGTTAAGGAACCCAACCTGGTCATGTGATCACACAGTGGTCATGAGATCCTTATAAAAGAACATGCCCTGTAGGACAAGATTGCTTGCTATAGGAAAGTGCTGTTGTAAATTTGCTCTGTCTTGTAAAATATCGTGAAGAGGTGCTCTCTGGTCCTGTGATGGCATTGCTTTTTGCTGTTCTGAATAACTGTTTTGTTTCTTCTCATCTTCTGTGACCAGTATTTTCTGGACATTTGGGGCAAGGAGCCTTGGGCTGCTACTGAATCCACTCGAAAACCAATGCAGTTGGATTAGGCACATATTATGATTGTATATACACACTGGTGACTTGATAGAATGTGGACCCACATTCAACACCAACAGTCATCGTATCCCAATTTATCAATTCACCCCCTTAAATTCTTGTTTTTGTTACATTTTGTTTTTGAATACTTAAATACTGTCTCAACTGTGCTTTGCTGCTGTTTAAAAACATGTCAGACACATTAAACCTAAAAAATATAAAGATTTTATCGTTATTTTTACAAATTTCTCACAACAGCAAATGTAGTCTTCATTGTAACCATTTCTTTGAATATTTTCAAAAGCGGTTGAATTCACCTTTTCTTAATGGCCAAATTCTTATGTATGTCTTATGTATAATTTAGCTAAAATTTGTAGTGTTTGTGTTACGCACATGGTTTTATTTCTTTGTTGTTTTTTGTTTGTAAGATGTAAATGATTATCGATAATATTTGCTGTTCATTAAATGCAAAGTGGTAATTTTTTGTTTGGCCAAGTATAAAGAATCTGATCCCAACATGGATATGTTACATGAGTTTATGGTGAAAAGAAATGTATATGGTGATGAGAGTAAAGTGCAAGTTTGAGGTCAGTGACTCCCATGTGACATGGATTGTACAAACAGATGATAGAAAGGGTTCCTCTTTACAATACAGCCTCATGTACATCATGGTCAGATTTTTTAGACCCAAGAAACCACATTGTATTGAGTCACCACTGTACATGAATA
The DNA here is from genome assembly GCA_018136845.1 of Heterotis niloticus. Lineage (NCBI taxonomy): Eukaryota > Metazoa > Chordata > Actinopteri > Osteoglossiformes > Osteoglossidae > Heterotis > Heterotis niloticus. Next base: position 26,743,867 of record CM030891.1, read on the forward strand.
ATATAAAATTCCTTGGTCACCCACTTTTCCCTTATGGGTGACATCTTTCCTCAGATGCAGGCCTCCCACCAGACACCTGGGAGTTTAAGGATACGGCACAGTATTTTTTTTTCTGTTTCTAGGAATGCGCTCTTCTGGACTGAGATTGACATTGTCATTCCTGGGATCTGATGGAATCAGTCTTGCAGTTTAGGGGTCATAGCCCCAAGTGCTCCTAACATCAGTGGGACTGTTTTTTATTTTCATCTTCTACATTCTCTCCAGTTCCTTTCTAAATCCCTGCTTTTTCTCCAGCTTCTTGTATCCTTCCTTCTGATATCACTGTCATTTGGAATCATCACATCTATCACCACTGTCCTTTTCCTCCTTATCTATTATCAGTATGGAAATTTACACTTAACAGCTGCTTCATTTGGTACACCTAGGCAGTACCAACTGGTGGTGATAGTGTGATGGGATGGGGAATTATTTCTTAGCATAGGTTTGTAGGTTTTGATCTGAGCAAGTGCATCCATCTTTTCTCAAGCTGATACTGCCAGCAGGACAGTTTACAAGGTTACAAAACTCACAGTATTGCAGGATGGTTCCAGAAATATGACAGTTCCTTTATTTTTTTTACCCTAGTGGCCTGCACAGTCCCCATGTTTCAAGTCATGCTTGACCATGCTTGGGATGAGGTTCAGGTTATAGGAGAATGAATACACTGCCAAAAAATCTGCAGTAACAGTGTGATGCTTTCAGTCAAACGCTGTGTACAAACCTTGTTGCTGAATTCATGCTGTGGTAGGAGCAAAAGTATGCCTAATGAAGTGTAATGTAAAGAATGTTGCTTTTATGCCAGAAGGTATTTGTTTGGTCAAAAACCAAGGATAGTAATGAAACTAAAATTAATGTGAACAAGTAAATACATTTTGAACAAGAATTTTGCATAGTAGAATTTTGTAGTGGTCCCAGTGTGAGTATATTCTGTTGCAGCAGCTTGATGTTCTTGAGATGTTTTAAACATAAAAAGGACTAAAGCATACTGAAGCAGAAATCCTTGCAGGTTCTGTGCTCCACCTGGAATACAATGTCAAGCATTGATGTGGTTCAAGGGGAGTTTACCAGACACTGTTTATTTGGAGAGTGAGTCCAGTATATTTAGTTAATTTCTGAAATTGTTTAATAATATACCCCTCAAGGTTTGCCTAATAACCAGAGGAGGAATGTGAAAAAGCACAGCAGTGAGAAAGAATGCAATGAACTGTGAATGTACATTATTTCCAGCTGGAACTAAGCGGCTATAGTTCCTTGTGCAGCTTACTCTGAATTATTCCACTAAGAATTCAACTAGTAATTAAAATGCATCAGTTCATACTGGTGCTTCTCTTTCGTACTTTGCTTCTGATGTGCGCTATATGGCCAAACGTGTGTAGACGCCCAAGCACATGGGCATTAATATGGAGTTGTTCCCTGTTTGCTGCTGTACCAGCCTCCACTTCTGGGAAGCAGTCAGCTTTCCGGTTCATCCCAAAGGTATTGAGTGGGGTTGAGGTCAGAGCTCTGTGCAAGCCACTCAAGTTCTTCCACACCAACCTAAACAAACCCTGTGTTTATGGAGCTCAATTTTTGCATGGGGGGGCACAGTCATGCTGGAGCAAAAAAGGTCCTTCCCCAAACTGTGACCACAAAGCTGGAAGCACACAATTGCCTAGAATGTGTTTGTATGCTGCATGGGTACGGCTGAAACAGTTTAAATCAGTGATTAGAAGGTTCACATACTTTTGGCCATACAATGTATAATGGGATCCTGGTGTCATATGGTTCCAGTATGTCTTCATGAAATTCTGAGCCTCTGTAGACATTTGGAGGAAGTGGAGCCTTAGTCTGCTCCCTCCTCCATTTGTCATGCATCATTGTCAATAATACAGTATGTGTAGGTTCAGTGTTTTTATTTAATTTTGTTTGTTTTTGCTTACAGTAATGTATCCCAGTGCTTTATTTAGCTTAATGTATTTATTTTTAAAGGGAATAGTGTTGTGGAATGTCTGCTTTCCATTTGGAGCTTTCAGCAGATCTGTACCATGAAGTCTTGGGCACATATCCAATCGAAAAACAGTGGGCATGGCTGTGCTCCTGAAGACTGATGCTTGGGAACAATTTTTTTTGTTAGTGGTTCTTGTTTCTGGTGCTTATTGTTTTTACTACAACTCTTATGGTTATGTAAGGAAGTCATTAGCATTCCTTTACCATTGTTTGTACATTATGTGAAACTTTTCTATTTCTAGTTTTGGATCTGGCAGAGTTTGATAAGAAATGACATATTTTGTGCATCAGGTGACAGGGTGCTAAAGGATGTAGGTTTGTGACTTGTAGTCTGCTACTGCAGTCCCTGCTGGCAAGCAACTTACTGTTTAACATGGACTAAAAGTTCATTCTGGATCACAGATACTTAAGTGACAAAAATAATGTTCATATGGTTACACTCTTTTATGGTTTATTCTGAGGATGGCTGGAATAAAACTGAGCTAAAAACAGAATAGATGTTTGGTTTGCATATAAAACCATTTTTCTGCAAATAGTTTATTTGCAGATTTTTTTTTTTTAAAAAAACCTTACGTTTACAAGCAGTTGTGATTGAGATCACAATGCCTTCTATCATATTAGTCCTGTCTGTAAGAACTGGTATGATGGGATTGGTGCTCTAAAATGTGATTCTGTCATCCCACTAAGGAATCTCCTCAGGACAGTGCCATTACCAGAGACATCAATCGGACATTCCCTGCACACGACTACTTCAAGGACAACGGAGGAGATGGCCAGGACTCTCTCTATAAGATCTGCAAGGTGGGCAGTCAGTGGGATGCACTTTATAATGACTTATAGGTTATATATGACAAATATATCACAGTTTCTTCACATTGTTCTTGTGTTTCTGTTTGACAGGTATTTCAGTTATTCATCATTTGTTGTCTTGCCAACCAGCTTACATTACTCTGCAGTAATTTAGAAGGTGCTGTTACACTAGGAAGCAGTGTCTTCTGTCTCTAATAAATACATTTATGACATCTTGAACGAATAGTCATCAGTATACTTAACATGGGAAAGAATCCATTTATTGCCTTCATAGTCACAGGGAAAAGCCTTACAATATTTATAACTTATCCAGAAATGTAGTTATTACATAAATTTTAATAACATGATGCAGTTACATTGATTAAATGTTCAATACATATGTAGTAATGTATGGGAATATCGACACTAGGGAGCAAGGAACACTGACAAATTGAAGGGTGGTCTAACACAGGCCATTGCCACAAACTGAAACGAAGACCATTTTTTCTATTTGCAAAATGCAACCCTTTCCAGTTTTAACACACTTTATTGATCGTAAAGGCTTCAGAAAATACCACGCTGTACTTACTTATATCTGTAAAGTTATTAAAGAATAATAAATATGGAACCTATTAGGAAGAGGCAAAACCCAGGTTCAGATTAATTATTTACAAGCTCTTTTGCATCCCAGGACATTCCATCAATTCCCCTGTGGTATCGTTCTCCATATTGGCAGCATCTTACACATAACACCTTGATATATTGTCTAGACTGTTTGAGGTTAATAATGTTCCCATTTCAGCCCCATTAAACCATAAAGTTGGTTTAATTATATCAAGTGTGTTATATATCCTACATAGTCAGGTATATTTGGGGCCAGGCAGTTGCATGTGTTTTGTGCAGGGCCCAATCTGGTATTATTAATTCTTTATGTAATGGGAATATTTGATTATGTTTTTGGAGCCTGATATGTAATGTAAATATTTTTGTTTTCTTCTGCAAGTGTGTATTGGGATCTTTAATACTGTTTTCATGTCAAAATACAGATGGTTATTATGAAATATATTTGAACTGAGAATTGGTTTGTTAAAGTTTAAAAATTGAATGTGACATATCGTGTGCAAGGGACTTGAGACCAATTTTATATTCGATGACTTATGCCCAAATGGGCCTGCAAAATCAGTAATGTTGAACTGTGACCACATCAGCAATTGCATGGCTGCATTTATTTCTCTTTGTCTGTTGCAAAATTCCCTTTTGTTGTACACCACTTTGAAGAAAATTGTCTGTTATATAAATAAATGCAATAGTAAATATCAACAACCCAGACAGTTCTGTGGGTTAGGATGCAGCCATGGAGCACTGTGTCTCTCTCTCCTCCCAGTCTCTCTTTCTGGGGAGCCAGGAGTATTTACACTGTAATTAAGAAAATACCTGAAAGTTACTGTTATTCAAAGTTTATATGTCAAATAACAATTGTACTTTTAAAATGTTATAAAAGTACTTACAGTTGCTGGAACATTACAAAGATATTCAATAATTTATTGCTGAATATTTCTCAATATTGTACAGATTCAGTTATTTTGAAGTAATTATCAGTATGTAGTAGCAGCAGGTAATCTGCAGGCAGAAGTGATACAAATGTTTTGTTTGTCAAGCTTCCGCTAAAATTCTTAAATGCACAATTGTTGCACACACTGGGCATAAATGGTTAACGTAAGCAGGTAGTGTTTAACCCGTTGCATATACAGTTGCGGTGCTTTATAATGTCAGCCCAAGCCCTGGACAAACAACTGATACAGTACAGCAACTGAACTCTTACAGCTCATTGCTAGAGAAAAGCATTATTGAGTGGTAGTACAAAAAAGGAGTTCAAACACCACATACCTTACTAAAAGTGTTTTAAGAGGAACTTTTTATTTCTTAAATGAAATATTCAGTAGTGTAAATGTGCAACATCCAAAGCACTAGCTAAGCAAGAGAATAAAAGTACTACTAGGTTAAAATTATGCATTGTCAACCTGTTTACCTTTAGAGGTGAAATGCAGCAGTATTGACTGTGTTTTTTCTCTCCTCCCACAGGCGTACTCGGTGTACGACAAGGAGATCGGATACTGCCAGGGGCAGTCCTTCCTCGCTGCGGTGTTGCTGCTACATGTGAGTCCCCCGACAGCGAGTGAAACAGCTGAGAGAGCCCTGATCTAATGACTCACACTGACACCTAGTGGCCATTCTTTTTTAACCCCCCCCCCCCCCCAACTGTTTCAAGACAGTTCCATCTCTTTAGGCAGCTGTAGCATGACTCTAATTCAGATTATTTAGCCATCACTCAACAGAACCTTGATCTACAGAATCTATCTCCAAACAGCAGCCAGCGTAAATATTTGGAACAAGTGGAGCAGGGACACAGATTCAACTCACCTGCACTTGCCCTTTATGACTATACAGCAGAATACTGCACCCCAGTATGGGCAAGACCATCACATACAAGGCTCATCAATACACAATTGAATTCAGCCATTACAAACCATTACAAGCCATCATTATCATCCCTTTGGAGTGCGTTTCTGGCTTCCTTCTACCCAGGAAGTTGTGGTACCGACTGAACGTATTCTGCACAATGCAAGGGCACCAGGCTGCTGCAAACCCTTTGTGCACATGCGGTTCAGTACAGGCGATGTCGCACTTTGGGGATGACTGTTTGCTGATGGGTTTGTCTGTTCTCTAAGTCAGCTGGAAAACATTGTTACAAGCTTTCTGAAAGTAAATGGGGACTGTTTTTGTTAAGATTTGAATTACTCTTATTACAGCATGTCAAGAATACTGTGTTGAAATGTTTGTTAGTCATTTTTGTTTCACAATCATGAAAATATTGTGGCTGCACCTTGAGAACAAGTGGTGCTGAAAATGCACTGGTTATATAAAGGTGTTTTGCATTAAACATACCATATACTGTAAGTTTATGGAACTATACCAGGAATTGTTTTCACCTTAAAAAAAAGGATACTTTTGGGATTAAAAAAAAAAAAACTTAATTTAAGATGAGTTTGGGTACATGGTTCAGTTTAAAAAATAAATAAATAAATAAATTTTTAAAAAAAACCCCGATACAGGGAGCTTCGAACTTAAAACAAATTTTTAGTTAATAAAGGAAGTTTTATCAAGAGAACTTGTTATGAAGTTTAGAAACTAGAAATTGGGAGGATGTATACCAGGTGACAGGTGTACTTGCTTGCACTTCTATGGGAACACTTATTCTAAGGGTATTTGCCCAGACTTTTAAGTATGTGTATCACTTACCCCAGTATTAGGACTCTGTCCTCAGTTGTCCAAAGTTTCCAAGTATACAAGTGTTTCTAACCACAGGACACATTCAGAGCCTGCTATAATTGGTCCCAGCAGCTAAACTATCTATGGTAGGGTGTGGATTCTAAGAAAAGATAACATTGCACTTTATGTGTATAAAAACTGTAGTGTTTTCTCCTGTGCATACAGCCTTATATATTTAGGCATAAACATGAGAAAACCTGATATTTTATCTGTGCAGCTCATATATGACGACAGAAAATAGCTTCTTTACTGTCACTTCTCTGGCATAACGGAAAAAGGGACAGTAAGGTCTCTGGCTGATGACCAAGCGGTGTCTCTTGGGGTTCATTTGTCTTAGATGCCAGAGGAACAGGCTTTCAGTGTGCTGGTCAAGATCATGTTTGACTATGGTCTCAGGGAGCTCTTCAAGCAGAACTTCGAGGACCTTCACTGCAAGTTCTTTCAGCTGGAGCGACTCATGCAGGTGAACAGATCCAAATACAGAAGAGTCAAAGCATGATGTATATCAATGGCTGCCTTTATTAATAATAATTGCAAGACTGGTTCTATATACACTTTTAATGGGGAAATTCACACACTACTTTTTTACATCAATAGACTGCTTACCCTGTAGAGCAGTAGTTAGACAGGAACAAATGGAAGACATTTTGTTATTGTTATTAAAGTAGTATGGAACCTGGGAAAAGCTTATCTATTTGTTGGTCCTCTGTTCAGGTTGAGTACCTTCTTATTCCCAGGAGTATGTTTGAAACCTGTACAATCACTTCCTGAACATTAACTTGGGAACACAGGGGGTATCTGTGTAGTGTGTGTATTCGTGTGCCCACTGTGTGGCTTCAGTGTTTTGTCTCCCTCAGGAGTACATCCCGGACCTGTACAACCATTTCCTGAACATTAACCTGGAAGCACACATGTACGCCTCTCAGTGGTTCCTCACGCTCTTCACTGCTAAGTTCCCCCTCTACATGGTGTTCCACATTATCGATCTGCTGCTGTGTGAGGTGTGTCCTCTGGGCCATCGCTTCTCTCAGTTTGCCAGGGTTGTTCAGGGGTGTATATGGCTCCAAAACTATACCTCAGCACTTTCCTCCGATCATTCTTTCATAATAAACTGTTGCAAGTAATTTATACTTTCATCTACAGTGAGAGGGATTATTTTAAGTGTAGAAGACAAAAAAATGCAGTTAACAAACTAATATTTGTACATTTACTCTTGATAATGTAAATGATATAAATTAATAGCTTGTATGCAGCTATTCCAGTTTTTCTTTATACAAATTACTTTGCAGTACTCTGGTCTTTCACTATTTTATTAATGCTTTCTGTGAAACCATTTGTTTTTGTTGTTTCTGTCATCAGCCTTTCAGTCTGTTGAACTTCCACACAAGTTGTGTTCCCTTTCTCGTTTTCCCCCCAGCACACCCCCCCCCCCCCCTTCTCCCTAACTCCTTCAGTTGCCTACTGTTCTCCTGAGGGGCTCTCCTATCTAACTCAGGCTTTCCATTCTCTCAGGGTATCAGTGTCATCTTCAACGTGGCTCTGGCCTTGCTTAAGGTGAGTTTGCCCTTCCATTCTACACACCTTTCATCTCCTCTGCTTTCTGTGTGGAAACGCCACTCTACTGGCCTGTTCTGCAGACACTAACCCTTCTGCCAGTAATCATATTGTAAATAGGACTTGCATTTCTGAATGTAACAGGAACTTGGACTTCCACTTAGAATGCTGCTGCCATCTGACCTGTTCTCAGTCCTTTCTTGTTTTTGTATGTAAGTGGAGTGATGAGCAACCTGCTTTTTCCCCAAAGTGTTTTGTTCTCTATCTTAGCCTGCTGACAGTTTGTTTTGTGCATTTGGGCCAGTGACCACCACCCCACCCCCCCGGCCTTAAGTGTGATCGTGCTCACAGCCCCCACCAGCACGCTGGCCGCAGAGCTTCGTTGTCACAGCAACGTGCAGCCCACTATGAGAACGGCCTGTGATGTCAGCGCCATGCCGAGAACAGGCCTCCCTTTAGAACACGAGCAGGACCGCTTTGTCCCTGCCTCCGCCTCAAGGCCTCAGAGAGCTGACATTGTCTCCTTTTCTCCCACACAAGAAGGGGGGTTGGAGCTGATCTGCTGTTCCCTAAATCTCCTTCCCATGTCTCTGTTTAGACCTCCAAAGATGACCTACTTCAGACGGACTTTGAGGGTGCACTGAAGTTTTTTCGGGTCCCAGTCCCCAAGAGGTACCGCTCTGAGGAAAATGCCAAGAAGCTGATGGAGCTGGCCTGTAGCATGAAGGTAGTACTCCCTATAAAATATTTTCTTGTATACTGTCAGAGCAAAGAGCATCAACAACCTGCTAGCTCCAGAACATGGGCATGTGGCTGTAGTTAGTTGGCTTTATAAAAAGTTATGGAATGGTGTAGTAACACTGTCACTCATTTTTAAGAAAATGTTTACTTGGCAATTAAATATAAGTAACTGGGTCACTTATAGTCATGCTTAAATTGTTTACTTGTCAGTTAGGGATTAGGTACAGCAGGGATTTAGTCACTTATATTTTTGGAATGTTTACTTGTCTGTGAAATAGACAAGCAGGTATTTATTTCAGTTTAAGGTACTGTGAGGTAGTCATTGGGATTCCTTGAGCAGTTTCTCAGCTGTTCTTCAAAAAGTTTATAAAGTGGGTGTTTTTATCCACAATTGTTTCCCTGAGTTGATATTCAAGGAAAAAACAGTAGAGGGCACTCTGGTTCCATACTGAACTCATTCTCACTGTTGACAAGCATCATCCCCTGTTTTGGTTTTGCACTTGGTTGAGAACACCACTCTCCAATCATTTTTGGGGCTCTTCCACTGAGTAATTTGTTGTGTAGACATATGTTGCATTACTGGATTTGAAGGCACTTTAGCCCTCAGTTCTGCTTGCCATCAAGCTTTAGGGCTTTGTGGTTGCAGCTCCTTAAGATGCTTTCCTCCAATGGACAAAGAATGTAGTAATTTCAGAGATGATGTTCAGTATGGATCCACACAGGTGCTATATGTCCATACACCTTATATCCTACCACAGAAGGTCATAGTAAGGAGGTTAAAGCCACTGTTTACTTACCTGTTAGTGAACATTACAGCTTCTTCTGTCAGATCTTAAAACATTGGGGATGTTCCAGGTAACCATATTAGAGATGACTGAAGCCAGGGGTCTCCAGGTGATTCTAGTTCCTAGAGGTAGACTTCACTCTGGGCTTTCTCACTAACCTTCTCATACCTTTGGTCAGTACCCATTCTCAAAGCTGAGTCAATTTTAGACTGGGATTAACAAGATTAAGGAGCTACTAGAAGTCATGGTGTCCTAAGAGCCCTAGGATCATGCTGCTCCTCTGCTGCAGGGGAAAGAGAGGCTGGCCAGGTGGTGAGATCTGAGGCAGAATTAGGATCAAAGGGCTACCTGGAGAATCAGAGGTGTTCCAGCCTTCCTGACAGAATGGTTCTGCTTTCTTTCCTTCAGCCAGCTTCCATTGGCATTGCACTAATGACATCTGTCTCTCTTGTGTCAAGAGCAGTTCTGTGTTTCCACTGCAGTTTTGTACCAAACCATATGGGGATGTATGCAAACCCATGGCATATACTGTGGCTGATGAGGAAAATAGTACAAAATGGAGGCAAAGTTTTATTAGGTCTCTTCACACTTTATTTTCTGCTCTGTTAACAGATACACAGTTATAAAATAAGTCTTAAAGGACTTTTAAAGGAAGTCTAACCGCATCTTTTGGAGATAGGCCACTTACATGCACACACAGACACACAGCTCTCTGTGCTACAGTATGGATAAAGCACAGTGTATTGTGTCTGTTTTGCCTCGCAGACAAGATTACTTTAATGTTGCTGCAGTTTAACTCGTTCAGTCAAGGAATCATTAAGACCGGTTGGCACGGAAGCCTAGACAATTGTTTGTTCTGCTTGTGTGTGTTCCCCTTGGTCACCGGTGATTTCACCAGCAGAGTGTGACATATAAGGACCACATTCCCCGCTCTACTGTTAATTTAATAACGTGTGAGCTCTAAGACATGCACCTCAGAATGCCAACCAGCAAAAGATGATTCTAGGCAGTTTGGTTTCCTTTTCTTGTTGCTTTTCTGTTCTAAAATTATCCTTGGTTTGTCATCTTCAGGTGAACCTAAATAAAATTAACATTTTTTAAACTTTAGACATGTTGCTAATAATGGCTATACTGAATTTAAGTCAAAAGATAAAATTTATTTAAAGCATGCTTAGTTTATTGTCTAACTGAAAATTGCCTTAGAAAACCCATGTTCTTGGATCCTAGTAATGATAAGGAAGCTCTACACTGCAAGTTTTTTGTGTATTGGTGGATTCAGGCTTTCTTGTTTAATAAACCAACAAATTAAACAGAGCAACGCATTTTTCATGTTTTTGTAAAACACTCCTCACTTGTGCTGCACAGACGAGGCTTATGTGGGGTCAGGATGCCTCCGCTTGCCTTTGTCTAAACAGTGCCACAGCAGGTCATTTCAGGGAGGTCTTGCTTGTGACAGACATACTCTGTAACCCGTGCTGTCATGCTCTGCATGCCAGGCTTCTGACCCCCCCCCCCCCCGTGACAGGGGGCTTGATTTGCGTTCCAACCATAGTAGGAACATGTTCTCTCTGTTCTACTCCTATGCTTCGTGCAACTGTCAGTGCAGAGTGGAGAACAAGACAAATAAGGTGTCTCCATAGCTTGTGCTCTTTTCCCCCATCCCACAGTACACTAGGATTTTCCGCCATTCACCACTGTCACATCTTCTGCATTATCTGTAGCAAGCCCTCTGGCCCTGCCATAAGCGCACTTGTTTAGCACATCCTTGCTAGACACAGCACAAATTTTTATACTTTGCAGACTCCACACTTTCAATTTCTTCTTTTTCTTGTATATTGTATAGCCAGCAGTATGCGGACACCTGAACATTACATCCATATGCGCTGATCGAACATCCCATTCCAAACTCATGGCCATTAATATGGAGTTGTTCCCCCTTTGCTGGTATAACAGACTCCACTCTTATGGGAAGGCTATCCACGAGATTTGTGCCCATTCAGTCATAAGAGCATCAGTGATGTCAGGCAAGAAGGCCTGGCTGCGTTCTAATCCATTCCAAAGGAATTCAGTAGGGTTGAGGTCAGGCCACTGTGCAGCCACATAAGTTCTTCCACACCAACCTGGGAAAACCATGTGTTTATGGAGCTCATTTTGTGCACAGAGGCACAGTCAAGTTGGAGCAGAAAAGGAGCTTCCCCAAACTGTGGCCACAAAGTTGGAAGCACACAATTACCTAAAATATGTTTAGGTGGTTGTTGGTTGCAAACCGTTTGATCCAGATTCTTGTCTTGATTTGAAAGTTTTCATGTCCTTTTTTAAGAATTATAAGGAAAACACTGGATTTTTACCTTTGGGGTTTAAGATGAATAGCCATGCTCAATGGCCAGTTTTGTACTGAGCCTGCATATCTTTAAATTTTATGTTTTGGAGAAAATGTTGTGAGAGGGAATGTGAATGGAAGGCTGGTGCTTTGCAGCATTTTTTCTGGAATGAGTGGATTGAGGGCTAAGGTGCCAAATGCCCAAGTATCAGTTGCTCCCCTCCCCGAACTCCCTTGACCTTGCAGAATGGGGATGGAATGATGCGAAGGTTAGAGGTTTGAAAAATGTCCGCAGCAGTTTGTTTCCCAACAGGCAAAATTGCCTTTCCCAGCAAGGTGTCCCCTCACAAGTGACTTTTTAATAAGAGAGTCAGCAGTGCAGTAGTGCATGCTCCTGACATCAGCTGCCGTAGACTTCATGAATAAATCCACACACTGGAAAGGCTCTTCTCGGCCCTGTGTCCAGTATGCTCCATCCAGAACACCGACACTACACTGCTAGCCTGTCACAGACACACACCCTTTGAACGATGGATGTTTCAGCTCCCTGCAACTCAGCAGCCTCCAGGGAACCTAAAATAACCACCAGCACACTGCTAAACTGTAATGGATGGCAGAGCCAAATGTAAACCACTGCTGTTTTTACCTAGACTGGCTGGTAGCTCAAATATCTGAACAAGCTGGGGTTTGTACCAATCTTAGAAGCAGGTTTTAGGACTGTCTATAGTAAATGGCTTGCATTTATACATATAATCAATTATAAAAAGGCTTTATACAACAACAAAAATGAAATACTTGTGTCCCCAGGTATTTTTTGCACTGTATAAGTACGTTTTTCTGGGTCCTAGGTGAAACTGTTTATTTTTGGGGTGGGGTGGGGGGGTTCAAAATGACATTATAGCCTTTGGCAGACAAACATACGTTGTTTGTTTTCAACCCATTCATTTGACAAAATACTGGTCACGGTATCCTGTAATGAAAGTATGGCAGTGTATTAGGCTGAAAAGAGAAAAGATTTATTTCTGACAGATACAGTTTAAACCTAAACTTCTCTTTCTTCTGGTATGTGAGATATATAAACACAAAATTAAAATATCCCTAATAACTGATCTGCTGTGTCTCTGTCCTCACTTTCCTAGCATTGAGTTCATGTCCAGTCCATAGGTAGCTGACAGCCAGTTGGGTGCTCAGAGTCATAATGTTATGCGAGTTAAATTATCTGATCCCAGAACAGTGGTTAAAGAGCAAGATTCATGCAGGAGTTATCTGACTATTCAGTCTTGCTTGTTCATGCCCGAGCAATGCCCTACTCTACAACCTGATGTATAGTAATAAACATCTCAATAGTTCAGCAACTCCATCTAGGAGATCTGGATCTTATCGCAACTTGTGTTTTGTCATATTCCTGTAAACTCCATTATTGACTTACCAGTGTGTTGTTATTATCATTCTTAGCTGATACTGTTCTTCAAGGTAACTTACTGTGTTAGGTTTGCACAGTTTAGCAACTTTATAACAATGTACTCATTTATACAGCAGGTATTCTTATTGGATCAGTTTAGAGTAAGCATCTTGATCAGTGGTGCTACAGCAGGAGCAGGTTTAAGACCAACAACCTTTCGATTATAGTGGCTTAATCCACTAAACTACATGCTGTCCCATGTAAAAATCATTCAATTTAGACATGAGTCATCTATACCGTTGTCATTCTCAAGTTTGTTGAAGTTGTGCAGTCTCTTCCTGGAGAAGGTCAGGGAGCTATAATATGGCAATAACAGTGGTGGGGAAAAAGGGCTGAGCTTGATTAAACTTGACTAACTTAACAAACTCTAATCTTAAAGCTTAACACTTTACTGCCTCTATTTTGTTCCTCTTTTAGATTTCCTGAGGCTTTTCTAAGGCTCCTTTCTCCCTGTTTTTACACAGATCAGCCAGAAGAAGCTGAAGAAGTTTGAGAAAGAGTACTACACAATGAGGGAGCAACAGGCCCAGCAGGAGGCCCCCATTGAGAGATATGAGGTATCTGCACTCAGTTCCAGCAAGTATGTGAAGCATGGTTGGTTAAAGGAGTCAAGTTTACATGGTGGTGTGCTGATTGTCTGTTGTTCACGCTAGTACAGTACAGTATGGGTATGTACTTCCTGCTTGTTCATGGAGCTCACTGATGAGACTCTATTGCATTCCATGTACATATGAGCTAGATGGTGGACATAGACTAACAGGTAGTGACTCTGGGCCACATCAGATCACAATCACAGTTTTTTGGACACATTGTGTAGGAGTTTGAGGTGTGTGCACAACCACCAGATTCTACTAATTAACTCATCTACTGAGCCAAAGTATTTAGCTAATTTATTAAATCAGGTACCTTTATGCATGGTTGGAACAAAAACATGCATGACTTTTATCTGTGAAAGTCATGTCTGAAGACTGCTACTCTACAATGATAATTTGCAGTGGTCACAGACCAGGAGGGTGGAGTTTTTCAACTGTATTGCCCCACCACATACTGACCTATCTATCTATCTATCCATCTATCTATAGGTGATTAATTTTCTCTCTCACCAATTTATAAATGAAATTGTACAGCTACATTTTTAAGTACATTCTAGGCTCCTTGGAATTAGCATATCTGTTTTAGAAAGCTTTTCTATAATGAGGCCCAGAACAAACAGGGAGGAGGGAGGGAGTCATCAGCTACATGTATGTCATTCAGGAGAAATGATGAAAAGATTGATTGCCAGCATGATGCTGCTCTCAATAGCATACCTGGGAGGCTTTGGTCAGCCTGTGGAAGGCTGCCTTTCCACAAAGGAATAACAGTACTCCACCCCCCGCCTCCCTTTGAGCTTCCGGATTTACTGATCTGCAGAGAGAAGCACGAGCCTGCTAATGAGCCAAGTCTTGGGGTGAAGGATGGAATACCATTGAGAGCTCCCCTTAGAGATACACATGCAGACAGACAGACAGACACACACACACACACATCAAACATACTGGTCCTCTGTCAGCTTGTCTGACCTCAACTGGGAGTGCAGGGAAGTTATGTACACTACTAAGCTTTTGATGTACACATGGATGGGTAGCCAAAATCCAATGCAGACACATTGCTGCAAACTGTTCAGTGTATTGTTCGCATATGGTATCTGCTTTGGCTAACATTTTCCAGAAAGAATGTGCAGGTGAATTTTTAACCAACACTAAGTTTCTCAAAGGTTGCTCAGTTTACAGGGACTCAAATATTACACTGAGGGACAGTGTGTCATGGGGTCCCAGCCATGCAGAGGAGCATATTAGAAGGTGCAAACCCAGGGAAAGAGTCTGACCACATCTGTCCCTCTGTAATAGAGGGAGAATCGGCGACTCCAGGAGGCCAACATGCGACTGGAGCAGGAAAATGACGACCTGGCCCATGAGCTGGTCAGCAGCAAGATTGCTTTGAGGAAGGACTTGGACAATGTGAGTATGATGCTTCTGCTTGGCTCATCTTTGTCCTCTTAGAGCAGGTCTTATACTCATAGTGTCCTGACATCTTCCTTCTGTGTGTAACTTCTCTAGCCCCTAATTCATAATTTTGTTTTTAATTTTGGTTTTCGGTGAGTGGCAGTTTTACCAATTTCACTTTTTTCAGCATTTTGTTCCTCCTAAGGTGATCTTTTAAATTACTTTGTGTTTTACTCATTTTTCAGTCATACTTCTTTTTTTATGGCTGTAAGCGATTGTCCTAAACAACTCGTTGTTAGAATGAGGTAAAAGAAAGAACACGTTGTTATTAATGAATAACCAGAAAGCCCCATTTGGTGTGATCAAAGTAAGAGGAAAGAAGTGTTGAAATGTCATGAAGACCACCAGGAAAAAAAACTGGATGTATTTTATATAGTTAAAGACAACTCAAGGTACAACTCACAACCACAAATCTCAGGCTACTATTAACTATTTTTAAATATCTTTGGGACAGCTCTTATACACAGTGTTCATTTTATCCTAATAGTACCGGAAGTGTCAGAACTGAGTCTGAAATAGTGTGTGGGATAGGCATTGTTATGTGTTTATGAAAGCCTCCATTGATCTTTTTCATGGTGATGTCACATGACTAAGCGTTCTGTAAACCAAGGCCAGGTCTGCGTGCCGCTTCATTCTCAATATTTGAGAAATGGAGTGACAGTTTGAGTGACTTCACATACTTTTGCTCAGTTTCTATTTCTGATCTTCCCAACAGATGAGGGGATATCCTCCCTCAGACACTTGCCTAATCTCCAAATCCCCCTGTTTAGTGTTCACCTGCCGTGTCTCTCCTGTGTTGTTGTGAAATAGGCAGAGGAGAAGGCAGACGCTCTCAATAAGGAGCTGCTTTTGACCAAGCAAAAGTTGGTTGAGTCTGAGGATGAGAAGAGGAGACTTGAAGAAGAGTCTGGACAGGTGCACATTGGGTTTCTTCTCAGACAACATTGGTCAGCGTAATGGTGATGATGCTCTTGTTGTTTTACCTTATAATGTCCTTATTAATTTTTATCTGTACAAATATTCTTGGACTTTACTGTTTGACTCTTAACTGTGACTACAATAAAAAAAACACCTGAACAACTCTATGATAATGATACTAGACAGGTTAAATAAAGACAGAATAAGACACTGGATTTCTAGGTTGGATGAAAAGCGTGACATGATTCATAGGACCTTTTGTACCACAGCCAGAGGCTGTAGATGCACAGTCACAGTCTTAAGGTGCTTTGTTTCATTGTAGCATGAAAAAACTTGTTCCCTTTTCCAGCTTAAGGAAATGTGCCGGCGGGAGCTGGACAAGTCAGAATCTGAGATCAAGAAGAACGGCTCCATCATTGGTGAATATAAGCAGGTCGGTATCGCACTGATCTCCCAGTCCACAATGGTTTTTAGTGTTAGATAACACATACAAACAAATAAGCATGTTCCCCCCACTGACGCTTAATCGCTCTTGTGGTGATCATGTTTGAAGCTTGAAACTACAACCATGTATGCAGCTTACATTTTTTCTTAGTCCCTTGCCTCTCTGTTAAAACAGTTTCTGAAAACACTTGACACCTTATTAAAGCACAATTTTCAAAAATACCTTTGTCTAAAATTTGGAAGCAGATATTCAGGAAGTTTATGAGAATGTCTGGTAAAAGCAAATGATTTCAAATATTTAGGAAGGCTCATTCCATACTTTATTTTTTTAATATGGCATTCATGGTAAGATAAGATCAGGAGCAAAAGTGAATTCTGGACCGGAAGTTATTGTGTGGATGTTTGCGTTGTGGATCTGTGTGTAAAAGGTGCAGTACCATCTGGAGGAACCAGCAGGAGATCTGGCGCATAGCAGCCTGCTTAATATAACCAGTGCTGTGCAGCCAAATTTGGATTTGTTATGCGAGTTGCTTTGCGGTATTTGCTAACACAGTCTAATGCCATCGTATGGTGCCACGTGCTTGAATAAATGGCCAGGAATTCTCTAATCAGGCATTTACACCTACATAAAAAGGAAAAAATATATAAAGTAATGCTGAATTCCTCCAAGATTATGTGATGTGATAGTTAAGCTGAGCTGCAGTAGTTTTCGAAACTTGAGTATTTGCATAACATTCTTGAGTGGCTACCAAAGAAAAGAAATGGACAGTAGCCGCTTTGAAATGGACCCCACCTTCACACCATGCAAGCAGTGTGGACACCCAAGGTGTACGGCTCTGTAAACAAATGAGAGTACCATGTGTGTCTCAACTCCTTGTTGTGTAAGTGAATAATCTTCAGATCAGATAGTGGTGAAATTGTGCTTCATTAAAGGTAGATTTGGCTTCTCCCTTGGCGATCACACTTTAATGGCCCCCCGACAGCTTGATTTATTGCAAAGGCAAGATAAAGGTCTTCCCTCCCCCTTTCACTGCGGAAAAGTAGCATGGTACCTCCACCATATATGCATGGAGCTGAGGACAGGGATGTCTGTAGGATGGAACTGACAGGATTGCATTTTTTTTGTGGGTATGACATGTTTAACTGTGTGGTAGAGAAGGGATGGGAAGGAGGGTTATCTTTAAATGGTGCCATAATTTGATGTGATAAAGCAAAGGTCATTGTGCCTGGCTCCTCAGTAATTTGTAAATTGCACCATCACTTGAGGCTAAAGAATTAAAGGGATAAAGTGCCCCCTGATGATAAATGAAGGATTATTTCCTTATCATTTCTGCTTCACAAGCCATGATTGATTTTTGTACAGACTCAAAAGTCTGTTCACAACAAGTCTTGTTGTTACCGAAGAGAAGCAGAAAACATTGTGCAGGTTTATCTGGGTTTTGTGTTAAGAAACTGAGTGTTGACCAGAGCAAATTGTGAAGTACGTTCATGAAATCCAGTTTTCAGCAGTTGTGAGGCCAAAAACAAACAACACGTGGTTATGAAGACTGGATATTAGGTGGTCAAACAAAGCAATGCATGAGTTGAAGACTACAGTGGATTTGACCCACTTGCTTTGGAGGATAGGAAAAAAAAACTTTAGACTCTGGAGTTTTTTTTTCTGTATTTGTTTTGATGTGCATGTATTACATTTGTAAGGTGCACAGTTATGTTAAACCGAGATGATCTGTTCTCTTTGCACATTTTGATTTATTCAGTATTACTCTTAAGGTACCTTTTTAAAAGGGGCCTGCAATCTTATGATGCCTTTGGCTGTGAAATGTTGTAAATGCACTTACTGTAAGAGGATGTGAAGGATGTTGTCTAGGACCAGATCCTGGGATTACTCCGAGCAGGAGTCCTAGGGCGGGAAAGAAGGGCTTAAGTTACCATGATATTACGAGGCCAGTCCTGCTGGCTTTTGACTGGTCCATCCTCTTTCCTTTTTTAGGAGAAGATGTGCCATATTTTAGGGCTGCAGTTATAATGCCCTTCAGAGAGTTCTGATCCCCTCTGTGTCCCATAGATCTGCTCCCAGCTCAGTGAGCGTCTAGAGAAGCTGCAGGCAGCCAATAAGGGGGAGCTGGAGAAGATCCGGGTGAGTACATCGGTGTTCCTCGCAGTGCATCATATGTTAAGTTTTTTTATTTCTTTGAAATAATCCAGTTGCTCCTTTGCACACCCACATCACACTTTATAACTTCTGTCGATACCTTCTATCTCTTTATACCTTGTCTCCCAAACCGCAAGGTGGAGACAGAGAGTAAACAAGAACAAAGAGTATCTATCTTGTACAGCAGACAATTGCGATTGAGACTCCCCATGCTGTCACTCACTCTTTCTCCGGAATGCTAACAACACAGGGGAGCTGATGTCCATCTTCTTGAAGGCACTGAGTTACACCTTGACTGACCCTCTGTACAGAAGTGGATTGGGTGGTGTGATGCCCTGAGCTCTCCAGATAGAGGGTGTCGCCTCCATTACCTTGACATGTCACTAGCTGATCTCATCCATGATCCACTTACCCTCTTCAGATACCGGCATTACTTCATTGTGAGGGACAGCTGACATAGTGAAGCAGGTCTCCACATATGCTAGAGCACCTGGTACTTTTTCCCTGTTTGGCAGCAAGTGGCTGCAAGTTTACTGCTCGCAGTGCAGATGCAGCACAAAGAAGTGCTAGGGGGACTTAGAACAATAAGATAGGTGTTTCCCGCAGGAGAATGGAGACAATAAGAGAGCATTGTGATGGAGACCTAGAAATCTAAAATGAAGAGCCTCATTATAACTCCCATTGTTGAGTTCCTCCGCACAGTGCAGATATGATAATGACCTCGTGTCTCCAGTAGCAGAGCACAAGTGGTAATGACCCCCCACGTCTCCATGGTGACAGTTTAAACACAGCAGTGTTCTCATGGGTCTCCAAAATGACACCGACTGTAATGACATCTTTCTCGCTGAGATGCCAGGGCCTGCAAGGTAACAGTTTCCTGGATCACGAGTAGAGCTGCAGCTGCAACTCTCTGGCAAGGGCTTATTCTGTCACAGGACCAGCCAGGCTGAGGAGCAGAAATGTGACCTAAGATGTTCTTACCAGTGAAATGTATATGTCCTCTCCTTGGCCCTTTTCCCTTCTGTGCAGCAAAAGGTGGAAGGCTGTGAGAAGTGCAGCGTGCTCTTCAACAAGGAGGGTCGTCTGAAGATGCCAAGCACCACCAAGGAGGGCAGTGAGGAGGACACGGATGAGGAGAAGGAGACTCTTAAGAACCAGCTAAGGGAGATGGAGCTGGAACTGGCCCAGACAAAATTGCAGCTGGTGGAGGCCGAGTGCAAGATCCAGGTAGCTCCATTTCTCCTCAAGGGTGGCGCTTTGGGGATGGCCTACCGGAGGCCAAACTGACATGAAAACTCACACTAATCTCAAATAAAGCTTAAGTTCAAACTTATTCAAATAAGTTGATCATAAAATTATATCTTTCTGTTATTCAATAAAATAGGCAACCAAATACAGCTTTCAAATAAAAGAAAAAGAGCTTAACTGTTATTTAAATATTTTTATTCTTGAATCATGTCATTCTTTCTTAAAAGAAAGCTCAACAATTGCCTTACATCAATTGCCCCGATTTAGTTGTACTTAGTTATCAAAACTGTACATTGCAACTCATCCATGACCCTGCCTCTCCTTTGCTCTGCATTAAAGCCCCTTCCTCAGACCTACCCCTCAAGCCCAACCCCATGACCATTCAGTAACTTCTTCACTACATGTGTTTCTCCCTTCAGGATCTCGAGCATCATTTAGGTCTGGCTCTGAATGAGGTCCAAGCAGCAAAGAAGACCTGGTTCAACAGGACGTTAAGCTCCATCAAGACTGTGACGGGTGCCCAGGGGAAAGAGACAACTTAAACTGAGAGGGGTGGGGTAGGGCACGAGACTGACACCCCTGTTCCTCTTATCCCCTCCCTCAGTACTGGTCAGAGGTACCACCCACCCACAGGACCAGAGAGAATTTTCAGCAGGGTTTTTAAAAGGACAATGTTCATAGGGTAAAACTGCCCCAAATGACAAAATGTACTTACAAAAAAGTTAAAAGGCTTTAACCTTAGAGGAGTCTATATACTACTGATATTTAAAGGTAAGGAAACGGCCATAGAGGTGCCTGAGACTATCCTTACAGACATGGAAAAAACATTCCATTTACTGACCTGCTCCAGACTACTTGCACAAAAAATCCAGTTGAAATTTAGGTACGAGTGCTAAGAGCCTCCTTTTCAAACTTGTTAGCGTTCCTGATTCTGTTTAACAATACCTTTTGTTTTGTATTTACACATCCATTGATATGTATAGATGTGTGTGGGTGCGTGTAAGTGCATTGAGAGCCAAATGGGGTTCCTGTGCAGTTTTTACCATGAGAAATTTAAAAAAAAAAAAAAAAAAAAGGGAAGCTGGTGCCATTTAAATGTAGGGGAAATGTGACGAAACCTTAGCGATGATTGAGGTGAAGTAGTTTGTTCGCTGACCATTGCTATAATTATAGAAAAAGCTCGAGTGTTCTTTGATGCAGGACCACTAGTTCAGACTTTCCTTGTGGTGAACAACCATCTTCCTGGTGTGCAGGTTTGGGCCAGAAACGAGATAGTGGACATGAGGCCTGGGGGGGTCAGCATAGCTTAGATCAGCTCGCCTCTCACCTGTCAAAGCCGACATACGTGAAAGAGACCCTCCTACTTGAATTTGAATGTTCTGTAGATTAGAAGAGGGGCCAAGGAGAAGGCCGTGCTACATCTGAGACCATCTCTCTGCTGGAGGCTCTGGTGTAGAGCATGAATGTTGGCATGTTGATCTGTATCCCAGTGACAACTGGCCTTCAGTAAAAAGGTGGTGAACTGTGTGCGTGTGCTCGAGAGGAGGGTCTGCGGCAGATGTGTTGTAGCCAAGCAGCAGAAGGTCTTAGCACCTTATTCATATTTACAGTGGCTTCTGGCTGGATCGAGTCCCTGTTGATGTTAGTGGAGAGACGTTACTCAGAAACAGTTCACTCTAAAAGGCACTGGTTTGTATATATGAGGCATATGAGTTTGTTTATGTTGTATTTCTACTTTCCTTGGTAACTGTACTAATGTTGCCTAACGTTCCGCATTACGGATATGACATGTTTATGCTCAGTGCTTTTGTCTTAGATGTCCAACTGCTGTCACATTCATTACATGCCAAAATGTACCTTCCTCCAGCATTATGAAAGTGTGGATGTTGTAATAGATAGACTGCATTGTGTATACTTCATGCATTTAAATATATACTAAAAAAAAAAGCTATGAAAATAAACTGTTGCGTCTCCTTTCCACCCAAGTGAAACGACACGTTGATCTGTACTGCTTCTGTGCCCCTCATCAGTTTTGGACATTAGCAGGTCTTGCATGGTAAACAGGGTTAGAAACATGGCTGTTATTTCACCAGGATCAAGCAGCTGACTGGTACAAAGAAAAATGTTTTCTTTCATCACTTCTTCTGACTGTCACTTGTTTTAAAGTAAAAAAAAAAGTTTTTCTCATATGCACCCACAAAGTTCTGACAATTTATTGGTTTTGATCATAGTAGACTTGGGCGTCAGTCCAATAGGTTGTGTTCATCTGCAGCTTCAGCCTCTTCTCTCATCCAGTGTTCAGAGGCATCTAGAGCCAGGATGATGTTGCCAAAGTAAAGCTCTGATTATTAGATGGCCCCCTACAATGTTCCCATGATGCTTCTCACCCCTCTTCCTTTCTAGGAGCAAACTGAAGTGACTGCCTGGCATCTCCATGTAACTGAAATCACGAAGAAGTACCACGGTAAATGTTGGTGATGTTTCAGACACCATATCCTCAGTAGGGCTGTCTCTTATCAGTGTCACAGATTACAGGGACATCTGCATCACTGCCTGGGAATGGCCTTCTCACATATCTTCATGCTCTGAGGTCCAGCTGAAGTTTAGACCCCACCACAGCCATTCCATTATGTAGAAGCTCTGCCTCTATTTCGTCTTTTATCTCAGCTCAAGATTAGATGGTCTGCTCAGGATAATAAATATCTAACTTTTCCCAAAGTGACAGAAATGTTAATTTTGTATGGAAAAATTACAGTGAAACAGAGTGTTATTACTGTAATGTGCTTGAAGCTTTGTAGCAACATATCAACTAATAGCTTAGTTTTGTGTGTGGAGGCTTTAGGCCACTTGGTTCAGTTTTGTGGCTATTAACTAGAATGTAATAATTTCAGATTAAATTAAAAAGTAACGAAATGATAGATGTGAATAGGGTATCCTTGGTAGCTGCTTCTATAGTTTACTCTGACTTTTTGTTCACGGCTCTCGGATGCATGAGCAACACCCCGGAAATGTCTTGTGCGGTTCTTCCAATATTTGTGGGAAAGTATGGATTGAATTTGTCCCACTTTAGCAGAATGAGGCAATGCTGTGACTTATGTGTTTATCTGGTTCTGCTGGAGCAGATTAGCTGAATGATGACCTTCCTGCAGACCATGTCCAGCAGGTTAACAGTGATCACCACCATAAGAAGAGCCTATTCTGCCCTGCTGGTACACTGGAAAGCAGCAGTGATGGGGAGGTCCTGCTCCAGTCCTTGCTGTCTCATGTTTACTGTGTTTGATGACCAGTCTGCCTCATGTTACTGCTGTGGGTCTCACCCCACCATCATTGCTCACAGTACTAGAAACATTGAGCTGGGCACCTGCGAGGCTGCAGGTGTTACTGGGTGAATAACAATCTCCTCCTGGCCAGTGAATCTTGAGGCCTGTGCAGTTAGATCAGGTGGAAATCTCATTCTGAACAAGCATGGCTGTTGTGTCTGATGGAGAGACACGCATGCAGAGTAACATGGGGAAAGGAGAGGTCAAAAAAATGAAAGCGTTAACCAGGCCTGGGTGTAGACGTGCCGTGTCTGCAGACTGAGGCTTCAGCTACGTTGCCCCCTCGTCCGCTTTGCTCAGCTCCCTCCTGCGTGGGGCTCTCTGTCTCACCAAAGAGTCCCTTCTGAATCACAGCCGATGAATGCAGGATGTGACTCTAGGGAGCCCCGTGAACTTTTGCCACACTGCATGAGTAGAAAAGGTGCTGCACAAAAAGAGGCGGAGCAGAGGGAATGCGGAGGAGAACAAGACGAAACCATGGCAACCAGCAGAAAGGGAGCAAGCGAAGGGTAGCGACGCACTGCTGTAATGAGGAGGCAGCGGTGGGAGTGAGGAGGTATGTGTGAACCCGTGCTGTGATTGAATTTTCTGTGCTGTGTGTGTGTGTGTGTGTGTGTGTGTTTGCTCTCATTCCATCACAGGGTTACATGTGACTCTTCCCACACTTGTGAAACAGCCCCCTGTCCTATTGCTGCTCCCTGTTTTGTTGAGGAGGATCCTTTGCCCTCACATCGCTCCTCTAGAAGGGCTTTAATTACTTAGGTCAAAATCTCTGAAGATTCATAGCAAATATCTCTGCAAAAAGACAACACACTGTGGTCCTCTGTCCACAACCATTCCTCAATTTGAAGCCCAAGGTCTGTTTTGTTTCAGTTCAATTCTGCACAATTTTGTCTTATTTTCCTCAAACTGCATTTTATTTCTCAAGGGAATGAGCTAGATTGGGTGAAGATGCAAGGCATCTTAACCTGAGTCTTACCTGAATAAAGGATTATCAGTACACACAGGCTTGGCGAACAGCTCACTTAGCAGATTCTGTTGATTTTACTCATTTCTGAGGCTGCGTAGTTTATACAGGGAACATTATCACTGCAACTTCATGGCAGAAGACGTCCATCTGCACTGTCAGTGCCAGTCTAGACTGTTGTTAAAATAATTGTGTGAACGTAAATTAAGGGGTTTCCAGATTAACAATGAACACCCCCAGCATTACCCATGATGCCTTTCCAAATTTCCCACAAGAGTATACAGCACACCCTGTGTTGGCAGACTGCAGAGCAGCAGCCAGAGATGTGGGATTTGTCTCATTTCTTTCTTGCACAGAGATCATGGCTCTAGCTTTTATTTGTCACCAAGAATGCATGGAATTATAAGTAAGCGTCCCCTGAAACGCAGAGCGGAGAACGTCTGTGTCCCCGTTTTACTGTCACTGTCCACTGTTGCAGAGCACTGTTTCTAGAGTGTTCATTTTTAAACATAAAAGTACGGATGCATAAACAGTGGTTATTATAAAGGCAGATGTTCGCACAGGTGTGGCTTACGGGGGTGTTTTTCTGTGAAATGTGGACTTTAGTAAAAAATAAGTCATTCTGTGTAACTCAAGCACTTTAAGAAATTCTACTGAAGCAGTCATTTGACCTCTAATTGTTCCCAGATCGCTTAATATGGTGAATGTCTTCAGGTAGCTACGTGTACAGGTGGAAATGTTCACAGTACAAAAGTAGAGTTTGAATTTTCAGGTGTTGGTCATTTTATTGTGCGAAATGTGTCCATTACAGGAAAGAAATCTCCTACAGGCTGGCGGTGTTTTGCATATCTTCACATTGAAGCAGTTTAAATAGAGCAACAACCATCAGCGTTATGCAACCCCACACTCTTGTTCTTCTTTCACTCCTGCTAAAAATATGTGCTGCTGGAGCAGTGCGTGGGGAGAATGTACAAGTTCAGTCGTAGCTTCGCGCCGCTCGTCTGCATTCGCACGCACCTCGTGGGTTTGTGCCAGATGAAGAGGTGCCAGTCAGTCCCTCCGACTTGCTGCTCACGCTAGAAGGGGGAGTGGTTCCTGTGGCCAAAATGGGGCTGAACCCAAAGATATGGCCAACGCCACCAGATTGATTTCCCAGAACAGTCTGACCCACACCTTCCCACTAATCTGGTGTCTGTGTGCTGCTCTTTCCTGTCGTGAATTACTGGGAAGCTGTGGCTGTGTGCCTGAGCAATGCCGGCCATGAAACTTTGCAGGGTGGAGGGATGACCCTAATGTCCCACCTTTTAACACGCACAAAGGTGCACTGTGCTCACTGCGTATTTACACTCCTTTTCTACAAAAATACATGTCTTGCTTCAGTCATCCAGCTATATATATTATATCTGGTATATAAATATGTATTGTAGATACTATAATAGATTGTAAAAAAAAAAAAAAAAAAAATCTATCTCAAATGTTAGCATATTAGAACTGCAGTGATTTAATAAGGACTTGTGCTCTGCTGAAGAGAAGTGTGAAAATGAGTCACGGCTGCACAGCTGGTGAAGGTCCCTGTGGATGTGAACTCCATGCAGACTGAGACACCCCCTTCCCTCCATTCTCAACAATCCGATTCCAAGACCGCACTGCATTTTCTTATTCCTCAGTGTGATTCGTGTGTGTGTGTCCTGCACTCTTTTGGGCCAATTGTAAGATTTTTTTTTTCTCTCCATTTATTTATTTAGAAACCATAGAATACAAAGCCCCACCTTTGAAAAGTGTAAACCGTAGGCATCAGCTGAATCAAATGGCTGTTGTGCATTTTGCTTTCTGATGTTTTATCCCCCTTTCAGGAGTCCTCACACTGCGCTATTCCAGGTGCTGTGGGCGTCGTGTTCGATACCCCGGCAGCACGGAAGGCAGCGCTGTGATTAAAACTGTCCGCTTCAATTTTATTGTGGCTACTGAGCAACTGCGTGCTGCAAGGCGGTGTTAATTGTTTGCAGCCATTATTGGTGTCAGATAGTTCAGCTGTTGTTCAATTTTTTTTGGAGTTACTTGCAGATCTTCCAGCCCCGCTGCCCAACTGGCAGGATGTGAGAAACCCGCCAGTCATGCGAATATTGTGTTGAAGTAGTTGGTACCGCAGCTCCTAGTATGCGCTGAATACAAACACAGCAGACAAGAAAAAAAAATGCTCAAACTCAAAGCAGCACACACTTGTAAGAGATTCTGCAATTTTATTTCCAAGCATTAAGTATGGCAGATACAATAACAGATCACCATGGTGATTTTGCTGCTAATTTCATAACACAGAACTAGCAAACATCTACTGCAGTGATTTCTGTCGGCTTCTATTCAAGCACAGCTCACTCACAGAAGTTGTGCACAATTACCATATTACAGCGGATTTCCTCTAGATCTTGGTTTGGGGGGTACATTTTAAAGAAACTTTCCTTGGTATCATTTTCCTTCACAAGTGATGGAGGTGGGACAAGGTCATTCAAACCGTTTGGCTACATTCACGTTCAGACTGAATTAAACTGTATAAAACAATATTTACAGCACTATGGAGCCCCTCACACACGACTGCTTGACTGCAAAGTCATAAATTATAAAAGTAAACAAAGAGCGTAAGAATCCAACAGTCACATATGTGAGGACCGTTATATATAAGTATATAATATATACATCAACATTCAGAGGAACTTGTCTACAGGAAATGCTGAGGAATAGCTCTTCTATGGTTATACATTCTACTGTGAGTGTACATTCCAGCCAATGCACTTCGATCTGGGGCAGGTTTTGCCCTGGGGGCCCGGAGATCCTGCCCCGGCCCCGTTTCCTGTTTGTCTGCTTTTTTTTTTTTTTGGGGGGGGGTGGCACCAGCAAGACAAGGCGCCGTTCAGCAGGCTGCCACGCAAAGCCCTGCGGTGGCTGAAACGGGACTCCGCTCTACATCAGCAGCTTGCAGCACGCAGGTGAACATTGCAGACTTTGCCACTAGTGACACACGTGGGCCTTTCCGTCCTTCAACAAGTACATTAGGCGTCTTTGCAGGATGACTTTTAAACCAGCAAGTGAAACAAAACAACAAAGCGGCTATAAAGCACATAGGGTGGTGGTTATTTGTCCCAAAAAAAATCCAGCAAGAAGGAAACTTCTACCTCTTTGGATCATGGATGTGGCCATGAAGAACACCTAGCTAGCTAGCCAGTGAGGAAAGGGTGCAGCCAGAGTATTGCTGCAGACTGGGAACATGGGGGGGGAAGCAGCTGTAACTGGGGAACGCGGGTCACGCTAAGACCAGACGGGCAATCGGCGTCACAGTTTACGCGACGAGAGCAGCCCCTCTGAAGCATGGCTTACCTGCAGTCGGTTACTGCTGAGGAACTGCCATGGAGATGAGCAGTGGGAGAAGCACCCTGTGCCTGTACACATCTGTGCTGATCATCAGCCACGTAGTTATTGTAATAAAAAAAAGTTGCTTGAAAGCAGAGGAGGCTGCCTGGCCCTCTGTAACCGTGCCCCATGCACCTGTGTGTGTGTGTGTGAGAGAGAGAGACTGGTGCACACTGAAGCCTGGCTGTGTGTTGAGAGCTGTGTGCTCATTGGCCCTGAGAACAGTATTGCAGTGTTGCCTTGTGCTTGTTTTGCTCTACGCAGGGGGCCTGCTTTAAAGCCACCGGAGCTGTAAGTGACCGACGGCAGCCGCCATGTTGTCCTGTCGTAAACTCAGCAGCCGCAGTTCATTATTGCTGACAAACAAACTTCGCCAAACACGCCCGCTTAGCCTGTAGGGGTTCGAGGTGAACGGCGAACCCTCCGCAACACAACACACAGCCAGCATTTCTGTGAATATTAAACAATTGTTTGCGCTTCTCCGATTTGAAAAAAGATAAGGAAAAAAGCACAAACGCGTAACAAGGGTCTTACAAACGTCACAGTCTGCAGAGCAGTCGATGACTGAATCATCTACAGGCTTTATTGAGGGGAAGAGATTCTGTTGGTATTTCACTGAAAATTTTTGCTTAACTCGCAAACACCTTTGGTTACGTTAAGTGAGAGGTGGCAAAATAAGACCTGGCATTCGTAAGGGGAATCCGGTGAGGGATGTTAATGTGTGTAAAAAGGAGGCAATGCTCTACATTCTGTATGAAAGTGCCTATAAAAAGGGGGGAGGGGGGTTGTAGTGCCTGTGGAAGACTTGAGGAGGTGAATTCGACTGAAGGTCCACCCCCCGTGATGGTGACGACGATGAGACTACAGACTTACAGACAGGAGGCAAACCCGGGAGTCTAACAGGTGCAGCTCTGGCCTGTCAACAGTAAGTTCAGTGACAGATGTTTGTGGCCGTTGCCAAGAAAATTTCGGGCCTTCTGCATTGGTATAAATGTGTACAATGGAAACACTAACGCAAATGGACACTTCCCAAAGTCACGTGTGCTTAAAATTACATTTGAGGAATTCCGTTAAACAATTAAAGCAACAAATATGCCAAATTGCAAGTGAACCTGTTTTGAAGACCCAAAAAAAAAATAAAAATCTGATACAGAAATTCCCTAAAATTATAGTTTTGTGACCTTTTTTTATCAAAATTAATGCCTTAACTTTCCCTGCCATTTAAGTTCTTGAAGGAAACAAATTTATTGTTGATTTTCATAAAACTCAAATTTAAGTGATTAAGTACCTTTAAGACTTTATTCTAAACTGTTGCCCCAAAAGGTTCATCAATTACATCAAAATAAATGTAACATTAATAAATGTAAAAATTTAACATACCATGCAGGTAAGAAAATCAGATTTTCTTTTAGTTTGACGAAGTACAAAAGCAGTTAGCGGAATTGTTAAAATTTTGTTACGAATGCCATAGCCTGGCCGAAGGGAAAGGAAATAGTCTTCAAGTTGGACACAAACGTCCCCCCAGCAGTGCAATACTGAGTGTCAATGTTCAGAAGCTTACAAATCTACCCTGCAGTCTTGCTTCATGTTCACGTGGCTCTCATCTGGATCAGAGCCTCGGCAAGCAGTGGCTCAAACCATCACACTTTGCCGGTTCAGCTAAACAAACATCAACCTTCCACATGAAATGCAAACGGGCAGCATCATGCCTGTCTGTCTGAGAGGTTTCAACAAATGCAAAGCCCTTACACACACAGTATACCCCGGTATCCGAACGTAATCGCCTTCCAGAAATTGCTTTCTAGGAACTTCGATATCAGAAGGCTGTTTCCATTATTTCTCATGAGGAAAATTATCTTCTGCTCTGGGTTCATCTGAGAAACTCAATTTGCCAAACTCTCTAAAATACCTGTTGCAGCTTAAAAAGAACCCTTTAAACATAATTACTACTAAATGAGGTCATTAATACACATTTGTTTATATGCAGTTACTTTTTCTTAACTTGGTGTCATAGACTTTCATTCCTTGCAGCAATAGTCATTAACATTTAATAGTCAAATTAATGGAATCAATGTACAATAGGGAAAAAATAAATGCAGCTCCTGCGTTTGAATTCGGGCCACACGAGGCAAAGGCTGAGTGCACATGTGGAGCGCAGAGCTGCCTTCCAAGTACAGAATATCTCTCACATGTGCTTGGGCTTTGGTCAGACAGCACTCTATGCTGGGACTTCTAGACCCAGATAGTAAGACGGATATTAATATTACTGCTTGATATACTGAAACCTTGGAAGCTCAAATACCAGGGTATAGTTACTCTGCTTGAATTTCGCATGTGAACTGCATGGCTGTTCTACACTGGTTTGTACTCACGCGTGCCTTTTATTCATGCACCACAAAGCAGAGCGTACACACAGAAGCAAAGATGGTTGCAAACAAAACGCACAGAGAACACCAAATGCAACAAAGGCCGTACTGGTGGGGAGGAGCAAATATTGCAAATACAGAAAACCTCAGTGGTTGCTAAACTATAATTAACATAAGAGACTTGGCACAATAAATCAAAACCCCTATTAAACATAAACCAACGCATACAGCACAGCAAAGGATAACGGAAGGGTCCACCATCCCAAGTGGAGCTGTGACTCCCATCATGATTTGCTCCTGTCTACATTATCAGTTATTTAACTGTTGCGGAGAGTTAGAGGAGAGGTGTTGGGCCTGATGGTTTTCACCAAGGTCAAAAACATGAATGATGGGGATGTTGTGCTCAATGGACACTGCTGCATCAAACAGGTCATGTAGAAATAAAAGCTGCCGTCAAGACCAAACATCTTGCCTGAACCCTTACACATAATTGGCATTAAAACTAGCTTTCTTTTTTAGGCCTTCATCACAAATGCATTATGTTTGTAAACTGGGGGATTGCTGCACTACATTTGTTAAAATAAGGAACACTAAAATGTCAATATACACTTTTCTTACTACTGACCATTGTACAAAAGTATACTGCAATGTGTCTGGGTTAAGGGTGCAATAAATTAATGGCATTGGTACGTGAACAGGGGCATTACTTTCATTCTTTCATCCAAACAAATACTTGCAATTTTGCTAAATCTCAGTACCATGTGAATTCCCTCAGAAATGCTGTAATGTGGAATAAGCAGCTCAATTTTATTTATTATACATCTCAAGCCTTTGGAATCTGTCTGCTTGCCCATGTATAAAGATGTAATTCCTGCAACGTATCTGATGTCTCCACACATCAGTCAGCACATTGCAGCGGAGGATCGGATACACTGAACGCTGCCGATTTAGAGCTCCAGTCGAAGCACAGCAGTGGCCCCAGCGGGCAGCCACGTGGTCATTTGACTCCACACTGGCACACAGTTACATCTCCAGGCTGCAAAGAGAAGCTCTAAATGTGTTTAGGTTCTGAGCACCCCTCTCGTTCGGCCTCTTCCGGTAACGTCTTCTATCCATGCACTTTATTTACCAGAGACATTAAGAGGTTACGGGACAGGAGAGCGTGAGGTGGCAGGCCCGGCACTACTCACAAATGTTTTGTAAGTAAATAATTACATCTTGGCAGACTAACATATGTACTTCTGCCACCGTTTCAGGCGAAAGGCCTGAGGGTGAACCAGAAGACATTCGGTTTGGAGGGTTTTTAAAACACACCATTTGTTCAAATGCAGGCCTACCGCATAGCTTTTAAAGGGGGGGGGGGTGGTTTGAACATTGAAACTGAGTATTTTACAGACAGGGCACTCGTCAACATTTTCTCTGTCCTCCCATTTTTCCTTTTCACATCAAACAGACTCATTTCCCCTTGCTGGTGTAGAGGAATGTCCTGTATTGGAAGCAGTCATGGCCCTAGGATGGGAGCACATGTTGATGCGCTCGCAGAGCCAGGGCCATTAGGTGGGAGCTACAAAAGGAAAGACACTGTGCTTCTTGTTGCACCTCCCTAAGCCACAAAGGGTGGCAGCCCAGGTATTCACTACAACATCAGGCCCAAACTAAGGAGCCAGGGAGGCAAAGTGAATGTTTGCTGGAGGTGAGCATACAGTGATCAGTGTGCTTTCAGACAGGAAGTCCAACTGCAGGTGTGCAGTTGTCAAATAGGAGCTGTTTTGGTAACAGGGCCAGGAGATGGGAGGAAAACCCCCCCCGCCGCCGCCCGAAAAAAAGGCCAGGCAAAAATCAGTGGGGGGGGGGGGGGGCGTGCTCAGGGACATCTGGGTGCCAAAATACCCCGTAAAGTTGCTTGAGGCAAAGACAAAAGAAAAGGAGGTGGCACTAACTACTCTATCAATGCAGGTACAGCAGGGTCAGTAAAGTTGTCGCTTGTCCACAGAATTATAGTTCATTACTTATATAAAACTGGAAGAATGCTCTACTCTAGGATTATACTTACATTTCACTTTGCAATTCTAAAATAAATTATTCCAACTAGATATATACACAGGTACATAATATTATCTATACAAATATATTTATAGTAGCAAGCACCATAAATATATATGCATACATCTGAAGTATAATCCCACATACACGCACACACAGTGAATATACAATTGAAATTAAATATTGCAGTGCTGTTTTGGGTAAGACTCAATTGAACATTCACATCATTTCAAGTAAGCTTCAAGCTAAAAGTTCAGGTGTATTGCTATATAATAAAGACCAAAGTTCAGCCTTTGAGTCTGCTAAAGTTAAATAAAGTCGTATTGCTTTTCCTCTCATGGGGATAGTAATGAGTTGAGTTTGTCTGTTCTGTACAGTGGAGACAGCCCAGTTAGGTCAGATGCAGTAAGAGCATTTAGAGCCACACAACCTGATGGTTCTAGAAGTCAGAGAAGAGATCTTGAGGACCCAAGTGAATAATAAAAGGTGCGATGGTCCGCGGCTGGTAAAAGGGATTGTCAATGAAAATACCACCTACAGTGAGGAGAAGAGCAGAGAGACTGCAATTAATGTCCGGACCTGCAGGAGGCAGCGTTGCACATTCCTGGTTGGATGTCTCTGCTCTTTCGGCTGTACGTGGGGTTTTCATTGCACCGGGGCATATCAGGTTAATAAGACATCAACAACTGAAGTTGCACGGTTACCAGTTTTGACAAAACCAAACCAAAATAAAAAACAAACTAGGAGCTCATTCATTTGAGATTAAGCAGAGAAATGTAATAGAAGTTTGCATAATACTTCTTGGGGTCAGACAATGTAGTTAGTAACTCTGGAGACAAATTAAAATGTGATTTTGGAGAGACTATAGTACAATGACCGCCATCGAGACGAGAGAAGGAGAGCTCGTTGATTTGAGAGCAGGGGTGGTGTTTTGGGAAGAGAGAGCCACGTGACGGAGGTGGTGGCAAGGTTACTAGGCTTTCTTTGTAATGGTCGCCCAGGTTACAGAAAGGAATCCAATAAGGCAATTAAATGGAATATAACATGAGCATTTGCAAAAGGTGAGGTACCTTCTCTCGTCAGCGATGACCCTGTCCCAGCCACGGGCCAGCACAAGCTTATCCTGATGGATTAGAACTTCCCAGGCACCTGACCTTCAGCCCCAGTACATCCCAAGCCTGCCTGAAGGAGCACACTTCTGACAGGCACAGCTAGAAGCATTTACAGCAGGTAAGGAGGCAGGCAGTAGAGGGGAAAAAAAAAATCACACTGAGGTGTTCAGGCTAGTCTGGGGCTATCCCATCTCGTACCCTGCGCATGGAGGATACACTCGCGGAGTTCATCGGAGCAGAAGGACACCGTCTTGTGTGTGTGAACCATCAGGCATTGGAGGATATGGACAAAGGGAAGAGATGAAGGCGTACTGTGAGGTACCTATGCTGGCCCATGGGAGAGGACACTCGGAGCTCACACGGACAGTCACGCACAAAAATAAGAAAAAAAAAAATGGGACAGTTAAGTAAGCAAGTCTCCATGGGTCCCTTGTTGCTGCTTTCGATTCCGCGGTGTGCGGTCGTGTTTCAGTTCTCCTCTGTGTATATGTGTGTTTTTTGCCCATTGCAGGATAACCAGCCAACCAGCCTGCCACATTTGATGGACATGCAAATGAAGGCCACAAAGAACCCTGTGTGTTGTCAATTCTCACAACCAAAACCAGGAGTTGCGACTACACTAAATGCCATCCAAATCGTTTAATTCTACAGTCAACCCATTTATTAAATTTGGACAAAACACCTGACTGAGCTTTAAAAAGAACTCCTGGTTTTGGCTTTGGTGGTTGAACAATGATTGTTACAGAACTGTGCGTCAACACTTTCTTCTTCGCTAAGCTTACCAGACATCTTTTTCCTCACCTTGCGGCTGTTGCTTGGTGTGCCAATAACAAACCCTAATATCTTGCAGGTGGTCCAAAAAAAAATAATAAATAAAAAAAGATTTAAAGCAGTTAAGCTGATATGCATGTTACAATACCATGGCTTAGCAAGGGTACCAGCAAAAATAAAAGCAAAACAGTGGCAGAAGCTTAGCGAAGGAGTGTTAAAGAAAGACATCCAGGCCACTAAGAGTATGAATCCACCACCAGTCCCACTACTCTGCTACCAGCAACACATCTATGCCACCAAAGAGCTCCTGTATGCAACTCAGCCAAGGGAATGAGTGCCAGACTTAACACCAAAGCCCCATGGATGTCAACAGAAGGTGCTCTGTATACACCAGTCCGTACTCCACTCTTGTAGGAGACAAGGGTTTATTTATCTTCACTCGTATTATTCATCTATACATCCTTCGCATAGCTCTGGTCATCTTTACAGAATATGTGTTTCTGCCAAGAATTATGGCCTGTAAATCTTCCCAACAGAAAAACAACAGCAGTAACAACAACAACAACAATAACAAAAAGGCTGGTATAATTTATAGTCCAAGAATGAGGTAACATTTCACAGTACAAATCCTTAAGATCTTTAAAGAACATAAACCTGCTTTTTAAATCAGTAAGGGTTTTAAAGTAGTAAGAAAACAAACAAAATGCACCTTACAAACAAACAAAAAAAAAATTTTCCCTTCTAAAAAGCTGTACAGTTCACTGGGCTGGATAAGAGTGCGTTTGGTGGCTGCCTGTGCTAGAAGAAGGAGTAGTGGGGAATGGGGTAGGCGGGCACTTTCATGACGGGCAACAGAAGCATTCTCTTGGGCAAACCTAGAGAGAAAACAAAACGGAGAGCTCCGCGTGAGTTAAGTGGTCCAGGGTGGGATTGGGTCAGGTGTCCCAGTGTCATGTTAGCTCAGGTCTCTCTAAACTGGGCTCAAGTCCATGCTCTTCAAAAGGCATCACGTTGAGTGAGAGAAGCAAGAGGGTGGAGTAAGTGTGAGAATGAGGGCAGAGAATGGTGAGAGAGCAGACCGCTGTAGTGATCTTAGTGTACACATGAGGCACTGCTGCTCATAAGGGCAAAAGACACTCCTGAGCGCAGACCTGTCCCTTTGTCCATCTGCTGAATCACTGCCTTCCTTAACTCTGGCTTTCTCTACCCACAAAACATCAGCTTGTAGCCTAGAAGTTCTCACAAATGAATCAACCTTACATTAGGAGATGCAATGTCTTCAAGGCACTAAATACAGGGAATGAATTTTCCCTTTTTTTTTTTCTTCAATGAATACTAGATTAATCTAAGTCAATAAGGATTAATATTGCTTCACACTGCTTTTTTCAAACGAGTACCCTGCTACATTATGCCTCAATACCAAGTATTCTGTCCAGAACAAAACACTGCAATATGTAAAATAGTTAAAAGCGGCTTAAAATACAAAATGGGCTAAGAATATGGTCTGTACAAGTCATTTTGTTAAAATTTTGCTGTTAAGATATAATGCACAGAATGTTATGTCCCAAGAAATGAACGCTCAAGTAGAAGACATTTACCCTATACATCTTGACATACTGGAAAGATCTTACTTGAAGATCTTGTCACCAACTCATGCCAAGTTATGCTGACAAGGAGAAAAATGTATATACACAGTTTTTCTACAAAACACACAAACACACAACGGTGGATCTTAGAACCATTGAGCATCTACATTGACAGTGATGGAGGAAGTTGGTTTGGACAGGGCTGCTGTTGGCTGGTTTATTTGATGGTGTAATGTAAAGTACGTTCCTGAGGAGCATGAGGTGTATTGCTCTTGTGGGCCAGGTGCAGCGAGTGTGGCCTGGCGTGCAGTCCGACTGCAGCGCTTCTTCTCTCCCCTCACATCGTTCCCATTGAGAAATCACAAAGCAGCAACAGGAGGCAGAACTTCACAGATCAGATGACTGTACTGGGATTACCAACATGCAAGAGCTCTCAGAAGCGAAAGAGACACGTTATCTCACAGCCAAATATGAAACGTCCCTTCATCTCCTCGCCACGTGTAAGGGCACAAGAGAAACCATCTTTATGTGGCAGGAAGAGACCAGGGCGCTGGGACAGTAACAACCCTATCCCCTTCTCATAGCCCTTCCTGGCAAACGACAGGCTCTCAATCGCACATTTCAATTCATCAACAGGAGGGTGTTCAGAACAACGTCCCAGTCTCCCCTGCACATAAGGCTCATTCAAAGCATCCAAGAAGTGCTGGAGGAAGGGGCTTCCCAATGCCATTCCGAACCCACCCAAATATTTTGTACTGAGTGCAGGGCCTGGATTTGCTTCTGCATCAGGAATCAGGGTGTTCGAGCCCCTAACTGTTCTCCAGTACGCTGTGGATCCAAGTGTGCTCTTCTCTAGTGTGAGAACATAGACCTGAATGGAGGTGCACAGCTAAACTCTAATAAACTCCAGCTGCACACCTGCAGGACAATTTGACAGATCTGTCCATTCAACAAGATTGACCATCTGTTTAATTGTATATATGCTGTAGTTACCCTACATGTCCAGGTAGGATCAAGTTGAGCTGCATATGCAGATGGCAAGTAGGTAGTCGGCCGTGTTCGGGTTATGGAATGATGACCAAGAGGTCGCCAATACTCAACTTTGTTTGCCTCCATGAATATGTCCAAGATCACAAAGACACGAAAGTTAAAATTCTGGCCAATTCTGGTTCTTGAGAACCATATGGACTGGTGGTTTTTGCTCAGCCTCACCTCTTAATTGCTTTGCTGATGTGATTATCTGGACAGCGCCACTTCCAGCTGGTGTTTCATATTAGGAGCAAACTAAAATTTGTTATGAAAACCTGCAAGAGTCTGTTGTTTGAGGGCCAGAGTAGGAAGAATTTGCTTACTAAGCAGCCATGTCATGTAATCCAAAATGCGTGGTTGCGAACACATTGGGTGTTGGTGGATTCACATGCAAGTTAGTTGTTGGAAAGGACTAGAAAACATGGCCCTGAGTGTGACACTGGCATTGGGTCTCCAGCCCCCACGCTGTGCTTGGCTCCAGGGTTACTTTGAATGGGGTACTGTTTGGCTGTAAACACCAGGACTACACCGAGGAGAGATGTTCAGAGTCGGAATGGGGGAGCAGGCACACCAGCGGGCAGCAGTTGGACACTCAGGCGAAGCACAGCGAGGCTTGCTCCAACCACAGTAAGAACCAAAAGGTTATGATTGTTTCTTTTGCTTAAAAAATATCATTGTCGAATTTTACTTTTTTCCTCCCCTTTCTTTTCATTTTCCCCTCCCCTTTAAAACCTGCGCTTCAACAAGACGGCCTGTTCCCGCTTTTATCACACCTGTGTGAGAATTGTGGTGGTCATTTGGGGCAGAAAAGGGTACGTACCATAAGCAGGGGCAGCGGCAGCAGCAGCACTGTACCCGTATGGGGCCCCATAGCCTGCAGGACCACATCAGGAATTACTTTCACAGCACGGTTTCCCACAGCCTGAACTACAGCCACTATCAGGTGGCACTGGTAAACGTGTTTGATTGTCCACCGCTGTGGATACTTCGCACTGATTCTTAATCCCTTTCCCGATCCCTTTACTCTTAACCCCATGCCAGTAGCGCATTACAGTAGATTTTTGTACTTGTTAAAGCTCACAAGCATTTAAAAGTATATATCTGATCCAGTGAGGACATTTCCACAATTTATGAGTTCACTATCCGTACAGCAATGGATAAAATATGTAATATAAACACATGAAAGGCACGTTTACACATACCAGAGCACACACCTGGTGTGACGTATCCTGGAGCTGCAGCTGCGGCAATGAATGCCCCCCTAGTAAGGGCTCCCCGACCTCGACCCCTGGCGGCTTGCGCAGCAGCAGAAGCTGCTGCTGCTGCTGCTGCAATGGCCCCTTTTGCCTGGAAATACAATGGTGATCAACAGGAATTGACCTGAAAGACTCACCTTAAAGTGTTGGCTGCATCTGCATAGTGTATCACGACCCTTGTACGTATTACTGAGGAGCCTCTCTTATCTTCTATCTGATCTTCCTATCAGGCTTCTCTCCCTCTGTAGAGGGGCCATGTGAATGCATCTTTCATTTCTGCCCATTATTCATTATCGATTATTTTTATTTATCTATTTTTTCAGATTGCAAAACAGCTTCAGTATTCATGTGCAGTTATTTACATTACAAGTAAGAGTTAACTCTGCTAATTTGCAATTTCCAAAAGTGAATACTTTTTGCAAAAACCTGCACTGACGTGACTGTCCAATAACCGAGATCTGAAGGGCATAGTCTGAGCTTGGGTAGCAAGGCAGGCAAAGCCTTGGCCACCAGCTGACCTGAGGGATGATTTTCTTCTTCTTGTTGCCTGCGGCATTGGGTCCAGAGAAGAGCTTCTCCAGGGCCGCCAGGGCAGCACTGGCCTTTGCCACCTTCTTGTTAGGTCCTGCCCCACGGAACTTCTGCCCATCCACCTCCACCTGTGGAATAGGGGCAGAATCCAAAGTCAGCATGTTTACAACTGATAAACATGATTACTTCAGTGTGCAAAATCCTTGCAATATGAGCAGTGTTGCTTGTGAAGGCCACTCTGGGGCATCTTGTACTATGGCTACAAGTACTTACCTCCATTACAAAGCGCTTGTCGTGGCTCCCGCCACTTTCAGAGATGAGCTCGTACTTCAGTCCCCTGCGCTTCTCATTCAACTCCATCACAGGGTTCTTGCCACTGGCAGTGAGAATGGGGCCCTGAGTTCGTACCTGTTACCACAGGAGGAAACATAGAGAACGGTCACCATTAAGGACGCACAAGTTAGGGAGCATGTAGGCTCCATGTAAAATCCTCCAAAAATTTCATACAATTTCAATGAAAAATTGCTATAGTTGGGTGCACACAAATGATGTTATCAACTTGTCTAAGTCCTCAACTTTCAAATGCCTGCAGCAGCACTCTAAACTGTTTAAACACATAGAAGGCTGATGCACTGTGAATTGTCCATGTGCTCCACAAAGAACAACAGGCCTTACTGCAAGACGTGGTAATTTTGTTGTTAGCATTCAGCATCAGTAACTATCTGGACAGCATGCAGCACTACGTTATTCAGCCATTCCTGCAAATGTGGGAACTGCCTGCTTGACTCCACAAACTCAGGAGAGTGAGCACTATTTGTGATGTCACAACAGAAGATCCAGAGATCAACAGAAGGGAAATGCAAAGCTTCCCAAGAGCCCTCAGAGTAAACCTAGTAATTCTTATACCACCAGCTTTTTTGGCCTTTACTGGAACATGGAATGTTCTAATGCACAAATAAATGTCAAAGCCTTTGGAATTGACTTAATTCCTATCTTCTGATGCTATTTTTGTCAATTTTATTCTACTTTATACATTTCAGTAACATTTTTTTTCAAATTAAATCATATTTAGAAGTGTAAATTATGCAAAAAAAAATTTCAAAATGTAAATAATGTCAAAAAAGCTGGAAATGTTTAATGAAATTCAAATCAAAATAGCCATGTCTTTGGCAAGAAACCCCTAACTAACTTGAACAACATGGCATTTTGTTAAATCGATCATCGTAATGAATTATATTTTGCTAAATTGTAATATACTTCTGTCAATTGAATAACAAATACACTTTAATGATTTTCTAATATGTTTGGTACAATGGATGCTCAACAACACAAATTCTGTTATACAGGTCTTAATGTATATCAAGCCCTAAATTAAAACATTTAACGTGACTTTAATCGAATAATTAATGAATGGCTTAACCAAAGGTAATTGATAACATGTTCAGTTCGAAGTTTTTTTTTTTAAACAAAACTTTGAAAATTATATTCTGGAACAATAGCTGTACAGTATGTCTTTTGCATTTCCACACATGTATGTGTTGCATATTTTCATGATCTGCATTCATTGTGTATTGCATCTGCATCCCATTACCTCCAGTGTATTCGAACTGTCTGTGGTGGAGTTTGCCGTGTTATTGCTTGAGTTTGTGGACGTCTCACTCTTGCCCTCGCCGTCCGATTTCTCGTCTGCACTCATGGAGTCCAGGTCTGCATCGAAACCAGTTGGATACCCCATGGCCTGCAGCACCTAGGAAAAGTTGCCTAGAATCAAAACCCATTTTCCTATAGCTTGTACCACTTATATTTGGCACTATTGAACATCAAACTCATTCATAACAACAGGGTGGTTTCATCCTTAATCTTTCCTTGTGATGTAACAAAAGTAACAG
This sequence comes from Heterotis niloticus, assembly GCA_018136845.1. NCBI lineage: Eukaryota > Metazoa > Chordata > Actinopteri > Osteoglossiformes > Osteoglossidae > Heterotis > Heterotis niloticus. The sequence goes on from CM030891.1 coordinate 26,783,949, forward strand.
AATTTAACCCATTTTAATCTTTTGAACCTGTCCAATACTGTATATATAGCCATATCCCCAGGAGTGGACTTTTACAGCAACTGAACAAATGGAAGAGAATGTCACTTTCTGGCCCATGCTGACTATATTGTGCTGCAGCTAGAAACCGTGTCCCTTATGACAATCAGAGTGAAAGCGGATTATCCCAGCTATGTGCTTTGGACAGCCTCTTTGTTCACAATGACTTTAGTATTACATGGGTTTGGGTGGCCTCAGGCATGCCGACGAGGGATACTTCTGGCTTGGAACTTGTGTGTTGGCACCACAAGCTTACTTAGTACCTGTACTCTGTCCTTCACCCCTAGCTAACTCCTTTGAGAAATGTGGCAATATGCGCAACCCCCAACAACTGATCGAGACCCTGGCCAAAACCCCATCCAGAAATACCTTGACTGCCACATGCAGCTTGGCCGTTTTCTTGGAAGATCCTGAGGCTTCATACACTGTACCGTCCACCTCCACTGACATGGTGAAGACAGGTGCATGGACCGGTCCAGACTGAGACAGCAGCTTGTACTGGAGGCCTGGCCGGATCTGGTTCAGTCGCATCAGAGCATTCATGGGCTGATTGGTGTCTATTGCTTTGCTGTCAAGAACTGAGGAAAGAGAACCAGCTTGAAGGTTCTCACTCACCATCTCCCTCAAGAAACATCAGTATCCCATGATTAGGATTTGACTGGTATTTACTGCAGAAACAGCTGAAGGAAATACTTTTTCAGTTCCTCCAAGTCCCCCACATTCAAGACACCAGCACAGAGGATTGTGGGTGGGGGGGGAGAGAAGAGAACCTCATCATTAGGCATTTATCGCTGCCATACCCACCATTACTTTTAAGCCTAGTGAACATACAGCAGTTAATAAGCCATCTTTTTAAAAAGGAGCTCAATTACTTAAAAAAAAAAAAATTACGGTTTAGAAGTTCAGAACTTTAAGAAAACTGAACTTGCTCAACCAAGCTCACCCAGGATGAGAATTTTAATAAGATTTAGTGTGCATTTCTATCTGCAAAAATGTCCATAAGGTCACAACATGCTAAAACAAGAAGAAAAAGTGTCAAGTGGAGGTCATAACAGGGAATTGAAGTAATAAATTTGATTCTTTTTTGGGTTTGTTCTCTTTATTCTGTTTCTTTTCTGCTGGACGTGTCAGACAAAGAGGAAGGAGGTGGCATTAGAGGGAGACAATGCTCTCTAACAATGACAAAGGGTATAAGAGGTTGAAGCTACAGAAAGAAGGCTTGACTTTGTGAACCCACAGTTAGGACAGCACAGAAGAAGACCCATGTGCAGCTGTTTAAATAAATACAGTAGAAGGAAATGAATGTCTCCCTCTCTCTGCCACAAGCATTTCCTCTGTCCAGCAAATGGTTTTCAGCACTGATTAAGTTCGGCAGGCTTCTGAGCTGACTGCTGAACCCACAACAACCAATCATGTGGCCTGTGTCGTTCCCATATGTTCCACCCACTTCCTCCACTGTTGGACACAGCAGGCCCCAAAGAAGCCTGCAGGCATGCCAGGGGCGGCCTGGCACAGCATGGCGATAATGAGGCTGGCACACCTCCCCCGGTTCCCACGGATGCTTCTGCTTCTCCCTGTCTGCACAGGCTCAGTGACTCACTATGACGACAGGACTTGCCTTTTCTCAAGTTTCGCTTCATCTTCTTGATGAGGTCTTTGTCTTCCATGGTGCCCTCCTCATATGGTCTCTTCAGCCCTGTTCCTGAAAGGTGCAGAAAATAAGGTTCAGGCTCACAGAGGTGTGTCTGTAAAATCCACCGAGGACACAGCAACACACATATAAACAATGACAAGTACCTTCTTTCTCTGGCCACAAGTATTTCTGGGTGGGTTTGCTTGAGGGAAGAGGATCCATTTCCAGGACCTTGTAGATCTGTCCAAATGCCAAGAGTCGAAGGGCATGCTGAAAAATATGTGCACAAACCCGCAACAAGTTAGGACCTGGATAGGACCTGGTGGGAGATGTGACCTCAGAACAGCTGCAGTGGAAGGGTCATGTCTATGACAGACATATTCCTTAAGGCACAAATCCTTAATATAAAGCCCTTAATCTTCCCCAGAAATGGGTGGCTAATTCTTTATCACACATTAAACCTCTTAAAATGACAGAGAGGAAATTTACTCAAGAATTTCTCAAAAAAATGTGGGTGTTTATTTGTGGTCCATTAAGGACCCAATTAGGTAGTTTTGTCTCTGCAATTCTCATGCTTTTTAGCAAGCAAAACCAATGTCAGAGTTAAACAACAAAAAAGGAGAGGAGACAATAAGTATCAGTATCCTTTCGCAATATAATAAAAACACACAATAAAGATTTCATAATTAGTTCCACATAATTGTTTCACTAAGAATGAAGTTTGTTAACAAAGCAAAGCTACAGAATATATTGAAAGCTTCAGCTGTGATTTTGAACAAAATAATTAAAACATTTTGCAGTTTTTATTTAGGTCACTGTTATGCAGAGAAAATTAACTCAAATTCTAGGCATAAATGGTGGAATTCAGGAACGAAATGACCAGGAAATTACTTATCTTCATATTTATTCAGTATAACAAAAGCCAAATTACTAAGTGTAACATCATGGTAAAATGAGTCAATGTCAGCTTATTTACATTAAAAACGGGACAGAAACTACGGAAGACAATTAGTGTGAGCCGTTTGTTTAGCAACATTCTCATTATTCATTTTTGTGAATCTGACATCAAGGTTTCTTTCACAAATTACGTTCATAACCATTTTTTAAAACTTTTAGGAAATCACTTCACAGGTCAGGTTGCATAAATTCCTGATTTGGAAGAAGCTGATTTTGTTTTAGTCTGCTGGGTCTGTTTTCAGGTTCATGGCGACTCAACCACTGCAGCAGAAGCACAGTTCAGCCATGGACACAACTGCTGAAGACAGGGTTACTAAGTAACTGCTGCTGCAGCATCACGAAAGGTCCCTGCTGTAAATATCTCACCTCCAAAAAGGCCTGCTATCCAGGCTTCCTCGGGGCAGAATCTGATGAGCAGGCAAATTCACGGTTACCGGAAGAATCTACATTCTTTATGTCCAGACAGATAATGGCTCTGAACTGTTGTGTGTGAATAGCCCCAGACACAAGACATGCCATAACATGAGTATGTGTGACTAACTGCGCTCATACACAGTCTAAAGACACAGATTCTATTTATACACATGGAAAACAGGGGCTTGTGCTGAACCTCCAAGCTCTTCCTCCTTCCTGTCTGTAAATGTACAGTCGCTGTGCCAAACAAAGGGCCTCATTAACATGCCGAGGTACTTTTCAACCTGTCGACACATTCGACAACTCAGATAGAAATGGCAGGAGGATTTTGCGCAGAACAATGATTTGCACACAGTGAAGTCCACCCCATTCCACTGGCACAAGCTACTGTAGTACTTTGCCAGGTTGATCAATGAGGAGAGAGGATGGGAGGCTGTCAAGTGTCAAGGTGTAGAGCCTCAGAGAATAGCCCCTTTCATTAGATGCAGGGATGGCAAACATCAACAGTGAACTCCCAGCTTCGCTCCACTCCACACCTAACATGTGCTCAACACTCAAATATTACAGCCCTGCATTTTAAACAGCTCCTGTGCCAAGAACCCTGATAACCTAAACAACTGAGAAAAGACTCACTGGGACCACAGGATGGTGGCATCACTACATTAGTGGTTCATAAACTAAGCTCCTTGGCCTGTCCCTAGCGAACAGATGTGCTCTCTCACCTGTGCATGGTAAGTGATGGCCTCTGCCTGCTTAGCTGTCAAAGTTACCAGAGTGTCTGTTGGCTCCTTCTCACAGGGGTCGTGTAAACCTGGACCACCTTGAGAAAGAAAAAAAAATCATTTGGCAACATTTTCTGTCCTGCAAGATGACAGTAAAGAAAAGCACAGTACTCATTCTAAACCCTCCAAAGGAAAATTAATCAAGCTGAACAAATCTTACCCTTCAAAAGGACAGCAGTAAAGTGCAATTGCCAGTCTTTACCGCTGCCATTAGGTTTTCTCAAAACAATCACTAATGAGAAGGCCTGTGAGATAGTGGAGCAGCACGGAGGGTACAGAGACCCTCTGCAGGGTAACTGTGGTCCACAAGGGAGAAAAATTAGGCCAAGCCTGTCTTGGGTGTCCTAGAGCAGCTCCAAGTCAGGCAAATTAGAGCAGAAAAACTAACTATAAAAGCAGCTTTGAATATTCGTCATGGGCTTACAACCTTGGAGGCGAAGGAGTTCCTACGGTCATACTGACATGAAGGAAAACAAATGTTTTCATGGAAAAATGTCACAATTGTTATAAATGGTTAAAATTAGCTAAGTTTAAAAAAGAGCTACATTTTTTAAGTAACTGCCAGAGGAATTACAAAAAAGCCCAAATATTACAACCTTCATTGAACCTTGGGAGAAATTATAACTTAAGTCTAATTTCTTTCTTATTGAGTAGTTTTTTTTAAATCCTTAACATCAGGGACTAAGAAAAGTGAGCATATCTATGTGCACTATCACAGAATTTTGATGAAAAATAAGACAATACTAAGGTTTGTTTTCATTAGTAAGGTCTTTAAATTGTTGATGAAACAAAAGCTAACAAAAAACTGATAGACCACAACAATTACCCTCCCTGCCGCATCCCCTCCGCCCTCACATATACCTGGGAGCAGGATTCCAGAGGCAAGACACTCCATCACTCTGCGGAGGGCCTCACCAGCTCCCAGTGGCCGGCTACAGGTGGCAATGGCTTTTTCACAGATCAGCTCCAGAGGCTGGAGTAGGAGAGCAAATAGGCACATGGTCATAAAACTGGATGTGCTGAGACACTGTCCACAACTTATAACAGAGACAGCCTGCTTTAGACCATGTAACTGTGACCATATCACCAGTTGATGTACACTTATGTAATCCAAGACCCATAACACAGTGTAATTGACTGCAAATGATGACATTCAAAGAGTCTTACAATTTTTACTTACTGTATACAGATAAATCTATGCTGGAGCAGGTTAGGTACACTGCACAACAGAATAACAAAACAGTACCGGGAGAGAAACCAGGAAGCTGTCTGGATACAAGTTTGTTTAACCACTATATCAGATACACATTTTTGTCAATGGTCCCCTTCCTCCCCAAACTCATCTTAGCCCTGCCTTCTTTTCATGTCTGCCTTCTATCCCAGGCTTCTTCAGCATACTCACCCATCCCTTGAGGGGTTCCCATGCTGACACCCTGTTGCACATATTGCGCAGAATCCGCAGCACTATCACACATGATTTCAGGCCATTCACTCTAGCCTGGGGAGGGACAGAAGGTGTCAAGCTCAAGCCTATGGCGTGAAACAGTCAGCCCAGGGGCACACTTCTCATACACTCCTCCCACACTGCTGATGAGTTGAATGGCTGATCATGCAATAAAAAGAGTCTGGGGTGGGCTGGGGAAAACCAAACATCATATGTAGGATAAACAATCAAAATTTATAAAGAAGTTTTTAAAATAAAAGCCAAAGTTGTGGAACAATTTCCTTTGTAGCCTTATGATAAGTTCTTCAGAAGACTAGAGGCACTCGAGTATGACAGACAGGAATAGTTTTGGCCGGATTGGAGGAGAAGCCACACCGGCTAGTGTCATAAGGCTACAACAACAACAAGGTAAGAACAGAGAGCCAACCTGGAACCATTTGGCATGTCGCAGAGACGCCAGCGCGACCAGGCAACTCTGCCGGTCCAGCACGTCGGGTGGATCTTTCAGCTCAACATTCTCTACTGGTGAAAAGAACGGGGTAAAACAAAAAGACACACAGAGTTTGACCAAGGGGCATCTGTCACAGCACAGGGACAGCGGCAGCGGTGGCCAACAACGGGCTCATTAGGGCGGCTCTGTGTGCACAGTGGGTACCCATTATTATTGCTCTGAGGAGAGCAGGGACCAGCTGTAGCCGGCTGCCCCCTCCCATCAGATGTCCATCAAAAGAAAAACTTTCTCATCAGAGGATTTATGCTAAAATAAGGCTGCATGAGATTAATATCCTCAATTTTTCCCCAATCTTAAAATCTAAAACCTTATTTAAAAAAAACAAGATTTTCTTTTTATTTTGAAAAAAATATGTCTTGGAAAGATAGCATCCTGTACTTTTAAAGGAAATAACCATTTACAGTCTTATATTATCATAATCATGTAATGAGAATTTTTTTCTTTCAAGCAAATTAACTTGTAGTGTGGCCAGACAGCTGCAGCTGTACCAGATACCAGATTAGTGCATTAACCCATGGGGGGTACACAGCACTCAGCACTCAGGGGACATCTGGGAAAATGTGAAGACAGGGCTGAGAAATATTTCACTTTCAGCATCTGGCACGCTTAGATCGCTTCCTCCAGCAGAAAGCATCTTTCAATTTTTAGACAAGACTTTGATCAAACTGTAAAAATAGCTACAATAAGGCAGCGTTCAGAAGTGCTGGAACACACAGTCAGAGAAGTCAACGCAGCCTCTCAGAGCTCTGGGTTTTGTAGTCCAAAATAAATTGGAACACAAAAAAAAATACAAGTACCCAATCAAACTACAGCTAAAATCACTTGTACCTTTCATGACCGATTAGTATTTAACATAAACCAAGGAAAACCTTTAAAAGTTACTAGTGAAATGTTTTTTTCTTATCAAACACTGGTCTCTGAGATCATGCCAGATTAAAAATAACACAATAAATGGAGGATGACAGTACAGCTTAGTTGTTATATTGAGGTGCATAAAAGCAGTTCCTCATAGATGTGAGTGAAGGGTTCACTGTTGTGAAGATGCATCTGTGAAGATGCGATGTGAGTTTTTTGAAAGATGAATTATTTGAAGTGAGATGTAAAATTTGAACAAAATACTTTTAAATGTATGCCTTTTAACCTCACACAAGTGATATATTAATAATGGTAGATGTCCTGCATTCTATCCCGCAAATAAAAACAGCCATAAATAAGCCCATTCTTATTTCGGTAATGACCACCAGTTGACATCCAGGAGATGAAACTGTTCCCCTTGCTATCCGGGCCCTTGACCCCATATTGAAATGTTCAGCATTCAGTGCCAATTTCCAGCCCCGCCACTACCCAGAGCTCTGAGTGCCACATGGAATCCCTGTTTCACCCATGGTCCTGTGTAAAGCTGAATGCTGTGTTAGAATGGTGACTTGCAGCTGTTGCAGATGTTTGTCTTGTTTCAGCAAGGCGTTACAGACTGCTCTGAAACGGCTCCTTGAACGCAAGCGAAACAACAAATATCTGAGAATGAAGAGGGGAAGTGGAGATGCTCTAGCAGACAAACAGCTAGGGGTGTTCCTGACTGACAAACTGCAGAGCAAGCAGGGTGAGGGGGGGTACAAAATGCCAAAGAATTGCACATACTCAAAACAACCAGTACAACTTTTTCAGAAATACTTTCTTTAGCACAGAAACTAATGCAAGTTGAGCTGAACATCTCTGACTGGTTGCCATAGCCAGTGCATTGCTTAGTAGTTGGTTGGCACTTTGTGTTTGTACTACAATGGTGAAGGTGGACGCCTGAAATGTCAGGCAGATTTAAAACAAAGAAATAAATTTAAAAAAATTTTAAAAACAGCTTAGTGTAAGAGGACTGTTCGGTTTGTGTTCAGCCCCAGGGGTAGGTGCGCTGTATACTTCTGCCATTCCAGGCCATTGGAAGTGCTGTGAATTGTAGTTCCAAATGGTCACCTTTCTCTCATGCCCAATTATAACCTAATTACATTTCTCAAGGTAGCGGCTTTTTCAGCCTTGTTGCTGAGTGCATGGCCTAATCTAATAGGAGTGGATAAGCTTTATGGAAAGACTGCTTTAAAAAAAAAAAAAAAAAAAAAAAAAACACTTCCATTGGCTGGTGTAGGCAGAAACAGAAAACACCCCAACGGAACTTCAATACCGTTTTTGAAGCATCGGAGTATGTGTTGAAAGATCAAATTTAATTACTTGTTTCCACAGAGCGCACCAAAGACGGGGTATAAGCGTACAGTGGAAATGTGTTGGACCTTCTAATGTCTTCACAGTGTTAAGAAGGGGGATAAACCCATATCTCCTTTCCCTCCTCACCCCCCGCTAGACAGACTGTTTTAACTGGAGCAGACAATGAAGAAACGAAGTCTTTTCTGTTGCACCAAATCCATTCATCTACATTATATATTGTTCCACAGTGAAAATTTTTAAGGTCTGCTCCAAACAAACAGAACAGAGACTTGATGATGGTGTTCAACATTTTTTTTTTTTTTTTTTTTTGGGGGGGGGGTAATTGGCTATTACTGCATGCCTGCTCTGAAGAACTGGCTGGAGTACTGCTATCTGCACAGCGGTGAGGGGAGCTGGAGCAATTCTAGGTGATAAGAAAACAAGGGAGCCCCGGAAACTAAGCTACTTGGAGCCTGTGTTTCGGAGTCCGTGACAGAGGAAAGCCAGTTGGTCAAAGGTCTGAGAAGGTCCCGCAAGGCCTAGAGAGCCAGTCTGAGAAGGGTAATAGTAATCCTCCTGCTCCACCCATTCTGCCTAACATTTCATTTCAGCTACTAAGCCTGTGTCATGAGTCACTTAGTGAGAGAGAGAACAGTTTACTCCAGGTAGAGCAGAAGGTTTGGAGGTCCAGGATAATGCCATAATCTCAATCTCACTGAGCAGAGACGACAGCAAGACTAAGGCACAGATGCCTTACTCTGTACTTACCTTCTCTAATTTTTTTATTTCCCACATTTGCAACATGTCTACTGAACTACTGATAACATGATATTTATTTGGGTAGGGCAGTTGGCACTCCCCTCAGATTCAAGGGTAAGGCCACTTCATAACACTAAACTGTGGGCCAAATACTGTCAGAATCCTGTTTTAACTTCCTGGTAGAAAAAACTACTTTTAGAAGAAGCAGTGTCTCTGTGTGTGTGTGTGTGTGTGTGTGTGTGTGTGTGTGTGTGTATGTACATACATGCAGATACAAAGGAGATGAATAAAAAAAAACTAATCTTGTCTGTGTTTTTCTCCTGGCTGGAGGCAAGACGATGCCCAGGGTTGTGGAAGAGCGCAAGCGGTTCCATTTGCAGATCAAGGCTCCCTAAATCCCAGAAGAGATGCGCCAGCAACGCTCTCTCACTTGTGCACGCTCTCTCTCGCTCTAACCCCCCCACGGATCAGTCACATCACCCTCATTCTCGCCTTGTCTCCATCTTCAACCCACATTTACACAGAGACACCCACTGCTTTCTCCATTCTCGAGCACATGGAAGGTGAAGGTTCATGGAAGACAGGCCTGCTTTTGCTACTATCTGTGGAGAGAGGCACTCGGGAGTGGGTGGGGTACCTTTGTCTCCCTTGCTGAAATCCTCTCTCATCTGCAAGGAGGTGAGGGTGACCTTCAGCATCAGCTTAGGCTCCTTGGTGCTGTGCACCAGGATGGCTGCCTCTGGAATACAGCTCTGTACCTCATACCTCTCCTCCGTCAGTTTCTGCAGGGCAACCATTCCAGAGGTCAAGGGTCATGCCACAATGCAGCACATAGCTCCACCTGTGTGGTCTCAGATGGTCAGCAGAACACACTGCCATCAGCTGCTACCTAAGCATCAAAATACACACTGACCAGAGTTAACAACTAAATATTCTAAACATTTAAATGATCAGTCCTCATTAATTAATAGAGTGTCTGGAATTATTATAAGAAATTTTGACCACATAACTGCTGGTGCCAAAGCATCTGTACTAGTTATGAGCTGGGATCTTTTTACTGGTACGCTTATTCCCAATGATCCAGCTTAAGATGATATGATAAATTCCAGTGTGTCAGCAGAGATCCTATGTAATGCAGGGTCTCATTTGGATTCCTGACAAGCATGCCGCTCCAATCTACAGACATAATGACCTCCGCACTCGTCATCAGGCAGCTTGGGTTTCAAATGAGTACCCTGTGCTGCCATAGAGGCCAGCAGCACAGTGGGCGCAGAGCCACTCACCGTGTACTGGAACACAGATGTATTACTAAGAATACAAGCAAGCAAATTAATTCTTGGCGGTCATTTCTCTGGACGGGTCAATGATAGAGAGCGTCGTTTAAGAGGACCCAAAACCTGGAGATGTTTTCAAAGACCTGCTCTGCTTGATAAATTAAACCTTAGTGTGGGTAGAGGGGAATAATGACGATGCTCCACATCTACTTCTACTTATAAGTAGGAAAGCACTATATTTATGCAGTATTGATTACCTACACAAGGGAACTGTTTTTATTCTATTCTTGTTTCATGCAATGAGCAGCATGAATGCTGGGCAACATGTAATAAAGATACAGGCACTTTAAAAGGAGTACACCTGAACCAAGGCTAAGACTCAAACCGTTTGGACAATTACCTGGATCTGCAGAGGCAGGTTGTCACAGACTGTGTGCAGTAGGGTTTCTGTAGGCTTCTCTCGGCACATTAGCACCAGCTCCAGGTCCATGTCATCTTTGATGAGGAGCCCCTTAGCCACCAGGCCAATCCGCATGACGCCACACAGCACCCTCCCACTTGGCTCCCTGAATAAACGTAAACACACTGTTGGGATTTGGTGGTCCCTTGTCACCCAGGAGTCCTACTGCTCTGTCATGGATATGAGCAATGTGTGGAACTCTGAAGAAAAACATTTATAGCAGTCCCCTGCAGTCACAACATTTAAAAAAAAAATCAATAACATTGCAGAACAGATGATTTAACCAACCAAAGTACAGATGAGTACCTACTTAGTACTGTCCTCATTGGGCTCCTCTGTATCTGGGTCCCCTTCCCCCCCATTTGGTTGACTGAGCTCATCCATCCAATCAGAGACATGCTTGAGGGCACACTCCACAGTGGACACCATCGTCTGCACGGCCTCAAGCTCTTCTGAAGATGGGTAGATGGTGGAGTGCTTGGCCATGACGTGGCGATCATCATTACCGAAAGATCGGATGGACCTCTGGGAGGAGGAACACCAACGGAATGAGGAAGGACTTAAGCTCCACCCTCTACCCCACTGAAACACTGCAACACTCATTGCCACATAAAATGTGCCACACCTGTGCAACAGCTCAACAGATTCCAGGGATCAGCTAAAACAGGAACCATGAGGGATTCAAATATAATGCAGAATTGTGTAGTTAACAGCTCCTTCCATATTACAGTGCTGCAGAAAAATGGGAGTTAACTCACATTTAAAAGTGCTAATCAAACTTTCTGCTTTTTTCCCCGCACAGTACAAGAAAAACAATCCAACGAAGCTACATTTTATAACAGCTACCGTTTAATTTCCCCAACTGTACAAGAAATCAAGGTGAAAAGGAACTGACAGCATTTTCCTTGTGTCCAGCCCAAACCCATTCCCATTGCACCTTGCTTTCCCCCCCCACACACACACACACACATACACACACACACACACACACACACACACACACAAAAAACATCTCTTTGGTGCAGAGGGACAGAAATCATGCAAAGCACACAGATCTATTTACAGTATACCGCAGTATCCCCATGTGCTTTTGTGTCTGCGTTAGAATGCTGAGAACATGCATATACAAGGAATCAATTTATCATGGAAAGAACAGCTCCCCCACCCTCTCTGGTACCACTTTCTTCCAATGACGTCCTGCATGGTATTTCTGCTGATGTACAGTTCCTTAACTGTTCACATAGAAGCAGTACAGCTTAAACTTCTGCTTGCATGTGGCCTCAGCTTGCAAATGGGGTGCACTGGACCAACCACAGGTTCATCTTCTAGTCCTCACCCCTCATCCCTGCTCAAGGCTTGTAATGCCTGGTGAGGAAACTGTATTGCCCCATCTTTACAATAACCTTATTGTCCAAATAATGATAATAATAAAGTTGTAACTGTTGAGGTGGAATGCAAATCAACAGACTGTACCAGACTAGGAAGTTCATTTCCAATTGTACCACACCTGCAGCAAGGGGGGCACACTTCATATTTCACTGCATGGAATAAAGTTTATGAGCCATTTCTAATGGGCCTCGGTGTGTTACTATAAAGCATACGGAGATGTGTAAAACATCTATGAAAGTGGTCTGTGGGTCCATACCCTGCAGTAAATCACAGGCCTGCTTTACTCCACATACACTATGCCCAATGAACAGGTCCAGCAGCAAAAAACAGGGCACCATTTAGTGTGAGCGCTGTGCAATAAACCTCATGCAGCATTGCAGGCAGAAGCTGTCTGTTTCCACCTTATACGTCTTGATCACATGGGGTCATGTTACACAGCAGACAAGTATGTTCAGATAAAAGCCACAGAAGCTAACCAATGTCATTTAGCTCAGAACCTCAGTTGCCAGGAGAGCAGATATAGGGTCTGTTACATTACAGACAAGAAATGTCTGTTTAATATTAAATTCCCCACTTTTAATCATACGGACATAAAAGTCATGATTTTAGCTTTTACCCAAAATGCTTTCGATTCCCCCCGCCGCTCTCACACATATTACTTAATTTTCCTTAAGTTAAGTACTGCACTGAACTGCATCAATTAGCAACCCCCCTGAACGAGATTAACCTGCAACATTTAGAGGCCCAAACGGAGGCTCTGAAAGACACTGGCCATGCCAACACGTGCACTGCTCACTGATGAACAGCTGGGACAGGAAGCTGGGCTCAGAGCTTCTGTGTCACTGCAAACTCAAATCAACACTCCCAGCCATGTGTGGGAGCAGCTGCCTGTTCAAGTGGCTGTGACGCAGGGCTGCTTCGCTCAAATCCGTGTCAATAATGCTGAAACATGGCGCGGGCAAAAAAGTATAAATTCAAACACAAAGAATGAAAAAAAATCCTATTTGTTATAATAGTTTGTTTTGGCAATGCCAGAATACTGTGAAGTTTTCTTGGCTATAGGATGGACAGAAGCAGTACTACAGCAGCAGAAAATCAGCTGGTATTCATACAATTTCCTGTCTCTTAGATTGATTAAAATGATCCTTGGAACGGAGGTGGGGGTGTGAAGGTTACTGTAGCTTAGATCCAGGAGCTGTTTGGGCCAGTAAAAGATCATCATCTCTGTCATACTTAAAGCCATCCCATCTCTGTGCTGAGCATCTCCTGTCAGTGGGATTTTAGTTGCATCGATCAGAATGCAAAGAACTCATCTGTCTAGGAACGAACCAAATCGCTCAAACTCCAATAAAATCCTCGTGTTCTATACTGGGTGTGTGTGCATGTGTGTGTGTGTGAGAGAGAGAGAGAGACTTGGTTTATTGGGAAGACTGCAGGCACACAGCAATTGGGCTTTAACACAACACCAATTACCAGCACATTTACTTGGACAGCACAGCCGGGTGGCTGCATTACATAAGCCCATTAGGAAGGGGAGTGAAACGACAGAACAGCAGCAAACAATAAATTCATGCGCGCTCCAATGGAGACATCTTGGGCTGAAGAAAAACCCCACCTCACAATAGATGCTGTAGACATAGGAACCCAGGTGCAAGCTGGTTCAATGTGCAGCAGACCACCAGGACATCCTCCGTGAAATGACACAGGTACCATCATAATGGAAACCCCCCCCCCCCAAGCTCTGGTCCACCTCATTAAAAATTCATCCCTTTGTTTTATGTAGAGTGCAGCAGGCACTGGGCAAAGGGTGAACACAGATTTAAAAGCCCTTCGTGGCTTCTGTGTGCATCAGTCCAAAATTAAAGTTTTCGGCCACTGAAGAGCAGTGTTTGAAGAAGACAAATGCTCAGCTGTGGTCACTTCTTAACAGCAGCAATGTTCAACCACAACAGTGAATGAAATCCATAAATATTGGAATATGTGGCCTGTTCTTTTCCTCTCCAAATGAAGTAGTGAATTAAAAACGCGGTGAAACAAACAGAAGAGCAATACGTGGAAGTCGTGGTTTTGGAGGAGCCCAAGGTCATGCCTCTCTGCACATTGCGCATTAGCGCTACACTCATTACGGAGGGTTATTTATGAACATCCCCCTTTTTGACTTCAATAATTCATACGCCGCAGTCTCCAGAGGCTCTGCTCCATGAGTCGGAGGTGAGGCCCATTAATCATGCCGTGATCTCTCTCTTTACCAAGGGGCTCACGATGTCTTTGTGTTAGCAGAGTAGCCTGACTTCGAGCCCATCGTGCAGCGCTCACCTATCATCACAGCTCTTCCTATTTCTCCTGAAGTCAAAAAGGGTAGACAAGGAAAAAATCTGAGAGAAACTCAGAAAGCAAGAAAGGTGGTGTGTCCTGAATCCCAATGCACACCCTGTATTCTCTTGGATTTCCTCCAGGTGATCCGGTTTCCTCCCACAGTGCAAAGACATGTGATTCACATGAATTACTGACTGTAAAATTCTCAGAATGTGTGAATAAATGAGCGCGTGTTGTATTGTTCTATAGTATAAATAGGTGAATGGCTGTTTGTGTAATGTTGTAAGTTGCCTTGGAAATAATCATTTGGTAAATCAGAATGAATAATAATTGAAATCTTACTGCCTAATTCAGGGCATTAAACAACACACAAAACTGCAATGTGAAGAAAAAACACAATCTTTCACTTGTAAAGGCCAAAAAATGCTGAGTTTTACCATGGTTGCAGGGGGGGCAGGGGAAGTATGTTGTACTCCTCCTCTCACCGCTGCTGTCCTGCTGTATAGTTATGTACAGTCTGAGTTGGGACCAGGGGCCCAGAACTCAGACACCTCATGCGCTCCCCTCAGACTCCCAGCCAAACCTGTGTGGAAGCTCCGTCACCTGCAAAAAGGACACAAAAGAAGAGAAAAGTGCATGAGCCTGCATTACCCACCTAGCACTCTCATCACAGCATCACTCATTTCCTAGTAACCTCCTCTCCCCTCAGTCCTCTGGTTGAAACAGTAGCCAGTGCCAAGGCCTTCTCTTCGATGGTAGGCTCTCTCGGGCCAGATGAAGAGCCCTGGCAGTTCTGGAGTGAGGCCCTTATCTATATTTCATAGCCTGGGTGGAGTCATAGCTGACATACAGGCAATGTGACGCTTGACGTATGCGCAAATGGCTAGCTGCAGCCCCCTCTCCGAATTCACTGCAGCTGTCCACAGCCATTTTAATCTATGTCATCAGGATCAGGGAACACATCTGAAACCAGGAAAAACTCCTGAACTAGTTTTTAATTTGACTAGTTCCTGTATTTGACAAGCAACCTGAAGTTTACTAACCCACACAACTCTCTCCATTCACTACACATTTTACCCTAATGACACTGTTTTGACTATGGAACATGGGCCTTTTATTATTCAGCTGCTTGGTCAAGTTTTATCCACACAGAAACTCTTACTATCAGCTGTATCAGGCCATACAGGACTGTACAGCACTGATCCATGAGGGAGACCGACAGACAGGGAAGGACACACAGCAGTACAACCTGGAAGAGGGAATACAAGGAGATCATCACAGCGGTGTGAGACTCATCTTGCTTGCACAATAACTTGCTCACCATTTTCACAAATCAGTCCTAACATGTAGGAATCGGACCCCAGAAAAAGGCTGGTTATCTGCATGTGCAGGATATCTTAAGCAAAATGTGACACATATTTGTACCAAGGTACGTAATCAAAGTTTACAGATGGAAACGGCACCTCTTCGCCACAGAAGCCAGCTGGGTTCAATGATTAAATGGTGCAGTAATGAAACAGGACAAACCCTGTGACATAACACCAGGCAGCACACACATTTTCAGTCAACATGTCCAGAAAACACACCACAAAACCATCTCACCTAGAGCATAGCTATTTAAATCCAGCACAGCACAAAGAAGTGAGGAACTGTCAAGTTCAAAACAAAGGCACCTTTTAAAGAGACTGACAACTTCTCAAAAATGTCTAGGTGAGGAGAAGTGCAATAAGAACCTAAACTACTTACATAACAAATCGTTTTTGGCCTGTACTCTTCTCAACATAATTCACTGCTGACAACTCGAATTTATTTGCAGTCTCTACTGCAATATTCTTAAAGTAAAATATATTTATTTGCAAAGAAAAAAAACAATTTTTAAAATTGTGAGCCACACATTTTTTTAAGAAAACGCAGTTTGTATAAATACATATACACACTCTTATCAAAAAACAATCTGTCAGAGAAGACATACAAAAAAATCACACTTAAAATTCTGAAGTGAAATCTGCTCTAAAATTTATACCATTTTTCCAGTTACTCCATGTTAGATATACCTTTTTTTTTTTCTTGTCACTGATTAAACTGGTGGCAAAAACTTGTCAATTACACGTCTCCCTTTTTTGTTTTACACTACAAACTAAGCCTTAACGTAACAATGACTGCATCTGTCTTGTGCATTTTCCATGCACCACAGGAAGCAAAAATTGGGAGAGGTGCTTGACAATTTAAAAGGGGAGACAATGAACTGTGATTCCAAAGTGTCATTCCTAAAATTAAACCGAAGAGAAAACAAGCCCATCATCTTGGATTTATTCAAAACAGATTCACAAAGAACAAATTGTTTTCATAGGAGAAGGCTGATGACCATACTGTACATAGACATATGCGCGCGCACACACACATATTTGCCACATATTGACGTGTCGAACTGCATATGCAACGGTGGTCCCATAACAATATATAGGTATGCGCCACTTAATGACAGGGATTCCGTTCTGAGAAATGATTTTGTCGCTGTGTGAACATCATAGCGTGTACATGCTCCACATCATATCTGTTTTGACTTGTACGTGGTATAACCTCTTACTTCCAGGCTACAAACCTGTATAGCATGTTGCAGCTGACATGGTAAACACGAGATGTATGAGGTTGCTGTCGGAATAACACGGCATACTGTTTTACAGTAAACTTTTTTATAAGTAGAAAGAGCACTCTCTAAAATAATGATGAAAAGTACAATATGGTAAATACTGTACATTAACCAGTAACATAGTTGTTTATTATCATTATCAAGTATTATGTACTGTATATAATCTTATGGGACCACTATGGTATATACGGTCCATCCTTGGAAGGCACGTCCTTATGCGGAGCATATCTGTATTCTCTATGTATGCATACTGTGTGTGTATGCTACATAAATATATATCTATGCAAATACACACACATATACATACATATACATATACACACACACACATATATATACACATATACACACACACACATATATATATATGTATAAACACAGTATGTAAATGTATATTTACATGTATGTATGTATGTATGTATGTATGTAAACAAAAGGACCTCTTTTTAATCATCAGAACAACATGAACTCAGCAACAAGGTGCTGGACATATTTCACATATCTTGTCCACTCTAAGGTTAATTAAAATTAGACCGTTTCACCCAATTTGAATGCTTCATATGCCAGTGAGTCAGAACCTAGCTCTAACTATGCGGGGCAAGTGCAATATGAGAAGAACTAACTGTACCTATTACAGTGGACAGTGAATACATTTACATAGGCTGTTTTAGCTTACATGAATCTAACCATTTTTCTTAAATATTTGCAAAACTGCATTTTGCATTTTTGTCCTTTTCTTTAGTACAATAACAATATGTTTAAATATTATTGCTATGTAAACGTTTACTGGAACACATACAGAATCTACAAAAAACATCTGTACAGACTTGCATGTTCATTTTACTAAACATTATTGTCATGCATAATGCTATCCCTAATATTTATATGTATCATCTGGTTCCAGTAGTTCTACATAACAGCCACAGATCACATGTTATTAAAACACAAGAGACACCAGGAGTTACTGGCAGGGAAGACTTTTTCCATTTCATCTCAACTTTGTATTCCATCACTCTGAAGTTAAAGCACACAAAAAAAGGAGTATATTAAGGACAACTGAAAAAATCAAGCACCCACACGCAAACAAATACGTTATGCAGTACATAATCAGAGGTTTAGTAAAAGGTGAAAGTCCACCAGAGTAGGAGAGGCTGAACTTCAACCTGAACCCACCCTTGACCAAGCACAGCTGCAATGAGCTCCCACTGGGTGCCTTTTTTCTTATCAGCCTAAAAAAACAGTTCTATGTCGACAATTATTTGGTTTCATTTTTTTATCCTCCAATATTTGTTTAATCTACTATGATAAGATAAACCTTGTACAGTACTTTCCCTAGTATCTGTGAAAGAGCTGATCAAACAAGCAGGTCATTTCTCTCCTGGGGCTTCCTGTGTGCTGCAAGGAGCTTTTGCCAGCTAATGGACCACCAGCACCATTTCCTTACCTGCTGTACAAAGGTTCTCTCCACAAACTAAACTTCACAATTGGGCTGTCCTTCATTAACAAATTCATTAATGACATTATGTTTTCTTCTGCATTCTACTAGAGAGACCTTATCCTACTTAGTGTGGACTATGAAAAAGGTCGAGAACTCCTTAGGTGCAACATTTTCAGCAACATTCTGCATATCAATGGGATAATAACGTGGCTTCGGACTGACATACCAAAAAGAAATTTGCCCAATTCCACAGTTTAATTAAAAAAACAGTAGTACAGTAAATGCCATTGAAAATGAAACATTAAGGAAAGAAAACAGCAAGATGTCAACTGTCCTTAAAATGAAATATGCTCAATTAAAATTTTATTTAAAATAATGGTCTCAAACTTTATTATTCATTTTTTAATCTGTAGAACTTTTGCATTTTGACAAAACTGTGTTTTCCTATACAGTCTAAGGGGAAAAATACAACTGATGTACCGATAAAGCATCAGATCTCTGAAGTTGCACCCAGACCCTTCTGCATTACAGCAGCTGACAACACATTCACAAACATGCCAGTTAACCACATTTTAATATCTTTTAGGTCACAAAAAAGTTACATTTTTATTCTAAAGGCAGCGAGACTTAGCTGCTGTTACAAAGCCAACATAACAAAAGACCTGTGAGCATGCTAAGTAAGGAGAGTAACTACTAGCTGGCATGCTCTAGAAGAAGAACATAAGGCTGTTCATCATACTGGCCAGGCCAGAGCATTTCCTGCACCCCTGGGGTGGGGTGACCTGAGCAAGAGTTGCACACATTTGGGTGACTGCCACCCACCCCACACCTGCAGCACAGACATCATTATCCAAGTCCGGAGGT
Source organism: Heterotis niloticus (assembly GCA_018136845.1). Lineage (NCBI taxonomy): Eukaryota > Metazoa > Chordata > Actinopteri > Osteoglossiformes > Osteoglossidae > Heterotis > Heterotis niloticus. The sequence continues at coordinate 26,803,087 of CM030891.1, forward strand.
GCTATCGCACGACGATCAGTAACACTGCTCCACTTCCACAGGATGGTAGAAATAGCTGGTCTCCAGGGGGAATTTGTCATACAGGACGGCAGTATTCTTATGTGCACGCACACACACACACGCACACCGTTACTGCTCAGCCTGGTTATCAGAGAGAACTATGGGGTAACCTATTCGCTCACATTGAAGATACCATTATATACAAGAACTACATTTTACATATAGTTTTTCAAAATTAGACAGACAGACAGACAGACAGACAGATAGTCAGATAGATAGATAGATAGATAGATAGATAGATAGATATCCATCCACACGTTTGTAGGCTGGTCCGAGCATCTATTTACAGTAGTAACTAAGCGTTACTCCTACCTAAGCAGCAGAGGAGTATCCCTTCAAACACACACCAACTGAACATCCCACCAAGCTAGCAGGAGGTGTGTATCCGACAGCAATATAGCTTTACCTAAATAGTACCCCTTGCAAGACAACAAGCAGAGGACTTTGGCTTCGATTCTCACCTTTCACTGCTCTAACGTGACATGTTCATTCATCCTGTGACGTTCCGAGTCGGACAACCACGATCCATATCAGCAGGTCCAGTAAACGCGTTCCTTCTGATCCAATCAGAATCAGAGATTCAAATATTATGTTATCAAATCCATTATACAGCACAAACATAAATCAGCGTACACAAGGGTGCCAGCGTTCTCGGAATAACAAGGCACCCTTGAACAGAGCAGCCAAATTAACTGGCCTTCTTTAGTTTACGTTTTTCCATTTTTAATGAATGGCTTTTGTTTCTCTCACTTCCTTCCAGGCGAGTGAACCCTGCTTGGTTTCTCATTAGTCTAATGTTTTACAGCAATACCCTGCACAAAGAGAAATCTAATCTTTTTGTGTAGGGATTTTTTATTATCCTTCATCCATCTCAAGGTAGGATAAATCCTGCAGACAGAAAAAGGGATTACTGAATTTACAATGTGTGTGTCTGATGTAGCTTGGGCCAGGAAGGTACTGCACACACCTAGAGCTGAAGGGGTGAAGGAGAGCTCAACACAATGAAGCCCAACAGCTTTTTGGGAGCAACTCACTGGCGTGTTGACCCAAGACAGGAATCAGGAGCTCACTGATAAACAGCAGAGGTAGTGTCAGACCTCCATGTTTACTTGCATGCTGCCTAAACATTGTTCCTGGTGCACTGTTCCAGACCCAGGGTTTTCCAAACATGACTTTTGGTGATGCTTGTGCCCACCAGCAAAGGGCACAGTCCAAGCATGGTTTCCATACACTCCAAAAGAATTTAAAGTGGCCCACAGCTTTCACACATGCAGCATTTTCCCTTTCTCTCAGCTTCTTTCACCATATCTCATCTCCTTTGTGGGGAATACATTTCTAACCATTTAGAAGCTTATTCTATGCAGCACATTTATCCGGGTCAATTTCTACGAGGGGGGTTGTTTGGGGCTTGGAGTAACACAGGAGGATCATCTAAAAGGTGGAGAGAATGAGGAGTATACACCCTATTCAGTCCTCCAACAGTCAATTCCCCAGAGTGGAGACGGATGCAGAGAAGAGAGGAGAGGCCATGGAGATGAATCGTTTGCACATGGCAGCAGATCCACATTTTCTCACAATGCACTTAGTCAAAACACTTAACAACACTGCAGTGAGCGTGCTAATTCCCTGTCACACGTTCCTTTATCAACACCATCTCCCAATTTAGTTTAAACAATTAAATACTGAGACGATACAAACATGACTACCAGCTAGGCATTTCATATATTTCATTTAGAAAAGCTCGAGAATAACATGCAGCCCACAACGAATATTTTTCAATCAATTTCAGCAATGACAAATACAATAAACACAGAAAATGCTTCTATTGATGTATTCAGGAAGGACACGCAATTCCCTCATACTATTACACTGAAAAAGGAAGGGAGACTTGGCTACACTGTCCTTAGCTGAAAGACCTATATGTTCAAGCAGGACACAGGAAGAAAAAGGGAACACATATGAATTATAGAGCAGCTTCTCTGACCACAAAACATCTCAAGCTCAAGGACTATAGATAGATTCAGGCTGTGCGATCACAGAGAATAAATTAAAAGAAATAAGACTATTTGGATGAATTATAGTAAGATTGCAACCTATAAGGCTATATAAATGGTTCCCTCTCTTCTGTGATTTACATCCACTAACTTCATTAACCTGTCCCCAAGAACATCTAGGAAAAGGACTGTGCATCAACCCAATGCGCTGTGGTCCAGGTTATACAGAAAAATATGAAAAAAAAGGGGGGAGAAGTAATACAATATTTTAAAATGCTATTTCAAATATTAACAACATTTAAAATCTTAAGATTTTAAGCATCATGCTAAGAAAAATGATTTAACGATTTGAGCGCCAAGGCTTTTGAAAAGTGACAGCGTCCAAAGGGTGACAGCTGTTGACAGACCACAGTAAGCGGTGTGTTCTATCCACAGAGCTCAATCCACTGGGAAGCAAGTACAGAAGCACGGGAGCCCAGTATGGAAATGAGCCTGACATTCCTGGCTAACCTTTGTCAGTTATTCTACATTGTAACAAAAATAGAAAAAGTACAATCCTGTACCATACAATGCAGAAACTGCAATTTTTACATACTTCCCAATTACATTGTTTAAGTGCCTTTGGAAAGTCAATGTTTACAGCTAACGCACAGAGAACAGTCAGATAAAAATGAAACTTCAAAGCTTCAGCTACTGGGGGGGAGGGTGTCTGACCGGTTCTAAATTTCCAAACAAATGCCATAAAATTTTCAAAAAGACATCACTCAACTCATGCTGGAATAAAATGAGCAGTGGAAACAAGCTTAACTTTCTTAGAGATGGATTTAAAAAAAAAAAAAAAAACTAATGATGGGGGGGCTTGTTACTGTACAGTATAGTAACAAATAATATGGTCATTAAAAAGAGGAAATCATCATGGTTTTAATTTTTTTTTTTTTACATTTTTCAAAATATCTTTGTTTATAATAAATAAATATATAGATGACATTCAAGAGGGAAAATAATAATGTAATAAGAATTGTGATTTAACAGTATTTGTAGACATAACCGGGCAGGTGTGTGGTCAACCCTCAGTTGATACAGGAAGGGGACCAAAGTGAAGTATGCAGCTCATCACTGAGCCACAGCATTTCAGACCTGTACCAGCATGAAAGAGATGCACAAACCTTCTCCAACGTGAAGGTTTGTTTTCACAGAAAAACTGTACTAAGTGGAAAACAGAATAAGGAAACTCAAACCCCCACATTGAGAACAAAATGCAAACTAGAAGGATTCTTCAAGATACAAAGGAATACAAAACTGCATAGCAGATAAGCCACTGTACAAACACACATGGAAGAACAGTACTGAGGTGCAAATGGTATACACTCAGCCCTCATATAAGAGGATCCTATACCACAAACAACACTGCAACATCTTTATAGAAATATACACCCTTTTCACACAACTGTTTTTTTTAAAATTTATTTAAATTAGTACAGTGCTATTTTGTCCATTATGCAGTTGCACAGTCTGGGAAAAAGAACTAATAAAAGACCCCCGATCACATTTGCTCAAGTTATTTCAGCTAAGGTGTTAAAAAGTCACAATTCAGTCACAGTGCAACACGGTTCTTGCACTATGTTCATGCTACAGAAAACAGTTAAATGAAAAATAGTCAGATAAAGTGTGAAATAAAAATTAATAAATTATGAAATAAAAATGAATAAATTTGTTTGTATTTTTTAGCAAAAGGTAATGCCATAGGCAGGCTAGTTTCTGCACAGCCTTCAATCTGTGATGCAACGTGAGACACCTGGATAAAGACTAGTTAACACAGTTAACACATAAAAATATTCAGTCTTTAAAGACAAGTCAGAGATATTCAGTGTTTCTTTTTGTTTCCTCTTATGTGTGCCATACCACTGTTTAGTTCGGTTACTTTGGTTCACAAACATCACACTCAGCTTGGATGGCTTTTCTAATGCCGTGTCCAAGCTCCAAAAATTAATTTAAAATCCGTAATAGGGACTGATTAAAAATTAGACAAAACAGGCTATGCACCACATCTGCTGTGCAGTCTTGGGAGTGACAATGAGTTTTTAATTCAGACACAGCAAAACAGAGCACTCACTTGTGAAGCACTTCTTCAAAGCTTAAAACACTTTTAGACTCAAAATTTTTAATGGCAGTCACTTTTTTTTTTTTTTTTTTTTTTTAAAAAACACAAGCTGTCCAGAAATATATTAAAACAGATTTCCTCAAAACACAAGAAGCTGTGAATAAGATACAAACATACAGCATAACTTACAGTGAACCAATGGTTATTGTTAATGGACAGAAAAAAACAAAACAATAACAGAAAAAGACAAGCAAGAAATGGTAAGAAATAATTTTTGCTGCAAATACTGTAAAATGTATTGGCTTAACCAGTGTCGTATATAAACATAGCTTTTATTTTGGTATTTCAATTAATTTTAGATCACATTTTATATCCAGGAGCCATTTCCCCCCACTCATATGAAATAGTAACTCAATACTCACAGCAGGAATACACACAAAAGAGTCATTTTATGGCACACGCTAACACTATTAGGTTAGGAATGGGTGTATATTTTTTCAGAATAAGACAGGGGTACCAAATACTCCTTTTGGCTTTTTCTCACCATCAACAGAGGATCCCTGGAATCTTTTAGCTCAGAGTCACAACAATCACCCCTCAGAAGAGTTTACCACACATACTGCATACCAACTATGAAGTATGACATCGCCACCCAGGGCCAAGATATAAACCCAGTTAGTCTTCTTTCCTAAAGAGCCATCTCAGCTGGCTCCACTTTAGTGTGTTTAACAAGCCTCTTCCCAAAACACAGCACTCTAACACTTAAGGCAACACAAGCAGGGATCAATGTCACTTGCACACAAGGTGCATGGCCCCAGCAGGCCACGGCAACTGGCCTGCGATTATTCGCAGCAGATCCGATGTGCTCAGCACTTCCTATTTTATTTAGGCTGTAATCAACTACTCTGCCAATGCTACTGTTTGAAAGATCACAACAAAATCACCTGCAAGCCTACCCCGAGACACACAATTCGAACTCATCTGTGCAGAAAAATGACTCGGACAGTCCGTTCATAAGCAGGAATTTAACTGTTAGAGGGAGGCTCCCCAGATAAATCAATATGGCAGGAGAAATCTCTGTGGAACTGAAGGGAGAACTTTCTGATAGACTAGCACATGTCTGACACATGTCAGTGACCCAAAAAAAAAAAAAAAAATTCTAAACACCTTTTAAAAGTTTGGTGTTGCGGTTGCTCCACCATACTGAGGTGCCACCTGGGTAAACAAGCAATACATAGAAATTACAGTTGCCACTTTTGTTCTCTTATTACTGACCAGTTACTTGTTATTTTTTAATTCATTCATCATATCCACTAGACAGGATAATACAAATGTCAGTGACTGCAAAACAACAAATGGCACAAGGGATTATCTAACTGCATCTAATTTAGCTAAAAGATAAATATTTTATCCCTGTTCAATTCACTTTAAAAAAAAAAAAAAAAAAAAAAAAAGTTACACAACTTTGCCTGGTAGCAACCAAAGTGAAAAGAATTGCATTCATTCACTCATTCATTATCATTAAATTATTGTGCAGTGCAGTCTCTGCAGTCCAAAGCCAGTCCTGGAAACACAAGGTGTGAGGATGCATACACCCTGGAGGGAACGCCAGTTCCTTGCAAGGCAGGCAAATGTCTGCATTCCCTAACATACACACAGTAGGGACAATTTAGAGTCCCCAATTCACTGGAAACACATGCCATTGGTGTGGGAGAAGAAACCCACAAAAACACAAGGGGAACATCTCTCCATGCAAACTAAGTTGGACTCGGACCCACATCCAAGCCCTCTACCAGTGCTACCTGCTGCACTGTTGTGCCAATCCAACAAGAATTTGATTTAATTAAAACACTGACCTTTAATATAAGGTATTAGTTAGTTTTACAATACTGTCGGTATTTTTCTTCAGAGAGCACCATAGCCAGGAAGTTATGGCAAGTTTGCTACTACTGCACTAACCAGATTTAAACTTATAAAAAACACAGCATATCTTTCGCCTACCCTGTACTCTAGATGCAGATTTTCCATATAATGAATAAAACCAAAGAGCTTTTAATACGAGGACAACTCACCTGACATTTCATTCACTGAATGCACAGTGTCTTTTTAGGGAACTGACATAAAAAGTTACCAGTCTAACTGACTGACAGGTGACAGAGTGGCAGAGCGCAGATGAGACAGTGAGAAATTGTGGATGGAGGTTAAGTGTCATCTCAGTGATTCCTGAGGTTCTCACCACCATCTCAAGCCTTTTTGTATATTTTAAACAGCTTGATGAGCAGTGAAGTTTGTAACCTATACGCAACCCCGCACTCAAGCAAAAATCAGACAGAAGTCCAACACGTAGTTCCCAGCTCCTCTAGAGAACAGAGGATTTCAAACCACTTAATGAGAGAAAACAGTACACGGCCCTAATTAAATGCACCATGCACAGCCATTAATGCCTACAGTGCAATTCCCTGCATTCCCACAAGGACACTGTAGGCCAGAGCCAGCAAAATGCACAGAATTTAATAATTGTGATAGATGTCGTAGTGAGGACTGACTAACATCTTCACAAAAGTGTGCGCCATAACTTGGAACACCATCCGGTGTACGGTCACAATGCATTCTATCAAAATGACCAATTATGGTTCATGTTCGGCACGCACTTCTGTCTGTGCTTCATCACACTCATTCCTATTAGCCCCACCTACAATTCTACAAGGACACTATTTTAAACAAATGGAAATACCTCTTTTGTAAGGGCCCTAACCATTCCTTGTGTCACATCAGCTGCCTGTAGAAAAGAGACCAGGGACCACAAATTGGCCCTTGTTCTCCTGGGTGGGTGAGATGGCTGTTGTTCTCTTGCGGTAGTTGCCCGTAGTGACACTTACAATTAGCCAAGCACCTACAGGGCTACTAGTAGAACGGAAAAAGTAGTGTTTTCCTGAAAATGTTTTACCTCACTTAGCGAAGCCAACCACCAATAAACTGAAAAGAAGCGAGCACAGAGAGGGACTGTGTGTCACCATGCTCACCCCCTCTTCAATTGGTGTGTCTCCCTGACTTCGACAGGGAGACATTAAATTTGAGCGATAGACCTCAGCTAAATTTCAAGGAAAAAGAGTGTAAAAACATTAGCAAAAAAATTACAATATAAAGAGAAAGATGTTATTAATGTTTCTGGTGCTCCAGTTGCTAGATGCCATTAGCCTGGTTGAAGGCCTGAAAGCCTATTAGAGAATGAGGCCACAGCTGGTTGAAGTCCCTTAGAGAGGAGGCAGGACAGGGCTTTCAGCAGAGATTAAGTTTGACCTTTTTTGGAAGCCTGGAAAAATAAACTAACCAATAAATAGCTATTTCTTTGTTTTGAAGCACACTAGGACAAATGTGTAAAGGAAAATAAAACAATAAAAGGAAAGGACTTACACAAAACACTTATATCCTTAAGTGAATTTCACATTTAACAGTTTTTTTGCAACGATTGTTTACATATCGGAAAGCTTAGCAAGACACTACAGTCCCTCGGGGCGTACGGAGAGAGCAGCTCAAAGGGTACAACACACGAAACGCAGCCCGAGCTAAGCCATCACCTTAGAGATCTGCGGCAGAACAGACACGTCATCCAGTGTCACGTGACATGCAAATGTGCTGCTTGCATTCATCTCCTCACCAACTAGAGAACTCGTTCAAGTGGGTCAGCTCTATAGATGTGCAAGATGAAATTTGTTCCCCCCGATAGACATATTTACTTATTTCAACACAGAAACATTCTGTCTGGAGGTTGTGGGTAACAGATTTAGACAATTCAACATTCAAATTAAAGGGTGGCAGTCGGTTTATGTCACAAGCTTTACTGATGTGAAGAGTACACACACCGCTACATTTATATACTAAACACACACAATTAAAACCAATGATGTTCTGAGCATGATTAGTAACCTTTGAACACCGATGCGAAGCCCCAGGAGAGGACTTGCTGCAGTATCCGTGGGTCAGGTATCATCCAGTTGTTTAAACAGGTACAGTTGTAAACTACTATAGGTAAAATAATAAAAACACCAGTAAGGCGGACATTTCCACATTATGTTGCTTTGAAAAGCACACTAAGGTTGATAAAAGACAAAAAAACATGGATGCTTCTGTTATGAAACAAGAGCTTAGTGCAAAAGCCTTTTTAGACCGGATTAGGGTATTTATTTTTTTAAGTGTTAATGGAGCTGGGACAAAAGGCACACAGTTTGCCACACAGCACCTTCTTATTCCTCGAAGCAACTCTGCACTGAACACCGCACCTCCCCTGTGACAAAAGGGAGAGTGGAGAGCGTACGGCCAGTTCGGTGGTCCACCAGCAACTGCTGTGTCCATCAGAGACCAAACACAGGGCATACAAGGGACAAAAATTCATTCTCTAACCCCACCTCAATATCTCCCATTCACTGAATATGAAAAATCCCATTTCACCTACAATGGAGTATGTATAAAGAAAACCATTTAGACACATAGTCTTCCAGAAATAACACCCAAGTCCTGAAGAAGAAGCTGCCACTTATCATTTGCATGGCTGTGGAATTTGAAAAGGGAGAAATTTGCACACAGCAGCTGCCCCACCTTCCCTGCCTGGCCCCACCCGTACTGCCTAGCCTCATGCTGCAGCTTTGCAGGTCCTGGTGGCACCATCTGCTCCTGCCGGAACAGGCACAGGGGCCACGTCTCAATGCCAACGATCAAGATCACAGCGGTAGAACCTTTTGGGCGAGATAAACAGGAATGGTAAAGCCATCATTCAGGGTTCAATAAAAAAAAAAAAAAAAAAAACCCATTCCAGATCCCAGTGCAGCTAGGCCTGCTGCCTCCATGGGTCAACATTATAAAAGTGTATGGGGAGGCCAGCAACCCCGCACAGTTTTATATTAAAAATGATTATGCTTTACTGTAATAGTGTAGATTCACAGTGGAAAGCTATCATCTCTTTCTTGATGTGAATTACTGCAGCAATGATTTATTTTATGTATTTCTTTTCCATACAAAAAACCAGGAATTCTGATATTTTAAGACCATTGAACTGGAACAAGTCTACAAACTAAAATAACTCATATCAACTTCTGCAAAGGGTTTATATGTATGTACAGCAACAAAATGGTAAATATCTTGAATGTGGCCCATGGAACACCATTAGGTCTCATCCAGAGCAGCACCCAAACTAATACCTAGGCTCTTCCGGGCTTAGTTCTAAATTGTAATCTCCAACTTATTTGCAAAAAAATTATTTGGGTTAGAAGTCTTGAGGGTGCACATTGCTTTTGTTTCTTCTAAGACACTGGTATTTGCAGAAACAATGACTCTTACACAGGCTATTAATCTTATTTAATTATTTCTCATACTGCTTCTCACAAAAAAATATACATACAGTCTAATGTTGATAATAGGACATAATTATGGGTCTCTTTCAGCAGAAACAGACATTTGACACAGAGAAATCAAGTGCGTCAAAGACTGACTGAATTTATCATCTCTGGAACACCAAACAGACCACAGACCCTTGCAGGGACTTGGGCACATGGCATCCTTGGAACAGGGAAACAAAGGAGAAAAAAAAGGAGCATCGGGGGTTGGGGGTGGTGAGGGGAGGAGGCGCTAAAGAAATCAGCCTGTCTCAGCAAAGCGCTGCATTTTTAATAACGCCAAGCATACTGGTAGAACCCTAACAGTTGGCAAGGACAGCAGCGGCTCTCTGATGTGCAAGCATTGAAAAGCAACACGGGCAGCACTGCCTCCTCCTCCACCCTCCTGCTTGCAGAAGAGGACAGTGGACCTCATTTCACAGACCCTCGACCCTAGGGGGCACACCTCCTCTTTTCAGAGCTGACACAGCAGGACGACCCTCTCCTTCCTTGCCCCTTTCCCCCTACCCCCAGGCTGCTTTGCCAGACAGATACCCATAGCTAGACGGGGCTGCTCAGCCTTGAGCCAGGACTCTACTGGGAATTGTCACCATGACTACTTCTTTCCAGCATTATGGATTCCCAGTTGCCAGTGAGGAGTGAAAAGCATTCTGGGTAAGGTAAATGCAGGAGGAGGTGGGGCATCACTGACAACAGATCATGACAACAGATCACGGCTACAAAAAGAGGGGCTGGTTAACTCTCTTTTACTCCATAACTTAGAAAACAGTCTCATAATCCTAAGCGGGAAGTAAGGAGGATCACTACAGCAACATGAGCTGGGCAATGCAGGAAGGTCAGGCTTACAAGAGAACAATGTTCTAGAGCAGATCTGCATGTCTCCATTGCCTCTGGATTTAGAAAACCAGGAATCCAGTATAAAGGTATCACCTTGCAATGTAAATGATGCCAGAGGAGAGTTTCAGCTCACATTTAGATGGCATCAGGTTCACTGATGTGCTTCTGCAGCTACAGCATAAATTGCTCTTACGGTGAGAACATTTAAAAAGATTTAGCTGAAGAACATTCCTAAATGGCACTGAAAATTATATAATTTTTGTATTCTTTCTGGAAAACACAAGCTAAAAGGGCAGATTCTCTCCCTTCAGTGTATTGGGGGCAGATGTGGCCGTAACCTTGACCCTGAGCTTCTAGGAAGGTCCAGGAGTGTAAAATAGAGGGCAGCCCATTTTGTCATGGTGCCATCTTGCCCTGGATGCCGTCCACATTTGGCAGGGCCTCTGGCTGGCTGATAAAACACACACAGATGTGGGGGTGGAGGCACACGGTGAGGAGAGGACCACCAAGATATATCTCTCATTCAAACTGACTCCATAAATATTTCAGAGCTGATACTGAGCAGGAAAACAATGAGAAAGATGCATACAATGAACTGACCCACTATTTTCATTCTGCTACAATAATGTTCTTAAAAGACATCCAAGATGTAGGCATCACTGTTTCACAGAAATACATTTCAAGCTCTAAATATAAATATTATCCAACCATTCTCCTGTTTCAAAACTTTGGCTTTGTGTTCATTGTTCATTATTTATAAAAGTGTTCTGATAATCAATAATTTATATTAAACACCTGATCTTGTTTCTGCAGAAGGCTGGATGACTACCTAACCTAGATTTGCCAGCACACTGCTTTTATAACCTTCATTTTACATGTCGAGCACAGATACCATTGCCCTGCACTTCACAGCTACTTAGACAATGTTCTAATATCATAACGCTGAACATCACTAAGAACTTAAATACTTGTAACAGTTCAGAAAAACAGCTTTTAAAAAATGTTTAAGGCATTAAAGAAAAATAATCGTCACAAGCATAATATACATAAAGTACACTAGCCACTCTTTTTCATCAATTCATACTTTTATGAAGTTACAAGAAGCACAAATTACGGGACATTTCTGTTTCTGTTTTTCGGAAGATGTTAAGTCTATTTTATGCACAACATCACACTTCTACAGGCAAAACTCTAACAGATGAAAGCGGAAACAAGCAAAGTGGCTAGGATAGAGAAGTGCTGCTGCTGCCTTTGCGCAGCCTGCCAGGCAAGCATCCACACGACCCACCACGACAGCGGGAAGCACACAGCGCCGGCTGCCAAAGTCGTTCACTTCTCAAGGACACTGCGGTGAGCGCGCGGGCAACAGCACGGCAGCATGGAACCCCCATTCCGCTTCAACCTGCTGCCTGTCAGAGCCGCCCCACTAGCCAAAGCATGTCCCCAACAATGGGCTCGGCACAAGCCACGTACGTGGAGCTTCCACGTCAAGGCCATCCGGCCTGTTAACTCGAACACCTGTTCAACTGAGCCAGCCTAACCTTCAGTGGCAGCTGAACACAGGTCCGAGCAAACCAAATATCATAAAAATTTGAGTGAAGACAATTCAGTCAACAAGACACTATGTATGTTTACAGTTATAAGCAATTTCTATCACATTCAGCAGCTGCAATGTACATAGCCACACATTAGTAACACTTCATTAGCAGGTGTATGCTACACAAATACCACAGTGGCACTCTTCGTGTGTCAGTGCGTGCATGCGTGCATACATATTTCTTTCCGGTCCCACTACCTTTACGCATAACGGCACAATTCCAGGATCAACTTATTCAGGATAAACTCACTTGGCTCTTCTTAAATAAATAAGGCAGCAAAGGACAGGGTAGTTAAGCAGCCCTAAAGCCCTTTGTAGAGGTTGTTGGCCTAAGAAGAGGGAGCGCAATGGAGCAGAGGGAAGTGGCAGCCCTAAATGTGCCCTTTATAACGGTTTCATGAACAAGTTGTGGTTCTTCAACAGACAAAGGGATATGACTGCAGCTGACTGCATCTCTTACTAGAGTCCTTCACCTTCATGATCTTCTGCAGGGAGCCTCCTCTTACCTGTAGAAGGGAGTGAAATAGGCTACCCAGCAGCAAGTTCACTGGACTCAGTAACCCCTCCCCTTGGCTTTTAGCTCATGCGCTGACATTTAGCAGTCACTAACTGCCTTTTTCAGCAATTTTTACTCCCTATAAGTCAAAGTCACAGCCAAGAAATATAGAAATGAAGAGGTTAAAAGTTGTTTCCCCTTAAGTGTAACTGCAAGATGGACAGTATGAATATCATACCACCGCCCTTCTCCTACTCTGCTACCATGGTGATATTGCGATATCTTTTCAAGGGTACTGAGGGCATTAAATTAAAAGGGTCACTCTCCAGGCAAAGCTACGGTGTGGTTTATTGTATCCAGCAAAGAAATTGCATGGGGGGGTCTTGCTGAAGCCATGTTTGAATTTTACAGCAAGAAAATAAATCTCATCACAAAATGTCAGGGTAGCGTAAACATGTCACTGATATAAGTATCCAGCCTAGCAGCCCTTAGCAACCTTGAGCTGTGACCAAGTCTCCTGTTGGAATCTCTAGAAAAGAACTGTTATATGACTTTCCACAAGTTTCCTCAAGTAAACTGCTACTCTAAATCCATGTAAAAACAAGGAGAAAACGAAGCTATAATTCATAAATGTATCTGTCATGTGCAGTTCAGATATAAAAAATATGCTAAGGGAAATAACATGCATTACATGAAACAACCAAGAGATACCACATGGTTTTACACTGCTTCACATGAATTGTAAATCACATGAAGTTTGTTGGGCACTTTGAAGCTTGCGACTAAGATGCAAAACCCCAGCTCAGACCCCAGCTTCTGCAACTCATAAATAATGCATTGCATACTTTCTAAAATTGCCTGTCCGGTATGACCCTACTCAGGAGTGTGGTCATTGTGTGGACCTCACCTGTCGTCCGAGTGCCCTTTCTGTCTCAAGTGCAGCGTCAGCTGTATCAGGACAGGTGGGCCTTCGTCCCTGGGAAAGGAAACACTTATTTACTTCAGCATGCACATACACAATCACTTTAAGACATCAAAAAAGGCAAAGGGCACTGAAGTGCAACCTAAAGCATATGATAAATTGCACAGGAGTACTTTTTAATTTAGGCACACACTTCACACGTTACGCAAAGGCAACTTCAATCAAAGCAGCACAGCCACTGCTTGGCATCACAGGTATTTATCAGAAGGAAGGGGTCACATGTCTGATAGTTTTTGGTAATATAACTGTCCATTATGTAACAACAACAAGAGCAGCAGCAGGAACAACCCAATTTACAAACACCGCATCACATGTCAGCTCCAAAAGAAAACCTATACTAAAAGGCAGCTGAACTTTAAGGAAATCCATACGCAAAAAACAATACAAAACAAAACCCCACATATGCAACAAAGGACGTTTCTAGAATAACTGGATATGGATGTCAAAATGACAGTGAAGATGTGTCCTTAGTGTAAGGGTCCTTCCAGGTAATGAAGTCCCAGTGTAACATTGCCCACTAGGTTTTCAAAGGAAGGAATACAGAAGCAAGGGAGCCCAAATCAACAGCACGCAACACCACAACATCACCAGTTTTTCGGGATGCCTGTACATTTCTCAACTGAGGACTACTACTTATCAAGAGGAGGTAGCATGGCAGTAAGAAATGTAAGTGCACGGTATGTTAAACATAAAAATCTCAAATGCTCATATCTCTAATGAGTCTGAGTGCAGGCTGTAGTGAAACTCAGTTAAGGACCCAACAACAATCCACGCACAATTTTGTGGAACACTCAGTTAGCCATTCAAGGGTTTCTCTTTATGTTTGTGTATACATTTGGCACTGAAGAACTTGTCACCAAGTATGGCTGCAGCAACACAGGATGGAAATGGGTCCTATAAAACATCACTGCATGCAACTTGCTTTTTTGGGACTGAATTTCAGTTTGTTGGCCAAACAAACTCTATTCACCCTGCTAACCCTTATTTTAGGAAAATAAAAGACATACTGGATCTGCAAATGGAGAAAAACATGAACTGAGCTGCTGGTGTCATCTCCATTCCTCTTTTCAGAGCATTATTTTTTTTATATGGCTTAGTGTGTAACACTGCAGAAGCCTTTCTTTCACTGAGGATACCAATTTGAGCCATTTGGTTTACAAAAATGGGACTCAGATGACTGTACTACCTATAAAAATAACCAAGTCACACTTAAACATTTAAGTGTATATAATGTTTTAAGCACTTGGGTTTGCACCACCAGGTTCATTGCAGTAAATTACTTTAAACTCTACCTTAAGTTATAAAATGACAACCTTTATGCATATGTCCATTCAAACAGACAAGTAGATGTTACATTTTAGTTCAAGAATATACATCCATTAATATTATACTGTCAAGTCCCCTAAATTACAAATACAAAATTCCAATGAGACTTTTAGACATTTTATGTGATAGCTTGAGCAAACATTCACCAGTCTTGGAATTTTGTTGCAATGAAGGCGTAAGCTTGCCCACACTAGAGTCCATAATTAATCAATTATTCCAACCAAGCAGGAACCCGCAAAGGCAGCTCTCAAGCACCGTACACTGTGCCGAAAGCACATCCAAGGCAAACGCAAATCCTCAGTATCACTCTTCTATACTCCGGCCCTGTGCCAGCTTGTAAGGAAATTCGGGGACTTCTCAGCCATCGCTCATCTTGCATCAGTGCCCGGCATGTGCATGATCTTTTGATAAATAGCGCAGGGAAAATTGTTTTGCTGACGCACAGTGACACCAGAGCGGCTCTAATCTTGCCGATAGGGAAAATAATTTGCATCTCACCGCATGCGTACAGTGCTTTAATTTATACGGCGGGGGGCTTTTTCCACCCTAGTAAAGTGTTGAGAAAGCTCAATAGCACAGAAACGATCAGTAATCTGAAATAGTAGGCACTTGCAATTAGCAAGTAACACCGGACCTTAGTGCTTTCCATACTGAATTGCCAAAAACAAAGGACAAACTTTTTTTTTTTTATTAAAGTTGTACACAATGTAGCTGTAATGCTAAAGATAGTATGCATACTCCAGTTATCATTCTGAACAGGTAAAAATAATACGAAAAACCTTTCCATCACTCAAAAGTAAAACAGAATTTATGCTCTTTATTCTTAGTTGAAAGAAAAAAGCATCATCACCATCATCATAAATATCAACTTGTTACTTGGCCACTTCACCTATGAATAAATGTGTTAGTTGTTTTGACAGCACTACACTTCAGTGCTGTATTCTGAAATATGAAGGGCCTCTTAATGCGTGACCATCTTTTAAGGTATGGATGCGTGCAATTACACTGATCCTGAAGATGTACATTTCATAATGACAAAATGAGTTTTTTTTTGGCTTTTTAAACATGTCCATGGGCTGCACCTCCCAGAGAAACAAGAAATGCCACTTTACTTCTCAGCAGAGTGCGTGAAGATGCCTTGCTGGAAAGGCCACACCTCACATGATTTAAGTCAGAAACCAGTTCAACCAGTACCGGTCACCTGGGGCTTTGGACATGCCTTGAGAAATCATCCGGCCGTTGAGAGCGAACACATCTACACAGGTGCTTGTGAGGTCCTACCCTGTAGTTCTGGTTCAGGCTGTTTTCACATCCTAGTCTCTCCCTTTGCAAAAGGAAGAAATTACATACACCACGTGCTAAACTATTTCAAGGGCAGTTTGTCTTACAGGAAGGACATCTGGAAACGCAAACTGAAACCAAAAAGTAGAAATATTTAAGTATTAAGTAATCATCTGTCTGAGCTGGCATAAAGCATAAGGTCAAAAGAGAACTGCACTGTTCCCTGTCTGTAAGTATGATTTTGGTTTACATGCGAATGCATCCCATTGTACACTATATGGCCAAAGGTATATGGACATCTAAGCATCACACCCATATGTGGTTGTTGAAAATCTCATTCCAAGCCCATGGACATTGATATGAAGTCCCCCCCTCTTTGCTGTTATAACAGCCTCCATACTTCTGCGAAGGCTTTCCACCAGATTTTGAAGCAAGGATGTAGGAATTTGCGCCCATTCAGCCACAAGAGCATCAGTAAGGTCAGGTACCGATATCGCAAGAAGGCCTAACTCGCAGTCAGTTTTCCAGTTCATTCCAAAGGTGTTCAGTGGTTTTGAGGTCAGGGCTCTGTGCAGCCACTCAAGTTCTTCTGCACCAACCTGGGTAAACCATGCATTTATGGAGCTCGCTTTGTGTAAGGAGGCACAGTCATGCTGTAGCAGGAAAGGAGCTTCCCCAAACCATGGCCACAAAATTGGACAGTTGTCTACAATGTGTTTGTATGTTGTATGGGTATGGCTGAAACAGCTCAACTCAATCATTAGAAGGGGGTCCACACACTTTTGGCCATTGTGCATCATGAGCTATGAAAAAAAATATAATTTTTTTCAAATAACAAACACTAATAGTATAGAAGGGAAAATGAGAGCATTGAAGAGTACCAACATCACCAGTATCAATTTCTGAGACACCACCACACTTGAAGACTTTGCTGCCCACTGCACCATTCTCTAAATTTGCACAGGTTGGCCAGTCCCCAAGATCCATACAGTGCAAGTGCATAAGTCAGTAACCAACTGCCTGTACTTTGAATTCCACCTGCCAAGAAGGTCTTTTTTAACTAAGGCACATCTGACTAACATGGATGTTGATGTTTTTGGGGGATTTGGCAGAAATATGGCTCAGGAAAAAATGTTTGTTGCTAATTACGAAGAAGAGCTTTTGATCTATATTTAGTTGCCAAACGAAAGCATGCCATACTTGGAGCGGCAGCAAACAGACTGTCGCACTTGTCTGTCCGTCTGCCAGAAGGTGCGAGCTATGAGAGCTGTGAAGGGATTAGTACCAATAAAGGAAACTCCACTACAGAAACAGTGGAAATAGTGGCAACACTTCCATTACCCAGAGGTGAAACTTTCTGATTGTGCAGGGTTAGCTTCACTGCTCTGGATAATGTCAAGCTCAATAGGCAATAATGTCACCATTTTGAGTCAAGAGAATCCACAGGCAATGGAAGGGAACTTCCAAAAAAATAATAATAATAAAAATAAAAATAAAAAAAATATGCCTTTATACTGGACATTAATACCCTTGGAAATGTTGTGATACCAAAAATTGACAGGTATCTGTAGCAACTATAATATCTAAGCACACTATAAGGAAGCCAGTCAAATATTAACAAGTAAAATAAACAACAGCCTAATACAGTTAAACAAAAACGCAAATCAGAGTACATTAAAATTAATACGTTCATTCCATGCTCAAAGAAGGGGAATTTATCATTCGGTAGCATTAAAATTTAAGTGCACGTTACAACTAAAGGTTTAACTGCATGTTAATATCCATCCTCAGAAGCACACAGCCAAATATGAGGGCCTCAATGGGGGCAAAGACTGAGAAAAAAATATCGTTATTAAATACTCCAAGTGAGTCAATTCATTTATCAATCATCTTGACTCAGCTGAGGGCTCTACAAATATTAAAATCAAAAACAAACTGTAAAAGCTATCCTAGCATTTTACAACACAAAACTCACTAAGAGGCAAAAGAATAATCTGCAGCAAAAAGTATGACCTGTGTATTGGCACAAATATATTCTCGCCAGCTTGCGTTTCTTTGAAAAATTCAAATTAAAAAGACACAAGGTTTCAAATAGGTTCATTAGAAAATGTTACATGGCAATGCAGTGTCAACGTTCCATGGTCGAAGCCCACCTCCTCACTCCCGCAATGCAAACAAATCAGCCGTGCAAAAAATTAATAGTCAGTTATTAATGCAGAGGAGACAGATGTGGCATCACCCTGAATGAACTGCTGCGGTTTTTTAATTAACAGTCCTCCAGTCCTGTAATTGGTTGAGAGGCCTAATTCCCCCTTGGGTTTGCAAATATACCACAGCAGAGAGATTCATGGGAAATAAAGGTAGCTGCCATTTGGCAAGTTTTCCAAATGTTTCATTTCAAAAAAGCATCACTCTAAAAAGGGCCTTACTGGTGAATGTATTAAAGTAATCCTCAGTCCTCAGCCTTCATAAAACAGAGCCTTATACAACAAAAATTGCTCCAAGAGCACATGAGAATGCATTTCCTTTTTTCAAGCTCATTTCTCAGCACAACAGTAGTTTTGCCTATTATGTGGTCATTTTACATCCACAGCAGGGATTTTATTCCCTCCCAAACAGATTAGTATTAGACACCTCTGTCAGGCATTTTTGGAGAGCAATACAAACTTTTTTGTTCCTCAGTGATGGTGATTTTGCTTTTTTCCTTTAGTTTCAGCCATACTTCTTACAGTACAAAGGCAATCTTACCCCTCCTATCTCAACCTCTCAAGCTATTAATTAAGGCAAATCTAATATCTCAGCTAAAAGAGGAGATTCAGTATTATCATTATTGATTAATTTAACCAATACTTTTCTCCAACGTGAGTTACTATGTTAAGCTTCTACATACGTCATTACATAATTATTTATCACATTATAGACAGGGCCATTTTTACTGGAGCAATTCAGCATAAGTACAGTACCTTACATAGGGGTACTACAGTATTCATGGGATTCTAACCTGGGTTCTTTGAGTCCTTGTGTAAACTACAGGCGGTCTTCAACTTATGGCTTATTGGACTTCCATTCCAACAATGTCATCACAAGTTCATTTTTTTTTTTTTATAATTCACCCCTTTATTACATTCATATAAACCATAAGAGCATATAAACAACTGCCATGCATAAATGTAATGTTCACAGGGACTTTGTTAAATGCTTTCACTAATTTTGCCCATTTTAATTTGTACAGATGCCACAAATATAGAATGTACAGCACATTAGTGCTAAAGTGTGACTACTACACTACTATTTCCACTTCTAAATGTCACATTTTAATTTCTAATTTCATTTTCTTTTGCTTTTTTCAGCAGCACCAGAACGCTTACGCTTTCATTTGCTACCCATTGTAAATGAAATAACCCAAAAGTAATCTCAGACCGAAAGTTCTCTAAATAAAACAATGTTTTATTAAATAAAATGCAATAAAAGTCAATGTCAAATATAGGCGCCTTGAGGCAGCATTAATGTACATACAGCAGATTGAGTGGTCATCTCATGATCAAATGTCTGGGTCTGAAAATAATACAGTATAATAAGGTTAATGGATAGCAGCACTAAATCCGGGTTGCTATAAGCCGCATGTCATAAGTCTAAAAACTACCTTCTTAAACACGTTACTGTTAACTCACTTTTTTTAAACATACAGTATCAACAGTTTTTATAACATGAACACCCCAAAACTAGCATAAATAATGCCTTAAGTTTATAATAAAATGAACACCATCTATTTGTAGTCCCACACATCTCCTCTAACAGTAGTGTCATGTGCTTTGCAGATTGAATGACACAAGCAGTAATCATGTGAACTGAGAGATCATAAACCAGTGAGCAAAATTATCAGAGCCTCACACCCAATGCTTACTCTCTATCTGAACTGTCATTATTTGAATATTTGCTATTGCATGCTGCAAAAATTTCTATTAAAAATGACTGTCTGTAAATAACTAGTCAACATAACTTGACCTGAAGCACTCAGAACAGCAAACCTTTATTGATAAGTGCAGTAACATCCTTTCCCATTCTTAATATGCACAAGTTTTGTCTGTCAAGGGAACTGTTGCCCTACAGAGAATAGTGCAACCAAATTTATCAGTCATTTGCAAATAATCCTTTTAAAATGGAGAATTAAAAAGTCCACATTTATAGCAAAAGCAAATCTCTTTTCTACAACCACAGCCAATTACGAGCTGCCTAAGGTTTTTGAAAGTGATTACTAGAGTGCCTAATCTTATCTGGGAATTTGAGCACAGTTTAAAAAGCTTTACATTTCATTTTTACATATTGTAACCGAATCATGTTTCTATTATCATCTGTTATCTTTACCCAAAGAGTAACTTTCAGAAGAATAGCCACATTAATGTAGCAAGATTGCCACGGATTTAGGATCCTCAGCGCAAGAAAATGTGTCCGTATTTATAATAACTTAAATGATTAAGAGGACAAACAGCCTAGTTTCAGAGTATGGATGGAAACCAGGTATTAGAAAAAAGAAAGCTGAAGTTTCCAAAATCAGCCCTGTATCTCGAAATATACAGTCAACAGAAGGCCACCTTTCAACCGAAACAGCCGGCACTTCAGCTGCATGGCACACAGCAGAACAAAATAAACACAAAACACAGATTCTTTTTTAATAAGACTTCCACGCAGAACTAATGCTTGCCTGTTCCACTACTGGTCTTCCTCAGTTCAGTGACAGAGATATTAGCTTTTTGTAACACGGGAAGATGTGCGTTGAGAGTGGGCCGATGGAACAGGACACTAATAAATCAGACCTCATGGTAACACAGATTACATGAAGGAGAGGCTCCTCTTTCATTTATAAATCAAAAACAAAGGCACATGGGGCAGTTGGGCAGCAAACCCCAAGGGATTAGTGGGGAATAATCACGAAGGGATGTAGGACACATCTGGGGAGATTTACACCTGGCCAAAACATCCATTATGGGCCTACAAACTGAACACGCACTGTAAAAAGCCTAGGATTGAGTGGGTGGGGGGGGGGGGGGTAATACAACAGCGCACGCGGGACATCTGTCTCAAAACATGTGGGCCGTACCCATCGCTCAGTTTCGTCTTTCTGTTGCCATAGCTACCACTTCATCCACGGAGGCTAGAGACTGGGAGGGGGGAGAAACTTACCCAGTTTTAGCGTGTGGCACGTTTCTGTCCAACTGGGGAGTTCTCATACAGCTGCACCCAAATTTTCATTCCACACAGTGTATAAGACTTAAAATATTTTTAAAAAAAATCAAGACAGCTTCACTCTGCAGCAGAGCAGTTTGGTCACTTTACATGACACCACCTCCATCATCAGTATGGTCCCGTGGGACGTGGCTGATGCTGGAGGGCACAGGCAACAGATGTGGGCAGCCCTCAGCCATGGAGTCAAGACTCTAGAGAGGGCAGATGTTGAGTTGGCAGGAGAATGTAGCTGAACTTTTGTCCAAGTCTGTTTGCTGACAGACAAAAAGAGCTGCCCACCATCTTGGAGACAAAAGGTGAAAAGGCTGTACCCACCACTCTGCACCAAGTTGCCCTCATGGCTCAGGCAAACAAGCCAGAGGTACCAGCCACTGTGGGCTCTTCTCTGGAGTTTCACAGAAGACACTGAGAACAAGGGGAAGATAGATGAGAGGTGGCCATATTGCTTCTTACTTGAGACTACTGAACTTAAAAATAACAGCTAGAACTGGGTCATAGAATTCCCAGGGAAGCAGCAGTGAGGAGAACCACAGTTTGGGCAGCCTCCCCTTCCTAAGCCCCACCATACAGGGGGCAATAAAAAAAAGCTAAGAATTTTTTTCAGTTTTGAGAAGCAAGTCTTTTTTTTGTTGATCAACCCTTGTACTTACACAAAGTACATCTTAATTATTCATTGGCTGGATTTATGACCAAGTTGTAATTGAAGAATTTAAATGGTATCCAACTGAGTGGCTAGAAGGTACGACCTTTGACAATTAAATAAACCTAGCTGATTACAAAGTGAGGCATTTCGGGATAGTGATATGCTTCCTGGGAACTAGTTTCTCAGGATTGAACGAGTAAGTAAAGAGAATTACTTACGATACAAGATGTGGGCACAAGTGATCTTGACCCCTACCCCATTTCCCAGCAGTAAAGATGGCTGAAAGAGCACCGTGAACGAAGGCCAAGCCTGCAACAACACACAGAGAGCAGCCAGCTTATCCACACCTGATGCGAGTTGGGGAGGAGGAAGGTGAAGATTTTGTGCTGGGCCCAGCACAGAAATAGATGCACATGTCTAGAAATAACCCAGAGGTGAGGTCACACAGAATCCTGTAGGGGAGAAACAAAAGTCTACTGTCTGTCCTCCAACACTCTGGTTCTCCTTGGCCTCAAAACATCAACAGAGCAACTACCTGCATTCGGAGGGGAGAGTGGAAAAGAGAACTAATTCCCAAAGGTTCAAGGGGGCCTTCATAAATAAGGGAGGTATGCAGAAAAAACAAGTTTCATTTTCCATGCAAAAGTGATTTTCAACTAAGAAAATCTCTTTTCTAGGAGTGGAAGCTCACCAGATCATCCCAGAAAAGCACTATGGTGGAGTAGTAAAGTCCAGCAAACTTTTTTCAAGGAACATAGGTCCACATATATCAGCTAACTAACTTTAATTTCCTCTTTTGTTGTGCTCACCGAGTACAAACGTACCTACCAGCCACGCACACCCAGCAGCCATACTGCGTTACATGAAACAAATTCCTCTAAGTTTGTAGGGTTGAAGTCAGAAGGGGGGAGAGCAAAACTGGTTACCCATTAGCAGGTCTTGGATCACTTGAAGGCAAAGCACTTCCCTAGCATATAAAAAATTTCCAGGCCAAGTGATTTCAGCATGTTAAAGAGACGGGAGTACACGGCGTTCCTGGGGGTAAAGGGAGCTGTCAGTCAGGCAGCTGCTGGACTGAGACAGCCGGTCGACTCCAGGCCTCTGAAGGGAAGCAGCCCACTCCACCACTGTGGAAACATCTGACACATACCTTATTATCATATGAAAAAAAATGAATGCCTAAACTGCTTCAGAGCAGGGCAGCAGAAGAAATATCAGAATGGAGAGCAGGCAAACATGGCTCATCTGCACTATTACCTGATAGCAGAACAGTGAGTGCCTCTCCTCAAGCCCTTTTCTGGCTCTGGTGTTGCAATGGCTTTAAAGAGCAGCACTAGTTTCTAGGCATCTTGAAGCCCCCCCTATTACCACCTCCCACTCCCCCCCCAGGCCCATCTGCTCTGTTTTGGCTCTTCAGTTTGCTGTGGGATCAATGCAGCATCAGCAGAGCACTGAAACAGCTCCACTGTTACTCACTTCACACCAAACCCCTCCACTTCCGCACAGGCCAACTCCTGGTCCATTTCAATACTGTGTCTGGCTGCATGCAAGTGCTCCACACACTCCCCTTCTAATCTGCACTTTTCTAGCGTGGAAATAAGTGTGTTTACATTTTGTATTCCCAAAGCCTTAACAATCTGCTGCACACAATTAATGGGCAATGTGCTAAAACTCTATTAATTTTATTATAGCAGAAATTGTTAGCATGGTTAAACTAAAGTGGCAGAATGCGGTTTTCAGTTTAAAAATAACTAAAACGCTTTTTTATAAATGATATTCTTCATGTATCTCAGCAGTTGCAGGTACCCTGAGTCACAGACCATGCTATTAACAGACAAAAACCCCAAAAAAGCCATTTCACCTCCAGCATCCTTCCTGTTTTGAATGAGAAACTGCCTCTGATGCAGATAACCCCCTTCGTTCTTCAAGGAAGGCACCAGAGGCTCTCCTTTCATCCTTCTCAAATAGCCCGAGTGGCAGCAGGCAGTCAGAGACCCGTAGGTTTCACTGGTTTGTTTCCTTGGAGGACACTGGGGTGAATGATATCACAACGAACAAAAGTCTCATCTCACAGGTACTCCAGACAGCAACATCAGAACTGTGGAATGCGTTTATTAAATTAAACATGGTACCGGGGAGAGCAGCATTTTACACCCCAAGGTACAGTATCTGATTGATGGACAAAAGCTGTAATTAATTTCATTACAGCTTAGTAAATAGTGATTATTCATTCAACAACGGTCAAAGAGACACAGTCCAGGAAAACGTACATAAAAGCTAACACTTATACAGCTCTCTAAACTGCTGGTGGTCACTATGTCAGTATCAGGTATACAGTATTTTTTTAAAGGATGTCCTGGCCTTCATGTGAAAGGTGAAGTAGAAGATAATTAAGCTGGCTGACAGATTTATGAAAGGACATTGGGCAGTTCTTAACGTAAAAAAACTATCAGCTGAAACACAAACACAGACAAACATCTCAGGATATTTACAAAGCACATCCTGAATTTTGTCATTATTGCAGTGCTGATGATAACAGTGATTAATTTTTCTTTCATGTTCTGGATATCAAGGATAGAGAAACGCTTGCCCTTTTGAATATTGTAAACACAGCTACTGACATTATAGCGTCATTCCACAAGAAAAGGATGTTATCATAAAAAAATAAATATGGGTACCATTAAAAATTGTACATTATGAGCCAAGCAGTGAAACATACTACATATAACTGCATGATCCTCTGATAGAAAAGAGAAGTCTTAATGGTAGAAATATGAAACAACCACATTCTCATTACAATAGCGTTTCCTTTCCATTATCAAGACAAAATCCATGCCTGATACAAATTACACATCATCTCAAAACATAAAAAGCTTAAGCTGTAATGCTAAAGGGAAAAAAAAATAAAGCAATTGTGTCATTTAATCAATTAATGCATAATAAAACAAATAGTTTTATTGGCAATTATAAAGATTATTGACCAGGTTTGCACTTATTTAACCAACATTTTACAGACTTCCTCACCACACAGAGCATTTTTACTCCATTGTTTAAGAAATCCTCACAGGCAAATTGCTACATTGCTGAGGAAAGTCACTTACTGCCAAGAAACTATACAAACAGGACTCAGACTATAGTGCTCTGCTCAGTCTTTGGTGTGGACATGAATACCAGGACTTGTCAAAAAGGTTTTGGAAATCTTTTATACACAGTACTGAGGGAAATGGTGGAAAGGCACACAACAGCTTAAGAAAATGTATTTGATTTAACAAAGAAGAAAAAATGTTGGCAAATATTCTTTGAGGAAAAAAGATATCTAGAGCTAGTTTAAAAATAGCATCACTATACAGTAACAAATGTGAAGAGATTTAAGTCTATGAACTGTCTCAACACACTGGTTATCACAGTGCCAAAGTGTAATGTAATTTTGAAAAAAGGAACAAGAGCTTCACCCTCATGTCCAAGTTAGACACACATGGCAAAAAACACAAACAGTGAACCATTTAGAAAACAAAGTTTTAAAATTACATAAATTAATTAAATATGTTTAACTTTTACTCCCTGTGAAAGTGGACTGGGACCTGTCTAATGATTATGTGGTGTTCCACATGCTTACTAGAAATACATACAGACACACAATCATGCAAGACACATGGCACTGTAGCATGGAATAAATCTTTAGATCTATTCCAAGCTGTCCTCTTGTTGTGCATACTATTCAAGTAGGCAACACCTCAAGTTTCATTTGCACTAGCAACCTTGACATGGTGCTCCTGTGGTCAGACAATTGGCAAGCGTTCCACCGACACGGGTGACATGCCGATGAAAGAAAGGTACAGCAATGAAGGACGTCATCCTGAATCAACCATAAGTGGAAGTTCCAAGGCTCACACTCAAAAAGCACATAAAACCTGGTGACACACATATTAGAAGGTCTACTGGTAGCCTGAGCAAACAGTGAAAAAGCATAATATAACCTGATGACACATCCATGACCAATAAAACTTACACCAGCCAAAAAAAACAAGCATCTTACATTTATTTAATTCACCACCAACATAATCACACAGAAAAGTCCAAATAAATGGCTTTTCTCTACCCTTTACATTACACAGTGGCATCCAGCAATCAAGATTATTAAATAACACATTTTATCCAACATAATCTTAAAAAATGGCTACAGTGACATTGATGCTTTAGCGTATCAGTGCTGGAATAACAAAGTTAAAAGCGGTTATGAACACAACTGTCTTGAAGACAGTTCATACTTGGGCAACTGCAGTTGACACTGGCAATAGCCACCTTTTGAAAAACAAAAATACAAAAGATAGGAAAACAACAAAAAGAAGATTGAATTCAATGCAGTGATTTGGACATACTGTATGTATTCCACTGAAGCTCATATTTCAAAGGCCATTTTTTGAAGGGTGCTCATTTTAAGTGGATGGGAGGATTAAAGATAATTGTATCCAAGTGGGAAGCAACAAATTCTTAGAACAGCTGGGCACAAAAATTATTATTTTGACAAAACGCAATTCATAAAATCTGGTACACAAGGGAACCATAAAAAAAATATTCGGGAACAACCAAAACAAAGGTAAAACCCTACCTTAAACAGTTAAGGTAAAATGTAAGGTCCTGAATATAAAGCATATTCATACCTTGTGTTCTTCAAATGTCATTTAACAGTGAAACTACATGAGGATGAAATCCTAGAAATAACATTTAATCCATACCAAAAATCAATTCTCAGAAGCTAGCATACTTCTTTAAAAAACTACCAAAATTATGGTTTCAGTTACATGAATTTAACTTTAATTAGACAACTTTATACAACATGCTTTAAAATCCCACAGCATCACAAATAAAATAGCATTCACATTTTTACTAGGGGAACTAGTAGGCATACTGGTTAAGGATTTTGTGCAGCACGTGAATCCTTCTGCTGCATAACTGGATGAAGTATAAAGCTGCACAATGTATGCCACCTTTGAAAACTGCCAATTAATCATGTATTCTGCTCCATCATCATTTTACATCTTTCAGACAAATTCTGAAACCTCCTGCAGTGTCTCTTCAATAACAACGCCCTCTTCACTCCGTATTTCTTACATGTGGTTTCACAAAATCATACCATTTGTCCCACTTTAATGTTAAATTGTGAGCATGTGTAAAGTGGGTACTGGAACCACATTCCTCTGCTGTGGTCTTTCAGAGATGTCAGGGCCCAATTTCAGCCTTGCATCCAACCCTCTGGCCAGTCAAACTCCAACCAACTAAATTGTACCAATCACACCACAGATTGAACCATCCATTCAGCACCATAGGGCAACAGTTACTGCTGGTACTGCATTCCAAGTCTTCTGCTTTCATATCAAACAAAACTGATGTCACTCACAACCTAGCCTGTAATTGTACAAAAATATCAATACAGACAAAAAAATCTAAAATAAACCCTGTGAATCTACTTTTATTTCTTCACTGTCTATGGGACAAGTGAATTCATGTCACACTGCTGGTACCATTTCCCCAGTTCTGTGTTTGTTTGTGCCACCATCACAACTGTTCCTACTTCCTGTACTGGTCTGAAGACAAGGAGTGACTGGTTAGTTCATACACACTTTTTAAAAATGCATTACCTTGTGTTCTGAAGTACTACACTTCCCAATATGCAGACTTCATGAAAACCAGTTCTGGAACTATGGATGAATCATACTGCATTTCCCCACTAATGAAACCATTTTGGGTTTGGAATAACACACCAATAGCTCATTTAAAACTAATCTTGAGTAAAGCCATCTCAGTCAAAGTACGTGACTGCTTTGCTTTTGGTAGCACCTATTAAACTTAACATTACAATGGACCCAATTTTCCCACCATGTCTGCATATTTAAGACAAATTCTGACCACAGCATATATGAGCTTCTTTAAATCGGCCCCCTCTCAGCAATAAAAAGGGCAGCGAGTGACCCGCTGAGTCAGACTGGTTTTTGCTCCCATTTCACTCTCACTACAGTACACACAAACAGGTGGCTTTTGTCATGCAAAACACCAAACAGCATTTCCCTTTTCTTGCCAGGACTGTGCTTCCCCTCTGCCCAAGCAATAAGAGGAACCTGAGCACAGGATACTGCACTCAGAATGCAGCTACATTCACTGAGAAACAAATAAGGTCTTGTAGGAAACATCAATTCTTATCATATCCCTGTGGAATCCAAAAAGCACACATAGACACTGGTAGAGGCCAGGCTGGAGTTGCAATTTTAGCACTCAACACTGAAACTAGCACTGTTGAACCTATTTACCTACTGGTGCAGTCAACCCACATCGAAACCCACAGCTAGAAAAAAATCACTCAAAACAAACAAAAACAGTGCGCAGGCTATGTGATGCTTAGCAATAAAAATGAATGTAAACACTTCTCCATTTTTAGAGCTACATTAGAACACATACTAGCATTCAAATAAACCTATTAAACTTAAGCCTGAAGATGACATCCATAAAACACCTAGCAGTTGTAAATTCAAAAAGATACAATTCTGCCAAACTGAGAAATAAACTGTTTTCCTGATTTTCTGCCACAGGAACACTTGGGCTATCCATAGTCCTATCCACAGTAAAGGTGACAATACAGTAGGCAGGAAGACACAGAAGCATCCGATTATTCAGAAGCAAGTCATCAGCTACAAACTACAAAATTAAAGTTCCTAAAAGTCAGAGAACATGTACTAATGTGCCACAACCTGACTCAGCTTTCTTAATCCCCCCCCCCCCCGGGTCAGAGGTGTTCAACTTCCAACCCAAAAGCTGTATGAAGACGGCTCTTTCACATAATGTGGCCCACAAGAATATTTATAAAAACTAGTAACATGTACCATTATACCAAATCGCACAATAATACAGACATAGATGCACACTGCACCCAAATAAAACATTAAACGTCTAAAAGGAGAAATTAAGATTTATTATGTCATGTTACATGTGTGACCCTTGGAACAGGTCACAATAATGACTGTGGTCTTTGGGCAAAAAAAAAGGCTGGACATCCCTGTGACTGCATTTTCTTCTGAATAATAGTATTATTCCTTAACACAGTCACCGGTAGCATAATAACTACAGCAGAGCTGTCAGCTTGTTAGCTGAAGGTTCTAGGATCAAATCCCACTACTGCTGTGGTGCCCTTGAGCAAGATACTTGCCCTGTATTCATATAATAAGAACATCCAGCTGTATAAATTGGTAAATCATTATAAAGTTGATTATCTAACATTATAAACAGCCATGGAAAAAGGATCAGCTAAATGAAGGCTAATAACAAGAAGCGAAAACAATAGGAGAAGAGCTCTTCGGTGACATATCCGTATTCCTGTCCATGCATGTACAGGGAAAAACACTTGAGGCGAATGTAAACAAACAGCAGAGCTACCGACTCGCTCTGGTAACTCTTCATATCGCAACTACAGTGTGGGAAAAACATATCATAAAGTGAGGAGGCTGAGGTCACCTGCTGGTCCCTTCAAAGAGAGCGCTGTGCTTCCAAAGGTGACACAAACACGCACACACACGCAGAGCCCGGGTGTCACTGTGGATGCGCTCAATATAAAACTCTTCGGTTATGGCTTATTTTGTTCTACACACCAAGGAGGAACAATTCAACTGCAGTGTATATATACAGGTTATACACACAGGTTCAAAAAGAATTTAAAAAAAAAAAAAAGAAACGCGTAGTGCAGAATCTTGCTGCTGAATTTGCTGCTGAACCGCCTGAGCTCCTCGCGCATCGCCGACCGCGTCAGAAGTGAAAGTAATACAGATAAATTCGATCGTTCCCAGCCCAGGCCATCGCTACTGCACACATTTAATACACGTTTTTTTTTTTTAATTCTTCAGCCTGTGACCGTTCGGACCGGTTTATCAAAGAGTGCAGGAAGAAAAGTGTGAAAATGCAAACCGTGACGATGTGCAGGGGGAGCTCTCCCGGTCGGGTCCGCAGCGAGAGGCACCTGCCGCGGCGAGCGCGAGCACGAGCACTTCCTCCTCTCGCGCCGCACGCACCGCTGCGCTCACAACCCCCTGCGCGCAAATTTATGAACGTGAGTGCGAACCGCGGTTCATTCACCTGACACGGTCTTTAAAACGCGAACAGCGGCGCAAGCGGAGTACGTGCCTTCTATTCCCAACGCATTCGACTCCGGAACAGGTAGAAATGGAATGGAATGACCACAGAGAGTAGCGCCCCGCAGTGCTGCCATTTAGCCTGCCGACCGCACAATAACTGACAGCGGCTGCACAAATTAAATAAGGCGGTGGAATCGGAGCCGAATGGACCTTCGCGACAAGGCGACTACTTACGCACGCTCTCCGAAAGAACCCACTTCGGCTCCACTGTATTCGGGTCGCTCTGCTCGTGTGGAAAGTTTGTTTGACGTGTAGCTAAGGGGCAGGCTGACACCGCGCTGTGGTTGCGACGTGGGCCGCCTATCGGTCTCCCTGCTGAGTGGAGACCGGAGCCCCGTGGGACACACCCACAGGGTGCGTTCACGGTGTTGGGGGGGGGGGTTCTCATTCATTCTCGAGGAATACAGGTTCGTGTTCACGGTGAGGCTCAGTCCGGTCCACAATTTTCGACCTACAGATAAGGGCTTTCCGACTATACAGCCACACAGTGGGGGGGGTCCCTCTTGATTTCCTCATTTGAACAGACCAGTGATAACATTGGGGGTCCCTAACTTTCACTTCTTTGGTTACAGACCCATACTGACAATGGGTGTTCCTCTAGTCCCATCTTCTGGAGGGTCCCTCTTGGCCCCCCTCACTTTGACTACAGACCCACATCAACAGCAACAGTCCCTTTGGTCCCCTTATTTGGTCCACAGACCAGTATCAACATTGGGGTTCCCCAGTTTCACTTCTTTGGACTATAGACCCATACTATAAACGGGAATCCCCCGATCCCATCTTTTGGACCACAGATCCATACCATCAGTGAGTTCCTGTCCTTCAGGAGGGTGCAGGGACCTTCATCCAACATCACTTCTCGCAACTTGTTTCATACCTGTCATTCTAATGCTAAAAAACTTTAAACAAACCTAACCAGCTCGACACGGCTTCAATTGCGATGAACTTTGCGCGTTCACGTCAGAAGCGCTTCCTAGCCCTTTTCCATCAAGGAGATCATCCCTGCGCTGTGCCACTTTCCTTTCTCAAGAAGCGCCCGATAAATAATTCAACTACGAAATTCTGCACCAGAGATGTTCCAGCGACTGCGGGGATAGAACAAAAGCGCAAGTAAAAAAAAAAAGAAAAAAAGAAATCAATCAATAAAATACAGCGGCACGACTTCAGTCAACACAGCAACTTTAATAAACAGAGCCGTGCAGAGGCCGGGCACCTGACCGCAGCAGGACGCGTGCGTGTCGCCCAGTACACGGCGCTGCATTAGCCACAGAGCTAGCAGCCTACTGTGTGTGTGTGTGTGCGTGCGTGTGTGTTAGCTAGCAGGGTCCTGCTGTTAAACACACTCCACTATCGCGAAAATCCAGGACCGCACCGCATGCCCCCTCGGCTGCACACTGGACCACGTTCAGCGCAGAGCTAAAAGTATTTACGAGTATTGCATTACCGTGGTGGAGCAGCTCCGGTCCCCGCTCAGTGCTACCTCCAGACCAGTCAATATCCACTGCACTGCTCCGCTCGCTCTCGCTCGCTCGCTCCCTCCCTCTCTCTCTCTCTCTCTCTCTCTCTCTCTCGTTCCCCCCCAACCGGTTAGACAAGAGTGTCGCCCACGTGACCGCAGACGCTACGCCCGATTGGCTGCCGACGAATTGATGAGGCTGTGCCGTTACCGTGTCCTCCTCCTCCTCCCCCTCCTCCTCCTCTTGCTCCTCCCGCTCCTCCGTGCACCTGCGAACTCCGCGCAGCGCTCGCACACGTTGGGGAGGATGCTTAAGGGTCGATCTATCTGCTGGTCTTGCAGAACAGCTTTAAACACAGTTTATTTTCACCGAAACGAGCAAATTGTACTCTTAGTTGATCTATGTAACTGAATATATCTGTTTAAAAAATGTAATCCAAGTTGGAATCATTAATGCAAGGAATAATGTAGAATTTTTATGTTACCGAAATTTTGTGAAAAGAATTGTAGCGTCGGGCAGTACGGCTAAGCACCCCTATTGGTCGGTGTTGGTATCGCATATGTGAATAGTTAATGTCCAACCGTGGATGGGATGTTGTGCTGTGTTTTTGGGGTTCGCCCTGGGGGGGTTAGGCAGCCTAATGGGCCCCCATCCGACCCCAGACCAGCACCCGCCGTAGAATGCTCAATAGAGAAATGTTCATCCTATGTTCAAAAAAACTCATTTTTTCTTCTCCCAGTATTTGTGTAAACTCCCTTCAATACTGCACATTAAAAAGGAAAATACTTCACAATTGCTACACAAATCACATCTAAATCTTGTCATAGAAACATATTTTTTACAATAAATGGATATTCAAATATGTAGTTGTTTTCCCAGCTTCTCTCTTTCTTTAAAAGACTAGAAGATGATGGCTCCTCGGCCAGCTAAATGACATTTTTACGTGCATAAAAATATGTCTGGTTCTGTAAGAATAAATGCATGAGGTCCAGCTTTTATCTCGTCACCCCGTGGATTAAAATTGATTCATCCATCTTTTCACGTTTAATCCATTGGTGTTTATCCATCTTGTTCTGGGTATTGACGGATTCCCATGAAGGTCACAATATCCTGTAGTAGAAGGTATTACATGTCACTGTTTCTCTGGCTCATGGGCATATTGTAATGGACACATTGGTCAATTATGGTCTGTCTGTATGAGATGGTCTGAAAGGGTCAGACAGCTCTTATGTCAGTCGTCTAAGTGTGTTACACTATGAGTACATAGCTTTAAAAAAAGAAACACTACAACTCTGTGTATAGTGCAGAAGATATCCATCTACTGTAGCTCTGGGAAATTTCTAAATAATTTACGAACTATTTAGACACAAAAACAGTAAACATTACAAAGTGAGATGGTGTTTTGCACTACAGTTATTTTTTACAAATATATTGTGGAATTTATCATATTGTTTTATTTGGATTCATTTTAATAATTGCATTAAGTATATGAAGTTTTGATTATGGATAAGAAAATGTCAAATTAATAGCATTTTTCTCTAAGTGTATCAAATTTGTCTATAATTTTATCATATCTTTAAGCTAATAAAATGTGTTATGGTGTTTTAGCAAAAAAATAGAGATTCCATTTCAGATCAGTAACCTTTGCGAGGGTGTACCGAGGTCTTCTGAGATCTTTTTCCTGAAGGGTGTAAGAGAACAGGCCCTAGACATGTGGATGATCTTGTCTCTCCAGTGGATCTGCATGCCACAGAGAAAATGACATGTTTGTATGCGTGCTTACACTGTGGTCCACATTCTAGCTTAGTCATGGAAATATTGGGTCAAAAGCAACAGTGTGAATCTTCCAAAAGTGGCAGCTACTTATCAAGTTGTTGAAAATCCTAAAGCAATAACTACAATTGAATCTTGAGCACACTTGGTTTTTACACCACTTGTTTTTGTTCAAATAAATGCTGAACATTTTCTGTAATTTGTCCCTCAAGCTTCAATTTATCTGCTGTCAGGTCTTGGTGAGATCTAGAATAGTTACTTATGTCTTAATATGTAAAACTGTAGAATTAAATGCACATTAAATGTTTTCATCAACATGATTATTGCCAATTCGAGCACCCTTGTATTTTGGTCAGATTTTATTAGTATAGCCATTCTCTGGCTCAGATCCAGCTCAAAACAAATACAGACAGAGGGTTCTGGGGAATGTTATGTTTCACATAAACTGTAGCTGATGTATGCAGCCAGGTCAGAGCTTGAGATATCACTGTCACCACCTTCCCACTTTCATGTGTGATGCCACAAATAAGGTGTGATGTTTTCTTGGGAAATCATGATAGAAATAACCTTGCTGGTATAAATCACAGACTGCAAAGGAGAACAGGAAAAACTGAGTTTATGATCACAAATCAGAGCACTAAAAGTAAAATAATGTAAATTTTTTACGTTACGTTAGGTCGTGGGCCAAAAGTATCCATAGGATAACTAGATATAGACTGAAACCAGGATCCATAAAAAGGGTAACTTTACTTCACGAACTGTTGACATTTTAAGCTGTGGCTTCATGTAAAAACATCATCTTGTTGTTTTGGTGATATTAAGTGCTCAGAGGTTTCTGATAAATCTTTTAAGTTTCTTCACAAAGTTTGGATGACGTCAAACAATAATTTGAAAATCCTGACCTCTGACTGGGACGAATAGTCTAACAAAAGATCAGTTTCCACAGAACATCTGTCTTAACCTACCACACACCACTGAAAAGTTTGGGGGGGGGGGTCAACTTCCCAAAACAAAGAAGACAAAAGTAACACAGATGGCCACTTGAATCCCAACATTACAGGAGACAAAAGCCTGACACCAAATACCCCATAAATGAGTCACGTTTGTCAAAGCTTCACAATTTTATCAAAGCAGTGAAGATCTGATGCTTCTGTTTCTGAGTCCTTGCAGCGTATTCTTCTACTGTTGTTGGATTGGGTGCCATTGACCTCTGCTGTCTCTGCCTGATGGAACAGCTTCTCTTGAACGCTAAATGAAGGGAGAGCAACGACAGCTGCCACCCCCAACCCTCCAGACTGCTGTTTGCTCTCTTGCATGTTTCCTGTCGTCATGGAACGGCCACTTAAAGCACGGGTTCAGGTTGTGTAACACCTGGAGAGACCCGTGAGCGTGAGGGATGTCAGCAGTGAAACGGCCAGCGGTGAGACATCTTCCTGTCTGTGTACATGTAAGCCGGGTGTTCAATCCAACCAGGAACAGATGCTCTGTACAAACACAAGGACGCATGATGCAGGTTTCATGTCGTGACACCACACAGATCAGTGCCAGATCTCAGCCCGGTTTCTTTGGTCTCTGCACAGAGGGTTCCCATGTGGGGTAGAAGGGTGACTTCACCATCTGGGCTCTGGGACAACGAAGGCCAGCTCAAGGCGGGGTGGCCGTGACAAGCGCTGGGGTCTCACAGAGATGGGAGCGGAGTGGCTGAGCCGTGGGCACAGCACTGCTGTTTTCGTGCCAGCCTGCAGCACAGGCGTAATCGGCACGGACCACAAGCAGGCAGTGGTGCCAGCAGACCCTCACCATCCACCGGCCTTCTTAGTTTTTAATTTTGAGCAGATGCATGGCAGCCTTCCTTTCTGTTGACTGTTAGCTATTCCTTCTGGTCAGTGCTTGAAGTAGAAAGAAAAGAGTGCCGGTGTACACTGGCATGTTGGTGTGTGTATCTGTTGGCATCTACAAATTGATAAGAATAACATTTTGAATTTCTGCAGTGAGAAAAAACATAAGGAGACATTGCTGGTGTTAACAATATATATTTCTTTAACAAAGAGGACACAAATTTTGAGCAAATGGTAGGAAAGCAGCATGTGAGCTGACCTGCATTGTAACTTGATGTACCCTGGGTAATGAAAAGTAGTTATGAGGGGTGTTATGAATAATGAAAATATGAATAGTCCTTCGATGGGAGAGCAGGTCAGCCAGAGAATCTGGATGGCTGGTTGCAGAAAACAGTTCTTATTGGGCTGGGAGGGGCTTATGAGAAGTGCCAGAAGAAAAATTCAGAGTTCTACAAAGACCAAAACACAGATGTGCTGGTATTGTATACTGCTGGCCCTCTTCAAATTCTGTCTGAGGTGCATATGTGAAATTCAGGTTGCCTGTCATTTATTTAAGTGAAAAGAGTGCTTATACAAGGACAAGTATGGGCACTCATTGTATGACATACAGGTGTGTCCTCTGACTTAATAGGCCGATCTATGTTCACACACCTTATTTTTATCTTGTTCTTCAGTGTGTATTTGTGTACAGGTGTATTGGCTTGTGTGTGTTCATGCCTGAACGAGAAATTTTAGCTGAGGTGGTCCTTTTTAAGCCTTGAGGGCATTCAGCCCACCTTCAGCATTGGCTGGTTGCAGCATATGCCCTATGACAGAACATCTGTCAGTGTTTACAGCTAACCATAGGCAGCATGGCTGTCAAGGGCTGAAAGCTGAAATGTCTGAGATTCTCCAGAAGTGCATGTAATCGGGTTTAACACTCGTGAATGTGGACCTTTGAGCGGCAGGGGGTGGGGAATGCTTGTGGTTGAGCCATCAGTTTGGCATTACACACCAGTAAATGTCATTACCGACTCGACGGTATACTTGGACGCACTGTTCGTCATCTTTCAGGGTTTTACTACACTTCTGAGGTTCCTGAGCATGAAAGAGTGAGCGTTCCCTACCAAGACATACATGACACTGTCCAAATGTGGGAATCTCACACTCGACGTGTGAGAATTAAGAGGTCTGAATTTGAGCGCACACAGTTAGGGCTACATCACACACAATGCTGGCATGCGTGCATTCTGCGCTATGCGGATTGCTCACTTCCCGCACACAATATGACATTTCAGTTTATTTGAGACACAAAAGCTTATATATAACTCATCACTCTGTCTTTAGTGTAACCCACCGTCCTAGACTCACACTCCACACCTCTTCCACTGTTGTCTCTTCTGAAGTTTGTATTACAACTGTCTCTACAGCAACCATACACATAAATAATACAAGACAGAACAAACATACCTTCTGTAACCAGAACCACTGGCTTGCTTTCCTGCTAGTTACCTCACCAAATTAGAGTGCATTTTACTGCGAGAAGACTTCAGCTCTAAAAGTAATGCGCGATATTCACCAAACTCCATTCACACCACATGCTTTTTTGCAAAAATAAAAATAATTTATATCACACCTTTATTTGTACTGATTACTTCATGCTGTGTTTTTACATTTTTTGATAATGGGAAAATCAATAAACGGGATCAAAACTAGAAGAAACCTATCAATATTATTGACACAGATGACTCGGAAGTTGCAATTATTGCAATTGTTATGTTTTCAAAATGTGAAGAAATGTCAGTAAAGATAATTTAATTTTTAAATTCCTGAACCAAACAAAAAAAAAAAGTCATACAGATACCACAGTCACTAAAATGAGGCAGTGGTCCTTGACTTAAACAATTAACTTGGCTGTGGTTCCATTACTGGCTAATCTGGCATGACTGTGGAGTTCTGGGTCATCATGCCTCATTGCCCAGCCTGTAATAATGGGTCTGCTTGGGCTCCACGCATGCCAACATTTGTTTCCTACAGCTACCTGGGGAAAAGGTGGGGAAATGGAGCATACATGTTGAAAAGGAAAAGCCAAGAAGGCCCTTACTTGAGTTTTAGGCTCCAGCTTGCTTCAAATCAAATGATGTGTGCTTTCTGCCAGCTGGTGCAGTATCCTGCTCTGGGAAGCTGGAGATGTGTGAACTTTGAGGCGGCGAGAGACCAGCCTTTGCACCTATATGTGAAAACAAAATACGTCAGCCCTAGAAGATGAAACGATGTGCGTCAACAAGGGCGATGGAGAAGCAGGTCTCCATGAAGGCAGAAAGGATGGCAGCACACAAAATTTAAAGAGGAAATGCAGCATGCAGTGGCTTTGCTTGGGTGTCTCAGAAGGCTTCGTGAACTGTGATGCGCTAAGGCATCAGGCATACCCGCCCAGTTACATGCAGGCCAAATAAAGACGTGCACTATTAACAGTGGCTGTCTTTCGACATGCAGCTAAAATGAAACACAAAAGGTCTTGTGCCGTCATTTCATCCTGTCTTTTGGGAGCCGTGTTACAAAGCAAGTCCCGCTTCGTGTGGTGACAGATGAACAGGCTGCTCAAAGTCTGGCACGGGCTTAGCGGAGGATCTTGGAGAACACAGTGGAGCGCCGGCATCGGCCATCTGGAATCCGCAGATAGACAAACAGACAGACTGACAGACGGACAGGGTGACATAAAGAAGGGATAGGGAGAGTAAACATTCAGAATGTCTCCGCTGGATTAGAAATTTAAGTACATGGTCAACCATTGAGAGATACACAGTCTGGTCGAACGACACCTCAGGTCTCACTGGAGACCCTGGCTATTTCAAGAGCACTTAGGGCATTTCTAAAGCAAAGATCAATATTATTGATACTGATGGCTCAGAGTTGTCATTACTGCATATTCCTACTTAGGCCCTGTCGTTCATTTTATGTTTGCAGAAAGAACGTCTATAATGATGTTTAGAAGAGTGAACGTGATTTTAATGTCTTTATGTAACCTTTATACATCCTTTCCCTTCCACTGAAAATTTAGGCAATCAAACAACATCTACTGGCATGCCGGAGAAGAAATGTGATCACTTAATGGAAGAGAGGCTTAAAAAATTGAATTAGGATTAAGAACTGTTGTGCTGGTTCTTAAAAGCTAAGAATAAAGCACCTTGACAACATAACTGTTACATCTTTATTACCCCTAAACAATCTAACTGCTCGGGCGTACCCATTACTATGAGGAGTGCTGGATGTTTAAAGCTGTCTTTCCCTGTGCGTAATACAAAGTATCTTCAAGTAAAAACACGGATGTGCCAGTCAGTATTTAATTCATTTAACTTTGCATTTTGTTACAGTAGGAAGAATCCCTTTGTAACTGCTAAACCATATGGCAATTTACATTTTTTGAAAAATAGTTACAACTCAGCCATCGTAAGCGTCACGGTCGTCTTTTAAGCGTGAAAAAAGGTTTAAAGGTTTCTTCTTTTCATAGTCGGCTACCATCAGGTCTTTCACAGCAATAAATAAATGAACATACAGCATGGGCTCCGTAAATGTATAATGAGCAAATTGCTGCAGTTGCACTGCTTATCGCTATTATACACAACTATCAATAATATTTATAACCATTTATATACATTGAACTACCTCAGTTGCTAAGATGGCCATACAAAACAACTTTTTTAGAATTATGCTACAGAAACAAATAAAGATGAAGCAACTTGCAGGAAACATTGCTGGAAAGCAGTTTTGAAGAAACTGACTTTTTAAAAAAATGTTGCAACATTTTTTACTGCATTATAAACCTGAAATATGCATAACAAAACAATATGGTCAGAGAAAGGCAAGGTTCTCATGACAGTGGTGGCAAATGACCTTCTGAAAAAGCAAAGTGTGTGTGCGTGTGTGTGACTAGAGGTGATGTAAACCTAGATGCCCCCCCCCCCTCCCCAAATAGTCCTGCATCCTTTCTCGCAAGCAAAACACATTTAATTTAGGTTTAATTTATCCAAAAGAAACCTTGTGCGACCTCCTGAAGGGTAAATTTGTATGTATATGCATTTATGTATATGAGATTTCTGCTCAAGTGCACCTTGTGCATCAGACTAAGTGAAAAAGTGATGAAGTAGTGAAGGTGACCACACAATTTCGGAACAAGGGTTTAACCAGATCTGTAGCAATAGAGATATCATGAACCCTGAGACAAACGCCAAAAGATGGTGTACAATGACAGAGTGCAGGAGGGAAATTCTTCATTATTAACTTTTTGAAACATTGCATGTCTTGCAGGAGGAGCAAACCACAGAGTGTTATTATTACAATTCATCTTCAGAGCAGAATCCTGCACCACAGTGTCCGCACCAGTACTCTCCAATATTAAAGGCACAGGAAGTGCAAGAAAAAATAACATGTCATGTACATTCATTACCAGAGAGACAGATGAACAATTATTATTATTATTATTATTATTATTATTATTATTATTATTATTATTCTTTTCCAGCACCCTCAAACTGCAACATGCAGTCTATTTAAATAACATTTCACATTTAAATCTTTTTTTGGCATAATTTAACATTGGTTTTTCAGTAAAGGGCCAGGAAAAAACTCTGATGGAAATAATAAGAGAATATATTAAAATCAAAGGCCACAATCAGTCAAGGAGCATCAAATTTTTTAAAATGTCTTGTATTCTTAAATGTTTGGATAACAGCTGCTGTGTGTACTGAATTATAAAAGGAAATGGTCATTCAACTGCACGTGAATTTGAATAACACACCAAATAATAGCAACGAAGTGGTGATTTGGTTACTCATTCCTTCTTAGCAAATTTAAACCTGCAAGTTGTAGTAAGATACCACAATTCCTATCAATGTCTAATATGATATTATAAATGTAATATATTATAATGATGAGACCCTCCATGTCAGATAACTACTGTATCTGAAGATGTAAAATCTCAAGCTTTTATAAATCTCATCTTTACATATTTGATGAAACAAATGTACTCACTGTCTTGCATTGAATGTATAAAACAAGGTGTTTGGGAAGTGAGGTTTTAGCAAACAACAAATTCATATATTTAAAATTATATCATTATTCTTGCTCAAATTCCAAATTTCAATTTCTTATGTTGTTTCAAAGTCCCTTTTAAAGTTCTATAAGCTCAAGGGTTCGAATTCACACAAACAGTGAGTGGGCTGTTCTACCGGCATGGTAAAAATCCCACAAGCTTATGATGCAAATTCATGACTGAACATAGAATTTGGTGAAATGAAGTAAATGTCATCACTACATGTGGAAAGTCCCTAAAAGAAGAAGTCTGCGATTACTGCACAAGTGCTAAACTGAAAATGACTACTTCCTCTTTTGACTTTATAGAAAATAAAGGTCTTCAATACGCAACTGGGCCTAACTTATGTTCACACGCAAGCAACAAACTTCAATTCAGAGGTATGGAAATGCTGCTGGCTGAAATATCCAAATAAATCATGTTGTTACTTGACATCTTACTTGTTTGCTTATGTATCTTGTTTGTGTTTGAGTTAGTTTGTGCGGATCATATAGAACTAAAGAACAGCAGAGAGCTGTGGGTTGGGTGTCTACCTCATAAAAGTGATAAAGCTAGAGTGTTTGAACCGGAGGCTCTCAGTTCCTTCACACACACACAGAACTCAGTGTCACACCTAGTGGAAACACAGAATGCATGAACGGGTGGTGGGGGGGGGTGGATCTGGACTGGATACCCCCACCGTGCCACTGATCACAGCACTTCCGTATCTGTGGTGTGCGTGATGCGTGGCTGCAGTTTGCTCTGTGTGAGTCCTCCATCCCCGCCCCCACGCCATGCCTTGTAGAGTTCACCACAAAAGGCAAAGCTCCACATGGCCAGGTAACCACAGCTTAGGTTGCAGATCTCTGACACTTGGCAGGGGAACAAGCAAAGATATCTGCATCAGGAAGGTAATCCACTTTCAGCGTAATCGGCTTTCCTTTCGTATGTGACGTGCAAGCTCAATTTAAACCTGTTAATTACTGCTGAATTTAGAAAGGCATCTGTTAGGCCCGAGTAGATGCACCACACGGGA
The DNA here is from genome assembly GCA_018136845.1 of Heterotis niloticus. Lineage (NCBI taxonomy): Eukaryota > Metazoa > Chordata > Actinopteri > Osteoglossiformes > Osteoglossidae > Heterotis > Heterotis niloticus. The sequence goes on from CM030891.1 coordinate 26,844,369, forward strand.
GGAACGTAAAGGATGCCTTGTTACCACATCAGAGGAACAATTCACAGAGGTGTGGAAGCGTTTACACAGCCACGTACACATGCTGTCATTCCCAACAACCTGAACTTCACAACCAATTCTCTTTCTTCACTCTGCTTGCCCAGCTCCCAGCCCCCAGGCAGCTGCGTCAAACCGGTGTTTTTATTTAAGGTCTGTCGGTCTGATCATCACAAACAATGCTATACTAATGCATGACAATACGTGATAACTGGCACAGGTGTGGTGAAGAATTCAGGGATGGTCGCTGGCAGTTATTTGTGAAATTTGTAGCTTCAGCCCTGTACGCTGTTTACAAAATATTGATAGGTAACAGCAACATATTTCACTCATCCTCAGAATATTTATAAGCATCAATTTCATATCATTGCTTTTAAAAAGCTAGCTGTGGATAACAGTGCTATGTGATGTTTTGCATCAATTGCATTTAAAATTTTTACATTTTTGTCACTTGGTACCTTCATTTCACCTTTATTTGCTGGATTTCATGCTCTTCGGTTATCAAGACCAGCATTTAAGGGCCTTTACAAAATGTGTGCAAATCCATCTCTCAAAGCTGATATTATTTTCCAGCATGTGGTGTTTGGTAAATGCTGACTACATTGCCATGCATTATTTTTTTCATCTTAAGGCTGGTGCCCAGTGGAGTGGTGGCAAAATGATCACTTCTTACTATTGTCACGTTATTCTTCATCTTCGGTTATGTGCAAACCAGTATTTTTAAAATGCTGCACATTTCTAGCTGGATGCCGTCCGCTGCCACACATGATTTTGTAAAGAGAATGCATTTTTTCCCCAGGGACATTTGTTTAGGCCAGCACAAACCTTTTTGGGTGCACGTATACATTTCATTTTATTTTTTTGAATACTGCATTCCAAACAGCTAACAGCAGAGTAACAGTAATGCAATTATTTTGTGTCTTAGCTGATGCTTTTATCCAAAATGACATACAGTATTTTAATCTTTTAATAACAGGAGCGGCCGTAACAAGAAGAAGAAGAATAAAAGGTACAATTGAGTAGAATAACCTTTCTTAAAAGTCCTACAGAAGGAAGCCTCTGGAAACCTGTTGCATAAATTCTGCGTCCTAAAGCCCCATGCTTCCTGTATTTTCGCAGATGGCCGTCTAATGCAGCTCTTTCTCCATGTGACATCCCCTGTCTCAGCATGAGCCATCATGCGACCAGGCATTATCAGAGTGACAGCAGTCTCAGTTTGCTTCGGCGCATGACCGCTTTGCATCGTGAAAATGTGTTTCCTGCTGATGGACACATGGCTAATAAGAAGAAGTTGTCCTTGTTGAACTGACTACAAAAAACACATATAGATTGGATTTTGTGAAAATTTACATTTAATCATTTAACCTGTGCTCTTCTCCTTTGAGATGTGTATCTCTGAGATCATTTTTACTGAAAGTACTGGGAGAGAACATAACACAAATGAACAGTATCTGGAGGCCTGTAAAGGGTTATTTTTGCTTACCACCTATCTCGGAAAAACCCAAATCTACAACTAAACAAGATGACACTCATATACCTAAATGGCTAATATGTAGGATCATCATTCAAGTGATGCAGGAAAATGACAACAAGCCTACGACCTGGAATGAAATGTCCTTTTTCAAATTTTTCCAGGAGGGAAGAGGAAAAAATTACTGAATCAAACACAAATCAGTTGATCCGAGTGACTGAACTCTCCCAGGTGTGGGGAGTTAAGTGCACCATCCAGTCTGCTCGGCAGGGTAAGCCAAGAGGTCAGCCAAGGTGCATATATGGTGAATATAGAGAGACACAAGAGGCTGTATGGCCAAGAAATTGGTGGGGAGTCCTCCTGGAGCAGAGGAGAATGAGGAGATCAAGATTCAAAGGTTTATTTGTCATGGGTGAACAACACAGCATAGCAGTGTTGTCCCCATGAAAAGTTTTGTTTCCAGGCATATACATATTATGTCCAGTGCAAATATGGACATAATATGTACATAATATGTATAGTCGGGAGAGGAGAACAATAAATAATAATAAATAGAGTAATAATAAATAAAAGAGCAGAACAAACAGTTAGTAAATAGGGATAGGTATGTGGGGAAATGGATATACATCAGGGATTGGTGGGGGGGGGAGGGAGACACAGCAGCCAAACCAACAGCACACAGCAACCAAACCTACAACTACAGACTAAACCTACAACAACAAAAAGTACCAGAGACGGGTGAACCAGACGGGTTTCCACAATGGGTGGGACAGGCATACAGATAGACAGACAAACCCCGATCGACTGTTCCACTGCCCAGGGAGGGGTCAGTGGTTTAGTAGTCTTACGGTGTGGGGGAAAAAACTGTTCCGGAACCGTTTCGTCCTTGTCCGAACGCTTCTAAAGCATCTTCCGGATGGGAGCAAGGAGAATAGTTTGTGGCTGGGGTGACTGCTGTCCCTCTGGATGTTAAGTGCCTTCTTCTTGCAGCGCTGGGTGTGGAGGTCCTGCAGGGCTGGCAGATCAGTCCTGGTGATGGTCTGTGCTGTCTTGACCACTCTTTGCAGAGCTTTACGGTCTGACACACTACAGCTGCCATACCAGGCCGTGAAACAGCCAGTCAGGATACTTTCGATCGTAGAGCTGTAGAAGCTGACAAGTATCCTGTTGTCCATGCCGAACCTCCTCGGCCGACGGAGGAAGAAGAGGCATTGTGTTGCCGTCTTAATGACGACGCTGGCGTGCCGTGACCAGGACAGGTCCTCAGTGATGGTAACGCCGAGGAACCTGAAGCTGTTCACTCTCTCCACTGGGGCACCGGCTATAGAGATGGACACATGACCATTCCCCTGCTGTCTCCTGAAGCCCACGATCAGCACTTTTGTTTTGCTGACGTTGAGGTGGAGGTCATTGTCCTGACACCATGAGGTCAGGGTTCTCACCTCCTTTCTATAGGCCTGTTCATCATTGTCAGTGATCAGGCCGATGACCGTGGTGTCGTCAGCAAACTTGACTATGATGTTGGAGCTGAGCGAGGCGACGCAGTCGTGCGTGAACAGGGAGTACAGCAGGGGGCTAAGCACGCAGCCCTGGGGGGTCCCCGTGCTGAGAGTCAGCACTGAGGAGATGGTGTTCCCCAATCTCACCACCTGGGGCCTGTCCGTCAGGAAGTCCATGACCCAACCGCACAGAGCAGGGTTAAGTCCTAGGTTCCTGAGCTTGGTGACCAGCTTAGCGGGCACGATGGTGTTGAATGCTGAGCTGTAATCGATGAAGAGCATTCGCAGATACGTGTTCCTCTGTTCCAGGTGGGAGAGAGCCTTGTGGAGAGTGAAGGCAATTGTGTCGTCAGTAGACCTGTTTGGTCTGTAGGCGAACTGGTCTGTAGGTGAACTAGATGCGGGAGAAGCAAGGAGAAGCATGTGGACAGAGGGGTTGGAGAGAGACCTGAGGTGTAGGGGAGAGAATGGGAACATAGAGAAAAGAGAGAGAGATCATAACAATATGGGGAGGGATGTGGAACCCAGAGGGTGAATTTAGAGAGGGGTCACAATGTAGGGACAGAGGGTGTAGGGCAGAGGCATGGGAAATGGAAACAAATACAGACACAGAAACAAAGAACTGTGCTCACATACAAACCCAGATATGCAAATAAATGGAAACAACACTGACACACATGATAATGCAAATAAAATGGCATCTACACTAACACTCTTTTTATACATGCAGCAGAAGAAAAGAATACACCAGAACCCAGAAGCATAGAGACACACAAAAATACAAACATACAGGCACAAAAAGGTGCTCTTCTATCAGACACCAGGTGGATTGACTGTAGAAAGGTCAAAGCTGACAATGAATAATGAAGCTTTTACTGCTGTTTTCTGAGCACAACAATGACACTGAGAAGCCAGCCTGCTGTCACAATGAAAGGAAAGCTGGAGATGCAGAACAGCCAGATTTTTCATGAAGAGCCACCTATTCATAGACACAACTTTGATATGAAATAGAGAAGAAATTAGAGCACTTGTAACGCCACCACTTCCTAACACATCTCAAATTTTCATTTTATAACTATTATGATTTACTATATTAAGTTATTTGTTACTAAGGTCAAATGTAAAGCTGTACCATATTTTGAACAATTTCCAAAATCTTTTGAAACCCATTTTTTGGAACTTCACACTTGGTATCCATAAAATAGACAGTTGTTATGTTGATGCTACTACTAAATGCTATGTATAACTGTTATATTTTGTCTCGTATCAGGCATGCACATTCTAAAGCTCTGTTTATGTAATATACAATATTAACTGAGTTACCTGGCACTGCCAGGATCAAAATATAATAACACATGTAATCCCAAAACTGTTTTACCATCAAAGTGGTTGTATTTAGCAAGTCCTAGTCAGGTGGAAAGGAAAAACATTAAAACAATAAACATGAGGCTAGCAAAACAAATTCTATGTTGAATTTTCTTCAAATTTAAAACAAAGACTACATTCGTACATTGGTCATGGTTTAATCTGCCACAGACTTTGTAAAATCCAAATCACCAGATAAAATTAATCAATGAAGTAAAACTGCAGATAACACAGATAACATTGTGTAAAGTGAATGCACCGACAATCCATGCCATTAAAAAGGGAAAATAAAAGTCTGCTGTTCTTTAGTTCTATATGATCCGCACAAAAAGCAATTTATTTTTAATATGCATTGCAACCCCCTTCACATCATCAGAATTTAGACATCCGTGTTGATAATTATAACTCTAGGAGTTTGGGGATTCCAGGGGTTCTTTGAGCAAAGCTCAGTGTGGTTTCACAACCAGGTTTTGTTGAACAGTATGTAGCTATGTGAGTGTTTTATAAAGTTTAGTTAGGTTACAAACCAGTGGATTACTGCATCCCTCAAAGGTGCTGGAAGTCACATGAAGAAACTGTTATGCTGTAATTAAACAGGAGGCAACAGGAGGTGAGGACCCTTGATATCTGCAGGTCCCAGAAGGGGTCCATGTGTTCTACCCTTGAGGAAGATATGTAACCTAAACCTTTCCAACCAAACTCCTGAACAACTGAATTATAAGGGCACTATAAACCAAGTAGCTTTTAATGTGTAAGTTTCTTTGAAATTCCTGCTTGATGTTGGAAGTTTGACAGGGAACTACTTGGCCACCCTTATCCTTTGCAACGACATGTCTCTTAAATAAAGCATTTAAATTCCAAAAATCTTCTGTTATAGCCTATACTGCTCATGGGCTCCTACCACTCCATACCTTCCTGCCTTCAGACACAAATATCCTAGTGAGGAGGATCAACTGACTCGCCCCCTGGAGGGTTCAGGCCCTCTGGCAGACTTTGCGTCAAAAGCCATGCATACAAAGCATTTCTGTGCCGTCACTATGACAGCCTTGTAATTCCAACTACTGACTTCAAAACTGAACCTTTAGAATTCATCAGTCAACACATTGTCAAATGTCTTGTCCACATTTGAGTTGAAATTTGACCATCCGCTTGGGAAAGTTGCACATCTTTCTCCAGAACATTTCCACTCTCCCAAGGGTCATGTTCCAGAGCCGATACCTCAACGGACAGGGATCAGAAGAAGAAGGGAGAGCAGAAGCAGCCAATGTGTCCTTGACCCAGTATTTCTTCACCTTCTCTGGAGTAAATCTCACAGATGCACCACAGCTGCTCACGTTTCCCAAAACACTGCATGATTTTGTAGAAGGGTGGCTGCCACTTTATTTTCAGTTAGGGAAGTGGATTTGAGACAGAGGGGTCACCAGTTTCATTCCATGAGGGCAATTGCTGTTGTTCACCTAAACAGGGCACTTAAAGTCGATTGCTTCTACAGAATATACAGCCTTACATACAGTTTAAAAAAAGTGTGAACAGGAAAGAGATGGCAGTCCACTATGGGATGGGACTAAGTGTCTCTTGAATAAATTAATAAAGTAAATTATGAAAAAGACTGTGGGGACTATTTGAGTCTGTGCTGTTTGTACAGGTACAACACTGAACAGAGCACTGAATAATACAAAATATTGTGCGTTACATCGTAGCCAATAATACCGAAGTAGTCCCCATCAGTATTGTCTTAATATTAACATTTTTGTCAGACACTAATATTAAAAACAAAAAATAACAGTGAAGTATCCATGCTTTTGCCATGTACATAGTCAGCGTAAATGTAGCACAGTAATACCCATTGTTACCTCCTATAGTGCTCAGTTGTAAAAGCACTATTTTATTATAGCCCTTTCAGTAATTGGTCACAATAATGTACTATATTTTAAACAATTAAAAAACTGTTTTGAAACACATTTTTTTGGGACACACTTGTTATGTATAAAATAGGCAGTTTTTATGCTAATACTACTACTAAAAGTATAACTATTTTGTGTCATTACTTGAGTTATCTGGCGCTGCCTGGATCAAAATATAATCACATTATATAATTCCAAAAACGTTTTACCAACAAAGTAGTTGTACTCAAACACATATATATACACACCCTTATATCACTAATATCACTAATGTGAGTTATGTATGATTATTTATTAGTGTTTATATTTTTGCATCTCATATGTAGCTTGTGTGGTGTCTGCCACCCTGTCTGTGTCTGTATGTGTGTGTCGATTGCAAGAAAATTCATCAGTGTGTCTCATGTCAGCGTGTGTGTCTGTGAAGAGCAAGAAAATGTGGCCACCTGTTATGTGCCAGTGTATGTAGCATGTGTGGTATCTGTCAGTCTGTGTGAGAGTGAGGGGGCTTTGTCAACATGTTTTGTCGGCTTTTGTGCAGAGTGCGTGTGAGAAGGAAAATGCATGCGTGTAGCTTGACCACATATTCTGCTTGTGATTTGATATTACTATGTAGTGCATGTGATGCCATTACTCCCACCTGTCTGAGCCTTGTGAGAAAGTGAATTTAATTTTTTTTTTAATAATCAGTAACCTTTTTTGACTTTGGTAAACTTGACTGCACAAAACCTCACATAATGTGAATAGTATCTGTGTGCCAAATTTCAAGCCTGTGGCTTGAAAAACAAAACTATGCGTAAAGAACAAACGGAAAAGCAGAGAATCAGCTTCATAAATGTAGAGATTAATGGCTTCTAATAGCACATTTCCATTTTAAGCATTAATCAAATTTATTATAAGGTTTATGGTACAACAAGAGTACACATTCAGGGACATTGGTCACATGAGCAGCCGGATTATTATCATTTACCGTGTTGTGTTAGGAAGCTGTTATGGTTCCCGGTGTATTAACAGGAGGCACAGTGTTACAAATTCATCTACAGACCCTAGAAAGTAGAAGGATTTTAAGACGACAATGAAAAATAATTTTTCTCCTACTACATTTTTTGCTAAATACTGTAAGTTTAGTCGTCCAGGAAACATGTGACAGAAGCAATTTCCTAAAATTACTACTTGTTAGATGACAGGGCTATTATTAGGAGAATATTATGAAATCCTTTTCACTATCTCTGTCACATCCCTTAGAGATAAAACAATTTAAACAAATGACAGAAGAAAATAAGAAGATTAAAAGTTGTGCCTTGAATAATTCAGCATCAAGGGCAAAGCACTGCTTGTGGTGTGACAGAACAGTGGCGGTGGATCACGCGCTGCATTTTTAACTGCTTCACACAACGCTCTTAAACTCGCAGCAAACATTGTGCACTACACTGTGAAAGAATGGAATGTGTATGTCCAAGTAGACTTTTATTCCACAAAGAATCTCTCTTTGGAAAAGTCTACAGTACTTAGATAAACAGCCTGCAGCAGTATCCGGGTTCTAAGATTTATTATATTAAGAATGTATAGCTAATTCCCTTAACAGTCAACAGACAGGTCAGACATAGGGTTACCTCCCCGTAATGTATATGAGTCGCCGCTTCTGGAGCCTGTCAGCAACCAAGCAATCCGAACCTGAACCTGACTTGGAAAAGTCTTTGCTACTGCAGGAAATTTTCAATACCAAAAAAAATGTAATTTCTCACAAGCAGCCTCATAGCAGATGCTACGGCATGATTTTGCCAAGAATAATTTGAAGACGGTAGGGGGGGGGTCTGCTGTAAAGAAGCATAGTGGAATAAATTAAAATTATTATAAAGAAAGGTAGATTTGCCAACTCAGTTAACATCAGATGCCTGTCGAGACGCAACGCACAAAGTTTCACCTTGAGGCTGTATAAACACTGAATAAAGTAAACAGGACAAACAGCACAGAGAACAACATATTTTCTGGCTGGGGATGACCAGGACTGAGTCTGTGACTGCTTTGACAAAGAGTAAGGAGCTGAAAGGGAATTATGATGACGTAGAGAAGAAGAAATATGGGAGCATAATGTCCAAAAGCAGCCAGATGAAGGCAGTATAGGATGAAGATGTGGACAGAGCTGCAGAAGGAAACAAAGTCAGAAAATAGATGTTTGGAGCTGCAGCCTTCAGTTGGAAAGGCCACTTGGCTACGTAACACAGCAGCAGCTGTCTACCTTCCGAGAGACTTGGTACAAAGGGCCGTAAAGCTAATAATAGTGCGGAGTGCATTGCAACCAAGTCAGGATATGGGGTCCATGTGCTATGAACCAGTTGGGAATCCGCCGTCTCCAGCAGACCCGCTCTATTGCACCAAATCACTCCACCGACAAGGCGGCACTACACACGCGCTGCAAATTTAACGCATATTTCCTCCATGGACTAGACCTGCCACTTCGTGCGGCTCACACTGTTACACATAAAATAGCTTTATATTGTCTTAAACATAGGTTCCCAAACTCCTTCTGGGTTGCAAGCACCTGCTTTCAAATGCACCACCTACTCTGTGAAGCAGCCCAAAAAAAGAAAAATGATTTATACTAATTTATACTTTGCTAGCTGTGTTGCAAGTGTATCTGTATCCATACGAAACACATTATGGTCGTTTTTCATTTATAACTGACTGAAAAATCACCTGGCAGTCACCTTGCAAAGTAATGTGGTCCACTTCTGTTCTACAGCCCACACTTTAGAGAACTAAAGCAAGTGGGATTTATGCAACTTAACACGTTCTTGTGGCAGTTATCACACAGTAGCTCTGATATCGCACACGAGCAAGATCCTACTTGAGATGCTTCGGTAGAGACTACAACCTTATCTGGAATGAGAACTGCATGAGGTGCAAGTAGGATTCAGGAAAGGGCGAGGAACAAGGAGCCTAATCGTGGATGAGAGATGGATCCTTGAAAAGGCAAGAATATCTACACATGTTTCTTTGACTACAGCAAGTCCTCTGACTTTGTGGGTCATGAGAAACTCTGGGCCGCTTTATGATACATGGGTATACTAGAACACCCGATAGTTCTCATGTGCAACCTCCAAAAGGTAACAGAATGGTTTAAAATTGGAAAAGTTATACAACAAAGCTGCATACTTTCTCCATTCCTGTCCAATTTATATGCAGAACAAATCCCAAGAGAAGCAGAACTGTGTGAGGAAAGCCGTGGTGTGAAAACTGGCCAAAGACTCAACAGTCATCACTGTGCTGATGATACCACAATACGAGCTGAACTTAGGGTCAAGACAAGAAAATGCAAAGACGAAGATCCTGATAAATAAAAGTTCAAGTTGACAATTATACTTTTGATAGCAAAGAAATGGAAGTAGTCAGCAACTTCAGCCTACTTGGATCGGTGATCAGTACATGACAAGCAGCCAAGAAATCTGACAATGAATTGTTCTGGCACAGTAGCCATGAAGAACCAAGAGGATATCTTCAAGCACAGAGATTTAACTTTGTGTACGAAGATTCAATTTTCTCAAGCCTTCATTTCTGCAATAAAATCATATACCTGTGAAAGTTGGGCAGTGAAGATTCAGGACAGGAAGATAATGGGTGCCTTTGGATTGTAGTGTTAGCAGGGTACTCTGTGTATATGGACCGCACACAAAACAAATCTATGAGTATTGGTGGAGCACAAACCAAAGTTTCTGCTGGAGACTTCCGCTATTGTACCTGGGATGCATCACTCAAAGAGTAAGATCGTTGGAGAAGGACACCATGCCTGTCAAGGCTGAAGGTAAACACAAAAGATGAACACCTGCAATGTGGTGGATTCCCACAGTAACAGATGCTGTAGACACTCCTCTGTCAAAATGGATAAAAGCCAAACTCCCAAATTCAGGGCACCCATCTATAACGTCGCCAGGACTCAACAGCATTTAACATCAACAACATCTACAGCAACACCAGCTTAACACCATTTCCTCAGCAACTGAAGGCACAGACATCGTGAAGCTGAATTTATCTCGGCCTGTAGGAGCACATGCATTTCCTCACTCGCTCACACAAGTGAGTATAATAAATAACACAAGTGATAACACTGGCTCATGTTGCCAGGATAGTAACCACAAAAGCTGCCACACAGATCCTTTTCACTTCTGCTTTCACTGTAAGGTGTTGGCATGAGAGGTGCGCAGAGCAGGCAAGACAGTCAAAAAGCAAATGGAGAGCCGGGGATGCATGCAGTGCAGTTCTGGCCCCTGGGGGCTGCCTGTTTCGGTTCCGCAGAGCATGCTCACACCAGTCCCCAGGGATGGGCCAGGCAGGAGGCAGGGCCAAGGGAAACAAAAGCAAGGAGCGACTCCATGGAGCATAACTGTTCCATGTATACTAAAGACCATGGACCCTAGACAGTCTGAGCTCATTTCCTGTGCTCTGTGCCACCACGTTCCCTGACAGCTGCTGCCACTAACCGATTTGTAGCAAGAAACAATCAATGAGTCCCCCTTGCTTACAGAGCAACCTCGTCGTTCAAACTGTCACCATTACGTATCTTCTGGTTATCCATTCAGTGTCCACACTTAACCGTATGCCCCTTCTGAAGGCCCTCTTGTCCCTTAGGAGACAGCAGTAATAGGAAGCAGGGAACCAGAAAACAAGACATGATCATTTTAAATAAAGTGAGATGTACGTTTTACAGTTGTATTTATTTTCCTTTTCTACGGGACCAAATGTCTTGTCATATAAAATGCCTTTTTATTTTTACAATTTGGATTTTAACCAAATACTTGGGTGCTCAGAGGTTAACATGTGAACACCAAACAGAGGGGGATGCGCTAGGTTAAAAGTAACGTCCTGAAGGCGATCTGATGTGGAGAATTTTTTTAAGGCAGCCCCGTACAGCACAGCACAGCACAGCAGAAACGGCGCAGCACAACAAGCGCAGTCACTCTGCACGAGATGAACTGCAGCACTGCAGAAATACCTGCGGTGCAGTGTTTGTGAAGTAAAGCAAACTGCTAGTGTGGCTCGACCAGGCCGGAGAAACAAAGCCAAGAACAGCAGAGTGTCTGCTTTTAGAGTTTAATGGCCAAGCGACGCGCTACTGTTTGAACGGTGAGCAAGGGCGCCTCCATGATAACCGCGGCTCAGCTCCGCGTTTTTGGCTGTGGGCTCCGGAAACGATGCTGCGATTCAGGATCAAATCTTCTGCTCCTCGATTTGCAGCTCGGGTAGGACGGATGCCATCGCAAAGAGGAACACGACCCGATCCGATCGATCACCAATGCACCATGCACGTGTGTACCGTTGGGATATTTGATCTTGAGAGCAGCTCGATGAAGATGAAAACTACAGAGGGAAGCAAGCAAGACCGGATGACAGAGGACATAGAGAGAATGAGAGAAGGGGGGAAATGGGAAGGAGTAGGGGGAGAAGATGAAGGAGATTGTATTGCCTGCAGCAGGATTCACTAATTGCTGACTGAGAGCTTTGAAAAAAACTTTCATTTCACCTTCAGAGCATTACTTCTCATTTACTTTCTCATCAGATGGGCCGGCAGATCATCGGGTCCCATGAGCCATCCCTTTCCCATCCATGTACTCAGCCCACCCCCCCCCCCAAGCATGCACACTCCCCCCACTTAAGAAACAAGAAGGCAACCGAAACAGCTAGTGACTGGCTGACAGACCTTGGAAGTCAACATGTGCTACCGATTCTCTGCTTTCCAGTAGGATCAAACAGGGGGCACCGACCAGACGATGTCAGCAAAATCTGCTTCCCTGCCAAAGCAGGGCTGAGTCTGATCCTGAGAATTTCTTTCTGGGGTCAGAGATTAATCCTTCCTCAGCCCATCCCACTCACATCATCTACAGCAGAGGAGTGTGCCCCTGTCCCCCCGCCTCCTCCTACATGCAGCATCTACTGCATACACCTTAGCTTCCTCTTCCTTCCTCAACTCCCTCGGTGCTGAAATTCAATAGAGAGACAAGGACACGCTCTGAGAGGGGCTGTGGATTCCAGTAAACTACACATTACAGAGGCTTAGCACCCCTGCCCCTCCCAGCCCCCTTCCAGCACATCCCAGAAGCCAAAGAGGTTAACGTGTGAGCTCACGTTACAAACAGAAGAGGCAGCCAAAAAGCTTTATGCGTTTAATGTATTAATGAATGGAGGGTCTGAGAGCTGTGTGTATTCCTTCTAATGCCCTCTTAGTCACCCTAAGTAAAGGCCTCTGTCAAATAAATACATAAAAGTTATTATTTGAATGATTCGCAGCTAAACCCTAGGCTTCGGCCTACCTGCGAGTCAAGAGCTTGTCTACTACGGCTGCTGGTGTGTTGTTGCTCAGCCGTCGCTTTCACTGTTGCGCTCCTTAAAGCGATAGTACATTTACTGTAGGAACGCTGTTTAAATACCACGCTCGAGGTGAAAAGAGCAGGGTCCCTCCAGGGACAGTTCTGATAATCTCATTGTTAGTTGATGGGTTTCCCTGCTTTCATTGACGGATATAACAGGGACCCGGGATGTTAGTACCGCAACGGCCGCCCCTTGACAACGTGGTCCAGTGAGGCGAAGCTGTCGAAATATCTCCTCGTGCCCCACCGATGGGATCGGATCCAGCTCGGCGCACAGAGTCAGACACTAATTAAGAGGCAATTCGTGGCAAAACTCATTACGGAGCCGTTTGTAATTGACTTAGCAAGGGATGTAAACTCATTTCCTCTGTATGGCTGACCATCAACAGGGTACGCCTCAGAATCGCACAAGTGCTCCTCTCTTTGTGTCCGTGTCTGTCTGAGCGTAACAGGAAAGCAATCTGGTCAAAACCTAGAGACTGGATCGTAAAGGCCAGAGGGAGGCAAGTTGGGTCGTGACGTCTAGAACACGAAGGCTGGATCATTGGGTCACGAAGGCTGAACCATGGAGGGGGAAAAAAAAAACATACTTTCATGTCACAGTAAAGTCGGAAGTATTAGACTGGTCGTTGGCTTGAGTGGATGCTTGCTGAGCTTTATGTCTGGGCTCAGAGGCCACTGAAGGGCTTGTGCGGTCGTGTGAATGGCTAAGTTCACCCGTTGAAATGTTTTTTTCTTTTTAACGTATGTGGACATTTTAGATTTGATCTTCATTTAAGCAGCATCTAAACAGATATAATATGACAAACATTGTGCAGCATTTACATTTTGTAGTTGGTTGCATCATTTAAATAAACATAGATGTAAATTTTGCATGTGGAAAAAGTAAGCACACCCATGCATTTATCACTACCTCACATACCTAAAGTTAGAATCAGGTGCACCAGATCAGAACGACGTTAGAGAGGGTCTCGGAAAAACCTGCTTTATTTAAACCTCAGACATTTAGTTCGGTTTGCTCTTTCTTTCTGAAGTGTGTCAACTGTTTGCGGTGGTGATGGGTTTACTCAAAACAGTGGCTGCAGGCCCAGGTTAATGGGCGTTTATATGTGCTGTGCACGAATGACAGCTGGGTGTGGCCAAGGGATTTGGTCTAATACCTCTCTCCTAAGATGCTGATGTTACAAACTCTAAATCATTAAACTTACAAATACTATACAAACACTAATACATTCCCAGCATCCTTGACTACAATTAACGCCCAGGGCTAACATAACAAACATCAAGGAGGAAGATGGATGCCTGTTTCTAAGCTGAGGTGAAAGGAAACTACCAATCTGACAAGGAAGAATCACAATAGCCACAAAATTCTGCATTATAATGGGCAAGAAATGTAATTTCCACACAACACATTTGGATGGAGATAAAAAAAATGTGCTTGATTATTTTTCAAATTTTCAAAATTAGTTTTATCATCTAAAACACAACGAAAGCCGTCCGGACGACTTTGGAAACGGACCCCGCGGGTCAAACCGATGCCCCGGCACAGCTGCGAATCGGACAAATCAAACCAACGGTGCAGAAAATCCTGCTCAACAACACCCCCTCACCTTAAATTTGGATGAATATGCCTTGTCCTGTTATCCAGTAACAGGCTGCTTTTTTCCGCCTGGAGAAAAACAATAATCTCTGCTATTATCTGAAATCCCCTGTCTTTTCCTAAATGTCTTCCCGTCTGGCCGTAGTACTTTTCTTCGGCACCTAAAGAGCCTCCAGTAATTTGCGCTCCGAATGGAAGCGGTGCCGAACGAGACGTGACGGTGCGGATATTGATTTGAAAGCAATAGCTACGCTCTCGACGGCAGGGCAGTCGCCACATGTTTTGGACCCTCCTTGCACTTATTAGATTTTTGCCCATAAATATTTGACAACTCTGCTTCTTCAGTCCCCGGCACCTTCGGGCGGGATTCAATCTGCCGCAAGGGCAGCCAAGGTTGTCGACTCAGCACGTGTCACTTCGTGGGAGGCGGAATGGGGAAAGACTCTCGTCAGCACCTGGAGCCCCATTACATTCTCCATCACGCACGGCTGGAACAGCTGGAGTGAACCAGCTGCTATGCATTAAAGCAGAAGGCCAGGGGACGCACATGGCTGCAACTTCATGTCTGCATGCATGCACCGATGCAGTCCTGTTCTTAGCTTACTTTTTACAGGAGCCCTTTGTAACTTTAACAAGGTGAGATGTTCACTTGCCTAATAGATCTACACGATAAAATGCAAAACCTTCTTGTAATTGGCATCAGAGGGACATATCTTGCGCCATGGTGGCTTTTTTAGTATTGTGTTTACTTTTTAATTTTAGGTGGAAACAGAGTGACAGGGAGTTTTCGGGAGGGCAGCTGCAATCCTTATGAATGATGTGGACCTGGAGGACCAGAGCTGGTGGCACTGCACTGGGACGGGAGGCAGTCTGCGACGTTCTCAGCCTCGGTCAAGCCACAGGAGAGCTGTCCTAGTTCCGGTGGCTCTCCCATCTCTCCTCCCCGCCCACCACCACCACCAGGAAGGGATGTTAGGAATACTCAGAGCATCCCCAGACGCAGTCTGTCGCTGGTGATGCTGTGGACCCCAGTTGACTGTTGCGTACCATCTGCTCCACTTCATGCCCCAGGTGCAAGCTCTCGTCTCTCCGTGGCGTGACACATTTCACTTCCTCTCATCGCATCCAGCCAGGCCTCGCTCTTGAAGTGGCGTGCAGAAGTAACTCAGCAGCACCCAACTTACTGTCCTGCCAGTTCGGACCACCGGACCCAACTGGACGGACATGCTTTCTATTCACTGGACAAATGTTTCCTTCACAAAGCCAAACAGAATGAGGTCAGATAATTCTGCTGAGAAGACTGTAATAGATTGCAAATGGAAGAGGAGCTGTCGTCTTGATATCTCCTCATAGATGGTCGCAACATTCTTCAAACCAATTAAGCAAGACGGTTCAAATAATAATTATGCTCCGTAATAAAGTTCTACATGGGTCTGTTAAACCACAGACAGGGTTATAATAGATTCACTTAGTCAAGTAAGACATTTGAGAAGAACAAAATTGAGTATGATTAGACCGAAGGACGTGTTTGGACTGCTAAATCCTCCTGGTGCAAAATAAATACAAAAATGTAAGCAGAAGACACGTCGTTGCGTTAACTCAGTCAGACTGATGCGCTTCCAATGAAGGGCACGGGAAGAAGCATGTAGTGGAAGAACCGATCGAGTGTTTTCAAATGGCACAGTAGAAGGATTCTGGAGAACATCCTGCATCATTTCAGGGCCTGGATATAGGCACCACTTTGGCTTTACAGCCATGTAATCCCAATTACTTGAGATGCAGCTCCTCAGAAGAATAATTTATTCTCACATACAGAGAAAACATGCTGAGTGATGCATGTTTCAGGCACTGGCAGACTCAGATGTCAGGTTTAATCTGTTGGGACGCCCTTGGCCACGTTCAATGGTAGAGAAGAATAGGGGGTGATGGTGGGGGGGGTTATCAAGCACTGTACTTCCTGCTGTCTCCTGACTGCCACTGCTTTCCAGGGACTAGAGACCACTGCACTTTTCCTGGTCTAAACCTCGGGTATTGCTAGCTGGTGCAGTGAAGATCTCTGGTTCTGTCCTCTTCGGGGCACCCTGGTTGTGTGACACCAGCAGGATATCTACTGCCACTGTGGGGCCTGCATCACCGTCACCCCCATGCCCAAACATGGGCCTCGACAGATATTGTGCATGGCTGACCTTGGAATGCGGATTCCCTCCTGGCTGAATTATTTTCCCCAGCAGAGCGGGTGTGTGTAGGTATGAGCGGGCGAGTACAAGTGTGCGTGAACGACTGTGTCTGCAGAACGGTCCTCTAAGAGCGGAGATCAGTGCCGATTGCTGACAGCAAAGCCCCTCTCCAGTGACAGCACAGAACCAAGCAAGGTCTGCAGAGGCTGTCTGAACCAGAGGGATGATTCAGGGGACAGCAGGCACAACTATTTTTCAGTGCTCTGAGAGACAGTACCAGGGTATTTGTGCATAATGGCTTCACAGTACTCTCCTGATGCAACCTTCTTGTTACTGTCATCGGTCGCTGAGGGAGACGGAGGTCAGAAAGCAGAGATCTACAGGAGTTGGGGCAACTTGGTGGCACAATTGCTTTCAGCTGAGATGCACAAGGTGCCCGCAGCCAGATAGACTTTGACAAGGAGTTGAGGAACTGTTTGGAAAAAAGCCCAAATTTGGTGGTGTAATTAAAGTAGTGGCAGTACAATTATGTAAGTAAACAACCTGATGGATAAGTACATCACCTTATTGTATAAACACTGCTTGGCTCATGTGAAACCTTCAAAATGGGAACAGCATTGTTTCCGTAAAAACGCCTCGTGGTTTAAATCAGCAAAAAAGATGCATGTCAGACCCAGCCCATCCCTACGTGAGCTCCACGGTTCGTCCCTCTGCACGCAGCTGTGTGTCCTTCGCCCAGGACACAGACCCTCATCCCTCCCAAGCATCCCAGCTGCGTAAAGGGGGGGATCTGATGGTTGCTCAGCTGTGAACTAGACCAACTCAGACTTAACAGTGGGACCACGTGCAGCAGAAGGCCTCTTAGCATCCATGCGGCACAGCTGAAAAGGGGGCGGGGGGGAGATATTGCCACCTTGGGACCATCTTACTCTCCCATAGCCTAATGCCACATAGCTTCAGGAGGACGCCAGCAGCGAAGCAATTGGGAGACAGAGGCACGTATCTTTGTGGAGGGGGGCACAGATCACGGATCGTGGGGGGCGTTCAAGGAGAAGGAAATGGACAGAGCGTGCACTTCCTTGCAGGCCACACAGGTCCATAATGCTCTTTTCTGCTGCCCATGTAATCCTTCGGCAGAGAATTAGGGGCCGATAACCATGTGCCCATTTTCAATTCTCTGATTGTGCAGTTTATCTAACAATGTACTGCTTCCCCAGAGGATTAATACAATTCACAAAATGTGATTTATTCAAATGTTGAACTACTTATCAGACACCCATCCAGAGCGACAGTGCTGTTCGGCCATCAGGAAGGAGCTCTCAGTTTGGACTGTAACGGTGGAATCACTTTTGGGACCTTCGGTGGTCCTCCTGGCACTTGAACCTGCATTTTTTTGCAGGGGATCAATGCAATCCATCAGCAGCCGAATGAGCCTTGTGAGGCCTATAAAAAGGCAGCCATCGATAGATTAACTGATTCTAGCTGGTCTTCCAATATCTAAATGGAACAAATCTCAAAGTCTCAAGCACACGGAAGGAGCACAAAAGAGGGAAAATGACTCAAGTTTTTCAGACATTTCGAGTTGCTTCGTTCAGGCAACATCAAAACTTGCGCTGCAAAATTGTCCAGCAGCTGTAAACTTGTTAGGAGGTTTTCGGAAAAGTCCTTAAAATAAACTTTTAATCGTCAGATCAATGAAGTTGTCTATTTTGGGACTAGACACCTCAACACAACCCGTCAACCTGAAGTTGCAGTTGCTGCTCCGTGCATGTGGGAAGTTGCATAGCCACAACAGGATGAATCTGGCATCAGTAAGCTTATTCTGGAAAGCTCCGCTAGCTGCTGTAAGGTTGGCTTTTCACCACAGTGAACGCAGTGGGGTGTAGCGCATGACAGATAAGAGCAGAAGATGACACTGGTTTGAGAGCTGAAACAAGGCTCCCAGATGCAGCATCACATGCTTCGGTGCGATCTGTCCGTGCTCAGAGACTGCAGCAAACCTCCGCAAACAACCAATGACTGCCGCAGCCTCGCATCTTTCCTTTCCAGCTGCAGCATATAGTTGCCATTAACAAAAAATGCAACTCTCAGATATGTCCTCATTGTGTCTGCTCAAGGTCATTCAGACTGAAAAGGAGGTTCATTTCACAACATTCATAGCAGAATTTGTCTTTTTGCAACATGCAAAAAAGAGCTTCGTAAAAATGACTAATCTTTAGTCAGAGAAAGTAATAAAAGAAAAATCGGGCTGAATGTGCACTCAAAATGTTTGCTTTGTTCCAGAACCTTTTACTGCGCAGAGAATCAAAGATGCACTTGAGAAGAAGAAATGCTTGGACTCCCAGACCACCCTGTTTTATTAATTCGATCTCCTGTTCCTACTTTGTGCTCAGGTTGTCCTTCCGCCCTACCGGGCATCACCATTTCTTTCGCTTTGCAGTGACGGCTGGAACGTTTTCTACACCTTCACCTTCACTTTTACCAGCTACTTCCACCTTTGTTTCACACCCAGTGTAGAATTCAATATGAAATTCCACTAAGTTACTGATTTATTTACATGTCTGATGAATAAAACAAATCATACTGAATATATAGTGTGTTTATGATATTTATAGACCTGTTTGTTTAGCTGAAAACTGCAAGGTGAGCAAAACAAGGAATGTCAATGGCTAGTAAGTGGTCAGTTCTTTCAGCCTTGGATCCATTTATGGTGTGGAGCCAAGCCCAGGACTTCTAGGGGAAGAGGCAGAATGCTTCCTGCCCAGGACAGCAGTGTGTTACACACAACTCACACAGTTAGGAAAACAGTGCGAGCAGTTCAGCAGCCTTTCAATGGGTTGCGGAAAGAAATCAGTCAGACTCACAGATCCAGGGTGAGCTCCCTATGCTCCCACCAATTCCCACAATCCTACAAACCTACATTTGCTGTAACTGCTTCCATTTCATGACGATACAGATATGATTTTTCAAAATATAAAAGGCTTTCTTTTTTTTACTTTATTAACAAATCCATATATTGCAATAAGACTTCCACATCCAACAAAAGCAACTGAAACAGAAACAACAATTTCTCTAAACCAAAAAAAATCACAACAGAGTTAACCAATAGGACATTTTTCTCAAAATGCACACAACTTTTTTCAAGGAATAATATATAAATAAACCGTTTATGTGTTAAGCATAAATATCCAAATGATAACCATGGCTTAAATGATAAATAATCCATAAAGTAAAATACAACCAAATAACGGAATAGAATAGAAACCTACAAAGACAGATAAAACATCGCCCTGAGAATAAGTTTCATCTTACAGAGGTTAACTCTGTAAATTCAAAACACGCACAATAAGAGAGAATTAAATCATAATGGATTATAAAATTACTCAGCTAAGTCAAATCCATAGAAATAAAACACAATAAAACCCAATATCACAATAAAATCACAATAAAATCAACAATTTCCAAAAATTTTTCTAACAAATTCCCCTCCTCCCTCATGTCCAGATGGGGCTCCTCAACAGTTCTTGAGCAGATACGCCCCCCGAGGAGACCCCACAGGGGAAACACAGAAGGCAAACGTGACACAATGCCATAATAAAGCACACTGAGGCCATGAGAAAAGCTTGCAGACATGGGGACGGCCTGGGTGGGTCCTGGCCCAGATCATCTCTCGTAGGTAACAAAGACCAGAAACTTGACTATACGAAGCGCTTGCAACATCTCTAGATGTCCAGATGCAGGGTTTTATGATTTTAAAGCTTTGATATTTTTGTAGTATTATTCTCCTTTGTTGAAAGAGGTGTTCGGGGTAGGGTTAGGGTTAGGTTTGCAACTTGCAGTCTGTCTTGAAAGCCAAGTTTTTATTCAGAAAAATATTTTTCCTAAAGTGGAATTTTCCATAACACAGGACCTATTTGAATTGGGTATAAAATGTTTTTAAAAGAGACAACTATGCAAGTAAATATATTTTATGGTAGAGAATAAATCTGTTATGAAAGTTGTAGTGTGCTGTACATACAACTTCTGGGAAGGAAGGGCGAAACAGTGCTTTGCTAATAAACTTGGGAAAACTTTGGGAGTTGCAAATTTAAAAGGTTATGTATGATCTACGCAAAAATGTGCACAATAGTGTTCCAAAAATTTAAAGGTCTGAGCTTAGTGAAGGCTGTCCTATCTTTTTATCAGGCATATATTCCCTGTCGGATGCTGCGCGCTGCCTGGTTACCCAATTTGTCACAGGTCTTTCTCTTGCCCTGTGTGAACTCAGACCTGCGTATTTTTGAGGTGCTCCTCTTACACCGATGACACTGAGATCCTCACCATGTGCCTTATAAACAGTCATAAATTTCCGAGTGTATTTACAAACAGAAGGCAAGTAAACAACTTGTTCTCCTGTTCGCCACCTAAAGAGCGCCACCTGCTGCTACAATGAGACCAAGTCAGTCTTTCTGCACCGCAACATCATCCCATTTCCTCCTGCTCTCGTGGGCCCGATTAGAAAAGGTTTTTGTAATCTGGAAAAAATACCTATTAATAAATTCTTAGAAAATATTGCACTCAGTTGCACTAGTTTCATTTCAGCAAAACTTATGTGACTACCTTCACATAAAACTGTTACTTGATAAAATAACTCAAACCCTAGGTAAATTTTCCAGACCCCCCAGGTTAAGACCTGCTGTATTAGAAGAGGACTGTTGGATTGAGGAACCTCCCTTGTTATTTTAAATGCAATTTCTCTGCAAGGTGGGTACTTTTAATTGAGTATCTGTAGCTCTTTTTGTGCTATTCTCTGTCTCCCACCCTGACCTTTTCATTCTGAACTCTAACTGCTTTCATACAAATAAATTGGTCGCCTCTGCCTTCCTGTGTTCTTGGACACTAAGCCTCATGTTTCACACAGCACCTCAGTCAAGCCATCACCTTGAAGTTAAAGGCTCCAGGGTCAAGTCCATGTATGTACTGTTTCACCTGTGAATAAGGTGCTTGCCCTCAGTTGGTCAAGTAAATCAGCAATTACTCAGACTCAGCTGTGTAGATGTTTAAACCGCTGCAGTCATTTGACCAAAAATGTCTTCATCTCGCACACTTGCCTTGGTCCCCAAGCTGAAGAGCTGCTCCAGTGCCCTGAACTTTGAAGGTGAACATTGTTCATTGTCACACACATTACCTGTGCACTCACAATGGAACAGCAGCTTTATGGTCCCACACGTCTTAACCAGTCGACAAATAACAGGTGTTAGACACACACCAGCTCTTTATAGGACACTCATTCTCTTTCTGCTGTTGGTTTTTTCTCCTAATGTCTATGTGGACCAGGTCTTTTCACCTTATTGTTCTCCTCTGGACAATAAAATAAATCGAGTACACTGTTTCAAGTCTGCCCTTCACTAACAGAGTTCTTTCGATGCAGAACTTTTAACATCTACCAAGAACATCCGTCTCCTTCAAACTTGAAGCTAAATATGGAGCAGTGGAGTGGAAACATCCACGTGGAACAGGACACGATTATGGCCCAAAGAGCTGACCTCTGGATACATCTTTTCACAGATGTACATAATCCACAGAGTGTCTTAGAAGCAGGGGTTGGAAACCACATTTGCTGTGAAACATATTGAAGAATGGCTGTGAAAGAAATATGCTAGCCTGCACTTGCAGTGAAGACTGATCTCTTACGCGCAACTCCAGGCAACATGTAATTTGTGTAAACTGATTCGCCCACAAAGTAAAAATGATCTCCCCGCCACAGAAGTCATAAATATTTTGCTCACTTGTAACTGGTGTGTGTATGAGAGGTTCATCCATGTTGGTACTTCCTCTGATCTGCTATTTGCTCCCAGGGAGAGAACAGCACGGCTGTAAACAAAATGTCTCCAAGAAATGTTAATTCCTCCCATGTTTATGGAAATAAATCCTGAACCTACCTACTGTTAAGCTGTTATCCTCAGCAAGTCTCACCAGGCCTGGATTGGTAAAATTAGAGCATATATCGTCATGATTTTGGTGTGTTTCTGGGCGTGCAGATGCCGTAACAACAATGTTGGAGGTATTGTACAGTACATAAGAGGAACAAAGATGTGCAAACACACAGTAGCAGATCCTGTTGTTGGACTGAAATGTTGTGCTAAACTCAACACACGATCGACAAAATGCACCAGCCTGTAGAAATATTGAATTTGGTTATGAACTGTGTTTTTTGCAGAGACGCCTGCTGTAGGGAACAGCTTCTAACAGCTGCACTACAGGTTAATCTAAAATGTTCCTCTAAATCGAACAAAGCTAAAAAAAATAGTAAAAGTGCCTCATGAATAGGCACTGGGTCACATCATGGTTTCTTCCACACTTCCACATGTTTATATGCATGTATTTGTGGTAAATCTATCCAAAAATGAGGATTTCAAAAAACGATTTCATTAAATAAATAAATAAATAAATAAATAAATAAATAAATATCTTAAAAAAGATGTAACGGCAGCCCTACTTTGTTTTGGGTGGTTTCATGGTTGTGCATTCACATCCTTCAGAGAAACGGGGGCTCTCAAGTGGGTATGAGTTTAAGACTTGGTTTATACAAATTTGTGCCAACTGGCTTTTGCACAGGCCGTATCGACTGTGGCTGCCACATCTAAACA
Organism: Heterotis niloticus; assembly: GCA_018136845.1. Lineage (NCBI taxonomy): Eukaryota > Metazoa > Chordata > Actinopteri > Osteoglossiformes > Osteoglossidae > Heterotis > Heterotis niloticus. The sequence continues at coordinate 26,867,409 of CM030891.1, forward strand.
AGTGCTCGCTGTGGCTAACTCAAATATTCATTGATTTTTCCCCAGAGAAAATACAATGAATTATAAAACTATGAATTATATGTCTGTGTTAAATAATTGCAACAGGGCAATGTTAATAATTCAAAAATCTGCATTTGCCAAGGAGCTTTCGACTATTTGTATATGTTGCGCTCTTTGTACATCTTTCCTGTATTAAAAATTAAGTTGTTTATGCTCTGCTTTACCGCGGTATTCTGTTGCAGTGACGGCTTTTCCCATGCTATGTGCATGACTGAAAGCAAATGTGTTTCTCCTGAAATGTTGTATGGGTTCCATTCTTTGTAATGAAATGTCTGACATGCTGATGTGTGAAGCAATTTGGCAAAATCAGTAAATGCCCTGAGAACTTATTATGAAGTGGAATGAAGTTAATCGTTTTGTTTCTAATGCACATTTTCTACTCCTACTGAACCCATTATATAAACATGATGCTACTTTGCCACTGAGACTGCCTTGCCTTCTGCCTGAGACGGGATCTAAGTGGGTCTGAACTTGAGTTATTTTCTGCTTGTGAAAATCCCCTCTAGGGACAAGTAAAGTTATGAACAGATAGCCAAAGGCGCTGTTTTGCTCATCCGTCAACCTGCTCGCTTTTTTTTTTTTTCTCTGTTTGTGAGGAAAGCTGTCACCTTTTTACGTGTCTGTCCGCATTCGTAGAGGTGGTTCCCCTGCGAAGGCCCAGCCTTGGGACAGAGTGACCTATTTGTCATGCTGTGAAGGTCTGATTTGTGAGAGTGGGGCTTATAAATTATTGACACCTTGTTTTCCTCAGCAAAAGTAGAGCAGCGCAGAGAAGGTGGCTTCAGCACCCTGGCCCTAAAAATACTGCACCTCTTAAAAACATCGCGCTTCTCCTTTTCAAAGTCACTGCCATTTATATTTTGGTCTGAGGCATACATGTCCTCATTTAAACTAAAACTAAACAAACTGCATGACCACTATTTTGCAGAGAAAATAATGTATATAACAGCAGAGCTCCTCTTGCTAAATAATGCTCCCAGTGGCAGAATTACCTAGCACATGTACTGGGGGGCACAAAGTGGGCGGCCGCTTATTTCAGAAGATATTGTACATGATACAGTATATGGTCAAGAGTATGTGGACAAGTGACCATCACACCCATATATGCTCTTTGAACATCCCATTCCAAACCTGTAGACATTATTATGGAGTTGTCCCCCCATCTGCTGCAATAATGGCCTCCATTCTTCTGGGAAGGCTTTCCACCAGATTTTGGGACGCGGCTGTGGGAATTTGTGCCCATTCAGCCACAAGAGCATCAATGCGGTCAAGCACAGATGTCGGGCGAGAAGACCTGGCTAGCGGTCAGCGTTCCAGTTCAACCCAAAGGCGTTCAGTGGGACTGAGGTCAGGACTCTGTGCAGACGCTCAAGTTCTTCTACACCAATCCAGGCAAACCATGCGTTTATGGAGCTCGCTTTGTGCAAGGGGGCACAGTCAAGCTGGAACAGGAAAGGAGCTTTTTCCCTAAACTGTGGTTACAAAGTTGGAAGCACACAATTGTCTAGAATGTCTTTGGATGCTGCGTGGGTGTGGCTGAAACAGCTCAGCTCAGTCATTAGACCGGGGTCCACATACTTTTGATTATGCAATGTACACCTAAAATGTCAGGGTACCAATGGAGTTGACCAGAACTGTATGAGGACATATGATTACCGGTCATTTTATATTGACAGGTTTGCAAGGCTTAGGTTTGCACCTAAATGAGCCCATTCTAGAAACACTCATAAAATGTGTACATCGGGACAAACCAGGCCAAAGGAGAATTGCTTGGCGGCAATGCACAAAAACATGTTTGGCACAAACACTGCACACCATCGAAAGAAACTCAAACATGCTGGTTTGCGGTCAATTACTGTATTTGGGGTTGTTTCATAGCCACAAAAACCTGGAAGCCTCAGTCGGGTCCATCACAAATATATTTACAGTATATAAATTTATTTCAGCATATTCTCCAAGAAAATGTAAGACAAACCCATTTGAAAACAAATCATGCAACCACAATCTGACCCACGCAAGCAGTGTTTTCAAATGACCAAGTCAAGGTCCAGACCTCAACCTCATTAAATCCCCTCAGTCTCACAGTTCTCATTCTGTGGGAATCCATCCAATGCAACGGTGAAAACCTGGTAATTCGAATTAAATCTGCCGAAGGGAATTCTAGAAGCTACAGAATGGCGCGGCCCACTTTTTCACACATGGCATCTGTGTTTTAATTCATGCTGCTTTAATAAATAATGACAGTAAACTCTGTGTATGTCAGGTTAAATCTGTTGTATTATTTTGCTGTTAGACTTATCTGCATTAGGTTTTGGTGAGTACCAGATGAGGATTAATTTCAACCTAATTTATGACACACAGAAGTAAAAGATGTATAAAAGTGGTATTTCCTTTTCATATCACTGTATACCTGTATTTATGAACCCCTCCAACATTTATCCCATCTTTGCATAACACATCAGTGGCGTGTGGTTCGGGTAGCTGGTTCAAAAGTGCTTTTCCCCTTGAGGTCTTCAAATTGATGGACATGGTATTGTTTTAAATAACAAAAACAGAACAATGGTGTCACTTCTTTCCATCAAAACAGGCTTCAGGCCCCATTTAACACAGCGTGCCTTTTGATAAATGTCACTTTTCGTGAAGCCACACAGCTGAAGCTTTGGCACAGAGTAGCCCATCACTTTACCATTTCCCTTCAGTGTCACTCTTTCCATGAAGATGCAGATGAACAGATTGGGTGTTTACCTGCCATTAGTAGTTCACTCGATCTGTTCGTGTGGGTGGAAAGCCTGCAAGGGGCTGTGGTGAAATTTACAGCATTTTCTGTACATGCAGAGATGGAGAGAAAACATGGAGAAAGAAAAGAAGAGGAATGTAAGGCACCAGGAAAAAAATGCTAAGTCGAATTTATGTCTGAATCCCCTTAATGCCAGGGGAAGAAGTTGCATTACTGAAATGGAGGTCAACCCCAAAAAATCTGTAAGGTAAAATGTGATGGGCCCAAGGGGCCAGTTCCTCAACTGGTTATACTTTATTAACAGATGCTGTAAATTAGCAGGCACACAGTAAGACCTCAAAGAGGGATGCTGCTCTTCTTCAAAAAGCCTTCAGATAAAATTTAAAGGCTAAATACAGGCACCTTGTGTACAACTCCAAGGTTGTGTCAGGCTCAAACTCATTTGACCTCTTGTAACCTGGCTCCATATGGTGAAGCTGCTCACTATTTTACCACGTCACCTCCAAGATTTTCGTACAGCTACAGTATTCAGGATATAAGCCCCATGCAAATGACCAATAAGCCATTTTTGTTCTTGCATGAATCCTCAGGTCAGTAGATTTTTGTTGTGTTTTATTGCAATATGAATGCATTCTTCAGACTTAGTGTTCTTCCTGACATTAAAGGCAGATGGACAGCTGCTGTATACATCAGCTTGGGCTGTCACTGTGATGGGCCTGACAAACAGTGACACAGCAGTACTTCAGCTATAGCACCCATTGACTTGATTCAAAGCTTTTCCAAAAATCTCTTTGTTGCTCCAGTATGAAGCATCACCTGCTGTGCTGTAGTGTCTAAAGGTGACTCTCTAGAGGATGGAAGGAGGAGAGCCTGAGGATGAGACTCACTCTGGCTGGAGGGGGGTCTGTGGATTCTAAAGTAGGAACCTCTAGAAGTCTTCTCTAAGGTACATTTTTCTCCAGCTGAATAGTCTCCTTTCCACCTGCAAAAGCAGTGATTTTAAACGCAAGAGGCTCTTTCTCTAGCTTGTTCAGACTGCAGAGTCTGAGTGAATCTTTCTTTGGTTCAGGCAAAGCTTTTGCTTTCTTAAATATTTCCACAGCCTTCCTCTAGTTAGGGTCAGTGGTATCTGACATCTGTCTTTCAATAGATGAAGAATCCTGCTGTATTTGGGAAAATTACAATGAATTTTTCTGTACATGTGCCAGGTTCTAGAACATGGGTAAGACTGTAGACTTAAAAGATCAGAGCTGGAGATGGAGGCATGTTTATTTACAACAATTGTTTGAGAGGGTTCTGCAGTTCTGAAGACCAAACGTAGCTGCAGATTTTACAGCCATATTCCACTTCTGCACTCATATTTCAGAAATTCATTTATAGTTGTGCCTGGCTGTACAAAAATGGCATTTTTAAGAAATAAATGGCTCCCATACAATTGTTTTGTTCTATATATTGTAAATGTGTCTGTGATTTTGCCCTCTTCATTCAATGCTATTTCTTAATTTTTAAAGATACCCATTCTAAAGGCAAAATTTAAAAAGTTGTGTTTTTATGTTTGTGAAAGTAATTAATTCTATTTACGTTCACTGGCATAGAGGTGTTCCACAACTTGCAATGTCATATTTTATATTTTCACAAATAAAACTCCATAAACTTTTTTCTACTCCCTACTTGTCTTTGAAATTTAGTGAAAATATACTGATAAATTAAATTTAAATGCAAGTGAGAATGGCTGCTGCAGCCTTGCACCAGCAGGAAAATACATTCTTTCTTTGCAGATGGTCAAGTAAAAAAGAGCTAGACATTGATATGTGTAGCAAAATAACAAACCATGGTTTAAGTCCAGCACCTCTGAGCTGTGGTTACCATAGTTATTGAAAAGCCAATATAATTTAACATTCATTCCATAGTTCTAGTTGGATTTGAATATGCACATATTCAAAGGGGTAATGCTGAAATTTAGCAGGGTTTCTTAGTCTTTGACCTCATTTTTCATGTAGTGACACTGGTTGTCAAGTCACCTAGATGTAAAAAGCCTATAATTTGCTATTGTGTTAAGCTGTAAATGAATAAGAGCTTTGCACAGACCTTCAGTTATGCACCCAGCCCAGCGATTGAGACAGCCCAGCTTCTTCTCAGTGTTGCCTTTCCCTTGCATGTTTTTGACTCTTCATCCATTACAGCCAACTGGAGGCCACCTCTGCCTATTTGCCCACCCCTCCACTATTAACAAATGGCAACACATCACCAGAAATCCCAATGTCGTGTGTACTATAGGCAAGTTGCTTGTCCGGTTATGGCAGCATTTGTTCATGTGAGCATTGTGATAGAGGGGTGTAAACACTACGTATATATGCCTGTATGAGCATTAAAGGAATATTTGCTTATCCATCCTTCAAGACATTGCACCTCTTACCTTGGAATAAGGGCACTGTCTGGTTACTCTAGCTTTCCAGTCTGTAAAAATGATTCTTGAAGTGGGCCGTTGCTCACCAGAACACAAAAAACACCCAGCTACATTTTACTCTTTTTTTCCATTTAGACTTTTTCCTGTGTACTGACACTTATAGGTTTCCGTTCCACTTTTCTGCCCTTGGTGAAACATACTCTTTGTCTAAGTCAGTCTTCCAGCAACAAACTGCTGTAGTACATGGCCATTATTCATAGTAGTTATCACACCTAGAGTTCATTACCCCGAGTGCACTAAGTTACGCTGCAAATCGACTTGTGCTACATTCCTACTATTTATTCGAAATTTATGTCTCCTTTAATAAGAAAATGTACTTTTTGAGTATCACCATTATCTCTTTCTATCTTCAATTCACTGAAGAAACTTAAATTTCATTATATAATAGTTTGATACTGGCCAACTGAATGACACAAGAATAATGGAAGTACCGGCAGTTAAAATGACCTAATTTATGGTGAAATGTCTTCGCCTGTACAATTCCGCTGAGCCTCCCACTATGACTGTAACTAGCCTGAATGGATGGGCACACAAGCAGCTGTATGGTCAGAATGAGGATGCTGGGCATAGATAGCATTGTGTTCTCAAGTGCACATCATTATTTTCAGTGCAGAAATGTACTGAGTGTACTAAGAGCAACACACTGTAGCTGTGATGATAACAATACCCTACTGTGCAAAGAACCCTTAGAACCCTTTTTCTGAAACGTTACATCATAGTTAAAGCCCTCCACTCTCTTGCCTTTTTTCATTTTGTTATTTCATGAAATTAGGCCTACTGTGTGCACATATTCCTTAAACGGGTTGCAGACAAAATGTTCAGGAAGAATATCCATAACACACTAGCTGAGTCACATCAAAATAGAGCAAAACAAGTGTCTTATAAAGGCCTTGAAAAGGATTAATGCAACAAATTATAACAAGCTTTGAATAATGCTATTATAGGCTCCATACACTCATCTGTTATGCTTAACAGCCTTATCCTGGTCAGCTTAGCAGCAGTCCAGAGCCTATACTGGATTCAGAGAGCTAGGAAACCACACCCTGGATAGAATGCCAGTCCTTCACAGGGTGGCCCCACACTATGAGCAGCTTCCAATGATTAGTCAACCTGAAACATATGCCTTTGGACTGCAGGAGGAAACCAAAGAAGACCCGTAGAGAACATGTTAACTCCACACAGACTAAACTGGATTCAAACCAACACCCAAACAGCTCAGGTGTTCTGTAGTGGTACTTGCTGATCACTGTGCACCACCATTGCAGTGTCTGTATATGTTTTAGTACATTTAGTTTTTTGTAAATTTCCATGTAGGTCCATGAAAGCATCACATTTACTTTTAAGAAGCTAGTACATTATATAATCACCAAACTGCTTTACCATGACAGTAGTTGTGTTTAGTGCATATATATTGTTAGTGCTGTCAGACAGAGGGTGATGTCACTACTCCTGTCTCTCTAATCCTTGTCAGAAAGCAAATTTAAAAATTTAACCATTGCAAAGTTTAATAAACTTGAATGCAGAAAAACCTCACTTACTGTGAGAATTACCTGTATATCAAATTTCAGGGCTGTGGTTTGAAAAACAAAGTCATCCATAAAGAATAAACAGCCAACAAACAAACAGATGGACAGAGATTGAGATTTATAGATACAGTGATAACTGGAAAAGTTTATTCAGAATCTCCTTAGGGATGGAGTAGCAAACTAGTTTATATAGCAAGGGAGGCAGTGTTTAACCATCTCTTATTGCCTTTGTAGGTTTTCTAAAAAATTAGGATAAATGTAACCTCTCTATCTCTACACTGTATCTTCTCCTCCCAAGTTAGGAGCTTGAGAGAAAAGCAAACGGCAGCCTTTAGAGCTGAGAAGACTGCAGGACCTTGTTCCGGCTCACGTTCTCTAACTCCAACTGTATTGTCTCCATCTAGTGGTCCATTTGTGCAACACAGACCTAATGGTCCAAAAGAAATCAGGTCAACACAGCAACTGAGGACTAACCCAGAAGTTTTCTGTCATAGGCAGTTAAACTTTGAGGATATTACATATTAAATAAGTGTTGCATAATCCAGATGCCATCAAAACTTTCCCTTTAGCTGATTATTTTGAAACTTAAAAGATTAGAACAATAGGTTGTCCAGTGAAGGGACAGTGTGGTCTAGAGGGATAGAGCATATGATAAAGATCTTTCTGTGTATATATAATTTTTTTTATTTATATTTTGTAAGCTGGTGGAATGGTGGCCCATCCGTGGTGTGTGTGTGTGTGTGTGTGTGTGTGTGTGTGTGTGTGTGTGTGTGTGTGTGTGAATGACTATTTTTAATGAAATGAGTGCCAAGGGCATTTGAATGGCAGTGAATGGCAAAAAATAATATTATATTACATTATTTCATAATCTCTGTGAAATATCTGAGTTACAACTTTCACAGATATTTAGTTTATATTTCTGTGTTTGTTTTATATGCTCTGGTTATATTTCTCAAAGAACAAAGTTCAGAACATTAACCTTTATTCATTGGTGATAGGATAGGATACAATGGAATGAGATGGGGTGGGATGGGATGGGTACTTTATTAATCCCTGTGGAGAAATTCACACACAAAGCGGTCAAACATATGACACACAGCAATAGGGTCTACAGTTATTCCTAACAAAATAAAAATATAAACAATAGCAAGTTAGTACTAAAAGACAATTACAAATAAGTTATCCTAGACAAATAACTGAACAAGTGCAGCAATTCTAAAGGCATGCTTTTCTGTGATGAAGGACACACAGGACCTTGAGCAGCATTATAGAAGTGACTGGCTGTTGATCAGACGTGGTCTCTTTCCCGCTGAGAGGACACTCACAAGCTTCAGCTGAGGGCTGTGCAGTTGGAGCTGTTCCTGGTGGGCGAGTGATTGCTGTGTTGGTGCAGCTGTGGGATGCAGAGAAGAACAGTAGCGTGTATGTGCCAGACAGCAGACCAGAACACAGCTGATCTCCATTTTGTGAACTTACAGAAGTTCAAGTGAGAGTTGGTATCTCTGTCTGTGTGTCTGTTAAATGAATAAAAGTAAATTGTAAATATCAACAACTTGAACAGCTTTATGTGGTGGAAGAAAGAAGCGGTTTTTTATCGGACATCATCTCAGTGGCACTGTGGGCTCTGGATGGCTATGTGTGTTGGGGGCTTTGTGGTCTCTGTGTGAGTGCAACGTAAGCTGTGCTCCTATTCAGAGGGCTAAGTCCAATCTGTTACACGTGGGCACTGACCTCCTCAAAGCTTGTGCTTTGGTCTGCCCCTGATATGGACAGGACATCAAAACACAACTGAGTATCACATGGTGCCCAGCTGGACTCACCAGGAGCAACAACTGTGCTGTTCGCAGAAGATTTTGTTTTTCCAACCATCTCTCTCCCTGTGACCTTTGGTTTGCACTCAGGCGGTTTACAGCCAAGTGTGATGTAGCTGAGGAAACCAGCATCTCCAAGTCTGACTTTATGCTTCTCTTGGGGTTGCTCACTCCAGCTCAGATGAGATCAACTGCTCTCTGGAGCTCAAGTTTCTTATGGTCAAAAAGAAAAAAGAGAGCAGGAGATCGAAAGGTGGATATGTGCAGCATCAGCAAAATTGTGGGGCTTGTACTGATCTGTGGTGGTGGAGCAGGAGCTGAACCTTTAGACAAAGCTAAAACATGCAGTCAGTGGCCTCCTCCCCTACTTTCCCTTTAACTGATCCTTTAGAAACTAAAAAGGTTAGAACTTTGGGTAAAGAAAGAAAGATTGAGAGCGCAGAATTGCTGGGCTGTAACAGGATAAGGAGCTTGGTGATGTGGTGGGCTTGATGAACCTTGGAGTAGAGAGAACTCAACTGACGTGGTTTGGACAGGTTGGAACAAAGCCAGCCGGAGACAACCCACAGGTGTTATACACATCCCAGAAATCTTGAAGGAGTAGCTGAAGACGTGCTGGGAAAAGGAAGACTTGGATCTGCTTGCTCAACATGATCCTCTCCGGAACTACCAACAACTTTTGGAGGAGAATGGAAAAGAAAAGGTAAATACATAAATGAACATAATAATTATTTAATAACCAAAAAGATTTATTTCTTGTATTGTTAAAAAAGATTATCCTGGCCAGAAGTGTCAGCAGAACAAGCCAATGAGTACATCAGTGAGTTGATGCTACCAACACAAAATGATATTTACTGACGTCAAACATCCACTGTATCCTAGGACCACAAATGCAAAGTATGACTTGTAACAAAAAGCAAGGCTGTTTTGTTAGAGATAGCGAAAGGGACACCGCAGACACTGAAAATTTCAGCCCAAAACTTTGAACCTCAACTGATTCCCAAGTTTTACCCTAGACTGACCTAAGGTAAAGAAAAGATCTAGGCTACATTGACCACGAGGTTTCTCACACACAGGACCTTGCTTCACCTCCTTAACTTTAACAAAATTTAAAAAAAAAAACTTCCCTGTGGACACAAGTATGACTCAAAATTTAGTCCGTTTGCGTGTTTCTTCCGACGCTATTAGCAGATAACTGTATATTTCTATATATTACACCTTCTAAGCTTTTAAGCAATAAGAGCTATACATGCTTCACATTTCCAAGTGAAATCAGGCAGGACAAAAGTGATTTAATAGTTTTCTAGGTCTTTTGATAATGGTAAGGTACTAATATTCTCCTTTCTTTGATGGTGTGATAAAACCAGCAACTGTGACATGCTGCTGCTGCACAGGCCATTTCTGCAAGATGGTGAAAAATGCATATATGTCAAGCAGCTAACAAGCAGTAAAACACTGCCGTTTTATTAAATTATTACCCAGTCACGAAAGCATATTATTATTCTGTATGGATATTCTACATCCATGCAATTATGCCAGCATTTCTATTTTCAGAATTGCCAACACTAGTGGCTCTTGACCCAAGCTGAAATAGTGCTATTTAAAAAGATCTCGGTCCTCAGTGCTTAAATAATGGAAGGCATAGATAGCAATTACGAAAAAGGAGGGTTGAACACAAGGGTAACTCCCAACAGGGTCAAGATGGCTGAAAAATATTAATAAATCGAATCATTAAACCCTAGTTGAAGACAGGCTTGAAAGCACCAAGAGGTTTATGCACTTAAGGAAAGAGGAAATGGTTTATACGTACAGGTAGCCCTTGAGAAACAAGTCTTTGACTTACAACTTTTTGCATTTACAAATGAAATTATTTAATACTCTTTACAGAGTTACAAGCAAGTGTGAAGCAGATTTATGAGTCTAAGAGCTGTTTATGCCATAATGGCAATTATGTTTCTGACAAGGTTTAACCTTATTAGCAGATTTACAGGAATACATTATGCTTGAAAGTAGTACTTTTATAAGCCTGGGTCTTGCACTATTTTGGCAAATTTAGAATGCAAGCTTAGGTACTGGGGATGGGATATGGCTGGTCTGACACCTCAGAAACCCTGTAAATATTTACATTTTCATAATCAAAAATGCACTTCGAGTGGACCTACAGAAAATTTTCTGTGTCTAAAAGGAGTTTTAAGCAAGCACATGCTTACAAGCTGCGTCATTATTTATTGTATGATGAACTTGGAGTGGCCACCGCTCTCATGCGACGCTCACATTTTCAACTACTGTATTTACGCATCAGGATATTTCACTGAAACGGCATCATCGGCTTGTTCAAGGGCACTACAGCAAGGCCCCTCTCACAATGCTGCATCCTTTACAGCTGATGTTGCATCTCACAAAGCCACCACGCCATTTTCATCAACACCTCACCGCTACCCAGATCACTACGATAGCATCGGTAGGTGTGCACATGGAGCTCAGGGGAAGGAGCATGTGGCGGAAGGTCAAGTGGCTTTGCTGTAGCTCCTCCCTCCCCGCGCTGCTCTATATTCAGTTCCTCACATAGCTTTGCCTTGGGTGTTACCTTCCAGCACACTCAAAAACACCACACACTGCAGAAGCAGCCTAAAAGTTTTCAACAGGAAGTCACTGCCAGAAGCTCACAGATGAGGAAGTGAAACATTTCAATTGCTATTTCATCATGATCCCTTGAGTTTAACAGGTGCACAGCAGTACAGTAGTTCGAGAGTCAACATATGACCTTGGACAAAATATAAAGACAAAATTAATGCGATGAAGTCATACATTCACACAATAAAGAGGTAAAACTTTCCACAAAGCAGTTTTTGTCAATATGTGTCAAGACGTCATGTTCTTTACACATTTTCTTTGGTTAGAAACATTAGAAGCGCAGTCTGATCTGTGATTTGTCTTATTTAAAATATGCCCAGTGGAACATGAACATCAGCATATATTTTTTTTAGCATCACATATTAAATGTGATGAAAGAGGAGAAAGTCCAGCTGCATAGGAGTTTTTGAAGTTTTGGGGTGGCCATCATTCAGTTCTGCTTTGCACGGAATCAAACAAAGTTATTTGTTTAAAGATTTTGGTGCGCAATAGCGTGCAAGGCAGTTTGTTACTTTAAACGTAGGTTGTCCCCCTTCGACCGGCTGTCTTTCTCAAAAGCCGTGGAATTGATAAAATAATTCTCAGTTTACTGTCTGCTGTGTTGTCGCTCCTGATCAATGAAACAGATCAATGTCATTAACTGCTGTAATAAATACAGCTCAAATAGCAGTTGAGAACTACAAAGCCTCAAGTATTCAATTTTGATGCAGAGCAACTACGTAAATAATGAATGTTTCTGAGGGATCTGTTCAGTGAAGGTGCTCGGTATTTTGTTGTAGGAGAATATATACTGTATATATACAAATATATATAATAAATAATATCAGCGTGGAAATCTGTTCAGGTTATGGCTTCTGAGAAACTTCGGACTGCAGACTACACCTCCACCCCCACACTGCGTAGCACAGGAAACAGAGTTGACTGTGATGCTTTGATCGAGCACCCTTGTGTTTTTCATACCACCCTGTGGTGGAACAGTCACTCAAGGAGTCAAGCACCAGAAGACCAAAGTGCACAGAGTCTCCCCAGTCCCACCCTGGCACCATGAGCAAACGGAAACTAAGTAAGTATCTCTAGCTGAGAGCATCCTGTCAGGCACCATGTTTTGGGATAAGGATGAAGAACTGTAGTCTGTCAAAAGGGGTTCTGTGAGAAAGGTTTTCAGGGGTGGTGGGTGACACAGTAGCCATTTAACCCAACCGTATGGCAATCTTTATGAAAGTAAAGCAAATTATTATAAATATTTCTGAAAGTTTTTGGATTACTGTGTGTGTGTGTGTGTGTGTGTTGAAGATTTTCTGCTTTATGGGACGTTTAGATTCTAAGGATCTATTTGACTTTGAAAGTCACTATAGTTTTCAAATAAAGGCATTTACAACTTTTTTTAAGCAATAGTGTAGCTCTTTCTGTGGTAGAGCAGGAAAAAACTAGTTGTCCACTCCTGGTTCAGAGTGGTGCACCAGAGCTGTATCAGATGCCTGTCAGTCCACCAAGTCATGCTTGCTGGAGCAACACTGAAATGTACTGACAAGGGCAAAGTTTGCTATTCTACAGTCTTTTTTGCAGCTTCAACAGTAAAGCATTTTGTATGCTTATTTAATTTTGGATAAATGATGAAGCTGAAAAGTTGCCCTTGGGTGCTTAACATTTCCAGAATAAAAACACTACTAGCAAATGTTTACATACTAATGTTGAACATATCTAAAAGAATGCAGACCACAATGTTTTGCAATGTACCTTTTCTTCAAAATTTGCTGCATCCAACAGACAGAGAAACCCGGCAGGAAAAGAGATTTCAGCATCTCGGTTTCTGTATCGTTGGATCTGAGACACACAGCTGGCCTTAGCTCTGCTGCTAGATGGCTCTGCTTTCATCGCTTATTGAGAAATGCATGGCTGCCACACCTTAAGGCACGCGGGCTGTCAAAGTGTGAAACTTAAGTCGCATCTAACATCTAAAATATGTTTTAGCAGAGGAAGTGTAGGGTGTGCTCTTAGTTTGTGACTTAAGCTAGGCTCAAGCATATGTGGGTCAGTGCAATTTACGATGCCTGTAACTTTCAGTACTGTATAGACATCAGAAACACTGTAATTCCAGGAAGCAAGCAATAATTTTTATTATTTTGTACTATTGTGCTGAGCTTAAAACTACACTGATCTCACAGCAGTCAGAATATGAATTATATTAGATATAAACATGCATATATACACTGCCCAGCCAAAAAAAAGTCACTACCTGGATTTAACTTAGTGTTATGATGTGAGGTTGCTTCAGTTGGTCAGGTCTAGGTTCAGCAATGTTATGTGCCCAAAAAATGAAGCCAGCTGACTACCTGAATATACTGAATGTGCAGGTTTTTCCATCAATGGATTTTTTCTTCCAAGATGGCAATGCCAGGATTCATGGGGCTCAAATTGTGAAAGAGTGCTTCAGGGAGCATGAGAGAGACATAATTTTAACACATGGATCGGCCACCACAGAGTCCAGACCTTAACCCCATTGAGAATCTTTGGGATGTGCTGGAGAAGACTTTACACAGTGGTCCGACTCTCCCATCAATATAAGATCTTGGCGAAAAATGAATGCAACTCTGGACTGAAATAAATGTTGTGACATTGCATAAGCTTATCGAAATGATGCCACAGCGAATGTGTGCCATAATCGAAGCTAAAGGCAGTCCAACCAAATATTAGAGTGAGTCACTTTTTTTGGCCAGAGAGTGTATAATTTGGTGACGTGATTTCAGAATAAAATAATTATGCACCCAGATTTGATAGTCAATAAGCATGTACACATGTAAAGCAAATAATATAGCTGTTGCAGAGATTCGTGGGATGGTGAGGTGGGGGATGGATTATAAACAGTGTTAAAATAATCTTTATGTTCATGCAATGTATTTGATAGAATGTATTTGATAATCACAACAGACATATTGTGAATCTTTCATTGTCCTAAAGTTAGTGTCCTAAAGTTTGTTTAGAAACAAAAAATGATGGCCTTAAAGTTCTGTGGAGCTGGTTGCTTTTTGTGGGGACCTTCCACTCTATGTCAGTTCCAGTCACCACAGTGGTCTTACTGACATGCAGTACAACCACTTTACTATATAAACCAGATGGTTCTACAGGCATGCACAGATACAGAACAGCAACAACAAACTGTGTGAAAAAATATTATGAAGTACACATTGCAATTACTCTTAAAAATAAATAAGATAGAGTAAAGCATATACAAAAACACCCATAATGCATGCGACAGAGATGTTTTCACTTTCAGAATTTCCGTCACTTGCTTTGTGTGTTTGTCATTTCATGTATTTTGCCCACGCACAAATGTCAAGCTTTTAATACAAGCGAAACAGCAAGTAAGCTGCTTCTTTCTACAGGAAGGATCACAGTCCTGAATTAGTCCTGTGTATGCGCTGCCTCTCCTGCTAGAAAAACACTGTTTCTCCTTCTCACTTCTAGGCTGCAGCACCTCTGAAGATGAAAAAGAAATATATTAATTAAATTAATATTAAATTAAAATTAATTTAAAAATATTCAGTATGTAACTGGATATTTGTTGTTAGAAAAAGCTTTCTTCCTAAGAAGATAATCTCTGCTCAGCAGTCCAAATAGCACAATCAGTTGCTCTCTTTGCCAGAGAATAGGAGCTTCTGCAGTAACAGAAGTCAACAAAAATTTCAGCACAGTTAGTGATGTACGAGTTGCCTGTGTCACTTATCAGTGACATTTATCATTTTATCATATGGCTTTGCTTCTTGCAATATATCATGATTATATTGCATTATATTATTACTGCTACCCAGCTAAAGTCATTTTAAGATCATTTTAAGAACATAAATGTGGAAAAATACCTTATTAAAATGTCATTATTTCCCGAGCATTACATTTTCCTGTATTTTGTCTGAAAACTTGTTTGAAACAAATTTTAAAAAATGTTCTCAGTTTTGCGGTGTTGGGTAAATTTGTTTGCATACATTTAACATACATTTATTGATGTTCTATTTTTATATCATTGTTCTACCTGGGATTCTTCTGTTCAATGCAAAGAGTAAAACAAACATTTACTTCTTCGTAAATTTATGTACCTTCTCATAAATGTTAGTAGTTATTTTGTGAACTAGCTAAACATGTTCCATTGCCTTTATGCACTAGCTTTTATCAGATAACTGACTACTCAGTAGTTGGACCTTCCAGTTACAGGAGTCAGCTATTTTGAAACACAAAGGTAAGAGCAGATGTAATGTGTGACGTTTTGCTTGGGGACTGTTGTGTTTCTGCAAGGTGCTGGGGAGCTGAAATTACCTTCAGAGGAGCTCTGATTCACATCTTCTTTCATCTTCAAAAGCATGGAAGAACAAATTCTCCTCATAGGGTCACTGCATTTGATCCTAGAGAGAAGGGCCCCACAGTTGATGAACATCATGGGGTGACCATATCTTGGATCCAGCCACTGGACCATGCAGTTATGTTCGTGTGTGTACAGAAATATCAGCAGAGACTGAAAACCACTACTAGCCATGTGGGGTGTTAACACGTACCTTACATAGTCTTTTACTGGCAGCTCCTACTGATCCTTCTCAGATTTTCCTGATTGTCTTTAACCGTGGTCATCATTTATACAAAAGCAACACCAGGTTCAAGTGTTTCCTGACTTTTTTGATCCACAGAAAACTAAAGGGAAATAAAGCGTTTTACTCTTACTACAAAAGTTTGTTGGTCTGCGTGTTTGTTCGTGTAAGGGAGATAGAGAGACTAGGATTTTGCTCAACTTTTATAACTGGATGCATTTTAACGTACGGTTGCAGATCTTTAGCTTCAATTTTCTTCCCAATCTGCTATTATTGTAGGGACATACTACATTTATTTAACAGAAGCAGAATCTGTAGTAGAAACTTAGCTTGTAGACACTGGACACTGTATATTGTCAGTCCCTTCTTTGCATTCTGGCACTTTGATGATCCAGCTTTGACGTGCCGCTTCTGCTTTCGTGCCATGTATGTGACCTAAAACAACCCGTGGTCTAGCTACTTTGCATTGACATACCACAAATGGAGCCCACAGGTGAAATTTTACATTATAAATTTGTGGGGCTTTTTTTTGTTATTAGTGTAAAAATTGGTGCAAGTACATTCTGCTTGTCAGCAGAGCAACTAGCAAAGTGCAGCAATTTAATAATCTGACTAATAAACACTGAAAAAACTCTATAAAAGTATAAACCTACACTTTTTACAAAGCTATAACTTTCTATAGAAGTTTTTTTTGGGAGACTTACAAAAGAAAATGCTGTAAAAGATGGTGTGTTTCTTTCTGCAGGTTTTAAGTGGTTTGGCAGTTTTTCCAGCCTCTCCTTTCGCCGCTCACCTGACAAATCCGAGTCCAAAATCGCTCTGAAGCACCATGGCAGTTTGTGTGAGCCACTCCCTGCTGAAAAGTCCATCGATGACATGGAAATGTGTCCAAAGAACCCTGGCTATGCCCGCTCCAGTGAGATGTACACCCATATGGGCACCATGCCTCGTTTTTCAATCAAGAAGAAGGACAAAAGCAGCAAGGGGTCCACGAAGAGCAAGGGCAAGTCAGAGGTGTGCAAAGAGCAAAACCAGCATCAGGCTCCAGACTATGTTCGTGACTCACCCCTGCTGAGCGTCTTGTCAGGCCAAGGCCTTGCAGGTTTGGATCAGCTTCCTGAGAAGGAAAGCATGCCCACATCTGAAGAGGCAGGTTCCACCCAAGGTGCCACCACTCCCAACAGTCAAAGTACCTCCAATGTAAACAGTTCTACTAAAACTGTACCCTCTGAATGCCCACCACCATTCAAGTCAGCTGCGGTGCTGCCAGCCCCACCTCTTAACCTTGAGAGCAAAAGTAAACCACTTTTTCCTGAGAGACTTCAAAATAATGCTCATACCCTACCATATTCCCCCAGAGCCCCACCAGAGCCCAGGCCAGGCTCAATTCCTAGACCTTCTCCTGCAACACTGGACAATGACATACCAAAGACCACAAATAAAGAAGTCTATGCTCAGAGGATATGTGTAGACACACAACCTGACACTCTTCCAGGCCTGCCTCTCAAGAAGATCTCATATGGTTCTCTCAGGCGTGCAGACAGCCAGCCTACAGAACCAGACATGGGAAACCAGAAATGTCATGATCTGCTGGATGAGACCAGGGAGACACAGGCAGTGGAAAGGTGAGTGTCAAGCAGTATTTGTACAGTTTTGGTATGAGAAAAGATGTCATGCCAGTACCATGTAGAGCTCCGCATTTGTCTGCTAACAGTTGTTTATGTAATGGAGCATCATGGGGTCAAGCAGTTGGTCTTGTGTCTTGTCTTTGGTTCAGAGAGGCAACAGCTGAATGTGTATAAAGATGTTTGAAGAGCTGACTCAAAAAAAACAGCTAATTTCTGTCCATATAACTGAGCTACATGGACTGAATTTTCAGGTTGAGAAAGGAAGCGGCACTTTGGATTATAAAACCATAATACATAGATTTAAGTTGAATCTGTGATCCAGCAAAGCTCAGTGGAAATGAACTGATTCCACATAAGATTTGACAAAAGAAGCAGGAAGAACATTCATTTTCCTCAGCCTGGTGTTCAGAACATGTTAGCTGTGAGTTTTTGTAGTATCCTGTTGCTCTGGACATGGGTGATGGTTTCATTGTTTCTGGACATGTGGAAGGATATTAGTCAGACCTACATGACACTCGCTTCCTGCATGGGACTGTGAGGAACACTTCTGAAGGACCAGTGTGGAGGTTTCGGTCTCCAACACCAAGAAGCTGAAAAATGGCACAAAGAATATCATCTTCTGCTGCATGGACATTAAACCAGTAAGAAACTGAATCATACATAATGTCCATCAATATGAAAGGGAGAAAGATGCAAAGATAATGTATGCAGTGGGGACGGTGGAAACATTAGCTGGATATGTGTAGTGTTTGGAGTTGTTTTGCATTCTAAAGGTTCTGGGTTCCAATCCTGCTCGTGCTGCATGGAGGACGTCCTGGCACAGGCAAGTTTAGTGAAAACACTCGGAGGAATAAACGCGACAGTTATTGGTGCAGATTTTTTTAATAGCGTCGCTGAATAAAGGACAAAGACAATGGTTTGACAGAGATCAATTCTGATCAATGATCGCGTTCGATTAGACATGAGAAGGTGGCGAAGTGGCGATTCCTGGCTCCAGTCGCGCCGGAGGGGTGAAGGTCCATCCTCTCCAGTTCAGAAGGAAGGAGCAACTGGTGTGACGGGGCTCCATTTTCCAGAAGGGTAAACACAGGCCTGCGAGCACGCCAAACTGCACTTCACGATGTAGTCCGCATGCATTGCCACCTCTGTGGTTTGGCAGGGTTGTGGGTAATGCGCACTGGAGTACATACATTTACCTTATATTTATTACTGTTATATTTTTATATATTAATTTTTTTCTGTCCCAGGTTCTTCTTTTCAGTGCTAAGAGGAAAACAAGCATTTACTTCTTCATACATTTTCAGAACTTTTCTCATTAAGACCAGTAGTTATTTTGTGAAATGACTACACTTGGGAATTTTGGTTATCTCAATTATTTTTAACACAAACTTAAAAGCAGGGCATACATAAATACTCCTAAAAACATTCTTCATTTTGCTGTGTCGGGTAAATGTGATGTGTGACGTTTTGCATGAGGTCTGGTGTGTTTCTGCGAGGTCCTGGGGAGCTGAAGGCACCTCCAAAGGAGCTCTGCTTCACATCTTCTTTTCCTTTTAAAAGCATGGAAGACCAGCTTCTCCTTATAGTTACTGCAGGGATTTGATCCTAGAGAGAAGGGCCCCACAGTTGGTGAACATCATGGGATGTCCATGTGCTGGGTCCAGCCCCTGGACCATAGAGTCGTGTTATTGTGTGTTTTTTGGTGTTTCCTCTTGATCCTTCTCAGATTTTCTTGTTCGTCTTTAACTGTAATCATCATCTATACAAAAGAAGCATCCAGTCTGAGAAGTATGTTAGTCCACAGAAAACAACATGGGCTTTGCTACTGTAGAAACTTCTTGGTTTGTGTTTGTTAGTGTACTAGGAACTAGTTCAACATTATAGTGCAAAAGCATCTAAAATATACAAACTCATGCATTTTAACCTACAATTAGAGATCTTTAGCTTCCATTTTCCCCAAAATCAACTATAAATGTAAAAATATATTATATTGAGCAGAGGCAGAGCATGTACTAGAAACTTGACCTGTAGACACTGTATATTGTCAGGGCTTGAAAACAGTTGTCATGCCTCTGTTAAAGCAGAAAAACAAGTGGATATGGAGATAAAAAGTATGTTTTTTCATCATAGTTCTCTGGAAGTATCCATATCCACCCAAGTCATTCATTTTGCGGTTACTGTGTAAAAATATTATTTGTGAAACATACAGGAAAGATGAGCTGAAAAGTTTCAGGTCTATATTTATTATTAGTTTATTTTTAACTGAAAAAGGGAAATTCAAAGTTTGGCCATTGCCTATAGCATGCAGACATCTGCTGAAAAATTGCATTGCTGGCACCACTCTGGCTCTCCCACCATTAAAAACGCAGATTCAGAGAAGCTGACTGAGTCCTGGCACTCTGCCGTGACCTTTCACATTTGGAGGCTTTGTTAGAGACACCACGTCAAGGCAGTAAAAGGAAGAGCAATGGCCGTGATAGCGGTGAAGCCCTCCTATGAGCGTGTTTGCAAGAGAGAAACTGGGGCACCAAAGGCATCCAGGCTAAGAGGGACACACAGCTGGGTCTGCTCATGTGAATCAGTCCTCTCCAGGCAGATGGGACCCAGGCAAGAATGTGGCGCAGCTGAGAAGTGAAGTTTGCCTCCCCCACTTAAACACCTCATTGTCCCCACTTGTGGTGCAGTTGTTTGCCGGTCCTCAGTGATCCCCGCCCCCTCCCTTGGCAGTACTTGTCTGTCATATTCAGTTCTGCCACAGGAAGTTCCACAGCAGGATCCAGCTCTGTGGTGGATGAGGCCTTTTAGCTGTAAGTTTGTGGACTTTATTTCTCCTGCAGACCTCAACCACTAAATATTGTATGTATTATTGTTTATGAGCTGATGCATGTTGTTTGTTGAGAGCTTAATACTCAGCATGAAGAACTGCTTGGTTTGTTGCAGTGGTCTACAATTTGTTGTAAAAGCTCTGTAGTTCAGATTCAGGGCTTTTGAAAAGTGACCTCTCTGTACCATGGGTTTGTGTGGTTTATCTGTCCCTCAGTGGTCAAATGGAGTTCTCTGCATTAAACCACTAAAGCTTGGATTCTGTGGTGGGAGTCTAAGTTCATATTGGTATTGTCATGGGGAATTGAGGTCATTTAGAGATTCTGTGCATACGACTAGAGTACAGGTACCGTGTTCAGCTTCACAATGGGGCTCATGGATCCAACCGATTTTGTGAGAAATGAGGAAATGACTTTCAGGGCATATAAAAGGCATTCACCACCCCTTGGACTTTCTCATGTCTTATTTTATAAAATTGAATCAGAGGATTTAATCAGGCTTTTCTGACACTGGTTATCAAAAAATACTCATGTCAATGAAAAATGTTCTCATTAAGTTGTTTGGCATGTTCCATTGCCTTTATGCACTAGCTTTTATCAGATAACTGACTACTCAGTAGTTGGACCTTCCAGTTACAGGTGTGTTGTTAAAATCAATTGAAACACCTTAACTATACACAGGTGATCTCCATTTAAGTAAATGATAAAGTTAACTGGCTGCACCAGTGACGATTTAGGTGTCGTAGTAAAATTGGTGAATATTTAGACTGCTGTCTTGTCTTTAATAATTTTAGCTCAAGTTGTAGAGATTTGTCTTCACTTTGGCATCTGAGTTTTTTTTTTTTTTCCTTTCTTAAAATTTGTGTCAAAAAAGCCAAATTAAATCCACTGTGGTTCAGTGTTGTATAACAAAAAAAACATGAAAAAGTCTAAAATACTTGTTTAGAGGTGCTGTGTAGTTGTGGTTCTGACCTGGATCTCCATGTGTGATGACTGATCCATGCATGTAGGCTTACAGGGGTTTTCACAGAGGTGCGGAGTTTGAGTGAAAATGTGATCACCAAGGGCTGAGTGCTAGCAGGCCACTCAACCATTCTCAGGGTGAAAAGGAAACAAACGCTATCCTTTGCAGGACTTCATCAACATTCGGTATTATCGCTTTCTGGATTAATCGAGTTGGCCGTAAATGTGAGGCCATTCTTTACTGAAAGACTAAATGCTTATTAATAATTTGCATTGGTCTCTGTTCAGTCCCCTGCCTCTGAGATATGACCTAAATTTTCAGCGTTGATGTTCTTCATTTATTTGAATGAAAGCTTAGTGATGGAGGGAATTTGTCTGCGTGTGCATGTGTGTCTGCACGCGTGGGTGGCTGAGACGTTAATGGTATTAGTCCTGTGTGTGTCAGAACTCACTGGATGCTCATAAGTTTTGATAGTTGCAGGGTTTTTGGAAGACTAGGGATTTGGTTGGAAGTTTGTGTTTATGTTTTATTATAGCACTTATTCACTGTCAACGGTTTTCATTGGGGGGAAACTCGTGCAGGCATAGAGATTCCAGGGGATTTGGAGACAATCCAGATTTGAGCAGCCTGGCTGCTCAGAGGTAGAAGTGGAAAAAGCGCCACCTGCTGTGCCACCATGCTGCCCAAATGTATACCATCTATGATATTTATGAAACATAGATAAAAATCTGCACATTAATGCAAAGACTTAAAAAGAAAAGTACTATAAAGTACCAGTATACATTGATACAAAATATTTTCAGTAACATACATGCCAAACACCAAAGTTAAAGTTAATACCAAATCAAACTGCTTTAATTCTGTACAGAATGAGGTCATACAGGTCTTAAAATGTGTGTAATGGAACAGTTGGTCATTCTGTCATTTAAAGCCAGTTTATAAGGGACTAAACTTCTTATTGTTTAGTTATGGTGTTTAGATATTTAGTTATGATGGTTGTATAGGTTGCAGAAGGAGTATGACTTTATGATGTTGCACAGATCCATTTAATGGTGTGTATGTGTGCATTGTCACTTTATCATATGTGAAGATTGAGAAATATTGATCAGAAAATGGTGATTGCGCCACTTTTTTTGTTCCAGGTTGTGTGTTTTTGCATTTAGGCCTTGATCCATGCTGTCTACACAACCACCCCTGCTCCTCCTCTTCCACATGTGCCAAGTTCAGTAATCTTCAGGCTTATGCTTGGGAAAACCTTGGATACAATCAGTCTTCTACTGCAGCCTTATCTCAGCTGTTATTGTGAAACTAACAATGAGCAGTTTTTCTTCAAACCAGTTTACATGCTTATTCAAGTTTTTGGGGACAGTACGTGGATTTGAGCAACTCTCCTTTGATGTGTCCTCCTATCCTCGTCTGTGAGCTTTAAGTTTCAGTCATTTTTTTTTTTTTTTTTTTTTCCCCCGATGCTTTTCACCATGCTTTTTGTTGTTTGGCATATGTCAAGATTTTTAAAATTGTTCTCTTTGCAACATTAAATTTTGCTGCTTTTTGCCTGAAACCAGACATTTATTATTTCTCCTACACTGTTAGCTGTCACATGTTGCTTTAGATAATGACATACAAAAATGTTTATTTTATGAAAATATTTTATACCTCACCAATAATGAGCCAAGTTCAGCTTGGTATAGCTTATCTGTGTAGTTGCTCAAATTTTGTGTCCTCTTTCCACTCTTTTTGTCTGTGAATGTATTGGTTGAGACATGGATTGAAAAATTAGCTTCCTGACTCATATTTTACTGTAACTTTTTCTCTTAACAGCAACTCAAATCCCATGGCTGGCAAAGGTGACTATGTCAAGGTAAGGTCAGCTCTTACAACTTCATTAACAAAAATGATGATATTAAGCAAGGATGCAAGTGGAATATAAACTCTGCACTGGACATGAGTGTTTCAGTCTGTGGTTCTCACCACAGGTAAACTCAGGAGAGGTGATGAAATTGGTTGCACTACTCCTGAGCTGTGGTTAAATTAACATCAGCAACACTTTGGATTGTCTCTAAATCCCCTGGAATATTTGTGAGCCAGCAGGTTAGCCATGGGAAACAGGTACTAGTGTATGCCTACTTCTACTGAACAGTACTCTACACAGGATGTGGAGCAGCAAGGGGCATGTGTTTATGCAACTTAGCTTATAAGTAAAGGTTCCTATTGCTTGAGCTGTATAACTGGGATAACTTTATGCAATGCATGGTGTCTCCATAATAGCCGTGTTTCTCTTAAGACCAGGCTTTAGGTATTTTAGCCTCATTTTATGGCTTTGGTCTTGCCATGGCTTTTGGTATGTTTCTACTTGGTTTCGTCATGGTCCCAAACAAGGATGAAACTTTTTTTTTTTTTTTTTTTTTTTTTTTTTTTTTTAAATGGAACAAATTTTTATGTGGTAGCCTGTTATTTCATCCACTATCAGAAACTCATTTCTGCCAATAGATGGACATTAGTTATGACTGCCATATGCTTCCAACAATAAGTAATGATTGTCCATTGCTCATAATGCATGACTAAAGGTACCAATTTTATTTATGATGCGGCATGTACAGAAGGCTAGCTACACATCATTATGTCGAATTGGTGAAATGTTTATAATGTCATCTACATTATTGAATATTCAATTTACTTTTGTAAACCATGATGTGTTCATCTGCAACAAACATAAAAAGAGACAATGGTGTACATTTTGCAAATGTAACTAAACTGAGACCATGACAATCACTTCCAACTTTTACTGTGATAAGTTATGAACTGTTAATTTCTCAGAGTTCACTTATTGTTTACTAGTTATAGTATAAATGTATTCTTCTATATACTAGGTATCCAGATACAAAATATTAAGACCATGAAACTGTATAATTGTGACGCTTATTGCTAAATATTTTGCCCTGTGCGATATTCAGTCCACTTCCATTGCTCAAACCCCTCATTTTATTCCTGAGGTAGGATAAAGAAAAGCTAGCAAATCTGGTCTGTCCAGTTCTGGTTTTCATAAGGCTGTTACAGTGAGGGTGACATGAAAGAACCTAAAATCTAAAACCCAATTACTGTAAGCCTTAACTTTAATGTGTTGTAAGAATTTCAGATTTAGTAACTGGGGAAAGCCAACAGTGTTAAACCAGTTTTGATTTTAATAATCTACATGAATGATGTTGGCAAAGCCACGTAAACTTGATGCTGTAGCACAATAAAACAGTTTAGCTGCATTGTTTTCATGGTTGGATATGTAAAATAGTGATTGGCTTTTTTCCACAGGGTGGTTGTTTTTCATGACACCTTTGCATTAGGTGTAAAAATAACATTTCAGGAGTTATTTGGTTGTGAACTACTGTGGCCTTTCACATTAAATTGTGTAATTTCTAGTGATGGGGAAAATCGCTCAACCCTTCATGTAACTAGCTGGGGACATTTGTCATACATCGATCTTGCAGTATGCAAATAACAGCCTACTTAGTATATTTGAACATCAGTGAAACCGTGGGTTAAGTACCTGCCTCCTCATCCCCAGAAGTGAGAATTTTTTTTTATTATTTTTTATTTTTTATTTTTTTTGGGGGGGGTTGAATCATGATGCACTGTGATCATTTAAACAATAAAAGGATGGTCTCTGCTGTTGTTTTTGTATTCATGCATGTACGAGTACCAAACGTTGCATGAGCAGACTGAGTCAGTGATAAATTTAGCCGTTTCCTGTAAGTGCATGGTCTGATGGTTTAAGTGTAGTATAAAAGTGTAAGTAATTGGGCTATTTTCAATTATTGTCTGCGCAGTAAGTCATATTTAGCCCAGTATCATTTAGCTTCTTTTCATTAAAGTAACTGTTAGAGAAAGAAATCCTGATTTGGCTTACAATGTATGAAAGCTAACAGCCCACAAAGGATAGTAGTTTGTATGAGCATACTAAAGACAAAATTACAAAGTTTTTGGTTTCTGTTGTCACACTGTTAACATCAAGAAGTTATAGTTACAGTAAAATTTAAGATGTTCCATTCATTTCAGTAGCTATCAGCAGGAAGTCATATTGCTTATACCAACATGGGCCCAAGCTAGTAATTTGAGTTATATTTTTGATAAGTTAACTGCCAGCTTTTCTTACCATTTAGAATGTCTGTCCTTGACACTATTGTTTGGCACATTTATAGCAATGACATTTTATAGCTATTTAAATTATTATGGCTTGGTCTTTGATTCAACCCCACTAACCCCTTAATGGACTCCATTTTTGTCTTGGACTTGAACCTATGTGGTCTTGACTACAACACTGCTTGTTAAATAGAAGTATAGGATGTAAAACTTACCTGTTGCCTTACTGAAAGCTGTTTCACAAACAGTACAATGCCACTATGCATACAGTCTCTTATGATGTATTTGTCTGCACTGTGCACAAACGTGCTTGCGTTTCAGTGGCATTAGAAATAGTGTGGGATGCCAGTCCTTGGGGGAGCCCGTGGGGAGTCCCCAAGCAAAGAAAAGTGAGGAATTATGGGAAGGAGGTACTTTTGTCACTACAATATGAGTGTCCTGCAGGTTGAGAACAAAGGAGGAGCGCTGACCACGGGTTATTGGTCCTGTCTCTTTGTTTGCATCTTCGCTGAAACAGGAAACGCTGGGAGATGGGGAGGAGGAAGGTCATTCAGTTTCTCAGCAGGGGGGGAAGGATTGAGATGCTGGCCTTGACACTTGACTGATCGCTTCTTGGCTTGTGATCTGAGGCCACACTGTGTGAGAAGAGCAGCCCTATTGATATACTCTGTGTATCTGTCAGTGGGGCCTCTCTATACCAGTCTAGTAGGAATAGTGATTCTCTCTGCTGGCTTATGAGGGGTTTCTCTACCAATACTGTAAGGCCGCTGTGATTTTTTTTTTTTTTTTTTTTTTTTTTTTTTTTTTCTCTCCCCTCCTCCCCCCCCCTCTCTCCTTCCAGTGAGCAGGTTTTTGTGCAGGTCCAATAAGGGTTGTGATTTTTCACTCCTGGCTGGTGGGGATTATCTATTCTAGTCTAAATAGTAGTGTGGTTCTTGTTTCTAACCACAAGGGAATGGTCTGTACCAGTCCTACTATAATAATGGACATATGACCCTCTCAATTGGGCAGTTGGATTCTATGTGTCCAAGAGTTACATAAGTTTCTCTGTTCATAACCTTGGACTTTCTTTTTGTTTAGCATATGCTCTGTGATTCAGTTTCTTGACAGGAATGAACAAATTCTGTAGTACTGCACTGGGATGGTGTTTCACATTACAGTGTCAGTCAAAAGTTAGTACTAGTACTTCCTTGACTGCTACTGTAAACTTGAAGTAGTGTACATAGAGCACCTTGAGAATGTTTTTGGGGCAAATTGTTGGTTTTTAGACTTTCTGCAATTATTTATGAGGTAAAAGTGTAATTTTATTAAATAGTACTGTTTGTGACTATGTTAGAAACATTTTTCTTTACTGATACATTTACTAAATTCCTGTAGGATATATTGTTAGGGTAGCTTAATATTTCTGTTGTTGAGCAGAGGATTTATCCAAAAATGTGCAGCAGTTAATTGTGCAAAGCACTTTAGTCCCTCTAGATGGCGCTGCAGACCAACATCGAACAGATGAGCGGAGGGGTGTGGTATTGCCTGATATGACCCCAGTGTGCTTGCGCATCACGGTGAGCGATACAGAGCTCTCATGGGCAGAACACAAATTTCTGGGACAGTCCCACCTACTGATCCCTGGTCAGATCTGGGCATGGGACTCGCAGCCATGAGCATCTGCTCGGTGAAGAACTTCCTTGAACTCAATTACCCCTTCCCCCATGGCCACCCGACCTGACGTCAGCATCCACTCTTACAGCTGGCCCTCATCTTAAGAGTTGCCGTGTTGATATTTTTAAGATACTGGTCCAGTGCCTCATGGGGAAAACCTGAACCTTTTACAGAGAAAAGGTATTTGCGGGGTAAGTGGCACACAGTCTGAGTCCTCTTCCAAGGCCTTGGAGGAGGGGGATGACCTGCATTCGCTTTTTGGGGGTTGACATGAGGGAGGGGCTGGCAGTGGATGTAGAAGCTCTTGGAGGTAATTAACATGTGTCCTGCGTGTGGCTGACTTGCCCGTTCAGCTCAAATTTGCCTGTTCTCAGGGGACGGGGACAACGGGACCCAGCTGGTGACGGGGGGGAGGGGTGATTTCCTTCACAATGAACCACAGCAACGCAGAAGTTCTGCTTTAATACCACTGGCTGTCTGCAGCGAAAATACATTCTACATTTGTGATGTAAAACATTTATGATTTGAAAACTGAATTATTGGACAGCCTCCACTGAGTGCAGCTTAAAATTGACTGTGTTGGGGCTGCTAATGTGTCTTATTTGCTTTAATATTTCTTGATGAAATTGCCTCATAGCGTTGGAATATCCATTTCCTCAGACAGACCACCCCTATCCAGGGCAATTTGCTAATGTACCCCATTCGTGAGGCTGGTGTTCTTTTTTTTTTTTTTCTTTTAAAGTTAAGCACATTGTCAGAATGATGCTGAGCCCACTGCCAGAATCATTACACCACACCAGCACCTGTTATGAGGAGAAAGTAGGCATGGCTGCTGGACAGATCTGGATTAAGAATTAATGCTTAGCATTCAGGGTAAAAGAAAAGAAGGGTTATTAAGATGGTTATGACAAACGGCATCAGATTTGCCCCAAAACACAAATTTGCCCTCTATGCTCCTGCCCTGCACGCACAGAAGCTGTCATTTCACTCCATTGTGTTTTAAATCTGCCTCCAGGACACTTTTGGAGTAATTAATTTTTAATTGTAGTCAGAGCAGAGGGAGAGATGGAATATGCGAATATGGAGGGGAGTGGGGGGGGGGTTCACTGTGGGGGGGCGCGATGAAAGAGGGGAGGAGTAAGGGAGGCGGGGGCAATGAGTTGTCAGGGACAGTGTGAGCATGAGCACTATGAAACAACTGAGGGAAGAAGGAAGGCAAGGGAATAAGGAGAGGAATCACACAATTTGGCTGGAAAATAGGAAAATCGCTGTGGTCAACAGAGGATGTTCAAAGTGTAGGTGTGGTTCCAGGTGAAACCTGTGTGCACTAGGGGGCAGCAGGTGGCACAGTCATTAGTGCTTTGCACTTGAAGGACCCAGGCTTAAATCTGCAGTGCCTTTGAGCAACAAGCTTTCCCTGCATTACTCCAGTGAATGCTACTCTACTGTGTAGATGGCTAAATAATTGTAAGTAGCTTACCATTGTGATCTGCTTTGGAGAGATGCACCAGCTAAATAAATATAAATATGCAACATATCCAGCTTCAGATGAGATGACTCTAGAATCAAGTATATTGGTGGATCTCTTTGCTTTAAAATCTTGGGAGGAGTGTGGTTGGATTGGTTATTAGTCATGGTACCATGCATGAACATTAAGGTAATACAGTATATTAAATATGCAGAATCTGGTGTCATCCTTGGATTAAGTCATACATACTATGAAAACGGCACTCGTGGGAGGGAACATGCAGATTCTGGTGGAATTATTCCCACAGACAAAATGTAATGCATATGAGTATTAAGATTTTTTGAGTCTGTACCAGCTTCTACCATATCTTTCTTTGTACCCCCTCTTGGACTCCTTGCTGTATTTACAGCAAAGGTGGGCTGATCACCTCTCCATGCTGTGTTGTCCACACAAGGAATTGTCCTCAGATTAAAATGTGGGAATACCCATCCAAGTGTTGACTTCTAGGTTCTGCCTCATTCCCTGAGCTCTGCCATGCACTGAGGGGTTTGCCAGCAGACTCACAGCTTCCACTGTGTTGCCATGGTGAAGTGCTGTTTAAAGGGAGGTGATGTCATTTGGTCCTGTTGGGGGATGAGGCCCCGCCCATTGGTACCTTACATGTGACAAATACTGTAGATGTGCAACGCAGCAATGCTATTGCATAATATACTTTTTTCTTTTTTTCTTTTTTATTGTAAGTGATAACCACTCTAGCTTTTCTGTACTCCAGGAAAAATGCTGCTGCTTCCACGCAGTGAAATGTTTTCATCCTCCCTCTCAATCTCTCTCTCTCTCATACATACACTTTCTGCTTCACTGCTGTGAGTGGATTTCTGTTGCTGAACACACACTCCTCCTGCATCCCCCCAGCCCATGTGTTGGCCTTCTTTGAAAGCAGAATAAAAAAACAGATTCCTTCTCAAAGGTGCTGAAAGTATGTGGCACACCTCCTGCTTGGACCCCCCCCCCCTTTTTTTTTGCCTTATTGTCTGTGGCTGGCAGTATTGCCTGTGGGGGTGGGTGGGGTCTGCCCGCATTCAGCGGTGTTCCACCAGTGCCTGCAAGCATATCTCCTCCTCCTCCTCCCCCAGCTCCTTTCATCAGAAAGAGATGAGGTAATCTCAGCGAGCCTTGTGAGGCGTAGTGAGGGATCGAGAGAGGGAGAGAGAGGGCGAGGGAGGAGGCTGGGATGACAGCAGTGGCAGTCAGACTCTGAGCAGCGGCAGCAGGAGGAGTGGCAGCCAGCACTCTGTTTCAGAGATGACTGTGAAGCTTTAGGAGCACCGGAGCTTTCATCGAGGAACAGAGCTGACCACCGCCCTCATCTGCGTCCCGTCACCTCCCCCCCCGTGGGCTGCGTGGAGCCATGACAGAAAGATGCAGCTTATGGAGCGCCCTGTCGGCCGCTGCCTGCTGCTTCTACAGAGGCTCCTTTATGCAGGTGCAGGTGAGAGGGGCTTTGACCCCAACACATGGTGCAGGGGGGGTGGGGAGTGGAGTTGTGGGCCGGATGTGGCACGCAGAGTGTTGGAGGAGGCTCATATGACCACAGAGCAGGATGGTGCTGTATGGAGCAGTCCAATCTGGCAGGCTGACTCTGGCCAAGATGCAATGTGATCAGCCCTGTAACACTACACCCGGTACGTTAGTATTGCTTCCCGTCGCTGGGTTGTAAATGTAAATGGTACATCATAACAGCTTGGGGGGGTAAAGCCACAAACGATCGATTTCTGTTGCAGGACTTTTATCCTTAGAGTGAAAAGTGATTTTTATTTATTTTTTTATTATATTTATTTAATTTTTTTCATTTTTAAGTTGAACCAAAAGCAGTTGATCAGGAATAAAAACTGACTCGTACAAGACGGCTTGACAGACAAACAGATGTAACCTCTGCTAATACGAGTCATGGTCATGTTTAATGGTCAATTTTAATTGGTCCAAGCAACTTCCAGCTGGGTAGCTTTGTTTATGTGCAGTTAGGTTCTGAGAAAAGTTCAAGTTTGGCTGGGTTCATGACTACTGCGAGTAACTGTCATGCTACGTACTGTGAAGCTTTTTTTTTTTTTTTTGGGTATTGCAGTCTAAGTATTTGAAGACGTTGGTGTCTCCAGCAGAAAGTTGGGGGCTCTGAGCCACAGCCAATTAGACAACAGTGCTACTCTGCAGCTTGCTCCACATTGCATGCATGCAAGCAAGCAAACTAACAGCTTAAAACCAAGCCCCTGCCTCCAGACCACAGTTTCAAGATTATCACTGAACCTTTGCTCAGAAGAACAATGTGAGAATTTCTCAATGCACTTGTGTTCTATAGTGTGGGACAGCAGTTTGACACCGAAGCCCGGTTCCCGACACCAGTGAGCTTCAGCCAGTGCACGCTGTGGCCTGCCTAGCATTGTTCGTCCATTATGACCCGGGATTTCCTGGTCCGTCTCTAACCCGCCTATTGTCACTCATGTTGTTCAGTGCGATTTAACCCAGAATCCCCCATCTGCGCCTCTGCAGTTTCACTTTGATCATTTGCAAATCTTAATCCCCTTCTTTCACTGTCTGCCAGTGTCCCACAACTCTCCCCCCCCCCCCCCCCCCATGTACCAGTAACATATGTGTTTGTGCCAGCTATGCCTTTTACTACACAGGTCAGCCTGGGGACATAGCCTATCTCCTACATCCCCTGAGTGGACCCATACTGGGGCAACCAAATTCAGCCCCTGCAGAGGATTAGTCTCTTCCCCCATGTTGAGCATCACCCTGTAACTCTTGAATGGCAAGCCATTGTTATGGCAACCTGGTTATTTTCGCGTTAACTGTATGAAGGGTGCCCGCATAGTCACCATTTGAATGTGAGATGTAATCCTTTGCTCAAATGTTTCTCTCCTCTGTGAGCTCACTGGAAACTTTTTGTAGAAAATCCTCTTTGGGACTGTCACATCCTCAGGGTTTCCACACTAAAGCAGCTGTTAACTGGATAAACTCTGCAGTTATCCTCGCCTAATTAGTTTCCCTTTAATACTGTTACAAAAAACACAGCTGCTTTTGTACAGTGGGGAACTCTTTCGCTTTCGAAGTATATGGCTTCTAGTTTGAGCTGAGCCCTGTGCACAGGTGATGAGCTTCTGAAGATTTTCAGCGGCCTGCTTTGTGCTTACTTACGGGAATGGTGATCGACAGATCTAAAAGCAGCATGTAAGTTATTTTCACAAATGCTGGATCCCTGAGGATCTTGTATAATGTCATATATTTATATATGGCAAAAATGGAATTAAATTGGCAAAAAAATACCCTTATAAGTTTGGAGAGAACTGTGAACCAAGCTGAACTCTGGCCACCAGGACCACAGTTGAATGAGCCTGGATGAGTGATGAATATTGACTCAAGTCACATGTATCTCAAGAGTTTTGCAAAAATTAACTGGTATCTTTTTTGTGTGTGTGTGTTATTAATTGCTGAAACCATATAGGTGTAGGAGAGCATGAATTCCTGAGCATCCTATAATACTGCTGTACTTAATGTCTTTCTGTAACTGTGCCTGAGCCCATGGAGAAGAGAAAGGTAGTTAGCAGTGACAAAACAGGTATGGTAGCCTGGCAAGGTGTTCTGTAGCATATGTCAGACAGGAAATAGGGACTGTGTGCAGGGGTTTATAATAAGGTATACTGGGTGGAAGTCAGGGTGGGTGTAAAAGATGTCTGGTGGTGTTTATGGTGGGGTATATTAATGAATGACTAACAAATGTAACTGCATGTGTAGTTTTATGAAAGGATGATGTTTCTACCTCGGTAGAAAGTTCCCGTTTGAAGCCTTTGTGCTTCCATCTCTTTGAAGTTACATTCCAGCCCACTCTGACCACAACACTGGCCCTACCTGGGATATTGATGCCACAGCACTCCCCAACATTCATAAGCACAGACCTTTTGAATGCATGAATGGAAAATGGCACAGCAATGCTGCAGTTTGCGCTGTGGCTGCCCAGCGGGCACTGTTTTCATCCCAACTTTGGTGTTTTGTCTGTGAGGACAGGACATATTTTACCTCTGTGAGTTTGCTTTGGTTGTACCAGTTTCTTCACCGGTTCGATCATCCCCATGCATTATTTGACTGGAGGATATAACTTCTCCTCACTTTTTAGAGGTAGGTGCTCTGGCTACTTCTTGGGAAGACCTTCAGGTCAGGGTGAGATACTGATCATGTTGTAGATTTTATATGAAATTTGCAGTCTGGATGGGCAGTTGCAGCATATCAGACCATATCTTAAGTTATAGTGACCATTTTTCCCCAAATGACAAATGATTTTGGTTGTTATATCCCTTCATTCTCAAGTGCTTCTCAATTTCATGGTTTTAATGGAGGTTTTATTGACCTTTTATGGCGTTTAAATTTAGGTCCAGAACAGCAGCAGGGTTTGTACTATGATCTCTGACCTGCATGGCCATTTAGAGGAAGCATTTCACCTTTGTGTGCTAGATAACAGCTCCATCCTCATCACAAAATGTTCACATTGCCCGATCAAGGAGGTCCCATTCTAATCGTAAAGTTTCACGTTTCAGTGAAACATAAAAGTATTTCAAAAGGCAGTTTGTGTTTTTAAGTCTCTGGTGACCCCACCCATTTATCATTCAGTTGTTTTACTATGAAATTACTGCACAAACAAAATGTAACAGTATATCACCATAAAGCAAAATTTAAAGCATCTGAAATAAACCATACGTTACGTAAAGTAATATAAAAATTGTTTAACTCGTAAGAAGATATCATCTGCATAATCAAGTTTAAGATGAATAGGAAAAGTAAATAAATTTACAATTAATAGCCATTTAGGCAAAATGAAATTGCATTTCCAAATATTGATCCGTTTTTAGACATGACAAAAGTGAATTGCTTAAGAAAAAAATGCCAAGATAAACTGTTCGATTTCTGCAGTAGTGGTAATTATGAGGACTTTTCCTTCCTGCATTCTAAATCAAACCAGAGTATTACTGCTATTTGCTTATTTAAGGTACAGTAATTTGCTTTTGCAGTAGGTTTTCAGTCTCTGGAATCGGCTGTAAACGGTGACATCATATCTGTGGCAGAAAATCAGATGACCTAATAGTAAAGAGATATGAATGGATTTCTCTTGAGCTTCTTGTGGAGTAAAACAACCATGCTGTGGCAGCTGCTTGTCCAGAGAGATTTGCTCAGCAGCGCCTGCTGAGGACACATGTGCTTTGTAGCTGAGGAGAAACTTTGGAGGCACGTTTACATTAGTACAGAAAATGGATCGATGCCCTTGTTATGCTTATTGCTGCATTTGGAGTGGCGTTTCAGTGTCTGGGAGTGATCTTCTGCTCCTTCCTCCTGGGCCCTCAAACTGGGAGATAACAGGAGCTACCTCATACGTGCATCACCATGGCAACTGCTTCGTGTACAAGGGGACATCACCCATCCCCACTCCACCCCCCCCCCCCAGCTTCCACAATAACTGCAGTGTGTGCTCGTGTTACCTGGAGCCTCTGATCTTGCACTAGGGCCAGTCTGCACCTGCAGGCCTTGACTTAGCAGGGGGGGGGGCTCTGTTCACCTCCTGGTGTGCTCTACAGCACTTGCTCCATGTCTGCAGTCAGGCTGTTTCGGCCACCAGAAAGAGAAAGTGATGGCTCAGGAAGTGCTTGTCATTCATGGGGGGGCAACGCCGCTAAAGGGTTACTGTCTGAAGCTGGCTCTGCCTTGTCAGGGGCAATGGTACTTTGCCAGTGCCCCATCTGCACAATGCACAGCTCTGCATGAATGAAAGTGATATCTCAGCTTTTTGATAGCGTCTGGCTCAAGCAGCCAATAGCAACTGTCCATGCCTGTCTGTCCCTCCACCCACAATAGCGGTGACATCATCATCAGCCAATGGGATCTCACACCAGGGATTGCAGCAGCCTTGGCGATGAGGTGGGGATTGAGGGGAGGAAACCTGGCAGCTCCGCTGGCACGAGCAGGCAACGGTGACCAGGTTTCATTCGCTCCTGCTCAGGCACACATTTTCCACAAGGATTTCTGTGGGGTGCTGCCTTTTCTTCAGATGCTTGCTCTGCAACTGGCTCACTAGGCTAACCTGATGTAAATTCAATGGGTCTCATCTGTGTGCGTTGCTGGGGAACAGCAGGTGAGATCTGCACAACTGACTATTCTAAGCGAGCTGACCCCAAATTACAACACAGATGCTTTCCTCGCACTTTTAAAGGCCAGCCTTGTTTCATATGTGGTGGTGTTTGTTCCCGTTGGAACGGAATGGTCCTCTCGCTATGAGTATTGATCAGGTATTGATGCGCGCGCTGCTGATGCCCTTCGCTAATGCAGCTTTCATCTCAGCAAATGAGTGCTTCACAAAGCCACTAAGCCATGCAGGAGGCTCGCCAAGTAAAGCTTTGGCCGGCTGACTCAATAACAGCAAAAAGAAAATGCTGACATGAGTTCAGAATGGAGCCTATAAGTGAGTAAAAGTTGGACTAATTTCGGGGGAATGAGGGATGTGAAAACATCAAGTTCAGTCTTGGAGCTTTCTGAAGAGTTGAGAGTCTAGCAACCTGGAAGTTCTGAATGGGTTTTTTTTTTTTTTTTTTTTAAATTTTTAAACTCCCCAAGTACTGGGAGCTCGCTTTCTTTCCTGCATCTCAGTCAGATGGGGTGAGGATAGAGACACCAGACCAGGGGGTTTCAAAGTTCAGCACTCTCAGATGCACTCCCACCCAAACAACATGAAGGAGCATCCACTCGCACTACGTGGCGTCACAAGATAAATGGAAAAATAAAAGGATGGAAAGGAAAAACAGGAACACCTGCTCTCATTAGGCATTGCTTGCAGAACCCGTAAATGTCACTTAGCGGCGCTCTGTCAATCTGTCACACGATGGACGGGCAGTTCTTGACGCGTGCGTGAGGGATGAGCGCAGCCGAGCCGACGTGAACCTGCAGAGGGCCTTGGTGTCAGCGTCGATATTGATGTTAACAACTCGCTCCACTTGCAGCATGTGGGTGTGCGCTTGTGGATAACGTATTTCCAGGATGGCTGCATATAAAGACTGATGTGATGGAGAGCTGCTCCACGCGATAACCCCAGAGATGGATTCCGTCTCCGCTCAGTCCTTCTCCCCACGTTTAAATTTCTTTAAAAACTAGACTTTCTAGAGCTGCTTCTTTTATTGGAAATTTTATTATTTTTTTGGCTTCCATAATTTGAGCCAGTATAACTTTGCAGAAGCGCAATTTTTCTGTCGCTGACGTTTATTGATTAGTCAATTTGATGCATCTCAAGGAAAAAAGGCAAGGCTTCTTCTGGGATGATCTGTTCCAGCACCGCTGGCCTTTGTGATGGAAAGAGGGATGCTCTCTTCTGTTTTGAGTAGGCGGCACAGAAAGGCATTCGAGGCATGCTGCACTCGCGTATCAGCTGCTGTCACTGTGGAAACGGAGAGGACTTGTCCTCTGTTTCCTCCACGGTTGGCTGACCAGGCTGGCGTGGATGCATGCCTGAGAACCGCAATCCATCAGTGTGGTGACCCCTTTGACCTCAAAAGCCGGCAAATTGGCCATTAATGGGGCAATCGTTCAGACAAAGGGGATGACATCGGTGCTCTTTTTCTTTTTTCTTTTTTTTTTTTTCTTTTTTTTTCCACCTGCTGTAGCTTTTCTGTTGTGCCTAGGCAGACCGCTACTGGCAACATTAAGCATCCTCACAGTTAAACAAGTTGTGCCTGTACAATTATTTTCACAAATTATCGTTGTGACTCCCAACCAGCCTTTACAGCATTAACTGGCAGTTAGTTGCGGTCCGTATAGTTTTACTACAAAATGTCAGCAGGTTTATTTGGAACCAGCAGGCTGCACCTACTCTTAAACTAAATGCATTGTTTTGCTCAAAAGGATGCTGCTTCAAACTTCTCATAGGGTCTGTTAATAGTAAAATGGCAGTCCAACAGCTTCCAGATCCACTGCTGCATACGACTGTCCTCGGAGCATTCAGGAGTGGTGTCGGCGCTTGGCTTTCGGAGAAGCACAGCACTTGCCTGTGAAGCCACCAATGTTCTACTGACATCCATTATTAAACTGACAGAAAATAAAACTCTGACTGCAAACATTTAATTTCATTAGATTTCACTGCACTGGGCGTGGCTCATGTTCAAGAGCTCTTGATCCCAGTCACTGACCTCCCCTCTTGTCTCCTTCCCTCCTTTGTTGCTTTAGTCTCCAGACTGCCCTGTTCTTACCCCACCGCATTATCGTTAATCTTTCATGTATTTGCTATGCTGTATAGTTTCCCCCCCCCCTATCTACGCCACTGGCCTAGGTCTACAGTGGAAACTGTCTATGAAGTATGGCAGAAAAATTGTCAACATACTTGCCCACATGTCACTGAAAAGACCAATCCAGTGTTTATTTCATAGAGTCCATGGGTTCCAAAGCATCCTGCACTGACTAGATCTTTCTATGTTGCACTCAGGATATTGCCCAGGTGAAAACGGGAATCCTGGAATGTCTTCCCACATTGCAATGAATATCTCAGTTGGCTGGGGGTGGGGCAGGTTTCCTTGGTGATGGGTTCCCCAGGTGTGGCTCAGGCAGTCTCTGAGAAGATGCTTCCTCTAGGCTCTGATCCCACTTCCCACCCACCAACCCTAATGGCTGTCCATCCTCATCAGTATTCATGGCATGTTTGACCCCTCTGGGCAGGTCAGGTGGAAGTAAAGCATCCACATAGTGGGACATTCAGAGCAGAGACCGATTGGTCCTGACAGAAGCTTTGTGATGAGTTTGTCAAAATGGAAACAGGCCTCCTTCACATTTAATTGGCATTTAACCATGATGGTTGGCAGTGTTGGCTTAGTGACTCAGTATGACCTACTTCTTCAATATACTCTTTTGCTTTCTAGCAAAACATCATGTTTGCCCTCAGCATTTGTGTTCTTAATACGTCGTGTTCTGGATGCACCACGGTTGCATGGTGTATAATGCAGTGGATTAGGGTTCTGCTTGTATGGACTCCGGTCAGTGGACTCTGTGTGGTTTCGTATTGTGTTTAGAACAAAGGAATTTTTGGTATGTATGATTGAGAATTGTTTTAAGGTAGAATGCTGAGGGTACTCCGTTGTCTACAGGTATGCTTTCAGCACAGAAGACCCTGTGTATCTGAGTACAATATTGTACAGCATCTTCATTGCTCAATAGTGTAACTTTATATTTGTTTTTACTGGAAGCTGACTGATGGGGACAGGCAGCATGCAGAGATTGATGTGGAAGAGGATGCATACAAAGTTATAATGTATAATAAACAAACTCTTAGCTATTGATGAATCCTTTTAGCCCTTGTAACATAGAAGAAGCCTGTTAGGCCAGTTGTTTAAGTCTAATAGGTTCCGATTAGCGTAGTGCATATTGGCTTACAGTACATTAGCTGTTAGCTCACGACAGGCCTGTGCTCAATTGATGCTCTTCCACCTGACAGCTATAGTCCTCCAGATTGCCAGCTCATATTGCCAGCCCAGCTGACGTGAGCCACTGGAGACCATCGCGCTTGTGGCAGAGCAGGTTTGTCAGAGATTTGACGACAGCACT
Organism: Heterotis niloticus; assembly: GCA_018136845.1. NCBI lineage: Eukaryota > Metazoa > Chordata > Actinopteri > Osteoglossiformes > Osteoglossidae > Heterotis > Heterotis niloticus. The sequence continues at coordinate 26,905,508 of CM030891.1, forward strand.
GTCGGCAGTCTATCGGCGTGGCCCGACCGCAAGGCACCAGCCTGATTTGCAGTGGCATCCCTTTTAACCGCTTGCTTAGACCCAAATGGTCTCGTGACCTTCCAGGCCAGAGATCGGACATCATGGGAACCATGAAAGGACTTCCAGACGTTACAGTCAGAATTAATTAAGCCAGGGCATCTTCCCGTTTCCTCTGAGGCACATGTGTAATGTCTTGGGGGCAGGGAAGGTGAGGGGCAGATGGCATGTGTGCACGCGTGTCTCCTTTGTATGGGGTTGTCTGATTCTTTTTTTTTTTTTTTTTTTTTCTTTCCCCCTCTCCTGAGACTCCTTGATAGGCCCACTCCCACAAACAGATGGACAGGTAAAAACCTTTCCCCTACCAGACATGGACAAGCTCACACAGGCGCACACCTGAATGCAAATACTGTATACTACATCTAAAAATGCAGAAACATGGATTTAACTCTTACTGAGCTTTTAAAAAATGAATAAATAAATAAATTTTTAAAAATCCCAGGACAGCTGTTAAATGCCAGAAATGTCTTTGCTGAGTGAAGCGTATCTCACCCAACTACTGCAGTTACAAATGATAATTTGTGGGTGCCTGGTTATGTTTTGAATCGTGCAAATGCATTAATCTATGAACTCCACTTTGGTTTAATGCATGAGAATTAACAGCATTTTAGCAGGACTTAATAGCTCTCTTTCTGATGGCACAAGCCAACAACTGTGTGTGACAAATTTAACAAATAGGCTGATATAAATTTATACTAAAGCTTCAAGTGTTCCAGGTTGCCCCCACCCAATTCTGTAAATGTGGATATAAATTGTGATTCTTTCTTAGTATAAAGACCTCCCTCCAGTTCCTGGTCCTTTGTATAAATGATCTTTGTTATACTGCAGCCAACCCCCCTTTTTGCATTGCCTATTCTGCACCTCCTACTCAATGTCAGAAGCTCAAGTGCCTTGTCCTAGTGGACCGCAGTAACCCTGGACTATCCCAATCCTTAAAGATGTGTACAACTACGGAGCACATTTGTGCGGCATGCATCTGACCCTCTTATTAAATCAACGTGGAGCGAATGGAATCCGTAGCGTTACTTAGACTGGAAACGTGTTGCCATTTAATGAGAGGTTTTTGCTAAAATATATTTTAATTAAAGTGACACTGGGTATAATTTTTTTTTTTTTTTTTTTTTTGCCTGATGTCATGTACAGACTACTTAATCTTTCTAATGTATGAAGTGGTGTTGGGAAATGAAATTGCCTCTGTTGTGCGAGGAAGACGTTGAAAAGAGTCTGGAGGAGCATGTGAGCAGACAAAATCAAAAGTGTCAACATCGCAAGCCAATTCCCCTCACACCGAATTAACTCCGTCGAATAAATGTCAGAGAAGTTAAATTAGAAGTCTAGTTAGGTGAATCACTAAGTGGCTTACATGGAAGTGGGTAGAAAGAGCAGGGGCAGCTCAAGCCCCCGCTAAGACGCTCTCCAGGTCTATGGACCGGCGCTGTACCCATGGGGCTCTTCCGCAGCTGGAGGAGACGAGTGATGACGTGATCTTGTGTGACATCAATCAGATCTCATAAGTGCCGGGCGGAGGAGAGCAGTGTGGACTGTGGTCTAGGGGTCTGCGATGGTGCCGCCAGGCTGATGTTGGGTTCGTGGTCTATCGTCACTGGATCGTGCACCTGACTGATAGCGCTATGATCAGGCCCACAGTGTGAACTGAGCCATACAGCAGCTCTGATGTAGTCGCATCTTGGGTTATGGCTCAGACACACCTTCTGTGTTTATGAAGGCTTTACTCACTACCAGTTGTACTGACTGATGGACTTGGATGTCCTAGTGTGGTTGCTGCAAGATGGTTTTATTTCCTTGTTTTATTTTAGTTATTTGCTGGTGGCAGGAAGTATGGATCTCTGGGATGGACATGTTTGTTGACCGGTTCACATGTTGGACCTTCATTAATTATACACTCTAAAATATTCACCCACATCCTCCTAAATGCAGATCCCATGGGTCCTTTTGATCGTCTGTGCACCACTGTGGAGCCTGGCGAGATGGGATAATGTTCCTTATGTGCTTACGAGCAAAGGAGTAAAGTCCAACTCAATGAGCAATGGACATGTCCCTTTGATGCTTGTTAGCAGTGTGAGAGCTTCCATGTCTGCACTCAAGTTAGCATCACTCCCTCGCATCTGCTGTGTTTTGTGTTGTCTGCGCTGGACTATGTTTGTATAACAAATTGCCTGCTGGGATGTGGGCAAAAGAAACAGACCAGTTCATCGGTTCCAGCAGGCCTGCGGGGAACGACCTGAGCCAGGCTTGTGCTGGGCCCAGTAGAGTTGCAAATGTCCTGGGCCACTGTAGCCACAGCCAAGATGTTGCCATGACAATCTCTCAGGGATGCATTCCTGCTGTTCAGGAATGGAGGTGTGTGAATAGCAGCCTCCCCCTCTATCTGTAAATGCAAGCTCAAGGGTTTTAGTGGTTCACATTGTATGGGTTTAGTTCACAGGGAGGACCTGAGACTGGAGTCCTAGCTGTACAATATCCAGAATATTATATAAAGTACTGAAAATGGATTACATAGAACAGGGTCAGAGATACAGTACTGGGGTTATCAGTATGGACAAGCGGAGTACCTGTTCTGAATGACTATGGACACAGGAGTTGAATCTCCTCAGCTCTGGTTTTCAGTGGCCATTACTGCCATCTTGGACAGGATGGACGGACACACACACACATCACATGAGAATGTGCAGAGGCCTCAAGTGCTGCATACTTTCTTACTCATGCCATAAGAAATGCTGTGAACTCGCATGTTTAAGTATTACGTCATAAGACCGTAGGTATAACCAAACAGTGCAATAATAATTTTTGCCATTTGTTTTTTGTTTTGTTTTTTCATTGTAGCTTTTAAGGTACAGTTTTTTTTTTTTTTTTTTAAATGGAGGCAACTCAAAGTTTGCTGTTGTATGTTTGCAAACTAAACTGAGGCATGTGTTCATGTGTTGAGATGCATAAAAGTGGGTACGAAACAAATTATGTGCATCAAAAGCTGTGAAACACAATTACAGCAGTATACAAAAAGATTAATATCCTCAAAATTCCCCATGGGTGGGCTCCTCACAGGCAGAAAACCAATAACTTCACGCTTGACCCTAGCGTGGTTTTATTGCTTACTCTCTGTTTTCACGCCTGCCACACTGTGCTCGTGGCGTCAAATAAAATTGGAGTGGAAACTGCTGCAATTTCACTGGCCCTCTCCCCTGAGGGTGAGAGAAAGGCAGGAACCCAGCCAGTTTGTTTTCTTTGGAGCAGAATGGAGGAGGAAGCGCTCTGTGACCTAGGGCAGAGGGCCTGGACCCTGGCGTTCGGCTGTCACCCACACCTCTGCCTCACTCTGATATGAAGATGGAGAGCCTCAGTACCAAACAGAGCATGTGTTTGTCCTCCCTGTCTCCCGGTGACTCTGGTGTTACTATCCAGTCATCTCACGTATTTACTGGAGACTCGGGTATTGCTATCCTCTTTATCTAGTTGAGGACTGGTACTAACATCTTCTGTATCTACTGGAGTATCTCGAGCTTTCTTTTTTCCCCTTCATCTTTTCCAATGTTGTTTACATAAAAATGGACATTAAGTTATGAGTTGTCATAATGAGCGATGGCACGTCCAGGCATACCAAGGTAGTGCACCTCAGCTGTAACCACCATAGCAAATGGATTTGTTGTCATCGCGTTTGTCATAATTTGCGATAACCACATTAAAAAAAGATAAATGATCATAGATGACATTGTAAGCCTTTCTGTGGACTCTGCTACATATCATACATATAAGTATGACAGAATCAGATCAGTGTTGGTGGCCTGGCAAAGTAATCTGGTTTTACAGCACATACTAATGCTGTACTTATTTTTTTTTATTTTTTTTTTTTTTTTGTTATCAACTCCACAGCATATAATTTAGCATTGTTTATTCAATGTTCATATGTTTTAGTTATGAAATTTTATTGTTAAAAGTACTATATTTAACATTAGTAGTGTTAATGCAGTATATTAATACTGTGATTGTTGGTTCATATCTTAAGCAAGACCCCTTCTACACCTTTCAGTGAACTACTTGACTAAAGATACGAGTAAAGAAACTGCCATATACTGTACAATAGTATGTTTCTTTAGATAAAATGTCTGATAAATAATAATTTGGATAAGTGATCTTACTGTGAGCTGAACAGTTTTGTCATAACCCGTTGTTCCTTCAGGGATAGGTTTGTAACTTTTTTTGATGCTGCAACTATGAAAAGTAAATGTTGCTACCCAATGCTAGAAGTATTCAAAAGCCCACACATCTCTACAGCCACCTCTGAAAGCATCTCTTGCTGGTGCCTTGCTGGCATCTCTATAATGCGGAGGCAGCTGGGAGAGATACAGAAGGGCCAAGTCAATTAATGGAGCACGCGCCATTGATCTGTTTAATAATGATGCATGCATCCTGTTTTGTGTCCGTAAGGCAAGGTGGGCTTGGATTACCATCCAGTAGAGGACCCCCATGTTTTACAATACCTATAACGTAAGGCCATTTGTATGTTTATTTAAAAAGCTTGCTTTTTTGTTTTCAGAATTTCTTCCCTTATTTTTGTTGAGCATAATCCCACAGCCTCATCATTACCTGCATGCCCCGTACACAGGACACATTTCTGAAAGTGTCAGTCGTGTTACACTGATCTGTGGCCTCCAGTTCAACTAAGGCTGGCATTGAGTTGACGGTCTGTGATTTATCCCTTTGTCCTGCTCTCTGCACCAGTTGTGAGCGGTGCACTGCTAAGGAGGTGGTCTGCACACCTCGCTGCACACTTTGTTCCGCCTGCTGCAGGCTGACTTGCCTGTTCCAACACCCATAACAAAAGCGTAATCTAGGATTCAGGTTTGCATGTAGATTCTGGCATCTCAATGATGCCATGAGGGGCTTCCTCTGGTGGTGGAACCAGTGCTTAATTTGTAGAGTGGATGACTTTTTTTTTTTTTTTTTTTTTTTTTTTTTTTTTTAATTTATTTTTTTTTTTTATTTAAAAGCTGATGTGTTACTGTTGTGCTCTGTGAGCTCTTGGCAATGACACTTACCTGTATGTCTTTCCTTACTGACCACAGTTCTCCAAAGAGAAGTACCTGCTGGACTCTCCTCCGGAGAAGCTGCGACGAGAGTTGGAGGAAGAGCTGAAGCTGAGCAGCAGTGACCTACGGAGCCATGGCTGGTACCATGGCCCAATCCCTCGGGAGGTGAGCTCAGGCATAAAGACACACTGACAGGGTAACATACATTTGCAAATATACTTACATAACTGTGAAAACAGGGTCAGTACACCTCAATTAGCTTGTTTTGGACTAAAAGTTCTCATTCGTTCATATAACCAAACATACATGCTCACATGACCAGTACACTCTACGCACATACATATAGATGTCAACATGTTCTCTCTGCATCTACAGATGGATCCATAAGCCAGCGTCTGTCTTTCCCGATGTACGGGTTTTTACATTTATTCCTATTCAGTTGACAATGTCATAAATCAATCCTAACGCAGAAAAACAAAAACGTGTGAAATTTGACAAAAAGCAAAAACAAATGCTGCAGTTTTGATTCATGTGGACCTTCCCTAAGTATCCGTTTTTCATATTTTTTGCCCTTCGTGGAACTGTTATGAAAACATGGAGTGCAGGCACGCACAAAGCATACAAACGTTTACATGCATACATATGTAAATACATACATGCGGAGAGCCGTACCCGATTGCACGTGTCTATGCATGCTTTGATCAATGTATACAGGCACACAAACGTCAAATACATATGCAGACTTGTGGACTTGTAGTCACTAATATATACCCATATAGGCCTATGAAAAGCTTGTCTTTGCAAAACAAATCGGCAGTCATTATTTATGGGGGGATAAATTAAAAAAAAAAAAAAAAACCTGAGAAATCCATACACTCCTAAGATGGTAATGAATATGCAATCGCTTCGGTTCAGCAAAAGCAAGCAACACTTTCTCAAGTGGGTATTTACGTAATAACGTGAAACGAAAGCATAGAGCGAACCTGTTCATCTTCCTCTTATCTTCCAAATGTGCATGTCAAATACAGTAATTAACTAAATAAATTATAGTGGAGATTAATTGAATCTTCAGAGAAACATGTTCTTTTTATGGTGAATGAAAACTGTTAGACCTGCGACTGGCTGACTATGTTATGACATGCGCTACCCTTTAAGCGCAGGTGAATTGCTCTGTAAAATTGCCAGAAATTCACTTGTTCTTAAATTTACGTCGCTTGCGAACAGGCCCTTGAAGCCGCATCAGGGCAATTGTTTTTCCAAGACGTAACAAGTGCGTTCATTCTCGGTTCTGGAAGAATTGCAAATAACCAGAAGTGCAGTTTTCGTTTGGTTGGTCCTGTGGGGGTGCATTTTGTCTGTGTGAATCGAGAGCCATGCGTGAATCACTTTTAAGCAGCTCGGCGTTAAAGACGTCCGAGACCCACGCTGTGAGCTCCGTGTGTGAGAGACGTTGATCTGGGGAGGGAAGGATGCAGACCATTGGTCTGAGACCAGCGCTTTGAGACAGATGAAAGAACGAACGACTCGACTGAGCGTTTTACCCACGTTTATCTTCTCTTCCGGGGGGGGAATTAAACATGCAAAATAAGGAAAGGCTTTTTTGATTTTTTTTTTTTTTTTTTTTTTTTTTTTGAGTTTTGCTTTGAAAAAGCCCATTTTAAATTGGAAAATTTAGCAGCCTGCATTGATATTAGATGCAGTCACACATTAGACCAATACATACATCAAGCATCCAGATGGTTAGTCTATGTGAATTATCTTTATTTCTACTTATTGCAGCAATTGTTCAACAGCTTTAATACAGTACAAATGTTGCTCTGCTAAAAAAAGACAGTAACAGTATTAAGACAACCCTAAGAGGGTGAATTGCACGCACTCGTGCACCTGTGTGTGTATTTCTATTCTGTGCATGCTTTTGTGTACTAATTGTGTCTGTAAAGTTTCCCAGGACGAAAATAAGATGTACAATAGCGAACACACACACACACACACACACACAGAGAGCGAGAGAAAGCATTTAATCCCAGTAGCTGAGTTGGCTTTGCTGTCCCACATTTGCATAATATATTCATACTTGTATAAACAAGGAGATTGGTGACCCCAACTCCCTCCCCCACCCCTTCACCCCTTTTTAATAAACCATTTCGTTGCCATAGCAAAATGCTCCCACACAACTCCAGTTCTTCAGTTGACCTGTTGGTATATCCCCCCCTACTGGAGGAGAATCGTATCGACGCATACTTTTCGTTTTGTGGTTTGCCACGTTTGTAATGTAATTTAGTTAAAAAAAAAAAAAACTAGGTGCTTTAGAGAAAAAAATAAAACATTTAAAAGTAAAAACAGAGCTCTGAAATGTTTAAATGTTCAAAATGTTTTGAAAAAAGGAAGAGCATACAGTCTTTGGTACAGAGCCAACTGTAACTGCAGACGGACATGGACACGTGTCTGAAAAACAGGCCAGCATACATGTGTGCCATGTGTCCTTGGTCTGCGCACTGACCTGTGGTGTTGACCGGCAGGTAGCGGAGACACTGGTGCTGCGGAATGGAGACTTCCTGGTGCGAGACTCCCTCGCCAACCCAGGGGATTATGTCCTGACCAACCGCTGGGACAATGAGGTTCTGCACTTCAGGATCAGCAAGGTGCTGGTTAAGTCCAGCGATTCTAGGGTCCAGTACCTACTGGAGCGGGAGAGCTTCGACTCCGTGCCGGCCCTAGTGTGCTTCTTTGTGAGCAGCCGTCGGCCCGTGTCTCAGCAGAGTAGCGCACAGATCTACTGTCCTGTCAGCCGCACCCTTCCCCTGCGCTACCTTGAGGCCAGCTTTGCTTTAGCTAATGGAAGGCATGGCTCTGCCCACTCGCCATCCAGTCAGAGAGGAGCTTACATCAAGAGGCGGAGTGTCACCATGACTGATGGGCTGACAACTGAGAAGATGATACCACACAGGTGAGCCTCAACTGATGTAGACAGCTGTAAATGCATTGGAAGAGTATTGTGGAGAACTAAGTATTTCCAACATACTATTATTTAAAAAAAATACCTCAACCAACACTGTTTCAATTTATGATTAATACAGCACAGGTCCATTCCATTCTTGTTTCATTCTTTCTTAGCATCGCTGAGTTTAACCGTAAGCTCAATGCTCTTACGAGCTTTGAAACATCTGGTGATGGTGACAAATAGTCCTTCTCATCCACGTAGGGAATCTTGCTCCGAGGTGGCCGGAGGAACGGCCAGCTCTTTTCCAGGAAGCGGGTCGGAGGTGATCTTGGGGAAAAGGTGGAGTGAGATGAGCTTAGTGTGAGCCATTTGGGTCGGATCACCATTGTAGTGAAACACCTCATCTGTGTCCACAGGTTCACCATATAGGATAGAGCCTCACAGTCCCCTGAGTGTCACCTCACCTGGCTTGGTTTGGTGTGCATGTTTGTGTCTCACACTGGTATAACACACAGAACCCACGTGCTAAACTTAGCTCACAGCTCCGGTGTGATTGTGTAGTAGTTGTTATGGGAGTCGTAGAAAATGGGAGTGAAATTGTTAAAACTGTTCATCTATGTCCATACTTAAGACTTTTACAGAATCCTATATGTAAATAAAATCATTCAGTTATTAGCTTTCACTGATTTTGAAAGAATTTTCAGTAATAGTACTTTTTTTAGTTTGATTTCTGCTTAAAGCTATTGAAAATAATGAAATAAAAGGATTAAAGTATGCTGTATAGCTTTGTCCTAGGATTTCTCAACGATTACCAGAGAATAATTTAAGATATGTCAGTATAATTAATATCCGGACAAAATTCTGAGCAAAATTCATGAAAAGAGGAGTCTGTGTATACGTTCTCTGAGCAGGAGAGTTTGAAAAGGATTACCCATCATTTCTAAAATGCTGTTTTAGCAATTTCACGACTGAAGCTGTCATCATTGTCCTCTTTTTCAGATCGGAAAACACGCTGCGTTTTTGAAATGTTTCAAAAACAGTCGATGCGTTTTCACTGTAACGTTTGCCTTTCTAGCCCTTCCACCGTCCACCACAAGGATGCCATGAGAAACTGTGCCCTCAGCATGGATCAGATCCAGGAGTTCCGCTGCCCACTATCACCGGTTGGAGAGACCCCACTATCTCCAGCATACAGCTCTAGTGAGTCTCATAGGAATGCAATGCAGGACCCTCATTACTGTTAGTGCCTGTGTTCCTCTCCAGTTTCATTTGGTCACAGTTTTGCAGCTGAATAGCTCAGAAATTAGTTCTCAGTTGTGTTAATAAACCCTTCTATAGGGTGTGTGGAATACTATTAGCTTGGCTGTCAAGTTAGTGTTAGTGTGTAATTTGTGTGCTGCTTCCCTTGTGTTTGGCAGTTACCAAGCACAGGAGTCCATTGGAAGGTAGGGCACTGGGTGCAGTCCCTTCATCGCCCGTACCGAGGCGTTCCAGCGAGCCCCAGCTCAGCCCCTCTTCCAGCAGCAACATGCCCTGCCCTGAGCCAGCCCCCAGCACCCACTCTACCCCTGCCCACGGCTACCTCTCCGAGGGGGCTGGGGGTAGCTACTGTGAACTCCACCCGAGCCCTGCCCCCTCCCCAGCCCCACCACCCAAGAGCTACGTGGAGCGCCTACGAGTAGAGGAAGGCCGAAGTCCCCCCGCAAGCAGGGAGGAGGCCAGCGAACCGTTTGTGGTACCCGTGTTGGAGACTTCTTCGATTTTCAAGCCCGGGAAGTACAACTCGGCGCTGATGCCCACAGAGAACAAGCCACTGGAGATGAGCGTCCTGAAGCGAGTGAAGGAGCTCCTGGCTGAGGTCGACGCCAAGACGGCGGCAAAGCACATCACCAAGGCGGACTGCACGGTAGGGGTGCAGCACATACCTCACAAAGATACGGCAGGAAGAAGCAACGAACCGTTAAGTTCTTTTGAGGATTTATCATCATTTTAATAGCAAAGGCATCCTAACATCCACTGTAACAACATTTCCCCCGCATACCATAGCTCATATAATAAAAATGTGTGTACACTTTATGGTATATATTTAACAAATGTAGTTTTATTTTGTCTTCTAGGATCATTTAATTTAGGATGCTTTTGATAAAAAGACATCAAATATTTTATAGTTTAGCTTACAGCTGCACAAATATTGCTAGTCAAGTGTTTTCCAGTTATGTATTAGGACATCTAAAGTCAGCAGTAAAATGCATTTGTCTTCATTTATCACTTGTGCTGCGCTAAAGGGGAAAAAAAAAGCTAAGAATTAATACCCCCAACAGACTGTTACTCCCACTGTTTCTGGACATCTGAGCTGCTGTATATGCAGAGAAACTCACCTGCCCCGCAGCAGAGCCTGCATGATCTGCGTAGGCTGTGTCCTGCCATCCTTCTGGCTTCACTCAGTCTTAGTCTCTCTGATGTGTCACAGTTTGAAGTGGGTTTTGCCCAGCTTTTGCGCTTTATTCCTCCGTAGTTTCGGTCTGCTCCACAGTTCTTCATAATTGAGACTCGCAGAGCAGTTTGTGCCCTTGGAAAAGTCACAAAAGTGCAGTCCGCTGATGGACGGTGCCCTGTGACCCTTTAACGTCACTGATCTAACAGCATTGCCCACTGAGTCAGGATTAATGAATACCTGGATCAGCGAGTGCCAGCAAGTGGCACTCAAGGTCATTATACAAAAATGACACACTACATTCAACAGTATTTACTGTAAAAATTATTTGACAAAGAGCAAATTAAAAGTCAATTATGTGGTCACTGGAGTGACCAGGAAGGAAAAATTGCTTAATCCCATCTCTGTGTGTGGTCTGCAGGTTGCTAGGATACTAGGTGTTACCAAGGAGATGCAGAAGATGATGGGAGTATCCTCAGGACTGGAGCTGCTGACTCTACCACATGGTCACCAGCTCCGCCTAGACCTGCTGGAAAGGTGTGTACCATACTGATCTAACAGGGTGTACACACCCAGTACTGCTCAAACACACTGATTTGGCACACAGCCATGCTACAATGCTTCCTACCAATAACAAATGTTGATGCTGAGGGCGGAAGGACAGTGAGTCTAATCCATCCCCATCCCTTTTCCCATCTCCAGGTTTTATACCATGTCCATCATAATGGCGGTGGACCTGCTGGGCTGTACAGGCAGCACAGAGGAGCGAGCTGCCCTCCTGCACAAAACTATCCAGTTGGCAGCCGAGCTGAAAAGCAGCCTGGGCAACATGTTTGGCTTTGCGGCTGTGATGAGGGCACTGGAGCTGCCTCAGGTATGAATGAAACTGCTGCAGGGTCATCCGCCAGCAGCACAGGAGAAAGCAGCGATGGCAAAAAGTGACAGAATTGTATCTCAGGAAGCTGCTGTCTCCCTTCGCACCCACTCGTAGATCTCACGGCTGGAACAGACGTGGATGGCACTGCGGCAGAGGCACACAGAGGGCGCCATACTCTACGAGAAGAAACTGAAGCCTTTTTTGAAGAACATGAATGATGGCAAAGGTATACCTGCTACTGGTAACTGCTTGCTTCTCAGCCTGGTGTGACACGCAGGGCTGGAAGCCATGTAGCAACTGCTTCACAATGCAACTGAACCGTTCCTTTTAGAAACATTCAAGTGGCTCTTAGCCATCTTTGCTTTCCTGCTATTTTTCCACCTACTGTGGAAGTGAAATGACTGCATAATGGCCAAAAATGTCATTGTACTGAGTCATAAGCCAGCTATATTAAAGTATATACTTTTGGGCTATCTGAGATCCAAGTAGAATTACATTTCCCCTTGAGATGCAATTTGACAAACTTGGATTGAGCATACAAATCTGTATCTTCAAGTTCCTTAAGAGCTTCACAACCTGCTGTCCCACCTGTTCTGTGTTACATGAACCTCCTGATCAGGGTTCCCCGTGATTTCTGAAAGTCTGCAATCGCAGTAAACTACAGCTATGACTAAATGTCTATCATGACACCTAAGAATTTGAATGACACATCAGGCCATGAGTTATAAGACTTAAGAAGCATCAGTGTGAGCAGCAGTGGCCTCATAGGAGCAGATGCCGCCATCCAGTTTACACCAGCTGTTAGGTAAAAAGATTCACGACTGGAAAAGCGCACTCAGTGTACTGCCACATGCGCAGTTAACAAGGCGACGTGATCACTAGCGCACAGCTTTGAAGGAACACGAGTCCTCACCCAGCTTTCCTTGGTCTCCCCACAGAGAGCAGTGCGCTGTCCAACACATCTTTTCCGCACATCGTGCCCTTCCTGTCCCTCTTAGAGAAGGGTGTCGGAGGGACAGGCGGCGAGGGCGTGGAGCCATGGGAGAGCACAGAGACGGGTGTGGACGTGGTGATGAACCATCTGGAGGCGGCACGCACCATAGCTCACCACGGGGGGATCTATCGCACCAATGCAGAGACCCAGTTGCACGGTAGGATAAGTTTGCGTGTGTTTGTGTAGAGGACCATGCATCAATGCACAGAAATTGTTGGGTGTGATCATTGAAGATGCGTTCATTTTATTATTTTACCATGCAGCCATAATTTGGGCCTTATAAATACTGTAGATAACATGTGCCATGTTGTTCCCACACTTTTCTATTAAAACCTCTGTTCAGCATTCTGTGTCACCTGTTGAGAAAAATGTTATTTAAAAATAAGTAGAATATTTGTTGCATTTCAAATAAACAGTTAACTGCCAGCTGGAGAATATATGCCTTGGGATTTAACTGAAAACTAGTCAAGGGGACTGACAGGAACATTTGCTTGTCTGGATTGCACAGAAGCAGAAAGTTCTTCTGTGTGAGATGCTTCTCATGGTGAACCCCTCAATTTGTGCCCACAGGTTTCCACGAGAGACCAGAGGTGCTGGAGATCTTCTGCACCGAGTTTCAGATGCGGCTTCTCTGGGGGAGCCGGGGGGCTGAGGGGAATCAGGCAGAGCGCTACGAGAAGTTTGACAAAGTCCTCACAGCCCTCTCCAACAAGCTGGAGCCACCGGTGAGGCACAGCGAACTATAGCCCTCTTACTCCTTGCTTGGCACACCCCTGGATGAGTCTAGTGTGTGACATGGGGACAAGAACCCAAAGACAATGCACTATCTATTGTAAGAAAATCTTTTTTTTTTTCTTTTTTTTTCCTTTCCTTTCTATTTATAAATTAGACACGGGGGTCAGTATTCCACAGAGGTTCTCTCTAGTGGTCCATCTAGCTAAAAGCTGGACAACACTGCAAGTTTAAAAAAAAAAAAAAAAAAAAAAAAAAAAAAAAAAATATTAAAAAAGTTACAATCTGTGCAAAGAGACAAGCATTTGTGTAAATATTTGAGTGTTCAAATTCAGTCCACCCGTCTGCCATTAAAGAGAGAGGAGACAACTCCGCAAACGTGCTGCAGATCTCACCACAGGTCGACGCTCATCACTCAACTCCGCACCACTGGCCTGTTTCACCTACTGTGGACATTCGGATGGAAAAAAATTATGTTCTCTTCCACACAAACAAGATGAGAGCCCATTCATGAAGCTGCACAGGTCGCGTCAGCCAAGTTCTCGGCCCGTTCGCAGCGTTGTTTCCCAAAGACCCGCTACTCTCCCTCACTCAGCCTCACCAACCCACAGCTCCAGGAAAAGGCCTGAATGTATGTTGCCAAACCTATTGTCACTCTGCCAACTGAAAAGCGCTTCAGCTGTAGGGCTAAGCCTACCTAGGGTCTTGATGGGGTCGGGGGGATACTGCTCTGAAATAATATCACCTCTCTGTTCTCCTGCTTAGCCCCCACAGTTGTTTAGTCCATGGTTGTCCCATTTTGTTCAAGATGAAAATTGCACAAAAACTCATGTCTCAGGATCCTGTTGAATGTCTTGTGAATCTTAAAATGCTCCTTTCCAGTGAACACTGTACCAACCATTCTGATCTGTGTGTAAATAATTGTACAGTTTACCATATTTAATTTCTAATAGCCTGAAGAAAGCAGCTTCCTCAGACCCAGTCCTTTTAATATTTAATTTCTAAAACCGCGATGGCTTGGTTTTCAAAAGACTGGGCTGATTTCCAGCACTTGGTTCTCATGCTCAGTCTTGACAGTGTTTATTGACTTTACTTGTGAGACCTTGGCACTCCATATCATCCCACATTAAGGTGATGAACCAATGTGAATGTGATTCTACAGAAAGGAGACCCTGGGACATGCCTACGAATGGTAGGTTTCCTCTTTTGTTTTTCCTTTTGGCTCCCAATCTGAGTCCGGGTCACGAGATGGGGATGGTCAGTGAAGTGCTGCCTTCCATGCGTTGTGAAAGTCCAGTGTTGCAGGTTACAACATGGTGGATGTGGGAGCCAAGGTGTTTGGAGTATGAGCACAACGCTCCAGGCATCACCTCTTATACCTGACTGACATTCTCCCTCCTTCAGTGAATGCGAAGGCAACTTGGATGGCACAGGATGTTGTCTTTTGTGTCGGAAATTGTAACGCTATGGCTCTGGTTCACCTGTCTGCCCAGTTACCCTAGTCCAATGTTCTCTGGTGGAGTTGGTTCTGCAGCCTGGCTGCCACCACATTCAAAGGAGTGTTCTGGGTTAAAAACATATCAGTACCACTGACTGAATTCTAGTGCTCAGATCAAGGTCTCTGCAGGGTTGCCAGATGTTGCCCATTCATTTCATCTTGCTTCTCCTTTGACTGTGTGGTTTGAGATGCTCAGCTGGTGAATTTTTTTTATTTTTTTTTTTTTTTGTACTATTGCTAAAGGCGGTGGTAGGGAATTTAATTTTTTAAATCAGTATCGTTGTTTGGTTACATATGGAAGTGCATTGAACAACTGATTTTTATATGGTTTCTTTATTTTTTATGAGATTACTGTAAGCTGGGGGTGAACCCTGCAAATCATCAACTTTGTAGACTTCAGTGGCCCCTTCAGGGTTGCATTCCTCTGTGTTGCTGAGCATCATGGAACATGGATATCTAGGGCATGAGATGCTGGTCACGGCCCACTCATCATTAGCTGGGATGTGCGCCCTTGGTCACGTCATGCCAACATTTTTATACATGGTACAGTGGCATGCTGTCCGAATGAGACTGGTGGCAGGGAAGGAAGAAGGAGCCAGACCTTCCCTTCTCCAACTGCCTTCGGGTTTCCCTTCACTTCTTCAGGCGAAAGAATCAGGACTGCATCATGAGGTAAAGCTGACTGAGCTGGGAAGGATACAGAAAATGTTCTCCTCACTTTTGGTTGCACAGAGTTCTAAGCATTTATTGCCCGTTGTAAATAGTCATTCTTAAATTTCTTACTTGTAAAATAGCACATGATCATATGATTTTTCTTATGTACATATGTCATATTTTTTTCAATTGTTTTCCAAGAAATAAAATATCATTTGCCGGTGTGCAAGAGTCGACTGTTGTGTTCCACACACTTTGCCCTGTTCCTTGTCAAATATTTACGGTTTAATTCTGACAAAATGCGAGCGGTATAAATCCTATTGACTTAGCTGTGCTGCTGATGCCCGATGCCTCTTAGCTGCGTGCTGCTGGCGTATTAGCAGCGCTGGAGCAGATTGCAAACCAGCTGCACCCATCGACGCTGCGTCTGATTTATGATCTGCAGGATAAATCGGTTTAAATAGGACTTGCAGAATCATACTTTACATCTAATTATTATTGTCTTCCGTCAGGGTTTTGCAAACACAAGCTTTTCGCAAGTGTTGTGTGATCGATTCCTTTAAGAGAACATCGCTAAATAAATGGCGCTGGTAAAGGGAGACTGAGAATTTTGGATGTTATCCCAGGTTGTGGCCTTTTCTGGCTTGCGTCACCACTCTATCTAGCATTATTTTCTGACAGCTGCACAGCCCTTGCATAAAAGTTACTTCTGCCATAAAAAGACACTGTTGACAGACAGTACCAAAGCTATAGAGCTGTTTTACTTTGCCCTTCTGCCCTTGGTTACTAAAGGTGAAGACAATTCTCTGAAGTCACCATCTTGAAAGGTTTGATATGTCTGTTTGCTGCAGTACATCTGCCTCCTGTTGCATTGCACTGATATGGTTCTACTATAATTTCTACCAAAGATTAAAGCTATTACAGCAGTTCATAGCTTAATGTGCCAGTTTCATTTAACTGTTGCTGTTTAAGATCAATGTTTATCAATAGTTTGCAAATGTCTGGCAGCCTGGTGTAAAACAGGAAAGAAATACAAAACTGAAATTTCAAAGGACAAGGCAATGGTTCATGAAAGCTGAAATGAGGACATTGGTTCCCAGGGTGGCAGTGCCACCTTACAGGTATTCAGGTGTGGGTTCCAGTCCAGCCCAGTCTGTGTGGAGTTTGATTGCCCCCCCCCCCATATCTGTGTTGGTTTCCTCTCACAGTCCAAAGATATGTTTCAGGTTAATTGGTTGCTCTAAGTTGCGTGTGTGTGTGTGGCCACACTCAATTGGTGTCCCATCCAGGGTGTAGTTTTATAGCCCAGCACCCAGTGACTTCAAGATGGGCTCCAGACTGCCATGACCCTGACTAGAGCAAAACAGTTAAGTGTAATGGGTGCATGGTGGGGTGGACGGATGGATGTTCCCAGAGCAATACTGTATGTGGTTCAGCAGCCCAAAGCACCATTTTGTCATCATGTCTTCATGCTTCCACTTCTCTATATGACTCAGTGTAACTGTTTGATTACATTCACAAGAATTTCCATTTACAGCAGCATCACATAACTTATTTACAAAAAAAAGTTCAGCAGGGCAACAAACAGCAGAGCACCCATCTGTGAATTTAAGCAATTGCACCAACAATTGCACTGATGAAAGAGGCCTGTTGTGTTGTAGTACCAAAAGATTCCAGCAGAGGGCATCATTACAGATTGTCATATTCAAAGTGGAATTTTTGGGTGACTAAAACGGGTCAAAACAAAGTCATTACCCAGGTACTTCTCTCTGTGTGTATCAGTAAAAGCTGTGCAGTGTGTGTCAAGCTAGAGCACAGAGCAGGTATTAACTGTACCCTGGATAAAACCTATATTAGCTTATTTATATGCTGCTCTGTGGATTTGCATATGCAATGGAGGACAGCATCTCCAACCAGAATATGGTCTTATTTTTCTGCATACTTTCTTAAAACATCAACTAAAGAGAACAACTTTGAATCAACCAAAGTGCCTCTGTTGGATTTGAAGAACCTAATCCCATGCACTGAGACCAATCCTAGAGTAAGAAAGTCCGTCTTCTCCATTGGCAACAAACTGTGATCCTAAATGAGATGTATTTCATGTTATGTTTTTTTTTTTAAACCCAAAGTGTTTTTCAGTTAAATAGCAATCCCCATTTACCCTCCGCAATATTTAAAGTGTGGATTTTAATAAAACCTTTGCTTGATCTATGTGCAAATCGCTGACTTCCCCAAAAATGTCCTCTTTCTGCTGCCTTTTTTCACCTCTCCCTGCCAGTGTCCACCGCCCACAGAGCTGGACAGCAGCTTGATCTCAATGCATCATTCTTTCTCCTGGCAGACAGACCTGTTTGAACAGCACAATCTGGGTCCATCTCTCCAGGGTACAACAGCAGCTTCCTGGCCCAGGATCTGAACAGGCAGTGTTTAGTTTGCTGTTAATCACTACATGGCTGAACTTGCCATCTGCGTAGTCTTGTAATTCCCCCAGTGCTGCTCCTCTGTGGACCCAGCGCAATAAAAAAGCAGAATATTTTTATTTTCATTCTTGCACTCATCTGTCCCACTTAAACACATTTAAAATACACTTGGCCCTTTTTACATAAACTTAATGACTCAGCACAGTTTTCAAGAACATACTGAAAGAATGTGTGTATTGCTTTATTATTATTATTATTATTATTGTTGTTGTTATAGTACATTATTTAACAAATTCATATAATAAAGCTAAATTGCATTTCCAAAGTAGCCACAACTGCTGGTAATACTGCAATGTATTCTTCTTTTACTGAAGGCCTCTCCTCCTCTGCTTTGCATCCCTCCTTTTCTCCTGAACGAGGATGCAGCCTTTCTCTAAACAACCCATTGAAGAAAAACGTATTTTTAGCTCTAACTTTATTACTAGAGATTAATTCAATTTTATCAGTGCAGTAAATCATTTTTTTTTGATAGTGACAACTTCTGTGACATTACATAAAATTTGACAGACTGCCTGCATGTGTTATTACCAGGGTTCTAGAGTGGCCAAAATATGTGAAAGAAAAGGAGGGAAGTTAAAGCAGTTTAGTTTTATGTTCAGTTCACTAGCCCATGCTTAATCTCTTTTACATCCTTATAGACAAATCCCCTTTATTCTGTAGATTTTACTTTCAAAAGATTTTCTAAAACAGAGCATTAAGTATTCAGATGAAGTATTAAGAAATGCATGCAGTGATTTTTTTTTATCCTTGGTTTTCTGTAAGTTGTGTTTTTACGTAAAAATTAATACTAAAATATTTGACTATGCACAGTGTAAAAAATGAATTTTTAATTTTCAGATGTTTATTAAATTGACTCCATAATGTACATGAAATCTGCTTGATGCACCTTTATGTACCAGAAACACCACAGGGCAAGATTCTGCATAGCAGGCCGAAACAGGCCTTTCAAATGCCACTGACCTTAAATTAAAAAAGACATAATATTAATAATGTGTATTTATAATGTTTACATATAGGATAATACACTACCCAGCCAAAAAAAAGTCACACACTAACATTTCGTTGGACCGTCTTTAGCTTTGATTCTGGCACGCATTCGCTGTGGCATCATTTCGATACTTATGCAATGTCACAACATTTATTTCCATCCAGAGCTGCATTAATTTTTCGCCAAGATCTTGTATTAGTGATAGGAGACTCGGACCGCTGTGTAAAATCTTCTCCAGCAAATCCCAAAGATTCTCAATGGGGTTAAGGTCTGGACTCTGTGGTGGCCGATCCATGTGTGAAAATGATGTCTCATGCTCCCTGAAGCACTCTTTCACAATTTAAGCCTGATGAATCCTGGCATTGTCATCTTGGAAGAAAAAATCCATTGATGGAAAAACCTGGTCATTCAGTATATTCAGGTAGTCAGCTCACCTCATTTTTTGGGCACATAACGTTCCTGAACTTAGATCTGACCAACTGAAGCAACCCCACATCACAACACTAAGTTCAGTCCAGGTGGTGACTTTTTTTTGGCCAGGCAGTGTATTTATACATAAAATGTACAATGTAAAGCATAAAGCAGGGAGTAGCAAGGGATACTGCAGCCCTAGACTTAACACTGCTCTGTTACACTTAAACTTTAAAAAAAGAAAAACTGGGCCTCACCAGGTGTGGGCTCGTACAATTGTCACCTGGATGCGTATAACCTGCCATAAATAAGACTGCTTATAGGGGCGAAGCACACTGTACTTCCTTGTTTGCTGCCAGAAATGTGAGCTTCTTGTAAATTAGCGCTGTTTGCGCTGAATAAGAAAATTATTTCAGATTCCCCGTCATTGACTCTTGAAAAAGCGTTGACATCCCGCCTGTTGCCCAGCAGGTGGCGCCCAAAGCACAGAGAAGGGATCGACTCCGCTCCAGTCAGCCGGCGAACGTCACACATTCCGCGTTTTGTAATTAACCTTCACTTCTTGTAATAGATGGATTGCTTTATTAAATATGGAATATTTTTGTCTGCTCTTATAATGTACGGTTACGGCAGAGGATGCATCTTTGCGAAGTAACAAGCTTGGCAACACATTAGTAACAAACCCATTTGAATTAAAGTTGCAGCAAATAAAATTAAATGTAACTTAATGTTTTTAATAATAATCTTATTGTAATAACCAATTTTTTACAGTTACTGTATGTCATCATAAATGTATTTTAAATGTAAAATGCATCCTAGGTCATGCAAATTATGGATATTCTGACAGTGTGATTTGATTCACTGTTCATGCAGGTTTCTTTCTCTATGGCGTTGGTGTCTGTAGGGTAAACCAAGTGAAGGGCACACAGGCCCACTTTCTGCCGCCCGAGCATGTGCGCAGCTCAGACCTGGTGAGCACCATCAGTACAGCAGCCCTCTCTGGTGAAGTGGGGCTGTGAGGCAAGGGCAAGAGGGGAGGCTGTGAGATCGGGGCGGCAGCGTTGTGTCCAACGTGCAGTTCAGCCGTGAGCTGATGTCCTTCCGTGGACTTTGAGGCATGGTGACATCCTCTGGTGACATCACAGGAGTGTCATCTTGCAGGTTTGCGCCTGGATTTAGGATGATGTCAGCTAAGGAATGATGAGAGACAGTTTCTCGACAGCGCAGTGCTCACTTCCTGCCAGTGGATTGACAGCCACTGGACTGCAAAGTCTTTGCACAAATATTAGAAAATGACATCAAACTTAAGTGCAAATGGCACCCAGAGACATTCATAATGTAAGGAAAATTATTTCTTTCCCCATTGACATATTACTGCATTTCATACCTCCTGCTAGTGGAATTACAACGATATGGACAAGAGGGTTTTGTATAAGTAGCATTAAATTGTATTATAAGAACATAGGAAGACCCAGAACACACATCCGTCCAGCCATCCATCTAGGTGTTATGATTTAACGCTGAATCCTGGCCAGGGTCACTAGGGTCAAGAGCCAATCCCAGAATCACCACACAATGAAACCCCCGCCTTGATGCAAGTCCATCCTCAGGCCAAGAACACCGGTACACAAAGATCACTCCTCATTCATTCATTTGTTCCATTCCCATTCCCAAAAATGCAGGCAGTCAAACAAATACAAACAACTAAAACTAATAACGTTGCATTAAATTGTCACTAATTTTGTCAGCTGTTATTGTTTTTAATGTTACTAGTATATCCAATAACTTTTTTTTGTTGAAAGTCAAATCTTGTATTCAGAACAGAAGTGTGGGGTTCTATGTAGTGGGTTATTACCATTTTAATCACTTTACAACTAAGTTTTAATCATTTCATGCCTTTTTTCTGAGAAGAATGAATACAATTTGAAACCAATTAAATTTCTTAAGTACAGTTAGCGCGGTGTTTTTCTTTAAGCTCATTCAAATTCCTGTCTCTCTGGCTATAAGGAGATTAATGTACTTATGAACATGCGAACAGCAGTCATGTCAGAGAAGGGCAATATGTGTGGGGTCCAGATTGGGCTTTCATTTGTCACAGCAGTTTTGCATTATGTGCCCGCACTGCCCTGTCCTGTGCATTGTGGCCCATTCTGGCAAGTGGAGGATGGGTACATAGCATGTTTTGGCATAAGGAGGGATGATGGCGTGGCGTGATCTGCCCAGAGGACTGGGACAATGTGGCGTGTTTTTGGCGCTACTGCGACGGAGGAGGAACACCGTGTCGTATTACGGCAAAGCTTAGCAAATGTGAAGTGACTGGGCGACATGTCCTGGTGGTTTAACACTTTGTTATCTAAATCCTGGGGGCTTACTGAACAGGGGCCAGCCTCAATCTCCATGTGATAAAAGCCCCCACCCCCATCTTTCAGTGGCCCGGATTCACATTTCAATTTACTGCGTCGTTGCTGTTGCTACGCGTCTTGGTTCACGGGAGCCACCCAGCCACCCTGACTTGGTGCCTCTGGACAGGGGTGGCAAGGAACACCCCCGAGCTGCATCAGTAGACTCCATGTGGAAATAAAAAATGCAGGTTGTTCTGAATACAAGTGAACAGGAGGAATTCACCATGGAAAACTGGCATTTTGACTATGTTGACAGTTGGTGACATGTTCCGGAAACTTCACTCCAGTAGGATGTTGCTGCTGGGAAAAATGCTCAGGCTCTTTGCCATTCTCCTCCACACTGAGGGAGAAAAATGCCCCTCAACCTGCTGTGATCAGAACTCAGTCGCAACAGAAAGCACGTCTCCTTAAGGTACAAGGAGGCAGAACATATTACTTTTCATGATGCGCAGCAGATTATGTTCAAAGTATAATTAGACAGGATTTTATTATACGGTTAAAATATCAGTGTCAGACCATTTACTGTGAAGGCACCTGCCCACATTTTACCGATACGATCGCCAAAATAATAAAGCTGAAAGCTGCCACATAATCAACTAAGCATAGGAGTTAATCGGTTAATAATAAAAATTGCGTACAACAAGGATACAGATTTGAAAGTGAAATACAAAGGATGGAGGATGAGGTTTAGAGGGCAATACGGCCCTTCTGCTGCACATGGTCCCAGGGTTCCCCCCGTTGATATTTTACCCCACTCTGTGCCCGATGACCGTCGCCCCTTTGCCCCCTGACTCCCCACTGCCCCGCACACCTCACCCCGACTCCGCATTACCACATGAATGGACGCCTGCAAAGGACCATTGCCGATCTGGAGGCTGACAGAAGGCACCAGATTTGCAATTCAATCTGATCCCCAGTCAGGACAGGCCTGTCACCGACGTGACACGAAGGAAGAGGGCTTATGTTACGTGAAGGATGTAGGTCTGAATTGTAAATGCTTTCAAGTTTCATGCTCCTATTTACAGAGAAAAGGCAATGCTCCGTTAAAAACTACTTCTAGGTAAAAGGCCAATGAAGCATAAATGTGAAATTGTTTCATGTACGACAGCTGTTTATTTTGCATTTATATTAGTTCTAACTCGGCTACTGGGACAAATTGTGATCAAATTCTAAATGAATCAATTGCACTGTTTGTAGCTGAGTGCTTCGGTGTTTGTGGCAGGTTTCCAGAGCCACTGCTGAGCTCGATCTAACAGCACAACACGACATGACGGCTCTGCTGTCGCTACGTCGCTACGAACATTTCCGGTTACGTCACGGGCGACTTCCTGTATGCCGGACCAACATGGCTGCCTCCATTGCACTGCGCTTGGAGTTTGGGTGCGTAGAAATCCAACTTACTATATAAATGGTCATCTTTTTTCCTATGATCAAGACGAATTCTGCATTAAAGATTTTTATAGGCAGTGCATGTGCTGATGCTGTAAAGGAATCGCATCATAAGCAGCGCAGCGATAAGAGATTCTTACTTGCCAAATCAGCTGTTAGTGCTATACTGTAAGACCGGACGGAGTTGAGTAGAAATATTAAATTGTTATTTTTTGTATTTCTTACTTATTAATTCTAGCTGTAGAATTAGTTTATCCACTTGTTAAAACTGTATATGCAATAATCTAACCTTGCAATGCAATATACAGTCCATGTTTGCATCGTCATTCAGTGGTACTTGTACTATTTCTGGATGATTATACATATTTACTTTGAAGAGGTCTGCCATGTAAGATTTTAGAAGATATACATTGTTTTAGACACACTTGGAAGTATGGTAAGCTAAAGGAAACCGTGTAGATCCCTCCAGTACTGACCAGATTCAAATGTAATTTTCTCGTTACCAAAGGTTAGGCACGATGTTAACTGCAAAAATAATCTGATACCAAGGTTTAACAGTGTTGGGTTTTCAGGAGGAACAGTTTGAGGAATACCGTATTCTCAAGGGAAAACCAACAACTTCATTTAATTCCATATTCTCAATTCTTTGAGGCAAATATTATGGCAGGATCAGATGAGAAAGAGTACACAAGTAATGGCATAGCTGTTCCTTAACAACTATCTACACTGGGGAGCATTCTGGTTTAAGTTTTGTTTTAAGATTTTTCACTGAATTTGTGTCCGGTTCAGTCCTTAAGTCAATACAGATATTAAATAGAAGAATGTTTAAATTGGTGTTACACTAACCAAGGATGTAGCCAGTCAGTAGCTGAATAATCTTAGTACATGATGCTCTTTGGTTGAAGAAGAGGAAGCAGCACTCTATTCCACAGCTTGTTGTCTGTGTTACAGTATCATTACAACTAGCTACTTCATAATAGTTCAAATAAAATGTATGTTGTTCTGTATTTGCAAAGATTATTTTGGCAGCAGATTTGTATTGAGTCTGCTGTTTTCCAGTATTACTAATTTGCCTTGGTGTACTCTTAAGATAATTGTGCAGAACATTATTTGGCAGCATAGGTTATTTACATTGGATCAATACTCGCAGTGAGCTTTCTAATCAAATTTATTTTGGCAATTGTAATCACTGAATTATTTGAACATGTAACCTATTTGTTAGCTGCTGTTATAGAATAAATTATACAAATCAATTGTCACACTTAGTGAAGTAAGTTACTCTTCTTTCCTTGTAATTCTTCTGTCTCCTTTAACTTCCTTATATATTTTGAGCTTGATTTTCCTAGTAAAGGGTGTGAATTAAGTTATATGTATTTAATACACATTTCAAATGATAATTTATTGACTATGCATTACAAGATGCTAAAGCTGAACAACAGAACACTTAAAATGGAATTCTGGTTGAGGTTCAAAAAAGTATCTCTTTGGTCCTTGTACAGATTCACAGATTTCATATGTACCTTGCACCATAAAGGCATGTGAAGCACCCTGAGAGCTGTTTGTTAATTATGCTTTCCTTAAAAAAATCTGTATTTGAAACCATATATCTCTACAGTGGTTTATTTGAACCATCTCACAGTAATCTTTCTTACTGTTACAGTTACTGCTGCTAAGAAAAATAAAGAAATGCAAGTAAGAGCACTGCTTAAATGGTTGTATTAAATTATAGGAATGCATTAAATATGATGTAAAAGATGATTATATATGTGGATGTGGGACCTGTCTTTTATCATATACAGCCTCATAACCTGTCTGTTATCATATACATCTCATTTATATGAGCACTTTTTGTTTCTCTGTGACCTTAGTGACCCAAAAAACACCTAAACAGCAGATAGTACTAAGAGATGGGTTCCGATGTGTGTGAGAACCAATCTTCTTCGGTCAGTCCGTCCGGTGGCCGATCCCTACGCGGGGTCTGTGCCAGTAGGGCCCTATCTGAGAGACAACTGCACATTCTCCCCATGATGTGAGCCCCCTTTATAGGCCTTGCACCTGCTGCCGCGGCCTCCCGCTCATGCTGTCTGCCACGCAGAGACTAACGCTTGTGTGACCACGACTCTCTGGCTGAATAGCAAGGGTCTGTTTGCTGTGCGGAGGATGAACATCTGTGTAGTGCCAACCCCCACTTTACTTGCCAAGTTGCCTTGCCTTCCCTACCCCCAACACACAGCTGCAGGGTGATGGTGCTGGCAGTGCCATGCAGTCTGGTGCCCTTGATGTACCAAGGAAAGGCTGAACAATGCCTCTTGCTTGAGTATGCTAAGGTGAAAGTTTGTTTTGCTCACACAAAGAAGTCATATACTAGCCTTTTAGCCAGACTAGGGTCATGCTGTGTTTGTAGCAGAGGGTCAGGATTTGAACCCCCTCCCCCAATGACATCAGTGAAGTGGAGAACAGGCCTCACACCTTGGGCCATCCCATGAGGTGGATCAATAGAGTAAGCTCTTCAAACTCATCTCGGAAGGAAATCCCACAAGTCTATTTTCTTCTTTCTGTCTCTCCCTGTTTTGTTCTTCCCTAATCCGGACATCGTGCTCTATGTAGGACAATGGGGATTGCCTCACCCCCACCAGCTATTCTCTCTCTCTCTCTCACACACACACACACACACACACACACACACACACATATACATCTCCCAGCACACAGTGTCCGAAGAGGCATGTAAGTGCCTACGAAGAGCACTAAAATCACTTATTAGACTTATATAACATGGATTGGTCTGTGTAGTTTCTTTGATTAGGTTCAGTTTTTGATTTCATGGAGGTCTTGAGAATAATAAAATAGATGTATGCTCTTCAGCAAGTATCAAGAAATCGGATGCAAGTTAGCATCTTCTTGATCACTCAGGATTAAGTCCCTAGTAGTTTGTTTATATTTTTCGAAACACTTTTGCATTCTTTTTTCATTATATACTGCAGGTTGCTCATCCTTAACAGAATTAATCAGTTACGTAACATTGCTTATTTAGTGGGTTATTCTAAGCTGCACACAAATATATTCACTATGAGGTGAAATGGTAGAAGTGAAAATGCAGTTACGACAAGAAGTAGTTTCAAAACTGGAAACATGGAAGTCAGGTACCTTGTGTAAAGGGACCACAGTACAGCTCCAACCAATCTGAAGCAGCAAGATCCAGGTACTACGTACGTGTCTGGGAATTACACTAAGCGCTACATGAGCTGTGATTCGGTTAGTTTTTGGTTGTGTTATGTTGAACTGACTTAATGGATTGCTCTGTACCAGGCAGCTGTATCGGAGAGGGGCTGCAGCAGTTCTAGTTCCTACCGTCTAACCAAGTCAGAGTTTTTACTTCCTTTCCTCTTCAGAGGTGGTGCTGAGCTGCTATTTGATGGCATACGAGAGCATCAGGTAACTCTACCCAGTCAGTCAGAACCATGTGAGTACCACCTTTCTTTTTTGTTTTTCATCATCATCATAATCCCCCTTGTTATATTTATTCATATAGTTACACAATGGATGTTTTTTTTTTTTTTTTTTGCTTTTTGCTGTGGCCATTTTCTTATTCACGTTTTCAGCAGCACAGAAAGTGTGAGCTTACACATATACGGCTGGTACACAATGGTGTGAGCCATCTGCTTTTGTGAAGTTTGCAGGCTTCATCAAGTCATCAAATGTCTGAAGTAGAGTACTTTACTCAGTTTTACCCTCAGCCCTGTAAACACATGGCTTGCCTTAGCCATCCATTTGAGCAACAGTAGAGTGAATATCACAACTAATTTATCCAGTGAAGGGTGTAAGCACCAGTTTATACTTGTGTTCCCTCAGCTTCGATGCTACAAGTGACTGGTGTGGCAGAAAGAGAAATTTAATTCCAGATCCTTACTGTAGAGTGTCCAGAAATATTTTACTAAAGTAAACAAGATAAAGTACCTTTTTCAAGGGAGAGAACCGGACCCTTTTGAACTTGTTGCCATGTTGTGCACCTGGTGTTTGCACTTGTCATACCCACCACCCCAAAAACCCAGCAACTTCACATGACCACTTACGTGCCTGTAAAGTCTTATTTGTCTGTTGGTCTATTTAAACCATCTTTGGTCTTCTTATTTATATACCAGCTGCTTAGATGATTGTTTCTACCCTGTGTGTGATCTTCTGTGTTGTCCTATGTCATCATATTGTCTGTTTAAATATTGTATATTGCAGTTCATAAGAAAATATATTGTACATCTGTATAAGTGCAGAATGACTAAGTGAATCCTACAAAGTGACAGTTTAGACTACTAACATCCTCACTTTGACTTTACCAATTAAGTCAAATGGCTAATTCCATAATATTCAACAAACAAAGAATATATAAGATTTGGAAATGCAAAACTTAAAAGCTTAAAGGTTGAGTAGGGAAAAAAGATTTGTTCTGTAAAAATGTAACAATTTGTTTATTACAGGAGTATACTTTTTCTTATGCATTACAGGCTTTGTTGGGAAAATCACAAACTGAAAATTAGTAGTACTGAATTCATTTCTGGGTCAAATCCCCTCATAAAACTGTTGTTTTAGGTTAAAGTGTTTCCACAAGTATTCAGCTGGATGAATAAACACAAGTGTAACAGTGCAAAGGTTCTGTAAAACACTTTGGCCAGATATAAACGATGGATAATCCATCCCATAGAATGGCCTACATGGTATTGTTGAAATAACTAAAACATTTAGAGAGAGTCCAGAAATATGGGCAACGCGTTATTGGTGCTTTTTCTTGGCATTATGAATCAAAGGTTGTACTGTTAGCTCTCTTTCCTGTTCTGTAGGTGCGGAGAACAAGCAGTTGCTCCCCAGGCCTTTTTTCTTCCCTTCTGATGTTAAAAAAAACAACAACAAAAAAAACAATTTTCTTTATTGCTATTCCAAGGACAGAAAGAAGCACAAATTATACAGGAGATTCTTGGCCCCCTCTGTTCCTGTACACATGCAGGTCTGCACCCTCCCCCAATACCTCACCTCGCCCCACCACACTTCACACTTTCTGTTTGACCTCTTTGAGCCTGTGTTCACACGCTCCCTGGACAGCTGTTCAGCTGGCCGACCCAAGCCCCTCTGTTTGGCCATCTCTGTTGCTCCATTGCAAATCGGGTTTAAAAAAGCACCGGACCCCCCCCCCCTTTTACCCATCCGCAACAATGGTCAGTGGCTGCCCCCCTCCCAACATCTGTGAGCTTTCCTCTGCTTTGCCATTGTCCCCCTAACTGCTCCATTATTGCCCCGCTTTCACTTGTAAATGCAGCCAGCGATACTGTTGATGGGTCTTTTATCCATATCACCGGGGTCAGAGGAAAGGTAGGGGTGGGGGCCTTGGAGGGGTGGGGGGAAGGGGCAGGCGGCACAAGGACAATTGTGACAAAGAGTTAAATCCTTTTTGTGTGCAATCATTTCGGACGCTTGGCAGGACAAACGACTATCCCGCTTGTCCGCATTCCTTTAGCCCCCTGTTGGGATGTTGGGATGGAAGTGCAGCCGGACCACTGGGTTCTTTCCACAGTGAGACCCTTCACTCCTGCTTGGAACAGATGCCATGCACCTAGCATGTGAGCATGCCAACATCTGCACCAGTCTGACAGGAGCACCTCCTGTCCTTGCTAGGGGCAACCAAATACTACAGACATTTGACAGTCAAAACTAAAAAAGCACATAATTTTGTTTTCACTCTCCATTTATAATGGTTCCCTGGTACTGAATCTTTGTTGTTGACATCTGCGGTTACTGGCAGCGTTGCAGTCATTTTTATTTGTTAACTTGTGTAGATCTGGTGGTATGAAAATAAGCAGGCAGTAAATTTCTAATTTCTAATAAATCTGCTTGTATTTTATTAACTGTCTTCATTTTAAGAGAATATCTCATGCCCTCAGATGGCACACGGGCTGTGTCGTCCAGTTTCCATCCGGATTGCTGATGTAAATATTTAATAATGTAGATAGAAGTTAACACCAGGACTTGGTCTGCCCTGTCACAAGTAAATATGTCTTAATTAAGGGGGATCTTTTCCAATTTTAATGATCTGCCACCAAATTCTTTGAAATCCAATGTTAGGCCAAGAATGAGACCATATTAACGAAGTGGTTGGGGTAGGAGAGTGGCTTTGCCAGAACACACGCTGCTGTTTGGTACTGACTACTGTCTTTGTTAGTGTATTCAGTCACTGTCACCGTCAGTGCAGATTTCCAGTCAGGCTGCTAATCACGTGTCCTGGTGTTGACATCCCAGCCATGGCCCTCCTTCTTGTGGTTAGCAGCATGCTGCTCGTGTGCACGAGTCTCTCACATAAACAGCTCACTATGTGGTCCAGAAGCATGCCTGTCGTGGTCAGGCCTCGTGGGCAATGGAGTGCCTGGTGGTCACCAGTTTGAGAGGGTGTGAGACAGGCGAGTTTTGGACAGCAGATGGTTTTTTTTTTTTTTTTTTTACAGGTGTAATAAGAATGGAACAGGACAGGTCCTGGTGAGACATGAACGATGGATTGTGCTCTGAACCGGGGTTCAAAATCCATTCCACAAACACAATCTACTTTAATTTACATTGTTAGAGACCCGCTAAGTTTTTACAAGCTTCATTCCACATTTTATACCGTTGGTCAAATGGAGAGTAAAGCATTAATGAATGGACCAGTCTTCAGTAAATTTCGATCGTATATTGATAGTCCTGCCTTTTTGTTTTTTCTCCATCCACTCGTAATATAATAGTCTTTTAGTATGTAATTTTTGTGTGCCTTCTTAGTTCTACCTAGTATCACTCCTTTTTTGCTCTATATTTCTGAGCTAGAGAAGAAGCTGTGTGTATGTGTGACTATGTAAGTGTGACAACGAAGCCTCCTCCTTGGGTCCACTGGTGAGAACATTGAGTGATATGTGTTATTTTAGCTTTTATCCTGACCTCAACAAAGCTGCTGCACACAACAAAAGGGTTGTCTCCGTGGCAATGGGGTTTCCACGACAACCCCAGCACAAAAGGTGACCAGTTGAGGGAATGTGAGGAGGGGGATGGAGCGGGCAGCCGACGACCTTGGTGGACCATCGAGCCGCCCCGGTCACTGATGAAGTTACTGGGGTGTGGGTGGGTTGGTGGGGGTTTGTTTCAGTCTCAGTCCTTCTCTTCAGCCCCATCATGATTGATGACCTGGTGGGACCCCTGCTGGTGAAATTGTCCCTCCCCCTCTCACCGCATCAGCATCCCTTCATGCGAACCCCATGAAGACAAATTATTTCACTCATATCCATCCACAAATAACTTTTTAGCAATGGAGGAGAAAGTGCTTTAGAGTTGTTCTGCAGATGCCCTCTGGATCTCATGCAAGATTATCCCAGCATGCATCTGGCTGCAGTGAAGCGCTGTTATCTGTGTAGCCACCCCACATCACAGTATGCTCATTGGGGATGAGGAGCCTTACAAAGGCAGGACAATGAAGCCACTAAGGGTTAAGGAAAACCACTTTGAACCTCCCACATGCTACAAAGGGAAATATGGAGTTTGACTGGGAATTACTGAAAAAGGAAATGAAAGAGTCAGGCTGATAGTTTCTGTTTTTAGCTTTGTCATTGTGTAAGTCAATATTAATTGCTGTGTACTGCAAAGAGGTGCACATCACTCTTTTTTATGGGTTCTGAGAGTAGAGTTGCAACCATTGGATGAGGGGCAGTCGTTACAGAACGGCAGGGTTTGACAATGATCCAATTAACCTGAAACCGCTTTTCAGACATTGCCACAGGTGAAAGCCCGAATGTGCACTTCCAGAGAGACCTACATCAAAACCTGTATCACTCAAGTGTATCATGTAAAGACCGTATTAAACGGACAAATTAAACGATTGGTGTCTACTATCATTAAGTTGCCTTTGGTAGCAAAGTTAGTTATGG
The DNA here is from genome assembly GCA_018136845.1 of Heterotis niloticus. Lineage (NCBI taxonomy): Eukaryota > Metazoa > Chordata > Actinopteri > Osteoglossiformes > Osteoglossidae > Heterotis > Heterotis niloticus. The sequence continues at coordinate 26,936,359 of CM030891.1, forward strand.
ACATTTGTCATTCTTGCTTCCTTTTTGTGTGGTGTAATCATTAACCTTTAAAGGTGCAAGAGTGAAGGCAAAGCCTTTCTTGTCTGAGCCAGATGATCGACATCCACATTGAGATATGTGTTTTGTATTGTCTTTGTGCTCTGGTGTTGGTGACATCACTGTTTTATTATTTAGCTAAGAGAATCAGAGATGGCTGTAGTGGGTTTGAGGGCGATAGCCAATAGCACAACGGCTCACGCACATCAAAAACCATTGTCCCTCTCTTGTTCGGGCTGTGTACGAGTGGTGGTTGGTGTGGCAGTTTCTATTGTCACAATGTCATAGACACAACGCTGTTACTATTTCACTTGCGTCAGGTCTGTGTTCCGATGATTGGTTTCTGCTGGGCCGGCCATTTTCCAGCACTGGTCTCTCTCCGTCTGCTTATGTCTGCTTTGACGTAGAGTACCCAGAATTCTTCAGCACACATGCCTGCACACGTGCACACGTATGTGCGCTTGCTCTTTTCTCATATGTAGAGCAGATAGCCGTTACCCTTAGTTTCTCCCTCCCTTTCTTCGCTTTTCTGCCTTACTCCCAAACGCTCGCTTAGGAACAAACTGGTTGGATCCGGCAGCCGAGGCTGGTGATGGTAGGCTAGAGGCGGGGGTGGTGTATGGGCAGCCGCAGTCACCATTTTATTCTCGCCTGCCATCGCAGTTTGCCGTGTCCGAGTCCCAAGCACACACATGCACGCAGCTGTATGTACGATAAGAAGCAACGCATAAATAAACAGTAGCACCTAGGCACAAAAAAGCCCATTAGCAAATGTATAAATAATGGCGGTGGTTTTGGAATGAGAGGCTATTCTCTGAATGTAAATGTGGGAGGAGCTTCAGGAATTCTTTACTCTCATTCTCCATGGATAATTTGGTTATATATCAGCCATTAGGGAGACTGAATGTATAGGGTACTTAGAGTAAATCTACTATTCCTTAAATGTAGAATAAACATTAGGGTAAATGAAAAAATGTGCCCTAGTGTAAATATAGTCTAACGCATTTATTTCTGACATTATAGTAGCCGTTCACTTTGTATGTACTTTCCATGTGTATTCCATTTTTTAAGCTTGTTTTTTTCTTTCTTCTTTATTTATTTATTTTTTTTCTGGTCAAGTTTTTGACCACTGAGAACCCAGAAATGAAAATTCAGATTTTAATCAACTTTGGTACCATTTACAGTTTCGTTATTTACATATTTTCCTCCTTCTTTGGGCAGTTTTTGTCAGCTTGTTGCCGTTTTGTAGCTTGTTGTTACTCACTGCTCCTGACCTTTGACCCTCGATGTTTGGATGCCAAATTTTCCGCTTACTGCCAGATCTTGGAAAAAGTTGACAACATTAGTTGTCGGTATTTTCCTCTTGTTTCAAACTATTTCAACCTGTTTTGTATTTTAGATGTTTATATGTGTGATAGTCTGTATTGTTAATGTGTTGCAAAGTTGACGTACTGACGCTTATTTTGTCATGAAAACCTGGACTGGGGGCCGCACAGTCTCAGGGCAGTTAAACAAAGCAGAGTGGCTGCTCTGAGGTGTCAGGGCTGCTCTGTTCTGCCCTGTCAGTCTCTGTGAAGTACGTATCCTCCGTGCTCCCTGTCACGGTGACTGGCAGTCAAGGCGGAACCCTAACCACCCGTCTATTGTTTCCAGGGGACATGAGGCAGCTACTAGTGTGGATCAAAGGGAACCTGTTGAAGGAGCGGCCTGAGCTGTTCGTGCAAGGAGATACAGTGTAAGTACTGAGCACGATGTAAGTGGGCAGCATTTTACACACAGGGGTACTTTATGGAGTCTTGGTCAGTGGCAGAACTGACACAAGCAGGATCATGGTCAGAGATGGTTCGCATCACTGTCACATGGAGGTGTGAATGTGGCTTTGGGAAAATGGACAGTATTAAAACAACTGAAATAACTGCTCTCTTTAAATAGTTAAACCAAGCAGGCTCTCTATGAGTACATTTTTCTTATGTTGAGGTGGGGGGCTGCTCCCTTAGTGCATCATGTGGCTGATTTTGGCAGATCCACTGGCACAGGAAACTTGAAGTAACATCTGTACTTGTGCCTTCACAACAAGATAAATTCTTCTTGGTAATAAATCATTCTGCCAGACCAACTTCAAGCAAACAAAACATTAGGGAATGACTTTGCGGTGCCCTTAACGCAAGGATAAACTTTTCCATGCCACAAAGTTATATCTGAGGTCAGAGAAAGACAAACTGGTAGTTTTTCTTTGTTGATTTATGAAAATAAAGTGTAATGCGGCATAACGTCTGTGGGAGTAATGTGTGAAGTAACACTGTAATATGTTCATGGAATGTATTTTGGCATGTTGCCTTTGTTGCAATTGTAATTAATGACATCATTGTTAGTAGTGATACTGTAATGACATTTAATACATTTTGTAGGCGGCCCGGCATTCTGGTGTTGATCAATGATGCTGACTGGGAGTTAATGGTGAGTGTCGTTCCAGTTCCAGGTTTGTTTATTCTGACACCAAACCATGCAGTGCCCCCCCCCCCCACACACACACACACACACACACAAGTGCCTGTATCTGATTTCAGGATGTTAGAGTTTATTAGAGAGGTTTTGATCTGTTGTTTCTGAAAATGTTTTAATTTGCCATCACAGGTAATATTTTTGGAAAGCATTTTATGAATCTAGCTCAACTTTTTAATTAAAAGTAATATTTGAAGATGTCTGCTATGTTTCAACTTGTATTTTTAATCTGATTGTTTCTGCTTTTTCTTGTTGAAGGGTGAGCTCACATACCAACTGCAGGATCAGGACAATGTGGTCTTCATCTCAACATTGCATGGAGGATAGAACCAGGAAGAAAAAACATTCTGTTCCTTCTTCATATGTGATTTGCATCCCACATCACACCAAAATGAACCAGTGTTCATCTTAAAACTTTACAGGACTGATAATCAGACCTTGTGTCAGACAATAAACTGAGGACTGGATCGCATTGAAAAGAATGGTCATAAATTACAAGTGCTTCAGGAAGACTGGTGGAAGTTGACGTGGACGTTTAGGGTATTTGTTTACTTATTTTTCTTAACCTCGATTTTTTTGTTACAAATAAATGCACAATGAAACTATGGTAATTTTTTAAAATAAACCCCAAAGGTAAATGTCACCATAAGAATACTCCTAGAGCTATGTGTGAAATGTTTATCTTGTTTCAAACCTTGTTGCTCAGCTTTAGTATTGGATTTAACTGGACTCTCTTGATGGATATGCACGCTATCAACCTGAACATTCACAAATAAAATCTTAAGTATTCAGTTTTCTCCATTTATTGGAAAGGTTGTTGTGTCTAGACTGTGCCTTACAAACAGGTATTTAAGTAACTTGCATATACAATGGAATGAAGCTGAGTGCTTTGCTCTGAGGAATCGCTGAGGATGGTCCGCTGGCTGGTGTCTGTGGCCCACCTAGAATATTCATTACAAGATGGGACAAGGCCTCTGCAGGGGGTTGCCGTTCTGCCTCAGGGTCTCCCCTTAGCCTCCAGACACCTTCCTCGGAAGTGGGTTCGATTCGCAACGGGAAGGCCTCCCATAATACCTTCAATAACCCCAATGTACACAATGGGCCTAAAGGAAGAAATGTGGTGTCAGTATTTCAGCGTGAAGCTGAAAGAGGCTGAATGTGGCGTGTGTGGCGTGAAGGGAAACGCTTTGAAAGCGAGCCAGAGAAAGGCCCTCGGCCACCAGGCTCATTGAGCTGGCTGCTCAGCAGCAGTGCCCTGCGCTTCTGCTGCTGCTGCTGCTAAATGCGCCCATTCTTACACACAGACACTTGGAACGTGGTTTCAAACAAGCACAATGCACGGCATCCTGTCCTGTAAGTCACCAGAAATTTTCCTTCCGTTCTACTCACAATTCTCACAAAACAGAATCCATCTTTTTTCCAGCCCAAGTGTAGCGTGTGTGTTGCAAATTCAGATAACCATTATTTTTTTCCCCCCTGCAAAAATTCGAGGGCAAATGTGCTCGTTTTGAAATTTCGACATATTTTGCCTAGCATTGTCTGCTTTGTTAGTAGTCAGAATACATTTTTCTGTGAAACATACTTTGTCGCTGTGATAATTCTCATTAATTCGTACAACTTTGTTTAGCTTAGCCGTTAGCACTTACCCATTAGTAGGCGAATGCATCAAAACTGTAAATGGGGCGTATAAACCATTCCTAAAATGGGATACTCAACTTTAGGAGGAAATATTAAATGCAGCAAAAACAAAAATAACTAAACAAAACAAAAAACTGGTGACAAACTGATAAAGATATTTCGGACGGATTTAACCGACAACGAACAGCGGGTAGCATAGCAGCTAACGCCGTACCGTGTTTTACTGCGGCTCAAGGCTTGAACGGCAACACATGTATGAGTTAAGATAACGTAGGTCGCGGGGGGGGGGGGGGAGAAAAAACACTGCACAATTTTGAAATTTGTATTTTTTAATAAAGCATAGAAACAGGCGGACAGAAGCCTGCCAGAATGTAGAAACAACAGGTAAAGTCGGCTTGTGAAAAAAAATATATATTTCACACGCATACACTTAGAAGATAAAGCAGTCTTACGAATCCATTCGTCTGAACCAACGGGAGGCTCCACTAGAACCACGTATTTATTTAGAAATTCTAGAAACATTCTGATGGTACGAAACGGGCAGGTAGGAAATCGACACATTTTAGCTGCACTGTAAATATGCGTGAGATGCACCAAGAAAATGACAAGCGATGGAGTGACGCTGCTTCTCTGCGCATCCTTCAGAGATGCAGACGAAATGAACCAAATAGTTCGCGTCCATGAACCGGTGACGGTACATCACCTGCATCCCCTCCCGCCCCCACGACACATAGACACACACACACTCGCTGTCCACGTACCGCAGGCATTCACAGTGGCGAGCTGAAGCACAACAAGAAAAGATGATCTTTGTTTTTATTACTGGTAACAAACCCGCCATCTCCACCCCTGTGCAACTCCACGCCGCCTCTGAACCCAATAAGTGTCAACTACAATTAACGCGTTTGTTTAAGCATCGCCTGCAAACCACCTTACAGAAGCTGCTCTTTCTAGAGGTCCAATGGAACTTGTAAACATTTTAAAACGTTTCAAAGCAAACCAAAAAAAAGCGCGTTCTTATTCACAGGTGATGTTTAAATGGTTTCATTACACTAGGCAGCAGTTGCATGCAGCAGCACACATCAATAGGGGAAATAAAATACTGCTTATAAAAGCACGTCCCCTTCGATGTAGTGGGAGAGCAAGCGGGAGTTGCAATGAAAACGCACCGAGATCTTGAGCCTGTTTGGGGACATCGCTACCACCGCCCCATGGGTTCCCTACTCGGTGAACCCCGCATGCTTGTGCCCTTCAACTCGTCGCATTTCCACGATAATGAAATCATTGCTCAAGATGCACAATTTCTTAATGCCGAGAGTGGCAGTGATGGAAGGTGGAAGAGCGGAGGGGGGGGGGGCAGAGCCGTGTGGACACCGTGCACCTGTCAGCAGCCGAACAGACAGGCCTGCCCTGGGAGCGGACCCTCCGCTGGCCTTCTCGCAAGCAGCTTCACCCTGATAAACGTGCTCCTTATTATAGTCCATACCGCCCGTTCAGCTACATTTCACACCATCATCCTTCAACGTTTCTAAACACGATTTTCTATCTCTCTATTCTGCAATTATTTATATACAGAAAACGTGCGCGTCCATAACGCTCACTGCCACGCACGGCATCTTCTAGTCCTTCACCAAACAGGCTGTTACTCACAAGGCGAGCGACACTAAACAAGCAAACATCGTAGTGAAGCATCGCATTAATATACGTTAATACAAATACTGTACGCGTGCAACGGTTACAGACAGTGGGCAAATGTTTTAACACCAGTTATAATATGCATTACTTTTAGCCCCTAGTATTATATATTGCCCGTTATAATAACAGAATTCGATAGTCTTTTTTGCCTAAAACGACCATATGTAGCATTTAAAGTTTCCATATAGGCCACCCTTCTACTCCGATCCAATTCTAGCACTTGTTCATAAATATCAAATTTGGCCCGTGAAAGACATTCTGTGCAGCATAACAAGAGCATGTTTTGCTCTGAAAATCATTTAACGCATTTATTCCCTCATGCGACATCTGCAAGCTTCAGTCCCCCTACCAGTTCTTGCAAAACGTACAGGTGTGCAGTGAAAGATAAACACATTTTTTTCTTCCCACAACTGAAAAATATCGTCAGGGATGAAATTAAACTCAACACGGGTCGAATGATGGAAATGATACGTAAACAAGACTCACGTGGTCGGGACGGCAACACATTAGACTGAAATATGTTGAAAAACACTAGCACAGGTAACGGCCCTTATTTGTCCATAGTGCGGGATTTCATTTCCAGCCAGTGTTTGTGAAATTATGCATTTTAAATGTAGGGAAAAATATATCTGAGCAACCACTGTCGGAATGATTTCTGCTCAACACATTTGACTGGAAACCTGCCCATAGAGAAAGTACAGCGAAATAAGCAGTGCACACAATCGACTGTGGCCAAATGTCATAAATACAGAGCATGTTTTAATAGGTGGGCTGTTTAGGGCCAGCGTGACTGAAAAGTGTTGCAACTAAGACATTTCAGGGAGGAAAATACTGGAAACACGTGATGGCGTCTGGCCGCCCTATTATATTAGATTATAATATAAAGACAGCGTAAAAAAATGCCACAAAGCGGGTCTCACGGCGGGGCCACGAATCCCGAAAACGCGAAATAGAGAACAACAAGCTAAAGCGAAACTGCAGTGCTTCTGTGTGCGGGCTTTCCTCTGCGAAAGGTAAGGCTGTGGCACCCAGCTAGCGGGTTGTCCACAGCGGCCATTTGGCTGGACAGTCCACACTGCATGTGGGGCTGTTTGGAAATGACCCCCCAAATATTAGTTTGCACATCCACCGATAGTCAGCTCTTGTGAGAAAAACGACATCACAGCCATCGCCACGTTTCGCCGCAACCGCTCAACAAACTTAAAACCTTCCATTTGCAAGCAGTTTCGTAAGATTTTTGCCTTGTTTATCTGGCTTGGCCGTGGAAAGGAAACCACGGCCTGATCTCGTTTCATCTGCACATTTACCCCCATCTTAAAAGTTGTCACCAAGTGAAAAATTGTTCTAAAGACCCAGTTGTCTGAATACACAGCATTTTAAACCTTAAGGTCGCTTTGTCAGTTAAAAAAGTATCTCGATGCGCGTCGGACTTCTATTTATCAGTGTGAAGGTGACGAACCTTGACGTGTTTGTGTGTGAATGTATGTGTGCAGGTTTACGTGCTAACGTTTTAAAAAAATGTGATAACCGAAGATTTTACGTACAAATATATTAAACGTATTTATTCGTTTTCCTTTTAATTTCCCCAGTTCTTCCGAAACACGACATACACCTTGAAAGAAGTTTCGAAGAAAACGCTTTCACTGCTTACCTGTACCCTACATGTATTTGTCTTTAACGTTACGTTTCTGTTGCATTACATGTGCCAGTTTGACGGGAGGAATTTAGTTCAAAACGCAGATGAACGGGAACCCCCAGCAACAGATGTCCAGGCACAATTCTTGGGTTTTCTATAATTTCACAAGAATTGCGTTTGGACAATCAGTTGCTAGGATTCTACAACATACCAAAAATAAATTCTTTGATGGATTTTCAGATTCCACCATCACACAAAGCACTGGTATAAAATGAGCCTTTCTAAGGAGAGATCGGGCATCCGACTCATGTTAATTCAGGTCTTTTCTGGAAAGAAAAGGAAAAACTTAATTGGTAAATTAATTCTTAAGACATGTAGCCATGTCTACGTGTACATGTTATGCTTCTGAACGGATACGCTTTGATGGTGAAAAGGAATAAACTTTGTCTCCCTGGAAAAACACATTTTTGCACCCACATCTCGGCCAAATCGACTCTATCCCAGATTTCCATCCTTAAGATTGATCCGACTGCTTACAAGTTCCAAAAAAATTATCTTAAGTCAGCGCATATCTGAAGCTCTGCATACTCTATATAATATTGCCAAAAGTTATAAATACATATTTCCATTTTCCACATGTCCATTTCGAGTGGAAAAATAAGCGTTTATTTTTGAAAGTGCGACCTAGGCCTGCGCATCTTTTCAAATTAATTTCATGTAAAACTAATGGTAAGGCAGCAGTATTAAAATGCGCACGTTTCAAGTTTTAAGATGTCCATTTTGGCAAAGCATGTTTCCAGAAAAGACGAAACAGGAGCAAACATTCCAAGAGAGATGCACTACTATACTCTTTATCCTCTGAGTAGATTTGTCCGCCGCTCCTCCTCTGGTGCATCAGTTGGAGTCAGAATTTATTATCATTATTATTATTATTATTATTGCTATTTTTTAAATTAACAGTTTAAACATGAGCCAGGAAAGTGGATGCTCTTCAAAGTGCAGGTTGTTGTTCTGTCCGCATTTCGCCATTTCTGTACCTGCGAGCTGTGTAGTCCACGTCGCCGCCGACACAGGGAGCCCCGCCGAATCCACACACACACGCACGCACGCACGCACACACACCCACACCTCGTAACACCACAACATAACGGAGCGGCTCTTCCTCGGTGCACAATGAGACGGGCTTTTATTTAAAAAAGAAAAACCTGCCATAGGTAAAATCATGCGCTCGCCTGCCATTAGAGGAAACGCTGCATGATCTCCTCCAGCTCCCCTTGCTGTGCTGCGAACCCTCCGTGTAGGGAAAAAAAAAATGGCAAAACGATTCAAAAAGAGAGGCGTGAGGAGCAGGTCGCGAAAACTGCGGAGCCCCGGCGCTGAGCTAACGGGACGGCTGCTGAGGAATGGCACTGGGCTCAGCTCTCTCCCCCGATGGCTTTTTCTCCGGCTTCTCTAACAATAACGGTGTTGCCGAGGAAGACGGCGAGAGGGACTGGGGATGGTCTTCGCTTGGTACTGAATTTGAATAACACCACGGGGTGATAAATGTCCATTGTGCTGCTCGAGTAATGAATCTCCACTGTCTCCTATGGCACACAAGCCAGCAGCTGCGAACGAAGGACCAGCAGCCTCTTAAAGACACAACGGCCCCATTTTCCCCCCGCGACCGTCACAATTCCTGCACTGTTTATTCAGCGCCAAAACCCCACTGTCAACACTACATGACGTTAGTTTTCTTTGCTCTTTTTGTGCGCTCCAAGTTGTACGACGCCGTAACATGGCACCGAAGAACAACGCATTTTTACATTTCCCTCAATTCGAGATGTGCGCAAGGGTTATTTTTCCCGACAAGGAGCAAAATATCAATTTTAAACTTATTGTTCCTTATGTTAGCATTGTTGCTATTGCACGATGCACTTGTTTTCGTTGGCAACGTCTGCGCTGTGTTTTCATGTGCGAGCCGCGCTGTCAACAGCAAACACGAACGTTTGTACAAGTACCAAAATAAACAGTGCTTCGGTAGTTAAAGCCCCTATTAAGGAGCATATATGTATAACTGTTGCCAGGACAATTCCGTTTAAATGAATGTTCCCAAACCTTACTTTATGCTTGCTACACAGGTTTTACGCGTCAAAAGTGCGTTCTACATATCAGCTCTTAAGCTATTACTGCTGACCATTAGTAAATCACAGTGGCTGAAAGTATGTTTTAAAGGTTTCCTTCATCAGTACACTGAAAGTGAGTTGGACAGCAGTTATGACGTGAAATGTAATAAATTTGAAGACAAATTACTAATAATTTAACCACAATTTTAAAGCAGAATTACACTTCGACATTTTTATTCCACAAAATAATGCGGAACAGGGATCTGTGCGCTAGTTAGCCATTCTGTGACGTAATCGCGTTCACACAGACGTTGTACTTGTTTCCAATACACGGTTTAACGGGAATAACTTCCTGGGTGTACAGGGGGTGTGTGTGGCTTTTTTGGGTTAGGATTATGATCGCACATCTGGGGGGGTGGGGGTGTTATTGTACGTTTAACGATTCCGAAATACCTCGTTCATTCCCTGAAAAGAGGAGAAGTGTTTGTATTCGATGCGGACACTCGTTTGGGGCCCGCCAGCAGGTACGCAGGCTGCTGGGGGTGAAAACGCGGTGTTTGTGTGCCATCGGCTGGTGTTCTGTTTGTACCACAATCCTGATGAGGAATACACGCTGATCCGTGGAATTAGAAGCGTTTTCGTGGCTTTCCCCCCGCCTTGCGGAGAGACGCTACACTCTGTCTAATAAATCATGTGGCTGCGACCGCCCTCACTTTTCAGGCCCTCCCTCTTAAAGCACAGCTCCCTCCTTTCCTTTCATCCGTGTCCCTCTCAAGGAGGCAAGTTAACCTTTCCTTTGCTGAGGAAAAACTCCCCATTGCTCACTTTCATTGCTCATTTGCTTCTTAAAGCCGCCCGCGGTCGCCTTTTAACGGGTGGGTCACACCAACCCAAAGCGACAGTCCCCAGGTGGAGGCTTGGCGCGCCTTATGATACACTTATCCTGCTGCAAACAGGTTTGAGCGGAAAAGGTAAAAAAGAAAGAAGTTTGTCTATTCGGAGCAACTGTGCCGTAAAAACAAGTTATCGGTAGGAGCGCGGGCGCGTCCACTTACAAACTGCCGGCTTGTCTGTGACCCAAATTCCCCAGATACCCACTGACGGCGTAACCGGCTTTTCTCCTTCATTACGGTTACGCAACATGGCAGTTTCTTGGTAGCTAGGATGAAGCTTGGCTGGCATAAAACATTTTCCCGCGACATATTTAAATAATCATTTTGAAAATGCCCGCAAAAGCACTGCACAGTATATTTAAACCTAAAACGTAAAAAACGTGCGCGTTCTCGCGGTACTGGAGGGCTCCATTTGACGGGTTGATGCTGATTGGTCCGAGTCATAATTGTGTCATCGCCCCATTGGTCAGTTTATTTTCCGTTTTTCCTCTGCACAGTGGACAGTGCGAGAGTCCAGATTATCAGCAGATCTCTGACCTGGGAGCGATGAATTGACATAATTCATCGTCCTGCAATTTTTATGCTGTTGTGTGAAGTCCTTTTGCTTCCGTGTTTACCATTCACTTTTTTTTATAACCCTTTATTTAGCTGACATTTCTGGAGGGTCACTTACAGTGATAGACAAGCAGCTTCATAATCATTTCCTCCTTTATCCAGCACGGTATTTTTAACTGTTTAAATTCACGACCACGATTAAGGGTTAAATAGCAAGACTAGGATTCAAACCAAGAGTCCCTCCAATTTGTGAAGGAATAGCCCTAACCCCTACACTAGCTACCCCAGTTATAAAGATAACTATCCTTTCAAAAAATATAATTTTGAGGTATTCTAATTGAAACAGTTTAATGAATGTTACCATTAACTGATAGTGTTTTGTGAGATATGATTTTAAAAAGGAAAAATGTTCATTACCATGTTTAAATCATTCATCATGAAGCTGTTCCCTTATAAGGCCTACTGCATTTTAAATTGTACCAATCTTACTTGTATGGAGACAACTTTTAGTTTTCATTTTGCTGAATCTGCAAAATTTAACAGCCAATCAACCGGCATATTTTCACTGACTTTGTAGCCACTATTAAATAACCAATTAAGCGCATATGAATGTACAAGTGGCACAAAAGAAAATATCTAACAAATGTGAAATAAAATACAGTACAACATACTGTATAAAAGCAATGAGGAGTTTTTCCACATTGGGAACATGTAGTTACATTTTAAGGTCTACTAAAAGTGGAAGGTACAGGAAAGATTAGATCTGGCCCACAGCTTTGAGTTAATTTCTGTAGGCCATTTTAGACACCTAAGTGCCTTATAACATACATCGTCTTATGCCAACAGGAGGGTACAGTGTACTTGAGGTCTGCTAAATAATTCAGTTAAAGGTACAGATGTGGCCTGCAAGAAAAAAAACCACCTTTTCTCCATTAGAAGTACAGCTTTGCACTACACTGCCTACACACACACACACACACACACACACACACACAAGAATATAAAAATACTTGCCCCAGCTATTTTAATATGGAGAATGATATTCTCAAGACATCCAAATCTGATAGTCACAGCACCACCTACTTAAACCTATAAAATATGCCAAACCTGGTTCTTGCAGCAATACCCAAAGGAATACGTTATTCGAGTCCCAAATAGCATTTACTGGGAGGGTGAGTTTACACTTTCCATTTTTGATGGACATTATCTGTTTAATGGGATCCTTAGAAAAATACTCTGCTTTATCTTGGGAATCCTTAAAGAAGCCACTTCAAAAATCATGTATGGAATCGTTTTAACAACTTTACTGTATATAGGGGCTGCCTTTATTAACTTTATTCCACGTAGATGTTTCTTAGTATGTGCAGACGAAGCAGAAGCGGCACAAAGGATGCAAAGGTGCCTCCTTTCCGGAGCCCCATGGTTCAGTCTCAATGCTAAACTTCACCTCACACTGATTAAGAGGTAACGTCTGCGTGTTCCTACTTTAGTGGTTAAATTGCTTTTTTATGGAGAAATCAGCCTAACTTAAAAATGAAAGTTAAAACGTCTCGTTTTGTTTTTAAAAAATGTATTCTTGTGTGATCCAGAAACACAACGACACCACCCCCCGCCATCACCCACTAAACTGTGCGCATGCGTTGTGCGGTTACTTTGCACCGTGTCCGCCTTTCCAGGGAACAGAAACCTCGAAAATTCGCAGGTAGCCGACAGCTTCCGGCAGGGGCGGGTGAACAGAATTCTCTTTAATCGTAGCCAAAAGTCAGATTCCTATTCTAAGTGTAGGGGTCTGACTTTCTAAGAGATTTTTTATAAGCAACAATTAAATGCAAGGCCTTATTTTAAGAAGCTGTATTTCTGTATTGCTTTTTTTCTCCGACATGATTTCCTTTAAGAAAAAATCCAGTATAACGCATTTCCTTACATTCATTACGTATTCGAAACCCGTAGCCATTTATAAGGCAGGACACAGTAAGGCTTTGCACCAATACATTTAGTCTTTTCTGTTGCAGTTTTATTGCAGCGCATAGTCAAAATATGGAAAAAGTCGGGTGTGCATTAGGCCTGCGGACGTGAATTTTGTCAAAAGCAGCATTGTTTTCCCCATCAGGCTCCTCCGTAAGATTTTACTTTGATTTACTTTGATTTACTTTGCTACGCAAAGTCCTACGTAATTACCCCGGCAAGTGGCCTCTGGTTAAGGCTGACCCACAAACTGCTTCTTAAATCTCAACCGAGTTAAGGGTTAGCGGTCGCTGCCCGCAGGGTCTTAAACCCATGTACGCATATGCGCTTTGAATATGACATTTAGAAACGCCTGCTTTTCTTTATAGTGCATCATCTACGGTATCGTTTACCATTTTGTCCCTCAAAAGTGGTCAAAGTGTCCGGTGGCTTAATAAACGGCAATGACTGTTGCGATGGAGTCACAAGTATAGATGGTGTTGCCCAGAAACACATAACAGCTTATATTTGTTAAGTGGTGCATTTTTAAATCAGTGCGCTTCACACAGCGCACACTTTTCCTTCCTTCTGCACCCTGTACCATCGTGGGCTTTGCAGGTTTGATTTTGACACAGAAAGTTGTCTATAAACTGCGTATGTCCGTGTCCGCAACTTGAAAGACCAAATACAAAGTATATGGAACAACTAAAGGTTTTGCGTTCAATGCAACTTATTTCACTAATAAACGCGGGGCATCGTAAAGTTGCTGAAGCACAAACTTTTGTAGGTTCCATTTTCCGTTCTAATTTGTAAATCCTACTTCTTGTGTTTGAAAATAACATGTTTTTATTTGTGTCAGTTTTATTCTCAAATTTAGTTTCTACTGAAGCGGTATTTTTTTCTCATATTTTTTATTGCTTTTATGTACAGACCAAATGTCAATTTTTGCCCGTTTTTACTCTTGTGCGTAACTATATTCTTTTAAATATGACTCTCTTGAATTTAACCGAATGACTGTGATTTACAGTTACATTTATTTTAATTTGTGTAATTATAGTTATTGAAACGCCTCAAAATGTCCATAACTGTAACGATTTCACAGCTCGTTTGATTATTGACTGGAAATACTTCTGTGTAAAATCCATTTGGGGGTTTTCGGGAACAAAAAAACTTATCACGGTTGTGCTCATGTCCACTGGAAACTCGGGGAGGTGGTTTTTCATAATAATCTATATAGAAAAATACACCCCGATTAACCACATCATTTATACTGGGCCTAATTGATGTCAGCATTAATACAACGCAAGTTCAATTAACTAAACTTATATAAACGAAAATGCGTGCAAAAGTTTTTTAATAACATAACTATAACCCGGCGTATCAAGGTCTCCTGTGTTGCGCTGAGTTCGAATCCCGCTTTCCACTGAACTTGTACAGAAAGAGCGTTCCGCTGTATAAACCGGGGAATCACCTGGGGGGGGGGGGGTTATTCAACACTTTAATTCAAGCTAGAAAAAAGTTTCATTTGAATAAAATATCACACTAGAACAGGTGTTCACCGGTAAAAGTTTAATTTATGAGAGCTGGGAATCTCCGCACGAAATGCTTTTATATCGCATTGAGGATTCCTGGAATTGCTCAATTATTAAAAGCTTAATTATGATTTGAATTATGCCACACAGGCTGGGTGGCAGGAGCCAGGGTGGAGCCACTACCCCGACTTAATCGCACCTGTTTGAGTGGGTTCACATCCTAGTGTCTGTGTACCACTGACCTACGGGTTGCTGCAGCGATTCAACAAGTATTTAAACCATCGGTCCCAGCTTCCTCAAAACCATCATGACACCAAAATACTGAATTCGAGCGCTGTGGTCTGTGTGGTTTCCAGTAGTTTGTTAAGGAAAGCATCCACAGCTGGCGGTCTTTAACGCGCAAGTTAATCAATAAACCTTCACTAGATAAGGGTTCTAATATTAAGATTGGATTTAATATTTAACCCAGACGAAGCAGGCAGCCAGCATTCCTTTGCTTTGGGGCGGCCAGTGTGCGCGCAGACAGGACTGAATGATCCGTTAAGACGCAAGAGGCTTCTGTCTAATTAGCTGTGGCTTAAGATGCCGCTTTTATCACAGATACTTGGAGGCTCGGACCCATTTACACAGCAGGCTCGCTTTTAGTGGAGCATTTCGGTGGAAGTACCTTGCTCGAGGGTCCTCTGCTTTAACCCAACAGCTCCCGGTTACAAATTGAGGTCCTTACCCACTGCATGGCACATTAGATGCTGTCCCCTGTCCGAGGGCACTTTGTCTACCCGCCCCCCCGTTTCAAAATGTTCCTTTTGACGCGACTTCAGTGGCCATAAAATATAAGATATGAATTTAAAAAATATATTTTTCACAGTAGCAGGTAGTGTCCTGGCTCCAGTTTTTCCGTTCTGCAATTTTGAAGTCGGGTTCCAGTTCCACTTTTACTGTAGTGCAAGGTACAGTAAGAATACCATGATGTATGAAAGGGTAAATCACTGTGAAGTTGCTTATTTACAAGTCGCCTGCGAAATGCCTTTAATAATAATGCAAAATATAGTACAAGTCGTACAACAAACACACCGCCAATACGCTTGAAAGGCTTAAACTAACTATACTAGTAAACATACTAGTGATTCATAACGGCACTAGTACAGTGAAATATTAACATTGCAAGCGTATTTATGTGAAATAATGACTCTTAGTTACAAGAACGTAAACCTTGTCGGATACTGGGAGGCCAAAAATACTCGCAGTAATGCTCATTGGACTCATACACAACTAGGACGGTAGGTGGCGTAGTGGTTAGAGCCTCTAACCACTTTTTAACCACTCCCTTTTTTTGCGGGGGTGGATTCGGCTTGTCCGAACACTGGGGGCGGGAAACAGTAACTGAACCACAGAGAAGGATGGAGGGAGAGAGAGAGAGAGAGAGAGACTACTAGAACTTAAGTACTTTTTAGGACCCAGCTGAAAGTATACCTTTATATACAAATGCACACGACAAATTTTAGCAAAATTTAATTTGCTAAACCAGCAACTGCGTGGGCGCGTTTTTCGGTCAATTTCGCTCCCATGTTCAATTCTGCTCACCGCGTTTCTCAAAGTCCAAAATGAACAATTATTTTGTTGAAATGAGGCTTGCGCCGTCGCCGAAATGGCCACATTGCAGCCGAATTTGTTGCCAGCTATTGACTGTATTTAACTTTGCTTCAGCGATCGAACAGCCTGCACGACACTTGAACGACAGCTCACGACTGACGCGGCCGCATTGCTGGTTTTTACACCTTTGTGAAATGCGCACCCCAGCGCAAACAGCAGCGTTTTCACACCGTCGTGAATAAAGGAACCGCCGCCACGGTGCTGCTGTGCGCACTGCGCGCTGCTGCGGTCCGGATGGCTTTTCCTGCCCGAAGCGGTTCTGCAGGAAATACTCTCATTTGATCATCATTTAATCCGTTATGCTTTTAATAAACGAACATATCTGGATGTTTTATAACATTGCATGGCAATACTAGTAACATGTGTTTTGGAACAAAGAGTATCTTCTTATTTCATCTGACGACAAGGTTAAGGTGGCAGCACAATTTCAAGCATCTGTGCTTTCAGGAAAACGGACGCATTTGCCATTAATGTGACCTCAGTAGTGTTTATCAAAATATAAAAATATGTAGACAGCAGTTTCTTTTATTCCTTATCAAAACCTGCCTATTCTAATGAAGGGTTTCCTTTTCATAAATTCACTTAGGACCGATCTGATTCACTCTTTGTGGATTTAAGAGTCTGCCGTCTCCAATGAAATGAGCTGTTTAACAATAATCAATATTCAATATTCGTATGGAATCTGTAGCTTCACTTCTCAATGTGTGCAGTGAACACAGGAAATCAGGTTTCTTGTGTCCGTTTTAGCAGCTCGGTTTGAGGGAACCTGTCAGTCAAGAAGGTTTTTTTTTTGAGTGGAAAAAAAAAAGTAATTTCGTGTGACGTCACAATGATATTTCCGTAGCATATCTAGCATCAACATGTTTTATGGTCAGCACTACTATTGGAGGTTATACCCAAATGTACAGCACTGCCAAAGGAAAACAATATTTCACAGTATGTGCTATATTTAAATGCAAAATATTACCATGAAACATGTTCACACTGTAACTTTGTCCCAGGTGTAACATTACTTATTTTTTTGTTTTGTTTTCCTCTGTCATGTGACAGTGCACTCTTGGCTACAGATGACTGACATTTCTGAACAGCAAGTAAAATCTTATTGCAATGGTGGCAAACAAAAGTACAAGCTCACTGCAAATAAAGCAAAAATGATGCCTTCCACTTCTTGATGTTTTGTGCTGAAGGCTGCTGATACACTTGAAAAATATAGTAATACCTGGTACCATGTTTTTCACAGTTCCATTTATAAACAGAAAAAGTTACAATGGAATCTGTCAAATTTTATTTCAAATCTATATTACAAGCATAACATTTACTTGTTTATTGCTGTGTATCAAGTAAGACCGGTTGTTGGCTTTGGATCTTTGGGTTTGCTGGTCAGAGCTTCTGTCCTGCATTTTGTGTAAATATGAGACCATTATATCATATATGTCCCACCCACAAACCCTTGTTTAACTAAAAGAATGACAAAGCAAGGCTGCAGTGATCAAGGACAACAACCTACTGAGGTGGAGGAGCCGAAAACAGATGTGTCTTTAAAGAAGCATCCATAAAAAGGCCATTACAACCCTACTTTTGCATGATGGGGGTTGTAGTGTCTCCAAGGAGTAGCTCTCTGCCAAGTTCTCTTAGTCTTTTAATCGCTGCCGACTAAACTAAACATCAGTACACCGCCGTCTTTGTTCCAGACTCTTTCAGATCCCTGGTTCTGCAGAAAAGACCATGTTGTAACAAGTATCATTAAATGCAAAGATATTATGGGTATTTGTATTAATTGTTTTTTTAACCCAATATTTTGGAAACTGACCTTTATATTCTAAAATAATTTTAAAGTAGAATGAGAGTTGCATTTTTAGCATTGCCTCTTGTTTTTTCATTCAAAGGTGACTTTTTTGATCCATGATATAAACTAAATACAATATATGTTAGATAAATAGACACATTATTTCCAAAACAAGTTGTTCGGCAAAAGAAAGGTGGTTCATATCTTATTACTTAATTAAAATTATACAATAATATATTTTTTGCCCAGAGCATTGTAAAATCTAATCTAGGCAGTCTAGTATTCTTAATGTTGTCTGAATGATTGTCTGAAGATTTATTTTTAAAATTACTCAGTCTCTTTTAAAAAGTATGTCCTTGCTAATTTCAAAAGGCAAGCATGAAATGCCCTGGTTGGCTATGTGGTTGAACACAATTCAGTTCTTTATATAATGTGATTTTTTAAAATTAAAATACTAACTCTGGAAACCTGTTTTTGCCTGCCAAATGAAAAACTGAGTGTCCATCCACATAACTAATTTAGTCCTAATAATTTAAGAGCATTAAATGATTTTCTCTTATTCAGTTCAGTTCAGATTTTCATAATCTTTACCATTTCCTGTCATGCAGCAGTTGAATTTTCAACAATGAAAGCATAAAAAGTAGGTTGAACTGTGATTTCCTTTTTCAGTGACATGATTTTAATATTATATTTCGATCCTGTATATCTTTTAGACTTAAACTTGTCTATAGGATTGTTACTGGTGATGCATCTTTAATATATATTTAATCTCTTAGTTTTAAATCTTTAAGTAAGGAGGGAAAACAGAATTTTTTTGAAAAGGTGTTACCATAAGCATCTGATTATTTTAATGTACAAATGTATTTAAATGAAAACATTTTATTTCACAATTTCATTTAATATTATGAATAAAAAAATAATAATTTTTGTGCAAAGGAAATAAAAGGTAGTCCTAAAAATTCTAATGCAGTTGTAATGTAAATATGTTAAAATGTAAGCACTGCTTTGAAATGTAAATGATTGTGAAATGAAAATGTAAATAAAATGTCTTGTACAAGTTATGACATTGTAGCCAAATATTCTCAAAGAAGTTAATGTAGGTGTTTTTCTAGCATAATTTTAATTTAGCAATTTTTTGACAAGTGTAATAGGATGTCAAACTCAAATCATCAGTGCGAATATTGTTACAGTGATCAACCATGCAAAACTTTAATTTCTCAGTATCTTGCATGTTTTTCTGTATAATAACTAATAACATGTTTTAATAGCTAGTTAGATTTTTTTCTCTGTATATGGATACAGTTATTAGAAGGCATTCTTAATTTTTTGTGGTTCACTTTGCTCTGACAATTTTTTTAATGCAGTAAGAAGGATGTGAATTTATCAGAATTTTCTGGATACAAATTTCACTATAATTCCACTGTATTCTGTGTACATGGACAATTAGTGTAAGATGCCTTGAAAAAGTAGATAACAATATATAAAATTCCCAAAGCATTTTCATTTGTTTTTCTAAAAATTTTGTCAAATTCCTGTGTATTTCCAAAATGTTTATGATGTTCTATAGAAAAATGTAAACTATTTAAAGGATTCATTTCAATTTTTCAATTCATTTCATTTAACCTTCAATATTTTTAGCTATTCTGTATAGTTCCTTTGTTTAAGATGGACCACAGTCTGGTATTTGCAGAAAGTAAAAATGTGGTAAATGTTGATCCCTATTTAAGATGTGGTACAAACTGGCTTGTGGAATTTGTGTACTCCTGTGGTATTTGAGATGCAGTGCAACTGATTAGAAGTTGGTCAGTATCTGGGGCTTGGTGGAATTTGGTGGTATCTGAGGCATGGTAAAACCGATCCATGTTAGTTTTATAATGTAATCCCTTTTTGCTTTAAAGAACTGCTGGCTATCATAGACAGGCTTCTGGTTCCCATTTATAAGGTTTTACCAGTTCAGATGTCAAATGCTGTTACCCCATGCTTAAGGGAAATTTTGTTACAGATCAGATTAGTCTAAAAGATAGGCAGTTTTTTTTTACTTTACACCCAGTACTCACATAATGGTGTTAATCTGTTCCATGGAATTGCTCTGTCAAGCAAATTCCCATTGTGAAAGGACTGAATTACCTTTATTTCTTACTGAAAAATAATTGGTTCTTGGACAAGAAATGTGTCTACACTTAAGATGAATTAAAATACCACAATAAAAGTATTTTTATGCATGACAGTGGTAACAACATAAACCTCTGTGTTTAAAAAATAATAAAAGAAAAGTTATTCCTGTTATTAGTAACTGTCCAGTGCAGAATCAGTGTGGTCCTGAATCTAAATGGTAAGCATAGACTGTGAGACACCACACTGTAGACATGGATATTTTTATAATTTGGCTTATGGGTTTTTATAGCATGCAGAAGTGAAGCTCACAAATTTACTGGTTGCCAGTTTCACTCTTTCACATGAACACTGTTTAAATTTTCTTCCTTTGCCACAGTAAGGCTTTATTTACAGTAGTGAAAGTATATTCTTATTGTAAGAAGCTGTTAAAACTCCTAGGGCTACAGAGCAGAACTAGGCATGGACTCCTGTTAAGGTCCAAACATGTTTTTTGGTGTTATGGTGCTGTTAAGCAGACTCAGTTATGAATTACCTGGGTTCAGTTATGCTTGGGCTGTCTGTTCCCTTCCCCACATTGTGCTAATAATGGATCTGCTATTTCAATTATTGTATAATGGCTACATTAATCAATAGCTGAGATTTGTCATATGATAGGAAGCTATAAGTACAATAGTCCTGTTTTGCCCTGAACTAAGCATAATTTAAGTTTCTGTATAGAGTTAAATGTAACTGTAACTGTAACATGAGTATGTTTATTCTGTGCTAACTTTATGCTGAATGAGTGCTCTGAGTGGATAACTCGGGATGGCACTGGGAAACACCTTTGTGGGGTTGACTGAGTGTGTGGTTGTACTGTTAAGAGTGCACAAAGACATGTATGGAAGCAGAAAGACTGAGTAACTGGCAAAGATGCTTTTGTATTGAATTAGCCTATTGTGAGCCACTGTAGAGGTTTTCATTATACAGGACCCCATTATATGAGGGTTGTGTGTAGTTCTTATTTGCGCACTCTGCACAAATATTACATTTTATCTCATTTTTTTCTGCAGTGGCATACAGATTTCCTTCAAATAATTTAAAATTTGCATTACCACATGGCTTTACACAAGTTGTCTCATGCAATAAGTCTTTGAAACATGTCTTTGAGTGTTGTGTTAAATAAGAAGACTGTCATCTTGGTAATTTTCAACCAATCACCCAGCTCAAGGCAAAAGATCTTGGATACAGCAGGACTTTCCTTCATGCAGAGAATAAAAACAAATCCATTAAAATAATAGATAATAGGTCTTCAGTACCCTCTCTACACCCATCTGTATGTACCCTTTTCTTCATTAAAAATACATTATGTCTAAAATTAAACATTAAGATAGCATAAAGGGGGGGGGAACCTCTTGATGCATGGGACAGGGATCAAAAACATCATAAAACATCTATCACAAATTAGACTTTTTTAAGCTAACTGTGAGCATAGACAGGGTGGGGAAAATGAATTCTGGTATGATTTTATGCAGAACAGCATGAAATAACTAGAGGCAACGCTCTCATGCTACATGGACTGATAATGGTACTGTTTCTCTGGAAATAATTCAGAATCAAAGTAACTGGACCCATGTAAAAAGTTGATTTTGAAACTTTTCCATTTTAAATGGATTAGTAGAAGGCATACATTAGTTATTCAGCAAGCAAGTACACATTGCTTCACCATGAGCTGGGCTTTTGGCTCCCTGTGTGCAACTCTGCTAGGTATGGGTTAGTTTTGTAGATGGGGGGCATGAGCACTCCTGTTTATTTACTTATTGAGCCAATGTGTATTTTTTTGGCAAGGGCACAAGTGATGTGAGCAATCCCATAAAAAATTAATCAAAGAATTTAAAATTTAAATCTCTGGAACACAGGTTCTTCAGTAGTGCAGCAGGTAGCACTGATGCTGCACAGCTCCTGATTTAGTTGTTTGAATGTGATTTATTTTATGTGGAGTTCGCACCCTGGCTCTCTATATAAGAGTAAATAAAACTGACAAACTACTCTCAGTAAATGTTAGCAGTGAACACGAAATTGAAAGCTTGAGTTTTATTTTTTAAATCTACTCATTGACGCAGCTTGAGGTAACCAGTTGGTTAAAAATGAAATATAACAGTCCAAGTGTTGGTGCAGTGTGTTTTACCCTGGTTGCAGCTATCTGCTCTGCCTCCCACATCGCCAGTGTGGGCCACTGCATAGTTCTTTGCCAGGTATCCTTCTGACAAGTGAAATTCCTTTGTTCTGCCTTAGTCTCATTTGATGTGCATAGAATGGTTATTGGGGGTGGCATATACTCTCTCTTTCAGAAAGACGTTTTTCCCCCCTCCTGTGTCCACACATGCACACACGCACGCACACACACACACACACCTTTTCTAAAGATGAGACCTCATTGATGTTCAATTAAGAAGGTGGACAGCTGAGTCCAGCAGGGTTCTCACCTCTCCTTACACCATTAGCTGGATAACCCTGCTCCATGATATGTGTCCTGGTCTTTGATGTGAGCTTTACTCCACTGCACACACCAATAGATTTCTTGTTTCCGTAATTGAATCAGTACATCTAAATAGGACCAACGCACCACTGCGTCTGAGGCTTTTACCGCGGGCTCATCCTCTCATTTCTAGTGCCACTTCTACCTTCGCCATGTTTTGCAGGAAGTGATGCTTTCACACACATTGTTGGAGGCAAGTAATCTGTGCAAGTGTCTCCATTTAAAATTGGGCTGTGTCAGGTTAACCCAGTATAGAGGAGCAGGAGCTGAAGTGAAGTAGTGAGCAGAAGGCTATATCGGCCAGGGCGAGGACGTGCCCTGCTGTTACAGCAAGGAAAGAACTTAAATAGCGCCGGTAAAAGTGCTATGCAAGACGAAAAACTGTTAATAAAATTAAAATAAAAATTTAGGATGAGCAGCTGATGGATACATAAGTAAGCTTACATTGCTGCCTACAAGACCTGAGTATTTTGGAAGGAACTTGGAAGGGAAATGAGTTTATTTTCTAAATGGCATATTTCCTGTGTTCTTGAGACAAACAGTCCAATGTGGGTATTAATGTTGAGCATTTCAATTCTGGGGTGCTGAGTAAGGTGAAATAAATATACTTAGGGTCTGTGAGTGACAGTTATTGACTTAATGAAGCATGGGACGTTTGTGTGGGAATGCGGTTATTGATTATCGTTCTGGCTATGGGTCTGACGTTTTCCCAGAGTGCTGCAGCTGGCATCCCAATGGTTCAGGCTTTCGAAAAGAAAAGGAGAGGAGAGTGGGATTGCTGTGTGTTTGGGTGGGTGGTGCTGGTCGGGGGGTGGTGGTGGCAGGGGAGGATCCTTTTTTCTTTGTATCACATTTATTCGGGCACATCTGTAGGCCTATGCAGACCCCCCACCAGGCCTGGGATAGGGCAGCTCAATCTGGTTGTCCACAGAACATCGGTCCTGAACAAACGTTTAGGCTCTGTCCCTCGGCCGGCCCCCTCGGCCTTGAGCCCACCCTGGTGCCCTTCGCCCGTGACCTCCGACCCAGCAGTGAAAAGTTACCAGAGCGGTGGGTGAACTCTCTCAGGATGGTGATGTGACGAGGATGGGAAAGTGCCCTTCCAGGGTGAGAAAAGTCACCGGGGTTAGGGTGGGGGTGAGGTCACAATGAAACAAATGCGGTACGGTCGGGTTGGGAGGGGTTCTTCATGCTTTATCTTTAATAGAGATCAATTTGGGCCAAGTCTCCTATCCAAGTGCCACCGATTCTATTGACGCTCGAAGTGTTAACCAAAGACATGGCCCCCGACCTTCCAACAATCAGCAAGGCGTTCTCCCTTCCTGTCCTCCCACAGTTCAGCCCCTTCCCCGCTGTCAGGGCTCTCCTCAGCTCTTCATCTTCATTTTCAAACCTCAGTCCTTCAAACGCTGGAGTTAAAGGGTAATGGGAACATTTATTTGGGACAATCATGCCTTCTCCTACCGTGGGCCAAATGACGCACGTGTGTTTGCAAGAAGGGCAGCGGGGGGCACAGCGGTTACAACCGAGACCCAGTTTGGGGTCTACGGTCCTGCTGTAACGCCCTCAAGCAAACCCCTTACTCTGAATTGCTGAACTGAGCAAACATCAACCTCCTGTATGAACGAATTACCCTGTCCCACATATTTCAAATTCCCGTGGAGCAAGGTATCTGCTAAACGAATAAAGCTATAACTCTGTGCAGCTCTCACTCAGTTCCCAGTCGCATTATGCATGAACGGAGACGAATGTGCTGTTCCGAAGCGTAGCTGCAAACTTTTGCCAGCACGCCTTCGCCGTTGCTCGGATGCGAACGCTGGCAGAACCGTTACTCGTCGGTGGGGTTCAAACGGTGCTGCGGTCACTTTTTTGTTAAACGACACAGCTTTTTTCCGAGAGGTCTCTCCTTCAGTCGTGTAGTGTGTTTGTCATGTGGTGCTGAGGAAAGTTACTCGCACCGCCTCAGATTCTCCATGTCTGTTTGCGATTAGCATGTGCCACACACGCACATCTGTGGGGGGAAGAAAAAAAAAATGGACGCGGAGACTTTCAACCAAACTTTATTTAAAACAGTATCTACAAATGACGGGGCGGCAGCCCGGTGAACTCCATAGTCGGAGTTACGGAAGTTGTAGTTTGTAATTTAAAACCGGTCGGAGGGACCACGTCGGCTCCTGGAGAGCGGGGCAGCCGGAGGAGGGAGCGAAGACCCTCGAACCGCAGTGCTGACGCGTCCAACCGTCCGGGAGCGACCCTTTTTTCGGCAGCGGAGCCGCGCAGATCCCGCTCCGGGGGACCACCATGCTGCTGTGGCTCGTTGTTTTTGGGGCGCTCGCAAGGGTCCACTCGTATTTCTCTGAGGAGAAGCACCCCGAGGAGTCGAGGATGCAGGCGCCCACAGTCGTCGTAGCCATCATCGCCCGGAACGCGGCGCACTCGCTGCCCTACTATCTGGGAGCGCTGGAGAGGCTCAACTACCCGAAAGAGCGCATTTCCGTATGGTGGGTGGCTTCTCGCTCTTTGCTTACGGGTGGGGGGCATCATAATTCCCCCCTTTTTTATATGCAGACGAACAAAGGTCATTCCCATTTAGATTATAGTCCCCAACCCCCAACCGTCTGGAGATGCTTCTCAGCCATCAGTGTTTCCTTGTGTGCGGTTAGGAAGTATGGGCTTTTGTCAGGTCGAATGAAAGACTAAAGTTACGGTTTCTTCTCTTCGGATGGATAAAGTGAATTAGAATATGCCATTGTTTAAAGCTCTGTTTGTCATCTTCCATTATCTTACTTATACAGGGCACCGTTTCCTATGCGTAGCAGCAGATGGTGTGGTGGTTGCCTTGTACTCTTCGAACCTTGGTTGAAATCCCTGTTCTCCTGATCAAGAAACCCGAATTGCTCCAGTAAAAGTTACCCAGCTGTATAAATGACTAAATGGTCGTGAACGGAGTTGCCAGTTTATTGTGGACACCTGTCCAGTAGCTTGCTGACTCTGGCCTTCAGAATGCCATGAATTCATCTGGGCATAGACTCTACAACGTGCTGGATGTGATGTGCAGCTGCACCGTCTTGCTGCTAACGGTCCGTTCCAAAGGGCGTTTCGGGGTTGGGATCGGGGGACTGCAGGGTGTGGAAGCAGTGAAAGTTTGCTGTCATGTTCTTGGAACTATTCGGTGGCAAAGAATGACTTGTGACGCGGCGCATTGTCGTGTTGGAAGTGCAGCCGTGAAGGGATGAACTTGGTCACCAGTGATGTTCAGATGTGCCGTACCAATCAGATGTTCTACTGTGGGTATCAGGGGCCCTAATGTGTGCCAAGAAAACAATCCCCACACCATCACACTGCCACCACCAGGCTGTACTGTTGACACCAAACAGGATGGCTCCATAGACTTGTGTTGTGTGTGCCAAGTTCTGATCTTTCGATCAGCATGATGCAAAAGGAACCTGGATTCATTTTACCAGGTAACTTTTTCCACTGTAGACGCACGTTCCGTTCTTTACTGACAGTATCGGGACCTGACGTGGTCTTTGGCTGCTGTAGCCCATTGGAGACAAAGTCCGATAAACAATTTGTTCTGAGATTGTGTCCTGCACGCAGGTGGAGTTTGGATGTGATTTCCCCGGTTGTAGCTGGTCTGTTTGCTTGCACGATTCTCACAGTTCTTCTTTGACCCCACTGATCCACAAGCTTGTCCACAGGATCGCCGATCTCTGGTACATTTTTGCTTTTCACACCATTCTTGGTAAACTGCTGAAACAGTTGTGCATGAAAAGCCCAGAACAACAGCTGTTTGGGAGATGCTAGAACCTGTGCATCATTCCACAACCATCATTCCACATTCAAAGCCAAAAAGATCACGTTTTACCCATTCCAGTGCTCAGACAAACATCTTGCCTTACACAATGTGAGTGTTATAGATTCTAGTGAAGTAGTCTGCCCTCCTTCAAGCAACATGTGTCTCATTTTCACAGAAAGGTCAGATAAGTTTGAAACTGGAAGACTAAGAAACATGATCCACTTGTATATGTCACTTCCAGGGCAGCAACCGATCACAACTCAGACAACACCACAGCCATCCTGCGAGAGTGGCTGACTGTCATGCAGAAGTTCTATCACTATGTGGAGTGGAGGCCTATGGAGAAGCCCACGTGAGTCACTCAGAATGTTCCAGTGCTTAAAAGCAGGTCTAGAGTTATAGGCACACAATTGCCTGGTTTTAATTCCTGGGCGGTTCTTGTGTATATATTACTTTAAAATTGCAGGAATGAGTGTGACAGGCCTGAGCTTGCCTTCTAGCTGTGTACAGGGCCAGACTCTGATTAGCCATTGATGTGATGTGCATGCTATGGCCTGTGGCTGTCTGATGAGCAAGCTCTGCTCTACAGTTCATACCCAGGGGAAATGGGGCCCAAGCATTGGACCAATGGCAGGTATGAGTATGTCATGAAGCTCAAGCAGGCAGCTCTCAACTTCGCCAGGAAACGGTGGGCGGACTACATCTTGGTAAGACCTCCGTCAAACTCGAATGATGGTGCATTCTTACTGTTACACCAGTTGTCAGGAACTTTAGTCCTAGATCAGCTTTGGAACATTTTTTATATTCTGTCACCTGTTGTTTTCACACCAAATTAGACACAAAATATGTTCTGAAACGTATAAGGCTCAGATTCCCCATGCTATCACTACTGGTAACTTCTTACAGACTTTATCACATAAGCATAATTCATTGCACAAGATCTGCTTGCAAAATTAATTGTAAAGAAACAAATTCTTAATTACCTTTTAACTGAAATAAGAAAAAGAAAAAAAAAACGATATAGCCTAGAGCCACAAGAGGTTTAGCCTTTTTTTTTTTTTTTGGTTCTCCAGCCATACTAAATTTTCGCTTCAACTTTTTAAACGTGGAGAACATCTGATACAAAGCCAAGTCCAGAATATCAGAGCAACATTTAAGATGAGACTTAATGCCAACATGTCTGCATGTTCCTTTTTTCTCTTCCATTTCCCTTTCATCATTCACCTTAGTATTGACTTCTCTTTTTGTTGGTTCATGGGCAGCACAGCTGTTGTGCTGTAAGTTCACATGTGGGTTGGCATCCAACTCCATCTGTGTTGAGTTTTTGTATTCTTTTGTTCACATGGATTTTTCTGAGCTGGTTTCCTCTCACAGTCCAGAAACATAATTCACAGAATTTTTGTCTCTAAAATATCCTTAGTTTGCCTTTCTTTGAGTGCCCATTACCTTGCCATAGACGGCTGTCCTGGACTATTGTGCCTTATGTGCTGTGCTTTGGAGACGGGAGTTGGGGGGGGGCAGTTAGGGTTAGGGTTAGAACTGGGCTGGTTTGAGGCCTGACTAATGTGTCTACCCCCCCCCCCCCAGTATGCTGACACGGATAACATTCTGACCAACCCGGATACACTCAGACTCATGGTGGCAGAGAACAAGTCTGTCATTGCCCCCATGCTGGACTCCCAGACTGGTTACTCAAATTACTGGTGTGGCATCACTCCCCAGGTATGACACATTCACACCATACGATGCAGCACATCACAACAAGTTCCAAAATTGAATTTGCTCCATGAGGAGGGATTTATGTATTATAACATGCAAGTCAAAATGTTTAGTTTATCCTTGTACTGCCTATATTAATTAGCCCTCTGTAACATTTTTAATAAATGGCAAAGACAAAATACAGGTGTGTTTTCTATTTCTTTTGAAGTGACTGTTATTCTGTTAAAACAATGGTAATGAACCAACATCCACTGCAAGACATCATAAACACCAACCTGTTTCTCTGTGTTTAGGGCTACTACCGCCGTACTGCTGAGTACTTTCCTACTAAGCACCGGCACCGAAAGGACTGTTACCCCGTCCCTATGGTGCACTCAACCATGCTGCTGGACCTACGCAAGGAAGGCATGAAGAAGCTGGCTTTCCACCCCCCTCACCGAGACTATTCATGGCCCTTTGATGACATCATAGTTTTTGCCTTTTCCTGTCGTGCAGCCGGTTAGTCTTGCGTCAAACCGGGGATGTCCAGCTCCTGCCCTTAAAAGCAGCTGTCTTGCTGGTTGTTGAGAACAGTATCAAACTATAACGTGAGATGCTGTCTATATCTGGAATGTCAGGTGAGGTGACTTACTGTCCTGTCTTTTTCATCAGTTCAGAATTGCTTTTGAGGAGGAACCTGCAAACCCTTTGCTCGCTGAGGAACAAAGCTGGGCATCCCTACTTCATACATAATTATTTTAAAAAAATGCATGTATTTGTGTATGTCTCCTTGTAAAACATCTACCACTACTTTCACACCCAGAAGTTCAGATGTACTTGTGCAACAAGGAGCGCTATGGGTACATCAATGTCCCTGTCAAGCCACATCAGACCATTGAGGATGACCGCATCAACTTTATCCATCTCCTGCTTGAGTCCATAAGTGAGTGTTGGTTTTCTTTCAACGTCACAGGAAGTGAATTCCACTTTGCACTGCGTTGTGCTTTTATGAGCATACTCTATGTTATTTTACTCCAAAGAGAAGAAAACACAAACCCTCCCTTTCTTTCAGTTGATGGGCCACCGATGTACCCCTCTCAGTACATACATGTACCTCCTAAACAGACAGATCTCATGGGCTTTGATGAGGTGAGAGACATCTAAGTATAAGTTGGTATATGTTGGATGATGATAATCATATAGGCTTACCAGAAGAGTAACCAGATTTTACTCAAGGAGACATACTCTTAAATAAACAATGCTTTTAAAAACCAAAGCACTTTTTTGATAACTTTTGTTGTCATTGCATCGCAATGTTAACATTCCCCCCTCCCCTTTTCTTTCTCAATATGCAAAATTAACAAAGTATTCTTGGAGAGTTACCCTTTAATATTATATGCCTGATTCACACGTGGTTTTGTCTCCTCCAAAGGTGTATCTGATAAACCTGCGCCGCCGCTCTGACCGACGCAAGAGGATGTTGTGGTCACTGTATGAGCTGGAAATTGATGTGAAGGTTGTGGATGCTGTTGACGGAGGGTAATGTCAGTCTCTCTCATTCACGTGAGCCACCTTTAGTCTGAGCAGAAATAGAACCTCCTTTTGATTTTGTGGATGTGTGCGTGCTCTCTCCTACCTGCAGGGCTCTCAACAGCAGTGATATCAAAATGCTGGGTGTTGACCTCCTTCCAGGGTACTATGACCCATTCTCTGGACGCACTCTGACCAAAGGGGAGGTGGGATGCTTCCTCAGCCACTACTACATCTGGAAAGAGGTAAGGCATTAAAGGTGGGGGGGGTTAGGGTGATGAGCACCTGTAGCCCACATGAGCATTGCAGAGCAGAGGCCCAATTTTGGGCACTGAGAGATGCTGGGTATGATTGTTTTTGCTCAGCCTTAGCTCCTCATTTCTTTCACTGAGGCCATTATTAGCATACTCAGTCATCGCACATGGAACCTTAAATAGAAATCAAACTGTTCATTGTAAAATGTCTGTAATATTTGAGTCTAATGGGAGTTTTGACAACTGGTGCAGATGTTATTAAAACCTGCAGTAGGTTAAGATATTTTGTCCCAACAATTATTGGCTGGGAAGAGGTAAGAAGGGAAAACTCTGAAATTAGATGAAGATACAAGCTTAATCTAGGCAATAGTTTCACAGCAGTGGCTTTTGGTATCACATAGGGCAAACAAGTTTGTGTTATTAAAGGCCAATAATAGCTCACTTTGTGTAGAGGTTTAAAAAAAACATAGAAAATATGCAATTTAATATGCAAAGAAAAATATACCAAGCACTGAAGGTTATGAGCTGCAGCGCAATGTTTCAACTCTGTACTGGTGTTCCAGAAAGTGACTTACACCACATAGAATGCAGTGTCAGCAGTTAAGAGTTTGATGGAGACTGGCCTGAGGCTTTCCTTTGGGAGACTATATAATGGCTCCCAGCATCTCTTCTGTAAGATGTCTGCTTCTCTTCTCAGATCGTGGACATGCAGCTGGACAAGGCACTGATCTTCGAGGATGACGTCCGTTTCCGGGGCAACTTTAAGCGGCGGTTGCTCCGCCTAATGGATGAGGTGGAGAAGGTGGAGCTGGACTGGGATATCATGTGAGTAGTATAGGGGCGGGGCTGTTGAGGAGGAGGTGGCTGTGTGACATTGCTGTTGCCATGGAGATTGTGCACCATTCTATCTATGTGTGAGTGTACTGAACTTCTATAATGCTGAAAAGGGGGCAAGGACGTGACTGGTGCAGGAAGTTGTCCTACATTGTGGCGCCCCCTTGTGGCTGACACTCTCCCTCTCTGCTGTAGATACTTGGGGCGGAAGCAGGTGAAGCCAGGCGACGAGCAGCCAGTGGAGAACGTGCGGAACCTGGTGGTGGCAGACTACTCATACTGGACACTGTCCTATGCCATCTCCCAGCAGGGGGCTCAGAAGCTTGTCAATGCTGAGCCACTCTCTAAGATGCTGCCTGTCGATGAGTTCCTGCCCATCATGTATGACAAGCACCCTAAGTAAGTTCCACCCTCTCTCCTGCTGAGTTGGTGCTGCCATACTTCTCTGTTGCCATTGCTCAGGAACCCCTATTTATCACCATGTCCTCAGCAACTGCTAATGTTCATCAGCTTTCCCTCAAAGAACATTCTCATTACATTCTGATGTATTTATTTCCATACATACTGTAGCGTCTCATGTACGTAGCGAGATTCCCAGTGACTTAGCTACTCAGTTGGACCTCTTGAGGTAGAAGTGAAGGACGGGCTGTGGCTGTATTGGCATGAGGAGCGTTATCATTACGTCTAGATCCACCAGCAGTGTATGCTCTTGTATCATATTTATAGTTTTGGGACATGCCTGAAAAGGAAGGAATCTTGGGTATTGTGGTTACAGACGCGCTCTTGGCCCAGACCGCTTCTTTCCAGAAGCCTGGAGTTTTTGTCTTGTAGGACATCTGTTTCAGCTTTCCTGGTCAGATAAAATGATCCATAAATATGGCGCACTCTACATTCTCATACTGTTTGCACACGTCTCCTCTGAGCAGCTCAGCCATGTTTCCGGCTTTGTTCATTTGGATAAAGAGATGTCAGACAGCAATTAGTTCACTGAAATGTTTGTCCTTGGTTATGAACCAGCTGCAGAGGAGGACTAGCACGCACTCAGAGGGTGAGACATAAGCTCTGGCAGCCAGCAAGTATAACGTCATGTGTGGAACGACGGCCAACTTTTCCAGTCCCAATGTGGTTGTAATGTGTCTCTCACTGTCCAAAAGAGAAAATTCCACATTAAAAATAGGACGCACAGAACTCTACCAAGATGAAAGTTTAAATAACGCTCAATTTAGGTTCAAGTGAGCCTCTATCACATCAAAACTTTTTTTTTCCTTAAAGCCTGCCTTTTTAGACTATTTATTGTGTGGGAGATATTTTCTTTATATATGCATACAGTGTAATGTATCTGTATATACATTCATATCGAATGTATGTTGTGTACAAGATTTCAGTATTTTTCTCATATGAAATAAGTTATGAATTACAGAACCTGATAAAAAGCTAAATACTACTAAATGAATACGTATATGAGCAAGAACACATCAGCTCCACAATTGTCATCATGAAATGTTGCTTTATAGAGATTGAAAATGAGTTCAAAATATATTTTGCTGTCTTATATTCACTGGTTAGGATTTTTTGACAAATGGGTCATGCACATCAAAGGTCCTCCTTTCTATATTGATATCTGAATATATTCATGTTTTGCTCTGAAATCACTAGGTTTATGAAATGAAGCCTACTTTTGACAGTCTTTTTTTGAGATATTGCAAAAACTGCTTTAACATATGCTTTTAGCAATGTTTTCTTATTCATACAGTTCAAGTCACAGTATAGAGGGGTTCATTTTGGTTTAAAATAAGGAATTGTCTTTAATGCGCTGTATTAAGTTTTGTGCTCTGTAGTTTAATACTATATCTTGTTTGTTCATGCGCAGTGAAAAGTTCAAGGCACACTTTCTCAATCGAAACCTACAAGCATACTCCACACACCCACTGCTTGTAGAGCCCAGCCACTATGCTGGGGATCCAGAGTGGGTGAGCGACACGGAGACATCGACCCTGTGGGACAACGATGCTGTGAGGACGGATTGGCGCGGCTCCTACAAGACCTTGAAGGGTTCACCTCCACCCGCCGGACTTCAGAATGCCTACCGCGATGAACTATAATTTGGTTATCTTCCAAGGCCCTTGGATATCAGGACTCCTTAGCAACAGTCTGGCACTTTGCTGGCAGATGGGAGCATTGAGGTCCCTTATGGGGGATACAGTTAATGTGGCACTCGGAGTTGCCTAAACCGTTTACATGTGCCAACGCTCAGGCTAAATGTCAGTCTGAAGGGAAGCATAATTTTCTGTGTGTTTGTGCATTTGACCAAGCTTATCTTGGAATATTATAAACCCTGCATTCATTTATTCTTTTCCTTACTTTATTTGATCATTATTTAGAGGCAATGTATCACTGCCTGCAACGCCCCCTAAGTTCATCTCATGTTTATCTATATTTATGTTTCTCTCTATTTCTGATGATCAGTTGCTGAGATTGGAGGCACGTGACCAAGTCAAAATGTTAACAGAAATTTGCCAACTAAAGATGTTGCCCTGCTTGTTGGTGTATCCCACAGACCTTTGACTAAGTGAGATGGCTCTCACTGTAATGACAATCCAAGAGCACAGTAACCGCATGGAGCCAAATTTTCCCCTTCCTGTTATGAATCCTTTGAGCGTGGCTTCTACTTTACAGGTGAGTTTCCTAAAGGGAGTTTATTATTGTTGTTTTTGGCTAGTGTTGTCAGTGTTTTTGTTTTTTAATTCTTCCTTTATATGCATTGCAGAATCATATAATCAACTTTGGTCAAGCAAAATGTTGTATTTCTAAACATCCTATTTTATAGTGTGATAAAAATTAATATATTTTCAAACTAATGTAGGGTTAATGTTGATTTACTGGCATTACTTGAATAAATGGGGAAAGCCTGTGTTAATTTAAGTAGGTTTTCAGCAAATTTCCCTATTTTAAGAAGCTGGAGACCTGCATTGTCATTTGTTGTATCTAGTCTGTAAATCAATAAATCCATAATAAATTAAAACCGTTAAAATTGTTTTCAGTGGCCGCTTCAAATAGCTTAATTCATTTAAAAAATCTTGAGGCTAATACAATTAACTTCTTGGCAATGCTATTATAATATCTGCAACAATGGTCTAATTTTACATCTGTAGATAAACAAAACAACAATATGTTTAAGGTATGGAAAAACTTGTCATAAAAATTACAACGTAATTTGTCATTTTATGCTTTAAGACAGTACAGGGGCAAAGCAGATGCCTCATATCTAATGGGCTGTTCTTTCAGCTCTGACTTTGTGTGTGTGTGTGTGTGTGTGTGTGTGTGTGTGTGTGTGTGTGTGTGTGTGTGTGTGTGTGTGTGTGTGAGAGAAATTAGCATGTTTCCCACCATGTTAAAGTGGGTTTCCTTTGGCTGCTCTGGTTTCTTCCCACAGTCCACAGACATGTATGTTACCAGGTGAACTGGTAACTCGAACATGAGCATGCTGTGTATCTGTGTGAGGGAATGAGTATGTGGCCTCCTGCATAATGTACTTCAGAAATGGGCTCCCTACTACTGAGACCCTAAATAGATACAGATTAGTTTGATGGTAAGTTAAGGTCCGTAATCAAACGTCAGTATAGAAAGTTTGTCAGGATGCTGAGATTGTTTACTGGAAACTGATGGCACAATTTGCTGTTTGTTTGCATGCTTGCAGTTGAGATTCATTGCTGAGGGTGGAAGAAAATGGAGAAAATGTAATTTATTATTAAAAAAATACAACCTTAAGTACAATCTATTTATAATTTCTAAAATAAAATGTGTTTTTATGCTAACCACACAAACAAATGAGCAGTCTAGATGATTTGCTCGGTTTACATCAAGTATCTAAAGGTAGGGGGTCTGTTTCCCCACTGGTCAAGCAAGCGTAGCATTTGTGTATCATTTTTGAGAAACTTTGGTAGTAATTTTTGGAAGCCCAAAAAGTCTGAAAAGATGTCACACCAGTGATATACATAATGTTGGATCTCCTATTATCAGACTCACTGAGATAGACATCTATCCTTCCTACAAAATAGTGTAGTGTAAATTGTCCTGCGTTTTGAGCTTCTTGTCTTAAGAAAATTCAATTTATGATTTTTCAAAGATAAAAATATTGCCAATTTTCTTTATTTTAAACTGCTTTTTCTTTGCTTCTCCAAGTTATGCCATTTCTGTCTGGTGTGCATCAGATGAGATCTGTTCTGAACCTCAGCCAAGGTGGCAGTAAAATCCACAGTAAAACAGAATAGAGGCGTAGCACTGCTGTGGTTCACCTGCTTTACAGCTTGTGTCTGGTCTTCATTTGTGTTGGTGATCGGTAACTTGAACTTTTTATGGGGTGAATAGTTCAGCAGTGATTATTGAATAAAAAGTTATGGAAATTATGTATTTGTGTTTTTGTATATTTTTGGCTTTTAATTGCAATGTAGTATTTACTTGAAAAGTATCGCACACTGCAATGGACTGGCAGCCTTATGCTGAATTTATTCTACATCCTGTGTTTTTGGTGTAGACTTTTCACCACGACGCTGCACTAAGCAGATACTGGCTTCAGAAGAATGGGAGTGTTTTTTAAATTTTTGGTAGTTTCAACTGAGGCTTTTACACATTTATATATGTAGAACCCCAAATGTGAATAAATTGGTGGATCCCTGTAGTTCTTATTTATTATAACTTGGTGGTTAATGTGGTGTTGGAGTTGCAAACAAATCAAGTTATGAACAAACTTATGGTTCTAACTGTGTGTGTGTCAGATGAATAACCAGTATTTATTTTATTTACTTCTGCTGCTGTATTGGTGGGTTGTCAATTAACTGTAATTGCCTATATATATATTTTACAGTCAGATGGGAAAAACTGAAGTCAGAAATCCAAAGAACCTAAGTCTGAACAGATTTGCTTTTTGATCACTGCTATCCATCACTAATGGAGCAAAAGTACACTTGAAGTTCCTGTTTGTTGGTTGAAGAATCTTGTGCTCCCAACACACTTCTGCTTGACCTACACAGCTGCCACCTGCTTTCCTATATACTCCTGAGGGAAAGTCTGGCCTGCAGCTTGTACATTTTTAGCAACATGAAATTAAAAACCACATGTTGGGCTAGAGAGAGCATTAACATGATGTCTTCCTAGCTGTCAAGAATGGGGCATTGTTGGTTTTTGCCAGGTTGGGATTGGCACAGATGCAGTATTGGAGCTTCAGAGCCAGTACTTGCTGAAGGACCCAGTGATGCTTTCTATTGCTCCTGGCAACAGCATGTGTGTCAGCTTTACAAGCCTAAAGGAATACTACAATTTGGGACATGTTAAATGCTGTTTTATCTTCTAAATGAAGATAAATACATTTGAATTTTTTTCTCCCTACAAAGAAGTTTGCACAGGATAGAGGACTCCAGAGGTCTCTTGTTGATAACCTATACCCCAGGAGGGTCTAACTAACAAAGAATTTTAACGCATCACTGTAACAGGTTTGAAAGAGCAGAATACAAAAAAATTAGGGACAGTGGGTTGTTGGAGCTGCTGCCATTGCCCTCAACAGGACTCAGGTTTGCTTCTCACCTCCTGCTACAGCATTTAACTAGTAAAAGCTATAAAAATGATCTGGCTTTAAGTCAATGGAAAAGATGTAGCTGCATAAATAAATGTAAAATTTTGGAATTTGGAGTTGAATTCAAGATGGTAGAGGCGTGTTTGCCGTACCTCACAGATACACCTGTCATTCTCAGGCAAAATTAACATTAGGCATCTTAAAAAATATTTGGTTGCATCCTAACTTTTGAATCTGTTAATTTGGTCATTTTAGTTTTAACCTACCTACAACTTTTGCTACTTCACAGTATATATTTGTTGTGTACGTACACATTATACGTGCAGCATTTGGTGTCACTAGGACTTAATATGTGATGTTAGTGGCAGGACAGGGTTGGTCACAGCATCTGCTTTTAGTCATTTAGCTCTGTTCTGCACATGTATGCAGCGCCCCTCAGTGGAGTTCCTCATAAATCACAGGTCAGTACTCCACTGTATACAATACCAGTGTGGAGTCTCCACTGTATGGCATTAAATAAACTGAAAAAGTGGAACTTTGCAAAGAAACCATACATAGTGAGACTTTATCCACTGAACTAATGTAGTTAATCTGGGCCAACTGGTGCTCAATTTGTCCTAAACATCATTACAAGTTGGTATCCAAAAAAATAAATTTTCAATTACGTATTTAAAGCTTTTTAGATGTTTTTTTTACATGGATAATATATCAATGATAGGTACATTAATTTATTGGCTTGAAAGCAACAGTAGCTTTAAGTAATAAGCACAAAAATGTCTCACTTCCACAAAACATACTGTCCTATACTGTGGTCCAAAAGATACAGGCAGTGCAGTATGACCAAAAACCAGATTGATTCAAAAATGTTTTTTTATTTTTAAATCAATAAAAAAAGACTTTTTTTTGGAGTTAAAATGTTCCCAACCGTGAGAAATTTTGCATCCCTCTGCTGGCAGAAGATCATAAATGCAGGGAAAAAGGGCCTTCTAGCCAGACGTGGCCACAGATAAGAACAAATGGACAGAAAAGGCCACAGATATTCAAACAGATGTGCAGAAGAACAAATGTTTTTAATTTTATACATATATAGCACAGCAGATACAGTACACAAAGTTTAGGACACACTCGAATCCAGCTGTCATCTGAAGATGTTAGGAAGAAGTAGTTTTTAAAATCCATATTTAAGCCAGAAAGGCTAAAAGGTACAAACCACTTTTTTATGTGATTTACATCATTTTACACAAATTCAGTGTACCCCCCCCCCACCACACACACACACACACACACACACTGAACCTGACACTAGTGTACTCTGTAGGGTGTTCATAGGTCAGCTTTGAGGGGGAGGAGGTTCAGCGTCTGTTCTGATTGGCTGATACAGGGGTTCTGGCGATTGGCTAAAACCAGAGGGCAGGTTTTCAACATCCAGCAAATTTCCTGATAAGATAAAGGATACACAAATGCAAAGAAGTATAGAACACACAAGGATGCAGGAAAGCACAACCATGTGTTTATCAAATGAACAGATGAGCACAATACAACTATTTTCTGTCCATATAAAATATACAGCACATATAATTTATTAGATACACATACTGTATATTCCCATTTGCAAAAATAAATAATAGGCAGAAGTCGAAATCTTGCTGAATGTGAGGTAACACATTTTAAAATTAGCCCAGTGTAGGATAGCCTCTCGTGTTAGTTTTTAACTGTTAAGTTTTGTTTTTTGATGCTTACTAATGTGATCATGCTCTTCATTCTATATTTGCCTGGTTTTCATTCCAAATAGCACCAGAAATACTAGCGGTCTGCTGATGTGTGCCGATTTGGGTGGATTATGAAAAGCACATGGTTTAGTCATGAGGCTCTGGCTGAAGAAAAAAGGGCCCCTAACCCCCACAGAGAGGTGTGGATGGTCTTCAGAAACACTCAGCTGTGCCGTGAAGCCTCCCCAGAACCCCCTTGCAGTGCACACTGCCGTCGTGTGAAAGGGATCCATGGTTTGCTGCAGCACATATTTCAGAGCAGAGCCCCCTCCTTTCTCCATGCCTTCATGGAGGTGGAGTTTCACTGGGATAAAAACACTACCGCTGCCCTCAACCCCATCTCGGAGCCTGAGAAAACCCCTCTAACATCCCATTTATCGCTGATGCTCTCTGGGTAACCAAAACATTGTAAGCAGTGCCTCATGACCCCTTGCACATCTCCACAGAAGCTTGCACCTCCACACTTTTCTGCTGTAATAAGTTGGAAACATTCACAAAGCGGAGTCACAGATGCTGCCTTTATGCTCCATTTCTCCTCATTTTTAGTACTGCAGCTGCAGTGTTAACCCTTTACCCCCCTTTCACAGCAGCTTCCTACTCTATAGCCATTCATTCCTGTTGATCCACGTGTATACCTGTATGCACTCTTCAGGTTGTTCTAGTCTTTCCCTTTGGTACTTTTGTGTTTGTTGTACAAACTGAGATACATGCAGTAATCCTACGACTGGTACCGCTGGCTTTACTTTCAATGTTCTAAAGGTTTCCCACAATAAAAACCCTGTGTATGTTCTGAGCAAGCGTGCTGCAAGACCATTGCACGAGTTTAGGATTAGAGTCGTTCCACTCTTACGGATGTCGGTTTTGAATTGTTTTTAATGTTAACGTTTTGTAGTTGGTGGAATTTTTTGAGGTGAGTTGCTATGTTAAGTAAGCGGCTTTGCAGTGATTTACTCAGTTATATAGACCCTGCTCATTATTTGATCTTTTCTCTGAAGCGCAGTATTTATTTGATGTCCCGGTGGATGTTCATGCTTCAGATACTGCTGGGATTGTGTACATATGCTGCTCTAGTGTTGGTGGCTGTTGTGCAACAGGGCTGCAGGTAAACAGGCCTAGGGGATATCACTGGGTCCAGCTGTAGGCTTACATGAACAAGGTGAGCTGCTTTCATACCGCGGGTTCAGCCAGACTCCTTGCATGAAGAAAACACAGCAACCTGCTCGCACTTTACACACTACAGTACAATGTTGGTTCGAGTCCACCGAGCTTCCACCCCATATCAGCAAGTGTTAAACTTCACCTTCTTTACAATAAGAAGTTACGATCATAATCACTGTCAGTTGCATTGGCTTCTTTTTTTCTTCTTCAAAGCGTCCGGCGGTCCTTTGTAGTTAGAAATGTGTTTGGAAATAAATAAGATGGAATTATTTCCACCTCAAGTTATCCACGTTTATAATAAACCATCGCATGTTCCCAACATGCGGCCAGGTGGAAAAATCATAGAAGCGGCAGAAGTTCGTGGTCACGACACGTGTCGAAATTTAATATAAAATTAATATGAAAATGGTGCAGTAGAAGCTCCACTTTTACACACATTTTTAAAGTTATTTGACGAATTGGTTTTTTTTTTTTTTTTTTGGTTGCGGATGGAAGAAGCCGAGCGCGCGCGCCCTGGCGCGCGTACACGTTTGAGGGAGTGACGCACTGTGCGTTTCGGCGGGCGGACGGTTGTTGGTTCCCGGACTCGCCTTGTTGTTTGGACCCGACAGAGTGTGAGTTTGACACCCCGTGTGTGTTCGTTGCCCCCTTTTTGTTCGTGTTTGTTAATGCGAGAAACTCTGCCTTCGCCGCCCGACGCGGAAACGAGACAATATGCACCGAAGTCACGTTTTGTGCAGTCAGAATTCAGGGCGGCCGTTTTCACTTTGCTCACTCTGCTCTGTGAAATATCTGTCGAACATTTGCAGTGAACGCATAGCTTAAATGCGTTTTTTTTTCAATCGAGTGTGCATGTTTCTCTGTCAGGGTAAAGTAATGCTCGCCTGGTGCTGCTACTTAAAGTTGCGCTATTTTCGTGCGAGACTATACAGTTACCACAGCGGACAACGTGGCTGCCAAGCTGGACACCGAATACAACAGATGCACATTTCCCCCATTTTTACATTAAATGTAACTTTAACACGCGTTCAAACTGGATTTGCGTGTTGCAAAGCGCAGCGCGGCATGAGTTAATAAAAAAGCAAACATGTCAGTAGGGCTCCTCAGTGTTCTCAAAGAATGAGCTACCAAAATAGCTGCACTGGCTACATGCTGCAGTACAGCACGATACAGAAATAAAGTAATTCTTTGGCGATGGGGAAGTGAGAGAAGACTACAAAGTCAATGTAGAATAACGTTCAGCGTGACGTTTACGATTATTAATCTTAGCGAAACTCTCCGTGAAAGTCACGTTATAGTGCCGAATAACACACTTTACAGTGACGTATCCATTAATACATGTATGCACTCTCACCGTATCAGTCCACGGCTCCTTTATCAAGGCAATACATCTGTAGTGGGATTCGACCACAAACCCTTGCAGAGCGTAAGCGGACGCGCTAAACACGTGGCTAAGGAGCGCCTCTATGATTGTCTGACAGGTTGACGGGCGTGTCACGTGACTTGGGGTCAGGAGCACCAGGTTGTGGTGACGCCGTACCTGCTAGAGCTTTCCGCTGTTGAAGGGGCCCAAAATGCCATGTGTTAGAAAGATCTAACAAGGTGTATTGAAAAAGTATTTAAAATTTGCATTTTATTCAGCAAAGTTATATTTTGAGATGAAGCCAAGGACCACGTACAGTGGCATACAAAAGTTTGGACACCCCGATCAAAATTTCTGTTACTGTGAATAGTTAAGTGAGAAGGTGGACTGATCTCCAAAAGGCATGAAGTTAAAGATGAAACATTCTTTTCAGCATTTTAAGCAAAATTAGTGTGTAATCGTCGTTTTGTACAATTTTTGAGTGAAAAAAGGAAAGGAGCACCATGCAGAAGTTTAGGCACCCCAAAAGATTTGCGCTCTCGGATCATTTTTACTAAGGTCTCAGACCTTAATTGGTTCACTAGGGTTATGGCTTGTTCACAGTCATCATTAGGAAAGGCGGGATGACGCAAATTTCAAAGCTTTATAAATACTCTGGCTCCTCAAACCTTGTCCCAACAACCAGCAGCCATGGGCTCCTCTAAGCCACTGCCTAGCACTCTGAAAATTAAAATAACTAATGCCCAAAAAGCAGAATAAGGCTATAAGAAGATATCAAAGCGTTTTCAGGTAGCTGTTTCTTCAATTCGTAATATAATTAAGAAATGGCTGTTAACAGGAACGGTGGAGGTCAAGTCGAGGTTTGGAAGACCAAGAAAACTTTCAGAGAGATCTGCTTGTAGGATTGCAGAAAGGCAAATAAAAACCCCCATTTGATTGCAAAAGACCTTTAGGAAGATTTAGCAGACTCTGGAGTGGTGGTGCACTGTTCTGTTGTGTAGCGATACCTGTACAAATATGATCTTCATGGAAGAGTCATCAGAAGAAAACTTTTCCTGTCTCCTCGCCACAAAATTCAGCATCCTAAGTTTGAAAATGAGCATCTAAACAAGCCTGATGCATTTTGGAAACAAGTCCTGTGGACCGATGAAGTCAGAATATAACTTTTTGGCCGCAATGTGCAAAGGTATGTTTGGAGAAAAAAGGGCACAGAATTTCATGAAAAGAACACCTCTCCAACTTTTACGCACAGGGTGGATAGATCATGCTTTGGGTTTGTGTTGCAGCTAGTGGCACGGGGAACATTTCACTGGTAGAGGGGAAAATGAATTCAATTAAATACCAGCAAATTCTGGAAGCAAACATCACACCGTGTGTAAAAAAACGGAAGATGGAAAGACGATGGCTTCTACAACAGGATAATGATATCCGAAACACCTCAAAATCCACAATGGACTACCTCAAGGGGCAGAAGCTGAAGATTTTGGCATGGCCCTCACAGACCCCTGACCTAAAAATCATCCAAAATCTGTGGATAGACTTCAGAAGAGTAGTGCATGCAAGACAGCCCCAGAATCTCACAGAACTAGAAGCCTTTTGCAAGGAAAAATGGGTGAAAATCCCCCAAATAAGAATTGAAAGACTACAAAAAGCATTTACAAGGGGTAATATTTATCAAAGTGGATGTTACTAAGTACTGACCATGCAGGGTGCCCAAACTTTTGCTTTGAGCCCTTTTCCTTTGTTGTTATTTTGAAACTATAAAAGATAGAAATAAAAAGTAATTTTGCTTAAAATATTACAGAAATGTATCATCTTTAACGTAATGCCTTTTAGAAATCATGTCTTCTTTTACTTGCTTAGCAATTCACAGTAACAAATTTTGACCAGGGGTGCCCAAATTTTTGCATGCCACTGTATATTCATAGCCCTGTTCTTGAATGGTACAGTCAGTTTTAAGTCTGGCTGTCAGGTGACATTACTGTGCAGTGGCTTCATACCACAGCAGTGCCACATGGCAGACAATCCTAGAACTTATCTGAACCACATGTTTGGTGTATCACCCTTGGGAATGCATAACACAAGAAGCTTGCTGCAGTGTTTTAACTCTTACAGGTGTTTTGTTTTCCATTACTTCAGCCAAATTGCTGTAGGCCCATACGTCCCTTTTGACCTCTTGATCATGATCCACAAATGTTCTGACTCTTCCAGGTTAGATGGCCATAGATTTCCAAATTTAAACAATTCTATTTGCTATTGATGGTTGATGTTCACTGCACTGATGTTCTACTCATTGTTCTTTCTCTGGGAATCAGGTTGGCAAGAGGCCATGGCCTTTGTGGGAGCAGCAGTGAAGAGACTCGCAAGGTCAGCCCTCCAAGCACTCCGCTCTTCACCCCCACGCCGCCACTACAGCACCCCAGAACACACCAGCAAAAAGAGTGTTCCATATGAAGCCACGTTAAAGCAGGAGGGAGGAGGCAGTGGCCCCACCAAGCCTCTGCCGAGGACTGCGGATGTGGTGGTGATTGGTGGCGGTAGCCTGGGCTGCCAAACCCTGTACCACTTGGCTAAGATGGGCCTGACCAATGTGGTGCTGCTGGAGAGGGACAGACTGACGGCTGGGACTACATGGCACACAGCTGGTACAAAGCGTGTGTGCATGTGTCTGTGTGTCTGAGCAATACAGTCAGCATTTTTGTACTGGTCAATAGAAAAGTCCGCTTTGCCGTTTATGTACTGTATGTGTGCCCCAACCAGACTGATTTATATGTTTGTGAGACCTCTGCATTTGTGAGCTGTCAGTGGTTCCCTGCTGTGTCAGCAGTTAAGTGCACCCCCCTGTCTGTCAACAGGCTTGCTGTGGCAGCTGCGTCCCAGTGACGTGGAAGTGGAGTTGCTGGGTCACACCCGGCAGGTGGTGAGCACCGACCTGGAGAAGGAGACGGGGCTGCACACAGGCTGGATCCAGAATGGGGGACTTTTCATTGCCTCAAACAAGCAGCGGCTGGATGAGTACAAGCGCCTCATGTCGGTGCGAATTCAGTCACAGTAGGCTGATGGCGGGTGAACCCAGGAGGATTGAGAGTGGAGGGCTTCAACAGAGGCCACAAGTGATGCATAGTACAATATCTAGAAGCATTTAGAGACAGTGCTGTGCAACTACAGAACCTCTAGGTATCCAGAATGTTGTTGTTAATCAATTATAACATTTAACTGTAAGGTAGGAGTATGACTAGTATTTTTTTTTTTCTGCCAAACCATATTCTAAATTTAATCCTTTTATCTTCATCAGCTGGGGAAGGTGTATGGCATTGAGTCTTACGTTCTGTCACCTGCTGAGACCAAGGATTTGTACCCCCTGATGAACGTTGATGACCTCTATGGCACTCTTTATGTGCCGAAGGATGGCACCATGGACCCTGCAGGCACCTGTACTGCCCTGACCAGAGCTTCTGCTGCCTGGGGTGCTACGGTAAACCTTCTTCACATCAGCATACCGTTATCTTCTCACACACACTTGTGGGTTATATTTAACTTGTGCATCACAACCAGGTAGATTTATTAGGACAGAATAAAAAGTCTTCCCTAATCGAGGAAACTGAAAAAAGGGGTCCCTAATCAGCTTAATGAATTGATTTTTACTTTAAACTTATTAATGGACGTGCAGTCTAGATTATATAATCAGGCTTCATATGCCAAGCGTGGGTAGCTCTGTGCTAATAAAATTCCCCTAGATAACTGGACATTAATGATGCACCCAGTGTTCCTCAACAGGACATTATTCTGTATAGTTAG
Source organism: Heterotis niloticus (assembly GCA_018136845.1). Classification (NCBI taxonomy): domain Eukaryota; kingdom Metazoa; phylum Chordata; class Actinopteri; order Osteoglossiformes; family Osteoglossidae; genus Heterotis; species Heterotis niloticus. Next base: position 26,980,736 of record CM030891.1, read on the forward strand.
TAGAGTTGTCACATATGACATCAATCAAAGTCTGGAGTTATAAATGATGACATGTGCAAGTAATGCACAATAAATATTAAAAAACATGATAAACATGAGTCCGTCCATTCTGCACACGTGTAGGAGTTCTGATAGATTCAAAACATCACTATATTGTATGCTAGCGAGTTACCTATTGCTAAGAGTAAAAAATTTTTTTTAAAAAATCCATATTTGTGTGCAGAATATCATTTTGGAACACCACATATTGGACTATGTCTAAAATTGGCTCTACCAGCTGAAGATCACATGAGGTGCTGATATTGTCAGTAAAGAACGAGAAGCACATCTTGCTGGGCACAGGTGCAATGACACTGGACCACTGAGTAGTGGGGAAAACAGTTGCCTGGTTTGATTAATCCAAGTTGCTTTTGCATTGTGCTGATGGAGAGATTAGAATTTTGGGCAAGCAAAATAAGTTCATGGAGCCATCCTATTTGGGAATGTTTTCCTGGCAGACATTAGGACCCCTGTTAAGCTGTGCCATTCAGATGTTCTTCAGTGGGTATCCACTGGTGACAAAGTTCATTACTTCATGGTTAAACTTCTAGGATGATAAGGCACCAAATGGTTGGGGAACATGACAATGAGTTTTCCTAGCTGCATTGACCTGTACAGTCCAAAGATCTTATACCTACCCTTTGGGATGAGGTGGAAAGAGCTGTTCACAGCAAGGCTACAGTTGTCCAGTTTTCAGCAACTGCACAACACAATCATTTTTGCACAGTGCAACCTTCCTGCACAATAAATCCAGCAGTAGGGTGTAGAATTCATTCCCAGATGAAATCCAGTTGCGTTGACAGGGAAAAGGAGGTGCAACACTGATAGGAGTATCTAATAAAGTGGCAACTCGCTATATAATGGTAAGGCTCATAGGTTTACTTTTGGTTTATTTTATTCATTCATTCATTCATTCATTTATTGCAGTTTGTCCCAGGCAGAAGATTAAGTTTTTATCGTTGTGTGTTAATTTTAACACCAGTAACTGAATATGATTTTAGTAAAGGTGTGTAAAGGACAGGAAGAAGTACACTTCATGCATTTAAAGTGTTTACTTATGTGGCATTTAGAATAAATTGTATATGATTGAAGTCACTTTGAGGGTGATGTGGACTGAGATACTTCTGTAGCCATTGTTCTTCCTGCTGAAGAGACTGAAATGGCAGTGCAAATTGCCTTCATATTAATGCCGCTGAAGAGTAATGAAAGAAATGGTTGCTGGACTTTACTGTAAAATATTAGATGTGGACACGTCATTAGAGCGACGCTTGTGGTAATATCAGATTTCTGTTATTCAATTTATTGCCAGCTCATTCAGTACTTAAAAGGTTTAATTAAAAAAGATTTAATGGAAAAATTTAATTTGCTCTGATTGGATTAGAAACATTTTCAGCTGTATTATAGCACTGCAAATTGCAAGGCCATCCATATTGCCTTAAATAAAGGTGTGAACTCCTGTCTTGTCGACCATAAAAATTAAAACGGGTTATTGCTTGTTCTTTTTTTTTCTTTTTACTACATCTTTTGGAGGAATATGGCCTGCTGCTTTTTGTCCTTTTCGATTTATAGTATTCAGACTTTTGCATCTGCCAAGAAATGATGAAAAATTAACTATCCTTCACTGTGTATGTTTTACCATGTAAGAGCTTCCTACTTGTGGTTCCTTTAAATAATGCTGGTTGCATGCAGACCTGGAATTCTCACATTTTTATTTCCTTTTTGCACTACCAAAGTATGTAATAAATCAGAAAGTTATTATACAACTTTTTTTTTTTTTTTTTAAACTAAACTGTCATGTGATGTCATTTGAGCAGAGGTGTAGTCTGTGGCGCCGTAAGAATCCACAAGCACTAAGGCAGCACTAAGTTCTCAAGGCATTTTTGCAGAACAGTTCCCTGCGTAAGAGGGTAATTGTATATGATTAACCACTGTGGTTAAGCTATGACCAGGACAAACCCAAACTTATTTCAGCCATTTCCATAGTATCCTTTCCAACTTGTCAGCTGATGTAGGGCTGACATTTTTCTAATGCACTGTGAATATCAATATTTTTCTAGTTGTAAATGTTTTTTAAAAAGGAAGAAATCTGTTTAAATACGTAAAGTCTGCATTCTTGAGCAAAGGTTTGTAGACAACTGAGGGACAAAGTGTGATGAGAAAAAGGCATTATGTTTGCATGGTGAATGCAGTAAGCATTGACAGTGAGTAGTTTGGTTTATTGAGGTTGAAAGTTAGTCTGCATGCAGTGGACTTCCTGTTTATAATCGTCGTGGAAAATACTAAATCAAGAGCATCTATAGGGTTAGTAGATGCCACTGAAGTTTGTTCTATTTTTATTTTTAGTATGATGAAATGGAAAACTTTTGATGATTTGGATTTGCTGGACCCATTGTTGAAATCCTAATGAGAACAGGAGGGACAGAATGTTTTTTCTAAGGGTGTCTGTCCCAATATCATTGTGAATCCCTGTCTTCTGACACAATTCTTTCTAACTAAAGTTGAAAGAAAGCCACCACAGTTAAGTGTGTACCATTTTCACTGGGTCTAGAATATGATGGACTTTAACATGAATAACAATGACTCCTCAAAAGACTCAGATACAGCAAGGCCTTTTGAATCGTAGATGGCTGCAGGATGGTTCAGCACAGCTCTGTTGCGCAGTGTGAACTTAAAGCTACATTTGTGCATCTTCAAATGGGAATTATTCCTCTTTAGCTATAGGCTAGGAGGATGTTGAACAGCTGCGAAGGATCACAAAGGTTGGAACCAGTAGAGCAGGTTAGAGGCAAAGCATTGTCGAAATCTGATGTTTTGAACAGCACATTCTAGCTGCAATAATATAAGAGCCACAAGAAAGATAACTTGCCTTGTTAATAAATTGCACTAATTGATAGTCTGTTGAATTATGTCCGTGTTTTATGTTTTAGTCTTTTTCAGCTTTTAGCTGTGTTCTTCTCTGTTGCTCCACAGGTGATAGAGAACTGTGCGGTGACAGGTATACAAGTGCAGGCTGACGACCTGGGTGTGAAGAGGGTGAAGGCAGTGGAGACGCCCTTCGGCACCATCGAGACGCCTTGTGTTGTCAATTGTGCTGGTAAAATTCACCATCCTGCTTACATCTCTGCTTCAGCCCAACACAGAGCGAAGTGCTGCAGACTCACCAACCACTAGAGGACAGTACAGGATTAAACAATATGTGAAATTATTTTATTTAACTACATTTTTGATTTTTAAACAATGCCTTTCACACAGGTTGGTAGCTGGATGCTTTTGCTATAGCAAGTGAGTTCTTGCATTATAATCAGTGCCTTCAAAAGAGTTCCTGTTAGGAAGTGAACATCGGTTTCTTTAATGTTTAATTTCTGAATCACTGCTACATTCTGGCTTTTGCTCTCATATAACCCAGTGTATCAGGGATGTAGCCTGCAAATATGAGAGTCAACATATAAGTGTTAAAGCTTTTCTTAAGCAATCATTAATATATCAAATGAGACACAGTAAGTTTTCTTACTACTACTGCACCACATGTTGCGTTCTGTGAGCTTATGAGAGAAAAGTATTGGTCATTCTCTGCAGGTTTGTATTCACTGACAGGTGTGTTGCTGTGTCTCTGCAGGTGTGTGGGCAGAAAAACTTGGCCAGATGGCAGGGGTCAGCGTGCCGCTTGTTGCCATGCATCACGCTTATGTGGTGACCGAGAGAATTGAAGGCATCCAGGTTGAGTGGCCCTATTATACCTTTCCAAGCCTAACCTGCACTTTTCTCATGTAACACAGTTGGCTTCAGTTGGGATGCTTGTGTTGTTTTTTATTCCTTCTGAGACATCATGTGGGACCATTTGGGTGTCACTGTAAGTAATTTAACTTGCGCTTTATTTGCTGCTGTAGAAATAAACTTTTCAATTCCTTTAATGACTGCAAAAGGGTTTGCTGTCCTAACATTTTTATTTACCTTGCAGGTGTTTTTTGTTGTTATAAAGCAGTTGGGAGTTTTTGTTGGGACATTACAAGTTAGGCTGCCATATTGCTGAGTAAACTGAGCACTCCGATTGCATCAGGGTGACTGTATTGTATGTTCAGGTGTGTGTGTGGGGGGGGTGGGGGTGGCCAGGAATAACAAACCCAGCAAAAACAATGCATAGGATACAGTCCAAATTGTGGCATCTTCTCATAATGATCAGCAATAAAACTCATTTAAAATTATTCACGCGTGGACACGTTTGATCAGTTAATGTCTTGATCTGGCTTTCAGGAAGTTATTTGTAGCAAAATGTACTTTGGCATAAGTCAACAGTCATATTGGTTTGTGTTGCCTTTGTTGCTGGAGTACTTTGTAATGAGCTTAGAATGGGCAGGCAATGAAAATGATCCAAGAGAAAGACCAGTAGGAGGTGCTGTGACACCGCAGTGCATGACAATGGGGGGGTGCCACAGCCAACTGTGGATGTGCAGAAGGTTGACAGAGAAGTCAGTCTGTCTTTACATTAATCCTGGTCAGCCTTCGGTTTGCAGCTCCTGCAGCCTTCAGGCTGGCGTCACAGTCAGGCCCTCCCCCCTTTATGCACAGAGACAGATTGTTCACAGCGCTGTGGAAAAACACAATACCACCCTTAAACTGTTCTTGGAGCTGGGGATATGTGAGGTTATGCAACCTGCAAGGGTGAAACCTGCAGTGAGACTGTTTGATGCTGCTCTCTCAGTGTTTGTGAGATTGGCGATTTGGCTCAGGGTGGCAGTACCAGGGGTAAGAATCCACAAGTACTAAGGCAGCACTAAGTTCTCAAGGCATTTTTGCAGTTGGCCCCTTAGTATAAAGCCTGGGTCTGCATGGGTCAAAATACAGTTGGGTGATAACACGTACTTTCATGTCTCTCATTGTGTAACACTAGATGCACGAACATGACGGTCAGGAGGGCAACTCTCATCTCAGAGTCAGAGTTGTAGGTGCTGTAGGTAGAACCCAAAATTTAATGTCTTTTCATCTCTTCTTTAGAACATGCCCAATGTCCGGGACCATGACGCATCTGTTTACCTGCGTCTCCAAGGTGACGCCTTGTCAGTTGGTGGCTACGAGTCAAATCCTGTTTTCTGGGATGAGGTAAGATGTCTGTATGAGTTTGCAAGTGATGTTCATGATGAACATTTTTCACTGTGAGCTTCTGCTATGTCCTTGACAGCTGCAGTAATATTTCTGGATGTTTTTCTTTTTCTCACAGTGTCATGTTTGGATGTTAGAAATGTTTCAATTGGTGTCATGTTATATTTTCACTGGATGATATCAGGAATTTGTGTATGTGTGTGTCAGTGAGTCAGATGCAGAATTGTGACCTCTGTCATGAGTGAAGGTACCAAAATGAAACTAAATTAGATAAGTTTAAAGCACATTTAGTCACATTAAAATCATTAAGGGAGCATGTTTATGTTTTTGGCTCTGCATTCCGTATTTTGTGTCCCTCTTCCTTTTTGAAGCTGGGTCATGTGATGTAGTTTGAGCTGTTCCCTGCAACAGACTGTATGATTGAGGTTATGAGTGTTTATTTGCAAAACTGAGTTTCCATTTACTTTGAGATGCCATTATAATTATAGGTAGGACTTAGATCTGTTTAAGCATTAAGTTGTACTAAAATGAAACTGGATATTCTCTTTAATATCATACTGAATTTTTAGTATTATTCTTTTTAAGTTTTAATAGCTTACAATCATTTTGCTTTTCTGGTCTGTATTCGTCCTTTCCACTTAAATTTTTTAACTCAAAAAGAAATTGTATGTTATTCTTGGTTTTTTTTTCCTCCTCAAAGATTAGGAGCATTCTGCTGTGATGCCCTCGATTCACTCTTCTTTTTATGCATGACTAAAATGAACTCACTTTCTGTTGGATAAAACTAAAAATGTAATCTCTATTACTCGAACTATGCACACTTCTTCAGGACTTCTATCCTTCATTGCTTATGGAGGTAGTGCGATTGATATAACTGTTATTTCTGAAAATTCTTGCCTCTAAGTTTCTGTGACCCAGTGTTGCTATTGATGGAATACTGAAATAAAGGGAAAAAAGGTGGATAGATGGACAGTGGCACCAGTGACTTTTATTCAGAATAGATACGTAGTGGACCTTGCATAGGGAATTAAAGCAGCATAAGCTCAAAGGAAATATTGTACATTAAATATGCAGAAGATGAATGAAGAAATGTGAGTAAACATTTTTTTCATACCGATTAGTCAAAACATTGGAAATCCTGAATATATGTCTAATGTTTGTGTACTTGCAAATCTGTTTATTGACACTGTTTGTTTATATGGCATTTGTGTGTCTGTATGGCAGTGTTGCCACTATCTCTGTGTCATCTGTATATTTGTTTCACATCACTATCTGTATAACACCTATGTCTATGCAGAATATGGCAGCAGTATTTTATGATTTTTGTGTGTGTGTGTGTGTGTGTGTGTGTGTGTGTGTGTGTGTGTGTGTGTGTGGCAGTGCTGCCTCGACAGCTCATGGTGTCCCTTAGTAAGCAAACACATGGCAGCATCATCAACTAAATGCCATATGACAGATAATTACTGTGGTTCCTTTTGGCTGCAGGTTGCTCTGCATTTTCTTGTCTATATTAAAAAAAAATATCCCCAGCATCATTATGTTGTTCCAGCTGTGTCTCACAAGCCAGGACGTGAGCGAGCCATTCTTTCGGGAGTTAGTATTGTGAGCAAGTGGCTTGAGCAGTGTCTCAGCGGGTGGATGCGCTGTGTGTTTATGTGTGCATTTGTCTGCTGTTGGTGTGGGAACATGTCCACTTGTACTATATTTGCCAGCCCCCCCCATGTCGAGATGGCTGGAGTTTTAGCTGTCCCCATCATGGCCATGTCACCTTCTGGGTCTGTTGTAAACGGGCAGCTTGGAGAAACCGTGTTCCTGTAGCTGTGTCAATATGCAGTTCTCACTGGGCTGCAGGCTGCACGTCGCCATTTTGGTGGAAGGTCTCATCTCCCTTAAAAGATTTCAGTGTCCTTTTCAAATACAAGACCTGATTTTTCTGGTCTCCAGCTAGACAGTGCTAGGAATACGCTGGTTGCCCAGATGAGGGAACAACAATACAGTGTGCCATTCAGTCAATTTATTTTAGTGAAATATAGTTTGAATCTTCATTCCCAGTTAAAATGCTATATTTCAGCTATAAGGGTATGAAACATAAATGAATGCAGCATGGTGTCTTCATATAGCTATAATGTATACTATATTATACATACAGGTAAATTTCATTTGACACCCTTAATTTGTTCCTAAAAATGCTCCTCATACTGAAATTGCACATACTGGGATGCTATTTTACATTGTAGATTGTCCTCTATTTATGAACATCTTAGGGACTGATTTCCTGGTTGTAAGTCGGCCCTTGTGAAAAAAGTATACTTACTAAAAAAAGTATACTTAGTAAGTATATTTTTTTTCGCAAGGGAGTCGTGTGTGACAGAATGATTACTTCTAAGCATGTAGTCCACCACAAGGTAAATAACGTAAGTAATTTCCTTCGGGATAATAAAGTTTTCTGATTCTGTTTTATTTCTGGCTAAAGTATCTTATAATATAGTAATCCCTTGGTATCTGAATCTAATTCGTCCTTGAAAACACGTCAGATACCAAATAGCTGTTTCTGAACACACACCTCATATTTCTTCTTCTTCATGTTTCTATCACTTACAATCAGAACATCTATCACCTTGCTGTTTTGTCCTGATTATATATCACCATTATATCTGGTTAGCCATTGCCAGTTTATTTGTTTGGATGTGAAGTCCCTCAGGATCATCGCTCTGTTGTTCTCTATCACTGTCTGTGATACCTTCTTTTTAGACTCCCATTTAGATCGTCACAAGCCACATTCTGTACAGATATCCTGTATGTGATGCCTGCCCTGTTTAATTTTGCTGACAATTGAAACTAGTGGAAATGGCTTATAAGACACACGCATGTTTTGAACTTTCAGTACAGATAAGCTCTACTGCATACTATTACAAATTTATTACAGTACATTATTTTTTATTACATTATGCTTTGTGCCATTTTTATCGAATACCAAGGGATTTCTCTCTCTGTCTCTGAGTGGTTGACATGTATATGGGGCAGAGACAGGGGTGAGAACTGTAGGTCTCAATAACAACAAAAGGTTTTATTAACATTAACAACACAAAGGTCCCATGTATGATTCCCACCTACTGTGGTACCTTTGGGCAAGGTGAAGTACATACCTTGAGTCAGTCCAGTTAAAATTACTTTCCTTTATTGCTGGGCAAACCATTGTGAGTCACATTATGGACAGCCAGCACTGTAGTGGTTCAAGCTGCTGCCTTTGGACTCAAGATCAGTTTCTTCTTACTATAATAAAAGTACAAAATTGTTCCAGTAAAAGTTGCCCAGCTGTATGAATGGGTAAATACAAATTGTAAATTGCTTTGGAGAAGAGTGGTTAGCTATATAAGTAAATTGAGGGTAAATGTTTAAGGGTGAGCTTCTCACTTGATTTTAAGTTTTTGATTTAGTACAGGATACCTGAGAGGACTCTGCTCTGAGCACACTGACCTACAGGAATAACATTCCCCTTCTGGGGAAATGGCACAGCAGTTAATGAGCTGCTGATATGTCACCAAAGAGAAGGTCATAAATACTTGCAGTCTCCATTGTTTTTATTTTTAAACCTGACCCCTAGATTCATAAAATCTACACTGGCGTTTTTTTTAAAGCTGTTCTCTGCATTCAGCATTCTCCCAGCAGAACAGTCAGCATCTGTGTTGAGCTGAGTAACCAGCCCTGCCTGCCCTGCCTCATGTCTTTGGGTTTTATTTCACCCGCTCAGGGACAGATACAGCTGCAGCAGTGTATGATGTTCACGGAGCGATGCCACCATCAGGATCAGCTGTGGAAAAGCATAGCGCTTGGGCAGGAAATTGCTTAGGGGTGGGAAGCCCATGTCCTGGAAGGTCATCGAACAGCAGTTTATCTACACGTGTTAATGCTTTAAGCTACATTATTAATGTCTCATTACACCTAGAGCACCAGGTGAGAGGGCTCTAAATAATAAACCAATGCAGTGCGGCGGTACTACAGGAACCTGCATATCTTGCAGTCCTCTGGGATCAAGATTGCATTGTGCTGTATTAAAATGTTCCACAGTGCAGCATTATAAGTAGTTGCAGTGCAGATTCGGGGCCTGCTTTGTTATATAAGTTTTTAAATTTGTTTAGAAAGCAGTATAATTTTTTTGCTTGTCAATGACCCTGTTGTTGTCGATTTTTGTACACGGTCACAGTGAGGTATCTTTGTTCTTGTAGGTGTCTGATAAGTTTGCCTTCAGCCTCTTCGACCTAGACTGGGATGTCTTCATGCAGCACATCGAGGGAGCCATTAACCGAGTTCCAGTGCTGGAACGGACCGGCATCAAGTCCACAGTCTGCGGGCCTGGTACTGTACATCTCCACCACAGTTGCAGACTCAGAAACCCAAGTTTTATGACTACACATGGTGTAGTACTGGGGGAAAACTCAGTCATTCTCTAGGTATGCCCAGTGATTGCTTTTCTTTGAGTTTGACTAATGTGCTATAAAACTCAAATTTAATTGATAATTAGATACCATCATATAGAGTTAATAAAACAAAATGGAACTTGATGGATGTGGACATGCTGTCACATGAGCATTTCTACAATCACATGTAAAATAAGTAATTTTATTTGTCAGTTGTTTTGCACTGGTTGTAGTCAAGTAGAAAGTATACTGTCATGTATAATTTCTAATATCTTATATTTGCTTAAATATAATGGGTACTGGTTTATGTGGTGGAAACTTGAATGACACTGAGCAACATGGGTGCCGGCTGTAGTGACATGTAGAAAAGTAATAAATTATATATCGCCAGACTTTATTACCTTTAAACTTCTTGAGTTTAGTACATCAGGTGTTAAAAAAAAAAATCTGTGTCATGTACATATGCTCTGCACGTGATGTAACTGCTCCTGATTCTTCAAGCGTTGTCAGAGACAAAATTTTCAAAACAGTAAGTAGCCTTTTTGAAGTTTAATGAACTTAACACCGCAAAAACCTCACATGAGTGAGAAGTACCACTGTGCCAAATTTCAGATCCATGACTTTGCCTCTGCATAAAGAACCAACAGTGACTGAGATTTAGATATAGAGGTACCCTTAAGATGCAATTGCATTATATATTTTTTCATTGTTTTTGTTCCATGGTCTGTATATCATTGTCACAGATAAGGTTAGGATGAGAATAGACTGGACGGAGGTTGAGGATGATGACAGGGTTTATCTGGCATGTGGACTTTAGTCTATTATTTTCTAGAGTTTTTTTTTCTCAAAAGCTGAAGAGGACCAGAACAAATAAATATATTGCACATAATGACAGATATACAGTAGTTTGGACAGGAGTACAAACAGCTCAGCCCCATATCCTTTCTTTTCTTTCTCTCTCCTTTTCGCTGTGTGCAGGTTAAAAGTGTTTCATAGAACTAGTGTGTGGTTGTTAGATTTTTATTTGGTATCAGTAAGGGCATTTGCTGTCTTTACTGTGTTGCAGAGGTGGCATTGCAATCATATTTAAGAATCCTTGAGCACGCAATGTATGTGAAGTTCTTTTAATGTCATGTTCGATTAATATTGTGCTGCAAGCAGATATTAAATCTGTCTCCATCCAGTCTTTTGGAAATGTCGTAAAGCCATGCATTAGAAGAAAAAGAAATGTACTTTGGAAGAAATGGGAGTATTTTTAAAGTTATACAGCATTTGGAAGTAGAGCAGTGCAGAATGAGAGGGTAATCTGATTTTTATACTTACCAGAACTAATGCAGTGTAAATATATTAAGCATTATATCATAACCTACATTGTGTCCCAAAAATGCAAAAAAGATTATGAGAAGAAGAATCTTTATTTTGTGTAACATCTGCAAGAAGACTGTTATTGCCAGATCTGCTGTGATGGGCTTTCCTAAAGCACTGAATGAGTGGAAAATGCGCTGTATTCTTGCAGTGTTCAATAACCTGATTTAATTTACACCATTTTAAAATATCTGTCAGATTTCTGAGGACTTGTAAAAGTAATGCCACCAGCCCTTTATTAAATTGTTTGCTATGCAAACTGGAGATGTAATAACTGCAATTATGTACATCAGGTTCAAGACATTTGTGTTCCTTTTTTTATTTATCTGTTTCACTTAATTTCTGTCTTTGAAATAAATTGTAAAAAGTCTTAAATGAACCCTACAAAGGACTGGCTTCCCATTCAGGGATAGTTTCATAGTTCTCGAGTACTCTAGGATAGGCTCCGGACCACCAGGGCCCTGACCAGGATTAAGTAGTTAATGGATGGATGGATGGATGGATGGATGGATGCATGGGTAGATGGCCGAATGGGTGGAAAGTCTTAAATAGTAACACTGCCCTGGGGTGTATGAATTATGAAACATTTAAGAATATTTTAAATGAGCTTCAACAGTTTCCAGTCTTAATGAAGACCTGATGAAATCTAAATTGAATTAACTTGAACATTTCAAAATTGCTCAAAAGCAATTCTTTAATGCATTTTGTAATGTTGTACAGAAGCATCTTTGTTCCTGTGGCAAAATGAATGCACAGTAAATTAGAGTTTTGGACTTTGAATCCATTCATTTTCTTGTGTCTTGTTCGTTGCATGGTAATTGGGATAGATTGGAGCATAGAGAACAGGGCTTTGGGAGAGTCGATGATAAATAAATTTATGTTCATTGGTGCCCCATTAATCTTGTAATGAATCCCATTCTGCGTGCTGTTTGTCTCTGCGGAAGACAAGCAGTTCTTCAAGAGGATTAATTCTGGGAGCGTAATCTGTGTGTGGCATTTTCCCGGTAAGAGTGTCTTACTGCTAGCAGCTGCCTGCAAAACAAATAGGCTTGCATTGTTCATACCTATTTACCATATTTCATTTCTGGCAAATTCTTTCTAATGCCTTATTGCTGGTCTTATTAAACTAGAGATTAATTTAAAGAGCGTAATTGGAAGTTTTCTGTTCTAGTATACAGTGTCACTGTTGTTTTTCCTTCAGCATTTTCAGTGGAATCAGATTAGAAATTTCCGCCTTTAGTATCCTGGTTGTGTAATTTAGTGCTGTTTTTACTTGGAAAACTGCTTGAATGTATGCAAAGGAAAACTGGGGGTATGTGTGATGCTTTAGGGGAATAATTTTAGATGGTTGTGTTTGGGTGAATAAATGGCATACAAGTAAACTTGCATTTTTATCATTTTGTAACATTTTGGATTACTTTGAACACCTTGTGTATACAAGTTTCTTAGATAATTGGCAATAATAAGAGAAATTAAAATCAGCTGTGTAATTTACTTCCATATTGCTGAAGGCATATCATATAAACACTGTTTTGTATAATGTATGACTGTATTACAGTAGAGTAATCCACAATTTAATAGACACAATTCTGCTGTTTTTATTACAGTGCCTCCCCGTTATTTTACAGTTGATAGTTGGTACTTCTCTGTAATTGCCTGTTTTTGAAATGTTAACTATAAGTATTAAAACCTATGATTTATTATTTTACAGACTTTTTGTTTCATATTGATGCTCTTTTGCAGACATTTGGATTTGAACATTTAGCAATATTGAACACCCAGTTCTCCAAATAGTTCATTAAATCGAGCATATAGCATATGGCAAAACCATTTTTCTGGTTGAATTTTAAGACCATGCAATCTCGTACACAGGCTTGGTTACTAGGCTCAGGTGTGTGGTGCAATTGAATGGCCTAGGTTCTGCTGCACACCTGCACTCAACAATAGGTCAAGCCAGAAGCTATAATGGGCTGTATTGCACTTTTGGCCTAAGTGGATTTTCAACTTGGCCATTATACTGTAGAAGCTTGTATAGAAGAGCCTTGGTGTGGGCTGCTCTGCATTCCCTGGGTCATTGTGTTAAGTGGCTTTGAAAATGTCTGGTGCAGAAGATTCCAGCCTAGGTTGCACTTAAAGGCAAATGAATAAATGATATCCTCAGCATTCTGTGTTGCCTTCCTCAAATAAGATGTAATATTCTAGTAATTGTCCCCCATGTGGAATAATGGGAAAAGTATGTTCAGCACCCACCTGACGCCTTTTTTCTTGATAGCATCAGTGCTTTGTCTTCATAGTTACTCTTACCTTGAGTTCAAAGGTCAGGTTGTTGACATCTCGATGATTAAAATGTACAGCTGTTTGCAGTATTTGGAAAATCTTTTAGTGTATTTTAAGTCATGTTTCCTCCAGTGAGTTATTTTAAATTAGATTGGATTTACTTTTAAAACATGTTTTTTTTTTTTTTTTTTCCTCCCCCCCTCCCCTCCTAGAATCTTTCACAGCCGACCATAAGCCCCTGATGGGGGAAGCTCCAGAGGTGAGGGGCTTCTTTTTGGGCTGCGGCTTCAACAGTGCAGGTGAGTAATTCAAGAAGAAGGAGATGTGTGAAGAATGCATGGTGATGGACAGATGTTGCAGCGGAGATAAATAGGTTTCCTGGAACAGCTGAGGGTGCAGCAAATGGTTTTAAAACAAAAAAAAAGTGTACTTACTATCTGAGGGTGGTAGTAGATGGGCAGTCTCTGTGACATGGTGTTGAATCAGGTAAGAGATGTTGTAAGGTCATTATTGTGTAGAAAGTTGCTGCCTGGATCCTGACACAGGGAGCCCCTTAATGTCTATGTTTTTAGAGGGACGGGGGCAGTAAGAGGCTTTACATCAATAATGGAGGGTCCTGCTCCCCTCTGAGTGCCACTTCTTTGTGTGGAGGCACAGGGTTTGTCTGCCACAGGTGAAAAATCTCCTCTACAGGCCTCACAGATCAGCTGCCCTGTGTGTTATTTGCACCTCAATGCCCAACTACAATTATTAAATATCAGTGGGCTGCACAATTTTTCTCTTGAATGGAGTTCCAGGGTAATGCGAGAGCTGATGATTTATGTACATTGGTTTGAATTATTGACATGTTCTTAACAGACACCCTTACTCAGAACAACATACAATTTTTAATTTTATGCCAGTGATTTAAAAAGCAATTGCTGGTGAGAGGTGAAGTTTGGCAAAACTAGTATTTCAACTTTAAATATTTGTAAAATTTGAAAAAAATACTTTGTTGTGTTACATTAAGGCTTTTTCAGTGGTTTTTATCACCATTATAATGTGATGTAATTGCTACAAGTTGAAATTTTAGAAAATAGTATTTTAATTTTTAACCTGATTAGGGCTGTTAAATTATTTAAAAATTAATTGCAGTTATTGCATTTTTTAAATGCTATAAAATTAATCCTTATTTCAGTGGTTTTCCACTTCAGCAATACCAGGTTCAGAAGGTTACAGCTGAAGTTTGTGTGAGCTGCCAAAAGAGTGTTAAAAAGAAAAAGTTAATTTTTAAAAATAAATCAGTTAAATCTTAAATAAAGGTTGCCCCACTCCACAGTGCAAATAAAGGTATTCAATAAAGCAAAAACAGAAAAAATTGCTCAGATAAATCTTTAATATTTACTGTAAGTGTAATGTATGAATAGGACTGACATATTATGTGCACTACTGTTTGTAGTTCGGCATACAATTTCATGTCCTGTGACTGTCAGTTAAATGCCAGTTACACATAAAATAGTTTTCTTTTTTGAGTACTGACAAATCCATCAGTAGGCCTCTTTATACTCCAGCTGAACTTTTTTTTTTTTTTTTTTTTTAGCTCACTGGCCTTCAGATCTTGATTTAATGAATCACATTATTAAAACCCTTTTTGAATGAAATAGTATATTAGTACTGAACCATTTTTATTATATTTTATAATACCACCGAATGAAATACTGCCAGCAATAGTTCATTTAAAAAAAAAAAAAAAGCTACTTTTCTGCCCCCCATTACATGTATGACTTTATTTTATTTGGTTTAAGTAGTGTTCAGTTAAGTATATTTTTAAGAACTCAGGTGGAACAGAAGACCAGTCCCGCAGAAGATACAGGTGAGCTGAATGTCGGTATCGTGAAAGACCATATCTGAGAACCCAGTGTGTACAGCACATAACAGATTACCTGTAAGTAAATGAGGAAATATCAGGAACCATTAGGTCTGACTGCCCCAGTCTGTCATCACAACTTGCTTTCGGAGGGCTGCCTGTTGGTTCGAAAGAAATCATGCATACCAGCTTTATATATGGTATGATGTAAATAAAACTGAATTAAACATGTCAAGTTAACTTATAGGAACAGTTTCTTTGCCCACACTGTTACATCCACGAACAGCTGATTTGTTTATTAGTTTGTGCAGTATTCCCCTTACAATATATATGTATTCCTCCCTTTAATATTATTTTTCTGCACTTTCATGCATCTTTGAACTTATATGTATTTGTTTTTTTTGTGTGTATGTGTATATGTGTGTATGCATGTTGTGTTATTTTATGTACACTGAGAGCCATTGGCAACAGAAGCCAAATTACCTGTATGTGTGAGCATACTTGGCCAAATAAATCTGATTCTGATATCAGCATTTATTTTGTTAGCTGTTACTTTCTCACATTATTAGAGAACGTCCCATTTAAGTTTGGATACATGATAAGAGCAACATCTATAGTGTCAGGCCACCTGGAACCTGACCCTATATGCACAATACTTAGTTTTGTTATTGGCGTCTCATCCATTTTTTTGTAATAAATGTGTAGAACACAGCGAAGCACAAGAGACAATCAGAACATATCACCGCTGCCCACCTGACAGCTGGAGATTGATACCATTTGTCACTCGAAACGCAGTACCTTCTCCAAGGACAGGGTGCATTTGGATGAGCCTCAGAATGCTGCCTTCTTGAGTTTTGCTGACACGGCCACACGGGGCTTTTCCCGAGGCTGGGCATACTTCGTGGTCACCTTCCATCCCAGAGTTCTATGTCTGCTGTCCGCAGATCACAGATGTGTCCCAAGTGCTATTCTTTGTGTACAAAGTTGGCCAATGAGCCACATGACAGGTTAACCCAGGTACCATTAGCTTGTAAGATTTGTGGCATTCTCCATACGGGGAGTTTATGAGACGCGAAGTTCCCCCCGAGCAACACTATTCTTTGCAGTTGTCCACTGTAAGCTTGCAAAGATTACCTAAGGGACTTTCTTGACTCCAGTGTCCTCTCATCAACCCTGAAGGCAGTTTGCTGTACAGGACGGCATTGGCATGCACCGCATGACTGACCCTTTGTCTCTGACCGGTGCCACAGCTTTCCAACTACTTACTTCCCATTAGTGCTACACTTTGGCTGTGGCTCAAGGGCTGCAACGTGTGCAAAGTGGGGACAATTGAGTTCATTGCCAGGGGTGAGCTGTTCGAGTCTGTGTCCTTTCTAGGATACAGAGATTGCAATAAAATACATTATCGACTTAATTACAGACAATTTTTTGATTTGCACAAATAAACTGGAACTCATTATAGAATTAAACGTTTTTTTTTTCATTTACAAGGATGAATACAGCACTGCGGAAGAAGGGGTGGTGAGTGTCCCTCCTAAAGGGCTTGTAGCCCATTGATTTGACCCTCTAGAGAAGAAAGCCCCCCCCCACTTCTCTGCTCACAACTCCTTTCATATTTATCATCCAGAAATACTGGCAGTGACTCAGATGCGTCTTTTGAAGAGGGAGCTTAGGCAGAGGTGGGCGGTGGCGGTCTTCTTAGGCAGTGCTCTATGGGGGTGGAAGGGAAGGGGAGGACATGCTGAAAGACCGTATGCCAGCATGGTTCTGTAGCACTGTTTGCGCTCAGGGCACGCTGCATGTCAGCTCCTTGACCATGCAAGACAAGGTCAAGCTGCAGGCTTGCGCTGCTTTGACTTTTGGCTCACAGGTTCTTTGTTCTGAAAAACCTCAGTAGACTTGACAGGGAGGCTGTGAGCACAGTACAAATCATTCCTTTCCCAGCCTCTGTTGGAGAAACCACATGCCCTGCACTATAAATAGTACTTAACACTATTGTTTTTCAGAAGGAGCATCAGACCCAAGATGCCTAGGAGCAGGACCCAAAGTACTCCTCCGTCCCTTTGCACAGAGGACATGACTGTGGACCAGGATAGTTGCTATACAGAACTGAATATTCAAGCTGATTTTATAGCTCCTGCAGTAGCTCATCTCAGATCTTACATTGCTTATGACAGCTGTATGAATCTATTTCTCCTGGGCAAGGCAGCACTTCCACTTAAATAAACCCTCCCCTCTTTTTCACTGTGCCTCACATTACTACCATTTAAGATGTCTTTCTTTTCTCTTTTCTTCTTCATTTTCATCACCCAGCATTTCATGGAGTTGCAGAAATACTGCCTTAGAGGACTAAGTCCAAGACTTTTTCTAGCACTTACTACAGTACTAAGAGCTTGGCACAGAAAAGGCCTGAAATAGGTCCATTCATGTCAATATTTAGGATAAGTGGTCTGCTGCCAGGCTGCATCAAGCCCTCCTTTATTCCTCTTTCTTTATTTTTTCCCCCCCATATTTAGCCAGTCATGATCGGCAAGAGATTCCCTTTAATCCATAGATCTCTCATTCACATCTCCCACTGACTTGTTTGACCCACAGTATGTAACCAGCGATCTCTCTCTGTATCGCCTGCAGGGATGATGCTTGGTGGTGGCTGCGGCAAGGAGCTTGCCCACTGGATCATCCACGGCCGCCCAGAGAAAGATATGTATGGATATGACATCAGGTGTGTTACTCTGCATGGGTCTGTCTGTGTGATGTTCAATGCCTCGTTGCCTACTGGCTCCATCACCTGCTCATGCTGGAGATGTTCAGGAAAGTTGCTAGGCTGTCGGGACCATCCCCACTCTCCTTGGTTCAGCCTGCTTCCGGTGTCTGCTGGGGGGGAGGCGTCCTGACTGATGGAGTGGGACAGCCCTCAGTTAGGAGGAGGTGGCAGATTCATGTGTCTGTCTGCAGACACACCGACCTCCCCAGCCTCTGCAGGCGGAATGGTAAAAAGGTGTGTGTAGATGAACAGCTGCCTTCCCCAGTTGCAGAAGAAGCCATATAGCTGCATTCTTGCATGTCTTTCTGGATCTTAGGGAGTAGCTGAAATATAAGCAGATAGATGAAAACAAATATTTTCTAATGTGTTATTGCCCTTGTAATGGCAAAATGTAGATTTGGGGAATTTTGGTCTTTTTTAATGCAATTTTTTTAAATCTTTTTTTTTCAGTTAAATATTTACATGTTGACTTAGTGAAGAGTGTGGTTGCCTCATCAGAAATTACTTCAGATCTCCTCCATGTTGTTTCTCAGTGCTGAAATTATGGCAAGCAGATATTGATGGATGAGTACATAAGAACTTCATTAATTTTCAGAGGAAACTGCACGCATCACACTGCCAACATGCAGCAATGTAATGAGAGAAGACAGGCCACGTAGTGCTTAGACCTGCTGCCTTTGAACCCCATTGACTCCAATTCAGTGCTTTCCTATATAAACAGAAAGTCATCATAGGTACCTTCACACTGTAAGCTGTACTGGAGAAAACCATCATCCAAATAAATAAATGTAAATGTGGGATACTTGCATAACTGGAGTAAAAAAATATTGTGTATTTAGAAAAAAGTGCAAGTAAATAAGTATGTACAGTAGATAATTAATAAAAGTTACTGACAGCTCAATACCACTTGGTCAGTGTGAGCTTAGTCTTACCTTGGCAGTGAGAGGACTCATTGCACTTAGTGGCTGTTGGCAGGAAAGACTTCTGGTAACCCTCGCTGGAGCAGCACAACTGAACCACTCTGAAGCTGTTCCTTACTAGGGTGTCCTAGGGGGGCAAGTGTTATTGTCCAAGTTGGGCAGGAGTTTGTTTAGTCTCCTTCTCTGTAGTTCTTCCTCTAGACAATCCAGTCAATCTCCCAGGACTGAGCCAGCCTTCCTGTTTAGTTTGTTTAATCTACTGGCATCACCAGTACAAATGTCATTGCTCCAGCAACTGCATAGAAGCCTGCCAGCTATAAACTGACTGGTACAGCAACTGCAACTGCCTTCATACTCTAAAGGATCCAAGCCTCATTAGAAAGTAAAGGCTATCCCCTGATCCAGGCCTTAGCGATGTCTGACCACTCAAGCCCAGTGTTTAGGTCCACTCCCACATACTTGTGTGTGTGTGTGTGTGTGTGTGTGTGTGTGTGTGTGTGTGTGTGTAGACAGACAGGAATGCAGTTAATAGTGGTCCATCTCTGAGAGAGATCATTCAACGAGAATTATTTGTAGATTTACTGAGTAGGGCAGAGCCTAGGTACTCTGTCTACTGTTTTCTGCACATCAAAGACATCCAACAGAGCAGACACCTTCAGAAAGTGATGTTTATGGTGAAGACACAACTGCATTGGTCTTTATTAAAAATGCATCATTTTGCTTTTATGAGTGCTTTTGTATTCCAGCTACAACAGACAGGCTTCCCTGGTGCATGCTTATAGCTTGATAATTTATGGACACAAACAGGACAAAAACAGACTTATCCATTGAGCAGGATTCAACCAGTTCTTAATTTTGAAAAACTTGTGGTCTTTATGGTCAACAGTTAGATAGTTGTCCCATACTTCTTAACTTCCATAACTTACCTTCTCATTCTCCGTGTTTTTTTTCTGTGCCTTATGTAAATTTAGCTTGTAATATACTGATGCAGTAGTGAGGCACATTATATTTATTTTTGTGATGTGTATGTGACTGCATGGCATATGTAGATAAAGTAGCGTATGTATTTTTCTGTTTACAATAGTTGGTCATGTCATTAAGGAAGTTTGTGTCTCTTTGTTTATGCACCTGTGGTCACCTTTGTACTCACTGTACTTGCAGGAGATTCCACCACTCACTCACTGACAACAACCGTTGGATCCGTGAGCGCAGCCATGAGTCTTATGCCAAGAATTACTCTGTGGTCTTTCCTTTCGATGAACCGCTGGCCGGCCGTAATATACGCAAGGACCCCTTACATAAGGTACAGCTTCCTCCTCTGCTTTCCATCTACTCTCCTGCTCCTTGCTCAACACAAGGATAAACTGACCTTCAGATAGATATAAGCCAGTTATTTTTTTCAGTCCATAACTTTATATATGCATTTCACTTAGTCTTTTCAGTTCAAAGATCAGTACTTCTCTCCAAACTGTTACATAATTTTGATTTAGGTATTCAATAAATACAATTTATGATTCAGATTCAGAAGTTTTCAGAAGTGAAGATATGAGGTAGACACTTGGATGCCACAAAAATATTTCATTTATTAGATAATTTTTTTAAACATGCAGCAAAAAAAAATTGAATTTTATTGGCCGATGGAAGTAAATCATTTAATTAATGAAAGTCAAAGATCAACAATGTGTTCAGAGTAACTTTTGTTTCAGTCATTCTGACATTAGTGTTTTTTATTGAATGGCCAGAAGGGATTGGCAGCTGCTGACTCTTGAACAAGTTTTATTTTTCTCCATGTTTTCTCCCCCCCCCTTCAGCTGCCAGCTGCTGTACTTTATGGCTATCATGCCTGCTTGTACCATGTCTCTTTGTCCATTCATTTGGAGCTCTGTATCACTGTGAGAAGAGCGCTGTAAAGAAAAAAAAAAAAAACAATTTTAAGAGCAGCATAACTATACAATCTCTATAACTATTAATACACATTGTAGAAAGTCTTCAGCATATTGCTTTATTGTAGTTTGAATCATCCTGTAAACTGCAGGAGTAACATACACTTTGAGAAGCCTGATATGCTGTGTACTGAGTTTTCCTGTTTCCCTTACAATGTGAAGATCTTCACCATATAACTACTAAAATGTTCATATTTACTGTGAAAGTATTGTATATTTAATTGGAATGTTATGGTGCTTTGGGTATTTAGAGTCTTTAGAGTGCAATACAGCTGCAATAAAAGTGTTAGGAGTATTAAGCATTGCTTTATTTGAGAATTTTACAGTGTTTTTGACTCAAATGTGTTGGATATGCTACACTGTCATCTGACTGTATACAACACTTAAAATATTAGATTGATTCAAGGTTAATTTGTGTGATTTGCTTTAGGAAGAAATCACATTGCTGTCTTTTCTGAACAACTCACTGCTGTCATGATAAACCTCTTTCCTCCTGCTATGTAACACATGAGCATATATATATAGAAGCTTTGCTTTTTAAAGGACAGAAATGTGGGTGTATTGGCATACTCTTTTAAAATCTCAGTTGTGTAACTTTTTCTGGAAGGTATAAAACTCCTATAAATACCACAGATTATTCTCTGGTTCCATAAGTACCAAAAACAGATCTGCCATAGCTGCTATAGATTTTTGTCCCCTGCCATGGAAAAGTGTTTATTCTGTTGATATTTGTCAGTTGTATTACGACCAGGAGATTATCTCAATTGTTTCTAAATTTAACAGTTTTTGTATGCATATCAGCATCTGATTTTTGGTGTGATCTTTCCTGACTATCATCTTTATGAATTATTAGTTGCTGCTGCCCAGGTCACAAAGTGGAAAGGTAAATAGTAATAGCACATTATATATCACAGAACTGTATTACCCTTTAAGTGGTTGCATTCAGTACATAAGTATTGTTAGTATTGTTGTACAAGTGGATGGTCCAGAGAGTGACACACTGCTCATAGTCCAGAGAAAAGTAATGACAAAATATTTATCACTAAATTGTTACCCTTACATCAGTAATGTGTCCATTGCTTCTTATGTGTCATGTATAATTCCCTGTCACCAGTTTGGGTCCTTCTTTCAGCACATAAAGTGTGCATAAACAGACTTGGATTTAGCAGAAACCCAAAGAAGTAACCATTCTGTAGTAACAAAACCAAAACTGTAATCCTCACCATATATACTGTATGTTCACCATAAGTTCAGCAAATCAAGCGTCAAAATCAAAACATCAACAGATAAACCCCTTCTTAGTCGATAAATATAGAGGACACAGAGTATATACCACATTTTTTAATGAAAACAAGGGTTGCAAGGTAGAACTGCAGTGTCCAAGGTAGAATTAATGCTTCTCATTTTGGGTGTGGGATTGAGTCCAGCTCACTATGTGTATAGTTTGTGTTTGTGCGTTTTGGTTGTATAGGTGAGCGTGTATGTGAGAATAAACAAGTGTGTTATTGTTTGTTACTGATGATGGAAGGATTTGACTGTGAGGTTGGCAACTTTTTTTTTTTATTTTTATTTTTTTAAACTGCATTTAGGTAATTGTTTTTATGGCCACAGAGGATTAAAGTCAATTTGAATTTCCCCTTCCTATGTTCCTTTTTAGTTGACTGACTTTCAAAGATTTGTCATAATGACAGGAGGATTGAACTGTCACTTCCTTTAGCGCAGCTATAATTAAGATGTGCCGGTAAAGTTCCAGATGGATACCTTGGTGAGGAAAAACTTTATATCACGTAGAGCATAAATAAAATAAATGTTTCACCTTAATGTAGCATTAAAAATACCCTTCATATTGAAGGCTTGGATGGTCAATACTTGGCATTTATACAGATTCCAACGAAGATAGGAAAAGTGTTTTAAAAGTGCAGTGTAAAACAGTTCTTGACTTTGCACCTGCAGATCAGCAGGGAAGGTGTAGCTCTGTCATACAGACAGGTCCTTCCTTCCATTTGAGGGTGAGTGATGGAAGAGGAGCGTGGGTGGACAACAAGAAGGAGGGGGATCACCACATGACATAGGAAACATGGGGAGAAACTGAAGATATGCAAGAAAAGTGAGATGCAGAGCAAATTAGGCCCCAGGCTCCTGAGCTCAATTTAGTGTGGCTTTTTTCAGGCAATCTGAGGTTTTTAGAGACTCAATAATGAGTCACAATAAAGCTTAAAAATTTTGTACAAATATTTCTGTCACAGATGTATGTGCACACATGTCGCATCTCTGTCTCTGGATCCTCCCCAAATCTTGCTGATTTCCTATTATCCAAAACAAAGACCATTCAAATCCCAGTAAGTGGAATTGATCAGTAACAAACAGTTGTGTCAGTGCAGCCACATTTATGGGTGCAATTTCAGCTGAGCATCCTCTGTACTCCTCAGCTATCTTCAATACTGCTGTTACCTGCAAAATATGAGAAAATGATTGGATGACATTTACTGTGAAAAGATGTGCTTATGATGTACATTAGGCACCTCAGGAAAAGGTTAAATGTAAATATTTATAATTCTGTTATCTTGATCACCAGGAGGGGAATATTGCATCCTAGTTTGTAGCGTTGTTTTGATCTGCGTGGCTGTACATTCACAGTTGTAATTGACAGATGGAAGAGTATGTACAAGCCTCCTGCTGCATGCTGGTTTACTCTGGAGTAACTGTATTGCAGGTGCTGCAGAAGCAGGGTTGCGTTTTCCAGGAGAGACATGGGTGGGAGCGCCCAGGGTGGTTCAACCAAGATGGCCCAGCGCCTGTGAGTGTCCTACCTTTCTATATTGTGTTATAGCCAAACTGAAGGACCACTGATGATCCATGTCTCTTCCTTGCTAACTCTAAAAATTTATCACTCAAGGTTCTGGATTATGACTATTATGGGGCATATGGTACCTCCAAAAACCACAACTACAAATACAACAAGCTGCTGGGCAAGGAGTATACCTTTGACTTTCCTGAACATCATGATGTGGTGAGAATCATGACACCCTTTTCCTTCACAAGTAATGTGAAATGAAGATGGACTACGTTTGTAAGAGCAAGCGACTACCTGTGTGTGAGTGAACAAGGGAGAGTGAGCGTGCATGTGTGTGAGTCTTTACAGTGCCTTCAGAAAGTATTAATCCCCTTTGATAGTTTCTTGATTACTGCATTGCAGAACATATTTAACCAGGATAGCCATGGGTGATTCTGGGTATTTCTATGAATTTTGCACATTTAGATCTTGAGATTCTTACCCATTCTTTAACTCTCAAATTAAATGGAGCATCAGTGTATAGCAGTACCGAGGTGAATTGAGTTCAAGTCTGGGCTCTAGCTAGGCCTTCACAGAGTACTACTTTTTCATGCCATTTCTTAGTAGTTTTTTTGCTTGTGCTTTGGCTCATTGTCCTGCTGCAAAATGAATCTTTGTCCTAAATGCACACCTCTGGCTAATTAAGGCAGACTCTTCTCCAAGATTTCCTTGTATTTGGCTCCATCCATGTTGCTCTCGATGGCAAAAAGCTTGCCAGTTCCTAATGCTGCAAAACAACACAGACCAAAATGAGCTCGGCTTTTGTCTCATCAGACACCAAAGTTATGTTCCCGAAGAGTTCAGGTTTTATGATATGATTTTCCGCAAACTCCAGGCTTGTCTTAATGTTGGCCTTTTTCAGAAGTGGTGTCCTTAGTGGTGTGTTCTAGCCACCATCCTAAAGAGGCCAAATTTGTGAGGTGCTGAGGAGATTGCTGACATCTGGACAGTTCCTTCCATTTCAGCTCTGCAGCTCTCGGGTTGTCTCTGATCTTGATAGTGTCTGGGTTGTGCCACATTTTTTCCCATTTTAGTTGTTTTGGACTTCATGGCAATCCTGCGAAGGTTCAAAGCTTTGCAGGTCTTTTTATAACCTTCATCAGCTTTTCAACTTCATGTCACAGTTTCATAGGCAGTTCCTTGGTCTTCATGACAGCAGGACTTCTGTGATCTACTGTTTCAGTCATGAGATTTGTCAGTGGTATTTACTATGCATTCAAATAATTGAACACCGCTGGATTTGACATAACCACAGGTGTATCTTGTTAACGCATTATTTAGTGTCATTTCAAGACGATTGAAATCTCAGTTAAGTCATTTTCAGATTTTTATTGGAGACATCTAAGTAATGTTTATTTAAACATAGAGAATCATTTCTATAGGAGAGGAAAAAAATTTACTTTGCAACTCAGCAGAATGAGGTGCAGGTGAATATTTTCTGCAAGCACTCGATATGTATATGTGGGATTTTAAGTGTGCATGCGTCCGTGTGTGAGAGAGATACTTTCAGCGAGCAGAAAATATTGTCAATAATTTTAACCCACTTGGGTCACTGAGTAAGTGAGCAAGTTTATGGGAGTGATTTAGTGTGTGATTTATTAAACGAAAGGTCATGTAATGTAAGGAAATACATGTCTGAGTGACTACATGACTAGTGCATAGTACATGTGCATGACTAATTTTCTGACATTGTGCAGTGCCCCTTCACTGTGTGTGTGTGTGCGCGCGTGCGCTTCCAGATCAAGGACGAGTGTCTGACATGCAGGAATGGCGTGACTGCGTTTAACATGTCCTACTTTGGCAAGTTCTACCTGACCGGTCCCGATGCCAGGAAAGCAGCAGATTGGCTTTTCTCTGCTGATGTTAACAAACCCGTGGGTGAGTCCTAGTGACCTGAGCTTACAAATGTTCATGTGTATACATGCAAGGTGAACATGTACAGACAGGTACAGATGAACATTTGCCACAAAGAGTGAGTGACAGTGATTAGTAAACAATATGTTTTGTTGTGTGTGTTGTTCTGGTGCTTTGTAACCTTGTTGACAAGAGTGCTATAAAAAAACAATGTTCACAACCTTCCAAAGGTCTGGTGTCCCATCCAGGGAAAAATCACTTAGCCAAGTTCCCAGTGATTTTGGGATAGGGTCTGGGCTGCAGTGACAAAGATGAAAGGTTAAAAATAATGGAAGAATGTATGGACAATTGTTATGTTAAAAAAGCACACATGATGTGTTAATTTATGCAGAAAATCTGGTCCATTGTGTATAATTAACTACCTCTTTAGCTGTGATGATTTATTATAGGCAAGGCATTTATATTCAGGATTTATACAGTCATCCCTTGATTTATGCACACTTGCACAACGCGTTTCTGCTAGAATGCAATTAGATTTTTAATATCATTCTTTGATTTATTTGCTGATCTGCTTAATACATCATACTACAGTCAAAAAATTGCCGAAAAAATTCCCTACTTAGTATCTCCTGTATATGGTGGTATCTGTTTAGTGCTATACTACATCTATGACTGTAGTAATATTTAGTGCTTTTCTACAAAGGTAAATGATACAGTAGTGTATGTAGGTGAATATTGTAATACAACTGCTGTACTACATGAACACAATGAAGGGTGTAACTTATCGCTAACCGCAAAAATAGAGTTTTAGGGGTTTTGTTTGTGCAAGAAAGCTGTATGTACAGCTGGTTGTTAATAAAAGTGTTTTATTAGTTTCAATTGCATCACAGTGGTAAATACTTTTAAATGCCACCGCGACAGTGTACGCAAAATATCTTGTATGTATAAGCTTATGGGGTGTTCTGGGGAAATTGTTTGGGATTTTTAGTTTCATTATAAGAAATAATGGGAGTAGCTTCCATGATTTCACAAAATGTGGACTTTTCTCTGAACCATTTACAGGTGTAAATAGGAGAACTGTACTTGGTATTAGATGAACAGATACACAAGCATGCTGCTCTGCATTGTTATGCGCCTTGACCAAAAAATATTTTCTGAAAGCAGTACACTTGTGATGAGCTTGCCTTCATCGGGAGAACCCGAGTTAAAACCCGTTTTCCCATCCTGTTTGTGTTTCAGGCTCCACAGTTTACACCTGCATGCTGAACAAGAGA
This sequence comes from Heterotis niloticus, assembly GCA_018136845.1. Classification (NCBI taxonomy): domain Eukaryota; kingdom Metazoa; phylum Chordata; class Actinopteri; order Osteoglossiformes; family Osteoglossidae; genus Heterotis; species Heterotis niloticus. The sequence continues at coordinate 27,007,366 of CM030891.1, forward strand.
GGCGGCACTGAGAGTGACCTCACGGTCAGTCACATAGAGTCAGGATCTGCCCGCTCTCCTTTGACACCTGCTTTCGAAGGTTTGTTTCAGCCCTCCTGCAACCATGGCCCAGCAATGTGATGTAGAGGTTGTCATTGTGAGGTTAGCACTCGGGCGTACCTTTGAGCAAGGTTGCTTCAGTAGAATTTGCAGCCATGTAATTATGTAAGGTGTGAATATACTGGATATAATTTTGGGAAAAAGTCTCTCTCAGAGAATGAATGATGGTTTTATTGGTACTGTTTTAGTTAAACAGCTGGGAAATTGTAATTTATAGTTATTTTGCTATGGAATAACACATTGCTATCAAGGAAAGCTCAATCTGTCTTTGTCCATCTGTTTTACTTGTTTGTTCTTTATGCACAAGTTTGTTCTTCAAACCACAGACATAAAATTTGGCATGAAAAGTACTTATCTTAAGTGAGGTTTTTTGTAGTCAGACATACACAAGCACACATGCAGTGCTATGCACATTAGTGCCGTGTGCCTCCAGGCAGGTCCCACCTAATTTGTCAAGATGAAGACAAACGGATTGATACATGCAGTTTTTAGTTTAAGGGGAAAAAACTCTGCAAGCAATGTCCATGCCCAAGCTGTATCACCTGCAGTGTCTCAGACGGTGGTAGGTCTCAGATGAAGATATGAACTATTTAAAATTGGATGTGAACGCAGCCACTGAAGCAAACATTAATGAACGTGGTCTAGAAATGGCATAGTGTCAAGTGCTATTTTTGATCATGTATAATATTACCTGGGCAATGACTATACAGTCATAGGCCTCAGTTTATAAGATGTACTGAATGATGCTTAATGGCTTCACCTCTGTTTCACAGTTTTGAAACCTGAGTATATAAACTAGTGACTCTGCTACACCATCACAGTAGTTCCATAATCATTTCATTTAGTGAGAAAGATAGAACTTTTTCAAACATGTCAAACTGCAATATTTCACACTAGCATAAATAATTGATATTCAAAATAAATTAAATGGGTTTTGTAAATTGAGACCTTTTTTTAAAAAAAAACACCATTGACTATGAATACTCAACCATAAAATGGGTTTAGATGCAGTCAGCATAGTGGATGAGGATTTTCACTTCTAACCTGAATGGTGTCGATTTAAGTCCTGCTTTACAGTTGTGTTGTAGTTTCCTATGGTATCCTGCGTTAAATTATACTTGGGATCAATAGTTCAGAGTAACAGGGAGTGTGGAAGAGAGGTGAAGAAGAGAGTGCAGGCAGGGTGGAGTGGGTGGAGAAGAGTGTCAGGAGTGATTTGTGACAGAAGGGTACCAGCAAGAGTGAAAGGGAAGGTCTACAAGATGGTAGTGAGACCAGCTATGCTTTATGGGTTGGAGACAGTGGCACTGAGCAAAAGACAGGAGGCAGAGCTAGAGGTGGCAGAGTTAAAGATGTTAAGATTTGCAATGGGTGTGACGAGGATGGACAGGATTAGAAATGAGTATATTAGAGGGTCAGCCCAGGTTAGACGGTTTGGAGACAAAGTCAGAGAGGCAAGATTGCATTGGTTTGGACATGTGCAGAGGAGAGATTCTGGATATATCGGGAGAAGGATGCTAGGGATGGAGCTGCCAGGCAAGAGGAAGAGAGGAAGACCTAAGAGGAGACTTATGGATGTGGTGAAGGAGGACATGCAGGTGGTGGGTGTGACGGAGAAAGATGCAGAGGACAGGAAGAAGTGGAAACAATTGATCTGCTGTGGTGACCCCTAAGGGGAGCAGCCGAAAGAAGAAGAAGATCCTGCATTAAATTGCTCTTGTAAAAATACTCATCTGTATACACTGAAGAAAGATGGTAAACCAGCTTTGAGATACAAAATTTATTCTAAAATATGAATAAATGTTTCCACTGCTATGCTCAGCCCAGCTGTCTCAGCCCTAAGCCCTTCTCTGTACATCTGCCTTGTGAGGTAGAATTCTGTCTTTTTAAAAATGTGGAGCTGTTAAACCACTGATACGGCGGTGGCAGCAGTAGCCCTGTACAGAGGTTGTTATGGTAACTAGTTCTGGTCAAGCGGAGGAGGAGTGCATTCCAGCAGAGGTGGAATGCAATGGATGCAGTTTGTTGTGCTGGTGAGCTGCATTTGAGGGGCTCTGAAGGTTTATTGCGTGTGGGTTGTGTGGAGGTGTGGGTCCCACATAAGAACATGCAGATTGATCCTTGCACAGTGTAATTGGAACAAGGCAGCCTTTTGGGACATCATGCTGCTCTTCCTTGCCTATTTAACCCCATGGCGTCTACACAGGAACATTATGAAGGGAATGTTGTTTGTCGGAGTGCCGCCCACACAGAAAGATGTATGTTGGCTGCTTGTGAGGTTGTTATTAGTCATCAATTTACTTGAGCATCTGTGGGGACATCTTGACCTTAACAGCTGATTGACTCAGGGATTGGGTTTAGCAGAAAGTGAAGTAGGAAAGACATTTTGTACGAACTGCTGGCACACCAGTGAAAGTTTATCCATAAACAATCCTCAAATTGATAATGATCTCTAGATTGTTCTAAAATATTTATTACTTTTTACGTTTTGAATTTCCACCTTTCATATTGAGCTGTTAGATTCAACCTTTATATTGCCAGTCTGTGGTATTAGTCACTTTGCCGCTTGCTGTTTTCTCAGTCGTCTTTTCTTGTGGTTTGCCTTCTCTAGGGGATGGATACTACCTGGCTGTCGGTGGGGCAGTGGCACAGCACAACTGGAGCCATATCCAGACTGTCTTGCAGGACACGGGCTTCCGCTGCACTCTGCAGGATTGTTCTGAGGACATGGGCATGATCAGCATCCAAGGGCCTAAGAGGTGGGGCAACATTGCAGTTCTCTGACCCTCAACAGGAAGAAGAGTTGCCTGACCAGCACAGCTTGCATTTTGATGCTGAATGCTAGCTTCTTCACCATAGCCACTACAATTCATAGCTGCAGGTACTACTGAAGAGAAACACTTCCCACGGTTAACACAGAGGAACCAGTGTAAGGTATTGGGAATCACAGCCATTGTTTGAATCTTGTTTCCTTGTGACGTGCAGAGCTGTGTTTAGAGGTTTCCACTCTGTATTGACCCTTAGGAAGTCAGCGAGTGCATCCAGTGTGATGTGTTGGTTTTGTCCAGCCCCATCATAGCTGTGTGATTTAATGGTCTCTTGGTATGTTTGGGTGTATAGTATTTCTGAGTGTTTGGCCATATGGTATGTCTCAAAATGTTTGCACTTTCCTGAATTTCCTTATGGTCTCCGCTAAGGAGCCAAGCAGTTTTGTGAGTTGATTGGCTTGGCAGTTGCACTCATCTTTAGCAAGAACCCCACCCCATTACCTCTCCCAGCTATTTGTTCTCAGCCCTATCTTTCTGCTGGCATGTGTGATGAATTCCGCCTCTGCTGTCGTCGCAGTCGTTTCTAGAGCCTTTTCCCATTCAGCTGCTCCCTCTGAGGCAAGATTCATTGTGCTTTCTCAACACCGTTGCCAGTGTCAGTAAAAATAAATAAATAAATAAATAGGCTAATCAGATGCATATTAATGAGGCAAAGGGCTGCCTGCACACAATGTGGACGAGGCACACGGAGCTGCGGGTTTGCACAGTCAGAGAGGGATGAACTGAAGTTTCCTTGAAGGGTTTTAACGGTGACTTTTATGGTCAAAACCATAAAATTTGATGAAACTTAAACGATATCTTACAGTAGTAAAGTAGCTGGTTTGTTCAGATAGTCGATGGGTCGTGGGATATGTTTGAAGGAGGGAATTATATGACGACTGTCTACTGCCACCATTACAATCTGTTTTAATGTGTGGCTTTCAACACATTGCACAAAAGGGCAGCCCTCAGTCACATTTTACTGACATATCCAGAGGTGCTCCACACTGCTAGATTAGTATACCAACAAACTTACAAATATTTACTGTTTATACAGCTGGATAACCTTTGCTGGAATAATTAAGAATAAGTAGGCCTACTTTCCTCAAGGATAATACTGCAGGAATTGGATTTGAACTTGGTCCATTGAGCAGAAGATGATGTCTGTAACCATTATGTTACCCCTTGCCTCAGGATTAGCAAACTGTTTAGTTCGTGACGAAGAAGGTATCAATCAGCATACAGTAGCAAAGCTTAAAACCGTTGAGGTCTGGAGTTGATCCTTAAAGGTTTATTGGATGGAAACGTCTTGGGGTGGCATAGTGGTGCAGGAGGTAGCCCTGCTGCCCCACAATAGACGGATTATTGGGGCATGGCTTTGGATCAAGGTTTAAATCCAGCTCAGTCTTTGTGGAGTTCGGTGTTGGCGTAAGTTTCTCCCAAGTGCTCTAGTTGCCTCCCATAGTTTGAGCATTCAAATATGTGAAGATGGCATGAAAATGTGCATCTCTTTGACTGTATGTTTATTAAGATTTTATTTTACAGAGATTTTTTAAAATTTACTGCCAGTACATGTTTTTGCATATTTGAAAAAGTATTTTAAAATCCTTTTTTCCTCTTTGACATAAGGTACAAAACCCTGAACTTAAACTGAACAGCCATTATAAAAATTACATAATTACAGTGGAAGTAACATAATTACAGTAACTTTTATACAAAGAGAATTAATCAAAGCACATGAACTTGACATTGAATAAGCATTTAAATGGAATAAAATATTCTACAGGCATTTTAGCATCTCAAACCAGTCAGAGATAACTGAGTCATGTAGGCATAATGTTTTTAGGAGAATTTTAATTTACTGCAGGAACACAAAATTTCGGAATATACTTCTGTCTGTTAATTGAAAAAAGATGTTTGTTTTTAATTTTGTATCGGACGAAAATAGTACTGCTCAAGAACTGTGCCTTATTTTTGGGAGGGTGTGGGATTTTGGAGGGTACTAAAATTGTTTATAGGTTGAGCATGTTCTGTTTTTATGGTGCATGTTCATGGTCAAGATTTGATCAACAATAAGTTTTGACTTGTATGTTTTGGGTTTTTTAACGTATCTGGAACAATTTGCCACACATACCTAATATAGATACAAGAAAAGACACTAGTCTGTTCAGTCCCCCCCAAAACTACCACTGGAGCATTAAAATGCCATTTCAGCTATCAAAACAAATCCAAACAGATCAGTAGTCCAAATCATGTGAAATATTCATCCTCCAGAATTTAAGGTTGCTATATCATTGTGTTATGCTGATCCTCTTCCTCTAAATTTTTTCTGTTTCCTCAGCTTCATCTCTGTAATTAGGAAGTCAGTCACATCTCCATATTGCAAATTTTTCCATGGCATAAAACGCTGTCTGTAGGTGGTCTTGTTTTCTCATGGGTTTCCTGTGGGTCATCCAGTTTGCTTTCACATGTGCTCAAGTAAAATAGTCACAATAAATTCTCCTCACTGTGTGTGTGTGTGTGTGTGTGTGTGTGTGTGTGTGTGTGTGTGTGTGTCTGAGAGAGAGAGAGAGATGAGAGACTGAGCTGTGATGGACCAGTGTGGCTTCCATTTGTCTCCTAGACTTGCACTCAGGGTTTCCAGCACAAGACCCTGACCAGAATAATGGATGAGCAGATGTATTTATTAGTGTGTTTGTGTGCACATGAATACACATATAGTATATGCAAACATAAAGAACTGTGGCTGGAATGGTAATATTTGTGATTTTTAGCTAACCCTGCTATATGTCACATATTATACTGTGTGCTAACCCTTCCTGTCTGTTTTGCGCAGCCTGCATTCCCATTTCAGTCTGGCACAATTTTTTTTTTTTTTTTACCTGCAGATTCCTGCAGCACAGAGATGGAAATCAGTATGTGTTATGTGGTTATGCTTTGCTGCATCAGATAGCAATTTAGCTGCTGTTTTATCATTGAAATTGTTATTTATATTGCCTTGCAGTATTATGCTCCATCTTTGACATGTACTATGGTAAATAAGGCATTTGGACCAACTTTGTTTTGCGTGTGAATTGTCTGGACTGAGTAAAGACACAGATACGCACACACACCACCAACCACAGCTGTCATACAAAGTAATGCATCACACAGCTGGATATACAGCTCTCCAAGCCTAAATATGTGATCCTGTTTTAGGAGTGATGCATCATCTGCAAGTTATCACTCTGGTTCAGCACTTAAGGACTTGACTGCTTCAGATATAAAGCTAATTTGTTCAGTTCAGCTCTCTGAATGTTGAGGTTGCCTGACGCTTAGAGAGTTGGTTACATGCAGACCGTGTGGTTATTCTGGACCAGGTATGAAGGCCTCTCTCTTTCTGTTCTCCCCTCAGCAATACAGTATTTTGCTGTACAGATTTGCCCCATCAGCTCTGTTAGCACTCATATAATTATAACACTGAGACAAACATTGGAAATGGCACATTTCTGTCCACGACAGTGCATCTGTCAGTGCTGTATTTATGGATGTTTCTCTGGGCGCATCTATTTCTTAGAGCATGTTTACTGCGAGGCAGTGTGCACTGAGCAATTTGCAAATGCAAAGTGCATAAGCTGCTCCTGTCAAGACGAATAACAGAGGAGCGCCGCCTCGACTGCCTCGACATCCCTCACGGAGATGTGCGTGTCGTCTGTCTTTAGATGTAGAAGGAGGCACAAGTGAGGGAGCTGCAAAGGGAGGAGAATGATGTAGCATTGAAGGATGTGTTGACGGAAGTTTTATGTCCACTGGCTACAGGTGATTCCACGCCCTGGTCAAGTCATGCATACAGAACTGTGGATTTCACCAGTACATATTTTTTTTCCTATTTACTTGCTGCTGACAGTTGATTTGCATAAGTGTTCCATAGAAGTTTCTTAAACTCTTTGTAAAGCCTTGAGAAATAATTTAAAATTTTTTTTGTCAATGGGATTTGAGGTTTGCCTGAAATGCCTTTAAATTGTCAGACGTAGTTGCTGTCCCCTCCAACGCGAAGGACCAGGATCAAATTCCCTTTCCTCTAGTAATATTGTTCAGCAAAGTGCCATTCTTACCAGTAATTATTTTAGTAAAAGTTACCCATAATCATAAATGGGTACATAATTGTAATTAGTCAGTATACAAACGTAAGTATAGGTTGTTTTGGAGAAAAGTGGCAGTTAAATGTGTATAATTTACCTGGTATGTGACTGTTTTATGGGTTAAACTGCTGGTTTATGTACTTCTGTTCTGCTTCTCCCTTCACAGCCGTGTCCTCCTGCAAGAGGTCCTAAACACAGATCTGAGTAACGAAGCCTTTCCATTCTCCACTCACAAGGTGGTGCAGGCTGCAGGACACCAGGTAAACAGTGAACAGATACGTAGGTGTGTATGCATACTCGCGTGGAGCACAGCACTGCACACCCAAACACTTCCCCAGGTATGCATACAGATATAGCCAGGCATGCAGGTTTGTGACATGCATGCGGTCATGCTTTGGATGAGGATTGACCACAAACTGAATGCGCACTACCTACGTGCACCTTCACATAGACATAATAGAAAAGAGATATCTTTAACTTTGCTTAATGAATCAATGAATAAAAATAAATACATGATGCTGCAAGGACTTACAGTGAACAGGCCAAATATGAGCAGTTTTAATTAAGATTGAATTTGTTTACCTGACATATACTTCTTATGTAACAACTGCAGTATCTGTATTATTGATCTTTTGTCCTAAGTGCGGCTTTTTATGTCAGCTCCCAGAAATGGCAGTAAAACAGACACACTCTGTACCTCCATAAATTAGCTGGGTTTGTTCAATACTCTGTCTCCAGGACAGAAGCCTATTTTTTAAACAGATAAAATGAGCGAAGTGTCATGGGGGACAACGAATGCAACCGTGTGATGAAGTAGGCTGCAAGAAGGAGTGATGGTTTAAGCATTGATAGTCATGGGTTGTAATCTGGAGCTTTACTGTGCATGAGCAAGTCCGGCTACCTCAGTTGCCCTGTGAATAAGTGGGCTTTACCCAGTGATCAAAATGCATTCCATGCTGTGCAAGACATAAAGCACAGGAAGCCCTCTAATGTATGATGGTTCAGCACCTGAAATAGCTTCTGTTTGTCTTCTGATTCAGTCCAGACCTCATGCAGGCAGGTACCGGTTTGGGCGCGTACACCACTGGCTTGACTGGTATGAGCTGATTGTGTCACGGTAAAATAGGGTGGATAACAGAAAGAAGCACTATTGCAAGTATTATGTTGTGTATAATTTTTAAGGGATATATTTGTATGAGGCTAAATTACCATGTAAGAGTTATATGCCAGCTATCTTTTGTGTGTGGAGATGTGGAACCAAACATTTTGAAAGGCTATATTGGCAAAAAAGTTCTTTACTCAAGTCTTTAAGTCAGGTACCAACTGTGTGTACTTCAGGGTGCAGTACAAGGTGAGCTGGGTTTTGCTGAATGGGAGATCTTTTCTCCTGATAGCATTTAAGCATGAATTTTAAGTGAGGTATACATATTATATAGCATAGTTATACAGTATATAGTAAATTATATAGTATTTATTTGGAAAATGTCAAAAAGGCTACAGATAATGACCAGAGGTTTTCTAGAGAGGTGAGTCTACTCCTGGTGCCCATGAGGAAAGGGGGTGCCATGCCCGTTTGTGTAAAATGAAAAAACTAATTAATTTTTAGGGTGCCTACTGTAGGTGAAAACAAATTATTATTCAGGTTCTTTCATTGGTGTGTTCTTGTTTGTATTAGTAATGGGTGCAGGTGGAAATTCTGACAGGAAAGAAATTTTGCTGGTGATGGTGTTCTTTTGACCCACAGTGTATTGGGGTGGGGAGGACCGAAAAAAGGATCTGCCTTTAGTGGTAAAAACCTTGGGTATACACTCTGGTGAAGATCTCAAATGATGCCCCAGCCTAGTTTTCAGCCACTGAGATGTTTGCTACGCTGAGAAGGAAGGTGTAGTACACTGGTGAGCTGAACCGTTCCTATGTAACAAATAGGAAAGGAACTTGAGGGCAGTACAGCGTAGTTTGGGTGAACTCCGGACACCCAAAAGCTATGAGGCTATGTGGCTCTGACCCACTTCGGGTGTAGCCATATGGCATCCTGCCACAGGCACGAGGCCTTGCCAGAGTCTGTGCTGGACAGATGGTCTCACTGACTGGGCTTCCTCCAGGGCACCAGAGGCTATCCGCGCCATCCGCCGCACTGTGCACTGCACTTCATCTCCTCCTCTATCACCACCCCACTGTTTTAACGGTCATGGATTCAACATATTACCTTGGAAACTATACATTTGTGTTTCATTTAGTCCTTGTAATTGATTACCTTTGGATATACACCGATCAGCCACAACATTAAAACCACTTGCCTAATATTGTGGAGATCCCCCCTCGTGTCGCCAAAACAGCACCGACCCGTCAAGGCATTGACTCCACAAGACCTCTGAAGGTGTCCTGTGGTATCCGGTACCAAGATGTTAGCAGCAGATCCTTTAAGTCCTCTAAGTTGCGAGGTGGAGCCTCCACGGATTCAACTTGTTTTTCAAGCACATCCCATAGATGCTCAATCAGATTGAGATCTGGGGAATTTGGAGGCCAAGACAACACCTTGAACTCTTTTTGATGTTCCTCAAACCATTCCTGAACAATTTTTGAGTTGGGCAGGGCCACTGCCATCAGGGAATACCATTACCATGAAGGGGTGTACTTGGTCGGCAAGAATGTTTAGGTAGTTGGTACGCGTCAAAGTAACATCCACATGAATACAAATTTTATTACCCCTACATCACTAATGTGTGAAGTTCTGTGTGTGTCATATATACAGACAGTCCCTGACTTACAATGGGATTACGTTCTGATAGTAAGCTGAAAATTAATTTAATGCACCTAACCTACTGTCATGCCTGTGGCTGCTTCAGCAGCGGAACGTAGGCGGTCTCTCCGTCCCTGTCTTCAGACTGAGCATTGATTGGCGTAGGAACCAATCGTGAATGGGATTTAGTTTCTGCCTGGAGTTCCTGTCAGTGCTCGGTCTTCCGCTGGCCTTAACCGGTTGTATACGCTAGCGGCCACATGGCAGACTGGGAGATGCAGATTGCTGTAGCTGCCCAACATCATGAGAGTACCGTACTGTATATCACTTGCCTGGGAAAAAATCAAGATTCAAAGTACAGATTCTTCTTAATGCTTATCGCTATCGTAAAGTCGAAAAATCATAAGTCGGACCAGCGTAACACAGGGACCATCTGTAATTTTTTAATCTTTACATTTTTATTTGCGCACATATAACAGCTACTGGCCCCTTCACTCAAGCACATGGATGGCATTGAGCACAGTAACAGCAATGTGCATGCTGTGTCTGGTGGCGTGCACACAGTAATTTTAAATTATATATCACCAAACTTTGTGTGCGTGCATGCATGCGTGCGCGCGTGCGCAGAAACCTCACTCGGGATGAGAAGTACCTGTGTGCCAAATTACAAGTCTGTGGCTTGAAAAAGTCACACATAAACAGAAAACACAGATTGGTTTTTATAGATATACAAATTGTAGGTTATGTTTTCTTGTGATGTTGAAGTGTTTTCCTTTTAAATGTCTTGTTTTTTATTAATATATTAAAGTTTTTATTGGTTTCAAGCTTTACAATGTAGATACTGCAATATTGATTTTCAGCAGTTGCCATGTTACACAGAGCTTTTTACAGAGATTGGCCTTCTGAAATAGTTTCATACTTAGGTTTTACATTTTTTAGGTATTTTATTTTCTTGCATTTAGCTTTCTTTTATGTTGCCTGTTATCGTTTTTCTAATGCATGTTTATTTTTGTTACTGCGTGTTTTGCAGTCTGGCAGGTTAATTCTTGGGTGTGTAGAGAATGGCCTAGTTGTGTAATTGATGCGTAAGCATTTTGTTGTATGTAAGGCGACTGTGTGTGCTTGCGCTAGTGCACACATGCATGCTGGACCAACTGTTCTCCTATCAGCTTCTCTTCAGAGACCATCTCAGTCCCTCACATTCCTTCTGCACAGACAGGAGGAGAAGAGCAGGGCCAAGAGATCCACAGTAGGAGTGTGAAATCGATAGATGCTAGATTTACACTGGGTGGCTTCCAGTGGCAGGTTGTAAATCATTGTAGAACCTGTCAGCTTGGCCCAACATCACAAGGTGGTCTTAGTTTTGCAATGTGCATCCCACCTTGTCCTGCCCTAGGTATACCGCTAATACAAGGGACACCCATGGGTGCTGCTATGGCAACGGGCCCAGCAGTCGCAGAGCAAGCAAAACAAAACGGCATACCCAGCAGTAATCTTGGCGTGCGTCGGGGTACAGAAGCTGCAAAAAGATGAGCATTTTGTTTTTGCTACGTAAAATTCAAGGGTCTGTCCTTCATTGTTGCAACTGGCATTCATCGGTTCCATCATTTGGATTAATGATGTTTAATTTCAGTTTTAACTTGTTTGATATTTAGCAAATAATCAAATACAGCATCTTCTATTAGCATGAAAGCTGTGGTGTTGTTACGCCAACTGTATCAGATTGTCTTTAGCATTAGTTCCATCTAACATGAGGGAAAACTTTCGAAATAGTCGTCATCATTAGCTTTCACAAATGATTAAGGGAACAGAATAACTTAATAATGCGCTAATAACACGCTCGGTTTAATTCGATTTGAATAGCGCAATTTATTCGATGCTCATTCTAGACACCTTAATCGGGACTCCTTAATTAATAGTTCAGCTGGAACCGAATCCAGCATCATATCTGCAGGGGGCTTCCAGGCCCAGGACTGATGAATATGCAGTGAAAATGAGTCTTGCACCTGATTTCGTGCAGCCGATCGCGCAGCCCAGCTCTGCCGTTTCCTGCCTTTTTCTCTAGTGTACGTCCCACTCTGCTCTCACCACAGTGCTCCTCCTGCAGGTGCGCGCCATGCGCCTCTCTTTCGTCGGAGAAATGGGCTGGGAGCTTCACATCCCACGGGACTCGTGTGTTCCGGTGTACCAGGCCGTCATGGCTGCCGGAGCCAAACACGGCATCCGAAACGCCGGCTACCGAGCCATCGACTCCCTCAGCATCGAGAAAGGTCGGCCGACTTCTAAAGCTCTTTACCTGTACCTGTCATCAAATATCATGAAGGCCGTCTTTTGGTGTTCAGTGCACAATGTACAGAACTAAGAAATGTGTTCTGCAATTAACGTGTAATTTCTTGAAATTCCCTGGCATGCATACTTGGGTTATTGAATTTAAAGTGCAGGGTGCCGTTTCCTGCAGTGTTATCGCTTGTTAAAAGGAAAATTGTATAAGATGACACATTAGTGAGCGCAGTGTAGCAAAAGTTAGTATAGTGGCACAACCTCATACAGGAGGTTTGGATTTCAGGCTTCATAGAGTCACACAGTATGGATTAAGGTGATCACGGAAACAGTGATGGTTGTTCATCTGAGGGGCTCTAGGTCACAGGCACTCAATATGGGATACAGTTGTTTTGCATAGTAAGTGTATAACAAACACAAAGGCTGAACAACAGTGGGTTCATGCATCAGCAGTTTTCAGCCCTTTGTGTTCAGTCATAGGTTTGGGAGTCCTCCCTTGATAACTACATCAGTTTACTGAGTCAGTGAATGCAGATTCTGAGGCCATACCATTGTTATGCGTATGTTTCATCCCTTGCTCAACCTTGCATGACTCTGTTTTTGCTCTGCAGGCTACAGACATTGGCATGCAGACCTGCGGCCCGACGACACACCCCTGGAGGCAGGGCTGGCATTCACCTGCAAGTTGAAGAGCTCAATCCCATTCCTAGGCCGAGAATTGCTTGAGGCCCAACGGGTGCAGGGGCTTCGCCGTCGCCTTGTGTGCTTTACAATTGATGAGTGAGTGTTGGCATCAGCCGCCATTCTGGCTCTGTGCGTTTTCACTGCGTGACACAACCGATATCCTCATGCTTTACAGGAAGGTGCCCATGTTTGGCCTGGAGGCAGTCTTCAGGAACGGGCAGCCAGTGGGCCATCTGCGTCGGGCAGAATACGGCTTTGCCATCAATAAGACCATTGGCTACGGCTACATCCGCAACCCCGACGGGGGTATTGTGAGTACAGTGATGCCGATTACAGATCTTGATAACTGGATTCAGTCAGTTGAGCCTCAGTTACAAATGTGCCCCAATTTTGAATGGCACAAGAGCGAGAAGAGTGGCAGCAGCACATCTAGGACCCAAGTACCATTTGGTAGAACGTGGCTAAATAGTTTTTTCCCCTGTTTTTCCCCAAATGGAAATATGACTTCTGGCAAAAGATATTCATAAAAAGGGGTTTAACATTTGCCTTAGATCTCTCTGCAATTCCCACTCTTCTTTTAACTGTTCACCCCTGACTGTGCCTGCTGAGACCTGCACAAGTTTTATTTTGTTTGTCAGGGCTCTTGCTGTGTGTTTTGAGGTTAATGGAGGTGAGTCTCTTGGGATGTGGTCACCACGGCAGCAGGACAAGATGTAAAGGGATACATGCTTCATGAGAACTGACAGGGGAGAGGAAGCTCTGGGACAGGGATGACACAAAGATGTAGCATCTTGGGCCAGCCCAGTGTCTCTGTTAAGGGGTTTTATCTGATCTCTCCTTCTCTCCCTCCCTCGCTTGATCGCTCACTCTCTGAAATCCAAATTACTGGAAAATCAAGCACAACTGCTGCTTGGCTTTTATGTGTCTGTTCTTAAGAGAGAATTGAAATAGAATCAAAAATACTTCAAAACCATTTTTATGTTTGACCTACCTGTTAAGCATAGTTGTTTTTGTTTCTTGCTGTGTTCCCATGCAGCTGGAATGTACCTATCACATATTTTTCTTTCATTCTCTCTCTCTCTCTCTCTCTCTCTCTCTCTCTCTCACACACACACACACACACACACACACACACACACACACACACACACACACACACACAATGTGTGTGGCTGGAAACTAAGAGTGGTGCCCCTTGGTGTGGTGTTAACACTTTGCAGAATGGGTGACAGGTTGAGAGGTACTGTCAGCCAAAGCGAGAGCCAGTTCCATTCCCTGCTCCCCATTCTGTCCTCGTTCTTAATTCCAGCTGTGTCTCTAAACTCTTTACACAAATCCATTAGAGCTACATCCGGTCCCGGGGTTATTCAGGCGATTCGCCTTTCTCCCGAGTTGCTGTCGGCCTGAGGCCTGCTCACCGAGATTTAATTAGACAAACCGGAGCCGGGGGCCATGAGCAGGGGGACTTGTTTCATTTGATTTGTTTGACATTGAGACGGGAATGAACTGGTTTAAATGTTTCATAACCGCAAGGGGAAGTGAGCTGCGCCTCCGAAGACACGGGCCCACGTCTTTAATGGCCACTCATTTCTGTGGTGAGACGTGAAAGGGAGCAATTAGTCACAATATAATTGTAGGAGAACAAAAAATTATAGAGGGGGAAAAGGTACTGTTCCCCTCAAAAAATGAATTCCGCCTACAGTAAGTTATTTTTCTGCGTAGAGGATCTGACATGAATACTATTGTCTTAGTTGTGTTGCCACGCAGTTAGATACATAAGGCTAATAAACACTGCGGCAGGATGCGGGGTGTGGTAGGACTGAGTACTCTTCTTGTTCTTTATTTTATTTTACTTTATTTATTTTTTAGGTAAACCCAGATTTTATCAAAAGTGGGACGTTTACCTTGGAGAGGATGGGCGTGACATACAAGGCCAAAGCCCACCTCAAATCGCCCTTTGATCCCGAAAACAAGCGAGTGAAGGGGATCTATTGATTCCTCTCGAGGATGAAGGTGGGATCAGCAACACAACCACGTCCTGCCAGTTCTGCTCATAAGCAGGTGTAGAGACTTGGTGAGGTACATGACCTGTATCCCTCTATTTGTGATGTTACGTGTTTAGTGTTAATCCTCAGGCCAAGTGAATTTAAAGAAAAATATGAAAATATTCTGGTGCTTACAATTCTCCCAGGCCTCAACACAACTTATTTGTTATACACATCAGTCAATAATGCATAATATTGTTGTAATATTTGATAGCAACAAAATAGCTCATGCAGTTGGACATCTTCTGACACTTAAAGCCCAGTTTAATGATAGTTACCATTAAGACTACTAGAGAATTGATCGTATTAATTTTGTATTTATACATAATTGTTTAATTGTGTAGATGAACAGTGGAGAAACTTGTTCAAAGTATCTCAGGAAAATTTCCTTGTTTACGGTGGAATATGGAATCATACTGATTACACTGCAACCATTTCAGATTTTTTTTTTTTTACTTTGTTTACTTAATCTCAAAACTATGTAACATGTAGAAGCCTTGCCTGACATAATAATAACAACAATAATAATACCATTATTATTATTATTATTATTATTATTATTATTATTATTATTATTATTACTGTGTGCACCAAAGCCTTCTTTTGATGAACTGCATAACTTGTGCCCTAAACAATTATATCATACAGAATTACAAATTGATTACTGTAAAGTAATAATGGTAAATTTTGTAATAAATTTTTCATACTGAGAAATCATGTCAGCTCAGTGAATTTCATGTACTATGTTTTGTTGGGCAGCTCCACTGTTGATGCCTGTCTGTGTATTATCTACCATGTGCTGTTGATAAGAATGATAAAGAATTAATATTAGAAGTAATGTTTATTCATCAGATTTAAAATAAGTCAACTTTAGAATTATTATTGTCTGGACATATATAACAAAATATATGATAAACATACAGTGTGTTTTGACAACATATTTAATTTAGTTCCCATTGAAGATATATTTCAGAAGTAGATGTGATCAGTATTGTTGTGAATTTAATAGTGGTTATATTTTGAAACATATTGCATTGTTCTGAATTGAATGATCTTTAAAAATTTGAAGATGAATACTGGTAAATTTTGGTGAAAAGTGATTGTACGTTAATGATTTGGTGGTCTGCCCTTTGGTACTCTCAGCTGGAGGTGGATTTGAAGTTACTGGAGGTGCTGGATGGAACGAACACATGCAGCCTCCTTCAGGGGAGGATGAAGCAGTTCTGAGGCCTTAGGCTCCATGTGGCTGGACAACAGTGGGAGAGCCAGGGTGGCCGTCAGTCCATGGACAACTTTCACATGGGTACCGGGGCTCTGGGAGGAACGAGGTTATCTGTGGCAGTTCCTGTTTGTCCCAGTCTCCCTGCCAGGGATAGGAAGTCAAAGTTGGCTGTGTTGTCACAACCATGCATGTGTGCACTCTTTAATATGATAGCTCCCCACCCACAAACCTCAGGCTTCACTGCAAGCAGGGAAGTTTCTGACAGATATCATAGCACTGTATGAAGCATTCAGCACAGGCCCTCTGCTTTCATGTTTCTTCAAACAAGCAGGAGTTAGATCCCAGTTAAAGAAGGTAATCGTTTCAGGCTCTGGTTTGGAACAACTTCAGGAAGTACAGAAGTCTGTGGAAATGCTTATTGCAACCAAACAGTTGTTAAATTGACATATAGTGCAGAGCAGCTCCAGGTTCTGCTGAAGCCCTGCTGGGGGCTATATATACTGGCTGGTATGGACAACATGGTAAAAGGCCATCAGAATCTTGAGCATGTACCTGTACATGTGATGAATAAGGCTTATTTGATAGCTAAGATCATGCACTGATTTTGGCTGTTTGCTTTTTCATGCCATCTGTCAGAAGGACACAAGTCCATCAGAAGTTTTTCTCTAATAACCCGTGATGTGCAGAAGAGTCACTGAGAGGCAAGGCAGGCCTGGTTCTGCTACTCACAGGGAAGAGTTCTGCCGTGGACTGATTGCAGTGCATAGAGATGGGGGCGGTGCTGTACAGGGAGCTGAGCACCTGGTTGCTGAAGCCATCCCAAGTCATTGACATAAACTGTTCCGTCACGCTGGGCTGCCCGCAGCTGCAAGAGTCCCCACCTTGAAATCTGAAGAAGAGAACTGGGAATTTATCACAATTTTCATTACACCAATAGCAGAGTGGTGTGTCTAGCACTGGATTGCAGATGGAGATGTTTTACAGATAGGTGGTATGATGGCACAATGTGTAGTGGCGGTGTCTCACATCTCCTAGACTGTGGGTTTAGATGTGGGTTCAACTCTGGTTCAATCTGTGTGGAGTCTGCATGGGTTACCTCCCACAAAGTCATTCTTACAGGTTGCTTTTTAGTGAAGGCAGGGTGACTCTGATGTGCTTCTGGTGCCCCGGTAGATCAGACCTGTACAGGCTTGCATTTGGATGAAGTTGAAGGCAAAGGGCTGCACCTACCTGTTGATGAAAGTAAAGTACTTTTGCAGATACCCTGGGTCAACGTGGCTCTTACAAAGCTCCAGCTGGGTGCGGGGGTAGTAGTGCACATAATTGACACACATCTCCTCCATGATCCCAAAGCCTCCCTGTGGACCAGATGCAAAGATACTTGAACCTCAAAAAGGGATCCTCAGACCCCGAATAGCGCAATGCTTCCAGCAAATGTCCCCATATTGGTAAACATAACCGGTTCCAGAACAACTCCAGCATTCTGGCTCTTGTCAGAACCCTGAATTTCAGCTACCTAAGACCTACATCGCTGTAAGTTGTCGGATCAGTGCCCTCTGTGCCTGCCTGTTCGGTAAGCACCTGTTCTGCAAATAAGCCCACAGGCCAATGGCTCAAAACATCTTAGTCCCGTCTCCACACCATTCAGTTTGATTTAATTTAATTTGAATGGACTTATTAGTGTAATAAATATCTGTTTGGCACACACTGTGTAATGGTCAATAAAAATGGACAGCAGGATAAAGTGAAATATATTAAACAATCAATCACAGTGATATGATAGCTTTAGATGCTTTTTCCAGGTAAAGGTTTGGAGTAAACCGCAATGGATGGCGTAATGTAGTAGGACTAATGTACAACTCGCATTTTTTTTAACCTGGTTTAATAGCTTCTCTAACATTTTTTAAGAAAGCAATTTATGAGCAATCTGCTCTATCTCAATGGATGGGGTAAATTACAAAATTTGGTTTCTGCCATTTTTCTATGTTCGGTTAAACCAGTTTTTTTTTTTTTCTTCCCCCCATACATTGGGTCTTTTCTCACAAGGTTTAGATTTACGTATATGTTTTGTCCTATTTACTTTCTTTTTGTGTTATGATCATGCAGTGTTTTTTCATGATTGGTAAGAGCCAATGCAGAGGTTTTCCACTGGTTATAGGCTGCAATATTGAGGTTGGTCCTATCCCACTGCAGAAAGTCATGGGGGATGGGACGCGGGGGTGCTGCAGCACTTTTTCTGCTCTGTTGTCAATGTGTTTTGGTTCAAGATGAAAATGTCAACCTGTTCTTTCATGGCAGCCTACAGATCCACACTTTTCAGACTGCTGGGAGATGGAAGTCATGGCCCAATGTTCAACTTTCCCTGCTGTGCTGCTCCAGACATGTGTGTATTTGTGTTAAAGGAGCTCACCACTGTAGCCAGTTTTCTGTCCTCGGTGTTGTATGCACACTGCGTCAGTAGTGCATCGCCCTTTGTTGGACAGACAAATAAATGATAAGCAACACAGTGCAATCTTTGAAGATACTAGCGTGTTGCAGGCAGCGTACGACACACAAGTGCCAGAACATTGCAGTACAAGCATGTTGCGCTTGCGCTTTAAAGTTGATGTAAAGAACGCAGCCTGTCTTTGTCACTTTGTGTGGACAGGTATTTATCACCTTGCTAAAATGTTGGAACAAATACTTACAGGTAGCACTTTCACCATTTTCTTTAACATCCTGATTATCTGGGGGATGAAAGCACAGAGATGCTTCAGAAAACTCATCAAGGCCTCATTCATGACTACAATGGGGACCCAATGGTTACTAAGCCAACAGTTGATTTTATTCAGGATGGAATTAGCTCTACATAAGCATCAGTATTGATAGTAAAAATTGAATGGAAGGCATGGTGATTTAATTGGGTTTTTCATGTCCCTTCACCTGAGTGCTTACACCACTGAGCAAAAAACAATTTACTTTTACTCATTCAGGTAATCCAAGTGCAGTCCTTCTGTTTGGTTGGAGTTCAGCAGAGATAAAGGCAAGAATAAATGAGACAAAGTTTCCATTTGTGTTTTTATCTGCTAGCTGGAATGTTTTGCATGTTAAAGGAAGGTAAAGATACTGGTGCTGTACCTGAGCTGAAGATTCTTGTGTGGTTACCTGGTAATGTGTGCTGTAGTGTTTGTCCTCCTGCACGATCTCTACCTCCCGGCCTCCTCTCACCAGCACAGTCCTCACCTTGCGACCAGCCAAGTGGGTATGCAGCTGGGACGCGAAGATGTTGATCCCACCTGGCAGCAGGGCCTAGGGGTTGGACGCAAAGCATTCAAATGCGCAGATGGCAGTCTTTGTCAGGGCTGGGGTTGGGGGAGGCAATCATCTCAATAGTCTTTGACCATCTCGTATCGGTGGCACTTACTGCTTGGGTGCACTTAGAGGTGCAGTATCCAGTCAGTACGAAGTCTTGTTCTCGAGGGGGAATGGCCATTACTGGGGTGTAGACCAGGCCAAGCTCCATGATGCCAGCATCATATTTCCTCAAGGTTGGGGTATAAAACAGACGAATCCCAGAGGAGTCCCGGCGACCTGAATCTCACCAGCATGGAGGAAGGATCATGTATGAGGTAAAGGAAGCTTGCAATGTGGGTGGGTGGGTAGTGGGGGTGTCTTAGTACCTGAAATAAGGAGAGGGTTGTGATAGTGCACCTCTAAGCGAAGGAATCTGGAAGCTCCCTGTCCCCCCAGAGCAAGGCCAGCATCTGGGGGGTAGTAGAAGGCCTGCAACCAGAGAGGGCTTCTAAGAATCTGACATTCATACCTCTGGTCGCATGAAGACGTGTGAGTCATCTGCAGCGATGCAGAAGAGTGTCAGCTCATGCAGAAATTTGACATGCCTGCACATACATAGAACACTGAAACAGCAGTTTTGAGCTCTGCTTTATAAAATCATAAGTAGGCATCTCATGTTGGTTTGCATCCATACGGTGTGCACAAACTAATAAAAAATAATCTGCAGCTGTTCAAGACCACCATTTTTTTCTTTACTCTTATTTGTTATTCTTTTTAAAATTAGAACCACAGGCAGCACACCGGTGAAACACTTGTAAAATTGTTGGCAGTTCAGGTTTCCAGGGGGATTCTGCTGTTGTAGCTTTAACCAAATTTTAGCTCAAAATGCTCGTGAAAACATAGCCAGTCTATAAGTAAGCAAAAACATTTGTCTGCTTGCAGGGAGCTCCTCAGATAAGTAGCATAACAATGTTTAAATTGATCTGTCAAGACTTTGTGGGTTTGTCAGACCTTGTGAAATTGCTTTGTAAGGGTCTTTCCTGAAATGAACCTGAAATGAATGGATGTGAGCCTTAAATTAATAGATAGTGTAACCTTCTGGGCTTTATGCTGACAACCAGTGAGAAAACTGGTGCTGTTCAGCGATTAGGACTGGTTTATGTAACTGTTCTTCTTCCACCTCCATGCTCACCACAATTTGAGTTCCAGCAAACAGAAAAGCTCCCGAAAAGGGCTTTAGTATTTTCCATCTAATCTCATCTCCCCAGCTCTGTTTACCACACAGCAAAACATGATTTGCATTTTTTTAGTTCTTTAATAATCTAATTGGAGTCTTCCTTTTTGTTGCCGATGTTTGGCTCTGATCCTTAACCATCAAGACGCCTCTGCCTGGTACGGGCTGGCATCACCCATGTTTAAAATAGGCTGCTGTCAAAAATGAAATTTGTGCGTGATGGGTTTTATCGTTGTCTTCAGGTACTTCATGCTTTCCACCCTTTTTGTTGTTTTACTGCCATAAAGGATTTAAAAGATATATTTATCACCTTTTAACTGGCTCTTTTGTGTGTTTTGGCTGACTGAGGCTGTGGTGGGCACTGCCTTGGAAATGCACATTCTTGGGCTGAGAGGCAGCCTGGCACTTCTCTGGGGCTGCTTCCCCTCTGTGGATAAATTCATTTATTCGTGTGTTCATTCATTCATTTGTTCATTCCCTCACTGAGATTAAATTTATCACCATATTTTTAGTGGTTTCACTTAATTTTCCCATAAATGTTTCATAAAGCTGCTTTCTGGGTATGTCCATGTGGTCCATTAAGGTGGCATGATCAACATGCAGCCCTTGTACCTGAAAGAAAGCAGCAATTGTGAGGAAACAACAGATGCACACTCCTTATTTTAATAACTTTGGTCCTGAACATTTTGACTGCTGCTGATTCATGTCTCATGAACTCTTGAGCCTTTACCGAACTTTAAAATGGCACCACATGTTTGAGAGAAATGCCATGTGGACTGACCTTAGTTTATTTGAAAGCTAATTGCCTTCATCATTATTTGCACTCATTATTGTAGTTGCTCAGCTTTTGTCCAAAGAAGCATAGACTTCTAAATAAATGAATAACCTAGCAAGTGTTCATCTCGCAGTATTCTTACTAGCAACATCTTCATCATGTATTTATGGCCTTATCCCCTATGTTACCTGCTGCCTGTGTTTACACCATGTTTACCTCTGCCCCCAGTGCCCAGGCTGCAAGCACATGTCTGCAGTAGTTCAGCTTCTTGGGCTTCATCTTAGAGTCGCAGGATCCGCTGTACTGGGGTACGTTCTCTAGTTGTGGCGCACACTCAAAAACCTCCATGTGGTGAACAATGGCTTCATTTCCAGGGGTGATCACTGATTCGTACTGAAAAGGACAGAGTTCACCTGTTACACCTTAATACTTTTCTGACCTAGGCAGATCACTGCAGTTGCTACACCTGAGTAGTAGGAGGGTGGGCCCATATCAATATTGGGAATCGGAAGATCAGCGGTCATCCTAGGCTGAACTGGAGGTAGCAAGAAAATTGGGAAATGTGAAATATAGGACAGGAGGTAATTTACCATAACAATGTGGTTTTTGGGCATGTCAGGTGGCAGCTGGTACATGTGGCACCAGTACGTGGTCTCCTGGTCAGGGATGGTAACGTCGGGTGCCAAAACCTCCAGCGTGCGGATGTCACGGGGTAGCAACGGGGTAGGGCTTTCTGGCCGGAGCAGGAGCACGCGTTGCACCCCAGGGTGCAGCAGGGACAGGTTGAGCTGCTGGATGGAGTGGAGGGGTTCTTCCAGCATGGCGTAGATGAAATGAACAGTGCCCTCCTGCACAACACACACACACAGAATGAGGAATGAAGATTAAAGTCACAAACTTCAATAAAATGCATCAAGCTAAGTGAGTGTCCAACATAATGTTACCTGCATTTACAATCCTTTACACAAGAGAAAACAAATGCTGAGAGGTGCACTCATACCTCAATGAGGTAGTCCCTGGGATCACAGGTGCTGAAGGGTCTTTTGAACAGTAAATAGAATCCATTTGGTGTGTGTCGTGCGTCTATCAGCTGGTAGTCTTGCTGGCTGTCTAGGGTCACATGACCATTGGTGTCGCTCCATGCATCCTTAAATGATATAGACAGACATACCAAACGTCAAATCCGCACCCTGGAGAGATTTCACTCTTAAAGAATATTTAGGTAACACTTTTCAGAAGCCCACCAGTTGTTAGTCTCAACTCCAATGTGAGGGAAATAACTGCCTCTGCCTCTCGAGCCTGCTGAATCCCTTCCAGCATTTAAGAAAGGTTTCCTTCTTTCTGTCCAGAAAACATCTCTTTTTGACACTTCCCTACTGAGTTCCTAACAGCCTTGTAAGCTAGGCCTTCACCATCTGTTAATTGTTAGTTTTTAGCTTTTTGTTTGTACGGTTCTGGTCAACATTATTGGCAATCTTGCAGTTTAGGTACAGTATATCATACAACACCTTCTATATAGAAAAAATGACCCACTATTAATCATCACTATTTTAATGGTATGTCCAAAATTATATAAGAAAAGGAATTCATTCACATACAGTTTTTTTTTTTTGTTTTTTTTTTTTGCAGAAGAAGAAAATCCCTGCCTGGCTAGCTCAGTCGGTAGAGCATGTGACTCATAATCTCAGGGTCATGGGTTCAAGCCCCACGTTGGGTGTCGATGTAAATCCAGCTACAAGGGGGTGCATCTCTGTGCCGGTCCCAAGCCTGGACAAAATGGAGGGTTGCATCAGGAAGGGCATCCGGTGTAAAAAAAAAAAAAAAAAAAATCTGCCAAAGCAAATATGCGGATGAGCCGATCTGGTGTGGCGACCCCTAACGGGAGCAGCTGAACATTGTTGTTGTATTGCAAAAGAAAATATGACCTGGATAATATTAATGGTGCATTCCCTAATATTTGGAGTTTTCTGACACTGGGTGGCACATTTTGCTCTAAAATGGCTTGGTGGTAATCTGATTTCATGATTTCCTTAATATGTTCAAGACCACCAGTAGCAGAGGCAGCAAAGCAGCCCCACAGCATTATGGAACCGCCACCATATTTAACTGTTCGTTCATAAAGTGTCCTTTTCCTAATAAGCTTCATATCACCACCTATAAACAAATCAGTGGTCTGGACTGCCAAAGAAGATGTTGGTTTCTCTAGGTAGGTTTTGGAGAAGATCACTCATGCCTTTTTTTGTTTGTCTTTCAACAGTGGGTTTCTCCTTGGCCTTCACCCTTAAAGCCCTTCTCAGTTTAGTCTTGCATACAGTACAGCTTTAAGCTCCCTTGTTTTCTCCAAGCTTCAAAGAATTCTTTGATCAGTTTTCCTCTTCCCACCACATCCTGGGAGGTTCTTGACAGTTTCACGAGCACACAACTTCTAAATAACTTTGAGAACTGCGGAAACAGGGATGCCAAGGCCTCTGGAGAGGACCTTGCACTCTTTTGAATTTTTATGTTTGGTGATAATCGCTTTCTTCATGGTCTCAGACAGCTCTCTTGTCTTCACCAATGTCAAAGGGAACAGGGAATAGACATAACCCATTTTAAGCACTAAAGCCATCATTCAGTGGTTATTTATGGATTAATTCAGGCCATGCGAATACTGGCAATTTATTGCAGGTGAGTAATTTTACTTTAGTGAGAATCTAATTCTGATCAAACAGATTCAAGTTCTTTATAAGGGTGCCAATAATTATGTTATGGCAGCGTTTCAGCTTTTTATGCTATTTCCACACGTCCTTTTTTTTTACTAGTTATTGTTTTATCTTGTGCTGCTTTGTATTGAAAAAATTGGTGTATAAAAAGCAAAGTTGTTTCACTGCCCACTTTTTTCAGGAGACACCGTACATATACAGTATACCTAGATATACCTAAAATGTAAAGGTGTCAATAATGTTGACCAGAAATGTATTTTTCTATTTGTACATTGCTCATATAGACACCTACTTATAATCTCTCTCACTTTTAACTACAAGAACATCAGAGTCACAAGGGTCAAAACCCATGAATAGGATGCAGTTCATTGCGCCGCAGCCATCCACCACCCCTGCCTTCGAACACAATTTAGAGACACGGATTCACTGGAACCACAAGTCTTTGGACAGCGAAAGAACCTGATCGACCTGGAATTGAACCTGCGGTGTGAGGCATCAGCCCCGCTTACTGCGTAGCCCCACGCTTGGCTAATCTTGTGTTTGTCTCTAAGCTCTCTGTTTGCTAAATGCATAAACGTAAGTTTAAACTCGTTCTGACAGCAGTGCTTGAGATGGGTGGGGGCGCTGGGTTTTTTTTTTTTTTTTTTTTTTTTTTGTCAGGTTTAATCAAAGGGAATTAAACTGCACTATTTTACCTGCGGAAGACTTGTGGCAAGCAGCCAATTGTGTGAACTCTTGTTAGACCTTCATATTAGAGGGTTTGAATTCCGAGCTCACTGGCAAATTAGCTATATGTAGTTAAAGCTGCTGGGAAGTCTGTTCCCAGGGGAGCAGTCCCAGGAATTACAGCTGAATCTGTCTCATCTAATCATAAAGCCCATGAGCACCATATCATAAATGGAATTATACATTATTTGCTGCTTCTTGTAGTAACTGTTTGGGCTAAAGTGTTAAGGCTATCGAGCCACATGCCCGACACTGCAGGGTTATCCAGAGCAACCGTTCGTCAAGACGAATTTGCTTCTGCCTCTTTTTTGTGAATTGTGGTAAATGGCAACTTTTCCTGGGTGGTGTTGGGCTTCTGAGGGCATTCTTTTCTCCGCTCACAGACGTTTGCACAGTTAGGAAGCTTCTAATTGTGGCCAATTTTGAGGGAATTGTAGTTTAAAAAAAAAAAAAAATCTGTCGGATTCTTCGGAGGCCCAAGGGATAAGCAGCAGGGAACTGAATGATGCAGTTCAGATTATGCTTTGTTAAGCGACAAGCACAACTGTTTAAATATGGCAGCTGGCAACTGAGGAGACGAAAACAGATAAAATTCCCGACAGTGAAAAAGCACACAAATCTCCTGGACATTCTGAAAATTCTGTTGTCATGATATGAGATCTATGTAGCTATGTTCAGCATGTCTATCAAGTTAGATTGGAAGACTGGAGATACTAATGTCTATAACCACACCCATGGTTACTAATCTGTTTTGTAGTAGTAGGCAGTCATGGGCTGTAGGCCACAGAAACCGGGTGTTGTAAAAATCTGCAAAAGCTGCATGTCGTACATTTGAATATTTAAATACATATGTAAAGAAATTACAAAAAAATAAAGACTACAGATTGATTTTTTTCTAGTTCCTAGAAAGCATCCTGTTGTCATATGTTTAGCAAGGTAGTTAACATATCTGTGGATAACAGTGTTGACTAAGCAATGAAGTACAGTAATACACTAATAATCATGCCCAAAACAGAATGCTCTTAAAATGAGTTTATGTTGGCGTAGTTTTATTCTTCCCTCTCAGGGGGTTGGCAAAGGCTTGCGTGTCGTGCATGTAGCTTCCACACATCGAGTGGGTGAGCTGGGCTGCTGCTGTCAGAACTGTCTCTACTGGGTTCGCCGCCTTTGTTTTCTGCTGCTGAATGCATGCAGAGAGCCTCTGTGCTGGATGGTGTATATATATCGTGTGTCCTGTCAGTCTGGACAAGATAATAATATATGCGCTTAAAAAAACTCACTCACAAGGCAGCCAACTGAAAAAGGAACATTTGTAAGTAATGTCGATTTGGCGACTGAATCCTCTGGAGTCTTGTCTCAAGGGATGCCTCTGTTTCCTGTTATTTCCTTAGTTGTTGATCTTAAATTACAAATACATGCAACAACTTTTATTTGTAACTATCTGAGTTACATGGTGCTTGCTGTGTCGAAAAAGTATAGCAGGGGAAAAGTAAAAAATAAAAACACGTTATATAATCACGAAATTGTTTTAGCGTTATAATGCAGCTAGTGCTCACAGCAGCAACAAATGATATATTTCAAAACTTTATTATATTAAAACTCATTGAATTTAGTACATTTGTGTGTTTGTGTAAGAGAGAATGTGTGCCAGCTTCTTTGCGTATAGAGAGCATCGGGGGGCAAGAAAACTCCCAGCTCTGATGTATATGTTGTCATCTTGTTCAAATGTTGTTTTTCTTCCTCCACCCATTCCAAATATATACGCTATGGGTCAGTTGAGGGGGTAAAATGATTTTTTGTTTAACAGTGAGATACGATAGATTAGCACATGGTCTGCAGGGTATCCTGCCTCACAGCAAGTGTTTTATAAAGTTGGATAAGAAATTGCATAACATTACTGAAGGCTGATCGATATTTGGATTTGCTGGTAACAGCCGTTTACACCCTTCGGAAGCATTTACTGTAAATGTGAACGTTTATGGATAGTTTTTGGAAATAATTGCTTCTTACTTGTTTTTTTTCCAAATTACTTTATTGAACTCCAGTTGAAAAATCAGAAATTTTTTTTTTAATTCAAATTATCACAGTCATTTTACTAGAATTTGCTTTTCTTTTGGCTGTTCCAGATGCGTCAAGTGGTTTCCCATTTTTTAAATTTCTTCTTATTTCTCAGAATTACACATTTCCTTACAGTCAAAAATCTGGATGCCCCTAAATGTTTATAAGATTATATTCAGTCAGAACCTCCACCATTAACTGGTGGCAGTTAACAGAACAAATACCTACAGTACATTGCAGTCCAAAAAAAGCACCGCCCCACTGGTCAGTATGAAAAAGTACAAAAAATTTTGAGTCATACAATTAATGCTAACATTGTTTTACCTGACTAAGGCCCTTTGATCTCTACAGGTTTTTTGAGACAGACACTGTAATGAAGAGATGCGATTTAGGCAACAGTATATGATGTGCACAGTGGGCTAATATATGGAAGTGTTCTCACCGAAAACTACGGTTTTAAGCACACTTCACAAGCAGGGTTAAAGGAGATCAGATTAGCCCTTACCCCGAAGTAGGACTTCCGTCCATCATTCCAGAGGATTATCAGGTCAGCGTTGAAGATCTCCCCCCGGTCCGACATCCCAAGGACCACTCCATAGCGCAGATGGCTCACCTTCAACTCTAAGTAGACCTCCTGTTGGGGGTAACTTACATTCCAGGAGAGTGTTAGGTCTCCCTTGGGGTCCAGCGGTATGCGGTAGGGAAGGCGGTAATCTGTAGCGCTACCCGCCTGGTACGATGCCACAAGGATGACCACCAAGGTGGCCAGCATGGTTAGATACATCAGCGTCATGTCCTGTAGACTGAGGCTTCTACTCAGGAATCTCATCTCCTTCTTGAGGTTTATGTCTCTTCTGCAAGGTTCAGGTGGTCTTCTGTCACTCTCTGCTTGGCTGTGTTTCTTATTGTCTGCACTCAGAAGTGCTCCTTGTCTTTGTCCGTTCTCTGTCCCTTCTTCTGGCCATCCCCCTCGCTGCTGGACTTTAAGAGCTATGGCTTGTGGCAACAGGTTCTCTGCTTGGCCTAATCGTGTTATTTGGGTTGAAATTTTAAATCTGATTGTTTATTTAGCCCTCTGGTCAGGCAGTTTTTTTCGACATCTGCCAGTCCCTAATTGATCCAAATTGACCATGGACATTATCAGTGGCAATACAACTGGACTAAGTGAGGTTTATTGCCTATTTAATCTTTTCTGCATTTGGAGTGGTGAGACACTGTGACTAGATTAGACAAAGCACTTTGTGTGCAACACATTTGGCTCCTGAAGTGTCTCTTCCTATCTCGCAAGGTGCACAATAACTGATCACCGTGTTAGTGGTACAAAGACAAGTCCTTTCGCACAGAGCTTTAGGCTGTGTTAAAGGTGGATTAAATAAGAACGTGTAGCATCCTGGTTTAAGGTTATAGAAGCAGTCACTATAACCAAGCGTAACATTACCAGAAGAACCGACGTGAAGCGGAGCACCGGAGCATCGTGTAAAGTCTTCTCCGGCACATCCCAAAGATTCTCAATGGGGTTAAGTTCTAGACTCTGTGGTGGCCGATCCATGTGTGAAAATGATGTCTTATGCTCCCTGAAGCACTCTTTCACAATTTGAGCTCGATGAGTCCTGGCATTGTCATCTTGGAAAATGAAGAAAAAGTCCATTGATGGAAAAACCTGGTCATGCAGTATATTCAGGTAGTCAGCTCACCTCAATTTTTGGGCACATAACATTGTTGAACCTAGACCTGACCGGCTGAAGCAACCACATATCATAACACTAAGTTAAATCCAGGTGGTTACTTTTTTTTTTTTTTGGCTGGGCACTGTATTTTCACACTCTTGCAATTCTTCCAAATTGAGAGGATTAGATGCATGAATATCCAATGGAATATTAAGAGAAATAAGTGAGATCTTGAATTTTAAGAAATTTCTAAGGCATAAAATATTTTGCTGATTAAGAAACTGAAGCAGGAGGCTGGACCAAAAGCCCATCAGGAACTGAACAAGACACCTTGACTCTAATCCCAGGCAGACCAATGCTGCTGGCTACCTATTTCTGTTATCCTGATGGATGTGTGCCCAAGTTTGTGTGGGTGTGTGTCTGAGTGCATTCTATTCTAGTCTGTGTTCAATAAAAGGTAAGCACTGTGCAACATGCTGGTTTTTATAGTAGCTGTTTGAATATGGTGTATCATGGACATATAATATAAATGCAATGTGCTTATTTACAACCATCAAATGCTCATCCAGTCAAGCACAAAAGAGAACTAAACAACTTCACCAACTGAAGATTGACCGATAAACATTTAATATGCTGGCTGGCTTGAAGAGAAGAAAGAAGCCGCCCATCTTGTGGTCCAAACAAAGGAAGATGGGCGACATCCTCATTGTCTGAAAGGTTAACTCAGGCTTTACAGCCATGAGGGTGAAAGTTTTGGCGTGGGAGGAAGGGATGTGCAGACGAAGGCCAGGTTAAGGGAGGACCAGCTGCCGATTTAGACAGGCAAGCAGGGCCGCTAATGAAATAATGGAGGTCCCTGGGGGCAGGGGACAGAATTTATACCTCATCCAACGTGACAATGCACCGGGTTTTACTACCTGCCCTCGGGCTTTTGACACTGCACTCTGACAGCCACTGTGCTAATGCACCACACACACAAAGGGGAGTAAAAAGAGAGGCAACAAAGAAGAAAGAAGCAACAGCCCAATGCCGAGGTGGAGGCTGCGGCGAAGGAAGAGATAAAGGAAGAGCCAGAAAGAAAGGCAAGTACTTTGCGATGGCAGTGTGTTGAGGTGTGTGTCTGGTGCGCAAGGGGACACGCAATCTGTAATGTGGACAAATAGGTGGAGTGCAGGCACACAGGCCACACCGCCTTGGGCCTACACTGACATTCTGCAGTGCAGAACATTCGTTCGTGCTTAACGTCTTGCCTTCCCATCATGCACGGCTCCGCCAGTAAATGAGACGCGATGAGAAACTAACACTTCCTCCCTCCTCCCCTTTGTGTTCCATCTGTTTTTCCATCTGACTCATTCTCCTTGCCCTCCTCCTCTCTTTTCTCTTTAGCTCAGTAAACACAAAGATAAATATAGCGATTAAAGACATGAAAAACTCTTGCATGTTGCATTTTTTATTACCTTTGTGGCACTGCTAGTTTGCCAAATGTGTGTTTCGTTGTTGATTTTTGCAGTTCTGGAGAATAAACATATTTGAATACTGTGTGTTTTGGGTTGTGACTGGAGATTTCAAATGTGCTTTACCGGTGATGTTTGTGTCTACCCACTACCCCCCAGCTTCCTCACATCCCTCCATAATCCCCCACCCCGCCACCCCATCTTGCGTACCTGCAGTGTCTCTGATGGCACCTCGGACAATGATTCCCATGGTGTGACTGGACAGTCCCTGTTTATTCCTTTATGGCCGTGACTTTTGATGGATTGCGACGTGCGCGCATGAGTGTGCGTGCATGCTGTTTGCCCCACTCTGAGTTGGAGATGCTTTTGTTGTTTTAGAAAGGGTGAGATTTTGACAGTGTTTTGAACAGCGCATCTCAGATCGCAGTAGTTGTGCTCCTTCTGTGACGCAGGTGATGGACAGACCCTGCCTGAGGTGGCTTTCAGAACCCTGCAACCAGGCTTATTTGACATCCTATGTTTTCTGGGGAAAAATCTTCCTGAACCGGGTGTCTACAGTACACAGCTGATAAACCATCTTCTGCCTTTGTTCTTTTTCCTGTCCTAAATGCTTGTGGATCTCAGAAAGGGTCAATGACTACACACTTGGCCAAGAGTGGAGGGGACGCGGATGCACAGGAGCAGAGGGGAGCAAAAGTCCCCAGACCTCTTTTCATGTATGTATATTTCACGACCCGCAATATGCTGGAGCTGCACTGCCCTTTACTATTTGCTGATTTAATAATTCATGAAATAAAAATATGCTTGTCTTCTCCACACTGCACTTTCTGGGCGGGTCGACAGAGATGCGGTGCAGAGCGGTGCATGCTCTCGAACTCAGCGCAGGCAACGGCCAGGAAAAGCCTACGTGACCATTTTCAGTACATCATGAGCCATGAATGATTAACAGTGCATTCATTTTTAACCTTTTTTTTTATTTATCGGCATGTACAATCCATCACTTTTTGTATATGATGTATTAATTTGTTATTTACGGGCGTTATTAAAGATCCACTGCACGTTTTGTGCTTGAATTTGTGAAGAGAGCCCCACACACACAATTTACCAGTATCATCAGCTGCGATATAAAATGAGTTATATTGGTTATAGATAGAACTTTTAGGGATGGCTTATTTTGGGACCAAAAATGTTAACAATATTAACTGGAGTTGTAGAAAAATCTGGCAGGGATCGGGCATGCTGGGCACATTGAGGGGACGTGCCCCCCTGCATAGCGTCTGTTTTTTGTGCGTTATTTTTGCTTGTTTGTCATTGCGGTGTGTAAGGGAGCGTGCGGGTGCTTTCAATGGGCCACGGGGGAGCAGAACCGGAACATCGAAGAGCGCTACGGCCTCACGGCCTTGCTCTTAGGCCTCACGGGGTCTGCGTGCTCCACTATTTAAGCCACAAAGAGTAGAGGTCCTTCCTTTGGTGGCCCAGCTTTGGATGCAACTTGCACACCTGTACACATTGCATATATTAAAGTCCAGGAATTGACATATAGTGCATTTACACACAAGTCTTCCATCTCACCGCAACTACTTTAGAGCAAAAACTGATGTCCTCTCTGCAGCACTTGGGCGTTGCGAAGAAGTGAATATAAAAAAATAAAAAAAAATTCAACAAATTGAAAATTATAGTTGATGCACGAACACTATTTCTTCATAGACGTGTGTATATTCGTCAGTGTCATTCCGTTCATGTTGTGCAGGCGACACACAACACACACGTGTGAGAACGTCAGTAAATGAACAAATACAGATGCGCTGCCAGGTACTTCTGGCTTTTCGCGACGCAGCTACAAATATTAAGCTTCAAAAATGGCCATTCCGTAACTCGGGTGCTTCGTAGCGCTGGCGTCGTGTGCGGGCGCGCCCCGCGCGCGCTCGTTTGTGCGCGAGGGAGCGGGAGCGGGCGCGCGCGTTAGCGCTCCGTTCGCGATGCCAGCGCCACGCGTGGGCGAGCGCACGCGACGGGACTCCACGCGTTTCGTCAGCCCTGAGCCTTGGGCGAGCGCGCTTCCCCGGGACGATGACCGCCGCCGCGCTGTCCTCGCCGCGCTCCGCTGCGGACGGGGGTCGAGGGGACGAGGAGTAGGCGAGGAGGCGCGAATGGGTCGCGACCGCACGCCTTAAACCCGCCGGAGCGCCGAGGCGAGGGCGGCGCGGACTGCCGGTCAGCGAAGGGACTCCGTCTTCACTCTCGGTCTCAGTCTCACGCAGGTGCGACGGGCGGATGCGCGCTCCTCCTTTTGTCCTTCCCCCCCGGAGGATGCGTCCAACTCCGCTCAACCAGAGCCCAAGCGCGGTAGCCTCGCCAGTGGACTGCCTGCGTCGAGCTGCTCGTTTTTCGCCGCGTTTCTAATAACCAGCGCAAGACTAATACACTCTTAATATTTCTAATAACCAACGCGTCTCATCCACGATCTGAGGTAGAAGAGTTTAAGCAGCATCAAATGTCGCCGTCGCTGATACCGCCGCAACTTTTGAAACCCGAAACGCAGGAGTAAAGCTGAAGAATATTTTTTTTCCACAACTACCTGGAGAAAGACGAGGAAAATGGACTTCTGCGGCGATCCGTTACGTAACGTTTATTTGTCTTTTTGAACTTGAGTCCAAGACATAACAGCACATTGCTATTGTTTATAATAATTCTCAAGCGGAATAACTTAAAGCCTACTGCTGCTATAATAATAATAATAATAATAATAATAATAATAATAATAATAATAATAATAATAATAATAATAGATGCGAATAAGAAAAGGAAAATACTTGTAGATAAGGCTTGCATCGAAGAAGAATCCGGCTAAGGAAACAAAGGGGGTGAAGAAAGAACTGCTGGCCGTGTGGTTTTACCTCCCAGACAGCCCTCACCGGTGTGGACCTGCAGGACCCCCCCACTTCCCCGCAGACAGGATCTTCTACATTTCTAATGCTTGTTAAGGTGAGTCCTCTGTGTCGCTGCCCTACATCATGCATGCTTTTGCCTATTTTCAAGTGTCAAAATGTCCACCATCCAGGATGCTCAAAGTCAGCATTTCTTTGTCAAATCTTTCAGCTATGAGGAGAAGCACCGCTAATTTTTCCTGGCCAAGGGCTGGACCACCAGTGGGATCTTTAAGAATTGATATTTGAAAAGAATGAATATTATGTGTGGGCCATACATTTTCTTGCTTGGCCCCATTTCTTAATTTTTAGCAAGTGAAAAAGTCTCATGTGTACCATCCCTTTGGTGTCCAACTTGTCATGGTGCAGCACCATCCAGCAGGTCCTGTAAGTAACTGCTGAACTGCTACCTGTGTGAGCTGCGGAGTCTGTGCTCTGCTTGGATCATGTGTTTGGGACAGTTTATTTTACTTGTATATTATAAAAGCTGAAGCTGGACTGCGGTCCCACAGCGCTGTGTTACTGAGAGTTTGACCCAGTTCTGGGTTTGCTGGAAAGAACAGTGGACATATGAACCGAGGAAGAGAGAAGGAAAGGGTGTCAGTGTGTGGTTGACCCCTGCCAAGGGCCAACAGGGCAGTTGGCAATGGGAATGCAAATAACACAATTGTGTGAATTGTGAGAATGTCTCAGTCTTGGTAGAAGATCCTTCCATTACCAGAGGATCCTGAGTTGGAATGAATGAATGAATGAATGAATGAATGAATGAACTATTCATCAAACAGAAGAAAGGCAGTCACAAATGTTATGTTGTCCTTCAGTACCCTTGTACCTCCAGTCCCTCAGGATCCTAGGGCTATCCTGAGTGACCCATCTTCTCACAATACTGTATTTTCATTTCAACTCCTTTCTAAAGCTTCCTATCCAGAGTTTCTCAGAATTTACCTAATGATGGTCCTCATGACTGTGCACCAGCCTCACCACAGTGTGTAAAACACTGTTATTATTCCTCCGCTTGTCCATACTTCTAGAGGGAAAGGAAACCACATCAAACTGCCTTTATTGGCTGTCTGAGCGGCAATGCTTTTGCTGTTTCTGCCAACTGAGCTGAAACTGATTTCATAACTTCAAGTTATGGTATGAAAATAGCTGTTTTCTGTTCAAATCTTTCATTGCTTTAGTCTCTCAACTGCCATATAAAACCTGATAGTGGGTGGATGGCTGATTGCTGCTTTGGGGGTCACAGCCATACTGGCTAAGAAGTATCTCACATTAGTGACTGATTTATACCTGCAGCAACCCTTGGGATGACATTGGTGAGGTCCGTGAGCACTGCAATTGAAGAAATGCCGGTATTCATTGTGGCCCTTGATAACTACAACCGCTTGCTCTTGGGTTTGAGTGTTTACATCTCACAAGGTGCTAGTTTACATGGATTTTACTAGTGTGAAACAGCCAGGGTGAGAACAGAGACCAGCTATGGCTGAGCTGATTCTAACACAACTGGAACACAAAATGAATAACCAGAATCCACAGAACAGGGACAATTTTTTAGGTCTACATTTCAGCTGAAACCACCAGAGACCGTGGGCAGGTTTTGGGTGTTAAAAATAGCACGTGTAATCGCATGAACCCCCGAATGACTAATTTCGGACAAATAAATGTATTGTTCGGGACCGTTCTAATTGTGCTTTTACAGTTGGTGTTTGGTTTGCATCCAAATCCAGCTGCAACCCCATTCTCTGCAAAAATGGGCAGTGCGCTGTAAATAGGGCCTCCAGCCTCCTAGGCCACTGTTAATTCTGCCCCTTTGCTTTCACCCACCCCCCACACTGCTTCCATGACTGTCCCTTGATCAGTCAATCATCCTGTCGGTACAACAGTAGCCTTCAGAAGCTCCTTGCCATTTCCCTCTTGTTCACTTTCTACTCATCCACATTCATCACCTGCCAGCCTCCCGTGAGACCCAAATATCTGGAGTGTCCAAGTCTTAGTAACCAAGCAGTTTCATTAACATCTAATTCCCCTAACATGGCTCACATTTGGAGGAAACCCCGCTGAGCAGCACAACACAGGAGTCACTAGTGAGATCAATTCCACTGGGAAATTATACAGAGTTAGTTATTTATCAAACATGTCACATGACACACCAGGTCTGTGATACGTACCGCAAGAAACACTACAGCAGATAGATGTATAACATTTCACTTTTGTTTACTTTGATTTGAAAAAAAAAAAAATCAGAACTCAACCTCTGTTTTCAACTGTACAGAAGACAGATAAGGTTTTTACTGAAGTAGAAGATGAAGACGGGTTTTGATGCGGGGAACTTTTTTACTCCTTTTTTGCAAAGACAGTTGTGTGCTTGGGTGGGCAAAATATTTGATTTGAATGAAAAGCGCAACAAGCAATGACTGAGGCCCTGTTTTGGTGAATCTGTCTTCCCACAGAGTAGCGAGTTTGACAGTTGTATGAGGTCTTATTGTGGGGACTGAGTGACAGCGGCTTCCGTAACTGTTTCAGTATCTTTTTTTAGAGAATACTGACTGCCAAATAGCCTGACATTAGCAGCCTGTCTTCCTTCCTAGTTATTTAGATGATTGTTGATGCTGCTTATTGACACGTTTTAGCTGGGTAACACTATGCAATGGGCACATGAGGCTAAAAGAAACACAAAAAGGGACAGCATCTGTACTTTCCTCCTGGTCTAGATGTGGGTTTTGTACTGAGCGAGTCAGTCGTATGATGGCAAAAAAGGGAGCCACAGACTTTTAAGACCACCGTTGGTGCACTTCCTTGTCAAAGTGCTATTTTTGACTTAATGTAAATTAACTCCTTATTCTTCCAGTCAGGTTCAGCACTTAGGTGATTGGTAGACCTCACAGAGATGAGGCCACCGGGATCACACTCAGCTCTGTAGTTCCTGTGCTGTGTCTGAGTGACCCTGTCCTGGGAGTCACCCTTAGGTTGTTCCCTTGGAAGTTCCTGCGCAGAAGATGTTGTCATGGTCATCGGACGGTTTTTCTTGACTTGGGTGAAAAACTCTGTGACCTTTTTGTGTATAACAGATGATCCACTTTGGCAGTTCAGTCTGGCCTTGTACTGTAAATAGCTTTTCTCTATATCCCACCTTTTTGTTTGTTTCTCAGGTAGGTGTTTGTTTGCCACAGTTGTGTTGTTAACAATCAAAAAGCCATTAAATGTTTCGCATCTCTTTGTCATTCACCTCTGGCTGTAGAATCCTACAATGGTAGTTCTCGCCAGACTGGAATTGCACACCAGTCCTAGCAGATGTTCTTCTGAATTTTCTAAATAGCTGTATGTCAGACACAAGTATCTTCAGACGTTGTAGATCACACTGTCTGCTGTTCTTCATGTTTCCTACAAGAACTACTCTCATCTAGTACTCCAAGAATAAACTGCTTCCTGATGGACCCTATGTTGGAATCTGGTAGAGTCGAACCCTTGAAGGAGAAATTATAATTGTCTGATTTATGTGATTTTTGACGTTGCAGTTTGCTCTGGCATTTTACTTGGTGGTAAATCATAGTAGACTGGAGAGTGTGGGTGTAAATGGCTGTCTACCAGATAAAAAGATGTCCATTTGCTGTTGCTGTGGGAGCGGTGTATAAATTTGCATGTTGTGGTTGAATCTTAAGTGACATTGTAAAAAAAAAATAGCAGTTGCTGCAGGGCAAAATATTCTAAACTGCAATGAATGCTGTAAATTTTCGGTGAGCAATTCGGTCCTTGTTCTGAAATTAGAGGTGGGCAGAGTACTTAATCAATCACATTTGTAAAGTAAGGAAACTAAAGCTACACCTGTCTGCGTTTTTCTTACATATTTGAGAAACGTGTAAAAGAAGCTTTTTATAAAAATGCGTGCACTAATGCATTCATCTTTTACACCAGCATCCACCATCACCCCAGAGGAGTGTTAGCTTTTCTTACATCTGCTACCTATACGAAATGTTTTCAATTTAAAGCTGAAGCTGAAGGCACTCCTCTACTAAAGAGACTAAAATATAAATCTATCAGACATCCTTTGACAAGTACATTAAGTGGGGAAAAAATTAGATGGACAAAAACACAAAATTTTCCCTAGCTACAGGTAGTAAATGGACCTTACATTTGCCTATTTAAAAGATATTCTTATGCTACCAAAGGCTGTAAAAGCCTTGAACATATGGCATATAAATAACAACGACGGCTTCTGCAGGTTTGTGCTATGTTATCTTGCGGCAGCACGTCTGGTGACCAGGCTGATGCTGCAAATAAAATGGAACCCATCAGTGATCTGCATGTATTCCTTAAGCTGGGTGTTGTCAGTGCTGTTCAGCAGACATTAAAATAAACATGTATGCCAATGTATTCTGTCAAATTATACACAAAGCTTTATTTGTTGTGGCACACCGCGCAACATAAATGCAACCGAGCAGGAAAGAATCTGCACGTTCATTTTCATGAATACAAATATATTCCTGTCATTTACATTCAGGAGCGCTTGGAGGTAGACATCTTTTTTTTTTTTTTTTTATGTGTTTCTGCTTTAGCTTCAGGAGGAGTTGGTGCTCAGGTTTTTTTTTTTACCTAGTCTGTAGGATGCTTAGATTTTCATGTCCTTCCCTGAATTTAAATGATGATATAACGGTAACACTGTTCAACAATGAACCTTTAAGCCTTTCTTACCTAATGTAGCTGTGCTGCTTAGAAAAATGACAACGCAAATGTTCAGTTGCTTCTTGTTTACAAGACACAGGATACTGCCTAACTGAAGAATGAACACTTCAGCAATGTCCTGGAGGGGACAGACAAAGAAGCCTGGAGTGCCTTCAGA
This sequence comes from Heterotis niloticus, assembly GCA_018136845.1. NCBI lineage: Eukaryota > Metazoa > Chordata > Actinopteri > Osteoglossiformes > Osteoglossidae > Heterotis > Heterotis niloticus. Next base: position 27,045,017 of record CM030891.1, read on the forward strand.
TCTGTGGTTGAGAAGGCCTCAGACTTTCTCTAATATGTGGGCACATGGCTCTTGGCAAAACACAGTATGGAATATGGCACGTCACTCAAACTGTACTTCTTGTACGTGCATCTTGACATTTTTCCTGATAATCTTGGTGCTGTGAGTGACAAGCGTGGGTATCAGTTCTATCGAGATAGCCACAATGAAGAAGTTGTACCAAGGTAAAAGGAACCCACCGATGTTGACCGACTCTTGTTAGTCATTCAGAAAAGAACTTCTTTAGAAGCAGTATAAGCACAAAGCATGTAAACATAAGACCTAATGCTGTTAGAAGTGTTTTGTTTTTCAGTGCTTTCTTTCATGGATTAGGTTATAAGCCGTGAATTTAAAAATATGGCACATATCTTGATAACTGGAGCCAACAAAGAATTTTCGCTGTAATTCTGAATACACCAAATTAGTTCAGAAACAGTGATTTTCTGTAAGGAAACAAAATAAAAGCTGAAATTTGTTGCCATAATGTTGTAGGAAAGTACAAATGACATAGTACAGTGCTAATAATACATTCATAATTATCAGACATTTCTACCAAAAAGGGTTATCTCAGACTTTCCCGCTCTTTTCTTGCTCAGAGCGGTGATGGGATCGACGGAGTACCCAGGTACCTGTCACGCAGAAGTGCGTCAAATTATTGGTGTCCTGTTACTGTATTATAGCATCTCTCTGGATTTAAACAAAGCCTTGTGGCAGTTTGGGGATTAACAGCTATCAAACAGTCATCACAGAAGAAACATTACTTTGAATGTAGGAGGTTGAAACGTTGCACTTTTTAAAATTATTTTTTGTTCAATTTACCTGCTTTATTTATCTTAACCGGCCTGTAACTTTTCTGCGAAAGACATTGGGAGCCCATTTTGAAAGTCTCGGTTGCTAGCGTGATGTATAATTACCTCATTGGAATTCATGGAGATGCTTGCTGTATTTGCAGTGGATTACATACTGTTTCCGGCGAGCAGTGTTTCCCTGAACGCCCTTGCAAAACCTCTCTCTGCCTCAAAAGTGCAGCACTGGCAAAAAGGGTACACAAACTTTGTGTCCCGAAGGGGCGCACGGTCATTTTGTGTGCGTGTGTGTGGGGGGGGTCTCTCTGTCGGGTTTTCATAATTTAACACGGAAGTTGTTCATGGGGAAGGCTGTGGGACTTTGTCTAAATATTTATTGATGAAGGCCAGTGGACACGCTTTTCACAGCACAGGCCCTGCAGACACAAAAGCAAACGTTTTCAACAACCTTGCTGACGCAGGGCGGAATGAGTTTCACAGTCTGCAGCGTCGGTCGCCGTGAATAAATCTCTGAAATAATACCTTGAGTCATACCAGGATAACTAGTGTAAATTCTGAAAAATTTCATCTGTACATTTTTTTTTACACAAACTGGAATTACGTAAGGTTCCTGCCATCAACTGTGAAATTGACCACGAATGCAAGAGCTGGTACAGACAAGTTAATAAGCGGTACGTGCGATAAATAAGGTAAAATGCAGTATCATTTAGTAGTTTAGTGTTAAGGTTTATTCTTATTTTCCTTTTTTCACAAAAATAAATGCATACTGTGTTATGTTTCAGCTGATCAGACATGTACAAAACTTTTAAACTGAATAATAGACCCTGGCAGCAGCTCAGAGATCCAAGCCAGATGGATTCTTATTATCCTTCACATTTGTCACAAAAGGTAACTGTTAGCATTGAAAGATATCGCAGTAAATTATTTACGAAAACATATTTGTACTGCTGCGCCTCCTAAATGTGAATGTGTTAAGCGTGGGCTGCACGATGACCTCGCAGTATTCCCTTACCCAGGTGTTCTTTGTGAGAGGTCAGTTTGCTATAAATGGTGGAGACTGGGTTTTTATAAGATTGTGCAGCATTTTTGCCCCGAAAAAAATGCATTTATGTCAACAGTTGAAACAAGGGAATGATGGAATGGTCAGGCTTGATTGGCTGTCTATTCAGCCAACACAGTGGGGCTTTTTTATGGCCACAGGGAGCCTGGGTAATGGCACATTTTCGGAAAATGCTGTGTGCTGAACTATATTTGCCTTTGCTTGTAAATGTGTAATTGCGTGGCATCGCTTTTCAGCTTCGGATCTTGCAGTTGAGTGCTAATGTGCTTTTTCCATCCTACCTACCTTTAGTATCGCTTAGGCTTAGTATGATTATTGCAGAGTTTTACTTCTGACCACGAGTCCAAAGGTTCAAAATCTTTTTAGGAAACTGTATGACTTACGAAGTAAAATAATAGACTTTTCAATGTCCCGTTCATCATTTGCACAATGTAAACAGGAGCAAAAGTAGGAAACTTAATGAAAATGATAAGATTTGTCAGTCCTTTATTCTGCTTCGGCGGTGCTTGTAAAAAAAAAAAGCAGCTGCTGAGTTGTCACAATGAAGGCAGTCGAATTAACGTCTGTACTTATGAGGAAAATCTGACTAGAAACGTTTCGGCAAGACCCCTGCCCATGTGTTCTGTTCATCGTGGCCCGAACCATGCGATTGATTCAGTCAAGTATAATCAATCAACTTAGGTCAGACAGGACTAATCGATTAAGAGCGGAGCTGGGAGGAAACCCAGATGATGCCCAGTGCGCCTCCAGGTCCGGCACTGCGAGATGTTCATGTCGACGTATAGGCGTAACCTGGCTTTTCAGAGCGCGTTCTTATCTCAGAGCTGTTCCCGTTTCACATTGTGCGCTCATTGTCCTCTGAAAAATGAATCGGTGGTCAGAACAAAAACCCGTCTTCACGGCAACATTGAGATCGTAATGGAAACAAACCCTCGCGCACATGGGTGGTAGTCTTGCTATAAAGAGGCTGCAATCTGAAGTTATAGTATTTTGGAATTTTAGAGGGTTATGTAACCATCCCAGCTTTGAGGAAATCTTAAACCAGAGATAAACGGTGTGATGGTTTTTATGTCTGTTTTGTTCTTTTATGTTTCTTATTTATGTCTTCACCTACTGTGTCTTAATGGCGAAGACGTGTGCAGCGTTTGCCTGTCGTTGTTTATTGCCTTCCCGCATAGGTTTTGGGTTTTCTTTTTTTACATGTGCCGAGTAAGACCAGGGCAGAGGTTAAACCATCTGAAAACTGAGGAAATTTCTTTGACCAGCTTAAACATGTATTTTATTGCTGAATGAGCATCTGTAATGGTTCTTTTAGTGGAAAACTGTTGCCAAATATAAACAAATGAGGACTGTTCCCAGTCAGTTAGAAGCAAGCTGTCCTGTGCTATTATATGAGCTGCAAAAATATTGTATGAGTTAATGTGTTGTGGTTGACTTTCTAAGAAAGCAGTACAAAATTGAATTTTTGTTAATGGCTTTGAGGGGAAAAAATAGATATAGTGTGCATACAAAATTAAATTTTTGTCAAAGCTAAAGTATATTAAGGGCTAAATAATATCCTGTTTTCCACCTGAAAATGATATTTATGCTGTATAACGCATTTGAACTACATTCTTAGTCATTTTTAGTGAAAGAAATGATTATTTATTCATGTTGTGTTTCATGAATGTGCCATGAAGGTGTAGCATTAAAGATAATTCCTTTCAGAAGAGTTCCAGTCCACGCCACGTTCACATAATGTATATGTTATTCTTGCAAAAAACAAGATTTCTGGGGGTGTCACGTGTTCTTGCCACATGTGTAATAGAAAACACAGATTTTGCTTCTGCTGCTATTTGTTTTTGTAAAGCTATTAGGAGAACACACCTGTGGCCTTGCTGTGTGAAAACAATGACAACTGAGTGTGCAGTTTATTTCTGCAGTCCTGACACTGAATACAGGCAGTGCAATAAAGATGCACAATGATCTTGAATGTTTCCTACTTGGATTTTTCATATTTTGGTTACTGTGTCCTCATACACGATGCGTGTGACAGAACAGGTCTAGCACAGTTCAGTGTCTGCAGGAAACATATATATTCCAAACTGTTAAGTTAGTGGGTACGCACACTTAGTTGGCTATGTTTCCATATCACACACAAACACTCAGCACTTACAATACAAACACTCAGGTTTCCCCTTTGGTATGTATATTATATTCAATGCTTAAAGGCCACTTATGTCACTTACCCATAATCACTGTTTACTTTAGGTTTCCTTATGTACTGCTCGTGTCTCAGTCACAGCGTAATGGCTGTAATGGTTGTAGCTGGGCATGTTTCTAACTGCTGCGCCTGGAGGAGTCATTGCATTTCACAGTGAATTGTGGATTGAAGGTAAGAGTTTGGGATATTCATACGTAAGTCAGCTAGACTATCTTCACGAGTGACGCATCATATATTATATTGCAGTCCGTGCTTACTTGCCGCTCATATGTATTTTGAGGATCCTTCGAGTTCATTTGCTCTTTTGAGGAGGCCGTTGGTTGATGTCTGCTTATGATTATTGCAGATAAAAATGAAGTACAGTCCTTTTGTAAATATTGTAGACAAGTAATATCTGTTCTCTTTTGTTTCACTTGTTTTGTCACTTTAATTAACACCTTTGGCACAAACTGTGGGCCAAGAGTTGTTGAGCGACTTACCAACAGTTAAGGACAAACCCAAAGGAAGCAGGGTCATCCCTCACCCAGAAGCAAGATGTAAGAATGGGCTGCTTGCTTAAACAAAGCAAAAGCTTACATCGCTGACGATAAAAGGAAGCAGATTCTTTTCGACTTGCTGGAACGTCAGTTTGAAAAAGGGTATAGCCTAAGTCTTGCCATAGCTGTGTCTCCAGAACCTGTACTTGAAGTACCAGCTAATGGTTTGTGACAGCTATTTTCAGTGCTTGTAATCTGTAACGCAGCATCCTTTTCTTCCTTAGGTTTTAGTTACCTGCTGTCTCAAATTATTAGCAGATTTTTCAGTACGTTTTAGGAATACGTAACACAAAAGGAAGGTTATCCAGGTGTCCGGATGTTAGAAGTTTCGTGTCCACCTCAGTTATGTAGTGACGTTTCAGAGTGTTCTCCGTGGCTGTCAGTTTTGTAAACTGTTTACAGCTCAACATCCTTTATTTCCAGTATAGTGCAGCACTTTTTTGTGCTTTCCATGAGAAGCGGTCTCATTTTTCCACAAATATGCCGGTCCTTCCATCTGTAGTGATCAATTAAATCGACATAATGTGTTCCACCAATGCATTTCTTAGCAAGCGGTCTAATGTAGACATCTCCGTGGGGGACACGAGAGATGCAAATGATGGACAGCATCGATGAATGACTTTTTCTCGTCCTCACCTCTGTGTTTCTCGGCGTGTGTGTGGATGTGCGGCGCCGCAGTTCTCGTGACCCTTCTGACTGCACTGAGACTGACATCACTGGGCTCCGCATCCTCTGTTACTCATCTGTCGCCACTCGTGGATTCGTTGCTATTTCATTTCGATTTTTATTATAATACGTCTCACGATTAGGCAGTTACGTGGTAAAGCGTGGGTAAATTAAAGAACAATGGGGACAGAAGATGAAAATGTATTTAATATTTATTGAACCAGGATGTCTTTGAAGGTTAAATTCTCCTTTGTGACACGGGGCTTGCTGAAAATAGAACAAAAATTCTGCTTTAATTAATTAATAATTAAATCTGGAAATCAAAAGGTTTTCCGAATTCTTGTACAGAACTGAACGGGCTCACATCCTACTGAAATATTGCTATTTTATTATATATGATATTATAAGGTTTTTTTTCTTTTATGTCCTCCCTGTGCTTAGTTTCATTACTTTGTTGTTTTTCCATTGCAACATTATAGATGTATACTGTATAGTCAGGAAATGTGTGCAGTGATTGTATTTAGGAAAAATGTTTGGAATAAATGCTAGACAGAATTAATGCCAGAATTGGACCGGTAAATCCATGGGGCTGTGTGGGAGGTACTGGACTGAAAAAATCAAACAGCCTGTAAGGAGTTCAGTTTGGTGGTCATGGTTTATAGCGTCATCCACAAGATTTGTGATGCCCTGAGATGTAAGAAAAGCATCTGTTTTTACACACTGTTAATGATTTATCCTTAATAAATCACAATTCTTATCCTTTAATGATTCATCCTGTGGCTCCAAAGTGCCTTTCAAACAAATGGTGACCATATGCGGTTTACACAAAGCAAATGTCTTTTTAATTTAGAATTATTTTGTCTCAGGCATTTAGTGTTCTTAGCCACGGCGATGCAGCAGTGTTGGTGTGCTGAGGGCCACCTCTGTAGAAGAACGCAGTGAAGGGTGACAGACCGCGCGCTGATATTAACTGCACCACATGCTGTTTACTGCACTCCGGCAAAGTGGACGGACACACTTGACTGTGGCTCGAGACCGGGCTGAAATGAGAGCCTTGACAGCGTGCGAATGTGGTGTGAGCTTAAAAGCCGCAAGTGGGTTTTGCGCTCGAGTGATCTCAGCTGTGACAAAGTGACTGTCATTTACACAAGGCGTATTTGTGCGACTGTGATGTACGCTGTCATTTACGGGGCTTCGGTACTGACTTCCTTCCACACCCTCATATTTACATGTGCATGCACATCATTCCACCCAAAGTTTATTTGATCAAATTATGCTTTAAAGTGCTTTTTGACATAGCTCAACTGTTTCTATTTGTTTCTATTTGCGTTGTTCTGTCACTGTAACAGCTGCCTACTTGGTGGTTTTGTGATTTATTCTTTAAAGTGTCACAAAGTGGTTCAGTGTCAAATGAATGTTCAAAAGTGTGTGCACTTCCCTTCTGTCTCTCTTTCTGTAGGGTGTTGATGGGGAGGATTTCGAATGACAGCCGGTACAGTGGTCATCACAGGTGGAATTTTAGCTACAGTAATCTTACTGTGCATCATTGCAGTACTTTGTTACTGTAGGCTGCAGGTAAGTCATTTTTAAGACTTTAACCAGACTACATCATATTTACTGATAATATGTTTGAAAAGTCACAAAATGCGGGCAATTCTATCACAATTACATTACAAATTTTTTTTCACTCTTCATATTGTCTGCTTCAACACTTTAAAAGTAATACACACTGAAAGCATTCTTTGATTTATTTCGAGTCCTTTGCCACCATTCCTTCACAGGTGGTCCTGAAGGCAAAGTTAGGAATCGAGAATCAATCTTTCCTAGAAAACGGAGGTGTATTTAATTCCCAAAACACCTACTCTGTCTTCTGTCCAGCACTTATCCAGCACTAAAAATCACAAAAATGTCTCTCTGATGTTGGTCTTTCCTCCTCAGTTGGATTTTACCGGTAGCTACTGTCTGTACAAAGACTTTTGTATAAAATGCATTGTGTGCGTCGTGTTGGCCCTTGCCGGACACTATTCTGGAAGCCTCTGGTGTCCAGTAATGACTCCCCTGTAAGCCTTTTCTTAGCTTCTCGACATTAGAAAACACAAGTCTAATCTAAAGTCAAGAGTACAGCGACATGAAGCCAGACTTGCCTGGGCCAAAAACCCGGGAACTGGACATCTGATGAGTAGGAGATGGCCTTATTGACCTTATTGAATCAAAGATGAAGTATTTGGCTCCAACCACCAAAGCACTTGTTTAATGCAGAGTGGATGAATGCATGCTTTGCACCTGTGTGGTTCCCACTGTCCAGCACGGAGGAGGTAGTGTCATGAGGTGAAGCTGCTGGAGACATAGCTGATGGCCCTTCCCATCTGCCCAGCTTAGCTATGACAGCGTGCTTCAAAAGTTTACCATTGCATCAGAATTATGTCTAACTGTCCTTCATTCTTCAGCAAGATGAAAATGTGAAATACACCTCAAAGGCGGGCAGTAACTAGAGAGGTTGAGGTTGAGAAGGACAATGAAGGACAGTTGAACTAATAACCTGGATGTAAAAGGTTCTGCACTAAAAAAAACTAGCAAGTAGTAAAGTGTATGCCAACAGACATGGCAGCAGTACATTTGTAGTCATTCGCTGCCAGCTAAATTTTAGCTTTGTAACAAGGGGGACTGTACCTTACAGTAGTACATGAAACCTAACCTAAGTAGCTACATTATGGATTATGTGATAGTTGAATATTATTGCTAACTTTTTGATTATTTGCTTGTACAGTTTTGTCTGAATTTCCCTTGCTCTCGTGCCCTCCCCGATTGTCAGTATTATTGCTGTAAGAAGGAGGAGTCCGAGTCGGAGGAGGAGGAGCCTGACTTTGCCGTCACTTCCCACATTCCTCCTGTGCACTCCAACCACAACATTGTCGCGGCGACTGCGTCCACCACAGCCAACGGCCCGACCCTCTTCACACCGCCGCCGGCCCACAAGCTGACGCGCTCGCAGACATTCTGCCCCTCTTGCACCCACTACGAGCTGCCGTTCTACTTGCAGCACCCAGAGGGCCTGCGCAACGGGGGCGAGCGCATCGGCTACCGGGCTGCCCCGCAGCATCTGCAGCATCGGCAGCTGCGGGACCTGGAGCTGCCCATGGACTTGCCAAACTACCACAAGCTCAACCTGACCAGGTCTGTCACCATGCGTGAGATGCTCACACGCAGCTGCAGCATCAGCACAGATGTGTAGCACCGCATAGCTGCAAAGAGGACCACGGCAGCGGGAATGGGGGCATCCTCTGTTCTTCTCAGAGACATGCAGACATGTCAGCCTGTAGTCATCTGCATACCTGCAGAGTTGGCCACCTTGGTTAATTTTTTCTACTACATTTCATCTTTTGGCTAATTCATTATTTGCCCCGATTGGCCTCCTTTCAAATGGAGCCTAACTGGCAGCTCCTTGTTTGCCCCTGTCCACCATTTCCTGCAAAAAGGCCTCGGGAGAAATGGGGACAGAGACAGAAGGTGTTTTTATTCAGCTCGCTCCGTTGCCCCCCCATTCCAACCCGGCTCGTCACAGAATGGACACCGCTACCTACCCGTTACCACAGCAACACGGTCTGTATTTATTAATAACTTGTGATTTGTTTCAGAGGGGAGCTGCCTGAAGCCCAGTTTGTTAGTTCCATGGTCTGATGCTATGTATGAAATGAGGAGCAGCGATACCAATGTGTTGCGAATTAGCGACCCTGTGTGTATGGGAAGACTATGGCCACAGTCAGGATTGTCATGCTGTATCTCACCGTACAGGCACCAGCTCTGTCACATTAGGGCTAACAAAAATGAGATGTACTTTCAGGATGGCATTTGAGGATGAGAAAGAAGCTGCTTTGGTGGCGTGAGGAACATTCACTGCACTGGAAAAGATGTTCTCCGCTTTTGTACCCTTTTACATATTGATTGCATACACCCGCAGGCTGCTGTGCACATACCAATGACATAAGGCATCACACGAACAGAAATGTTCTCTTTGGTTTCAAGTTTATGTGAAAAATAGTTTTACTTTGCCAAATACAAGTATATGTAAAGTGAATTTGTGGCCTAAAAATATGTGAGTCGATTTACTCTTTTACTTGTTTGAAATTATATAAAGGTTGTATGGTGTGATATCTTTTTAACAAATTATTGTTATAAAGCTGTAAAAAGTTGTTTTTTACTATTAATGTTTTTTCAAGTACAGTTTTTAGGCTTCCTCTGGCTACTACGCTTCCCCTTTGCTCTCCCATTGTGTTAAGAGTGGATAATCCAGGCTACCTCTCTGAGCCCATTCTGCTCAGCGTGACTTGGCTGGAGGACTTCGTCATGCCCAGCTTGGTGGGCTGGGAGTGTATCATTACTTGAATAACGGAATCGGGATAACTTTCGTAGAACTTGAGTCACAGGGCTAGAACCACTTCCGCTTTGCTTGACCTGAAGGAGCAGTTCTATGTTTTTCCTTGTTGCCCAGATTGGAGAAGATGCTCGCACTGGAAGATGGTTGCATCCAGGATGCATGAAGGTGGCTTTCTGTCACAATGAAGACTCGGACTGTGGTTCTCCTGACTTTCTCAGCCTGTCGATTTTTAACACCGTTCCCGTATGTAAGTTAGAGAACAACTATTTTGCCAAGGTGTGTTTCGGTGGACATGGGTTTTAGCAGAGAACATTAGAGAAAAACGATGATGTTCATTTGCTTAGATGTAAGCATTACCAATCGTCGGCAGTCCTTGATGATCGAACGTCTACTTATGCTTCTTTTTACGTAATACTTCTGCAGCAGTAATGTGAAATTCTGGTGGGAAAGGAAGCGAGTTTTTGTCATTCTCATTCTTAAACCCAAGAAACTCCCCTTCTTCCTCTGTACATGTGTGACTGGGACATGTTGGGGGGGGGGGGCAAGCAAGCAAAATATTGGTGATTTGGGCAGTGTGTATAGCTTCTTGGGAGGAGCGAGGCCCCTGTGAAGTCAAGTGGCATTGTGAGAGGGTTCCCCAGTTCCCCGACACCATGCACCGCACCTCTTACACACACATACACACACACACACACACACACACACACACACACACACACACACACAAGCATGCACACACCAGACACAGCGCCATTCCTCTACAGAGTGCTGCTCTTCAGCAATTTTGTCATTTCCTTTTGTCACATGAAACCTGATCTTTCAGATGACAATTGCAGTACCAGCAAAAGGATTGTATAAGATACATTATTACCATTGTTGTTATGATTATTATCGGTATTGTTATGATTACTTCTAATTATTACATTTATTATTTGATGTTATCAATTGTTGCCGGGGTGTTGCTTTATCTCAGTATCTGTGTTTTCAGGTCAGTGTGCTCAAGTTTTCAAACATTTATGTTTGCAGTATCAACAGTATTCAGTAATACTAACATGGTACAGACGTGGTTAATAATGTAAGGCTAACACATGGTTGTTAATAAAATACATTTAAAAATCTTTTGTGCAGGCCTCAGCCTCTTCTGTGTTGTTCTTCCACGTGAGAACTTCCATCCTGAGACCTCGGCAGTCTGCAGCTCCGTGGCACTAACGGGAAATACTGGGCTAATAAATGTGCATCTGTCATTTTGTAACATGAATACATTTACTTGTGCGTTAAAAATTAAACATTTGGAATGAGCCATATTAAATTTGCTACTACTGTTGAAAATAAAACCATATTAACTAGATGTGACTAACACAAAAATTATTAACTGCTATGCATATATTTTCCTGCCACAGCCTGAAACGTCACCAGATTTTGTGTACATGCAGAAAGGGACGAGCAGTTTGGTTTATAACAAACCCAGTCAGCTTAGCTCTGCTATAAATTGTGGACAATTAATTGTTGTCATGGAAACCCACTCCATTGTTCCAGATTGTCCTCAATTTTATCATAGGTCATGTGACTAACAGTAACAGCATATATTTCATAAATAATCTGAGGATCGAAATATGGCTCCCGCTCTCTTCCGTGTGTTCACTTTTTCATACTAAAGCATCAATGTTAAAATAAGTAAAGGGGATTGATTCTATTTGGCTGTTTCTTACCGTTACCGTAATCGTTTATTGCTTATCTTTAAACTTTGTTTTTTGGTGATGAAATGAGTGCAAGCCAGCAATTTTCCAATCGCCCCACCATCCCAAACCACCGGCACTGAAGCAGCTATTTGGAAATTAATTTGTTCAGTTCCCATTTAATCAAGGGAAATGCATTCAACGTGGAAGCAACAGTAACAGGAGTGTGTACGTACTACATTTTTAATAAAATTGTATACGAAATAAAAAATATTACGCAATAAAACATACAGCTGTAATTACAAGGAAGCTTTACTTGTGTTATGATGTGTTATCAATTACATAGCACAAAATATTTCATTGCACCAAAGAGACGCATAAATGTATGGAATGCTTCGGCTACAAAAAAGCAGTAAATTCTGTGGAGCAATAATTTAACACATCTTTCCACAGCACTGCATGTTTTTGTCTGAATATGCTGTTCGGACTGACATAAATGGTTTCATGACAGAAGACGGAATTACGGTAAGAAAGCATTTTTCACTGCCGCAAGCGGACAAAAAAGTTACTCATATTACGGTAACGTATCGCTTAGTTAAGGTATCTCAACTTTTCTAGCCTTTAAAAAAGAGCGCAGAAGCCACACGGTGCTGTTTGGTGAGGAGAATGTGACAAGTATTTAGGGAATTAATGCAAGGCCAGATCCTTCCAAAGAGGTATGACTAACATAAGCATTTAAAGTCAGTAATTTCGATTGACCTTTGTCTGAACTTTCAGTGAGCAGTAAAGTGAACGTTCGCCGGTGTGCCAGAGACATTATGCAGCCATCGCACAAGGGCCTGGAGGATTCTGTCGAGAGGCTGCGGATCTGGTCCATGGGTTTAACCAGCAGATGGGAACATTATTTCAATCCCCACCTGGCACTTGCTGCGTCACCACAGGACATGGGTAGGTGTTGTGCATTTCAGATCAGGAGGGATGTGAAGCCCGGCAAGAGCGGCAGCACGCCTTGCTGTAGTACCAGTGGCTGCACAGGTTCACCCTCAGGGCCAAGGAGCAGTTGGTGCTTGGTTCATCCTTGCAGCTTTCATCTGGAACAAAAGGCATCCATACACCAATAACTTTCTTTCATACCTTGTGAGGCTGACCTCTTGCTGGTTGATGCACCGCTGAGCTGGCTCGTACCTGGAGGCTCCGTCGGGCAGGGCTCCAGCGGGCACGCCTGTTTAGCAGCAGGCTTGGTCAGGGGATCACAACCCTTCACTATATCCCGGTCTTGGTAGCACTTCACATCTCTCGAGCGGGTGCCTACCCCACAGGTCTTGGTGCACTGTAGGGCAAGAAGAAAGCGGCATGCAGCTTCAGGAAAAACTGTGATTCCAATTAAACCGTAGTGACAGGCGGTTCACTCACCTCTGACCAAGGAGTGGTGTACCACTTGAAGCATGGCCTCTCAAAGCAGGTACTCTCATCTTCTGGCCGCTCCTCTGGGGCACAGTCCTGATCCTCGTGAGCTCGAAATGTCCCTCCGGTGATGCCTGCACACAATATGGTTCTCTGCCTCACACCACGCCCACATGTAGCGTTGCACTACGGGAACAAAGACACACCAGTTTTCACCTGGAGCCTGGGTCCTCACTACCACAGCATTTTTTAGCAACTTTAACTCCTGCACTGTATGGCCATTAGCAAATAGTTATTCATTCTCTCGCTCCCTTTAAGTCACATTTTAGAATTATAGCAATAACCCACTTAACAGTACCATGTTTAGTGCTGTTTTGTCATTGTGCTTACATCATTACATTATTGTACAGCAGACTCAGCATTTCACATCTCCTTTTTTTGTCCTTGCTTGTACCACACACTTTGGCCCCCTCCCCCTGTCACCAGGGTGTTCGCTGTGCCCTAGCGTGACCAGGAGCACATGCTGGCACCTTTCTTTCATGCATTATACACAAGCTTTATGTGTTATTTCATCTCAAGGTTTGCAACAATTGAACGTCATTTGTATCTGTGTGTGTGTGTGTGTGTGTGTGTGTGTGTGTGTGTGTGTGTGTGTGTGTGTGTTTTCACAAGGACTGGGACAAGTTTTCGGGAGGAGCTCACCATAGGCACACAGTCAGTTACAGTGACAATCATGTTACATACAGTTGCAGCCATTGTAATAAAGCACACAAAGAGGATGCCGACCAGCTGGGGAGGAGGACGACACCTCTCATCTTACCCTCTTTTTGATGCATTTTTACTATCTTTTCAGAACTTAAAGTATCTCCTTTCATATTTTCACAGATGTGTACAATGGAATTACAGGAAAAGAAACATTTATGTGATACTGATGGAAGCTTTTCAAGAAAAGATCATAACTGTTCTACTGTATTTGTATTTCCACCTATCTAATAAGATATGCTGTAATGTTCTCATGACCCCGTGTGCCGTTCTTTCCGTCAGAGATCCATTTTCTAGGAATGCATACTGAGCACTACCTGAAGTATTACTGCATTTTTTTTTCAGATGCCCTTTTCTTCTATTTCTCTCTCTTATGAGAACATTCACGCAGAATGCTCTACAGTTAAATTATCTATCAAACAAAAGACCATTAAAAACAGCCCTCGCTGTCAATCATTTGTCCTAAGAAACACAATAACCTGAAAAGATACCCAAGTGACAGTGTCGCTCGGCAGTTTGAAAAGGGTAATTTGAATGAACAACACCCATAATAAGCTTGACATGCCTCAGCTCATCTTCTCTGTCAGTTGCGTTGGGTGGCGTTAACAGCACCCCCACAACCGCACCCCTTCACTTCCCACTTCTCTCAGCCTCTCTTACCCCATCCCCCCACGACAATCATCAGTGTTTGCCTTCTCATTGCTTGTGCCACCATCACCCGTTCTCACCCTGTCCCAGTCCTGTGCCAGCCAGTGTGGGGAGCAGTCCATCGCTCCGCAAGGATGGATGGCAAGTGGTCTGTTCTCAGCCAGACACTGGGACTCAGGCGCCACACGCCCTTCTGGGGTCTTGCAATACACGTGCCGTACCATCCTGCCCTGTCCGCAAGGGCCAGAGCACTGTGTGAGGAAGACGGCAGTTAATCTCGCAGTCATTTAATATGGAAGGATGACTGTATCACAGGCCTTTCCTGTAGGTGTACAAGTGTGACAGTGACGCCACTGTGATACTCACTGGCCCCCACTCAGATGCAGCCCACTGCCTCTCACAAGGTGGACCTGTGCAGTTCTTGACAGATGGAGGGCGAGTGGATGGGTCACAGGACTCCTCTTCCTCTGAACACCTGACATCCCTGGTAACCACACTTTGGTGGCCGCACTTTGCTGTACACTGGACAAAGAGTTGGTTTGATGTCTCTCCAGTGTTACTTTAAAGTATTAAGTTGTCATCTGGACAATCAAGGAGTGAGACTGAGGTCTCTGTCTAAAATAATATTCCAGCAATATGACTGATATGAGTCTGGGTCATATCTGCATTGCTTCTATAGACTCATGTCATTTGAGACTGAGCAAAATCACTCCCACCCAGCACCACGCACCTCAGACCACTGGGCCACTTCCCACTGGGGGCCACAGGCAGGACCCTTGCAGCTGCGCTGCTCTAGCGGGCGCTCCAAATTTGCCAGGATACAGAGGTCACTGTACACAGAGCTGTCCAGCCCCGGGGACAGCATTTTCCAACAGCGAACCTGGCGGAACTGGAAGCCTTCCCCGCAGGTGCATGAGCATTCACTCCAGCTGCTAGCCTCCCACCTACAAGAACATCCTCCAAAACATCAGCTTCACTTGTATCTCGCTACAACCGTACCATACAATTACCCCACGACTGGCTCATCATCCATTCCTATCCTATCCCCACCTCAATTCAATCTATACATACAGTTTCTGAGAAAGACATCAACCCTAGGTGTTCAAATTAATACCTTCATAGATCAGTTAAATCTGCCCATTTTTTCTAGAAGGTATAGCTGAAAATACAGGCTGTGTAGGTGACCCTACTCAAAACAGCTGTGGGTGGGTGAGGGCAACCATTGGCAGGGGTGGGCAGCATTGAATTCACGTAAAGCTCTGTGCATCACTAACTTAGCGTAACTTTATGTTGGCATGAATGCATGAAAGACTGTGATAAGTGTATGAGTTGGGGAAGAGGGGCACAAGAATGAGAGGCAGGAGGAAGAAGGGCATGGAGGATGAAGAGGAGGATCACCTGCATTTGGAAATCGAGTCATACCTGGGTTGACATTCTCTTCCAATGCAGAAGTCATGTATGGGCTCTGGACGAACCAAGCCATCGCAGTAACTGTCATCCACTTCTGACCCATCATAGCGTACACACACCACAAAAGATCTTGCCACACCTGTCACCAAAATAGAGCCAGCAAGTTAGAAGTCTCACATACCACAATGGGATTTGTGCATTGCCTGGATTTTCAATAACAAAGGGTAGAACATGTCTGCAAAGATGTGACAATCTCAGTGTATTTTGGGAAGAAATACTTGAGGTACCTATAGAGCAAGAAATGCTGCACGGTTCCTTTGATGCCAGCTTCCAGCGGTACATGTCTGCTGCACTAAGTCCAAAGTTCTGCTGCGGGATGTGGGGATGATTTGTGCTGAAAGGAAGAGTCAGGTTGTTGCAACAAATCCATTTGCCATACAGAGAACGGTGAGCGCAGCCGATCTATGACGTGCACAAGAACTACCAAACCCAGCAAGTGCAAAGTAACTGGTGACTGCACCAAACCCAATGAGTGCAAGTTAAACAATAATTAGACCGATCCTAGCAGGTGCGAGGAGCTCTGAGAACATAGCAACCGAAATGAACGACAGAGCCGGGCGACCACCCCTGTGCATGACTGCAACTGAATTTCCTACCACCAAATGTTCTGCCTAATGTACCGTAAAATGAAAATCATAATAAAAAACCATCTTTTTCCTGGACAAATTTTGATATTGTTAAAAATGTGGAGTTTAGAATAAAAACTAATCATATTAAATGTGCTCTTTGTCAAAAGTCCTGTAATAATATTGTTTTTAGAATGAAGACTGAATGTAAAGATTGTTTCTACCCTCAAAATTTGTTTGTCCGTAAGAGCTGATACCCATTTGAACAGCTGGAATTTCATTTGTAAGAATTAAGCACCACTTGAGCCAATAATTTTCAGGTTACAAAGGGTGTCATCACGCAGCTATTTACTCCCTTTCAATAACTGCTTGTTCAATTCATCACGGTGGGCCAGAGTCTTTTCAGGAAGCATCGAGCATTTGGCTAGACAGGGTACACCTGGAATGGAAGGCCCAGGGGTCTGTCACAGGGGTGTCATCATACATCTTAGTTCCTTGTTAAACATTCAAAGGAAGCTGCTTGATCACTGAATATATTCATCACAGAAACTTGCATTTACGGCTAAAAATGTGTTGGTTCTGACCCAAAGGTTTTACAGATTCCTTCACAGCCCTTGTGATCACACATAAAAAAAATGATTTACAAGTTGCAAAAATTCATCTTCTCCCTAGAAGTCACAGAGATTTTTTTCTGTAAATTCACGTATAAGTAAGTATTTACTGCCGATTTGGGACACAAATTGAGTATGAAATATTATATTTAAAAGTCTGTCTTTCCCCTTATTTTAAAACTTGGTTCCCTTTCAGGAAAATGGCAGCTATATCCCTGACTGCCATTATCAGTTCTGAGCAATATTACTTCAGGGGTTGTGTTTGGATGTTACACACAAAAACTAACATGAATTATACATATGATGGAAGGAAAAACTGGTTTTTAGCTCAGCTGCCTCCTTGGTCACCAGTATCTCCAAATCTGTTCAAGAAATCACAAATGTGGCCTAGGAGTGCTTTCCAGCTTCCGTGCAGGCTCTTTTCTATACACGTTCCTCCTTGCAACCAGTGTGAATCCCTTTCCAGATCCAGCACAGTCCAAAATCTCCATGTGAGTCACAACTGTAGGTGCTGGAACGTGAATAAGTTTTGTACCTGGTATGGTTGGTTTGGTTGTTGCTCCAAAAGTCAGGAAGCAGAGTCTTGTTGAGGAGCACCTGATTTCTGCTCAGGTTACTGTGTAGAATCTCACTGCTTCCCTGCAAGGTGCTGTTGATGAGGCTGAAGGGGACACCATGGCCTGGACCCTCAGCATCTGGCTCCAGAAGACCTGCCTGCACTGGGTATAAGCAGGCCTTTTAAGTAGGTGGTTTTTGGTGGTGAAGTTAATGTGCAGTTCACTCAAACCAACTCCCTTCCCCCAGCTACACTGTTCAGATTAAATTATTCCAATTTCGTTCCCTTTGTTCCCCTGGCCTCTGGGAACTTGAAAGAAGATATATGTTTGCCTGGTTGTTGTTTTCCCCTACACCACCGTAATAGAAGAATATTCAAGAAAGGAAAAAGAGGCCCAGGAAAGCTTTACATGTCAGTGAATGTGGAAAACACATTTGTGAAAGTGCTATAAGGATAATTTCAGTGGAAATTATAGTTTTATGTTGTAAACACTGCAATTTATTTTGAACTACAGAATTTTGCTGAAAAAAATAATCTTTAAATGTATAAAAACAACTTCAGAAAGATGATGCCTTGAGAAATTACTCATGACCACTGAGGTCGTGAAAACCAGCATTCCAGCTCCTTTAAATTCTTCACCCCATTCTGTGCTTGTTTCTGCTTTTACAGAAAGGCCATACCAGCTGTTTCTTCTGAAAGCTCTCAGTGATGCAGGTCTCTCTGCAGGACCCACATGTTAGCTTTGCAAGGTAAGACTAGGAATCTGTTAACATACGGACCTCACTGGGGTAAAGCATATCGCAACATCATGTAAAAGCATAAAAGGGCTGGGGGTTGCTGGCCCCACAAGCACTGGAGGACTGCACACTCACCGCCTGCATAAACATAGCCATGTTAAACCCAGAAATCCTGCTGTGTGACCATTACTGCTTATGTTTGAAACCCGCCGATTACTGAAGGACAAAATGCAATGTCTCTTTGAATTTTTCATCATTTTTCATCTCCACATTCTGCTTTGTAAAGCTGCCCATAAATAAAGCATTGCTCCAGGGGGCCAGCCGAGTGGGTTTTTTACACAAAAAACAATTTCTGAATTCTGACCGGTGAACCGTGGTCAAATTGTGCTGTCCCCCAAACGTGGGTGAAAACTGCAGCATCCAGCTATGCAACGATTGCAGCCAAAGTTGAAGCACCGAACCTAATGTGGCTCATTGGTTCAAGGGTTCGAATGTTGGGCAGTCTTGGGTGGGGAAGAACTGTTGTACCCTAAGTCAGGTGCCTTAACTTCATTACAAATCAAAATGTGGCAGCCCAAAGAGGAGGAAGAGGAGCACAAGAATGAGAGCCAGGAAGAGGAAGGGCATGGAGGATGCAGAGGAGGATCACCTGCATTTGGAAATAGAGTCCTAGTCTTCTGTTTGGAGTGGACTGCCATTGTCTCCTCATAAACCTCATTGGTCATCTGGCCTTTGTGTCCCCTTGCTGCTTCTGCACTGAGTTCTGGCTCCAGAACGTGATTCTGCTCAGTCTCAAATAGAACCTTGTCTGCTGTGTGTCCATTATGAGGCAATGGTCCCTCCTCAGAAATACGAGGATCCCTGCTGTCTGCTACAGGATGCAGAAGGGCGCGTTGCAACATCGTGTACTCATAGGTAATGTAAGGATTTCCGGCACTCTGGATCCACAGCTGGAGGATGTGGGAGAAAAAGGTGATGCTTAGGGCTGAAGAACCCTGGCTTTTTATGGCCAAGGTGTCTACAGCTATTAAAAAAAGATATTCATTTACAGCTGAATTGAAGTTTAAAATGTAGTTTCAGGATAAAAGTAATAGACTAAGCCCCTGGCCACATCCAACACTCAGTATTTTGCACGAGCATAACAATGCCCACCTACATCCGACCCCTAGTACTGTTTCCTTAACCCCCCTCCCTTGTTCAAAGAGTCCCAAGAAGGGGTGCACCAAATACTCATCTATGTGCACAACCAGTCCAATACTTCCAACTCCTGCAAGATCAAGAATAGTTTATATCCACATAAAGACTGAAACAAAGAATTTAATTACAGTGCAGATGTGACCATGTGGCTCCAAGGAGGCAGTGGCTAACCTCTGATAAACTCTAAGGAGCCCATTGATACTAAATTTACACTACACTCATACACCTGTCACACGGTAACAAAAACTTTTGAATGATTATTAAGGGAATGACAATTAACTGAGTAGTTTTGCTGTGTAAATAAAGCTCAGTATAAGACTGAAAGGTTAGCAAACATCCTATGAAGCTACACTAAGTTACATGTCAAACACTATGAGCAGTGTAACTTGCTGGAGCTGCCAGAAAGTGGAACTCTAAGCTTTGGTGGAAAATGGTGCTTCAGCAACAGTACCAGAATATTGACAGGCTGGTCAGTGGGTCCTTCGGCCACAATGTACTCAATCCCAGTCTCGTGCACATCCATGGGACGTCGATACTTGAAGATGGTACCAGCAGCATGGAAGTTCTGTGGAGTGTCCACCTTGTAGGCTCCGTTGAAGAAGAACTTCCCGGCTCGGTCAGTAACAGCTATATGACAGACACACAGAGTTGGTAGGGCAACTTGAAGGGCGACAGATTTTTCTTTATAAAAAAAAAAAAAAAATGTAAAGGCGATATCTGAGCCTTATCACCATTATATGGAAGATCACATCACACGCAGCACCAGCAGGGGTCCATGTATGTGCACCTAACAACCCAATACACCTGAACCCAGTCATCTGATTATTCAATATTTTAATGTAGCAACCCAGTCCATAAAAAGTAGAAGCTACGAGCAGTCTGGTTGTGCCAGCCGCTTCAACGTCAGCACCGCACTTGGATCCACAACCAATTCCTGTCACTGTGTGTTCCTTATTCTGGAATAAAAATGAATTTAAAAAGCAAGTATTTGCTCAGCCATTCTGTATAATGATTGAGAAAACCATGTCAAAATAAAAGTAATTCTATCAAGTTCTGGCAAGTTTCCTGTTGATATGAGTTTATGGTGAAAAATGGACGCCGCCTTTCCTTTCTCTGTTACTCAAATCATAAAAGCAGGAGGTACCCACCCAAAATATTTGCTGACTTTTTCCTCTCAGTGACCTGGATATCCCAGGAACCCTCTGGGATCTGAGTAATGAACGCATAGCCTTGAAGGAAAGAAACACTCATTTATGTCATCTCCACTCCAAATGTATTATTAAGTTCTTACACCCTAGACCAACTTCTCTTTCTCTTCACATTGTGACCCTATATAACATTGCTAGATATCATGCCTATAAAGAGACCGAAACTTATACCGAGACTAGTAGCTCCATGGCGGAAGTTTCCAGTGACTTTTTTGCAGCTGCTTCCATCTCCCCCACAGACCCCACATTTATCCAGAGTGTGGGACGAGAAGAGCACCCCATCACACCCGATTGGCTGCAAAGAAAGCGGATCAAACTGAGATCTCACCCCTTCTCACAGCTACTTTTTAGTGCCAGCTGCAGTGGCAATGTACAATAAGGGTGCATCCCTAGTCTGATCCCAAAAAATTCCAAGCAGTCTGTTCTTCTGCAAGAAAAGGAGCCTTCCATTTCCATAACTTTTTGAGATCCTTGGCAGTTATGGCATTCAGCATTAGTTTCTTAACTGGAAGATGAGCATGACGTCTACTTCCTCTCCGGACACCAACCTCACACCTGCCACTGACACAGACACCTCTGTAGTCACTGTACTTGCACGAAGTCCCATCACGAGCAGATACCATGACCTGCCTCTGTCCATCGAGTGTGGTGCAGTGCAGGTCACATGGGTTGCTGGAGATATGCGTGTAGTCGTCTATGGGGCAACATGGGTCAGGGGTCAGATTCCTCTGTCTAAAACAAAAAAATGCTGAATATACACTGGCCTACTGTAACCGGTAATATGTAGTAATATGGGAGCACCATAGCATTGCCGGCAAGTTGGTTACCAGGATAGAGGGGCTTCCAGCGGTAGCTCCTGCCATTGTAGACCTGGGAGTTAAAGGACCAGCACTGCTCCTCTCTGAAGCTGCGTCCATGGGAGGGGCACTCCTATATGCAGAGCCCAGACAAACAGCCAGCATGTACATGTATAGGACATGCATGCATGATATTATGTGCAATCCCTTTATTTCATTCCCAGAGAATTAGCAAAAACACAAATTCAGTGTCCCATCAGCAATTCCCTTTTTTAATAAGTGAAGCCCTTTCACTAACAGTGCAACACAGACAAATTTAAAACATCTTTAACCCAAACAAAGCTGAAGATGGAGCTATGCTTGCACATATACTGCATGGACTCAGCAAATGTCCTGGAGTATAAATAAAGGACATAAAAGTACCTGACTGCAGAAAGATAACTTATACGTGATTTTTGCTCACATACACACAATTTACCTTAATGTTACAGAGACGATATTGTTTTGTGTTCCCCACACAGGTCATATTTCCTGCTGCAGTTGTTGTTTTCTTCCTTTGGGTCAACATTGGATAAAAAAACAGCAATTTTTAGCTTGCATGGTGCTAAATAATGTCGATGCTGGTGCTGGTAAATATATTTTATTTCAGCAGTTATCTGCTGAAGAGATCTGAGAAAAAACCAGCATAGGCAATAAAAATGACCATAATCCCCTCTGACCTCTGCTTTAAACAATGCCTGTCTTGCGACATGACCCCCCCACCACAGGTGCGAGTGCAAGCCGTCCATTTGGTCCACTCCCCCCACCAGTATGTGGTCACCTCTGAATCCTCCTCCACACTGTTGGAAGCCACACCCTGTTCCTTGTACACAAATAAATTTGTGCTTATATAAGAACAAAAAACAGTGTTCCTTTGACTAAAGTCCCTTGGTTATCTAAATTGCAATACATGCAACAGTTCTTAATGACAAAGGACACATTTTGCAGCTGTTGGTGAAACAATATTAAAACTATGCTACAACTGCTCCAAAACGTGAACGTGTGTATGTCCACTACATGGGGTAAATGTAATAGCTTGTAGAGAAGAGCAGTGTTAGTCTGAGTTACAAGGCAGAGTGGCCAGTGGCACTCGAAGGTGAATTACTGCATTTTGAAAAAACGAGCATTCTTGTCACATAAGTGCACATCCCATACCTGTCTGCTTGTAGTGAGACCCCCCAGACAGAGCGAGAGGGTCAGGAGGAACAGCAGCATCAGGTTGGCCTCCCCACGACATGTCCACGGTACAACCTGCATCCTCTGCAAAGCAAAAGGCACAGAAGTAAACGTGGTCACCTGGGAAGAATTTTCTTCTGACATAATCCTGGCAGACAATGTGTACCTGCAGGGGGACTCTGTGGATCGGGCTCATGGGGGCTATTTAATATCTCCAAATCCTCCTGCAGCTGCGTTTCATCGTCTGTAACTACAATAGCAGCGGCCCTCGGTGACGTGAACAGCGGTAAGTTGCAGCATTTAGAATTTTATTATCCCGTGAGCCAGCATGAATTACAGTAGGTAACACTTTTAAAAACTATGAAACATTTAAGAAACATGATGTTATCTGTTCAAAAATTGAAATGATTTGCTTGTAAGCACAAAACGGTAAAAAAAAACCCATCAAAACATGTTGTTAGCATCAACTCTCTAAATACTGTATATAAAAAGCTGCATTTATAGCATAAATGTCTGACCTTTCACTTTAAATTTGCTTTGTGTTCTTTATTATTCATGATTCCTGGTTGACTGTTTTACATTTTGCTTTAATTCATGCAGCTGTGTAGATAACAAAGTTTGTTTCTATGTTTTAAGCCCCAGATAGTTTCCAAATTAAAATCATATTCACATCACGCTCCAAACTCCTGTGCAGAGCTTCAACCCAGCCCTGTGCTGCGGAAAGTCTGCTCCTATGCCTGGGGTGACTGCTGTTTTGTTTTTGCCCGATTCCATTTGCTTTGTTTAGGTTGTCTTTTGCTCCACTGCCTGACATCTCTGCACAGTTCAGAGAAAGCTGCTGTCCTCAGAAACGCGCCGTGAACCGACAGCACAACGTGGATGTAGCAGCACTCACCCAGCTTCGGTCCTGCGCGTGCGGGGTCACTCGGCTCGAGGCTGGCTGGTCTCGGCATCGGCGCGGTGCATTGCGTTTGAGGGCAACGTGTGCGTCTGCATCGCTGTTCCGTTCCCTCCCCAGCAGCCACTTCTCAGCAGGAAGAGAGTGGCAAGAGGAGGAACAGCTGTGAGAACAAGGAACCCCGGTCACCCGTCCCAAGTGTTGGGCTCCTGCTGTTGAACTTTGTGTCGTCCCAGTCAAGCTGGCAGCATTCACACAGTTGGGAAGGAAGTGGCTTTTTCCTAACAAGCAACCCTCATAATCAGAAACACACACCCACACGCATATGAACAACTGCCTTTACTTTAGCCTCCAGGGGCCCAGGTACCCATACACTAGCCGTGCCATCTTTCCGATGGCAACATGTACCCTACTGTGGCCTGGTTTCATAAAAGGTTAAAAAAACATCAGTGGGAAACACACAACAACGCCAAACAAACAGATGCATTATGACATAGGCAGAAACAGTGCAGAGACATGCTGCACTTTTTCACTCACACACACACACACAAAAAAAAAACAGATCGAAAGGAGGCGAAATAAGTAAAATTCTGGGAAGCATGTGGGAAGCAGACCCGGGGCTACAGACCACCCTGGCTGTTTTCTTCTCTTGTGTGGTAAACAGCGATTGCTATGCTGCCTCCGGGGTTGTCTGACTCTCCAGCCCCAGCCAGGAGTCCTCCTCCTTCCCATACACCCCTGACCCTCCCTGAGCAAACAATACAGACTGTCACCTCCGCAGCAGCACTTCAACATCAATTCCAGCAAAACATGCAACAGAATAAAAGAAATAATGCAACAGCAACAAACACTTTTACATCAAGTTTAGTCCCAAAGAGGTATTGCCTAAAGGCTATTAAATAAAGACAGCTCCCAGTTATGAATAATGGGAAATAAAACAAGTAAATTCTATTTCTTATTTTATCTAACTCTTCTTCTAATGTCCCTAGTACTGTATTGGCCCAAATATAAGATGATTCAGATTATCGGACCACCCCCTTTTTCACTGCTCATTTTTGGAACATTATATCCTATTTTTAGAAAAAATAAATATTTAATCATAAGATTTTTTTTTTGGGCACACCACCTTTGAATATGACATTATGTAACTTTATATCTCTGCCTACTTGAGAGTTTGACACCTCTGCCTCATTGATCACCGCTATCTTAAAATTGGCATCATAGCTCCTTTTCAGTCCTTGGTTAATTTGGCCTAACTTTGAGCTGCTTTTTTCCAGATCATCTCAAGTTTTCGCCATCTTGTGCACTCGCTGGCTCCTATTGATCATTTCTGTGGATAATTGATGCCAGCGGATAAGTGATGCCACCTACTGGTGTTATAAAGTATATGACCTCTATAGGTATAGTCCTTATACACGATGAACCCATCTCTTTTTTAAACGCATTTAACAGAAAAAATACCATCTTATATATGGGCCAATGCAGTAATATCTTGAGCAAAAATTTATAAGCGTATACATTACTTTTCCTTTCATTAGAAAAATACCACCTTTTTTTATAGCAACTTAAGTGAAGCTTTGTAATTTAGCAAAGCGTCAACTCAGATGGTTTTGGTTTTATCACATTTTAACACACAGGGGAAAAATTTTAATAAATGTGGACCAGACGTAGTTCAAGTGAACCCTACAAGCATAAAGTAAGAATGCAGTTTCTCATTTTCCTTGTATACGTGTCTGTTGTGATGAAGGTCACAACACAGCTGGTATCGCTTTTTGAAGAGTCTGGTATAACCCAAGTGGATCTGAACCCACACCCTCCTAGCACCGGGACAGACGCCCAAACCACAATGTTGGTAAGCACTGCTGCCAGATTATTTACACCAAAGTTGTGCTGTTTTCCAGCTCACGCTCACCCACTCACACAGAGCAGAGCAGAGGAACCAGGGATCTACTATGTCTGTGTTCAGAGTATGAAAAGTCTGTTTCCCTCTCTGCTAGAAGACATAATGCACTAAAGATTCACCACCTCCATCTGTAGAGAACTTCTGAAAGTCTTCAGAACCCAGTCCATTCCAGCTGAGTCCAAGCTGAATCTCTGTCAAAGATGCATTAGAGGAGAACAGGAAGAAAACATTTTTCTTCCTAAAATCTGAAAAAAAATAACAAAAAAACATCTGTAACCCAAACTAGCATTACAGGTTTTAAGCACTAGACAAGATATTCCTCTGCTTGACTATATTATTTCAAAGAGACATCTGTAATTCTTCAACTCAGCATTGAAACTGATTATTGATCTGGTTTCAGCAAGATAGTCTATTTTTGGTCACAGTCTTATTTGCATATATTTTTCCAAATATTGTAATAGTTTCAGAAAGACTATTTCAGTTCCAGTCTGGAGCAGGCTGTTCTGAGACTCATCCTTGACAAAATGTTCTTAGTTGCTGAAATTAAAAGAAGGATGCACAGCTTTGGAAAACCCCACCTTACACTCAGTCCTAAAGCATAGAGACTGCATGAACAAAAACATGGTTGTCAGGTTTCTGTAAAAATTGTAGAGCACAGTCAATAAGACAGAAGACTGGCTGCTGCGTGATGCTACTGTTGTCATAACAGCACTTTTAGACCAATACAGGTAACAAACATGTGCCAATGGCTTGTAACCGCAGCAGCATCACATGCCAACCATTCTCAAAATGTATTAACTGTCCATAGGATACTATTGAATGCAAAAGCTATATACTATTTTCTATATACTATTTTCCAAACGTATATAGAACATCTAATTTTGAAGTTATTTTACTGGCAGTAAAAAATTCCCTCTTGATCATATGTGTGTTACGGAGAAAATAATTCTGCAAGCTTTCTAAGGGTGAGGATCCAAGTAAGTCTAAGTTCTGACAGCCATGCATACAAGGAATATTGGACAATAATTTCAGGCGAAAAAGCAAGGCTCATTGTGACTTCAGACAGACAATAACAAGGAACTAAAACACAGCTGGAAAAAGTTATTTTGTGGGTAAGTAATAAATGAAATAGCCAGTAAAGCTCTAGGACATGACTTAAGTATACAAAACAAAAAAAATAACTGGCTATTATGGAAATATTCTTCTTCAAGTCTTGCCAGTAAATGACAAATCTTTCCTAGTTTGCAAAATAAATATTTGTGATATAAACAAAAACAGATACCGAGAACAATTCCAACAGCTTTTACAGAAAATTAATTCAAAGTACATTGACAAAGGGTACTACAGCTATGGTGGGGATTCAAATGCAATTCCTTGGATTGCCAGGCAACTGCAATAAATATTATACCACCTGTAAGCCCACCAATGAAAATATGTACATTTAAAAAAAAAATTTTCTAGATCAACAGATCAGAATGGAATACCTCAACACAATGTGTCAGGCATAACCACCTGTCTGGCTTCAAATTCGCCATTCATCATCTCCATCTATTAAAACCTGTTAATTAAAACACAACAATAAACAGTTAAGAACCATCATCTATACAACAAATTCCATTGAAATAATAAAACCAACAAATATTCATTCTGCAAGAGGGGTATTTTTTAAAAACATAAAATACCCCAAGGATCCACATAAAAACAGTTAAAGAAACTTGCCTGGCACCACCACTGCAGAAGAAAGGTGGTCCCCTGGCCTGTTCCCAAGTTCTTGCCATGTCTGTAACCTATCTTCCACAACACATGTTCCCCTAATAAATGAACGTTTAGCGTACAATGAAATAAAATGTATGCAAGAACATAATTTCAAATATTAAACAGGTGAAAATACGAACAGTGTTGCACGCTAAAACTTTTACAGAATTAAAACACTCACGTGCAGTACACTAATCTGCTCTAACTTAAACCATATCACCACACAATAAAATATTTGTTATAAATTAATAAATACATAGTGAAAGAGTGAAATATGCAAATGCTTAAACATCCTATTAAGCAGAGAAAGCTAGACAAAGCAATCGATATGAGAAACCCTAACCGCATCTTTTTGCCTAAAAATTAACAATATGGTTACAACCTAGGAACAGGTACAGTATGTAAATCACATAGACGACACTTCGGGACATAAAATATCACGCAAATGTGTTATTTATAACGTGTTGTTTATAAATCCAGCGCACACTTGTAGAGTTAATTCAAAACTGAGCAAAAGTGCAACAGTAATGCAGTAAGCAGTTGTGATATTCAGCCTCAAAGCATGCTGGGATAACAGGCATCACATACCAAATTCCATAAATATAAAATGATACACATTATGCGTCACTATTATGTCATTAGACACAGTTCTGTACACCACTATTTTACACACCACTATTTTTTTTATAAATCTCAGCATGCCCGGCATATTTTTGGGGACGTAAGATGCTTATTTGTAATATGATGTTGAATGAAATCCAGTCACAGCAAGAGAGAGTCGATAAGCTCTACTTCTATACGACATACAGGTGCTAAACAAAGAATCCGCAAGATGTCACTCCGCAGGCTACTGGGCCGCAGCGTGCCGCCAAGTCAGCAAGAGCATGTGCAGCAGAGTCAGCAGGAGTCTGGCACTGTTACGCTGCTCTTCCAGAACCATTCCTCCTCTTCATATAGCAGCTCCAGCCTGACACAGGCAAAAATTCAAAAATTGTTATGTATAACAGCTTTGTTCTTGCCCAAACATGCCGACGTGAGCTCTACTGGCAATCGGGAGGAGCATGGAAAGATGACAAAAAAAAAAACTGTCTTGGAATCATTGGATGCCAGGCTATGAAACAACCCTGGATGGGATGCCAGTCTATCACAAGCTGGCCACACACACTCTAAAAGCAATTTAGAGTGACCAATTAACCTGAAACATGTATCTTTGGACTGTGAGAGGAAAGCAAAACATCCAAGGGAAACCTGAGCAGAAAAGATTCAAACTGCACACAAACTGAGCTGGATTTGAGCATACAACCCCACAGCCAAGGCCCTGTGAGGCAGTGCTACTACTCAGTGCACCACCCTGTCTAAAAGTAGTAAAACACTACTGGCTTCTCAACCAGTAGGAAAATAAACCAAAATTCACGAAAGGAGGGCATTTTTTTAATATAACTGGGAAGCCACTGATTGTTAGGATGTGCGTGGCATTGCAGTGGGTCGTACTGCTACCTTATAGTGTCTGCATAATGTGATCAGACATACACTATATGACCAAAAGGATGTGGACCACCGTTCTAAATACTGAGCTGAGCTGTGTCAGCCATATCCACACAGCATGCAAACACATTTCAGACAACTGTGTGCTTCCAGCTTTGTGGCCACAGTTTGGGGAAGAAGAAGCTCCTTTCCTGCTCCAGCATGACTGTGCCCCCATGCACAAAGTGAGTTCCATGAACACATGGTTTTCCCAGGTTGGGTTAGGGTTAGGACTTGAGGGGCACAAATTCCCACAAATGTACTCCAAAATCTGGTGGAAAGCCTTCCCGGAAGAATGGAGGCCATTATAGTAGCAAGGGGGGAGGCACCTCCATATTAATATCCACAGGTTTGAAATGAGATGTGGAACAAGCACATATGGGTGTGATGCTCAGGTGTTTACACTCTTCTGGCCACATAGTATAAGTGTGATCCCTGCTCAGTCTCTGTAGAGTCTGCATGTTCTCCTTGTGTTTACATGGGTTTCCTTCCAAAATCCAGCACTTGAGCTGAACTGGTGACCCTACATTGCCATGAGCGCGTTACATTGCTCTGCTGCAGAGATGTGTGAATGATACTACGGATTTTAATGTCGCTTGTCTCTCACTGTAAGTCAACATGGATAAATGCGTCAGCTAAATACTACACAGTACTCATTGTACGTTGCTTTGCAGAAAGCCATCAGGTCAACTGGCACAGCAGTACCAACAATTACACCAGGCTTGATAACTCTATGCAGACCTAATGGCCTTGATGTGAAGAGGTTACAGCAATTTAATACTTCACACACCAGTCACACGAATGGTTTACATCTTCTACCCTGCTTAAACGCATTCAATTTTTTTAAATCCCCCCCCTCACTTGGCACCAGTTAACAGATATACAAACCACCCTCACAGTGGTCCACAGCCTTTCCTGGAAGCATGGGCTGCAAGGCTGAGCAAGCAAGTAAAACTTTATAGCTGCAAAATCATAAGGAAGTGAAGCCACACTCAGGAGGCTGGAGTACTCTTTCACACCCTCCTCAATGCTCCACACAAAAACACAGCAAGGTACAACAGTGCCTCACCATTTGATGTCATTATTAATTTGTCTTTTGCTAGCTGGTATGTGATTTTCTCTTGAGATGCAGATACAGAATGCCTGCAGGGTAGCTTTGGCAACCAGGGCCTCCATCCATCTCCTGGCGTGATTATAGCGCCGCCTATCGGTCTGTAATGTACATGCTGTACTTTAAAAAAGGAGAGCGCTTCCTCGGCCGCATGAAGAGTGCTTAAAAATTGTTTTAAACTGTCCTCACAAATATTTATTGTGAAACTAAGAACAGAAAACGTCCGCCGCAAAAAATAATCTGATTTCGTGCGGAGTCCCTGGGCAGCCGATTTGCGACCAACATTGTTGACTTGCCATTGCGAGAAATGGAAGACCAGTCCACACCTGCTGAAATCAGAATGGTGAAATCTACAGTTATTAACTGGAATTTCTGCTAAACGTTTGAATTGTTCTCACTTCGTTATATTACAAATGTCCATTTTAATAACGGGGATTTAGCAACGTGTTTCATAATGCAGCAGCAGCGAATGCTGTCAATTCACACTTCTGAACAATGGGGGGCAGTATTTCCTCAAAGTACCTCGGTAGCGGCTGAAGAACCGACATTTTTAAAGGCAGGCTGATCGAACGCTAAACACAGCCGCCTTGGTTATTATTAATAATCTATAAACAATCAATTTTCAGTGCTGGTTTGTCTATGAGTGTAGCTGCTGCAGTCGTGGGCTTTTAAACGTGGTAGTATTTATCATTTATGCCAACCCGTTTTTGGCGTTTATCACTTAGTAACAACTAATAGAAGGATGAACTATATTAGATACCTAAAACTCCCAAGTTCACCACAAAAGCCGGACTTCTAGCAGACCTCTCACTGCAGGCGTCAGCGGTTCCAACGCAAATCTCGGCTCTCTCGTTTTCACCGCGTACTTCCTGTTTCCGCCAGGAGGGCCTTTTTCAAAATAAAAGCCCACAGTGAACGCGTCAATTTATTAATTTGAAGTAAGTATACACGTTAAAACTACATACCTTAAAAATAATGGGCTGTACAAAAAAATTAAATTTTTAACAGAAAAGTGCCGTTAAAGTGCCTTTAAAGCACCGCTACAATTTTGGCCTTTTGGAACTGTCCTTGGGTTTGACACCGATGCGATTCCCGCCACAAGCTGGATATAGTTTGTATACAGAGCCGTACACAACTGTATACTGCGCTTTTTTAAACTTTCAATGAAGTGTCCAAAAATTGTATTTCATTTGATTATTAATGTGGCGTGTTTAAGTAACAAAAATATTAGTTACTGCAGAGGTTAATATTTTTGTGCGCTGCAGCAGCATGAAAAGGATTTAACTGCGCTGTACTTCACCCGCCAACGCCTACAAGGACCTAAAGCACTAACACTGCCACAAAATGCAATTTTAAGACATTCAGACTGAAAACAGCAACATAAAAGTTTTACTTTTTGAACGGTGTCTTGTATCTAGTGTGCTCGTTCCTTGAGGGAAACGGAACCTCGATTTCTTTTCGGTTTTGGCGGTCTGTTTGCACACGCCATTTTTCGAAGCGCTGAAAAATATTGAGTTATTATTTCGCTTTTTCTTTCAAATTTCATGCGACTTTTCCTCAGTCGCCAACAACGAGGACGTATGAGCTGCCATGGAGCCGGAAGAAAAGCGTGAATTCGCCTCAGAAAGAAGGACGACCCCGCAGAGAAGGTACAACACGACGCGGCGAGCGCTTCCTTTCATAAAAACGTTTAATACAAAATAATAACAGTTATCGATAATTTAGTACAAAGTGAGTTCTGTCACTATATTTGCGACAACATTATTGTTTTAGGCAAGCGTGCCGCGGAACCGTGGTGAAAAAGTGTTCATGGAAACGCATGCAAATACTGTAACCCATTAGGCATTCGGAATAAGGCGAAGACCCGCCATTTGAATTGCCGGGACAAACGACCTAGCAGGAGCTTCAGAGGAGAAAACATGTTCATGTACCTGACTGTATTTGCATTTGGCCGTTTATGGTAAAGATCACAGTAAAGCAGGTAGTTCTGAGCTTTTAGCTAGACATGTGGCACACGCAGTCTCTACGTTTTGCTCATGTAAAATACACTGCCCGGCCAAAAAAAAAAGTTAGCGCCTCGATTGAACTCCTAGGTCTAGGTTCAGCAACGTTATGTGCCCAAAAAATGAGGTGAGCTGACTACCTGAATATACTGAATGACCAGGTTTTTCCATCAACGGATGTTTTCTTCCCTTATGGCATGGACATATTCCAAGATGACAATGCCAGGATTCATCGGGCTTAAATTATGAAAGAGTGGTTCAGGGAGCATGAGAGAGACATCATTTTCACACATGGATCGGCCACCACAGAGTCCAGACCTTGATCCCATTGAGAATCTTTGGGATGTGCTGGAGAAGACTTTACGCAGCGGTCCGACTCTCCCATCATCGATACAAGATCTTGGTGAAAAATAAATGCAACTCTGGATGGAAATAAATGTTGTGACACTGCGTAAGCTTATCGAAACAATGCCACGCCGAATGCGTACTGTAATATCAAAGTTAAAGGTGGTCCAACAAAATATTAGTGTGTGACTTTATTTTTGGCCGGGCAGTGCATAAATACATACAAACACACATATATGTGGTGGACAGGAAAAGGGAAGGTCTTACCCTGCTAGATTGCTGTGAGGGACAAAGGAGGTGGACTTTCTCTTTTCCCCATGTGCTACACAACTTCGTATACATGTCCAGATATGTTATTGTTTCCATTTATTTACTCATGCAATTATTCAAACCAGCTTACAATGTTAAGCTACTTGCAGTGATGAACGCATTTCTATAACTGAGACATTTGGTTTACATCTGGCTGTTGGAAAGGCTGTAGAGATAGCTGGCCTTCATCATGTTCTTCATTAAATGATTCTTCCTTGAATCCAGAAGTGTGGATGTTAGCATTATCGTTCCAAAGCACCGGAACTTAAAGAGCTAATAGTGGTTGTACGTGGTCAGGTGTGTCTGGTCACTTAAAATGGATTTGCACACTTTGGTGATTGTAGAATGAGAGACAGTATCACTGAACCCAGTAGCCCCCCCCCCCAAGGTGCTGCTCCTTCCATTACAGATCTGGCGCCATGTTAAATAGTCAGCAGTATCCAATGTGAGCTGAAGGTGTCTTTTAGAATACTGCTGATATTAAACTCAATAAATGGGCCACAGGTTGGTACTGTGACCTTATGGTCTGAAGACTCCTGGTTTGAACTTCACGCCTGGTGTCATACCCTTGATCAAGGTTGAATGATACAGCTGCTGTATGAATGGGTAAATCAGTGTAAAAGTTCACCTACTTTGTAAACTGCCTTGAACAAAAGCTTCATCTAGGAAACAGTGATAATCAGTTAAGGAAAAAAATTAACTCATCTTTCTCTGTTTTTTCAACTGCTCAGGTATCTGGGGTTTATTCTTATTACTCTTGTGTGTTTTTGTCTTTTGGACACGTGGTTTTGGGCTGAGATTGTTTCACAGATGTGGGTTTTCTTACAGTCACTGTTTTTCTTTTCCGAGTACATTTTTTTTAATGTTTGGCACATGATATCATTGTCTTAATTCTTAATTCATAGTATAGTTTTTTCTTTTTCCTAGGACACCTCATTCACAATTTAAAAGCGTCAACTCCAGATTCAAGTCCCCAGTAAGTCTTACTGGACACTGCTGCATTCACATGTGCATGGTTTTATTGTTACGCTGTGCTTTTGTGTGGTTTGGCATTCTTGCCTCAGATACAATCCCCCAGGATTCCACGCTGCACTGGACCACTCCAGCAAAACCTTGAAGAAGAGATAGAGCAGCTGAGGAGAGAACAAAAGGAATTGGACTCAGAGATTGCCCTTCTGAAGAATGAGTGAGCACTTCTTACCTGAGGGTTTATATCTACAAGTTTCAATATGGTAATATTGTTCTGTATACATAGCCAAGTGCTCTGATCAATGTAATTTGTGTATTTCCAGTGGTGTAGGTATACAGGAGTTGGAACAGCATATTGACCTACTGCATGAGTACAATGACATCAAAGATATCGGGCAGACATTGCTTGGCAAACTCGGTAAGCCTTATACAAATTTGTTTGCCCTTTTTTTATTTTTAGTTTTTAAATTAGTCATCATCATGGTAACAGTGCTGTGCTGTATATCACTCAGTAAAAGTACAGTGCCTTGCAGAAGTGTGCAGACCTCTGACCAGTTCTGTTATTGTATGGAATCATGAAAAGTACTTTCTTTGTAATATTTTATTTCAAAACAATGAAGCTCAAAATTATTCATTTTTAATGATAGAAAACATTTTTAAGAAAATTCAAAATTAAACCACTGCAGTAATTTATGAAAATTAGGCCTTTTTTCATACCATAGGCATATTACAGTATGCCTTTTTTTAAACTTATGAGGTCATTTTACTTCTACAACAGATTATTTAATTCTATACAGCAGCTTGTGTTAGACACTTATATTGACAGATACGCACTCTGTGTCTGAAACCCACAAAGGTTTGTCCTTCAGTGGTCAGTCTGGCTGTTTTCTAGTTCATTTTTGTGTATTAACCTCTACATTACCCTGGAAACAATAACCACTAGTGTCTAAGTAAGGGTTGAATAAGATTGGATGGAGACAAATTCAATAAGCAGTTTACTACCAAGGTGTGACATCTGGTTCGTAGAACAAGAGGACACAAACTCAGAAATTCAGGTTTAGTGTCGCTACATTTCTGATGTTCATAGCTTGGGATAAAAATGGATTGAGTTAGGATCAAGTCAGGTCTTGGCTTCATGGCAACTCTGTGTTTGTTGATTGTAACTAGGCATATGTGTTAGGGTTGGTGTGGTGTCCAGTAAGGCTGTTCAACTATGGCTGTTTTCCATTAGGTGAGTGATAGTGTTGACATGGGTTTAGCATGATACTCTAGTGATTGTGGTTCTGCAATTGTGAATTCCACATGTGTTTGTTCTATCTCCCCACATTCCACACACAGTCATACTGCTTTCATAATAAAATCAGCAATTGTACATACTTCCTATTACATTAAAAAAACAAACAAAAGTAAGTGAATATTATTATTAATTAATTTAGCTGATGATTTTTTCCAAAGTAATTTATTATAATATTTTTATTCAGCTGGGTAAGTTACTGGAGTAATTCAGGTTTAGTAGCTTGCTCAAGGGTGCTACAGCAGGAGCAGGGACTCAAACCTGGATTCTTTGAGTCTATAGAAATAAAAATGTATACATAAATCTTACAGAAGTAAATATTGAAATATTTTAATCATATGTACAATGTAATAATGTGCAAAAAGAGGCTAAAATAATTTGAAGGCACTACAGAAATCATTGACTGTTGTCCTATTTCTCATCTGTTTTTGGGGGATCCAGAACCTGCTGGGTTTTTTTTTTTTGTGGTGAGCATGTATTACACTTTATGTTTTTCATCTTGGTTATGTTTTCGTCCTCATTCACATATCTTGCTTAAATGTTTTTTTTTTTTTTTTTTTTTTTACATCCTGTTTGCTGAACTACACTGGTGTTAGCTGCTGGTTCAGGTGAATTGCTATGCAAGTGTAAAAGATGTGAAGTGATGAAGAGCAAAAACTAATACAACCTGAAAGCTCACTCTAGGAGTGCAACTATTGACCTCTGGACTAAAGAATACAGATCTCTGGCATGGCCAGAGTCAGCATAATCACTCATGGAATCCAGTGTGAATGACTGTGCTTGTCTCTTGGCAGCAATGTTACGAGGTGTGACCACAAGGGACTTGTACAGCCAATTTGGACTTCATCTGGATGACTGAGTTTGGGAAGCACTGGATCCAACATACAAAAAGAAAAATCTGTCACACCCATAATTATGCTGCTGAATTGTTGATTTTCATTTGTTAGGATTTGATCTAACTTTCTTTTACTGTTTGTGAATAGGTGGGGGAGGTTAGGTGCTTGCACTATTTACAGTGTAAACTGCAAGTTTCACTATAGAGATTAATATTTTCACTCAAGAGTATGGCTTTAGGGGCTCCTTCTGCCGCAAAGTTTAACAAACATGCCTATGAATTCAAAGTCCTGATTTTTCTGTTCGATAACTGGTGTTTTATGTGTTACAACTGATTAAACTATTTTGTTTTTTTGTCCTGAAGGCACATATCTGTGATGGAGTTTTTTGTGTTATCCTGGCCATATAAATGAACAAGAAATGGCATATATGTGCGTGTAAATATTGGGGAAGACTTAGAGAGAGATTACAGAAAGTGGACCATGTTGCTCAGATATTTTTCTTTGATAATGAGTAGGTTATCGGTTGCTATCATGTCTGGTGCATATGTAAAAGAACATAGTCCTTTTTTAATCTTCCCCTTTCTGGAAGAGAAAGCAAGCAGATGCAATCATTGACAATGCACACGAACTTTGGTCACAAGCAGCCGAGAAATTTGGAATATACTGAACTCCAATAGCGTTGTGCCCTGGAGATGATGTGGTGCATGTGCAAGTTTTGGAGTGGGAATTCAGTGTTAGGAGATGCTGTATAAAGGGAAGCTATGTGTGAAAGTAACCATTCATGTCTTTGCTTGACATAATATCTTGCATTTAAATAAAAAGGTTTAGCTAAAAAATTTTATGCACAGTAAATGAAGTGATATGGCAGAAACACATTCAAACAAAGCAAGCATGGGACTCCCAAGAAAGTGAGGAAACGGCTAAGATGCAAGCAGGTGGTTGTATATTTCAAACTTTTGCTTTGGATACATTTTTAACAGTATACAATAGAATTTATTGTGATAGTTTTTATTACAGTACACTGTATAGTACTGTATGTATGTAAATTAATTTTATTACCTTTTTTGAGATAGGCTTTGAGGCCTGTACAGATAGATTTATTAGAGGTAGGATATAAAGATATACCAAGTTTCTGTATAGCAAAAAATTGGACTGGAAAGTTCAGACATCAAGGATTTACTGTACTGGTGAATTTCCCAAGCTCTGCGGGAACAGAGAAAGTTTGTTAGCCCAAATGAACTCTAGGACACAAATGAGCTGTAGATGCATTTTAGAACATCAAACTTTTTTGCAACATATTACTAATTTATTAGATTTCTTTAGATATCTCAAACATGGCATTTGGACTGAATAAAACCAATATTTAGCAGACACTTGTCTAAAGTAGGATGTGACTGCACCTTTCTAACTCCTGCAGCTGTGCATTTTAACTGCGAGAAAAATCTTAGAAGTGGGGTCTGCGTTGTCCACTAATCCACCTGCTGAGGTAGCTGTGTGATGTGCTACACATCTCAAAGGTCCCATTATGTAACCTGCGTTATATGATAAGAAAAATGGCCATTTGGGATTGGGGTAATATGAAAAAGTCCTTCCTGATAAATGACGTTTTTGCTTAGTCTGTCTTAATAACCATTTCATTGACACTGCAGTGCGTATACAGTGTTTAGTACACGGGGCAGGGAATACAACCACTGTATATTTTCAATAGGCGGCTGTGCTTGTGTAACGAAAAATTAGCAATCGTCCACAATTTGTGATGTCAGTAGGCTAATAACACAGCACCATTTTGAATTCTCCTCCTGCCCCTCCCGCACGCCTCGGTGCGGGCTTTTCCCGGTTCAGCAGTGCTGCGCAGACCGGGCGCAACCTGCCGCCCAGTCCGCTGCGCCGTCGCACCGCAGGGGCGCATTTCTCTGACAACGCGGGCCACGTCACGAAGCCCCACCTACATCCGACTGGAGTGATTGCGCATGTGTGACGTAGGCCCTTCCTACTGGTGGAGCTCGTGTCCATCAACTCCTAGAACAGAACGCCAGGGGGCGGGAAGAAGCAGGGAAATTATAAGGTCATTTGAATTAGCTCTAGTTTGTAGGAAACCCACGCGTGAAAAAGGGCCGTGGTAACATGCAGGCGGCAATAGGGATGAGTGGATGAATTAAATGGGCCAGCACAAGGGTGTGATCGTATCGCGGAGCACGAACGGCACATAACGTCGGTGTGTGCGCGCCAGCGAATGCCGGTTTGACAGCGCGCATGTTGGGGCTCAGCAGCTAAGAGGGCAGAAGACGGTTCAGATAAGCCGATAAAGGGGCGACTGCGCTGAAAGGGCTTCGATCCGCTGCGATTTGGAACACGACGATAGAGGGGCCCATCGGGCTTTTCAACAAGGTACGTCTGCGAGCGCCTGTTTCGCGAGGGTGTTGCTGCGGATGAACCTGTTTCTGACGGTCCGTTTCCGGCCCTCCATTATTTATTACATGAAGAGCATTGCGGGGAATAAGAGTTTTCCCCCCCGCTGTCCTTTAACAACCTTGCCGGGCTGTGATGCGCGCGTACCCCCCACCACCACCCCTACTCCACCATCCTGGGGAAACGGCTCGGGATTTTGCGATGAGGTCTCAAAAAATGCCGAGGTGGCTTCGGAAATAGACCGAGGCGCGGGGCGGATGTCCATCCAGGCTGTCCGGAGAGACAATGGGGCATGAATGGCGCGACGCTGCGCGCACATGGCCCTAAACGCACGGGCGCCACAGCCCTGCTCTGCAGCCGGCCAGCCCTCCGCCAAACGGCGCTTCTTCACCAGCACACGCCCTCATACTGTACATTACAGATATCCCACGTCACATTAACAGCCACATCTGTGTAAGAGACTAAACCCCACATAGTACTGGGGATAAAGGGCTGCTAATGTGCTCCTTTAATCTGCAACTTCCTTTTGTGACGTAGCTGCGCTGCCGAGTTTTTTTTTTCTTTAAATATTGTCTGCATGTTTTGTACGTATCATACATTACCTATATATAAAAAATATAGGTATGCGGTATATGTTTATATGCGTTTTAAAATTATTCTTATTAAACGTGAACTCCGCTATGTGCTCTTAAAACCTGCGGACCATTTTCGACCTTGGCAGACCCTCCCACGGCCTCCAGTCTGTCTGCGGCTTCGGTTCGGGTTCCGGGTTCGCGCACCTGCCGCGCACTATGTGGGCGGCACTAGGATGTCAGGTGTCCCTCTCTTGGTCGCCCACGGGGACCTTGTGACGGGTGTCCTGGCGCTGACGGCCTGCACACAGGTCCTTTGTTGCCCGGTGACACGGTGACAGTGGCCCGTTTGGCTACATTTAAGCAAAACAGGAGTATATTTGCTTTCGCAATGTATTTCTTTTTTTAGTTTATTCTCTTTGCTGATGCTTTCCCCCAGAATGACTTAAGGTGTTGGTGTAGTAGCTGCTGCCCCTGCGATACCTGCATTTATGGAAATGTCCAAGTTATTCAAGCGCTAGAATAATAAAAAAAAAACTGTAGTGCGAGAACCAGTTGTTTGTCAGTGTCTGACTGTATGGAAAAACGCATGCAAAAATATTGGGTAGTTTCACAAGTCGTAAATGTGTGTAAATTTTATTTATTTATTCATTTGCTGAAATAAAGGTTATGTGGAAGGCAGAAGACCTTTAAACTCAGCGAGGACTGTTTAACCCCTGACCACACAGCCCTTTATCATCTATTTTGTATAGTAATTGGGTAAATAGATGGCCTCTATATCCAATGCAAGTTTGACATGGACATTTATAAAGTCCAAAGGTAAAAGCAGCACAAGTGTGGCTTTTTTCTACTAGTTGCACAACCCTTTTGATAAGACTGATGGAGCACTGTAGGCCGAATGTACATCTGTCTCCATCTCGATTGTGAAACGGCGTGGCCTTCAGCTTCCATTTCTCCATATTCCAGGATGTTGCGACTGGCCTGCTGCACTGCCCTTCTCTTCCTGCTCCGGCTGGTCGTGGGCCTGCCGTGGATGCTGGTCATCCCCAGCCTCCTCGTCTTCTACCTGGCCTCTGGTGGCTGGAAGTTTGCTCACATCATCATGAAGACCTTGGGAAGAGATCTGCAGTAAGTAGTGCAGTAGGTGGACCAAGAAATGTGACATGGTTAGGTGAAGTGCAAGTAGAGTTCTGGAAGGGGGGGTTACTCGCTTTCCTCTCCACTGGTTGGGGATGGAATGTGCTTCTCTCAGTAATGCACATTTCCTGAAACCAGAAAGTCTGCCCTGTCCTGTAATACAAGCTTGGAGGGATGTTCCCTGTAGACCTTTGTTATGTTGAGGACTCTATAACGTGTGACAATGGTTCTTTGAGGGATTAGTGATAGGATGTGACTGGTAAGGTAGGTGGAACTGGGGGAGGGGGGGGGCTATTTCACCCCTGGCCCCTTTTTTAACACATGTTCAATTTTTGTTGTGGAATGAGTGTTGTGAAATAGGAAGTGGGTGGGGCTGCTGTCCGCAGCGTAACGTACAATGGATGTGTGGTTTCTGGCACTCATACTTTTAAAGTTTAGCCATAAGAGTGGAAAAAACTGTTAGTCATGTGGAGTGCCCATTCCCCGCTGCATTATTTAGTTTGCTTAGCTGACACCTTATCCAACTCCATTCAGTAATTAAAGGTTTAGTTTTCAGACTTCCCAGGAGTCCTTAATGCCTGTATTACTAGAGGTAAAAATAGTGCCGCAACGTTGTGGTGTTACTGTGGGATTGGTGTGTTCTGACCTGCCCTATGTCTCCCCAGCGCTGCTGGTGTGCTGCTGAGGGTCAAGTTGAACGTGAGGAGGCATCTCAGGGAGCGCAACACCATCCCCAAGATCTTTGCCGAGACGCTGCGGAGGCACCCCGACAAGACGGCACTCATCTTTGAAGGCACAGGAGAAAAATGGACCTTTCAGCAGCTGGACACCTACTCCAACCGCGTAGCCAACCTTCTGCTGCAGAGGGGCTTCCGTGAGGGTGACGTTGTCGCACTCTTCATGGAGAACCGTTCGCAATACGTGGGGATCTGGTTGGGCATGGCCAAAATCGGAGTGGAGGCTGCGCTCATCAACTTCAACCTGCGCCTCGATGCCCTGGTGCACTGCATCACCATTTCCAATGCCAAGGCCATC
Organism: Heterotis niloticus; assembly: GCA_018136845.1. Taxonomy (NCBI): domain Eukaryota; kingdom Metazoa; phylum Chordata; class Actinopteri; order Osteoglossiformes; family Osteoglossidae; genus Heterotis; species Heterotis niloticus. The sequence goes on from CM030891.1 coordinate 27,085,628, forward strand.
ATCTTTGGCAGTGAGCTGACAGAAGGTAAGTTGACACTGGTGAATTCCAGTGGCAGTGATTTTTGCTGGATTTCAAGACAGCTTGGTGAATCTAAACCATAATCCCAGTTTCCCTGCTGTCACTGTTCTTGTGGTACATTTCTATAGCGTTCAGCATTTCCCTTTACATAGGGTACTGCCATTTTTAGTGTGATTGTCTTCACAGTACATCAATTTTGAGGGGGGAAAAAAAAATCATTGGGTTTTTTTTTCCAAATGGCAGAAAGTATTCAAAGAAAGCATTGTGTAAACTCAAGATTTCACCAGAAAAAAGAATTCGAACTTGAACCTAATGGCTATATTTTAGTGACGTTATTATGCAGTTAAGTTCTTTTTGTGATTTCAAAAGACCAAAGATAAGGTGATATTTCATTCCTTTGCCTTATCTTGTGCATCTGAACATGTAGCGTTGCAGCTGTAAGTGTGGAATTTGTTATTTGCTGATAAAAATGCTTATGGCTTTTATCTTGCCAACTTTTTATGGCAGACTAAATTGCCTTTCTGTCCATATGACTTCATTAAGTCAGTCCTGTGTTGTTCTCCCCCAATGTGCCTCTTGTGGCGTTTTTATCCCATCTCACACTCTTATGTGATAAAAGATTTTCAGCGGTTGTTTGGTGGGTGAATTTGATGAAATTAAGTGCAGTATTTATTGAATTTCAGTGTTTATAGCCGTTGTATGGATTCACAAATTCAACCTGACAGGAGAGACACACAAGCATTATATTTAAATTATGAAGCTGAGTACCCCCGGATGGGACTTGCAGATCTTTGAACTGTGATAACACACAATGCTGAATAGTAAATCCATGGCAGCATTCAGGAGGTGCAACTCTGTGTCCGCTCTTTGAACATAGATTTCCTGCAGCACATCCAGTCAGTGTACTGTTTTTCCTGTTGTTGTCCAGCGGTGTGTGAAGTTCACAGCTCCATGGGGAAGTCTGTGAAGATGTTCTGCGGTGGTGACTGGGATCCTCAACAGGTTCCTCCAGGAACCGAGTGTCTGGAACTACTTCTGGATGCTGCACCCACGCACTTGCCCTCTCAACCACAGCGCTGCTTCACAGGTCTGCCAACCAAGTAGTAATGGTCATGTGCATCGCTGTCTTGGAAGCGTTTTAACTGCACACCAGTCTTGAAGAAGCTGTGCTGAGATGTCTTCCCTCATACTGCTTTCCTCAGATAGACTGTTCTACATCTACACATCAGGGACCACTGGGATGCCCAAGGCTGCAATTGTTGTTCACAGCAGGTGAGCGTCCCTGGGGTCCATGTCAGAAGTGTGTGTGTGTGTGTGTGTGTGTGTGTGTGTGTGTGTGTGTGTGTGTGTGTGTGTGTGTGTGTGTGTGTGTGTGTGTGTGTGTGTGTATAAAGGCCATTCATCTGCTTTTATGTTTCAGGTACTACCGAATGGCAGCCCTGGTCTACTATGGCTTTAGGATGACCTCTGATGATGTCCTGTATGACTGTTTGCCGCTCTACCATTCTGCAGGTGTTTCTTCTGGCTCTTTGGACATCTCTGCTAGCTGTAGTCACATTTGTGGAGCTCTTCCTGTTTTACTGTTTGATACACACAGTGATGGCATCCCCAAACTATTCAAGTGACTTGTCTAGCTTATAGTTTCATATTTTATCTGTTTACTGAAGCAATATTGTTTTAAGTAGCTTACTGCAGGATATCAAAGCAGAGAATCTTATGGGATGTGACCCAGGAACCTTCACCTCACAAGTCTAAGTCTGTAACCATTTTGCTGCTTGCTCGATTGCCTTTCTCTCACAGGAAACATTGTAGGTGTGGGACAGTGCCTCATCCATGGCATGACAATTGTCATCAAGCGCAAGTTTTCTGCATCTCGGTTCTGGGAAGACTGCATCAAGTACAACTGCACGGTGAGAAGGAACAGAGAGGAGGCCAGGTTCTGCCAGGCTAAAGTTGGGCAGAGGCAGTGAGTCATGAGAATAGGAACTTCGTTGACAGTCCAGTTGTGTCCCCACTGCAGATTGTCCAGTACATCGGTGAGATCTGCCGCTACTTGCTGAATCAGCCACCCCGGGAGGTAGAGCGGCAGCATTGTGTGCGCATGGCGCTGGGCAACGGCCTGCGGCACTCCATCTGGGAGGAATTCACCTCGCGCTTCCACGTACCGCAGATCGCCGAGTTCTATGGGGCCACCGAGTGTAACTGCAGCTTGGGCAACTTTGACAACAAGGCGAGTGGTCCCCTCTATGTGAATCTGTACCTTAATGCTGCACAATGCTGTGCCTTTCTAACCCCTTCTGGTGGTGAATATCAGTGAACACCTCAATTCTAGCTAATGATGATGGAATCATTGCAATATTTGATAAACGTCCATCTGAAAGCCTGAGCATTGAAAGCTGCGAACTATGTTTTTGAACGTGTACTGGTTATAGTTATTTTCGGCATTGTTAAACACAAGTGATGCGTGTTGTGCTGACTATTCTGTGTGCATGACTGACTCATTGAAATAATGTGAGTTTAATGTTACACTTGCTCGTAGAAAGAAGTAAATCTTAATTTCTCAACTTCTCGTGTTGCAAACGGTCCGCTTAAGGATTTCTGAAGAAGCGGATGTTTTTCCAGTTGATTTTAAAGTAAATTTTTTTTTACTTTCCTGTCTTGTAATGTTTCTCTTGAGTGAATGCGACCATGTTTTTACACAGTTGTATGTCTCAGTAAAACACATCAGAACAGGAACAGGGGGACTATGTTAATTCAATTCTATAGAGTTTACAGCTTTTGTGCAGTGTGGTTGAGCTCTGAATAATGTCATCCAGGATTTACGTTTAGGCAGTAGATTGGACAATGATGGCAAGTGTACTGAGGTTTGTGGAGACGGGACTGTTTTTTTTTTTTTTTACCCCCCCCCCCCAGCATCAGTAACACTTGTCCAGTACAAGACACTTGTGGTCCAAAGCCTATCTCAGAAATAGGATTGCGACACTACATTCTAGACAATAGTCCACTATAGGGCAATGACACCCTCATTATATACTATAGGGTAACGCACCCTCTCGGCAGCAAATTTAGAGATACCAGCTCACTTGAAACATGTCTTTGGACTGTGGGGCAGAATCCACATTTCATTAGTCATTTTAAATTAGTTTTTTTTTTTTTTTTTTTTAGTCTTACAATTTTGTTTACTACCAGCCCAGTTACTGAGTGTTGCTCGGTCAAAACTATAGCAGTGGAAAGGGAAAAAGTAATAACCAATTATAGAAATGCCAAACTGTTTTGCCCTAAAGTGGTTGCATTTAATATATAAGTATTGTTAGTGCAGTTGTACAGGCAAATGCTGCTGAAAGTCACACACATGGGTTATAGTTAAGTGGGAAGGAAAAATGAAACCATATACTGCCAACTTTATTGCCAGTCTTTATTACCCTTATGTCATTAATGTGTACAGCATTGCATGTGGGTGCACCTTTGTGCGTATGTGAGATGAGAAAATTTAAAAGTAAAAATTTTAAATGGTAGATTTTTCTGGAGCTTAATGAACTTCACTATGAAAAACCTCAAAAGTAACTGTGTGCCAGATTTCAAATCTGTGGCTTGAAAAACAAAGGTTTGCCTAAAGAGCAAACAGACAGACTGAGCTTTGTAGACATAGAGATGGCCAGATTTTATGTGACCTTACCCTTAAGTAAATCAATGGCCATCTGAATTTAGTTTTTATTGATGAGGGTAAAAATGACTTTGGACTTACAAACAAGCTGAATTATAGACTACAGGTTCCAAATGTTTTCATAAGCTGAGAGGTCAGTGTATGGGTTTGTTTATGATGTTCTTTTTTTCATACTTGTGGGGAGCAGTATTTTACTGCAACACAAACCAACATTTCAGTTGTCATGCTCTACCATTATTTCAAATGTGCAGTTGTGCTTTGCATAGATTGAATGTTCTTAACTGTAATAATCAGTAAGCATAGGTAGTGCTTTAGTCTCAATTACCATCCATATATAAATATGGCCCTGAGGACTAAAAATGGCTTTTAAACATGCAACCTTTATTTTAAATACATTTTGAAGGCATCAAATGATGGAGATAAAGACTTAAAAGTTTCTATTGTGCATTCTTTTGAATCTATCCTTTTCTCTTTATTATGAATGTTTCTATTTGAAATTGGAATGTCATTGAGTAATTCAGTTTTGTCTCCTTAGCATAGTGTTTTTGGTAAGCACTTTAAATTGTTTGAAACTTTGAGTATTTGTAACTATTTTGCCTTTCATTGTTCTTATATTGTCTGCTGGTGCTTTGTCTGCAGTAAATCAAACCCATCAGTCTTACGAGGGTCTTGGTCAACAGAACAGTTAATGTTAATCATCTGTTTATCATTTCTGTATTTCATGGCCATGTGTGATATGGTGCAGAAAGTGTTCTTATTTGGGTTAACTGTGTATATTTTCAAATATAATAAGATTTTATTTTCTATATATATATATTTTCTCTGGTATGTGGGTCATTATTGTTGACATCAGAAAAAGATATGCTGGAAACTACACTTCAATATAAATTTTTGGGTTAACTTCCTGTTTTTAAGGGGTTAGCTGTTAATGTTCTTCACCCCGCAAGCTGGGGCGTTCATGTTTATATTTGTCCATTATTCAAATACATTGATTCAATTTTCTGTACATCAGTAGGAACCAGGTAGCAGGGATTCTCTGGTGTCACAGGGGAAAAAATATTGTAACAGCAGAATGCCATGTTTGCATGTGAATTTTCAAATTTTTAATCTTTAACAAATGGTAACTTTTGTTGTGCTTTGTTCTCTTGACAGGTAGGTGCCTGTGGATTCAACAGTCAGATACTGCCTTTCTTTTACCCTATCCGTCTTGTGAGGGTAGATGAGGAGACCATGGAGCTGGTCCGGGGCCCTGATGGGGTCTGCATTCCTTGCAAGCCAGGTTAGTTCCCAAGACCTTGTGCCTTGTACCTGTTTTCTTGGTAGTCTGTGCTAATGTCATAAAAGGTGATCTAAACTGGCATCATCAATTCATCCTGTTCTTTCTTCAGGTGAGCCAGGACAGCTGGTTGGCCGAATTATTCAGAATGACCCCCTGCGCCGGTTTGATGGCTACGTGAATCAGGCGGCCACCAACAAGAAGATTTCCAACAGTGTCTTCAAGAAAGGAGACAGTGCCTATCTGTCAGGTCAGTGGCACCCTGGTAACAAAGTTCATTGAATCGTGAATCTACGGCAGCATCCAGGAGGTGCAACTCTGTTTCCTCAGGTGACGTGCTTGTCATGGATCAGTACGGGTACATGTACTTCAAAGACCGTACTGGTGACACCTTCCGCTGGAAAGGTGAGAACGTGTCGACCACAGAGGTGGAAGGGACCTTAAGCCGTCTCCTGGAAATGAAGGACGTGGTGGTGTACGGCGTGGAAGTGCCAGGTAAGATATAGTGGAACCAGACCTGATTGTATCATCTGCTTGGCAAGGAGAGTAGGACCAGGCAGGGTTTTCTCTGATCATTAGAAACATGTGGTGAAACAATGTCAGTCTAGTTTTATATTTTTTAATTTCAGCATTATTCAGATCTTGGTTTGCAGTTGCTCTGGAAGCTAGATGGGGTAGTTTGGGGGGGGGGGGGAGTTACACAAATGTATACTAAATATTGTCTACCATGGTACCATTGGTGCTGTTCCTTCCTAGGAGCTGAGGGGAAGGCTGGAATGGCTGCCATAGCTGATCCCAGGCACGAGACAGATCTGGAGAAATTTGCCAGGGACCTGGAGAAAGCACTGCCGCCTTACGCACGGCCAGTGTTCCTCCGTTTCTTGCCCGAAGTCGACAAGACAGGTGAGTTTGTGGAGCAAAATGAATTTCCCCTTCACACCAAGGCTCTCAACTGCTTTGTAATACATATTTAATTTTGCCATCATGACTATTTTTCCATTAAGATGGGCCTAGTATATGGTAAACTGGGTTTTTATTTTATTTTATTTGATTTAATTTTTTTTTTTATTAAAAAAACCTGAAGTAGATCCTTTGTATATTTCAAAATCCAACTTTCCTTTCTAGGGACATACAAGTTCCAGAAGTCTGACTTGCGGAGAGATGGTTTTGACCCCAAAGTGGTGACTGACAGACTGTATTTCCTGGACTCTGCCCGAGGGCAGTATGTGGAGATGAACGAAGAAATCCACCGCGCCATTCTTTCGGGGAAACAGAAACTGTGACATCCACTTGCTCCTTTCTCCTTACTACGCACAGCCCACCCCCAGCCCACTCTTCAGCTACCACAAACACTGATCCCGTTTCCTCCCTCGACCCTCTTATGCTCCGCCTTTCGTTTACCTCACTGACCCCACCCCATCCCCAGTGAGGAAGAGCCAAGACCCTTGGATTGTGTTCAGATCCAAAATGCACCCCCCACAGACAGGGCCCACCACTAGGACAGGTTTTACAGGAGTACGTGGTGCCCTGGAAGCAAAAAACAGCTGGATAGAAAGGCTGAGTCTCCTGTCCAGCACACACTGAAACCCTTTCTGCCCAACCTGCAAAATGACCTGTGGTCTGTAGGTCACACCTGTTTATCAGACAGTAGAAACCATACCTGCCTAAGGTTAGCCAACCTTGACAAAGTCCATCAACAGAAAGATCCAGAAAAATCACACAAAACCTACTTTAATGTGCAATATGAGGCCAGTACTTGCTGTGCAATAAGGGAGCTGCCTCCTATACCTGAAAGATAGGTACTTTATCTTTGAAGTAGGTCTTAGGAATGTTGGTGTTGGATGTTGTAGTTTTCCAATATTTAGGTATGTGGGGAAAAAAGGTATAATTTTCCATCTGCACAATTACCTATCACAATCATCACAAATACTGTGCGCTTGAATTTATGCACCTTTGCATCACATGAAGGTTTGTGTCTTCCTAGGCAGCTGAAAGGTGCAAAGCATTTTGCCTGTAAAAAGCAGGTCCACACCTTCAAACTTCAGGGCAGATCGGTGTTCTTCATGCAGGTTTGGCTGAAAGGGCTCAGCAAAAAGAAACCGGCTTCATGATTCTGATGCTTATTTGAGGGATGCGCCTATCACAGGTGCACAGTATTCTGGTGCTACCTGATCATGGCTCACTTGCCTTTGAGCTACAAGCAGCCATCCCACACTGAGTGGTATGTGAAGAGTGTGCCGGAATGCAGGAGGCGAAGGGAAAGGCTTTTGCTTCTTCTTTTTTTTTTTTTTTTTCTTCTTCTTTTCTCTTCCTTTCTCTCCCCCCCCACCCCACTGTTGGCGGCATGAATGATCAGCACAAGCAGAGCACTGTGCCTTATTGTGCGTGTAGTGTCCCCCACAACCGATGTTAACATGCCCACTCTTACATTCCATGTCCTCCTTTACATTCTTACTGTCCTTCAGCCTGCGTCCTCTTTCCTTTCAGCTTTCTTATTGCTTAGTATATAATCCCAGCAACTTCAAACACATCTGTGGGCAGCTGTTGTTGTTTGTTCCCCTTTTGGTTTCTTCTGACTTTTATGCACCTTTAGTTGGTGAGGGTTTTTTTTTTTTTTCTTCAAGGCTGTATCCAAATATTACTTCTCTGGTTTGCAGGTATCATCTACAAATTCCTTGACTTATGCTGGTGTTCTCCTTCGAGATATGTTGGCAGTTGTCTTCAACCAAATGCGTTTGAAATTCTGTTCTGAATGGGGATTTTGAAAAGTCCCTATGCTAACAGCAGGTCTCAGGTCCTTTAATTGGGATTCCTGTTTGGACTCCTGTTTATTTATTCTGGCTCTGTTTAAGATTTAGTAGAATGCCTTGTCTATTAGTCTTTGATGCTCCTTTTCCTGTTCGAGTTCTGTTGAGCAGCAAGGGAAAGTAGAAGAAATAAGGGAGGCTAGAAAGTAGAGTAAATGCTACCCTAAAGGGGTCTTTGACTAAAGATTTGGGACCTCTGGTTCCTAAGAAGAGCACACTGGGGAGAGCAATGGATGTCTGTACAGTTTTGTTGATCAGACTCTGTCCTGGCAGTTTACTGAGTTTCTGCTGTCCACCTGCTATTATCTCCTTCCTGTTCCCATTGACATTACTGATCAAACTTGTTTTACTTTATGTTTTAAATTATTGATCATTTTTATTGTATTATTTGGTTGTGTGTTAACTGTTTTTGAGTACATTATTATGTGTATGTGTGTGTAAAGAGGGAATGTTTAAATGGAAGGATGTGTCCCTTTCCTGCTCTGGTCTACCAGCATGAGGTGGTTGTGAAGAACCACTGGTGATCCTCAGTTTGAGGAAGAAGTAGACTAGACTCATCTTTGTGTTTCCTAAATTTTTTTATATGAGCACTTGAAGCTGTCCTATAGGGGGCACACAGTATACCAGTTGCCTCATTAGTTATATTGGTTTGTTTTTGTGATATAAAGATCCAAAAACTTAATGGAAACATTTGTACGTTTCCATAATAAATTAAATAGCTAAAGTTATTTTTTTTTTTCCATTTGTCCCAGGCTGCAATTTTATCGGGTCAATAAATGTAACTTAATATATCAAAACTGCATTCCATCTATGTCCATATCAACTGCGTATGTTGTCAGGTGCATATGTTTTTACTTTTGATATTTTCTGCAACAAAGGCATTCACCAGCTCAATCTACAGCCAGAATGTCTAATGGAACTACTTTATTTTCTGTGTAACTGTATGTGGGCAAACACAAGTGTGCCAGTGCTGCCGCATTTTCCCATTTGCCACTCTGTGGACACAGACACCAGTGCATGAGGTTCTTCGGTTTGTGTTGATGTCTCCTTTGTGGCTTCCACAACCTGTAGTGGTTGGTAGGTAACTGGTGGAGTTTCAACACATTTTAATTTTTTTTTTTAAATTATTATTTTTAATATTTGGCCAACATTTAAAAGTCATTGTAACGTGTTCAACTATTACAATTTGTAAACAGACAGCCTTTGTATGTTATTGTGGCGATGTTGCAGCGTAACTCAATACATGCGTTCAGTGTGGGAGGATGGTTGGTGTTGACTCTGTGTGATAAATCGAGCTGGTGTCCCGCAGGGACTTTCTTTGCCACTAACTGTCCTTGAAAGAACAAGGAGTCTCGTCACTGGAAGTCTGCTTCTGTCCAATGGAAATGGCCTGCTGTGTGTGCCCTGTCTCCACCCCCCGCTCCTTTGCAATTGTTATTCACAAATGCACTTTTTTCTGTTTTGGTACTCAGGAACAACTTATGCAGAAAGAAGGGTTGGTGTGTGTTGGCAAAGGTGAATCTGTTGTGCTGTTGCTTGCACAGATGGTGTAAGGGAGGTGGGTGAGGTGTGGTAAACCCATGCTGACATCCTCTCATCAAAGGCTAGCTGTATATTCTGCTCTAGAATTAACTACATGACATCTGAGAATCAGTACAATAAAATGTTTTGTGATGTCTTGAAACATAACTTCAGAGTGGATGTATGTGTGCCCTCACCCCCCAAGTCAATAAATAGGTGTACAGTAGTACCATAGCGCAGCTCAAACTGGACTGCAGTACAGTACAGAATTGAGTAATTACAATTTTAATAATAAAAAATGAACACAGAAAATGGAAAGAAAACTCCATTTGTTTTAAAATTTTTTTCTGGAAAGAAAAACATGACAAATTACGATTCATCAAAAGGCCCTGGGCTGCTCACACAGAAGTTGGAACTTTATACAAGTTGCATGAATTCTATTTGTTATTCCCCACACCTTTTCAATTTATAACTTTTTTTTTTTTTTTTTTTTTTTTTTTTTTTTAAAGTCAACGATCACAAGGAAATGCGAGTAGCAGTTCCTGCAGGTCTCCAAGTGCCAGCTATCGGCAAAAATCTTCGCAATTCTGAATTAGTGTAACAATTTTAATGTATAACTTTTTTACGAGTACTTTATCATTAAAAAGTCAACGTCCCTGGCATTGAGCATATTAGATGCTTGTTACCTCTGTTTTTGCTTTGCATTTTGGCTGATATTGCAGCTTATCCCAAAGTTGGCCAAGTGGAAAAAGGGAAGATGAGCATGTTCGTAAATCAGTGGCTCAACATAAACAGGATGTTGTTGTCCACATATTATTTACTTAAGCTAACCTCACTTGGGTAACACTAATACCAGCAAAGTGTGAGTTTACTGCTACGCTGACTGAATACACACCGACTAGCACAACTTAATCTCTTTTTAAGACCCCAAGGTGCGCCAACTGCATTTGGTTCCCCTCATTCTGTTTTGTGAGCATTAGCTGTCAGTACGAAAGAGTCGGCGATCAGCCAAATACTGGAAAAGCATATGATTTGCAAAGATGACACAAGTTGGCAAACATGAATCACCCGCTGCAAATATGTTCTTTGAATTTGGCAAATATACATCAACCTCAAATAAATAGTGTTGCACGTGCGTATATGGTAAGCTGAAAATCTGTCCAAAATAATGAATGAACAAAAAAAATGAAATGAATAAACATTCATAAACAGCATTTTTATTTGATTGTACATTTTTTGTTTCTGCTGGCAGCATAGTAGTTAGAGTTACGGTCTTATCAAAAGCCCTGGGTTTAAATTCTGCTCCGGCTGTAGTACCCTTGAGCCGCATATGTCTCGAATTGCTGCTGTTAAAATGCATTTAATCCCACTGTGTACATTAAATGTGTGAATAGTTGTAGATTTGAGGAAAATTCTGGTAATCTAGTGAAAATATCGCAGTTTGCACTCCGGTTATATGAAATATTTTGCATAAGAAATCAATTTAAAAAAAAAATTGAAGCCACAAAAGTTTTTAACAAGCAAGTATATATTGATAATACTAGAGTGTGAAAAAAATGCTGTGTCTCAACAAAGTTGTAGAAGAGCTTTGGATTTCTGGAACGAATGTGACTTGTCAGTTACTGCTATATTTAACTGCTGAGGTTTTGTTGGTGAATTTATTTTTCATTGCTAAGAAAAGACATTTACGCAGGAATCACAGAAGCATGGTTCAACATCAGCCTCTGCCCTATTGCCTCAAGAAGATGATAGGTAGGGGATGGGGGCGTCTCTTTGCTAGGGGAACGTGATGTAAGCATTGTACGAGGGGGGTCAGTTAGTGGCATAAAATTCAGAGTTAAGAGCTTTCTGTCCATTTCTGCTCAGTGCTCAGCATAGTGTTCACTCCCCAGGTGCTGCTGGAGGCTGTTGCTTCATCTCTTCCATTTGCAAGGACCATGAGGACCGTAGTGCTAACTGTCTGTGTGATGCTCCTTGCTCTCAGCACCCATGCTGATGTCCAGCCCCAGAAAGACTTCGACCTGCGGAAGGTGAGATCTTCACTGCATATCATTTCCCCACAGTCTTCCAAGGAGGGGAAAGGGCTTGCCGCACTAATAACCACACAAGAATCATCTTAATATGAGTCATTTTTTTAATGGAATAGTGTAAAATTTATGGAAATATATGTGCTATCACTACATAATTAAAATGTGTTATAGGAAATAGAAGGCTGGGACAAGTTGCTTCCTCATGACATTATGTGTTATGTTAAAAATATCTGCTTAAAACTGTATTTCTTGCTGCTCTGCACTTGCATAAACTCATATTTTACTCACTCAAAGCAATATGGTTTTCTTTTAGAAAATACGCTAAGTTGAACTGTGGGGCTTTGGGCTTTGCTCCTCGGTGGGAAATCTGACAAATGTTAGCACATCTAAAAGTAAACAAGAGGGTTCGAAGTTCAGCTTGATTCCAAGGGTTGTGGCGTGGAGTGACAAGCACACATGAAATGGACAGGCAAGCACGAATCGATGGGGTTCTCCACAGCTTGTTTCTCCTGAAAGTGAAATGCAGTCAGTAGGAAATGACATTCATGTGTTACTTTTAGTGTCCTGGTGCTTCTGCCATGCCAGAGTCTCCTGCCATTGAGCTTTACTGTATCATGCGGGCTGACTACGCCAGACCACAAGGTGCTCAGCCCTGGTATACAAGGCAAACAGGGTGTGGCTCTTTTCCTTGAACTTCTTATCTCTTTATAGGAACTAATATTTGGCCACTTGTGCACTTGATCTGGTATTCCTGGTGTCAGTCAAACAATAACTAAGTTTCACCACAATCCTACCGGAAACCTTTCTTTATTTATTCCGTATTAAGTCTTCCATTGGCTCTTATTTTTATTTCTCTTTTTTGTATTTTGCCAAAATCCCATTTGTCTTGGATGAAATATGGATCAAGTATGAAAAATAGTGACAAAAACAACTTTTAAAGAGCCTTAGGACAGACTAAAATAAACAAAGGTTTCCTGTGGGCTTTTGATACGCAGTACCTGCCACCAGGCTTTCTTGAATTTTCCTATTTATTCTCCTACACTTTTCTGCATATTCTTTCATAAATATATATATTTGTGTACAGTTTTAATTCATTTTCGGGTTCGACTGTTGAATTTCCTGCGATTTGCCCTTTTACGTTTGTTCGAAGGGCCATAGGCCAATGTTTATTCAAGTACATGTTGTTTGCGCCATTAGGTTTTATTGTCATCCACTCACTTAAAGCAAATTGTTGTGCACCTCAGTGTGTGCTTTCACAGTCGGCTCCAGACCATCTTTTGAGAAGTGCTTATGGACAATGAACAAATATATGCAGCAAAATGTTTACGTACATTACAAATATAAACAAGGTATAGACCTCTGTTCTAGTCAGTGCTGTGTTTCTGTGTGTTTCAGTGTTGATTCCTGTTCTGTCTGCTGGTTTGAAGAGTCTCTACTTTTTCATACTACGCTGCTCTCTACGTGCAGTTTGCAGGGAAGTGGTACCGCATGGGCCTGGCCTACGACTCCCCAGGTTTTGTGCGCTACAGAAGCAGGTTTCGCATCTCCATGGGCGTCCTGACACCACAGCCAAATGGTGATGCAAATCTCACCATGTGGGAAATGAGGTGTGTGACCCTACTATTACTTAAGATTTACTGCACAACACAAACAAGTACCTTGTATAAACCACAGGATGAGGATGCTCAAAGAAGGCCCTTCTCTTCTTTGCTGTCACCTGAAGCCCTCTGGGTTGTCGCTCTATCTCCTATGTGTATGAGAAGACATCTGTGCCTGGACAATTCAAGTATTTCAGCACTCGTGAGTTGAGCTCCAACTTCTGTTTCCCACCAGGGAAAGGTAGTACATAGAGCTGGAATTGAGGTAGAAGAAAGCTGTATTCATGTGATGCCTAAATAAAAATTTCTGTCCAACATGAAAACAGATTAAGAGAGTTCATACCTTAGGGTAGCGGGTAGTTGGCTTACTTAAGGAGTCTATGGTATCCATAAATGAACCTTGAAAATTGTTCCAGCTTCATTTTTTCTCCCCTGATGCTTTCAGCCTTTTAGTTTCCAGCACTTCTTCTTAAGTGCGTGCCACTATTATTGCTAGTGCTGTTTGTTGCAAGTCTATCTATATTTTTGCAATACTACGTTAAACACACCGAGGCAGCATGCTGTGAAGGGTGACATAAAAAATTAAATTAACCAAATTACAAGATTTGAATGGTTTTCTCTTCATTTCTTAGGCCACAATAAGATAAAGGATATCATGGTCGTAGAGACAAACTACAATGAATATGCCCTGGTTTTGAAACACAAGAAGATGGACAAGGAATTCACACAGGTGGCTCTGTATGGTAAGCATATGAATAAATTTGTATAGTGATTACACTGCATTTAAGTATGTACATTTAGATTATGCTTTCTTGCAAAATGATGCACAGTTATAAAATGTATCTTATGAGGGGGGTTAGCATACAGTAGAGTAGTCACTAAGCCCTTCTTATTTGTTTGGCACATCTATTGTCACAGCACACATTAGGACTCGCTGGGGTGTTCCAGACTCAGGGAGTGACCACACATGAGACATTACAATTGCAACACCACCTAGTCTATAGTGGCTCCTCATCCAGCTATTGCATTCCTCACTTGGTTGGAAAGTACCATTGAGTTATGGCTGACTCCTAGGCAAACGTTGACAAGGTTTTCAAGGGAAAGAGGAATAAAAGTGGTTTACCATTGCCTTCCTTTGGCATATTTTTGTCCTTAGAGGGGTGCAAACATGGGGGAAAACCTGCAAACCCCACCCCAAGCTGAACTTGAACCCCACATCAGGCAAGCAGCCCAGGAGCTGTGAGCTTACACCACTGTGCTACCACATTTTTCCCTTCTGCCTTTCAAATATTTTGGCTGCAGCTGAACCTCGTGTCCTCCTCAGGTGTCACCTTTAATCTAAGAGTTGGCCATGGTCTAATCTCTTGCATGCCACACACATATTCCAGTAGCTACTTACTAAAATGTCTAACAAACAGGAAACTGGCTGGATTAAAAGTAGCACATGGTACAGGAATAAGATACAAAGGTCTAAAAAAGTTTTCAAACCCATGCTGAATGCTTGGAGGGAATCAGCAGTTCTGAAGGAAGAGAGGAAGTTTATTCCACCCTATCCGGGGCAAGAGTAAGAACTGAAGGACTTATGGGTGAGCAGTAAACTCACTGCACCAAGGACATGAGTACAAGCTGCAGCCGAAAATGGAGAATTAAACATGAGGTTTATTTATTCCTTTTATTGTGTATTCATTTTGCTGATTTGTTGACACCTTTTCTCCAAAGTGGTTTACCATCACTTTTTAAAAGAAAATTTTAACCGAATCTTTCCAGTCTGAGTGTTTACCGCTATGGTACCTGCTGGGAACATGAGATGCAACACTGCTATATGGCAGTTCACCTTAAAATTCTAGCAAAAGTGCAATATAAAAATTGCATTCTTCGCCAGCTGTTAAAACTAAAACTCAGAAACAGTGCTGTAAAAGTGTAGAACAAATATATGTTATGCCTGAGCAAAAAATAACAAAGAAATTTAGGCTCGGTGTGCTCGTGTTTAATATTGCTACCCACACTGACATTACTGCCTTACAGTCCCTGGGCTGTGGCTTCAGGTCATAGGTATGAATCTTTCTCCATCCTGTACAGAAGGAAGCAATTGTTGACCACTTTTGTCTCCTTCCTTACCTTGAAAACCGCATTTCAGTTTGGTGCCACTTACCTTGTCTTTCTACCCCAGGACAAACAGTGTACGTTGACACATGATTGTATTTTATGTACCATAACGCTGCACTTTCCTTGTAGGTCGGGCACAAAAGCTGAGGCCAGAACTGTTGGAGAAATTCAGAGAATTTGCCTTGTCTCGTGGATTTTCTAGGGAGTCCATCCTGACACCATCGACTTCAGGTAAGAAGGATTGGAATACCTTCTTCACTGGTGTAATGCAGAACTGGCGACTGGTGATGTTGCTTTGAGGACTGTAAGTGACCATCTTTCTTCTGGATTTCAACAGATGATTGTTCTTCAGCCTAACGTCAGGTGAGTTGAACCATTCAAATCATTAGAATCAAATTTCTGAAGCATTCTGCAATATTCTCAACATTTCTAATGTTTTTTCCCCCCAGAGAGCCTTGTTCTCCAGATCTCTGCTCAACCACAGGAGCCCACAGGATGGAAACCTGCTTCACAACCCTCAGACGCCAGTACTGTGCACTGCATCACCAGATAATATGTAGTTCTCTATCATGCTGAAGACACTGGGCTTATGGCTTACGTTACTAAACTAATCATAGCATAAATGCCATATAAAGCAGTAAAAACACAGCAAACAGTTTAATTTTTGCAACATTTGAACAGGCATCTGTGACTTAAGAACATTTCTCTCGGCCAAATTGTGAAAAGGAATGACTAAGAAGCACTGTAGAGCACTAATATCTGAGAGTCAGTATGATAAGTATGGGTTATACTGTAGTACTGTTATTACTCATTAAATGCTGAGGACCATTCCTTTCATGAACGGACAGCTTGTGGCCTCTTTATTTCACAGAGTCCCACATTACATGGCGCTTACTTGTGTTACTGGGCTGCTTATAGTCAGTGTCCATAATTTAGTCCATTGTCATATGAAGAACAAGGACAGGAGTTGAAGATGTTAAGATTTGCATTGGGTGTGACGAGGATGGACAGCATTAGGAATGAGTATATTAGAGGGTCAGCCCAGGTTAGATGGTTTAGAGACAAAGTCAGAGAGGCGAGATTGCGTTGGTTTGGACATGTGCAGAGGAGAGATTCTGGATATATCAGGAGAAGGATGCTAGGGATGAAGCTGCCAGGGAAGAGGAAAAGAGGAAGGCCTAAGAGGAGATTTATGGATGTGGTGAAATGCAGGTGGTTGGTGTGACAGAGAAAGATGCAGAGGACAGGAAGAAATGGAAACAGTTGATCCGCTGTGGCGACCCCTAACGGGAGCAGCCAAAAGATGAAGAAGAAGAAGAAGAAGAAGAAGAAGAAGTCATATGAAGAACAAGAGACTTCTGTTTCTTAGAACAAATTTAAAAAAGGTAGATCAACTCAAACTTGCTGAGTTTCTTTTAGTACAATTGACAGGATATGATACAGTATATTGGGGCATGCAGTGGTGCCGTAGGGTAAGTTGGGGGCTCACAGCTTCTGGACTGCTTACCTGATGTGTGGTTCAGGGTCGGCTCAAGGGTGTGTGTGGAGTTTGTGTGTTCCCCTCTGTGTTTGCACCCTTCTAAGGGAAAAATATGCCACAAGAAGGCAATGGCAAACCAATCTCTAATCCTTGAAAACCACACCAGTAGTTGCCTAGGAGTGAGAAACAACTCAATGGCAATTTCCAATTCCAATGTTATTTCTAGAAGTACTCTTGCTGGATTAATATAATCAATTTTAAGCCCTCTGTCTGTAAACTAAGTCCCATCTCGGCGAAATTTTGTTAACATTAGTTGCTGTCCTTACTGTACTCAACCTTTACTCAGCTAACACATGTGTACAGTCAAACCTTGTGCCTTACTATACATCTCCTAAAGTGGCTGTAGTTCAAAAATTCCAGCTGCCACAGTAAAGGCAAGCAAAACTATAAGATTAAAAAAAATTAGTAATGCATCAAGTTACTTTTATTTAGATTTGGCTTTTAATGTTTTAAATGATGTAACAACTTGAACGTTCATTTTGAAGTCACGGAGGTTTATATATCTTATATATTTATATGTATCTTATATATTTCAAGTTAAATATACAGTACTTCCCACTGGACTAACCATTAAATTCCAAATAAGTAATATATATAGTAAATGTGACAAATTATAAATAATACTACCATATTTGAGGTATTATTAACCATTATTGAGCCGACTCCTTTTTCTATGGCCACCTAAAGTTTCCGGTTTGGATGCGATGCTTTCAGTTATTTACTCACTTATACACCTGGGGCAGTAAGTAGCTTCATCTTTGGTATTACAGCAGAAGAGAGGATTTGAGCTCATGTCCTTTGGCTGCAAGGCATAGGCTCTGACACTATGCTACTATGTTATTAATTCTTGCACCAGGATATTTATCTTGGAAAATTGTAGGGTAAATTGGCTGCTGAAAGGCTGCACAACAGCAGCAAGAAGAGGATTCAAAGTAGTGAGCAGATTTATTATTCTAGCAGCTCTGCCTCATTATCCGTATCTCATACAAACCCGCTGACTGTTTGCTCAGATCAGTCACTGGTCCCAGTGGACGGACACACAGAGAGCGCTATGTACACTCTGAAAATGCGGTGAAGAGATGACATCCCCGGCTTCATGTTCGCCCTGACCCCCATTGTACTATGTCCTTGTGTGCAAACTTTTTCATTGGTTTCTGCGCTCTTATTTATCTTTATTTTGGTTTCATCCTGGGCCCAGAAAAACTAAACACAACTTCCTCACAAAAGCTGAAAATTCAACAGACACTCATAACTAGGAGCTGTGGTAGGAGTTGTGGTTGTAACCCTACAGTCTGCATGTTGAAACAGGTGTGTATGAGCTATGGAATATTGTTTATATTTTCTTAAATTTGATTGTAAAACACATATACAAATGATGCTGCAAAGGAAAATTCATTCATTAACAGTAAATATGAGCTTGGGGCATAAGGTAGGACACCCCTGCCCATCACAGGGCAGGCATACACACTCAAGGACAATATGGAGTCACCAGTTTATCTCAAGTAGGTTTCTATGGACTGTGGAAGAACACATGCACAAACACAAGGAGAACACGCAAATCCTACACAGACCAAGTGGGTGCTGAACCTACATCCAATGACACAGCTCAGGCACCATGAGGGACTGTCACGTCCCATTGTGTCGTTGTGCCTTCATTTTAAGTAACAGTAATGACAAAAATTTACAATGAACACAGCATGTGTTTACAGTGCTCATCACATTCTGTTCTTGAATGGACAATGGCAGTTATTTTTTGTCACTGAACACATCCTGTGAGCAGAATGAACAGCAAAATGTTTCGGTGTGAGTTGCAAAAGCAGATTTCCATAGATATCTCTCGCTCTCTCTCTCTCTCTCGCTCTCTCTCTCACACACACACTCACACACACACTCATCCACTTATTTTCCTTAACCACTTATTCTGACCAGTAATAGTGATCCAGAGGCTATCCCAAAATCACATGGCACACAGTTAGGAGGCATGACCGGAAACCTGGGTGCTTGTCCTCATCAGCATGTATTAAACTGAACAATTTCAGTGTAATGTGAATGTCTTCTTCTGCCCATCATTGGATCCTCTTGTGGATGTTATGACAGGGTTCAGTTTATCTGTTTTTTGAAAACTGCCCAGTTGTTATGCTCACCTTTCACCTGTGTAGGTGTGAGTTGTGATGAATTATAGTAGATCGATGGGCACGGCTGCAGTGCAATGCTGGTGAGCTGAACTGTATGTTAAACACTGCTGCGTCTGCATAGAGGTGGTGGTTTGAAGCGGTCACATCTTGGGTGAGTTTGCCTTCAGTAAACTGGGATTGCAGCAGAAGGTCAAAAGTATTGATCTGTTTGTTTCTCATTTCTGGCTCACAGAGTTGGTTGTGGAGACATCACATGAATGGTGGGGTTTTGGATTGTGCTTTCTGTGCTGTTGATGCACTCTGATTTATTTGTCTTTACTGCTGTATTTGTGTTTTGCCTACATGGTGTCAGTCACCCCTTAACAGCATTTCTGGTGTGGAACAAGAATTGAAAAAATGTGATGTTTGCAAGGTTTTCCCCTTTTACGGTATAATATAAAACCAGATGAAAATACTTTTGAGAAATATCCATTTCTGTACCTGGTTGGTACTATGTTGTGTAGGACATCAGATGTTAGATTTTGAATGCAATCTTTTTCTTAAGCAACCTATTGTTAAAGCCATATGTTGGGATCATTTGAATGTTAACATGAAAGTAAAGGCCCACCTGATCAGGTAAATGGAAAAACTGCATGACAATGAATATCGTGTCTTAAACTCATGTTTACACTCAACCTGTTTTGTCAGCTATCCTTCTGTAAACACAGTATTAAAGTATTTAAACGTTAAAGTATCAAAGTATGCAATGGGAAACATATTAATAACAGAGAATTTGGGTGCTTTTATTAAGCGTTTAGTTTCATTTTACATCTGTGATGGACTGGTGTTTAGTACAAGAAGGTGAACAGCTTATCATCAATGCATCAGGTAAAAAGGCTGAAAAAGCTCCGTTTCACAATGAAATTATTAGAGGAATTGTAAAATTTTTTCAGGTGAAATATTAAGCTAAAACTGAGAATCAAGTGGGCAGGTTTCAGAGAAGTAAAAAACAAGTGCTGATAAGGGGGCCTTTGGTATAGTTTCAATGTTTGTATTTCAGTGTGGTGGGGGGGACAAAGTCTACAAACCCCAACAGTGAATGTCCCATAGTCCAGTGATGTCAGAAGGTGGAGGTTTTTGTTGATGAAACTGTTATGTGGGTTGTCAGTCCAATCTGAGACAATTGGGATGCAGAGTGGAGTGTTCCTTCTACTCCTGGCTGTTGGGGCCCCAGCCTTTGGGGGCCCCCTGCCCTCAGAGCCCCTCTTCTCCATTCAAGAAAACTTTGACCTGGACCGGGTAAGGAGAAGAGCCATGTCTCCATTATTTACATGAACTGTCTTGCTTTGCGTGTGTGTGTGTACGTGCGTGTGTGTTTTAATGTCTTTCCCGAGCTCAAATCTAACACAACTGCTTGGAATATCATGAGAGAAGGAGGTTTTCCTTCGTGCTTTAATATGTTTATGTTGTTCATGGTCAATATTCTGCATGTGGTATTTTTAATTTCCATATTTGGTTTTCCAATATCTAGCAATATAGAACTTTAACATTTATGAAGTTAATCTTGTTGATGTGCCAGGTGTTCCGAATAGGCCTATAAACTAATCGGGGCTGGAGAGAAATACCTGAGGACAAAAGCATTTTCTATGACATCTGCACAGGTGTCAGTGTGTAAATATGATTTTAATTGGATCAATATTTCACTAATAATAATAATTTGCTCCAAAAAATGTTGATTTTGATTTATCCCGTATCTGAGACACAGCTTCTCATACCAAAAGAACACTTGTGTCCAAAAGACTCTGAATGAATGATTGTGTTTTTCTTTAATTCCTTCAATCATCGTGTGACATCCAGAATCTCTCCTTTCTTTGTTCTCCTCTTTTTGCGCACCTCTGTGTCTCCTTCCCATGGCCCTCTTGACACCATCTTGCACGTTCTTCTTGGGCTGCAGTTCATGGGGAAGTGGTACGACGTTGCCGTAGCATCCACCTGCCCCTGGCTGCAAAGCCACAAGGGCCATTTGACAGCAGGGACCTTGGAACTGAAGCCTGGGGACAGCAGTGACACAATCAACTTGATAAGGACCGCCATCAGGTGACAGTCATGCTACCAGGAGTCATTATACTCATCCGCAAGTGTTGCTTCACTTTCAGGAACTCTTAGTCTTCCCTCTCATTCAGTTTGTAATCGGGATTCACAAGATCTCTGGTCAGATGATGCAAATGCTGCATAAAGGGGGAAGTTATGTATGGTGTTTTCCAACACTGTCAGCACCAATATGGAAATATCAAGACATCTTAACTAATGTTTATAATTCCTTAGTTGTTATCTGTGTTCAGGCTGTATTTTTTCCAACGTTACACTTTGCCCAAGATTATCTTCTCCTTAGTTCTTTTTCTGTGGTGCAAGAATAATTTTATTGTTATGCTGACGCATTTTAACAACAAAACCACAGTTTCCTCTCTTTGTGTACCCCAGTATGTTTGCCTGTACTTAGAAATCAAGTGCAGTCATACCCACAGATACTACATCCATCACCTTTAAGTTACAAGAATTTGATTTTACAAAAAGTTTGATTTAAAAGCCCTACTTCAGTTCACAAGGCATTTTGCATTTACAAAGACTGAATTTGGATGTGGTAGTTGAGCAGAATTAGGCATTTAGTTTAGAGGCTTTTCTCCATTGCAGCATACAACCACTGTGTCTGTAAAGCTCAGCCTCTGTCTGTTTGTTTGTTCTTTATGCACAACTTTGATTTTCAAGCAGACTTCACAATTTGACACACAAATACAAAAGTAAGACTTTTGTGTAGTGCAGTTCTTTAAACTTTAAAAAGGCTACTTATTATTTTCAAGTTTTAGATTTTCTCCTTTTTCTTTCTCTCTCTCTCTCTTTCACATACACACACACACACACACACACACACACACACACTACACATATTATTGAACTATCCCTTCAGGCAGTTCCCAGCTAATAAGTCAAGATGAGGACAAACAGGCCACTTCACACACTCACAGTTATGTCTGACATCTTACAAAGAGATTTCCAAGAATGCAGGTGAAAATGCTATAGATTCAAACACTGGTGGCAATCTAATGGCAATGTAATGAGATCACGTGTTTGTGTGCTTGCGTGCAGGCATGGAACATGCAAGCAAATGTCGATGGCATACGAGCTGTCCAGTACCCCTGGGAGACTGTTCTACCACAACACTAGTGCGTAACCACCTGTAGAAAATGAGTACTTTTACAAAACCATATTAAAGGCATTAAATTCATTTTATGCTTCTGGATGAAAAACACATTCAAAAATTCAATAGTTTGCCTCTCTGGATGCTATTTAACTATCTGGGAGGTTGGTGATTGATTTCAGTTAAATGTTTTGGTAAATATGCACCCATATAAATAAATGAACAGTTAACCAAATAAAATGTCATACATTTTTCCAAGAGTTATTTAAATTATTTATAGTCACAGAACAGCAAAGCAGTACAGTATTTCTGAAACATTATAATTCTGTTTTATCATCTGTAAGAGTGGGCAGCCGATGTGGATAGTTATGTTGTCCACACCAATTATTACGAATACGCCATTCTTGCCATGACAAAGCAGAAGAAGGGACAGAACCGGACCACCACATTCAAGCTCTATGGTAAGCGATGAATCTGTCTGATGTACAAAAGGAAATTCTCTAAATGTAGGACAAACAGAAGAAGTCTTTACTTTTCCAGTGTGTCACAATGTGTGCAGTATGTTTTAGTGCATTTTAACAATGCCATAGGTATGGCTATAATCAAAGTGGTAAGGCAATTTTGGCACAGTTTAGTGCGGTTTCTGGGAAAGTGCATCACTGAACCATTTGGGTGCAATGAGTAAAATTGAAACGTGCACACGTTGGGAAGTATTTAAAGAAGTCTTTGCAACATATTAGAGAGACCATAAGACGTAAATTCCTACGACTGAAATTGTGACTTAACAGGCCGCACAACAGAACTTCGTCCCACTCTGATGGATGACTTCACTCAACTGGTGAAGGAACAAGGCATGAGTGAAGATGACATTATGGTCCTCAAGAACACAGGTACGCACCGTTCACCAGGAAATACAAAGCAGAAGAAGAGAAGCATGATTCAGTGACCGCTGGGTGCTTTTCTCTCTTTTCGCAGGAGAATGTGTTCCGGGGGAAGTTGCTCCAGTGCCTGAGATTCAGGTACACCCATTTGACCTTGAGCTTTTGTCATTCAGGCCCATTTTCATCAGTCTTTGTTACTGAGCTCTGATGCTGTGCACATACAGAGAACAAGAAGGAGTGCAACCCTCCTCCAAGCCGATGAAGGTTCCGGAGATGAAATGCCCACTTTTCTAAACGCAGGTGCTCCCCTAGTGCATTAAAACAGATGGAAGTCACGAATGGCTTTTGGTGGAATATGTGCACAGTGCTGGATTTAGTCATTCACTTCTGGCATGTATATGTCATTCCTTAGACTCCTGCTTGAAAACTCCAGACACTGGCCCCTGTTTCGGCATGAACAAAAAATTTTATTACAACTCCTCCCTCATGGCATGCCAGGAGTTCAACTATGGCGGCTGCCTTGGCAATGAGAACAACTTTGAAACAGAGAAGGCGTGTTTGCAGCACTGCCGCACCGAGGGTAAGTGTCTCAACTGGGGAGCTTAGGGAGGAGATACCTGGTTTTGGAGGGACAGGGAGACTGAAAGAGAACAGGAAATGCATGCAGTCTCACAGAATAACAACTCCTCTCAAAAGTAACTTGCTAAAAAATACCTGCACAGGAGGTATTAAAAAAAGCCTGGGTGCTGTTCTGCTGTACTGTGATGAAACAAAATGCTGACCACATGTGTCAGTTTTCAAGGGGTTATTCCATTCCTTGTAGGACTCTACAGGTATCATGCATGGGTAAGGATCACAGCAGATAGAGAGCCTATCATCTGGTGGGTGTGTATAAGTGTTGTTCTAAACTCTCTAATCTCTTCAGCTGCCTGCAGGCTGCCAATGGACTCTGGCCCTTGCAAAATTTACGAACAGCTCTGGGCCTTTGACTCTGTGATGGGAAAGTGTGTGCCCTTCAAATATGGCGGCTGCCAAGGAAATGGCAACAAGTTTTACAGTCAGAACGAGTGTGAGGAGTACTGTGGGGTGGCAAAGCCTGGTAAGACAACATAAATACAAGAAGAAAAGATTTTCGTAAAACGCCTAATAAGCTGAGATGGGAACTTCTGCAATGGCTTGGGACAAATGTTTAGTAATGCGACACTACAAATCCCATGGTTATGCCGGATATGTTTGTCAGTATCCTGGGAAAGAGGCTTCAGTTTTACCCATTATCCTTAGTGCATCATAATTGTTCATTTCCAGCCACATAAATAAGTAAATATTTATGAACGTAATGCAAGCTTGCTTCAGCAAATGTGTGCGCAAAACATTTTTATTGTTGTCCAAAGGCTGTTACCCACATAAAATACTGTTCATATTTAATAGGAAGAAGAGCCAATATGTGTTTTAATGTTAGTCTTTTATCATTTTCACTAAGGTTTTTCAGCTGCAAAAAAATTAGATTTTACTAATAATAGGGTATGATGGGTTTGCATGGATGTCTTCACAGAGGATGAAGAGCTGATGAAGGTCAAGCAGTGATGGCACCAGGACAGAGAAGATTCACAACTGTCAAACTACTAATGAGTTGACAGCCTTTGATTTCTTTGTAACAATGGTGAAAAATATTAAAAACATTTTTTTGAAATAGGAATGCTTGTACGCGTTAACTTTTTTATCGACATAAGGAAAAGTGTCATGACAGAACTAAACCTTTTAACCTCTTTAAAATACTTATAAGCATGAGACCTAAAACAAAGAACAACCAACTGAGCAGTCAAAGACTAGTTTTGCTCTATACATATATTGCTGAATCTGTGCACACACATTCCTCACATAAGATGGTTATTATTATTATTATTATTATTAGTTCAATGAAATCATCTGATGACATGAATTCCTGCTTTAAGAGGTTGAGCTGCCATCATGAAAGAATAAATAAACAAATTAAGTTTTATTAATCTTTTTAATATTAATTGTTATTATTATTTTCATTGTTTTATTATTAATTTATATTAATTTTACTATTCCTTTCATTCAGATCTTTTTGTCAGTTGTAGTGCTTTTTGAAAGGAACTTGAAATTGAAGAAAATGACACCAGCATGTTTTAGGGTTTAAGTGGAATAGGAGGTATAATGCAGCAAGGGATCTGCAACAAGTTTTATTATTTTCAATTTCTAGGCTTTTCAGCAGTGAAATGACAGATTTTGGTTTTTCTCCAAATACTTCAGAAGTTCTCTACATTTCTATATCATCAAAATATATGATTTTAGCAGAAAGTGCTAATATGAATACTTCTTACATCCCTGTTTTGATGGTATAGAAATATTTATATTAGAACTTTGTGTTTGATATATTTCTACACCATCAAAGCAAACTGGGTGCCAGAGATGCTTAAGAGGAAGAAGTACTATTAAGAAAAGTTAACTTATTATTCTGATAATTCTGTCTACACCTTTGACTCCAGTACATGAGATGGAACTTATATGTTCCTGTGCTGCCTTGTAGAATACAGAACCATGGTCAGATTTTTTCGATGCATTAAACGTCTCATCTGTCTGATACATTCATCCATTCATTTTCAATAACTGCTTGTCTCGAGCAGAATCATGGTGGTCCGGAGCAAATCCCACAAGCAGAGGCCGCCAGGCTATGAAAGGGCCCCTAAATGGGATGCCAGTCAATCCCAGGGTTCTAACACAGAAAAAGAAATTCTCAAATATGGAAATTTCATCTACAAGGACAAAAGTGTGGTGTAGAGTCCAAGAGGCAACAGGTGCACGCTGCTCATTGTGACCACAGGGATTTCAGCTGTCGAATAAACTGAGCAATTTAAACACATCTTCAAGAAAGTAGAGAAAATGACAGTCAAGCTTTTATTCTAGTTTCTCCACGCCATCACTAAAGCAAAACATACATAGAAATAAAACAGTTTTAATTTGAATCGGCGTTTAAAGAAATGCATCAGTCAAATTAGAAAAAACCCTGTTTGTTGTTTTACAAATACATAAAAGAGAATAAATTTTAGCGATCCTCAGAAACTGGGGTAAACTGGACAGACACCAGAAAAATGTTAAAACAGGTTGATAATGGAG
The DNA here is from genome assembly GCA_018136845.1 of Heterotis niloticus. Taxonomy (NCBI): domain Eukaryota; kingdom Metazoa; phylum Chordata; class Actinopteri; order Osteoglossiformes; family Osteoglossidae; genus Heterotis; species Heterotis niloticus. Next base: position 27,111,518 of record CM030891.1, read on the forward strand.
AAGTTGCAGTGTTTACATTTCTTCAGCTCAGTGGAAAAAACACACATAACCTGCAGGTCATCGTCCTGTTGCAGGCATGAGCGGGAGGCAGTGGTTTTTGGAGCTGTACCGTCAGTCCAGTTAAGAAGATGCAGAAAGCTGTGCTCTTTCTCTTTTTGGCTTCCAGGGTTCAGGCCCTTAGTGGGCCACCCCCCTCTGAACCCCACTTTCCCACCCAAGAAAACTTCAGTCAGGACCGGGTAAGTACAGAATTACTTTTGTCTCTTTGCGTCCCAGTGTCAGCTCTTTGAATTTTTTTCTCAACCTTTACTCCGTCTTGCTTTCTCCCCTACCCATGGTCCTCTGACACCATCTTGCACGTTCTTCTTGGGCTGCAGTTCATGGGGAAGTGGTACGACGTTGCCGTAGCATCCACCTGCCCCTGGCTGCAAAGCCACAAGGGCCATTTGACAGCAGGGACCTTGGAATTGAAGCCTGGGGACAGCAGTGACACAATCAAACTAACAAGAACTGCCATCAGGTGACATTCAGATTCTCAGTACTCATTCATCTCTGACCCATTAGCTTTCTTTCGGCTTTCGCACTGGTCATTCTTTCCATCTCACTCCCAGTAAATTAGTTAAAAACAATGAACATTTTGAAAGATGGTAAAGCGTTGACTAACACTGGTTTATTGGTCAACTGCTCTTCCTATTTGTAACCAGAATTCAATACCCACACTTAAAAAAAAACTTAAAAAATTAAACTTATTACCACACAGTTAAAAGTGCATATTTCTTACTGCAGAAGTGAAAGCCTCACATTTCTGCTGCCAATGTTTCTACAACTTTATTGTTTGTTTTTTGTAGGTTGTTTTTTTCTGAACTCAGCCATTTTGAATGACACCCTTGCTTTCAGTAACGTTGGGCACCATTTTGTGGCGTCGGGGCCCGTTTGACATAACTATTCTGATCATGAAGTCCTGGTTTCCTCCAAGTAGATTTCCTCATACATTCACAAGATTTTAAAGGAAATTATATGCATAATACTGTTGTCAATAGTCTGGGTTTTTAATAAGTGACTTATAAAACTGCACAGTGCGCTGGGGGAGCCCATGACAACCCATGTTCTTGTGTGCTTTTGTGCAGAGATGGGACATGCAAGCAGAAGTCAATGATCTATGGGCTGAGCCAGGTGCCTGGGAGGTTCTCCTACCACAGCACCAGTGAGTCTCTCTGGTTGTTTGGTTAAGCGCACCAGAACTGCCTTTGCCCGACATTTTGCTTGTGTGCAGCAAAGGGCCTCAGAGCTAAACCCACATTTCCAAACTGTCACTGTATCTCATACAGCTGTCATTCACATACAGTTTGGTTTACTTTTGCAATATCAGATTTTAAACGCATGATGCCACATATTGAGAATAGAGCTATGCGGCATCATGCGTTTAAAATCTGATATTGTAAAAATTCTAAACTGGAGAGAAACTGCATAAGTAAAAACATTTACATGTATTAATTTAAAATACACTTTTCTCCAAAGATACATCCATCTGAAAACCAAAATGGATTTCACCAACAGGTGAAGAATGACAGCGTATGTACAGGTTAAAATACGTCTGAAAAATAACAAAAAAGTCAGCGAGAAAGAGGAGCTAAATGCTTTTATGCAGATGCAGCTGAAGATTAAATGAGTATAACTCACACAAACAAAAAACTGGTCTCCAAAGAGCAAATGTGAACTGGGAAATAAAACTGGTTTTGACCTGAAATGATCCCTCCATTATTTTGGCTAATTTCACAAAGGTGTCTAAAGCTGCGTATAAACCTAACAGCGTAAGTCAAAATACCACTGTATAAATGGGTAGAAAAGTGTATAATTCTCTTTAGGTAAATAAACCCATTGCCAACTATTATCTAAATGGCTCTTTTAAACGTTATATTTTAAAAACAATAAGGTGTCTGCCGCATTGTTGTAACTTAGTGTGCGATCATCTGTAACAGAGTGGGCGGCCGATGTGCACAGCTATGTTGTCCGTACCAATTACGACGAATACGCCATTGTTGCCTTGACAAAGCAGAGGAAGGGACAGAACTGGACCACCAGCTTGAAGCTCTATGGTAAGAAACAGTCACAATGGCACTACAGAGGACAGCTGAGGAGGGTGCTTTTATTCATTTACATTGGCTTTGCCTGTAATAATCAGTATAATGCAGTAAAATATTATAATATTATTTTCTCATAAGCCGGGGGTTTGTTAAGTGGTGTGGACATGAACCAGAAAGGTTGCAGAGTCAATTCCAAAAAACAGACAGTTTATTTACGCTCGATCCTGAACTGCTTCCATAACCCTAACACTAAGTGAAATGGGTACAGTTGAAACATTTAAAAGTTTGAACCCAGTTTAGACACTGGTTTTTGAGACATAAACTCCTTTGGGTGCAATTGTGACTTACCAGGTCGAAGTGCAGAGCTACATCGCTCTCTACTGGGTCACTTTACACAACTGGTGAAGGAACAAGGCATGAGTGAAGATGACATTGTGGTCCTCAAGAACACAGGTATGCACCGCTCACCAGGAAATACAAAACAGAAGAAGAGAAGCATGATTCAGTAACTGGTGGGTGTTTTTCTCTCTTTGCACAGGAGAATGTGTTCTGGGAGAAGCTGCCCCAGAGCCTGAGATTCAGGTACATCCCTTTGACCTTGAGCTCTAATCTTTTCTTACCCTCATACCCTTTTATGCTATCAGTCTTAGTCACTTTGCTGCCTCCATTCCTTCCTGACACCCTGATGATATGCATACAGAGAGCTAGAAGAAATGCTGAAGAGGTGGCCACAGATGACACAGTGACACTGGGAAATGGTAGGTGATTTGGTAAAGGTGGAGCTGAATGGTTAGATGGCTTTCAAGTATCAAGGATCAGTAGCTAGATTTTAACCTGAAGAAGGTAGTGCTGCCAGGGTCCAGGCCCTTAGCAGGTCACCACCCTCTGAACCCCACTTCCAACTCTTGACAGATGTGTACCTTACTTTCCTCAGACTCCTGCCTGAGTCTTCCAGATTCAGGACCCTGTTCAGGCTGGTTTCATCGCTTCTACTACAACTCTACCGTTAAAGCCTGTCAGCAGTTCACCTATGGTGGATGTGAAGGCAACCAGAACAACTTTTTGACTGAAAAGGCTTGTCTGCAACGGTGCCGCAGCAAAGGTCGGTATCTGGGGTAGGGAGCAAACGTGGTAATGGCTGGGTTGTGACAGAGCACTGGAACAAGAAAAAGACAACACACACGATGTCACACAATTTCTTCCATGTGCTGTATATATCTCACTGTTTGCACCTTTTGATCCTTTCAGATGCCTGCAGTCTGCCCATTCTCATTGGGCCCTGCAGGGCTTATATTCCACGTTGGGCTTTTGATTCCAAGACCGGAAAGTGTGCGTTCTTTATATATGGTGGATGCGAAGGAAATGACAACAACTTTTACAGCCTTCAGGAGTGTGAAGAGCATTGTGATGTGAAGGACATCAGTAAGACACACAAGCCTTGCTGAAAATTTATGAAAATTTAAAGCAGATTACAGTTATATTTTGCCCAACAATGGACAGAAGGTAGTGGATAACATGTAACGCAGAAAAGATAGTCACCTTCTTCTTTCATGTTCTTGATTTCTTGACTTTGAAACTTAAATATGTTATGGTGTGCGTATGCTTCACATCAGTGTCGGACAAATTGTGGAAGCAAGACCCACTTATTTCAGAAATAACTCAGACGTATCAAGAACTACACTGACCATTGCTTGGGCAGAGGTTTCTACCTCAGCAGGGAGATCAACTTTCAAAATGAAAGTGAAGATAAGTGGTTAAAAAGCAATGCTGGTATACAACTGGATCATTGTTGCTTCAGTGCGGAGCTCTGGTTCACTGCTAACAGACAATCATTGCATTTCAGTGCTAAGACTCATACACTACGGACCTGGAGCGACATCCGCCGCACCTACTTTAAGCTATTGCCACGATGCACCAGACACAGGCCCGTGTGATGCTTCATTTCAGCACTTCTACTACAACCCAGTGCTCATGACTTGTCAGAACTTCACCTATGGAGGTTGCCAAGGCAACAAGAACAACTTTCAGACTGAGGATGCATGTCTGCAGAGCTGCCGCACTAAAGGTGATTGTCCTGTGCCGATAGTAAGGCCTTGGATTTTTCAGTTTATGGAGACCACAGGACAGCAGTAAATTCTACAAAATGCAAAACTGTGTATATGTATGCTGCATGCAAAAATGAATAGAATGTACAGTACGTTTTGTTGTATTAAGCAACATTTTGATTGTACTGTATATGCGGGTGTTTATGGGGTGAACTGTATCCCTGTTGAGATTATGAAGACCAGCCTTCATGGGACAACACACACCTCACTGTATGTACTCTGCTTTGTCTTCAGCGTCCTGCAAACTGCCCACTGTGACTGGGCCCTGCAAAGCCTATGTTCCGCGGTGGGCCTTTAACTCTTCAAGTGGAAAGTGTGTGCCCTTTACGTATGGCGGTTGCCGTGGAAACGGCAACAACTTTTACAGCCAAAGCGAATGTCAGGATGTTTGTGAGGTACAGGAAGGTAAGGTGACATTCAGAACCTCAGGAAGTTGTGACTCAAGCTGTCCCTGCTGTTGGACCTTATAGTTAGTACATGACAGGTGTGTACCTTCCTCTCTTCAGATCCATGCATGAGTCCACCAGATACGGGACCCTGTGAAGCCTACATTCCACGCTACTACTACAACTCTACCCTCATGGCTTGTATGGAATTCATATATGGTGGTTGCCTGGGCAACCAGAACAACTTTGTGACCGAGCAGGGATGTCAACAGACCTGCAAAACTGTAGGTGAGCCTCCAGATGGGCAGCAGGGGGTAGTTATCAAGGTGTATAGAAGAGAAGAGGGGTAAGTGTAGTTTCTCAATAAAAATGTTGCATATAAAATTCACTAAGCCATAAAGCACTTGAATAATTTTGATGTACCGAGGCAAAACAATGTTTTGGTTGCATACAGGGTAAAGGGGGAACTGGGTGGTCCTGTTTGGCCTACATGTACAGCACCTACTGTTACATTTGTGAACCCTTTGAATTACCTGGATTTCTGGATTAGCTGTACAATTTGGTCCGATCATCTAAGTCACAAAAAGAAACAAACACAAGCTGCTTGCATGAGCTCTTCAGGTCATGCCATAGCCTCTTAGTTTGGTTAAGGTCTGGACTCTGACTTGACCATTCCAAAACACTCATTTTCTTCTTTTTAAACCATTTTGTTGTTGATTTACTCTTGTGTTTTGGATGATTGTCTTGTTGACTCATTCAACTGCTATTAAACTTTAGGTGTCTGAAACTGAATTTTAAATTCATTGTTCCCTCACCGACTGGAAGGTGTCCTGCTCCTGAGACAGCAAGGCAGGCCCATGCCATGATGCCATGACCTTACTCACCAAATGTAGTGGTGCACATTTTTAAGAAAAGGTTAAACTTCTGACTCATCTGCCCGCAGAATATTGTTGTGGAACATCCAGTTGGTTTTTTGCAAACTTGAGTTATAGAGATCTAGACTTCTGCAGGTCTTTTGCAGTTATCCTTGGGTTCTTTTTCACCTCCTTCAGCATTGCACGTTGGGCTCCTGGTGTTGGCTTTACAGGATGCCCGCCCCTACTCAACAGTACCAAATTTCCTCCTTTTGTAAACAATTTATCTGACTGTGGACTGATGAACACTCAGAGCTTTAGAAGCGTTTTTTGTAGTCTTTTACAGATTCATGCATCTTGACACTTCTTGTTCTAAGGTCTTTTAAAAGTTGTTTTCATCAAGGCATGACGCATATCAACAGATCTTTCTTAAGAAGAGCAGACTCTGTCTGTAACCTGACTTTGTGTCTTTTTATAGGGCAGAGCACCTCTACAACTCACACTTCCAATCTTTTCGCCAGTCAACTCTAGCCTCTGATTGTTTCCAGTATTGGCAAGGAGAAGTACATTTATTTGTCATTACCTGAAGCAGCTTGTGTTTGTCTATTATTGTGAGTTAGATAAAGATCAGACCACATTTTATAAGTAACTGATCCAGGCAATTCAAAGGGTTCCTAGACTTTTTCTTGCAACTGTAATTGATTATACAGACTACCTCAGGATTGTGTCAGAGATCAACCTTCCAGGTATGGTGCACATCTCAGCGTTTGTACCTTCTGACCTCTCCAGCTCCCTGTAGGATGCCCATAGTCACTGGGCCCTGTCAGGAGAGCCTTCCCCACTGGGCCTTCAACCCTGTCAAAGGAGAGTGTGTGCCATTCATATATGGTGGCTGTCAAGGAAACAGCAACAATTTCGCCACCAAAAAGGATTGCGAAGACCTCTGTGGACTGATAACAGGTGATAAATTACCACATACAACGAAAATACACTCTGTTCACAAAGCCATACAAATACATACAGTCTAAAAGCCCAGCCTAATATCCTAGGAACTGTGAATCAGATAGATGAAGAACAATCACATATACAGGTAAACCCTGGAATAAGCATTCCTAAAAGTGATACAGTTTTGTTATAACGCAGCTAAACTTCTAATACCAGCCCCAAGTTTGCACAATAGATGCCCCTTTGTCTGCAGGTAAATGACAAATTCTACATTTGTGAGTCGCACAAGTAGCTTCTTCCTGTACTATACGGCTCTTGTGGCATAGTACCGTGCAGTTTAGGAAGCACTAAGGGACATTTTTGGTAATATTCTTACATTTTCATGCCTCATGATTGCATTGTTTCTACGTGGTTGTGCAGTTTCTCCATTTTAATCTCATGAATGTGGTGTAATCCAGCAAAACGGGGTCAAAAAATGTATAAAAATTTGTGGAAAAATGAAAAGGAAGAAAGTAATAAGTCTAGAAAGACAGAATGAGATGAGGATGGAAGTGATTATAAGAACTGAAAGCAGTGAACCACACACCACAACTCCCAAACGGTTCTTTTTTACATTTGTGAATACAGTAACAATTCATTACAGTAAATTGCTTTATTTATTCATTTTGGACTGTCAACATTTTAACATATTTTTTACATAAATTTAATTACTGAATGAACAACTCTGCAATGTGGGCTCTCTGGTTCTTCTCCGTTTATTGCTAATGTCTCTGGCCAGGTCTGAGCACCCTACTCTAAACAGAGGACTTGGTGTCTCATATGTGTGCTGAACAACACAATGCTATAAGTGTTTTACAGTATTTTAGTATATTTGAAAAAGTTGGTCTGAGGTTTTTGGACAAGCTGGGAACACATTATTATTATTTTTCCCATTTAAAATAATGTTAAATAGAATCCCATTATACTCAATTTCAATTTGCGCAGTATTTCCGGGAATGAATCAAATGTGTAAAATGGGGTTTAGCTGTATTTCATAATTTTACAGTATCTGAATGTGAAATTTAATACTTTTTAAATGAAGGGTGTGTCTCGTATTTTGCTTTTTTAGTACCCTCTGTAACACAACAGCATAATAATAATGCCGAATGCTTCACCGATCCGGAAACACATCGCTTAACCACATTAATCTGGAGAAAACAAAAAGAAATCAGTAGAAGACAAAAGCCCACAAAAATATGTAGGTCAGAACTGTGCAACAAGATCACGTTTGAGCAGTGTTAAAATACGAAAGCCCAGTGTTTTGTTGTCCGTCTTACATTTGGTCATTATTTAGGACTGACAGCCTTGAAATGTTACTGAGAAGAGCAGGTAGTCTGCAAAGTAATAACAAGGGCATTTCATCAATGTGACACAAAGGAAGCTGTTTTAGTTTGGAAATAATAATTTCTTTTTGAGTAAAACAATAAGTACCTACAATATCTAGGATTACATTAGGCTGCGACATACATTCAGAAAAATTGCATATACAGTACATGCTACTTCATTGTCAATTGATTTTCTTTTTCTTTTTTTATTTTCCATTTTCTTTTTCATTTTTATTTAGCTGTCAGCATTAATATTGTTAGGCAATTTCTCCAGTGATAATGGTTTTTTCTACAGTCATACACACTATATTCCTGTATGTGGCAGGAGACACTGAAGGCATAGTCATGTGAAAGTGATGACAGGACAGAAAGCTGCTTACTCACTCTCTGGGGTCCAGACCTGATTCTGGAAGTGCAGGACAACACAATAGTTAAGGTACACACTGGACGGGGTGTCGGTCTATTACAGGGCAGCCACACATGTATATGCACAGGTACACACTAGGTCATCTGAAATACTTGTCTGTAGAGTGTAGGAGGAAACCAGAGCACTTGGACAAAACCCCGCAAAGACAGGGAGAACAGGCAGTCTCCGCACAGAACGAGCGGGATTCGCACTAACACCCTAACAACCCGAGCGCTGCGAGACAGCCACACTACCTGCAGGGCTGCTGTGCACTGCGCTTCAATGCTGCCCATTCACTACTGCAGCAACATTTACGTTAGCAAAAAAGATAAAAGGAAATGCATGTTGTTGTGTTATCCCTCTGTTTTTTTTGTTTTATTTTATTTTATTTTATTTTAAGCTCTTGCCTACAGACCGTCTGCTGTTACAGAGAAGCAAAACCACAGCTAATATAATTTCAAAAAAGGCCTTCATTGAGATATTTACTTGCTTCCATTTCCAGAGTCTTTCTCTGTAAAGGCCGATTTGGGAATAGCGCTGGCGTACACAAGATTACGATGAATTACTTTATGGTTTCCTGTTGATGATAGTCAGTGATTGGATTTCCGCAGCGCCGTGCTCGGCATTTCTGGAAAGACCGGCCCTCTGACTTCCTTAGACTGCCACCATGATCCACGAGAGATGGGTCCTTGTGATGCCTTGAAGTAACACTTCTTCTACAGTTCCTCTGGGAGTTTATTCCACCGTATCACTGCCAAAACAAATAACCACTGAGCTTTAGATGTTGGCCTCCTTACCAGCAGGACAAGAAAGCAGCGAAACTTGGAAGAGTGTAGCTGTGTGCAGGCATGGATCAAGGTTTGTAGGTACTGGGGTGACAGTTCTTTGACTGTCTTGTAACCAAAGTATAGCTGAAGCAGGAAGCTAGAGAAAGCTGATGGAGGGAGATGAGGAGGGGAAGCACTGTGCAGCAGGACAGACTAGAGTCAGGCATTTGACTGAAGGTGTGGATGAAATGAGTGAGTTGTCCTCTGAGGTAGAGTAATCTTGAGGTCTTCCAGAGACACAGAGGATTTCCGTGCTGAAAACACTGACTTCCAGTTCGACATTGGTCATCTGAGTAGATTTCGGAAAGTCATGCTGCAGCTTGTAATGACACATGAGCGTCGGCTCGGGGGGGGGAGGAAGAGCTGTGTATTGTCTGCATAGCAATGATAAGAGAATCCAAGGCAAGCGGAACAGGTAAAGAAAAGTATGGAGCCATGGCTTGAGACTTGTAGAATACCTGCTGATTGAGACTGAGGAGCACAGTAGGATCTTTGTAAGATCTACCTGACAGGTATAATTCAACACGTTTAGTCCTTTGATACAAACCCCTTCTTGTAGGTATGGTGGCTCGCACAGATGGGTGTGTGAACAGCAAGGGACGGGGTGTAAGAATGAGAACAGAGGGAGGTGGTTCCAGCAGACTCAAGTTAGAAACACGTGCACAAAAATTGGGTCTAAATTCCTGACCGAGGTCTCCCTCAAATTCCTCAGACCCCTGCACAAGTCCACCTGACACAGGACCTTGCGATGGCTCATTCCCACGTTTCTACTACAACTCCTCCCATGGGGCCTGTGAGAACTTCACCTATGGTGGTTGTCAAGGCAATAAAAACAACTTTTTTACCGAGATGGCATGTCTGAACAGTTGCCGCACTCCAGGTGAGTATCTCAGGTGTGCTGCTGCTGCAGACGACATTCACATCATCACCATCTTAAGATTTTTGCACCGGTGAACGTTGCAGGAGCTGCGCACATCTCACTGTATCTCACCTCATGTGTCTTCTGCTATCGCCAGCCATCTGCAGGCTGCCCATAGTAACTGGGCCCTGTAAGGCTGCCTTTCAAAGGTGGGCTTTTGTGAGGGGGAAGTGCGTGCGCTTTATCTACGGCGGCTGCAGCGGAAATGGAAACAATTTCAATGGCAAAAAGGAGTGTGAGGAGTACTGCAGCGTGATGGAGGAAAGGGAACGCACAGAATCAAAAGGTCCTGCCTAAGTCTTAGAAACGTCTGAATGTAGGTGATGACCTCGAATTATGACCGAGAGGCTGCAGACAGCGATTCTGTAACCCGACATCTCTCAAAAGTATTGCTTTTGCAGGCTAACAATAACTTTTTCATCCCTGTAGCTACAGGTATTGTGAAAAGGTCACACGATGTTGTCTCTTTGCATATTGCAGGTGATGAAGAAGTGATGGAGGTCAGTTAAAGACGGTGGTGGGACAGCGAGCAGATGAGATTTTTCCAGAAGGAAAATCTAACCACCCCTCAGCTAGCAGTTCTGGATTTCCTTCTTCTAGGAAGTGTTGAATGAATTAAATATGTGGAAAAAGAACACATTGTTGTCATTTATATTTCTGTGCTTTGCTTAATTTTGTATGAGGCCCTTGTCTATATCCGTGCTTGAGTGGGTGGGCCTCCGGGATGTCAGGGGGATGTCCTAAAGATCTGCTCCTTCATGTCTTCACCTGAAGTGAGATTGCAGCTCACGTGCTTTTAACAAACTACACTTCGCTTCATTCCATTCCTTCTTCCTCATCTTCAGGAACTCAAGTACCACAAACGTGGTTTACAATGGTGTCTGGGGGCTGGCCTGAAGGTGGCGTTGTAGCTTTACTTATGGCTCTTATCTTCCTGCCCACACCCTACCATTAACAGGGCTTGGTTTCCTGCTTAGTTTGCAGCGTCCCCCCTTCTGCAGAGCTGGGCCAGAAAATTCTGGGAATATCCGGAGAGGAAAAGGGAGCTGGGGACCACTGCGGTGACCTTCCGTTTGGGTGCATATCACCTGGTCCAAGAGGGATGTGGGATGTGATGCATTTCCAAATTAATTTACTGGCCCGAAATACTTTGTACACGCAAAACAATCCCATTCAGCACAGATCTTTAACTACAGTCACCTCCCACAGGGCTGCAGGGAATAATAACAGGAAAGTGAAATATGACTCGCTTGTGCGTCTACATTGGATCATGTTAGTGTAAGACAGTTATATAAATTTTAAAAAGTTCCCTTTTTCTACATCCTGATGCTAACTGAAAGGTAGGTGCTTTAATACACTCCCCTCTGGAACCTTTTCAGATTAATACAAAGCTAAAAATGCATCTCAGTTATTTTCAGATTAAAAATCAGTTTTGGTGCCTCAGAGAACACTCGCATAACTTAAATGAAATTCTTGCTAAATATTTATTAAACGAATAAGAAATTATATGCATCATGTTGTCATTTTTTGAATAGTTTACTACATCTTACTATATTATACTACACCACAGAGAAGAAAAATGTCTGGACTACACAGATTACACTGACTGTTACGTACACCTGCTACGTTAAGTTCTGGTTACAGATAAAATTTAAAATTTACCTGTACATGGAGGTATCGCCATATGAAGAGGGAGGCTTGTTCAGGTAAGGCTACCCTCCCCTTTCCAGTATCTGCAGTATCTGTGCATGGCTCCTCAGTCTGACTTCTATCTTCACTCTCCATAACTTAACAAGTTTTGTGGTAACTGGCAGTAAAGGACAGATCAGGGCCTGGCCTGAAGGTTCCTGGTACAGATCCCCTCTCCTGCAGTAGTACCCTTGAGTAACCTACTTACCCTAAATATTCACAGTAAAAATACTCCTCTGCATTTGTCAGTAAATTGCTATAGAATTGATCAGCATTCTGAATTGCCTTGGACGAAAGCACCGGAAAAATAATAGATCATTAAAAAGAGACCGCTCTCCATTTTTGTTAAACGTGAAGACGGCTGCAAATAATATCGCATCAAACATTAAATTTATCTTAACCTTTTGAGCAGGTATACGTCAGCCTAGAGAATTCTGTCAGGTAGATGGAAACTGTATCTCACTAACAGGCACCAGTACACTGGGAGAATGCAGCTTTTCGGTTATATTTTGCATTTTAATATTGCAATATGTTCACTTTTATCCGTTTGGCAGATGCACTTCAGAAAAGTAACATACGTTCCAGAGGAGACTTTAAGTGGATGAAATAGCAGACAGGGGTACCAAACAGAGGCATCCAGCTGAAAGTTTTCTAATAATTTTAATGCTCTTCAATGCTATTCACCTTGTAACTGTTAGTAATACGTTTGCTAATGGAGTGCATTAAATAAAGACAAAAGTAAGAGTAACTTCCTTTTAACAACAGTAGATGCTGTGCATTTGAACAAGGCGGGCACTTTGCGGCGACTTTTAACTTTCTGCAGTCCAAAGGGAGGGGAGAAGTTTGCTGAAAATGTTTCGCTCTTCGTGGGAGGCACGGTCTCATGAACCGAGGTAGCGCAGCCCTGAAACTTAAGCCAGAGAAAGATCCAGCGCACGACAGACTAACAAGTTTAACTGCAAAAGAACGCTGACCGTAGTAATGTTATTAAAAAAAATAAATCACTGCCTTTCATACCCCATATGGGGACAATAAGACACTGGCAGGCCTCTTGGGAGTGACAAGCGCTGCCAAACCAGCAGCCTGGTGTCTCAACATGTGACAGCCTTGGGGAGAGCACACACCAGATGATGAATGGCTAAATGGAGCTTCACACTATATCCTTTGTATCTTGTTGTCATTGTTATTGTTTATATCAATAAAAGGAATAAAAAATGATGCCAGTACTGTTATTGTTACTATTATTGTGCCTGTACTTTACAGTTATATTGCTGACATTATATGGCAAATTCATTCCCGTCTGGGGGTTCCTCTATTAAGCGCTAACAATTCTATTTATGCTAATAAACCCCCTTGGGCCCTCCCTCTCCGTGACCTGCCACTCATTCACAAGCAAAAACATTCCAGAAGATTCTGCTTGATTTACACCCGCGTGCCGCCCCAGAGCAATGATCTGCTCTTTCTTCAGTCCACAAACAACCAGCAGAAAACATTCGCAAAACGTTCTGTATGAAAACAGAAGAACTGCAAATTGCACCTTTGTCATTATTGCTGCATTGTTACAGTTTTTGTACGGACTGCAGATCAGCTGTTTTACTATAAAGGACGCCGTTGAAAAATGACTTTCTTACAGCCGCAGGAAAGACCGCAGTGCCGTAGCTGTTAACCACGAGGAAAGTTATAAAATCTTTGCTGTGAATTTGCCATATAATATATACAATATATATACCATAGGTGTACATGTATGTATATCTGTGTGCAGTATGTATAGGTATATATGTATATATGTAAATTAAAATGTAAAATGTGAAAATAGATATGTTATTATATATGATGAATTAAACATTTATACATATCATCTATATTTTTATTTATTTATATACTACACAGTACAAGGTATGCAGTCTGTTTTGTGAGCTTAGTGTCTAACATTCTGGAGAAATAACAAGTGTGATGTAAAGCCACACTGCAAGATTGTGTCACACCGTCTCACAAAAACAAAGGAATTGTTACCAGGTGGTATGATATTGGCGTAATATTGAGTAAGATGGTTTAAAAGAGCACAGCAGTTTTGGACCCTAAAACTTGTGTGAAAAGATCACCAAATTATTCATTCGAGAGTTGTAACCAAAATTAAATAAATGCGAGATGTCAGGGGTTTCTGTATCGGAATGTTTGTTTGTTTGTTTGTTTGTTTTGATCTAACTGTATTTTGTGCTACATAGTACATCACTACCACGTAGTGCCACTGGCAGTGGTGTCTATGCTAAACGTTGCCGGAAAAATCAGCTGAGCTGGGCCGCAAACGCAGAGACCCAGGGAAAGAGCTGAAAGCCCTCCAAGCTGTACTGTGTCTGATGAAGTGATACTGAGACACAGAGCAAAGATTACAAATGAGATTACCATCCCCCAGCTGAAAGATGAGAATAGTAAGACGAGGCAAAGATGAGGATATCACCAACCGCAAGGACACGGTGCACAGATTGAAGCTTTAATAAGCGTGATAGACACGACAGCCTACGGCATCAACATATGAATAGCAGCGCGGCACAAGTAACCTGATGGTTTCCAAGAAAGATGCACCATGGAGCTTCCCACATTTACACAACAGGCACTGTCAAGTTCTAACCAATTTCATACATACATAAGTCTGGAACATTTTGGGAAAAAGAGATGGTCAACATCTAGCACCAGACATCTCAGCCTCAGAGGGATTTCGTATTCATATCTTGAAAAGCAAGGCAAAGCCTTATGGTTTCACCACATACAGTATATTTAGAAAAAGTCTGAAAACAGTGGCAGGTGAGGGACTGGTTAAACCTCAGTCACAAGATGGTAACTCAGTGGGACAAAGTAGTCGATGAAATATCTGTGGAGAACCTGTGGTGCTCACAGTACTCATAAGCACACGTGAGCAAATCCTCATAAACGGAAACATAAACATATCCTCTGAACAAGTGGTTACCTGCTTTTAAATGTAGAGCTCCATGCTGCGGCAGTTAATGGAGATGAACTTTTTGTAGCTGTGCTGAAGAAGCGGACAAACTCATAGCCGCGCATCCAAGTTCAAGTCCTGATGCTTGAAGTGATGCATGAACGATTGGACTGAATGACACCGAGAAAGTAGCCATGAGCAGATAGACATCATGCTTAAAACTCTTAACTGCATCACAACCAAGGACGCAAGCTCAGGAACAAGCTCTTCAGACTTTTCGGGAGTTGTCCGAAGCAGGCTTCTCGCAAACACCAAGCACTTCAGCCGATTTCTTCAAAAGGACCTGGCACATAAGTTAAGTATTCTTTCAGGAAAGAACTCAAAATGGGCAAATATTCTACTATTCTATTGGACATGCTGACAAACATCACAGGTGCACATTTATTGGATTGTCCCCCTTCTGCTCACTGTGGATCTTCTCTGATGCATGCAGTAAAAATGTCACCTTAAGGCTCTGCTTAAAAGGTGGCCAAAAGAAAGGATGAATCAGTAATGATGGTTGATGTGTTTGAAATCCATAGCTGAGAGCGAGAGACGTGAGGTTTGACCACGCATGAGGGTGTCGATGAACTGCATGCAGTGAGCTGTGAAGCTTAACTTTACCTATTGGCCAACAAAAAGTTAAAATGGTGTAGGAATCAATACCTCATTCACTGCTGATAAACCAGTTTACAAGCAAATATAATACATAGCACTGTATCGTGTACACCTATTCACAGTATAGTTAGTGTTGAATGCTGGTTCTAATGTAACTGTTTTGGTCCCCTAGTTGCCCTGATTCTCTTGATAATGATATTGTTCATGAAATTAACACAAAAAAATGTCCATACAACCGCTAGGTTTGGTTTTTTCTTTGTGTCATTTAAATCTTTGCTGTGGATATGCGGTCAACGGTGGATTTGAACATTTAGCCAAATTCACCCAATCAAATTCATCCCTATTTGTACTTTGCATGCATTTTTTGCAGTGACTAAAGGGGAATCTCCAGCACTACAAGAGAGTTCCCTTCATGGTCGTTTTGCACTTTTGAGTCCTGGATGATGTACTGGAGATATGTTGAACTATGACCATAAATCGAACACAACCTTAATATTAAGTTTGCATGTCCAGGTATGCCCTCATACTCCTCAGGTGTCAAAGTCCCAGTTTATCCTCAAGAAAATGTGTTCAGCTGGGTCTGTTTCCCTTGCTGCACGTACCACCTTCTGTACATCCCTCCCCCCAACAACTGGACAGTGTTCCCCTCGCACCCCCCCCCCCAGTCTTCTATTTCCAGGACTTCGAGCTTGTGCCCCTCTTCAGAACCCCACCCACGGCTCGTCCTCGACTCCCAGCGAACGGCAGCAGAGAGGGAGGCGAGGGGGACAGGAGGAGGGAATCAGGAGGGGGGATGACAATAGGGGAATGAAAGCATGCGGTGAGAGGCTGCTGAATAGAGCCATTCAGTGTGCCCAGCCAAACAGAAAAGCAGCCCCACTCTCTCTTTAAACCCAGAGTTTCACAACCGGCTCTTTATTCTCCGCAAATGCTCTTCACCACATACACGCACATAAAGGGAAAGCACAGTAATGTACACACACATGCGCACGCACACACACGCAGACTAGGATACGGCTGCATGCATTACGACAAAAGCAAAACAAGTGGTTAGAAACACCAACAAGTTTCAGATTCACTGATGTCTGGGCTGGTAATAAAGTCATTTCCTTGGAAATAAGCATGACGGCCGGTTAGGATTCAGCTGAAACTTTTACATTTTTTTAAATGAATGCATGGACATCATTTGTAGGGGTTAAAGGAATAATAGCACCGGCACAGCAAAGGGTCATTTCTATGGACCTTTCTTAAACAACTGAATTACTCCCACAAAGCTACCCCGGCTGCCCCACGCACTGTATATCTGAGGTCAAGTCTGAATGAACCAGGATTTAATCTGGACCCAACACATGTGTGTTTGTCTTTTATTTTCAAAGTGAAGTGTAATAAGATATTAACCGGTAACGCATGCTCCTGATGATGCTGAAAAACCAAAGGACCGCTTACAAAGTACAGACCAATAAAAAAACGCAGACAAGGGATTGAAAAAGCATCCACGACGCATCCATTTACTGCTCAGTAACAGCCTTTCTTACATTTCCACAGCTTTCCGTGGCAAAGAAATAACAGAAATGCACCGCTGCATTCAATCATCTGTAAATTTCCTCCGGTCTTAAATCTCTGCGTCCATTTATTGCACTTCTTAGACAAACTGACAGCAGCTTCAGCAGAAAGCCATTCTCTGCTTCATTCCGGTTTTTGCCCTGGTTCTTCACAATAATTGGTACTGATCCGTGAATTTCATTGCATGACAAAACAGAGAACGTGTCTGAGAATTATTTATCCGTGCGCATCTGTAATTCAATACCTCAAAAGGACAATGGGGCTGGCAGGGAAAAAGAGTTCATGTTGACATTTGGATAAAAATGAGGAATAGGCCAAGTCTGAGGTTTTTTTTTATAATATTCATGTTGCTGAAATTGTCTTTGTGAGGAACATGAGCTTTGAGGACACGGTTCAAAGGCTTTGCTACAATATGCGTGGCAAAATGTGTGGGACACCCGCTATAGAGCAGCCTTCCTGAATCATCCCCTCAATGCCCTGCAAGAACATGAGCCAACCTGACATCCCACTAACATCACAGGCACCATGTTGGTGTGACGGCCAGGCGAAGTCCGTTGCAGTTAAACATCTTCTACCTACCGTTGTGTGCAAATAGAGTTGTAAACCCCCCCCCCCTCGGTACTTAGGGGTTCCATGAACCAGGCTGAGAAACATGGGTCTACAGAGAAGTTCTAACAAGAGCATGGAGGTAAGGACAAAGGGGTTCTGACCCTGATCTGTGTGTGCCATAGTGTGTCCTTTTCTGCCTCGCACACACAATTGGCTCTCAGCAGGAGAACCTAGTGTCTGATGTCACGACCCTGAAGCTTATTGCAGGGCTGTGCTTCGGACGCGGGGATACCCACCCGCGGCCCCCCACCCCTAACCCCCACGCTGAAGCGCCATTGCAGCCTGTGCAGGAATGAACTCGGAGAGAAAGGCACACAACTGAGGGACAAAGACTTAAGCGAAGGCAGCAGGAGAGTGCAGCGATGTGGCAGTTTGGGGTTTGGAAGCGGGGGTTTGGAGGGGGCTCCATATGGGCGCTCCCTCGACCCCTCTTCACAGGCAGGCAGATGTCACATGGGCCACCCTGCCCTGCGGGCCACTGGGTCACACAGCACAGAGACACAGGGTAAATAGCTGAGCAGGAGCGAGCAGCCACCACCCCTCCTCCAGCTGCCAACCAATACCCCACCCAGCCTGCTCTCAGCCCTACAAGCAAGCTTTTGAGCCCTTGCCTGTTCAAGCTTGTTTGTTTATGCCTCTCCACATTATGCTGTTTTAATATGCCTGCGCTCCTCTGACTCTGCAGTCCTTGCAGGTGAAGAGGACTCCTTTGCGCACCAGATGGCACGGCAGTGCACATAAATGAAACAAACCTCTAAAAGAAAGAAAAGGACGGTGGCCTGAAGGTATGGCATACAGTATTTGTGCGGAGGAGGCGAGCGCATGTATGGGGGGGGTCGGCTGTGTGTGACAGGTGTTCGGGTTATCAGGGCGAGCAGCGATAGGGCGGTCGTCCCTTCTCGTGCAGGAGGACGATCCAAAAAACACGCAGACACGCAGGGGAAACACAGGGCCTGGTCTGTATGGAGCTAAGGCTTTGGGGGCACTGATGGAGGGGTGTTTTACACACCGCAGCGACAGCTTTCCCCCTAAACTTCAGGCGTAAAACAGATTTGAATGAGAAAAGAAGGGGACCAGGGGAGGGGTGTAGGGCGGGCGTGAGCCTCTCGGTCCTTTTTGTGACGGGGTCTCCGCTTGCAGCCTCCTTCTCTCTGTCGAGTTGGAGGTGCAGGATCTCCCTCCCCCCACATCCTTGCAGCGCCGCCTTTCTCTCGCTTCGTTCCTCCCCGTCCCGGGCTCCCTCGCTCATTAGCATAGCAGCTGCTGGGTGCGGGGGCAGGACAGAACGGAATGGGGGCCGAGGGGGGGGTGGCAGGGTTGGGTGCTGGGGCGTGGGGGGCTCCAGTCAATGGCACGGCCGTCTGGGATGTGAATAGAGCAGAACGGGGCTCTGTGGCCCAAACAAAAGGGAAGAGGGGTGAAGAATGAAGAGTGAATGGGCTGGCTTGTCACTGCGCGCCAGAGAGCACAGAATGGAGTGAAAGAATGAAAGAAAGTTAAAAGGGGCGAAGGGCACGTAAGGAACAGCTCAGCCACCTGTCTCTCTCTCCCTCTCGGAGCAGACCGGGTGGATGAACGGACAGCGGCCGCAGGCACAGTTAATTGAGAAGGAAAAAGCTAGAGGAGGTCATGGTGTTTTAACGCAGCGCAAAGTTTCAGCTTCTTGTTCACCTGCTCCCATGTTGCGTGCTGTAATGCATTTCCCCCCATTTTCAGTGAAAGCACAAGAAGAGTAAATAAGATCTTCAAACTGTTGCATTCAGGCTAAAGTCATAGTCTCGTCTGCATATCGCAGTCAAAGCTAACATTCCTGCGGGCCCTGAATGCTCCTCCCGAAATAGCCTCACACCTAACTGCAGAATTTAATTTCTAAACCAAGATCGTAGATGGAGCAGATACTTAAATTTGTTCGATTTCTTGTGCTTCCACTGTTGCAGGATGTGTGGCTTGGTTTTATGGTATAATTCCCCTACCGAAATGAAACGTGCCTGAAACCAGTTTTACAAACTAGGCTATTACTTTCCTGAAGCTTACTTTTTAACTTGTGTGAGTCTGCACATCCTGGATTTCTACACAATATAACGGAATATAAGTTATAAGTGTAGCTGCAAACTATGGTGAACTGGCCTCTGTGGGACTAAACTGCTAAAGAAGTTTGCATAAAGTCCAAACTTGACCTTGGAAATTTAAATATCATAAGCGACATTAACATAGTCTTGGTCTCGAGAGACGTTCTTATAGTGCACGCTCCTTATGTAGATTTCATGCAGCTGTCATGCAGCCAAGACAAAGAATGCAGCTTAAAAAAAATAATAACATCCATTGACACTGACGCGTTATTCAGAAAATAAAATGAACAAAGTACCCTTAAATTAGAATTTCATTGCATTACATTAAGATACAATGTGTTGCAAAACTATTGGTACCCTTGAGTAATTCTATTATTTTGCTATATTACAAATTTCCAAAATTTTGAAATGTAAAGTCATTTACTTTAATGCCATGCTGATTTATGCTGAAACATATGTTTAAAAAAAAATAAACATTTGAAATTTCTTGTTTGCATAAATATTAAAAACCACATATTAACACTTGCTAGAGCCACCTTTTGCTGCGATGGCCAGTTTTAATGCCTTGGAGTTTAGCAGCTTATACACTGACTGGGAGGGATTTTGGGCCATTCTTTTAACCAAATTTGTTCCAGGTTGTTGGGACTGGTTTGATGTCGCTGAAGGACCGCAATTTTCAAATACCGTAATGCCACACGTTCTCAGCGGACAGCACATTAGAACTTTTGACCGTAGGACATTTGCCTTTCTGTCCTTTAGACATTTCAGTGCTGCCTTGGCCTTGCACTTGAAATCATTGTCCTACCAAAAGGTAAACTTTCTCCCAAGCTTTGGTTTTTCAACACACTGAAGCAGGTTCTCTTGCAGTATTTCCCATGGGGAGTGTTAGGTTTGGGTAAGAGTGGAGGACATAAAAGAAGCCATTACTCAAAAGGAACCATGGACTTAAAGTAACCAGAAGGCAAGAGTGACCCAGCTGCAATGTGGGAAAAGGTTTTCTTATTAAATGAGACAGAGAGATTTTTTAGTTAAAAGCGCTATGTGGCACAAACCTAACGCTGCACATTAACTTCTACATTGAAGTATGATGGTGACAGCATCATGCTGTGGGGATGCATCAGCAAAAGCTCTGTGTTTTGTTAAAATGCAAGGATGGGTGGAACAAATCAGATGGAAATGATGCAAGAGAATTTGTTTCATACTACCTGAATGTAACTCATATGCTTAATGTTGGTCAGCAAACCTTTTCATATGAAGTTTGACACAAAACAAAAGAAGGGAACCCGCGATCTTTTGTGAGTAAACCTATGCTGTTCTCGTCCATTTCTTACGTACCGGTATCCTCAGGGCGGTCCCACCCCACCTCCATCTCAACCACCCACCTAGAAAGAAAGCTGGATGCTTCTCTCTGTCGAAGACATTGCTGTATTACTGACATCCCAGGTAAAGCAGATTCTCTCATACACAGCTGTGTATGGGACCAACTTTCTCCGGTTTCAGCCTCAGCTGTCTTTTTCTCTTTGGCTTAGGCTCTCTGCAAAAATCATTTCCAAATTCCAGCACTAATCTGCTGCAGGCACATGAAGAATCTATTAGGGGGCCTCTCTGTTGCAGCCCTGGGAGCTTTGCCAACTTTGGCACCGGACAATGGAAATCCAACTCAACAAACACATCCTGCAAGACTGGGAGATCAGCGATTAAGTGAGCGAGCAAGCAAGAAAGAGCGATACGGAGGTGTAGTTTGAGATGTTGTTTACATGTATAAACATCTACTACCTCCAAGTTCGCTTTACTTCCATGACATCTAAACTTGATCGATGGGGAATAACTCATAACTGTCAGTGCGTACAACTCTATATGTAGAGTAAAAGCATTATGGTAAATAATGGGGTTTATAAAGTTCAGTCATTTCCTTTAGAGATGCACAAAAATTGTTTGGCTGCGACAACTGTTGGAAATGTACGCAGTAAGTAAAACGAAACCAGTTCGCACAAACAATAAAATGGCTTTGTCAGTTCACAAAGACCGACATGCACTTTGTTTTCCATTCTGCACCAAAACGGCAGAAACAAAGTCAGCTAAGAAGTGTCTGTTACGACAACGTAAGGGGATGTGTGGCTAAGGATTGGGAGTCAAAAATGTACTGTTCATGAGGAGAGCTTGGAGAAGACAGTCTGAAAAAGGAAAAGGGAATCTTGAGGCCTAACAATTTTCCCCACTGTTCAGCATCTGCCATTTACTGTACATGAAGACTTGCACGAGAAGAGATTAACTGAGCAACCAAGGAGCCAACAGGTTGCTGTAAGAAACAAACTCGCGTGAACACCGTACAGAAACTTTAATGATTTCTTTACTGGCTTGTACACAAACGTACAAAATTACAGCACAAAATTGTTTTCCACACAATATCACAGTGTTACAACATTCAAAAATAAAAATAACAATTAAAAAAAAAACAACATCATGGAACATCCACCTCACTTACAAGACTCAATCTTTTGTTTGCAGAAAAAGCAAAACAAACAGAACTTGGTCCTAAAACAATTACAGCACTTTTCATTCATTAAAACCTATTTAGCTATTTTACACGTGTCATAAATGTTATGACACTGCTGAGTAAAATAACCATGCATCGTGCAATTGTTACAATGATCTTACCATCAAATGTATTGTTCCCCTTTCATAACAACAGGAGGAGAGCACTTCAGAAAAGAAAGTGCTCTAAAATTTATTCAACATTTATATATATATATGTATATATATACATATATATACACACACACATACACACAATCACAGAAATAAAGAGCTTTGCAAACATTACGTTTCACAAAGCAATGCACAAAGACAATATAACCTGGAATTTTTATACAATAGTATTTTGCTGTTCCTTTTTTTCTATTTAGAAAAAATAAAATGTTGGCATGAAACCAACAAATAACAGTTATCAGTGCAATACTTAAAAGACATAAAACGATCAAGTTTAAGTCAAGCGATGCATATTTTTTTTCTGTGTATAGAAATGTGGTCCTCAATTATGTTTTATCGCTTTAGTTTTGTTTCCAGGTCCATCATCCCTGGGGTCACGCTCTGCAATACCCAGCTCTAATAAGCTTCTTTGGGAGCACAGGTGACAAGGAGAAGGTGGGGGGCAAACAGCAAATGCATGCAATAACACATACACGCACGCACACAACAAAACAAAACAAACACACATCTGCACTGGATTTTTTTTTTTAAATGACAGTGATCAGATTTTGTCCCAAGGTCTCACTGTTGGCCTTGAATTTCAACAAAATAAAGTTATAAGCAGCATTGATACAAACAGGGTGCCATGACTTCAAAATGCAACAGGCAGTCTGTATTTTCTGACGATTTTCCTGCTATAATCGTGCAGTAGTAGTAATAATAATATAATAACACAGTCATAATGAAGATAACCGTCAGTAATAATATTGTCCATAGTCCTGCTCAGTAGTAACTATTCGTTTGCCCCAGCTCCAGCAGTTACCCGAACAGGCCTCAGGGGGGCGCGACAGGCTCCACTTTTGTGCAACAAAACTCCCTGTAATTTTAGTCATGCATTATTTTTCTCTTCGTAGCTAAATCACCATTTAACATAAAAATACAGAAAAAAAGCTGAACGGCAAGGTATGCGTTTAGCTGCAAAAAAAAAAAAAAAGAATTAAGTTGGAAATAAAATCTTGAACTGTATGCGTGGAAGTATGTGACGTCAAGTGAAGACCAACGTGGGTGTTTTGGGTGAAAGTGTTTTCATAAAACCTAAGTTAATATTTTAAATAAACAAAAATGGACCGGGCTTCTAAATTTCCCATTTTTCCATGCTGAATTGTAGAGTTACTGTTTGTCCTACTTACAAAAAGTTTTTTTTTTTACCTCGATATGGGGAATTTTGTTCTCATCAAACACATTTCACTGACATCTGTCAGTAACTTCCTTGTGTGAAATAATAAAGCAAATATATTTTTACTTCACCGTTTCACAAAAAAAAAAAAAAAAAAAACAAGCTTAAGTTCGAGGTAGCTGGCCAAAATAAAGATAAAACCTTAGGCCTCCTGGATGTCTGTAAGTGTTCGGGATTCACGGCCGGTCGTGTGGTAGCCGATATCCACGTTCAATCGTGCATATCAGGTTCAAAAGCAGCTTTTTTTATAATCTTTAAAAAAAAAATCCAAAGAAGAAGCACAAACAAAACCCCCAAAAACCAACTGTGTCCTCAATGTACCTTCATAAATAGAAATCATCCCACCCGGCGTGCGCTCACATGGACGTCCGACCAGGGTGAGAAGAAAATACTGAAAGGAGCCGTTTTTAAACAAAAAAAAAAAGCCAAAACGAATGCGATTCTCCTGACGTTTTGATACAAAGCGAAAGCAGCGGTTTTAGTAACATTAACCGTCGATTGTGGTCTTACTGGCCTGAGGCTGGAGCCACAAATCTGCTGGAAGACATAGCTCAGCTACTAGTACAGAGACAAACTCAAGAGATAAAGCTATTTTGTACAGTACTTGGAGACATGTTTGAAAGTGGTGTAACAGTGAAGCCTTCACGACTGCAAACGCCATGTCGTAATGCCGAACTTCTGTAACCGAAATTACAACACACAGCATGCCTTTAGCTTTACGACATTTTAACGGTGGCCTAAAAAGACGGAGATTTGTGCAAGCGAGTGAGTGAGAGAGAGAGAGAGAGAGAGAGAGAGAGAGAAGTCCCAGCCCGTTTCCATAACACCCACATTCAGGGAAAAAAAAACGCTCAAGTACCAACGCAGGGAAGTGGAGCACCAACCATGGGGGCTGTGTGAGTACTTTTAAGAGCCGGACATATTCGATATTTTCTGTTTTGCACAAAAAAAAGAGAGAAAAAGATGAAGAACCGCGGCCGCCTTTCCTGTGACGCGCGCGCGGAGGGCGAACGCGACGGCACGGGGGGCCCGGCGTGCGTGCGTGCGTGCGTGCGCGCCCCCGGCGGGGGTCACCGTGCGCTCGACGCGTACTTGGCCTTGGTGATGAGGTACAGCACGATGTCCTGGTGGCCGCCGAAGGCAGCGATGTGCAAGGCGCTCCAGCCCTCTCTGTTGGCCAGACGGATGTCGGCCCCGAACTTGACGAGCAGCTTGACGAGCTCCAGGTTGCCGTCGATGACCGACTGGTGCAGCGCCGTCTGTCCCTCGGGTCCGAAGGAGTTCACGTTGAACTCGCAGTTGGTCATGTTCTGCAGGAGCGAGTGCAGCTCCTTCGTGTTGCCCTTCTTCACCGCCTCCTGGAAGACCCTCTGCGGGGCGGAGCAGGGGGAGATCTCCGCCTGGCTCATGCTTCGAGCGGCACCGGTGTTGCGAAGGGGCGATCCTGCGTTCCGGGCGACGCGTTCCAACGAGCCAGCGGTTTGTGACGGACGTCGGCGTCTCCCGCTCAGCGCCCGCTCGACTTTCGATGAGGGACACGACAAATTATAACGACGTATATCCAAAAAAGGACAGAAACACATAAACACACGCGGTGTGCAAGAAGTCAGTCAACGGCTGAGAAATCCAGATCCTTACCAGATGTTTCACACTTGGCCTTTATTAAGCGATCCGAGTAAAAGGTACGATGGTAGTTTCCCTTCTTCGCGCTGGCAGCAGCGTGCTTATTGCGGCAAGAATGAGCGGGACAGTGAAGCGCAGAATCAAACGCAGAATCTCCGCCAACCCGTCCGTTATTTCAGTCAGGTTCTTCTTGACATTGAATTGCCTCCTGACTGCCACGTTCGCGTCCCCGATTCCCGCCTGACAAGGGGTTGACAATGGAAGAAGAACGGAGAAATCAGTTGGGCCGAAATCAACCATCAGACAGCCGAAACACTCCACGCCGTGGGCGCATGGCAAATCGTTTCAGCCGAACGCTGTTTCGGAGCACCTTAAGGAATCGCCCTTTACCTGTGTCGGTCCCGGACGGGTTGTGCCTTGCTGTCCGTCCAGCGTTCTCCGCACAGTCCCCGGCAGTCTCTGTCCCGCGGCGCGCAGGGGGCCAGTTTTACGCGCCCTCCCATTTACATAACAATGAACCGAGCGACAGAAACGCGTCCGCCGCGGGCGGCCATCCTCGCCTGGGATTGGCTGCTGGGAAGGTCCTGGGCGTGGTCAATACATCGGAGCCCTGGCGGGGGGGCGTGTTTCGCGGGAGAAAACGAGTCGTCGCTCCACTACCTGTTCAGTGGCGCACGGCGTGTTCGCGCTTTAGCACGTTTTCTGTTTCTTCAAGTCGTTCTTTTTCCAATAAACTATTTACTTTAGATGCACGTATGCTATTTAAGCAGCAATTTCGTGTTTCTCTTCTGCAGCGATCGGACGTTTATTGACCGACTGTTAAGCTCGATTCGTCGCAAACGCTTACAGACGTACGTTATGGCCGGCGTTGGGTCTGTGCAGACAAAGCATGGTCTGAGGGCACGATTAAGAACGCTGCGGCGAATGAGGCGACCCGGAACTAAGCGGGACATTTTTTTATCTCTATCTGCGTGAACTACTTGCTCAAGAAATGACGAAACGGAGCTTCACAAAGTCGTGCGATCACGCTTGCGGCCGAATTGCCGGCAGTTACAGCTAGACTGAGAAATTATCGGTCGTCGTGAAACTGAGCTTATTTAGCATAAAAACTGCACACCTCCTTCCAGGATCTTCTCTAAATGCTGGATAGGCGCTGTGAAAGCCCATGAAATTAAAAGTGAGCCTTTTCGATTAACTATTTATCATCTACTTGGGCAAAAAAAAAAAAAAAAAAACAAGCGTCTTGTTTTTGATTACAAAAACTTAAGATCTAAATGTGTGACGATGAAATGTCAATCGCCTTCTCAGGTGTTACACTTTCAACCGGTGCAACACCTTCCTTCTTGCCGTTCAGTCAGCGAACACATTGCGCGCAATAGAAGTGACAGCAGCGCGGCGGCGCTTTAGGTGAGAGCGCCTGGCGTGACTTCCTGTGCGCACCGTGGGAACCGGGACGGTCGGTTGCAGTTCCTGGCGTGAAACAAAAAACTCCCGCTGCAGTACCCGTGTCAAGGTCCGTACCCTGCACCGGTGCTTTAAAAACATCCTGCCGTGTAAATGGCCGAACCGCGGTGGCGTTGCGCGCCTTAAAACTGCGAATAGCGTTGGGTAAACGACGGTCAGTTAAAAACAGCCGTTTGGTCCATTTGGTGCTGAAGTGTGAACAAAGTGTGAGAACAGACCCATCCATCATCATTAAGCCCTGTGGCCTGGTCAGGGGCGCGGTGGTCCGGAGCCCATCCCGAAATCTCTGGGCACTGAACTACTAAACCGCATCCCGGATGGGGCACAGTTTCATCGCAGTGACGTCACACGAAAAAATTTAGAACGAGCGGTTCCCCTGAAACACATGTCTTTGGACCGTGGAAATAAAGTCATTCATAGAGGCTGGTTATTTTTACTTGAGTAGTTGAAGTTAAAAACCTTGTTCAAGGGTACTACAGCAGGACATGTACTCTGAATCTAATCCAGCCCGTTATCCTTGAATATTCTGTAGAGATTTTGTACAGTTAAATGTAATCCATAATCGGGCCGTAATACATCATTTTTAAAAAAAATATTAAGATGGCGCCGCCTGAATGACTGCTAGAAACGACAGCTCCTGTCCTATAAAGTTACACTTTTAACTGTTCTACCCCGTATTTTTCCATCGGCTATTCAATCGGAGTATTTTTGTCCAAATTTATGACCCTTAGTTGAAGTTTTCGCAATAAAAGTAGCATATATTAGACTAAATGTACGCAAGTCTACTACAGGCTGCACTAGAATCTAAATTTTCAGAATGCCACATTCACAGGAGTAGGATAAAGGCAAGTGTGAATGTAGGGCTACAAAGTAGCAGTGGCTGCTAGTAATGTGTGGCGTTTTATGGTGTTGAATAAAACGAAAGAAATCTATTTTATTATGGACCTGATGATGGGTCTGCACACTACATTTTTTCACATTCATTGGTCCATTCAATAATTATAAGCCATGAGTAAGAAAAGCCGCAGGAGTCCAACGAGTACCCTGCTGTACCATGCTGTTACCATGCTTTACAATTGCTGCAGTGCTCGCTACTGTTACTGTCCTGCAATGTACCGTTCTATTACTGCACCATACTATTCCTTCACTGTTCCTTACTGTTACTGCACTTCATTGCTACTGTACTAATGTACTGTTACTGCGCTTTACCATAATTTTTCTCCACTGCTGCTCACTGTATTATTTACTGTTACTGCGCTGTACTGTACACCGTACTGTAACCACAGAAATCGCGAGCACTGCTCTGCCACCAACACCGTCCGCCGTAGCATCACCTTTAACGCTGCTCTACACATGTACAACGTCCTATATATTACATTTTTATTACACAGAACATGTATGCATGCAGTGCTTGTTCATGATTTATTAAAACTTAATACATTTCTCCTTGGTAAAACTTATTTTATATTGTTTCAATTGTGTCACGGCTGTTACAACATAAAACAGTCTTATGGTCGCGCATGTTAAGTCAAACAATTTCTAACGATGCTACTTTCACCTTAACACCTTTACCGCGCTTTGTTCTAGAAGACAAAGCGCGACTTTTGGTTATGGATGCACCGAACCCGTTATTACAGATGGATCGTGGACATTTTTCACCCAACCGATTTTTGCACGTACACACTCGGAACAGAAGCCATGCGATGATTTAACTCTGCTTCAGTCGCGATCGGCTTTGCTCGGCTATTTTACTCTGTCGTGGCGCCTTTGTCGCTGTGGTTCTGGTTGCACCGCGCCGGAAAGTCACCCCGCAGCCGAGATGCGCGAAGCGGCGCCCGGGCCGGACGCCGGAGTGCGCGGGAAGGGCGGAGCCCCCTCTGAGTCACGGCCCAGGGATTCTGGGGAGAAGCGTGACGTTACAATGGGGAAGGCGGGCGCTCGGAGTCCGATTCACGACCACGTGTTGGAGGAGCGTGGGAAAGAAGCGAGCTTTTCTTCCCAGCGCTGAGCGCGAAAGTCGGAGACGGAGAGAGAGATCACATAACTCGGCGCAACATCGTTTCAAGACGCCGTACACAATGCGCTTTATACTTACTATATTGTGCCTTAAATTCTGAGGCGTTTTCAGCAGCACGAAGGATGAATTTCAGAAGCGCCGCGGTGACACGGCTCGTTTTTCGCCCATCCGTTTTCCTTCCATTTTTCAATTAGATCGGTCAACCTGCACCACTTGTATTACTTTCGTCGACTCGGGTTTGCTTACTCCAGACTTTTGTTAGCTATAAATAAGTGCATGTTTGCACCTTTCTTGCTGATTCTAGTTGAACATTGAATTTCCTGCGGAAACAATTTAAGATACACCGAATAACAAAATAGCATAACAGAACGGCAGTCCTAGTATCCCAGCATTTGGGGCTGTGGGTCGAATCCCACTCGGTGAATTTCGCGTTCTCCTCGTGTTTGCGTGGGTTTCCGTCCACAGATGTGTTTCTTTCAGGCGAACTTGGTGACTACACTGCATTGACAGGCACCCTGTATTAAGATAAACGGTTATTGATAATAAATTTAAAAGGCTTTACAAATATTGTAAGGCTTGGCCACAGTGCTTATGATTTATTATTTATTTGTCTAGTTTAGCACTGGCTAATTTATTATTAAAAATACCTGTGTAACTGCAGGAATTTATAGGCAGGACTGTAAATTATAAAAAAAAACAACATGCAGTAAATCTTCTTCAAACTATAAAGTTGCAACCTGTAGCTCCAGAATTCTTCTTATAATAATGTTTATTATTAGTAGTAGTAGTATTACAACCATTGTTTAACTGATGGCTTTTTCTCAACACATTACCGGATGGATAAAAAGTATCAGATAAAACTTCTGCTTTATATACAAAAATTTTTTACTGAGTAAATGCTAAATCTCTTCACATGGACAAATTTGTTTTATTGTGGACATTGGTCATTTACAGTAGACATGAAAATAACTAAAACTCATAAAATACAGAAAACATTTTAAAACTCAACCACCTTAATTAACAGATGACAAGGTGAGAAAAGAAATGTTGCGACCGAGGGTTCCCGGTGCACGTAGGAACTGGTCACGTGATCGGTGGGATTATGTCAGAAGCACGCTGTCACAGCACATCCCAACATTGACAACGGAATAAGTGATTGATTCTGTTAAGGCCACTTCACGTCATGAGTGGTGGGAATCTCGACATAAGTTCGGCCATGCAGGTCTTTGGTGAACGGTAAAGAGCAGCGTGTGCTCCGCCCAGCCAGCCTAGAGGTGGTTACCGGAGGCTGCTGAACCCTCGGAAATGTGCAAAACATCTTGGAATTGGTTAACCACCCGTTCAAAGTGGGAGCCTTCCCAGAAGACCTTGCCACAGCTGGTGCAGATAAAGAAGACGGGCACCCTGGGAACCAGACCAGGGGGCACTGTGTGTAGCTGCAGTTCAGCCCCGCTGGGGAAGGTCAGGCTTTGTGGGTCCAGGTCTGATGTAGGTGCCCAGCGACAATGGGGGGAGTACCTGTGAGTCCCAGGTGCCCTGCTGGGCAATGGGCATGGGAGGTTGTACTGCTCCTCCCAGTTCACTTCATCCATCACTTCTCCAGACTCCTTCATGAAGCCTACAGGCAAGAAACACAGGTCATCTGCTCAAACGTGTGACCTCTTGGAAACTGACATGTTCACAAGGCCTTAACCAGCCTTAGTTAGATCGCAAGCGGTTTTCGTAAAAGATTAAGCTTATTTGTCAGAACTGTTTCACTCCTGATTGGACAGACACCCACGGATCCTCGCCAGAGTCAGTGAAATTTGCTGAAACCGGGAGTGAAACATACGTAAGTCTGACATACTGTCCACAAACCGTACGACGCCAAACTTCAGCTTCACGACAGCTTAGATTCATCTCACTTTCTGGAAGCCTGCATTTCCTTCAGCACATTCAACCTGTTATCACTCATACATTCAGTTTATATTATTCAAAAAAATTTCCTTTGCACATTTAAGATGTTCTAAATCTAGAGACCAACAGCTTTAATCCAAGCTGTCTTACAATAAAAAAAGATTTGCTATTAAAAAACTGTTTAGAAGGAGACTAAGTGACTAAAAGGCAGGTATATTAAGACGCTTGTGGGAACTAACCTCTTTCAATCAGTAACCGTGCCATTTCCTCTCTCGGAAGCTTCATGTACTGGTCTCCATTACATGCCTGAAAAAGAAACACCCAGGCAGGCATTTGACTAAAATCTTAAAGACAAAGCACTATTTGATAACATTCATACCACTTACACCATTTTGTTGAAAAGTCTAAGACTCTTACAGGTTCTATCCATGACAGCAGGCAAAGACTCCCAAGCTACCTCCCAAACTACCGAAAAATTCATAATTCAAAGTGTGTCGATAAATGCAACTCAGAGGTCATGCCTCAAATCCATGTTCCACCCATGGGGCAAGTTGCTACTATTGGGTTTACCCTGGACGACCTCTGTCCCGCACACTTCTTTCCCAACGCTAAGCAAAATGCTAGCATAGGCATGGGAAAAGCAGCGCAATGGACAGACTATTTACTCGATTAAAACATTTCCCATGGGTAAGAGACAGGTAAAAACCTGCTTTTGTGAACTCAGTGCTTCCACACAGACACACACACACTGTCTTAGTCTTCTCTTTTCTCACACACACACACACAAGGTGACGTGACATGCATAAGCAGAGTAATACACTCCTGTTCAGCATGCAACTCCTAGGTGTGTGGGAGTGACATTTTTTAACTCCCACTATGTATTTTGTTTCATGTCACAAATTAAGTCCTTAATACACTGTAAAGAAAGAGTAAAAAAACACTAAATCTAGTATTTCACACCAGTTTCCTGAACCATACCAATAAGTGCTGTTGAAAACTGAGAGGAAGAAAGAATTAAATATTAGTGAAGTTGAATGTTCCAGACATAAACTATACAGAACATTTAGATAAAAAAATGACTAAAACTTTCATACATTTCACCAAGAGACACAACTCAATAGAAATTCAGCTCAATTTCTAACAACCACATTTGAAATCAAACTGTTCATGATACTTAAGCATTACAGTACACCTGTAATCTCTACAGCATTTCAAGCCAATACTTGCATCCGCCTTTCTGAAGAAAGATGCCTCCTTAAACATCTGACACATTTCAAACACAGGTGTGTTGCATGTAAACAGGTACGTGTTTTTACCAGTCCTACAGTATAGGTGTTGAGCACTGAATTTTAAAATCTGCTAAAGCATACAGTGTGGTCAGTCGGTGGGTTGGAGTTCACAAACACCGCAAGAAAGGCATCGCTTAATTTTGAGGCCACACAAATTCCAACAAACCCCATTAATTGTAGTAAGAGCATTACAAGCTGTCAGCAAACCAAAAGCCTCCATACATGTTGCAGCCTGAGACAGGCAGCGAACAAAGACTTGCGTTCTGATCAACTTTGGTACCAGCCCAGCCCTACACATCTAGGAGCAGTAAAAAGGGTTCCAAGGACAGTTTCTGATTGCTTAAACACACACGCACAATGACATTTACATCAATTTGTTCTGTATGGGAGGTTTTACGCCTTTATGAGCTATGATGTTTTGGCGTGTATTACGGTCAGGCAGTGCACTGACAAGACTGCAGGAAGTTTTTCTTGACATGCCAACAAAGCCTGTGAATTTGAAGCTGTGTTAATGGGGGGGGGGGGGGGGAGCAAAAGAGAGGCAGTGAAGAGAAGAGAGACAAACAGGGAGGGACTGGGGGGTCATTCCCAGCGCATGAAGCCTCAGCCCCATTCTCCAGGCGGCTCCCATGGGAAAATCCTGGACTCTGCACAGTAGGTGGGTCTCCACGGCCGCTGGGTCACATGGCCACGCAGCCAGCCAATGAACCATGAGTGATTTGATTCAAAAAGTGGCCGTGTCAGGTAAGAAGCGACGAGAGTTAGTGTGGGAATGGGGGGGAAGGGACGGCAGAATCAAATTTCTTCCTTTTTCTACCCTCGCAATCTCTAAAATCAAATCAGCGTTGAAGAACGCCTCAGGTATTTTGATGCTTTGCGTTATCATTCATCCTAAACATTTTGGTCCCCCGAAATTTCGGGTTTCTGAATAAACCACACATTTTCTTCTAATATTATGCAATGAAAGCTGTTTGGAAGAATTACTAAAAGATCCAAATTATAAATATTATAAATGAGTGATGCAAACATACCTGTGTGATAAACACATTCCTGGAATTTTAATAATGCATAGCTATTAGAGCAATAAAAAAATATTTGTAGGACAATAAGCAATAATAAAAACAAAAGAACTGCAAAGTACTTTAATACGATTAAAGTGGATAAGATTACAGAAGAGGTTACATGTCATCTCCTTCAATGGCCAAGGGCCAGACATTGGTTTGCGGTTACCCCTGGACTGCATGACTGTGGTCACGCAGTCTGACCTTGAGCCATGACTACTGTAGCAGTGAAAATGCTCTGTAAGCATATTGTTTCTTTCTTGGCCAAAAATATTATGGAATAGTTTTGGTTTCAGTGTTCTGGAGACACTGCATTTGGTTTAAATTAAATCCACTTTAAAGTGTAACTGAGATTATAATGCATTAGCTTGAAGTGGACCATCCATCTTCAATATTATTGATAGTCAAAAAAAAAAAAGTGTCTTCCAGGTTCAGGGGCCGGGTACCAGGGTTTGCTGCTTGAACTTCTGAACTTACAGGGTTCCAGCTTCCATTGAAAAGGTCTGCTCAATGGGTGGAGTTCACTTTAGAAGGGAACAATTGGTTAGATGATATCACAGCTGCATTGGTGCAGACTCCCTTTGCACTAAGAGCATTTCACCACATTCTTGCTTTTCCCCACCCCGACTTGCCCTAAACTTTCCCTAGGTAAATTCAAGCATATATTCCAAGGGCACGCATCTTGGAGGCAGCAAATCTGAAACAAGAGGAGCTCAGTAATGGCAGCAAGTGGCTGAAATCAGCGTACTGTAAAAGGAGGGACTGCAGCCGAATGGACTGCGCTTGGCAAACCTTGCACCAACTGTGCATACAGTATGCATGCATGCCACCCGCTGCCTGCGCACATCCTAACAGCAGCCGCAGCAGATGTAGAGGTGTGTGATGGGTCCTGTGTGTAGCCAGCGCACATAAAACCACTTGAGCTATTTCAGGTGTGGCTGCATTCTTAAGTTGCAAGCTGGATGAAATTAAAAAGGTGGTTCAGACAGCAACGGTTCTGAATCCTAACTCAAGTGGGGATAACCTTGGCGAGTAAAGAAAGCGCCAATTTCGCCTTTCCGCCCGACTATGGCCGATGAGGGTTTGCAATCAGGCCTTGGTGCGCTCGGGCCGTGCGATTCAACTACAGTTGGGCCACGACGCACCCGCACCTGCTCGTGAGAGCCGGAGAGGTCCTGTTGCGCAACGCAGCGTGTCTCACGCCTCCTCTCACAGGCACGCACAGGCATCCGTGGCATGTTATTGTAATGCTTCATGATTCATCCTAACAGTAAATATTGACACTAACTGCTGGAGGGGCCTATCCCTGGGAAAGATGTGGGACACGCCAGTTTGCTGGGGTGAGACCGCAGAAGGGATCACGGGGCAAGGTGGAGCAAGGTGCCAAGGTGGGGGAGACCACACTCCCTAGTAAATGTGAGCATCCTCAAAGCTCCCGAGCTGGACGGCTTTCTCACACACGGTCCAGGCAGTTTGTCCATCAGTGAATGCTGTTTATGAAATCTGACTTCAGAGAGGTGCTGCTGTTAGATTGGGGGGGCCTCCAAATATTGTTTGCTGGGACAGCACCATAATGTCATTTACAGTGGGGACACCAGTTACATTGGACAGAACTCGGCAACAGCGGCAGGGAAAACAAAAAAAAGGATTGTGTGGTCTTGAGTTCTGAAGTCTTGATAAAAATCAGAGGGTCAGAGGGAGAGAGGGGGCAAAGGGAGGGAGAGAGGCTTTCAGTCCTTGATCTGAGGGACAGGGCGACAGATAGAAACACACCAAGGGGGAAGCCTAGGGGGCAACGCTTGCAGCTAAGGAAGCTTGGTGGGAAAGTGGGGGGAGGAGCTGTCCACTAGCTTGGCCACACAGTGACCCGCAGGAACGAAGACAGAGAGCAGAAGGAACACCGACACGCAGACAGCGGGCGTTGAATCAAATTAAATGTGTCGGCAGTCGGCAAAAAGAGCAAGGGTGCGATAGTGCAGGCGTAATGGCTTCAACCCCCAATCTCTGGGGATGGGCTGCTTTGGATAATGAACCCCTAACACTCTGAAATGAACAGGGATTGCAACGCGATTTAAAAAATCCAAATATTACGCTGATTCAACTTTTGAACAATGCAGACAGTCTCCCCGAGCAAAAAGGTGAAGCAGGTCCTTCAATGAGACGCCCTGTTTATCCACAAATCATCATTAAATATTCTGTTGAGCAAATGACAGAGATAACATAAAATGTCTAATTCCCTTAAACACATTGACTTTCTCCCTCACGTACACAAATTTCCCTGTACGGGTATGACCCAGTATGCGACTAAGTCCACAAAAGGAAGACAACAAAAACTAAAACCAGAAAGCAATTTCCCTACAACTCAAGCTGTGTAAAATAGCAATAATACCACGATAAATGTAGGGTTATTCAAAAAAGAACTGAAAACTTCAATGCATTTATTACTCGGTAATGGTGTCG
The DNA here is from genome assembly GCA_018136845.1 of Heterotis niloticus. Classification (NCBI taxonomy): domain Eukaryota; kingdom Metazoa; phylum Chordata; class Actinopteri; order Osteoglossiformes; family Osteoglossidae; genus Heterotis; species Heterotis niloticus. The sequence goes on from CM030891.1 coordinate 27,146,665, forward strand.
TGTGACACCGATGGCGTGTACTCAGCATTTGTAAGGCTGAGAAAAAACTGTTAAATCACAAATTGCTTTAGACTACATCCACATACGACACTTATTTACCAAGGAATAGTTTCGGTAACGTTTTAGAGCCCTGTTTAATTCTATTAGAATCACCATGCATTTTGATTTTTAGAGCTCTGCACATAAGCAAATTAAAATTCAGTAATGTATATTAAATGGATATCTTTGTTAATATAATAAAAATGGCAACAGCCGATTGGAAATTATTATAAATCCAGTTCATTTATTCCTAGTTTGTTTAAAAAAGAAAAAAAAACAGCTCATTGCAGAGTTTAACATTTCTCGGAACTGGCAAGGTTACCTCCTTCATGGGCACATACACGAATGAATACCACATATTCTCTTCACCCGCATTTCTGGTGTTGCATAATACACAAACTTTCATGTTACTGCCATTCCTTCAGTTGTAAAGGAAAGACGGGCAATGTAGGTATGTTTATTGTCATAACACGGTACTTATTAAACCAACAACACCACGCAGTCATGTGTTTGCTTCTTATATTGCGCTCATGAAAATGAAACTGAAGGACAGAACTAAGTTTAGCAGTTTTGGGCAGTTTTTGATTTTGTCAAATAAGCTGTGCGGTCACTTTGCTGTGGGTGACGGTGCATCGTACACATAATAAGTCGGATGCATTACATCAGATGTTCAGTCATGCTGTGACTGACAAACTCCAATGTCACTGAGCTGCATTTATGTGTTGCAAACATAATTTAACTGTACAGCAAGATTCCTACAACATGTATTCTATATAGGTGTATGCCATTGCATGTGCATCTTTAATTTAACCATAGACCTACAAGATTAAATGCCAAGGAGTTGAGAGATGAAGAGAGGTGGAGGGGTTAAGTGCTAATGATGTGGGACAGGGCCTTGGTGAGTGACAGGGAAGGACTTCAAAGCTTTTGCCAGAGCTGCGGTGTCAACAAGAGGAGACAGAGACAGGGGCCTAAGGTGGCAGCCTCTGCAGGGAGAGGGAGCTGAAGAGAAAGGGGGCTTTAAAGAGGAAGCAGGACAAGATGGTGAACAAAAGTATAAGGAGAAAGGAGAATGGGGGAGGGAGCTCAAGGGATTGGGGTTTGCGGATTGGGGGGGGGTTCACCTCTGGTGTGAAAGCACTGAGGTAACGGCACTGGGAAGGGCTGGGAGAGTTCCTGTGTCACAGACCCCACTGCTCCCACAGCCGGCCCCGGCGAAATTCCCTAGGGCCAGGGGGCAGTCCCTTTCAGTCCCTTGTGACACAGTAATTACAAGTGTGGGAACTGAATCTGTCCCTCATTCAGTGCCCTGCAAGACCCCCCCCTCCCCGCTATCTCACTGCACCCCCCCCACCAGCAACTAGCTCGCTATCTCACAGTGCAGTGCTGTCTCTCCCTCTCTCCATCAACCCCAGTGTGTGCCCCCCCCAGCGGTCCCCCGCCCCACTATCTCACTACTGATAACCATGGGAACTGCACTGTGGGAACCAGCCGCAAGTTCACCAAAATAGAAAGGAGAGGGGCCAAGGAAAAGCAGGGGAAATTTATCCTGGGTGGATTTATCTAAACAGACAGGTAGACAGATGTCCAATCAAATCTTCTGAGGACACCGTGCGCTCCTCGCATCGACAAGGCTTGCCTTAACATGAATTAGCACCTTGCCAGTCATGCCCCTGAAAGCCGGGTGTGACGCCTGCTCTCACAGACAGAGTTCAAAGAGCACTCCCAAAGAGGGACTCGCGAAGAACCTCATGAAATCCACACAGCGCTGATCCCCCCGCCCCCCCCGTTCTGCGTAGCCTGCGCTTTCACTTTAGCGACCTCTGCGTTTGTTTCTGCTCACTTTAACAGCTGGATGTGTTTTATTGGAGCCACTTGTGTTGACTCATGCCCTGCTCTAATGTGAACCTCGAGAATATTAGGCTGTGTCCTTAACCACTGTGGCACCTGCTGCTTTCAGTTTCAGAGATACAGTCAACCTCAGACCCCCATAGGTGTGCTGCTGCCCCTCCCCCAACCACAGTAATCGGTTCCTGTGAGAAAAAAAAAAATGATGAGAAATGTGTGAGATCCCATGTTTGATTTTTTAAACTCTGCTATTTTCCATTCCATTTTTATCCTGCGTCTTTCGCTGGCCTGGGCTCTCCCAGCCCTTTCCCAAGCCAAACGTCATGACCTCTCTATTTCGAAAGCTGCATTGTCACCCACCCGACATGTCCCGTGGGGGAGTCTCGATCAGTCCTTCCCACCCCTGACTGCCCAGTGCTCCCAAAGCAAACAGGCTCTGGACACTGATAGCATCACACAGACTGGAGGAAATTCTGCCAGCCTAAACTGAACGCCATTCCCAAGACCTGCACAGCAACTGACTGTTGTTCGGTCTAGACACAGTTTCAGGCGCTGGCCTCTGCTCAGCCCCAAACAGTCAAACTGCAGTGGGTCTTTGAATGTCTTTTCAAACAGAATCTCAACACACACTGCACTGGCATCATATACTTTACTTTAACTTTAAAAACATTTCACAAAAGAATCTCCTTCACAGTTTAAGCATCTGTATTCCTAGACAGTAACTTCCTTTCACATTATTCCACATCGGTATTCCATAAACTACAGTCCAATGCTATACTTTTTCCATAAGATACTATAAAGCCTGTTTTCCGAGGGAGTTACATCATGTTATTCAATTATGCCTTAGAATTTTAAAATTTTTCTGCTGTAAATATTTGGAGCCCCTCAATGCGGCAATATAATCTCCAGTCAACACATAGTAACATGGTAATATGAGAGTAGTAAACTGGATTTTTAAATCAGGCGTGGATAACAAAATATCCTCAATGGTGCATGCTGCTCCACTGTATACAGGCTATAAAATGATTACATTTCAAAAAAGAAAACTGTACAAGTTATTTGGAGGAAGAAGGTGAATTTATGTGGTTTTCCTACTGGGATTAATAATAGCCTATCCTACTCTATCCTGGCCTATTCTAAAAAGTACTGCAGAGACTTATAATGCATTTCCCAGCATGTCATGAAACCTCAGATGGTGAATGTACTCCTATATAATTCAATTGACCTACGGAAACTGGCCAAAATTTTTTCTATTTTATGTTAATATACTTTTGATCAAATTCAGATCTTTTACTTCTGATGTTATCTTCAGATGGCGAGTTGGCATGTAGACTGAGTTCAGATGTATTGCCAATTTTTGAAGTCCAATACAAAAGGGAAAAAAATTAAGGTTTCACAATGATTTCTCTGCATCGCTGTTTTGTTTGTTAGATCTAAGAGTATTTGAATAAAGTCAAGCAAATTTGTTTTTTTTTTTTAAAAAGAGCTGAACAAATTTTCTACTACATTCATTGCGTCTGTGGCTGGACTAAAATCACTGCCCACCAAGGTCTTAAACCATCTGGTGATGAAGAACGGTGTGCAAAATATAAATGTGATGGCTATGCTGATAGTGCTTATACCTTCTATTTTAAGATTTAAAAGCAAAATAAATAATTACATGTAAAAATTATAACCAAATTTAACTTTTCGACTACAGTATTTGGTTAACCCTATTTAAACACCTTTAGATCCTGTACCTAAATGAAGTGTAGAAGCTTCAAAAACAGGAAAGAAATGAGAGAACTTAAATGTAACAGATAAAAAACATAGTTTGGATAAGCACAATTTAAACAAACAGACTCAACCCTAACATTAACCCTTTACTAATTCTGCCTTTAACCATAAAAGTCACCCAAAACAAAATCATGACTTTAATCCTAATCATAACCATGATTTCTGAGATCTCAGGTGAGCTTTGGTGGCACCAAAGAAACGGACAAGTGTAAACGTTTAATTGGAGATTTTGCCTTCATTTTTTCCTGGAGGGGGTTATCTTTTTGTGGGTGTCAACAGTACCACTATAAATCCATTCCATTTATCATGAACATGTACTCTAGGCTGTTATATCTTTATTGTTAGGATTTGGAAATTGTTCTGAGCTAACACAGGGATTGGACTGTAATAACAATGCAAAATACAACAATGAATGAAACACTGGGTGCAACAGATGACAGAACAAAATATTCATGTTCTTCTGGCATAAACACCACTTTCATGTGAAAGATGTAGTGGTGATGTCACAGATTTGAAACTGTTGAGTAAATAAGCTTGCCCATTTCATTGAATCTCAATGCTAAAAAAGCCAAATATCATCATAAGTAAACAGCTTCACATTATTAACTGAAAAATGCATTTGTACTAATTTTACTTGACAATGGATTTAATACTGCACACAAAACACTATCGCAACAATACGTTAAATAAAGTATGAACACATAACTTTGTATTCTGTAGGAAAATCAGCACAGAAAGGACATAACTGCAAACTGTCCAGTACAAGAACAACTAATTTTTTCTCATGTCATATTCATTATCTGCATTTATTATTTATTTGGATTTGCTGCTTTATTTTTAGTTTATTACTAATTTTGTACATTTTAAGAGATACAAATTATTTCTCTGTTTTAGAGTGTTTTTTTTAAAGGTTCCTTTTTTAGCAAAGAAATTGAGCAAAAAATCAAATATAAAATATATTAAATCTGGTATTCAGTTAACCAGGCAAAATATAGACTACCATAAGACTGGGAATGGCAAATTTATTTTCCAGGATGGTTTAAAAAGCAAAATTCAGTCAGGCAATAAGTCAACAAATTAATTACTTCATTTTTTTCAACAACCCTGTGATGGACTGGCATCCCATTCAGGGATATCTTCATAGCCTGGCGTCTCATCATTTGGGTATAGGCTGTGGCCATGCTCAGACTAAGCAGTTAATGACAATAAGTGGCTAGATGGGTGGATTATTTTCAATTTCTACTTACATTTGAACTTCTATGAAAAGCCAAACTTACATTTCCCACAATAAAGGCAAACGTTAGCAGGTAACACATGAAATTACACCATTACATTTGGAATAGTTTACATTCTGGAAGTAACAAAAAGACAACTTAGTATATTCTGAGATGGTGGCGACTGATGGAAAGTATATATACACATATGTATGTGTATGAAATTTTTTAGACATGCATTTACTTATAATACACCTGACATCTTCTCCCATGATTTAGTGAAATTAAAAGATTTGCCACAAGCCTGGTGTCCATACCACACAATTCTATTAATAACCCAATGCTGAAAACCTAAACAACAGAAGAGGCAGGTGGCCTAGGGGTTAATAACACACACTTGAACGGTTGCCAGTTTAACTTCCAGGGGGGCTGTGTTATAATCTTCCTCTCAGCACACTCAAGCTGAAACGCTCCGATAAAATTTCTGCTCTCTTTGAATAGAAGTGTCAGCTGAGCAACACAACAATAAACTGAACACAGCCAAAATGCTCAAGTTACACAAGACACATTTCTAGATATGAGTGAAATTAATCTCTATGGTCAAATACACCAAGGACTTCATATCTTATTGAAGGTGCCTATTTGTGGGCTGTACATTCCATTCATTCAGGAAAACACTAATCAGATTTAAATAAATACAACAATTTTTTAAAATGGTGTATTGACATTACAGAGGATAGTATGACAGGAATCCAAGGAGGAATATTCTGTTTGTCCAAAGCTGGTTCCTCACTACAGTGCCAAAGCAAGCAGCTAACAGCGGACCCCAAGCAGTGCCCCCCACTCTCCCCAGTTCCTGCACACGGCTGGTTCTCATGACATCACACCACAGCAAGAATACTTTTTCAAATCCGTCAACTGGTTCCTGAAAAAAGATGACTTCTCCTTCTCTCTCGCTTTCTCTCTCTCTGTCTCTCACACACACACACACACACACACACACACACACACACACACTCATGCATGCACGCACGTTCGTTCTTAGTCCATCTTTGGTTCCTGATCTCCTGCCACACACAGGATGGTACCGAGGGCCATGAGAGACCACACTTTGTGCTGCTCAAGTGGGGAAAGTCAGTCCAAAGACCTGGAGAAGTTCAGTCCATAGCTCGGTCGGCTGATGAGGTGACGCAAAGTGGAGGGATGAGGGGGGTGGAGGTAGCCAGAGAAACCAAGGTTGGGAGAGGCAGGGGAAATTACGCATAAGCTCATTGTATTGGTGTTGGGAGGAAAAGACCCATTGAGGGTCTCTCTCTCGTGCTCAGGCCGCGGAGGCAGGAAGCAGCTTGGCTTCCAGACAATGGGACACATCAAACAACTCGGCCCTCGCAGTCTCACCGGCTCAAACGCACAAATGCCAGCCAGCCGGCCAATCAAAACACGGCTCTGGGTGCACAAACAAGGGAGCAGGACAAACAGGACATTCCTGCTGCCGGGTGCTCTGGATTCCTCACCCTGGCTAATCGGAGTCTGAGTGGGGGAGCGAGGGATGGAGGTCGGGAGCGCCCGAGGCCTCAAGGGGAGGGGATGCACTGGGGGCCACAGGAAGTCAGACTGGATTATTAACCTCCTGAAATGAACCAGGTTGTTAATGAAGTGTCATTAAGCACGCAATGTGCGGCCACACTCAGCCAGAGCGATCCTGCTCCGGTGGACTCTGAAGCATTTCTTGTTTTCAGCTGCCATTAACAACTACGGAACCACAGTGCGGTGACAGCAACGGGAAATTCACTGCGCCAAACACGGCCTCATCATCTGCTTTGGTACTGGAATGCTAGGTGTCCGTTCTTAAAGCCGGAAACCGCTGTCCTCTTCTTCAGGTCGACGTCCTTTTGGCCAAAAGAAAATACAAAATGTTTAAAAACCAATCCAGTTCTCCATGATAAGGGGAATGAAACCAGATACGATGTAGTGCTCAGAAAAGCCTTGTAGAAGAATTTCTGTTGTTGAAGTACACTAAATTATCTTTTGGAAAATATCGCTAGGCCCGCCACCATGAACTCGGTCAACTCAGTTCTGCTCCGCGACCCCCTCCACCAACACTGGCTTCAGCCCCTCTGTGAAGATTTGGTGGTCGACATAGCACGCAAGTCAGGACCGCAGCTCCTCTCACGCGGCCGATCATCTTGGAAACAGCCAACGGGGGCCCCTCCTGCCACACACAGCGGGACATATTTGGGATTTCTTCTCTTGGAATGCTCTGGCATGTCTGAGGAATGTCTCTCTAAACCTCTCTGCAACCCCCCACCTCATCTATCCCTCGGTCGTCCCCTAAGAGGCGGAGTAACATGACAGCAGAAAAATTAGGGGCACCGAAATAGGGGCTGCATGAGAAGCCTGCTCAGCTAGCAGCCCGAGCATTTGCAACCATTCCCCTCTTGTTTTGTCTGAACTGGACATGATCCGTGTGGTCTTTATGCCCTCCTAGGAGCGATCAGCCCACACATCCAGCCTCAGGTATGATGTGATGGCTGTTGTGCTGTGAGGTGGGCGTGCTGGTAGGCAGGAAACAGGTTCTGTCAAGTACAACCTCTGCTGTGTGCCCAGCCTGCATTTCAACACACACACGCGTGCACGCACTCACACACACACACACACACACACACATCTGCTGCATTATAACCTCAATTCCTGTGTTTTGTCCCTGCACATTTCTTCACTTTTTATGACCCAGTTGCACCTTTGTAGATCAAAGCTCACAGGGTCCCGCCACTCTTCCTGCTTCCTGTCCTTCCTGTTCGTCCCGTCCCTTCTCTGTCTGCTGCTGTTCCTCTCATTCTCCCTTTACACTGTTCATTCAGCATATTTACCACAGGAACATCACCCTCCACCCTTCATCCCAAAACACATCTGTGATTTCTGTGATTTCCTACCTCAGTGCAGCTTTTGAAAAGGCCACCAGATCAACATTCAAAAAGGGCAGGAGACGGTATGACCTCATTGTAAGCAAAACGGTACTGCCGGCGGAAATGTCCTGGGGATTTAGGGGTCAAGTCAAGGGTAGGACAGTGCTGTCCTCTGGAACGTGTACTCACACAGTAATAACTGAGCTATATAAATGCAGCAAATAAAATTTCAAATGACCACACACGTATATGCAGATGACAGTGTACAGCACATTTTCCCCATTGCTTACATATTAAAACTCTTAATAATTAATACTACTTTATTTTTTTGCTATTTCTATAGAAAGCCTAACAAAAAGATCTTGTAACTCTGTTCTTCCAGTATTGGGAATATTTCTAAGAACTACATTAAATTTACATGTTCACAGGACTGGTACGTATTATGCAAAGAGCAGAGCACTGTTCTGCTCTGAAGCATTTGAGGAAATCCACCAGAAGGTCAGCTGAAGAAGAACACTCCAGAAGGAGCTGCCTCAGGCTCTCGACCTCACGGTGCAATGGATACCCTGCTAGCTCTTTCACACGCTACAAGACCACAAAGGGACCGGGAGGGAAGCTTGAAAGGGCCGTGCAACAGAGGGTTCATGAATGTGAAAGGCCCCAGGAGCTGGCGTCTCTAGCAGTCAAAGGGTTAATAACTGTCAAGCTCCATCAATAGGCCACACAGCGGGTTCGGGGGGGGCCGGGAATGACCCACCCCGCATCTCCCCACCAGCACTTAAAGCGTTGAGAAAGCCTTAGGGGGGAGGTACACTGACACCGGTCAAGCCACCCATCCTCAGCTAATCAAAGCCTTTTTTCCCTTACAATCAGATAACAGAAGGGTTAACTTCGCCTGGGTGGCCTTTGAAGGAACTGGGCTCCTGTGCAAACCCGGCCCAGTTCAACTCTCCCACCCTGCATTCCTCCTCTCTCAGGACTTACCTACATTTACATCACATTTGTCCACTATTGCCTGCTGTACCCTCGGCAACGTACAGCACCATAAAAACACGGTGAGGAGGGAAGGTGTAAACCAGGGAGTCCACGGTACAGCTAGAAGTTCCCTTTAAACACACTTCCTTGATCGATTCCCATTTAAATGACTCATTATCAGAAAACCTATCACAAACAAGTTGTCAGCTAACATAAAACCAATTTTTTCAAAAGCTAGCCGCCCTAAGTGTGTTTGACTACACTGTGTATGGCGCGACGAGGACCTACAGAAGGTATAGCTAACACTTCAACATTTTGTAATCAGTCAGCATTACCTGACATATCTGGATTATTTATTTAAAACACTGAACTATGTAGTGGAAGGGGACGCTAATCTAGAGGCAGGAGTGAGGAGGAGATTAAAGACACGGTTGCGTTCAATATCTCAGTGAATTCCCAGCGGCCTCTCCCTCCTGTTTGCAACACACACCAACGATCCCATTGTTCGAGCAAATACCAGAGTGACAGTTCAAATCTATGACTCAGAGGCAAATGGGAAAAGCAGAAGAAAATGTGAAATCTTGTTTTCTTTTTGGCCGACCAGAAAAGGGTCTTGGCTCTCTGCAACAAACTGCTTGTGAAAATGACTGAATGACCTTCTTCCAGACAAGTTTCCCAAAGGGTGTGGACGGGCAGCTGACCTGGCAGCGGCTGAAGATGTCATCAGAAGTCAACTGGACGCGGAAATGGCGCAAGACTTGCACGGCCTGATCCCGGGCCTTGTCAGAGCAGTCCAATGCCAGGCAGCGACCCTCGCCCACCTGTGACTTCAGCTGGGGTGTGTAGAGGGGAACAAACACACAGAGGTCACACGTACACACATATATATCTTGCGTGTGCTTGCTCACACTCACAATTTCGCTTGCAAACTGTCAGATTAACCACACAAAAGGAAATGATAAGAAGCAGTGGCTGCAGCAAAGCCTTGGATACCACTTCTCATAAACAGTCCCTCATGCACACACACCCCCACAGGTCTTACCGTGTGATAGGGCTGCCCGCAGGTGAGAATAACACGCCCCTCGGCTCGCGCCAACTAAAAGAGAAAGCCAGACAGTGGCTCAGTCATCTCGAAAGCATCCATGCTGCTGTATGTCCTCTAACCAATGTAATCTCTGTCCAGTCAGCAGCGGAAGACTAAGTTCAGGTGGACCACAGATGTAATTGCAGGTGCGGTACAGACGCACCCACGCACTGCAGCGATGTGATGATAATGCTGACATGGCCCTTTGTACTGTCATTTATCTCAAACACAAAGGGCTACTAAATCTCAGAAAAACTTCCACAACGGCAACTGTTTTAGCCAGCAACATAGCATTATTTAAAATAACTTCATATTGTTGCACAGCATAAAGTTTAATCATCCAAGAAAGAAACACTGTTACTGTAACTAATGATATGCAAAAAAAACCCAGTGTATTAATAAATGTGGAATACACACTATGTTAGTAAAAGTAAGAGAAAACGTAGGAAATACTTTAAACCACATAACTACATTAAAAGTAGCTTTAAAACCATTTGCAGACATTTCACAAGGTATTTTCATAATCTAAATAATGTAAGGCAGGTGTGTGCTTAGAAAAGGTTATGCATGGCACACGATATTGCTGCTTATGTAGCTAAGTAGATTCAGTAAAAAACAAACTAAAGATCGTGTTGTTCTACTCCTCATCCTCCACAGACCTGAAGCATTAACAATCCTTTAGCAGTTGCTAAAAAAAAGGACAAATTTGCTCCTGGTAAAGAGTGCAGCCAGGTGAAGTCACTTGAGATAGGAATACATGCAGAAAATCCTCAACTTTACAAATCCTCATGATCAGATTTTGGATTTAATGGTCAAAATTTTTGATTTCATATGTACTTGCCTGTCATTTTCTGGTTGATATGTGGGTGCTTAGGTGCTTCCCCATAACAAGTCTGGTTTATATCTTCAAAATATGGTTCGAAATGTAGCATTTGTTATTTGTTGGACTCCATATAGATTTTATTTTACATATATTTGGATTTAACAGATGATTGGTAATAATGGACACCCTTCTCCCCAACTATTCCGTTAATCCCATGATGTACTCTGTATATATGAGGGATACAAGGTTTAAACCAATCAGTTCAGTCATAATGGTGAATGAAAGGACTATCTGGAACTGGAAAAGTGAACTTTTCCACATAAAAGGTAAGTGAGGGAGTAACGTGATGCTTAGGTTTCTGGGTAGGTCAGGTCTCTACAGAGCACGCTGAGGGCCTCACCTCGGCCGCGACCCGGTGGTCATCGGTGTTCTCCAGCATGAGCACGTCAACCCCGAGAGAGCGCAGATAGCGGCCCAAACCCTGGAGCATGCTGTCACACACCACACGCAGCTGCTGGGGTGAAATGAGTGGGGTCTCCTCGGTTCGGGCCAAAGGGGTGGTACTTGCTGGCTGGGGGTTCTCAGAGGTCCCCTGTCAGAGAGAAAGCTTTCTTTCTTTAGCTACCAGTCCCGAGGCAAATGTCAGCACCATGTAAAACATAGTATTTCCTTGAACAGTGCTCTGTGTGTCTAATCTCAGTGCAAATAACAGAGAGAATAAAAAAAAACAGCATTCTTTAAATGGGCATTTACAGCAGTCACAATGTGTATGGTGTTAGGAGGTCTGACCTGATGAGAAGCACAAAGAAACCAAATCCCTACAGGCCTTAAATGGACTGGGTTGCAAAAACACCTACGTGACAGAATGAGGCATTTTACATGCAAGGTTTATTTTCAGATGACCTCAGCTCACAATTCTGCTGTTATACTGCATGTTTTAAATCCATAAACCTGCATATCTTCCACGTTAAAGTCATTTCAGGAGGGGCATTCTATGCCCCATTAACACACACAAAAATAAAGGAGCTGAGGATTTGGGAAAGCCAAAGAAAAATTTTACAAATACAAAATGACAAACGCAAAAGACCGGACATGTGGTAAGTATTACGACCTTGAAGAGAAATCAGTTTTCAACCAAGACGCTTTTTAAAAATCCACAAAAGAGCCAGTGTCCGGGCGTCAGGCCTGCTTTTGCCCTCAGCAGCAGCAGCGTTGCAAAAATCAATACGGTAAAACGTGTCCAATTAGCTGAGCTCTGCGGTAAAAATGTACAACTTCACAACATTACACAGTTCATTAGGAAAAAAGCATTTACATCAACACGTTTAGGGATGGAAATCTGACTAATGTCTTCTGGGAAGTGAAGCCAGATGCTTGGAACATGACGATGACCTACTTCACCACTAAACCACACTGCCACAAAGCATGCAGGACTGCAGAGCCCCTTTCTGTCTCTCCAAATGATTTGCTGGTGAAAAGCATATTGAATTTAGAAACCGCATATTAATGCTGTCCAGACTCAACTTGAGCAGGCATGGATAGAACATTAATATTCTTTGTACAGCTCACAAAATTGTGTTCAAGTAGTGCTGTTTCAGCTACAGACCCTTCTCAAACTGTCTGTTAAACTTTGACAGGCAGAATGTGATCAAACCCTTTCCCATGCAAACTTCCGATGCAAAGCGCACCCAAGCGACGACAAATTTCTGTGGTAATTTCCATATTAAACATTTACAGATAGAGAGACAAAAAAATGGTGCTTATGTTAGCTAATCCGCTAGCATCGGCTGACAATTTAAAATGTTTAACACTGCTGTTTAATTCCCTTAACTACCACGTGGAAAAAGGAATTGGTCATACTAGTTAAAACTAAACTGTCCTCTAAGCCCTGTTTCATCATTTGTCTCACATATCGAATGATCGCTCAACTTTCAACAGAACACAGCAGTGTCAAGGTTTCTTTGGATAATCAAACAACTAAGAGAGAAAGATGTCAAGCATAGAGAAGCAAAGTAGTCATAAAATCAATGCAGTTTAATTGAAATAATCTCACTTTCGACCACAGAACATTTACAGTCAGCATTAGCCTTCAGGTACAATGATTCATTCAACATTCCATTATGGTTAAGAGTCTGTTCCTTGCAATAAATACATGTTCCAACATACAACTAAGTGATATATAGCCTTAAACAATTCAGATCACCCACAGATCGTATCTTTTCTCATGCAACACAAATAGCAATTTCACCCATGATACAATACAAACGTCAGCATTTTCTTGGATAAACGTCTGTATTCGTTTAGTATCTCTATTTACTTTTTGACCCTTGAGACTTTTGCCCGAAAGCAACTTAAGAGTTTAGGATGTAATGTTTGGTTTCTGAGCTCCTTTCTACATTTGGGAATACAGTACTGAAAATCAAGGTTATCCAATATGCACGGTTGAATCAAAGATTTTTGAACAAGCTAGGCCAACATGTCATGTCAAGCTAGGCCAACACGTTGCAACCATTTTGCAAGTACACTGAATTTTCTCATTTCACAGCACTTCTTGATTATTACTTAAGAAAGTAAAGTTACTTGAGTAACTCTGGACAAACTAACTGAAGAGTACTTATGGGCATTCCAGTCCAAGGATGTGAATCACTGCTTTTCCTACTGCCTCAGTCAACTACTGTCAATGAAATTCATTCAGTAATTTATCCATTCTTGTGCGGACAGAACAGGCTTTCAGCCACTTACCACAGAACACCTTGCCTGCTTTGCCTTCTCTTTAGGCTTTTTGTTCTCCTTGCCGTTTGTGTTCTGGCTGGAGGGCGTGCAGCGAAGGTCAGCTGGAAGGCCATAGCGTGCCGGGTCCTGGGACAGCGTGAGGTACACATCCAGCAGGCAGTATGCGTCATTGGCTGGACAGGGAGGAACAGAAAGGGACAATGAGAGTTGGTCTGGGCGAAAGAAATACACATTTCCCACTACTCAGCTTACAGAGTCTTTATAATACCTTGCAATTTTTTCCACATCCAGATTCTGTAACATACTTTTATTTGCATCGCTAACATTTTTGTCTCACTTACATTTGAACAGTTGAGTAATTTTTACTGGAGCAATTCAGGAAGTACCTGGTTCAACCATGTTACATCTGGAGGTGGAATTTGAACGCGGGTCCTTGGAATTCAGTAGCATCAGCACTAACCAGTAGACTACCTTCAGCCCATACCGCTAGAGGAGCAATGGAACTGTGGCCGGCACTATTCAGAGGTGCCCTCAGTGGAAGAAAGCCAGTGTTGTTTAGCCATTGTGAAGCTCTCAGTAATGACGGATGAATAGCAGCTCCAATTCAGACCATTGCTCAAGCTGCAAAGCTGCTACACTCCAGAGCTGTACATCAACTGAGTCACATAAGAAACCTTCACTCTGGTTGTTTTTAGGAAAAAAGGAAGCAGTGTGGACTTTATGGTTAACTGTTGCAGAAAATACTCAACTTGAGGGTGAAACTATGAACAGCTTTGAATAAAAACACCTACTATGAAAATAAACAGAACTATCTAAAACAAATAAAATATAAACGGTATCATTAACGTTGGCAAAAAGGTTATTTTTCCAACAGCACAGACATTTCTGAAAAATCCCAAGATATGAGATCTTTTTCCCAGACTCTAAAAGCATGTGCTAAGCAGACAGTCGGGTGAAAGATGGACAAAGCAAAATGATAATGATTGTCAGAGATCTAGTTATCATCTGTGAGTCAGTTTGTTCAACCCTCAGGGACCCACTCGACTCTTCCATGGCAGCAACTTTACAGGCGTACTTTTCGAGCAGTGACTAATTTGAGCACAAGTCAGAATTTTATGTCCTGTAGCAATCACACATTCACACATCCTCGTAAAAGCGGAGTGCAGCATAGCAAATATGTTCTGGAGCAATGAAGATAAAGTTAGAGGCTCGGTGCAGAGCCACACAGCGAAACTGTCCGTGAAAGCATTTAAGTCAGGGAGACCGAAACAGGGCTCCTGTGGCCACTGCTCACCAGCATATCGGAGTTGGCTGTTCCTGAGAGGCCTCCTCTCCCAATTGGACAGCTGCTCCAGCTTGTCCAGTGGCTTCCCCAAAATTTGCTGAACAAGGAGGCTGAGCCCTTTCTCTGAAGTGCTCTCATGGGCCTCCACCACTCGTGGCCACTGGGCCCCTACACCCCGGCAGCTGCACTGGATCTGTGGGAGACGCACACAGGATGAGGCTGCAGCGCAATGGCCACCCTGAAGGGCACCATACATCGGCCCTAAACCAGGACAACAGGGCAGCTGACAGCACTTGACACTTCATTTAACTTATGCATCTTCTTTTAAATGTCCCCTATACCTTAATGCTACCTCCTTTAGTATATTTCACTATTTTATTCCAGTACTTTGAGTAATTTATAATTTGTCATACTGTAGAAAAATGTAAAAAAAAAAAAAAATTTAAAAATCAATTTTTTTTAATTTTACATTTATTATCAAAATAGTAATTTTCTGTGTTTATTTGCTATTATTAAAGTTATGAAAAAATGTAATGTATATTATGCAGCTTTAGAGTTCCATTTATGCCAGTCTTCTTCTTTTTCTTCATCTTTCGGCTGCTCCCCTTAGGGGTCGCCACAGCGGATCAATTGTTTCCACTTTGTTCCATTTATGCCAGTATACTGTATTAATTACCTCTTATAGTGCTGCTTCATAAATTCTCCATTTCTCAAAAAGTAAAAAACATTTAGATTGTCATGGTATTACTGTATTCATGCAAATGCAGGCCTTGTCACAAAACCATGGATCTCATGACAGAGAGTTACTAATCTACAGTACTATACCTGCTTGGTTAGCACCTCAACTTGCAACCAGGAGATTACCAGTTCAAGTCCTGGAAGGGGTTTTGCTTTTCTATCTTTGAGCAAGATATTCAACCCAAATACAAGCCATAAGGTTATTTCTGGGGCTGCAGGAGAAGAATGCTGCTAAAAACTGTAAGCGTAAGGATGAGGAGTTTAAAAGAAGAAAGCATGGTGAGTCATAGTACTAAGCAGACTCAGAGAGGTTCACCTGCTTATGAACGTGGAGCAAGTCCAGGATTCCTTCCAGTTTCAGAGGCTCATCTTTGAACTCGGGCCACGTGGTGAAGAGGTTCTTTAGGTCAGCTGACATCCCATAGCCTAGACAGACATAATCAGAAAGGGTTTTGTTACTTGTCCAAGTTTTAAACTTTTATCATGAGCACATGGACGACACAGTCCAATATCTGCCACGGTAGAGCTGTTTTGTCAAGTTACTAATCCTGGTTAGCAGCTGCCAAGCACATTCACTTTTGAGCAAAATAATTTAAAAAAATTTTTCCCAGAACAGTGCTCAATCCAGGATGTCAGTGAGCTAGCTAGCGAGAATGCTTCATGTAAATACTTAAACCTGTTCCTCACACAGCAGAGGTTTTTGCATATATATATATATATATATATACACACATACACACACACACACTAAGAATTAAAATGAGAGTAACTTTGGAATCCATTATCCATTATGAGTAGGTTTAAAACTGATTCACTGTAGAAAAAGTTTACATCAGAACCACTTGTAACCCAGATGGTAGCGTATGGTATGTGGCATTGAGTCGAAATCCACCACTCACATGGTTTCCAAGGTGAGGGAGTGTAAGGAAGTGGTTTACCACTGCCTTTTTCTGAACATGTCTTTAGACTGTGAGAGCAAACCCTACAGACTGAGTGGGGTTCGAACATCAGACCAGAAACCACAGCCTAGGCACTGGCATTGCCAGCTGTGCCAAGTAGGTGGCATGGAAGCTCCAGTTTAACTGTATATCAATTTTGATTTGAACAATTCAAATCACTAATAACTTTTACAGGACTACAAACAAGGAGTCCCTGTTTTTTTCCCTTTTATAACAAGTTCTACACTCATTTTCCAAAAAATGACAAGAGGATTTCGTTTGGCCTAAAGGTCTGTGTGGTGTGCAGATGGCACAATATGTAGTGGGTGTGCAGCCTCATAGCTGTGAAACTAGCAGTTAGGAATGCTATTTGTGCTGACATCCATGGGACACGGATACTCAAGTAGTGCTTAGCTTTTCTGTTCTATGTTCTTGTATAAAAGTTTTCAGAGGAACAGGGAAGAATACTCAAGATTGTGCTTACCTAGCTTCAGGATGTTAGGGTCCGAGAACAGCGCTCGGACTGTTTGTATAGTGCAAGGGTGCTGTAAGAAGCCAGTGGCACACAGGTCCATTAGGAACACTTGGCCTGGTGTTGCTAGCTGGATCAGGGCCACTCGCTGGCAGGTAACTGTGCCAAAAGAGGCTCGCCACTCCATGTCAACTCCAACTAGGGACCCAGGCTGTCAAGGAAGGGAGGGGAGTAAACAAGAGAGAAACCATGTGTAGGTATGCAAACTATATGTAAAGTCTTGATACACTCTCCCCATAATAAATGTCCCCATGAATAGATTTTTAATGAATCTTTTCCCTATTGTGTTTTTTTCTGTTACTAGTATTAGACTAACGGGAGCGGCCGAAAGAAGAAGAAGAAGTATTAGACTGTATTTCCTAGAAACAACAGCCAGAGGAACAACTCCTGTGCTGTCCATGTTTTTTAATCACATTTTTCAAAGGGTAACAACATTTTGGTCACAAATCAACTGAAATACATCTACGTATATGTTTATTCGTATACTTACTTACCTATTTATCACTCTGTGTGTGATGCATAAGGTATGCTGCTGCAACCAGTTTTCACCATAGCATTAATAAAGTTTCTGTTGTTCATTCTTTCTTTCATTCATTGTTTCAAATGCACACACACACACACACACACACACACACACACACACACACACACACAACCATACCTGCAGTACCACCTCTCTGCACAGCTCTAGCTGCTCTAGCGTGTGCACATAGTGAATGTTTTCCCTCCCCACAGGGAGCTGGTAGTACCGGTCTTGGTCGGACTGAGAGGGTTCCCAGGCTTTCTGTGACTGCAAGTCATCTCCTGAATGTGCTCTGTCATTAAAGGAGATATTATCTTAAACACACACTTTAAAAGAATTCAGCACTTAGAACTAGGATGACGCATGACAAGGGGACATTGATGAATGCTGTTTAAACTTCAAGAAAAAACTATTAAGAGGAAACAAGCAATCTGGAGAATTGGGGTCATCTTCCAGCAGGTGTAAAAATTAGCTCCTGAAGTGAGATTTTAACAGGTATCTCACCATAAGTACAGGGCCCTGACTTGTAAGTTGGGTAACATCCCACTGGCAAAATCATTTATTGTTGCCCAATTTGGAGACTGAAGGGCAACCATTTGCAATGATTTTACGACCTGGGGGTAGCTGCCGTGAACAAAGCAGGCATTTCAGGGACCAGCTGCTACGAGCATGAATGTGCATCTGTGTGCTTCGGGACTTTCTTACTCTCACTCAGGAAGAAAAGTACAATATGAAGGCAGACACTGAGCTCAGGCAAATGGCAGAGGACACAAATGGAGCAAACAAGTGGTGTGACAGATACAGACTAGGCTGGTCATCACAAGGTCATTAGTTTGAAAAACAGGAGGTGAAATGCAGTGTAGCTGCGAGAAACAAAACCAAAACTGTATAAATATTCAAATGGGCATAAGAGTACAGGTGGAAGCTGTGCAGCTCATAGTGGTATAAACAATAAATAATAAAACATTAAAATGTGCCTACTGGAATACAGATGGCAGTTTCTGCTGCATCTCCCAAACTCGATAAGGCAGCCTCTCTTTGGGGACTCCATACCGGAGTGACCACTGGGCAGCGGTCTTGTGCTGCCTGTACTTCACCAAGAGCCCTATCAACTGGGCTTGTAACTCTGGGCTGTCTGCTACTGTTTCCTGGTTACAAAATGAGAATTTGATTATTGCAGCAAAAATTCACTCACATTCTGCAAACAGGACTCCAGACGCATTGTCTCGTCCTTTATCTTTAAAGAGGCTTCCCATTCCAACTCCACGTGATGTTCATACCAGGACCCATTTGAGTATTAAGATCTGATAAATTGTCTATAAATGATGTTTATGTCCACAACAATACCGAAGGCCAAACGTGCAACTACAAGGATTTAAATGCTACAATCCAAGGTGCTCCTTCATTCTCTAATTTTAGTGAGATTGCATTTTAGTGAGGATCACCCTCATACCTGAACATGATCACTCCAACTTTCCTCTGACATGCCTTTCTGAAAAACACGCAAAAGTCACATTAGTGAGGAATCAGCACAGCAAAGAGGAATGTAAAAATCAGTCACACCATAAACTTTCCTCACCTCCACAAATGTTTTGTGCATGAGGTACTTCAGGGAATCCAGCTTCCTCTTGGTGACAGAATTAGGGCACAGTGCTATAACAAAAGTGAGATAAATTGCAAAAGTGAGTGAAGATTGCAGGGATGTCGCACAACGCAAGCCAAGTTACAAGCATCTGTTCAATGACACTCTTACTAAAGCCAGAAACTGCTTGCACTCTCCATCTGTCACACACCTGAGTCAAGGCTGAACAGCTGCACTAACCGGAACACCCGTTTGCTGAGCACCTTGGGTTGAAGGCGTTCTGCTTGGTGTTGAGAGAAATTCAAGTGAGGATACTGCCTAGAAGACAAATAATGGGCACACATATATGGAATCCACCATAAGTACATACATACAGTACACAGCCTATACTTATGTAGGCTAACAAGTCTCAGAGCATAAGGCACCTCTTCCGAAACCCATCTCAGTGTCTCTCTACAATCAATACAAAGACAAACCACTGCTCTGAGAGACAAGTAAAAGAAATGTTTCACTGAACTGAAGAGCCTATTGGTGACCACAGAATTGAAATGTCAGAGGTATTGTGGCGCTAATACCGTTTCAGCTCAAATACGGTGAATTCTGGGCTGCACCATGAGTCAAGGAGCTTCACCAACCACTCCTCCAGATGGCGGTGTCCTCGAACGTACAACTCAACCAGTGAAAGTTTGTCCTGAAGAATGAGAGGGACACAGGTCTGCAAAAACACACACAGGCAAGGATCAGATCAGTTAGTGATGTCACATCTGTCAATCATAGTGAAGAATTCAGACATTATTCTGTCCATTAAATAAAGATCTTGAAACAAACTTGGCTGACAGTGAATACATTTAAGCTATTTCATAAACACAATATGCAACTGAACCATGCAAAAAATGTGAATAAATCAAATTCACATGACATCACAACTTACTGAAGAAATGTTTGCAGAATTTAGTACGTTGCTATGAAGAAACCAGTATACTTTTAACACAATTAATTTATTTGCCATGCACCCTAATTCACCATCACTTGTTAGCATTACGCTAAGTGGAAGCTGCTAACCTTCAAATGAAGTGTTACCCAACAACAAGCCATTAACACACATTTGCTGAAGACTGTACTGCTTTTAAAGTGACTATGTACATTATCTATGCAATTCTTATCAATAAATTACTACCTCCAGCTTACACTACAGCACTGAAATTCTAAAATGTTTAAACAAATCATAAGATTTCAGTGTTTAAAGGGCAATGAAAAATTAGATCAAGTTGCATAACAATATAATTTCTATAATATGACCCTTGAATTGCACATATTGACAGGAGGGAATAGTGGTTAAAAATAAAGAAAATCAGCAACACCCAATATAGCTTTAACGTGCACCTGGGAGGGTAGCAAAATGGTGTACCAAGTAGCATTGCTGCTTCACAGTGGCTGCGGTCTTTGGGTATAGGTTTGAATCCAGCTCAGTCTGTGTGGATTTAGCATGTACTCTCCATGTCTAAGCAGGCTTCCTCTGGGTGCTCTGACTTCCTCCCACAGTCCACAGATGTGTGTAACCTACCTGTGTTATGTTCTCTGTCTGAGCGGCTCTCAGCATGTGGATTCCCCTCTTTGCCTTACACCCAGTAATTATGTTAACAGTTCATGAAAATGAGCAGCTGAATGTAGCTAGGAACAAAGATTTCCTTTAACTCAATAACATTCACATAAAATATAGCATAGCAGGTAAACTTCAAGTGCCTATCTTAATGTGTATGGTATTCAAACTAAATTACATTCCAAGAAAATGTCCAACTATATGAATGTTAAACTGTGAAATACTTTTCAACAAAAGCATCAACTTAACAATAAAACATTTCTGAAGAAGTTGACAGCCCTGCAAACATATTGTATGAAAAACCTGTTGAATGTTCTGGACTTCTCATGCAGTCAAAATAATTACATTTCAGGCTAAGAAATAAACACATCTATACAGAAAAAACATGTAGTAAGACCTCACCTTCTCCACATCCAGCTCTGACTGTAGTCCCAGTTTTGTGCTCAACAATATAGCCTATATAGAACACAGTAGAAAGACACCTCAGGACCCTTGTCTTTACTGATACGTCGACATCCAAATATTTGTATAAAACAGTCCACAACACAAGAATTACAATAAACACTGAACATTTCATGTTCACTTCTCAGCTTTTCGAATTATTTTTACAACTTGTAATAGGTTAAGAAATGGAAATATTAGTTAAGTGAGCAAAATAAGACTTTGGAAGAAAAATCTAGTACCATGTGAGAGCAGCAAGCATGATGACAATAGTAGGTCAAAACTAATTTTTGAAAATGTACAAATGGATCTAAAAAAATACTTCTTTCTTCTGCTTTGAATAGCCCCAGTACAAATCCCCGTCTCTGGTTTCTGTCAGACTTCTCCTCATTAACTAAATTCATCTTCAGTCCGGTGCCTACCTCTTTGTAAAAACCAGAAGCCTGTAGTTTGTCCATGTGTGCCAACAGCAGGCTCCGATCCAGGCAGCCTAGCTGGTAGATGTCCAGCAGCAGGTCCACAAAGCTGGGCTGGGCCTCAGAGAGCAGCTTTAGGGCCCGGACCTGCAGGCTGCTCACCTGCTCATCTGGTTGCCCCTTCAAAGTGACGTATAGATGACCTTGTCGCCATCGCACAAACTCAGCCAGGATGCACTGGCTCAGGGAATTGGTCTTTCCCCTGGTTGCTGCTGGGCAGTTTTCCAGCAAACACAGCAAGCCGCTCAATGGTTCCTGAAGGCCAGAAAAGCCCAGACGAACTTCTGCACGCAGCTGGGAGAAGAGAAAATTACTCAACCAAACACTCCACTTACAGTATGCATAAGTTGGAAAATCTAAATGAGCCAAGACCGCAATAGCTCAACTTACCAAAGAACCGTAAAGAAAGCTTAACTCTCACCTCAGAAATGTCCCTCTTTGCCCAAAGCTCACGCAGGCGATCACACAATTTGACAGGGTCAACAACTGTGGAACACAAAAATTTTTTACTCGGCAACTAGTCATCATCCATGACATACATGCAAGCTTTTTAGTGATAAGTTTCATTCACATATTTCTCACTACAGATACAACAGAGAGGAAGTAAAGAGAAGGCAAACGGCGTGAGAGCCTCAGAGTACAACTGCTGCTCCACTGAACCGAGATGGGCCAGTTGAAGCGGTTTGTGCATGTTTTAAGATTGCCCCATAGTTGAGTCCCTTGGAATTTGTACCAAACACATCCTTCTAGAAGGAGATCCCACTGCAGACCCAGGCTGTGTTGCACAGGCCATACCGCTCAGCTGGGAATGCTTAGGGATGCCCAGGAGGAGCTGGAGACCATTGCGTGGAACAGGGTTTGTGCCCACTTTCTCAGCTTGTTCCTACCATGACCCTCACCAAGACAAGCAGGACAGGAAACCTGAGCTAAATAGCAAAGCAGCATGTCTTTTTTTTTTAGATTCAGTGCTGTTTTGAACAAACTGACAATATCATAACCTCACCAGTCCTTGATTTGTTATGAACTGATAAAATGCACAAAAAAAGATCTGGCCAGCTTCATACAGCCTTAGAAACAGGCATCGTCACAAGTGAGAAGAAAGAGCTGAGAACAAAACTGACAGCGAGAAGGGGTGGAGGTGGTGGTACTGACAGTGTTTGATTCACTTTGCCCTTGGGAATCGGTGTAAATCCAGCACACTATGACATGACTGAGAAAGAGGAAAGATGACCAGAAGAGTTCAGGGATAAAAGGAAAGTTAAGAGGTGATATAATTACAAAAATTCTTTCCCTACAGCAGTTTGGCAAGCTATAGCTTTTCATTTGGTGCGAGTTACGCGATTAGGTTTCGTCCCCTCACCCTCCCTCGCTGTCTCTCTCCCAAATCCAGCTTTCCTGTTCCTGTTCTCCTCTCCCTGCCGGTCTGTGTTTGTCTCGGATTTCCCCAGGAAAAGGCAGCCTGGCGGTCACGGTGTAAAAATCTAACCTTCCTGACAGACAGCCTGGGAAAGGAGGCTAGAAGGCCACTTTCCCCACGCTTAGCCGCAAAGGACACAAAAGTGTGATGATGCGTCGGACATTTCCAATGCAGTTCTCTCTGAATGCCCCCCTTGGCGAGCAGGAAAGAAAGGTGGGCAAGAGGAGAAGAGTGAATATGGTGAGAGTATAAGAATAGGAAAGGGAATTTAAAGTATGCTGAGGGTCCATCAGAAAGAGGGGCTTTAGAAAAGGTAAGCAGAGTTCTGGTGTCCACCCAGGGTGACAGGTATCATCTCATGAGAACTTTGATATTATTGGTGTGATATGTTATAATATGTCCATTACCTGTACAGTCTCCAAGAGTCACAGCAACATATATGCAATATTTGGACTGGTAATAAAGAAACGGAAAGCTCAGTCACTGCATGATTGTATATCCTATTTTTATGGTATAACACACTTCTGTAAAGAAGTGCTGATGTCCTGAATAGTTGGAATCTATATCACAAGCTCTTTTTTGTGACAGGGGACAAAAAGTGGCCTCAGACTTAAGTATTGATTTGCTGCTGATGGTCTAATCCAAATCCTATAAAACAAGGCAAACACATCAATATCCCCTATCCCTAATCTACCTTCCAGGCCTCACAGGGCAAAAATTCAGACAAGCTGGCTATCACATGTATGAGAACATAACTACGGGTAAATGAATGAGGTTTACACCTATGGCTCTTCTGCTACACAGCTGTATGGGATCAGTGAAATGGATCCCAAAACACTGCAGAATCCTAAAAACTAAAACCTGATGTTGACATGATTGAGTCAAATGTCTAGAGGGAAGGCTGAGACAAAAACAGACAAAGAGAGGTACTTATTGTTGGGCTTGACTTACCCCCAGGTTGAGAAATGTCACACATTCTTCCTCTCTTCTCCTATACCCGAGTCAGGAGATTAGTCCACCCTGTGAAAGAGTTGGTCGATTAAGAATGAGGAAAATAAGGTGCCTAAGCATCTAAAGGGACATGCATGGTTTTATTAGGCAACAGCTCAAGTGCATGTTCTCAACACTGAGTGCATTTGAATGAGCCCCATGAAATTTTTTCAAGTAAGCATTTCCTTTCAGTATCTCTACACAGGTTGTGTACCCTAAATGGATAAACAGCCCATAGAAAAGGACAAACTGATGTATAAACATTAAACAAAATTATAATTTTGTTATAATTTTTTGGTATGGTTCCTTTAAGCCACGCCGTTCCGGGTGTCACGTTGAGAGAGTTTCCTGCCGTTATGTATTGTATTGTTAGAAGGTGTACCTGCGTCATTAAGTAAAATAGCATCCTTCGATAACATCAAGGATTATTAATAGAAAATAAATAGCCACATTACAATGTAATCTAAATTCAGAGACCTTAACACAAAGAATGAATTAAAAAAATAAATTATTGAAAATATGGTTGGGTAACAACAACAACAAACAGAGTTGGCCATCAGCAGCTGCTCAGGATGTCCTGCTGCTTATAATGCAGTTTAGATCATTTTATGTGACCACTGGGAAAAATTCCTCCTAAAGTGACACTTCCATTAAGCTACCCATGCCTTCTATGAACGGGGATGTTAACCTAAGTTTTAGTCTATTAATTGCTCCTTCTTATAAAATTACACTTGGTCTTTAGTTGTTATTCTTTTTGGCAGTACAATGTTGTTTAAAGAAAAGGGTCATCTGTAAAAAAAAAAAAAACACTGCAGTTTCATTCGGATTCATTCACATTACACATTACACAACTCTAGTTGGCTGCCAAGGCATCTTCAGAATGTGTAGACCACTTCTTACAGTATACATTCATATCTTCCTTCTAGAATTACAGTTTTGTTCAATGGGTAGCCAATGAGCTATTGTATATTTACTTATTGTGACTGAGTAGACACTGTTTATGTTATTAGTCATTTCTGTATTTATCTTGTTTTACAGCTCATTGCAAGCTTCTGAGTGCACCAAGTTCATTTTCAGAACCCGAGAAGTGCTCAGCAGGCTGAATTTGAAACTATATTTGACATCCGGGTTCAGTCATAAATTGTGGAAATGTGTGAAAAAAGATTTACCCAGGATCGTGTGGGAGAGAAAAGAAAAACCCTGGGAATAAGAAACATAGAAGAAGTAAACAGAAACTTAAAACGAATAAAACGGATTCCTTCATAGGCCATAACATGGGTGAGTTGAGCATGTGGTGTAGCAGTGTTGGAGGTGTCAAGGCTCACACATCCTCCTCGGGCCCCCAGCTCACTCTCTCTCACACACACACACAAACACACCCTCCCTGTGGGAACAGCAGCCCAAGACGGGGCAGGCCGCCAGCTGGCCAGACGACACGTTTCTGAGGCTGAGGATGTTTTTTTAGGTCTGGAGTCTGGGGCTGTTTCTCTCCTGCTTGCTGCAACCCCAATGGGAGGCCCTTGGCTCTCATCTCCAAAGTTTACAGCAAGCTGATGGTGCCAACCTCTCCTCTACGCTCTACCGCCCCCCAGTGAGGACACAGAGGCACCACAGAAGTCAGTATTGGCGACGATGTTGCTCAAACAAAAATTGGCACTATTGTGCCTGTTTCAAATACATAAATACTTTTTGTTATTTAAGATTGTTCTTTAATTACTGCAAAACAGCTAGTCTAGACAGCTAGACTGTTCCAAAGACAGCTAAACATTTGTGACTGAATGCAATGGTTCCATGAATGGTTCCATGAATGGATAAATGTAACAATATAGGCCAAAATTGAAAAGCTTTCATTCAACACATTTTATATAAATAACAGTTGAAGGAGTGTTAGAATATCCAAAGAGTTTTCTGCAATTGTCCAGTTAGTACAAATTTATATGTTTAGACACAAGTTATAGGAATGTGCACTTTGTTTCAAAATAAGTAAACGTAACATTTTACATTCTGACAGTGGAAGTCCAAGGTCATAAATTAAGGTAAAAGGGTCAACATATCTTATAATTTAGATGCAAAAGGTAAAATCATTCAACGTGTTTAGGTAACTTGTCTAAATACACAGAGGCAATATAAAAAGTGACTGCCCTTAGTTTTAGAATTGTTTGCAACATATCTCTACTGAGGTCTTTTACTGAATGAGAGGTCCTCAAAGATATAAAACTTATTTATTTTATGTTCCAATTAATATCGATAAAAGTTGTCAATTTGAAGCCTTTCATATGTGTTGAATATGAGCGCTACCTCCATTGTGCACACATTCGGTAAACAACATGTCAACATTCTGCATGTATAAAATCAACCTCCGTTTACCCTATTAAACTGAACACACACACGTACATGCACTTGCTCAAATACATACAAGCACCCAGGTGCCTCACTTGCTGGGCACACATGGCAAAACATTTTCTCTTTGAAACACAAATAAAACAGAAGATAAAGTTTGGTGTAATATATTGTCTTATTACTGTGGGCACAGTTTCCACATGCAATACATACACTACACACATACAGTATACACACAAGCTGGTGCATGTGTCACCTTCCGTTTCTTTCTGACAGCACTAACAATACTTGTGTAATAAATGCAACCTCTTAAATGGTAAAATAATTTGATGATTATATGTGTTATTATTATTTTTCACCACTATACCTTTTTAACCTGGGAAATGCCGGGTAACTCAGCTAATTACACATACAGGTATACTGGGGTTTACCTGTGTACCTGTATGTGTAATTATGTAAAAATTAGCTGAGTTACCCGGCTGAATATATATATATATATATATATTCAGTATAATGCAGCTGCAGCTTTAATACTAGTGTCTGCAATAGATGTTCACTATAACCCAGAAATACAATGCAGGGCCAGAGTTTTGTCTGCAAGAAATGAAGACCGTAGCTTCTACCTATACCATGCAACATAATACTGTGTAGTATGGCAAGCTATAAAGGACATAATTTGCTAATAACCTTGTATATCATTGTCTCATGTTTGCTTTGTTTCTATGCATTTGTGGAGTGTCTTCATTTTAGTCTCATTCATAAAGTGTAATACAGCAAAATGTGGCAAAAATCTTGAAAAGGCTTGTGGAAAAAAAATGTAAGAATGTAACAAGGCTAGAAAAGTATATGCGACAGAAGTGAAGCTCGAACTGAAAGAATTGAAAGAGGTGAGCCACACACTACACCTGACAATCAACTGTTTTTTCCTCTTGTGAGTAAAGTAACAATTCATTACAGTAAATTGCCTTTTTTAGTTATTTTAAATTGTTGACTATTTTTTTACATAAATTTCATTACTGAATTAAAAACTGTGGAACATGGAGTCTCTGGTCCTTTTCCATCTTATCACTCACATCTCTAGACAGGTCTGATCTCCCCGCTGTGAACGGAGGGATTGGTTTGGACTTTTTGGACAGGCTTGGAGCATATTAACATTTTTCATATTTAAAATAATGTAAAATAGTATCCCGGGACACACAAGTTCGATTAGTACATTGTTTTCAAGAATGAATTAAATGTATAAAACTGGGTTTACCAGTAACTTCTCAACATGCAGTTATAAGGAAAATAACTAGCCATGCCCAAACCTGAAAACTCACTTAAACAAATTCTCCACAGTCCTGATCAACAATATCCAATGCAAAAACACAGTAAATGAGTAAAATCAGAAGTATATATGTTCTTACAATTCAGCTAATTTTCTACACACTCACGTACCCTACATTTTTATGCTTAGTTACATCACCTCTCTGAAACACAGTTCATCTGAGATTTTCCACTTACTACCGAGTAGGTAACCACAGATAAGTGGAGAACAGAAGTGTAATTCAAAAATTTAGCCTTCAAAAAGAAAATGGAAGTGGTGATATATTAAAAAAGACAAATCTAGCTCATTGTTAAAAAAGTATTTTGTGTAAAAATATGAGACAAAAAGCAAATAAGTAGTGGAGTCAACTTAACTCTAACAAAAATGTGCAAATTAAATATGGGAATGTCAAATTGCAATACATATTAAACATAGATGGAAACCTAAATGACAAGGATTCAACTTTTATACTTTGGCCGTATCATGCAAAGATCACTGGAGAAGGACATCATGCTTGGAAAGGATAAAGGCCAAAGCAAAAGAAGCAGACTTGAAATGGACTGATGAAATAACTGTAGCTAAGGATTGCCCTTCTTTCAAAGGTCACCGAGCTGACTAAAGACCAAACAAATCGGGACATCTATCCATAGAATCACTGTGAGTCGACATTGAAATTTCAGAAAATGTGGTTACAAATATCAATACATTTTAATACTGAGATTGTCACAATTAAAAAATGGCTTAAAATTCATCCCAAAGCCAACATCAAATCAAGGGATGGAAGTACAGTTATAGGAATGAATAGTTCCTCATACAGATCATATTGTTTTAGAATTTGTGCTGAAATGATAAATTCATATTCAGGCAATAAAGATAAAACTTGCTAAAGATATAAGAAGTTGATATGGATGGAGTAAAAAAGTTGTTTTAAGGCTTATATATAACCCTAAATAACACAAAAACCAGTGTTGCCAAGCCGCATAGGCAAGCGCTCCCTCTTATTAATAAAATAGGCATACACCATAATTCTTGCAATATATATATAAAATACTGTATATAATACACTTATATTTATTCTTGTATTCTTTGCACTGTCATACACTCTTGCGTGTGTGTGTTTGTATGTATGTTGTGTTGTCTTTAAGTACATTGAGAGCCACTGAAAACCGAAGTCAAATTCCCCATATGTGTGAGCATACTTGGCCGATAAATCTGATTCTGGTTAGTAGTTGTGTTAGTGTTTTCTTTCAAAAGGCACAGATAGCTCAGAGATCTCTGTTTTATTACAAAGGCCCAGCTCTTAATGACAGGCGCAAACGGCTTCGGCTCGCTTCTCTTGTAGCGAGGCGTGATGCCGAGCGGCCTTTGTCATTCTAATGGGGCTCCATTAGGGGAACAATGGTGGCATGTGGACAGCCACAGCGGACACGCGCATCGGGACGCCACATCGCTCCCGCACAGTGGCCCTAACACACACACACACACACACACACACACACACACACACACACACACACACACACACACACACAGGCGTCGCGTTGAAATGACTCCTTAACAATGGACACGCCTTCCTTAAGTCACAGATAGCATCCCTGATTCCTTAAAAAAAAAAACTCTGGGGACAAAAGTGGAGATGGATGGCACTGACAGCTGATATGTGTAAAAAACAAAAAAGGTACAGTAATATCAAACCGTCACTGAATGTTGATTTTTGCAAGAGTATTCATGTTTTTAAACAATATTACTCAAAATTGACATGTTTAGCACTCGTATGATCTGAAGAGGAAAATGATAAAGTTACTGTTATTGGTTTTTCTGGAGAAACATGTGGATGTTTTATTGATTTTAAATACAGGACAGTGGCGCCTGTCCTCCTTGCAGTGCTCGTATTAAAAGGTTATAACTTGTTCCCAACCTGGGGAAACAAGGCAGGCGGTGGAACTAACAGTGTACTAACAATTCACTGCCTGTCTTCTTTTCTTTTAATAAATTTTAAGCATTTAGATATTCTAACGACAGGAGCCTTTCGGGGTTCCTTAGCGCATCCTTTACGTCACATGTCCTTAACCCCAACGCTACCTGCTGGCAATGTGTAGTACTTCACGCACAGATTGTTAAACGTCATGGCAATGAAGTGAAACTGAAACAAGAAAAGCTCTTCAGTGTTAAAACAAATTGTTAACCGTCCCACACTTGGTGTGAAGCCCTGGACGGACCGCCAATTCTTAAGAGGGCGGCGTTTTATAAACTGTCCTTTCACTTGCGCTGCCGGGCAACTTCGCCGTCTTTGTCATGTGCTAGGAACCACCATGAAAACGACACAATTTGGGAGCGGGGGGGGGGCTTTACCTCATGACGTCACGTCGTGCTTACCATATGTTACGGTAATATCACCTTAATACAAACCTTTGATGGCTTTTTGTCCGCAGTTCGGCAGAAAAGCGACACTGTTGCAGCCCAGAACATGAGTTAGCAAAGGATAAAACCGTACAAGACCTAATCGCCTGGCGCGCTAACTCGACAGCTACATTGGATTCGAATAACGTTTCAGAAATGCGCCTGTGTTATATTATAATGACAAATCTTTTTGACTGAAGTCATATGATGAAAGATATACTTACACAGCAGCTTTGTTGACAGAGGATGTCACGCTGTCACCGCACGCTGTCTGTGTTTGAGGACTTGCGAGCTTCCGTTTCGTCAAAACGGAACTTTAGGAAGGTGGTTTTAGTTTCCCGGGGACGTTGCTTTGGTTGCAATTCTCTGTTGCTGTGTATGCCGGGTGACCTAGTTACTGAATCCGATGTTAACTTGTAGCTGCGGCGAAAGACGCACGAAATTCGTCGGACTTGCTGAAAAACGTGTCAAGTCACACAATAAATGGAAAATACGATATCTACTACTTTAACTTTGTTCAGCCACTGCTCTGATGTGTTGCGGCGCAGAGATAGGTAAAAAGGCGTTACATCGACCAGGTGGCGTGCCTTTAGGTGAATTTCTGAACAAATTTCCAGCCAGTGATGGTTTTCATTACAGTTTTTTGTCTAACCAGTCAAGCGCAGTCACAAAAACAAGTCACCCTTCAAAAAGGAGACGTTTAAAATGTTCAATAGCCGTGTATGTATTGTAGCGCCCCCCAGGGGCGCCACCACAGAAGGACTCGGCAGCCAGGAGCCCAGGAAATTGCTCATTTATTTGGTGGTCCATGCAACACCACTCTCCCTGGGAACTCGGAATCCCCCACAGGGTCACCTGTGCATTCTCTAGCTCCATTTCCCAGAATGCCATGCTGGCAGTACCACAACACAACAGCAACCACTTAAAAAGCAGGCAAACAGACTAACAGAGAACTACACACAACTGACATTTAGACAGTTATTTACACGTCTGGCTTTGCCATTACATTGCCCCCCTCTTTAAGAGTCAACCACCCCAGTGACTCATGGACTCACGCCCTCAGAACGAAGTCCCGGAGATGAGTAAGTAGTCTGCGGTCCCTCCTCGGTCTGCTGCTGGGGGGTGCCACTATGGAGGCAGACATGGGCTCATCAGGGGAGCGACATGCAGGCTCTTTTGGGTGATACGGTGCTAGCTGGTCCCTATGAAGGACCAGAGAACAGCGCCTGTGCCCTGGTTGCACTCTGTACACCGCATCTGATAGCTTGTCCAAAACAACACAGGATCCGACCCAGCTGTCGGCCAGCTTGGGGCAAAGTCCACACTTTCGTCAGGGGTTGTACATTCCAACCCAATCCCCCGGGCTCAGAGGTCGATCCCGGCACTGCATGTCATCTGCCTTCTTTTGCCGTACCCCCTGCCTCCATCAAGTTGCGCCTGGCCAATGTGTGCGCAGACTCCAGTCGTTGACACAACTGGTGCAGATACCCCAAACCCACGTTGCCACTCACCTCAGGTTCTGGTGGGCTACTGAAAGCCAACTCCACTGGGGTACGCAGTTTGCGTCTGAATATGAGCAGGGCAGGGGTGCAGCCGGTGGATTCCTGGACAGCAGAGTGACATGCCCACAGGATCAGGGATAGGTGTCGGTCCCAGTCGCGCTGGTGTTTGGAGGTGAGGATGGACAGTTGCGTGGTCAGTGTCCTACTGAACTGCTCCACTAGCCCATCACTCTGCAGGTGCAGTGGCATGGTATGGGTCTTCCGTACTCCCAGACGATCACACACCTCCTTCATCACTTGCGCCTTGAAGTTCCTGCCCTGGTCACTATGCAGTTCCTCTGGTGCCCCAAAGCAACAGAACATCTCTTCCACCAAGCGCTCTGCCATGCTGGTCCGGCACAGCATACGCCTCTGGCCAGTTAGTGAAATAGTCCAGGCCACCAGTGCATAGCGATTGCTGCGGTCAGTGTGTGTTTTTTTTATTTTATTTGCATTTTCCATACTGTTCCAACTTTTTCAGATTAGAGGTTGCATGTATGCTGACAGTTGTGAAGATTGAGTTGTGGAGAAGTTGCTGAGCAGCTTGGAAATCCATGGGTTCATTTCAATTTCTACATGAAAAAACAGCTATAACATTAGCTGTTATGTAAACTGACACCTTCATTCAAAACCCTGTGCAACTGTTGACTCTTTTTTATATCAGATTATTTACTCTGGAACTGTTAAGTGCATTGCTGAAGTGCACTATAGTAATATGAGTGAAATGAATGCAAACTAGCAGATTTAAGGTTCTGAGTGATCATTCATAACCCATCTGCAGTCACATGAACATGATTTATAGCATATCATGTGTAACCTGCATGGAATATGAGATGCAAGTTAGCACAGTGTGATGTAATACCAGTGTCAGTAAGAGTTTATTCTGACTTCATAGTTGAGTTTTGTCCTACCTTGACTGACAGCCCCATTGATTCATTTGCAGGGAAGGTTTAATGTGTTTGTGTAATACAGTATGTTAAGATGTACCTTTATAAGTCTTTATTATTTATTTTTTAACTTTACATTTCTATAGATGTAAAAAGCACTAGAGAAGGTTGGGGGTGTGTGGCTCACAAGATTCTAAAGTAGCTTGGAAGGTGATTAAAGTGCCCTTGGATCAGTAAACTAAGGTGATGCTCCCTGTGTTTAAGAAAGGAGATCAGAATGTGCACTCCAACTATAAGGGGATGATACTCATTAGCATCCCTGCTAAAGGCTACCCCAGGATATCTGGAAAAGAGAATTTCACTGGAGTATTTCACCATAGGTGCTGTACCCATTTCAAAGATACTAGAGCAGACACGGTACAGACCTTAAACCAACAACCTAGGTCCATCTCCTTCACTACATTACTATCTTACCCCTTTATATCCTACGGTCTCCCATGGCACTTTTAATTTCACTCAGTTTTGTCACATTTACATTTGTTTATTTAGGAGACCATTTTCTCCCAAACAGTGTCAAATAATTAGCTAGTATTTAGCAGACACCTTTGGGCTTACAATAGCTTATAATGAGAGATATTCTATACTAAAATCTCTACAACCAGTCACCTATTTATACAGCACAACAATATAGCACACTCATGCACCTTCACAATTTAAGATTCCACAGTGCAACTGAAATGCATGTTTTTGAACAATGGGAGGAAAGATGAGCATCTGGTGGAAACCCACACATATACAGGGGGAACGTATAAATTCTGCACAGACAGAAGCAAAGTCTCACCCACATCCCAATGCACAGCTTAGGTGCTGTGGAGCACCAGTGCTACCTCCTATGCCACCTCAAATGCTGATTCTAAGTGTGACTGGAGAAGTAGTGAGAAATCTGTAGTCAGAAACTTTGAACCAGGTGAAATGCACTTGCTCAGTCATTGATAAATGCTTAGATTTTTTTGGAAAACCTTATGGCAGAGGTGCTGCTCTAGTTCTTCTCACATCGATGCAAGAAACTAATGTAGGCTTTTTTAGCCAGTTTAATTTTTTTGAGGGCGATCTAAATGTACGTCAACACGTGCTTTACACCTGTTTCTTTTATGCCATACTTTGCCAATATGTTCAGCTCGAGATCTTCATCGGAACCTCTTTGTCGTTCTCAGGTCTTTCTCAGGTTTCGCAGGTCTGTAAAACTCCAATGCAATGTAAAACCTTTTCATGCTGCGAGGTTGACAAAATGCTTTAGAAAAAACGTGCTCTCAAGAGCAGGAAAAGTTTAAAAATGACATCAGACCACGTATTTTAAATGTAAAAAAAATGCATCAATTACAAGAAATGAAAATAAAAACACGCAACTGATTTGTTTTAGCTTCTGTTTTCACCCGACTGGTAAAAGCCCATGGACTTGGGCGCTGCGATGATGCTTCGAAGGAAGCCGCGTTGCCAGGACTCGGCAGAAACAACGGGCGTCACGTGACCAGCATCTCCCCCACGTGACCGGCTTCGCACCACGTGACTACGTGAGTCAGCGGCGGCGTCAGCGTGGAAGTTGTCATCGTGAGGGTCGGCCTGCGATGTTTTGAGCTCCGGTAGCTGCGCTGTGGTGAGCGCGCCCGCCCGCTAGCGCCGCGCCGTTGTTCCCTTTGCTCGTTCGTCTGCCTGCGCCTGTGCTCGGCGATGGAGTGGTGGAGCGGCGGAGAGTCCATGTCTGCGGAGGCCAGCGACGGGATCCCCGGAGCGCACCCCGCGCCGAAGTGGGCAGCCACGTACCCGCAGGTAGAGAAACGGCGGAGCGTGGACTTGACGAGCTGTGCACGCCGACGCCCTGTGCGTGCACGTGCACGTGCAACGTCTACCTCTACGTGTACGCGCACCGAAGCGTCCGCGAATGCTGCGCGCTGCTTTCACGTCGCCTCTTACGAGCTAGCTGGATTTTTCATCCAGTCACTTCAGCAACAGCAAAAAAAAAAAAAAAAAATTAAAACACCACCGCGGACCTGTAAAAGTAACTAATTTTTAGTTAAATTTGAGGCTCTGTGTTCTTGACTCAACTTTTCCACTTCTTTAAAAATTACTTTTAGTTGCGAGCTAAAGCCACCGGCAGGCTCCACATCCTTGCCAGTTTTTAGAAATCGTGACACTGAAAAGTAAAATCAGTCTTCTTTATTCATATTAGTCTTCCAGGTAATATGAATAAATAATAAGATGTATGTAGTAAAATACTCTTATAATAGTCAAACGTTAACAGCTGTGCTGTGATATGTAAGAATTCTCAAAATTGCCAAAGTGCTTGCCCCGTTGAGAAAGCTCTATTTTTGTCTGTTTGCTCATAGTTCAGAAAAGACTGTGAGCTATTATTGGAGTTATTACTCATTATTGTTATTTAGCAGTTGTTACAGCGGGTCTATCAGACTAAGGGAAGCCTGGCAGGCCGAGTGTCCACGTCCCGCTGCGGAGCTCCTGATGCCCAGCCTCTTTCACAATAATAAATCACTGCCTTACAATGATGGCGTATCCTGTAGCTCATACATGCATGCGTAGAACCCATAACATTTTATCATATTTATAAGTCCAGGTTAGCCTAGCATAAGTTTCTTTTGGGCCCGTAAGCACTAACAAAGGTCTTAACAGTGGGTGACATCACCATCTTGAGTGGAGTTCTTGCTCTCCATGATCTTGGCTGTGCTTTCCTCTCTAAATAGCCAAAGCTTAAGGGGACAGATCAGCTCTGGTCACACGGCCATGGCTGTGCCATTTTGCTGTAGCCGCTGTCTCACGCCCGTGTCCCTTTGTCCTGCAGCCCAGCGCCGAGAGCATGGCCTCTCTGTGCCACAGCCAGCAGCAGTGTGTGAAGGCCTCCATTGAGTCCAGCTGGCGCCTTGTGGAGGCGCAGGATCAGCTGTGCGGCCTCGAGCTCCATGGTTCAGAGTCGGCCGAGCAGGAGCGCGCCCGCGCCCTCGTAGGGTCCGATGAGCTCGATCAGAGGGAGCGAGAGTGGCGCCAAAAGGAGAACATGCTGGGGGGCAGCGACCAAAGCAGGAGCCCTATGTTCAATGCAGACTGCAGCCACGATGTCTTCAATAAGGTAGGAGGAGCTTCCAGGTTCCACCGTTTGTGTGTTTATAAATACTTTTCAGGTTTTTTTTCTAGACAGACACAGCCCAAAGATATGCTTATATTCAATTTTATGATTGTGCACCCAAGGTAGGAGTCTATGACTTGTGAGTTTTCGCATGTATGATTGAAATGAATACCCTTCACCAAGTTATGACTAAATTCAAAGCTTTTTTTTCATGTTTACAAGTAGTTGTTTGTGGGGAAATTTTTTTAAATTGTAAACTATTTTAGCGTTAGTTACACATCTGTCTTACAAGATTTCACCTTAGGAGCCAATTTCCAGGAAAGCATTATCTTTTTAAGTAGGGGGATACCTGTATTTCTGCTATTATAAATTTTCTGAAGGTTACGTCCAAGAACGTTATTAGGCAGCCTCCAGTGACAAGTTTAGCTTTGAGAAGTATCTCTAAACTTCTGTAATTTTAAGATAAGTCTTTGCCATTTTTATATTTTACTGTATATGATGTTATGACAATAAATGCAATAACGTGTTCACTGTTAATGTGGTGTCTTGCTGCCTGACCTTTTAAAACCATATGGTAAATCTTTACAAAGCTCTAAATGAATTCTGTGCAGAACGAAAACTACTATTTTCTCTGTCTATTTTAAGAGCATTATTAATACTCAAAGTGGAAGTATGGAAGTGGAAAATGACAAGAGCAAAACATTTGTTCAGATGTATGAAGAACAGCTGAGACATTTTGGTAAGTTAAAATGACAAGACAGTAATTCCTCATTTTATTATGAGTTTATTTTTATGTTAGTGCAGCTTGTTTTACATATTGTATCACATTTTCAGAAGATACAAAAGTAGCACACATACTGTACAAACAGAATTTTAAATATCCATGGGAGTTGTAGAAACAGTGTGTAAGTACAGATTGTATTCCATTCCTATACGTCCAGACCCATTCAGTCACCTTTCTACAGTTTCTTAGTAAACTGGACACTTTGAGGCACAATTATAGTTTAATACACATTTAATATTTCACTTTATTGAGTGAACTTTAATCCTTTGTATCCCGGTTTCTATCGCTATTGAATGTTTCATGAGCTTGCCATTTTAGACAGCCAGTTATGATTGAGATGATGTGTTGTTGGTTGTGTGTGTGCAGGCATGCTAAGGCGGTGGGATGACAGCCAGCGTTTCCTGTCCGACCAGCCCCATCTCATCTGTGAAGAGACGGCCAACTACTTGATCCTGTGGTGCTTCCGACTGCAGGCCGAGGAGGTCAGATCCCTGGACACGCTGCTCGGCTCATTATTATTTATTAATTTAGCTGCTGCTTATCTCCAAGGTGACTTGTACATTAAACTGCATACAGTTATCTATTTATACAGCAGGGTAAGTTAAATGGCACAGTTTGGGGTTAGTCACTTGGTCATGGTTGCTAGAGCTGGATTTGCTCCTTTAGTTGCAAGATGACAGTTTTACCCACTACATTTCCTGCTGCTAATCTGCATAAAAGAGTCAGTCTGTACCAAAAGCTCCAGCAGTTTCCCTTTCCTTTCAGTCACGTGCCATAATCGCTTAATATTACCTGAATGTGTAATAAAGCTATACAAAGGCATTCCCTGGCTCTTCTTGTGTAACAAATAATTTGTTTATGTGTGCTGGCCTCATATGTCCTTTGCAATTTTACCACTCACATTTATTATTTGTCCCTAACCTATATGGTTGAAATTAGGGCTGATATACTGTATGTTATTGTGATGCATGTAGTTGCATAACAACAGACAGTGTAGGGCAGTGTAAATATTCACATCTTTGTGAAGATGCATCCCCTGTCTTTGTGCTGATAAACGCAGCGTAGTATTGAGTTATGGCTTTTCTGTGATGCACTGTTGCTGCATGTGTGTAACTAACTTTGGGATGTTATGTCATTGTGTCCCGCTGGTGCCTGTGCTCAGAAGTGCCACAAAAAATAAAGCTCGAGGTCCTGCAGCCCAGTCTTAAAGGCCTTCCTGTTGTATCAACGTCAACAGACCTTTGCAATGTGATTTCTTTGAAATTCCTACTGTAGGGATTATGACCTTTAATAGCTGAATAAGTTTTTTCATTTTAGGTTATTCTTTTGTTTTGTTTTAAAAATTCTACAATTAAATATGTATTTTTATAAAATAAAAAAAATTAATTGTGCATTTTAAAAGACTTGCTGGAATTTTTTTCTTCTGTATATTTTCTGTTACCATGTAAGAAAACATAAATGGATTTTGACCCAATTAATTGTCATAATATTCTTAGAGAGTACTTGATAGATAAATAAATAAATAAATAAATAATAATAATAATCAGTAGTTGCAGCCCTAGTTAAAATTATCAAGATGTTCTAAAAACTGGACTTTCAATACCTGAAACTACATATTACAATATACTCATGATATTTTGCTATCAGTATTTCTTCAGTGAGAAACATTGTCTCCAATCTTTATTTTTAGGCAGTGTTTATTACTGTCACAGATTTTTGCAGGTTTCTTTAACTTGCTGAGAGAAATTAAAGATTCATTTATTTTTACTCATTTATTCTAAACCTAATCCCTGTGAAGGATAACTCATTTCTTAATGAAAACAATATAAATTACCAAAACTCTTTAAGATTAAAAAATTAAACTGCTATTACAACTTCTTAATGTCATTGTGTAATTTATACTTTTAATGTCAATATTTAATTTCTGTAAATAGTTACAACTGAAAGATTTGTTTTAATTTTTTTGAATGTGAAAGAAACTCCTTGTGTAGTTTTTATATTTTTACCTACCTGCTGAGTAACATGAGCTGCCCTTGCTGCCGTTTGTCTCCTAGAAAGAGGCTCTGATGGAGCAAGTTGCACATCAAGCTGTGGTCATGCAGTTCATCCTGGAGATG
The DNA here is from genome assembly GCA_018136845.1 of Heterotis niloticus. Classification (NCBI taxonomy): domain Eukaryota; kingdom Metazoa; phylum Chordata; class Actinopteri; order Osteoglossiformes; family Osteoglossidae; genus Heterotis; species Heterotis niloticus. Next base: position 27,185,093 of record CM030891.1, read on the forward strand.
GCCAGCAACTCCAAGCAGGACCCACGAGGCGTCTTCCGACAGTTCTTCCAGAAGGCCAAAGTAAGGACACTTAAGAGCATGCTAAACATCCAAGATGTCATTGTGGTAAACTGCTGTATTTATACACCGTTTGCATATTGTATAGTCACATAAATACTTTGGAAGAGCGACTGAGGTATTTTGCTGTTCAAAACTTAAAAATGTAAATATGTCCCTTGGAACAACCTGGTAAACATTGTGGTTTAAGGTATTAAAAGCTTTGCAGAGAATTGTACATTAAAAGGCTCATTTTGTTTTTCCGCAAATTAAACTGCTGCATTTGAAAATGAGATATTTGTAATGTATACTAACAAGCAATTGTAGTGTTCATGTTATTGAGCAGAAAATAAAGACCCTCAGACTGAGCTGTCTAAGTCTCAGGATTGCAAAGCTCACAGTAAGAAGGGGTTTACTTTGCTGATTATGTGGTTGGCACAATGGCACCACTAGGGGACAGGACAGGACAGGATTTCTGCTCCTTTCAACTTTTCAGGTTGCTCCTTGTCTTCTGTGTAAACAATGGCATGCATTTTTGTTTCTTCTCCCGCATGGTGCAGTGTGGCGTCTGCTGTGACAGCAGTCAGGGAACAGTGCACCCATTGCTTAACACATACCCAGAAAGTAGATACCTCCTTACTTGTGAATAAAAAGTTCCGTGGTAAATTAAGGATATCCACCACCATGGCTGGTGTAGGTATGCAAATCTTGTGGAAAAATACAAAATTCTGTATTTACAGTATGTTATTATTGTTATATTATTAATGCTATGTAACATGATGATGTTTGACCACTAGGGAGGGATGTTCTGCCACACAACAGTCATTGATAAGTCACTTGCTTCTCTGTCTCCTTTTGCTTATGAAGGTATGCTGCCTGGCCAAAAAAAAGTCACACACTAACATTTCGTTGGACCACCTTTAGCTTGGATTACGGCACGCATTCGCTGTGGCATCGTTTCGATAAGCTTATGCTATGTCACAACATTTATTTCCATCCAGAGTTACATTAATTTTTCGCCAAGATCTTGTATCGATGACGGGAGAGTCAGACCGCTGCGTAAAGTCTTCTCCAGGACATCCCAAAGATTCTCAATGGGGTCAAGGTCTGGACTCTGTGGTGGCTGATCCATGTGCGAAAATTATGTCTCTTTCATGCTCCCTGAAGCACTCTTTCACAATTTGAGCCCGATGAATCCTGGCATTGTCATCTTGGAATAAAAATCCAGTGATTGAAAAACCTGGTCATTCAGTATATTCAGGTAGTCAGCTTACCTCATTTTTTGGGCACATAATGTTGCTGAACGTAGACCTGACCGACTGAAGCAACCACACATCATAACACTTAAGGGAAATCCTGGTGGTGATTTTTTTTTTTTTTGGGCTGGGCAGTGTATATGTGGACTCTCTTTGTGGATTCTTGCACTATTTCAACTGTAAACATTTATACATGTTAGAGGCACGGTTTGAAGACTCTGTTCCATGCAGCATGACCTTTAGACCAAAGTGATCTCACTCTGTTGACAGTCATCTTTCTTGTTTCTACCAAAGGCAGGCCAGGAGGGCTATTTGGATGTGTTCCGCACCGAGCTGGATGCCTTCAAGCAGCGAGTTAAGGAGTACGCTCTCAAAAGCAAAGGGGATCCTCAGAAGGACATGAGGGCCCAGACAACCCCTAGTCGCCACTGTCTGGACCCTAAAGAGGTTCTGGAATCTCTGCCTCCTGTATGTTATTAGCTGAAGATATTTTATTCACTTTCATTTCTGACCACCTATTAACATGGCTACTTTAATTTCCCAAAAGGGGTCAAATTACTCATTCAGTGTTTAGGGTTATTTTGTGAAAGGAGCATCTGTATGAATGTTTTACATTGTGGGATGTTTCTTTTGCACAGCAGTTTCACCTCTTTAATGTACAAATTAATGTTATTATTTGTACATTATCGCTTTAGTTTTTCCAAAGATTGCATGCTTAAAAAAACTTGCAAAAACTGTAAAATAAGAGCTTTTGTTAATCTGTTTTTTAGCCAAAGCTGGCAGATTTTCAGCTTTCAGGCATTTTACTTCAGCAGTTTAATGAACCTTATGAGTCAGTTTAGATTTTATTATAACTATGAAAACAGTTTGCATACTGTATATGTAAGGAAGGAGTACAAAGATGTATGTACTATTATTGACTTTTGGCCTACTGAACCATGGCTAAGTAGGCAGATAAAAAAAAAAAACGCTGAACAGCTCCATTCCTTAAGGTTTTTTTTTTTTTTTTTTTTTGGTTTTCCTTTAGGAGCTCAAAGCAGGCTTTCAGCTGCAGGACATGCAGGTTCTACAGAATGTTCTCAGCAACATGAACCCACAGGTACTTCCATTGTCATCCTTGTCATTTATTTTAGGCAGCTCAGTCTCTGCTGCTGTTTATTCCAGTCCAGCTCTCTCATGTCTGGAGGTAAGATCTGTGAGGGTTTTGGACTACGCTTCAGGTACGTTATGTTCTTTGCTTTAGAACTGAGTAACACCTAAATTAAATATCCTTATATTGTACGCAGATGGAACATTAAATCTATTATTGGGACTTTAAAACTGTTGATTGCATCTCAAAAGCTTAGCATGTCCTTCAAAAGGCTCAGAACTTAAACATCACCTTGAATAGCAAAAATTGTGCTGGTTCAGACAAAACCAGTGCATAGCTTAACAGTATTATTTGGTATAAACATTCTTGAGGTTACACAGGTGTAGTTCTCGTTCACTCAGCTTTGGTCAAGAAACAAATAATGCTTCAACATTTTGGTCTGTCCCCCTGAGCTCATTCACATGACAAACCCCTGACACCTTTGTCTCCTTGTCATGAGACCCCTTAAAGCACTGATCAGGAGATAACCCTTTTGAGCCCACTGTCCTGACCAGCCAACAGCCCTTTGGTGCGAACTGCCATAAGATGGGATGTCAGTAATCTTCTGAGCTTCGGTTTGCCACTGCACGATCATGAAGGCAGTTTGCAAAGTGTTGCTGTTAATCTCATTAATGAAAATTATTAATGCACAAAATGATTTAAACCATTTAGATGTGTCAAGAAAACATCTTCATATTATTGCATACAAGTTACATCGCAAACTTCATGTTATGAAGCACATTACAGTACACATTGTTAGGTTGTAAAAGTTACTATAGTATATAGTGCAGTGTACAATACTAGCAAAAAAAAAAATACTACACTTAAATTGGATTTTTGATTTTGTAGATATTTGCCAAATCCAGACATTTCCTCCCCTATGTAGTCTGGGAAATTGAGCATGGACTTTGTATTTTTCTTTATTTCTACTGCAAGCAGAACCCATTCAACTATTCAAACAGATTAACTATCAGCTTGTGTGGTGGTGGAACACCGCACATGTTTTCATTTACTGGTTTAAAAGCAGAGTAACCATGTAAATAGGCTGATAGATTATACCTTAGCCCCTAGTAAATTATTGATAGTCTCTCAACAGTGTGCCTTTTCTATTTCTCTTTTTCTCTATCACAGCTAATATTTTTTACTGCTGTTTAAGCTACTGAAGCTGCTCAAGTTTTTTTTTTTGTGTTTTTTTATTTTTATTTTTTACTTCTGACATAGCAATGTAGCAGTTTTTGTCAAAATATTAAAGGTTTTGTAAATGGAACTGCATGGCATATTGCTAGTTTGGGGTGTGCTTGCGTGTTTTCTTGTACTTCTGCTTTCTTTGCACAAATTCTTATCTTCAGACACACAGATCACTTGAGTCCGCTTTGTCCAGCATGTAGGTGAAATGTGTGCACATGCTGATAGCAGTAACAGTATTTTGGCATGACTCAAGTGGGTGGAGACTAACGTGACCCCGCCCACTGCGACAGGTAGCCGAGTACCACGTGAAGCAGTGCCTGGAAGCTGGACTGTGGAACAGCGCGATGAAGGGGGCAAAGGAGGAGGCAGCGGAAACAGACGAGTCGAGGGGAATGGAGACCTCGTAGGGCAGGACTGCATCGGTGGAGGTCAGATAGGGCGAAAATGAGAGAAAAAGGGCTGAGACCCAAACAGAGACTATTTTTGTATGCAGAATCTGCGTCTGAATGTGTGCAGCACTTTATATTTGTTCAGAAAAGTATTTAAGAAAGAACTATTGTATTTCAGAGCACTGTTTTCTTTTTTGTTGTTTTGGAATACTTGGGTTTTTTGTTTACGCAGAATTGCGATTGTTGGGATGGGGTTTGTTTAAGAGGTTTCCCGAACAGAAGCCCCTTTGCATTTCGGGGCTGTGATGGGGAGATCGAACATTTCTCACTGGTCCGAGCCTTAGTCGTCGAAGCTTAGCATAGTGTAAAAGCAAAATAGTTTTTTTTTTTTTTTTTCCCCCCTTTTCTTCAAGGGGGGTACTTTAATTTGTGCTTCATTTGTTAGGTTGTTACTCTTAATCCGAATGTGGCCTGTACACCTTTCTTGAGCATACTAGGGGGTTGTATCATCCAAGAGAACTGCATCAGCTCTAACAAAGATGACCTAAACAGTTACTTCCATCTTGATATGTAACCAAATGGGCTGTATTCATTTTTCCAAAGCAAATAAAAAGATTTTCTACAAAGTGCTAATAGCATTTTAGGGTATTTGGTGTTGTGCATTGCTACCTGTGTTCACTGAAGGACCTATGCAAAATGCTCAGTGTGCAACAACTTGTGCTAAAGGTTGTGACTGCTGTATTCCTTGTGGTTTCCAGTCATACTTATTGAGGTAGTAGAGCTTGTGATGGGCGTAAAAACATAGATGGCAGACACAGTGGCACAGTCACACTCTTAAACCTGCTATCCAGTGTAACGCAGTTGCTAGATAAAAGGCTGTGTGAAACAAACTGCATGCTCAGAAATGAATAAAATTACTTTTTTAAATATGTTGGGCATTTCTTTTCAGCAGTGTCTTATGTGGAAGCAGAACCCTGAAAAACTAGTTTTATTTTTTATTTTTTTCTTTCTTTCTGCACTCTAAGGACGACTCAAATACACCGAAAGGACAATTTTACTGTTGTAGAAGATTAATATCTCACATGCTGTGAGGAACATTTGTGAGACTGTAGAGTGCAGTTAGAAAAGTGAAAAAGGCCTTTTAAGCAGAATCATGGTTGGCTGAGCAGCAGATTAAGAGGGAAGAAGTCACAGCCTAAGACTCCTTACTGTTTTGTTACTGAAGCCTAGAGGTCTGAATTGCACTCAAATTCTTCCCAAGGTTCTTCTTGGGTTCCTTGGTTTTTAAGTTAGAAGAAGAAAGTAAAACCGATTTGGGAGTGTTCAGACTGCAGCAAAACTGCAAAAGTGTACTTGAGAAATCAATTGTATACTACATACAGTTTAAATCGTGCTGTATATTTACTTGTGGGAGGGGTGCACGGAGAGGACAGCAATGGGTAAGAGTGAGAACAGTCAGTACAGTGAATTTTCTTTTTTGCCCCATACTCCATATGTATCTTAGAAATAAGAGTTCTTTCAAACAAACCATAATTCATATTAAATGATGGCCTGCATATAACACAGCAGTCAGCAGTAAGCCTGGTACACATATCGTACCAAAGTAAGCCATAATGGAGCAAATTTAAGGCTGTGCAATCAATTTCAGGTAAACGCGAGTAAACCGTGATCCATCTTAATGTGCAGGTTGCACACCTGTTGCCAAGCTCATCTAAAATCTCTGCTTGTGTCCGTGCAGATGGACGGGCCAGCCAAAGCCATGCATGAAGGCAGCCAAAAATTCCCAGTTGCAGGATTTTTTAATTCGAACACATTTTCAATTATTTCAACTATTTAACTGCCTCTCAGAGAAAAAAAAAAAACGGACACAGCACACTTTCTGAATAAATGATTTTTATTGCAAAAAGATGTGTAAATTCTATATCCTATTCATATACCCAACTTGATTAGCAACAGTTTTTGCTAGAAAAATAATGCCTTTTTCCTCTCAGATGAGGTATGTGTAATACAAATATTAAGCATTTATATAGTATGAATCAGTATTTTAAGGCTAAGTTAAAACATGAGACATACACAATACATTTCTGAATAACAAATTAGTGTGCAGGTAATGCAGCAGAGAAATAAAGTCTATACCATATACTGATACTGTAAGTCTTGTTGATTTTAATTCAGAAAAGTTAAAATTAAATACTACATCATACGGAGCATTTCAGGAGTTTAACAAATTTTTCTAATCCCCTAATAAGTATTCCTGAAAGGTTATCTGTATCTGCAGACCTAAAATTAATTCCCTGGAAGCAGAGGCATAAGAAGCAGTAAGCAGACTAAACAGTTTGCTAATGTACAAAATGTCCAGTTTCATAGCTGAGAACTTAAAATTACAAAGCAATCCTGTCGAATGATCTAAAAGATAATCTCAAGGATCAAATACCGCGGTTAAACGCTTCAACTGAAACGTTACTCATTCTGATTTAATGAATTAAAAGACAGAAAAATATATATTTTCAACATAGTCCAAAAAACCTGCACAAACACTGATTTCTCAGAGCCAGTTGCCATAATCGGTCGTCTGAACTGTTTACCGTGGATCGATCGGAATGGTGGGGTATTAACCCAAGTTGGTAAGACCTCTTAAAAATCAGAAAAAGAAATTAAAATCCACATAAAAATGTTATTGCTAAACACAATTAAAGTGCATATAATTATTTAGTAATTTAGAGCTTTTCTGTATGACCCTGGACCCCGGCATTCGGCTCTTGCTGCTCAGTGCAGCAGGCCTGAATGGGGGACACTAAGGCAGAAGACAGCGCTCTGCTGTGTATTAAAGCAGTATGGCACTCTGTCATCTTTTGTTTTAACATTAATTCACATTTCATTTGAAAGATGAAATTGTTCCCAATTAACAAAGAGAAGCATAAGCTGCCACATGACTCTTCCTCCAGAGCACAGGCTCCTGGTTCAACCCCCCTGTCCCCTCCTCTTTCTCTTTACCCATAAAACATTTCACCTCCTCCTAACCTTCTATTATTCCCCAATTTCTCAAGATGGACTATTAAGACGCACAAGGTGGTCAGCATGTAACTTGTTTCTATGGCCTGGACCAGAGGACTGCCACATCACTTATGCACTCCACTCACTTTAAGACTTCCCTTCAGCCTCTGCTGTCACATGGCGCACATCAGTTAACCCTTAGAGTCCAGGATCGCTACACATTTCCAGCAGCCTTGTGAATTCCAGAGTTCAGCTTCTTAGACAAGAAAGCATGAACGTGGGGCCAAATCTTGTTCGTTTCCGTTCCAGTAAAGGTTTCCAACAGTCCTTTACTTCTGTAGACATCAAAAGGATGAAAAATCAGAATGTAATTTCATGCTATTTTGATGCAGATGCAAATTTCGGGAAGCAAATGGAAGAGCAGAGGCAGAGGTTCGATCTAGATGAAGCACCAGATACCACAGGGCATTCGCACATATACACACTAAGGGCACGGAAGGTCTACTAAGCGCAAAATATGGTGCTGACCAACTTCCAGAACACATACTGTACATGCGTGCAGCTTTTTGTTCATGGTGTGCAGTAGAGCACTAAACAGGGCCAGCTGATGTCAGTAAACAGCACGCAGTATGCTTTCTGGAAATTGGTCACTTTGAAACGGAAAAGTGGAAAGCTTTCGATTCTGAGAAGATTTGGATTTTACTGAGATTCCATTTTCGGAACAAACCCTGCAATTTTGCATTTACGTTCCAGCCCGCTGACCTGCACCATCTGCCACAGATATTTTCCAGGGCACAATTTACTTTAATAAGAGTCCAAATCTCCGTGCTAATGAAGAAACAATCCAGGCTGAATAAAAATAACCCTCTAGGATTTCATTATCATTACCGTCCATCTTAAAAATAGATGTTGTGCATGCTGGGATTTAATCAAAGGTAATCCGACCACCATGAAACATCGTACTAACATCAGTAGAAGTTGTCCCTCATTAGCATTATATTTCAAAAAATGTATTTTATAATAAAACACCTTTCGTTCTTCTCATGCCGGAGCTTTGGTGCAAAAGGTAGGAAGTCAGAATTAAATTTTACCTGTAATACTCCAACACAGGCTGTGTCTGGTTCTCATAGGCCTTCAGCCTCCTGGACACAGTTTCTGGTGTATCGTCATTCCTCTGTACCAAAGGTTCTCCTGTGACATCATCACGTCCCTACGCAAAACAGACAAATACCTCCTTTTAACCACATACAGCAAAGAACAAGACAATGTTCCAAAGCAACATCTCAGCCTAAATCAGAGGTACAAATGTAACCTTACTGAAGATGCCTTGTTCTTGGACATTTGCTATACGTAAACCGACATGGTCAGAGCCGCAGATTTGCACGCTTGCTAATTCTAATCCCTTCCTCATCGTGTATGTCGCTATTATTTTCATCTCAATTTATTCTGCTGTTCCTTCAAACTTTTTAAACGCTGATAATTATTAGAAATTTTTTTGCTTTACAGGTTTAACCCATCTACCTTCAATGTAAAACACCTTGAAAAACTGCTGTAAAAGAAGCTACATGAAGCAACAATTACATTAAACAATTAAATACAGCAATTAATGTTCCCCTTTGCAGATCTAATATTGTGTTTAAATAAATAAAATAAAATATGTGTGGCTAGTTCTTGCCAGCAGCTGATTTTATTATTATTATTATTATTATTATTATTATTATTATTATTATTATTATTATTTTGGCTGATTTCAGGTGACTATTTTTATTCTTTCTGAAACTTGGCATCCAAATTAATTTCAGCTCGAGAGGATAAGAGCCATGGAGACAGAGCTCATAAAAAGTCTGTTGTGTGAGTCACTGTACAGCAGATAAAAAGTCATCACCCTCATTCAAAATGTTTACCTTCTGCTGCACTAAAGCCCAAAGCAGAAGAAAAAATGAGACTTTTTCAAGTGTTATTTCACAAATAATAATACGTTTTACCCTTCAACATGCAAGTGGAAGAAAGAAATCAACACTTCTGGGAAGGGAAAAAATAAAGTAGAATAACTGGGTTAAATAAGAGAACACCCCTTCTCCCCCCCCCCGAGTTAATATTTGATGGAAGAAGCACCTTTGCTTGCATAACAGCTTTGAGCCTACTTGGATGCCAACTTTGTAAACCAAAAGGGAGAAATATTTGGCCATTCCTCCGGACAGAATTGTTCAGGTCAGCGGTGACCCTTGATAAACTGCTCTCTTGTAGACATTCCAAAGATTTTCTGTGGGATTTAGGTCAGGGCTCTGGCTTGGCCACTCAAGGATGTTTACTGTATTATTTTACTGTATTTTGCACCACACCTTTTCCCTCACATTCAGTCTAGTGCCCCAGGCCCAGTAGAAGAGAAACACTACACAACAGGGCGCCACCGCCATCCATGCTTTAATGTCTATATGATGTTCTTTGGGCAATGACACATCAGATTTTGCATTCCATCCAAACTATTTGATCTTGATCTCATCTGGCCACAGCAACTTTAACCCCTTAGCCCCAGAAGGGCTTTTTTTCTTGCCACCTTCCCACATTGGACAAATTTGTGGAGAACTTGTGATTTCTGTCACATGTACGCAATGTCCACTCTTTTCCCTAAAGGCCTGTAGCTCCTTCAAAGTTGCCATTGGCCTTCTGGCAGCCTCTGTGATCAGACTCCTTACTTGGGCATCCAGTTTAGAGGGATGACCTGACAAAGGCAAGGTCTGGGTGGAACCAATATACCTTCCACGTCTTTAATGTTGGTCCTGACTGTGCCCCATGAGAAACATCCATGTACTTTGAAACAGTGAAATCCTCCAGAAACAGCTGCTTTTATTCTGAACTAATCTATGTCACCTGATCACAAGTGGTGGCCAACAAGTTTGTTGTATTACTATGTGTAAAATGATTGTTATACCCAAACAAGTTCAAAATGCAGCTATAAGGGGGTGCTCACTTGTCCAAATAATGTATTGTGCTGTAATCGTACGACAGGTACAGTGTTGGACGGAGACGTGACTTCCTACTCCCACTGTATTTACAGAGAAAACGCTCGGTCAAAATCACAAACAGTTCTCCTTTCCCACCCACTGTCTTGAGATCCAGATCATTTCAATGACAAATTAAACACTAAAATCACTCCCAAGGTTTTACCACCATTAAAAATGCCTAAAGCATCATTATTAAATTTTAAACATTAAGTCTGTGGTCTTCAAAACCATCTTTAAAACAAAAAAATCTAAGTAGAATATTATTTATTAAAAGCATTTTGAATCTGAGCTTCAAATTGTCATAGTTAACTTAGGAAAACTCCACCATAGTAGAGTCTTGCATGGATGCCTCACTGACTACCTGAGCTAAATTTAAGGTTGTTCTTTGGATGTATAAAACTAGGTGCAGATTTGCTTCTCAGTTACTCTGTTCACAGTGTGCTGTTCACTGCCAAACCACAGATAAAACAGGTGGTAGAGCCTTTTTTGAAGGGTCAAACATTTATGGATTACTGTGCCTCAGATGGCTGTATTTGGAAATCAGGGCCAGTTTTGGTCAGTTGTGTAGAGTTTGACACAGGATTATGCAGCTCCCTTTATAATGTTATGGTGCTGGAAGCTGTTCTGCTGAGACTGCTTACAGCTTAGTAACTTGAGCAGGCCTAGCCTATGATGGGCTGGGGCTGGGCTGGGCCTGGCTGGGCATCTGAGGTCTCATAGTAACATGGACCAACTGACAAAGTATACTGTTGAATCCATATTTGATACATGCCTTCTTTTTTTTTTACCATGTATTAGCTACAAAATTAAACCGTAAAAGCTCAGCTCAGTCATAAAAAGGGGTGTCCACATACTTTTGATCATATAGTGTATGGCTATTTAGGTATAAAAGCATTTTTGGGCCAACAATTTTATCATAACGTGGTCTTACACAGTAAAATTATGTTCATTTCCCCCATACCAGCAACACATCTTCCTACACAGAACAGCAACAGACAAACAAGCTGTTTGTTAAAATACCCAATACTTTAAAATGGTTCATCTTTACCTGAAAGGCATGAGCTCCCAAAATTGACCTTAACTGTTTATTCTACCACAAACATTTTTTTATTCCTTGTCAGCTGTCAAGCAGTTTGTTTGAACCATATGGACTAAAAGAGCAAAAGATCTATTACGGTACACAAAACTCATCGGGTCTTATCGGTCTCCTCTGTAACCCGTCAGCAGAATCCGCTGAGCAAATATTATCTTTTAACTGATTTCCAAGGAAAAAGTGCCTTATAAGTAAAACCTCTCAGTGGTGAGATCTATGCAATGCAAAACAACGAGTGCTTTTTCACAAGAAGCTAGAGCCACTATAAAAAGTTAAGCATGTTAATAAAGAGCTTACAAAAGAGATTAGATCAGGGGTTCTCATCCACGGTCCTTTGGGGACACACGTCCTTCTGTCACCTATTCCCATGATGCACAGCACCGCCTTTTCAAATGATTGACCCCATCGCTTTTAAACAGGTGGGGCTGAGTGGAAAAGCAGATGGCTTGACTGGACGAGAGCCATTGTTATATCACAAAAATTACAATGAATTTTTTAACATTTCATAAATTCAGCACAGTGGAAAATTTCAAAATGGGCTTTACTTTGCCCACCCCCCCACCTTCTTAATTATAACCATTTTGCCCAATTCTTATCATGTAGAATATTGTCATGTGATCACATATGCCCTCATATGCCAGGTTCCCAGCTGAAGAGAGTCGTAGCAGTGAGACCGCAAGCCAGGCAACATTAAAATAGCAGACCATCTTTAGGGAACAAAACCTGATCTGTGTTGCCCAGGGCTCCGCACCACAGGTGTCACTGTGGCTAAGCAGTGATCTGGCCTTCATGACATTCCCTGACGCAGCACTGGGGAAGCCCCAGCACCATAAAGCTTCTTTTTATTACAGCAGCAAATTCATTGTCTTTTCGCTTGGAAAAGAAGGGTGATATCTGCTAACTCACAGGGACTTTGGGTGGGTTGAAGCTCGTGTTGTATACTCTGCCACTGGGTAAGTGGACCCAGCGGGAGGTCAGGCGCTCCTGAATGGTCTGGAAAGGCACATCCAGATTTATGACAGTGTCAATGCTGAAGGCGGCGTCAAGGGCCTCGGCTTGGGGCACAGTCCGAGGGAAACCTACCAAGGGGGAGGCAAGGAACAGGCTTCAAATTACTTCCAGCGGGAAGCACATATGGCTTCCATGAGGGTGATGTCCAGTGCAGGGACCAGAGCATGTTTGCAATACAAGACCACAACTTACACTGTCTTAAGGCTGTTATGTAAACCACGATGATACTGTGTTTATGCACAGATTCTCAGCCTGACATGTTTAGGTAATAAGTTTAACTTTAGTTCAGCACTGTATTTGCCACCAGCCCAAAGTCAGCAGCGAGGCAAATCATAAAACACTGTAATGGCATGTACACCAAACTTCCAATGCAACCAAAGAGGCACAAAAATACACCTCACTTGCAGGTAACACCCTGCACTATAGCAGTAAGCGGTAAAAAACAAAAACTTGAAAGCAAGTATATTAATCAGCAGTTAACTTTGTTCAAAGCACAAATTCTCCAATCGTCTTAAATATACATTTGGTATGAAGAAACACCCCAGCCTTAAATAAAGAAACATTTCACACTCTTCTTCCACATCTTATTACTTAAGTGGCATCTACCTAAAGAAAAGGTAAATTCCTGTTTAATATAACTTCACATTCTGGCACGACAGAATGGAGTACAAATACAAATGTAATAATTAAATTAAACAAAAAGAAGAAAAAACAGTCCGACTAAAAACTTACAACTGCAGTTATAATGTCCAGCAACAAATGATTTACTTACAAGGGATCATTTTTTAATGATTGTCTGCAGATACAGGTACAGCTATCGGATCACCTGACAAATGAACTGCAAAGACGTCAGGTGAAGGTCACAACTTTGCTATGCCGTTCATCCTTTAAAAAAAACCCTGGCCTTAAGTATTATTTATCAGTATAAAGGCTTATTTATTTGTTGTTTTCAGTCCGGGAATGCATATATAAAAAAAACACAGCTCTGTATGGTTCCTTTTAACTCGCACATAAAATTGTACTCGATGCGTGTAAAATTAGGCTGCGCCAGCGCTCCAGTGCAGGTCCATAGGTGCCCTGCTCGGTCTGCCAGCAGCTCTTTTTAGTGTTTGTATTGGCGCCCCATGTATTCACCGTCAAGCAGCCATCCACTCTGCTCCATGTTGCGCAGATCCCCCAGGATGAGCCGGGAGATGACATCATCGGGTACCAGCTGACCGTGGTCTATGCACGACTTCATAAGGAGTCCGATCTCTGCAGGAGAATGCCAGACATGACAGGTGAACATCCTATCTGTGATTTAGCGGTTGAGGGAAATCCCTTCTTAAACATCTCACCGGGTCTTAAAGTAACAAGGAATTCCAGCAGGTGACAGAAAACCACAGGAAGGGACACCGCTTCACTTTCGCAACAAACCCAGCTTGACAGATGTGCAAAGAACTCTTTATTTAGCAAAACCACTTCTTGGTGTTTTCGAGGGAAATTTTTGTGCAGAGAAAACTGTATTTGGATATGAGTTATATTTTAAAAAGAAAATATATAAATATGAGACACTCCACATGCAAAACTAAATAAACATGAAGGCACCTAACTCAGCGAAGGAGGGAATTATTATCAGGTATGTAAAAATGTGTTCGAAGTTAACCGACTGAACAGCCAGTCACCCAAATTTAGGGAGTCCACTTCATTCAGATTAGTGCATCAAATTGTTCTATGATCTGGAGACCTTGAAGTGAGTGAAGTTCTCCTGAAATCTTTACAGAAGTAAATTATGCATTTACATACTTTTGGGCACGACTGCGTTGTAACTCATTTTCAACAGGGCATCCAATTGTATTATAAAATTTAAATTATATAACTATTGAATCTCTTCATATAAAAGAAAAAATATACTTCCAAACTATAAATTGCAAGCAAAGTCATGGTTCCATGCAAATGTGTACAAAAACCTGTTACTACCACAACTCCTCAGAAGAAAAGGTCTTGGAATTTATTGCCAGTAGACAAACAAGAAGGTCAACAGTCTATTAACTATTTGGTGAGCTTCTAAAGCAGTTTATAGCCAATGTTCATAAAGTCCAGTGAATGCCTATACACTGGGCCACTCGCAATAACTGACAGCAAAACAATTTATAATGCTCAGTAAAAGCTTTAAAATTCACAAGAATAAATTAATTTGGAGGAGAACCTATCATGAACATTTAAAAAATCAAACACATTATTTAAAATTACATTAAAAACATAAAGTTATTTAAAACACAGAAATTTAGCAATATTATAAGCTTTGAAAGCAAAGTGCCATCAATATAAGAAATATAGAAATGACTACATGACAAATAAATCCATTAATAAAAGGGATTTATGCATTTAGTTACGCACTAAGCACCTTCATAACTCCAGCATTCACAAAAAAGGAGGATTAAATTAGGTGAAAGAATTAATTTAGAATTAAAGCGTTGAGGCAAATGTTCAAAGATGGACGCTGTTCCACTCCACTTTCGTCAGGGTGCGAGATAAACAAGTCAACGGACACGAACGTTTAACCTTTCCTTACAAATAAATGATGGCATTTCTTACAGTAGAGCGTGAGGATTAGGGCAAAGAGCAAAGCAGTCAGCAGGGAAAAAGTGAACATTAAGTTATCTGGAGGGAATATGATCAGCAACAAGGAGTCAAAGGACGCCAAGCACAAAGCAATGCAACAGCCATGGTTCTGTTTCACTCAGGACTTGGTTGAGCCATGGTCATTAGGTTGCTGGCGAACCCACTGCAGAAGATGAAACCTTAAAGGCCTACAAAGAATGTATCCATTAAAAGCACAGGCAAAATATGTAACCCCATATTTTCACACATATTTGTTGCTTTTATAGTATTTGCGCTTGCAGCTTCTGCACTCTGTTTAAAGGCTGTGGAGATCCTCTAATGAGGTTCCAGTGTGTCCAGAGGAATCTGGCACACACGGAGAGGTCAGGAGGGGTCAGGATTGGGGTCTGTGGTACGGGTGAGCACAGGAGACAGCCAGCCATCGACAGTCCCATCAGAGGACACCTTCAGCACTGAAAGGGAAAGGGGTTAAACACTAAAAACACTACACAGTGGGTCCCCTACTTACAATCTTTATAGTCGGTTTGTCACTTGACATTTCTGTTAGTTGAATGCGAGGAGGAGTGGGCCAGGTGATCCAGGTGATCAGTTCAATACTGAGCTGCCAGTGAAAACAACTACATTGGACAAAATGACTATACTATGAGAATCACGTGTCTGTAACTATCTCTGCCTGTTGGTGTAATGGACTTGTTTACTCTTGTTTTTTATTCACTGCGGAATTTCCAGATTTAAACATTAATACAATAAGCACAGCAACAGGTCTGTAAGGATTTTTTCGCAGGTCTGTAAGGGTGTCGGCACCTTTTCTTTATTTATTCTGCAAACGCGGCATCGCACTTGTTCAAGTGTTTTCATTCCACCACAGTTTGCCTCGGCATTACTGAGTAAAGGCTACGGATCAGAGGAGTCCATCTGTGTTGCAGTAAAACACGGTACTTGACAGGGTAAAGACGGGACGGTCGCATTAAAGCAAACTCAGTTTGTCGCAAAGGAACAATTTTTCACGCCCAGGTCGGGCAAAACTCGCTTGCGCTGCGTCGTCTCGCTGAATTTACGACGGATAACCGAGGCTCGGCTGAACGTTAGGCTCAAAATAAAAAAAATAAAAAATGCGACGAAATACAAGAAGTGACTTTTTTAAAAACGTTTGCTTGTAAAATGCTTGCGTCGAGCTGCGTTTAAAACGAGGAAGTCGCGCAGAGACGAGGGCTTCGCGGAGAGACGGTGGGCGCGCACTTCGCGTTCCGAACCTGTTGCCGCGCTACCGTGAACATCCTGCAATATATTTTATTCACAATACATATTTATTTCAGACAGAAGGAAGGTGTCTGTCACGCAACTACCACGCACTTTTTTTTTACACAAGAGATTTAAGAGGTAACAGGACTGCTGCCGTAATAAAGGTATGAATAAACGACAGTAGCGTGGATGCGCCTGTGGACCGGCACGGAGCGCCCCGGAGGCCCGCCGGAGCGGAGAGGCTGAAGCGCAGCTCAACGCCCGGCATCGGGCGCTGCGATCGCGGCGTAATAACAGTGCAAAAAAAACTGCGTATCATGTCGGACACTCGTGTCCAGCATGAACCGCAGCCACAGCCACGCACGACCGCGGCGTCTCCCCCCCGCACAGACACGGCTCGACTCACCTGTTTTGGCTTTAATGTTCACCCTCAGCACGTCCCCGCTGGAGAGGTGGGAAAGCCCGAAAGTTTTGCTGATGCGATCGGACACGGTTCCCTTGCCGGAGCCCGGCGGTCCCATGATGACAGCGCGGAAAAGGGCGCGCACCACCATCTCTACCCCCCTCGATCGCAAGCAAAACTGCGCGGCCCGCGACTAAAACCGTACTTTTGTTCCCTTCTCAACGCGCGTCCCTGCTGGTGGGCGCGATAAATACATGAATCTTCCGGAGGATCCCCTTCAGAACGGTTAAAACAAAAGAAAGTTAAAATGACACCCCTAGCGGTTACGTGTGCGGCCGCGGAGCTTAGAAAGGCGCCCCTCCGTGAACCCAGACGAGGATGGAGGAGGAGGAGGAGGAAGGAGATGGAGGAGGGAGGAGACCAACGTTGAGTGGGAGGGGAGAAAACATGGAGGAGGCAGGAGGGGTTAGGAGGTGCAGGCAGCTCAGCGACCTCAGTGAGACATTTTTACAGTACACGTACGGGGAGGGGTGTGCAGGTGTCGGAGAAGGTGTGAGACCGGCGAAAAGGTGTTTCTGGTCGAATATTTGTTGCTGTGCCGCTCCTCCTTCCTCCAAGGAACTCCCAGACATGAGCACTTTTATGGCCTGCATGCTGAGGATCAGCTATACAAAGTCCACAGGAGAGTCTCACTCATTGCACCCTCCAAGGAAAAGTTCAAACCAAAGTTCAGTTTCCCGGCGACTGAATGTCGAATACAAACGTGGGACAGGACACAAGATCCTTGTCGGTTTGTTGTTGTTTTAAAGGTTCAAGAGATTCAAAAGATTTTATTTGTCACATACATGGTTACCAAGTATACCGTGTAGTGAAATGTGCCCCGATTCAGGAGACTGTGTTTGGTTCCGCTCCACGAGTAAGACAAAAAACAATGAAAACAACCAAACATCAAGAAGTCAAACAAACACAAATAGATAAGTAAGTGGTAAATAAATAAATAAATAAATAAATAAATACATAAAAATAAAACCTTAAGCTGCATTATGGGGACAGTGACAGTGACAGAGAGGGGAGCGGTCAATGGATATTGTAGACCTTGGTTTGCGAGGATTGTGATGGCATGTCTGGGTTCAGAAGTCTTATGGCCTGTGTTGTTTGGTTGCTTAACTAACTTATTTAACTTCTATGTATATTTATTACTTCTTTTCCTTATTTATTTTTCTTTTATCTTATTTATATATTTTATTTGCTGAGGATGTCTGGAAGCAACACATTTCATGGTCACAACACTGCTATGCTGCTGTTTGTGCACTCATGGCAAATAAAACCTTGAAACCTTGAAGATCCGCTCAGCACTTGACTTCCATAGTTCTTCAGCAAAGAACAACAGTGAGAGGCATTAGTAAAACGGTATAAACTTTTGGGTGTACTAACCAGTATTCTAGCTGATAATACAGTTTAATAAACAAGAAAGCAGATTCACAAGGAAAAGAAAAATACAAGGTCAGAAACTATTTGCTTTTGTCTTAAGTGAAAGTCAAGCTTCTAGTGCATGGGCTTAAATTATTTACAAGTGTGTGATGGAAACTTGCTTCTGAATTTTATATTATGTATTTTGGCCTTTAACTCCACTAGATAGCAGGAGTTAACATTTTTTAGAGCATTTCAAGATAAAGGCAGTTATGCGCTTAGTTATCTGGACAAAATCCAATGTGAATTCCACACAAACATGTCCATCCCTCTTGCTCAAATTTAGGACGTACATATTTCAAGAAATGTCACTGAAAATTATAGTTGAATGTTTAAAAAAATCCACGAATCTATTTTTAACTACTAAAATATAGTATTATGTATGGAAAAAAATGAGTAGTTTGGAAAAAGCTATTTTGAGATCACATTAGCACATGTGCGAGATGCACGTTGTAGATGAGACTAATAAAATGTCAGTTAAATCAATTAAGGCACTGTTTTCATAATAAAAGGATTGCTTTATTTGTATTATATTTTAATGTTGAAAAATGTAGTATAACTATGTTTCGTATCCTACCTGTAACGGCTGAAGTGATACGCATTTCTCGTAGCGCGACATCTGCTGGTTAAGTTAATGAAATCGACGAGCCGGGAGTGTTTGTCCATGCGGCGACCCGTAGTGACGTAAAATGTGACTTCCGGCGCACTTCCTGGACAGGCTTCCAAAACACGTGGATACAAATGCAACTGTAGCAACAACAATATGGCGAGCCAGGGTCTCACTTACGACGGGTGTAATTTTTTCCGGCAAAGGCTTGTTCTATCAACACTGAGTGGGAGATGGGTCAAAATTAAAAATATACGCTCCAAAGATGACAATCCCGGACTTCAAGGTAAGTTAATGAAGTCCAGAGTCAGACGTGAGCAGTGGCGTTTACAGTAACATTCTGGCCTCGCTGTGCAAACCGACTACGCACTTCTCAGGTTTGCACAGTTGGGTCCCCAGAAACTTCTCAGAAAGGCTGTTTTTACACGCGGTTTGCTTACAAAAGCTTAGTTTAAAGAGTGCTTTTCTAGTCTCATGTTTTGGTTTTTGTGACGCGAGCTGCACACGATTCACTGGTGTCAGATCCAACGCGACTGGCGTTTTTAAAGTTACAATATACTTTAAAACACATTTAACAGTTCGATCGCTATTACTTCCTAACGGCGTTGTGAGTTAGTTTTACCAGTCAGAAGCACAGTGCTCCATTTGCATAAAATGCACAGAAAAAGGGTTACATTTTATGAAAATATCAGTCACGTTTTCATGGTGTCAGAGATCTCAAATGTTTTCCGTGATCACGACCTAAATTCTGAAGAAGGGCGACTTTATTCTAGGGGGAGACTAACGTCTACTCAGAATATCTTTGCTGCTTCATATCTATAATAAAGCTGGAAAACTGAGTAAACGTAAGTTTTACTGCTTTCAGGGTTGCCTGCATAATTTTGCTGTTTGTTTTACAAAGTGTGATGGTTTTGTTAATAACCATATGTTTTACCTCTACTGTGTTTCTCACAGATTTTGAAGCCAGTTTTATTAGGCTCATGGACAAAGTTACCAATGGCACCAGAATCGAAATCAATCAAACAGGTAATCTTGAAAAGAATATAACTATATTCACGTCTTGACTCTTTGTACTGTACAACATGCCTGGTAGTTGTTATTGTTGCAGATAGGATTAGCCAAACAGGGACAACAAGGGGGTTGTGATACGCTGTATGGCCAGAAGTACGCGGACAACACGTTTTATCGACTGAGCTGTACCGGCCGCACCCATACGGCGTAAAAACACGTTCTAGACAATTCTGTTCTTCCAGCTTTGTGGCCACAGTTTGGGGAAGCTCAAGCACATGGTTTGCCCAGTTTGGTGATGAACTTGAGTGGCCTGCACAGAGCCCTGACCTCAACCCCACTCAACACCTTTGGCATCAGCTGGAACGTTAACTGCGAGCCAGGCCTTCTTGCCCGACATCGGTGCCCAACCTCGCTGATGCTCTTGTGACTGAATGAGCAAAAATTCCCACAGCAGTGCTCCAAAATCTGGTGGAAAGCCTTCCCAGAAGAGTGAAGGCTGTTATTCCAGCAACGGAGTGAACAACTCCATATTAATGTCCATGGGTTTGGAATGGTATTCTCAACAAGCATGTATGGTTGTGATGCTCGGCTGTCCACATACTTTTGGCCATAAAGTGTATCATCAGGTCTTGTATCTTTTTTAAAATAAGTAAATCACCTTAATATGTGTCTAATGTTGAAATTACTTTGTAGTTGTCAGTATAATTACTCAATTATACCTTCAGATGATTTTCAGCATCACATCGATGTACTGAAAGGACTCTTAATACTGTATCATATGTTGTACCTACCATCAGGTACAGTGCTCTGCTACCAGCCAGGCCTACTGTATGGTGGCCAGGTGGAGCATGACTGTAGCCCTCAACGTTCAGTGGGTTATTATCTGGAGGCCCTTCTGATGCTGGCGCCATTCATGAAGAATCCTCTGCGGGCTGTCCTGAGGGGTGTCACCAATAACCAGCAAGACCCATCAGTAAGTCTGGCTGCATCAGAAATCAATTCTTCATCCTGCTCTTTATAAAGCAAGTCTTGTTCACAGACTGGGAGTTGTATAGCTATTTGTTATTATGGGACAGCATGTAGTAGCCATAAGATTTTCTGACGTTTAAGAAATAAGTGTGATTGATAAAAAGTGTGATTTTTATATACCTCCGTACACTAGGTTGACACACTGAAGGTGACAGCCATTTCCCTAATGAAGAATTTTGGAATTGATGGGGAGGGTCTTGAGCTAAAGGTAGGAGCTGTGCCGTTGCATTTTGATGAAACATTCATTTGTAGATGACTGGCCTTTGATGCCTGCCTTTACCTCCATCCTTCTTCGTTTCTGTGTTTTGTAATGAGATGGCATCAGTAAGGAAGCTGACCTAAAGAAAAAAATAAAATGAAAGAAAAGTTTGTTTGTTTGTTTATGAAGAGTATAATTAATGTCATTTTTATGGTGAATTTATTTATAATGGTGAATCTGGTGTTTCTTAAGGTCTCTCTTAAATGTGTGTAATTTATATAGATCATAAAGCGGGGGATGGCACCAGGAGGCGGAGGGGAGGTCCTGTTCACCTGTCCTGTTCGCAGGACCATCAGACCCATACAGCTCACAGACCCTGGCAAAATCAAGAGAATTCGGGGAACCGCGTATCCTTTAGTAATGATTTCAAGCATCTTTAATGTTGTGTTTGCCCCTTTTTGAATATAAACTGCAAGCCCTTGTTTGTACTGCTACAGGTATTTGCAGTTATCTCCTTTCTCCAGTTAGAGATGTACTTTTCTACAATCTACATCACCTTCACTCTTCCAATTAGATATTCTGTCAGAGTTTCACCACAGATGGCAAACAGAATAGTGGACTCTGTCAGGAGTATCCTGAACAAATTCATCCCGGATATTTACATCTACACTGACCACATGAAGGGCCCAAATGCCGGCAAGTGAGTTTCTCTGCAGCACTAACTGGGCACTAGATGGAGACACTGTGGTCTCTCAAGTCTGTTTTTGGCTTCAGCCGCAGAAAATTGTTTTCCGCCTCATACAGAAGGGTTGTGAAATGTACTTTGTTGCTCTGCTTAGTGTCCTGTCCTTTCCCCAGGTCCCCAGGCTTTGGCCTGACTCTAATGGCGGAGACCACTAATGGCACATTTTTAAGTGCTGAGCTTGCCTCCAACCCCCAAGGCCAGGGCAGTCCTGTGCTGCCCGAGGACCTCGGTCGCAATTGTGCCAAGCTTCTTTTGGAGGAGGTGTATAGGGTGAGCATTCTGTTTACATTTAAAAAAAGGCAAAAGGTGGCACGGTTGTTCATGCTGCAGGTTTGGGATTTAAAGGAGCTCAATACGATTCCCATGAATTATGATCATTATGCAGACACACCTTAATATCTTGCGCATGTGTGCATTTGTTGCAAACTTATTATTTCGGTTTTTCATGTCATAGATTTAATGGAACTTTTCTCTTACAGTAGTCGAAACCAGCAGGTAATAAATTGTTTGTTAATGCACTTCAGCTCAGTTCCCCGAATTGCGCTTTTTCAGCTATATTCTGAATTTTGCTGTGATTTTTTTTTCTTTTTTTTTTCTTCTCTCCCCTCCCCCCCGGATATAGTTACACAGTGAACAAGTGGACAGTTTAAATTTTGTTTTCCTCGAACTAGCAGTTTTCCCCAACGCAGATGTTTCAAAATTTTCACTTGCATACTACAGACATGATTCAGAATACAAATTTGTTAAAGGCACCTTGTTTGTATCCACTTCCAATCTAGAGATTTTACATTTTGTTGCTTTGTTTGGTTTTTCTCACTGTTGACAGTATTTCCAGGCTTTTTTGTGTGCTTTTTTAATTCTAAGTAATGTTTTATGGCATTGTGGTCAGGATTTATGTTTTATTTGTTAATGCCTTATATACTGTATGGCTGGATTTCTTTTTTCTTTTTTTGCTCAGACAATTCAGATTAATATTCTCCCAATCTTAATTTCTTAAGTGTTCTTTTCAACATAGTTACAACAGTGCCAAACTCAGTGGTATAAATAAGTACCTTGGCAGCTTTCACCACACTTACAGACCCCAAATGCGCTTGCAGTGACAAATAGAATTCCTTCAGTTTTCTCCTGACTGCGAGGCTTGGGGTGGCCACCTGATGACTCCGTCTAAAGGCTGCATTGGTAGTGGCTTAGCTGGGCAGAAAATCACTCAAAAATACAACCTTAAGCACTTTTATCCTTCATTAATCGGGATGTCATGTTTTTGTTCTGTGTAAGTTGTTTGTATTGAACATAAAAAGAGGTTTCAGCATGTAGAAAATAAAATTGTCTAAAATAAACATAGCACTAATATTTATTACCCAATTTCATAATTTCACAGCAAAATTTGAGGCAGTTGTGTCATATATGCTAGAAATATTGTCCTTGGACATTGAAAATTATAATATGCATGTAGAATATAGATAAAGTGGAAAATTATTTAGTTCTGCGGAATAAATGGGGACAAAAAGAATTTTTTGTGAAACACATCAGACCTTAGAAAGATCAGTGTCACAGAACTGACTCCTCTAAAAGCGCAAGGCAAAAAAAAAATTCACAAGTCATATTAAATTAGCCTTGAGTTCCTTGCTTATGGGGGCATGTGAGTCTGGTTAGTGCACAGAATTTGTTGATTTGTTTTGAATGGCCTATTTTGTTCCGTGCAGGCGCAATTCGGTGCAGGCAGTGGAGACAGGGCCGTCCATTGGATAGTGGACTGGCCAGGGTGGGAGCCTTGCTGAGAACTGTTAATGTTTGAATCTGGTTCTGTTGTACCCTCACAGACACAAGTGCCGGCCATTTTTGGTTTATAGTTAATCAATAGCTGCCATGGGTCGTAGTGCGTAGGAACTGTGGAACTGACAGTCTGCAGGAGTCACATCTAGTGTAAGTTCTGTACGATGGGTCACTGTATGAGCATTTTACTTTTTCCACACATCTGTGCCTTTTTCAAAAACAGTTTGAACTCCCAAGTTGTTCTCATATCTTTTTCTATTGTGTTGCGTCTGTTTTTTGTAGAGTTTTGGTTAGATTCTTTGTACTGTCTTCTTTTCTGATCCTTTGAATCTTACACAGTGAATGAAACTGCAGTCTCAAGAAATTTCTGTTACTTTTGCTGACTTCTTATCCCTCCTGAAGATGTTATGAATGCTATGCTGTGCGCGGTGACTGGAAAGATTCTTCACGAAGTCCATCTCTCAGCTCAGGTCATCTAAGTGGAATGCCGGGACACTAAGGAACATTGAGGAGGGACTTGTGGAGAGTTGAAGAGGGGTTGTGATGAGCTCGATTCAGGCATGAAGACGGGGGTTTGCTGAGACTCTTGCAGTACGATTCGGTGCTCTGCAGTGCATAAAGAGTACAGGTCCTCTCAGGCTGGATTGTTGTGTTGGTCCTTAATGGCCTCATATAACATATGGTTCAGCTGTGCTCCTGCCAGTCATGTGGCATCAGTTTGAGGAAAAGCCAGTTGTTCAGCTGAATGGGCCAGGCCGGCTTGGTTCTTGTGGGCTGTGCTCTACTAGTCGGGACATTTGCAGTTATCGATAATACAGATTTTAATTATTTTTTTGTCTTTAGAATTGAAGTTGTGCAAATGACCAGATGGTTTCTGCTGTTTAAACCGCAAGGTGAAATTCACTGAGCTTTTCAGTCTTTTCAGTTAATTACATTGGAGATGAGCTAAGCCAACCCACGAGAGATGGAAGATTTGCTGAATTTTTTGTTTTTTGAGTCCCCCACCCCCATGCAGAGGACTTGCAGAAATGTCATAGGATCCGTTAGTATGCTTACAGAATTACACACCAACTGAAATTGAATTTCAAGCAGTCTTTATGCCTATGGATTCTAGGGACTTTTTAAGAGGCTTTCTGGCTGTTTGGAGTTCAAGGTGGTTGCACTCCCATTAGTGACTGTCTGAATGCCCCCTCCCCTTCACCCCCACCCCCCAGACCCCATATTTAGTTTATAGCGCTGGTGTCGTTCAGCTAAACAGCATTACTGGTGACCCTGCCACTGGACTTTTTGTTTTAGAGGAATGAGTTCTCCAGGTCAAAACTAATATTTTCTGTGGGAAGTGTGTAAGTTGTAGTTACTTTTATTTCTGTCTAGACTGTTGTGATAGATGTTGTTGCGTTAATTTGTTTGAGGGCTGTTGGAATTGAACTTTTTATTTATTTATTTTTAAAATTTTAATTGTCCTTGGTGTTGATAAAGCTATTTTTGACTGCTGTTAAAATGAATTTGATATTTTATTTGGTTAACTAAAGGTAGTAGGCACATACAGGTATTTGCAGTTATCACCTTTCTCCAGTTAGAGAGGTTGTACTTTTATACAATTTGGTGTCTTAATAAGGGAGCCCGGTTCCATATTCATTTATTGGGGAAGTGGTGGGTTTTATTTATTTTTTTTTTAATGAACATTTTGTGAAATTGCATTTGTGCTTTTTTTTAACGTGCTTGTGAGTGCTTTGAAACTTTGGAATACATTAATAGCAAAAATGTTTTACCTTTTTGTGCATAGGTGCTGTTTACTTCAAGAGTAATGTTCATTGACATTAGATTTCCCAGTATAAATTCCGGTAATAGGCTGGTTGCATTTCCACCCATGTTGTTTGTTTCAATTTTTTTTTTCCTGTACTGAACTATACATAAAATTGTCAAGCTCACAAGCCATACCTTATTTTACCGTGTGTTTTGGGAAAATGTAAACATTAGTTTTTTTTTTCTTCTTCTTCTTCTCTTTTTTTCTCCATACCATATAACATATCCGACCAAGCATTTTGGTTACTCACTAAACTAAATTATGTCTAAACATACTGATCTGCACAAAAAGTCTGTTTAGTTCTTGTCAATAATTGAATCATGCTCGTGGCAACCAGATGTTGAGTACAACACATGGTCACAAGCCAGGGAGAAAACAGGCACGTGGTGGGCATCACAGCTAAGAAAATGTACAAACTGTCTTGTCTATCCAACTGTACGCCAAGAATATTGACTTTCCATTAGTGTTTGAGCTTAATTCTGTTATTTGATATTTTTGTACTAATGTGTGGGTAACCTTTTGTGATCTTTAAGCTTATATGATGTTTTAGGCTGGCCACATTAATGTCAGTTGTGAGCTGGTTGTGACGATCATGATGCTCGCGTTTGGCGTACAGAGGGACCTGTGGTAACCAATTGGGTCTCTGTGTTTCAGGGTGGCTGTGTGGATTCGACCAGTCAGAGCTTGGCTCTCCTTTATATGACGCTAGGCCAGCAGGATGTGTCCAAAATTCTGCTCGGCCTATTGTCCCCCTACACGTAAGTTATTTTTCTGCAGGACCTGGCAAACCTCATGATCCAAAGTTCTCTCTCGCTGCATGAAATTCCATGTGTGGTTGGTAAACAGTTTCTTGGAAAATCATTTACATACTGTTTGCTGCTAACTTTTGCCCCTCTTCATGGAATTTGTCATTTTTAATGCTTTAATTTTAAATGGTCGCTTAACTTGGTTAACTTAAGTATTACCACTGACATCTAGAAGTAATTAAGCAAATGTTTACTGCACACTTGAATGCTGTAAAAGTGTGCACGTGAAAACGTTTGAAAAAGCATTAATACGGGGACCATTTCCGCATAGGCTTCACAACATTGTCGCTATTGATAAAACACTTTTTCATTAAAAACAGCACTGTTAAACTCCCAGCGCTTTAGGTGTTTGATTTAGAAAAATTTTGCAGTCCTGTTGTATGTTCATTTCACCAGATGTGATTTGTACTTCATACAATTAAAGCACAGTTCACGAGGGCACTAGCGTGTCCATTCCAGAAAATTTCATCAAGACAATGGAAACGTACTGCATCCTTGCACCAAAGATGTTCTTTAGAACAAACCTACTTGCCAGATTTGCTTTATAAATCAAAAAATACCTTATTTTGTTTTAGATTTCGAATCATAATTCAAAATTAGGGGAAAACTATTAACAAGTAACTTTTAGAGCTGCCCTGGTGTTTTGCAGCAGGTGTGTAGTACAACCATCTTCAGGCAGTCATCTGAGATTTATGAATGCAACATTATACTTCAACTAATATACATGTTTGATGAATTCTTGAAGCCAGCACTGAGGTGTTAGCACTTCAACTGAAATCATGATGCTAGGATTTGTGAGACATTTGGATTTGCTTTTACGCTGTAATGTAAATCATTGGTGGGATCTCATAATGATGTTCAGATATTTTTATTTCATGAGAACTGCCGGTTCAAGTTCATGGACTTCTGCAAAAGAAACCTGCGAGCTGACATTCTCCAGATGACCTGGAGCATGAACTGTCCATTTTCAGTTGTCATGGTACCGGTGCTGTGTCCTTCTAAAGTACAGTACTATGATAACTGAAGGTTGGTGGTGCATTCCCAGAGATTGCTGAGATACCGTCAACATGTACTCGGTCTCTCCGGTTGCCGTGTGTGAAAATCTACTGTTTTATCTATATAATACCCTTTTAAGCAGAAAATGATTGTTGTACCTTACATTTGCATCGTTTCTTGTCCTGCATTTTGCATTACATCTTAATGTTCCTTTGCCTTTTCTGTATTGACCTTCAGTTTTTCATGGCATGACAAAGCAAAAGGGCCTTTTAGCTGCATGTGCTGGCTGTTTAAATACATTTATTTATTGTTCGTGTTAGTAAGAGAACACTAAAAGGTCACCATACCCATTTACCGCACTCTTCCGTTCCTCACGCTTGCCATTTCCACCGAAGCCTGTGTGTTAAGTAATGCTAGATGGAAGGTCAGACACCACATAACTATCTTCTGTAATAAACTTTATATCTTAATTGCATTTTCTCTAACAGTTATGCATGTTTGTATGTCCAGAAACCATCAAACATAGACTTAAGTGCTAAGTGGAACCTGCCTGACCCTGATTCGCTGCTATCTCCTCTTCCTTGCAGGATAGAGTTCTTGCGGCACATCCGCGACTTCTTCCACATCATGTTCAAAATTGAAGTTCAGAAGCAGGAGGACGAGAGCCACAACGGAGGGGACAAGGTGCTGATGACCTGCGTGGGAGCCGGCTATGCAAACATCAGCAAAACTCTCAAATAAAATTTTATGCAAACTTTGTACAAAGTCAGACTTCAGTTTGCTGTCGCTTAGACTTGATTATTCAAAACATTTTGTTTGGTAGGTACAAGAACAGTGTTCTTTCGTGGATGTAATGTATTTCTGAAGGCTATTTTTATAAATATGAGAGTTTTTTTTAAAATACAAGTCAGCTACAGGACTTTTGATTTTTATTTTATGACAGATTGACAGTGGGTCAAAGAGTTTGGCCCTCAAGCTCTAGAAGGTGAAGTTATTCCCAGGAACACCTGAGGTTAAATATTAACTAGAAGGGACTGCTGTGCTTTTTTATTTTTGCTTTACTGTTTATATAAAGCAATTCAGATGTGATCTAAGTGGGTAGGTAAGACCGCATTTCCGTTTAGGCAGGTCTGTTGCTGTCATTGTCGCTGCTGGTGCTCTAGACTGGATGTGTAGACAATGACAGGAGTATTTTGAATACTGTCAAGTGTGCAAAAGAAAATTACATATCATGAACCAATAAGTTCATCCAGTTATGGTGATAAAGATATAGTCACGAGAAACATTTTTCATTTGGTTTGACACATCCTAGACAAATGCTTAAATACCCAAAGGAAACCTATGTGTGAGCCTGCAAATGCAATCAGCTGAGGTTGGAAATTTAGAGCCCAAAAGCTGTGCGGCAGCAGCATCAGCAATTGAGTCACCATGCCGTGCTATAACAGTACTACATTCTTTGTAATTCCAGTGAAGTACTTTAGCACTTGTTCCTTCTTGCTTAGCAGCATTGACGGAAAGAACGAGTAAGTATTTAAAGGAAGAAGTGTTATAGTTTCTAGACACTAAGGTGTTAAAATATTTGAAAAGGACAACACAGCATAAGCTATGAACATACACAGTTGTTTACTCTTGCTTATGAACAATGCATGATACTCAAACTGTATTATTTTAACTTTGCCTTCTGGTGTCCTGAATGTCTTCTGTAAAATGTCACCACCCAGCAACTACATTCACAAAAACAGAATCCAAAGATGTCAGTTTTTATTTGTCAAATAATCCTCACATCTGCATTTTTAAAACCAACTAAACTTGTTCCTTTGGCTGCAACTAGCTAGCATCAGGTTTTGCAATATTGACAGGAAATATATGGTGATCCCCCTTCTCAGCTTCTATAACCACAGAACAGAATTTGCTGACAGAACTTCCACCGCTCAACCGGTAGTGTGACCGACGTGGCTTTAACCTGGCTGGTGGTGCTCTACGCAGGCACTTTAGAAAAGGCAGTTTCTAGTCAGTCTGCATACAGCTTGAGTCCATATTTTCCATATTTCATTATCAACCAATCTCTGACATTTCCAACAGTAATAACCTGTTTGGAAACTGCTTTGCATTGGCTCGCTCAGCCGGAGGTAAAAATCGAAACAGATGGGTCTAGTTAACATGAGCACTGCTTTCATTTCTAGGTACCTTGGTCAATGAGAAGAAAGCTTAAAATACACTTAATCTTTTAAGGCTGTAAAAGATCATAACTATTGCTGCTGCGATTAGCTCGTACTTCTCGAACCTGTGCACAACTTCATCTGTTTACATTTCATTCAGCAGTTGGTTTTCAGTGAAGCAAAGTATACAGCTATAAAAGCAAAGGGCCCACAACCAAAAGAAAGATGCAGATGCACCTTAAGTTGCACTCCATTCTTTAATAGTAACTCAGGATAAGGAATCAGTTTTTTTACTGTATATGCATAAAATGTGAAAAGCATAGAATTCTTGCCTCATATGCTGCATCAAAGCATGGCTTAAGTCTCTGACAACTTAGACTACATTTTGTGTGCATTGCAACACACTTTTTTAGCTCAGCTTCAGCTGCAAAACAAAAATAAGGGAACCTGCCCACATAATCTGCACGGTAGGCACAAGTGTTTCCCCTCATTTCTGATGTGACCGTTTCAGAAGTGCTACTAAAAACAACCAAGGAATGGAAAAAACTAAATAAGGTAGTTATGGGTCCTGCTGGGAAACTACGCATTACAAATTTCACCCAAATCACATTGAAACCTGGATCAAAACTGTTGCACAAGACCAAAAGTACTCCAGAGCCACACCAGCACAAAACAAGAAAAAGAAACATCAGTTTGGTTTTAAGACATTTTTTATACCCATTGTTAAAACTTTTCTCCCTTAATTGATCATACCATCAAGGAAGCAGATCATTTTTTCCCCACAATATGTTTTTAAAATAATTTTTCAGTTGAGCTGGGATGTTGCAAGGTTTGGGTTAGAAAACCAGAAGTTTTTTTTTTTTTTTTTTTAAACTAAGGACACCTACATGTGGTAGGCAGCACATTTAAGCACATTTAACTACATGGTATACTCAGTAACCATGTAAGTGACAAATAAACTTTTATCTTATCAGAAGTCGCCGAATATCTATTTTGTAAGTTTCTTGGGGGAAAAAAAAATTGCCATTTAAAAAGTAAAAAATCTTAGCTCCGATACAAAGTTTAGTCTGTGGTTCATCCCCCGTTATAATATACGCCTTCTCGTCGTGTAAACACTAACTTCACTTTATCATTCTACTTTTGTGGTAGGATTTGCAATATTAACCATTGAAAAACATTCTGTGATTAAAATAACCAAACATGATTTTGCACTGTTAAATAAATTATCAATATTAATTAATAAATTAGGCCTAATAAAGAGAAAATATGGGTTAATATTATTCTCAACTTTTTCGGATTATCGTGCCGGGAGGAAAGGCGCCACCTGGAGGCACCGGCTGGAACCAAAGTAGGAATTTGAGCTGCTGTTTAAAATGAGTCAAAACACAGCAAATAAAAACATTTCAACATTAATCTCAATTCGTTAAAAGAAATTTAAAGGACTTGCAATCCTGATACTCTTTTAATTCAAAGTCTTTCGATATTGAAAGGAATAGCGACAAGAAAAGAAAAAAAGATTTCCACAACTTCTTGAATGTTAAAATTTGTCATACACCTATTAATAAGATCCATCCAACTGTCAATTATTTAGAGATGTCACATAATAAAAATTATTTAAAAAATACAATAAACAAGCCGATACGTATGTCGTCAGACACCGATTAGCAGGAGGGAAGAGTGTGGAATAATAATAACTATTATTATTATTATTATTATTATTATTATTATTAATAACAATAACAATAATAATAATAATAATAATAATAATAATAATAATAATAATAATAATAATAATAATAATAATAAACGGAGGTGTGATGTTGGCAGGGGACTGGACAGCGAAGCCCCAGCGCAGTCCGCCCACAGCCCACCCCCATTGTGCCTTTCAGCGAATCGCTCAACAGCTCGCCTCTCCTATGCCTACGCACCGGAGCGCACCACTTCCACCGCTGCAATATAAAATGCATGGCTATTTGTTCGAAATTTTGACCGCCACCTATTAAGTTGCACTCGGGTCAGATCTGGGCTAAAGTTTATATTTAAGGCAGCCAGCCAGCGTGCCAATGACGCCCGGCCGGGGTTTCGCCACAGCGCTGAAACGGAAGTTAGCATGCTAGCTAGCCAAACTTTGCGGAACTGGCGAGCGTCGGACGCTAAGCGAGGTGCGCGAATGAATTAGCGCGGCCACGGGGCTGCGACTGTGTCTCCCTGCTGCTGAGGAAGGACAGCGCGCTGGATCGGCGCCCCAACCCCCGCTAGTTAGACGGCAGGAGCGCGCCGGGACGGCGCACGATGGAGCGGGGACGCGCTCGGAGGTGAACGCTTCACGGGCGCCCGAAGACGGCAACCGAAGAGGCACTCGAGATTTTACTGCGTGCGAGTCGGGGACTCCGGGCGAAGTGGAGCGGGGACTGAGTTGGCAGCGAGCTGGAAGCGGCGGCGGAATGCAGTGAGGTACGTGCGGGAGGTGGTGAGCGGTTACCGGGCTCGAACGGGTACTAACTAGCGACTAACCAGGTCCACTGTCGGTCGCGAAGAGCGGTGTAGTGCGTTAACTGTCTTGCCTCGTTGTGTAACTCTCGGAACGGAACGCAACGCAAGCGGCCTTCAACTAGTCGGGCTTGTAACCCATGAGCACTTGGTTATCCCTTGGACCCCCAGTTTACCTGGTTAACTGCGAACTGTTTAAGCGGCTTCTCGAGTCGCCGGAGTTGCGGGTCCTTCGCATGCGGACAGCCTTTGCTACTTATTTATTAGCAAAAGTCAAATTATCGCCAGGAGTTTTTGGTTATAAACATAACGAATTTTTGCTCTGTTACTAGGTGAAGTTTATTTATTTATTTATTTAAATTCCGAGTCCAAAAAGGCCAGTTTCGACACTTCCCTTTTTAAATAAATACATTTTTAAAAAATCCTGTTTTAAGCAGTAATGTGGGCCGATATTGATAGCCAGTCCTTTTCCTTAGCTTGGCTTTCGGTTTCTACCAACACGTTCCTCTGAGAAGAGAGGGGGGGAAACCCCAACACTGAATTTGTTGGCAAAAACTAAGCACATTTATCATAAGTTTAATACCAAAATATCTAAATTTCCTAATTCGCATTCCTTTGAACGCAATGTTCCGTCAATGTTTGTTGAATTATTATGGCAGCGCTCGGCATTGCGCAAAAAAGTTAAGTGCAGCTGGCGGTCTTTTTCATTTAGCGCCAATAACTGTCACAAAAAAAAGTAAAAATGAGTTTAAAAAGGCAAGTTAATATTGTGCTGGACAAAAGGTCATAGAGAGCCCTTTCTTCAAAAAATTTTTTAAAAGTTAGGCTTTTCTTGGAGGGAAGGAGTAACCTTTCAAAGACTGTTTTAAGTTCTTCATGAGCTTTGTGGCGAAATGGTCATTTCTATGGGCTATGTTTCTTCTGAATATAACAGGAGTTATGAATTTCTCATCGGTAGTCGCTGCGGCTTAAGATGAAGCGTGGGGCTTATTTTCTGAATGCGGTCCCCATGAATGGGGTGCAGTAGTTCAGGTGGTCACCATGCGCAAGTTGTCAACTTTGCAATGTGCAATGGTGGCTTGAATGTGCCGCACATGTGTCATTTTGTCTGCGTGTGGACACGATTGTGTGTTTCGGTAAATCCAGGTGCGCGCTGGTGAGTTTTTTATTTTTTGTGTTTGCGTAAATTCACATTGAAGGTGAAGTGATTGTTTTGCTGGTGGGGTTGGAAGAACTTTACTGTTCTTCAATGACTGTGCATGCATGCGTGCGTGCATCCTGTAGTATCAGTTTGGCACCTTTCCTGTCTGGTTTTGGTTAGTCTTATCAGTTTTTTTTTTTTTCTTTTTCTTTCATCCTGTCTCTGTTATGTCACAAAAACACAGCCGTCTGCATTTTGATTTTGGTTGCAGGTAATTGTTTTAGTTGTAAGGAACGGTTAGGTGTACCTGAGGTTGTGTCCTGTGTATTTGACTAGTGTGTGTATAAAGATTTTTATTATTTTTAGATTATTATATGTTACTGAAAGGTAGAAAAGAATTTGTGAAGGCTTTTTTTTTATTTATTTTTTTAAATCTAGTTACTGTCAGCTAATGGCTGTAGGTGTTGGGTTATCTTCTTGCGTTAGACCAAACACAGCAAGGTTTAATTTTATAAGTGATTTTGTTGCTCATTTTTAACGTAACATTTATTTCATGATAATGTTATTTATTTGTTGTGTAGCAAAACAGTTTTAAATATTGGAACGGTAAACTGCACATACAGTTTAAAATGTGTCCTTAAGCATGGAAGCTATCATTCAGTGGCGTAAATACCTTTGTAATCGGTTATATTTGCATGAAATAAATGTATAATTTTGGTATTTCTCAACAGATTTGTTGTGACAGTTGATTTTAACAGTTTATATTTTACTGCAGTTGCATGCATTCCATTGTAATTCATCAGCACAGTCATGTAAAATTGTGGTCTTATAATTCTTTCTTTCTGCGAGGGGGGGGGGGAAATGTGACTGTTGGGAGCCTTTGAGACGTGCTGCTTGATTTGTGCATGGGTGTTGTTTCCTGCTATTCATTCACTGATGGGAAAAGGCTGGCTTTTAAAAAAAAAAAAAAAAAAAAAACACAAAATTGAGTTTCAGTTCTCATCATCATAGGGGGATTTGGGAGAAAATTTCCTATTTTATTTTAACTTAAAAATATCATCTGCTTTGAATAATGCAAATATCTAGAGCAGTGCTGGAAATAGTTTTTTACATATGATTTATGCAGAGTATGTTTTATAATAAATTATCAGAAGCTCCATGAGTTGAAAGGATGAACTGTTCTTGCCATGTGTCAGAGAGGTGTTGGCGCAAGGTACGCTGGCTGCCTTCATTTTGACAGCGTTCAGCTTAATAGCTGCCGGTCAAAATGTCAGACAAATAACCATGCGACAGTGGAAGTGCTGGGCTCTGGAGTGCATGGCTC
Organism: Heterotis niloticus; assembly: GCA_018136845.1. NCBI lineage: Eukaryota > Metazoa > Chordata > Actinopteri > Osteoglossiformes > Osteoglossidae > Heterotis > Heterotis niloticus. The sequence goes on from CM030891.1 coordinate 27,219,000, forward strand.
AAACTCTTTGCATTAATTGGTTCCGATACTGATGAAGTTCACCTCCACAGCATCCCTAAAAACAACGAATTGTCAGGTCTTAGTCGACTTGCTTTTCGGGACCGCTGTTTCTTCTCACAGACAATGCCAATTGGTATTTAGATAAAGGGAAAAATTTGACAAATTTCTCACCGTTTTCGTAATCAGATCCCCAGAACCTTTTCAGTTGGAGCCTCTTTTTTGCTGTCAACGCAGCTCTTTAGGTGGACTGGAAGGAAGAGGTTGCGTTTACTGTTAAAACGCTTCTCCTCAGTGAGCATTCTGAAAAGTACAGCATTTTTCTGCTGCCCTTCCAAGATGTTCTAGTGCTGTAGAAGGAAATAAAACTTGCTGCGCATAGCTGTGGTTATGGTGTGTAGTAAATGCACAAAACGGAAGTGTAGAAAAACAAATCCAAGAAAAAGTTCTGTAAAGTTAAATGGCAAATTTAAATAGCAGCTCTTAAGACTTCTTGTTTTCAGCACGTGTTTCTTGTATAGCTGGACACTAGAATAGGTGATGATGGCTTGGTTAAGAGCCACAGATCTTAACCAAGACCCAGTGAAAGCCACTGAAATTTCAGAAAGCCAGCCCCCCAACAGTAATGTATTTGGACTCATCAATTTGCTGTTTCACCTTCAACACAGGTGAAAGTGATGGATTTAGTGAAGGCAATGGTTTTTGTTCAGGTTCTCTTCTTCAGGTTCATTATGTTGCTCATAACAATATTAGAGGCGGTCATATCTTGACAAATACATCGATGTCAAATGTGGAAATCCGCCCCCGATGAGTCCCAATCCTGGCGCCATACAGGAGTAGAAGAATTTGCGAGGTGTGGCTCGATATGTACAAATAGCACACATTTTAGCAACAATGTGTGAAGGACAACTGGGGTGCAATGAACGAGGTGTGAAACAACAATGTTGTCATCCTGCTGAACCACAGACATTCCTACGTTCAAAAGACATTTTGCAAGCCTGGTGATCATATCAGTGTCAATCATTGAGCAGTTTATTTTCATTTGAATTTTATTTGCTCTTAAGTTTGAGGAGTAGTGTTTCTAGTTGGTACAGGCAGCATCACTTGGAGGGGCAGGATGTAGGATGAAATAAAGTTATGGTTTTGTCTTGCACATGTGTGTCAACTTGCATCGTACGCAATCTAAGCATCTTACTTCCCTGTGCCTCTTGTTAGACAACGAATGAGAAATGCTTGCAAAATGTCTGTTTGAGTGGAAAACGCCAAGTTTTTGCCAGCAATATTATTGTTTTTCTTGTCGTTGTGTGTGGAGATGTTACACGGGTCAGTTGGATCACGAAGCGAGTTAGCGTGAGACCGAATGCAGTTGCTCTCCAGAATGGCAGTTGCACAAGACAGCTGTTGCTGTTAAATTAATCCATTCAGATCCACGCTGCTGTGTCAGCACAGTATTTTAAACCCTCATTTCAAGGCCGGTGCAGATTATGAAAGCTCAGTGACAGGTAAACAAATGGCCCTTTGCCTTAGTTATAAGTGAAAACCTGTTGAACTTTTACTTTTGGGAAGAGGCAAGATCCATCTCAATTTAACAGGGAGATATTCAGTTTGAGATTCTTTAGGCTTTTATTGAATGTTTAAGTTATTGTTTAGATAGGGCATCTCCATGGCAGGTTTAAGTAATTTGCTAGTTTAACTGTAACTTGGTCATGTTTATTTAATAGCAGATTATTAAACTTTCTCAATACCTTACCTAACAGTTTTGGTCTCTTTAACTCAGTTGTGTATCTAAGACTAAATATCTCATATCACTTGGTAAAATACCAGTAATTTCTACCTGATCAAATTGAGGTAAGTAGCCTGCCTTGCTGAAGCATACTATAGCAGGATTAGGATTTAATTTTTCTTTTTCCAGTGGTAAAGTGTCAGTTCTCACCGCTATGCTACTTGCTTTCTTTGTCTGCTTCCTGACCAGTAGAGCCATTTCTAAGAATCTCGGTCGCTGTTACCAGCAGGATATGCGTGTTTGGGAAAAGTCCCACAATACAATTGCAGTAAGGATTATAGCAACCCTAACATACAGTTGCTGTTTAATGGAGTTTACCTGGATGTGGCAGTCTACTTTTGTTGAGTAAAGTAGTGGATTTGAGCAGAATGGTGCATAGCAGTTGTCTGAGGACTAATTTTCAAACCACCTCCAGCTCAGCATCAACAAAACAAAAAGCCGTGGTTGAGCTTTGCTATGTTGAAGAGTTGTTGTGGGTGCAGACGTGGAGGTTGACTGCTCCTACAAGTCTTTGGGAGTTCACATCAACAAACTGGACTGTTCACACAACACAGATGCACTATATAAAAGACAGAGCAGGCTGCCCTAGGGCGTTTAACGTGTACACCGACATTTTCCGCATTTTCTACCAGCCAGTGGTCACCAACGTGCTGGGGGGGAAAGTATTGCTTCTGATGAGAGATGCAGACTCAAACTTGTCAAGAAAACATATTGTCACGGGTCAGAATCCTGATTTTTGTGGAGGCCATGGCAGAATGAGGAGGAAATTGCAGTCCATGGACAATGGCTTTCATCGCCTAACTGAATTGACCTTCATGAGCTCTTGTAGCCACTGTGTTATTTCACTTGGCTGCATTAGGAAGTGTTTCTGGGGGTCTTTCTTAACCAACTGCCATTTGCCTCCATAATTCTACAGGACTTGTTAAGTTAGACTCCAATTGTTACTGTTTATCAATTAATACTTTAGTAACTTTTGTTTATGTGTGTTTTTAGTGACTTTGTGTCCTGTGTGCTCAGCTGCTGTATGCTAAGTTTTCCTGTGGGGATCGATATCCTCTCATTCTAAAGTACTTGAAATAACCTGGCCTTTCACTATACAAAATAAAAAGACTTAAAGGGAAGTGTTAGCAACAGTAAAATGTCATTCTTGGGTATCATAAAAAAGTTTATTTTATCAATATCTAACTTCTTAACCTATAACCTTTTGTCTTAAGTCAGGGTGGTCTGGAGCCTATCCTGGAAATATAGGGTTTGCCATGGATGGTACATCAGTGCATTGCAGGGTAGTCATGCAGCATACATTTTCTCAAATTTTCTACACAATATTATTGTGCTACACAGTACAGCTGTTAGCTATTTGGTTTAAAATTTCAAAGCTCAAATATGTTATTTGGTGAATTAAAGACAATTCCTTGGGTTATCGCATTTTGCTGTGTTGCTACAGACATGTTATTGTCTTGTGAAGTAATGCTTTGGTACATATCTGTCTGATGCTCTTAATTTCTATTACATTTACAAAGCTGGCATTTAAAGGTGAGTAGTGTCATAAAAATAGTCTGCTGTAAAGTCCCTCCTGACTCTTCTGTCTTTGGTGCTTTTCCATCAATGTTGGGCAGTGACAAGAGTTAGGCGGGTGATACACGTTCTTGATGGTGGCTTTGTTGACTTCTCATGTCCCCAAGAGATTCGTGAGGTGGCTGGCAGAGCTATTTTGGTTGAACGAGGCTTTCTGTGTACCATGGGGATGAAGCCACTTATTTTTCGCTGCTGCGGAATTCCTGGCCACAGTCAGCAGATGGCTTGGATGAGGCAGTTTGGTGTGGAATGAGCCTTCGGGGAGCCTTAAACTGAAGCGGTTTTCAGACATAGTGCGAAGTTCTGTCCTTCTGCTTGTGAGCCACAAACACCACGTGTCAATATTTGATTGATGGAACAGTGAATAAAATGTAATAACTATTTTGGTTGCCAGCGTTTCCATGTATATTAAAAGCGCACTAGAAACGGGCACAAAAGTCAGTTTTGGAATTTATGTGTTTTCCATGTTTTGCTGCATATGGCTCCTTGGTAGTATATCGTTATACTGCTTTTATGGGAATTTACTGCTTGTACTAACATGGAAGCGACTGGTGTTTTTTTTTTTTAACAATTTTATAGTGTTTCTGCTGAAGTTAAAATACCACAGTGGATGCCAATTCCAAGTCCTCAAATTCTTCTTCTGTACCTTTCAGCTCTAAGAAGACTTCTTCACTCAGCTTCAGTGTTTTAGCTGCTGAATCAGTGTGTATTTCGTAGAGGTAATATGCAAACCCCGAGTGTTGTTCCTCCTTTTGAAACCCACTTTCTTCTCTCATGCCAGATACATTGGATCAGGTTTTTTTTTTTTTTTTTTTTTTTAAATATTAAATCCTTAGTGTGCCAGGTGAAGGACTGGTGTTCTAAAGTGCATGCATCTGCTTCTTGGCATTGAGTCTGGTTTACTGTGTGAGTGGTTAATGAACATGCATGGATTGATATTTAATAATTTTGAGTAATCTCAAGTTCTGAGCATCATGGCTTTAACATGTTAGCTCTGTCCTGGCTTACTGTCTGGCTATGTTTTTGTGAATTTCAAGACCAGTTCTGCTAATTTGAGTTTGGGGGGGATTTTAAATGTTTGAAATTCTTTCAGAAGCTTCATTCAGGTGAAGGTCTTCAGACGATTAAACTGAGGTGGTTTTTGGCATATCTTTTATTTGGTGAAGTGTCACTGGCATTATGTTTATGTTTGAAGGATGGAATTGGAGTTGTTGGTCTGTTGGCAAGCTTCCCCAGTAGCATGACTCTGTGGCAAAAGATACTTGAGAGCACACAGCATCCGGGCCGAGTGCAGTCCATCTGGAAGCAGTGATAAGGGTGCAGCAGACTGCTCCAGGGATGTGATAAGCTGGGGGACCACTCGCAAGTCTCTGCCAACCAGCCGATAGGAGCACTTGCGAACTAACTGAGGGTGGCGTAAGTCAGGGGGGAATGGGTGTGTTTTTGCACCATGGACTCAACAGAACCGTTGAATGAAGTTGACTTCCCCCCCCCCCCCCTTCTTGAATTGTGCAACCATGCATTTATCGAGGTTGATGTCAAAAAAGCCTTTTTACAACTTGTGGAACAAGTACCCATTTTCATTATTGCTCTATAATCCAATAATTATTCTATAACCCTTAACTTTTTAAAAAATATATATTTATTTTTATTTTAGGTTTTGACATAGCTGGTTGTGTACATGATTTCCAGAGAGAAAATTGTATAAATGTACACCTGTAAAAATTATTTTTTTATGAGCAAGTTTAGGAGGGTGATGGAGCTGTGCTTAATGGTCAGTGAATGTATAGTGTAAGAATCCTTGACATGTTCAAGTGTTTGGGTTTTTTTTTTTTTTTGATAATTCAGTTAATAAAAGTTGCAAACTGAACACATACAATAAAATGTATTGAGTACATTAATGGGGTATTAGAGGAAGAAATCAAAAACTGAGTTATTAATGCTCTGGGTTATTGTTGTTTGTGCAAAAGAACTTAGATTTGCTGTTTTTTTTTTTTAAATTTATTTATTTATTTTTTTAAATGTGTTAAGAACCTTGGTCAAGACAGCGTGTGATTATGGTAACTGGAAGCCCTTAGCACTTAATGTCTATGTGCCCCCCAGTAAATATTAGCCTAAGTGGTAGAAAGGCTCAAGTAGTAAAGAAATTAGATTGCAAAACTGTGGAAGAACATTTGGCAGCTGTTAGTTATTTAGAACTGGAGTTTAAAGTAACAAAGCCAACTGGGGTATTCTACTGTGACACAAACCCCTGAGGTGCTGAAAGGTTGTTGCAAATCCATTGGTTTGGTTTTAACTCGGACTTAATCCAGTTTCAAGAAATGATTCATTATTGGTCACACCTTTCCCATGAGGTTACCATCCTGTAAAAGACTGTTAGGGCACCGCAGAATGAAATTCTCATGCATTTCATAAAAGCAGAATTTCTCTCAATTTTAATTATGTTATATTAATGGAAGAATCATTGTTGAAGGAAATGAGGGTAAACTTGTACAAATCTTTTTAAAAACTCAGCAGTGTCAGCTAGGGATAAATATTGGATATTAGAGGTATGCACAATTTAGTGTTAGGGATCCCGACTAATAGAAAAGTGGATGGGTCACTTGCAAGGACTTCACGAGTTTTAAAAAGTAAGGAGTATTCAGTGAGCTGTAATTTCAGAATTCCAGTATGGCTTTTCACATTTCTTTCTGTTGAACAATATTTATTTTTAATGTTGATATGCATTTTTTTTGTAAGGGATTTCATGACGTAGTATAATACTCAGAAGGAGGGACTGGGATGAGTGGGTGAAAAAAGGGTGCTGAAAGAGTTGGCTTCATATCACGTAGACTTAATGTTGTAGACACTGAAGTTTAATTTTGTGTGTGTGTGGTTTTTTAAAAAAAATTTATTTATTTTTTTAAATTGCATAAGAATTTGTTTTACAGGTATGCACCACATGCAGTGAATGCCAGTGAATGACAAGACTGCATATATGACGGTGGTCCCATAAGATTATATACAGTACATAATACTTGATACATAAACCAGTAACTTAGTTGTTTATTATTTACTATACTGTACTTTTTATAGTTATGTTAGTGTATTTTTCTACTTATAAACACAAAGTGTATTGTAAAACAGTACGCCGTGTTACACTCGCAGCAGCCTCATACATCTTGTGTTTATTGCGTCTACTATACAGGTTTGTAGCCTAGGAGCAATAGGCTATGCCATATACAAGTCAAAACGGACGTGATGCAGCGCATGTACATGCTATGATGTTCACACAATGACAAAATCGTCTAACAAAGCATTTCTCGAAACGGAATCCCCGTCATTGAGCAGTGCATAGCTGTACTTTTACTGCCAAAGGAGTAAGTACAGATGAATGTACAAGTGTGCTGTCATGCCTCTCAGTTTACCTGGAGCACTTGCAATATTCCTGTTATTAAAGATGTTCTGTGAGGGTGGAGTTTATTTTTAGCATGTTTTTTCCATTTCTTTCTTCCATCATTCTTCTTGTAAGGATAAATAAGAGACTAGGTGTTTTCTGAGCTTTACGTCTCAAGGGCTGTGGGCAAATGTCTCCAGTGCTCTGAGGTCCTGTACAGCAAAGAGCAAAAGAAATGCAGTCAGTCAGCTGTTGTTAATGTACAGCTGCTGCTAGAACAGCTTGGGTTTATAATGCATATAATACAGCTGTCTGTTACGGGCAGCTGACAGGTGGAAATTTCCCAGTAATTTTCCAGAATTCAAAGGTGCGCTATGTGTCATGTAAGCTGCAGGGAGATGCTTTAAAATCAGGTTGGAACCTGTTTAATGGTGACACATAAATACCGTATGGAATTTGATGGATTAAAATGATAAATTGTCAGTTTAACTCATCTGCACATGCTTCTTTCAAATGTTACGTAGAATGTTTGTACTTTGTTCCCTTTGTTTTCCTGTTCTGACATTTCCTGTTAATTTTTATGTGTGAAACTAGTTTGGTCCATATATCAATAAATTTTCTTGTTTGCAAAGGAAGTTGTGACATTGGAGGGAACAGTTCATCGCTGTTAGTAGTTTTCACATTGTTTTAAGTTCTTTCTGTTCAATTTAGACCTACAGTTTCGTAAAGTGATTGTAAGTACAGTACTATCTATAGGATCTTTCTGTGTTTTTGATCTTGGTACACAAGCACGTTTCCTGTTCAGGAAATAATGAAACAAGTAAATAACATGAAACTTGCTTGCACCAGTGTACAAAATTGAGCAATATCATGCTATAGTGAGGCAGGCAAAAAAGGTCTGGTTCATTGAAGATAGTGTTTTGAACAACAGGGTGGTCACTTGTTCAGTGTGTTAGCCACGATGGGCAATGGAAAGTCTTAACTTCTTTGGGGCAGGTAACCCTTCACATGTTGTACCACCGTTGTGATATGGTAAACTACTTCAGCCTTTCATTAGCTTTGTTGGAGGGCAAGAGCAGTACGATAATCCCTATATAAAGAATTGGAGAAAAGAAGTTCAAAAGAAGACAAAGGATGCCTTCTCCTTGAAACCAATGCAGTTTATTCATTCTTTTTGTCAGCTACACTTTAGGGTAGCTTCTGGCTTTGGCAAAACATAGTCATAAGGTTTGCTTGGCATCACTCTTGTGTTCTGGAAAGATGAGTCAGTTGGTTACAAGGAGTTTCACTGTGGAATGTCATGCAATTCAAAGTTTAAATAGTCCGTGTTAACAGCATTTTGTGTGCCATGAAGTCAGGGGGAAGTTGACATGCGACTTTCCCAGTCCATCTCCTCACCTGCTCCACCCTCTGTTCACACTGAAAGCATAGGTGCTGTTTGAAACAAGATGAGTGTCACCTGGAAGGTACAGTCCTCACCTTTGGTAACTCGCAGGCATTTGAGAAAGAATACATAAAGATGCATGCAGCAGAGCACTAAATCTGAACCATTTCCTTCTGCTGACTTGGCAAAGTGTTGTACAGCTACAATGCGGTATATTAAGTCATTTCAGCTGTTGAACTTGGGCTGTGGGCCTAAAAGGACTGTACCACAAAAACATCCAAGGACCATCTTTTCAGTTTAACTTTTTGACTAGATATTTTATCTGTGGTCAGTTCATTACCAGTCCCAGAAAAGTGATTTCCTAATGCAGTTGTACAAGATCACTAACAAAATGGGTGTTATCAGTTTTGGCCAGGACACAACAGCTACAGCAACATGATTTCTGCTAAGGAAATAAAAAATATGTTGATAAATGAATATAAACTGTCACAATTTTAGGTCATGTAAATGATCCTTTTATGTCAAGTCTATAGAACAGTTCTTGTTATATGTGGAACTATTTACTAAACACAGGTGGATTTGTTAGATTCTTTTTAAAAAATGGGTTTTAAAGCAAGGAACACTACCAGCTTGTTACAAAAAATACTGATGCATTTTGAAAATGTGTGACTAGGGTCAAGAATGTTACGCAAAATGTTCTGATATGCTTATTACAGCATTAGGGTTTTATACAATGGGGAAAGATCTAAATTTAGAAAAAAATGTTGTAATCCTGTTAAGATTGTTGCAGTCCAAGATTATGAGCTCTTTTGTTACAGAGTAGAACCTTTGATGCCCCCCCTTTGACTTTTGTTGTGAACGGGGCAACTTTGCTTTAATGAAAAGCATGCTTTTCGTTGTCATTTCTAAATGACAATAATACTATTATAACAGTGCTACATATTGTGTATTTGTTTAAAAATTAGTTTGGAGCAGATAATACTAACCAGTTGCACATAACACAGGCAGTTTTCTGCATAATGCATAACTATACAAAGTAATGTTGTTTTTTTTTTGTTTTTTTTTTTTTTTAAAAACAATAGTCAAGTAATACAAATTTATTGAACTTCATCAAATCATTTAAAAAAAAAAAAAAAAAAAAAAAAAAAGTCTGGCAATGTTTTGCCAGAATGATCTATGTGGTAAACTTCCAAGCATAATCCTAATGTCCCAGCCCCATGGTCTCTTCCTTGCAGGTGAATGTGACTACGCCTGCCTGACCCACCATGGAGACATCAGTTTGCACTGCACTACATCAGAATGGAGACCTATCCAGCAGTCCCAGTTCCCCTAAACATGGGGAAGGCTCACTGACAGTCCATCTCTACCACAGGAATCAGAGTGAGGCTAAATGCACCCCACTCTCCTATCCTCCTGGCGATTATGTTGCTGAGGAACTCTGTATAGATGCAGCAAAGGAGTGTGGTAAGTAGTCCAAAAACTTGGTGAGAAGCAAGAATAATTTTGAAACTAACCATAATATCCATTTTCTTGCACTGCAGTTTAATCTGAGACTATTCCTTTGCATGTAAGAATAAAACTGTCTTTGTTGCTTA